>OU744809.1:17652648-20237709 GCA_916614155.1 Mesoligia furuncula | reverse complement strand
AAAGACCCTGACAACAAACAAATCGTCAAAAGAGTGTTAAAAGCATTTCAAGCTTTAGGTTGCCTAATGAGTTTAAAAGTTCATTTTCTTCATTCCCATCTCGACTACTTTCCAGAAAATTTAGGAGACGTGAGTGAAGAGCAAGGTGAACGATTTCACCAAGATATTAAGGAGATGGAAAAAAGATACCAGGGAAGATGGAGCGTCTCAATGATATCAGACTACTGTTGGATGCTTCAGAGAGACCTTCCAGATGCTTCCTACAAGCGAAAATGTACCAAAAGGAGTCTCACTGGGAAAAAGAAACGTGTTTAGTGCTTACTTACGAATGTATTTAAGATAAAAAAATAAGTTTCGTTACGCAATTATAAATATTATTTTTTTTTTGTATTTTATGTTTTATTTTAAGGTGATAACTTGTTTAACATGGATACCTATATTGTCAGAAAACGTGACGTTCTACGAGCATATGAAAGTCATTTTCGGATTCAGCACACCCAAAAACATAAGAATTACGCCAAAAAATCAAAACAGCTCTCAACTTTTTTTTTTTGCAGACTTGTGTAATCCTTATATCAAGTCATAGAAACGACGAGACGATTTTTCAAAATTCCATCCCTATGGGGATATAAAGAGGGGATACAGTTTATACGAAAAATCTTATTTATTTGGTTTATAAACTTTATAGACTTCCAAAAAAAAAACACTACAAAGTGAAAAATAACTTTAATTTCGGAAGTCGGTGTCTTTGGATCTGTATTTTAGTTTTTTGCCACCGACTTCCGAAATTAAAGTTATTTTTCACTTTGTAGTGTTTTTCTTAAGTCGGATTTTTATTTTGTTAATTTTTTTTTATATCTTCATTTTGTAGTGGATCTGTTTATAATTTATCTAAGTGACAACTTGCCCATCGCCTTTACCAAAATATTGCTTTTCCCTATGCAGGGACATTAATTGTTGAGGAGTACTCCTGGTATTTCACCATCAGCAGCATTTCACCATTCGCATAGTGACGAGCATAAATTGCTTGGCAACCATATTAAAGTAATCGAATCGCAACCCGTGAAATACTTAGGTATTATTGAGTAGTTCCGGTGGCCATCTGTGGTCTTCATCATCAGTTCCACTTCATTAAATGGGGCTTTTCGAGAGCAAATGCACGAGTTATTATAAAAAATACCCAAATCGCTATAGGTGTGCCTATAATATTTGAAGAGTTCCTTCGATTTCTCCAGGATCCCATCATCAGATCCTGACCTGATGACAATGGACCACCTGGAAAGTATACCCTTTCAAACAAAAAAATATTTTTTCAAATCGGTCAAGCCCTCTTCGACTAATCGGGAACATACGTAAAAAAAAAGGTTCCGACGAACTGAGAACGTCCTCCTTTTTTTGAAGTCGGTTAAACATAAAAAAGTGTGTTTTAGGGTTTTTCAAAAATCGACTCCTACCAAGGTGGAAAAGGGCAATAAAGTTTAAGGGGTTGGATTTTACTGCTTGCTTCCATTAACTCGAAAATGGATATGGGTCTTTGAGTCAAGTTATGAACACATCCCAAACGAAATTTCAAAATTCCACCCCTGTGGGGGTGAAAAGGATATCAGTTTATTTGAAAAATACAAAAAATCCTTTGATCTATAAACTTAAAAATTGGCCCGAATACTTATTTTTATTATTCGTCTGTGTGGTGCCGGACTTAAAGAATACCACCACCCCTTACTTCCCGTGGGTGTCGTAAAAGGCGACTAAGGATCGTACCGGAGAATGGGCAGCAGCGTTCTCTATGTATTCCACCATCATACCATACTGCGATCGCCAACCCGCCTGCCAAGCGTGGCGATTATGGCAAACCCTCCCAAAATTGGGGGAGGCCTATGTCCAGCAGTGGCGTGACGTCTATCGGCTGAAACGACGACGACGACTTAATTTTATTTATCTAAATAAATGATAAGATCATTAACATACATTTTCGAAATTTTTAGAGGATAGTACGAATTTCACGCGGACGAAGTCGCGGGCAGAAGCTAGTTACTTATAAAAATGTCAGAATCGAATTAAAAAAAAACATAATACTAATATAATTATAATATTATTATAATAACTATAATAATAATAGTAGCAGCGCAGCTGCAGCAGCAGCAGCAGCAGCAACAGCAGCAGCAACGCAGCAGTGCCAGCAGCGCGCAGTGTGCAGTACTATATAATATTGCAGTAATGTCCCGGTCATATTATAGCCACACATATTTAGTATGGCTGGGTATGGCCAATTCATTTTCGATATGTTGCCGAACGATCGATGAGTGATCAAAAATATTGCAATATTGCTCGGCTATTTCTATTGTTGTTTAGGTCACTCTCTATTGTTGTGGAATAGTGCATCTTGTTCTACCGCCAAATGAAGTTTGCTGTGACGCCGCGATTAGTTGCTACATTCTCTGCTTTATTTATTCTGTGCTGTTTGACACGACGTTGTTTTGTAGGTACAAACGACGCCAGCACATCAAGCTAACCGAAACTGACAAATGTTCCCAATCAACTTTGAACGTTATGCTTTAGCAATAAAGTTGAAAATCTATTAAATAAAATTGACAGATTGTAGTTGCTTGATCTTTACATATTATGCATTAATTATGAATGAAATTAAATATATACACTTGGACTAATTATTAATAATTAAACTACATAAGCCACTGCGACAAGAGTGGTTTTGTCAGCCGTTGTTGCCTGATAGTGCAGTCCGTTATGAGTGTGAATCAGGGGCCATACTGTTGCAGATATAATGCACATGGCCCAGCCGTAGATTGCTCAGCCATAAGCTGTAATAAAATGGATTTTGTGATGGCCGAGCAATAGTTGCCAATAGTACCTACCAGTGGCGAAGCGAAGGTTCCATACAACTCGATTCCTACCGGCTTCCCTTTGAAAAACGGCACAGTCAGTATTCTATAGACAAATAATATAATCATATTAAAGATATCTACTCCGGCTTACCTGTTACAAAAATTAACAATTCGCTACTTGTACCTACAGCTACACATTGCCGTCACATGAGTAGACAAACGGATTGTCTAATCATGTGTTGCCGTGAAAGTATAGCCAGTTTAGAAGCACCTTAAGATAGGAGTTCAACTCCTTATTCGTCGAGGTGAGCAAATCAGTGTTTTTATCCCGTGATGTTTAATTACACTTTTGTAGTAGGTAGGTCTACTATTTTACTTTTGATGACATCTGAACGGGTTGATGGTTGGTATAAAGCTGCGTTTCCATTATGCAAATGACTTGCATACAAGTTGCAAGTTGCATGCAATTTGTATAGTGGAAACCATAGCTTGCAAACAAGTTGCAACTTGTATGCAATTAGGTTAAAACTTGTACACACAACACTCAAGTCAGCTCATTTGCATACAAGTTGCAAGCGCATGCGCAGGTGTATAGATTATGTGCAGGATTATTTTGTAAAAATGACTTCTAAGTGGGATACGGAGAAAACAATAATATTTATTGAAGACATGATTGTCTCTGGGAACCAAAAAACTATCTTTACAATTACCTACCACTCCTTTGCGTCGCGCAGTCGGGTAAAAATCGAGACGCACGCGAATCAGCTTATAGAAAATTAATCGAAGTGATGAACCTCAATGGTATTGAATTGACCGTTAAAGAAGTGAAAAATAAAATACGATCACTGCGTACCACATTTTTTTAATACCTACCACATTCTTTTAATAGATTACTAGCTTCTGCCCGCGACTTCGTCCGCGTGAAATTCGTACTATCCTCTAAAAATTTCGAAAATGTATGTTAATGATCTTATCATTTATTTAGATAAATAAAATTAAGTCGTCGTCGTCGTTTCAGCCGATAGACGTCCACTGCTGGACATAGGCCTCCCCCAATTTTGGGAGGGTTTGCCATAATCGCCACGCTTGGCAGGCGGGTTGGCGATCGCAGTATGGTATGATGGTGGAATACATAGAGAACGCTGCTGCCCATTCTCCGGTACGATCCTTAGTCGCCTTTTACGACACCCACGGGAAGTAAGGGGTGGTGGTATTCTTTAAGTCCGGCACCACACAGACGAATAATAAAAATAAGTATTCGGGCCAATTTTTAAGTTTATAGATCAAAGGATTTTTGTATTTTTCAAATAAACTGATATCCTTTTCACCCCCACAGGGGTGGAATTTTGAAATTTCGTTTGGGATGTGTTCATAACTTGACTCAAAGACCCATATCCATTTTCGAGTTAATGGAAGCAAGCAGTAAAATCCAACCCTTAAACTTTATTGCCCTTTTCCACCTTGGTAGGAGTCGATTTTTGAAAAACCCTAAAACACACTTTTTTATGTTTAACCGACTTCAAAAAAAGGAGGACGTTCTCAGTTCGTCGGAACCTTTTTTTTACGTATGTTCCCGATTAGTCGAAGAGGGCTTGACCGATTTGAAAAAATATTTTTTTGTTTGAAAGGGTATACTTTCCAGGTGGTCCATTGTCATCAGGTCAGGATCTGATGATGGGATCCTGGAGAAATCGAAGGAACTCTTCAAATATTATAGGCACACCTATAGCGATTTGGGTATTTTTTATAATAACTCGTGCATTTGCTCTCGAAAAGCCCCATTTAATGAAGTGGAACTGATGATGAAGACCACAGATGGCCACCGGAACTACTCAATAATACCTAAGTATTTCACGGGTTGCGATTCGATTACTTTAATATGGTTGCCAAGCAATTTATGCTCGTCACTATGCGAATGGTGAAATGCTGCTGATGGTGAAATACCAGGAGTACTCCTCAACAATTAATGTCCCTGCATAGGGAAAAGCAATATTTTGGTAAAGGCGATGGGCAAGTTGTCACTTAGATAAATTATAAACAGATCCACTACAAAATGAAGATATAAAAAAAAATTAACAAAATAAAAAACCGACTTAAGAAAAACACTACAAAGTGAAAAATAACTTTAATTTCGGAAGTCGGTGGCAAAAAACTAAAATACAGATCCAAAGACACCGACTTCCGAAATTAAAGTTATTTTTCACTTTGTAGTGTTTTTTTTTGGAAGTCTATAAAGTTTATAAACCAAATAAATAAGATTTTTCGTATAAACTGTATCCCCTCTTTATATCCCCATAGGGATGGAATTTTGAAAAATCGTCTCGTCGTTTCTATGACTTGATATAAGGATTATTTAAGTATACTAATTTTCTACTTTTTTTTATTTCTTGGCTTGATTGACTAAGCCAAGTAATAAAATACTTCCCTGTGAAATTGACTACCCCGCTTCACCCCGTTAGGGGTAGATTATCGAAAAACCCTGACACGTTATTCTTTATTTTTGGTCATAAGACATTCCTTCCGGTCCTTAGACATTTTGATCCCCCCCCCCCCTCTATAGGAGGTAGTTTAGAAAAACAAAAAATTACAAACTTCATAATTTACTTAGATAGTATTCTTGCAAAGTTTTCAGTTTATTTTCATTTAATCTGTGTCCCTGGTTATTACCCTTAAAGGGGTGGAATTTTAAAAAATCGTTTAAGATGTGTTCATAACTTGACTCATAGATTAATTATTATTTTATACCAATTTGCGAGCTATTCAAGTCACGCAGTAAAATCCTCCCCGGTAAAATTAACTACCCTTTTTCATGCAGTTAGGGGTAGATTTTCAGAAAACTTATAACTAAAAATAATGATTAACATGTATCAACATGTTAATCATCATTTTTAGTTATAAGTATACATACTCAGTTTCGAGTTAATCGGACAGCGCGTTAAAATTCTTCCATACAAATTTTGACACACCCCAATCCCTCTTTAGAGAGTAGTTCATAAAAACAAAAAATGCCAAACTTTATAATTGATTTGGCTAAGTATTCGTGCCAAGCTTCAAGGTTATTAACTCAAGGAATAAGATTTTTCATACTAACAAAATCCCCCCTTTTCACCTTAAAGGTTGAATATCCAAAAACCCTTTCTTAATGGATACCTACTCTTTACAAAGAACACACCCTCCCAAATTCAAAAACAAAATGTTATCCCCCTTTTCACCCCCTTAAGGGTTGAAATTCTAGCAACACCGTTACGTTACCTTCCAACCATAAGCCTAGATTTAGAACTTAGTGATTTTTACTTCTAAAATTAAGGACTTTACATGCACAACTTCATCCCCCTTTTTAACCCTTCGGGGGTAGATTTGTCAAAAACGCTGAGACATGTGTATATTAATTTCCAATCCTCTGCCTAAACTCAAAATTTGAAGATCCTTCTCAAAACTGACGGACTTTCATATAAACTTCTACCCCCTATTTCACCCTTTTAGGGGTAGAATTCCCAAAACTCCTTTCTTCGTGGATACTTACTCTTCACAAAGAATACACCCTCCAAGTTTCATGTCTCTAGGACCAGCAGTTTGGGCTGTGTGTTGATAGATTATATAATTAAAAACAAAATTTTATCCCCCTTTTCACCCCCTTGAGGGTTGAAATTCTAACAACACCGTTGCGTTACCTTCCAACCATAAGCCTAGATAATAAACTTAGTGATTTTTACTTCTAAAATTAAGGACTTTCCATACACAACTTCATCCCCCTTTTTAACTCTTCGGGGGTAGATTTGTCAAAAACGCTGAGACATGTGTAAATTAATTTTCAATCCTCTGCCTAAACACAAAATTTGAAAATCCTAACTTCAAAACTGACGGCCTTTCATATAAATTTCAATCCCCTATTTCACCCCTTTAGGGGTAGAATTCCCAAAAATCCTTTCTTAGTGGATACTTACTCTTCACAAAGAATACACTCTCCAAGTTTCATGTCTCTAGGACCAGCGGTTTGGGCTGTGCGTTGATATATCAACAATCAGTCAGTTTATCATTTTATATATATAGATAGATAATATTAAATTAAAAACCCAATATAAAATTGTGATTAATGAAAAATAATAAGTTAGGTAGTAAGTATTAAATTTGTCAAAAAAATAAAATTACTTATAAAAATGTCAGAATCGAATTAAAAAAAAACATAATACTAATATAATTATAATATTATTATAATAACTATAATAATAATAGTAGCAGCGCAGCTGCAGCAGCAGCAGCAGCAGCAACAGCAGCAGCAACGCAGCAGTGCCAGCAGCGCGCAGTGTGCAGTACTATATAATATTGCAGTAATGTCCCGGTCATATTATAGCCACACATATTTAGTATGGCTGGGTATGGCCAATTCATTTTCGATATGTTGCCGAACGATCGATGAGTGATCAAAAATATTGCAATATTGCTCGGCTATTTCTATTGTTGTTTAGATCACTCTCTATTGTTGTGGAATAGTGCATCTTGTTCTACCGCCAAATGAAGTTTGCTGTGACGCCGCGATTAGTTGCTACATTCTCTGCTTTATTTATTCTGTGCTGTTTGACACGACGTTGTTTTGTAGGTACAGACGACGCCAGCACATCAAGCTAACCGAAACTGACAAATGTTCCCAATCAACTTTGAACGTTATGCTTTAGCAATAAAGTTGAAAATCTATTAAATAAAATTGACAGATTGTAGTTGCTTGATCTTTACATATTATGCATTAATTATGAATGAAATTAAATATATACACTTGGACTAATTATTAATAATTAAACTACATAAGCCACTGCGACAAGAGTGGTTTTGTCAGCCGTTGTTGCCTGATAGTGCAGTCCGTTATGAGTGTGAATCAGGGGCCATACTGTTGCAGATATAATGCACATGGCCCAGCCGTAGATTGCTCAGCCATAAGCTGTAATAAAATGGATTTTGTGATGGCCGAGCAATAGTTGCCAATAGTACCTACCAGTGGCGAAGCGAAGGTTCCATACAACTCGATTCCTACCGGCTTCCCTTTGAAAAACGGCACAGTCAGTATTCTATAGACAAATAATATAATCATATTAAAGATATCTACTCCGGCTTACCTGTTACAAAAATTAACAATTCGCTACTTGTACCTACAGCTACACATTGCCGTCACATGAGTAGACAAACGGATTGTCTAATCATGTGTTGCCGTGAAAGTATAGCCAGTTTAGAAGCACCTTAAGATAGGAGTTCAACTCCTTATTCGTCGAGGTGAGCAAATCAGTGTTTTTATCCCGTGATGTTTAATTACACTTTTGTAGTAGGTAGGTCTACTATTTTACTTTTGATGACATCTGAACGGGTTGATGGTTGGTATAAAGCTGCGTTTCCATTATGCAAATGACTTGCATACAAGTTGCAAGTTGCATGCAATTTGTATAGTGGAAACCATAGCTTGCAAACAAGTTGCAACTTGTATGCAATTAGGTTAAAACTTGTACACACAACACTCAAGTCAGCTCATTTGCATACAAGTTGCAAGCGCATGCGCAGGTGTATAGATTATGTGCAGGATTATTTTGTAAAAATGACTTCTAAGTGGGATACGGAGAAAACAATAATATTTATTGAAGACATGATTGTCTCTGGGAACCAAAAAACTATCTTTACAATTACCTACCACTCCTTTGCGTCGCGCAGTCGGGTAAAAATCGAGACGCACGCGAATCAGCTTATAGAAAATTAATCGAAGTGATGAACCTCAATGGTATTGAATTGACCGTTAAAGAAGTGAAAAATAAAATACGATCACTGCGTACCACATTTTTTTAATACCTACCACATTCTTTTAATAGATTACTAGCTTCTGCCCGCGACTTCGTCCGCGTGAAATTCGTACTATCCTCTAAAAATTTCGAAAATGTATGTTAATGATCTTATCATTTATTTAGATAAATAAAATTAAGTCGTCGTCGTCGTTTCAGCCGATAGACGTCCACTGCTGGACATAGGCCTCCCCCAATTTTGGGAGGGTTTGCCATAATCGCCACGCTTGGCAGGCGGGTTGGCGATCGCAGTATGGTATGATGGTGGAATACATAGAGAACGCTGCTGCCCATTCTCCGGTACGATCCTTAGTCGCCTTTTACGACACCCACGGGAAGTAAGGGGTGGTGGTATTCTTTAAGTCCGGCACCACACAGACGAATAATAAAAATAAGTATTCGGGCCAATTTTTAAGTTTATAGATCAAAGGATTTTTGTATTTTTCAAATAAACTGATATCCTTTTCACCCCCACAGGGGTGGAATTTTGAAATTTCGTTTGGGATGTGTTCATAACTTGACTCAAAGACCCATATCCATTTTCGAGTTAATGGAAGCAAGCAGTAAAATCCAACCCTTAAACTTTATTGCCCTTTTCCACCTTGGTAGGAGTCGATTTTTGAAAAACCCTAAAACACACTTTTTTATGTTTAACCGACTTCAAAAAAAGGAGGACGTTCTCAGTTCGTCGGAACCTTTTTTTTACGTATGTTCCCGATTAGTCGAAGAGGGCTTGACCGATTTGAAAAAATATTTTTTTGTTTGAAAGGGTATACTTTCCAGGTGGTCCATTGTCATCAGGTCAGGATCTGATGATGGGATCCTGGAGAAATCGAAGGAACTCTTCAAATATTATAGGCACACCTATAGCGATTTGGGTATTTTTTATAATAACTCGTGCATTTGCTCTCGAAAAGCCCCATTTAATGAAGTGGAACTGATGATGAAGACCACAGATGGCCACCGGAACTACTCAATAATACCTAAGTATTTCACGGGTTGCGATTCGATTACTTTAATATGGTTGCCAAGCAATTTATGCTCGTCACTATGCGAATGGTGAAATGCTGCTGATGGTGAAATACCAGGAGTACTCCTCAACAATTAATGTCCCTGCATAGGGAAAAGCAATATTTTGGTAAAGGCGATGGGCAAGTTGTCACTTAGATAAATTATAAACAGATCCACTACAAAATGAAGATATAAAAAAAAATTAACAAAATAAAAATCCGACTTAAGAAAAACACTACAAAGTGAAAAATAACTTTAATTTCGGAAGTCGGTGGCAAAAAACTAAAATACAGATCCAAAGACACCGACTTCCGAAATTAAAGTTATTTTTCACTTTGTAGTGTTTTTTTTTGGAAGTCTATAAAGTTTATAAACCAAATAAATAAGATTTTTCGTATAAACTGTATCCCCTCTTTATATCCCCATAGGGATGGAATTTTGAAAAATCGTCTCGTCGTTTCTATGACTTGATATAAGGATTATTTAAGTATACTAATTTTCTACTTTTTTTTATTACTTGGCTTGATTGACTAAGCCAAGTAATAAAATACTTCCCTGTGAAATTGACTACCCCGCTTCACCCCGTTAGGGGTAGATTATCGAAAAACCCTGACACGTTATTCTTTATTTTTGGTCATAAGACATTCCTTCCGGTCCTTAGACATTTTGATCCCCCCCCCCCCTCTATAGGAGGTAGTTTAGAAAAACAAAAAATTACAAACTTCATAATTTACTTAGATAGTATTCTTGCAAAGTTTTCAGTTTATTTTCATTTAATCTGTGTCCCTGGTTATTACCCTTAAAGGGGTGGAATTTTAAAAAATCGTTTAAGATGTGTTCATAACTTGACTCATAGATTAATTATTATTTTATACCAATTTTCGAGCTATTCAAGTCACGCAGTAAAATCCTCCCCGGTAAAATTAACTACCCTTTTTCATGCAGTTAGGGGTAGATTTTCAGAAAACTTATAACTAAAAATAATGATTAACATGTATCAACATGTTAATCATCATTTTTAGTTATAAGTATACATACTCAGTTTCGAGTTAATCGGACAGCGCGTTAAAATTCTTCCATACAAATTTTGACACACCCCAATCCCTCTTTAGAGAGTAGTTCATAAAAACAAAAAATGCCAAACTTTATAATTGATTTGGCTAAGTATTCGTGCCAAGCTTCAAGGTTATTAACTCAAGGAATAAGATTTTTCATACTAACAAAATCCCCCCTTTTCACCTTAAAGGTTGAATATCCAAAAACCCTTTCTTAATGGATACCTACTCTTTACAAAGAACACACCCTCCCAAATTCAAAAACAAAATGTTATCCCCCTTTTCACCCCCTTAAGGGTTGAAATTCTAGCAACACCGTTACGTTACCTTCCAACCATAAGCCTAGATTTAGAACTTAGTGATTTTTACTTCTAAAATTAAGGACTTTACATGCACAACTTCATCCCCCTTTTTAACCCTTCGGGGGTAGATTTGTCAAAAACGCTGAGACATGTGTATATTAATTTCCAATCCTCTGCCTAAACTCAAAATTTGAAGATCCTTCTCAAAACTGACGGACTTTCATATAAACTTCTACCCCCTATTTCACCCTTTTAGGGGTAGAATTCCCAAAACTCCTTTCTTCGTGGATACTTACTCTTCACAAAGAATACACCCTCCAAGTTTCATGTCTCTAGGACCAGCAGTTTGGGCTGTGTGTTGATAGATTATATAATTAAAAACAAAATTTTATCCCCCTTTTCACCCCCTTGAGGGTTGAAATTCTAACAACACCGTTGCGTTACCTTCCAACCATAAGCCTAGATAATAAACTTAGTGATTTTTACTTCTAAAATTAAGGACTTTCCATACACAACTTCATCCCCCTTTTTAACTCTTCGGGGGTAGATTTGTCAAAAACGCTGAGACATGTGTAAATTAATTTTCAATCCTCTGCCTAAACACAAAATTTGAAAATCCTAACTTCAAAACTGACGGCCTTTCATATAAATTTCAATCCCCTATTTCACCCCTTTAGGGGTAGAATTCCCAAAAATCCTTTCTTAGTGGATACTTACTCTTCACAAAGAATACACTCTCCAAGTTTCATGTCTCTAGGACCAGCGGTTTGGGCTGTGCGTTGATATATCAACAATCAGTCAGTTTATCATTTTATATATATAGATTGGACGCACCGTAAGCATCTCTTCTGTGAATCCAGTTCCTAACCCATGTATTGGTCGACGTCGATGTTTATTTTTTTTTATTTTACTATACGTATAATTATTTCGCGTACAACTCTGCACGCAGCGGCAACCACAGCGCGTCTACTACTCATGATGAACACTAGGTACAACTAGAAAAACTTCTATGCCACTAAAATCTTGTATGCAAGCTGCAAGTTGAACAAATTTCTGTTTTCAATTCAAATCACTTGCACGCAAGTGTGACGTCATACTTGCATGCAAGACTTACCTAATGGAAACGCGGCTGAAGGATGGTGTCGCAAATCATCTAATCCATCCTAATCTATACTAATATTATAAATTCGAAAATAACTCTGTCCGTCTGTTACCTTTTCACGCCAATACCACTGCACGGATTTCGATAAAATTTGGCAGAAAGATAGATTGCATCCCGGGGAAGGACACAGGATAGTTTTTATCCCGATAATCCCGCGGGATCGACACTAATGCGCATGAAACTGCGGGGCGCTGCTAGTAATCTATATAAATATTGAATTTAAAGTCCTGACTGGCTGATATATCACCGCATAGCCTAAACCGCTGGTCCTAGAGACGGGTGTGTTCTTTGTGAAGAGTAAGTATCCACTAAGAAAGGGTTTTTCGAAATTCCACCCCTAATATGGTGAATGGGGGGAAGGTGAAATTTCACGCGGACTAAGTCGCGGGCAGAAGCTAGTCAGCCTATAACGTTTCCACTGCTGGCACACAGGCCTCCTCTCGATGACAGAGAATTGACCGTCATCCACCACGCGACCCCAGGGCAGGTTGGTAGATGTCACATGTCTTCGAGGTTCTGGTTCTAGGATATGCCGGTTTCCTCACGACGTTTTCCTTCTCCGTTTTGAGAGCAGCGTTGATGAAATAATTTACACAAATTAAACCGCCTGTCTAGGTTCGGACCGAGAACCTACAACTCTAAAGCAGGGATTTGAAACATTACTCAAAATTACCACCACATTAATTAGTTCCGGTAACAATAATTTGTACCGTTTCACCAGGATCGTAACACAATTAATTCCTTGGCTATACCGACACTGGCGCCGATTCTGTTGTTCACAAACTAAACTAAATTTAAGTTCAGGCATCTTTTTCTTTCTATTTCATTAAGAAAAGGACAGAAGATAAATATTATTTTAGTCCTGTCAAATTAGTCAGCGTCGTTCGTCGTTCGTCGTTTCAGCCGGTAGACGTCCACTGCTGGACATAGGCCTCCCCCAATTTTGGGGGGGTTTGCCATAATCGCCACGCTTGGCAGGCGGGTTGGCGATCGCAGTATGGTATGATGGTGGAATAAATAGAGAACGCTGCTGCCCATTCTCCGGTAAGACCCTTAGTCGCCTTTTACGACACCCACGGGAAGTAAGGGGTGGTGCAATTCTTTAAGTCCGGCACCACACAGACAATTAGTCAGCGCCTGACGTAAATTGATGTATTTTTAATAGCCAATTTTTTAATCTCGTCTAAATTGTCTATGGAGTATCTTAATTTGACAGGACTAAACTAATATTTATCTTCTGTCCTTTTCCTAATGAAATAGAAAGAAAAAGATGCATGAAGTTAAATTTAGTTAGTTTGTGAACAACAGATTCGGCGCCATTGACAAACGGAACGAAATCTTAACCTGTTCAATAACAATATTATCAATATATAACGTTATTCATTTCGATACTCAACTTTGCCAGCTTCATCTATACATATAATAAAATCGTAGGAAAGTCAAAACTGTACATTGAATATTTTTTTTAAATAATACTTGGGGCGTGATCTACAATCGATACCGAAGCCAAAAATATAGTTTTTAGAATTTTTGTCTGTTTGTCTGTTTGTCTGTTTGTCTGTATGTATGTCCGGGATAAACTCAAAAAGTACTGCATGGATTTACTTCAAATTTTGCATGAATATTACTAAGAGGTCGGGTCAACATATAGGCTACATATTATCACGCTATCACCTACGGGGGAGGAGCTGTGAATCTTTATTTTTCTTACGCATTCTGTGACAGCGTGTAATCTAACGACGCATATTTAAATGTTGTTTTTGAGTAAGCCATGCCATTATCTAGCTTTACACTATAAAAACTACGCCACTTAAGTAACTTGGACAGAGAAACATAGTTTAATGAATGTTAATAGTAGTATAAAGACAATTTTGAAACAGCGCCATCTATGAGATTTCATAAAAATCAAATCAAGCTACATGTTAACCCTTTTTGGAAATTAATAATTTAAATTTGATCATGTTGGCGAGGTTAGTAGTTAGTTATTCTTAAAATTCATAGATGGTGATGTGCATTTTCTTCATAAAAGTTGTATCGTATAGTTCGTTTTGACAAATTTAAGTTCCAACAAAACCCTTAAAATCTTGAGAGTTGAGGAAGACAATTAAAAAAAAAAAACAAAAAAGTTATGTTCATTGATGATGATCATTTCTTCATCAATTTCATTTTGTTAGTACAAAATAAACATTGACTGTTAATACTTTTGTTCGGTATTTATCTGTGTGATTATTGCTTGGTAATTAATATATTTTCATGTCGTATACCTAACTAGCTGCTGCCCGCGACGTCGTCTGCGTGAAGGCTCTACAACACCACTGTCTCTATAGCTTTATAAGTAAACAACTTTTAAAATAGCATTATAGCACGTCACCTTCTCGACGGTGCGGTGACCAAAATTGGGATGACACCCTCACGGAGGCGAGCGTCAGTGACAGTCCCAGTCGCATGCGTCATCTGTTTGCCGTCATCTTGGTGTATTGTGAAGTCGCGAACCCGGTAGCTTTGTGAGAGAAGTATCGCCATCATCTGTCTGAAGATTTTCTACGAGCTTTGAGGCGTGCTACTGGAGACGAAGTCGAAGTAACTGATGAACGCGTGCTGAACACCTGTCTCAGTTCACTTCAAGATGTGGCCATTTCTATCGGCGGCAATCCACTGATCGAATATGGGTTACCAGCTCCCCAATCATCACCGCATCAAGACCGTGGAAATCGGGAGTATAACGCTGAGACAAATTACGATCCGGGCGAAATGACCACGTCGCTTTGTTCTCTTCAGAGCAAAAACAAATTTATGACACCGTCCTTGAAAGCGTTGGGCAAAACCAGGGTAAAATGTTTTTCTTAGATGCTCCTGGTGGAACAGGAAAAACATTTGTTACCACTGGCATACTTGCAGAGGTCAGGAGGCAAGGTAAAATTGCTATTACTGTAGCGTCGTCGGGAAGCGCTGCCATACTGCTTCCGGGTGGCAAGACAGCACATGCATGTTTAAAATTCTCATCGATTTAGAGAGTGCCGAAACGCCTGTTTGTGGTGTGTCACGTAACAGCGATAAGGGACACGTGCTCAAGGATCGCTCTCTGATCGTATGGGATGAGTGTACGATGGCCAATAGGAAGGCAGTTGAGGCCGTGGACAGAACCCTGCAGGACATCCGCAGGAACGACATTTGATGGGTGGTGTCACAGTTCTGTTCAGTGGCGATTTCCGGCAAACGCTTCCTGTGGTGACGCGGGCATCGAGGGCTGACGAGGTGAATGCTTCGTTGAAACGATCTCCGTTGTAGTCAGGAGTTCGTACGCTGCGCTTGACCATTAATATGAGAGCTCGACTCGGCAGCAATGCACGTGCTCAAGAATTCTTCGATGTCCTTCTAAGTCTTGGCGAAGGCACTCTACCAGAAGGGAGAGATGGACAGGTGGTACTTCCAGAGACTCTCGGTAGAGTGGTATCCAGCTTAGAAGAACTCATTCACTGTGTGTACGGGGACATCAATCGTATACCGCACCAGCAGAATTCTTGGGTGTGTGAGTGGGCCATTTTGACGCCCAAAAATGATCAGGCTGCAGCAATTAACGAATGCATTCTCTCGGAAATTGAGGGGAACGAAGTGGTCTACACCTCGATAAACACAAGCAAGATGTGTGCTGTTGTCGAGCAAGATGACGCCACACATTATCCCGTGGAATTTCTGAACTCCCTGTCAGCAAGTGGACTTCCAGAGCATACCATCAAGCTGAAGGTCGGCCGTCCCGATTATGCTTCTTCGGAACCTATCTCCTCAGAAGTTGTGTATCGGGACCCGCCTTAAAGTCATCTCGCTCCACAGACACACCATTGAGGCGGAAATTCTTACGGGTTGTGGCGTCGGCGAGGCAGTATTTATACCACGCATTCCCCTCATATCTCATAACTTCCCGTTCCAGTTCAAGCGCGTAACCCCGTGAGTGTTTGCTTCGCGATGACCATCAATAAGTCGCAGGGGCAGACACTAAGGGCAGCGGATGTCGACCTCAAGACGAGTTGCTTCTCACACGGGCAACTGTACGTCGCTTGCTCCTGCGTCACCAGTCCTGACTCTCTTTACATTTTGGCTCCTGGCAGCATATCTACCAACGTAGTTTATAGGGAAGTGTTGTAAAGTATGATACCTTTGTACGTATTTTTACTCTTTTGTGTCCTGGAATGTATTCCTGCATTATTTTCTCTATTTCCTTCAGTTCCATCTTAAGACTGAACTCAGCAGGATTCCCATATAACTCTCTTTACTTGCAGTGCAGAGCAGTGGTGGCCAAGTGGTAACGGCCGCGACTTACGAGTTGTAGGTCGTAGGTTCGAACCCAGACAGGAGCTTTACTTTGTGTAAATTATTTCAACACCACTGCTCTCAAAACGGTGAAGGAAAACATCGTGAGGAAACCGGCATGTCCTAGAACCAAAAATTCTAAGACATGTGACATCTGCCAATCCGCACTGGGCCCGCGTGGTAGATTACGGCTCACTCCCTCTCACCGAGAGGAGGCCCCAGCAGTGGGAATATTATAGGCTAATTATGGTCTCTTCACTTGCTTCGCTTGCAAAAAAAAAATATGTTAATGCTATTTTAAAAGATGTTTACTTATAATGCCATAGCGACACTGGCATCTTAGGTATTTTTGGTGCTGTAGAGCCTTCACGCAGACGACGTCGCGGGCAGCAGCTAGTTTTCAATATATCTAATCACTGACTGATTCTTGACCAAGACAACGATCTTTTATATAAGCTTTCTACACCAACGCATGATCTATTTACCGTGGGATAAATATGTAAGCAGTAATTGCATTATTGCATAAAAACTCGTCGCAATTACAACTATTACAATGGATATTCTAGGATTCGAGAAATTGCCTATAGCGTTGTCAATCAAGATTCCTTTAAGCCAGTATTTAATTGATACATCCTATTTCTATGTAGGTATATATTTATTTGATAAGGAAAACTGTAAGGAAAATCATCAAGTATACAATGTGGAAACGATAATACGACCATAAATGAAAACTCTAGCAATAGCACTGCTAGGAGTATTTTGGAGCTATCAAATAAATCCTATCCTGGATGACCTGGGCAGAGCGTAGGAAGCTCTTACGACTTTAAAGCCTACCCGATGTCGTTGTGTTATCGTACAGGGGATATCGGGAATCAGATTCTTGGTTCCTTTTTCCAGCGCTCATGCGACATCCCGAAAAACTAAATAGTAGTGTCGGCCAAAGATTGGCAAAACCCAAAGTCTCAGGACTTTGGGTTTTGCCAATCTTTGATTAGCTATAGTGACTAAACTATGGGATATATTTGGTTGAATTTTTGCATGCAGACTGGTAACGTCAGAAGATATAGGTACCTACTCAGTTTCATTTATGGTCGTCTGCACCTTGTGTGTGAATGATTGACTATTTAAAGAAATAATAACATCAAAAGAAATATAACATGTTTATTTTTATAATTTCATCAATAAGCTACTTGCTAAAACTGATTAAAAGCTTGAACAACAAAGCAGGTGTATCGCATCAAAGATGTACATTAGCTCATGCATACATCGTAGATATGTTAGATATATATACCCACATCATATTTATAAAACCAATATAGGCTGAGCGCTTAACTGAGACGTTGCCTGAGGTAGCTGCGCGGTGCGGGAGGGGTGGTACT
Organism: Mesoligia furuncula; assembly: GCA_916614155.1. Lineage (NCBI taxonomy): Eukaryota > Metazoa > Arthropoda > Insecta > Lepidoptera > Noctuidae > Mesoligia > Mesoligia furuncula. The sequence goes on along the minus strand of OU744809.1, from coordinate 20,219,833 downwards.
CGTAGTTGTCACAAGTTGACAAATCACTGAGCTCTCGTATCACGTCACAACACCCCTCCCGCACCGCGCTGCAACCTCAGGCAACGTCTCAGTTAAGCGGTCGGCCTATAGCTGGGATAGGTTCTTATCGGATGTGTTCTTGATCCAGTCTCATAAGTTAAGGACGCCCGGCTTTGTTTCCATCTGTAATGTAAACAAGATTTTGTTAGAAACGAATATAAAATAGCGTCACGCTAGGTTTGGCAAAGGTAAGGGTCTAAACAGACGGACTGCATTTGAACTCGATCACGAGTAAACCGTTGAACAGATTTGGATGAAAATTGGCACATAGATAGACCATTTCCTGGATTAACACATAGCTTACTTTTTATCCCGATATTCCCATGGGATCGAAACTTACGCAGGTGAAACCGCGGGGGCTGCTAGTAACTTATAAGATGACGAAAAAGATGAAAAAGTATGAAAATAACGTTACAAACGAATCTGTAACGGTTCTCCTGTAACGTTAATAACAAGCGGATAAGCTTAATGTTACTGATACCTATAACGTTACTTATAATACTGTTCTACGAAAATGATATTCTATAACGTATTCCTTTGTAACGTTATTGATATTTTTAAGTTTTAGTATCGTTACAAATTTTGGAACGTTATACGATACCACTGCTGGGCCAAAACTGCTCCAAGCAGCACAAATACATTAGCTTAGATAACTCATATGACCCAAACCCGCCAGAAAAACCTCAGCTTCAAAATGAACACCCGTTCCTCTTTGTTACAAACGCATACTTAGTCTTGTGTTATGCACGAACTAACAAAAGCACTTCTGTGCCATACCACTAACTTTACTTGACCCTCCTCCCCTCCCAGAGATGCTCAAATTAAGGGCGTTACAAGAGGATTAGGTGTAGTAACAGAGGTCAAGTTAAAGTAGCCATGTTTCAGTTCGTCTAGTATGCATTGCTGAGCCGACAATCCTATTTCAAAAACGTTTGGAGTAACGTCGGGTGTCTAATTCAAATAAATAGTTTATATACTACGTGGACTGAAAATTGAGTCGGTAGGGTAAAAAGCTGTATTGTGTGTGTGTTATTTTCCTTACTTCCTTTGAAGTTCAGTTCACAGGTACCTCATAATGATTAGTATTCAGGTAGCTAACTACAAGACGAATAGAAGAACTTTTCTAGGACTCGCAGAGGTTGCAAACTATATCACATATTTATTTATAAATAAAAGTCGCTTTACATGGCTGTCTGTGTTCTACCTACTCAACAGATTTTGATGCGACTTGCTCCATCGTGTAGAGAATTTATTCCGGAAGGTTTATTATTAAACTTACATGTAATACCACTATGTTTTATCAAATCGTCAAAACTGTGCGAAGTAAGGGCGGGTCACTAGTGTTTTAATATTCCTAATCAAGGCCACAAATCTATCCTTCTGTAAACCATGATGCCACAGAATGGTACATATGGTACGTCTTCACCCCATACCTAAGAAATCCCTTTATATTTTCAGTAGTTTATTTTGTAAATGATTTTAGATAAGTAATTATGCTATCGCTACATTGTTGCGACAACACGAACTACACTTCGCGCACTCTCTGTTGTTCGCGGAGAGAGCATGCGAAGCGTAGTTTGTGTTATTGCGACCATGTAGCCGTACTGTCGTAGCATTACTGAGCAACATAACCAGTTCCCACTGCTGGGATACAGGCCTCCTCTCTTCCAACAGGTTTGGGCTATAATCCAATGTGGCAATCTGGCAGTATGAGTAATTTATGTGGCCTTCCCAAATGTCCTTTCTTTGGTATTGTTCGTCGAATCGTTCAGCTCCTTACTTAAGTCTTGAGTTGCACGATTTCTGACAAATGCGTGCACTGACTGGACAGGTCCTCTCAATCTGTGTTGTTCTTTCCTCAAAATACCATCTCAGACATCGATCTACATGGTCTTCATATAACCTGACCAAGATTATGTCTGGACTTAAGAGACCCCTGAGTTTGATTCGGCTTTTCTTCTCAGAGTAGTTAGATATGAAACGCTGACCTCATCTAGTTAAAAAAAATATGATTGACGTGTAAAAGTGTTTGTGCAAACCTACTTACAAAAATAAAATCATTTATCATTATCAATATAGGGGCCCGTAGCTAAATAATAACAGCCGCACAGGTCGATCGATCAGGTTAAGCTACGCTTGCCGCGGTTGGTCTGTGGATGGGTAACGTGGAAAGCACGTTAAGCCGTTGCTCCCGGCTGTCATTCGTGGATCTTTGACAGTCGTTACGGGTAGTCAGAAGCCCGAAAGTCTGACAACCAGTCTTACCAAGGGGTACCGTACTACCCAGTAAACTGGTTGTGGAGGTCAGATAGGCAGTCGCTCCATGTAAAATACTGGTATGCAGCTGCATCCGGTTAGACTGGAAGCCGACCCTAATATAGTTGGGAAACAGCTAAGCAGAAAAAAAAAATATCATTGCGCCCTGCGCGTGTTGGTGGATGTCACATAGCATGGATTCTAACCTCCTTTGCTCACCTAACTATACGGCATGTATCGGTAATGAAAGGTATAGACGCCAGCACATCAAGCTACTAAAATCTGTCAAATTTCTTAATAGATTTTCAACTTTATCGCTAAAACATAAGGTTCAAAGCTGATTGGCAAAATTTGACCGTTTCGGGTAGCTTGATGTGCTGGCGTCTGTACGATGTTGGTCCCATGGAGAAAGTCGTTCCGTTTGATGGTGTATACCACACTTTTTTATGGTGCACGGTGGAAATCCTCATGAACTTCCTCCATCGTGGGGGTGACAGAGGGGCATGCCGGTCTCTTACCGCCAACAACCAACGCGCTGTTCCACCTCTGCCTATGGCCGGGGGGTGCGGGATTCGCATAAGCATTCACCGCTCCCCCGACAGGCTGTTCCTCAGCGGGTACTACCTCCCCGTGCGGCCAATCCTATAATGGCCGCACCCTCTCTCGAGTGACGTTTCTAATACCTGCTGTTTAATAAATGTAGCAAAATCAAAATTCTCAATACTCAATACTTTATTGCATTCCATAATGTGTACATAATTATGATAGTCGGTATTTAAATATTTTATTTCACATACCTAAAAGCCTACATGGGCATTTAAGAAACGTCAGAAGCTAGGTGCACGGTTCCAATTGGTCGTTTCCTATGGAGAAGAGCCGGCAAGAAACTCCACGGTTAGTCTTTTTAAATAATTGGCTTTTACAATGTTTTCAAATTACAGTAGGTATGGGAGGACAGCGTAGCCTGTCAACAAGTACTAGGTACTTGATAAAATAAAAAATGGTCTACAGGTCTGAAGTCTAGCTTCTTTATTACTAAAAAGAGCTGCTTAAGGGGCTTACATGACCTAAACGCAAAAAACACAAGTTTTAGAAACAATAAAAGTATATGATCGACTACAGTAAACAAAATAAAAAAAAAAAGATTTTCTTCAGGATATAGGCTAGTGTGTTGAAAACATAATACAACTAATTTGATACGATAGAAAAAATCATGGAGATACCTCTATAAATTTTCTTTGTACAATAAAAACCGTGCAATACATACAATCATTCTAATTTTTTGTCAAATTATTCTACAAGCAAAGTACTAAAACACTAGTGTTTTAATTTTTTAGTATAAACAATAGATTTTTTTTTATTAATTGCTTCATATTTTGCAATAAATTACCAGCGTTGTATCATCGCGATTCTCTTTCTTTTCTATGCAGTCTGACAGTGACCGCGCTTTAGGTCATGTAAGCCCCTTAATCTTGCTCCTAATAACAAACGTATCACAGACTGTAGTATCACATAACACAGTATATATGTCATAACACAGTGCACTAATGCAAACTGCTGCTCACAAACTGCATTACTCTGCAAAACATAGTAAATGGATGCCCGGGGGAGCCGGGGCTTTTTACCGGCTCGTATAAAATATACGGTTCAGCGGTTTAATTGAGTCAAGCGAATTACTGTCGTGATGTATTTAGTGAAGGGTTTCATTTTTTAACAACGTTTTTAGAGCTCATTTTTTTAGACAACATTTTATGCATTTTATGCATTTTATGACGAGTTGGATATTTTCTTGTCCCTACGAATCTAGGTTTACTAGGTCAAATTAAATATGCTAGCGAAACTCCGCAGACATGATTTAACAGAAAATTAATTAATTTGTTGAGTTTTTTTTTGGGGTCATATAATAAAAAATAAAAAATACAGTTTAAAAATCAGTTTTTTTTGTGTATACTTCACAGACGCGATGGCTATCGATATCTTAACACGTTAAAACAAAAAAAAACACAGTTTTTAATTAGTACTTCAAGTAGTTCTGAGCAACAGTTGAAATCCCAAAACAAAACAAAAAGTACAAAAAGAAAATGTAAATAAATAAGGCAAGTTAAAAAAAATCTGCTGTTTAATACAAAAGTTGACCTACCTACTTGACCAAAATTTGTTGCTGCTGAGCTGATTTTTTTCGTGATTTCATAGTTGGTCCCATAGCTCTTAGTAAAAGTTGTTCATATTTATGGGTAGAGCACCCTGTAAAAATTTGGATGGTGATAAAAAAAATCTTCCTGTATAAATCTAATCTAATCTAATCTAACTAGCCTGTACGGACAGTACAGGCTAGTTAGACACTGCAGGGCAAAAAAATAAAATAAAATAAAATATCTTTATTTCAGACCTAAGCAGTCCATACGTAGTTAGTGGTTAGTAACAAACTGTGCTTACATGCTATGTTATTGTTGTTAGTACTTAATTCTATTTAACATAAACCTATACCTAATTCGACGTTGTAGGCTCGGCTCGTATATGACACCCATAGGCCGCTCCTGTAGAAGGACTGACAGAACGCTTTAAATAAACTAACTTTGACGTCTGCCGTGCAGCGAGCAAACCTACGGGCGAGCATATTGCTCCTCACCGCCAACGCCCTGCGCTCGCGTTCTATGTCCCCATCATCACGTAGGTCACTGGTGACAACATGACCCAAGTATTTAAATTGAGTTACCACATTCAGTTCAACGCCGTTGAGATATACTGGAGGTACACGACGGGGCTGTTGTTTAGGCGGCGCCGTAAACACTAACACCTCACTTTTTTTAAATTGTATTTAAGGCCGTGCACCTCCGCATACGTCTCGCAGATCGTGAGAAGCTTCCTCAGTCCACTCATCGAGGGACTGAGCAACACCATGTCGTCCGCGTAACTTATGTTATTGACACATATACCGTCTCAAAGGCCTCCCTCTCCCTTTTCCACACAATCCCTGTATAAATACTTAACCTTTTAACCGCTTGGCTAAATATCAATTGCCTTGGCTAAATAGTAATTGCCTCGCTCGCGGCTACAAATCGATAAATAATAAATACAATAAATAAGGAGGAGCAATCGTTGAATAGAACTAAAACATCATGCATGTTATCTGTCGCAGAAATACGACATGAGCGGTAGGGGCACGGAAATATATGTGTCGCATAAATGCAACACAAGCGGTTAAAAGGTTGATACTGGCCACATCTGCCGTATACCCAATGAGCTGTGAGCCAAAATTACCACTACGTGGAACGCTGACACCCAGAAGGCGTCACGGAAAACAATCGACCAGTGGTCCACTTTAACCCTTTACCACTTTAGCACTTTAGATCGAAAGAGCTGGAAGTCCTGGCGAAAGGTACCGGCAGTAGTTTGATGCAGGCTAACAGTAAAATTAGGTAATGATATTCGAACTAATAATATATTATGAGAACTGGGAGCCTAAAAGGGCCACTTTGACAGAATCAAAAAAGGATAATATTATGAATCATAATATGGCGAAGACAGTCCGTGTTTTTCTTTTTTTCGCTGCACTACGTAGGTATAATCAAAGAGATTGGGATTGGATTTGGATTGGATTGATTGGTATTTTAGCACAGACAAAAAAAAAATAACTGAAAAATCCTTCACCAATTAGGATTTTATACGATGAACTTAACAGTTAACTGTCCATTATGATTCATAATGTTATCCTTTTATGATTCTGCCAAAGTCGCCTTTTTAGGCCCCCTGTAAGTCCAAAATACGGTTCATATCATGTAGAATCTAATTGAAATACGGCCAGTTCTACGTTCGTGGTTTGATTTATGACAGTCATGTTCAGACGGATAACGCAACGGACCGCAGCCAACAAAAACGTTAGTGTCATCCGTATCGGATTAGAGCTACATATGGCATACATTACTTTGGATGTAGGTACTCGTATGTAGTTTGTTTACACCAAAATTAATACCATACAATCACGCCTGTACTCCTCTACGGATTAGTCAGAGGTGTCCAGACGCCAGCACATAAAACTACCCGAAACTGTCATATTTTCCCAATCAACTTTGAACCGTATGCTTTAGCGATAAAGTTGAAAATCTATTAAATAAATTTGACAGATTGTAGTAGCTTGATAGTCTTCATTTCGAGACTTGAGTAGATTTTCAAGACTAAACACATACACACACACACATTACACACACACATTATTATGACATTACACACACATTACATGACATTATTATTCACATTATTATGTGTGTTTATTATTTTATTTAGACGTTTAATAAATATTGGGTAATAAAACTACATGGGCTTCAATGTGCCTGTCTTCGTGGCTCAATATACTAAAATAATGTAATACTTATATAAATATATATTATATACATATAATAGTTACGTACCAAATAAATCAATAATTTGTTCATTGCTATTTTATTTACTTCAAACTATAGCTATGGATTTACATAAAGGATTCAGTCATGAGTTCTTTTTGGTAGGACTCACGTCTTTTTACAAAAGACTTCAAATTCTGAAAGATTTGAGCTCTAAGTTTTATTTATAAGACTCGAGTCTTCAAAAATAGCTCAAGTTTTATTAAATAAGGCGCTAAGACTCGAGTTTCTTACAACACTAAATCGAACACAGGACCGCATGCTCAGGGGTAGCGCTTGCGACCACTAGACCAACGAGGCAGTAGGTAGGCTGCGTTTAGATATCGATACCCATCACTCTGCAGAGTTTCGCTAGCTAATTTATTTTGACCTTGTATAACACGTTTGCTGCCATATTTTGAATTAATAAAATAAAACAGCAAATTTTTAAATTTAGATTCCGCCCGCGGCTTCGCCCGCGAGGTATGTCGATAAAAACTATCCCATGTCCTTCCCCGGGAATCCGGGATGCAATCTATCTCTGCCAAATTTTGTCGAAATCCGTTCAGTGGTTTAGGTGTGATAAGGTAACATACAGACAGACAGACAGAGTTACTTTCGAATTTATAATATATTTTCCCTATTTATGTGTATTTGTTACATGCTTTTGATAGCTTTAATTTTTCTAACAATTTGTTAAGTACTTATTTGATTAGTCGAGTGTGAATGTTCGGTTGAAGATCGCGTAAAAGCAAAGTCGCGGGTAACACCTGGAAGAGAGATGCACAGAACCGGGGGGAATGGCAGAAGAAAGGGGAGGCCTATACTCAGCAGGTGATTCCGGGCTGAAATGACGACGATGGTGAATGTTGATAAATCAAATAATTTATTTAATTAAGTTACACAAAATCAAGATATTATTATTATCTGCGTCTGTGTTTCCGACCCGAATCTCTTCAAAGTAAGAGTGAATAGGCTTCTTCTGGGTAAGCTCACTCCATCGTCGACTTTGTCTCTGACCTAGATCACCTGCCCGTGCTTCATCATCATCATTTCAGTCGAAAGACGTCCACTGCTGGACATAGGCCTCCCCCAAGCACCTCCACTTCGACCGGTTCTGTGCTTCTCGCATCCAACGGATTCCTGTGGACTTCACAAGGTCGTCGGACCACCTTGTGGGAGGCCTTCCAACGCTACGTCTTCCGGTACGCGGTCGCCACTCCAGAACCTTTCGGCCCCATCGGCCCCATCGGCCATCTGTTCTGCGAGCAATGTGCCCTGCCCAGTGTCCGTGCATACGTAGCCTAAATACCGCTATTGCTGCCAGCCTTTTGGGCACGCTACTGCAGGGCATAAATTAACCAGAAGCTTGACAAATTGATTGATACATCTCCATCCCTATTTACGATAAAATGGCCCCATCATTCCCCTTTAATTTTATGTGTTATCCATACATCTTTGAAACCACGGTGTCGTCGCATGAACCTCAAGAAATTACCTCACTAATTGGAGTACGGAGTGTCGCGAGTGGTAACACGTTGTGTAATTACTGGTAATTAAGACAATTCCACACAAATACCTACTAATATTTATGTTCCTCGCTGTATGTTGGTATTTGGAATCTGTTTATTTCTTTTTTTGGCATAAATTGGATCCTTAGGGCATAATCCTGATAAGATCGTGGGGGGTAATTGTGTCACACCATCAGTAGGAATGGCATTTTGACAGTTATTATTATTATTATTACATTACGTTATTTACGTTGTTGAGCAGACACATTTTTCGAACCTATGAAGCAATGGATTAGCAATATAATTCAAAATGATTCAGATTGTGACAGTATGTTCTGTAATTAGGGTGCTGTCTCGACTTCCTTATCGACGATTTTCTCGCTCAAGAAACGTACAGACGCCAGCACATAAAGCTACTACAATCTGTCAAATTTCTTTAATTGATTTTCAACTTTATCGCTCAAGCATAAGGTTCAAAATTGATTGGGAAAATTTGACAGTTTCGGCTAGCTTGATGTGCTGGCGTCTGTACAAACTATTCCCCGTCTACTAGGTCCCGTGTTAACGCTGACTGTTCACACCGCCGCCGCCGACGAGTCGTTCGTCGACTCGTTTGTCGCAGCGACAAGAACTATCAAAGGGAAAAGACAATCAGCGACGCACGCTTGGTGGTTAGAACACTCGCTGTGAGAGTCGCTTGATGCACACGACGACATAATATCAAGCTATACATTACCAGTTTTAGCTGACCTCGCATTATTCATTAAGTATTTCTATGGCTTTTCGTAGGACTATGATTTTAAATATTGAAATCGAGGGGCCCGTGACTAAATAATAACAGCCGCACAGGTCGATCCGCGGTTGGTCTGTGGATGGGTTACCATCTTTACATAACGTGACCCCTCCGTGCCTCGGTAAAGCACGTTAAGCCGTTGGTCCCGGCTGTCGTTCGTGGATCTTTGACAGTCGTTACGGGTAGTCAGAAGCCCGAAAGTCTAACAACCAGTGTTACCAAGGGGTATCGTACTACCCAGTAACTGGGTTGTGGAGGTAAGTTATGCAGTCGCTTCATGTAAAATACTAGTATTCAGCTGCATCCGGTTAGACTGGAAGCCGACCCCAACATAGTTGGGAAAAGGCTAGGCAGATGATGATTTTAAATATTGAAATCACACAATAAGGAACTGGTAAATAAAACAAAATTCGTGAATGAACACGAAATTGAATGAATGAAAGAAATGTAAAATTTATTGTAACCGTAGGGACCTGGCTATGAACACGCCAACGCCATCTACAATTAGCTTTGCCCGACCTTTCCTATTCATCCCCCTAAGGCAGGGGTCGCGGCAACCTTTTGAATCGGAAGAGTCAAAAATTACAATTTACAAAATTTCAAAGTTTATAAAGAGCCAAAAAAATTTTTCATGCCAAAAATAAATAGTAGATACTTGCATAAATAAAGGTTTTTGATAAAAAATCTAATCTATTTATTCATAAGAAAAATATCTATTTAAAATCAATAACATACATTTGAGCAAACAAATTCAATGGGAGCGTTGGCTTTGCGTGTTTTTAGAAAGTTTGGATTTTGGCTCATAACTTGTTGTTTTAAGTTTCAAACACGACTCAAAATTTTCATTTGTTATTGTTCTTACTTTACTTTTAAATATATTCACGCAAGAGAACGCTTGCTCGCACGAATATGTCGATCCGAAGTTAGTCAGCACTCCAAATGCCAACTTCTTCACCTCACTGTAGCAATCTGGAAGACTATCCCATGCGTTTTAATATAAGTGCCTCAACTCGCAGCATTTCTTTGAAAGCTGTCCACTTTTGTCGCGTTACTTACATACCTTTCTGGACCTCCAACTCTTCCAACTTGCTTTTCAACTCTGTAAATTTTCTACTCCACAAAGCTTTTCTTTTTAAATCGATCAATTGCATTTCTAGAGATCCAGTATCAACTCCAAATGGCTCAATGTGGATTTTGTTACTATTTGTGTTGACAGGATTTACTATGAATGCTAGAGTGTGCTTTATTTTTTTTATAACTGTGCTGAAGTAATTCGTGTTTTTTTAAAAATAAAATAACTAATATTTGCGTATGGAACTAAAGAGCCGCAACTTCACATCTAAAGAGCCGCATGTGGCTCGCAAGCCGTGGGTTGCCAACCCCTGCCCTAAGGGGATAGAAGTTTTTATGGAAGTTTGTAATTTTTGCCAATGGATAAAGACTCCTACAACAGGCGCGACTCGCGATATACACGCGTGCGACACGAAGGCACCGCTCGTTGCACGACTTGCGGTGCCTTTGCGCGCGATTTTATCGCGTGTCGCGTCTGTTTGATGGAGCTTCAATACCATCGGGCCCATGGCTTGTCTTCAAGTTATGAGACGATAGCATTTTTCTAATTAACATTTCCGTGGTCTCGCTCGTGATTAAGCGTCTTTGTTTAACAAGTTAATTATTGTTTACGAGACTAACTTCTTAATTAAGTTTTAATTTAATAATTCAAGGGACGTAAAATATACTGTAAATGTCTAAACACACTTTGCCCAAGGTACACGACCGAAGTTCGGCATGACTACGCCTGCAATGCTATTTGAATTACTAACGGACACATTAGGGTAAAACGGGGTAATGGGAGCCACTTAAGCGAGAATTCAAGTAAAAGCTTAATTTAAAAAAAAATCTTTATTGCAACCGCCTAATTAGATAATTTACTTATTCATCTATCAACTGAGATCACTTTTAATCATTGTGTACAGACTTTGGTAATTATGGGAGTTAAAAAAAACCAGTTTTGATCCCCATTGTACCGAGGTGATGGCAATTGTGATCACCCTGTGGAAAATGACGAATAAGAAAAAAGTAAAACATCAAATAAGGTAGAAGTTATTATCACAATTTAAGTTGCAAATCACCATTTCCAATGACAGACTAAATACACATAATAGTCTTATTAAAATACAATAATAAATTAGACCCCGTGTCCCTTGTTTTATTAAGTATTACGAAAATTTCCAACAGCGCGGCGCAAAATCGTCACACGGCTGTCACTCGGAAACGCGCTCGCGGATCTAAAGCGAGTCGTTTGTAACAATGGCGGGCAGGGCTGTGTGCAGAGGTCCTTTACGAGACTCTCCGATGTTTAGTTTTGTAGATGTGTGGGTGATCCCCATTGCCAGCTGATCCCCATTACCCCGTTTTCCCCTATGCCGAAATTACGTTGCGTTAAATAGCATTGCAGGCGTAATCATGCCGAACTTCGGTCGCGTAGGTACCTTTAGCATAGTGTGTTTCAGTATTTTTTTATCGTTACACTTCCACAGATGAACTTAAACTTCTTCGAAAATGCCTTTAGACAGGACTGTTGTAATTTTGATTCTTTTATTTATTTTGGTTCGTGGCTAAACAATAACAGCCGCACGGGTCGATCGAAGGTTAAGCGACGCTTGCCGCGGTCGGTTAGTGGATGGGTGAACATCCATTACATAAATACCCTTCGGTGCTCCGAAAAGCACGTTAAGCCGTTGGTCCCTACTGTCATTCGTAGATCTTTGACAGCCGTAACAGTAGCCAGAAGCCCAAAATTCTGACAACCAGTCTTACCAAGGGGTATCGTCTTAGCCAGTAGGTAACTGGGTTGTGGAAGTCAGATAGGCAGTCGCTCTATGTGACAAACGGGTATTCAGCTGCATCTGGTAAGACTGGAAGCCGACCCAAAGATAGTTGGGAAAACGTTTGGCAGATTGTGAATGTTTACTGTGGCAAGCGCTACTGCTGATGATGCCCAATGGGATGGGCCCGCGTTCGAATCCCATCCCATTGGGCAAAGTGTTTTCCATCAGGAATTTCTCAGTAGAAGCCCGAAACCTGGATTTGTGCCCTGTTGATAGCAATAGAGGCGACTAAGGGGCGTACCGAAGAATGGGCAGCAGCGTTCTCTATGCATTCCACCACCATACCATACTGCGATCGCCAACCCGCCTGCCAAGCGTGGCGATGGTTCGTTGTCACTAGTACCATTAACAGTTCCATGATGGAACTACTGATTGTTTTTTTTTATCACTAGTTCCATTTTAAATGAACCTGAAAATAATGGAACTAATGTTGAATTTATTATCACTAGTTCCATTTTTAAAAGAATATGAAAATAATGGAACTAATGTTGAATTTGATATCGCTAGTTCCACATTATTCCACATTATTATTTTTGGCACTTGTGAAATTTTTAAGTGTGGTAAAAACACTGGAGTTAAAAACACTTAGTTTTTATATTAATTATATTCAATAAAATCAACAAATATTTATTTTGTTACCTTTACTTTTTAGGGTTCCGTAGTTCCTACAAGGAATCCTTATAGTTTCGTCATGTCCGTCCGTCTGTCTGTCTGTCCGAAGTTTTGCTAAGCGACCGTAAGTACTAGAAAGGTGTAATTTTGTAGGAGTGTGTATATCAATTACGCCGACAAAGAGGTAAAATAAAATTTTGGTCGTGTGGGGTATCGTTGAATAGGTCTTCTAAAATGACTTGGGGGTCGCTAAAAATATTTTTCGATTTAATGTTCCATTTACGAAATATTAAACTTTAAAGTGCAAATTTTTATTCCAGTAAGGCGTCCCCCCCCCCCCCCCCCTCTAAAAGCTAAACTGCTAGCTTGAAATATCTGTAAAAATTCACGATGATAGTTTATTTCATGAACTTTAAAGAAAAACTATTACGGTTAAGATAGTCGTTGAACTTGGGTGTTGGATAATTTTGTACCAAATACAAAATCCTTAGCATTAATCCTTTAAAGTGGCTAAGATGAAGTAGTTGCTTGTTTATAACGGGTAAAGACATGCATTGAAAAACAAAATATAACATAGCGGGCTACTACGGAACCCTACACTGTGCGTGGCCCGACACGCACTTAGCCGGTTTTTATTTATAATAGGTATGTAGTGATCGAATAGAATTAGTAAACATTTATTTTTTGCGAATGAATGAGTTTACATGGCGATACTTGATGAGACAGCCAGTGACATCTATCGGTCGTTTATTGTAATATCGATTATTTTATCTTATCGGGAGGTAGTTCGAAAAACGTAAGTATAATTGTGTTCGCAAGCAAGTTTATTCGGCTCCTCTTAAGAATACAAAAAATGAGTGCAATTCAAATAATTGAAAGGGGAAGGGGAAAAGTATTGTTTTCATCAGGATGGCAGTATTACAAACATGTGATGTATAAAAATGGAACCAGTTTGTGGCGTTGCAAGCAATTTAAAAAACAAATGAAATGTGCAGGATCCGTAACAATAGACACGGTAAGCTAAAATTAACATACGTACAATCAAAATATTTAAGTCGAGTGACTATTCCATAAAACAATTATTTAATGTTGTGCTCGGGTTTGCACAGTTACGTTATTAAGAAATAATATAACTATCATTAAAACGGCATAATGTCTTATCGGCCTAGGGCCGCTACTAGCTGTTACTAGATAAAGCGGTGTACCTACATAGTATATTATTGAGTAATGGTATAAGCTGGGTATTGATGAATCAGACATGTACCTACCTATATTTGCATAAATGACACTACTTTACTTTTTGTGTTTAAGTTGTATTGTGTATAATTTCATGTTCTTTGCTTTTGTAAATGTTTGTCGGTAAATGTCCAATATACATATTATTTATTTATATTATTTTTGCTCCTCCCCCCCCCCCCCTTAATGTATGTTCCTTATATGTACCTATTTGTTTTTTTTCGCAATGTTTCATTTAAGTTATTTTTTTAGGGCCAAACATGCATTATTAAACAAAAACTTCACGACAGTAATTGTAAGCCTGATGAAACGCTAAATTTGGAAGCTTGCCAAGAAGCGGCTCAAGGCAGAGAACCGGCTCCTAGGGTTTACAAACGGGGCTTGGTTCGTATAGCAAATCAAGGATTTGATTTAGCTACAAAAAATGCTGTTCCACCATTCAAAAGTAAACAGAGTCGCATTTACCGCCTAAAAAAGAAAAATGCAAGCATTCAAAAAAATAATACAAATGATCCAAATGAAGTTGAGGTGCCAAAACAATTTGAAAAATTTCTACTGGCTGATTTCAAACAAGATAATAATAGAATTCTGGTCTTTTGTACTCCCGAGGGAAAAACGCACATGGGAAATGTGCCGAATTTTTTTATGGACGGCACATTTAAATTTTGCCCGAAACCTTTCTCACAAATGTTTACTATTCATGCTGACATTGGCAGCAATAGTAATTTTACTAATGTCGTGCCCGTTCTTTATGCGTTAATGACAAATATAAATAAATATTCTTATGAGATTTTATTATCTCTAATAAAATCGCAGATGCCCCAGTGGAACCCAACTAAAGTGATGATCGATTTTGAGGAAGCCACAATAAAGGCTCTTTTATCATTTAATGTTGCTATAGATTTTAAAGGTTGTCATTTTCATTATACTAACAGCCTTTTTCGAAAAGCAACCAAACTGGGCCTTACATCGAAAAAGGGGTATAACAGTAGTATAAACAAAAGTATAATTTCTCTTTGTGGCAATTTAGCGTTTCTCCCGCCAAATAAAATCGAAGAAGGTTGGAAATATATACAGTTGGAAATGCCCGAAAACGAAGCTTTTAATAACTTTAAAAAATATTTCTCCACGTTTTGGATGAAACCAGATATTCAAAAATTACGGTGTGTTTATGGTGAGATCCATAGGACAAATAATGTCCTTGAAGGCTGGCATCATAATATAAATGGAAATGTCAATAAAAACGAGTCAAATTTATTGCAGCTCTTACATATTCTATTGATGATGCAATGTTAATGAAGTATAAAACTAATCTTCTACAAAACTATGGCCAGAGCTCCCAACCTAAACGACAAAGAATTTACAGAGATAGAAATGACTTAGTCATTGAAGCCCAAATGCAGTTATTAACAGGCGAAATATCTGTGGGTCATTTTTTAGATAAACTTCGTTGAGCGCGTACTGTAATAAATGTAATGAATCTGAATCATACATGTACGAAAAAAAAGTAATTAAAAAAAATAAAAAACCCGTCTGCGATAAAAAACTTAAGTTAAAAAACTGAAAAGCTATCGCAGTCGGGTTTTTACCCGACTGCGTCAGAAGGCTATTTCCAGCTTTTTAGTTTACAAATGTAAAAGATTTCACAGACGATTTAGTTCTTGGTACGTGTTTTTTACGATTTGTCACTTCGAATTATTTTTAACCATATAAGTTGTATATCTTTTTGTAATCACCTTTTAAACCCTTTATTTTGATACCCCACTCGATAGATTTTGAGAAGAAAAAAATTTTTTGAAGACATAATAATGCGCCAAAAATGGGCCATTTTATTTATTTTTTCAATTTTGATATACCCAGTGTCACTCTCACAATTAAGACGAATCTAACGGCACCTCTCAAGCTGAAATCGATCAAGCCGTTTAGGCTACAGAGTGTGCCAAAGAAATGTACATACATTCATACATACACTCGAAAAACATAACCCTCCTTCTGACGTAGTCGGGTAAAATTAAATATTTGTTGATTTTATTGAATATCACACTAATATTATAAAGGCGAAAGTTTGTGAGTGTGTGTGTGAGTGTGTGTGTGTGTTTATATGTTTGTTACTTCTTCACGCTCAAACGGCTGGACCAATTTTGATAAAATTTTGTATGGAGGTAGCTGACACCCTGGATTAACATATAGGCTACTTTTTATCCCGATAGTCCCACGGGATCGACAATTACGCGGGTGAAACCGCGGGGCGCAGCTAGTAAATAATATAAAAACTAAGTGTTTTTAACTGCAGTGTTTTTACCACCCTTAAAAATTTCACAAGTGCCAAAAATAATAATGTGGAACTAGCGATATCAAATTCAACATTAGTTCCATTATTTCCATATTCTTTTAAAAATGGAACTAGTGATAATAAATTCAACATTAGTTCCATTATTTTCAGGTTCTTTTAAAATGGAACTAGTGATAAAAAAAACAATCAGTAGTTCCATCATGGAACTCTTAACACGGTTAACTCTTAACTCGGTTCGTTGTCACTAGTATAGTGACAACGACGAACCGTGGCGATTATGGCAAACCTTTTGGGTGAGGCCTATGTTCAGCAGTGGGCGTCTTTCGGCTGAAATGATGATGTTGATGGCAATAGGCGCTCGCCCCCTCTTACAAGGGCAATGGTCGGGAGGGGGAGGGTTCAGGGGATCAGAACGGAATAACTCAATTTTTCGATCATTATGACGCAATGGATTAGCTTTATTCAATTTCAATTGGCCGGCATGGCACGGCGGGTTCTGCTGCGGGACCCCGCGGCGTTCCGTGGCATCCCGTGGCATGGCAGGTTGTGCTTCGGCATCCCGCGGCGTTCCGTGGCATGCCGTGGTATCCCGTGGCTTCCTGCTGAAACTCAACCTTATTTCAACTAGCTTAGAAATCATAATACCACGACACAAAGTGACCCAAACGTCTCGCGGGATGCAATGGCTCCCGCGGCGTGTCGCGTCAGGCCGCAGCATCCCGCGGCGTGTCGCGTCATGCCGCAGCATCCCGCGGCACGTCGCGGCATCGTGGTATCGAAATAAAGTAACAATAGCTCTAAACTCATTGAAATAAGATTCAAAATAACTTGATAAGTAATAAAATCCTTTGCCATGCCGTGCCGTGTCACGCCGTCAGTGAGCGCCGGCCCTTAGGGTGCTGTACCTAGAGGGTTTATGAGCATAGAGAATAAAATAAAACAAATGATTTTATACAACAAATAAATATATTTCCCATTAAGTTCCATGTATAAATTTTAAAATTACCTTTTCAAATAACATTTATGACAACAATATTTCAATAAGTTATTTTACAATATTTTGGAAGTTGAAAATTTGAAATCACAATGTTTCTATATAAATTATGTAATAGTTACAATTTTCATCTTCTTCCTAATATATAATAAATAATGAAATTCATTAATATGTATATGGTATACAATATTCATAATTTGGTATAAGTAGGTACTTTCGACTACATTAATTAGTTTTTTTTTCTAATTTATTTACATAAAGATGGTCGGTGTGGCGAGACGTCATTATATTCAAAGTTTTTTCACTTAATTATAAAGAAAATTGTTACATGTTAATAGATAACTATTACTAAAAAAACATCGAATATGGTCCACATGAAATTTTAACTTACAATAAAGCATTTACAACACCATGTCTACGTACCTAGGGAATAAACAAATCATTGAAACCAAAAAATAATATAAAAAACAGAAATATGCAGGGGAAGGTAGATACAACAATATTGACAGTTCTGACGAATTTGATACTCCACTTTATTAGAAAAGTTGATTTGAATGTACGAAAAAACAAGTGTCCATTTCAGACTACAATCTACATGGTCTTCACATGATTTGACCAAGATTATCTCTGGAGTTTAAAAAAGACAGTGACCTCTGAGTTTGTTTTGGCCTTTCTTCTCGGAGTAGTCAGATATAGTAGAGAGTGGAGTAGTTTTATCCATAATATTATAAATTCGAAAGTAACTCTGTCTGTCAGCCTATATGTTACCTTTTCACGTCTAAACCACTGAACGGATTTCGATAAAATTTGGCAGAGAGATAGATTGCATCCCGGGGAAGGACATAGAATAGTTTTTATCGACATACCTCGCGGGCGAAAGTTTATAACAGGTATGTCGTAAAAGTGATAGCGATATCGTCATCAACTGCCTAGCCTTTTCCCAACTATGTTGGGGTCGGCTTCCAGTCTAACCGGATACAGCTGAATACCAGTATTTTACATGGAGCGACTGCATATCTGACCTCCACAACCCAGTTACTGGGTAATACGATACCCCTTGGTAAGACTGGTTGTCAGGCTTACGGGCTTCCGACTATCCGTAACGACTGTCAAAGATCCACGAATGACAGCCGGGACCAACGGCTTAACGTGCTTTCCGAGGCACGGAGGGGTCTCGGTATGTAAAGATGGCCACCCATCGACAGACCAACAGTGGCAAGCGTAGCTCAACCTGATCGAACAACCTGTTCGGCTGTTATTATTTAGCCACGGACCCCCCCCCCCGTTTCCGATATCCTATTTACAGAATAAACAATTTCAGTTCGGGTTTTCCGGATTTCTTTTGGGGCCAGTAGAGCGTTTTGGCCCAAACATAAAGTTTATATATTTTGTTTGGAGTAGATAGGTTCGTAGTTATTTTATTTAACCGACTTCAAAAAATGGACGAGGTTTTCAATTCGGTTGAATATTTTTTTTTTGTATATACAACAAGACAGCCTGACCTGGTAGCTGATAATGTCAGAGGCCAGGGGAAAGAAAGGTATTTTTTTTAAATTCTATACATCTATTTTCTTTTGTGTGCAGTTTATAGTACTTCTAACACGAACTTAAAAAAAAACTGTAATTTCTACCTTCCTCATTGCAAAATTACAAAATAAACTTATAAAACTCTCAATAATGTCTTTTAAAAACGGTGTACAGTCGCCAACACAGTTGTTATCGTCTATCAAAATTGTGTATATTCCGAATTCGTATTTTTTGCAAAGCGTGTCCATTTTAAAGACATTACAAAAGCGATTTTACGCTGGTAAATATTGTATTGTTACAAAACATCTGAATTACTGTAAACTATTGACGTTGACTTTGTTTTCTCTAGATTAGCCGCTAGTTTCTCGAAAAGCGTATACTTGTTCAAAAATGGCACTATAACAATGTTTGCAGTCAAAAGGGTATTACTTCATATTTTATAATATTAGTAAATGTTAGGATTGGCTTAAGGTTGTGCGTTACATTCGATAAATTATGACGTTTTGCATAAATATATTTGTAGAGGAACTATAAACGTAATTTTAAATATAATTTTCACATCAAAAGTCTTACAAAATATTATAATTAATAGCAATGCTTGTTATAAATAAGAGTATCGAACCATCAAGCGATTGGATAGCAACGTTGAGACGCAATGCACACAAGAAAATCAATATAAGTTAAAAAATTTAAGCATCTATACTTTGGCATCGCCATACAAACATATTTGGATAATTTTCAATAATTGTACACATAATACATTTTAAATATTTAATACATAAATAATGGAAGGACAACAATAACAAATGAGCTACTAATACGTCCACTAAAATAAATATTTGGAAGTATCTTAATAATTATCTTAACGTCGACCAAGGACTTGAAGCCCAAAAATATAATTCATAATATTAATTAGTTTTATTCATTGGAGAATAGCATCTTTGCCAATTAAATATCAAAATAAGTATAACATTCATTTTAAGAATTATTTGTTCACGTAAAACTATAAGGATAAAATTATTAACAACAAATTGTAAACAGTCAAATATTTGTCAAAATAAAACAAAACATGTTGGTTTCACTTAGTGAAACTATATTTTACAAAATAATAAATATAACTTCAATGAGCCAAAAATATATTTCAATTTCAACACAAATATAATATTAAGGAAGAATTGGCACATTTGAAATATTATATATAAAACTAACAGCAGGATAATGCAAATATTAAATATCGACATATCTTTGCGAAATATTCATTACAAGCTTATACGTAATCCGTTATATAATAATATATAATTTTAGATACCGTCATGTGTAATATAATAATGACACAAAATATTAACACATTGGAATAAACTAGACAAACATTGAATAACATCGACAAATATACGACACCAAAACATTTTAACGTAAGGTATCGAGAATATTAAATATTGAGACACTTTTCTACAGAACAGTACCAGGTTCAGTCTAACTGCGGTAGTTGACGTGTGCCCAGGAACTCCACACACGTGAAGAAACGCTTCAGCTCAATATAAAAAGCACATAAATCACCTAAAAGTAATATATTTATATACTATGTACTAACTAGTTCACATCGCTCGTTACATTAGCGACGGCACATACTGCCCGCACTGACGTCACTGATTTATTATGACGTTGCCTTACATTTAGTTTCTTATCCTGCTTTTTTAGCTTACGTACTTAGTTCTATCTCTACTGAAATATGAATGTGAAGCGTACACACCCAGCCACGTCACTATATTCACTATATATCCTGATCAATCATTCAATGATTTTTATAGCAAAATTAAATGAGCTCCACATCCCGCGAGACTAGTTCGCGCGCAGCACACGTCAGTGCGGGCGGCGCATTAATTCAAGTGTAATTAGCTAAACGATGACCCTGTGTCAGTCGTGGACTGCGACCGGGGCGCCCGCGGCTGCCCCGGGAACAATTTCTATCTACGAGATTTAGAATCTACGCTCTACGCACGTAGTCGACTTAGGCACTGCCTACTTAACGATACCGAAAAAGACGGCGCTATACTACTTACGAGTACCTAGACGAAATAATTAATAGGTATATTTATTTAGAAATTTGGCAGTTACGGGTCCGGCGACCGGCGGGAACTAGAGGGGGGCGAATGTACAGAGGGACAGCGGCGGCCGGACGAGGCGCCGGGAGCCGGCACAGGGCGCGCGGCGCGGCGCGGCCGCCGGACGCACGGCGCGGGAAGGCACTCGGGGGGCTCGCGGCGGCGGTGCGGCGCGACCGGCCGCCCGCGCCGCGTCAGAGCGGGAAGCAGCGCGCCGCGCGACGGGGCTCGCTGGCGCCGCGCCGCCGCCGCGCCGGGCCCGCGCCCTCCGGCCCGCGCGCGCCGCCCGGCCTGCGCTCCGGCTCCAGCGGCTCCAGCTTGTGCATGGAGGGCCGGCTGGACAAGCGCGCGCTGCCGGCCGGCGTGGACGACGCGCGCTCCGACGCCTCATCGTTCAACTCGATGCGGCCGAGGCGCAGAGCCAGCGCGTACTCGGCGCGCTCGATGACGCTCGCCGGCTCCTCTTCGACGACGGTCGTGTCGGCGATCGTGGTGTCGGCGAAGGTGGAGTCTGCCGCGGCGGAATCAGCACGCGGCGAGTCCCCGGGCACGGTGAGCGACTGGTGCGTACCGCTCGACGTCGGTGACACGTCACCCGCTGCGTGCCGCTCTGGGGTCGCGAACACAGAATCGGAAACCCAACTTCGTGTCTCCGAGTTCTGTCGCAACGTATCGTCGACGCTTCGCTGCGAAGTGCGTCGACTGTGTCGCGGGCTTTCATCGTCGATGGCGCGGAAATCGAGCGCGCTCAGGTCGACAGGGCCGGCGCGGCGTCGCGATCCGTCTCGGCGAAACGAAGGCCGATGCGAGGAGAATGCTGCATCATACAATTCGCAGAGACTCGTGCGGTCCGAATGCGGTTCCTCATATAGCGTCAGGTTCCGCGTTTCGGTCGCATCAGAGGGAGTCTCGTCGCGATTCGATGTGACCTCGCTCCGCTCGGAGATATCAAAAGTGAAACGGGCTTCGAACCTGTCCGGGCTGAGCAATGGTGCGGAGCGCGAGCAGTCGTCCAGCTGGCTGGGGTCCGCGTCGGGGTCCAGCGGAAGCGCGCGCGGCGTGGCGCGGCGCGGCGACGTGTCGTCGGAGTCGGTGGAGCGCTCGGAGCGCGGCGCCGCGCACACGTGGCGCCGCACCAGGGCCGGCTGCGAGCCGCAGGGCGCGCGGCGGCAGCACGTGCGCTCGTGCCGCACGTCGGAGCCGCTGCTGCCCGTCGACTTGGAGTGCGGCGGCCGGCGGCGACGGTCGTCGTCTCGTCCGTACAGGGACGTGAATTCTTCAGAACAGAATTTCTCGAACAGTTCCTGCGAACTGAGCCGAGTGGAGCCGGTCGCGTTGTAGAACGCTTCGGTGGGAGACCGCTCGGCTCGCTCGTAGAGGGCGCTCGAGCTCGCCCTTTTAGATTTGTCCATGAGGCCGAACTTGTATATCTTAGGGAGGCGTCGCTCGAAGACGCCCTGAGAGTGCGCGCGGGCGGGCGCGCGGGGCGACGCGTCGTGCAGCACGCGGTCGGAGGAGCCGGCGCGGGGCGGCGGCGCGGCGCGCGGCGGGGAGGCGGCGAACTCCGGTTCGAAGTCTGCGTCGTCGGGCGCGTCCAACGGCAGCTCGTCGAGCTCGGCGCGGCACTCGCAGTCGTCGCCCTCGTCGAAGGAGGGCGCGCGCGGGCCGCGCACGAAGGCGCGGCGGCGCTCGGCGGCGGCGGCGTCGTGCTCGTCGAGGCGGAAGGAGCGGCGCAGCGGCGGCCGCTCGCGGCGCGGCCGGTGCGGCTCGTCCGTGGCGGCGTGCGCCAGGGGCGGGCGCGGGGCCGGCAGCAGGCGGTCCAGCGACAGGCCGCGGCGCGGGCGGCGCGGGGCCGCGCGCGGGGCCAGAGGGGGGGTGTCCTCGGGCGTCGTGGGCAGCGCCGCGCCGCGACCGAACTCGATGAACCAGAGTTCGTCCTTGAGTTCGCACTCTCACTTCTTTTCATTCATGTCTTTATTTAAATAATGCAGCACGTAATGGAGCACGAGATCGTAGCAGTACTTGTACTCGGTCTGTGGAGGACAGCATGTGTTAGAGCCGACGAGACACATTACATTACTGTAACGCTGGAGATGACTGGATACATACCATGTTCTCTACGAGCTGGGGTCGGTGCCGGCGCACCGTCTTCACCGCCTGGAACACGTCCACCTCGCCGTGTTGGATCACTTGCTCGATGCACGCGTTGGCAGCGCAGTATACGCCGGCACGACTTCGCCCGTCACTGCACAACAACAATGGGAAGCACCATAAAGAACAGTTCCTAGGAAAACCTCATTTTTTACCCAGCTTTTCCTCTTTGATGAGTACTCACGGCGACACGACACAGACTGGTCCATAGTCGGTGCGCTGCCGCCATCGCTCGACCATGTTCATAAGCTCGACCAGCGAGTTGGTCGACGATGGCACCTTGTGGCCCATCGGCCAACAGGTCAGCTGGAATAGCTGCACAGTCTTCGTGGGAGCTTTGACGCCGGCCATCAGCTCAGTCAGTGAAATGATCTGTTGGACAAATATGACATGACATGACATTTGCTTGGCTTTTGCTGTATAGAGGAGTTATAATTAAACTTATATAACTACAACTTTTGAAAGTGTTAAATGAATAGTAGGAGATTTTTTTCTTGAAAGGCAAAAGACAATTCTTTCACAATTTATTGGTGAATACGATAGAAGCCTAGGGCCTACTGGTATCACAATAGGGGTTTATTTATAAACGCTGCTTTAAGTAAAGAGACGTTTAAACGACAGAAATGTATGGGTAACCAGTCGCTAATCGCTATTTACAAATAAAGGGGTAAACGTATAACGGTAACTATTTAAACATCATACTGTCTCCATCAACTTCAAATAATTGAATGAAATAGCATGATGTTTTATACGCGTTTACTTGTTATCTATTCTGTGCCTGAATGTAGAAATCACTGTAGGTAAACAATAAACGATTTCCATTAATAAGTTACCTTCTTATTGATCCTGAATATCCAAGTCTTGATGTTGGTGTAGTGGTTGTGCGAGACGTGGTCTATCGTGAACACTGGGCCGTACTTCTTGGAATGGCGACCCTCCGGCCAGAACGGTGGGAATTGTTGCTGCAACATATAAATTAAGCTCAAGCAATGTATCAATCTCCACCAAGCAGACCATTCGTTTCGATTGAATCCTGATGAGCACAAAATTAGCCTGCCTAGCTTCTAGTAAGACATTATTTATTTATTAAAATACCGTACAAGGGCGGACATTACTGAGGCATTTACTACCAGTCAACCTTAGGGTGATGCAGAGACAAAACATGGCAGGTGCCACATAAGGGATGGGAGGGAAAATAATTATAAAATACAAGAACAAATACATAGATCATATAAACAGATAAAATTTTGTTTGGAAAAAAAACGATCGGTAAAGGCGGAGAAATAACAATCCGTATAAGGGAAAACGAATCCAGCAAATCAGCGCTGGAATTCTTCTGATAACTTCTTACGTAAGAAATGGAAACAATACCGATTTTTTCAAGAAAATCAAGTACGAATATACATAAAACATTGTTGGAACAATAGAAAAAGTAAAAGCTTTAGGTACTTACAGAATTCTTGGGAGGCACGCAGAGTACGACGACAGCTGCACATTCGTAGTCGTAGACCAGGGACCAGAACTCGCCCTGGGTTCTGACCAGAGGCCACTCCGTCACTATGTACTCGCGGGGTTTAGTGTAGCCCTGAAAATTACATCAGTTATACTAAGGCGGTTTGAGTGTGGATATTTATTTATGTCCCGACGGACTTGTACAACTAGGGCTCTTGACCAGGACCGGTTTCTACCCGGCACGGCACCAGGCCATGAGCCCTCTTCTTCTTTTTTCGTGAGCAGAAAAAGGGTAGTAGTACTGAGTCAGTCAAAAGCATCAATGAATGAGTATATCAATAGCCGGGTCCAAAGCGACTGAGCTGTCTCGCGAGGCAAACGCTCAAACGCGTAAAGTATGTTGAAAGGCAATGCGCGTTGCACGAGGCGTGTCCACACCGACCAATACCTGTACCACATGAGGTAGCCTCGCAACGCAGCTTGGTCACTTTGAACCTGGACTGTTAAGTAATAAATGTAACAGAAACACTGCCTTAATTGTTTATATTGGCAACATTCTATAATGATGTAATATGGCAGTGTCAAATGCTGGTATGTCAAAATCTCCCCTCTGTTTTCCCGCCACAGACTACAATATAATGTAGGGTCCCGCGATATAATAATTATAGTCATTACAATTCTTCTTTCTGTCGTTTTATAACTTTAACCCAAACTCTAATAAAACTTTACGGTAGCAGAGCATGGTGAAGAAACCAAACAGCTATAGTTTTTTGAATAAGTGAATAGTGTGCGAGTGTGTAATGTTTGCTTAACTTTTTATATGATAAACTACCATTCCTACTTCTTACAGTGCGAAATTATGTTTAAAACCACTGTTCCCTGTTTTAAAACCAACTTCAAAGAACGTACAATTAACAACTAAGCAGCCGCGGTGTCATAATAAAGTCACATTAAGTTAAAAGATGAACTTTCTAAGTTACTCAGGGGACACTTTTCTGAGGAAATTGCATTTGTGTTATAAAATTGTGCTTCATTCCAGTAGGAGAGAGCAGTACTATTTTATGTCATACTGAGTGAGCCTGTGGCCTTGCCTGCGTGAGGAGCTTTTAATTTTCCGGTGTGAAAAATAGCCTCCGAAGTTGTCGTGGTAGTTTTAAGACCAGCCGTGAAAACTTGTATAACATGCGGAGAGACAAACTTTTGTTTCTGAAGAGTGTGGAGTTGTTGTGGCTAAGTAATAGTACCTACCCGCTCGGTTCAATTGATCAGAGTAAGCTACGTTTGCCGCGGTTGGTCCGTGGATAGGTGACTATCTTTACATATCAAGACCTCTCCGTGCCTCGGAAAGCACGTTAAGCCGTTGGTCCCGGCTGTCATTCGTGGATCTTTGATAGTCGTTAGGGGTCGTCAAAAGCCCGAAAGTCTGACAACCAGTCTTACCAAGGGGTATCGTATTACCTAGTAATTGGGTTGTGGAGGTCAGATAGGCAGTCGCTCCATGTAAAATACTGGTATTCAGCTGCATCCAGTTAGACTGGAAGCCGACCACAACATAGTTGGGAAAAGGCTAGGCAGATGATGATGAGTGTGGAGTTTTTATATTTTTTTTAGCTGTTTCTAAACAATAGGCAGGAAAGCCCAAATTGAGGGTGGTGATGCATCAAGATTCGAAGTTTCATTTATCTGTAGCGGGATATACACCGCCACATGGGAACTACGTATAACACTGACGTCAAGCAAAATCCTGCATCGCGCAAGCAGTTTACCGCGCAACTAACATAATTATGTACAACGTCTCGACATCAATCGTCGGGCAGTAGCCCATAGACACGACACCGGTTTGGTCCTTTTTCTATAGAAGATGAGTGAACTTTACATATCTAAATATATTGTTTGCCGACCTTTATGTAATCTTTCCATTTTACAAGTTACGTTCAGAAACAAGGAGTTTTCAAGTAGCTTGCAAAGTGGAACCGTTGTTTTAAATGCAAGCCACTTGCGAACTAATTAGGTCTTAGACATACGTGTTAATTAAGTACTTACGTCCACGAAGACCGCGTTGATGTAGTCTGTGAAACTGTTCCCTTGGAAGGACGTCAAGTACGGACGAAAGTTGTCAGCTGAAACAAAATTCAACATTAAAGTTATACATACTAATTAGTAGGTCTACCAGGTAAATTAAAGGGGTAATACTTCAGCTATAGCGCCTTTAAGCAATGTATTTTTTGACCTGGTGACTTCAAATAGCATAACTATATACAGCGTGTAACGGAAGGGGGGTATCAACCCTAAAGGAGGTGAATGTGCTCATGAAACTGAACAACTTCCCCAAAGAACATAGGTCCAACATTTTTTTTCATACTTCGACCTATGTTCTTTGTAGTATGAAAAAAAATGTTGGACCTCCCATAGTAATAGTAAATTAATGATTTACTATTACTATGGGAGGTCCAACATTTTTTTACATATTTCGACCTATGTTCTTTGGGGAAAGTTGTTCAGTTTCATGAGCACATTCACCTCCTTCAGAGTTGATACCCCCCTTCAGTTACACGCTGTGTAAAGAAACATTAAAGGGAATACTATTGCAAATGGACAATTTGGCAGGCACATTGATGGGTCCTTTAAGCAGTTATTTAGCAGGCAGGTTACACTGCTACGCTGGTTACGCTGACCGGTGTGTGAAGTGATGGCTGTGGCAAGACTTTTAAATCTGTCAAACATGGTGACTGCATAATATACTGTTTCAGGATTGACTTTGGGTTTATTTCAATACAAACAAAAAGCCTTAATTACAATGTACAAGTTAACACTAAACTATGTACGAGTATAAATAATAAAAGGAAAAAGGTGGAGCTCATTGGGTATCAAAAAATTAGTCCGCATCGCTGTCAATGAGATAAGTGCCCAAAAGGCTGGCAGCACTAAGTACCACAGAGGATGCCAATATTGATTCTTTGGGTTAAAAATAGGCCAGCGCTCTGGTCACGTGAAGATTAAATCAGATTAAGTAAACTTAGAAATAATGTCTACAAGTAAAAAAAAACCAGAAAACACAGTCGCAAACTTACGTGGCACCACCAGGACATCCCGATTCTTCTCCCTATTATCTCCCCGGTGACCCCCTGCGCAGTCTCCTATCGTGAACCGTGGGGTCTGCTTGCAGATCTGCTGATACTCCTTCTGGTACTCATTGAGCTTCGACACTGGATCCCTCTGGGATTTCTGCTTCAATCTTTGCGAGAGTTCCGAGACGGGGAACCATGATACTCCACAGACTACGTGTTCTTCTAAAGTATCGTAGACGAATTTGTATTGTTCCTAGACGGAAAAAATTGTTGATTATTATTGCGTATATGGCAATTTTTATACAAAAGGAAGTTTTCCTTACACGTAACATTTTTTATGTTACATGTAGATACACTAAGCAATCGTAACATTAAAAATTGATTTAATGAATAGCAAAATTTTCCTATGCAAAAATTTGTTCATAAAAACATGGTTTAAACTGGTAGTTCAGAAAAATTTGTTCATAAAAACATGGTTTAAAATTGCACTTCAGAAAAATTTGTTCATAAAAACGTGGTTTAAACTTGAACTTCAGAAAAATTTGTTCATAAAAACATGGTTTAAACTGGAACTTCAGCAAAATTTGTTAATAAAAACATGGTTTAAACTGGAACTTCAGAAAAATTTGTTCATAAAAACATGGTTTAAACTAACTTCAGAAAAAGTTCATAAAAACATGGTCTTCATCTTCAGGTGAATGCAACCTCTTCCATAAGTTGTCTTTTTCGTAAAACTCTGCAATATTGATTTTAAAATATCCCATCAACATACGTAGGTAAGCCGTCAGTACAATCATGTTGTATCTACTTTTGTACCCAATTAAAACAAGCTCAGATACAGGGTCAGTTCTCGTTTCGAATTCTGCACGAGGTATATAAGACTTATTACATTTTCTCAGTAAATCACTACCGTACTAATAGTACCTTCTTACACAATGACTAGTAAAGCCCTGTTCTCACTGTGTCTTACTGAAAAAAATGCCTGTAAATGGTAGCCTGCGAAATTCAATTTTTCATAAGTTTTTGCAATTTGCAAGTTATTGAATGGCTATTTTTTTAAATCATGACATTTCAACTTAGAGAGTTGTATTGATGGTTCGGATGATTGTAATTCTGTAAAAACATATTTGTTAATCGCGAATCATATTTTGATCATCATACAACCTAACACTGACTTGCAAATTGCAAAAAAACGCAAGGAAATTTGAATTTTGCGGGCTACCATAGCGCATTCCCTAACTCAGCCCGTTAAAAAAGGCTTGTTATTTTTATGGAGCTGCGGTGCTATTCTATAAAAATCTCACCGTGAAAACTTAGGTGAAGTGAGCGTGGAGTGAGCTGTCAACAGTGTCAATTCCTAGCAAAAACAAACTCACTTCACCTAAGTTTTCACGGTGACATTTTTACAGAATCGAACGGCTGCTTTCTAATGTGTCGTCTAATGTGTCATATGTCTCTAATGTGTCGTCTAATGTGTCGTAAATGTGTGTAAAGCAGCTTAATAACAATTGTCGTTTAGTTAGTTGAAAAATTGCATTAAGAGGGAACAGGGCGTGCGATTCTCCTTACAAATGTTCCTGAATAATGCCTCTAGAGCAAAGTTTTTTTTTCCATAAAATCAAGGCTTGCTGTAAACACATCCCTGTCATTTTCTTTTTTCAGCAACTAATTAATAAAGAAAACATCAAAAAATTACAAAAATGCCCTATTTTTACCGCCGTGATTAGAGGACTACCAGACAAATTAGAAAAGTTTTTAACATAAAAAAAATGATAGGAACCTAAACATACTCTTTCTTAAAATGTTAATGTAAAACATAACTGAATCGGTTAAGTTTTCGAGGAAAAAAAGGGGAATGCGAAACGTCGATCTCGTCAAAATTTTTGTGATAATTTCGGTCTGAGCTGCAGCTGTCCCTATCACACATTACGGGACAGACTTGAGGTAACGCGACGGCAATAGTTTCTTCAAATACCTATTTTTCAAATTCCTCGTAGGCCCCTTTCCCTCTTAAGATAATCTCGCGAACACGGATTTTAAAACAATGAATATGTAGTTTGTTTGGTGCAAATAGGATCCTGCCGGTCGATTCTGTAAAAATCTTACCGTGAAAACTTAGGTGATGTGAGTTTGTTTTTGCTAGGAATTGACACTATTGACAGCTCACTCCACGCTCACTTCACCTAAATTTTCACGGTGAGATTTTTACAGAATAGCACCGCTGTTCGAAATATTAATAATATACGAAACGGACGGACAGCGGATGCTGAGCAATAGGGTTCCGTTGGCACCCTTTGGCTAAAAAACCCTAAAAACGGTCAATACACAGTGGGAGCACTGCCTTAGACACTTAACTACAGGGTGCTCAATTTCTGCAGTTATTGTGTACCGTCAGAAGGAAATCTCCAATTAGAGGGAATGAGTCGTTTGTTACTAAAAGCAAGCTTGCTTTCTTGTGGAGCACGGGATTGCAACATTTATGAGGGATCGTTGCGGAATTACAGTGAGTTCTGACATAATTGGTGGAATATGATTTACGAAAGTGAAATATCTGTAAGTTAATGGACAAAATGAGCTCTCAGCCATAAAGTATGGAAATCATCTAAAGAATGCATTTTACGTCGGTGCTCTTCTCTCTCTACAAAGAGGACGAATTGAAATTTGACCAATTGGTCTATGAGGAAAATCGCATGTTTCCATCGTCCAAATACCAATAATTGGGCTATGGAGAACACTGGACGTAAACCAAAACGATACTCTATTTTTTTATCAGCTTTCGCTTTTGGTTCAAAGGAGTACATATCGGTCAAATCAAATCATTATCATCAGGAATTTCTGAGTAGCAGCCTGGAGTTCTGATTTGTGCCTGGTTGCTAGCAGTAGTAGCCCAGTGGTAATGGCCGCAACTTACGAGTTGTAAGTCGTAGGTTCGAACCCAGACAGGCGCTTTACTTTGTGTCAATTATTTCCATCACCACTGCTCTCAAAACGGTGAAGGAAAACATCGTGAAAAACCGGCATGTGTTTCGGCATGGCCGAAGACATGTGACATCAACCAACCCGCACTGGGCCCGCGTGGTGGATTACGGCCCACTCCCTCTTACAAAGAGGAGGCCTGTATCTCCGCAGTGAGAATATTACAGGCTGTTTTTTTTTAAATTTTTTAAGGCTCAACTCCTATTACATGGGACTCAAACTGAACTGGAGAAATGTGGGTGTATTACAGGTAACCTACACCTCTGCCTAATCCTTCAGGCATTACAGGTGTGATGTTATGTGTTGTCTCAAATCATGACTGTTAAAGGCGTTTCTTGGGTAATTGATGAGTATTTGATGATATATCTACCGGTTTCGTGCCGCATAGAAATAAGTGTCCCAAAAGAAGTACATAACACAAATAGTTCTAGTCTATTTAAAAAACATATTGTGGATATACACACTTTCAATCATAATCTGAAGCATATTGAAAGATATTGCTAATCCATTGCTTCATATGTTCGAAAAATTTGTCTGATCATCAAAGTAACTACGCAATGAATGTTGTTGAACTGTCAAAATGTAAGCCATAGCTACTGTCAGTGTATTACGTGATTACCCCGCAGCTTCGACTAGTTCATATCTACCACCGCAAACTGCTACAGACGCCACAGTGGCCACACATCTCAACACAGCATTTTGGAATCTTCAAATAGAAATAAACTTTACCTCGTTTTC
The DNA here is from genome assembly GCA_916614155.1 of Mesoligia furuncula. Taxonomy (NCBI): domain Eukaryota; kingdom Metazoa; phylum Arthropoda; class Insecta; order Lepidoptera; family Noctuidae; genus Mesoligia; species Mesoligia furuncula. The sequence continues at coordinate 20,188,794 of OU744809.1, read as the reverse complement.
TATAAGACCTTTCCGAGATTGCCGGAGTTTTTTCAAAAATCCGAACACATCGAAGCAGTCTTCTTCTTCAGCCAACTCCAGGTTTGCGTCAATGGCTAAGTACACGCCCGACCGACCACCTCCGTCACTGAAACAAATAATACATTTGAAATAACTCTTAAGAGTAAACTAGTCGCGAGCTCGAACTCACTGGTGGTCATGGCCACAAAAGCACGCTCGCTCGCAAAAGCGGTCTCACCTGGCTTCGTGTCCGACAGAGCTAGTATCAGTGATGAGCAGTTAGACGCTAGTCTACACGAACAACGTCTAGTTCTCACGCACAGGAACACTGTTCCGGACTGACAGGCGCGTAAAAAAATTCGAAAAGTGCTTCGGAAATCGAGTTTTATGAAAAAACCACTGCATAAATCAATAACAAATAAAGTTTATTGACTCTTCGATAACTAAGCTTTGTCGGTACGGACTTGGTTTTAAGGATTTCGCATTTCTTTTATTACTTATTTACATCCAAAGTTACGTTAAAAATTGCAAGAAAAACGAATCTTTGTTGGCTCATAACTTTTTAATGGCTTTTTGTTTTACTATACTGATTCCGTACAGACAACGTTAATAATAAGACAAAACGATATCATGTTTAACTTTGGATGCACAATGTCAAACAGTGGAGTAATACTCTCCCGAAATTTGTATGGAAAAAATATCGACTAGTGGCACCTTAAGGAGGCACTCTCCTCTCTTCGTGGAATGAGAAGATCTGCATAGCTATTTATAACCATTCGAAACGTTCCGAAGATTAATCAATGTTATCGAAGGAGTCCTCCTAACGCTGTTCAGAAATCCGAAACCCGAAAATTTTGTCAGTTTAAATCGAACAGACGACCGCTATTGTTCCGACGGCTATTTGCTGTCGGGAGCAAGGAAAATCAGGTATTCGAAAATGACATGACAGATATATGACATGGTTGTGTATAGCTAGTCAGGGAAGGCACTGGCTTTATTACGAAGTATTAATGTCATCATGATTCAAGTGCGAAAAAAAGGATGGTGCTATCGGTAATGTACAGCTCCATCTCTCTCTTACACTGGAATCATGATGGCAATAAACCGTCATAATCGGCACCCCATGGGCCCCAATTCTGTATGTTATTCCCCGTGAAATCTTACTACGTGCAAACCACGTCAATATCTCGGTCTCGTAGAAACGACAAGCAATCAAAATATCAACTGTACGGACACCCTGTACGATCCATACTAATATTATAAATTCGAAAGTAACTCTGTCTATCTGTATGTTACTTTTTCACGCCTAAACCACTGAACTGAAATTTGGCAGAGAGATAGATTGCATCCCGGGGAAGGACTTAGGATAGTTTTTATCGACATACCTCGCGGGCGAAGCCGCGGGCGGAAGCTAGTACAACATAAGCTAAGAATTTCTTTCTAAGAAAGAAAGTATAGATAAATTCAGGCGTTAATGCTTTTGACAGCAATTTATTACAGCACAGCGATCTTTCCAGCTGTACTTGTGTACAGTCAACATAAAGATAAGTATGCAGGATCGTCGGATATAGTTGAAGTTTAATAAGAAACCGATGATGTTCTCGAATAAAATTTAATTTAATTAATAGAAAACAGTATGGTATGATGGTGGAATAAATAGAGAACGCTGCTGCCCATTCTCCGGTAAGACCCTTAGTCGCCTTTTACGACACCCACGGGAAGTAAGGGGTGGTGCAATTCTTTAAGTCCGGCACCACACAGACTACACATACCATACTGCGATCGCCAACCCGCCTGCCAAGCGTGGCGATTATGGCAAACCCCCCCCAAAATAGGGGGAGGCCTATGTCCAGCAGTGGACGTCTATCGGCTGAAACGACGAATAGAAAACAAACAGCTCATTTATCAAATTAAATCTCAGTGGACGACATCCAACGGTTTCTTACTAAACTTCAAGTATATCCGACGATCCTGCATACTTACCTCTTTTGTTGACTATACATGGTAGGTACCATGTAATTATTAATAATTTTATCCACGAATGTATATGTTTGAATTTAATTTTTGTATTGTATGTTATTTGAATGCTTATTTTATTTTAATTTTTATAATTCTATGTTAATTATAATGTAATTGAACCTGTGCCGTTTTATTTAACTATAAATAAATAATACCCGTGGCTTCGCCTGCGTGGATATCGAAAATTATCCCATAGGGACGCACTACTGGGAAAAAAAGTATCTTTTGTCCTGGCCCAGGTCATAATCTAAGACAGAGTACTTTAAGTACAGTACTTTCGCATTTCATAATATTCGTAAGAATTTAGTTTGCGAATGAAATAAAAAGACATGCGATGGCGAGGTGTTCAGCGAAACGTTAGCGAAGCGAATCTGCGCAAACCATTCGTCACGCATCCGCCTCGCTGCCGCTAAATTTCCCAAGGCCAAGGCCGATTTTCATTTGTTTTAGTTGCCTAGCCCATCACCCCAGACAGCCGCACCCTCTAGGTAGCAAGTCACGCCCTAGGCACAGCGAAAGTAAACACACAAGATACGTATCAAACTTAATTACAGCACTTGTGAACCCACGTTTGCACGGACGTAAAAATAACGCAGTAGGATTTTATCGCGCATTCGAATTTCAACTCTCAGTGTTAAGCCGAGTGTTGAGAATTCAACAAAGTGTATCCCAGCGCGTCAAAAAAACACACTGTTAGGTTTTCAACTATCGATGTCGGAGGTAAGCAGTGAGTGCGCCAAAAAAAATCGCTGCAGGAAAAAATCGCCCGTGTGAACCTGGGCTAATATTGCCACATCAAATACAAACAGACCATCGCAATTAATTAATTTGACATCAGAATAACAATTCTGTATTATACAGGGTTATTGGTAAAACCAATGATATATAAACTATAGATACGTTGCCCGCGCTCTGTAGTGGCAACATGAATGGAAGGTAATTACCGCATTTCCATTTAGTCACGTACCAACCAATGCCGCGGCTGTACCTGACAATAAAATAACTAATTTGTGTGAATAACTTCCTCAAATATAAAAAAATGCCGTCCTGTGTTTTTAGGAAATGTAAAAATTATACCTTACTGCAACTGTGAATGATAAAAAAGTATCATTTCATGCGTAGGTAAGTATCAAGAAAAATGTATTTTATTTTTTTCGATGCCTTCTAATGGCGGCTGGCACCCACCACAGAATGACAACGTAATTATAGAAATATATTTATCTCTCTCTAACAACAGAAATTCCGTAGATGACATTTAATTTTCTTTCCCTTTCTTCGTGCGTATTAGTTGCTATGGCTACCGATAGTATTTACACTGTTTTCTATTGCCGTGACGTTCATGCATGACGCGTCTATTTATATTACGTCATTGGGTAAAACATTAAACAACCTCTAAAGAGGTCATTGTACTCATTATTATGAACAACTTTAACTATGGGACCAAACCTGAAATCGCGAAAAAAAATCCCTACATTGAGTACATGATGAGTACAATGACCTCTTAAGAGGTTGTTAATGTTTTACCAATAACCCCGTATAAGGAGCTGCATCAAACGTTGTTTGCTGGAGTGGCACACACTCGTCACAGAGTAAACTAATTTGTTATATGCTTCGCTACGCCGTTACAGCATTGTTATAGTTCTTTAGGTTAATATTTTTACTCTGGAATTTTATTGTGATCAGAGAGTATTCCCGGAGGTCGCGGGCCGGACTAAAGTCTGTGAAATAAGTGGAATATAAGCGCAGAGTTAGGACTTCTTGTTCCAAGATGGCACAAAGTTTATATAAGAAGGATGTACAATTATAAGCTACACAAAAACACATAAGTAGTTTAGTGTCATCATCATCATCATTTCAGCCGAAAGACGTCCACTGCTGGTCTGCTGGACATAGGTCTCCCCCAAGCAGCAGCACCAGAAGTGGAGACTTAGACCGGTTCAGTGCTTCTTGCATCCAACGGGTTCCTGCGGCTTTCACAAAGTCGCCGGCCACCTTGTGGGAGGTCTTCCAACGCTACGTCTTCCGTCTTCTTAGTTTAGCGTGCTACAACACAAGTGTCTGGCGCTGGTATCGACTGCCTTCAAACTTGAAATAATACATCTTGCCTTGTTTTGGAAGAATTATTCAGATTCTGATAACTAAATCTATTAATTAAATATTGGCATTGTTGGTATTTTGTTTTTGTTTTGTTACAGAGCCAGCAAGGTTTTTGCCTATTCAGAAGTAAAGAAAAGAAGAAGAGAGAAAGAAAGAAGAAGAAAAATGCGTTTTTTTTTGCGGTAAACGTGACGCAGAGAGAGAACACAAACACAAAAAAACTGGTCAAGTGCGAGTCGGACTCGCGCACTGAGGGCTCCGTGAATAGTTCTTTTTTTTTGTAATGTAGGTAATTACTAATTTACAGTTTTAGGATTTTTTCCTTTACTTGTGCTACATGACATTGCTTCTTGCCAAATTTTATGATTCTAGGTCAACCGGAAGTACCCTATACGTTTTGATTCCGGAACATAAACGCCCGTATCTTTTGATTGCGTCGACTTAGAAGTTTGATTTTTTTTTAACTGCTTCAAGGAATTGCAGCCTTGAGTTTTCGATATTAATTTCATCTTGATAACTCCACGCGTTCCTGAGAAAAAGGGTCTTGACCGACGGACAGAGAGACGGATTCCGAAGTGATCTTATAAGGGTTCCGTTCTTCCTTTTGAGGTACGGAACCCTAAAAAGAACAAGTTGGGGAAAATATGAGTTACATGCACGCAAAACGGCCATAGCTCAGCATAATGCTACGACCCTATGCGAGACAGAGCCCTGGCGCTGGTTTTTAGCGACAGCCGGCGTTGACGTGATGACGTGATTACGTGATAACGAGAAACCCATCTGGTTCATCGGCAGCTGGGTTAGTAGCCAGCCTAAGGCTCGATTTACACCACCGCGGAATGGAGTGGAATCGAGTTTTCGTAATAGCAAAATTAACTTTATCACAATTGCCTAACGTACAAACTAGATACGAGCTTGTTGCTGCGGAAATTCACGAGAACGCGTGATAATTCTCCAGAAGGTGCGCGACTTGTGCTTATGGGTGTATCTAATTTGTACGTTTACACTATTGACATAAAGTTCATAATACTTTGTACATTAAAAAATCGCTTCCGTTCCGTACCGCGGCGGAGTAAATTGAGCCTAAGAGTGCGTTGCATAATGAAGTCTATGCCACGCTGTGAAGGTTCTACTTACTTGCAATGCACCACCATCGGTCCTGCAGCAGGGTTAGTGGCCAGTCTCCTGCCGACCACCGCACGGACTCGTCGTCTGAACTCCAGGAGAGCGTTACTGAACGGACACGTGTGTGAGTGCCACTGCGTGTAGTGGAACTGCAGGATGAACCGCTCTTCTACCACCACCTGTCGAAGGAATAGAGGTGAGAATCGTTTAGCGAAGTTCATAGACCATAATCATCCGCCTAGCATTTTCTCAAAAATGTTGTGGTCGGCTTCCAGTCTTAACCAGATGCAGCTGAATACCAGTATTTCACATGTAGCGACTGCCTATCTGACCTCTATAAGCAAATTACTGGGTAACACGATTAGTACCTACTTATTGGGTAAGACTGAACGGTTTAGAGGTAAAGGTAAAATGTTCGTGTTAAAACACTCTTTTCTTACTTTTTCAGGGAGTATAAAATGTGGAAAAACTACATTCACAAGACACAAAAGTTGCAAGAACGTGACCGCTGGCAGCCGAAATGATTTCGCAGAGGAACTATGGAACAGGGCAATGCTGATAAAGAATAAATCTTATAAATGACGCAGTCGGGTAAAAAGGAGCTTTAATCACTAAATGTTCTAGTAGGTGCCAAAGCGCCTAGTGTATTAAGCCCCAAATACACATACCTGTCTTTCACAAAAGTATGAAATAGCATGCACGCTATATTGTGCCATCTTTTTGCGTATCTTTGTATTGGTGAATGTCGCAATGGCATGTGACATTGTGTGTTTTATGATTACTTCAAAATAATCATAATCGGCAGCTGTCTATATGTTTGGTGTGAACCCGGCCTAATTATTATCGAGTTAGTACTGATTTATCAGCTTTGTAATATGTCGCACCTCCAATAAAACAGAGTTACAACTCGAAAAAGGAATTTTCAGGTTGTTCTTTCAGGAAAATTGAAAAACAGCGTATGTTAAAACAAATTTTTTGTAAGCTTTTCAAGTACCTATGTATAATTTTATTTTGATCACATAATAATAATAGTGTAAGAATAAAGAGTGATCAACAAATCCGTGAGTTTGTTTTCGCTTTTCTAAGAATCCAGGTTTTTCAAGTTGTAACCCTATTTTATCGGAGGTGCGATGTGTTTACTTAATAATTTGTTAACAACAACAAAAAGTAATTACTGTGCCGACATAATTAAAAATGAATGTACTGCAATGCTGTAAAGGGGATGAGCGAGTTTATTGCCAGAATTAATAAATGAAAATCGTGTCCAATCAAATTAATTTTATTACTTGGCCAAATATTTGCTGATTTTATTAATTGTATCGCCTGCAGTTGTCGTATTTGTATTGTATTCACTAGTTAAATTATAAACGACTAGCTGCGTCCGCGGTTTCACCTGCGTAAGTCTCGATACCGTTAGAAATATTAAAAAAGATTTCTTCTCTTGTAGAGAAGGCATTGATTACCGTTAGTTGGCGATTTTAGACTTAGGGCTGAATTTTCCAACGCCAGACATCTTTATAGGAGCAATAATTTTGAATTTTTGACAGTTCTTCTATACAAAAACTGTCAAACGTCAATTTTATTCGAAGAATAAAAAACATCGATTGAAAAATCCGTCCTAAGGTACATGGGTCTAAAAAGTACAGGTAAGGGGGGGTCTAAAAAGGCCACTTTGGCAGAATCATAAAAGGATAACATTATGTATCATAATATGGAGAAGATAGTGGAGGGGCCCGTGGCTAAATAATAACAGCCGCACAGGTCGGTCGATCAGGTTAAGCTACGCTTGCCGCGGTTGGTCTGTGGATGGGTGACCATCTTTACATACCGTGACCCCTCCGTGCCTCGGAAAGCACGTTAAGCCGTTGGTCCCGGCTGTCATTTGTGGATCTTCGACAGTCGTTACGGGTAGTCAGAAGCCCGAAAGTCTGACAACCAGTGTTACCAAGGGATATCGTATTACCCAGTAACTGGGTTGTGGAGGTCAGATAGGCAGTCGCTCCATGTAAAATACTGGTATTCTACTTAACTGGTACTGTCATTGTAGAATTTACATCCCCAACAATAAAAGAACAATTCTTCCGGTCCACAAAAAACTACAATAAACTGAATGTTGAAAACCGTCTTAACACCACTCACTTGCAAGCTGAAGTACCCAAAAAGCCAATATATATATCAGAAGCGCTAACTACTACAGCAAAACGCCTCCATTACCTGGCAAGGGAGTTTATAAAAAGCAGTGCGTTCGAGCAGTGCTGGGTTGCAAACGGCAAAATATACGTCCGCGAAAAAGAAGGATTGCCCAGCACGCTGATTAAATCTGAGGAAGACCTGGATAAACTACGCAAACAGAAGTGACTAGTACTCTTACAACAACATACCTTGTTATTCAAAAATGCTATCTCCCACCGATTATTAAACAACCTAAAATTATGTATAACTAACTCTAACCTACTAATAATCATATATGAACAGTTTTACTCGAAATCAATCTATACTACACGTACAAAAACCTACTCTCCTACACTCACATTGTTACACAATAAATCACTACCATTCTCATTAAATAGTCACGCAACACATATTTCTGAAACTGATCCGTTTTATTACCTAGTCAAATACACATGTACATACACATATATTACGGGAATATACACATGTCACAGCCCAGCATTACCCTTCCCATGTGCCCTGTACCTCTACTACAGCACTGACACAAATGGCGAAATCAGGCAGACCATTTCTACCCTCTCCAAGCACAGTAGCATAAAAAAAATGTACATATTGATTAAAAATAAACAAAATTCGATAACACCCAAAATAACGTAAACAATATAGATTCTGTCTCTGTATCGGACTCATCTACCTGTGACTTAGACAGTTGCATCCCGCCCAACCTTAACCATAATCACTCGCTCAAAATTCTGAACCAGAACATTAGAAGTATAACAAAAAATATAACAGGATTTCACACAATACTCGCACAATAGAACAAGGATCGAGTGGGACATTATAACGCTGACCGAATGTTGGCTTCCTAATACACACAACATTCCAGACCTTCAAGACTACAATTATTTCAAAACTGCGAACAACTTTACACAAAACGAGGGTGTAGTTGTTTATGTCAATAAAAAAAATATAGTTTCCGTGGAAGAACCCTCAATCTTGGAAGCCAACAGTTTGCTAATAAAAATAGACTCCAACACCATCCTCATAGCAATATATCGCCCGCCGGGATACAAAGATATTAATAACTTCCTAAACTCACTCAATGTACTCCTGACAAACTACACACACTGTAAAAATATAATTATTACCGGTGACATAAATATAAACATTCACGAACAACATCTTGACTCTGCCTCACAGAGCTACCTAAACCTATTAGCCTCACATGGACTACTGCCTGCCCATTCACTGCCTACGCGTCTCCAAGCTTGTCTTGACCATGTTATTTTAAAAACGACTCTGCCAGCCTTCGTTTATGTGGCTCACTCTGCACTAACCGATCACGAAACTGTACTCTTTTTCCTAGCGAAGAAAATGCCCAAACCTGCCATAAAACAAACAGCCACACGTATCAATCATGATCGGCTAAACGCACAGTTAAAGGAGCTTAACTTTGAGCAAGTGTACCGCACGCAAAATCCTAATGACGCAGCAGAGCGTATGGTCAATCTAATTACACATGCAATTGAGTCAAGTTCCAAAACCGTCAAAATACCCAACCGGAAAAAAATCATAAAACCATGGCTCACTCCGGGCCTTCTACGATGCGTCCGACATAGAGATAATCTCCCCAAAAAATTAAAAAAGTCACCTGATAATGAAATCTTAAAAACATCCTGTATTAGATACAGAAACTACTGTAACAAGCTTTTAAAAAAGATAAAAAAAGACTATGAGAGGACAGAAATAAGCGATGCTGTTAATAACACCAAAAAAATCTGGGAAGCAATAAACACAATTACAAACAGAATCAAAAAGAAAGACAACACATCAGATTTATTAAATTCCTGTGCTACTCCTCAGGAGTCGGTTAACAGAGCCAATAAGTTCTTCGCAGAAATCGGCAAAAATCTCGCGGAAAAAATATCTAATGGATCAACTAATAACGTTCGGAATACTGTCAATCAGGAGGCAGCTCAATCTATGGTTCTCTTACCCACTGACGAACAAGAAGTTGCCAAACTCATAATGTCACTACGTAACGACGCTGCTGCGGGGTGGGACAGAATATCAAGCGGTCTCTTAAAAAAACACATAGACATTGTTGTACCACCCCTCACGTATATCTGCAACCTTGCACTGTCATCAGGGCAATTTCCCAAATCTTTTAAAAAGGCCATAATACACCCAATCTTTAAGAGTGGGGACAGAGGCCGTGTCAATAATTATAGACCTATAGCAGTACTTCCGACTCTTTCAAAAGTACTGGAGCGGATCATGAATAATAGGCTCGTGGATTACCTGGAGAAGTTTAACATCCTTTCACCCTCACAATACGGATTCAGGGCGGGCAAGTCCACGGCCGATGCAGTTCATGATCTGACCAATTATGTAATCACAAACTTGGATGATGGACAGAAAGTTTTAGGCATTTTCCTAGATCTTGCCAAAGCTTTTGACACGGTTTCTGTCCCTTCTCTGATTCGTAAGATGGAAAGCATAGGAATCAGGGATATTCAGCTCAAACTCTTTGAGGACTATCTGAGTGAGCGTACCCAGTGCGTTAGGGTAGGGGATGCCACCAGTGACGAACGCACCGTCACCTACGGCGTGCCACAGGGCAGCGTAATCGCCCCGACACTCTTCCTTATATACATTAACGAGCTGGGTATGCTCACTCTTCCCAAAGGCAAAATTATAACTTTCGCCGACGATACTGCCCTTCTCTTCAGCGCTAGAACATGGCACGATGTATACATGCAAGCACAGTCGGGTTTCAAAGTCGTGACGGAGTGGTTGCGTGATAACGTCCTCACTCTAAACGCGGAAATAACCGTATACATGCCCTTCTTTCTGAAAAATAATGCGTCAACCACACACATGAACTCGTCGTATTCCATAGTAGCCCACACTTGCTCCAAACAAAACATTAATAACTGCACCTGCACTGCCCGCATTCAGAAAACAGACAGTGCAAAGTACCTAGGGGTAATAATAGACAGTACCTTAAGCTTCAAAAAGCATATCAATACTCTTAGCAGTAGGCTACGTAAACTTATATTCCTACGACACGTGGCGGACGAGAAGCTAAGGAAATCGGTGTACTTGGCTCTCGCCCAGTCCCTACTAACATACTGCATAACGTCCTGGGGTGGTGCTCCAAAAAATACTATGTTAGAGCTTGAACGAGCGCAGAGAGCCATCCTGAAAGTATCTTTATTCAGACCTTTCCGATATCCAACGGTTACGCTATATAAGGAAGCAAACGTGCTGACTGTTCGTCAGCTGTTCATGTTGCAAACGGTTATGAAACAGCATGGCCTCACCACCTTCAACCACTCACTCTCCCACAGAACTCGACGATTCGATCCCATAGACCGCCACCACATTCGGCTCTCGACTGCTTCCTCCCGTCGATTCTTTTGTTATCTTGGCTGCTTTCTTTATAATAAAATAAATAGGATACTCCCAATTTATAGCCTCTCCAAAACCAAATGCAAAACTATACTTAGTAGCTGGCTGCAGGAGTTAAATTATGAAGAAACAGAAAAACTACTCGTTGTCCCAAAATAGCTAATCTAAAATATTATATTCCCCCCCCCCCACACACAAACACACACTATCCTCACACATACACCTTACTCATTATACAAATACACAATCATACAACAAAAACCTACTAAACATACTAACACCAAGCAGCAATGATGACTGCAGCAAATTTTCTTTTCTCTTTATTTTTGTCTATATCTTTTCTAAATTCTTACCGCACTGATTACTCAAAGTATACTAACATTAAAATGTAAGCACTACCCAAGGGCTGGAGACCTGGTGACCTGAAATACAGATCTCACGTCTAGTTTAGGCACCAGTCTCCCACAGTATAATTTTATTGATGTTAGTATTTTGTATTGTTATCTCTCTAATGTACATGTATTGTGGTGAGAAAATAAATCATTATTATTATTATTATTATTCGGCTGCATCCGGTTAGACTGGAAGCCGACCCCAACATAGTTGGGAAAAGGCTAGGCAGATGATGAATATGGAGAAGATAGTCCGAGTTTTTCTTTTTTTCACTTCACTACGTAGGTAGGTATAATCAAAGAGATTGGGATTGGATTTGGATTGATTGGTATTTTAGCACAGACAAAAAAAAAAAAACTGAAAAATTCTCCACTAATGGGATTTGATACGATTAACTTAACAGTTAACTGTCCATTATGATTCATAATGTTATCCTGTTATGATTCTGCCAATGTGGCCTTTTTAGGCCCCCAGAAAGAAAGATGAACAGGAATTGTGAGAGATAGTACCATCTGACCTCCAAAACCCAGCAGCACAGTAACTAAGGTCAAATTATTTTATACTAGCACTGCCCCGCGGTTTCTCCCGCATAAGTCTCGATCCCGTGGGAATGTCGGGATAAAAAACATCTTTTGTCCTTTCCCGGGATTCAAACTATCTCCATACCAAATTTCATCTAAATCGGTTCAGCGGTTTAAGCGTGACAGACACAGTTCCACATTTACTTATAATATTATTATATATTTAAGGATCTCATCGCTCTGTTTTCGAGTTTACGAAGAAAATTCAAAACGTAAATTATACAATCTTGAACTTCTGTTGTAGAGTGAGAATAATCTGCTTAACACGATATAAATTGATGTGCAGACTACTGGGGACTGAGAAATATCTCCACAACCCCTTTGTGCAAACAAAGTTTTCAAATAAAAGAGATTCTTTCAAATATTTCAAAGGGATTCTCTAGGAGATTGCAAACATAAAATTGTGTTTATTTATGGAACATCGCGCCTGTGCTGTGAGAAAGAGGATGGTAGAGGAGAATTAGCTTAAACTTTCGAGATCAAAAGTAAAGGATATGACCTTTTGGCTATTACCTATTGGCATAAACTTCTGTGGTCACGAACGTATCGGTGTTACTTTTGTAACCACAGAAGATTATGCTTGATTACAATTCGGTAGGAAAAAAAAAATCACCGAGATACAAAGCGACTAGGATACCTAATAATATCAGGTGTGCCTAGAAAGTAAGTGGCAGAAAGTGAACTCCTCTGTCTGTTAAAACTTACCTATTACAAAATGATTCATCATCTGCCTAGCCTTTTCCCAACTATGTTGGGGTCGGCTTCCAGTCTAACCGGATGCAGCTGAATTCCAGTACTTTATATGGAGCGACTGCCTATCTGACCTCCACAACCCAGTTACTGGGTAACACGATAACTACTGGGTAACTGTGGTTATTGGGTAAAACTGGTTGTCAGACTTTCGGGCTTCTGACTACCCGTAAGGACTGTCAAAGATCCACGAATGACAGCTGGAACCAACGGCTTAACGTGCTTTCCGAGGCACGGAAGGGTCTCGGTATGTAAAGATGCTCACCCATCCACAGACCAACCGCGGCAAGCGCAGCTTAACCAGATCGATCGACCTGTGCGGCTGTTATTATTTAGCCACGGGCCCCTCATTACAAAATGATTGTGGATTGATATTCCATCATAGGGTTGATTACAAATGAAGTATTTTACGCCGGGAAAATGAACAGGGAAATTGCCAATAATTGGGTATTGGAAACACAACCTAATATTCAGAAGTAGGTGTTTTAGTTGATAGTGATGATGATGATATTGAGTATAATTTACACGATGCAATTTAATTGCCTCTGGTAAAACACTAGTTGAAGCACCATTAATAGTTCAAAAGACTGATAAGCTAAGCTTTTCAAAGCTTCCTTTCTCCTACTATACCTAATATCCTGTGACCGACAAGGTCCATAATGTGGTAGGTATACATTGTGGAATGCAAATGAAATATTGAGTATTGAAAGTTGCACCGACTTACCAATGCTTAGAAGGTTCAAGTCATTCGTTGCTTTATCATTCAATTGTCTATGATTGCTCATTCAAAATCAAGTTGCTTATTCATTGGTGACTCCGGACTCGCAATACATGAAGTTCTAATATTTCTTAAGGCTGATTTTTCAATCATCTGCATGTCGATTCTGTAAAAATCTCACCGTGAAAACTTAGGTGAAACTTTAAATGAGCTGTCATTCCGCCAGGGGGCCTAAAAAGGCCACTTTGGCAGAATCATAAAAGGATAACATAATAATAATAATAATTTTATTTGTACACAAAAACCAAACAATACAATTTAGTGACAAGATTTAGTTGTACACCAGAGACAGTCTATGAATGAACGTTTGACTTCTAAACTAGGCAAGAAGCCTGTGTCTTAGAAGCCATTTGTTCCCCGAAGAGATAGATAATTGACAGTTAACTGTTAAGTTAATCGTATCAAATCCCATTGGTGACGCATTTTTCAGTTATTTTTTTTTTGTCTGTGCTAAAATACCAATCAATCCAATCCAAATACAATCCCAATCCCTTTGATTGTACCTACGTAGTGCAGAGAAAAAAAGAAAAACACGGACTGTCTTCGCCATTTATAATTCATAATGTTATCTTTTTATGATTCTCTAAAGTGGCCTTTTTAGGCCCCCTAATCTCTAGAGGATTGACACTATTGACAGCACACTTCACTCAAGTTTTCACCGTGAGATATTTACAGAATACCACTGCTGATAACTTTATTCGAGGAATAAAAAATTTGGGGTAAGATCGGCACAGGTATAAGACCGCATGAATCAAATTCCCACCTAATGTGGCAATGTTTTTAATGCAGTAATAAACATTGGTGTTCTCCATCATTATTTTTATTCTGCTACGACGAAGATCACAGCAAAATTTTGCAGGCAAAGAATTTGATACCTACGTAACGATCTTACCCCAGCAACGATCTTACCCCAACATACCTTATTTCATACAAAAACAGTCAAACGTCAATTTTATTCCTCTAAATAAAAGTTATCTGGCGATGGAAAAATCAGCCCTTAGCTGTCTGGGTATGATGTTTATTCAATTGTTCATAATTGCACTTACATTCTTTTCGCTTTTGTAAAGCCTGAAGGTTCGTATGTGAAAGTTGGCGAGCTCCTCCTCCTGGACGATGCCAACGCTGATGTCTCCGTACGTCTCGTCCTTTTCTTTGTTCGGCGGCCAGTATTGGACGCACATCACCTGATGACGACAGACAAATTTTAATATTAATAACTATAATTTGTAAGAAATGGAACAATGAGGCCCTTGGTACACGGCATGGTTTCATTTGACCACCGGTTTTTTCGTTTGGTTTTTTTCTGGACTTTGAGGGTCGAGAAGTAGGAGTCGCGTCACAACACGAACTTCAAGTCGTTCGTGGTGCGTGTTCCGACACATCATCTCGAGAAGTTCTTCAAGGAAGAGTTGTGGCCGAAGGGTGTGGTGTACCGCCGGTTTTGTGGCCGGCTACATGACACTAGTCAGCGAAACACGACGCAGACGACACTTTGTGTGCGTTAGTTTTTAGTGTAATTATAATGTTGTATGTATTTATGATATTTTTGAGTTATATTACTATTGTATTGTATGTGTTTATATGGGCCTTGATGCCTGAAATAAATGGATAAATAAATAAATTACGGTACGGCGTATAAGCCGCGCCGCCTTAGAAAAACGTGTCAGTGTACAAGTTTCCATAGTAATCCATACAGCGACAACAAACCGTGCCTAAACATGGCGAACAGACCTTAGCTCTTCACGGCAGGATGAACGTGTGTGTACAAAGAGCCTAACGGTAGATGTAATAATTTAAGGACGCCCTTAATCATTATTTTCAGTGCACCTCGATGCACTAAGAAAAGATCTAAAGTTTAATATTTTGGAATGTGTTTTCTTAAGGGGCTAACATGACCTAAAGCGCGGTCACTGTCGGACTGCATAGAAAAGAAAGAGAAGCGCGATGACTCAACGCTGGTAATTTATTGCAAAATATGAAGCAATTATTTAATTACAAAAATCTATTGTTTGGACTAAAAAACTAAAACACTAGTATTTTAGTATGTTGCGTTTAGGTCCTGTAAGCCCCTTAATCAGCAAACCGTCTATTTTCAGTGCACCTCGATGCACTAAGAAAAGATCTTTAAAATTCTTTCTCTAAGCGTGCCAATGTATGGCTTGCTGTTGTAGATCGGCAACATGTATATGGTTTTTAGGGTTCCGTACCCAAAGGGTAAAAACGTTACCCTATTACTAAGACTCCACTGTCTGTCTGTCCGTCTGTCATCAGGCTGTATCTCATGAACCGTCATAGCTAGACAGTTGAAATTTTTTACAGTTGATGTATTTCTGTTGCCGCTATTACAACAAATACGAAAAACAGAATAAAATAAATATTTAAGGGGAGCTCCCATACAACAAAGGATTTTTTGTTTCGGTGTTTTTGCCTTGTGGTACGGAACCCTTCGTGTGGGAGACCGACTCGCACTTGACCAGTTTTAATATAAAAGATGACAGTCACGGACAGTCAGCAAAAAATTTTGATGCCTGACAGTCCCAAGTCTCTTACCTTATCAAAAGATCATCATCTGCCTGCCTGCCTAGCCTTTTCCCAAGTATTGGGGTCGGCTTTCCAGTCTAACCGGAAGCAGCTGAATACCAGTATTTTACATGGAGCGACTGCCTATCTGACCTCCACAACCCAGTTACTGGGTAATGCGATACCCCTTGGTAAGACTGGTTGTCAGACTTTCGGGCTTCTGACTACCCGTAACGACTGTCAAAGATCCACGAACGACAGCCGGGACCAACGGCTTAACGTGCTTTCCGAGGCACGGAGGGGTCACGGTATGTAAAGATGGTCACCCATCTACAGACCAACCGCGGCAAGCGTAGCTTAACCTGATCGATCGACCTGTGCGGCTGTTATTATTTAGCCACGGGCCCCTCAACCTTATCAAAAGATCATGGAAACTATTTAATTAAATCCCACCCCTGCTTCGCACGGTATTTACAAACTTGACAAAAGATAGAGATTTCCTTATAACCTAAATGTAAGGTTAATATTTCGGAATGAATTTTCTTAATGGTGAAAACCACATCAAAATCCGTTGCGTAGTTTAGAAGAACAACGCGGCCAAGACACAAGAAAAGCGACTACTTAAAGGCTCCTTCAAACAGGCGCGACACGCGATAAAATCGCGGGCGACACGAAGGCACCACAAGTCCTGCATCGAGCGGTGCCTTTGTGTCGCGCGCGATTATATCGCGTGTCACGCCTGTTTGTGGGAGCCTTAAATATAATAATAATTTATAATACGTGTAGAGTTTCATTATTGGTATTCAATCCGCTACATCCGGTTAGACTGGAAGCCGACCCCAACATTGTTGGGAAAAAGGCTAGGCAGATAATAATGATGATGATGACGTGTAGAGATTCATTCGAAAAACCTGTTACGGACCATCTAGGTACTTGAAAAAAAAAACCACCAAAAACTCTCGTGCCTCAAAGGGGTATTGAAACGCACTCAGAAGTAAAACTCGCACGATTCGCACGCTAAACTATTCGAACTGCTCATAACTCGCTCACACGAACGCGTTTTTGCAACATGAAATAAAATCAAACCTGCACGAGCTTAGCGCTTACAAATACTTAGTCTGCATTTTTTACACTGCTTAATAACTTAACGAGCGTACGAATTTACTGCTTGTTAGTCTGAGCAAACCATTATTTTGTGCTTAAGAGCGTTTACGCCGAACGGCATTTCATACAAACTTTCAAGCCCTTATTTTTCGAAATGAATGAACCGATTTTAATGAAACTTCATACGCATGAGCAGGATACAAAGGTCTAAAAAGTTAGTGGAGAATATTTTCGAAAAATAGTGTTGCAGTCAAATTAGACCGATTTTAAATTTTCAATAGAAACAGAGATTTCCAGTTATCTTTTTTTAAATAAGACATTTCGAAAATGTTCTCTACTAACTTTTTAGACCTTTGTACCCTGCTTATGCGTATCTGAAGTTTCATTAAAATCGGTTCATTTATTTCTAAAAATAAGTGCTTGAAAGTTTGTATGAAATGTCGTACGGCATAAACGCTCTTAAGCATTTCTAGGTATAGACGCCAGCCATCAAGCTACCCGAAACTGTCAAATTTTCCCAATCAACTTTGAACCTTATGCTTTAGTAATAAAGTCGAAAATCTATTAAAGAAATTTGACAGATTGTAGTAGCTTGATGTGCTGGCGTCTGTACCTACTACATACCTACCATAAGCATAACCGGCCTACAATGTTCCCACTGCTGGGACCCAGGCATCCTCGATTCGAGAGGGAGTGGGCTGAAATCGTTTTGAGAGCAGTGTTGATGAAATTATTTACACAAAGTAAAGCGCCTGTCTGGGTTCGAACACACGACCAACTCGTAAGTCGGGGACCATTACCACTGGGCCTCCACTGCTCTTCTAGGTATGTGGTCATGTTCAAATAATTAGTTTTACATTAATAATAATGCCCTTTTACAGATACATTAGGTGATACTTAAATTAATGCCTAAATAAAGGCGTTTTTCAAAATCAAAAGTAATTTGTTAAAACTATAATAATAGTCCGGTCAAGTTAGCTTCAAAATTAGGCGTAAGGTTACATTAATTTGCATAGAGCTGAAAATTGGTATAAATGTTGTAAACACCATTTAAAATAAATTGTCAAGTCCCCATCGATCTGTGTGCAAAAAAAAATCTTTCAAGGTCAAATGTTGCAAAAATCTTTTTTTGCATTTTTCAGCTAAACGGTAAGTTTTATCATAAAAATAGGTGAGACAAATTTGTTTATCATGCATCAACTTTTTCAACTTTTTGCATCGTTCCTGTAAAATGCGAGTGAAATCGCGGGAAAAACATAGTTAAAAATTACGGGGACAACATAAAAATTTTCAAGGGATTGAACGAAGTGACGTTAGTGGAGTAACCGGTAAATACTGCTGCATTTATTTCCTTTACAAAATAAGATTGCAAAATGGAATTCCGTTCAACAAAAATCAAATAAAACGAAACAGACAAACTAGTAGCAATAAAAGCTTCCAGGAAACTCGAAACTAGGAAATTACAGCTTCGAAAACAACTTGTTACAAACTGTTAGCTGGTAAATTTTGCAAATGGCCGCCCTTTTGCGAATTAATGTCAGAGCAGTGATGGCTGGCCATTCTCTTAATATTCTAACATTACCATAATTTGAAAATCCGAATATCTTGTTGTATCTGTAGGTAAGGCCGGAGTTAGGCAGCTACCTAATCTGACAGGATTAAACAAACAAGAAGGGAGGGATCGGTCTGTATTGTTTGATCGCTTTATGATTTGTTGAGGCAGTTGCCCTCAAGAGGGAAGTTGTAGCAAGTAAACTTTGAGGGCCCGTCGAGGGTAGAGATGTAGTCAAATTGGCGATATTTGATTTATATTATGGCGAAAAAATAAGGAAAATCGATTGAATTTTGACGTCGATCATATCTAATAGAGGTATGAGGAAAAGGGTGTAAAATTCACTCATACTCTATAGGTAAGGAAGGATCCTCCGACTAGACGGGTGTGCGTGTCTTGTGGGCAACTGCCCCTTTGTATTTATGCTAGTTGCGCGGTAACTTCTGCTTGCGCGATGCAGGATGTTGCGTGACGTCGTAGTTTGCATGTGGCGGTGTAGATGCCGCTACATATCCATTACTGCATATGTTCGAAGTCTGCTCGACAACGTAAATAACGCAATGAATGTTGTTGAACTGTCAAAATGAAAGCCATTCCTATTGTTAGTGTGTTACGTAATTACGGGCAAATGATAGAAACACTTAACCTATCTCTTCATTACTCAATTAGCCAAATGTTGAGCAACTATCTCTTGCCCGAAGTTTCACCTGCTCTTAATAAAGTTTTCCGTATCTCCTTGGGGAACGTACGTCGATCCTGAGCTATGTTGGCACGTGCAAGTAGTACGGACTCAACTTTTGTGTTTACAATATTAATTAGTAGATGTTATTAAGGTCTTGTCTGTGTGGCGCCGGACTTAAAGAATAGCACCACCCCTTACTTCCCGTGGGTGTCGTAAAAGGCGACTAAGTGTCGTACCGGAGAATTGGCAGCAGAGTTCTCTATGCATTCCACCATCATACCATACTGCGATCGCCAACCCGCCTGCCAAGCGTGGCGATTATGGCAAACCCCCCCTGTCTGTCGGCTGAAATGAGGTTATTAAGGTTATGAAATGTTTGCCACGCGTAAAATGTTGACGTTATATCTCGGGAGATGGCACATCTATACTGCCGCAGTAAGCGAAAAGGACGAATATCGGCCAAATATGTAAAGAAAAATAAACCTTACTAACCAAAAAAGGTCCATCCAAAGGCTCATTTTTCTCCATTCCCTTTCCTCAGATGCGCCCCTTTTACTTAAGGCGGCAGTATATCTATACTAATAATAAAGTTAAAGAGTTGTTCAAACAGAAAAACAAACTCTTTCTCAGCTTTCTTGCTAGCATCTGTGGAACCACCAGTCGAATTTGGAAAATTCTTTTTGCATTAGATAGCCTAATCTTTAAGGAAGGTTATATGCTATTCAAGACCACTCTACGACCCTTAGGAGCCAAGGTAAAGGAAAACAGGCAGAGAAGCTGAATGGTGATTTAGTTTCTGGTGGAAACTTGAAAGGCACTAAAATTTAACTTAGTATGTACAGTTCGGGTAATTAATTGTTAAGTTGTCTTTAATAGATCGCTTTTAGCGATTAGACCGCCCATTGTATCACCTTAAGTAAAATTTCTATAGGTTAAATTTCTATATATTTGTTATTTCAATGGTATACATAATAAAGAGAATTCTATCTTCTACGCCTACATATATCTGACATGTTGATTCAAAAACCTTAACGGAAATAGCGGCGTTAATTTGCCAAATTTATGCATAACTGCGCCCCGCGGTTTCACCCGTATAAGTCTCTCAATTCCGTGGGAAGATCGGGACAAAAAGTATCCTATATTCTAATTCAGGTCATGGTCTACCCATGTGCCAAATTTCATTCAAATCCGTTCAACCGTTTCAGCATGAAAGGTGTAACAAACAAACATACAAAAAGTCAAATCTTTTCTCTTTATAATATTCGTTTAGATGACTTGGGGCTGATTTTTCCAAGGCCAGATAATTTTAGGTATCTGAGGAATCATTTTGAATTTTTGACAGTTTCTTCATATAAAATCTGTCAGACGTCAAAATTGACGTCTGACAGATTTCATAAATAAAAAATATCTGTCGATTGAAAAATCAACCCATAACGAATAAAATATTATGTCCCAAACAATAGGGTACAGAATATACTTACTTTTACAAGGTTGAATATAAAACACTATAATATAATAGGTACGTAGGCGTACAGAACCCGTCGGTTAAGTGTCAGAAGCGTCAAAAACACGGTCTGTCCTTCCGAAATTCAGTTAGCAGAATGTTTCTGACATTCGTAGGTACATGGCGAATTATTATAATGTCAGGACGAGGCCGCAATTTGTGCGCTTCGCAAATGTATCGTATAATTTTGAATTTGTTATGGAAGAGCTCCGTAATGTTGGTTGTTGTTGTCTTGTTGTATGTGTTGGGTTTTAGGCATAAGCAGGAAGGGCCTGAGTGTTCGAATGTTATGAATAAAAGTCTTGTTTCGAAACAGGACTACGTCAAGACTTTTATTCAAGGGTAGCTCATGTAAAGGTTGTTTGCTAAAGTCAACCTTATTATGGTGCAGGCTGGCATTAAAATAACTCTCGGTGCATTTAAACAGTCAAGCAAATTTAGAATGAGCTTTCTATGGGGATTGAAGATTTTTGTATGGAGCCTGGCATAGGTACCTTCCTATCTGTACGCCATTTTTTTTTTTTTTTCAAAAATGTGGTCAGGCTGGCAATAAAATAACTCTCGTTGCATTTAAACAGTCTTAGAATGAGCTTTAAATGGGATTGAAGATTTTTATATGGAGCCTGGTATAGGTACCTACATAAAGTCAAGCAGACACTTAAGCCATGGCTACTGTCGCTGAACTATGACGAAGTAGAGAAACTTATCATATCTATTTCGTAACATTAAAACCACTCCTAAACAACCACTGACAAACACACATATACACTCACCCACACACACACACATACACAAACACACACACACACACACAGGCTTCTTTTAACCGCATTTAGTTTATCTTACTTTTTTGTTGTTTACCATATTCTTTTTATTTTTGTTAATCTTTTTGCATAAGATTCTGTACTATCTCCTACTGGGAGAGGGCACTGGCTCTTGTAACACAGGTCTATCACCTAGCACAGGAGTCAGGGACTTCACACTATTTTGTAACCACTTTCTTGTGTAATAAAGATTATTATTATTATTATTATTACCTACCTATCTGTACGCCATTTTGTTTTTTTTTTCAAAAAGGTGGTCAGGCATGAATCTTATATAAATCGATAGCTGACATGAATGCAAACAGAAAACATACTAAGACCAAATCCCGTAAAGTGTCATGTTTCCGAGATATTAAAGTTCAAAGTTGATCACGTCACCTCCATTTTTTTTTTTACTTGATAGAAAGAAAAATGCGTTTATTGGCATTATAGCAAAATAAATACACCTTAAAACAGCGCCTTAACTTGCTTACATCTTATTGAATAGATGTTGGAAATAATCACTCTGGATGATAGGTTAGGTTCTTGTTTGGAAGAAGGAGTGATAATATATAATATATATAAAGTGATAATATACCTTCACTTGATATAAACGCAGAAAATAAATAACGTTGTATGATTAACACATGCCTCTGCTATAGTACCTTCTGAGGGTTTTATGTCATGAGAATGAACATCCTTAAAGTCTTGAAGTTTTGATGGTGGAGTAAGAAATTCTTCCTTTTCTATATAAGTAGGTTTTTGTAGGAGAACAGAAGGCCTAAAAAGGCCACTTTGAAAAATCATAAAAGGATAATATTATGAATCATAATGGACAGTTAACTGGTGAAGGATTTTTCAGTTAGGTATACCTACGTAGTGCAGCGAAAAAAAAAAAACACGGACTGTCTTCGCCATATTACAACAACAATGAACAGTTAACTGTTAAGTTAATCGTATCAAATCCCATTGGTGAAGGATTTTTCAGTTATTATTTTTTGTCTGTGCTGAAATACCAATCAATCCAATCCAAATCTAATCCCAATATCTTTGATTATACCTACGTAGTGCAGTAAAAAAAAGAAAAACACGGACTGTCTTCGCCATACCTATTATGATTCGTAATGTTATCCTTTTATGATTCTGCAAAAGTGGCCTTTTTGGCCCCCAGGTAAGAAGCCGGTTTGCTTCTAAGATCATAGATAGCTCTGTCATTGTTCTGTTTGCAAAGTGTGGTGAATATTAAAAAAATCCGCTTCGATAGCAAACACATTAAAATGATCGTCTATTCTAACTTATGTTTCAAATTATTATTATTTCAAGTTAAACAAATACAAATTTTATCTTAATGGTAATTAAATTGATTTCAGAGTGACTAGCACTATTGAAAAAAAAACAGTGGCACTCCAGGAGTGCCGACAGAAGTGAGAATTTGAAAAAGCATAGTCATTTTATAGGTAAATAAGTTTGAAGGTCATTCTTCCCAAAAAAAATGTACCGCGTGTTGATGTCTTTATAATGGCCAAAACTTATAACAGAGGTGTCGGTTACGGTAACAGTGTCACGAGTTAAATTTTTTACCCATCTCAAAAAATTAAGTTTTCACTTCAATTATAAAAATGTTTGAAGTTGTAGCGTAAACTGAACTTTTTTGTCTAGGATTTAAAGTTATTTTTTCATTAACTCATATTTGTTTACATTTATGGCAAATAAATCGCGAATGCAGATTAGGTCTGTGTTCAGCGATGGAGATTCGAAGAGTAACATAATACGTACCTACATAAACATAAACTCACGTTTTCTTATTCCCATGAGTGTTGGCAGAAACTACAGACCATCATCTACGTTCCTTACATACTCCTTTTGTTTCGTTCACGTTCATACAGTTGGTCATACACGAACGCATACTAATAATAAAGCTGAAGAGTTTGTTTGAAGGCGCTAATCACTGGAACTACCAGTCGGATTTGAAAAATTAATTTTGGATTTGATAGCCCAATTTTAATTTTTTGCAATTTTTTTTTTATTTACCATCACGCTAGGACCCCTAGGAGCCGAACAAAAAAAAAACGAGTGTGCTTATGACCACACGACTGAAGTGAAACTTCTTAGAAAGAGAGAAAGAAAATGTGCGCGCGCACTGCTCTCTCTTGCTCCTACACTGTGATACAGACAATAAGCCTGCAGTGTGCTTAGATATACGTAACGTATTTGGCTATGAGAGGAAGAGAGAAAGAAAATGTGCGCGCGCACTGCTGTCTCTTGCTTATATCCCCCACTTAACTTCCGTTCGCCTTGCCCGATCACACTTTTCGTAACGCTTACGTCACGCGTTCGCCAGCTTACTCCCCAAGTCAAGCGTGCGTAAAGAAGTTTCACTTCAAAAAGTCTGAAAGAACGCTAAGCGAAAACGAACTAATTGTGTAGGTAAGTGATGCGATGCGACGGGGTGGGCCGTGGGAACAAGAAATTGCACGTGGACGAAGTCGCGGGCAGAAGCTAGTCACCAATAAAGTCACTAGGTATAATGTCATTCTAGGGCGTTTAACATAATGGTAATGAAGATTTTTTCATTCTAACATGATTGATTTTCTTAATCTTTATCAAGCGCATTGGTCTTTACTTTGCCTAATATTCTCACCATCATCATCATCATTTCAGCCGAAAGTCGTCCTCTGCTGGACATAGGCCTCCCCCAATTTGGGGGGGGGGGGGGGGTTTGCCATGGTATGATGGTGAATGCATAGAGAACGCTGCTGCCCATTCTCCGGTCTCCCTTAGTCGCCTTTTACGACACCCACGGAAAGTATGAGGTGGTGCTATTCTTTAAGTCCGGCACCACACAGACAACACACACCTCATACTCTAAACACAAACATCTGTACAACGTCCTACCACAAAACTTTATGAATATGTTCAACTTAAGAACAATTTTATTCCTTTCAATAAATTTTACCGCACCTCTTATCTCTACAATCCGAAGTTAACCTCTAAGAAACCGCCGCGAGCTTGCATTTCATTTTGTAGGTAAGCGTGCCAGAAATTTCGCAAAGGTACAAATATGGCGTGATGTAACTCCTTGGTCCCGATGATACGCGATAAACTGATATTTCTCTAAGACAGGTCAGGTTGAAAAGTTACATTTTACGTTTTAAAAACCTCTATCATTCATGGAAAAGGGGCTCGTGTATTTGAGTACCGTACTCAAATACACGTGCAGTCGACGTTGTCGACGGCAGCCGCCGACGCGTCGACGACTGCAGTTGACGTTGACGCGTGTCGCTGTGTATGAACACTAAGTGGTCACCACCGCCTGTGGACATCTGCAGTATCAGAGGCGTCCCAGGTGCGTTGTCAACCCCGTGACAAAGCTGAAATATCTCATTTGCTCCAGGGTACCAGAACTTCGTGTGGTGGTAGATGGTTCCCTAACATATGAACAGCGGGGTAGTTACGTAACACACTATCAGTAGCAATGGCTTTCATTTTGACAGTTCAACAACATTCAATGCGTTATTTACATTGTTGAGCAGACACATTTTTCGAACTTATGAAGCAATGGATTAGCAATATCCTTCGAAATTATTCAGATTTAGATTGATAGTGTGTTACGCAATTAGGGTGCAGAATACGCAAGTAAGAGAGTCTTTCGGAGTGGCCCCAATAACGGACAAATTAAAAGAAAGCAAGCTAAGATTACGGCCACGTAACGAGAAGAGAATAATAGTTTCTCTGTAAAACAGTCCTGAATATCCCTACGAAACGCCTGGGAAGAGGAAGTCTCCCGCTACGTGGTAGTCCAGCTAAAGACACTCTAAGGGATATTAAATTAATCTTATATTTTGAATTGTTTCTTCATTTGTGTCTTTTTTTACATTGTTCTCACATATAGAAGCAAGAAGATTAATGTACCCAGGATTTTGTAATATCTTGATTTAAAACAGTGTCCATGAAGTTTCTTGCCAGTTCTTCTCCATAGAGATCTACGTTTTGGAATGGGCAACTAGCTTCAACTTTCTGAGTAACTGACAGACTATTTAATTTTGACAATTCAAAAGTGCCTGTACAAGGTTTAATTGAAATAAATGCTTTGAGTTTGAGTTTGATTTATGTAGGTACACTAAAAATATTTTCTTGAAAGTTAAAATGTCTAAATCCTATACAGGGTTATTGGTAAAACATTAACAACCTCTTAAGAGGTCATTGTACTCATCATTATCAAAAACTTTTACTATGGGACCAAACACCTGAAATCGCGAAAAAAAAAATCAGTTGTTCCCTACATTTGTATCGAGAGGGAAATTAAAGCGCAGAACCACTCCTATGACAGCCTAGGGCAGAACGTCCTGGCGCCGCTGTTCAAGACAACCGCACCTCAGATAGAACTGGGATTAAGAGATGGAAGAAAAATAGTAGTAGATGATTCCCTCGACGAGTGCCTACACAAAGAGCTATAGTACTTCTCTGAGTTTTTTTCTCAGTCCTTCAGGGTAGTAACTACCTCACGTATTTCTGAAAGAACAACCCCCTAACTGTGTAACATACTATCAATCATAATCTAAATCATTTTAAAGATTTATTGCTAATTTATTGCTTCATATATTCGAAAAATTGGTCGGCTCAACAATGTAAATAACGCAATGAATTTGTTGAACTGTCAAAATGAAAGCCTATCCTACTGATAATGTGTTACGCAATTACCCCGCCTGGTTACTGCTCTTTTTTACTCTGTGGTAACAACGGGGAACATATTTTACAGTCGGACAAAGGCGGCACGAATTGAGTGTCAAATCTTCGAACGTGTACGAGATAAAAGCGTTTTGGCACTTGAAACAAAATTCAGGTCGAAATATGAATTTAGAGGCTTTTATTTTATGCTTGATGTTTGCGTACAAAAAGTATTTATGTAGATTTAATGAAACGGGCCTATCATCGCGAGACATCGTTGTCACGTGTCTGACGGTAGAACACGACAACAAACGCTTGCATGATTGTCTCTTGCCCTTGTCCCAATTTATTTGGGATCGGAGCAGTATTATCTTCTTCTTCCATTCTTCTCTATTAGTCGTCATTTCAGTCACCCCCTTATTAAGCCATATCATCTTTCGCACAGTCCATCCATCGTTTCTTTGGTCTTCCCCTAATCTTAGCCATCCACATTCCCTCCAACATTTTCCTCATTTTTCCGCATCACATAAAATATAAATCGGTAAATGAAAAAGACTTCGTGATGAAAAAATTACATTGAACCTCTGTAGAGATTCTTCAAAGTGAACCAGCGGGAATTGCGTCTTACGATGGCAATCCCTTTCATTTTGGCAGTGCTTGTTGCACTGTTTTAAAGTGAAAGGCATACATTGCGTCAACTACAATCTGTCAAATTTTCTTAATAGATTTTCAACTTTATTGCTACAGCATAAGGTTCAAAGTTGATTGGGAAAATTTGACAGTTTCGGGTAGCTTGATGAGCTGGAGTCTGTACATACTCTGTTGAGCAGACGAATTTTTCAAACCTATGAGGCAATGGATTAGGAATTTCCTTCAAAATCCTTTGGATTGCGATTGAAAGTAATGTTGCTTAATTGGTGTGCTGGATCAAACAAATGCTGTTCCAGACTAGTTCATCAATGACTTTGCCGAAGCCACACTGGGACCGCAAATAACTGAAACCTGCTTTCATCAAGGCTGAATGCAGGACAAAATAATGGTGTTTCGATCCGCAAAAGCCGATACCAAATAATTGCATTGCACGGCCTGAATACCGCAATGACAGACCCAGCCTTCTTTGTTCAGGGTCGGTTTTCATTTGCTCATCGGAACAAATCGCACTGTTTGACTATAGCAATGGTAGTAAGACTTGGTGACAGGTTCATAAAGCCTTTATTTGTTCATATTAAATTACAAGCTGTGACTTCTAATATTCCCCTTTTTTTTTTTTTTTGGGGATGGGAAATCATCAAATGACTCCTCCCGCTCTGGGTGGAGCGGAAGAGAGTGTCAGACTCTTACTGACTAAAACCCACCCGTGTTCCTTCCTTAGCCCTTTATGTTCCGGGCCAGCGGTAACCCTTTCGGACAATCCCGCTGACCCGGCAGGCTTCGGCCCTAAGGGGCCCCTCCCCGATGCTGACATCTCTTTGAGGCGCGCGTGGAACACGTACGCGCCGTCCGGCACGGGCCTGGTCCTGATCGGGCGGTGAGCTACCCATTACCTACTCTCCGCCCGCAGGCCCGCGCCTACGGTGGCCGGGAGTCGTCACGCGGCTCCCGACGCCCGGAGCGTCTCCCGCGGCGGCTGGGACGGGAGGCTCTCTCCCTGAGCCGTCCCGCCACCTCCTTCGCTAGCATGACTGCTTCGCAGAAGGAGGTGACTGCCTCCCACTCCCTCTCGCCCCGGACCATGGCTTGCACCAGGGCCGGACGTTCTAATATTCCCTTACGGAGGAATTTTGGAAAAATACTTTTTATTTAAAACCAAGAGCCGGTTTAGGTTTAGATCTAGCATGGATCGCAGACCGGGCATAGATTGAGTGATATTTTGGCTTTAAAATTTACCCTCAACAAAGGAGATAAATAAGCAGGCAGTTAACTCCGATAACTCCATGATGGCCGACCAAATGTCTGAAATCGTTTGTCTCAGAAGTGTCTATTATGTTCGAAAATGTATACAAAGCGCAAAGATTTCGCGAAGATTTCGTGATTCTTGTCTGTAAACCCAATTCTTTTCTCAACTGTACACTTTTTAAATATCTGGAACGGGGTATAAATACTCTCCGTAGGTACCCGCGGATGAAATATACAAGTGATACAAGCGAAGACGACCAATAAAAAGACATAGCAAACTGCCTGTAATAAAACAAATACGAGGAATTCCTTACAAATACTTGTAAAACTTGAACATTTTACTTAAACTCTGCGAAGAAAGTGTTCTTTCAGTATTATGTTTAATGACATCTACCGCATAAACTTGCCTCGTAAATATATTCCAAATGTTGTAGATACAATCTGTCAAATTTCTTTAATAGATTTTCAACATTATCGCTACAGCATAAGGTTGAAAGTTGATAGGGAAAATTTTACAGTTTCGGGTAGCTTGATAAGCTGGCGTCTGTAAAACAGAGGTGAGGAACTTATGGAAAGAGAGGAAAGTGGAGCCGCGTGACAAAAAATAAATTAGGCACTACTTTTTTTTATCCTTAGCTCTGATAATTCAGATCTACAATGCTTTGAAACATTTAATTCTTCACACTATTTGTGTATAAAACGTATTAATTTGGATTTCTTACTATTTTATTCAGTACAAGATTTACACTGTTTATTATGAAGTCTAAAATACAAATACAATGTAACACTGAAATATAATCTATATTATGTACAAATACCTAAATAAAGGCAAAAAAGAGAAGAGGTCTGTCAGTGCGAAAAGTGCCCAAAAGGCTTTTGTTTTTCTTTTTTTTTTTCATGTCTGGCAGCAGATTCGTTAGTTTTGCTGCAGCTGACCGTCAGAAAAACTAACAAATATCGACAAAACTGAAGAATATTAAAGTGTTTGCAGTGTCATTGCTCACCGTACTAAGAGGGCGAATCAACGAGTATGTTGTACGTGCGGTAGGCGGTTGGGGGGAGGGGACGCGCATTCCGCGGACAGACAAACTTAGCGCGAAGGGGTAGTTAGTACTTACAAAATGTATCTATAATTTTATGATAGGCAAAGATCGTCACTCACTAGACGCCTGATGGAGGATATTGCCATCGAGGTAGACCACGGCGAAGGCGGTGTAACGATCTGATAAGGTTTGCCCAGCAGCGGTACACAATGGGTATCGCTATCGAGGTAGACCACGGCGAAGGCGGTGTGACGATCTGATAAGGTTTACAAGCTCAACATGGTCAAAGATTGTACAAGACATCCCGAGGTTTGGACGGACAAAAGGAAGGCATTTGCCCAGCAGCGGTACACAATGGGTATCGCTATCGAGGTAGACCACGGCGAAGGCGGTGTGACGATCTGATAAGGTTTGCAAACTCAACATGGCCAACGATTGTACAAGACATCGAGGTTTGGAAGGAAAAAGCGGAGGCCTTTACCCAGCAGCGGTACACAATAGATATCGCTATCGAGGTAGACCACGGCGAAGGCGGTGTGACGTGATAAGGTTTACAAGCTCAACATGGTCAAAGATTGTAAAAGACATCCCGAGGTGTGGACGGACAAAGGGGCCTTTGCCCAGCAGCGGTACACAATATAGGCTAACAAAAAAAAAAGTAGATTAGTGAAGATGAAAGATGTTTTGAAATCGGATGTTTAGAAGATTACCTCCAAACTTACAAAGTTGTGCAAATTATGTAAACACATTTTCGAAAAGGTTCAGCATCCCCAATTCATAAAATTGCATATTTTTTTTTCTTGAATTATGTATGAGGTCGAGCGAAAATAAATTTGTTCACTAGGCATCAAGAGTTGTTATTCCATTAGCAAGTCTGGTACTCCGTATTTCATTTCCAAGGAAATGGAGTATGAAATAGCGACAAATTTTGTGCAAGAATCGCAATGAAAGTGAATTGCGCGAACGGAATTGCTTTATTTGCAAGTGGGTCCTTAGTAATTATGTTGCGAATTGGTGTTAATGAGTAGGGGCTCTTATTTTATTTTATTTTGCAGGGTGGAATTTTTTATTTGGTATATTTGTACTTTTTTAGTGTTTATTTTATTATAATAACGTCATGTTTGAATGCTTGGATTGTAATTTTTTTATTAGGCAGTTCACAGGACTGTTTTTGACCACGGATAAGGATCACGGGGCCCTTGTGTAGATAAGTAATAATTCATTTTAATAATGAATAGTTTTCACACATTTTGCTAGAAAACCAATAAAAAAAATTAACTGAAGACTATTTCGTACATTTGGGACCAGAAACTTACTCTAAACGTCGATTATTTTGCCATTGAATGCGTGGAATATGGAACGGTGGCTGCAAAGAATGATTTTTTTGAGAACAGGCCGGGGCCCCCGTCGATGGCGGGGCCCTAGGCACTTGCCCAGAGTGCCTAAGAGGGGCTTAGAAGTACGTCTTTATACTTTAGTTTCAGGATTACTTGGAGTAATTTTGAAAAAAAAAAACCTCGTTTATTCCAAAAATACGTTACGAAATATTCTTAGCAGCACCTAAACATAACACCTAGAATTTTACTACGTTAACTCCCTGAAAGGTCTATAACCATTGGGCCTTAAAATTCTAGCAATATTGAACCATTGCAAAATATCAAAGACAACATAAAGACAAGTGAGGAGGTCAAGAACAAATCCTCACTTTTCCACATTTTCTAATTTTGGAGAAAACAGTAAAATGTAAATAACTAACTGACTACAATTTCTGCATTTTATTTTAGTTGTGTCATTTAAACTAATGTTTCAGTCAATCTGGAGTACCAAATGGCTGATAGAAATTATAATAATCTTAGCTAATATTTTGAAATTTGGAAATGTGAGGTTTTGATTAAACATTTTTGGCAAAGTGTGGTTTTGGAAAAATGTATATATGTATAAGAAAAGAGGTGAAAATAGGTGTTTTTGATAAGGTTTTACTTCTTTGCTCTAATTAATTTTTTAGAAGCCCTAACTGTCCACCGGATATTTCTTACGATCAAAGGCTCAGTCATTTTAAAATGTGTTCACTTGAACACCGAAGAGACGTGACGGACCAAATCCTTCTCTATAAAATCTTAAACGGTTTACTAAATGTTCCCGATCTTCTGGCGGAATTAAGTATAGCTGTACCGCGACAGAAACCTATTAGATCTAGTCGCGAAACCGTTACCTTTGCTTTACCTGCAAGTCGTACTAACCTTGGTAGCACCGCACCCATGAACCGTCTAATGAGAAAATACAATAAAACTGCTACACGAACCAATAGCATCGACATCTACTCTAACCCTTTGCGACAATTCCGATCGAAACTTCTTACCAGCTCTGATTCTCTAGTAACTAGCTCCGAGTCTCGAGTCGTCTGTGCGACACGAGCCACCCATTAATAATTGTATTTAAGTACTCCCTTTCCCTTCCCTGCCAGCCTCCTTCTTTTTGTTGTTTTTTTTAAATCGTTTTGTAGTTACGATCGTATTAATTGTAAACATTGCTCATTTTAATTTTTAATTTAATTCTACTTTTACTTTATTTTATAACTTATGTGTAATTCAACTAACGTTACCTTGTACTTACTATTTATTTCTGTGCTAGTGCTGTGCACTTCTGTAAGTGACGAATTCACAATTCCTAAAACTGTATGTGATTTTTGTTTGTGTATGTCTTAGTGAGTAAGTCGTTGAAGTGCCATATAAATAAATAAATAAATAAATAAATAAATAAATAAATTTAACAATTTTTGACAAAAGATAAAAACATTTTTTTTAATGGAAACATGAGGTTTTGTTCTTCACCTCCTCAAGTATTTTTCCTGGAACAGTGCTGAGACGAGTTTTGTTTATTAGCCGTATTTAACCCTTTAACCGCTAGTGTCGCATTTATGCGACACATATTTCCGTGCCCCTACCGCTCGTGTCGTATTTCTGCGACAGAGAACATGCATGATTTTTTCGTTCTATTCAACGATTGCGCCTCCTTATTTGTTGTAGGTATTATTTTATCGATATAGGTATTCAGCTGCATCCGGTTTGACTAGAAGCCGACCCCAACATGGTTGGGAAAAGGATATGATGATGATGATTATTTTATCGATTTGTAGCCGCGCGCTAGGGGCACGGCAATAGATATTTAGCCAAGCGTTGAAAAGGTTAAATTTGAAATTGGGTTGAAAGGCTTTATCTTTGGGTACACTACGAAAATACGAAAAACTTTATTCCGACAGTCACAAATACGAATTTCAAAATACCGATTTTCATAATTCCGAATGGTTTAAAAATCCTAATATAACAACTCCGAATTATCATTCATCCTATTTTTATAATTCCGAAATTCCAATATTCCTAACGTTTATAATTACTATTCTCAAAATACCGAATTTCAATCGATCGAATAACAAAAAGTCCGACTTAATGATAATTCGAAACATCAAAAATACGAATTCCGATTATTAAAAGGGTGCTAATTAAGGCAGCTTCTTTAAAATGTCATTCTCGTCTGCAAATATATTTAGTTGTCTAATGAATTAATAGGTCAGCGACGAACTTTTAGCGTCTAATAAATGGTTTATAAGCGACCATATATTGTAAAACAAGCTACTGTTAATATGACGCAACATGGTGATAATTCTTAAGCAACTAAATTTGTGATATGTCTACTCATTGCCAGCTTCTAATAAGTGTATCAACTTCATCTATAAAATAATATCAACGTACTCTAATTTCATAGAGTCACCTTTATTTTTATACTTTAGCATAAGTAATTGATGAGTGAATCTACTATATTTGAACATACATAATCAGCCTATAATGTTCCCACTGCTGGGACACAGGCCTCCTCTCTATGAGAGGGAGTGGGCCGTAATCCACCACGCGGGCCCAGTGCGGGTTGGTAGATGTCACATGTCTTCGAATTTTTGGTTCTAGGACATGCCGGTTTCCTCACGATGTTTTCCTTCACCGTTTTGAGAGCAGTGTTTGAACATAACAGTATTTGAACATAAAATTTCCTTATTATTGTCATCAAATAATGGTCAATGAAAGCTATAATTTCATGTATTCGCCTATCTATTTATAATGTTACCATAAGTAATTGACTATTATACCTACCCAAATGAACATACAAAAAATATTGTTATCATAAACAAACATCTGCAACTCTGTGTTTGTTTGTGTTTGGACACACCTTAGGGAAAATTAAAACCAAACGAAAACGAAAACGAGGTGGTGGGGGGTGGAGGGGGGAGGGGGGTCCCCCGTTCCCCCTGGTACCACTCCCATGAAACGAGGACGCACCATTCTTGAGAAAAACAAATTATTGTAACCTAACCTCAAAACACTAGTTTCAATACAAAGTTGCTTCTGCACGTCTCCGGCGCTGCGGGAAGTGCAGCCCTTTCGCCCTTACGTAACAAAGGATAGGCACCCATGCTCACCTCCGCAGCTTCGGCTTACTGGTCGCCTCCGGCGACCAGCCTCAGCCGCTACGGCTTGCACGGGTGCCTATGCTTTGTGACAGCGGGCGGGGGCTGCACTCCCTCCGTGCCTCCGGATTTTTAAATACACTCTCGGGGTAGCAGCCAAAAGACTACGTGGAGTCGGGGTGCCCCGATTTGGTTTTGGGACAGATTCGACCTATTTCAACCAGAAGGTGGGGTACGCTAACTTCCTTCTGAACAGAATTTCTAGGTACATGATTCCCAACGAGCGTCAGGTACACTCCCGCGCTTGTGTTGCAAACTTTCACGAAAAAAGAATATGATTTATTAATTTAGTGGTTGAATGAAAAACTTTGATTGCTAATTTTGAGGCTGGAATTTGATTTTATTAGCAGACAGATGTTGAATCTCTAAAATATATAAAGTAGCTCACTTACAACATTAGTCGCTGAGTTATCAAATCTGAAGTAAATATATTTATCGGTAGCTCGGAGTCATATTAATTTACGCTCGTAAATTGACGCTGGTTTTTTGATATTCTGTTGGAATAGTAAAGATGATGAATTAATATAATTGAAGCTGTTCTATTAACTCGTCGCCCACATATAAAAAAAGACGCTAGGTTGCAGGTGCTAAAGAAAACTTTTGTTGCCGCACATATAATTTCCCTTATTAAAATACCGAATAATTAGAATTCCGAAATAAAAACGCCTTGTAAAACAGAATAGCAAGACAAGTAAACACACATTTTGCTCGTCAGAGAGAAGTATAATTACATATTATGTTTAGTAGGAGGAGGTAGAATTAAAAAACTAATGACAGATGTGTTTCCCTACTCGTAATTGCACAGTTAAGTGATTGTTTACAGTTATTATCCTTGTGATAAACAAATAGTAATTAATTAGGTATAATACTGCTACCTAATACCTTTTACTATAATATATTGTACAACCACGGTACATTGTTAGGAACATAATTATTAAATCCAACATGCAGCTGCATGCTTGCTGCATGCAGCAAGCATGCAGCAAGCATGCAGCATGGAAGCAAACACGCAGCATGCAGCATGCAAGCAAGCATGCAGCAAGCATGCAGCATGCAAGCGAGCATGCAACATGCAGCAGGCATGGTTTCTGTCACGGCTCCGGCGCTGCGGTTCTCCGGCGGCCCCACGCGTGCTAATCGTCGCAGACGGCTTTCGCTCACCACCACGGCTTCGGCTTGCTGGCCGGCTTCGCCGGCCAGCCTCAGCCGCGGCGGCTCGCTCACAGCCTCCTGCTCCTCAGCCCGCGGGCCGCCTTGCCCCTACGCGCCTACGCGATTTTAAATTACACTCTAGGGGTAGGGCAGACAAGACTGCGTGGAGTCGGATTTACAGCGCTTCGTTTCTGTCACTAAAACCTAATTTTTAGCAAATGTTTTAGAGCGAACAATTCTATTATAAATGAACATTCGGAATAATCACATTATATAATACAACATTTAGGACATATGACTTTATTTCATGCAAAATTAGGATATTCAATTATTATAGTACTCGATATTATGACAGAATAGATTTAGAAGTAAATATAATTACTTATGTAAAACAAAATTTCGAATTTTTGAACATTATGGTTACTGAAGTTTATAGCAAACGTGTTATGGATAATGATTTTCGGACAAACAATATTAGGAGAAGAAAGGGGGTACCTATTTTAACAGGTTATTCGGAAAATTGAAAATCGGAATGACGTTTTTCGGACCGAGAACCCATCGAGCATTTGATTCTTCGAACATATGAAAATCGGAAAACTAACAAATCGCATTTATGACTTTCGGTAACATAAATTTCGTGATTTTTAATAATAGACATTATAATTCTTAGATATTATGAAATTCGGACTTTTGAAAATCGGAACATCGAAATTCGGAATAAAATATTTCGGAATATTTGGGTGTTCCCTTTATCTTTATCATCCACAGCCCAACTTTACTCATTTCTGGGCCTATCTTTTCTTTTGCCAATCCACTCAATCCTGTGGCTTCTTTATCCATATCCATACATACTAAAAATTAAAGTCGCTTTTCGTGTCTTTCTGTGTGACCGCGTTCGTTATTCTTCTAAACTACCCAAGGGATTTTGATGCGGTTTTCACCATCATAGCGAATTTTATTCTGGAAGGTTTATATGTGAAGCCAGTACCCTAACTGCGTAACACATTATTTAATAACAATCTGAATCATTTTGAAGGATATTGCTAATCCATTGCTTCATTTGTTGGACAAATTTGTAGACAACGTAAAATAACGCAATGAATGTTTTTGAACTGTCAAAGTGAAAACCATTCCTACTGTTAGTGTGTTACCCAATTATCGCATCGATCTGGTCGATGGTACCTACTTAAATTAAATTAAATCTCTTACCTTGATGAAGTCGAAAGTCTTGGTCAGCATGACGATGGCTGCGGCTCGTTCCTGCCATATCATCCGCCAGAAATCAACCACCGTGTCTTCGGTTGGACCCTGAGTTACGATGTACGCATTTGGTTTTAATATACTCTGTGAACAAAGAAAATAAAGGTTAATAATGGAGTTTCAGCTTTTGTAAGTAATAGACTAAAATTAAAATCATCATCATTATCATAAATTCAGCCGATAGACGTCCACTGCTGGATATAGGCCTCCCTAGGCATAGCCATATCGACCGGTTCTCTGCTTCTCGCATCCAGCACATTCCTGCGGCCTTTACAGCGTCATCTGTCAACCTTGAGGGATGCTTTCCAACGCTACGTCTTCCGGTACACGGTCGCCACTTATGAACCTTTCGGCCCATACCACCGGTAAATCAATGTAACCATAAGTTTTTAAGGAAAGCTGTTTTTTCTTCAAGTTCCGGAGTGGCCTGGGCCACTCAGGAACAAAAAAAAAAAGATGAGCTGCCCTTCCGCCTGATGTTAGGGGTTAACACTGTTGACAGCTCACTTCAGATAAGTTTTCACGTTGATTTTTTTACTGAATATGTATCGGCTGAATACCAGTAATTTACATAGAGCGACTGCCTATTTGACCTCCACAACCCAGTTACTGGGTAACGCGATACCCCATTGGAAGACTGGTTACGATTGTCAAAGATCTACGAATGATAGCCGGGACCATATTCGCAAAATAAACATATTCCCACCTAGGGTATGATTGTGTTCATTTTACGAATATTGTTGTTATCCCTATGAAATCGTGGAGTTACGTAGGATTTAGACGAATATCGGTAAGCGGAATCCAGTTATATCTAAAGTGCGCCCACACTGTGTAACATAACATGTTATTAAACCTAGTTATAGTTATAACATGTTTCTATAGAAAAGTTAGCAATGTTAAATAATGTGGACGTGTTATATAACGTAATGTAGACGCACCCTAAACACTAATATTATAAAGGCGAAAATTTGTGAGTGTGTGTGTGTGTGTGTTTATATGTTTGTTACTTCTTCACGCTCAAACGGCTGGACCAATTTTGATAAAATTTTGTATGGAGGTAGCTGACACCCTGGATTAACATATAGGCTGCTTTTATCCCGATATTCCCACGGGATCGACATTTACGCGGGTGAAACCGCGGGGCGCTTTAATACCTATAATTACAAGATATTAAGTTATCTTAGCTTAGGTATTGGCTGCAACTCCAACATACAACTGTACTTACCTTAGGCCTATTTTTGTTGTAAACCATATACCTAATGTTTTTACTTGAAGGTGCAAATAAACAATTTTTTTTTTTTTTTTTTTTTTATTTCTTTTTTGTTTTTAGGGAAACTGTGACTTGCTTGTATTATTTGTTTTGTAAATTTCACGTCCACATACAGATTTTGACGTCACTGGCGACAATTTTTCTATTTGGCAAACTATGTGTCTGAAATCACTGCGTGTGTACCTACTGCGTGTGAAAAAAACCGAGATGCCTTTTAAAAAAGTAGCAAAGATTGTTTGTTGGATTATAATTATTTACTCTGTGGTCTATCTTTGAAAGTCTTTGTGTGAGTAATACTTGGTCTGTCTGTGTGTGTGTGTGTGTGGGGGTGTGTGGGGGTATGTGTGTGTGGGGGTGTGTGTGTGTGTGTCGCAGTTGTAACTTTAAAAGATTTTCCGACTTAATTTGAGAATCGTACATCGAAATTGAGAGTTGAAGGCAATATTGGATGACGTTTTGATTACTTTAATAACTACTTTTCTCAAACATGCTTGGAAAATCGAGCATTATTTTGACAACCTTCTTCGAGGTACTGGTCAAATACAATAAAACTCATTTAACGTGTAGGTAATTTATAAATGGAACGAACTTTTTACTTCGCAACATGGCAACCAAGGAGGTAATCATCAAAGATTTTATTTAAATTACGAACTGGCTTGGAAATTAGCAACTAGCAACTTACTCTAAACAGCAAGCTGTTTAGAGTAAAAAATAAATAAAACAACACATTGGCTCGTGAAAAATTATTGTTGTTCATCCACATTTTTACGTTCGTCCATCAATGCCTCTTGCAGGTCGCTGCACTCATGTACCTACTATAACTTGTCTGTCCGTACCAGTTTTTAATCAAGGCATGGCCTTGCTTGATAAGGCTTCGAGACCTAAAGGAAAAATCTAGAAAAATTAATATTCCTTTCTGCAATTTAATTTACCTTACAAGGGTAATACTTAGTAGAGCTTCCTGTCTGATAACTGTAGGCAACAAGTCACAAAATAGATAATTACAGAAGATCAGTTCCATATAAGCATTAGCACAAGCATAATAAGCCTATAATGATCCCACTGCTGGGACCCAGGCCTCATCTCTGTGAGAGGGAGTGGGCTGCGATCCGCCACCTGCCGGTCGATTCTGTAAAAATCTCACCGTCAAAACTTAGGTGAAGTGAGTTTGTTTTTGCTAGGAATTGACACTTGACAGCTCGCTCCACGCTCACTTCACCTAAGTTTTCACGGTGAGATTTTTACAGAATAGCACCGCTGGGCCCAGTGCGGCTTGGTGAATGAGCACGAGCATAATTAGTCTATAAAATTCCCACTGCTGGGATACAAAAGGGAGTGGGCCGTATCCACCACGCGGGCCCCGTATGGGTTGGTGGAGGAGCACAACCATAATCAACCTATAATGTTCCTTCTGCTGGGCCACAGGCCTCCTCTTTTCGAAAGGGAGCGGGCCGTATTCCATCACGTGGGCTCATTGCCTATTGATAGATGTTACATATCCTGAAGTTTTGGTTTTAGAACATGCCATGTTTCCTCACATGTTTTTTCTCACCATTTTGAGCAGTGTTGATGAATTAAATGACTATTATTACTACTATTTATTTAGAAATTTATAACAATTTTAAATAACATTTTTTTTAAAACTGATCTCACACACTCATTTTTCACTGAACTAATTTTTTTTCTTGTTTTAGGTGTAAACACACCTAAAACGAGATGTAAAGACAAATTATCTATAGGTAAACGAAAATAGTAGATAGTATTATCTAAACATGTTTGTGACAACGTGCGTTGGGCGCAACGTATAACGATGCAACGTCTCGTCGACGTATTGTGTGTGTGATTTGGCTCTTACCACAAGGCCCCACTGCTCAGCCCCCTGTTTTCCTTAGAACAAGCGAAAACAGGGGGCTACCTTGCCTACCTTCGCGCATCCTCCTTAAATTAATATGACATAGTAACGCTGTCAATCAAGTCGCGTTAGTGCGTCAAAATTCATTCAAAACATCGCGTATTGCGTACTCGCGCAACTATAACTTTTGGTTAGGACGGGGGGTCTGTGTGCGTGCGTTTTTGCTCGTCGTATCGAGCCAACCTTCTCGACCTATCTATTTTGTGACTGCACCTGAAGTGCATTTATTCTCCTCAGCAGGATTTTAATTTCGCTAAGCGCTTGCTTCGGAGAATATCGTCTGATAAATAGACGTTGTTGCTGTAAACATGAAATTTAATATCTAGACTCCGTTTAGCTTCATTATTACTGTAGTCTTTGTGAAAGTATCGTGTTGATAGTCTAGAATTTAAGGAAGAACAAGGATATTGTGTGACAATATTGAGAAAACCGGGAAAATACATAGAATGAAGGGTGTGAACATTTTTGATTGATAAATCTGTTCCTTTCCTAAGATTCCTTAGTCGATCAATCATTGGATGACATGACAGTTAAGTTTTATCGTCCCTGAATATTTATACAATAACGATTTTCGATTATCCATAGGGATAACCATTCGTTCATCTGTTTTAGAAACTTTATCAATTATACCAAGTCAAAGCAATATCAAAAGGACATTATTTAAGTGTCATCATTTTATACACATAAATTAAAGTAGTCTATACTATTTTCTTATGGGAATTGAAAATGATTTATGATGATATTTTCTTATGGGGATTGGGATTTGCATTTGAATTTGAACAAATGTTTTAAGCATAACATTAAAAAAATACCAACTTTTCATTGAATATAACATCCTGAACATGTTTTAACTATACTTAAACATGTTATAAAAACATGTTTTTAGACATTTTCAATCTCAAATAGCAGCTGAAGGGTTAACTGTAGACTTTCGATGTAATAGTAAAAAATACTCAAGAGGTAATTTCCCATAAGAAAACGGTACTTCTTTTTTCTCGCCGGCACTTTAATTTTTGTATACGAAAATAGAATTGAGTCTAGTATAGTACCTACATTATTAGTAGTTTATGATTATTCATACATTTACGCATTTTTTACGCATCTCGTAGGTGTTTTCTTCTTTCAACCGATTCTTTACAACCTTAAATCTGCCTAGTTTTTTCATTCCAACTCTTTTGTCGCCAAATTGGGTCCTTACATCTTTACTATCCAACTTACTTTTATCAGAAACCTTAGGACCGATTTCAATTCTATACAATATCTAAGTAAATATTCTTCGGTCCTTCAGGGTCGTTCAGTTTCTGATTCGGGTCTTTTCAGACGGATATTGAGCCCAACAATTCGTACAGTCATTATGTGCGGACGTGACTGAATTCATGATGGGTCAGAACCCATCGTATAAAATGGTGGATTCAAACGTTTGTTACTTTGAAGCCTTTATGTACTGGAGTGGTGGACATTTTGAAAACTGCGGGCAGAATTGATATTACATTTTTTTATTCTTAATGTAAGTACCTACCTCGGTATGTTATATAATGTTTGCCCTTTTTGTGACACCCGATAGCAAATATCTACAAAAGCGACGATTTTCAACACGCATCTTGAACGCGTTTATAGCCATATATTGTCTATGAGCCAGCTACGGCGTAGTTACGATCACGTAGTCTCTACCTTTGGAAACGTTTAGGGAATCTAACGTAGCAGTGTTTTTGCTCAGATGTAAAAGAGTAATATGTATTATCATCACCTCAGGAACTGTAAACCTTGTTGTAAGTACCTCTCTGATCAAAAATATAACTTAGATCCTTGTGTCGGTGAAGGTGAAATTAATCAATGAAATTAAATTGTTTATTCTGTAAATTGGATGAGGGGCCCGTGGCTAAATAATGACAGCCGCACAGGTCGATCGATCAGGTTAAGCTACGCTTACTGCGATTGGTCTGTGGATGGATGACCATCTTTACATACCGAGACCCCTTTGTGCCTCGGAAAGCACGTTAAGCCGTTGGTCCCGGCTGTCATTCGTGGATCTTTGACAGGATAGAAACGTCTAAAAAGTTAGTAGAGAACATTTTCGAAAAATAGTGTCACAGCCAAATTAGACACAGAGATTTCCAGTTATTTTTTTTAAAGAAGACATTTCGAAAATAACCTTTTCTCATCTATTTTTGGGATCAGCTTCCAGTCTAATCGGATGCAGCTGAATACCAGTATTTTACATATTTTATATAGAACGGTTACCTATTTGACCTCTACAACCCCGTTACTAGGTAACACCCCTTGGTAAGACTGACTATCAGAGTCGCAAGCTTCTGACTACCCGTAACGACTGTCAAAGATGCTTCGAGTATATAGACGATATGCATCTGCATCGTTCTCACATGCATCACTTTTTAAATGAATGATGTAAACAAGACTTTGTAACCATATTATTTTGATTTAAAAGAGTGTCCATGGAGTTTCTTGCCCGTTCTTCTCTATAGGTACCTACGCTTTGGAATGGGCAACTAGCTTCATCTTTCTGACTGACCGACCCCTTGACAATTCAAAAGTGCCTGAAACGCTTTGAGTTTGAGTTGAGTTGAGTTTGAATTTGATAGAGACTACGAATGACAGCCGGGACCAATGGCGTAATGTACTTTCGCGTGGTTCTCGGTATGTACTGAATGGTCACCCAACAACCGACCGCAGCAAGCGTAGCCCTGATCGACCTGTGAGGTTGTTATCATTTAGCCGCGAATCCCTCTTGAAGCCCACTATTATAAGTAAATAAACCAACCCTGAAGGCTGACTTATAGTATCAATTTACGCCGAACTAAGCAATATCATAGCTAATTAACGACAATCGATCGCTTCTTATTAATTACCCTCTATTAATTAAAGATAATTTGGCTTTAGTCAGACGGTTTAATTAATGTGTTCATAATAATAGGCTGCAAGATGAGCTGTAGGTGCTTTAGCCATAATTAAAGACTGATGTTGGGGATAATATTCCTTGAAATCATTAGACGAGGTACTTTAAGGGTGTGAGGAGCAGGGTATAGTTCACTCATAGAAAATAGAGGATCCTCCGACTACAAGGCTGTCGTCAGGTGTGTCTGGTGGGCTATTATCCGACGGTAGATGTCGGGACGTTGTATATGTCGCAGGCAATTTGTATGATTCCATGTTTTACAAACGGCGTTGACGGTTAACAAACGCTCGCTGTTTTACCTAACCAAATCGAACCTCGGAGTGCCCTTCGCTCGCTCTTGCATCCTATGTCGACGTAGCCCCGCTTCTTGGGGCTCCTATTCCTGTATAAAGGGTTTAAAGTAACATAACCAAACCTAACCTCGGTGTTCGGCATATTTTAAAACAGCGAGCGTTTGTAAACGGTCGACGCCGTTTGTAAAACGCGGAATCATACAAATTGCCTGCGAAAAGGCTAGGCAGATGATGACGGGGACGGGAAATGCCTTGCATTTAAAGGGAGATTCGAGTACCCCCTTATACTTACTTGCACGAACCAACATATGCGTTTACATTGCGAAGGTGCTGCGTAAAAGGCATATGCTACGCTATTCCTTGTGTAGACGAGTCTTTAACGAAAATAAGTCATGATTGGGCACCGTCATAGTTGTGTTTACGCAGGGTCTACGCTGATACCGGGCGCAATGACAGCTGAGCTGCAAAAGCACCCTTAGACCAGACTTTTTATCGTAAAACTTTAATTTATTTCAGGTCTTCAAGTATTCTTTTATGATGAAAGAATTAAAAATGTAATACTCACATCTATGTAGGAAGCATTAATATAGTCGGAGTCAGGCTCCCGGTCCACCGTCTCTAGCACCACGCGGTTGTAATCATCTGTGGAGAATACGAAATGAGATTTGTGAGTGACGTCAGAGTTAGCTTTACAAGAATATTGGCTAAAAGGCACCTTATTACGAGCAAGTGTGAACTTTATATAGTTGATAAAAATCTTTTGTAAATCTTTTTCGCTGGGGGCCTAAAAAGGCGACCTTGGAGAATCATATAAGGATAACATTATGAATCGTAATAAGGCGAAGACAGTCCGTGTTTTTATTTTTTTCGCTGCACTACGTAGGTATAATCATAGAGATTGGGTTTGGATTTGGATCGGATTGATTGGTATTTTAGCACAGACCAAAAAAAATAACTGAAAAATGCTTCACCAATGGGATTTGATACGATTAACTTAACGGTTAACTGTCCATTATAACGTTATCCTTTTATGATTCTGCCAAAGTGGCCTTTTCAGGCCCCCTGGTCTATGTTTCGGTATCTTGATCTTAAAATTAAAGTA
The DNA here is from genome assembly GCA_916614155.1 of Mesoligia furuncula. NCBI lineage: Eukaryota > Metazoa > Arthropoda > Insecta > Lepidoptera > Noctuidae > Mesoligia > Mesoligia furuncula. The sequence goes on along the minus strand of OU744809.1, from coordinate 20,145,274 downwards.
AAGTAAAAATTTTAAAAAAGTTTATTTCAACATTCAAAAGTACAATATGGATGTATCGTTGGCCCCAAACCAGTCACAGCCTCTATCTTGGGCACTATTATTTAAGAGACTAAGGGCTGATTTTTCCAACGCCAGATAACTTTGTCGGGGGAATAATTTTGAATTTTTGACAGTTCGTCCATAGAAAAACTGTCAGACGTAAATTTTATTCCACGAAAAAAAATATCGGTCGATTGAAAAATCAGCCCTTAGAGACGTTTAAATGTCAAAAATTTATGGTTATGCAGCCGTTGATCATTACTTAATTCTAATCTAATCTAACTAGCCTGTACTGTCCCACTGCAGGGCAAAAGCCTCCCTCTCCCTTTTATACACAATTCTGTCTTTTGCGAGTGCCGGTGAGGCCTTAAGAGCGTTTACGCCATACAGCATTTCATACAAACTTTCAAGCCCTTGTTTTTCGAAATGAATGAACCGATTTCAATGAAATTTCATACGCATAAGCAGGATACAAAGGTCTAAAAAGTTACTTGAGAACATTTTCGAAATGTCCTATTTAAAAAAAAGATAACTGGAATTCTCTGTTTCTATGGAAAATTAAAAATCGGTCTAATTTAGCTGTAACACTATTTTTCGAAAATATTCTTAAGTAACTTTTAGACCTTTGTATACTGCTTATGCGTATGAAGTTTTATTAAAATCGATAAACGCTCCTAAGGTAGGAGTCAAGCTCGTTAATAATTAATTCTAAGTAACGTTTATATTTAACATACAATAACGTTACGTCTATATTCCCCAAAGGATTAAGCAGAGGTGTATCTCTATTACACCCACATTTCGCCTATATTTAGGTCCTATGTAATAGGGGATGAAGTTAATGCCATTAACCGGGTGCAAATTCCAGACTCCGAGCTGCTACTGAGAAATTCCCGATGGGAAACCCAATAACACTTTGCCCGGGAATGGAACCCAGGACCCCATGCTCAACAGTAGCGCTTAAGGCCTGACCGTTAACGATAGCTAGACCGCCGAGGCAGTTATTATTAAGGAGCTTGCAGGACCTAAACACAAAAACGCAAGTTTTAGAAACAATAAAAGTAATATGATCGACTGCATCGAAACAAAATCAGAAAAATATATAATATTCTTCGGGATATATGCTATGAAAACATAATACAACTAATTTGATACGATAGAAAAAAATAATGAAGATACCCCTAAAAACTTTCATTTTACAATAAAAACCATACTAATATACAAATATACATACAATCATTCTGTTTTTTTTTTGTCCGATTATTCTACAAGCAACATACTAAAATACTAGTGTTTTAGTTTTTTAGTCCAACAATAGATTTTTTGTAATTAAATATTTGCTTCATATTTTGCAATAAATTACCAGCGTTGTGTCATCGCGCTTCTCTTTCTTTTCTATGCAGTCCGACAGTGACCGCGCTTTAGGTCATGTAAGTCCCTTAAACCAGCGGCGGTGCTATTCTGTAAAAATCTCACCGTGAAAACTTAGGTGAAGTGAGCGTGGAGTGAGCTGTCAATAGTGTCAATTCCTAGCAAAAACAAACTCACTTCACCCAAGTTTTCACGGTGAGATTTTTACAGAATCGACCGGCTGTAAATGCATATCTATCGAGATGGGCGGCAAATTGCGTAACAGACGATCAATCACACTCTGAGTGATTTTGGAGGATTTTGCTAATCCAATGATTCATATGTTCGGAAAATTTGTCTGCTCAACAAAGTCCACAACGCAATGAGTGTTGTTGAACTGTCAAAATGGAAGCCATTGCTACTGATAGTGTGTTACGGAATTACCCCCGCTCTGGTCGTTATGAAGAAATGGCCACAGAAATGAATAAACCCAACATTAAACACTTTTACGACCGTTTTGCAGATATCATTGGTTTTCGTTGTCGTTATTTTGTCCCCAGTTCTTGCTCTAGGGACAGATAGCCAAAGGCTTAAACCACTTTAGGCACCCCTTGGGAGCCATTTTTCGAAAAAGGGTGGCCGTTAAAGTGTTGACACTGTAAACCAACGAATGATCGTAATGAATTCTGCAAGCCTGTTCTATGGACGATCATTTATCAAAAAATCATTTTCAGTGTATTTATTTGCGTTGTTATGCATTGTTATTGTTAGCATATCGCAGTCCACTGCTGGACGTAGGCCTCTCCCAAACGCCACAACATCTTGTCCTTCGCTTTCCGCATCCAGTCAGTCCCAGACACCTTATTGAGATCGTCAACTTTATACTTTCATGAAAACAATAATAACCTAACACTATAAAGCCTGGAACTTAGTTATGCATACCAGCCATCCTCACTCAACACCCTGTTTCGTTCATCTTTAAATAGTTATAATGTCTCCGATTCTACTTAATACACATCTCTTTCAACAAATATTTCTAAGACTTAAGTTAATGCTTATAATGTGAACTAGCCTCGTGGGAACTTTCGGAAATATGTCGTCATTGTTTAGGTTATAATGCACAGTCAACAAAAGAGATAAGTATGCAGGATCGTTGGATATAGTTGAAGTTTAGTAAGAAACCGATGGATGTTCTTGAATAAAATTTAATTTTATTAATAGAAAACAAACAGCTCATTTATCAAATTAAATTTCAGGCGACAATATCTATCGGTTTCGTACTAACTTCAACTATATCCGACGATCCTGCATACTTATCTCTTTTGTTGACTGAACCAATAGTTCGTAAGCCACGACATTCCGTTTGCATCGCTCAAACCGACCACATCGTCCAATTATTGTAATAATTGTAATTAAAGTTTATTTTAAACAAGCTAATAATCACACTAATATTATAAAGGCGAAAGTTTGTGAGTGTGTGTGTGAGTGTGTGTGTGACTGTGTGTGTGTGTGTTTATATGTTTGTTACTTCTTCACGCTCAAATGGCTGGACCAATTTGGATAAAATTTGGTATGGAGGTAGCTGACACCCTGGATTAACATATAGGCTACTTTTTATCCCGATATTCCCACGGGATCGACATTTACGCGGGTAAAACCGCGTGGCGCAGCTAGTAAGATAATAAACCAATCGCTGCACATTGTACAATATGTAATGTACGAACGTTTTAAACAATACATACGTGTATGTTTTTGCGACCAAAAATGTTCATAATTAGCTTCAGTCTCTCACACAACAATGAAGTTGTGTCTAAATTAATATAAACATTGTATTGTTTTACTACCAGCGATTTACACATGCTACAATGGAGTATCTGTTTATCAATTTTAATGATGCCATATGATAGTGTTATAGAATTTGAATAGATATTTTGTGAATTATTGTAATTAACAAAATTTCTATTTCAAATTCTACAAATTCAAACGAGTCTTATTTGGTTGCTGTTTACTTTAAATAGGTTAGCTAGAGTTTTGAATATTGGTACACTAATACAAATTATAAAGGCAAAAGTTAGAGTGTGTTTGTATGTTTGTTACTACTTCACGCACAAACGGCTACACCAATTTTGATAAAATTTGGTATGGAGTTAGCTGAGATCCTGGATTCACACATAAGATAGGCTACTTTTTGGACTACTACCTACTTGGAATCCCCTCCTGGCGGTTCCACACACAAACTTCTTAAAGGTTCCTTCAGAAAGGAACCTTTAAGAAAGTGTGTAGTACTCGCAACCGGCGTGCGTGTATGACCAAGAAATTAGGTTTCTCCTAGTGACCACCAGGTGGCGCTATAACCTTTTCCCATATAAAATTCTAACGCGCTCGCAATCGAACGTGAGTGAAAAAACACACTATGGCCACTGGCTTCATATCGTCGCGGAAGGGCCCCTTAGGGCCGAAGCCTGCCGGGTCAGCGGGATTACGGGTTAACGCTGGCCCGGAACATAAAGGGCTAAGGAAGGAACACGGGTGGGTTTTTGTCAGTAAGAGTCTGACACTCCCTTCCGCTCCACCCAGAGAGGGAGGGGTCATTTGATGATTTCCCACCGCAAAAAAAAAAACGAAAAAAAAGGCCACTGGTTATATACGCACGCCGGTTGCGAGTACTAAGCAAATGACCTTTCTTTTTTTCTGAGATGTGTGAACGTTAAACGAGACAAAAGTAGTATATAAGGGTCGTAGCAGGTGGAGTTTCTGCCCCATGTGAAGAAGGCGAGACCTTATGTAGGATGCAAAGTCTATTCAAACTTATGTTTCAAATTCAAATTATTTCAAGTTAAACAAATATCAACTTTATTCTATTGGGAATTAAGTCAATTTCAAAGTGACTAGCATTATTGAAACAATTATAAAAGTGAAGTTGTAGCGTAAACTGAACTTTATTGTGTAGGGTTTAGTTATTTTTCCATAAACTCATATTTGTTTACATTTTTGTCAAATAAATCGGGAATGCAGACTAAAGGTCACAGCTCATTAAAGCCACCCGGCACCCACTCCGCACCGCCTCGTCGCACGGCGTCCACTCGTTGTCGACAGGTGGTCCACGGGTGGACGCCGCTTTGTCACCAATAAACGTCGCACGGTCCACCAGTGGACCTCGCGTCGTAAACCAGTGGACGACGAAGGGAGGGTGGGGAGCGGCGCATCGCCAATTTCAACATCATTTGCGGGCAGCGCGCGGTCCACTCGGGACCCGCGCGTTGGCAATGCGCAGTCAACGCAAGGCAAGCATGCGAGCAGCGAGTTGTCACCGAGTGGTCCACCCGCCGTCCGCACGTGGGCTTACGACCGAGGCGATCCGGTGACGCTACGGAGTTGATGTAGTGAGCGCATACCCATACAAGTCCATATAAAGAATACTAGCCGCAGGAGGCGAGGCGGTGCGGAGTGGGTGCCGGGTGGCTCTAATGAGCGTAAGTAAAAAGTTAGTAGAGAACATTTTCGAAAAGTCTAATTAAAAAAAAAATAACTAGAAATCGCTGTTTCTATGGAAAATTTTAAATCGGTCTAATTTAGCTGTAATACTATTTTTCGGAAATGTTCTCGGCTAACCAGCTCGGTTTGTAGCCTGCAGCGTATGAAGTTTAATTAAAATCGGTTCATTCATTTCGAAAAATAAAGGCTTAAAAGTTTGTATGAAATGCCGTACGGCGTAGACGCTCTATTATGTGTTTGTATCAGTGTAATCGTTGGTAAACCTAATAAAATAAATAAATACACCCACAACCACCATCAATCATAATAATCAAGCACTACTCTCAAAAAATAAATCACCAAAATTCAACCTCAAATCAAAGGCTCTTTCAGACAATACAAGGCGGTTGTCTCAAACGTTCATCGTCAGACAAAACCGCGCGGTAACGAAGCTGTTCAACAGTAACATTGTACAGCACACCGCAGTTTCCGAAGCTCACAAGTTGCCATTGTGTCTGTATTCGCGAACAAATTGCTGTTTTTTGTATAGACTGAATGGTTATCTCGGTGTTGGTTGCTTCAGTTTAGTTATTAACAAGCAATGGTTTTTGAAGAAGATTTATTTATTATATGTTATTATTTATTGGTTCCCTAACAGAGGCACAATTACATGCAAGTTTACAAGAACAGGGACAAATATTAGTGTTAGCCTCCGATGGGAGACTACATCATTCACATAAATTCAGGTAGTTACAAAATACATATGAATCAAAATAATCCATATTCATAATTAATATTTAAATAATTGCAGTGATTAATGCTGGTTGCTAAAGTTGATTTCTTACGGAATAACTTAGCTTTCAAAGTGTTGGGGCATATTAGTCGATTCGCACGAATTTACTCGCCCGAAACAAACGAATCGCCACTTTATTTTTTTTTTAGACGACTCGCACGAAGTTATTGTTTTTTTTTTGGACGAATCGATAACTCCGGAAAGTATGTGTTAGGCGATTGGCAAATTCTAAATTTTATGCAATAAAGTACCTACCTATAGAAAGATAAAGGACACTAGCGCACAAAAGTGATAAGAGTAAAATATATTGAAACGTGTATTTTTTTCTTACATGCGTGTTATTACTTTTGTAGAACTATGCTTAGTCATTCATTAGGAAAGAATACCTACACTATTTTTGTCTAACCTAGAATTGAATCTGAATCTATCAAATCATTAATAGTAAAATTATCACGTATATAATCGTGTTTCTTTAAATATCAGTCGGAAGAATCTTAAACCTCTCTTAACAACGAAAAAAATAACTTAAATAGCCTTTTTATTGAATCAATCTACTCTCTATTAGACATTTTACCATCAAAGCGGCGCCGAAGCAAAGTTTTATAACCACCCCAATTTAACTCAGACCCAGACAAGTTGAAAAGACCAAATTATAGTTAAAAACGACCGTGTCAAAACCAAGCAACATTAAAATAAACTTTCCCACTCACAAACGACTTTGCCGCCATTGAATGAACCAAGATTTAGAGTTTAACGTGCTAAGACCACGATGGAGCCGTAAAAAAGATTTCTCTTTTATAGCAAGGTTTATAGGAGCCAGGAATAAAAACGTACTTTGTGGAATGTTAGGAATGACGTTATAAACTCGTACATGGACTGACATACCTAGGTACCTTTAATCGTCGCGTTTTAGGCGAAAGCGCCAGGATAGCCCGCGAAATTATTTTTTTTTTTACGTTTTTTGCAATTTGCTGGTCAGTATTAAGTTGTACGTTGATTAAAATATGATTCGCGGCCGTAACAAATATGTATTTACAGAATTATAATCATTAAAGTTATCAACACAACTCTCTAAGACCAAGTTCAATTTCATGAAATCTTGACATTTGTGGATTATACTAACTTAACAAGTTGTATTACTGATTGTAATGATTATAATTCTTTAAATACATATTTGTTAAGACCGCGAATCATATTTAAGTCAACGTACAACTTAATACTGACCAGCAAATTGCAAAAAACGTAAGAAAATTTGAATTTCGCGGGATACCTTAGCGCTTCCCACTTAATATGAAAAAAGGTTATTTTATAGTTACTAAAGCAAGCCTTTTTTATATAACTTAATTATGTTGCTATAAACCTCGGGATATAAAAAAATGTGTCTCACACATTACAAGTAAATACAGGGTTATTGGTAAAAGATTAACAACCTCTTAATAGGTCATTGTACTCATCATTATGAACAACTTTTACTAGGGGATCAAACCTGAAAACCCGAAAAAAAAATCAGCTCTTCCCTACACTTCATCATTTCAGCCGAAAGACGTCCACTGCTGGACAAAGGCCTCCCCCAAGAGGGGGGTTTGCCATAATCGCCACGCTTGGCAGGCGGGTTGGCGATCGCAGTATAGTATGGTGGTGGAATGCATAGAGAACGCTGCTGCCCAACACTTATGTTCGTATTACTCGTCAAAATGTAGGGAACAGCTGTTTTTTTTTTTTTTCGCGATTTCAGGTTTGGTCCCTTAGTAAAAGTTGTTCATAATGATGAGTACAATGACCTTAAGAGGTTGTTAATGTTGTAACTTATACCAATAGCCCTGTATTTTGGTCTTTTGAGTCGAAGCAAAGTAAAGGTTTGTTACTTTAATTCTATGGATTTCCAATGCCATAAATAAACGTCTATCATTATTACTTAAATCTAAACTGTTTTTTTTTTTTACGATTGTGTGACATAACTATTTTGTAGGCGCTCTGTAGTTTCTACCCCGTGGGTGAATTTATGTTATGTGTGTGCTAAATCCCCAGACACAAACCGTAATGTAAATCATTCCTACTCAAACTGACAAATAAATACACCAGAGTATGAACTTATAAATATGTAGCAGAGGAGCGAAAAAACTTTCAGCCAACGAATTTATATGAATGAGGAAAATAAGTGGTCCTTAGTTACTTACATGGTATGACTTTTTGATTTTGGTTTTTATGTGAATTCGTCTTCTTTGTGGCGTGTCGACACGAGTGTGTTTCCACTTTGACCGCCGTCTGTAACAGAAATGTACACATTAACCGATTGAGTTACCTTTATGCTAAGTATATTTGTCCTTTAAAATCAAGATACATACAATTTTACTTTAACCAAATCTAAAAATAACAAAATTAAATCCTAACTTAGCTAAAACTATACAGAAACTAAAAAATAGCGTCGAAAAATTCATCCACATCGCTGTCGAAACAATAAAATTAAATAATTTATGTTATGTGATTTAGCAAACAATAATAAATTATAAGTAAGTTACATTTTACATGGACTTAAGTTATGTATTGTCTGAATTTTATCTTAAGTGGTACGCACAATCGACAAAAGAGATAGGCAGGTAACTTGAAAATACATCAGTGTGCATATACTTGAGCTGCACGCGTCAACTGCAGAGGCAACTGCAGCCGTCGACGCGTGTTAACGGCTGCAGTCGACGTGCTGGCAGGGACTCAAACTGTAACCGTAATACTTAAGTGTTTTAACATTGTTTTTTATTTCATCATTTCAGCCGAAAGACGTCCACTGCTGGACAATTATAACAATTACATTTATAGGCCTCCCCCAATTTTGGGGGGGGTTTGCCATAATCGCCACGCTTGGCAGGCGGGTTGGCGATCGCAGTATGGTATGATGGTGTAATGCATAGAGAACGCTGCTTCCCATTCTCCGGTCTCCCTTAGTCGCCTTTTACGACACCCACGGGAAGTATGGGGTCTTTAAGTCCGGCACCACACAGACAGTTTTTTTTTTATTTACAACCGTTTTATAAGAAAAACACTTCTAAATGTAACAGAATCAAAGTGTAACCTTTTAAATGTGTTAATATATGTGTAACAGAAATAACATTTGTATTTGCACATTTTTTTTGTGTTTTAACATTTGATATAATTGCACGGTACCGCAAAAACGCGCGGCGGGCAGACAGACGGGGCGATGGCAAAATAGACTCAATCCAGTCGGGATTGAGTCTATTTTGCGGCTATTTTGGCAACGCCGTGTTTACCGGTTACACTTATAAACACTGTTAACACTTTTATATCGGTTACAGATATTTATTACTGTTATACTTTTAAGGCTGAAAATACTGATACGCCGACGTCGCGTCGATCGCTGATGTCAGTCGCATACCGATTTATTATGGACTCGCGCTTGCTGACCGTCGCCGTCGTCGGTGCTACAGTAAGGCTGATTTTAGAGTCGCGCTGACCGCACGCTGACCGTCGGCGCTGACAGCCTGAAACGTATGAACTTCAAGGGAGCGTTTTAGAATAACGCGTAGCTATCAGCGCGTGCGTTTCATACGTTTCGGCTGTCAGCGCCGACAGTCAGCGTGCGGTCAGCGCGACTCTAAAATCAGCCTAAAGATCTCCATTTATCGTCAGCGTCTTGGTACGCGTGTCCGACGGTACGCGACCGACGTTCAGCGTAAGAGGAATTCAGGCCATAAAATGTTTTTGGTTAACACATTGAAAAACACATTTGTAAGGGTTTTATATTTGATTCTATTATCTATTAAATTTGTAACACTTATAATTCTGTAACCTATAAGTTTGTTAAAGGTGTTTGGTGTTTTTTTTGTGTTTAGTGTTTGGTGTTTTTAAGTCCCTGCGTGCTGGTCGAGTATTTGAGCACCATACAGCCATACTCAACACGAGCTGCACCTTGTCGACGGCTGTAGTTGTCTCTGCCGTTGACGCGTGCCGCTCCGCTCTTGTGTATGCACAATAAGGGCGCTTTCAATTTAGACGATTGGTGCCGGACTGCTGCAGTCCGGGTATCGTACTGCGCACGGGCGGTTATGATTTTTCATACAAAATGTCTCGACGCAAAGTCGTGCGACAGCAGTGCGGCGCACGTCCGTTGGCGGAACGGCAACAACCTGTCTCAGTCGTTGTTCGCTAGTGCTGTGAACGCATCGTGTTTCTTAGACGTTTTCGTACATACCTACCTAATTATGGATTATTTAAATACAGAAGATTTTATAAATGAAATAGAGTTGCAGCCCGCCGTTTGGGATTCTAAATGTGACAAGTATTCACATCGCTTGGAGAAAAAAAAGGCTTGGGATGTTTTGATGATGTTTCAAATCAGCTGAGCTTTCTTTTAATCTAGGGTAAAGTGTATAAAAATCACCAGTTTTATATTTTAAAGAAAACATTGGCGACGCCCTAGTACGGCGTCGTTTATGTTTCTGCCGAAGCAAGAGAACTAACAATAACACTTCCTCGTCAGAGTCCATGGCACCGACTAAAGTTGGGTTTCGATGGAAATCACTAAAATTCGATCGGACTGCAGCCGCGTATCTCTTCAAATAAGACGATTTACGTCGTACTGCTGTCGTCCGGCAGCAGTACGGCTCATGGTCGTAACAACCGTGCGGCAGCAGTCCGGCACCAACCGTCTAAATTGAAAGCGCCCTAAGCCATGTGAGTATCAAGTCTTTGATATCCCATCTAAGTCCGTCTTAAGTTTTATAAGTTTTAAAGGGTACATGACATAACAATAAAAATAATGACAGTGTAATAAATATATGTATGTTTTTGCCTATAAACCTAGGTCTTTTGACAACTGTACAGGGTGTCAGAGACATCAACGCGCAACCTGAAAATTAAAACGCAGGGTTTGAAATTTTCCGTCGGTTATCAAAAAAAAAAAATTTGCTTTCGCTTATGAAAAATTTCAACTGCAACCCCCTGCGGGTTCCAGAATCATGTCCTGAATGCAATGTAACAGGTTGTGCGTGTCACGCTGTATACAGGGTTATTGGTAAAACATTAACATTGTAGGTACTCATCATTATAAACAACTTTTACTATGGGACCAACCCTGATCGCGAAAAAAAATCAGCTGTTCCCTACATTTTGACGAGTTATACGAACATAAATGTAGGGAACAGCTGTTTTTTTCTTTTTCGCGATTTCTGGTTTGGTCCCATAGTAAAAGTTGTTCATAATGATGAGTACAATGACCTCTTAAGGGGTTGTTAATGTTTTTGTTGTCCAACAAACGATCTGTTTGCGGACGAATGGACGAAGATTTTTTCGGCATGTCAGGATTACTGTGAGAGGGATGTATGTGTTGTTAACTTTTAATTGATTTTATATTTAATGTTATGTGTCTTTAATTTTTGTAATTGGTTTTAAACCGTTTTAATTAAAGAATAAATAAATAAATAAAAATAAATAAATAAATTTACCAATAACCCTGTTTAACTACATGAACTTAACATGTATGTTTATCTTTTAATATTAGGTACAAGAATATTTTAATTGGGAAATAGTCTGATTACAATTTGGTTTATTTCCATTTGTGGTGTGTGCAAAATTCCAAGCCGTATCAATATTAATGCGCTGGCAAAATTTTAAAACTTGCCGCCGCTCTAGAAAATGCTGACGGGATGGCGAAAGATATTGCAGTCATTGAATTGGTTATCGGGAAAACCGGTTCATTGGTCGCATTGGTAGAAAAATAGAGGATTTTTGAAATATGAAGCCAACGCGGACCCCTGCATCCGCAAATATTTTTATTGTGCTAAGTAAAAAGTTAACGTCGCAGAATTTGATACCATCTCAAAAACTTCTTCCGAAAGAGGTGATTGGAAGGTTTCGCATTACTATGGTTTTAAGGAACTTAAAAATACGTTTAAAATTAAATGCATACCTAAGTACATCGTTTTTCTAAGTAAAAATAGGATCATGATTTTCAGATTATTTTTTCCCTCTCAAAAGAAAAAAAATATCGAAAAATAATTATGAGAAACTTAAAATATATTTTTATTTTAAATCTCTTAAAACCGTTTCTTTTTAATTACATAAGATAGGTATCTACTAAGTTTGGCACCACTTTTGACTAGGAAAAATTTTGTGTAAAATTCCCAGTAACCTTCATGATAAAAACTTATAAAAAGGGCAAAGGCCAGATAGAATTTTCCGGTCGGCCGTAAGTTTTATTTTTTTATTCGAGGTCATATCTCAACGGACGCTGACGAAGTGATGGGAAAGCAAACAAAAAAGAAAAACTTCACTCATCCCAAACTCCCGATGCTCCGATACAGTGACAAAAGACGGTGCCAAGAATTTTTTTTGTGTTTTTTTTGTAGGTACGTTAGCTATTGAAGGTAGAATATCGGAAAAATTGCTGGAGGTTGCGATAAACGGTTGATGTTGGAGACATGACATTCCTTTTTTTAAAGAGCATCAATTTAACGATTATAATTGAACTGCGCTGTGGGTTAAATTGTACGATCTCTCATGCTAAAGACAAAAAATCTAAATGTGCTGCTGTACTTTCGTATCTATAGAGAATTCAAGCAAGATAAATAAATTATTGCATGCGCGCACGATTGCGCATGTGCTCTTTGAATGCACAGGCGTCGCCCAGATTAGGACAGAAACCCTCGAGCCTCCCAGATCTTGCACAGATGTTCTTAACAGACCAGGAGATTTAATCAACTCCTGGAGGGAGGTGCGTTGGTTGGAATAAATACCGACGGCCGCCAAGGCCCACACACGATGGTCCACCTGAAAGACTAAGTGCGGAAACCAAACCCTCTAACATAGAACCGCACGCACTAAACAAACAATCATTGTTTTTTATTTACTTTTAAACTAATAAAGCCCGTAGGATTACCTATATATCTTTACCTCAACCACCATCATCATCATCTGCCTAGCCATCTATGTTGAGGTCGGCTTCCAGTTTAACTGTATGCAGTTGAATACCAGTATTTTGTATGGAGCGACTGACTATCTGATCTCCACAACCCAGTTACTGGGTAATACAATACCCTTTGGTAAGACAGGTTGTCCGATTTTCAAATAATTGGCTTTTTCAATTTTTTTAATTGCAGAATTAATAGGTATGAGAGGACAGCGACTAGTCCCTCTACAAAAATGTTATAATAATAACAACTACCACTACGACTTGCATTAAATATTTATTATATGGTAGTAAGTAGGTGCAAAATCTAGTCTCTTTTCACACTCGAAATTCCGCATCCGCCATTGGAAAAACGGGTGCTTATCCATCGTACCAAATAACGGAATAAAGCACTATAAGTGGGTCACGTCAGGCGAGGGTTAACCTAGATAATTTATGTTCAGGGCACTAGGCGGCCATGTCGCCTGACAGTACTCCGTTCAACATTTTTAATTTCACCTCACTGTTCGAATTTTTAAAGTTGTAGAAGGAGTTCGTTTTAATTGTAATTGCTATCTTTTAGTGTCGAATGCCTTTTGGTAGAACTACCTCTAGTCCTTTGAACTGTATTTTTTTGTTTTTTTTTTCTAAACATAAAATAAGAGAAAAGATTGAATTAGGTAGGTACATGGCTATACCGTGTCCTGGATTAGAACTTAGATTCAGACTATGCGAGTGAAACCGCTCGACGCAGCTAGTTTTTAATAAAATCATATGCATTGGTTAGTACAATCAGCCTATTAAGTTCCCACTATTAGGCTGGGACACAAGCCTCCTGTCGGTGATTTGGATGTTTTTGAAGTGAAAACTTCTTTAGGCGCGTTGGGCATTTTTTGAGATGGGGAAAAAACCATTGAACTCGCACCACTATTACCGTAAGCGACACCGCGCGTGTTTCGTTTATAAGACGATTAAAAAAAATACGGGCTTCGAATGTGTTCGGCTGTCCGATGTCTGGCCGATATGTCAGTGAGTGATGGCAAAGTATTCTGTTTGTGTTTTGTTTTCACTTCTGTCGGCACACCCGGAGTGCCACTGTTTTTTTTTTATTCAAGAATATTCCATGGCATGGTCCTTTAGTCCGGTGATGAGCCCGACTAAAGTCCATAACACACATTTAAGGTCAGGGTATCATATATCATATACATATCATATAACATATCATATATCATATACAGGGTCTAATTAAATTAGCTAGCAAAACTCCACAGATGTGATATGCATTGATATCTTACCACAATGATTTATTTTGATGTGTTCGTTCTTGTCCAACTTGTTGTACTAATTTAATACAGCAATATCAATAATATATTTTCTAAACCAAACAAACGATATGAGTATTAAAATTACTTTTTGTCAATAACAATATTCGAAAATCGTCTCACAAACAATTTAGTGAGCATAGCACGCTCCTAGTGTGTGTCACACTTCCATACATCATTATACTAATACGAACACGACTAAAATACGGTTCGTGCAACCTATTGGTCAAAACGCATGCATTGTGCATTAACAGATAAAGTGACATAGGATAGTTTTTATCGACATACCTCGCGGGCGAAGCCGCGGGCGGGAGCTAGTAAATAAATAAATGATTAAACAAAAAAAAAAAATATGATGAGGTTTCTTTTGGGTTCATCAACCGCAGGTAATGCAGTCACTTAAAATGTCGGTTTCTTATGTAATTTTCACTGACGTGATGGGTTAGGCCTATCAATAACTAAACACGATAAAACAAAAAAAAAACAGATTTTCTTAGCTATTACAAATTTCAAAAAAATACTACTAGCGGTCGTTGACCCAATAGATATCGATACCCACCTGCAGAGTTTCGCTAGCTAATTTAATTTGACCCCATAGAATAAGGAGAAAAAATTGGAAGCTTAAAACTGAAGCTACTTTCAACAGTTATTGGCAGACTACGCACGGAAAACTGCACTTTTTCTTCATTTTCCCACTAGCAATTTTTCATACGAAACCGCTAGTAGTTCGAAACTAGTGCGCACAGGGAGAAGCTCCAACAAAGAAATACTATTTCTTTTTAAACTCAACCTAAAGATTAACTCGGGAAACTGAATTATGCTTCAACTTCATAATCTATTTCGTAAAACTCTTCGACTATGATTCAATTTGTATGGTTCATTGTAGAAGTTCGTGGCTTTGGTCTTTTAAATTTTACTTTAAGCTCCAAAAGATTGATAAAAGTGAGATAACAATTATAGATATCTACCTACTGAAATCATTTGGTCTTTGGAGATGTTTTTCTTCTTGATAGAATAGAATAGAATACTCTCTATTATGTACACCGTATAATAATAATATATGCTAATTAAGCACATATGACTTTATTTATTAATGATGTATGAATTGTAGTGACCTGTTTTCCTGACATATTTTAAATTTAATTATTTTTTATTGTAATCTATTGACACGCCACCTTAATTGTAATTGCTTATGTTAATTTTGTGCGCCATATATACCTATAGGCAAGCATAGTGCACATATTTAGACAACAAACTATCTGTAACCATACAAAATAAACAAAATATATGATTGATTGATTGATATATATAATTGATTTGATTGATTTTTGTTTGAGAAACGTTGTATTTTTTACAACATAACATTATGTCCATATTGGGCAGAGGTACAGGGACACCCAAATTTCGCCAATCGTGTTTGAGTCTCATGCGACATGGGGCGCGCCTAATAATAATATTTTATTTTTAACAATTTTTTTTAGAAAGTTTTACATTAATTGGTCCCCTTGTTCTTTTATAGGGTATTTGGAACTGTAAAGAAGATCTTCCAAGTTAACGCAGGCGTAATAATGGCCGTAATTTGAGTCCTCGTTTATGAAGTCTTACAAAATCAAAATCACAATGAAAGAATAACTGAGTTTGAGAAGTACCAAGGCAAGCCTCTTTATAAAACTAAGTGGCAATAATTATGTGAATGTGATGGAAGAAGGAAAAGAAATAACTTCAAACGATCGCAGTACTCAAATAACTGATAAATCTCAAATTTCTATTAACTCCACAAAAGAAAACGACCAAGACGATGATCAAGTTAAAAAGCAGGATTTTTTATTCACAACAACAAAATTATGAAGCCTTTTGAAGACTTTAACTTTAGGGACTTAATTTGTTATAGGAGCCGTTTTTCCGTCTCGGAAGAATAGACGAATATTACAAAGGACTTAATACAATCCGCTTTTTCACTTCAAAATTACAATTTTTGCTATATCTCCAAGAAGTGTGTCGCGTAGACGATTTCTTTCGACGCAGGTTTATAAATTGACAATTTAATCATGTCTTTTTCCTTCGTTTCTTTTTTCTTTTTAATTACAACATCGTTTTTTACTGCGAAAATTTTGATTTTTGATGTATATTATTTATTTTCGTCTTCTTTTGAACTCACTTCTGTCTTGGGTGTATTGTTGGTAAAACGTTTTTAGATTTAGATTGCAAATATACATATTTTATTGAATCATGTTGAGGAGGTAAGAGCCTAGTGCTCATAAACACACATGCACATAAACGTGTATGCACATTTAGAATCAAAGCAGTCGTTAATGTTAGACCTACATTACATAGTTTAAATTATGTGCGTAACTTGACTACAAAAAATCTATTACATAATTTTAGTCGAGTGCCAGAGTGGTCCTTCGAGACAAAAATGCGTTTTAGTGGCCTATCTTCTAACTTTTGGCACGGTTGCCCAAAAAGGTGTGTAATGTGTTGATAATGCGGACAAAATGTTCTGGTAATTTTCACTGTAGAAACACAACTCTGCCTAACCTTTTGGAGAAAACGAGCACAATTTTATATTCTCTCATGACTGGCCTACGTATAACGTAAGCATAGGTAAGCATAATCCATCCGCCTCCGGTTAGACTGGAAGCCGACCCCAACATAGTTGGGAAAAGGCTAGGCAGATGACGAAGAGGTAAGCATAATCAGCCTACAATGTTCCCACTTCTGGGACACAGGCCTTCTCTCTGAGAGAAAAGAAAAATGAAAAGAAAGAAAATACATATATATTAGACTAAAAGCGCCCCGCGGTTTCAACCACATAAGTGTTGATCCCGTAAGAATATCGGGATAAAAACTATCCTATGTCCTTCCCCGGGATGCAATCTATCTCTCTGCCAAATTTTATCGAAATCCGTTCAGTGGTTTAGGCGTGAAAAGGTAACATACAGACTATAGTCTTTTCGAATTTATAATATCAGTATGGATATATATATACATTTTTTTTTGAGAGTTACTAGTTACCACCAACCACCATGAAAGCCCAGTGTTGGTTGGTGGTAATTCGTAAAAAAAATTAACCCAACTAAATCCGAAAAGGTTAAGAAACCCATAAAAATCAACGACCAAGGAAGGATAAAGTTAAATCCCCCATATCCTGGGCGACACTTAATTTCCTAGGAGCGTTTATCAATGAACAAAGCTTACACTCAACCGGGGTACGTGGCAGTGTCCGAACAGCCATTACAGTGACTTATTATCTACTAAGACGGAGTCTTTTGGCCTCACACCAAACTGAACGAACTATGTGGAATGGTACGAATCTCTGGAGCAGGAGGTCAAGTGGATTGGATTATAAGTCATAATTTTATAATTGGTTATTTTGTCTATAGAGTTCTATCATAACACACCATCACGTTTGTAATCCTCGAAGGGGTTGGCAGAGCAATACCTACCTATAGTATATAGGTTTAAAAAGATATTACTCTTTCAGTAGTTTGCTGAATATGTTCTAGCGAAGATCATCATTGTGTTTATTTCGTAAGCTTTTCAGTTTTTATAAAACTTCACTTCTCTTAAAGACTAGGCTCTGTCCCAGTATTTCATTGTATACGATTTAAAGAATACCTAGGCCAAGGATATGCTTGGACTTTTGCACAGCACATAATATTCTAAAATAAACATTATACCCTAGATGGTATATTTAATAAGATAACAAATAACTTAGCCACTTACTTGAAACTCTAGTTTGTATAATACAGGATATTTTCTCCGTTGGTCGCAGAGTTTTGGGAAGTTCTTCAGTTCGACGGGCCGGTCCGGTATCGTCTCCGATATGGATCCGTTCTCGTCCGCTGTGGAAGAAATTGCGTTAGTAGATACATACATTATAGTAACATTCAGTTGTTAGTAACATTTAGAATACAGTAATACACTTATTAAAGAACAGATGGGCAACTATAGCGGTTAGTGTTAATTTGGCGGTTATTTCCCTTTCAACATTTAACACTTCAAAGCAAGAGTGAACAAGCATCTTTTGGGCAAGCTCCGTTCATCATAGAGCTCATCCTTTGCTTCCCATCAGGCGTGATCGAGATCAAGAGCAGGCCCATTCAGCAAAAAATAAGGAACATATAAAATACTTTCGGATACTTTTCTTATTACCAATAAAACTGATTTGTTGGATTCATTTAGTAACAAATGTGAACCAAATGATAGATTATCACGAGTTTAAGATTTGTCTTTGTGAAATTCGTGAAGAATTTTGTCAAATACTCCGTTCTTAACCTAGTTTACAAACTATGCACTGTCCCTCTCGATTCTACACACCCCTATCTCCTCACAGTGTATGACTGTATTCCAAACCAGAATTCTCCGGTAAAATCCAGAATTCTCCGGCACGATCCAGTTAGAACTGGATACATACCGTTCAAGACGAGCAGCTCACAAAGGCACGTGTAATCAGAGCAGGGTACAGTGTGTACCCGCATTAGTTAACACGTGCTTTGTTAGATACTCTTTGGTATGCTTAGCATTTATTGTATGTGAAATTGTTGAGACAGGCAGCTTGGTATTATAGTTAAGAGACTCAAGAGTTGTACCTACAAGTTAGAAGTTATTATCATGTATTACTTGAATTTTGACAAGGTTTCTGTTCATATTTATACCTAAGCACAATTATTTATTTAACCATAACACACATAAAAAGACAAGAAGAAAAGAACAGAAAAATACGCACAAATACTACACTTTCAGTTCAGTATAGGTATATATTTAAAATAAGAACATATAAACAACAAAGCTGCCTGCCATCTTTCAAAGACAATTAAATATAGTGCAGCCGGTCGATTCTGTAAAAATCTCACCGTGAAAACTTAAGTGAAGTGAGTTTGTTTTTGCTAGGAATTGACACTATTCACAGCTCACTCCACGCTCACTTCACCTACGTTTTCACGGTGAGATTTTTACAGAATAGCACCACTGATACGTGTTCCCGCTCCGATTTATTATGATAGGTATCAGAATAAACCGACATCGATACCGCACGATATCGAAAACGTTTTAGTACCTAGTAGGTAAGTAGTTTTTATTTTTTCGGAGCGAAAACTTATTGGTGTTAGATTGGCACAATACGTTGTTATTTATGTTCTATGTTAAATCTATAGTCCTTTCTCAGTTATTTTACCTCTGATTTTGCATTACTGCCCAAACCAAAGTGATATTTATTCTCATTGTAATAAGATTGCTGTTGGGATGCTGCCATTGATAAGTCTGTCAAAATCAATTTGATCTTTATTCTCGTTACAATAAGGTGGCTGCTGTCAGAGGCAAAATAAAACTTGAACGGACTATAGATAGTATAGTAGTATATTCTAAGTCTGTCTAAGTGAAGCTTCTAGTGTTGTAATGTTGTTTTAGTGTTATATTCTAAGCCACACCACTCTTTGTTAATTAATTACTTGGCGTCCATTTAATTAATCTAATCTATTTTAATTACATTTTGAGCATTACATTATTGTATTGTGTAGCTGCCACTTATATAAAAAAAAAAAATATGTTTAGTTGACGTGTTTTGTAAAATAATTTCAGTTATACATATATTGATAAAAACGTCATCAAAAAGGAATCATCTGTTTTTTATTACTGTTTTAATAAAGGAGTACATCCTAATCAATAAAATATGAGCCTGTTATACAAATCTGTATCAAAACACCTGTATAAAGGTGTAATCTACGTATAGAAAATAAAAATACTCGATCCAATAATTCGAAAATTATTTCGTAAGTAAAAATCTGGCCAAACGTGTTTCCCAGCGAAAATTCATCGTGAAAAATAGACATTAAGGCTCCGAGTGAAAAGCACAGAATTGTGCCCATTTTAGTGAATGAGTGAATGAACCATCTCGTCGCTGGGAATGATAAATGAGTGAAATGCGAATGGAAGGGGTTCAGAGTTGAACAACCAGTGATTTTGTCGACCGTTTTATTGCTTGATTATTCTGAGACATTTTGATTATCTTGAGTTCTTATTTTGAACGGAGGCCCTAGGGGCTCTACTAATATTATTATTAAGATTAAAAAAGTGACATTTTCGTTTGTCTTGCAACTTTTTATGGGTATTGTGCATGATAGATACCTGCCAATTTTTTAAATGATCAATATTGAAAAATTGTGAAAATAAGTCTCCCATCCCCCATCTCTGATGAAACTGAATTTTCCCCTGGAAAACTTGAAAGTCTTACACTCGCACCTAACTTTTCCACTCTTCGGAATAAAACTAAGCGCAATCCATACTTATAGATTCGAAAGTAACTCTGTCTGTATGTCAACTTTACTCGCCCAAACCACTGAACGGATTTCGATAAAATTTGGCAAGGTGATAGAAGCTCGGTAGCAGGCCCCGGATAATTTCCGACATCCACGCAGACGGAGTCGCGGGCAGAAGCTAGTTTAACATAATTAATATAATAAAAGGAATATATCGTTTTACTACAGAAAATTATGTTTACAATCAACTTAAGAGTTACGACTAACTTACTTAAGAGGAAATGCGATCGGAGAGACTTGAAAAAGCCTAAGTAAAAAGTCATAATTCGAGGTTTGGTTCTCGCCTGTTTCCTCCTCCAATATTGGACCAATTTAATAGATATTTCATAAACTGAATAAGAAGGATATATACATATATACTGTGTCGCTATGTTTTTCTTTTTTCATTAATAGTTGTCAAATTTGTACACTAGGCCTCTGTTGACAGCGGTTTAAATCGGCATTTTTTGAGGGTTCCAGTGCTTACAAAAATAATGTATCATCAAAAAGGAAAACATAGGGACATACAAGTAGTTAATATTTATTATTCTGTAAAAAATCATTGCTTTATGGTCATTAACCAGAAAGAAAAACAAGCAAGAACGTTTCTATGGAGAAACGGCCAGACGTGTTTCCTCAAATTCAAAGCATTTATTTCAATTACTTAAATCATTAACAGGCACCTTTGAGTTGTCAAGAAGTCGGTCAGTCAGAAAATATGAAGCTAGTTGCCCATTCCAAAGCGTAAGTACCTATGGAGAAGAACGGGCAAGAAACTCTATCCTCTTAACGCCTTGTATGTCATAATTACAGACACAATTGAAAAGCCATTGTGTCTCGCGTAGATCTACGTTCCAGCAGACTAAGGGTTAAGGGCACAAATAAAATAACTATGAATTATTTTCTTTATTAGTCTTTTATTACGAGGAATGTTTGTTTATGATGTTATACAGGCTATTATAATGTATGGTCTGTTATGACAACAGGCTTTTAATTTGATTAAAATATTCAGATAGTGTGAATAACATGGGTTGTTTATTTCCTTTTAATTACCAGCAATGAACCTTGTAATAACCCTTAAAAAATACTGCGGGGTAATTGCAATTACTAACATTACAGTAGGAATGGCTTCCATTTTGACAGTTCAACAACATTCTACAAACACATTCTACAAACAACATTCTACAACATTATTCAACACAAAATAAATCATTTATCATTCATTGCGTTATTCACGTTGTTGAGCAGATTTGTTTTCGAACATATGAAGCAATGGATTATCAATATCCTTCAAAATTATTTAGATTGAGATTGATAGTGTTTTACGTAATTGCGGTAGTGGTGTGTAATGTTAGTTCGAATGTAGGAGAAGTGCTGGTATGTACTATGTTTATGGTATACATAGAATCAAGTTGTTCTAACCGAATAAAAAGAAGAAAAGTGGTGAAGGGTTTTTGGGCGACTGTCTTATGTAATATTAACTTTCGAAAAGTACTGATACTCAGCCTACAGTCCGGCTAAAGAGAGACTGCGTTGCTGACACCTGTCAGTGACGACAGTTGAACGATTCCAGTAGCTAATAAAGATCAAATTCGCAAAACACGTATTGGTTTGTATGAAACTGACAGGTGTCATTCTCTCGTCGGCCGCACTGCAGTTTGAATACTTTGGATTGAACTTTATCTTTTTATTTTATTTATTTAGATAGGTATCTATGGATTACCTCTCATCTTTAAATAAAAATAAGAAGGTAACCTTTACACAAATACGAAAAAAAAATATCGGAAAATAATATTCGCACAAAGGCTAATACCGGAAACCATTTTAGCTACCCAAAACCACACACAGCCCACAACTTCTCACAACTTGCCATTGAAATCATTTACATACATAAGAAGGAGGACTAGGTAGCAAGAATTTACCGGAATCACCCGACCAGTTTCCCGATCACGTATAACAACAGCCCTTTCAAAGTTAACCCTTCGGTAAACACGCTAAAAATGGGCCATAACATAACGAGTACAAGCCATTTGAAGAGGCGATGGTGGGTCATTATTGTGTGCATAGATATAAGAAGATTGTGTGTGTAGACAGGCGGGGACAGAGTTGAGGGCCTTGAATGATCCTTCGCTCCGGTATGATGACGCATCTATTAGACATTCATGCTTTGTGGTGCGTACCATTGGGAGATACATTTTTCTAAACATTTTTATAGAGGTTTTTTTTATTTTAAATTATGAATCTGTGCGGTCTACTAGAATTGAATAACGTTTATTGTCTGCTATTAGTAGTATTAGGTACATACACAAAAGTATAATGCCGGAAGCAAAAGGTTTAAGCGTCAGCATTATGCTAAGGTCCTCTAGCGGGTTGCTACGCGCTGGTTTTCATCTTAACCCTTGACTCCTAAATAGTTTCCACGAAAAAATGACGAATCAGCTTTAAACGTTGCTGTTAGTGCTGTGCCAACTGCCTCATTGGAGGAGGCGTACCTACTTAATTATTATTTGGAAAAAAAGCTTTGAATGTCTAAGAATTACATTCTTTGTGTACGAGCAACAAAGAATTGAATTCTTAGACACTAGTAGGTAAATGACTTGGCTAAAGGTCAAAGTCAAATCATTTATTTCAAGTTGGCCATTAAAAAGCGCTTTTTAACGTCTTAATTAACATGAAAATAGAGGCTCAAACAGACAAGTAATTTCTAAGAAATGATAACCGCAAATACAAGAC
This sequence comes from Mesoligia furuncula, assembly GCA_916614155.1. Classification (NCBI taxonomy): domain Eukaryota; kingdom Metazoa; phylum Arthropoda; class Insecta; order Lepidoptera; family Noctuidae; genus Mesoligia; species Mesoligia furuncula. Next base: position 20,122,372 of record OU744809.1, on the reverse strand, counting down.
AAGATAAAAACACAAAACAACTTAACAAAAGGCTATAAATTTCTTGAAAGATGTCTTCAACCTTTAGCTGTTCGTGAAATATCGTCGTTTCCCGCCATGACGCTTTATCGTTCCATCGAGGCTTATCAGTGCCATCACGGTGCCTGCTTTATCAATTTGGCGGCCATTTTTGTTGCTAACCCTTGAAAAGCCGTAAGCCGCTTGTATTTTTGAATTTACGCGATCAATCTACGGATTAGAGGGTCTGGGTCTTTTGGTGAAATCTTCGGGAATTTTGACTTGAGTTTATTTTTGTTAAGGGTTTTTCTTTAATGTTGGTTTATTTAAGTTATATGATTATAATTATAATATTAATTACGGCCAGTTATCAACTCAGGATGGATAAAATGGCAACAGGCCACAGAAACAACTTACGACCACGGATGCCCTTCAAGATAGAGGGAAACATTTTTACAAGTCCGTGCTAAAGCTTGTCGTACCGCGAAGAAGACGGATGAAAAAAGATTGCATGCAGCGGAGATGAGAATGTTGAGATAGATGTGTAGAGTCACGAAAATGGAGGAAGTACCTTGGTACTTCCTCCATTTTCTATTAGTGGCACCACTTTCAAACTTCCCCTTATAAATACGTATATTTAATGACTTGTCATTAAATATACGTATTTATAAGGGGAAGTTTGAAAGTGGTGCCACTAATAGAAAAGTTGAAAGGAAATCGTTTGGCTTGTTATGGGCCTGTGATGAGGAGGAAAGAAACGCATGTAAATAAAATAGATATAAATATAAATGTTGATGTATGGAGAGGTAGAGGAAGACCAAAGACAAGATGGATGGATTGTGTGAGGAATGATATGAAAGAGAAGGGAGCGAATGGTAGCGTGACTGTGAACAGGGGAGAATGGAAGAAGAAAACGTGTTGCTGTGTTGACCCCAAGTAACATGGAACAAGGGCAGGAAGTTGAAGACACTTACCTACGATAAAGTTAAGCGAACTGCACAGCATACTATAACCACTGACATGCCCCGCTCCCCGCACGACGTCACGCGTCGTCTAGAATGTATTTTGACATTCTAGACGACGCGCGACGTCTAGAATGTATTTTGACATTCTAGACGACCCCACCCCTCCCCTTACTTCCCGTGGGTGTCGTAAAAGGCGACTAAGGATCGTACCGGAGAATGGGCAGCAGCGTTCTCTATGTATTCCACCATCATACCATACTGCGATCGCCAACCCGCCTGCCAAGCGTGGCGATTATGGCAAACCCTCCCAAAATTGGGGGAGGCCTATGTCCAGCAGTGGACGTCTATCGGCTGAAACGACGACGACGATTCTAGACGCGTGACGTCCCAGGACATTTTTTTTCAGCGCGCCACTGGGCGCCTCGCCACTTATACACGATCCGTACACATAAAATTTCTATGGAGCGGTAGTAAGCTAATGACTGTTTCTTCAAGTGGACAGACCAGGGTACATTATACAGCTTGTTTCGTTACTTTTAAATACGTAATTGTTTATTTTACTTATTTGTTTGTTTACATTACGCTAATAAACAACAAAAAATATTATTTCAAATATAAAGTGGATAAAATAATTATGTACTACAAATTGTTACCGAAAGCACTTATGCATGAAAATTGCATATTCACTTAATAAGTTGATTGTATTTTTTACGTTACTGCTGCAGAGAGCTTTTAGCATTCTCCGAGTCTTATGCAAGTTTCATTTTAATAAGTAGGTACTCAACGTCTTGCGCTGTTCCTATAATAACATTCAACGTGCACTATGTTTTGAAATAAATTGAGTGAGAAAATGTTTTTCATGGAAACCCTGAGAATTTCTTTTTTTAGGGTTCCGTACCCAAAGGGTAAAAACGGAACTCTATTACTAAGACTTCGCTGTCTGTCCGTCTGTCTGTCTGTCACCAGGCTGTATCTCAAGAACCGCGATAGCTAGACTGTTGAAATTTTCACAAAGTATGTATTTCTGTTGCCGCTATAACAACAAATACTAAAAACAGGCTCCCATACAAAAAACGCGATTTTTTTGCCATTTTTTGCTCGATATCAAAAATGGCATCAGGTAGGCACTTGACATATTCACAAAATACTCAGTTGTATTTTAACTTTAATAATAAAATTAAAATAAAATAAATATTTAAGGGGGCTTCTATACAACAAACATGTTTTTTTCGGCGTTTTTGCCTTGTGGTACGGAACCCTTCGTGTGCGAGTCCGACTCGCACTTGGCCAGTTTTTTTTATAGATAATGCTGATACTGGGACTAGGTGGTGTTCTGTAGTTTCTGCCTACCCTCTTGGGAAGGCGTGAGTTTATGTATTAAAAGTCCGACTGTATGTTTCAAATTGATGTTATTTCAAGTTAAACAAATATCAACTTTATTTTAATGGTACTTAATTAAGTTGATTACAGTGAGTCACTATTGAAAAAGTTATAAAAATGTTTGAAGTTGTAGCGTGAACTGAACTTTATTATGTTGGAATTAAAGTTATTTTTCCATAAACTATTATTTGTTTATATTTTTGACAAATAAATCGCGAATGCTGATTATGTATAGACGCCAGCACATCCAAGCTACCCGGAACTGTAAAATTTTCCCAATCAACTTTGAACCTAATGCTTTTAGGGATAAAGTTGAAAATCTATTAAAGAAATTTGACAGATTATAATAACTTGATGTGCTGGCGTCTGCACGAAGGATTAATTTAATATGTGCATTTAATAGACTGTATACCTAAGCGTTTCTAAACTATTATAAAAGCATGTTTGTGAACGAGTGAAAGGAAGGAAGTAAGGGAAGATGGCGATTCGGGAAAAATTAAAGGCATGTTGAGATGTATACCGACGGCGAAGTGCCAATACCTCCTAACTGAATTTTCTTGAGAAATTCACTGTTTTATAGTTTTGAATTTAAAGGCGTTATTCGCATGTTTTTGTGAAATCGCCTAAGTGTAGTTTTAGTTGATGTGGAAATATGTACCTCCCAACTAAACCAATGTGTTTATTTTTTAACGTTTTTTTTTAGTTTGTGTTTTGTGCGACCCTGAAGTTTTCCTAGAGAAACACACTACATGTATATAATTATAGAAACAACAATTGCTCACAAACTAAAAGATGTGATATCAACTGTTCGATTCAAACAAACTCAAACAACATACCTAAAGACGTTATAACTGACGCCGTAAATTCATTTTCCAAAACATTATATTCACCGCATATTAACAATAATGTATTACAAAGTTACTTCATTTCGTGCGATGTTCCTATTTCCCGGCGGAGCGACCGAGGCTGCATGCTCAAATTGCATTTAAACAGGAACATACATTATATTATGTATATGGGTATTATAAACATTTAAACATTGTTTTGTCAGGACTATGAATTATAACTTAAATTAGTTTTTGAGCGCTGGGTTAGGGATCTCAGGAAAGTTTAGATGTGAAGGCGTTAGGTACATTATTTGTCATGTTTAAGATTATAAATCCAAGAAGAAATGAACAACTAAAGCCGTGATATTATCATATTATCATATCACACTAAGTAATATTGTAAAGGCGAAAGTTTGTGGTTGAGTGAGTGTGTGTGTGTGTGGTTATATATGTTTGTTACGTCTTCACGCTCAAACGGCTGGACCAATTTTGATAAAATTTGGTATGGAGGTAACTGACATCCTGGATTAACATATAGGCTACTTTTTATCCCGATGTTCCCAAGGGGGACATTTATGCGGGTGAAACCGCGGGGCGCAGTTAGTATATAAATAAAAAAAGTCGGGTTAGTGACACCGTTTATAACTCAAGAACGGCTGGACCGATTTTTATGAACTTTGATTTGTTGGATTTGACTTAATAGCAGCAGTAGAGCAAAATAATAGAGCATAATAGGTACATATTGAAACATGGAAAAATTAAGGTAGTTAATTTTCTCATACATTCGTTCTTAATGATATTCCGCCTCAGAAGGCGGTACGAAGTTTGCTGGCTCAGCAATATTAGAATTCAGTACCTATTAACCAAAATTTTTTTTTTTTTGCAACATTATTGCTATAATTTAGATGAGCTCTGTTTAGCATGCGTGTCAAGACTATACGATCAAACTTGGTCTTTTTGTTCGCAAACTAGATAATGGACTCAAAAACTGAGTTGATAAAGCAAAAACCGGTCAAGTGCGAGTCGGACTCGCACACACAAAGGGCTCCGTAGCAAAAAACGGGTCCTTAAATATTTATTTTATTCCGTTTTTAGTATTTGTTGTTATAGCGGCAACAGAAATACATCATCTGTGAAAATTTCAATTGGTTTGCTATCACGGTTCATGAGATACAGCCTGGTGACAGACGGACAGTGGAGTCTTAGTAAAAGGGTCCCGTTTCTACCCTTTGGGTACGGAACTCTAAGAATGGTAAAGCAAGCCAAAATACTTACACCCAGGACGATCCCTCCCTATCCTCGTATTTCGTCAATGTTTGCTCAGATTCTGAGAACTGTTTTAACAAGAGATAAGAGGGTGGGTACGTTAATCCCACAATCTAACTTCCTCAAGTCGAGAACGCAATTCGAAGACAATAGGCGTGAGTATCGGATCCCCCATTGCTGTTAAATGGCATCGAAAACAATAGGAATGTTAAGTGTTATGTTATAGGATTTGTTTTATTGCAGGAAATCTGTCTTCTTTAACAACGTCTCACAATGGAGAAGAAGACATTTTTTTCCCTATTGTTTTGAAATGAAAAATACGCGCTGAGGGTGACAAATCAACATCGAGCTATCGACGGTTAAGAATCAATTATGTCTATCTCAATTTTTTACATTTTCTACCGTTTTAAATCAGCGGATTTAAAGTCTGATTTGGCATAGGTTATTCGGGCTGCTATCTCAAATTTCACAATATTTCCTAAATTATTTGCCATAGAAATACCACCTATGTTAGAAACGCGTAAATTTTTCTGCCAATATGGTTTATCTCTCCTTAAAAATCTCACAAAAGTCAACTTTACAGTTACGGTAAAGTTGACTTTTGTGAGATAGACACTATTGATTCTTAACCGTCGCTATGCTGCGCTGTGCTGTGCTGTGTTTCTTAAGCTACGTTTTTTTAACAATCAACATCAAGCTGTGCTGCGCTTTGCTTAGCTCAGTATTAAAAGTAATTAGTATTAAAAACATAGCACAGTTCGGCACAGCGCGGCTCAGCACGGCGGGTAGCGCGCCTCGCTCGAGACTACTGCGTTTTTAAACAGAGCGTAGCCTCACATAGCGCAGCACAGCATGGTTTGTTTGTATCCTCATTATAATATTAGACGAGCGAGTTGACCAAACATAGCACAGCGCAGTATAGCGCAGCATAGCTCGATGTTGATTTGTCACCCTTAGACTTCGAGGTGCGAACAACCAGTTTATAGTACTGTTTTTTTTTGGAAAGATCTTTGGTTGAATGAAGTAGTTGAATGGTAGGAATTATAAGGAACATAATGAAAAAATATGCGGAACTTAGCAATTGAATAGCGAAACACTATATTAAAGAAGAAAGTATCAACTCTACAGTGACAGCCCCAAGTTGTAGATAATATATTAAGTGTATTCTACCTACTTTTCACGAATTTTAGCATTCTACAATTTTCATTTGGTATCTACTAATTTGAAGGAAAAATCCTATTAGAATAGTTACTACTTGTTTAGGATTGAATCTCTTTACTTATCAAGAAGGCAAACCTTCCCTTTCATCCAAGAAATAAATTAATCTACTACAGTACAGTCTGACAAATGAGGGGCCCGTGGCTAAATAATATCAGCCGCACAGGTTGATCGACCGGCACCCTAATTGCGTAAAACACTATCAATCGGAATCAGAATCATTTTAAAGCAAATTGCTAATCCATTGCTTCATAAGTTCTAAAAATGTGTCCGCTCAACACGTAAATAACGCAATGAATGTTGTTGAACTGTCAAAATGAAACCGATTCGGATTGATAACGTGTTACGCAATTGCCCCGCAGGTTAAGCTACGCTTGCCGCGGTTGGTCTGTGGATGGGTGACCATCTTTACGTACCGTGACCCTTCCGGGCCTCGGAAAGCACGTTTAAGCCGTTGATCCCGGCTGTCATTCGTGGATCTTTGACAACCAGTCTTACCAAGTGGTATCGTTTTACCCAAGAACTGGGTTGTGGAGGTGAAATAGGTAGTCGCTCTATGTAAAATATGTGGTATTCAGCTGCATCTGGTTGGACTGGAAGCCGACCCCAACATAGTTGGAAAAGGCTAGGCAGATGATGATGAGTAGGTAGGTACAGTCTGATAAATACAAAGAAGACGGTAATGAAATAAACAAAACTGCAAAAGTTAGATTATAAAAAAAGCGCTGAAAACCATAATGCAAAAAGCATTACGGAGCCAAAAAATCGACGATAGTACCCACCTAAAGTATGAAAAATACAAAGAAGACATCAATGAAACAATCAGCTGTAGTAACACATACTACAAAAAGACATTCGGCTGTCTAGAAGTCCAAAGCTTAGAAAAAAATCTACTCCATTCGGGCAAAAAACTCACATTTTAGTCAGGACGCTGATGACGGTACAACGTATAATGGCTGGGTGTAGAGGACTTTAAGTACGACATAAATTATGACCCTTTGGGCACAGAATAAATAGTACCTAGAAGTCTTTGGGGCTATCCGATGCGTTCCTTGGCCTCTATATATTAACCTTTTCTTGCTTAGAAAGTAATAAGAAGTTCTTTTGTGGTTGTATGCTTGTATTAACATAATTGAGAAGATTTAGACTGTGGTGATTTTTAAAGGAAGAATAAACGGTAACCCAAAAGTCTGACAACTAGTCTTACCAAGGGGTATGGTGTTACCCAGTAACTGGGTTGTGGAGTTCAAATAGGCAGACGCTCCATGTACATAGTATTAAATTTCATCCGGTTAGACTAGAAGCCGATCCTAGCATAGTTGGGAAAAAGCAAGGCAGATTGAAATGGGCTCAGCACTGAACTTAAATCAACATTTACTTACAGCCATTTTGTTTTGCAACTGGACACTGATAACTAGGTTTTGTGGATGGCAGCAAAGATTTAAATCTTTAGAATTGCCGTCACCATACTAACGATGCGCGAATAGCGTCAATACTGATAAAAGTGAGCTTATACACATTCAGCATATTACGTCATGTCACGTATGTCATACCTAAAAGATAGAAAGCTTAAAGTTCAAGTAAACGGCGTAAACTCATTAGGGTCTGAAATGGCAATGGGCGTTCCTCAAGGTTCGATATTGGGTCCATTCCTCTTCTTAGTTTACATTAATGATATACCCCAATTACTTTAAAATCAACCGAAGATGGTGTTATTTGCAGATGACACCTCATTGATCTTTAAGATAGACAGACGTGCACAAAGTCTTGACGACGTGAATAACTCTATTCTTCAGGTCCAAGATTGGTTTACGGTAAATAATTTGGTACTAAATGAAAAGAAAACCAAATGCATTAGATTTAAATTACCTAATGTTAGAAGTAGCGAATGTGACATCATACTGAATGGAGAAAAACTGGATTTTGTTGATCAAACGGTTTTTCTGGGAATCACGCTAGACGAGAAATTACAATGGGGACCTCACATAACATCTCTTGCGGGGGCGGCTTAGCTCGGCCGCTTATGCTGTTAGAAAGATAAGACAGTTAACTGACGTAGAAACCGCGCGTTTAGTCTATTTTAGTTACTTTCACAGCATTGTGTCGTACGGCATTTTACTATGGGGTCGAGCTGCTGACATTGAATCCATCTTTATTTTGCAAAAGAGAGCTGTCAGAGCCATTTATAATCTACGTCGCCGCGAATCTCTCAGGGAACTATTTAAAAGGATTAATATTATGACTGTACCTTGCCAATTCATTTATGAAAATATTATGTATGTAAGAAAAAATCTACATCTTTTTGATAAAATAGACATAATTTTAACACTAGAAATAAAGATAAAATATATCAACCATTTTTCAGATTAGCCAAAGTACATACATCTTTTATGGGGTACTGTGTTAAATGTTACAATAAAATACCTTGTGATATATTGCAATTAAATGAAAGAAAATTTAAAACTCACATTAAAAATACACTTTGTAAACAGGCATACTATACATTAGAAGATTATATCCAAGATAAGAACGCTTGGAAACATGTTGGTCCTGCTCCATAGGACAATCTAGAGTCTAGACAAAATCAAACTGGTTGCTAATTTAATTGTAAAATTTATTCTTTTTTCTTTTTAGGGTTCCGTACCCAAAGGGTAAAAACGGGACCCTATTACTAAGACTTCGCTGTCTGTCCGTCTGTCCGTCTGTCTGTCTGTCTGTCACCAGGCTGTATCTCAAGAACCGCGATAGCTAGACAGTTGAAATTTTCACAGATGATGTATTTCTGTTGCCGCTATAACAACAAATACTAAAAACAAAATAAAATAAATATTTAAGGGGGGCCCCCATACAACAAACGCGATTTTTTTACTCTTTTTTGCTCGATATCAAAAATGGCAACAGGTAGGCACTTGAAATATTCACAAAATACTCAATTGTATCTTAACTTTAATAATAAATAATAAAATTAAAATAAAATAATTATTTAAGGGGGGCTACCATACAACAAACTTGTTTTTTTTCGGCGTTTTTGCCTTGTGGTACGGAACCCTTCGTGTGCGAGTCCGACTTGGCCAGTTTTTTTTGACATTGATTTACATTCTGTAATTACTTTAACTCACACCCAGACTTATTACTTTTAATTTTTTTTAAAATTGAAACTCGTGTTTATTTTTACCATGTTTGTAAATATGTGAGCACCATGTATCTATCAGATAATTAATTTATATGTCATGGTTTCATTTTTAATTTTTTTACCTATTGTGGTACAGTAATTTTATTTTAGGTGCATCGTCTTCACATATTATTATTATATAATTTATGTACATGCAAATATTGTAAAACATTTTAAAAGAGTAACGGTGGAGTTTCTTGCCCATTCTTCTCCATACAAAAACTTCCTTTTGGAATGGGCGACTAGAATCAATTCTATTTTAGTAATTTTTGACGTTCAAAAGTGCCTTTTATGTGCCTATTTGAAATAAATGCTTTGACTTTGACTTTGACTACGACATTGTGGGCATCAGACGTATCAAAACGAAATAGAATCGCGACCATCTTTTTGACGCGGTAGGACGAATCTAACGGTTAAAATCTTTGACTTGGAGTAAGTACGAAGAAGAGGGATATAGTCGTGAGGAAGAGTATGTGAAGATTCAGAAATTAGAAAGATACATATTATACGTGTTGAAAATACGTCTTGGTTAAGGCGCGGAATGAAAGTAACCTAAACAAGCAACCAGAGGTACAATTCTCGTAAATTTAAGAACGTTCACAGTCTGACCTCAGTCTCGATCTGTCAAAAATACCTCAAAGTTTCTTAAATACCTCAAACTTTCTTAAATTTTTGACAAGTTTTTGACGTTGACTATCGTTGAGATGAGATTGCGACTAGATTTTGAACATTTGAAATTAGGCCTTCTGGGGGCCTAAAAAGGCCACTTTGGCAGAATCATAAAAGGATAACAGAATGGACAGTTAATTGTTAAGTTAATCGTATCAAATCCCATTGGTGAAGCATTTTTCAGTTATTTTTTTTGTCTGTGCTAAAATACCAATCAATCCAATCCAAATCCAATCCCAATCTCTTTGATTGTACCTACGTAGTGCAGCGAAAAAAAAGAAAAACACGGACTGTCTTCGCCATTTTATAATTCCTTTTATGATTCTCCAAAGTAGCCTTTTTAGGCCCCCTGGTTTAACCTCTCTGCTCGACTAGATTTTGACATAATATGACATACCAGCTGACTCGACGGGATGTTGCGATTTTACGTTATGATTTTCAGGAATTTACTTCAACTTTCAGCATTCGAATTTATTAAGAAAAATGTGTTACCGCACCTATTTGGACAATAAGTTTATGGCAAATATCTTTAACTATATGCTGATGTCGGTCAAACCGCGTTATTCTACTGCGAAAATTGTATAAAATAGATATTACTACACCTATCCAAAAGGTAGGCATCTTAAAATCGCTGAAAATATGTACATAAACCACATAATCTCTTGATGAAAATATCCAAAATGGAAAAATAAAGATATTGTCATTCTCTCTGCATTCTTACTTTTACCATTTTTCATACATAAGCTACATAAAAAACATGATCAAAACTTGATAAAAATTACTTAAATTGTGTTGCGGCGTGACACTTCTTCGGCTGACCATCCACCCAATTTTGTTATTTCGATTAAAAAATGTCTTAAAGCATAATCGATAATCGGTATTTAAAAAAAATAAAAATTTGTAGAAATTGAATAAAAACTCTTTGGTATATTTTTCATGAATTAATTATTTATTTAAATCATATTATTTTAATAAGTACAGTGTGGATAGGCGTGTAACTTTTTATGGTTCCCTACGTACTTTATAGAATCACTCGTGTGTCTGTGTAGGTCTGTCACAACCGATTTGTTTCGAATCTACTAGACCGATTAAGTTGAAATTTGGTACACTTATAAATTTCTGTGACTCGAACATGGCCGTGTAACATAAATAAACTAATTTATAATATGGGGTCACTTTTTGGGGTCACATTAGAAAATTTAAAAAGCTTTGCATACTGTAGGTACCGTGTGATATATCAAATGAAAGGGCTTGTAGTGAGGGTCACAAATATATTTTTATAAGACCACTTAGACTAAAATAAAAAAAAAATACAAAATATAGTTCTGTGATTATAGATTCCAGGAGATCCTATCAGAAGTCTGGTCTTAAAATAACATAGCAAATCTCTCAATATACTGCGTCAAAACATGTTCGGAATGTTGGGGATGTTATATTCAATTTAAAGTTGTTATTAGGGTTCCGTATGGTAAAAAGCAACCCTTTTTTTTTTTGGGTGGGAAATCATCATATGGGTCCCGCTCTGGTCAGACTCTTACTGACTAAACCCACCAGTGTTTCTTCCTTAGCCCTTTGTGTTCCGAGCCAGCGGTAACCCTTGCGGACAATCCCGCTGACCCGGCAGGCTTCGGCCCTGGCGGGTACGTGTTCCACGCGCGCCTCAAAGAGATGTCAGCATCACGTGAAAAAGGAACCCTTATGTTGCGACTCAGTATGTCCATCTGTCACAGCTGGATATCTCAAGAACTACTAATGCTATCAACTTGAAATAGTTCTAGGTGACGTTTGCCCAACTATTTTGCAAACAACAAAGAAATAAAAAATTTTTTTTTTTTTTACAACCGGGACTGAAAAGGGTTTTGAAAAATTCGAAGTGGGGCTACTAAGGTATGTGGGGTATCAAGAAAGAGCGTAGTTTGCACATTCTCAAACATTTTTTTAAGCCGCATGCTTTTTGACTTTTGATAAAAATGTAAAAAAAAATACCGTTATCCCCTTATCTCCGAAGTTTGCATAGAGAAAAACCTGAAATTATTTTATATAATAGAAGTTTATGTAACGATTACAGGAAAACTAAAACGGTGTCTCTAAATCGCACACTCTTTCAGAAATCATCAACAATAAATACATTAGTTCCACTATCGGTCATGAGATAGCGCTGACCTAAAACTGCAATATTCTACACCGCAGCGTGCAGTGTTAAAATTCTCTGACGAATGAAATGGTCTCACCGATGAAAATTTAAAAAAATATGATGGTACGGAACCCTCGGAGAGCGAGTCCAACTCGCGCTTGCTTGTTTTTTAATGTTATGCTTAAAACACTTGTTATAAAAATAAGATTTTTTAATCTCAAATAACAGCCAAGGGGGTTAATTGCAGAGTTTCGCTGTAATAGTAAGAAATGCTCAATATGTTATTCCCCTAAAAGTGACACAGGGCCGTTGCGGGTGACGTCAACATCGAAAGGGATAAGAAAACAGTACTTTTCTTTTCTGGCCGGCACTTTAATTTTTGGGTGCGTTATGAATGATGAGTTTATGAAATACAAACTTATTTTTGCAGTCGATCAAATTGATGATGAGCATTGTGCATGCGTAAATATTCAACCCAACTACCGAACTTTTCACTGTGCGTGGTCCGACATAAACAAGGCCAGTTTTTAAAATTACGTTGGGTTAGTACCACAAAAAAAACAATCTATTACTCAAGTAAACTATTAAATACAAAACTGTCCAAGTGCGAGTCGGACTCGCACACGAAGGGTTCCGTATCACAAGGCAAAAACGCCAAAAACCAGGAATGTTGTATGGGAGCCGCCCCTTAAATATTTATTTTATTCGGTTTTAGTATTTGTTGTTAAAGCGGCAACAGAAATACATCGTCTGTGAAAATTTCAACTGTCTAGCTATCACGGTTCATGAGATACAGCCTGGTGACAGACGGACAGACGGACAATGGAGTCTTAGTAATAGGGTCCCGTTTTTACCCTTTGGGTACGGAACCCTAAAAACTACCAAGTTCATACAACTAATAAAACATATTGAAATGTAAAGTGATTGCGGAATACCCAATTTATCCAATTAATTTATCATCATTCCCAAACTTTTGTTAAGCCTACCTAAAAAATGTATACTGGGCATTCTGTAGCAAACTATTGGAAAGTATCAAAAATAAATAATTGTACATTATATAAAAATATTTTGAAGCGGCGAGCGCATTCTGAAGATAAATTCAAATATAGAAACAATTCGGCGCGAAATTTAATGAATGACTATGGTCAAAGGTCCTCAGTTATTGACTCAGTTTTAATATAATGTCCAAAAAACTATTATAATTACATTAAAAAAAGTAATTTAAAAAATAAAAAAACCCGACTGCGAAACTGAAAAGCTAAAAACAAGCCCATTTTAAATTAAATAAAAGTTGGAAGCAGGCGGGACCCATACCATTTTTATTATATTTTCAAATTCAAATGGGTCCCGCCTGCTTCCAATTTTTATTTTATTTAAAATGGGCTTGTTTTTAGCTTTTCAGTTTCGCAGTCGGGTTTTTTATGTTTTAAATTACTTTTTTATTTCCAGCTTTTTAGTTTACAAATGTGAAAGATTTCGCAAACGATTTAGTTCCTGGTACGTGTTTTTTACGATTTGTCACTTCGAATTACTTTTAACCATATAAGTTATATATATTTTTGTAATCACCTTTTAAAACCCTTTATTTTGATATCCCACTCGATAGATTTTGAGAAAAAAAAAAAGTTTTTGAAGACATATTGCTCCGAAAATCGGCCATTTAATTTTTTTTTTAATTTTGATATACCCAGTGTCACTCTCACAATTAATATGAATCTAACGGCACCTCTCAAGCTGAAATCGATCAAGCCGTTTAGGCTACAGAGCGTGCCAAAGAAATATACATACATACATACATACACTCGAAAAACATAACCCTCCTCCTGACGCAGTCGGGTAAAAAAGCATAAATCATTGTTATAAACAATGCTTTTTGTATTAAAATGATTTTATTTTAATTTCTGAGTATCGATTTCCGACATTCGACATATTAATTACTCGAGTCAATCGAAATTAAAAAAAAAATCGTTTATCATAATCGTTTTCACACATCATTACGATAAAAAAAAACAATAATGGACGGCGATTTTGAACACAAATTGAGTAGTGCTAATGAATAATACGTGTTATTGGACCTGTGTTTCAATATTACGTTAAGATTTGGGCATTTTCGTGTTGTTTATAATATTTTCAATTTTTTATCCAACTCTCTTAATTAACGCACATTCATAAGATTTGATGGGTAGCATAATAAATATTTACATAATCAATGAAGGGTGTCGTATGTCGTAATTCCTGGGTCCAATGGGACCCAGTACCGAGCCGGCGGACGGGCGGAGGTTCGTGTGTTCGGGTCCATTCGGGGGCGCTCCCGAACTATACGGTTAAACTTGATTTTCATTTGTTTTCAAAGTCTGCCATTTTACATGAACTGTGAAAAACACAGGCACGTACCAATGGGGCGTGACCTGCCTACGCACGGAATATGTCTGAGATACGGATATTTTATTCTAATGACGTGAGAATGTGGTGCGGACCCCGTAAGTCCTAATGTGTTTGCAAATTCTCATTGAATATTTTACATTCTACGGGTTGTAATATTCTTTGGTGTAGGCAATGTACCTAACTACTTATGATAACAATATCATTAAAACAACTTCCTTTTGATTTATTAATTTCGTCACAACTGTCATTTAGGTATATAGAGCAAAATCAGATCATAATCGCACTGCTGGGACACAAGCCTTCTTTCATCCGGATGGAGAGGGCTGTAATTTTGTCACGCGGGCCCAGTGCGGGTTGGCAGATGTCACATGAGTTCTAATTTTTGGTTCTAGGATATATGCCAGTTTCCTCACGATGTTTTCCTTCGCAGTTTTGGGAGCAGTGGAGCGTTAGGGATATTGCCATAGGTAAGTCTCTAAGCTGGTAAACAAAGCTGTGTTTTATTAGTTGTTTTGACAAACATTATTTATATAATTATTTAATACATTTTAGTATCGCAGAAACGAGAGTAGAGTTGATGAAATTATTTACACAAAGTAAAGTGTCTTTGTGGTTCAAACCCACAATCTACAACATACGTATTTAGGTCCTATATATCTATACTTAATAGATTTCTTCATTCTTCGTGACAATATGTTGTGTATGTATGATTTTATATTTCTCAGTAAGTATAGCACTGCACACTGGTATCATACAGGGACAACGATGTCGTTATAATCCTATCCAGCCTGTCCCTTGCTGCCATCCCCCAGCGACCCTAAGTCGAGGTCCTTACCCCACAGGGGGGCCCCTAGCGTGTGGTCGCTTAGTTTTTAAGTTGTGTAAGCCCTTGTTGGAGGCCTTAATTTATTGAGGCACCCTACAGGAAAGTCCGGTTAATCAGACGACAACCTCAGGCTCTCTAGGCTCTTTCTCTAGGTCGACATGCGAGATGCCATTCCAAAATTTGTTGTAAAAACGGTACCTATTTAATATCACAATGTTTCTCACATCCCTTCAATAAGCTAATATTCAATTCCCGTCCAAAACAGTTGAACTTTAGTTCAACCTCTTAAGCTCTAAGCGTCTCCATTTTCCGTGTGGGAGCCAAATAATTGCGCTCGCTGTAATTTGGACTACGCCCAACACCGTATCATTGAGCAGATATGAGTAACCGATATAATATGTTAGGCCACGTGCTGCATTATGTGTATTTTGTTTTACGATGCCCATTGAAGCTGAGATATAAATAAGGAATGTTTATCATAATATTCCGGGTTTTCGTAATTAAGGCAGCGTGGTATGTTCATGAATATACCTACCAAAGTATTTCAGTGCCGCTACAACTAAAGCCGCAAATATATACCTACATGCTTGTCACTTACACGGAAAGTGTGCAAGTAGCTGGCACACCTTTGTGCCACAACAACTTCTGTTTGGGTGTGCAAGTAGCTGGCACGCTATTGTGCCACAACAACTTCTGATTGGGTGTGCAAGTAGCTGGCGCGCCATTGTGCCACAACAACTTCTGATTGGGTGTACAAGCAGCTGGCACGCCATTGTGCTACAACAACTTCTGATTGGGTGTGCAAGTAGCTGGCACGCCATTGTGCCACAACAACTTTTGATTGGGTGTGCAAGTAGCTGGCACGCCATTGTACCACAACAACTTCTGATTGGGTGTGCAAGTAGCTGGCACGCCATTGTGCCACAACAACTTCTGATTGGGTGTGCAAGTAGCTGATGGCACGCCATTGCGCAACAACAACTTCTAATTGGGTGTGCAAGTAGCTGGCACGCCATTGTGCCACAACAACTTCTGATTGGGTAGCTGGCACGCCATTGTGAAATAGAAACTTCTGATTGAGTGTGCAAGTAGCTGGCACGCCATTGTGCCACAACAACTTCTGATTGGGTGTGCAAGTAGCTGGCACGCCATTGTGCCACAACAACTTCTGATTGGGTGTGCAAGTAGCTGGCACGCTATTGTGCCACTACTTCTGATTGGGTGTGTAAGTAGCTGATGGCACGCCATTGCGCAACAACAACTTCTAATTGGGTGTGCAAGTAGCTGGCACGCCATTGTGCCACAACAACCTCTGATTGGGTGTGCAAGTAGCTGGCACGCTATTGTGCCACAACAACTTCTGATTGGGTGTGTAAGTAGCTGATGGCACGCCATTGCGCAACAACAACTTCTGATTGGGTGTGCAAGTAGCTGGCACGCCATTGTGCCACAACAACTTCTGATTGGGTGTGCAAGTAACTGGCACGCTATTGTGCCACTACTTCTGATTGGGTAGCTGGCACGCCATTGTGAAAGAGAAACTTCTGGTTGGGTGTGCAAGTAGCTGGCACGCTATTGTACTAGAACAATTTGTGATTGAGTATGCAAGTAGCTGCCACGTCATTGTGTCAGAACAACTTCTGATTGGAAGTTACTTGTTAATCGCATATTATGTTACTTATATGCTTATCAGTTATTAGGGATATTAAGCATAATCTGCCTATAATGTCACTGCTGAGTCACAGGCCTCTTATCTTCGAGAGAGAATGGGCTATAATCTACCACGCTGGCCCAGTGCGAACTGATAGATGTCACAATCATGTCTTCGAATTTTTGGTTCTAGGATATGCCCGGTTTCCTCACGATGTTTTCCTTCGCAGTTTTGAGAGCAGTGGAGCGTCAGGGATATTTCCATATTGTCTCTAAGCTGGTAGACAAAGCTGTGTTTTATTAGTCCTTTTGACACACATTATTTATTTAATTATTTAATACATTTTCACGAAACTGATCACGTATTGCAGAAACGGGTAGAGGGGTCGAGGTGGGTAACGGGGGTTTCGAAACAATTTGTAAAACTGTTTAACATTAACAAACCTTTTCTGCTACCCTATTAGGGAAAGACCCTGAATTTTGCTCGAGTCTAAAGTTAATTCCTTTCTCTTTCTGATGAGGATTAATTAGTCGGTGGGTATATCTAAACTAATGAAAGATACCTAAACTAATTTAAGATACCTAGCAGTGTACCAAACATCAAACGAGCACCATTATTTGCAACATACACCAAAATACACCTTTTTTTGGGTGGGTTTTTTCTCGGCGGAGCGGAAGGACACTCCCTTCCGACTTCCAGACTCTTACTGACTAAAACCCACCCGTGTTCCTTCACTTGCCTGTGCCAGGGGCCACGGTATCTCTTTCGAACAACCCACGACTCTGGCGGACCAAAATACACCTTGAACATTATTGACATCGGTAAATAATAAAATAAAAATAAAAATGTTTATTGCAATTACATACATTGAAAAAGACACAACGAGTTGGAGATCACCTTTTAAGCAAGAAGATGCTTGTATTAGATGAACTGCGCTCTTCCACTATCATGAATAACAGGTATGCAATTAATAAACTGAACCAAGAAAAACAAAAATAATAATAATCTATAAAGGTGTAAAAGTACTTTTGTTTAAACATTATACGAGAAAGTAGTAAAAACACCAAAATTGGAAATGTTTTAATACCACACACAAACAGGACAGCCAAAATATTTACCTCTACCAACATCGGCATTCAAATTCTAGGAATTTATACATAAAATACGAAATTTTGCACCAAATATCCGTCATATTTGCTTAAAAGCAAAATACACGTTTAAATTCGTGTTCCAATACCGAAACATGTGAATGCAAATCCATCATATTGCATGTTTGTATTGACACGAAATTAATTAATGTAAAATGGTGAATTGTACATTATGGTATTAATGGAAGCTACATTGCTCGTGGCTAAATAATTGCAACCACACGGGTCGATCAAAGGTACACTTTCCGAAGTCAGTTTGTGGATGGGTGACCAGCCATTACATATCGAGAGTAATGGGTAGTTCACCGACCGATCATGACCAGGCCCGTGCCGGACGGCGCGTACGTGTTCCACGCGCGCCTCAAAGAGATGTCAGCATCGAGGAGGGGCCCCCTTAGGGCCGAAGCCTGCCGGGCCAGCGGGATTGTCCGAAAGGGTTACCGCTGGCCCGGAACATAAAGGGCTAAGGAAGTAACACGGGTGGGTTTTAGTCAGTAAGAGTCTGACAATCCCTTCCACTCCACCCAGAACGGGAGGAGTAATTTGATGATTTGCCATTCGCAAAAAAAAAACAACCCTCCATGCTTTGGAAAGTACGCTAGACCGTTGGTCCCGGCTGTCATTCGTACATCATTGAAAGTTGTTACGGGTACTTAGTTAGAAGCCCAAAAAGTCTAAGAACCAATCTTACCAGCATCACAACTGCGTAACACACTATCAATCACAATCTGAATCATTATGAAGGCTATTGCTAAACCATTGATTCATATTATGTTGGAAAAATCTGTCTGCTGAACAACGTTGACGACACGTTTGGTGCAGTGGTGAAGCGCTTGACTGCTGCGCTGCGTGTCGCGGGTTCGATTCCCGCACGGAACAAATATTTGTATGACCTACAAGTAGTTGTTCCGGGTCTGGCTGTTTGAGTATGTGAGTTTAAATGTCTGTAACCGCACCCACAACACAGGAGAAAAATGTTATAGAACTGTTAAAATGAATCTCATTGCTACTGATAGTGTGCGCTGATGGTGGCACGTGTGTTGGATCATTTAGCTCCCCTCAAAATGGTTGAGCTGAATGGTGCTAATACATGCGTCATGTTCGTGAACGGGCGCCGTCAATAGGGACTGGTCGTCTCTTTGCTGCCATGGCTTAGGCTGAATAATTTTTTTTTTTTCGTCTTTTCATTACGGACGCTTTTAACGTTCTGCATCGTTCTCACATGCATAATTTTTAACCTGAGTCATGTAAACAAGACTTTATAACCATATTATTTTGATTTAAAAGAGTGTCCATGGAGTTTCTTGCCCGTTCTTCTCCATAAGTACCTACCTACGCTTTGGAATGGGCAACTAGCTTCATCTTTCTGACTGACCGACCCTTGACAATTCAAAAGTGCCTGTAATTGGTTTAATTGAAATAAACGCTTTGAGGTTCGAGTTTGAGTTTGTGTTACGCAATTGCCCAGTTGGGGGTATTGTGTTACCAACTGGGTTGTGGAGGTCAGACCTTCAGATCAGGCAGTCGCTCCATATGAAATACTTGTATTCAGCTGCATCCGTTTGGACTGGAAACCGACCCCAACATAGTTGGGAAAAGCCTATGGCAGACTGACTGGCATTGACGTAGGCATGCTGGAGTGAAGAGTAATATTAAGTTGTGTACAAGTTAAGGCTCCTACAAACAGGCATGAACCGCTCGTTGCCCGACTTGCGGTGCCTTTGTGTCGCGCGCGATTTTATCGCGTACCGCGCCTGTTGTCTTTAAACAGTTAAGTTACGACTAATATCGCTATAATACTGATTATAAATTAGACGTTTTCTATCTGAATAGGTATTATTAAGTGATGAAGTAAGTAACGGAACAGGAAGTTGTCTGGTCAAATGGTACAGTATGAAGAAAGTTCTCAGGAAAAGCCCTTTATGAAGGACCTCTAGCTCAATATCTGTTAGCGCGGGGAGCAATATAATAGTGGACGTGTAATTTTGGCAATGGTTTAATTCCGTCTTGTTAACAAATACAACTTCCGGACAAACAATAAGAGAGGAGTTTCGTCCGTCGCGGTGGAGTCCGTGGAAGCGAGTGGTCTGGTCATCGGGCCGAGCCGTGTCGTCTGCTGCCTGCGCGTGCAGGCTGCGCGCAAGGTATTGTGTTGGCAATTATAAATTGAAATCACTTTTCGTGTCTGTTTGCGTGACCGTGTTGTTCTTTTAAACTACGCAACGATTATTATGCGGTTTTCACCATCATTTAGATAATTGATAAGGTTTATGTGTAATAAAATATAATAAAGAAATCTTCATGTTCTGTCAAATCGTAAAAACCGTGCGAAGTAGGAGCAGGTCGCTAGTTAAAAATAAAATACTAATTAAATCCGATACGATTCTTGGGTAAAGGGACAAAACAAAAGAATAATCACCTCAGGAAAAAAACAAATGAAAAACCAAGATACACCTTTTGGTAGGGACAGAATTAAGCATGTAAAATATATCCAATTGGGGATTCTACCGCACATATCATAATTCAACTAACCACTGGAAATCCAATAAAAGCCCAGCAAATATTAAATAGGTATAGGTTCAGTATTTATACGTAACGTGAGCACCGAGTTCTGCTGAACTTAATTTTCAAGTCGAAAGAAACATGTGAAAGGTAGAGAGATATGATATAGAGAGATATGTTAAAGAAAGATAAGATAAAATCAGAGACAGTTGTCTAAATTAAATGACATTTATGTTTGTCATTTAATTTAGACAACTTTCTCTGATTTAGCTCATGTTTTCGGAACGAACGAAATTCGTTTTGAAAATTCAGTTGGGATCGCGCATAAGTTTGCAAGTATCGTGGAACAACAAGATGTCTCCAAGGACCAGTTTTTTGAGATAGTCCCATATATCTTATCTCTCGCAATCTTTCACATGTTTCTCAAGAAAAGACAAAACAAGGAGGAAGACATATCAAGGTGTAGACAAATGACCGTCAAAAATGACAATACCCGAAAAAGAATTGCTTTACTTGTCTATTTTCGGCCAAAACACGAACAATATTCCACAATCCTAACACTGAGAGATGTACCTCTCAGTGTTGGGATTGTGGAATATTATTTATATAACCCAGTATTTATAATAATAAAGTTCAGTCCAAAGTTACTCTGAGCTTAATTTTCACGTTATAATTGCTTCGTTACGAACCGCTACCGAAGTTAGACTACTATCGCTGTTACACGAATGCTATTGAACGAATTTATAGCCACAGAAATGAAAACAAAGGTGGGTTAGTTTTATTGGAAATAAGGCTAGCAGTTTGTGATCAGATTTATGAAAGAGAAGAGAGTTTGAGTTTGTAGTTTCCAGTGATACCTTTTCTCCAGCCTTTTTCCTATCAGGCGCAACGGAAAACATCGTGAGGAATATCCTAGTACCAAATATCCGAAGACATGTGACATCTACCAACCCGCACTGGGCCCGCATGGTGGATTACGGCCCACTCCAGCGGTGGTAAGATTAAAGGCTGATTGTGTATGTATGATTTCTATTTAAACAAGACGAAATATCAGTATCAAGCCAAATTGGTGGCGGAAAACTGCAAGCCTCAATATACCCCTCTTTTCTCATTTCCAAAACAGGTCAAAATATAATCAACTAAGCTGAAAGCGGTCCTTTGAAATGCCTTTACTAGTAAATATATTTACACTAGAATAAGGTCTGAGGTGCATTCAATAAATTCTTGCAAGTATGTGGGCGAGGTCAACGTTCTACCCTCTCGCTGAAGATTCTCTATATTGAGTACAAAGTGGAGGCAAATCTTGTAATTGATAGTTGAAAGTTGAAAGGAAAAAAGTGAGTTATTTTCTTAGCCCCCTACTAATAAACGTATTATATCAGATAAATAGTTACACACCGATTTCTCTCTTTCAGTCGTCAGTAATTTGACTTTCGAAAGAAGAAGACAAAGCGTTCGTTGTGTAACTACAAGGTGAAATTGAAAACTTGCGACGAATCGAAATGGGAGATTGTACTCATTATTATAAACAACTTTTAGTATAGGACCAAACCTGAAATCTGAATTTATAGAGGACCACAAAGTATCCAATTACAAATTCACCAATTTTGTTTCACTCGAAACAGTTCCAGCCGCTAAATAAAAAACTCTGTAACAGAAGGACCAAATATATTTGTAAAAAGGACCAGAAAAATATATATAACACTATGTATGCGCCACGGATAAAACATTAGACTGTTGTGCTACTTTATATGCGTCGAAGGCTTAACCGATTTCCAATTCAGGAGTTCAGCTTAGAATATATAAACTAAGTTCTATCACGCTCGGTTTAACTTCTAGTTTGCTTAGCACTGCCTCCATAGCTGTGAAATGGTTGTTTCTAAGCGGTCTTCTTATATGCTTCATTAATCTTGTAAACGGGTTCTTATTTCTTATGAGAATATAAACGGCTCACCAGCACATGACATACATAAACCCTGAGAGGTTTTGTTGTACTTACCTACTTATCCTCAAATTGTAAAATATGCTTAGTGTTTTGTAAATAAATAATAATGATGTAATTATACAGATAACAATAAATTTAAGGTTGAAATTGTGCCATTTTCAAAAGTTATACTAAAGTAAATGTGCAGGATAATCTCATTGAACAATGAGCTGAGACATATTAACTTTGCCAATTTTATTGTGATAGTGCAAAATTTTAAAATATGCTCAGTGTTTTGTAAACATTAATGTAATTATACAGATAACAATAAATTTAAGGTTTAATTTGGTTATATTGTGCCATTTTCAAAAGTTATACTAGAGTAAATGTGCAGGATAATCTCATTGAACAATGACCTGAAACTTATTAACTTTACCAATTTTATTGTGGTAGTGCAAGCATTGACCAAACAACAACTACAACTACAAACAATATTATGAGCTTTGAAACGAGATTAAATTGAAAAGAACTTTAAGGATCAGGGGTCCGTTAATCTCATGAAAATATTAGGTAAGAATAAGAAAACAAAAGCTATGAATATTAAAAAGAAATATTCTGGCGAAAACATATATCAAGATAAAAGGGCCATTGACAACGATGATAAACAAGCTACTCAAGTATACAAAGGTCAATGAGATCCTTATCCTTGACCAATGAACCTTAAAGTTCATCTCCACGGAAACAAGGATTTCTGTATAACAACCCTCGACGTGGAGAACGAGACGGCGGCGAGACGAAACCCGTAAACCCTTGAAACAATAAACCGACATAACCTCAAGTTTATTTCAACTAATCCAATTGTAGACACTTACAGAGCTCTTGGAAAATTCCAAGAGGTCGTTGACCTAGAGATACTTTGTGTAGACGGTGACATTGCAAAAGACGAGGGATTGGCGATGGAATATCGCGAAATTATGACTGCCACTTTGAGAAAAAAAAACTAAATATAAAACCTTATTAGAAACTACACAAGAATAAGAAAATAATACAGACGTCACTTTCAACAATAGTAAAAAAAAAGATTTCTAAAAATATGACATCAACCTGCTTACTCTTCTTTTCAGTTCATCTAATTGCTTACACTCGAAAAACCTCGAAAACACAAAGAGATTTGAGACCTCAGACAAGCCTTTTGTCGAGTTGAAGAAGATGCGCGATCATAGATAAAACACAGTCCAATTACCGTGGTCCTATTATCCGAAGCACTGATTAACTTATCTATCGAAAGACTTGTTTGTATTGGTCGATGTGTAGCCTTCGTTACTGACAACTGAGCTTGGATACTGCTTAGATAAATAATATCCATTGATTTTGTTTTAGAAATACTGGCAGAAAGTTTGGGGTTTTCGTAATCGAGAATTGATGAAATTTTAAAAAGTCCACTAAGAAACTTCTTAGTTTACTTGTATATTTAATCTGAGATCTGTTTTGGAAACATCAGACTACGCTGTAAAAGTTATGCTAGGACCCATGGTAATACATTAAAAAAGTTTATAAAAGATTCCAGAACCTCTAGCTTTTTTCGTCCGTTAAAAAATAGGAAAATTGCATACCCTCATCATGATGTACCAAATAATTATTGATGGTTTAAGTACCTAGTGGTTTTCGCAACATACCATCAAATTAAAAATCTTAAATTTCTAGGCAGATGTCATTGTTAACGTAAATTATACTGATTCTGTTGTTAAAATTAAAACCTTCAAGTTTAAAATGTCCAATTCCCAAAATGTCCACAGACTTCAAAATAATTATTCATATCCTAAAATGAATTAGAATACAAGAAACTGCACCGTGATTCAAAATATCGAAATTGAATTCGAATCAAATGTTTCACTGATGGTTTCACTTGAGCGATTTCAAACTTTGAAAATGGAACTCTCAACTTGTGTCCGTGGGGAGAGATGTCGCTGCACGTCGCCGAGAGAAAATGGCGACCAACGTGGCGGCGACGTGAAACGTCCGACATGTCGCCTGTTTGACAGCCGCTGGGGATATTATTGCAACGGCAAACAGGGTAGCCTACATGTTGATACTGGTATTTTTTATTTAAAAAAAAAACTAATATTATTTACGCCGTATAGTTATATAAGTAGAATATTTCCTTTTGATGAAGTAAGAAGACAATAAATAAAGACAATGATGAAACTAGGTAGTCTAGTCGT
Organism: Mesoligia furuncula; assembly: GCA_916614155.1. Classification (NCBI taxonomy): domain Eukaryota; kingdom Metazoa; phylum Arthropoda; class Insecta; order Lepidoptera; family Noctuidae; genus Mesoligia; species Mesoligia furuncula. Next base: position 20,098,086 of record OU744809.1, on the reverse strand, counting down.
GGAACGAGAGAGAACGTTTTATTTATCCAGACCGAACAGATGCCTCTCCTGGGATGTAAGGAAATAGGCTTGGAAGCATTTGCAAACCAGAATGCAAATTGGTAGCAATCTTTTCTAGATTTCTGGAAGAATTGGACGTCGATTTGTTTGACTTTTGGTTCCAATAACATTCTTAAGGAGACTGGTGCCTAAATAATAAATTATTGCTTAATTAACCAAGCAATATTGGCGATTCATTTTGAGAGAACGTTTAGAATATTTAAATTGAACTAAATATTATTTTAAAACAACTCCAATTGTATATTTCAATTTGAATTAGGTTCTCATTGAAACCCTTGTTCATTTATTATACTAAAGCAATCAAGTTTTCAATTTATTCTGTCTTTGCTGAGGTATCGAATTATAATGAAACAAGGGACCTACTTGGAAATGGCTAAAACTTTATATTGTGTTGATAACATGTAAGTACCTGCGGAGCTTTTAATCAATAGTTTTTTGGTGCTGTCAAAAAGCCTGTGAAATCTGAATATCGTGAATTACAAAATAGAACATGAACACGTGGTAGTTTTATTTTATTTCCTGTGCCTTGTGTCGAATATCACTGTGATTTTATTAGCAGTACAGTATTGTTTCACTGAAATTGTAAAATAACAAACGTTTTATGATACTGAAACTATAATATTCCCACTTCTGGGACACAGATCTCCTCTGTGAGAGGGAGTGGACCGTAATCCACCACGCGGGCCCTGAGTGGGTTGGTAGATGTCTTCGAATTTTTGGTTTGGCTTGTTTCTTTTTCGTTTTGAGAGCAGTGGTGATGAAATATTTCACACGAAGTAAAGTGCTTTTCAGAATTCGAACCTACGACCTACAACTCGTAAGTCGCGGTCGTTTCCCCGAGGCCACCACTGCTCGTATAACCCTGACACAAATCGAAGAAAAACAGGACGTTAGATAAAATTATTAGGGTGACATAAATCCTGTCGCCCAATCGGAAATCAACAATGGAATCGTAAGCTAAGGTCCCATTGCGACTTACGGAGCGCCGCCGTCGACGCGCCATGACAGGAGAAATTTGGACCGTAGCCAGATCTACCCCTAAATGTTACTTGACAGTAACAAGTTTTGGGACTAGGTAGCAGCAAAACTTGGCGAGAAAGTCTTGAGTAAGGGTTAATGGAGGGACAAAATTTAATGTAAACAAGTAACGTCGGATCTTGTTTACCGATATTTTTATTTAAAGGTAATTTGCACTTCTGGGACTTAATTGTTTTTAATTATATCGTTGATATCTGCTAGATTAGGTTTAAGGTTTTTTGTTATCTTGCTAATGATGAATTTCTTTTTCATGAAATTTTTTGTTTTTTGCTACAGTTTTCTTTTGTTTATTTCTGTAAACGAGAGCTGAAGTTGCACGCGTAAATAATCAAGAACAAGTAAAAAGGTACTGTACCATTAGCTACAAAAACTTTAACCCTTAGTCTGCCGGAACGTAGATCTACGCGAGACACAATGGCTTTTTAATTGTGTCTGTAATTACGGCACACAAGCGGTTAAATGATGGATTGATATAATATATTTCAAAATAAATTCAATCTGTATAATAAATAATTCATAATTTGACCTGAATCTGGATTTAAGAGCACTCATTAATTATTCAGAAGCACATTTAAAAGGTCGCTATGTATATGGTGTGGCTTAGTGGTTAGTACATGAATACTTCTATTGTTTCTGATTGAATTTGTGTTTTGTTGAACCTGTTTGAAGGAGCCTTTAATCGCTGAGCAAACGCAGCACCAGACATACTGAACATTCAATTTAAAACGGATGATTCACAAGTGCATAGAATTTTAGATCCTATAGTATCTTATATGATGTTATAAACAACTATTTTTATCATCCTATTTTATTAATAAACGAAGAAATAAAATATCTAGACAGTATTCTCTAAGAGATAGATAAAGAAAATATTGTATATTATAACATTACTACAATCTAGAAGCTGTTAATATAATATTCGTTCTTATTTGTTAAGAGCAATCTACTAAGCGTTTGTTTGTTAGATTTTAAACCATACTAAACAGAGTTTCACAGTAAGCAAAGCTTTGCCGCTAATATTCTAACACTAGTGTTTTAATTGTATATCTAAATTATAGTTACTTTTTGCTAAGTAATATTTTAGTTTCCTATGTTTAACGAGGATGAAAATATTATTTTCGGTGGTTTTATTATCTACTGTTTTACATTATCTACATTACAATAAGTTGTATTTAAAAATACTAAAATAACATATTATGTAACATAACATGCCTGTATTCCCCAGAGGGATTGGCAGAGATGTAACTATGGTACACCTATATCTCGCCCTTTATATTACCATTGTAAGAGGAGGAGAATCTATTGCCATGAACAGGGCACAAATGCAAGAACTTCACTACACTACAATACTGAGAAATACTGCTATTGAGATAAAATCCTGCACTGAAAAAACAAAATTTCTTACCACACCACACTAAAGCGATTTCATTAAGACTTACTGACTTCAGTAAGAAGAAATGTTTGTAAAACAGTAAAAGACAAAACAGTAAATTTTACTATTTTATTTTGCTTGAACATACTATTTACTAAAAATAACAAAAAAAAAGGAAAACCACCATTAATGTAATGTAAGCAAACCTCAATGGTTTGAACGATATCACCAAATGAATAAAACAGTTAATTTTGTGACCTTGTAGCTACTTAAAACGTTAAAGTTTACTGTCATGGCGGCAACATTTTGCCTCAAGTTTGAACTGTTTTCGGATCAGTAAAAATACTGTTAGGCTCATATGGAATTGTTTAAAGTAGTTCAGATAAATGTTTTTTCAATTTTTATTTACTGCTAATTTCTTTCAGTGTGATAGAAAAACTCAATAGCATATTGCCCGACCTAAGAGTCGAACCGTCCTGGGTTCGATATAAATCAAACAACTACCTACGTAAATGTTTGCTACAATAATATTACTAATATCGATGAATAAACACTTCCAATATCACACAAGTATCTGCTGAAATTACGCTAAAACTATTTTTTGCTGGAGATGCCAATCTTGACAAGACTAGCAAGCGAAACTTTTTACGTCTTGTGAAAAATCTTGTTGCAAAAGTGTTACAGCGATAACTGCGGCACCGCTTGTGTAGAACTTGTGAAAATATATCAAATAGTTGCCAAGATAAAATGTTTTGTAGAGAAAACCTATGTTCTCGATTTGACAATCAGCTGTTTAGATTCTATCAAGGATGAGAGGTTATTTGTATCATATGTGTAAAATATTTTAAATTCTGATGTACTTTTGCAATGGGATTACCATGTTAATTAAGCTAGAAACGAAAAAAAATCTGTTTCAGCAGAATTCTTACTCGATATTCCAAACTTGGTCCTTTATCAAAAGATGTTTATTTTCAATTCGGTACTTATTATCAACCCCTTAATTCTTTTAATAAGTAATATTGTTAGAGGTAAACAGTTAACTATACAATTTCAAAATTGCGAACGTCTTTCCTTTATTATTTCTTGTGCCCATTTCAAAAGCAACTTCTGCAAAGTTTTAGTGGAATTGCCATTGGAAGCTATTAGATTCAAGTTTAGCGTTAGCTGGATTATTATCAATTTTATTTATTTTAATCTTTCTATTTAACGAACTATAATTGTTGACATAAGTGACAATTTTATCATCATCATCTTCTTCACCTATGTCTTTGATACTATTACATATTTTGCTTCATACAATGTGTTATAGAGCTTTAATTTCGAAATGAATTCAAGTTTTTCGATATGAGACACACAATATAGTAGCATCTAGCATCGCGAGCATGTCATCGCTTTCATTTGTGTTCTCATGTCACAGCGAGGAAAACTTTTAAGGGGATGTTTACATTTCATGAATCTCATGTTAGATTAAGTTATATTGTAGGACTGTTTTAAGTTCCTGAATATGTTGAATCCGCTGCTGATACTTGGCTTTAAAACTTTGGCTTTTTACTTTTTTTTTTTTTTACTCTTGTTTATGAACTGTAACATCGTTAACTTATACAAAGTGAATTTATTTCTATCTACCTACTTAATCCACTAACTTCTACCAAACTACCCACACTAAACTAAGATAAACAAACATAATAAAATTGCTTCCAAAGAATTTGACCTAAATAAGAATCAGGAGTTTCTCTAACATAGAGACTATGTATATATTTTGACATATCGTATGGTTAACTATATAAGCGTTGACCTATTTGTGTTGGCTATATAGCTAACACTGGTATATACCAGTGCTAGTAGCTTTGAGTCCGTTAACCGAAACTCCGAAACTAATTTGCGGTACCAAACACATGTTATAAATGCTGCCTTCGTTGTTTTCTTATTACTCGTTGATTAGATCTTATTTCATTCTTTTGTGTTTTCAAGCTATGTTGATTCTACTTTGTGTGGATTCTCAGGAACTTAAATCACAATTAGAGCTCTTGCTTGTTCCTTTGGGATTGGAGCATTAAGTTTAGGTCCTTCGCTTTTCTTTCATAGGTTTCTTATTCAAGGATTGTCAATTTAAAAGAATGTGACGTAACACCAGTTACCTCTATTTTGTAGAACTTCCATTAGAAGAAGGAAATGAAATTCTGAACAAGCGGAAACAAGCTGCAATATGTGACGGTAACTATTGGCTGTGTGCAACTGTTTGTAGCCAATATTGCGACGGTTACAAAAAAATATGACCTCCCATAACTTTGTTGGTCTGCGCAAATAGAGACATCCATATTGCATTCGTTAACAGGTAACGTTTTTGTAAAACATTTTCAGGAAACGGAAAATTAAATGATGTTTTCGCTTGCATTTGTGGGTTCACAGAATTCCTTTGAAAACGTAGTTTGATTTGATTTATATTTTTGTTTGCATTCTAACAATTCTGTTAAATCGGATCGATACGGAATTTTTATCGGAATTTATGAATAGTTCCGAATTTTATCAGGATTCATATTTTCCATTTCACTCTTTCCGAGAATTTCACCGGAATCCGAATAGTCCCCACTCACTATTAAGATTTTATTTGTGCAGTATTTTTTTTAATACACACTCCACGTCATAACAATTTGGGGAATATATGTGTTTAAATAATATATGTGTTTTTGAGTTTTATACTAGACTTTTGTGATCTTTTCCGATAAAATCGTCAATTTGTATAGAATCGAAACTTTGTAGGTTAGTTTTTAGTTTAAAAATAAATGTAAAACCTAATCCTTCTTCCGCAGAAAAATATTTTAAAAAACTATTTTTGATTTGGTTAAACTTTTTTCTTTCATTAAACTTAAACATAAATATAGGTTAAATTACAATACATAATGAAATTTTGCTGTTATTTACCACATTACAATCATCATCTACGAAGGCAACAAATGGAAGCATTAGTGCTGCTATTCTAGCGGTTGTAAGCTTTGGCTTCATCTGGACCTTTCTAGAAAATGCGCCATCTTGCATTTCTGGAGTAACAAAAAAATCGATTTGAAAATCGAAGAACGTAACAGAAAAAAAAATGTTGTGACCAAAGGGTAAGTATATAAAACAAAAAGAGGTTGAATAGCTAAGTTTGACGTATTTTCTTTATCCAGATTAGCCTAAGGCTTTCTAAACACAAATAATTTTTTGAAAACCTTTAACTTACTCTCCGGTCTAAACGTGACTCGTTCTGAAATAATAAAATATTCTGTTAATCGTTTTGCTTTAGCGATTTATCGCCCATTAAACGTTGTATTGTATTGTTAGGTTCTAAGTAACCCTAAACTTGTTTTAATACATTGTGAAATTAAATATTTTAAGCTTTGAAGATTTATAGATCATTAAAAATACTGTAAAATGCACTCGATAGAGTTGAGTTTAGTGTATTAAATGTATAAAGTTTCTAGTGTACCCAAGTTCTTTATAAAAATATATTTAAAAAAAATCTATGGCCACGAAGACAGCAAGCGAAATTCTATTCTTTTTACCACTTATTTGGCTTTAAAGCACATTAAACGATTAATAAAATCATAATACATTGCTTCGTGACTAAACTACTTGAACTAACACCTTGTCTACAAAAGAAGCAATGTACGACGACATTTCTCTGTTAAAAAAGTACTAGAATCAAAAAGGTCGTAAGTGCTCACTTTAAAGTTACACTTAGGACATTCTTAAGCTCTTTTAGAAATGTTAAGGAGCACTTAAAGCTATCTTAGAGGCCACAGACACATGTCGTGTTTGAAACATTTTAAAAGCATGTGCACTTTCCTAGTCACCCACTAGGAGAATTTGCTGGAGTGTCACTAAGTAGGGACACTTGACGTCTAGTAGGTAATGTGTTTTAGTTTTCACTTACCTGTTTATACCGGAGCATACATGAAACAAAAGAACGTATTTATTAGTTTGATACAAAAAAATAAGTGATATAGGCTATATTATATAATATGAAAGTACATAATTATATCGACTGAGGTGTCTAATTGTCCATAGAACTAATTTAGGTAGCAAGCCTGTTAAATTCTAGTGCTGAGTACTACTAGGTAGGTTCTATTTTTTACCCGAGTACGGTTATGATTTGAACTGAAATACACACAGCCTTGTGTGTATTTCAGTTTTAAAATTGACATGACATTATGTACAGAAAAGGACAGAATTTTCCAAAGCTTAAAATCAAATTACAATCCATAAGTCTTACCCGATTCAAAAGTGGGACGTTGGTATTACTTCATGAGATTTATTTCCCATAGGATCGACTCTTTCATCAGAACCAGATTTTACAAAGGACCTGGGGCCCTAGTCTGCTATTTTTATAAATTCGTCATTCCAACACGATCCCACCACCATCCCATTGTCATTTCGCTAAAAGTTCGTAATCTGCTAAATTCATAATGGCTGATCATTGGTCGGTCAACGGCACAGAAATTGTACGATACTCGTAACGAATTAAAAGCAATGACTGCACAATGACGTTCTCATGGTAGGTAACTGATCAAAGAAACTGACAAAACTTTAGCAGATTACCGCGTAAGTCAGTTTTTTCATTATGTACGAGATTACCATTTTATGCCATTTCTTTCAATGGAGTGTCAGTGGTTGACCATTGGAAAGTCATAATGACGCCATTATGTTAGTAGATTACCATACTTGTCAAAATCAACAATTATGAAATCAATGATAGACCATTTTGGCACTATTGTAATAGCAGACTTGAGGCCCTGAGAGGCAACTCCCGTAATTTTAAGAACGTTCACAGTCTAATTTTGAGATTGAGATCTGTCAAAAATACTTCTAGCTTAGACAAGGAAAAGTATAGACGGCGGATATCTCCGTTTCATTTCCACAAGAAAGGGATAAAGTATTGAGTTATTATAAGTAACAGAAAAGGATAAATCTATAGGTACTATTTTCGTCTCTCAGTGCGTGCCAGTTTTTTCAAGGCAGCTACTCATGTAGCCTATGTTAGTTAAGTTAGTTTTTTGTCTCATGTGTGGCCACGCTACCCGATGCTCTATAGCTTTCTTACTCTAAGACTTCTAGTTTCCCCACATTTTTTGACAAGTTTTGACGTTGATTTTCGCTGAGTTGAGATTGCAACTAGATTTTAAACGATTGGTCTTCAGATGTTTTCTAAGAACTAGATTTTCACAAAGGACTAGTTTTATGCTTTAGGGAAATTCACATCAAAAATTTGTTGCCATAAATACCATTCAGGTCGATAAATCATTAGAAATCGATAAGGCTGTTACCACAAAACAATAAAACAAATAACAAATCAACCAATCTTAAACCGAGAATCGGAAATAAACTGTGCATAAATGAAAAAAAAAATGAAAAAAAGGAAGTGAAGGCTCGAACAGAATCGAAACATGGCCTATACTAACAAAACAATTATTTTCATTGCGTTTCAGAATCTTGTTCAGTCGGATGGCCGTGTTTTTTGCGGCGACGCGCCGACGTGGCGCCTGTCGCGACCCCCTGTATCTACCCTTGGTGGGTTGTGCAAGGGGTGAACTGAGCGGAAAACTAGACTTTTTACTCTAGATATTTTTATTTGTACTGAGAGTAGGGAAAGACCAAATAAACGATGGATGTGTGAGAAAGATGGTGATGGCTCGAAATGGGGTGACTACCGAGATGACAACTAATAGTGAAGTGTAGAAGACAACGACATGTGCTGACCCCAATTAAATTGGGATAAGGGGAGGAGAATGATGATGGTGAGTTGCAATTTTGCTATCATCGATTTTATAAATACAAACAAAAACTGGATCCTCCCTTGAAAGTAAGTAAGTGCAACTTGAATAAGAATAGTACGTTTATTTATTTACATACAATTTTGAGTAAACAATTACGAACGGCACGCGCGAAAGGCAGAATGCTATTCGCGCGTTTTTTATTTTTTCACAAACTTTTCGTTTTTATTTTGGTTCGCGCGTTTTACTTTATCATACAGCCTGTTACTTCATTACTTGTTTATACAATGTTCGTGATTGATTTCTTTGGTGATTAGAACGATTACTAACAATATCCACATTCCAAATTCAAATCACTTTTAGTCCCTAGGGATTAAAGAGCTATTTTACTCCCTGTTTACGAATAATACATACACTAGCTCTTTTTAAATAGATGTGATAAAAAGTATATTTTCCTATTTCACCGTAAAGTACCTACCAATTCGTCACTTAATTTGACAATTAAAAAGTACTATTGAAGTGGTACCCGTAGTGTCTGTGGGCTGATTTTGTTTAGCCATTTAATATGTAAAGTGCTTGTTTAAGAATCATGCAGTGATTATTTAGTTGCCTTGTTATTAGCGAAACCTTTTTCGTGGAACAAAAATAAATTCTAAACTTAATAGGCATTTTTGTCTACCTAGGAGGTTATCGGCCGTTTATCCTGCGGAGGCCTTTATAATATTACTAGCAGCGCCTCGCGGTTTAACTGCATAAGTGTCATATCGGGATAAAAACTACCCTATGCCCTCCCCCGGGATGCAATCTATCTCTCTGCCAAATTTATCGAAATACCTTCAGTGGTTTAGGCGTGAAAAGGTAACATACAGACAGACAGACACAGTAACATTCGAATTTATAAATTAGTATGGATAAGGCCTTTTAGCCCTTCGTAAGCATTATTTCACGATACCTACGCTTATTTAGTTTTTATTTGTTTTTATGAAACCGCTGATCTCTTTCTTTTGTGCCACAAGCAGAGTACTCTCCGGGCGAGGCTCGCTCCGTGCCTCCCCGAATGAACACCCTGTTACCATGTAAATAGCGAGTTCCCGTACCCTGGTGTACTTACTGAGGTTACCGCGACACATGCTAAATATCTTACAATTATTCACAACAGCACACACGACTTTGTGATAGACTTGAAGTTTTTTAAAACAGTTATATGACAAAGTAAGTGGGTCTGTGGGGAAATTTATTTCACACATTACGTCAATTTGCTGTGTTATAAGCCATTACATAGATCTGTCAAAGGATGACAGTTGTGATTTGAATATACTATCTGTAGCTATAGTGACCTCTGCTGCCCCGGATGATCCCGTGGAAGTGGCGAAGTTTTTGAGGCAACAAAATTATGATACACAGGGTTATTGGAAAAACACCAACAACCTCTTAAGAGGTCATTGTACTCACCATTATGAACAACTTTTACTATGGGACCAAACCTGAAATCGCGAAAAAAAAAATGAGACGTTCCCTACATTTATGTTCGTTTATAACTCGTCAAAATGTAGGGAACAGCTGATTTTTTTTCGCGATTTCAGGTCGCACGAATGACAAAATACATTATCCTAAGTAAGAACCGATTTTCCCACCGTCCTATATTATCGAAAACAAAAATCAATCATTAAACACACAACCAAGAGTCATTGCATGTTTTTCAATAAAAACAATATTTTAACCCTTTCTTGACTACTGTATCATTTTTTTTACAAAATTCTCTTTACTAACTTGGTGGCCCAGTGGTAACGACCACGACTTACGAGTTGTAGGTCGAACCCTGACAGGTGTTTTATTTTGTGTAAATTATTTCATCACCACTACTCTAAAAACGGTGAAGGAAAACATCGTTAAGAAACCGGCATGTCTTGGAACTAAAAATTCGACGACACGTGACATCCCCCAACGCGCACTTGGCCCGCATGGTGGATTACGGCCCACTCCCTCTCACGCCTGCCTGCGGAGGCCTGTGTTCCAGCAATGGGAACATAATAGGCTGAATATGCTTGTCTGCTAATACGAAAAACATACAGACTTCACGCAAAAAAACCTCAAAAGTGCAGTTTAGATGCCTCTGGCAGTTGACTACTCTGTGCAAACATGTAAGCAAAAGGTATTTCAACTACATAGTGCAACTAGCTCAAGGCTGCTAAAGGAGGTGGAAAAATATCAACATGGTTGCCAAGCTCTCCTAGTGACAGGTATTGAGTTATTTGCTACCGACCTCTGCGGGGTTGGCACTCCATTCATTATTTATGCGGAGAGTTTACGAACAAAATGTGTGCCGCGTTTGCACAGAGGAATGTTGGGACAAATGCTTCAACGGAGGATTTGTTCAATGATTTACTTTTTATTTATTTTAGCGAATCGAGTTTTGAATATTTTTTGTTTGTTCATGTGTAATTTAGGGTTTGGCGACAGACGGTTGATAAGGATTTCGGCTCGGATTATGATTCAAAAAGTAATATCTGGCGTCGAAAAATTCCACCGCGTCGCTGTCGACTTGTAATGTGGGTTGGGGTACCCACATAGGGTAGATTCTGGCGGCATTGTTACGTTGTATCGTAAAATGCTTTGCTTCTAAGTATATGTATAAGTTGTTATTTTTGTTTACATATTTCATTTTAATACTGAATAATGTAGTATCTAGTGAGGGTGGGTAGGCTCTTCGGAATTTATATTTGTTTGAACTTTCAACCTTATAAACCAACCCAACCCAACCTTTAACCTACCAAGTCTTGATTAATTAGACAATTAATTATCCCCCCGGTTTCCTCACGATGTTTTCGTTCACCGTTTTGAGAGCAGTGGTGATGAAATAATTTACACAAAGTAAAGCGCCTGTCTGGGTACGAACTTACGACCTACAACTTGAGGAAACCGGCATGTCCTAGAACCGAAAATTCGAAGACATGTGACATCTACCAACCCGCACTGGGGCCGCGTGGTAGATTATAGCCCACTCCCTCTCGAAGAGAGGAGGCATCTGTCCCAGCAGTGGGAACAATATAGGTGATTATGATGATGACGTCACCCCAAGGTGCTAACGTGCAAACCCGTTACATCCCCCCAGGAAATAGTCCTAAAACATTTTTGAATTACTTGAACAGAATACTAAAACTTCCAATTATCAAAACATATACCGAGACTGACACAGAGAGACACAAAGGCATTTATATCCGGGAAAATAATTGAATTAAAAACCGGGTATTTAAATATGAGTACTGTTTCCTTCGCACGTTTTTTCCAAATGATCGCGTAGGGAATACTTATACAACTCAAGTAAAATTTAGGACTTCGTTAAAACACGTTCGTGCTCGGAATATTATGTAGAGTTTTCTTCTTTGACGTCTAAAATAAAACCCGAATTAGCACGTCTTGTTTTCTTTTTACAAGCTTTTATTTAGCTTGCACTGTTCGTATACATGTAAGTAAGTATGTATGTAAGTTGTCCGTTAAAATTTGCAATCCATTTTTCGACCATTTGTTGGTATCCGATTGGGCTGAAATTTTGTATACACCTTTAGTTCTGGTAACAATACAATGTGCAATACTCAATATTGTAATAATTTCAATATGGCCGCCGCTCTAAGATGGCGGATTACATATTTTTTCTCAACCCCCTTAATATGGGTATCAAATGAAAGGGCTTGAAGAGTAGAAAACGATAAAGTTAGTAAAATTAAACTAAATTCAATATGTCCGCCGCTCCAAGATGGCGGATTACATTTTTTTTCAATCCCCTTAATATGGGTAAATGAAAGGGCTTGAAGAGTAGAAAACGATATACTAAATTCAACATGGCCGCCGCTCCAAGATGACGGATTAAAAATAAGTTTTACAAAACAAGCTGACCACAAATCAAAACTAAAAAAAAGAAAGAAAAATGTTAATAATAAAACTTTACCTAAGACTTAAAAGTAAAATATAAAATGATGAATGACTCTGTCATTTTAAAATATATATAAATTCTAAAAGCTTGAGGCACTATGTACGGTTCCCGTTATACAGGTGTACCTACTACACAATAACAGTGCCTTAAGCGTTTAAAATTTATATATCTATTTTAAAATGACAGTGTCACTTAAATTTATTTTTTTCTTTTTAGTTCTCGTTATTCTTTATTTTTTTAGGTTACGTTTTTATTTAAATAAAAGCTTATTTTTTAAAACTTTTTTTTAAATTTTCATTTTACAATAGGGTTTTTTCCTTTACCGAATCTGCATTTTTTATACAAAATTCTCGTATACAGTATGCCTAGGCAGAAGGGCTTGTGGCGAAGTAATAGCAGCCGCATGGGTCGCTCGATCAGGTTAAGCTACGCTTGCCGCGGTTGGACCGTGGATGGGTGACCATATTTACAAACCAAGACCATCCGTGTCTCGGAAAGCACGTTAAGCCGTTGGTCCCGGCTGTCATTTGTGGATCTTTGACAGTATTTACGGGTCGTTAGAAGCCCGAAAGTTTGACGATCAGTCTTACCAAGGGGTTTGTATTACCCAGTAACTGGGTTGTGGAGGTCAGATGGCAGCCGCTCTATGTAAAATACTGGTACTCAGCTGCATCCGGTTAGACTGGAAGCCGACCCCAACATAGATGGAAAAAGGTTAGGCGGATGATGATGAGTTTGTCCAGGGCCGAAACAAGTATCTGTAAAGGCGTAGAGAAATATTTACGACTCTAGATATTTCTGAAAATGTTATAAAATATTTTGTTTCATGCGGGAATCGTTATCACAACCCGTACGGTATGCATTTAATCTGTATAAATAAAATGCGTGTATTCAGAAATATGTGGTCAAATTTATGGCTGTGCTACAGACCAGAGAGCAGTGGTGGCCAAGTGGTAACGGCCGCGACTTACGAGTTGTAGGTTGTGGGTTCGAACCCAGACAGGCGCTTTACTTTGTGTAAATTATTTCATCACCACTGCTCTCAAAACGGTGAAGGAAACCATCGTGAGGAAACCGGCATGTCCTAGAACCAAAAATTCGAAGACATGGTGACATCTGCCAATCCGCACTGGGCCCGCGTGGTGGATTACGGCCCACTCCCTCTCACCGAGAGGAGGCCTGTGTCCCAGCAGTGGGAACATTATAGGCTGATAATGGATGGATGGATGGATGGTACAGACCAGGGTTGTTGCGAACATCAGCATCAGCGGAACTTCAGCATCATTTTCAACATCAGCATTGATCGATACTGATTATTAATGCTGAAGTTCTAGTCGTGACATGACCGCAGGGGGGGCGGGCCTTATAGCACGTGTTGTTTTCAGTTGCGAGTTTTGACCAATCCAGAGGTCGACCGCAAATATTGCGATTATAAACAAACGCTAATTATTACTAAACTACAATTTTTTATTAAGAGTCACAAAATTATTGAACCAACCTTTTATTTCAACACCAAGGTGTGCAACTTTTAGGTATAAATTCATAATGGTCACTGCTTTTAAAGAAAACAATTAAAATCAGCGTCAGCATCAGCATCCGCTGATGTGAAAAAACAACCATGCATGCAACATGCATCAGGAACAACCACTGACTAAAGACCTTCAAACTGACAAACTTTCTCCGTGGGAACAACATCGTAATCGAGAAAAAATAACCAGCAGTCCCATACGTTTGGGTCGAGTAAGAATTGAAGTTTTGTATAGGACATCATTCATCATCATCATTTCAGCCGAAAGACGTCCACTGCTGGACATAAGCCTCCCCCAAAAGGGGGGGTTTGCCATAATCGCCACGCTTGGCAGGCGGGTTGGCGATCGCAGTATGGTATGGTGGTGGAATGCATAGAGAATGCTGCTGCCCATTCTCCGGTACGACCCTTAGTCGCCTTTTACGACACCCACGCGAAGTATGGGGTGGTGCTATTCTTTAAGTCCGGCACCACACAGACTATATAGGTAGAGATTGTATAGGACAGTTGATCATTTTTCCGTCACCATCGTCGTCAACATAACTCGTACTAATGGTTGGTAAAGCTTATCGCTCAGGCACTGCTGTCATCTTTTTTATTTGATAAGTTAATCAATGTTATTTGATGCAATCTCTTTGACAGACAAATATTTTAATTTGTGAGTCCCGCTCGCGCGATACATAGAACTTACTTAGCAAAAGGGGCAAACAATTAATACAGCTGGTAATAACCTGACATAAGTTGGTTGGAAGTTCGTCTGGGTACTAGGATACCGGGACCAAATCCGGCTTATGTTAGACTTAAAGGCATAGTCCACAGTTATAGATACATCTAGATAACGCAAGAGCAACGACTTCGCGTGCCCAGCTTACGTACGCGCTCAGTCCTGAGTACTGTAATGCTATTCTGTAAAAATCGCACCGTGAAAACTTAGGTGAAGTGAGTATAAAGTGAGCTGTCAATAGTGTCAATCCATAGCGTCAGATGGAATGACAAGTCACTTTATGCTCACTTCACCCAAGTTCATCAGCATCATCATTTCAGCCGAAAGACGTCCACTGCTGGACACAGGCCTCCCCCAAAAGGGGGGGTTTGCCATAATCGCCACGCTTGGCAGGCGGGTTGACGACCGCAGTATGGTATGGTGGTGGAATGCATAGAGAACGCTGCTGCCCATTCTCCGGTTCACCCAAGTTATCACGGTGATATTTTAACAGAATAGCACCACTGTTGGCTGGGTGAGCGATGAGCGTGAGTGCTGGCGTTAGGCCTCAGGAGTGGGGCGAGACGGGTGCCGCACGCGTCTTTGAATCGATTTTGATTTTCCCATCACTAAAACTATTTAGTAATGCGAAAATCAAATCGATACAAGTGCGACTACTGCGACTTGCGACTACTGATACTTGCGTTATCTAGGTTTATCTACGTCGTCAGACTGAGTGCAGAAATTGAAGACCTTATATCGGCTTTTAGTTTACCTATACTACTGTGTATGTTCTTCTAAGATCTTGTGATAGACAATACAACAGACTTTACAGACCTAGAATAGGATAGAACAGAATAGAGTACTCATTATTAAGTATGCCATACGAATCCATTTATATATCTATGCCTATGGCATTAAGTCCGCCTCTGTACATTTATGTGCTTGAAGTATTAAATAAATAAATAAATATATATATAAAAACAATTACCGTGCGTTAGTCTCGCAAACACTCGATAATGGCTCGAACGATTGTGATGAAACTTTGGTACCTAAGTTGTTGTGTGCGCGCCGGAGAAGGTTCGTAGGTAACGTAAGATATTTGTGTAGAAATTGCGCTAAAAATAATCAGCTCCTCCGGACATTTATGTTTGCAAAACGTTAAAGAAGTTATGGAAAATCAGCTGGTTTTTTTTTGCGATTTGGTTTGATAAGCAAGGTTTGTCCAATACCCAATACTACCCAACACTACTTATTTATAACGACGACCCCTTTTCAGGTTTTTATTTCAGTTACACCTTGTATAAAGCCCTAGCAAAAACTAATATACCCAAACATGGCCGCTCCCCGTAAAATAAATTTTGTATCGGCAATAATAATATTGTGTGTTTTCAGTTACACGTACCGATAAAGCTACTAAAGCTTCGGTGTCCTAGAAATGTTGGGAGTGATCAATTTCAATCAATACTCGTGCTTTCAGTTAATGAGGATTAATACTTTTCACATTATGATAAACAGTTAAGATTCCATTTTAGAAAAAGAAAGTATGAGCGACAAGTTTCGTGCGCGCTTCGTTGATCTTGCCAATCAGAGAAAGGAAGAAATATGGCCGCCGCCGGAACGGCTGGCGACTTTACGGTGTCAAAAACGCTGTTTAGTATAACAACCAACTTACTTTCATAAATAAAATTTCAGTGATGTCATTCGCCACAAAATTGTAGACACTGAGTGACTGTCACCGGTCTCCTACATAATACCACTACTCATCATCATCTGCCTAGCCTTTTACCAACTATGTTGGGGTCAACTTCCAGTCTAACCGGATGCAGCTGAATACCAGTATTTTACATGGAGCGACTGCCTATCTGACCTTCACAACTCAGTTACTAAGTGATATACGATACCCCTTGGTAAGACTGGTTGTCAGACTTTCGGGCATCTGACTACCCGTAACGACTGTCATAGATCCACGATTGACAGCCGGGTCTAACGGCTTAACGTCATCCATCCACAGACCAACCGCGGCAAGCGTAGCTTAACCTGATCGATCGACCTGTGCGGCTGTTATTATTTAGCCACGGGGCCCTCCATAATACACTAGTAGCAACAAAAATACAAATGCGTCATCATTCTGCTCCCAAAACAATTTATTTGGGGTCGGCGCAATATGTCTTTTTCTTCCATACTTCTCGGTAGTCACCCACTTTCTAACCATAAGGTGAGTGGGGGTAAGTCGGAATGGATTTTCGATTCGATAAACAGTGTTGATGTGAAACTGTTGTGAAACAAAGGGATTCAAGTAAATAAGAGTAGATAAAATGATGTTTTGGGTAAAAGTATAGTGAACTTGTTTCTATAATGTTGACAGAAATCTTTTTGAAACAGTAGTTTATGTGAAAAAAGGTTAATAAATTTGATCTTAAGAAAAACAATATGTAGGGGAAAGATGAAATGCCGTAGGGGTAAGACTGAAATAGTGACTAGAATCGTATTCATGGGCAAACTGACCATTTATTTTTAACACAAAACGGGACATGGGTTTATAAACGACAGTTAGATGAAAATAAACACAACTTTTTAATTTTCTTTATTTAGAAAAAGTGTAACGTATTACAATAATTGTAATACGTTACACTTTTTCTTATCACTTTTCGTCTGAATATAGTATAGTGAAGAACACTAATTAATTATTAGTGTTCTTCACTATACTATATTCAGATTAATTATATTCTGACAAATAGCCATTCAGCGTGAAAATTGAAAATAAATTACTATTTATTTTCAATTATTATTTTTACTATTTATTTTATTTTCTAATTATTTATTTGCATTACAATTATAAATCTTTTAAATAAATTCGAACAAATTGTGAAAACTAAAAATCAATAATCAGGGGGCCTAAATCGCCACTTTAGTAGAATCATAAAAGGATAACATTATAAATCATAATGGACAGTTAACTATTAAGTTAATCGTATCAAATCCCATTTTTGAAGGATTTTTCAGTTATTTTTTTTGTCTGTGCTATAATACCAATCAATCCAATCCAAATCCAATCCCAATCTCTTTGATTTTACCTACGTAGTGCAGGGAAAAAAAGAAAAACACGGACTGTTTTCGCCATTTTATAATTCATAATGTTATCCTTTTATGATTCTCCAAAGTGGCCATTTTAGGCTCCTAGTTCAACATTCTTAATAAATCAAATTTCCTCTGACATATGTTTTTAAAACGCCACTATTTTGCGTCCCGAAGCTTTGTTTGGAGACAAAGGGACAGGTAACTGAGAAAAGGGACACTCCCATTCAAAACGGGACGTATGGTCAGTTTAGTCATTATGCCTGTGTGGTGATCAATAAACCCTCTGCTCAAATAATAATCTCTATTAGTCGTCATTTCAGTCACCCCCTTACTCATATCATCTTTCACAGTCCATCCATCGTTGCTTTGGTCTTCCCCTACTCTATAGCCACTGACATTCTTACTCAAAACGTTCTTCACGACATTTTCCTCATTCCTCCGCATCACATGCCCAACCATGACATAATAAGCAATTTTTTTTTGTAATTTATTTAATGATATTCAAAATATAGAGGTGTAACTTAAATCTAAACTCGCCAAACTTTTACGTTTGATGGCGAAAAATTGCGTAGGTATATGTAGTTTTTCAGATGATTACAAACCATGGGAAGTCCAAAATCAATTAGTGGATTTGCGTCAGTTAGAGACCTGTTCAAATATGTACCCACTTCTGTCCGCGCACTGTCACTCACTGTGTCACTTCTGTGTCACTTCTGTCTGTCTTCGTCCTCGCGAAATTTCTCGTTTCCCCAATCCACCCCGTCGCACCGAATCCACTACCCGCGCTATTACTACGTTTTCGCTTAGCATTTCTTCTTAGTTCTTAAGAATGTAACGTAAACGTCCTAACGTATTATAAAACCCTTCAGCTTTATTATTTGATTCATCATTATCATTTCAGCCGAAAGACGTCCATTGCTGGACCCCCAAGCACCTCCCCCAAGCACCCCCCAAGCACCTCCACTTCGACCGGTTCTGTGCTTCTCGCATCCAACGGATTCCTGCGCCTTCACAGGGTCGTCGGACCACCTTGTGGGAGGCCTTCCAACGTTACGTCTTCGGTACGCTGTCGCCACTCCAG
Source organism: Mesoligia furuncula (assembly GCA_916614155.1). Taxonomy (NCBI): domain Eukaryota; kingdom Metazoa; phylum Arthropoda; class Insecta; order Lepidoptera; family Noctuidae; genus Mesoligia; species Mesoligia furuncula. The sequence goes on along the minus strand of OU744809.1, from coordinate 20,079,542 downwards.
AACCTTTCGGCCATCGGCCATCTGTTTTGCGAGCAATGTGCCTTGCTCACTGCCACTTAGGTTTGGCAATTCTTCGGGCTATGTCGGTTACCTTGGTTCTCCTGCGGATATCCTCATTCCTGCTTCGATCACGCAGGGAATATTATTTAATTATTATTATACTAACCCCCTTTACTAATAAACGAATTATATCAGACGAATAGTTACACGCCGATTTGTCTCTTTCAGTCGTCAGTAATTTGACTTTCGAAAGAAGAAGACAAAGCGTTGTGTAACTATACAGACGCTATACAACGTTTAAATCTGTCAAACAGCCTTATTACAGAAGATTGTTTGTTAAAGAACAAAGAAATTAAATAAGTAATGTGCCGTGACCGCAATGATAGAAGCAAAATAAATCGACACCTCTCCTATAAGTCGGTAATCGATAAACTCAAATTTTACAGGAGAAATGTTTTCCTGTTTTTGATGAATATCTTTTCAACGCGTCGGAATATTGAGGTCATTGATACATCAAACGAAAGCAATTTTTTTGTGTAATCCAATTACGATATCAACATTAAATTGATTGTGTGAAAAACCTTGCAAATTTAAGAAAATAAATATTACAAACAGTTATTATGATCGGTAAATTGTTTCATTAATATACACTAGGTTACTGGTTTACGCCATTAGAATGAGAATGAGAATGGCGTAGAGAATATAGCAATAAGAGTAAGATGAAGAGAAAAAGTTTGGGGGCGCTTCGGTGGCGAAGTCGGAAGTGTGTGTGTGTGTATGTTTTGAGCGGACGCTACACGTCTTCACACCCACAGACACACCGTGCGTGTACACTTGGTTACAATTACCAATACCAGGGTAATTGCGTAATACACTATCTCTCTTACTAATAAACTTTGTATAGCGTCTGTATAGTTACACAACGCTTTGACTTCTTCTTTCGAAAGTCATATTACTGACGACTGAAAGAGAGAACGATCGAAGAGTTTTTCGTGAACTCTTCGATCTAGCTCTTGGACTATACCTTACTAATTGAGCTCATTATATCTCCTAAACTAAGACCTGATTAAATCTGTGACTTGGCGACTGATTCCGACTAATTGGCGAAAAAATATGGGATCTTCGCTAGTTTTTGAAATAATATATATTATCGTGACCCTGCTGTGGAGACTCTCTCCAGATCGGCCACCTATAAACGCTTATGTCTTTTGAACCAGTGTCCGACAAATTCTGACATTTGGCGACAAATTTCGACTAATTAGCGACAAATTTTATGTGATAACAAATTTAAAATCCCTGACGGTGGCCCTGCCAGAGACAGTGACACGAGAAATCGGTATGTTATAACTATTCGTCTGATATACTTAATACGTTTATTAATAAGGGGGTAATAGTAGCAATGTCTTTTAATTTTGACAGTTCAACAACATTCATTGCGTTATTTACGTTGTTGTGCAGACAAAGCAATGGATCAGCAATACCTACCCTTCAAAATGATTGAGGTTGTTATTGAAAGTGTATTTTGCAATCGGGGTGCGGGATAATCTTACTCTGACTTCCTAAAGAAACCTCTCTGCCTTTCACTAAAATTTGGTAGATAACATATCCGTGAAGACTCTTTACCCTTTGTCTAGTGATAAAGGTGGAATTTGTTGCCCATTCTTCTCCATTCGAAACTATTTTTGGAAGGGTCGACTAGAATCAATTCCATTTTATTGTACAGACGCCAGCACCTCAAGCTACTAAATCTACCTACTCTGTCAAATTTATTTAATAGATTTTCAACTTTATCGCAAAAGCATAAGGTTCAAAGTTGATTGGGAAAATTTGACATTTTCGGGTAGCTTAATGTGCTGGCGTCTGTACATGTGACGTTCGAAAGTATCTTTTGTGACTGTTTGAAATAATTACTTTGATACAACTGGACCTCACGAATAAGTTTTGTACAGCACATAAAGCTACTAAAATCTGTCAAATTTCTTTAATAGATTTTCAACTTTATTGCTTTAACATAAGGTTCAAAGTTAATATTGGGACATTTTTGCCTAGCTACTAATCTAATAGGTACCATATTAACCCCTTATTAATATACGTTGTATAGCGTCTGTATAGTTACACAATGCTTTGTCTTCTTCTTTCGAAAGTCAAATTAGTGACGACTGAAAGAGAGAAATCGGTGTGTAACTTATTCATCTGATATAATACGCTTATTCGTAAGGGGTTAAAAATTAAAGTTGCTTTCTGTGTATGTCTGTGTGACCGCGTTGTTCTTCCTAACTAGGTACGCAACGGGTTTTTGTTTTTATTAATATTTTATCTATAATAATAATAATAATTCTTCCATGACGCTTTCGGCTACGGCGACCGTTTCATCATCACCCTACTGGCTCTCATGTGGCTAGAAAAACCACCTTTGTTTACAAATATTCTTGCTCAGAGTCGGGCTTTTAGTTCGTCACGCTTAGAATCCAGTTTTGAAAGCCGACGATTATCAAAGCCAAAAACTTTCTGTTCTACTAGTGACCTCCACTCTCCGCGGTTAGACGCAAGCTTTTCCCCACAGACCTTTTCCCACTGAGATGGATCTACGTCACAACCCTTCACGTGTGGCTTAAGCGCATCCTTAAATCTTAGGAATTGCCCGCCGTGCTTTCGCTTGCCCTCCTGAAGTTCCCTTCGCCACTCTCCTCTCCGACATGCGTGTTACATGGCGGCACCACCGAAGTTGCCTCCTCATGAGGTATACGTCAATGCCAAACTAATATTATTAACTAATATTATAAAGAGGTAAAGTTTATATATATCGGGTAATCTCTGGAACTATCAGTTGGATTTGAAAAAATCTTTTTGCATTTAATAGCCTAATTCTTGAGGAAGGTTATAGGCTATTTAACTTCACGCTACGACACTTAGGAGCTGAGCAAAAGGAAAAAAACGTCGGAAACAACGCTAAGCGAAGACGGAGTAGTAGCACGCGGGTGAGCGATGGGATGCCACGCGACGGGTTGGGGGCAGTCTTTTATTTTAGTTTATTATGGGACAATAAACAGCTACAATATAAAATCTTTACAAATAACAATTAGACACATAAGTAGTATTAACAATATTGCAGCCCACTACATTATCCGCATGTTAACACAATTAGGATAAGGTAAAAAGTGCCACTAGATTAGCATCACTCAGATTTAGAAACTAATTGATTAAACAATATAATAAATTAATTATTTTAAAAAAATTTGGATAAGTCGCGGGCAGAAGCTAGTACGTGTATAAAATATTGATATTAAAGTCACATACAGGGCGGCGAAACCACGAATTGAGACAGCTGATATATTTTTTTTGTTTCCGACGAAAAATTAATTCATGGTTTCAGTTTGCGCGGCGATATACAGGGTGTTTGGTACATCGTTTGCCAAATGGAATTGGCCGAAAGAAGAGGTCATTTGCTATCTCTTAAGGCCCAGTAACTCATTCCTTGTTTCACCGGTTTTTTTTTAAATTACTTTTTAATTTTTATTTAGAAAAATACTAGAACTCTGCATTTAAGCTTAATTTTTTTTTTAGTGATGAGTATAGCCTTCAAATTTTATTTTAATTCTTATGTTTACTCTTGTATGGTTCTATGAAATTAAAAATTTACTTGCTAATAACATCTAGTTCCTTTTTAATAACTCCCAATGTTTTTGAAAAAAGGAAAAATACACTTAACACTCAACTTTAAATTGCTGTAAAAAAAAACTAAAAGCGATCGGGATCTTCGAATTCTTTTAAAAAGTTCTCTAGTTTGTCCCCTTTCCAACGGTGTGCAATATACCAAAAAAAAACTTTTAATAACTTTAGTAATTCACTAAATGTGTAATCGAGACACATCAGGCTGATATTCGATATTACGGTAAGAACACTAGTTTTCACATAAATAACATTCTTTAAGTAGGTGGATAGTGTTATCTCACTCTTACGCAGTTTTTTATCTCTTTCTAGGGTTCTAACTTTCCTCGAACTTGAAATAAAAAATAAACTTTTATTTAATAAGTACCTAATTATAAATTTTGTTCGAATTGTCCCCCACTTTTGCGTACACACGCGCGACATCTTCGTCTAATCTCGACTGTAGTGGTGTGTAAACGTGTTTCTGCTTTGATAGTGACGAAAGCCGCCTCAATGCGATGGACTAAATCATCAATAGTCTCAACTTCCGTGGAGTAAACAAGTTCTTTGGGCCATCCCCAGATGTAAAAATCTAACGGAGTCAGTTCTGGGGAACGGAGGCCAAGGAATAGGGCCATCCCTCCCAATCCATGATTCTGGGAATGCAACATACAAGTACTCTCTGGCGGTTAATCTCCAGTGAGCGGGATAATCGTCTTAATGAAAAACAAAAGACAGGTCTTCACTGAAAATTGGTAGCTGAGCTAATAATTAGGGTAAGTCTGTTTGTAGAAATTCTTTTAAAAAAGTTCGGATCATTCACGTCCGAGTGTAAAAATAAACGATAAAACTGGACATTTTTATTTCAAGTTCGAAGAAAGTTAGAACCCTAGAAAGAAATAAGAGACTGCATAAGAGTGAGATAACGCTATCCACCTACTCAAAGAATGTTATTTATGTGAAAACTAGTGTTCTGACCTGTAATATCGAATATCAGCCTGATGTGTCTCGATTACACATTTAGCGAATTACTGAAGTTATTAAAAGTTTTTTTTTGGTATATTGCACACCGTTGGAAAGGGGACAAACTAGAGAACTTTTTAAAAGAATTCGAAGATCCCGATCGCTTTTAGTTTTTTTTTACAGCAATTTAAAGTTGAGTGTTAAGTGTATTTTTCCTTTTTTCAAAAACTTTGGGAGTTATTAAAAAGGAACTGGATGTTATTAGCAAGTAAATTTTTAATTTCATAGAACCATACAAGAGTAAATATAAGAATTAAAATTAAATTTGAAATCTATACTCAAAACTTAAAAAAAAATAAGCTTAAATGCAGACTTCTAGTATTTTTCTAAATAAAAATTAAAAAGTCATAATAAAAAAACCGGTGTAACAAGTAATGAGTTACTGGGCCTTAAGAGATAGCAAATGACCTCTCCTTTCGGCTAATTCCATTTGGCAAACGATGCACCAAACACCCTGTATAATCTCGATGTTTTTTCAAGTCGTAAAAAAGTACGAAATAAAGGCGGGTCGCTGGTAAAGAATATGATAATCTAAAAGGCTGGTCAAATATACCTACTTAGTAAATAATTTGGAAAATCCAAAGTGCACGACTCATAGTGCTCATTTGATCGTATATTAGTTAGTTTTTTATTAATTATAATTAAACTCCTTTGAATAAAAGAACCATTTTAATTAGAGTTCCTCCTAAGGGTGAAACGAATACTTATATTAAAATAAAAATTGTACTGTTTTTTCGCAAGCTACAATGTTTTTAGGAGTCACACTTAATGACTGGATTTTATTAAATTTTATGATGTTTTTTTCGTTTCTAAGTACTGCTGTTAAATAAATTTTTGAAAAGTACAGAATTAATCTCCATTAAATTATCTATACAATGGTATAATACATTAAGCAGGTTCTGTATACTAGCAAGAGTATAACAATAGAAACAGTTGCAGAAAGGACGCAAAAACAAAATTTCGATCGTAAAGCACTCTCTAAAGATTCGCAATATCGTTGATATGAGTCGTGTCTTGCAAAACTATATCTTCAATCTTGGTTAATACCCCATTCAACTCATAAAAGTATTCTTACATCACAAACCTATTCTACGATGAACCGCATGTAGTTAATATAATGAATTCCATGATCCTTGTAATGTCCATCTCCTCAGCATTATGATCGCGTCAACATGGCCGTCGGCGCCATATTATATTTCGTGACGTCATCGACTCTTGATTAGTAGCCTACTTTATGGCAGAAAATGTTTGTGCGTAAGTAATACTAGTGTGAATGAAGGTTTTCTATGATGCGTCAAAGCATATTGACTGTAGTGATATGCTTGGGATTTAGTTTTATTTGTTAAAGCATGAGAGCATAATAATATGTCGGATATATTATATGATAACGTGGTTAACGAAAAACATATTATGGTGCAGAACGTAACATAATGGCTCGCCTGTATTCCTCAAAAGGTTAGGCAGATGTGGATGATATAATACACCCACATAGGAGGCGAGTCTCGGAAAGCACGTTAAGCCGTTGGTCCCGGCTGTCATTCATGGATCTTTGACAGTCGTTACGGGTAGTCAGAAGCCCGAAAGTCCGACAACCGACTTACCAAGGGGTATCGTATTACCCAGTAACTGGGTTGTGGAGGTCAGATAGGCAGTCGCTCCATGTAAAATACTGGTATTCAGCTGCATCCGGGTAGACTGGAAGCCGACCCCAACATAGTTGGGAGAAGGCTAGGCAGATGATGATGATTTATGATGGACTGATAGTTTACGTTGAGACAAAGGTAAAAGTTGGTTCGACTTACTAGACTTTTGAGTTTCTGAATAGTCGTTACGGCTGTCAAAAATCTACGAATGACAGCCGTTAAGCAGTTGGTGTCCAACTACTGAAAGTGCTTTCCTAGACACGGAGGGACCTCGATATGTAAAGATGGTCACCCATCCACGGACCAACCTCGGCAAGCGTTCCTTAACCTTCAAAATCGACCTGTGCGGCTGTTATTATTAAGCCACGAGGCCCTGTTATATCAAAGTCACTCACATGTTAACATTGAAAGACTTATTTCTACATATCGTTCTCTGACGAAAAAAACGACAAAAGTAGATTAAATCACACAGTTTTTATTCATTTCGACGCGGATGTGCGAATGAAAATACACAACAAAAAAATAAATAAAAAAAAAACTGAAAAATAGTAGCAAAATAAAAAACTGAGCGGGGTTTGCACGGGAAACGCGCTACAAGGGTTCCGTGCATAGAGCAGGCTTATAACTTGAGAGGTTTAAGGGGCTTACATGACCTAAAGTGAGGTCAATGTCGTACTTCATAGAAAAGAAAGAGAAGCGCGATGATAACCCTGGTAATTTATTGCAAAATCATCATATGCAAAAAAAAAATGAAGCAATCATGTATTTACAAAAATCTGTTGTTTGGACTAAAAAATTAAAACACTAGTGCTTTAGTATGTTACTTGTAGAATAATAATCTGACAAAAAACCAGAATCATTGTATGTATATTAGTATGGTTTTTATTTTATTGTAAAAAGAAAGTTTTTAGAGTTATCTTCATGATTTTTTTCTATCGTATCAAATTAGTTGTATTATATTTTCAACACACTATCTACGTAGCATATATCCTCAAGAATATCATATATTTTTCTGATTTTGTTTACTGTAGTCGCTCATATACTTTGCTTCTAAAACTTACGTTTTTTGCGTTTAGGTCCTTAACAACATGTACATAATTGTTATAGTCGTTTTTTTTATGGTAAGTATGGCTGTTTACTACTACTAGCAACTGTCAAAGATCTACAGTCACGAGCATAAGTATATGTATACACTTGTCTTTATTCAAATGCGATTTTCTCCTTTATTTTTGAATGAATTTTTATATTATTAGGAACATAGTATTTTCGAATCCATAGGTTTATCACAGGGTTATTTCGTGAAAAATCACAATTTAAAGTTGCCAAGTGTTGACTTATTAGTACATCAGCAGGGTGATTTTATTTTTTATTTTTTTGGAATTTTCAGGTCAGTGTCATCTTGAATGTTAATTAAAATATGATTCGCGAACGTAACAAGAACGTATTTACATAATTATAACCATTAAAATCACCAATACCTACAAACTTCCAAGTTCATAATTATTGATATTTTATGAAATAATCATTCAATAGGATTATATGAACATAAAGGGTTGTATTGTATTTACAGAATGATTAATAATTCTGTAAATACATACTTGTTGCGCTCGCGACTCATGATTTTCCATTCATCGAAACCTAACAAATAGTTTTAATAACGAGCCTAAACATACAAAACATGTTCCATATTTACAATACCACAGTAATTTGTCGTGAAGTTTACATAACAACATAAACAGTGACGTCATTAAGTTATTACTCAAAGCAATGTGTAGGTAAGTAATTAATAAAATGAAACTTAATGCTGGAGAGATACGGAGATAGAGAATTTAGTATTTGTAAGGGGGTACTTTGATAAGAATCAGCACTTAAGAACATTAGAATTAGGCACAATGTTTTCTTAGGTTAGAATAAGAGTATTTTATTGAATGTTGTATGCTTACGGTAACTAGAATGTTTAACAAAGTTTTTGATCAGAACCCGAACTATACAGCGCCTGTGTCTTGGGGGCCTGAATTGTTTAAGCTAAACAATATAGAGTAGGTACAGAAGCCAGCACATCAACTACTACAATCTGTCAAATTTCTTTAATAGATTTTTAACTTTGTCGCTTAAGCGTAAGGTTCAAAGTTGATTGGGATAATTTGACAGTTTCGGGTGTGCTGGCGTCTGTACGTAAAACATTAAGGGGTTTACTGGACCGAAACATAAAAAACGCAAGTTTTAGAAATAATAAAAGTATATGATCGACAGTAAACAATATCAGAAAAATATATGATATTCTTCAGGATATATGCTAGGTAGACACTGTGTTGAAAACATACTTAATATAACTAATTTGATACGAAAGAAAAAAATCATGAAGATACCTCTAAAAACTTTCTTTTTTTAATAAAAACCATACTAATATACATACAATAACTGTGATTTTTTGTCAGATTATTCTACAAGCAACATACTAAAACACTACTGTTTTAATTGTTTAGTCCATACAACAGATTTTTTGTAATTAAATAATTGCTTCATATTTTGCAATAAATTACCAGCGTTATGTCATCGCGCTTCTCTTTCTTTTCTATGCAGTCCGACAGTGACCGCGCTTTAGGTCATGTAAGCCCCTTAATGCTGAGACGCTAACATCCTAAATATGTAGGTCGTTAAACGTTTCAGCAAATCTTTTGCTTATCATAGCTGGCCTTCCGCAGACATTTAACCGTAAGACGAACTTTTTAGAACCATTCTATAGGACCAAAATCACTTTCACGTTACAGAAAGCAAAGACTCGAAGGTAATTGTTGACTTGATGGTAAGTTACACCTTAAGTGCATCCTAAAATATTTTCCTACTCAATTTAACGACGACACCTATAAGTATCAAGTTAATAGCCATTACAAACCGTCTCCTACGACCATTACAGAACACCGTAAGTACACCATTAAGTTAGGTAAGTAAGTGCTATTTTATTGTGGAAGGACCTAGAGCTGTAAAAACTCAAGTTATTTTAACAACTGCAAAAGGGCCTAGCACGAACTCGCGGAATTACGGCAACGTAAATTCGAAAGATTTTAAAATTGATAATACTCGTTAAGCATATAATAAAAAGTGGAACCTTTCCAAGCTTGGCCCAGAGCCTGTTGTATTGTAGTTCACTAGGTCAAAAGTCTTCGATAAGTCTAGGGAACAAGCATAGACAGGTATTTTTCATCATTTCAACCGAAAGACGTCCACTGCTGGACATATGCCTCCCCCAAAAGGGAGGGTTTGCCATAATCGCCACGCTTGGCAGGCGGGTTGGCGATCGCAGTATAGTATGGTGGTGGAAAGCATAGAGAACGCTGCTGCCCATTCTCCGGTACGACCCTTAGTCGCCTTTCACGACACCCACGGGAAGTATGGGGGTATTTTTCAGGACCACGTAAATCCTACTTCATAGTATACTTAAATGTGAAAGTTTGTATGTTTGTTACTCAATAACAAAGAAACTGCTAAACGGATTTGGATAAAATTTGGCACACATATAGTTTATGACCTGGATTAACACATTACAGTTTACACAGTACAGTTTTTATCTCAGTAAAACGTTCCTGTGGGGATAATGTCCGACATCCACACGGACGAAGCCTTTGGCAAAAGCTAGTATACTGCTAATTTAATGCCAGTATCATATAGATAAGTATCACTTTCAGTCCATATGTAAGCCAAACAGCTCGTCATTAATCTCAATGTGCTTGCTAAGTTGAGCAATACTTACTTCGTTTTAAGACTTTCTTCATATCAACCATAATTAGCCTATAATATTCCCACTGCTGGGACAGAGGCTTCTTCGAGAGGGAGTGGGCTATAATCCACCACGCAGGCCCAGTGCGGGTATCAACCCGCACTGGGCCCGCTATGCGAAGACATGTAGCATATATCAATATGCCACATGTCTTCGCATATGTGGCTCTAGGACATGCATGTTTCCTCACGATTTTTTCCTTCACCGTTTTGAGAGCAGTTTTTTTTTTCTTAGTGTATAATATGTAAACGAAAATGCTACAGGGTAACTAGTTGTATTTTCCATTCGAAAATCGTTCGAATTATTTAAAACGTTAAGTTACTCTCGTGTTACTCGTGCTAAGGTGTCTTAAAACGAAGACAGAATGTTTGTAAGTAAATCCTACAAGGTAGGCTATACGTGTTGTTCCTGTTTTCTTTCCAGCCAGTAAAGAAAAGAAGACAAAAGAATAGAAGGCACTTATGCAGGAAAAGAAAACAAGCCGGTCTCATTACGATTGAGCGAGGTTTAAGGAGCGCGCATGCGTCGTGCACTCGGCGCGTTGCGTAGCAACAAGTGGCCGTGAGTTGTATGTGTAGGTGGGACAGTGGGTTTACTTCGTGCAAGGTTAAAAGTACTGCTTTTAACGTTGCTCCAGTTTGATGAATTTTAAAACAGGAATTTTCCCTTCTCTTGCTCCAGTTGCTGGAGAGCCAATGTTCGTATCCTGCGTTGCTACTCTGTAAAGATCTCACCGTGAAAACTTAGGTGAAGTGAGCGTGGAGTGAGCTGTCAATAGTGTCAATTCCTAGCAAAAAAAAAAACTCACTTCACCTAAGTTTATACTATATATTGAGAAAGTTTCTGTTGTTGACTGTAGCAGTCCTCGGTTGGTGGCCATCACGGCCACGTCACGGGGTCGTACTATTATTGTATTTTCAGTATACATGCCTACAAATTGCCCAGATAACTTAATAACTTTTACGAATATATTAAGTGAGATTAGTGCTACTATAGCAAGCTGTGAGGTAGAGAATGTGTTCGTATTAGGTGATTTCAACGCTCACCCCCAGGAATTGTTTTATAAGGAATTAATGAGTTTTTGTTCTGATCAATCCTGGGTTTGTGCGGACATAAAGAAGCTAGGTGTTGATAGTGGTACCTACACCTTTATAAGTGATGCGCACGGATGCAGGAGATGGTTAGATCACTGTGTAGTATCTGTATCAGCTTGGCATACAATTAGAAATGTTGATGTATCCGAAGATGTTTACGTTTCGGATCATTTACCTATACATCTGGAGTGTGACTTGGAAGTTGTGAGACCTAAGTTAATGACTGGGGGTGTAGGCCGTAATTCAGTCTTTTGGGGTGAAAGAACTAAGTCAGAAACGCAAAGTTATCATAATTTATGTAATAGTAAATTGCGAGACATTGATTTCCCCCATGAGTTTGAGAGGTGTAGCGTTGGATCATGCGGTTTGGCTGAGCATAGGGTTATTCTGGACAGCTTGTACGAACAGATTGTGGAAATCCTATGTGCGGCGGCTAGGCAAGCTAGAGGGACATCTGTAGGGGGACCGAGGCGAGGTAAGCGAGTGTGTGGGTGGAACGAGTATGTGAGGGACGCCCACCGCGAGGCCAGGTGTAGCTTTCAAACCTGGGTACTGAACCATCGTCCTTCGTCGGGCCCGGTTTATGATGACATGCATGAAAAGCGAAAAGTCTTTAAAAGTCGTTTGAAGTTTTGCCAAAATAACGCTGAACAAATTGTTATGGATAGGTTAGCAGAACAACGAGCTAGTAAAGATTTTTGTAAATTTTGGAAGTCCACTGGCAATTTGGATGCGAAGCCTGGTCTCTCTGCGAGTGTAGAGGGGATAAGTGATAAGAAGGGAATTGCGAATGTTTTCAAAGATCATTTCAAAGTTCAATCCCCACTCGGCCCCTCATCCTTGGTGAATGATGGTGAGCCCATCTGTCCTGGCGCGAAGCCTCTGATACGTTTCTCAGCCAAGCAAATATGTGCTATCATCAACAACATGAAACGAGGTAGGTCTCCAGGTCATGATGGGCTTAGCATTGAGCACCTGAGGCATGCAGGTGTCCATCTGCCGCGAGTCCTGTCTTTGTTTTTCACAATGTGCATTAGTCACGCGTACCTACCGGCTAATCTAAAGACCATCGTGGTTCCCATTGTGAAAGACAGGACAGGTGACATTGCGGACAAGGGTAATTATCGTCCCATTTCGCTTGCGACTGTAATAGCAAAGGTGTTGGATGGTGTGCTTGATTCTTGCTTAAGTAAATACATACATCTTCATGATGCACAGTTTGGGTTTCGCCCCGGACTATCAACTGAAAGTGCTATTTTAAGCCTCAAGCACACCGTTCAATATTATAAAGATCGCGGTACGCCGGTGTACGCCTGTTTCCTTGATCTCTCCAAGGCGTTCGATCTTGTCTCATATGATAAGCTATGGAGAAAGATGGGAGACAGGGGTATACCGGCGGAAATATGTGGGCTATTCCAGTATTGGTATGGTCACCAAGTTAATCTTGTGAAATGGGATGATACAGTCTCTGAGCCGTATAGGTTGGAGTGCGGGGTGAGACAGGGTGGTCTGACGTCTCCCAGACTCTTCAACCTCTACGTGGATGACCTGTTAGTCGCACTGAGCAGCATGCGTGTCGGATGCAGCGTTGATGGGGTTAGAATAAACAACATCAGCTACGCAGATGACATGGTGTTGCTTGGGCCGTCGGCGGGAGCAATCAGAGAGCTGCTTAAAACGTGCGAGGCTTACGCTGCCGCACATGGATTAGTTTACAATGTCAAAAAATGTGAATATATGGTCTTTGAGGTCAGCGGCAAACACCGTGGAATGGGACCTGAGCTGGTATTGAACGGTTCATCTATTAATAGGGTGTCAACTTTTAAATACCTAGGGCATCTTCTTGCCGTTGATCTCAGGGACGATGTAGACATTGAGAGGGAGCGCAGGGCTCTTGCGGTCCGGAGTAATATGTTGGCTCGCAGATTTGCACGGTGTACAGATCAAGTAAAAATAACACTTTTCAAGGCTTATTGCCAAAGTCTGTACACGGGCAGTCTGTGGGTCAATTGTACTAAGAGATCGCTGGATGTCCTGCGCGTCCAATATAATAATGCCTTCAGGATGTTGTTAAGACTACCTCGTTACTGTAGCGCGTCGGAAATGTTCGCGCAAGCCCACACTGACGGTTTCCATGCGATTTTACGCAAAAAAACTGCGTCGCTACTGAGGAGAGTGAGGGACAGTCGGAACAGCATCCTGAAAACTGTAGCTGAGAGTTTCGGCTCTCCGATTACTCAGAAGTTTATGCAGAGGTTGATTTTTACTAACACTAGGCAATAAGTATTTTGTATTTTTACTAACACTTTATGGATTTCTATGTCTGCAATAAAAATTATTATTATTATTATTATTATTATACTTTCACATAACATCACGCTTGTTTCCGAAGAGTTAGGCACAAACGTGCCAAATAAATAATGATGACCGCTTTGTCGTCATATTCGGATGAACCTGAATTAAGGGTTTTGTGAGTTTATAGACGGCTTGACGAGGTGCAGATCCATGAAAATAAGTATCACAGTAATATTATAAAGGCGAAAGTTTGTGTGTGTGTATGTTTGTTATTTCTTCACGCTCAAACGGCTGGACCAATTTTGATAAAAGTTTGTATGGAGGTAGCTGACACCCTGGATTACCATATAGGCTACTTTTTATACCGATATTCCCACGGGATCGATACATAAGGGGGTAAAACTGCGGGTCGCAGCTAGTCTTTTCTAAACATCGCAGCATTACTATTACTAAGACTTCGCTGTCTGTCCGTCCGTCTGTCTGTCACCAGGCTGTATCTCAAGAACCGCGATAGCTAGACAGTTGAAATTTCTGTTGCCGCTGTTGCCGCTATAACAATAAATACTAAAAACAGAATCAAATAAATATTTAAGGGGGGCTCCAATACAACAAACGTGTTTTTTTCGGCATTTTTGCCTTGTGGTACGGAACCCTTCGTGTGCGAGTCCGACTTGAACTTGGCCAGTTTTTTCTTGTTGTTTTAAATGTGATTTTGTTCGTTTTAAATGCTCTTTTTATTTTACTGTATTTCCTGTGCGTGTGTGAAATATTCTGTTTTCTTCTTTTTTAATAACAACGGATATTACAATGTTCGTTTCGTTCCATTAGCTATTCAAATTACTAAGTAATTCCATCCATTTTGCTAAGTTAATTAAGTAATACAACAAACGCGGAAAACAAACAAGTTTATGAATATTAAGATTTATTACTCGAAGCAAACTAACTTTATTTGCGAAATTAATGTAAAAAGGCTGTTATCACGAGGTAGATGACGATGATTTTTTTTTTTTTTTTTTTTGTGATACATCTAGTATTATTTTGTGCTTAATACAGTCAGCAAATTGAAGGCTGTCTATAGAGGTGTGGTCATATTTATGGGTGCTCATGGCTTGTTCAACGAAATATCTAAACTACCTACTGGAGGTTACTTCCCGTAACCTAAGGATTGGCTTTTACCTTTGAAAGAGGTTAAGCATTGTCATGCAACGTGGTAAAGACCCCAGTCTCTTGGGTACATTACCAGTCGACAGCGATGCGGAGGATTTTTCCACGCCATATTTTAGTTTGTTAATAGTTTTAGTTAGGTTATTCTATTTTTATTTTAAGAGCGTTCATTCCGCGCGGACTGTCATCGTCGCATTTCTAGTGAGTTTTCGTGATTATTTTTTTAATTTTAAACCAATGTACTTTCTCACTATTTTTTTAAAACGAAGTACCTACTTGTCTGTGTGGTGACGGACTTAAAGAATTGCACCACCCCTTACTTCCCGTGGGTGTCGTAAAAGGCGACTAAGGGTCTTACCGGAGAATGGGCAGCAGCTTTCTCTATTTATTCCACCATCATACCATACTGCGATCGCCAACCCGCCTGCCAAGCGTGGCGATTATGGCAAACCCCCCCCAAAATTGGGGGAGGCCTATGTCCAGCAGTGGACGTCTATCGGCTGAAACGACGACCTACTAGAGCGTTGATCATCAAGAAAAACCACAATAAATGCGATGTTGCCAGCCCGCGCGGGATGAACGCTCTTGAGGGTATAGACTATAGACCAGGGCTGGCCAACCAGTCGATCGCGACTATTAGGGCCCTATTTCACTAGGACACCAGTGGCGTCGCAACAGTGGTCGCACTGCCAAAAAAATATATGGTTGGTTGCTCATCCGATTGGACGCCTGGTGAGATACCCACCATAAAACTGTGTATATTTTGCTGGCAGCGTGACCATGGTTGCGCCGACTTGATGTCCCAGTGAAATATAAGCCTTAGTCCAGTCGATCGTGGCAAGGCAAAAAATATTTTCAACTGACAAACCTGATTTTGCTAATCTAGCGAAAGATGCTCAAACGCACTGCTCACATTAATATATATGTTACCGGCTATAGGCCCGATTTTAGGATGAACTAGTTTCGCCTAGGCCAAACCAGTTCTCCCTACACGAGTTGCATGGTTCCGGTCGGTCGATAAGCGACGTAGGATACAAGAGCGAGCGAAGGGTACCCCGAGGTTAGGTTACTTTAAACCCTTTACACAGAAATAGGAGCCTCGCGAAGCGGTGATCCGTCGACATAGGATGCAAGAGCGAGCGAATGAGAATACATCCTAAAATCGAGTTTGGCCGGTAACATTAAGTACTAAAAATAATTTTCAGTTTTATATTTTCCTTTTCCTTATTAAAATAAAAAAAATACTACATAATTGTGTACTGAACTATTCTGTTTCATAGTAATAAGATTTCAAGAAGTATCTAATTGGTAGATCGCACTGGGTGTCGTCAGTGAACAGTAGATCTTGGGTCTAACCAAGTTGGCCATCCCTGGTATAGACTATAGACTATCAAACAAGCGACGATGTTGGTCCCATGGAGAAAGTTGTTCAGCTTACCTACATAATTTAGAAACAGGAATATTCTATAGTGAAATTACAGGAAACTTTCCTATTCAAAATATAAAAGGCACACTACGCCTTTCGAACGCAAATTCCAATTAAGTAGAACCCACATTTGCTTTCACATAATTAATTGGACCATCTCCCTCTTCGTTACTGCATCTTTGAGACACGTCACAAACTAGCTCTCACACAATTGCCTCACTGAATAGATCACATTGCGTCTGAGTGCCTCGAGTTGAGTGGAGACGAGAGGTTCTTAAGTGGCTGATGATGAGGACTATTGTGTGGAGATTAGGTGCACTCATTAAGAGGATTATCTTGACTGTAAGTAGGATATTATTGGGCATTCTACCCCACCTTCCGTTCCATCGGCTCACTCCGTTCGCCTCGTCACTCTCGGTGGAGTAGAATGCCCAATAATATAAATGAAAAATATTTGTTCGGCGCCTATTCCACCCGATGGAACCCAAGGTGGAGTAGAATGCTCAATGATATAAATGAAAAATATTGGTTCGGCGCCTATTCCACCCGATGGAACCCAAGGTGGAGTAGAATGCTCAATGATATAAATGAAAAATATTGGTTCAGCGCCTATTCCACCCGATGGAACCCAAGGTGGAGTAGAATGCTCAATGATATAAATGAAAAATATTGGTTCGGCGCCTATTCCACCCGTTGGAACCGAAGGTGGAGTATGAATTCCTACATAGTGCAGTAAAATACTGGTTCGGCGCCTATTCCACACCAAAATGTGCGCACCGTGACTTACAGCTTATTCAAGTACGTACGATGACTATAAACCTAGCCCCCTAGTTATCCTAACGCCCTAGCCTACCATACAAACCACACCAAACGTAGGTTACGTTGGTTTTACGTGAGGGAAGTCTGTTACAAGGAAACCTACGGTAACAGACGGAACTTGGGTAGGAATAGGGATTTGTGTACGTCGTGCAATGTACACAGGAAATGGTTTTCTCACCGCCGATCCCACAGACTCATAGGATCGATGACGGCTAAAGGTGTCTTGGCCACAGTGAGAGGAACACTTTACTTCTAAAACTCAATAATAACTTACCGTGTAACCGTTATTTTAATTAAGTCATGCAGTCGACACTAGTTGAATTAGTAACAAATAAGGGCGGTCACTGCTTGAACCGTTAGCCTAAAATTCAGGACAGATTGTCTCATGTCTCTTCACAGAGCAAGAAATAACATGCACTTATAGGCACACGTATATTCTATTTCTATGACCCCAGATTGGGCACCAAGGACATCTGAACTTTAGGATATCGTAAACATTAAACTAACATTTGGGACAGATTGTCTCATGTCTCTTCACAGAGCAAGAAATAGCATGCACCTAATGGCACACACACATTCTATTTCTATGGTCCCAGATTGGACACCAAGGACATCCAAATGTTAATTTAATTAACTCATACAGCGGACACTAGCTTACATGTTAACAAATAAGGGCGGTCACTGCTTGAACCGTTAGCCTAAAATTCAGGACAGATTGTCTCATGTCTCTTCACAGAGCAAGAAATAACATGCACTTATAGGCACACGTATATTCTATTTCTATGACCCCAGATTGGGCACCAAGGACATCTGAACTTTAGGATATCGTAAACATTAAACTAACATTTGGGACAGATTGTCTCATGTCTCTTCACAGAGCAAGAAATAGCATGCACCTAATGGCACACACACATTCTATTTCTATGGTCCCAGATTGGACACCAAGGACATCCAAATGTTAATTTAATTAACTCATACAGCGGACACTAGCTTACATGTTAACAAATAAGGGCGGTCACTGCTTGAACCGTTAGCCTAAAATTCAGGACAGATTGTCTCATGTCTCTTCACAGAGCAAGAAATAACATGCACTTACAGGCACCGTATATTCTATTTCTATGACCCCAGATTGGGCACCAAGGACATCTGAACTTTAGGATATCGTAAACATTAAACTAACATTTGGGACAGATTGTCTCATGTCTCTTCACAGAGCAAGAAATATCATGCACCTAATGGCACACACATTCTATTTCTATGGTCCCAGATTGGACACCAAGGACATCCAAATGTTAATTTAATTAATTCAAACAGCTAACACTACCTTACACGTTAACAACAACTAGACACTGGTTGTCTGCTGTTACTCTGCGTTGCGCTTGGATTTAGATTAAGATGCTTTCGCACTGATACCTTCGAAACGGTTCGTGCGCCGTCCCGTAGTTACTTATTGTGTCATACTCTATGTAAACCACCTGACGACGGCGTCGGATCGACGATCGTGTTGAGCTTTCACGGTACAGATGTAAGTGATTCTTTAGAATCCCCAAGATTGCAAAGTTGCATTATTCAAATTTGTAATGTTCGAACTTTGTTTCACACGGTGTATGTATGAGTCATTTCTATGTATTAATCAATTGCAATGTAAGATGATCGCCATGCATGTTGCAGTCTCTGATTAAAATTGGTCTTTTATAGGATTTTCTAATGCAATTAATTGAAATAGAGGACGACCCTATACCAGTTTTTATAACTTTGCTAATTATTTTATAATGTTTCTTATTAAATTGTTAGTTCTATCAATCTAGGAATTGTTTGAAAGATGAATCTTAATATCAGTATCTACGGAACCTTTGCATGAAATGATTTAAAAGTTCGTTAGTTGTTAGATGATACCTACTGAACCTTTGCATGAAATGATTATAAAAAGTTCGTTTTAGTCGTTAGATGATATTACTTATTACTAATGTCAAGTTTTACTGCAGCATATTTATATGAGTGAACTAACTTTTTGACGCGAGTTCGTCTACATGGATTATTCTGCACAGTTAATTTTTCAGGATATTTTTCTTTCAGCCCGTTTTAGCTTGCGTCTTTGAAAAAATTTTTGTTGTTTAGATAAGATGATTCTTAAAATCAATATGCTTAAGTCTTCATTTTTAAAGCAAATAGTTTTGCTTGACATGTTTATAAACAAAAATTAGTAGTTGTATGAATTATACCAATTTTGAGTTTAATTGCAGCATAATTGTAAATTATTTTTTAGCACAAATAAGTTCCCATAGTATTAAGTTCACATAGATTTGCATAAATTATATATAGGATGTTTTTCACGATTTACGTTGTCTTTAAAACTGTTTTAATATTATAGTATTTGTGTTGGCATGCGAATTTTATAATTATCATCACATAGCCACGCACCGGTATTCTTCAGTGGTTATCCTGCTGAGCCTCAGAGGTGTAAATGTAATGTTGTGCACCCACATTTATTATTATTAGAACAAAAATATGTCCAAAATTATTTAGGTATATCAGTCACAGTCAGGCTCAGTCGAGTTTCAATTTACCTTTACTTTTTTACGATTAATTTAACTTTAATTACACTGTTTGCCGATGTTATTATTTCGATAAGTTATATTATATGATTTTCCTAACAAAAACATTTTGTAGGACCTCACGTTCGGCAGCCATGTTTTAACCACTAAACCATCAAGGATTTTAAATAAACAAACACACTATATGTAAAATATATTTTGTATCAAATGTATGTATTAGGTATCCGCTTCACCTTTGTCGGCGCCGACAAAACGCCCGTTTTACATTTAATTTCTCACAGTAAAAATGCAATTTGACGGAATAGATTTTATTTTAATTTAACGTAACTGCCATTATATTTCATTCAACTTAATAGCATGTATATAAAGTTCAATTTTGTATCAAAGTGATTTTTGTTGAATTGTTATTTTTTATGTATATAAACGAATTAATTTCAATCAATAAATTACATTCGCTCCAGTATCTTCAAAGTGACAACACAGATCTAAATTGACTTTCTATCATGTAAGTACTTCTTACTAGTTATAATGCCCAGCTACGGACCTGGTTTTTGCCTGCCGGCTGATGTTTTATTGAACTCTAATGTAATTGTTACTCAGCTACGGACCTGGTTTTTGCCTGCCGGCTGATATGTTTATTGAATTCTAATGTGATTGTTACTTAGCTACGGACCTGGTTATTGCCTGCCGGCTGATGTAACTGTTATCATCCTATCATTATTTTATCTCAAAAAAACTTAGGTTATTTGTTCTGTTAATAAAATTTTATGTTGTTTATTAGGTCTGACTCCGACGTTTCCCGAGTTTCCGACTACATCAAGAGCCCGGTGACAGCTACAGCTAAGACAGTACCGAGCAAGACGAAAAAAACAGCAAAGCGTAAAGCACCTAGCACCGTCGTGGAAGAGTCAAGGTAGTTATGAGTACTCCTTTCTGAATTATCCCTATTATTAAATATTACTACCTCGTCCTCCTCTTTATGAGTACTCCTTTCTGAATTATTATTATAATGTAGATGTGAACAGAGAAATGAGATTCGCAAAAAAATCCAAGTACATCTTATAATTACTACATAAGCACGTACAATAAAGTGTTTCTTTGTAATTTTTTTTAATTAATTACAGTAACAAGAAATTGAGGGACCTCTTCGGTTTGGAAGACTCGAGTGGCCTTCCTTCGACATCGCAGTCGGAGTTATTAAGTTCATCGTTGCTGACCCGCGTCGCCAATGGGAAGGTACGACGGTCAGCGGATATTAGTGGTGCCTACTTTATTGAATTAAAAGTCTACAATAAAGTAGACATCACATCCACTGCTCCACAGGACCGTTGGAAGAAGGCAGAAGTTGCCTTAAAATTGCAACTAGACCGAGGTACCTCGCAGTGGGACGCCCTGCAGAAATTCATGCACAAGGCTCACGAGTTATTTAATAACTCAGAGCCTGTGTATTACAGCGACAAGATACATTTTAAGTAATTTTAGAAGTCTGTGTATTACAGTAACGTAATACATTTTATGTGATTCTCGAAGTCTGTAGAAGTAATTAATTAAACTAGAATGCCTTTCTGCACTGTTTGTAAGACATCTGTTGAGCGCAGTCACTGGACAGGTCATTTACGCAGTACTGATCATAAAAATAAAAATATTTCATACGTTTGTGAAGGTGTTGAATTAATTAATTCAGCATTTCTAAATCGTATAGCTTCTTGTTGATGTATTAAAATAATAAGGAACAAGTGTAATTAAATAATAATAATAAATTTATTAAAAAAATATGAAGACTAACTTTAAATACAGTTTTTCTTAAATCTATATCGAGTTCAACCATGATTTGAGCCTGAACTAGGTAATCCTGTGTTTCAGGCGATTGGAGGTAACATTAATTGATTAAATAATCACATACTTATAATATTTATCTTATTGGTATATATGTAAAAACGTGTATACAATTATAAAATACAAACATACAAAAATTAACATACAAATATTTACTTTAGCACAAGTAATAACTTCTCTGTATCTTCATAGGACATAGTTTGAAGAGCCTCCATAAGGATTTTCTTGCAGTTACTAAGATTTAAGGAGTAGATGTTTTCTTTATCATTCAGCCTATTATAGAGTAGCGGTCCGAGGTACATATAAAATTAGTTTGTAATAATTAGTTTGTAAATTAGTTTGTAGTAATTAGTTTGTAATTGTAAATAATTTAAAAAATAAATAAATAATATATAAAATAATTTAAAGATGTTTTATTGACAATTCATAAACACACTTTAAATTCGTTCTAATGAAATGATCTCACTATAGGGTGAGAATTTTAAAATATTCAACTCAATTTAATTCATTTTATTCGAGCTAATATAAAGTTTGTTGTTTAAGTTACCCTGAATACATTTAAATAAAACAACCTTATGTAGGTACATAAACATTTTTATTTACTGCATAAAGTATAACAAAATAATTTAAAATAGATTAAATACAGACATATTATTATCAACATACCATTTTCTAATACACATCGCATTATTTAATGCACAATTCATTTTATGGTTCACACAATTAAAATCATTATTTCTACAGAACTTTTTTTTTAATGTCGCAAAATTAGGACATCCCTTTTCACCTATGTCGATCACTTCACAGTTTGCACATAACTCTTTAATCCACTTAATCTTTTCCAAACCCTTTGTCATAATTTTTTTATTTTCTAAATACGGTACGATGACGTGTTGAAACTCTCTGTAGTCTATAAAGCCCTCACTCCAGAAAACTCCACGATTTCTTTCCAACCATCGCACTTGTTTTTTTTCTTCTTGAGTTAAAG
Organism: Mesoligia furuncula; assembly: GCA_916614155.1. Classification (NCBI taxonomy): domain Eukaryota; kingdom Metazoa; phylum Arthropoda; class Insecta; order Lepidoptera; family Noctuidae; genus Mesoligia; species Mesoligia furuncula. The sequence goes on along the minus strand of OU744809.1, from coordinate 20,057,273 downwards.
AATAAAACGAATGTGGTGGTTTTACCAAGAACGTCTGTGTGTGCTCATTACTTACTACAGCCACTTCTTTAACGATAAACCTATTGTCTAAATATTTAAATCCTTGGAGTTCGACAATGATAATATCCGCGTTCATGATATCTTCTTCACTGTGCTGCTTAATGGTTTGTATTCAACAATACAATCGTTGAGAATGAGACAGTATGCTGAAGTTTGATCTGGTATTTCTGAATCGCTCTCAATTTCTACCCTTACATCCACAACGGGTCCAGTCTTCAGATTATCGATCTGTCTAGAGCAATCAACAACAAACAACGGTGCTAACTCTTTAAATTGTTTCTCGCTTAATAAAGACTCTGGGCAACGTCCATAATACGACTGCTGAAATCTGATGTATTGCTCATATAATAAAGCTATTCTGTTATTAGCGAAGTTTACATTGAGGCTTTCATACGGAAAATATGTTGAATTAAGATACACTCGAACATCACGAACATAGCAATGATCAAACTGTGACATGTCAGAACTTGCATTATGTTTTCTACTTGTTTGTAGTCCAATTATAACATACCTTGGTTTTTCTATTTGAGATGAAGTTTTGATAGACCAGGTATGCTTTGTAGTTTTAGGTAAAGCGGGGTATTCATATAGATCCCAGTTTCTAAATATCATCTGAAGCGGTCGATCTTTTTCCAACAGTTTTAATAAACTTATTTTTTCTTTATCTGATACTTTAACGTGGGGTACGCGCCATATGATTTTATTGATTTGAATGTCTTCCACTATTTCACCGGTGTTCAGTTTTACAGCGTTCAAATTAGTGTTGCTCCGTAACAATATTAGTTCATGTCTACTATTTATAACAACTTTTTTAAAATCTTCTGCGAAACCGAGGATATTCCGAAGTGGTATAGATGCAGAAAAACTTCCTCCATTAATATTTTTTATACCATCGATACTCCATCCCCAAGCTTTAGCTATTTTTGATTCATTCTCACTCATTGATATTAATGATTTCATGGTAGTAGTTATACCTGCATTTTTTATTTTATCAATCTCCACTCCGTTTAGTTCGTACCTAATATCTTGGAATAAGAAGAGTAGTCCGTTGTTCGTAAAATTGATACTAGTAGCTTTCTCTTTTGAATCTTTTTTGCTAACGATAACGGTTCCTTCCAAATACAGAGTGCTGGCTGATGGTAATATGTAAAGATCCTGTTGGTTGATAGGTATGCGAATTTCATCGTTCCTGTTGAAACTCGTTACATAAGGTTTGTACGAATGAAATTCGATTCCTTCTATACTGTTGTCGTAAGTTGGAGTGGATACGACGTCTAAGATATTCATTTTAACAATCCGATCGCTCTGAGAAATGTCTTATTGTCTTTAGTTAACTTTATTTTGCTCTTAGAACGACGTCTTATTTGGTAGGTAGCTTGAGTAGAACTGGTATTTTTAATTGGTTGAGGCAGATATTTATTGTAGTCAATCATTTTTTCTTCTAAGATGTAAATACAGCTGCACTTCTTCACCGCGCAAATTAATTAAGCGATTGTTTATATCTAGTAGTCGGATATTTATGCAGCTTACGTTGTTTTGATTGATTGGAAAATATATTGCGTTCTTCGGGATTTCTATAATTCTGTATCCAGGTGGCACGTTGAGTGCGAATTCGTGAATTATGTGACTTGTTTCACCGTTTATGTACGAGCCGCTCACAATGTCACATTCGATCCTTACCACTGTCGTCGGTAAAATGTTGACTGGATACTGTGACACATGCCATTTATTTGCTTTCAAGACCTGCTTGTCAAACCCTAATAGTCTACTGAAAGAGCATTCTTTATTAAAGTTAATATCTTTTGAACAGTATATGATGGTTTTTAAAGTATTGTTATTGCACTGTAATTTGATGGAGGCATCTTTTATTTCAGATTTTAAATAATCGTTGATATCTTGCAATTCATAGCTGCCTTCCGGTATTTCAATAACTTCGTTTGAGCCATAATAGAACTTGTTATTACTTTTATCAATATTTGGTATAGAATTAAATGTTGAAAAATGTAATAAAGCACACTCATATTCTCCATTTAGTTGCAACGTATTAGGATAGTACGTAGATAAAATTGATGAGTTTCCAGTTATCGACAAAGTGAGTGACATCTTGCAAATGATTGTAATAAAATAAAAGCATTTATTTTATACATTTTTATTCCAAAAAGTCCACAGATATTTTAAACATAAATGACCACAGTTTACAGTGTTAAATTTTTGATAGCTTGTGTAGTTATATGAAACTTTACAATTCTTGAAATATCGTATCAGTTCTAATGGAGGTTTTAAATTTCCATAGCTATCAAAATATTCACAATAGTCATGTACTTTTACATAAGCTACCCAATGCGTTCCTTCGTTTTTAGAATCGTCTAAGTTAACTATACCACATTCCATACATTTCGGCTTCCTTGGTAATTGATCTTTCATATATACTCCTCGGAAGTAAGGGATGTCTCTTGCGTAGTTTTGGATGTCTACATTAGTAAGTGGGCGATTGGGTAGCTTCTTGTTCAGTTTTTTGATGATTTTATGAACAAACCCTTACCGTTTTTATAAGGCTTTATGTATAAACCCTTACCCACTGCTAAACCCTCCATAGTTCTGTTATGTCGTTCTGTCTCTCGCAAGTTTTGCTGAGCTGATTTGTAATCATTCACCGTTTTTGCAATTCCAGCCGCACCACCAGCTAAAGCTCCTAAAGCCGATAAACCAGCGAAAATTGGAATTAAAGGTAGAACTCCTCCAGTCTTTGGTATAGGTATTACTCGGGGTACTCGAATTCGATGATGAATGATTGGAAATAACTTTTTTGCGGATAAGTAAGCTGCTTTTATTAAAGTCTTATTATCTTTGCGTTTGAGTTTCTTAATTTTTGATTTTATTTTTGAAACTAAGCTTTTAAATGTTTTAATGCCTGCTCCAGACTTTAGTTTTGCTTTCATAACTTTGTTCACTAACCAAGAGCTTAGTTTTTCACCTTTCCCGGCATCTTTTGATTTAAGTCTTTGTTTAGCCATGTTAAGTAGTTGTAAATCGGCTTTGTGACGATTTGATAAGTCTGTATGGTTTGTATACGCAATGTCGTGTTGCATGCAAGCTTCGTCCAACTTATTTACACCTCGGTCCCCTCGCGCTAAGCGTTTGTGAAGTTTGGTTCCTGGTCCGCAATAATTATATCCTGGCAAATGAACTTCGAATGGTAGATTATTAATTATGCTGTTAACTAGTCCACCCCCTTGCATTACTCAAATTATAATGATAGGATTACAAATGAAAAATGGTTATATAATATCTTAGTCCATTAATGCAGCTTTTTCAATCCAACTGTTTTCTGCACTGTTTAGACCTAACCATTTAACATACAATTTATTTCCTTTTTTTTCAAAACCTTTTCTATCAAATAAACATCAGGATAATTAGATCTTTGCAGTTCTTGTTCGTAAAAAGCTCCTAATATGATTTGTTTTCTTTGATCTTCTATGTGATATGTCACTGGTAAGGTTTTATTTACCTTTTTTATAATAAATAATTCAGTTGACCAATTAGGAGTGTAACCTTTCTCAAAATTATGTTTGTATTTACTTATACGAACACAATCACCAACTTTGAATTTAGGCTTCCACTGAACTAAATCATGTTTGTTTATTTTTTTAATATGTTCTTTGATTATTTGTTCATTAGATTTATTCACATCAACCGGTTTAAATTGAATAGTGCGATGTTTTGTGTTGTTATATCTGTTCAATGTATCTTCCAATGCTAGACCTAACCACTTATAGTTTCCATTGAGACTAAAATATTTATATAATTTATTTTTTACAGTTCTAATCAGTCTCTCGACAATTGATGCTTTTTTAGTAGAAAACGATGAGTAATGGTTAATGTTGTGCTTTTTCATAAGCGTTTGAAAAGTGATGTTATAAAATTCTGTCCCCATATCAGTTTGTAAGTTAACAGGATTATTACGACTACTAAGCAGTATATGTTCGAATGCACGAGCAACATCAAATTTATTTTTCGATTTTAACGGTTCAGCCCAGGCATACTTTGAGAAGCAGTCAATCACCACTAAGATAAAAGCATAACCATTGTTATACTTTTTCAGGTTTTGCATGTCCATCAAGTCGGCTTGCCATAAATCATGGATTCCTTTCAAAATAACAGAACGTCGAAGAAAATTTCTTCGTGCTGCTTTGTGTATTTCATTTACAATTTGCTGTTTTACCATTACGTAGTTTTTTGAAGTAATTTATCTACCTCTGCTTTAGTATAAAAGTTATCTTGCAAATGAGTTGAAACCTCAGATATCCTTGCTTTTAAAGTAGCTTGAACTGTAGTCTTTGCATCTTTTATGATTTGAGAACGCAATGCACCAATCAGATTATTAAATTCTTTAAACGTATTAGCATTCAATTGATCTACATAATCCTTGTTCACAGCCAGATTATTTAATTCTTTTAACGTGTCAGCATTCAATCGATCTACATAATCCTTGTTCACACCATCGTCTGCTTCTACTGGAGATTTAATTCCTCTCAGTCTTGATGTTTTTAAATCAAAATCTCCATTTTCTGATTTTATCAATGCATTCTCATTAAACTCGAATAACTCTGATAAACGCATTCTTTTGTGAATGTAATGTCCGAATTTGTCTACGTTCATGTTTAAGGTGTATTGCATTGAGACGTTGGTAGTGAAATAAACACATTTTTAAATATTTATTTATTTATAACTTTACTTTCACGCAATTCTTCAATGATAGATATAATTTCATTATCTAGTCCTGTGTTGCCAGCATCTCTAGACGCAATTAATAATTTCAACCTTTCCACTAATTCATTAGGATTATCCCAGTACACTAAATCTACGTTTTTTCTCCACTTTTTTATTAACGGTAGACCTTTTCCCTGAACTGCATTCTTCAGTTTAAAAAGAGGTTTAATAACTTGCAAATATTTTTGTCCTTTATTACTTTTTATTGGCTTACTTGGATCATAGTCTCGACGATGTGCATTTGTATCAAGTAGCATCGACTTATAATTTTGCATATCATTATCTGTAACCAAGCTTAGATCTACATCTTTCTTAAGCAACAACTGTTTTAAGCCAGGTGTATTTTGGTATTTACGTCCAGCCACGGTGATGTATTGATCGTTGATCGATTTGCTAGACGCTGTGCGAGCTGTCCGGAATGGGGAATTAAATGGATATAAGGCTGCTCGTATTTATAACATACCGCAAGCAGAACCTAACATCAGTTTCCCGCGGTCTGCTCTAACCCCAAATGGAATATCTACCAACGCTTCTGAAGATACTGACCAGGATGATGTATCACAATCTTGATTCCTTTCAACTACTGATTCATAAGAAGAATCACTGTTGATATCGGATTCATATTTGTCTTCATCGGCATTATTATTACTTTCTGCGCTACCAGTTCCTTCTTTCGGCAAAGATTCGTTAATAAACGGAACATCAGCAAAATCATCACTAGCACGCAGGAAAGGAGTTTGCTTACTAGCATTAGCAATTAGGTTGAGAGGTTCTGTTACAGGTTTGAAAACAGATTCCAGTGCTTGTTTATTGTTAATCTCAGCATCTCTCATTTTTCGTACTTTTATCTTTACAGCTTCTGCCGCATCAACAATTTGTCGTTTCAATGATTTTTCCATATTGGTAAAATAGGTTGTAATGGTTGTGGTTGTGTGTTGATGATGTAGTGTCGTAAGGTGAATAATAATGTCAGGCAGGTAACAGCCTTTTATATGTATTCGTATTCTTAGTCAAAGACTACAAACGTGTCAAATTTACTTCTGTAACATCCTTTGTTTTTGGAACAATCTTTATTAATTACAACATAATTATAAGGTATACTCCATATTTTAGAACACATTTCACGAAATTCAATCCATGACATGTCAGTGTTGACGTGTTCTTCATAAACATGTCTCATATTTCTTTCATCTTGTTTAAACAATACGATTAGGTTTGCGTTGTCTCTTATTAACTGCTTAGGGATTTTACTATACGTCTGATTTAGATAAAAACAATCTATGAACTTGTGTCTCCCCATAGCAAAATAATCACGCATACTACTTTGATTTTCACAAGCAACATCATCAAATACAATTACAGAATTCGGTTTTGCGGTCTGAACACTCAGTACTTGCTCATTTTCATGATATTTCTGAAATGAAATGCCTGGTACTCGTTGCAAGACTTTTTCTAAAAAAACGTACTTGGGTTGTTGCAAGGTTTTCGAATAAACATAAACATTTTGAAATCTTAAACCATTCTCGTGTATAAGAAGACCAATTAATAAATTAGTTTTTCCACAATTTGACGGTCCACAAATGATGCATCGCACCGATTTAGGTAATAATTCTCCATGGCGAAAACCAGTCTCCTGAGAATGAACACAAAGTTTATTTACGTGTAACGATTGTGGTTGTTTTACAAATTTCATGACGACTGCTTGAACGGTTATATTAATAATGAGTTAATTATTGTATTACATTGACATTTATAATTCATTGTTGTTAACTCAAACAAAAGTACGAACAACTTTACCATGGTTGTCCTTCAGTATAAGATAGTGAGTGTTTTCTAAATTAGATTTAACCGAATCTTGTATCTGCCGGTGGAACAAATCTTCTGTTTGGGCTGTATAGCTGTCCTGGTGTTTTGAAGAACCGTTATCTGTATTTTTCTGACCAATTTGCAAATCTTGAATAAATATAATCTCGCCACTAGAATTCTTGATAATAAGTTTACAAATATCTTCTAAATCACATTTCACCGAGTCATGCATTGTAGTTAACTTAGTTATAACAGGTGTATTTAGTTTCGTGATACAAAGTTCAACCTTCTCACTACAATAGTGAGTCAAATAATGTATTACATTGACATTTATAACTCATTGTCGCTAACTCGATCAAACGTACGAGCAACTGCCATTCTGTCCACCGAAGGCGATGAAGGCGACCGCATCAACAGCTATTTAAAATGAATCCAAAAAATTATAGTCCTCGATATGAATTTTATAACAAACATCAAATTCGTCTATTTTCGTTCAGACATTATTGGGCGACCGCTCATTCACAAAAAAGATTGGTGACGGAGATGGTTGATGCAGGATTTTTTTATTGTGGAAATGGTGTAAACGATAAAGTCATGTGTTTTTCTTGTGGAGGTAGTATCGAAGATTGGGAGATTCACGATGATCCTTGGTTGCAGCATGCTTTAAACTTTCCTGAATGCTATTATTTAAATGCTGTGAAAGGAAAAAAATATGTTGAGAAGTCAATATCTCATAAAGAGTGAATGTCAGAAAGAATAAAAAGAGTTTAAAACTGAAGTAGGTTGTACATCGTATAATAGGAGCCAACCGGACAATCCATTAATGTTATTGTCAAACAAACAAGATTTGAAAGTGGAGTAGCGCCCTAACCACACACTGGAAAATATTTCTGTTCCATCAGGTGGAAGAGACATCGAACTGGAATAGGCGCCAAAATCAGTACCTCTGCACGGTTTTCATTTATATCATTGAGCATTCTACTCCACCTTCGGTTCCAACGGGTGGAATAGGCGCCGAACCAATATTTTTCATTTATATCATTGAGCATTCTACTCCACCTTGGGTTCCATCGGGTGGAATAGGCGCCGAACCAATATTTTTCATTTATATCATTGAGCATTCTACTCCACCTTGGGTTCCATTAGGTGGAATAGGCGCCGAACCAATATTTTTCATTTATATCATTGAGCATTCTACTCCACCTTGGGTTCCATCGGGTGGAATAGGCGCCGAACCAATATTTTTCATTTATATTATTGGGCATTCTACTCCACCGAGAGTGACGAGGCGAACGGAGTGAGCCGATGGAACGGAAGGTGGGGTAGAATGCCCAATAATATCCTACTACTGTAGAAGATACTTTACACTTTTACAAGTATCTGAAGATTATAGGTACTTTAATATGTAAAGAAACTTTATTTGGGTGTTCTGTGGTTAAAATAATATGAACGGTTCATTCTGGTTATGACGCTAGCCAATCATAGGTTACTAAAAAACCGTTTAAAAACTATTTGGAATATCACCCACAAATACATCAATTTAAAAATGTTTTTTTTTTAAACTGAAATCTTTTTTAGGCGCGTTGGGCATGGTTTTTTGAGATGGGAAAAACCATTGAACTCGCACCACTGTTACCGTAAGCGACACCGCGCGTGTTTTGTTTATAAGACGATTAAAAAAATACCCGCTTCGGATGTGTTCGGCTGTCCTCGGGATGTACTCGGTTGTAATGTATATCCGGATATAATATGTCAGTGAGTGATGGCAAAGTATTCTGTTTGTGTTTTGTTTTCACTTCTGTGGGCACTCGCGAAGTGCCAGTTTTTTTTTTTATTGTGAGCCTTCAACCAAACAAGATACGAGGATTTTATCAATACTTAAGGCGTAATCGTCAGGATCGCCCAGAGGACACGGTGGAGCACACGGTGGAGGTCTGCCCCGCTTGGGCGGAGCACCGTCGTGTCCTCGTAGAGGCGATCGGCAGCGACGGCGATCTCTCGCGTCCGGCCCTGGTGCAAGCCATGGTCCGGGGCGAGAGGGAGTGGGAGGCAGTCACCTCCTTCTGCGAAGCAGTCATGCTAGCGAAGGAGGTGGCGGGACGGTTCAGGGAGAGAGCCTCCCGTCTCAGCCGCCGCGGGGGACGCCCCAGGCGTCGGGAGCCGCGTGACGACTCCCGGCCACCGTAGGCGCGGGCCTGCGGGCGGAGAGTAATGGGTAGCTCACCGTCCGATCAGGACCAGGCCCGTGCCGGACGGCGCGTACGTGTTCCACGCGCGCCTCAAAGAGATGTCAGCATCGAGGAGGGGCCCCTTAGGGCCGAAGCCTGCCGGGTCAGCGGGATTGTCCGAAAGGGTTACCGCTGGCCCGGAACATAAAGGGCTAAGGAAGGAACACGGGTGGGTTTTAGTCAGTAAGAGTCTGACACTCCCTTCCGCTCCACCCAGAGCGGGAGGGAGTCATTTGATGATTTCCCATCCGCAAAAAAAAAAAAAAAAGGCGAAATCGTCAGAGTAGCTTGCGAAATTCAAATTTTCTTACGTTTTTTGCAATTTGCAGGTCAAAATAAATAAATAATCAAGTTGTATGTTGATCTAAATAATATATGATTCGCGACCGTAACAAATATTTATTGATAGAATTATAATCATGAACATCATCAATAGAACTCTCTCCGTCTTATTACAAAACGAGATCTAATTTTAGACCTAGCCTAAACCTTCGAGCCAGTTACTCTATTTTAAACTTTATTCCGACAAACGTAAATTTCTTAATGCAAAATTGACAACTTAGACTCGGGTTTAATGTCAGTTTTTGTAATAAGAACTTTAGCTTCGTCGGATTATAGTTCGAAATTTAAAAATGGCTGGATGGTTTAAACCTGGGTCTAAAGATAAATCTTGTTTTGTAATAAGGCCGTAATGAACATGGTACATGAAATAATAAGTTTTCAGGCCAATTTTAACTCAACGAGTTATATTGCTGATTCTAATGATTATAATTCTGTAAAGCGTTAATTGATACGGTCCAGAATCATATTTTAATAAACATACATACTGGCACTGACCTGCAAATTGAAAAACGTAAGTAAGTAAAGCGGGCTACATAATAGGTAGCTCGCGAAATTCAAATTTGCGTGGGGCATGTGCTATGGTAGCTCGAGATTCGATAAGAAAATAAAAGCATATCACTGTCCGTTTCAGAGGGCCAATTAAAACAAGGAAATCTTTTATCCAACAGGGAAATCAAATAGCTTTTAGAACGCTCTCGTCTCCTTGCCCTATAAATTAATGGTCTTTAAATGTAATTACATTAACTGCAGAAGAAGCAAATATCTATACGGCTTCTTTAAAGCTATTTTTAACGTAACTTTGGGTGTAAATAATTAATAAAAGAACTGTAAAGTCTTCAAATCCAAGTCCGTACCGACAAAGCTCAGTTATCGCAGAGTTCAATTAACATTATTTATAATTGATTTATGTAGTGGTTTTTTCATAAAACTCGATTTTCCAAAGCACTTTTCGAATTTTTTTATGCGCCTATCAGTTCGGAACGGTGTTTCAGTGCGTGAGAACTAGACGTTGTGCGTGTAGACTAGCGTCTAACTGCTCATCACTGATACTAGCTCTGCCAGACACGAAGTCAGGTGAGACAGCGTATTTTTGGCCATGAGCACCAGTTCGAGCTTGCGACTAGTTTACTCTTAAATGTCAGCAATGCTTTAGCGAATCCATGGGATTTCATGGGATTCGTGACCTTTGGGGTAGAAAACCTACGCGTACAAATCTGTTTTAAAGTGAAAACTTCTATAAGCACGTTGGACATTTTTTGAGATGGGAAAAAAACCATTAAACTCGCGCCACTGTTACCGTAAGTGACACCGCGCGTGTTTTTTTTATAAGACGTTTAAAAAAATACCCGTTTCGGATTTGTTCGGCTGTCCTCGGGATGTAATGTAGGTACTCGGTTTTAATGTATATCCGTTAGGTGAGTGATGGCAAAGTATTCTGTTTGTGTTTTGTTTTCACTTCTGTCGCCACTCCCGGAGTGCAACTGTTTTTTTTTGTGTCGGGACACAAAAAAAAAACATTTTGAAATGGGGTGAGGGCGGCAGGGTTTGCCTAGTGTTCGCAACGCACGTAGTGAGTAATGACAAAGCTCCCCCACTTCTTCGTCCCACCGCTCACATACCTATGGCACGGCCAACTAGTTCTACTACTTCAAAAAAAAAGTAGGGACGTTCCCAGTGATATATGAGAATAATTTAATAATAAAAGAACATTGTTAGAAACAAGATTTTTTTTTAATCTCCGACGGATGTGATGACAAAGCCGATTAGGCACACATCCTATTTTCTACCGAAAAAACCGGCCAAGTACGTGTCGGACCACGCACAATGAAGGGTTCCTTAGTTGGAATTAATTTATTCCAAGAACAAACTTAACATTGTAGTTGAAAAACATATTCTCCCATACATTCTAACTGAAAATGTAAGTTTGTACGCACAATATTGAGAGATTTACCATGTTGTTTTAAGACCACAGACTTCCTATAGGTTTTCCTGTAATGTACTACTATTTTCAGTATTGTTTTCACAATTTTAGGCTCAGTAGTTTCGGAGATAAGCAAGGGGGGGGGTGGCCAATTTTCGTCTATTTTCTAAAATAACTTTATTACAATTTACTTAAAAATTATGAAAAGTATATTTGAGATCCTCACAGTAAGTCCTTTCCTGATAGGTCACACGGTACAGATTGCGAAGTCTTTTTTTAAATTTTCTATTGCCCCCCATAAATGACCTCAAATTCAAAATTCATTTATTTACGGTACACGTCTGTGTTTGGGTCACGGAGATTCATATGTGTACTAAATACTAACTTAATCGGTCCATTAGATTCGGAGAAAATTGGCTGTGAGAGACGGACGGACAGACGCACGAATGATCCTCTATGGGTTCCGTTTTTTCCTTTTGGGGTACGGAACCCAAAAAAAGAGAATATTCTCCGAGTATTCATTTTGGTAAGCAAGGAAGTTGAACAAATTGGAGGGCGGCGATAAGCCTCGCTGATTTTAATGGCGTATATTGTAACTTATATCGTACATTTTGCTGAGAAAACCAATTTATTTTTATTCTATTACAGCGGGGTAATTACGTAACACACACAGTAGCAATGGCTTTCATTTTGACAGTTCAAATACATTCATTGCGTTATTTACTTTTAAATTTATGAAGCAATTTATGAAGCAATGATTTAGCAATATCCTTCGAAATGATTCAAATTGTGAATGATAGTGAGTTACACAATTAGGTTGCTGGTTTGGAAAATGTTCTTAAGGTTACAGGAGAACGCAAGTTTTTGAAACAATAAAAGTATTTGATCGACTACAGTAAACAAAATCAGAAAAATATATGATATTCTTCAGGATATATGCTAGGTTCTAAGTGTGTTGAAAACATCATTATCATCATTTCAGCCGAAAGACGTCCACTGCTGGACATAGGCCTCTCCCAAAAGGGGGGTGGGGGGTTGCCATAATCGCTACGCTTGGCAGGCGGGTTGACGATCGCAGTATGGTATGGTGGTGGAATGCATAGAGAACGCTGCTGCCCATTCTCCGGTACGCCCCTTAGTCGCCTTTTTCGACACCCACGGGAAGTATGGAGTGGTGCTATTCTTTAAGTCCGGCACCACACAGACAAAACAATGCAACTAATTTGATTCGATATAAAAAAATCATTATGTTTTTTTGTCAGATTATTCTACAAGCAACATACTAAAGCACTAGCTAGTGTTTTAATTTTTTACTCCAAACAATAGTTTTTTTTAACAGATAATTTTGCAACAAATTACCAGGCCTGTGTCATCGCGCTTCTCTTTCTTTTCTATGCGGTCTGACAAAAACCGCGCTTTGGGTCATGTAGTTGCCTTAAACTTCAATTAATCTGCCTAGCCTGTCTCCACTATGTTGAGATCGGCATTCAGTCTACCGGATGCAGCTGATTACCAGTATTTTACATGGCGCAACTGCCTTCATAACCTACTTATTGAGTAACACGGTACATTTTGGTAACTGGTTGTCAAACTTTTCGGCTTCTGACAACCCGTCAGTTAAAGAACTTCGTTCCAAAAACTTGTACCTACTATTGTAATAAAAGTTTTTTCAACCACAACATTTCTTGATAAACGTAGTACAGGCTTGTTTAATTTACTAAAGCTATTCTGCAAATAAGTCTGCTGTCGCCGAGCAGTTAGTTACAAACCAGCATTAGTCAGTGGATGGCAACAAGGCGTGTTCGCGCTGAGAGAGATTAAATTGTGGAATGGACTGAGATAAAGGAGGCCTGGGCTGGAGGTATCGCTCAGAAATCATTTTGATGTACCTACCTACCTACATCAAAATGTAAAAATGCAACTCACTTACCTAAGTGAGTTGCATTTTTGTGTAGGTACCTATCTGTTCCTATGTGTTTTGTTTTCAATTTTGGCAGACTCCCGGAGTGCCACTGTTTTTTTAAATTATTGTTACAGTTACTTAAGTAGGTTATCCTACTCCTTATTAATGGGTGCTAATTAAGGCAGCTTCTTTAAAATGTCATTCTCGTCTGCAAATATATTTAGTTGTCTAATGAATTAATAGGTCAGCGACGAACTTTTAGCGTCTAATAAATGGTTTATAAGCGACCATATATTGTAAAACAAGCTACTGTTAATATGACGCAACATGGTGATAATTCTTAAGCAACTAAATTTGTGATATGTCTACTCATTGCCAGCTTCTAATAAGTGTATCAACTTCATCTATAAAATAATATCAACGTACTCTAATTTCATAGAGTCACCTTTATTTTTATACTTTAGCATAAGTAATTGATGAGTGAATCTACTATATTTGAACATAAAACCTTATTATTGTCATCAAATAATGGTCAATGAAAGCTATAATTTCATGTATTCGCCTATCTATTTATAATGTTACCATAAGTAATTGACTATTATACCTACCCAAATGAACATACAAAAAATATTGTTATCATAAACAAACATCTGCAATTCTGTGTTTGTTTGTGTTTGGATACACCTTGGGGAAAATTAAAACCAAACGAAAACTAAAAGGAGGTGGTGGGGGGTAGAGGGGGGAGGGGAGGGGGGTCCCCCGTTCCCCCTGGTACCACTCCCATGAAACGAGGACGCACCATTCTTAAGAAAAACAAATTATTGTAACCTAACCTCAAAACACTAGTTTTCAATACAAAGTTGCTTCTGCACGTCTCCGGCGCTGCGGGAAGTGCAGCCCCTTCGCCCTTACGTAACAAAGGATAGGCACCCATGCTCACCTCCGCAGCTTCGGCTTACTGGTCCACCAACCACTGCTTGGTGCTTGGGCTTGGTGGACCAGCCTCAGCCGCTACGGCTCGCACGGGTGCCTATGCTTTGTTACAGCGGGCGGGGGCTGCACTCCCTCCGCGCCTCCGGATTTTTAAATACACCCTCAGGGTAGCAGCGAAAAGACTACGTGGAGTCGGGGTGCCCCGATTCGGTTTTGGGACAGATTCGACCTATTTCAACCAGAAAGTGGAGTACGCTAACTTCCTTCTGAACAGAATTTCTAGGTACATGATTCCCAACGAGCGTCAGGTTCACTCCCGCGCTTGTGTTGCAAACTTTCACGAAAAAAGAATATGATTTATTAATTTAGTTGTTGAATGAAAAACTTTGATTGCTAATTTTGAGGCTGGAATTTGATTTTATTAGCAGACAGATGTTGAATCTCTAAAATATATAAAGTAGCTCACTTACAACATTAGTCGCTGAGTTATCAAATCAGAAGTAAATATATTTATCGGTAGCTCGGAGTCATATTAATTTACGCTCGTAAATTGACGCTGGTTTTTTGATATTCTGTTGGAATAGTAAAGATGATGAATTAATATAATTGAAGCTGTTCTATTAACTCGCCGCCCACATATAAAAAAAACGCTAGGTTGCAGGTGCTAAAGAAAACTTTTGTTGCCGCCAACGATATTCTAATAAACAGATATGTTATACACTTACAAAACAACAGAAAAAAGTGTTCCGCGCCGAGAGGCAGCACACATACACACTTTTCATTCATTTTACGTTTCACTACAAGTAAAAAGGATAGAAAAAGGATAGCTTGATAAAACCAATAAGAAAAAAAGTGACAGCTAGATGTTGTCAATTGCGCGTGAATGTAAACAAACATTATTCGGGCTACCAATCACCGCACGTTGGCATCATAGACTAACAAATTAACTAGGCAGAAAGTACAAACCGCGTGTACAGAATTTGTAGTCGGGATTTGTGCCTATGCAACGAATAAACACTATTAAAAGGTAGGTAGGTGAAAAATAAAACACGTTTTAAAAAGAAAGAAATACAATTGTAAAAATAATTATACACCTTCGAAAAGATTTAATTTTAATATCAATGGTAGGTTTATTTTAACGCTACCTGTGACATACTATGGTAACGATAAGCTATTAATATTTTCTTTTCCTACATATTATGACATGTTTAATTTATAATTAAATATATCAAACAAAATTATAAAGAAAAGTTATTAAAATGGAAACTAGAACTCTGCTGTAAAGATGACTTTACTGCCTAATATTCGCATCTGTACTTTTATTCTATGTCCGGAGTGCTCGCATCCTTGTCGTTCTTACGACAAAAAATGTATTTTCCATCTCTTTCTTTTTCCTAACTTCCAAATATCAGAATATTAGGAAAATAATTGAAATATATTAATAAATCGAAGTATAATGTGTACTTTCGTGTGGTATGAGATTCCTTGTGTTTTATTAACTTTGGTATCATGATTGGTACACTTTCTAAATACACAAAAAGGCATTTTGGATGGTAATTACGTAGCTGCGCGCACCGTCTCACTCGTAGACCTGCGTGACACAGACTAAAGGCAATACGTCCCAATTAGGACGTTTTCTAGTCTTCACGATTTGCGCGCTCATAACATATCTGTTTACTAAAATATCATTGGTTGCCGCACATATAATTTCCCCTTATTAATTACCTTCTAACATTTGTCTGTAGACATAAATTATTTAGAAGGTATTTACTGATTATCCTACTTATTTGAATTAAGTTGAAGTTGTAGGAGCTTAGGTCAATTAGGGTCAAGGGGGCATTACCTACTTTCAACTTAGCAAACATAACCGAAAAAAAGAAAACAACGGTTTACACATGAATCAATATTATTATGTCGACCCACAGGTTTTTGATATATTTACGTGATGAATCACATAAACAACACATCAAAAACGAATCTACCTACACGGAAACAGCAGAAAAATACATCTAGAAACAATGACGCAAGAAACCTTTCTTCCACCTACTAATCTATTACCAATCGCACGATAGCCACACTAACGACTAGTTCAACGAAAAAAAATTTCTAAGGGCTGATTTTTCCATCGCCAGATAACTTTTATTCGAGGAAATAAAATTGACGTTTGACAGTTTTTGTATGAAAGAACTGTCAAAATTTCAAAATTATTCCTTGAATAAAGTTATCAGATGATTGAAAAATTAGCCCTAAGTCTTATAAAAGCAATTTCCATACATTTCGGTCCTAATTCAGTAAAACAAAATACTTTCAGATGAATCGATTACGAAGGCCTCAATCGGATCCACGTAATACTGGGGGGAGTTTTTGTCCCCAAATGAGCCCTGTAAATCTGTCTTTGAGGGGAAATCATACTTTGGTAAGACCGTGGTAAGCCTGCTAGATTATTTTCGGATAATTGGCTGAGGGATATATATAAAAGTAGGTAAGCGAGTTAAAGCAAAATATTTGTTACTAGCAGCGCCACGCGGTTTCACCCGCGTAAGTTTCGATCCCGTGGGAATATCTGGATAAAAACTATCCTTTGTCCTTTGTCGTGATTCAAACTATCTCTATAACAAATTTCATCTAAATCAGTACAGCGGTTTAACCGTGAAGAGGTAACAGACAGTCAGACAGACACAGTTTCGCATTTATAATATTACTAGCTTCGCCCCGTGGTTTCACCTGCATAAGTGTCGATCCCGTGGGAATATCGGGATAAAAAGTAGCTTATATGTTAATCCAGGGTGTCAGCTAGGTAGCTGACACCCTGGATTAACTGAAATAATTTTATTTATTTTATTGGCTGAAATAATTTTGATAAAACTTTGTATGGAGGTCCATACAAAGTTTTATCAAAATTATTTCAGCCGTTTGAGCGTGAAGAAGTAACAAGTAGTGTGTAGTAGTGTCGCAGTTAGTGTATTCACTTGAAATATCAGTTTTGTTTTTGTGTAGCTTCACAGACGTGATTGGTATATCGGAACACGATAAAACATATTTTCTCAAGTCACACTTCAGCGCGCTATGGAGCGAGCTATGCTCGGAGTCTCTTTAAAGGATAAAATCAGGAATGAAATTATCCAGAAAAGAACCGGAGTTACCGACATAGCTTGCAGAGTAAGCAAACTGAAGTGGCACTGTGGCAGTGGGCTGGCCATGTCTGTCGAAGGACCGATGGCCGGTTGAGCAGACGAGTCCTGGAGTGAGACCTCGTATTGGCAAGCGTAGTGGGACGCCCCCCAGCTAGATGGACGGACGACCTAAAGAAGGTGGCTGGGGTAGACTGGATGCGGAAGGCGGAGGACAGGGTGCTATGGCGCAGTCTGGGTCTGGGTCTGGTGGTCCAGCAGTGGACTGCGATAGGCTGAGTTGATGTTGATGATACTTCAAGTACCAACACTACCACCGGTCACTGACCCCTAAAAATAAATGTTAAATATTTTTTATTATAACTTTATCGTGTTTTTAACCCTTCAGGGATTACAGGCGTTATATTATTTACATTCTAGCTGACCCGACAGACGTTGTCCTGTTTTTGATTCGAAAGACACGTTATTTTCCTCGGGAACAGCACTTTTTTTCGGGATGAAAGGTACCCTATGTCAGTTTCTGTACACCTGACAACGTATATGCGAAATTTCAGGATGATCGGTTCAGTGGTTTAGGCGCGAAAAGGCAACAAACAAACAAACAAACTCACTTTCGCATTTATAATATTAGTTAGGATGTACTTGATCAAACGTTTTCATCTGAATATTATGTTAAAGTCCCACCACACATGCCAACCTAGGACGATTTATCTCTGCAGCTCGTTCTCTCACGAAAAAAACGACAAGACTAAATTCAATTCACAGAGAGTTTTAATTCATTCCGACGCGGATGTGCGAATGAACATACGTAAAATAAAATAAAAACTGAGCTGAGTTTGCACGGTAAACGCGATACGAGGATTCCGCATATACAGCAGCTCCATAATTACGTACTTAACACATTATCAATCTCAATCTGAAGGAAGATAGGAAAGATATTACTAATCCATTACTTCATGTGTTCGAGATATTTGTCTGCACAACGACGTTAAGAGGAAATGCGGTCAGAAGGACTTTTGCTTTTTTCATTAATAGTTGTCAAATTTGTACACTAGGCCTCTGTTGACAGCGGCGAATTTGAGCATTTTTTGAGGGTTCTAGTGCTTATAGAAATTATGTATCATCAAAAAGGAAAACATAGGGACACAGTATATATCCTTCTTATTCTGTTTATGACATATCTTTTAAATTGGTCCAATACTGGAGGAGAAAATAGGCGAGAGCCAAACCTTCTATTATGACTTTTTACTTAGACTTTTTCAAAAAGTCTCTCCGACCGCATTTCCTCTTGACAATGCAACGAACGTTGGTAAACTGTCAAAGTGAAAGCCATTGCTACTGATAGTGATAGATATGCCAGATTCCTAAACATCTTTAATTCCCCTTAAGAATAAAAAAGAAATTATTTAAAATTTTAAAATTTATCACACTAATATTATAAAGGCGAAAGTTTGTGAGTGTGTGTGTGTGTTTTTATGTTTGTTACTTCTTCACGCTCAAACAGCTGGACCAATTTGAATAAAATTTGGTATGGAGGTAGCTGACAACTTGGATTAACATATAGGCTACTTTTTATCCCGATATTCCTACGGGATCGACACTTACGCAGGTGAAACCGCGGGGCGCTGCTAGTATTAAATATTTGTATCTATAAAAAAATCAACACAAGTATAATTTTTTTTGTTCAACCCAACTATACGTACTATTTTGCGACGTGAAGTGGTTTCGAAAAGTGTGTCCCACTTTTTGGAAAAAATGGAACCCTAATAAAAACGAATACCATCTCTTTATGTCGAATCCAATTTCAGTGAAAATTCTACTAATACACACATCAAAAGTGTCTAGGGATCAACATATATTTTTGCAATAACTTTTCTCCTGATTGATATTAATTAAAATTTTCTTTAAGGATTCATCAAATAAAGTGTTTTCGTTTGTCACAGTAACGATAAACCAAGTCACCTTTGCATTAATAAAGAAATTTGCCATTTTCCTAATAAAGGGATTTTTGACATTTGAACCACTAACACAAAAGTTCGAAAAAAAGACTGAAATAACAGTTTTCTTTAAAATTTTATTGGGTAACTTAAACAATTAATAATCCGTGTTTCTACCGCGAACACTAACAACACAAGAACATCGGTTTGGCATACTCAAAATGAGTTCATCCAAATCACGCTGTGGAATGGCCGCCCATGTTCGTTGCAACAACAAAAAAAGGTCTTCTTGCGACTGGATACCCTCCATATTCGGCAGAGCTCTTCTCTGTAGCATATCCCATGCATGCTCAATCGGGTTCAATTCTGGCGACTGAGCAGGCCAGGGCAGGACATTGATGTTAGCTGCGGCGAGAGTCTGTCTTACAACTCTTGCGGTGTGCGGTCGTGCATTATCATGCATTAACTGAAATAAGGGACCGATTTGCACTTGTAGAGGAACGATGACGTCTGATACAATCGTCTCAGCATAAATTTGAGCGTTGAGGTTGCCTCTGATCCAAATCAACTCAGTTCTTCCGCCGATCCAAATACCCGCCCATACCATGATGGTTCCACCACTATAAGGATGGACTTCCTGGCAGGATTTTAATCGCTGTTGGCGTCCAGGGGTTCTCCAGTGTCGTATACGTCTTGTATCCGGTCTCATACCAAAACGAGACTCATCAGAAAAGCACACGAAACGCCATTGTTCTTCTGCCCAATTTCTGTGTTCAAGAGCCCATTGATATCGAATGCTACGATTGTGCATTGCTATAGGTGGTACCCGTAGCAGTCTTCGGGAATGAAGGTTCACTTCATGCAAGCGGTTTCTGACTGTTTGGTCGCTAATTAAGTTCCCTGAAGAGTGATGAAGCCTCACGGCTAACATCATGGCGGTTATTGTTGGAGCTCTTCGAGTTAAGATTTGAATGTATCGGTCTTGTCTCCGTGTGGTGCAGCGATACCGTCCTCCATGGCGCTCAGCCACGGTACCAGTGCTTCGGTAACGTGTCCAAAGTCGACTGATAACACTCTGACTTGTATTCAGAGCTAAAGCCACAGTACGTTGCCGGGAACCAGCTTCTATCATTCCCACGGCTCTGAGCATTTCTTCCCTGCTTAAATGACGTCGCCGCTCCATAATAACGTTGGTTTTAATCAGTAGTAGGGAAACAGTAGCACTAATAATGTCTTCAATGCGTTGTATGTTTTTATAGGGAAAATATTGACAGCTGATTTTCATCTTTTACTCGAATTTGATTCACAGTTCCTGATTCAAATTATGAAATGCACCAAAAAAGATCCATATAAATTTATAAAATCATAAATTTATTACAAAGCCACATCTCAATCTCAAGAAATCCGCATAAAAATGCTTGATCCCTAGACACTTTTGATGTGTGTAGTTTCAACGACATTTATTTGTTTTTATTTTGAGAAATAAAGAAATGAGAAATGGGATTAAACTACGTATGCTTCGTTTGTTTTTCTTGAGAAGTTGAAAAAACTTAGATGAAGGAAACCTAGGAGTATGTAGTTCTTGAAGACCATCAGGGTTTGTTTTGTTTTACTTCTAAACTGCGTACCTAGTTGTAGTCTGACCTTTAAAGATCAAAGGAAGTTAGATTACTTAGCCTATAAAGTAGGTAATCATGTTATCTACCATCATCATCTGCCTAGCCTTTTCCAAACTGTGTTAGGGTCGGCTTCCAGTCTAACCGGATGCTTCATGTTATCTACCAAATATAAAAAGGTTAGAAAGTGTAAAGTGAATTTTAAAGCAATTTTGAAACAACTGAAGTGCAACATGTTCTCCACTAAGAACACGTTAAGTTCTCTTACATTTTAATAATTCCTGTTTTCCTCGAACTTAATAAACAGACGTTTGAAGTTGCATACGAAGCGAATTAAGTGAATTTCTCTATACTTTAGTAACTTTTCGAGAATAATTTTATAGAAATCTGAGCTTGGAATTTTCTTTTTAACTTCTGTAGCGTTACTAACGAGTAAATAATTTGCTTGAAGTTCGAAACTTCTCGTGTATGGGCGTAAGTTTTACAGCTCAGTTTACCTATAATAGAGGTAGATTATGGTGCAGCCATGCCTTCCAGCTGAACCTTATATGACGCCTAGTAATAATTAACCCCATGTTCATCAAGTTTTTTTAGAATTCCTTACGTATTTGAGAAGAAGGATCTTGACTAACTGACAGACAACGAAGTGATCCTGTAAGAAAGAAAGAAAGAAAGAAAAATGCGTTTATTGGCATTACAGCAAAATAAATACACCTTAAAACTATGAAAACAGAAAACAAAGATTATAATGCCAAAAGGGCCTCAGCTCAGCATAATGTCAGATGACAACACAAGGTGTACCACCTGACTGTAGAAGAAGGTAGTAACGCTTAGCGTTAGTAATTCTTCAATACTGTCTTTACTAGGGTGGGCAAAGAAGATTCTCGAGTGAAATGTTCACTCATTCCCATTCTTGCCCCCTCCCCCGCTAGCTACGCCCATGGGGCAGCGGTGGAGAAATTAGCAGTTTGGTAGTAGACCATGTCTGATTTGGAAGCGACAGAGGTTTCATTATGCTGTCTAAAATCTACAGTATATATGGTACTCAATGATCCGGATTCTATGAAACAACTGCCTATTGCGTAACACACTTTGAATCCCAATCCTTGGGTTTGAAGGAAATTTCTAATCCATTGCTTTATAGGTTTGAAAAATTCGTCTGCTCAATAATGTAAATAACGCCATGAACTTGGCTGAACTGTGAAAATGTAAGACAATTTTGGAGTAGGTAATTGCCATTTTATGTGTGTTACGCAATTATGCCACAGGCCTCTAATCGTTATTATTAAAATTTGCTTCATAACCTTTTAACCGCTTGAGTCGCATTTATGCGACACATATTTCCGTGCCCCTACCGCTCGTGTCGTATTTCTGCGACAGAGAGCATGCATGATTTTTTCGTTCTATTCAACGATTGCTCCTCCTTATTTGTTGTAGGTATTATTTTATCGATTTGGGTATTCAGCTGCATCCGGTTTGACTGGAAGCCGACCCCAACATGGATGGGAAATGGTTAGGCAGATGATGATTATTATTTTACTGAGATGTAGCCGCGCGCTAGGGGCACGGCAATTGATATTTAGCCAAGCGCTTAAAAGGTTAATCACACGGCACACCTCATATTCATTGCCATACTTTTTATGTTTACTTAAATTCATGTTCTACATCCTCTCAGAATTCAAATGTCCCTAACAATCAAGATCAAAGAAAACCTAACAATTAATATTTGCACAAATCCTCATCTAACTTTGACCAACCGCAAGCTTAAGTAATTAAGTATAGCCACGGTTTCAATAGATAATATTATAATAGCCCGATTTAATGAATATTTAGTGGTTGACTTTATTGCCGAATGCCATGTCCGACTATAAACAAGCCCGTAAACTTAGTTGCTCTAATTGTCTGTTGTTTTGTGTTTATTATAATTATAATACGTCTAAATTATTAGCTGAAGTTTCTGTGAGGATACAAAGTAGGCATCAATATTATGATAAACTTTTCAAAATTGGTTCATTACAAAGTTTTAATGGACTAGCCGTGTTTGTCGAAGGACCGATGGCCGGTGGAGCAGACGAGTCCTGGAGTGGAGACCGCGTATCGGCAAGCGTAGTGTGGGACGCCACCCAGCTAGATGAACGGACGACCTAAAGAAAGTGGCTGGAACGGACTGGATGCGGAAGGCGGAAAAATCTCGGGTATTTATAGTGTTTGAACTGATTCTAAGCCACTGACGTTTTAAGCGAAACGCTTCTTTCTCCAACACCACTCTACGGTGCACTTTATCATAGTTTAAGGACTGCTTCTCTGAAGTTCGAGAAAGGGTCTTAGAGCGGTACTTGCCCGTGGTCCCCCTGTCTAGTCCCCCTTGGGGTACCACGAACAAATATTTTTGCCCGTGGAACCCCCTGAATAACAATCTTCTTAATAAATATATTTTTATTGCCCGTGGTACCCCATCTCAAACATTTCAATTTAACATTAAAAAAACATTTAGAAAACGAACTGTTGCTTGACAAATAAATAAATAAGTAGAAATAAATTATTTTCCCACTGACTAGCCAGTGTAGTCGTGCAAGTTGTTTGCGGTATGTTGACAACTTAGGTGATAAAACTCACATTGAGGCGGATCACACGCTACAACGCGCCACGCGTCGCGGCGTGGGAAATGGAGCCAAATCCCCGCGCGTAAAAGCGTTTTTGTTGAATTTGTATGTAAAAAATCACGCGTTATCTGAGACTCATCGCGTAGCGCATTGGAGTGCGAGATCCGCTTAAGCCGACTTCCTATGAAACTCACATTAACACTGAACAGTTGCAGAAAAATTATAAAAGTTGCTGGTGGCCAAAAAGTATGTAGGTAGTTCTTTACAATAAACTCATTTACAATACCTAAATTGCCTATCTACGATATCCACACCATCATGAAATGTAAAATAACCTAATTCTGCCCTCCAAAAGCTATTTATCCGCAGCATAATGTATCTAGCGGCAAAACCGGCTTTCAGAGGGTAGAACGGAAGACGGCCGAGCACCTAGTTCCGGCGTCGTACCGCCAATTAGACCCGCAGGCGGATTGTACCGCCGCGCGCCGGTTTGCACTGGATCGTACTGGAGTAATCTGGATTTAGCCAGATTTTTGTTAGCGTCAGGAGGGTTTTGCGGGTACAGTTGTTCCTTTTTTTAATAGCGGGAATATTTTATGATTCTACTCTCCTTAGTATTTGAATTATTTTAGCATCTGCCTCAGTAGAAACTACTCAGTTTTTTGTCTTACATTTTTGATAGAAAAGTTATGTTTGTAAGTATGCAAAACTGTAATTCCTGAAGCTATTAGGAATGTTTGCTTTATTTTCAAACAGTATAAAACTCATAAACGCAAAGCAGCGCTAACCTATTCAAACGCCAAGGTTACAAAGCGTTCATTCATAAACTTTCAGGCGGGTGTACATACCCATCGGGTATGAAACAGGGTGTACTGAACTGTAAACACGGCCAAAACAGGCTGTTAGACAGAGACACACGGGCCGGCCCGCGTCCGGTAGCAATCCGGCAAGCTGTGCAGACGAAAGGTGTGACCGAAGGTTTGGGGGGTTTTGACGTTGTGAAAATGAGGCAATGCAAATGCCGGCTGTACTTAATGTAATGTGAGGAGCCTCTATATATATGGTTTACGTGCATGGAGTGCCATAATCGTGAGTCGAAAACCTAATGTTATCAAAATTTATTGCAAGATTTTTTGTTTCAACCTGAAAATTTAGTTCCAGCTGTTCCCATTAAAGCGAATAATGGGAATATATCCGACAAATCGTGATACAGTGCTAGTTTATTCGATTTCGTTTGTGTCCTGTCTAAAACATCGTTACGTGGCTTACTGTCATGTCAAGTTTCATAGTGTTGCCATAAGCGGGCTCAGTGTCGGGCTCAATGTCGGACCCAATTTGTATAGCACTATAGACAACTTACGACGATGCAACGAGGTTTGATCAGTAATTCTCTTTGATTACCTAATGTTCTAGGGGCATCGGGGAGTTGGGGAGCCTTTATTGAATTGCAATGCAATATTAAGCTTTCATATTAATGGCTTCGCTTATAACAATTTGATAAACAAGGTTTCAAGCAGCGATAAGTGATCCCATAAACTATATCGCATCATGAATTATTTTTTTCTGAAAAAGTTTAGAAGATTGCCTGAACACTCTGATGTGTTAAATAAGTGATCTTTTACATGGTGCTTGCTTAATACATTCAATCCTTTTAGGCAAAATTGGTATAGTTCACGAATTTATTATTAATTTATTTTATTTTGTTTTATTAGTTTTACATGTCAAAGTGTTTGTTCAAACCTACTTACAGAAAATAAATAATTTATCATTTATACATTTACTAGCTTTGCCTGAGACTTCGTCTGCGAACCAGGATGAAAAGTTGTCTTCACTCAGGTCATGACTCATGGTCTATCTGTGTTATAATTCTGTAAACACATATTTGTTACGGCCGCGAATCATAATTTAATCCTTGCTTGAAACCTTGCTTTTGAAACTTGAGCATTATGGGCTTGGAAAACTTGCGCTCAGTTTAGTTAGTTCTTATTTAAATGACAGACAACAGCAAGTTCAAATAAATGGTGTCAATTCACATGGTTTAACAGTAAAAATGGGTGTGCCACAAGGCTCGATATTGGGTCCTTTCCTCTTTTTAGTGTATGTTAATGATCTACTCCATTTATTAAAAAATCAACCACAAATGGTGTTATTTGCTGATGACACTTCCTTAATTTTTAAGGTAAATAGACGTGCTACAAATTATGACGACGTAAATAACGCCTTACTGCAGGTCCAAAGTTGGTTCACTGCTAATAATTTAGTATTAAATGGGAAAAAAACTAAGTGCATAAGATTTTCTCTACCAAATGTAAAGAGTAGTGATTGTGAGATAGTATTGAATCAAGAGAAACTAGAATTCGTCGATGAAACGGTTTTCCTGGGGATCACGCTCGACTCAAGGCTACAATGGGGTCCTCATTTAACATCTCTTGCAGGACGGCTAAGTTCAGCAGCTTATGCTGTCAGAAAAATCCGCCAATTTACTGATATAGATACCGCGAGACTGGTCTATTTTAGTTACTTTCATAGTATCATGTCTTACGGTATTTTGCTTTGGGGACGGGCTGCAGACATTGATTCTACTTTTATTCTGCAGAAAAGAGCCATCAGAGCCATATATAGCCTCTGCAGGCGTGATTCTCTAAGGGAACTGTTTAAGGAAATTAACATCATGACGGTACCTTGTCAATATATCTACGAAAACATCATGTATGTAAGAAAAAACTTACATCTTTTTGGTAAAAGAGGTGAAAGACATAATTATAGTACTAGGAATAGGGACCTATTAGTTCAACCAGGTTTCAGACTGGCTAAAGTAGACTCATCTTTTATGGGGTACTGTTTAAAATGTTATAATAAAATACCTCCCCACATTCTTCAACTGAATGAGACAAAATTCAAGTCTTGTATAAAACGCACACTATGCAGTCAGGCATATTATAAGTTAGGGGATTACATCGCTGATAAAAATGCCTGGCTCAATGCTGGTCCTGCTCCACAACCACAACTAATTGATTAACACTTGAAAATACTGTTGGAGCTGCTGAAGATTGTAAGATTATCTTTGCATTGTATAAACTCAATTTCCTTTGCATTGTATAACTGCATAGCACAGATGTGAGTTCTATGTAAGTATACCTTCTTTACCATTTACCGGGTAATATGTCTTACATTGACTTGAATGTGCCATGGCGGCTGATAGTATGTCATGCTCACACAATTGTCTCGCTGACGGTGGCGTGTGTATTGGATCATTTAGCTCCCTTCAAAATGGTTGAGCTGAATGGTGCTGATCCATGCGTCATGTACGTGAACGGGCACCGTCAGTTGGGGCTGGTCATCACTCAGCTGCCTAGGCTTATTTTTAATTATTTTATTTTTGGATTGTTGTCTTCTTACTATTTGCTGTACTCTGGACGCTCTTAACGCGTACGTATTTTTTTACATCGTTCTCACATATAATTGTAAATTCAACATTAATGATGTAACGAATATTTTTGTAAAAATACAATTTAAAAGAGTGTCCATGGAGTTTCTTGCCCGTTCTTCTCCATAGGTACCTACGCTTTGGAATGGGCAACTAGCTTCATATTTTCTGACTGACCGACTTCTTGACAATTCAAAAGTGCCTGTAAATGGTTTAATTGAAATAAATGGTTTGAGTTTGAGTTTGAGTTTGAATCCACGTACAACTTAATGCTGACCAGCAAATTGCAAAAAACGTAAAAAAAAATAATTTCGCGAGCTAAACTGGCGCTTTCGCCTTAACCTTGATGTCGATCCCGTTTAGTTTCGAAACGTGGCGCTGATTCAATTCTTATACAACCTACACCAGCCCGTGTAATCTGTGGAAATGTCACCGTGAAAACGTTTGTGTGAAGTGAGCTAGAAATGACCTGCCTGCTGACCTGACAGCTCATTTCAAGCTTGTTTATGTATTAAAGAAAGAGAAGAAAATAAGCTTATTTGCGGTAAATATAACGCAGAGAAAGAACACAAATAAAAAAAAACAGTAGCACTCCGGGAGTGCTGAAAGAAGTGAAAACAAAACACAAACGGAATACTTTGCCATCACTCACTGACATATCGGTTATACATTAAAACCGAGTATTACATCCCAAGCGGGTAATTTTTTTAATCGTCTTATAAACAAAACATGCGCGGTCTCGCTAACGGTAACAGTGGTGCGAGTTAAATGGTTTTTTCCCCATCTCAAAACATGCCCAACGCGCCTAGAAATATTCACTTCAAAAATAACAAGTTGGAATATGCGTCACATTCGCGCAAAACGGCCATTGCTCAGCATAATGCTACGACCAAGTGGCGACCAGACAACCAGATGGCGCTGGTGATTGAAATAGCGCCACGCTAAAGCCAAGACTATGGCCACTAAATAAATTAAATATCAATATTAAAATAAACAATAATAATAATACAGTTTATTAGGGCAATACGATACTGGGTCGCTGCGTTTGGTAGAAATTTTCATCATAATTTCTGCGTCAGCGAAAGGGACGGCAGGCGATAAAATGGCGTCTAATCATAATGTTGCCTATATAAAATGCTGCTGCGGGATGTATTGATCCATAAAACCATTAGGCCATTATCGTAATTGCCCTAATTGTATTATTATTTTGAATGAATGTTTATTCAGAATACAAATTGATAAATTATTAATAAAAACCTCTTGAAATAACTTATGGCGTCTACATGACCTAAAGCGCGTTCTCTGTCGGGCGGACACAAAACTGGTAATTTATTGCAAAATATGAAGCAATTATCTATTTACAAAAAAAATATTGTTTGAACAAAAAAATTAAAACACTAGTGCTTTAGTATGTTGCTTGTAGAATAATCTGACAAAAAATCATAATGATTGTATGTATATTAGTATGGTTTTTATTGTAAAAATAAAGTTTTTAGAGGTATCTTCATGATTTTCTTCTATCGTATCAAATTTCTTGTATTATGTTTTCAACACACTATCTACCGAGCATATATCCTGAAGAATATCATATATTTTCTGATTTTGTTTACTGTAGTCGGTCACTTTTATTGTTTCTAAAACTTGCGTTTTTTCGCGTTTAGGTCCTGTAAGCCCCATAAAAAGGTATTGCAATAACGACGGCAACAATTCATTATTCAATAGCTTGCAAGTTACTGTTATAGTATTTTTATTTCACGCAACGAGGCGCGCTTTACTTTGGGTAACCAAGTGTACAAAAACGCTGTGAATGTGTGCGTGAAGCCGAGTAGCGTCAGCACATAACACACGTACACACACACAAACTTCCGACTTCGCTTTTGTCTTAGACTGTACCGAGAGCTTACACTTGGTAACCACAAGCACAGCGCGCGTCAGTTCGTGTTATAAAAATACATAAGTACACACGTACACACACATACACTTCCGACTTCGCTATTGTCTTAGACTGTACCGAGAGCTTACACTTGGTAACCACAAGTAAAGCGCGCGTCGCTTCGTGTTATAAAAATACATAACACACGTACACACACCCCCACACACACACTTCCGACTTCGCTTTTGTCTAAGACTGTACCGAGAGCTTAAACTTGGTAACCACAAGTAAAGCGCGCGTCGGTTCGTGTTATAAAAATACATATAAACACACGTACACACACACACACACACACACACTTCCGACTTCGCTATTGTCTTAGACCGAACCGAGAGCTTACACTTGGTAACCACAAGTAAAGCGCGCGTCGCTTCGTGTTATAAAAATCCATATAAACACACGTAAACACACACACACTTCCGACTTCGCTATTGTCTTAGACTGTACCGAGAGCTTACACTTGGTAACCACAAGTAAAGCGCGCGTCGCTTCGTGTTATAAAAATACATAACACACGTACACACACACACTTCCAACTTCGCTATTGTCTTAAACTGCACCGAGAACTTACACTTGGTAACCACAAGTAAAGCGCGCGTCGCTTCGTGTTATAAAAATACTATACTTATATGTAATATCTATTCCTGGCTTTATGACTGTACTATTTTACAAGGTGGTCGTGTTAGGCTTACCATAATAGGGATTTGTTTCGCAAGGGTTCCCATATCTTTGAAGTCGTAGGAATTACTTCCGGAATTCCGGATAGGAAGGGTCGATTTAGGGATAGTATCGTTAGATACGGCTTCTTATGAAAGGGTGTATCCGTTTGGTCTTTGGGGTTACCGTTTGATATTACTTTACTGGCCACCGATAAGTGATCTTATTAGACATGATATTACTACGGTGTAAGTAGTAATTTGGAGATGGAAAAAAAATTGGAAAACTATATTTGTATATAAGGTCCCATTAAAATAGGTGGACAAAGTTTTACGAATCATTCAGACCACCAAAATAAGGACGATGGTAAAAAAATATAAAAGAAAAACGAATAGATACTCACAAGAAAAATAAAATCAGCTAACGAAAATACACTAATGTGTCGGCAATTTATTATTTTAGGTCAAAATAAAATCACTTTAATCGGTGTTTTTTTTTGCTTGGATATGTTTAGTTAGACGTACTGAGCGCTGTGTTAAAATTTGTCCATCTATTTTAATGGGACCCTGTATATTTTTGGAAATATTTTTATGTATTACTGTATTATTGGAAAGCGACATTTTTATCGCCATTCTGTAACGCATGGCATCTTATGTATCTACAAGCACTTGCGATTTAAAATTCGCGCTCGTTGCAATTCCGTACTCTGAATATAAACCGCGCGAATAAAAATCGCGCGGTGAGATTACTTAAACTCCGCACTATGCTAGGCCAGTTCAAGGTGAAAGTGATAGACGTACAGTCAATAGCAAAAGTAGATAATCAAAATCAGAAATTTAATACTAATGAGTTCACGGTTCAACGGAGTTCACTCAACGCCACGTCAACGCCGCACAGAAATCACTTCGACGCCACACAGTTCTGACGCGAACTCTGTTCATTAGTATTGAATTTCTGATTTTGATCATCTACTTTTGCTGTTGACTGTACGGTCGACTGGTACAGATGCCAGCTCATCAAGCTACCCGAAACTGTCTAATTTGTCCAATCAACTTTGAACCTTATGATGTAGCGATAAAGTTGAAAATCTTAGAAAGAAATTCGACGGATTGTAGTAGCTTGATGTGCTTGGCGTCTGTACCATGAATTTACATGACGTTGAACTAATTTACCACCCTTATATTTCTTGTTGTGTCTGCTAGTTTCTATTAATAACTTCTAATAGTCCTGAAGCTTTGGTTTTCTAGGAAATCGGTTCCGTCATGCCATCATGAAAATCTGTAATTTTCACTAGTATTTGAGATTATATATTTACTAGCAACGCCCCGCGGTTTCACCCGCGTAAGTGTCGATCCCGTGGGAATATCGGGATAAAACTATTCTGTGTCCTTTCCCGGGACTCAAACTATCTCTATATCAAATTTCATCTAAATTGATTCCACGGTTTAAGTGTGAAGAGGTAACAGACAGACACACCTTCGCATTTATTTATAACTAGCTGACCCGGCAAACGTTGTTTTGCCATATAAATTATTTCTAGCTGCTCGGCGCTACTTCGTTTGCGTGGTGTGGTGTCCTACCCCTTACCTTACCCTACCCTACCCCTACCCTACTCCTACCCTACTCCTACACTACTTCTACCCTACTCCTACCCTACTCCTACACTGCTCCTACCCTACTTCTAACCTACTCCTACCCTACTCCTAACCTACTCCTACACTACTCCTACCCTATTCGTACCCTACTCCTACCCTACTTCTAACCTACTCCTACCCTACTCCTACACTACTCCTACCCTACTCCTACACTACTCCTACCCTACTCCTACACTACTCCTACTTTACTCCTACACTACTCCTACCCTACTTCTACCCTACTCCCATAGATATATTAAATTTTTCTCTGCGTAATAACAATCCTCGTACTTCAAGGAATATTCTAAAAAAAGAATTAGCGAAATCGGTTCAGCTGTTCTCGAGATTTGCGCTTAGCAACAGCGATTCATTTTTATATTATAGATATTAAGAGCGTTTACGCCGTACGGCATTTCATACAAACTTTAAAGGCCTTATTTTTCGAAATGAATGAATCGATTTTAATGAAAATTCATACGCATAAGAAGGATACAAAGGTCTAAAAAGTTAGTAGAGAACATTTTCGAAAAATAGTGTTACAGCCAAATTAGACCGAATTTAAATTTTCCATAGAAACAGATGTTTCCAGTTATCTTTTTTTAATTAAGACATTTCGAAAATGTTCTCTATTAACTTTTTAGATATTTGTATCCTGCTTATGCGTATGAAGTTTCATTAAAATCAGTTCATTCATTTCGAAAAATGAGGGTTTGAAAGTTTGTATGAAATGCCGTACGGGCTACGGCGTAAACGCTCTTAATAGTACGGATATTTTATGGATAATAAACGGTTACACAAACGTTTTACTATACACATACTTAGTGGGAAAAAAAATGGATTACCTAAGTACATACGCCGTGTAGCTCACGACTTTATCTATATCTAAAATACTTACGGTCTTATTCATAAAAAAAGCTTATAGAAGGTTTAAAACGTTCATTAGTTAAAATGCTCGATAAGCTTTTAAAACGTTCGATAAAATTTTGTATTCATAAACGCTTCATAAACCTTCTATAGTTAGAGTGTCCTATAACTTCAATATAAATATAAATGTTGCCATTTTATTGAAGTCATCCAATGATATTCTAATAAACAGATATGTTATACACTTACAAAACAACAGAAAAAAGTGTTCCGCGCCGAGAGGCAGCACACATACACACTTTTCATTCATTTTACATTTCACTACAAGTAAAAAGGATAGAAAAAGGATAGCTTGATAAAACTAATAAGAAAAAAAGTGACAGCTAGATGTTGTCAATTGCGCGTGAATGTAAACAAACATTATTCGGGCTACCAATCACCGCACGTTGGCATCATAGACTAACAAATTAACTAGGCAGAAAGTACAAACCGCGTGTACAGAATTTGTAGTCGGGATTTGTGCCTATGCAACGAATAAACACTATTAAAAGGTAGGTAGTTGAAAAATAAAACACGTTTTAAAAAGAAAGAAATACAATTGTAAAAATAATCATACACCTTCAAAAGATTTAATTTTAATCTCAATGATAGGTTTATTTTAACACTATCTGTGACATACTATGGTAACGATAAGCTATTAATATTTTCTTTTCCTACATATTATGACATGTTTAATTTATAATTAAATATATCAAACAAAATTATAAAGAAAAGTTATTATAAGGGAAACTAGAACTCTGCTGTAAAGATGACTTTACTGCCTAATATTCGCATCTTTACTTTTATTCTATGTCCGGAGTGCTCACATCCTTGTCGTTCTTACGACAAAAAATGTATTTTCCATCTCTTTCTTTTTCCTAACCTCCAAATATCAGAATATTAGGAAAATAATTGAAATATATTAATAAATCGAAGTATAATGTGTACTTTCGTGTGGTATGAGATTCCTTGTGTTTTATTAACTTTGGTATCATAATTGGTACACTTTCTAAATACACAAAATGGCATTTTGGATGGTAATTACGTAGCTGCGCGCACCGTCTCACTCGTAGACGTGCGTGACACAGACTAAAGGCAATACGTCCCAATTAGGACGTTTTCTAGTCTTCACGATTTGCGCGCTCATAACATATCTGTTTATTAGAATATCATTGAAGTCATCCAACAAATTGGCCAACACATTGAGTTGTCAAACGAGAATATCTGCCTACGCACCGAATAATTGTGACCATAGACATTATGACGTACTGAAAACTAATTTATTGTCTACAGTTTCGACAGTTTAGCCGCGTTACCATGGTAACCATGGCATAACCATGGTTTTATAAGTCAATGAATTTGATATTGTTATTTTATTGTCAGGCGAGCGAAAACCTTTGAATATATTTTTGTATTTAAAAGAAATGGAATTAAGACCGTAGACTAGTTCCAAGAAAGGGCAAAGAAGTGAATACTCGTTTTGGTTGGAGGACGATAAGGTGTGTACTGTTACCTACCCTACAACTAAAATGTGCTCAAAGCAGTTATGTTCAAAGTAAGTTTTGTTTTGTAAACATTGTTAATTTCTTATACTTATGCTTGCTTCTGCTTTTCCTTAGATCTTTTAGAAGAATTGGTCAGGGAGAGGGTTTCCAAAATAGAAAATGAAGGTGGACGCTGGTGATGGCGCCAAACAAGTAGCCGAATTCTGGGCACACTAAGAAGAAGATAGAAAATAAAAACACATACTGACTGACACCAACGCGAAAAAGGCGGCATGGCATGATTTATGAATTAGGTGCCTATCCAATTTACTTATAAGTTACAAAGTTCCTGAGTAAGAATGTCAAGAAATTCGTTTGATGAAGAGAAAGAATTATAACATTCATTTTGTATTTCAGGACAG
Source organism: Mesoligia furuncula (assembly GCA_916614155.1). Classification (NCBI taxonomy): domain Eukaryota; kingdom Metazoa; phylum Arthropoda; class Insecta; order Lepidoptera; family Noctuidae; genus Mesoligia; species Mesoligia furuncula. The sequence continues at coordinate 20,023,563 of OU744809.1, read as the reverse complement.
AAGGAAGGATGGTGCTTCACTACAAATAGCAAAAACTGAAACGGCCTACAGAAGAGGTGGCATAGATGGCAAATGAAAAGAAACATTTTAAAAATGTTGTTCTGCTAGCACAAGTTCTAGAAGCCGAATTAAAGTTTAGAGTATTATAAAAATAAATCAATTAAACTGATATCCGTATAAAAACTTTTTATTAATGCACTACTCGCTAAAATGTCTCCTCTTTGTCTTCTTCGTGTCGCGGGGACGACAGTATTTCAGATCTTGTTGGCCCAAAACTTTGCCACTTCCACAACGTCGTCAGTGGCTGCGCAGAGGTCACTTTGACTGCATGTTTAGGGACGCATAGGGTAGGATAGGAGGGAAAACATGGTTTGCAACATAGCTTCACAACCACTCCCTACTGCCGCATCCTAGTGGAGCATCTCCCTGCAGGGTGTAAACTTCCGACAGAAGTCCCTGAACCGTCTCCGGACACAAGTGGGAAGATGTACCTCTAACCTGGTAAAGTGAGGCTATCTCGGCGGAATGTTTCCTCAACAGTTTGTAAAATAGCATTTGTATTTCCCCTTGCACCTAGGCTAGGCTTCTTGGGCTGACTTTGTATGATATTCATTGATATTGCTACCCTAACTACTACTAACTGCATGTCTCCATGGTCAACTGCAATATTGTAAAGTACTGCTCTAGCCACTATGGTTGTTTTCACATTTCCTAGTTTGCATGTATGCCATGTAAAAGACATTGAAAAGCGTTATTTCCACAACCCAAAGCAGCAGCGTCCCACAGTAATTCTTGTTGCAATAATTTATGTGCTTCGTTATATTTTTCCTTGCTTCTATTTTGCATTGTAGGTATATATTAATAAACTAAATTGGTTTAACAGAAGTGCAACATAAATTAAAAACAACTGCACATGTTACATTTGTAGGTCAAACGTCATTTTCTATCAGCTGATGTAGAGTCGGCCATTTTTATAGTACTGTTAAAGTAGGGGTCTGGGTTTCATAACTTTATAGTAGGTTTATCGAACGTTTTAGTGCTAAAATGCGTTTATGAATAACAATTTTTGACAACGAGACATTAGCAAGCCTTTAGATGTTCTATAACTTATTATGAATAAGACCGTTACTACATAATTGTTAAGAAACTATTTGCACGACGATTGAAAATTAGAAGGTAAAATCTAATTAAGGTGACAAAACGCTCTGTAATTAGAGAGCCGTTATTGTGAGACCGGTTACCGCGTTCCGAAACTAAAACTTTAGGTGGCAAGGACTATACACTAACTAAAGAGTGCACAGAGAAACTTTAGGGTTAATAGTCGGCTTCCCTTGACCTTGAGACTGTTAAATTGTTGGAAACACTTTGTTATCAGCCGAAGGTCACTAGGTACCTGTGAAAAAGGTTTATTAATTTTCTTATTCATCATTTCAGCCGAAAGACGTCCACTGCTCGACATAGGCTTCCCCCAAGCACCTCCACTTCGACCGGTTCTATGCTTCTCGCATCCAACGGCTTCCTGCGGCCTTCACAAGGTCGTCGGACCACCTTGTGGGGGCTTTCCGACGCTACGTCTTCCGGTACGCGGTCGCCACTCCAGAACCTTTCGGCCCTATAGGTCATCTCATCATCAATTTTCTTATTAGTGAAGAATTATCATCTCATCATCAGCATCATTTCAGCCGAAAGACGTCCACTGCTGGACATAGGCCTCCCCCAAAAGAGGGGGGGGGTTTGCCATAATGCTTGGCAGGCGGGTTGGCGATCGCAGTATAGTATGTTGGTGGTATGCATAGAGAACGCTGCTGCCCATTCTCCGGTACGACCCTTAGTCGCGTTTTACGACACCCACGGGAAGTATGGGGTGGTGTAATTCTTTAAGTCCGGCGCCACACAGACTAATTATCTTCTGCCTAGCCTTTTTCCCTACTATGTTGGGGCCGGCTTCCAGACTCACCGGATGCAGCTGAATACCAGTATTTTACATGGAGCGGCTGCCTATGTGCAGGCTGATTACGGAACACACTATCAGTAGATTGCTACTGATAGTGTGTGGGTTTCATTTTGACATTTCAACAACATACATTGCGTTTTTTACGTTGTTACGAACATATGAAGTAATGGATAAGTAATATCCTTCAAAATGATTCGTGTTCCGCAATTAGAGTGCAGTCCTCTTAGAGTAAGAAAGCTATAGAGCATCGGGTAGCGTGGCCACACATGAGACAAAAAACTAACTTAACTAACATAGGCTACATGAGTAGCTGCCTTGAAAAAACTGGCACGCACTGAGAGACGGAAATAGTATAGCTTTATCCTTTTCTGTTACTTATAATAACTCAATACTTTATCCCTTCCTTGTGGAAATGAAATGGAGATACCCGCCGTCTATACTTTTCTTTGTCTAAGGCAGTCCTCCATAACCCAGTTACTGGGTAACGCGATACCTCTTGGTAAGACTGGTTATTAGACTTTCGGACTCATGACACGTGTCACGTGTTTCTGTGACAAATAAACTTATTTTTCTTTCTTTCTTTATCCAATGCAACATGGTAGGTTAGATATACGTCAGAACTTCAACCAGTTCCATAATCCAGTTACTGGGTAAGACGACAGATAACCAGTGATAACCAGTGTTAACTGGTTATCAGACTTTCGGGCTCATGGTGTCACGTGTTCCTGTGAGAAATAAACTTATTTTTCTTTCTTTCTTTTTCCAATGCATCATGGCAGGTTAGATAAACGTCAGAACTTCAACCAGTAACTGCATTAATTACAGTTGATACTGTTTGTGTTTCCTTTTGTTCTTTGACTTCTACTCTGTAAGGACTTAGTGGAAACTTTTGCGGAACTTGCTTGGAGTTCCCTTGGTAACCAATTGATTTCGATTTGTGATTTTACTCGAGTTAAGGAGCCGGCGAGCTACGCTTGCTAATGCGTAGTTCATACAAACGTAATACCAAAATAATTTGTAATTCAAACATATTGTTAATGTAGTGTGTATTTATTCCGATTGGATTACAGAATATGTAGGTAGGGTCCCAAATACATATATATTTTGAAAGGGACTCTGTTATAAAGACGAGATATGAGGAGTTTCAAATTTATATAGAAAACTTGTTTTTCTCATAACTCGTCTTTAAATTAGTGGGAATCTAGATATTCTTTAATCCAATCGGAATAAATACACACTACATTAAGAATATGTTTGATTTACAAATTATTTGGGTATTAGATACGTTAAAATGAACTACGCATACTCCGCCGCCCCCTTAAGGAATATTTTTAAACGTAGTGCAATTGGTCATTTCCTATGTTTTCCTGGAATAACAGACTGTTAACCAATATCGATAACACGTATTATGGAACTCAAATGGAATTGGGCAGGGCACCTGGCAAGGCGCAGTGATGACAGGCGGAGTAAGGCTGTGATAGAGTGGCGTCCAAGGGATTGTCCGAAAGGGTTGCCGCTGGCCCGGTACATAAAGGGCTAAGGAAGGAACACGGGTGGGTTTTAGTCAGTAAGAGTCTGACACTCCCTTCCGCTCCACCCAGAGCGGGAGGGGTCATTTTGTCGATGCATTACCGCGCCCCGCCGATACCGCCTCTACCCCCGTAGAGGCGCCGTCACAAGTTAGCACGGCAACACCTCGCCGTGCTTACTCAGCAGCCGCTGCACAACCTCCCATCCAACAAATGGAGCAGCAACAGAAGAAAGTTTTTGACAAAAGTGCAAAGTCAATGGAAGGGGCATCAAGGAACCGCAATGGACTGGCTCCCAGTATCTTGGCCCCAGCCCCGAGGAAAGGGCAGGCAGACAAGGAGGGCTTCGTGACGGTGGAGTCGAAGCGTAGGAGGCCCACTTGCCGTAATCAGTGTGGTTCTGCACCGGTGGGACCAAATATGTTGCTGCGTCCTGCAACACCGTCGACGCAGCTGTACGGATCCCGTCTGCATCACTCCACGGTGGCTCAAGACATCGTGGATTACATCAGAAGCAAGACCAAGTGGACCTTGAGAGTAGAGAAGTTGGAATCGCACCACAACATAAACTTCAAATCGTTTGTGGTGCGGGTTCCAACTCAAGAGTTTTGGCCGAAAGGTGTAGCGTACCGACGTTTTCGTGGAAGGTTACGCGACACCACGCAGCGCAACACGACGCCGACACAATCATCACTTCGTGCACACTAGATAGTTTTATTAAAATATGTATGTTTAGGTTAAGGTATTTATCTATGGGCCTGCGATGCCTGAAATAAATTAATTATTATTATTATTATTAATGATTTACCATCCGAAAAAAATAATAATAATAAAGGTCTGAAATACGAGATGTCGGTCGTCCGGTGGCGAGATGGGTAGACGACATGGTTGCCATCGCGGGCAAAACCTAAATGAGGCTGCCACTGGAGCGTGGGGATTGGTACAAGAAAAAAGAGACCTATGTCCGGCAGTGGGTGAAGTCGGGCTGTGGATGATGATAAACCAATATCCGGAAAATGGCGCGGAATTTGTATACAACTATCTGCCAGAAAAGTTTACAGGAATTTATGTTAACGCCATAATAAAACATACGAGTGGATGTATTTTATGTTATTATAAATTACTAGCTGCTTCCGCGGTTTCACCCGTGTAAGTTTCGATTCCGAATGAATTCTGGAGAGGGCCACTCTTATCACCTAGGCGTCTAAAAAATGGCCTACGACCTCTCAGACCTACCAAATAGGTATACACAAAAAATTTCATAAAAATCGGTCCAGCCGTTTCAGAGGAGTTCGATAACAAACACTGTGACACGAGATTGTTAACCATATACATATTTAGATTTTAATTCTAAAGAGCTTTCTCTATCTTTCAATACCAAAAAGTCAAATGAAATTATATTCAAATTCTAAAACTGATCTAGCTTACCACTAATTTAAAATTCACGTCATTAAACTACACCAGTAGGTATATACATTTGTATTATGAGCAGAAAATCTAGCAAACATAAATTACAATGAGCTATTTTCGTTTGTCATATAACAGTATCGTAAAATCATCGGTCTAATTGTCTCATTTTATTGAAACCATTCCAACACGGCTGCAATTAACAAGAATAACATACGCAACACGCAAATTCGACTGAATATCAACGAGGGATACTTAAATATTCTGAGCAGCGAAACTGCGGCCTGTTATTTACAAACTAATTTTGCGACTTTTCGGCTAGCTAAGCTGAATATTCGACCAATAAGAAACACATAAAGCGTTGACATCTCTTAGGCTGCGGACACAAAGTCAGCGGGCGCGGCGGCGGTGGCAGCGGCGCGGGGAGCGGGGCGTTTTAATGCATAGATTTGTACGGAACTGGCTTTGAAGGCAGAGACGGGGAGCGGCGTACGAGCGGTGCGCGTCAGTCTAACGGTGCCCGCGCGTCTGCATGGACAGTGTGGTGCATTTTATTTTTTGCTTTTTAACGACCGTCGTTTCAAATATTGTAAGTATCAAAAAGATGTTGTCGTCGCTGTTTAGACATTTCGTTCGCGAAAAAAGACACTAATTTCTCATGATACAACACGATCTGCCCGCTGGCTTCGAGACCGGATCTGCGTCGCCGCGCCGCTCCCCGCGCCGCCGCCGCCGCCACTCCACAATCGCTGACTTCGTGTCTGTGGCCTTAGGGATAACACAGACGACTGATTTTTTATGCGTTCGCGTCTGCAACGCAAGAATTCTGCAAGACCCGCATTATTTCTGTGAATGTTATTTACAGTTCATTCACAGTTATTTTATCTTTATCAGCAACCTTAGGTATAGCAACGAGATTAAATATCACACTAATATTATAAAGGCGAAAGTTTGTGAGTGTGTGTGTGTGTTTATATGTTTGTTACTTCTTCACGGTCAAACGGCTGGACCAATTTTGAAAAAATAAAATTTTGGTAGCTGGCACCCTGGATTAGCATATAGGCTACTTTTTATCCCAATATTCCCACGGAATCGCATTTACGCGGGAGAAACCGCCGGCCCAACTAGTGTGATATAAAATTTAGAGATCAAAATTAAGAGGGCGTTTTGAGAGTGATGCTAGATGCTAGAGCTGGATGGACCGACGACCTTAAAAAGGTGGCTGGGTCAGAATGGATGCAGAAGGCCTGGGAGTAGCCTATGTCCAGCAATGGACCGCGATAGGCTGAATTGATTTTTTATTGTTGAGAGTGAACGTTACTTAAATTATACTGTTTTCTCCAAGATGGTCAAAAATTGCGGCCAGAACTGTCTATCGCCTGACAAACAAACGCAGAATTTTCAATACTCAGTAGGTACCTCATCATCATCATCATCATTTCAGCCGAAAGAGGTCCACTGCTGGACATAGGCCTCCCCCAAGCACCTCCACTTCGACCGGTCCTGTGCTTCCCGCATCCAACGGGTTCCTGCGGCCTTCACAAGGTCATCGGTCCGTAACCAAGGGTAGGCGGGCCGCCGGGTACTAGGGGCCTAGTGTTTCTTGTGCTTCTCCGGTACGACCCTTAGTCGCCTTTTACGACACCCACGGGAAGTATGGGGTGGTGCAATTCTTTAAGTTCGACACCACACATGCAAATAAATGTTGAGTAGTAGGTACCTACTCAACATTTATTTGCATTCCATAATGTGAACTTAGATGGTAGGTTTTACAAATACGTCATTATGTACCGTGTCGGACACAACATAAATAAGAGAGGGTCCTTAATCAGTTGAATTAATTAGTTACAGACACGATCGCACAAATAGTTGACCGTCTGCGAAGGCCCTTATCTGTGGGGAAGCAGGAAGTCCCATAAAGCGAGCCGCTTCAAGGACGTGATCTTCCTCCCCTCCACCCCCTTCCCGTTATTTCCCTCTTTTATTTTCTCAGCCACCGCACGACTACTGTTTCCCTTAGCCTTGGGTTAGTAAGTGCGGGTGAATAGTGTCGCCTAAGCGTTATTGTGTTTCGTCGTTTTTTTTTTGTATGAATATTGTTTCAACCCTTGTTTTGTCAGGGTATCAGGGATTATGAAATAAGGTTTTTATTTAGGTACCGAACAGGGAACTAAAGTTTTAATGTCAAATTTATGTAACTACCTACCATAAACGAATAAATCGTCCGTGGTGATTAGTTAGTTTGTTAGTTAATTATCTTTGATGTTAACTTATGTAATATAACTGAACAATAAAACTAAATCGGCCTTATTACAAAACAAGATTTATCTTTAGACCTAGGTTTAAACCATCCAGCCATTTTTAGGGTTCCGTAGCCAAATGGCAAAAACGGAACCCTTATAGATTCGTCATGTCTGTCTGTCTGTCCGTCTGTCTGTCTGTCTGTCTGTCCGTCCGTATGTCACAACCACTTTTCTCCGAAACTATAAGAACTATACTGTTGAAACTTGGTAAGTAGATGTATTCTGTGAACCGCATTAAGATTTTCACACAAAAATAGAAAAAAAAAAAAAAAAAAAAAAACTGGCCAAGTGCGAGTCGGACTCGCACACGAAGGGTTCCGTACCACAAGGCAAAAACGCCAAAAAGAAACATGTTTGTTGTATGGGAGCCCCCCTTAAATATCTATTTTATTTTAATTTTATTTTTTATTCTTAAAGTTAAAATACAACTGAGTATTTTGTGAATATTTCAAGTGCCTACCTGTTGCCATTTTTGATAACGAGCAAAAAAGGGCAAAAAAATCGCGTTTGTTGTATGGGAGCCCCCCTTAAATATTTAATTTATTTTGTTTTTAGTATTTGTTGTTATAGCGGCAACAGAAATACATAATTTGTGAAAATTTCAACTGTCTAGCTATCGCGGTTCTTGAGATACAGCCTGGTGACAGACAGACGGACAGACTGACAGACGGACAGACAGCGAAGTCTTAGTAATAGGGTTCCGTTTTTACTTTGGGTACGGAACCCTAACAATAAATTTTAGGGTTCCCCATACTTAGAACCGAAACTCAAAATTTTTTTTTTCATCACACCCATACGTGTGGGGTATTTATGGGTAGGTCTTCAAAAATGATATTGAGGTTTCTAATATCATTTTTTTCTAAACTGAATAGTTTGCGCGAGAGACACTTCCAAAGTGGTAAAATGTGTGCCCCCCCCCCCCCCCCTGTAACTTCTAAAATAAGAGAATGATAAAACTAAAAAAAACATATGATGTACATTACCATGTAAACTACCACCGAAAATTGGTTTGAACGAGATCTAGTAAGTAGTTTTTTTTTAATACGTCATAAATCGCAAACCACAATTTACCATTCATTCAATCAACTCAAAAAAAAAAAACATTTAATTTCATAAACATAAACCTTATGGATAAACCCGGATGTTACGGAACCCTCGGTGCGCGAGTCCGACTCGCTCTTGCCCAGTTTTTTAAATTTCGAACTATAATACAACGAAGCTAAAGTTCTTATTACAAAAACTGACGTTAAACCCAAGTCTAAGTTGTCAATTTTGCATTAAGAACTTTACGTTTGTCGGAATAAAGTTAAAAATAGAGTAACTGGCTCGAAGGTTTAGGCTAGGTCTAAAATTAGATCTCGTTTTGTAATAAGACGGAATAAGTCTAATTTAGAAAAATAATCTGTCTGTTCATCCTAGTTGTTTATGCCTTAAATATAGCGAGCCACAGATAAACAAAAGCAAATTGATCAAGGAGTTCAAACGCAGCTGTCAAAACTATGCCACAATTTGCAACTGTCAGACTAGAAATAAAACTTTAAGGGATTTCGACATTCGATGCAGGAAATAAAAAGTAGGTTGAATATCGATAGCATAATGGCTATAAAAGAAACTTTGCCATGTAAATTACTGACTAAAAGCCTTAAGCCATGAAATACAGAATTGGTGTAGTATCTAGATTTACTGAGAAAAGTATTTATTTTGATTCGAGGGTGAGACAACAGATTTATTGCTGAGGGAAAAACATACGTGGAATAACTCTATTTTTCTTAGAAATTGAGAAAATGGGGAAAACCTAATGCCAATGGATTTCATCTTTTAAAGTTTCACATTAAGTATTTTTATAAGAGTAAATTAATACATTTATTTGACAATTCGGTATAAACTTAAATAACTTTGCTTTTCTCCTTTAAAAGCGGACATAACAAAATTACAACGTTCACAGCAAAACGATTTTCACGGAAAATCCAAATTAAACTTCCATAACAAATAGGCTGGAACAATGGGAAACTGCATAAAAGCTACATGTGCGTAATAAAGTAACCCGACACGCAAAATCAATAGCAGCGTAAAACAAAAGAGTTGTCAATAAGCCGAGCTATTTAAATTGACGTGGGATGACGTCACTGGATATGTCACTCGCGACATCCTGCCTTAAACACGAACGGAATTATTTCGGTAACATTCGTCATTCGCGCGCGCAAATCTGCATTGACAGCTCTCTTTCGCGCGGGAAATTGACAACCATTTTGTTTTATTGCTTTCAACTTTTGTTTGATTTAAGTTACCAGAGAATCAGTTTACAGGAATGGTGATAGTTTTATTATGTAAGTAATGAAATTGAAGAGATTTTATGAAGTTTCAAATTGTTTGATGACTTTACGAAATTGAGGGAAACATAAAGTAATAAAATGATTTATACAATTGCGAAAGATAAGGTTTTGTGATTTTCTTTTGTGAGATTCATAAAAACTGGCCAAGTACGAGTCGGACTCGCACACGAAGGGTTCCGTACCAGAAGGCAAAAACGCCGAAAAAAACATGTTTGTTGTATGGGAGCCCCCCTTAAATATTTATTTTATTTTATTTTTATTATTTATTATTAAAGATAAAATACAACTGAGTATTTTGTGAATATTTCAAGTGCCTACCTGTTGCCATTTTTGATATCGAGCAAAAAAGGGCAAAAAAATCGTGTTTGTTGTATGGGAGCCCCCCTTAAATATTTATTTTATTTTGTTTTTAGTATTTGTTGTTATAGCAGCAACAGAAATACATCATCTGTGAAAATTTCAACTGTCTAGCTATTGCGGTTCTTGAGATACAGCCTGGTGACAGACAGACAGACAGACGGACAGACGGACAGACGGACAGACGGACAGACGGCCAGACGGACAGACGGACAGACGGACAGACAGCGAAGTCTTAGTAATAGGGTCCCATTTTTACCCTTTGGGTACGGAACCCTAAAAAAAGATCGCGATTTCGTCGTATTTATAAGATTACAGTCGCTCTTTCTCGTATTATAATAATTTCATTATCCAAGATAGCTCTTTGCTTTCAGACATTAAGAGCGTTTACGCTTTACGGCATTTCATACAAACTTTCAAGCCCTTGTTTTTCGAAATTAATGAACTGATTTAAATGAAACTTCATACGCTTAAGCAGGATACAAAAGTCTAAAAAGTTGCTTAAGTATATTTTCGAAAAATAGTGTTACAGCCAAATTAGACCGATTTTAAATTTTACATAGAAACAGAGATTTCCAGTTACCTTTTTTTAAATAAGACATTTCGAAACTTTTAAGACCTTTGTATCCTGTTTATGCGTATGAAGTTTCATTAAAATCGGTTCATTCATTTCGAAAAACAAGGGCTTGAAAGTTTGTATGAAATGCCGTACGGCGTAAACGCTCTTAAATAAAAAATATGGCCGCGACTTGCTCACAATAACTTACCAGACACAAGAATAATAGCACACCAATCTAGAGACCGGAGTATCTTCAGAAACCCGAGCCCCGATTCCTTCCAGCCCGTCACGTAATGGAGTTATCTATACACGTCAACACTACATACAAGGGAAACAGGACGCCCAGAAAATGGACTCGCCCTAACAAACGACCTACCTCCTTTTTAGATTTCGGTCGCCCAGCCCCGACACTGACACGGCCAGTACATAAGATTGATTGATAAATCTATCAATCTCTATACCATAGGAGCATGAATGGCTGTACTAAAATTGTTAGGCAGGAGATTTATGTATCGGCCGTGATTGAGTAGAACAACAAATACTTATTGTTAAAAGTATTTCGTAGTTATCGGTTTTTCTGGTTCAAAGAGCTTGGAAAGTAAATATGTGTCTTACATTCTAGCTGCCTATAGGTAAATCCCTTCTTTTTCTCGCAAACTTCGGTTTGGCTGTACACGAGCTTTCCATTGCCGACAAACAACACAATATAAAAACATTTCTCTCCGTCGCCGACGCCTCTGAATGTCAAACAACAGAAGGTCCCTACTTGTTTACGTGAGAAAATCAATGAAAATCAGTGATGTATGAAGCAAATAGACTCTGGGACGTTTGTTTGGCATTCAGAAAATATTATTAATCCATTCTTCTCGTGGTCTTGTGTAAGCCATTTTGTTTAACATTTATATACTACCTAAGTATCGTTTGTGTCATTTATTTAACATATTTACATAATACGTTAAATAAATACGCTAACAGACTTAAATTAAGTAAGTACAGTTTGTGTTTTTACATGTAATATGAAAAAAAAAAGCAAAAGAATCATAGGTCATCAAAAACACATGAACAGTTTAACTTTAAATATTAATTATTATATAAGACTCTCGTAAAAGTGGAACGGACTGTGTAAAATACAGTCAACACTATTCTAAGTTTTAAAATAACTATAACGTAAAAAAAAAAATGTTTATTAGTCTTATAGGCTAGATTGTAATTAATTATTAAGAACGTGCAGTGCTACTTTGTAAAAATCTCACCGTGAAAACTTAGGTGAAGTGAGCGTGGAGTGAGCCGTCAATAGTGTCAATTCCTAACAAAATTAAACTAACTTCACCTAAGTTTTCACGGTGAGATTTTTACACGGTCGACCGGCTGGTTATTTATACCTAATAAACATAAAAAAAACATATTTTCCAAAAACAATCCTGTTCAATTAGATTAATATTTTATGCAGATTTTATTAGGTACCCATTTCTCTCCGAATTGCCCTAATCATTTCGCTTATCACAGCCAAAATCAGTCCCTACCAACAAGGTTACTTAAGCGACGTAATTACACCCTTCCAATCGGATAAGTCCCAAATTCATATCTCTATCCAATACCTAAGGGAGTATTGGCTTGAAACACCGCACCGGACCTCCGGAGGTTCGTTTTATCTCCTGCCCATTTCATTCAAGACCTCTCAAAATTGTGTATAACTTAATAACAGGCCTATATAATAATATGATGTGCGTGTGGTGTGAGGGCCACTTTGTTAAAACTCTTTCAAAATGTGCTTAGGATTTAGTGAACATTCCAAAAGAATTGTGAAAATTAGTATCAGATTTTGTGAAAGTCTAATAACCGAGTTATAGACTGTAAAGTTGGGCCCTCAGTTCTCACATAGAGGATTGAGGGCCCCACCTGAAGCTGATAAACTATGGACACTACAGAAAAAGTCTCAATGCCAAAATCTAAGCTAATACCAAACAAAATTTGTGAAAACAAGATATTATCGCAAAACACTGTCCTACTTTGTATATCGTCGTACAAAATGGGCCCTCAATTCTCACACACGTAAAAGTTTATTACGCAATTATAATGAAATCATTAACTTACAGCTACTGTTTGAAATCCTATATGCTACTAAATAAATTGTGAAAATTTATGAAAGCTAGAACAGGTCACCACTTTTTGTTGTTTAAAAGTTATGACCTTGATAAAATTCGGGCCCTCAGTCCTCCATTTTATTTTGTTTTCGATTTATTACGCTTATCGTATGAAAGATAAGACTAATACAAAAGTGTCTCTTTTTGTGAAAAAAATTGTGCAACAAATGCGATACCAGAAAGAAATTAAAAGACCCTTTATTGTATAAGTAAATCGAGTTTTATTTTTATTCTCTGTATTAGGAAATAGGGTGACCACAATTTCTTTTAGATTGCAGTAAAGATTAGTAAATGTAGAGTCATAGGTTTTAATAAACTTTCTTCGATTTTTCGCTATTATCGTCATAGCATTTGTACTCAAGTTTCGTGATAAAAAAAAAATAATTTCGGAAATTGAACGATCACATAGAAAAATACTGTTACCCAAATCATTTTTGCTTATAAAATCGTTCGTTCCGAAAAAACTAATGACAATAATCAAATAATTTATTTATTATTTTTATTAAGGCTTTTGCCCAGCTGGGAAAATGTAGGCTAAATATAATCCTAACTAATATTATAAATGCGAAAGTAAGTTTGTTTGTTAGCTTTTACGCCTAAACCACTAAGGTAAACGCAGCTATCAACGACCCATCGAAAATCTGCAGTTATTACCGACCTATAAAAGTAATTCGAAATCTTTACGTTTCCAGAAGTATTCTAGCTATAGTAGGCAAAGATACACACGCGTTTATTCCTTGCGCATCGTATACTTTTACTTTAGTGTGAGTAGCTGTGCAAAAAAGTGATAAAATACGTCAGTTACTGCGGGGCAGCGTGGACGCAGGACTTGTCGTACTGTTCCCTTGTTCCTTCAAGTAAGTACGTGACTTTTCTATTTAAGACATTTATACAAACAAATGAAGTCTATACTTCATCTGATATTACTAAATGTATTCATTTAAGTGTCAACTCTTGATTTCTTACGACATTTTATTAATAAAAAGTAATTTGAAACGATAAAACTTTAAATTAAAATGGGGTGGCGTTAGCTTCATCAGTTTTAGTCGTGGCAGCTATCAACGACCCATAAGTCGGCAATGGCAGCAACGTAACTTTTCGTTTTATTTTTCTTTTATGTTATTATATCACACTAACACAAGTATTTTTATGGACCAGTTTAAATCTAAGCTATCAGTCTTTATAAAAATCTATTGGCGACTAAACTTTTTTGTCTAGTTTTTACCTTTTAGCGTTTGTCAATTTAACCAAAGTTATGATATTTTTCGAGGATCGATATTGAATAGTTACAGTAATAAATCATTGTTTTTGTGTTTAAAACAGTGTGCATTTGTTCATATTTTTTGTGACATTGAGCAATTATAATCTATTTTACAGTCCGAAGGTCAATTGAATTAAAATAACAATTTTTTTATGAGTCGGTAATACAATTTATGTTTATACTTACATTCTTCATTACCGACTCATGAGGGTCGGCAATAGCAACTATAAGAAGCTATTACCGATCGTATATAAGGTCTATCTATTCATACACGAAATCTCTTAAGGGATCATTGTACTCATCATTACGAACAACATTTACTATGAGACAAAACCTGAAATCGGGAAAAAAAAATGAGCTGTTCCCTACATTTTTAAGAGTTATGCGAACATAAATGTGTGGAACAGCTGATTATTTTTTCGCGATTTCGAGTTTTGTCCCAAGTAAAAGTTGTTCATAATGATGAGTACAATGACCTCATAAGAGGTTGTTAATGTTTTACCAATAACCCTGTATATGTGTATTAATAGTATTATGTTGATTAATTTAAAAGTTTATAATTATTTAGTTCATAGGTATTACTAAGAAGTACCTACTAATTTGTTTTTATTAAAAAAAACGATAATAAAAAAATACGAATAAGTATTTGCATTTTTATTTTGTTTTATTTTATTACGATCGGTAATCATCATCATCACTAGCTTATATTCATTCCATTGCTGAAAAAAGGCCTCCTCTCATACACGATCGGGAATAGCTGCATAAAAATCGTTAATAGCTTCACAGCCGTTTTTATGGATCGGTAATTGCAACAATCGACTAAGTCACTTTGTAAATTATTTTTTACAAGATAATCCTTTATTTAAATGTATTTGATTCAGTAAATACATTTTTTATACATAACACTAGCATATAAAATGAAACTATTAATCTTTAGAGGAACCAGTATACTAAAAAAATATGGTTGATTTTAAAATTGCCTTATGGGGGTCGTTAATACCTGCGTTTACCTTAAACCTTTCATCCCGAAAAAAGTGATGTTCCCGAGGAAAACAATAATAACGTTATTATGATAATAGACTTTCGAATTTTACTTTTGCCCAGCTGGGAAAATGTAGGCTAAATATAATCCTAACTAATATTATAAATACGAAAGTAAGTTTGTTTGTTAGCTTTTACGCCTAAACCACTGAACCTTTCATCCCGAAAAAAGTGATGTTCCCGAGGAAAACAATAATAACGTTATTATGATAATAGACTTTCGAATTTTACGCGGACGAAGTCGCGGGCAGAAGCTAGTACCTAATAAAGCAGTGCGTTCCTGGATGTTTGCACACTTGCACAATAACAAAGATGTTTTCTGGAGTATGAAATAATTATAGGTGCAATTGAATTAAACAATTCTTAGAGTGACTATCTAAGTAGGTACTATTTAGTAAAATATTACGAACTTATAAAATTATGAGTACCTAGGTATCAAAACAAACTTACCTTGAATGTTTGATATCTTGACCGAAGATGATTGAGTGTCTTGACCGAAGATGTGTTTGCGTATTAAAAAAATATTATTATTTTTATTTTTCACTGCAACTGTTTCATAAAACTCGCCTTAATGCTTTATTACCTACAACTTCCGCTGCACTATCATAAACTATTGTTGTAGTAACTACACTAAATATTACAACTATTGTGCATATATGTAAACAATAATTATATAATACATGTAATAATATTTTTAATATAATATTAGCTAGTTATTAGTTTTATTTAAAATATTAGTTAGGATTATATTTAGCCTACATTGTCCCATGGCTAGGCAAAAGCTTTTATAAAAATAATAAATAAATTATTTGATTATTGTCATCAAAACGAACGATATTTCAAGCAAAAATGATTTGGGTAACAGTATTTTTTTGTGATCATTCGAATTCCGAAATTATTATTTTTTTATCACGAATCTTGAGTACAAATGCTATGACGATAATAAGCGAAAAATCGAAGAAAGTTTATCAAAACTTATACTCTACATTTACTAATCTTTACTGCAATCTAAAAGAAATTGTGGTCACCCTATTTGCAAATTCAGATAATAAAAATAAAACTCGATTTTCTTATATAATAAAGGGTCTTTTAATATCTTTCTAGTATCGAATTTGTTGCACAATTTTGACACAAAAAGAGACAATTTTGTATTTGTCTTATCTTTCATACGATAAGCGTAATAAATCGAAAACAAAAGAAATGGAGAACTGAGGGATAACTTTCAAACAAGAAAAAGTGGTGACCTGTTCTTGCTTTTATAAATTTTCACAATTTATTTAGTAGCATATAGGATTTCAAACAGTAGCTGTAAGTTAATGATTTCATTATAATTGCGTAATAAACTTTTACGTGTATGAGAATTGAGGGCCCATTTTGTACGAAGATATACAAAGTATAAGATATACAGTGTTTTGCGATAATATCTTGTTTTCACAAATTTTGTTTGGCATTAGCTTATATTTTGGCATAAAGACTTTTTCTGTAGTGTCCATAGTTTATCAGTTTCAGGTGGGCCCTCAATCCTCTATGTGAGAACTGAGGGCCCAACTTTACAGTCTATAACTCGGTTATTAGACTTTCACAAAATCTGATACCAACTTTCACAATTCTTTTGGAATGTTCACTAAATCCTAAGCACATTTTCAAAGAGTTTTAACAAAGTGGCCCTCACACCACACGCACATTATATATGGGTCCCTTCGTGAGCTTCGGCATGTATAAGGGATTATATGGGAGTGGCCGGAAAATATAATATCGTATGAAGGAGATTTATGCAGTTCATTGAGTTTTGTAGTATTTTCACCGCTGTGATTTGGTGGTTGGGGCTTTTATGTAGGATTTCCTTTCGTTCTCTTCGTAAGTTTTAAGAAGATTATGGTTAAGGTATTTGTTGGTGCGTAATCCTACTTCCTACTAATATTATAAACACTAAAGCTTGTGAGGATGGATGGATGGATGTTTGTTACTCATTCACGCAAAAACTACTGAACAGATTTGGATGGAATTTGACACACATATAGAGTATAACCAGGATTAACACATAGGATTATTTTTATCTCGATATTTCCACGGGATTGAGACTTATGCGGGTGTAAACGCGGGGCGCTACTAGTATGTTTTATAAATGATTGGGGCGGGAAAAAGTTATTGGTTTTATCTTGTTAGTTTATGGCGAAGAGGAAAAGTAGTCTATTTTTTTGCTCTTCTTGTTGATATAAGCGATTTTTCTGCATTGTTTATTAATATGTACACTGAGTAATTTAACTCAGTGTATTTATAACAGTAATGGACAGTAGATATTATTATTGTAGCCTAAAATTATTTCGTAGCAGAATTTACTGTCATCATCTGCCAAATATGTTTGGGTCGGCTTCCAGTCTTACCAGATGCAGCTGACTAAGTACCAGTATTTTACATGAAGCGACTGCCTATCTGACTTCCACAACCCAGTGACTGGGTAATACGATAGGACGAGATAGGCACGGTAAGACTGGTTGTCAGACTTCCGGGCTTCTGACTACCCGTAACGACTCTTAAAGATCCACAAATGACAGCCGCGGCCAACGGCTTAACATGCTTTCCAAGGCACCACGGCCCTTCTGTGCCTCTCGGTATGTAAAGATCCACAGACCAACCGCGGCAAGCGTAGCTTAACCTGATCGATCGACCTATGTGGCTGTTATTATTTTGCCACGGGCCCCTCATACACATTAGATACCTATAGATATGAATTATTATTGTAGCCTAAAATGATTTCGTAGCAGAAATTGACTGTATCTTCCAATTTTCCAGCTTGTCTAGTCGACACATTTCTCTCCAGGTCAAAGAACATTCACTAGGTACCAACATTCTTGTCACCTTGACTTATTATGAGCAAAATGCTCAAGAATCAATCTTTCCACACGAGCGAATTCACGAATTACGCAGACAATTCAAATATTATTTTAACAGAGGCGAGTTTTGCTGAGGAAATCTAATTTTGTTTTGCAATTTTTCCTCATGGAGAATAATTTATTATAATCATGACGTTAAAGAATTATTAAAAAATACTTACCTAAATAATGAATTTAGAAGTAAAAGGAAAATATTTTTTTTTTATTTGTGACTTTTATGAAATTATGGGTAATTAATGGATTTTTAAGGTAACATTTTTTTAATTTTCCAATGAAAATGTTGCCGTTACCCGTAGATTCATAATATAGAATGGTAAATCAATCAGAATAAGATTAAGCTATAAACTTTCGACACAGACTACACAATACACATTAGATAACTTATTATATTTATTTAATTAATATTTCAAGCACATTAATGTACAGAGGCGGACTACAGTACAGTACAGGACTATAGGCATTTTCTACCAGGCAACCTTTGGGTGATGCAGAGACAAACAGTGGTAGGTGCAATCATGAAAATTGAGGAATAAATATTTTATGTAATGTTTTTGTGTATTTTTTTTAATATCCGCAAGACGTCCTCGTAACATAAGGTCCAGTGAAAACCAGCGTCAGACTCTAGTTATCTGGCATTTACGCTGAACTGGGCCCATTTGGCGCAGCCAGAATTACAGGACCTAAACGCAAAAACCTCAAGTTTTAGAAGCAGTAAAAGTATATGATCGACTACAGTAAACAAAATCAGAAAAATATATGATATTCTTTAGGATATATGCTAGGTAGATAGTGTGTTGAAAACATAATACAACTAATTTTTATTTTGTTTTTACAATAAAAACCATACTAATATACATAATTATAATCATTCTGATTTTTGTCAGATTATAAATTCTACAAGCAACATACTAAGGCACTAGTGTTTTAATTTTTTAGTCCAAACAATAGATATTTTGTAAACAGTTAATTGCTTCATATTTTGCAATAAATTACTAGCGTTGTGTCATCGCGCTTCTCTTTCTTTTCTATGCAGTCCGACAGTGACCGCGCTTTAGGTCATGTAGGTGTCTTAAGTTTTTTTTTTTGTGAATATTGTGTGCTGGGTCCTGGGTCAAATAAATTTATTTTCTTTCTTTAGAACATTAATTGTTAGACATAAGCAAACAAAATAATGAAATACTGTGAAATATTTATTTAGCTTTTGTGCATACACATGAGATGTCATTTATAGAAGTAGAAAACAAAAGATGATCTAAAATATTTCAAATTAAGAGCAATAAAAATAAATTATTAAAAGAGGTTTTACATACAGATAACAACATTTCTAGTGTAAATAAAACACCCCAAAATAATAATGCTTTTGTCGGTGAAAAGCTTTTTCACGGAAAAATAATTTATTGCGTCTGAACGAGCGTCTTATTGAAATATTAGTTTGTACTATACTATCGTGTACTTACTTTCTAACTTATATTATAGATATTTTTGTACCGTGTGTACGTGCTGTGGTTCCGTGCCCAAAGGGTAAAACGGGACCCTATTACTAAGACTCCGTTGTCCGTCTGTCACCAGGCTGTATCTCATAAACCGTGATAGTTAGACAGTTGAAAATTTTACAGATGATGTAGGTATTTCTGTTGCCGCTATAGCAACAAATACTAAAAACAGAATAAAAAAAATATATAATGGGGCTCCCATACAACAACCGTATTTTTTTCGGCGTTTTTGCCTTGTGGTACGGAACCCTTCGTGTGCGAGTCCGACTCGCACGTGGCCACTTTTTCGTTTTTATTACAGTGGAAACTTATAAATGGCCTTCAATTTCATATTTTGAAGTACATTGTAATGATAAATGATGTATTTCTGTAAGTAGGTTTTTACAAACACTTTTACACGTCAATCATATTTTTTAAACTAGATGAGGTCGGCGTTTCCTATCTGACTACTCTGAGAAGAAAGGCCGAAACAAACTCAGAGGTCACAGTCTCTTTTAAAGTCCAGACAAAATCTTGGTCAGATCGTGTGAAGACCATGTAGATTGGTGTCTGAAATGGTCTTTTGAGGAAAGAACCACACAGATTGAGCGGACCTGTCCAATCAGTGCACGCATTTGTCAAAAATCGTGCAGTGTATAAGTTAGCTGTCAGTTTCTCGAATGAAATAAAATAACAACAAACACACTATTCGGCCATCACAAATAAAATGGCGCTTAATACCATTTTTTCCTTATAATTCACATTCACAGTAGAAGTTCAGATATGGCTCGAACAACCAATCATATTATTGCTGAAAAAGGGATAAGTGATCCCCGGATAAACGGACAAAACGGTGTCGCCCATCCCCAATATACGGAACCATTTTTCTTTTCACCCCAAAGAGAAAATAAAGCGATAACGCATTTTCTTTTAAAAATATTGTTTTGCTTCTCACGGTGGTTGGTAGGTATATTGTTTTTCGTGAACTTAATTGGATTAATATTTATTGTTAGTGAATTTAAGCTGTCTTGCTTGGGAACTAAGTTAATAAAAATTGTATTGCAAATGGAATTAATCTTAAAAGAGAAAAGTGCACAACTAAAATTTTTTCCAAAATTGAGCATAATATGCCAGTTTTTTTTACTCAATTTTGGAAAAATGTTAGTTGTGCCCTTTTTCTATAGGTCGGTAGTATGTTAGTGTGTGGTGCCAAAAAAATATTTTACAAGTTTTTGCATTCATTATAGGTACTCTAGTGAACCTTTTCATTTTTGAGTTCATTGATCTATCAGTTTTTTGTGAATGAAGGTAGACATAATAAATATGGTTGAAATAATACGAGCTCCGCACACATACCTACACTAACCACTCCATTTACAACGGAAGTGAGGACTATCAAATTACAAATTGGAAAAATCTTGAAGAAAAAAAATTGGCACTCACTAGAGTCGTCAATCATCATATTCAGCCTATAATGGTCCCACTGCCACACACACACACCACACAGGCCTCACAGCCACACAGGCCACACAGGCCTCCTCTCGGTGAGAGGGGAGTGGGCCGTAATCCACCACGCGGGCCCAGTGCTGATTGGCAGATGTCACATGTCTTCGAATTTTTGGTTCTAGTTCACTAGAGTCATAATACATAATATAGGAACCACATTAGCTATATATGTACAGTCAACAAAAGAAATATGTATGCAGGATCGTCAGATATAGTTGAAGTTTAGTAATAAACCGATAGATGTTCTCGAATAAAATTTAGTTGTATTAATAGAAAACAAACAAGCTCATTTATCAAATTAAATTTCAGTCGACGACATCCAACGGTTTCTTACTAAACTTCAACTATATCCGACGATCCTACATACTCAGCATCTCTTTTGGTGACTGTACCTACATGGACTTACCCTAGACTTTCTATTACATAATAACGAGTGAGTCTTCTGCACTCTATCATTCTGTGGTAACAAGATTGTGTACATTTAGAACACTATACTATTTTTTTTTTACTATTTCTTTACAGTCCCATAGGTCTCGTGGTCGCAAGCGCGACCGCTGAGCATGGGGTTCTGGGTTCCATTCCCAGGTCGGGCAAAGTGCTAATAGGTTTTTCCATAAGGAATGTCTCAGTAACAGTCCAGAGTTTAGAAGTTGGTGGTTTGACAGCCCCGTGACTCATAGAGCACGTTTTAAGCCGGCGCCTGATCTTTCTCCGACCTCTGGATTGCCGTCCCATTGGACTATGAGAGTGAGCGAAGAGAGAGTGCACATTTGTGTCTGCGCATACATTTGTGCGCTATAATATCTCTTGCGTCGATGGCTAGTCTCCGCTGACATTAGTCTCCATAGTTGAAATTTGGTCTGGAGGACATAGTCCTCCAGACCAAATACAACCATACATAGGTATTAACCTATGTACAGACACCAGCACATCAAGCTACAAGAAACTGTCAAATTTTCCCAATCAACTTTGAACCTTATACTTTAGCGATAAAGTTGAAAATCTATTAAGGAAATTTGACAGATTGTAGTAGCTTGATGTGCGGCGGCTGTACATTAAATACAGCTCATCATCATCTGCCTAGCCTTTTCCCAACTATGTTGGGGTCGGCTTCCAGTCTAACCAGATGCAGCTGAATACCAGAGTTTTACATGGAGCGACTGCCTATCTGATCTGACCTCCTCAACCCAGTTACTGGGTAATACGATATCCCTTGGTAAGACTGGTTGTCATACTTTCGGGCTTCTGACTACCCGTAACGACTGTCAAAGATCCGCGAATGACCAACGGGTTAACGTGCTTTCCGAGACACGGAGGGGTCTCGTTATGTAAAGATGGTCACCCATCAACAGACCAACTGCGGCAAGCGTAGCTTAACCTGATCGGTCGACCTGTGCGGCTGTTATTATTTAGCCACAGGCCCCTCCATTAAATACAGCTGTAAGTATATATATTAGTATTATATTGCATTTTCATACCGAGAGCTGCACAGCAACCCATCTTTAAACCAATAAAGCTGTTTCTATTTGTAATAAATCACATATATCCTTATTTATTTCCATACAATTTTTCAGAGCGCTGGCTACCTAATACGTATTATGTAATTTTATTGATAAACGAAATTATTTGCCATGAGCGGTTATAGCACAGAGTAATTTAGGAACAGAAGCTACACTGGTTACTATGGAAACTTGGCAAACCAAATTCAAAACCCAAATGGGTACAATCAGCGGTTGAAGTAAACAAAAGTTTCAGAAAAATATTGTTTAACCTTTTGACCGCCACAGTCATGTATAGATGACAAACCAAAATGTGCCCAGCACGCCACGGTTCGACTACATGACAGACTTTGACGCCGAGGGCACGTTTTTGATTTATTGACGTGTGGCGGTGCCCTTTAAAGGTAAAATTAGCAATTTTTTCGTCTGTTTTCCTTTGTCATGGATTCAGGCTTTAGAAGTGACGATTATATCCTAATTTATCACTGGTAGAGTCTCCTTGAATGAAATACGTTATTGAGTAGGTATGTTCTGAGCAGCAGTGTAGTGTGTTAGCTATTTTCATTTAAGTAGCATTCTCGTGTAATACCTAAGAATTTACGAACATAAACAATCGAAACGAACGGTTGAGAATAACTGATGGCCAATCGTGTTTTTTTTTATTTGCTAATACTTTTATTTTTGTTGATTATGATAAAAAAATACTAAAGTTCTGTTTACGAGGAAATGGTTGTTTTAATCACCATAATTTCCCGAAAATACTCTTTATCGAAGCTGGTGGGGCCATGTACCGGGGACTTACCCTAGACTTTCTATTACATAATAACGAGTGAGTCTTCTGTACTCTATCATTCTGTGGTAACAAGATTGTGTACATTTAGAAACGCAAAAGAAATATAACAATATTTTGTTTACATAGTTTGTTGAGCTTATTGGATAGAGGATACTGGGAACTCCGTTTATTGTTTCATTTATTCCAACAGCGAGAGAGAGAGATGCCAGTTCATGCCAGACAGTGGGTATGTATTATTTGAAGCAACGAAGATTTCATTTTCTAGTAGATATTAATATTTGAAAGAGAATAGAATCCGTTAGTCGTACGGACTCGTAGCTATGATTTCAAGAATTTTCCACTATTCTTGTTTTGAGTTTATGTCCAAAGTTGTTACTTTATATTTTTACTCAGTTTTGATCAACAAATACTTAGCACTAGATTAAGGATTAGGAACAAAAACATGTCGCTCAAATGGCGGCGATTGCATATAACTTGATTATAAACCTTAACACTCAAACATAAAGTTTAATATAGTGTGCAAAATATTTATTAATTTAATTAATAAATATTGACTGGCCCGTTGGTCTAGTGGTTAGTGGCCCTGACTGCTATGCCGGAGGTCGTGGGTTCGATTCCCACCCAGGACAAATGTTTGTGTGATGAGCATGATCATTTGTTCTGTGTCTGGGTGTAATTTATCTATAATATGTATGTATTTAGAAATATATAAGTATGTTTATCAGTTGTCTAGTACCCATAACACAAGCTCTGCTTAGCTTGGGACTAGACGGCGTTGTGTGATAGTGGTCGAATATATTTATTTATTTATTTATAATTAAAAAGTAAACCTATTTTTAAAATAATAACAATCATATTATGGAATTTCCATAGTCCTTAATAACCAGTTCACTTTATCCACCCAAACCCATAATCCAATATCTTTGTTTCCATATCCTGCAATAGTCCTCCAGGGATTGTCCTTGGGTGCACTTGCATAGTGCGAACAGGGATAATCGTCGGTTAGTGCCTCATTTCATTTAAAAAAACCGGGCAAGAGCGAGTCGGACTCGCGCACCAAGGGTTCCGTTACATCCGGGGTTATGCATAAGGTTTATGTTTATAAAATTAAATGTTTTTTTTAATTTGAGTTGATTGAATGAAAGGTAAATTGCGGTTTACGATTTATGACGTATTAAAAAAAACTACTTACTAGATCTCGTTCAAACTAATTTTCGATGGAAGTTTATATGGTAATGTACATCATATATTTTTTTTAGTTTGATCATTCTCTTATTTTAGAAGTTATAAGGGGGGGGGGACACATTTTACCACTTTGGAAGTGTCTCTCGCGCAAACTATTCAGTTTAAAAAAAAAATGTTATTAGAATCCTCAATATCATTTTTGAAGACCTATCCCACACGTATGGGTATGATGAAAAAAAAAATTTTGAGTTTCAGTTCTAAGTATGGGGAACCCCAAAATTTATTGTTTGTTTTCTATTTTTGTGTGAAAATCTTAATGCGGTTCACAGAATACATCCACTTACCAAGTTTCAACAGTATAGTTCTTATAGTTTCGGAAATAAGTGGCTGTGACATACGGACGGACAGACAGACAGACAGACATGACGAATCTATAAGGGTTCCATTTTTTGCCATTTGGCAACGGAACCCTAAAAACGTCTAACGGGCCGCTGCGAGTTGGCTTCGGGCTTCGGCCCCTCGGATGCCTAAACCGGTATGTGAAAGTTTATAGTGGATAAGACAAAGATTAAAACAGAAGACGAACAAGCAGGGGATCGAGGTGGGGGGGTGGAGGGGGGTTCAGGGGATCAGAACGGAATAACTCTTCCAAAGGTCCCGGACCCCAGGGTCCCGAGATATGTCAAAGACAAAATATTTAAGGAAAAATAAAACAAAATGTGACCTATCTGTCTACGATATAGACCTAATAGGTAGAAAAAACTATATTGCAAAGACCACAACATTATTTTGTGGTCTTATTCTTCCGGTCGTTTTTGATGCGCTCATCGGAAAACTTGTACTGTATTGGTCGAAAAAAGAAAAAAATCTGCTGATCCATGGACATTAAGTATGTCGAGTTATACTCGTACGAACGTAAACGTTTGGATCCGCAGATTTTTTTTTTTACGGGTCAGGGTTGGTCCCATAGTAGTAATTTTGGATATGTATATATCTGTGTATCTATTTTAGTGTATTGTATACATAATATTTGCACCTACGACAGCCCTATTTTATGTCCAGGAAAATCACTGTCTATTCCAAGGTTGCCTGGAAGAGATCGCAGAAAGCGTTAAGGCCGCCCATTGTATATTTTGTGGTGTACAATAAAGTATATATAAATAATAATAAATAATAAAAGTTGTTCATAATGATGAGTACAACGAGGGTCTGTTTTATTAAGGATTAAAACGATCAAAATTTAACGGTGTATAAGATTGAAATGGTGTTGGTTGGTAAGCGCAATGTTAGTAGGTACCTAAGTCCGAATTAGCTTTTTAAGGGAAGAACAATTGGAAAAACTGAACGTTCTTTTTTCTATGGGATTTTTAAATGAAGTATTTACATTTTTGTCAGAACAAAGTCTGTCCGGTCAGCTAGTTACTAATATTTCAAATAAACAATGTCAAAGATGTCACTGGTTCCATTTACAAAACATCATAAAGCATAGAGAGTATTGAGTGACGTCGCGCAACGGAATCAATTACATACAGCCAAGCTTAATTGGAGGCAGCCGCCTCGAGCAAACAGGACGTGACCGCCACTAAACGTTATTTATGTCTAAATCTAGCTAACATTGATGTAGCTGTAGCTACAGTGACGGTTTAGGATTCTTTAGTAAAATTGTTGGTAGATAGCAGTAGCGAAGGGTAAATTTTTGTAAGAGGTAAGCCGGAGTAGATTTTTTTAATATGATTATATTATTTGTCTATAGAATACTGAGTGTGCCATTTTTCAAAGGGAAGCCGGTAGGAATCGAGTTGTATGGAACCTTTGCCAGTTGTAGACAGCAATTTATGGTAGATACTTATCGTATCTACACTAATATTATGAAGAGGTAAAGTTTGTAAGTTTGTCTCTGGAAGTCATCATCATCATCTGCCTAGCCTTTTCCCAACTATGTTGGGGTCGGCTTCCAGTCTAACCGGATGCAGGTGAATACAGTATGTGGTATTATACAGTATGTGGTATTATACAGTATTTTTGTTTTTTTGTTTTTTGTAGGTTGTCTCTGGAAGTACTGATCCGATTTCGAAAATTCTTTCACTAGCAGAAAGCGTCACTATTGTTTTACAATATAGTTGACTGTCACGCGGGCGAAGTCGCGGGCACAAGCTAGTATTTTCTATGGAGTAAAACATAGTTTCGAAAATTTTGATTTCGGCTTTTCTTTTTGATTAAGTATATATATTTAAAGATTTGTATTTGTTATGAAGTATTGTATTGTAATTTGTATTTGTTAGGTATAAACCTACAAAATACAATATTTTAACATAAAACAGATTGAAAAGTTTCAGATGTACTGTTGTGATGTAAACAATGTTTGACTTTCACTTAAAGTTTCTCAACCTACTATGTGCGTTGATTCCCAGAGGTCGCGTAGTAACAGATAATTAATTATCTCTCATTAGTCAATAAGTACCTACTTGATAGTTTAATGAATGTTACTTTAGTAATTCTACAAAAATCTACTTAATAAATACAGTTCACCAGCTTACAAAAACCTGCGTCATTTCATTCCACAGGTACCAACAAAACAAAAAAAAAACATTTGTCTACGGTGAAAGTGGTGATGATCGCGCCAAAAACTATAGAACAACGCGTAATAGTTGCCATAGATTGTAAACAAACACGTACTGACGTCATGGAGTAAATCCAACAAGCTGCATTTTAATATTGAAAAGTGTTGTGTGATGAGCTATAGCCGGGCGCGTGCTCCATTACAGCATCAGTACGAGATGGACAGCGAAGTTATGCCGCGCGTCTCACTTGTACGAGACCTGGGCGTACAGATGGTATCTGAGCTGACGTTCCGCAAACACATAGTTGAGATGTGCGGCAGGGCTTTCAGAAATCTTGGTTTCATCTTGAGACAGTGTAAGGATTTTACCGATACTGCAGCTGTTAAAGTTTTATACAATGCACTTGTGAGGAGCCAACTAGAAACAAGTGCAATCATTTGGAATCCGCATGAAGCGAAATACAGCCTCATGTTGGAAAAAATTCAAAATAAATTTGCTAGATTTCTTTACCTTAAGCAGTACGGGGTTTATCCCTTTTATCCCTTGATGTACCCGAGTCTGTTCGTTCTGGGCATGGTCGGGTACACCAGGTTGGCAGTAAGAAGGGACGTCGCGTTGGTCAAGTACGTGGCGAGCGTACTGCTAGGGTTGCTGCACCACCCGGAGGTGCTGGCAGCGCTGGCTGCGCGCGCCGGACGGGTGCGTAGGCGCGCGCCGCCGCCCCGCTCTGTTAGACGTGCCAGCAGCTAGGACAAACCTACTCAAGTTTGCCCCTATGTCACGAGCCGCACGTATTATTAACATTAGCACAGTAACGGAGGATATATTTGGGCAAAACTTGCCGAGATTCATTCAAAAGGCACAATTAGTAATTGAAAGGGGTCTGATATCAGATCTTTTTAAATGATTGATGCAAGCCATGTGAGCAGGGTTCCAGCAGCGTTATACCGTTGTTGCAATTTTGCTTACATGACAGGTGATTTTATTTTATGTTTGTAAACGAATAGACTTAGTGACTTATAACATCGCCTTGGATAATTCTGTAAAGGTGTTATAATTGTGGATTAAATAAATAAATAAATAAATCTTGACCTAGAGCCGGCCAACAGCCTTTTGAGTCTATTTCGGTACAGCACTACGTGTAGATACTGAGGCGAAACATTATGTTGGGATATTCCAAACTGGTGGGAGATTTACGCAAATTAAAATGACAATGGTTTCGAGAAGGTTTTTTTATGTAGCATCATCCTCTTAGTCTTATATCTGGTACTAGCTTCTGAGCTTCGTACGCGTGAAATTTCACCCCCCCTCCATTCACCCTCTTAGGGGTGGAATTTCGAAAAACCCTTTTCTTAGTGGATACCTTCTCATCACAAAACACACCCTCCAAATTTCATGTCTCTAGAGACATAGATTAGTACTCATACATACTCTAATTCTAGAACCAGTGTTTTAGGCTGTGCGTTGATATATCAGTCAGTCAGGACTTTGAATGTCGATGCGGTTTTTTTCGAATATAAAGAAGACGTATTCTATAAACTCACGCAAGCACTTAATGGCGTGTGTAACAAGAAAATGTTGATATTTTATGTAACATGGAGCGACAGATGATGAGATGACTGATGATTATAATACGTTGATGGGACAGATTGGACGAGGAAGGCGGAGGACAGGTTGCTGTGGCGCAGCCTGCGAGACGCCTATATCTAGCAGTCAGTGCCGGATTAAGACTACGTGATGCTTTAAGCAATCCACGCCTGTACGCCTGTTGGCCCTCCTATCCACTAAGTCGCCTCGTATTTTTCCAAAACATCACCGAGCGATTTGCAAAGATGGCGCACATCTCTGGCTAGATTGACTTTTGGGTCTTTTAATATCTTGCTGATAAATAGCCTTGCCTTTCATGTGATAGCAAATACTGTTTCCGTGCTGTTTCTGCCTTATGGTGCCCCCCGAGACGCGATGCCCTAAGCAATTGCTTAATTTGCTTAGGGGCTAGCTGAGACTGCGATAGACTGAGTTTATTGATTGATTGATGAAAGAAGGCGGACTTTTCATCACTATGATCATAAGCCTTTAGCAGTCCACAGCTGGACATCTGGCTCGATCCTTGGCTTCAGATATTCAGCTGATACAAGCCACCACACAAAGAATTTCAACAACATTATTCAATCTATCTAGCCTTTTCTCAACTATGTCGGGGTCGGCTTCCAGTCTAACGGGATGCAGCTGGATACCAGTATTTTAAATGAAGCGACTGCCTCTCTAGCTTCCATAACTCAGTTCTTTGTTAATACGATACCTCTTGGTAAGACTGATTATCTGACTTAAGGGCTTCCGACTACTTGTAACGCTTTGCAGTAATTAAAACTGATCTTGCGATGTGCTCGGAGAATAAATAGGACTTGAAACCGAGAAAACTCAATAACTCTATTCTGAAAAAATCTTAGGTGAAGTATTTTACACGGAGCGATTGCTTCTGACCTCTATAACCCAGTTACTGGGTAACATGATACCCAACATAAGTATAATCAGCCTTTATTGTTCCCACTGCTGGGACATACGCCTCTCTTCGAGAAGGAGTGGGCTGTAATCTCTGTAATCACATGTCTTCGAATTTTTGGTCCTTGGGCATGCCGGTTTCCTGAGTATGTTTTCCTTCACCGTTATGGGTATCATTTTAACAATTAACATTCTTTTTTCTTTATCAGCCGTTAAAGTCCCACAAAAGCAAGCTGGGCAAAGGCCTTCCTCTTTCCAGAGCTGCTAAGGACAACCTTATTTCGTTTTTTTTTTCCAAATGTAATAAGTTCTTCCTCTTAATGCCTGTAATAAATCATGGTTGGCAGTCCATGCGCCTCGTTACAAGGATTCAATTTATCATCCACCGTAGATATTAATCTCCGTTGCCGCAATTACCGATCAGATCTGACGTTAAGTAGGCTAATCTGGGAAATTTTGAAGATTACAAACGCTCCGTTGATGTTATTGTAAGGTTTCATTAAGGGACCAAGGCTGAATAGCAATTAATTGGTTGAAGGAAACTGAACGAGGCACAATAGAAGTTTTATTGTTATTAAGCCTATGGCCGTTTAGTGTCCTTGGGAGTTTCTTGCCCGTTCTTCTCCTTAATAGATTTATATTTTGGAAAGGGCAACTACACTCTGTTCACTAGGTTAACCTTTTTTGACAGCTGCCTTAGAACGTAACTATTCCAGATTACGTAAAAGTTAACTTTATTGTAACAAAATAAATCTAAAAACTGCCTTATCTTATTGAATTATCTTATTTATGACTTCTTGCAGACATTGAAAATCGATCATTGATAAGCTGGCAGTTTCATCACAATGGTAATATTTTCTCATCGTATGTCTTATTTCTTTTTAGTCATTATATGTATGTATTTATGTATTATTATTTATTATTTATTTATTTATTTATGAGGGGCCCGTGGCTAAATAATAACGGCCGCACAGGTCGATCGATCAGGTTAAGCTACGCTTGCCGCGGTTGGTCTGTGGATGGGTGACTTTGATCTTTACGTACCGTGACCCCTCCGTGCCTCGGAAAGCATGTTAAGCCGTTGGTCCCGGCTGTCATTCGTGGATCTTTGACAGTCGTTACGGGTAGTCAGAAGCCCGAAAGTCTGACAACCAGTCTTACCAAGGGGTATCGTATTACCCAGTTACTGGGTTGTGGAGGTCAGATAGGCAGTCGCTCCATGTAGAATACTGGTATTCAGCTGAATCCGGTTAGACTGGAAGCCGACCCCAACATAGTTGGGAAAAGGCTAGGCAGATGATGATGATGTATGTATTTATGTATATTTATTTGTGCTTATATTTATATGTAATTAGGTATATAATATTCAGTTTTAATAGGTTTATGCGTATTTTTATATTTAAAATATTTATTCCTCAATGTTCATTATTGCACCTACCACTGTTTGTCTCTGCATCACCCAAAGGTTGACTGGTAGAAAATGCCTATGGTATTAAGTTCGCCTCTGTACATTTATGTGCTTGAAGTGTTAAATAAATAAATAATTGATACTACATACAAATGTAAGTGTAAATTATCGAAATGTGTGCTATGAAGTTGCTGCAATCACTAGTTCCATCTGTCAAAAAACGGTTAACCTAGTGGACAGAGTGTAGCTTCAACTTTCTGACTAACTGACCGACTCTTTGAAAATTCAGAAGTGCCTGTTAATAGTTTAATTGAAATAATTGCTTTGAGTTTTGGTTTGTGTCTCTCAAAGTGTTAATAAACAAAAACTTTTAAGTGTTTTTTTTTTTTCAAAATATTTACAGACATCACTGTTCTATCGCATACTAATTATATTATTTGAGTCAGCAAGGCGTAAACAGTAATGAAGACCATACGTCATCTTTCAACATTACTCATGACTTCATGAATAAAGATGTTTTCAAGTTTTCTATAAATGAGACATTTTGTAGATGTTTTGTAGCACCAATTAAAAGTTTACGATGTTAATCCTACTAATATTATAAGTGTGAAAGTTTGTGAAGTTATTTGAATGTTTGTCACTCAAACACGTGTAAACCGTTGACCAGATTTGGATGAAAATTGGCACATAGTTAGATCATTTCCTGGATTAACACATAGGATACTTTTATCCCGATATTCCCACGGGATCGAAACTTACGCGGGTGACACCGCGGGGCACTGCTAGTGAAATCATAAATGCGTCACTTTGTAAGAGCGAAGAACACATTCTGAATAACATTTTAAAGAATAAGAAAAATGGCAGATTTGGTGTCGCTAAATTTTTGAAGCGTTCATGAATGAAATTATACCTACATTATAAGAAACAGAGGGCTTTACTTTCTATTTGGACTTTGTAGGCCTTGACTTAGATCTGTAGACCATTATTTATTATTATCTAGTATCTGGAACCTACTTGTTGACAGGCCTACGCTGTTCTCCCATACCTACTGTATTTTTTAAAAGAGTAACCGTGGAGTTTCTTGCCGGCTCTTCTCCATAGAAAACGCCCAATTGGAACCGTGCACCTAGCTTCTGACGTTTCATAGGTGCCCACGTAGGTTTATGTGAAATAAAATAATTTTATTTGGTTTGATAACCGTCAGCTTTTTTTTAAAGCTGCACAAAAAAAAAAGCTATATTTGATTAAATCACTATGAAAACGCAATTATTTGCAATATCTAAACGCGGAACCTGGGAAGGTAGCTTTGGAATTACCCAAAATATGGAAGGTATTTCTATTTCTTTAATTATGCAATCAGCAGGACTTTGGTAATAGGGGTTTCATTGTTTAAATTATTAAGAGACTTTTACTACCTACCTCGTTTTCTTTAGAGGAGTATCGAAATTAACGTCGTAACCTGCAGGACAAGACGTTAATTTAAAGAAATCATAAAATGTATCACTTTGTGAGAGCAAAGAACACATTCTCAAAATGAACCTAACGTTTAGTTTCTCCTTATCTTTATCGTTGTTACACTGAGCTCGAGCGCATAGAGGCGGATGTAGGGGAGGTAAGCCTAAAACGGGTAGCCCGCCTAAAACGGGTATGCTTTTTAAATTGCGCACCGTTATTGCTAATTAGAATGTGTGCGTGCAGTGCGCGAACCCTGCCGCTCGCCAATCACAGGGAGTCGGCGCGCTTCTCTGGCGGACACGAGTTCACGGTAAGATAAGAAAGAAGTTTTTTACTATTTCCACTAAAAAAAATTGAGTTACATTACTTTTGAATACTCGAAGATGGTTTACAATATGTTCTTACTAGTTTTGTGTTATTATTTTGCAATAAATAGACGTTTTATTTGTGTAATAGGTTGGCGTTTATTATTTAGGTTTTAAGGATATGAGTCGATTGAAAAAAATACATGCTTGTGGGCAAAAAGGGTAGGGGTAAAGCGGGTGCCCGTTTTGCCCATACCCGATTTGCCTTGTATAATTTCATTGACTGCTTATTAGTTCTTTTATTTTTGCAGATGGTTAATAAATGCAAAAGAAATACTGCAAATGCATCGTGGGATGAGGGAGTTATGAAGCTTGCGATAGAAGAAGCTCTCAAAACTTCCGTCAATGGTGCAGCAAAAAAATATTGCATCAACTTTTCGACTTTACAGATACATGTAAAGAAAGGATGTCAAAAAAAATCTAGGAAGATTCACAACAGTTTTAACAGCAGCTCAAGAATTAGAGCTAGTTGAGTATCTATTTCATATGGATTATCTGTTTACGTTGCCAACTCATTACGTTGTCTACAAAGTGCCGTAACCATTCCAAGAATACTGGTCCATTGATCCAACCATTATCACTGCAAGTAGCTGATGATCCTGGTGGAGCTCCATCTGAGTTATGATTGTTAAGAAACAGTTTTAGTCATTGATTGACGTTGAACTAATGTAATTCAGACCCTACCCGCTTTGCCCAAAAGCCCTACCTGCTTTAGGCCCCCCCTACGGGCAAAACGGGTAATTCGAATGGTAAAGATTATTGTTATTTTTTTATTCTTAATGTACAAAACTACTAAATATGTCATTTATTTTATAGTCCTTGATAACTAAACATTTCAAAATGTACAAATAAATGTTCAATTTGTATCTATAAACTATTTTTATTTATCATCAACCTTAGCTTACCCGTTTTGGGCTACTCTCCCCTATCTCAGTGGAAAATTCGCTCCACATATTCTATGCTATTTATAAATGTATGTGTATTCCAACGGTCATTGAGATGTTCTATGTACGTATCACTCGCATGGATGAGTTTGGACGTTTATATTTATTCTTATTTCCTACCTACCAGGTCCATTAACATTCAATATTTTATTTTTGAATTTGTCTTCATTTGTTTGATTCATTCTTTAGTCGTGATTGTCTTTGTCTAGCTGTCAGATGGATATCATTGGCTGATACAAAAAAAAACAAGATTTGAATTTCGAATTCAGAACCGTATTCTGGCACGATTATCCTGAATCTCGATTTGAAATCACTAGATTTGAGTAGACGTGTATAGGTAAAGTCTCAGTTTTAGAACCTAAATTGCTGGAATGGTTTCTAGAATAAAGACGTTAGTGTCCGAAGGAGTTATATTCCCAAAAATGTTTACTCACTGACATTTTGGCGGTCTATCAGGCCATGTTCAACATTGGATGATTACTGGCTGATATTATCCACATAATTATCATAGTTGTGTATGTTATTATATAAACGATCTAACAAAGCTTTTAGTGGGATTTTATCGCCTTTTAACTCGCAATGTTTATGCCAAATAGCCAAATATGTTTTGGCATGACTTGTTATTAGTATTTGGAATAGATAATGCACATGTGTTATTTCCCATTACGGTTTCCCACTAAAAGTCACTTGAGATTTAGGAGTAATAATACTCAGACAGCTGATGGTTATGTGGCTTGATGCCTTCGAAGCTGCAGTTTTATGGTGGCACGTTTCAGTAGATATTCTAAAAATATTAAATTGGAATTAAAAAAACTAAGATATGAGAGGGAAAGAGACGTCCTACGTGTACGTCTTCTCAAAAATAAAATAGTTTGATTTTCAATTTCAAGTCAGTCAAATCACATCTCTCGGTAACTAAGGGACTGCATAGAAAAGAAAGAGAAGCGCAACACACACAACATAATGCTACACATAATGCTGACATAATGCTGTTCTTGCAAAATATGAAGCAATTATTTAATTACGAAAAATCTATTGTTTGGACTGGTCTGGACTAAAAAATTTAAGCAGTAGTGTTTTAGTATGTTGCTTGTAGAATAATCTGACAAAAAATCAGAATGGTTGTATGTATAATAGTATGGTTTTTATTGTAAAAAAAAAGAAAGTTTTTAGAGGTATCTGCATAATTTTTTTCTATCGTATCAAATTAGTTGTATTATTTTTTCAAAACAGTAGATACCTACCTACCTATAAATCCTGAAGAATATCATATATTTTTCTGATTTTGTTTAGTGTAGTCTATCATTTTGTATACCTACTTTTATTGTTTCTAAAACTTGCGTTTTTTGCGTTTAGGTCCTATAAGCCCCTTTGGTTTCCGTAAACCTTTTCGTTGGTTTTAATTTTCCAACCAATTTAGGTACCTAACTAAGAATCTGCTTACTAATGATTTTTTATTATAACTACAGGATGCCAGGTACACCGACATCTAGCGTAAAAACTATTTGCCAGTTATCAAAAAAAAAATCTGCAGTTTCATAGAAAAGTGCAATTACCTACGCGGTCAAAATGTAAGTATACTTTTTTTTTAATCACCGACGAAAATTTAGTTTTTTTTTAAATTATCGACGAAAAATTTCGGTTTTTTTTAACTACCGACGAATAATTTCGCTTTTATTTTAACTACCGACGTAAAATTTCTACGCTAGGGGTCTAGAATCATGTGCAGAATTTCGCGTTAAATATACAGGGTGACGGGACATCGATGCGCACGCGACGAAGCCAGTGCGTTGAATTTTTTCGTCGGTTATAAATAAAAGCTTGTTGTTCCATACATTTTGATCGCGTAGATATTGCACTTTTCTAAGAAACAGCAGTTTTTTTTTTTGTTATTTCTTCGCCTAGACTCATGCGCTGAATTCCTGGTTTTAGTTTGCGCGTCGATGTTGTTGCCACCCTGACATTTTGTACAATTTTAAAACTGAGCTTTTTTATTAATTTTATATATTTTTTTATTATTCCCTCTGTTCTGTTACATTTTTTTTTTGATCATTGTCTGGCAGTTTGAGTAATTTATGTGGCCTACCCAAATGTCCTTTCTTTGGTATTGTTCGTCGAATCGTCGTCGTCGTTGAGCTCCTTAGGTTTCGAGTTGAGCTGCACGATTTCTGACAAATGCGTGCACTGACTGTACAGGTGCTCTCAATCTGTGTGGTTCTTTCTTCAAAAGACCATCTCAGACATCGATCTACATGGTCTTCATATCCTGACCAAGATTATGTCTGGACTTTAAAAGAGACTGTGACCTCTGAGTTTGTTTCGGCCTTTCTTCTCAGAGTAGTCGGATAGGAAACGCCGACCTCATCTAGTTTTAAAAAAACATGATTGACGTGTAAAAGTGTTTGTACAAACCTACTTACAAAAATAAAATCATTTATCATTTATCAATAAGATTTTTTCAAATTACCAAAAATCCACTGAAGGTCGTAGCCATTGATAAATATTTATAAATAAGAAGACGAAGCTTTCCGGCATTATTTATCATTTTCCAATCATCGTGCCGCGAATTGTTTTTGTTACTCTCCGGGATTTTCGCGTAGGAAATAACACGTAAATCGAATGTTTATTTAATATAGGTAGCACTTCCCTCTATTATTATAAATAGAAACGTTTCTATGACTACACTATTTGATGGCATACAGATTGATACGCAAGGTTGGTGGTTGGTTGGTTCATTGGTGCATACTTGTTGTAGAGGGTTCGATTCCCACCCCGAGCAAATTAATTCATCATCATCATCATTTCAGCCGAAAGATGTCCACTGCTGGACATAGGCCTCCCCCAAGCACCTCCTCTTAGACCGGTTCTGTGCTTCTCGCATCCAACGGGTTCTGCGGCCTTCACAAGGTCGCCGGACCACCTTATGGGAGGCCTTCCAACGCTACGTCTTCCGGTACGCGGTCGCCACTCCAGAACCTTCCGGCCCCATCGGCCATCTATTCCGCGAGCAATGTGCCCTGCCCACTGCCACTTAAGTTTGGCAATTCTTCGGGCTATGTCGGTTACCTTGGTTCTGCGGATCTCCTCATTCCTGATTCGAATTATTTACCTAATTAGAATTATTATGGTCTGGGTCAGTGGGTCGTCTTAGGGGCGGAGTCAAAACAACAAATGAAATCACCAGTTGGTAAAGACAAATCCGCGGGTAATTGCGTAACATACATAAAATGGCAATCAATTGTAATGCCTTTCATTTTAACATTCATTGTTTCATGATTTGAACAATTCGTCGGTTGGTTGGTTTGTTTTTCGTAGGTTGTCTTTAAAAGATCGCTTTTTGCGATAAGACCGCCCATTGTACAGGACCCTTTGTACAGTTTCTATATTTATGTCTGTAATTTATATGGTGTACTTAATAAAGAGTATTCTATTCTAATTCGTCTGCCCCACAACGTAAATAACGAAATGAACTTGGCTGAGCTGAACTTGCCATTCTTTTACTCCACCGAAAAAACGCTACCTGATTCACTCATTAGTCAAATTAATGCTTATTGTAAAAGAAACCGTTATGTAGGAAATTGATTTTCATTTCAAAATAGATGTTTCGCTATGTTTTACTAATGACAAAAATTTGAAAATAAGTAGGAATTTATTTGATTTTTTATTAAATTTTATTCAGAATACTACACAGAAAAATCTTACACACATTAACTAAACATTTTTTTAAGTGAAAAAACTTCGTAACTATACACAAAGGAAACCGCGAGCTCAACTAAACTAACATTATAATTTAAATTCACGCACCTTGAACGTTTTAATTCATATTAATGAGTTCTTAGCCGCCTGACAGGCACAAGCCTGCTAAAGGCATCTGACAGAAGGTTAGTGTCAAATACGCAATGTTCAACTGTTGAAGCGCCACTACAGTTGGCGTGTTCGCCCAAACATTCGTGATTTGTAGGCAATACAAAATATACTCTATGTTTATTGATATAGAGTTAATTTCGTAATTGTCACGAATTAACGCAAATGTTTGAAAAAATACGCCAACAGTTGGGCCACCTAAAGACCGATGGAGTTATGACTCCACTAGACATTTTCGGGGCTGTAAACTTGCGAGATAATTTATAAAGATTAGGAATGGGTTTTATCGTTTCAAGTTTTCGCGGCAATACATTTTAAGTTTTGTTATTTACCATACTTTAGTTTTTGCAAACGAATCAATTTTTTTTTTCAAATTATTATAAGTAATTCATTTTCTTTATTTTTATCAAGAAATACAACAAATATAAATGGCTCTCTATTGATGTTATAATATTTATTATTTTCATATCATGTTCAAAGCGTATGAATCGGAATTGAAAAAAACAATTTGATTTATTTGTATTGAAATTCGAATACACAGATACAAAATGTTTACATTTAAAAAGTAGAATAAAAAGTATTCTGAAATCGAATACATCCAATTTTGTGTAGTTAATTGTTTCGTTTATATTTATGGCAACTCTGAAAGGAAGTGAAACTTTTTCGTAATAAATAATAATGAAAAAAAAAAACTCACCAAGCGATATGAGGCCACTGTTGAGCATAGGCAGCTTGATGCTGTTGGGGATGGACACCAGGCTGGAAGTGCCTGATGTCCTAAAGTCCTTCTTCTTCGGCTTTTTCTCCATGTCGTATCTTGTGGTGGACCGCGAGCGGTGTTTCCGCTGGCTGGTCGCAACTGACGTACCACGCTGCCCCGTTCGCGACGACATTTTGGCTCACCCCACGAATTTCCCGCCGATATATACTCAGTCGGATATGAACGGAAGCAGACGCAATTAATGGCACACCGTCATTTTATATCACGTACAAATTCACTCACAAACACTGTTTTAGTTACTGTGGTATAAAAAATTATGGTCGCTTTTTATTTTTGAAACTAAAATAAACTTTGCGAAATTAATTTTAAAGCGTAAATTTAATATTTTTATATCAAAACATTTAATAATTATACATTACTACCGTAGAATTTGACACATTATTACTAAAATGGCAATGTTTATGTAAGGGTTGCCAGTCGAAATATCATAAGAGCCCTGTCATTTCGGCACGCGGTGTGTTGAAGGGTAAAGTCGTCGCCTGAAACAAAGAAAGAAACACTGGTCAATAAAGGCGCTTGACAACATTATGATACTTAATACAAAAGTCGCAAAAACCCAAGGTATAATTGGAAAATTGGTGTGAAAATTCATATTTATATAAATATTGCTAATAACAGCCATTACCTACGGAGGTCGGTAACTTCATACTATAATTTAAAAAAATAGATTTATTATTATTTGCCACATCCACACAAGTACCTTCATTAGCATATCTAAGTACAAGCATAGCATCTGCAAAATGCAATTGCGTTCACTATCTGTTCAATGACGCATTTAATAGTACTCTATACTAGGTACACTCATTCATTCATTCATTTAATTTTCGCGCCAACTAGTGAATGAAAGAAAAACAAGAGTCATTGAAGGGGACATTCCGTGGAGTTTATAGACAATTCCTTATTTGAAATCATAGTTTGGAATTTTGTAATGCGCTTGTTTGTAATGAAATCTTTTGTTGCTACCTAGGTACAGTTGACTGTTAACCTCATCAAACCTTACGTGCATGGACAGTTTTTCTTTGCGGTTGACCGTAGATGTGTATTAGTTTTATTTTTCAGGAAACGAGCTTGCTAAACCTGTTACAGGCATCCGTCAAAAAAATTTAAAAGCAATTCACCAACAGAACGCACGGCAGAGATCAAAGAATTTTTTCATTTTATTTTTATTTACTTATTTGGTTCACCAACAAAGAAATGGAACATTGGAAACATCCTTTGGTTCTTATATTGTATTATTGGGATGATTATTGGCAACGCAAATACCAACATTATGTTAGTATAAGTACTTATCAAAATTTCCCATGAATTTAATCGATGAGGTATTTCTTCTGTGTGTATCGAGCTATTTACGGGCACTATAAACGTACCTATTTATAGTAGCAATGATGCAGCTCTACAGATATGCGACTACGTAGGTACCTAAGTACATTTAAACGGTTGGTACTCGACTTAGTCCGTACTCTGTAAATAGCATTCCTCTGCTCGGAAAAGTTCGGATTCTTGATAACTCTCGAGGAAAGCGGATTCCGAGTGGATGACAAAAGTTTTCGCTTGCTGGTCACACTAAAAATAATCGATTCAAAGAACTGACAGCCTTGAGGCTTTTTGGAATTTGAATCAGTCACGTTGCATGTGCGCTCTGCACGTTTATGAATGAAGCAAACAAGGATGACGGTGGAATTCCACGTTTGAAATCTGAAGTGTCTAGAAAATTCCTGCTTTTATTGCAAACTCTTTTGCGTTTCTTTTTTTAAAACGTTGACGTTTATGTGCGACTGCGTGTATTTATTATTACACCGCGTTTATCATGCGTTTCAAACACCTGTCAGTGAGACAATTCTAGTATCAAATAAAGATCAAATTTGCAAAACACGTATTCGTTTGTATGAAACTGACAGATGTCAAAACGCATTCTCTCGTCGGCCGCACGGTAAGCGTAGATATTATTAGTCGTAATCGTTTTTAACAATTATTATTTAAGTAAGTAGTATAATAAAATGATTTTCAGTGCAAATCGTCATAACTCTAGGAATCTTGGCATGAATTTGCATGACGTACCTATTTCATTGAAGACATTTTAAAACGTAGATGACTAAAATGATAATGTACGAGAAGATAAATTTTCCTACTTATATTTGTACAGACAAGTAATAATCGTCGTGTGAACTCATTAAAACGACAATAAATTCAACTGGTTTGTTTTGAAATTCGAAGTACCTACTAAAAACAGTCTGAGAAAAGTTATTGTGATAGATTTTGAACGAAGTTGGGGTAATGGGGAAATGGGGTTAACAACTGAAAGCTCATCATAGGTGGCAGCACTATTCAACGTCTACAAACCACCATTGTTTTCAGGCTATATTTTGCCTGTAGGTAATAAAACAGACTTAGTTCTCTTGGGAGGATCACCTGTATACGAATTTCTGCTATAAGTCTTCAAGTTTATAAAGGATAGCACAAGTCTCGACGAAATATCGGGTTTCCATTTTTTTTTTTCGGAGATCTTTCGCACAATTTTCGACTTTTAACACCTTTGGAAAATATACATGGGTCTCCGTATTTTTGGAGTCCACAGCGGCGCAACGGGAGATATTAATTAATTATGCGCAAAAGAATTCGCTAGTTAACAAAAATGTATGAATAGTGACAGCTACCTGTTAAATTCTTGGACGTTCGATAGCAGCGACATCTGAAGTGAGCAAGTGGCAGTTTTTATGCCCATTGAACCAACCATTACAAAATATCAACTCACAGACTCACGAAATTCTGTAACGAGTTCTAAATCCAAAATCTTTACGTGTGATTACGTAAGATGACATGCAACAACAACAGACTTTCAACACCATTGCAACTCATTGGCACCATAGATACCGACGGTGGCATAGTGCCCGCACTAATTGCTAAACGATAATCTGTCTAAGAGCAGCTAATGTGACTGTATTTTGGGCGAGAATGTTGAGAGTTGTTGTATTTGTAAATCCTTGGGTCTGAGAAAGGACTAAAATTATAGTGTCTATGGTTTCTATTGCAGTTTTTAAATCGAAAAAGTTACCACTCACACCTCAGATTTAAATTACTTATGCGAAAGTGGACATAAAATAAAATCTTTTCCTTCTGTAAGCTCACGTTTTTCAGCGCGAAAATATGACACGTTTTCTTACAAAACAATGTATTTCAAGATTATATTAGAACTTACAAGCGATGGTAGGTTACCTACCTACTCACTCTCACTACTTCTGAAGGTCTATTCCCGTTCAAAATCTAGTCGCAATCTTACCTCAGCGACAATCAATGTCAAAAACTTGCCAAAAATGTAGCGAAATTATTAATAACGTTTTAACCGCTTGTGTCGCATTTATGCGACACATATTTCCGTGCCCCTACCGCTTAGTCGTATTTCTGCGACAGAGAACATGCATGATTTTTTAGTTCTATTCAACGATTGCTCCTCCTTATTTATTGTAGGTATTATTTTATAGATTTGTAGCCGCCCGCTAGGGGCACGGCAATAAATACGATAATTGGCCCTCAGAACTATCCTATCTAGTCAAGAACAAGTGCTCACAACAACAAACAATATTGTTCACCTCTTTGCCAGAAACACGCACAATGACGTGAAATCAGTGGGGAGAGCGCGCCGTGTTTGTGTGGGTAGCGCTTGCGTATGCGCAATGTGCGGGTGTAACATTCCTACGGTCAACATTGGGCGACATAAAATTTTAATTATTTTCCGATAACAACAGGACATTATGGCCTCTCTGTGACGTCGGTACATGCTGGTTGCATTAGTTTATAGCTGCATGCTTTTACGTAGGTACTGGTCATAAAAATATTTAATCTTTCATAAAAATATTGGCTTTAACGCAAAAATAAATCTGTAAAACACCTTTGTATTTTCATATTAGCGAATATAATGATTTAAAACTTAAATAGTGAGGCCCTGTTATTATAATTCTTTCATGTTACAGCTTTTTACCTTTCTCTTTTCAAATTCCTTTAAAATCAAGATATATACAACTTTGCTTTAACCAAATCTAAAAATAACAAAATTAAATCCTAACTTAACTAAAACTATACAGAAATAATAACTATACTATTTTTCATATTAGCGAATATAAGGATTTGAAAATATTTAGAATTGTTTGATTATATTTCTGGCAACACAAGATTTTGTAATACACAGCAATTATTAAAACCTACAGTACCACTAAATGTTAAAGAGCAATTGATGTTAACCAAAGAAAAATCTATGACCATATACATATAATAAAACTGCATAAAAAATCTTTTACTTTGGGGGATAATGTAATAATACAAAATGCACCAAATAAAGAATAGTATGCAGGGAAAGTTATTGGTGAAGCTGATGGTCCTACATCTTTCATTGTAAAAAATGAAAAAGGTAATTTGGTGAGGAGAAATGAAAGACATATTAGACCAAGTAAAAATAAGTTTATTGTTAAACATGACAGTGTACCTGATGAGTTGCTTGAAAGTCAAGCAGAGGATAGCGGGCAAGGACATCAAATTAATGTATCAGATAGTATTAATGATAATGTATCAGATACTGCTCACACAGAAGCTATTCCTGAAAGGAGAATGAGATCAGGTAGATTTACTAAAATGCCATTGTATTTAAGAGAATATGAGTTAAGTTAAATGCTAGAGTATGTAAACTGTTTAGCTTTACGGGGGATGTTTGATATGATTATGTTTTTATTATATTTCTGGCAACACAAGATTTTGTAATACGTGGCAACACTTTACTCTTGAAGATGGCGGAGACAGAATAAAAAGCATTCGTCATAATCGTAGCTGACTGTATCTTGTATTATTTATAATCCCTGAACCACATCTTGTACAGAACAAGAATAGTAGTAAGGCCCTGTTGTTATAATTCTTTCATGTTACAGCTTTTCACTAAGTTTAAAAAAAAAAATAGGATACTGAAATCAGGGTGGCACCATCGACGCGCAAGCTGAAACCACGAATTCAGCACATGAGTCTAGGCGAAGAAATTTTCCAAAATCAAAGAAAAAATCAGCTGTTTCATACAAAAGTGCAATATCTACTCGATCATAATGTATGGAACAACAAGCTTTATTTAATAACCGACGAAAAAATTCAACGCACTGTAATGAATCCATTGTAACAGATTGCGTGCGAAACTGTCAAATTTGCCCAGTCAACCTTGAACCTAATGCTAGCGATAAAGTTGAAAATCTATTAAATAAATTTGACAGATTGATGTGCTGGCTTCTGTACTATACGCACCAGACTAACGGACTAAATATATATGAATATAATATAATAATTTGTTTATTTTCACTTCAAGATACAAACATCAGTGTAGCCCTGGCTCTTGTACTAGGAGGTCCTGCATCACAAGAGCCAAATACCAATATGGTGTACATCAACGTTAAAAGCTAGTAAAATATCACAGTATGAAAATAGAAAAACTATTTCACATTTCCTAGTTAATCTACTGTGCTAGTTATTTCCATGAAATGGGGTGAAATAAAGCAGCTAATGGCGATGGACGGAGCAGGTTTTTAT
Source organism: Mesoligia furuncula (assembly GCA_916614155.1). Lineage (NCBI taxonomy): Eukaryota > Metazoa > Arthropoda > Insecta > Lepidoptera > Noctuidae > Mesoligia > Mesoligia furuncula. Next base: position 19,979,890 of record OU744809.1, on the reverse strand, counting down.
ACAATACCAGCTAATACTGTAAAAGCATTGTCTCTAATTATGTTATAAAGAGAGAAAATAAAGGAGATATATGGCTTTTAGTTGCCGGGAGAGATGCTAAAGAAAATGTTTTCATTTTTACCACCTGGACATGAGTTGCCTTGGGTCTTCAGCCAACCTGGGTCTGACTTTAAAGACGTCCAACCCGAACATCTTTGAAGTCAGACACAGATTGGCCGAAGCAAAGAAAACTTGTTCAGGTGGAGATTCATAGACGACTCCGCCTTGGAGTGTAAATGCGGTGCTGTTCCACAAACTGTGTATATCACTTAACATCATATCCTGCGTGTCCTGTCAGCTGCACGTTACAGGAACTGATGACGTCAAACACGTAACCAAATTCTGGGCCAAGTCTTTTGACGCGATGCCAACGACAAAGATTTTTACTTTTTAAACAACATTTACAGTTGCTAATAAGTTTAGGACTGTTGTGAGACCTATCACTTTTTATTTTTACGTTTATTATTGTTTAGCTAAGCCTGAAGCTTTAGGTAAGCAAGAATTTGAATTCTTGCTTAATTTATAATGCTAGTGTGATAATTATGTTAAATTAAATTGTGTAGGAACAGCAGTTATATTGAATTTTTGGATTCTTACTTTAGTAAGAATCCGAAAATTCAATATAATTTTTTGATTCTTACTTGAGTAAGAATCCAAAAATTCAATATAACTGCTGTTCCTACACAATTTAATTTAACATAATTATCACACTAGCATTATCAATTCGAAAATTTGTGTGTGTGTGTGTTTATATGTTTGTTACTTCTTCACGCTCAAACGGCTGGACCAATTTTAATAAAATTTGGTATGGAGATAGCCGACACCCTGGATTAACATATAGACTACATTTTATCCCGATATTCCCACGGGATCGAAACTTATGCGGGTGAAACCGCGGGGCGCAGCGAGTTATAAATAAATTAAAGGCTTTTCGTGTCGTCTGTGTGACTGTTGTTGATCTAAACTTCGCAACGGATTCTACTGCGGTTTCCACCATTATTTAGAGAATTTATTTCGGAAGGTATAAGTGCATCTTTACTAATATTATAAATTCGAATATGTCTGTATGTTACCTTTTCACGCCTAAACCACTGAACGGGTTTCGATAAAATTTGGCAGAGAGATAGATTGCATCCTGGGCAAGGAAATAGGATAGTTTTTATCCCTATATTCCCACGGGATCGACACTTATGCCGGTGAAACCGCGGGGCGCTGCCAGTAATACCATATACAATAACTTACCTACATCAAAATTAAGTTGTTGCAGGTTTTCTTGTTTATCTCTCATAACTTTTTATGTTTTTGTTTTAAGAATTCTCGATATTTTGTCGAGTCGTAGAAGCCGTGCAGGGGCGGGGTCGCTAGCAGGTTTTAAATCCCAATTCCCACTATACGTCACATATTTACACGAAAATAGAGAACATCAATAAAAAAAAATACATTACTTATAAGCCGCAATGCCTGTCAAATTTCTTTAATAGATTTTCAACTTTATCGCTAAAGCATAAGGCTCAAAGTTGATTGGGAAAATTTGACAGTGTCGGGTAACTTGATGTGCTGGCGTCTGTACATGTGTGTAACATCGCCGAATTTAAAAATGACATTCGAAAAAAGGACTGAAAAAGTAAAATCGGAGGCGACAGAATTGCACTGCGCGGCCTATGATCCCTTGTGGGAAAGTGTAGGGACGTGTTCTGTTTGAATGGACTGTTTGTGAATGGACGGAAATTACATTTTGGGGTTGGGGTTGGGGTTGGGGTATGGGGTTATAATACCGAATTTGGGGGAGTTATTCTTTTACTTTTTATGTAGGTTGGTATTCTTAATTTAAAGCAGTTTAATTACTGCTTGTACACGCTGAACAAAAATGTTTTTATGATGACTCTCGGTGGCAAACAAGCAGGCGTCGCCGGCACATCTGAGGGGCAATCCCCGTATTTTTAGGAACATTCACAGTCTGGGGGCCTAAAAAGGCCACTTTGACAGAATCATAAAAGGATAACATTATGAAATTATAATATGGTTCGCCATACACACACTGGCTTCGGCCAGTCCGTGTTTTTCTTTTTTTCGCTGCACTACGTACTTACGTAGGTATAGGTAATCAAAGAGATTGGGATTGGATTTGGATTGGATTGATTGGTATTTTAGCCAGATTAAAAAAAAAACCTAACTGAAAAATCCTTCACCAAAGGGATTTGATACGATTAACTTAACAGTTAACTGTCCATTATGATTCATAATGTTATACTTTTATGATTCTGCCAAAGTGGCCTTTTCAGGCCCCCTGATCTCAGTCTCAATCTGTCACCTCTAATTTTCCTACATTTGTGAAAAGTTTTTGACATTGATAGTCGCTGACATGAGTTTGCGACTTGTCAAGAGGTCACCGCTACTTACGACCATTAGCGACTAAAAAGATCGTGAATGCCATCCCAGACACCAAGCTGACATTATGTTATAATATATTATGATTATAATATATACATATATTATTATAATTATAATATAAATATTATTGAAGTGAAAACTTCTTTAGGCGCGTTGGACATTTTTTTAAATTGAAAAAAACCATTGAACTCGCGCCACTGTTACAAAAAGCGACACCGCGCGTGTTTTGTTTATAAGACGATTAAAAAATTAAAAACACGCATTCCATGAGGCGTGATCGGGGTCAAGAGCGGGCCCATTTAATAATAAAGAAAAAAAAAATACCCGCTTCGGATGTGTTCGGCTGTCCTCGGGATGTACCTACTCGGTTTTAACGTTACACATTCGATATGCCAGTGAGCGGTGGCAAAGTATTCTGTTTGTGTTTGGTTTTCACTTCTGCCGACACTCCCGGAGTGCCACTGTTTTTTTTTTATTATGTGCTTGTAATTACACCGCTTGGAGGCAGAAAAAGTGTCCAAAGATTCGCAGGAGGGACGGAATCTTAACTTTTGAAGAACGTCTTGTTAACGCTTAGATGTTAGAAGTTATAGGTCTACCAGAACCTCATGGCAAAAAAAAAAAAAAAAATACTTTGTGGTTTTCATACATTTGTGTATGATAACCACAACGTTTTTTTGTTTTTTTTTTCGCCATGAGATTCTGGTAGTCCTATACTAAGATAAGAACTCATGATTAAAAACTGTGAAATAAATTAGGTAATACGGTGTTAAATTCACTATTGAGCTGATTTTTCAATCGACAGATAATCTTTCTTCGTGGAATAAAATTGTCGTCTGACAGATTTTGGATAGAAGAACTGTCAAAAATACAAAATTATTCCTCGGATAAAATTATCTGGTGTTGGAAAAATCACCCATATTTAAGATAAGAACTCATGGTTAAAAACTGTTAAAATAAATGAAAACAAATACTCAACTGGACAGTAGTAATACAAAAATGTAATTTAAAATCCACACAGGTGTGTGGATTTTTCTCTCTTTTTTTTTATTGTTTATTTAACCATTTATGTGCAGACATAATTCTTTGAAATAAACAGACAAGAAAAAAAGAACAGAAAAATATGAACAAAGGTGTAAAAGGGGTGTTATTCATTTTTAATAATATAATTTACAAAACTGACCCTGGCACATTTATCTGCAATATATTTAACCTTGTCAACAGGCATACAGGAGTGCCGTTTAATGATACCATTAATAATAAGCAGTGAAGGAACCACTATAAATTGTGTGTCCCGGTACGAATGCAAACCGCGGGAACTCGCCGAAGCTTTGCCGAAGTTATGCGATCGGATACACTGTACCCATCTGTACCGATATACTTAAATAATCACACTAATATTATAAAGGCGAAAGTTTGTGAGTGTGTGTGTGTGTTTATATGTTTGTTACTTCACGCTCAAACGGCTGGACCAATTTTGATAAAATTTTATATGGAGGTAGCTACACCCTGGATTAACATAATAGGCTACTTTTTATCCCGATATTCCCACGGAATTCACGTGGGTGAAACTGCGGGGCGCAGCTAGTGTTTTATAAAGAATTAAAAGAAGGATTTGCCTGTAAGGATTTGGGGTAGGACTTTGCTCAGCCGTGGGGGACAGTGTATCTTAACATATATATATTTTTTAAGATTAGATTTAGATTGTTTGGGACCTCGGATATCTTGGGACATAATTTAAATGATCTTTACTAAACTAAGTTCATCGCTAATTACCTTTCATAAAATAATAGGTCCGTGTAGGTAAGTATTTACTGAAAAATATAAATAAAACACTTTGACCGGAAAAACAACAAACAATTTCTTATCTTCACAAACCAATTACGAAATTCACCGATGCCGTATTTATGTAGCTATTTATCTACGTTATTCACAGGACGCGAAAACAGAAAAATATCCGTTTTCATATTATTATGGACTCTGCTCGTAATGATAACTCAGCACAAAAAACACTCACCTTTTCCTAATTCGAGATAATTCACTGATTTCACCAACACCAACCACACTACCTCAAGAAATGGTTAAAAAATACTGGCATAACACAGAACACACAAAAATACAGTTGCTTTGTGTCCCCAAAAATCCGAAAAATAAATCTAACACCGCCGTTCGTCTATGTGAACTAGGCAGGAAAAACAAAAGAAAATCTTTCAGCTCAACGCGCACTTTGCTGAATGAACGAATGAACGAGTAAACAGTTGAGTGACTCACGTTCGTTATTGAATGGAACGGTTGAGTTCACTCAAGGGCGGCCGCTGTTGTCGAAATAAATCATGGCGACTACGGAATGACATGCGCCATGAATGAGTGAATCATACGCATTCTTAGCTGGGAATAGCCGGGATAATTTATAAAATGCTTGATCAGTCATTCGTTGGTGAAAACAGGAAAATTCCAAGAGAAGTAAGGTATCAGTAATTTATTTGGCCTTAATAAAATTTTGAAAGGTTCATTATCTCCGCACATAATGTATTACTAACAATGAGCTTATCCTAAAAGCCAGTCTTTGGGAAACTTTTCTCCCATAATCCTAAGAACGACGTATAGGTAGTGCTTTAATAGATCCGGGATACAAAGTGGGAGACCCTTTCATCCAATTTCGTTCCATTGTATCAGACGCTAAAGGATAATCTTCTATGACAGTAACATGGACGCCACGTCTCGCCTACGTAAATCAGTAAATGTTCGTTGTGAGGCTGTGTTGCTAACCCTACTGTTTTTATAGATTTATTGGTTTTTTTCTATGGCAACAGTAGGAATATGGACTGAAATAGGAAACATTTAGTAAAACCAAGCGGTTTACTGCTTAAAATCTTCTTTTTAATTCTATGTTACTGTTAATAAACGTTTTATCTATCTATCTATCTTTGCTTTCTCTCGAGAGTATCATAAATCACCGGACCCGTCTTCTACTGACAGCTGTCAAAACATATAATTTTAGCGGGTCTGATGTAGGTATCAATATATAACTTTGGAATGTTGCGGGAAATGTTTGTTTCTTGCTTTTCGTGTAGATATAACCCAAAACATTTTTTTCTGTGTACAGACGTCACCACATCGAGCTACTACAAGCTGTCAAATTTGTTGAATAGATTTTTAACTTTATTGCTAAAGCATAAGGTTCAAAGTTGATTGCGAAACTTTGACAGTTTCGGGTAGCTTGATGTGCTGGCGTCCTACTTATGTATTTTCGGATTTTCAAATTTTTTTATTCTTATCATAAACTAGACAGTAGCATAATTACTGTTCTGAAATTACTTTTTACAGTTTCCTGCTGTTTTTTGTGGTTCCTAATACTGACTGCTTTTTAGTTTGGTTAGGTTGGGAACACTGTTATGATGTGATGTTGTTTGAAGTTTAGTTTGAGTATCCATTAGAAAATATTATTTTAGGAAATATTGGGGTTGGTTTTGGATGATTTATAGCCAGTTCAGGTTCGGGTCAGGTTTTAATACAAAAAAGAGCATTATATATTTCACGACATGGCCCTATGATGTGTGTTGTCTTTTAACGTACAGTCCTAATCAACTTTGGACCTAATGCGATACAGTTGAAAATCTATTGAAGAAATTTGACAGATTGTAGTAGCTAGATGTGCTGGCGTGTGTGACTGTACCATCTTGTTAAATTCTATAGTTGCAGTGGAAACAGAGTCTTTACACTGTCCGATGGTACATAATGCGCCCAAACGAGATTTTTCAAAGAGCGCTTTTATTTAGGTGTGTTTCACCAATGAACGCAATCAGCACAACATACACTCCATTTAAAATAAGATTAGATATTTAAATTAAACCTGTTTTACGGTCCGTTTAACCGATTTTGAATTCTATTGCGTTGGTGGCATGACAAATGGCAGCTGCACTAAACAATTGGTATTGTAACCACTTTTTTGCTTTTAATGACATCCTTATGCCTACGGTATAGAAGTCAAAATCGGTTGAACGGACTGTACAAAAGGTTTATTTAAATGTCTAATCTTATTTCAAATAGAGTATAACTTCGTGTATAGTCTGTGTGGTGCCGGACTTAAAGAATACCACCACCCCATACTTCCCGTGGGTGTCGTAAAAGGCGACTAAGGGGCGTACCGGAGAATGGGCAGCAGCGTTCTCTATGCATTCCACCACCATACCATACAGCGATCGCCAACCCGCCTGCCAAACGTGGCGATTATGGCAAACCCCCCCTTTTGGGGGAGGCCTATGTCCAGCAGTGGATGTCTTTCGGCTGAAATGATGATGATGATAACTTCGTGTAAGAGTCAGTGTCATCATTGTTGTGGAATACTAACACTGACAGCTCTTGAACGCGGTTTAGATGTGATGATCGCGTTCAGTTTCGTTAGTGAAAATTGGCATTAAGTCTTTTATTTTATTTACAGTAAAGCAGAAAAGCAATAAGGATAACGATCCAATTAAAACTCACCATAATTATATATAAAAAACCTGTAACATCTGACATGAAAATAAACTACGTAATTTATTTTAATAGACTTGTTTTGACTCTGATTAAACAGACCCTCGTTACTAATGATTTCGTTCAATCTCGGATAATGACGTTCAAAGCAATGTTAGCTAATCTATTTACCCATTTTATTTTTAACTTAATAATTGGGATTTTCTAGATTTTATGAAGGTGAATACCGAGGTCGAGTCTTCTGGAATATTTTGTAAAATTTCAACATGTTACGTAGGTACGTTTGGTTTAATAAAAATCGGCAAAGTTGGCAAAGACCTGCCGATCTATTCTGTAAAGATCTCACCGTGATAACTTAGGCGCTCACCGTGAAAACTTAGGTGCTCACCGTGAAAACTTAGATGCTCACCGTAAAAACTTACGTGCTCACCGAGAAAACTTAGGTGCTCACGGTGAACACTTAGGTGCTCACGGTGAACACTTAGGTGCTCACCGTGAAAACTTAAGTGAAGTGAGTTGTCAATAGCGTCAATCTCTAGCATCAGGTAGAATGAAAGCTCACTACACTACAAGCTTACTTCAATCAAGTTTTCGCGGTGAGATTTTTACAGAATAGATAGGCTATAATGTAGTTTGCAGTGTGTGTGTGTCATCGCAAAAGGCCGGCCGGCTAACCAGGTGACACAACAAAGTATAAAAAAGCTGGTTGACAACTTATTCTAGTCTGCTTACAAATCAAAAAATGATCAGCAATCTTTTGCCAACAACTGGCTGGGGCAATTCCCATTTAACCATACCATGCTCATTGATTCCGTCCTAAATTAGCTATAATGTGACATTCGACTATTCACGTGACAACAGGGCTGGCCTATTTTTTGGCCAAAGAATGCTGCCAGCCTTTTGGGCGATGCGGACGAATTTTTAGATGCCCTATGATTTTATCCCCTTCTTTTTTATATACTTGTACATAATATTATTATGTTAAGACTTATATATTATGTAAGTATTATCTTTGAATATGAACAACATAGTTATAAAAATATAAGACATAATCTTCTACCTCACATATTTCACGACTGACATACCTACTAGATAATACAAGTCTTTGAACGTACCGCTTTGGTACAATTTCCTTACAAATATTTATGCAAAGATGTCTCAAAGGACCGGGATCCTGCTAAGCTTCACAATGCTAGTCTTTGTTACAACAGATTTAAGAAGATAAAAACTTAAAGTCCTACTAAGGACTTATAATCCTACCGAGGATTTTAGAGTCTTTAACTATATCTGACACAATAGACAGAGTCCAGGGGGCCTAAAAAGGCCACTTTGGCAGAATCATAAAAGGATAACATTATGAATCATGATAATATGGCGAAGACAGTCCGCGTTTTTCTTTTTTTCGCTGCACTACGTAGGTATGATGGTGAGATTGGGATTGGATTTGGATTGGATTGATTGGTATTTTAGCACCGACAAAAAAAAATAACTGAAAAATCCTTCACCAATGGGATTTGATACGATTAACTTAACAGTTAACTTTCCATTATGATCCATAATGTTATCCTTTTATGATTCTGTCAAAGTGGCCTTTTTAAGACCCCCTGTCGTCTTGAGTTTATAGAAAAAAGGACGTTCCGTATTTTCCGATTTTGAATATTTTCCGGGAAACTGTATCAATTTTGCATTCCATAAAAATCGAATTCCGAATATAAAGAAGATTTTAAATAGAAAGAGGATACTTAAATGGTTTGGTCATGTTAAGAGGATGAATGGAAGGTGACTAACAAACGACTACGAAACATATATTACAAGGCAGATGTAAGCGGAAACGCCGGGATATGAAGAGATAAGAATGTAAGGATCAAAGCAGCTGGTGTTCTGCTGGTCGATTCTGTAAAAATATTACCGTGAAAACTTAGGTGAAGTGAGCTGACATCTGCCGGTCGATTCTGTAAAAATCTCACCGTGAAAACTTAGGTGAAGTGAGCTGACATCTGCCGGTCGATTCTGTAAAAATCTCACCGTGAAAACTTAGGTGAAGTGGGTTTGTTTTTACTAGATATTGACACTATTGACAGCTCACCTAAGTTTTTACGGTGAGATTTTTACAGAATCGACTGGCAGGTAAAATGACAGTTCACTTCACCCAAGTTTTCACGGTAAGTTTTTTACAGAATAGATCAACTGTAGGTGATGCCTACCCCCATGAGAAGGAGAAAATAGAATATTTAGTAGTAGTAGAATATTTTGTTCTAAACATACAACGCTAAAAAGAAACACATCTCTTGCCAAATCTACGTAATAGTCAGTTGAGTATCTCTGATTTATGTCCACCATTTCAATCCTCCAATCATAGTTCCATGTCCGACATTAAGCAGAGACATCATAGACTTGAGCCCACCGCTTCCGGATAATACGGTTTACTGCCTCTAAAGCCAGTCGTTTCAATGGATTCAGCATTTCTACTTTGGTATGCTTGAGGTAGGTATAGTTTCAATTTCGGATTTTGATACGATATGAAGCTAATCTTGCATTTCGCTTTGTAGTAATTCATCATCATAAGCCTTTTCCAAACTATGTTGGGGTCGGTTTCCAGTCTAAGCGGATGCAGCTGAATACCATGTATATTACATATAGCGATTGCCTATCTGACTCTCACAACCCAATTACTGGGTAATAATAACCCTTTGGTAAGACTGGTTGTCACATTTTCGGGTTTCTGACAACCAGTAACGCTTTGTAGTAAATAAAAGATGGAATGACTTGAGACGTAAGGTGCGGGTCGTCATGTACTCGGCAAAGAGGGAATTATACCGAAACAAATCAAAAGTCGAGATAAGTCTGTCTGTTCTGTAAAAATCTTAGGTGAAGTGAGCTTTATGTGAGTCGTCATTTCACCAGATGCTGGGGATTGACACTATTGACAGTTGTAAGGTCAACTGTCAGTAGTGTCAAAATGGCGCTGTCGTAGCCAGTTCCAGTATGAGCTGACTTCTAATTGTACGAAAAGCTTATACAATGCGAGGTCAGCTAAAACTGGAAATGTAGATATAGCTTGATATTTGACGTATGTACAGACGCCAGCACATCAACCTACCCGAAACTGTCAAGTTTTCCCAATCAATTTTGAACCTTATGTTTTAGCAATAAAGTTGAAAACTTATTAAAGAAATTTGACCGATTGTAGTAGCTTGATGTGCGTCTACAAGGCGTGAGGTGGTTATATTTCATTTCTGCGAAAATGACGCGTTGTTGTGTTCCTAAATACTCTGAAATTAGAATCCACCATTTCCCGAAACATCCTAAAATTGGACGATTGTGTCTTTTAGCCATTCGGTCAGATAGACTACTTGATTTAAAATACTGAAATCACCGGAAATAACGAAATACTTAGTTCAAATTCAAATAATTTATTTTCTCTTCACAAACAATGGCATCATAATTATAAATTTAGACAAGCTTAGAAACTAGTTTGTGAGAGACTGGTGTCTGCACTAGGAATACCTGTATAGCAGGTCACCAGGGTCCTAACGCACGGTATGTAAACACAATTAGTTATTTAGTAAATGTGAAGGGAAGGGCATTACATAAAATCAATGATAAATAAGTACACAGATTAAAAACAAAAAAAAAGAAGTGGAAAGAAGGTGATTTATAAGTGAAGGTAAAGTAGCGGAAGGGATTATTCTGGATGAGTTAGTAATTCCTCAGTTACTTTTTAGGGTTCCGTACCCAAAGGGTAAAAACGGGACCCTATTACTAAGACTCCACTGTCCGTCTGTCTGTCTGTCTGTCACCAGGCTGTATCTCAAGAACCGTGATAGCTAGACAGTTGAAATTTTCACAGGTGACGTATTTCTGTTGCCGCTATAACAACAAATACTAAAAACAGAATAAAATAAATATTTAAGGGGGACTCCCATACAACAAAATTTGTTTTTTTTTTTCGGCGTTTTTGCCTTGTGGTACGGAACCCTTCGTGTACGAGTCCGACTCGCACTTGGCCAGTTTTTAATGTAAATTATGAAGCCGTCCAAGCAAAGCAAAGCAAAGTCCAACTAGAGCAATCTTACAAGCCTTTGTTGTTAGGTGGTAGATCGTTATAATACGATTTATTATTTTTATATTTTATTATATATTTTTATTAATAGTGAAATAAAACCAAACTCACGGAATGGATCGAATGAGCGAAATGTCAAATTTATTGCCGTAGGGACCTAGCTATGATCACGCCATCTATAATTAGCTTTCCCTGACCTTCCCCACTGACGTAGAGAGAATGAATGATTATCTTTTTGTTGGACAATGCGTAGTTGATTGTCCAATAAAAGTACGATATCTTATAAAATTTCCAACTCTATTCTGAGAATGATGCTCAAGCATTAGGTACTTACGTAGATTTAAAACCAGATTGGAAGTTTAGAATCGAGATTCAAGTTTGAACATCCATGAAATGTTACACGTAAAATAGCACACATAAGTGAAAACTCTCAAGTTTGCCCCGGACTATGGAAACTCGTACAAACGCCCAATTGAATGTTCACAATGTGTAACGATTCTTATCGTCCTCGCTTAGGTCCAATTACGCGCTGTAAGTAAAGGATAAACCTTACATTTATATTATATCGTTACCGCTGAAATCCGTCGTAAGCTGGTTCGAACCGGAATAATCTGGAAAATTCATTGTTTGAGTTGCATGAGAAAGCTCAATTGTTTTAGTGGACTAGGGAATGAAAGAAGTTGTGTTTTTGTACCATGATAAGGTAAGCTTATGTAATAAGAATAAGGTTTTTGAACAAGACACCAGGCACTAAATAAAGTGCTTAAGCTTTTAAAAGATCTTTATTTTTAGGAGTAAACTAGTCGCGAGCTCGAACTCGCTGGTGGTAGTGGTGGTCATGGCCAAAAAGCACGCTGTGTGTGGTGCACGGTCCGAACCAGCCGTACCGATATTAATAATAATAATGTCCGGCGGACCGTGCACCACACGAGCGAATATGGTTCGGAGCGCACCATGTTCGTGGTTCGGCCCGAACCAAGTTCGATCGTCTGTTTATACTTTAACAGTACTAAATAACTTTTCACTTCAAAAAATTGTGTCTGTCTGTCTGTTTGTTTGTAACTGTTCTCCGAAACCGCGGGACCGAATATTTTGACGGGACTTTCAATGGCAGATAGCCCATATTGTAACGAGTGAGAAACGTATTCTACTTTTATTTTGTAAAACTAATTAGGGTTCCGCGCAAAATAAAACCTATGAAATTTTGACATGCACGCGAATGAATTTGCGGGCACAGCTAGTCAAGTAATAAATCTCTTATCTAAGATATTATCTAGTTTTTCCATCGAACTATCTGTTATCGTCAGTGGGCGTTGGGTTAGACAGTGATTGAATGTTGTTTTTACTCCGTCTCTGTATTTTATTGGCAACACAGGTCACAGATTCTTTTAGAGTTAACTTATGTTATTTTATAAGTAAAAACTTCTTTCGGCGAACTTAGCGCTTCTCTGAACAGTGCACCTAGCTTCTGACGTTAGTGTCCATGTATCTAGGTTTATGTGAAACTAGCTTCTGCCCGCGACTTCGTTTACGTGAAATTTCTCGCTCTCCTGGTCCACCACGTTGCATCGTATAGCCTGCCTGCGATTACTTAGTGTTCACTTTAGTTCTGACTTTTTAGGATTCCGTACCAAAATGGTAAAAATGAACCCTTAAGATGCGACTCAGTCTGTGTGTCTGTGTGTCACAGCTGGATATCTCAAGAACTAATAATGCTATCAACTTGAAATTTTGAAGTTTTAGTTGACGTTTGCCCAACTATTTTGCAAATAAGAAAGAAATAAATAAACATGTACCTATATGTTTTTTGCAACAGGGCTCAAAGTGGTCTTAAAAATTCGAAGTTGGGCTTTTAAGGTATGTGGGGTATCATATGAAAGAGCGCTGATTGCACGTTGTCATACATTTTATTAATCTTTTTTTTAGGCCACACAGTTTTCGACTTTTGATGAAAAATGTAAAAAAAAAAAATACCATTGAGGAATGGTATTTTTTTCGGTTTATTCCCAGTCGCCCCCGCGGGGATTGCCACCGGAGGCAAATGGGAATAAAAATTCCCAGTCGCCACCGGTGGTGACTGGGAAGACATTGCCCCCACTTCAGTTTCGCTATACATTGCTTTCTCCATCGTAGAGAATAAAAGGATGAGGCAACTTATCCTAAACCTGCCTTTTATCTTTAGGATAAGTTGCCTCATCCTTTTATTCTCTACGATCGAGAAAGCAATGTACAGCGAAACTGAAGTGGGGGCAATGTCTTCCCAGTCACCACCGGTGGCGACTGGGAATTTTTATTCCCATTTGCCTCCGGTGGCAATCCCCGCGGGGGCGACTGGGAATAAGCGTTTTTTTCTATGCAAACTTCGGAGTTAAGGACCCTTATCTCCTAAGTTTGCATATCAAAAAAATTTTAATTATCCTATGAGATAGAAGTTTATGTAAAGATTACAGGAATAGTAAAATAATGTCTCTCAATAGCACGCTTTTTCAGAAATCATAAACAAAAATAACATTAGTTCCAATTTCGGTCAAGAGATGGCGCTGACCTGAAACTGCAATATTCTACACCGCAGTGTTAAAATTCTCTGACGAATATGGGCCTCGCCGATGAAAATGTATGATGGTACGAAACCCTCGGTGCGCGAGTCCGCCTCGATCTTGAGCGGTTTTTTTTGCTCAGATTTTGAAGTAAAAGAAACTGAACCGTCACGCTCGGGTCGGTGGCATTGAATCGGTAATACCCGGCTCCAGTCAGTCAGTGACGCTGAATCGTGTAAGCTCGGTGTTGAATCACGTATACTTACTAGGTTCCAGTAGTAAGTTTTCACTTCTATCGTGTAGTCATGCACACAAGTAGTGTGTAGTTCGTAATCCTTATTATTATTAAAAGGATTACGTTTGATCACCATCTCAGGGTTCACGTGGTCGACGATGGAGCACGCTTACCAAGAAGTGCTAGCAGAGTATAAATTGGAAAGGCTTACATAATAAAAGTTTTGTTAAAGTATTAAATCGTTCCTCAGGAGGTAACTATTAGATCTTCACCCGGATGCAGTAGGTCAAACTTTTCTCAAACTAGAACATTGGATCAAAATAAATTCAGTAAGAACTTTCTTTGCTAGAACGTTAAACTCAGTTTATTGATAAGTTATGAACTGCAATGAACAAATGAAGAGAATGATTTTAGTACCTATAGGTACCAGTGGCTAAGGTTCCATACAACTTGATTCCTACCGACTTTTTTTTTTTTTTTGCGGATGGGAAATCATCAAATGACTCCTCCCGCGCGGAAGGGAGTGTCAGGCTCTTACTGACTAAAACCCACCCGTGTTCCTTCCTTAGCCCTTTATGTTCCGGGCCAGCGGTAACCCTTTCGGACAATACCGACTTCCCTTTGAAAAATGGCACAGTCAGTATTCTACAGACAAATAATATAATCATATTAAAGATATCTACTCCGGCTTACCTCTTACAAAAATTGACCCTTCGTCACGAGTTATTCCGGTCTGATACTGATAGGTACCAAAGGTTATCGTTACGGGTCGTCAGAAGCCCGAAAGTCTGACAACCATTCTTACCAAGGGGTATCGTATTACCCTGTGACTGGGTAGTGGAGGTCAGATAGGTAGTCGCTTCATGTAAAAAACTACTGGTATTCAGCTACATCCGGTTAGACTGGAAGCCAACCCCAACATAGTTGAGAAAAAGCTAGGCAGATGATGAGGTACCAAAGATTATTTACTGATAGTAACAAATCTGCTGAAATCATACAATTATCTGTTTACGAACCATCAGCCCCACAAACGTCAATGCATTTCGTTTGCCTTTCAACTCTGTCCAAAATTTGTGCCGAAAGATAATTAATAGACAAAACGGTAGCCGAGCGCATACTTGAAATAATCAAGGAGACCCGACCACCGCCTTCGGGCGCGTGATTACCATCGAAATTGACTTTGAAACACAATTTGACGGAAATCACGGCACCCACTAACGAACAACCTCTTGGACTTAACCTCTAAGGGGTGCTAGACAGTTGTTCGGGTCGCCATAATTCGGCACGACTCGGCACAACCTGGCGGTAATTTTTCCGTCCGGTTGTGCTGATTCATGTCGACCCTTATAAGTGCGACAGCTTCTTCGTGTCGCTGACGACTTTTCTCAAATCTTGTTGACCCAAAACTTTGGCACTTCCACGGCCTCGTCGGTGGCAGCGCAGAGGTCCGTACTACCGTCATAAAGAAAAAGGACACAACTTATTTGGGATCAGAAAAAAAAGCGCATAGGCCAGTTTTTTTACTTAATTTTGGAAAAAAATGTTAGTTGTGCCCCTTTTCTTTATGACGGCAGAGTAGGTATGCTCCACCTCTTATCCTCCACAACCTCCACAACCCAGTTACTGGGTACCTCGATTCCGCTTAATTCGTTCCACCAAAATCAAGACACTGAACTCCCCATCCCTATAACCATCAGACCGTAGTATAAATAGGATTGCAAAAATAAACCTAATCGTTAGGAGGGATCCGCCATACTAGCGTTCTTCCGTTTTGCCCTTCCAAAGTTACAAGTTACGATACCGTATTTCCCATGAGAACCACGTCTGTATAGATAAAGCCCACTTGTGGGACCCCACAGGATTGCCTTTCGTGATTTCTGGCGATTTCGGTGAAATAATTTAGGAATACGGAGACAGCGAACATGGGAAGTGAATATACTCGTATTGTATTTGTTATTTCCGTGCTGAGAATCAAAGAAAGAAAGAAAAAAAAGCTTATTTAAAGATTGAAAACTTGGAAGAAACATGTGGAGAAGGGAACCAAGGAAAATACAGATGGATATACGGCGTGATTAATTAGTATTGTTATTGTATTGTTATTGACCCTTGTCTACGCAATAAATACATTTTAAAAAAAGTAGGGGGATTTTGGCCTTCGCCCAGCAGTGGAACAGTTTAGGCTAAATAAAAATAACAATTAAACTCATAATTTCAAATTAAGTACCTATTACACTATCAGTGACCGTCGAATACGCGATCAGCTGTACTTACTAGAAATTATGAGTTAGAAAAATCTTTTTTTGAGATGCGAAAAAACCATTGAACTCGCGCCACTGTTACCGTAAGCGACACCGCGCGTGTTTTGTTTAAAAGACGATTATAATAAAAACAAGTAATCAAAAAAACTAAAAAACCCGACTGCAGTAAAAAAATTAAGTTAAAAAAAATTGAAAAGCTAAAAACAAGGCCATTTTAAATTAAATAAAAGTTGGAAGCAGGCGGGACCCATTTAAGTTTGAAAATGTAATAAAAAAATGGTATGGGTCCCGCCTGCTTCCAACTTTTATTTAATTTAAAATGGCCTTGTTTTTAGCTTTTCAGTTTTTTTTAACTTAATTTTTTTACTGCAGTCGGGTTTTTTAGTTTTTTTGATTACTTGTTTTTATTTCCAGCTTTTTAGTTTACAAATTTGAAAGATTTCGCAGACGATTTAGCTCTTGGTACGTGTTTTTTTACGATTTGTCACTTCGAATTACTTTTAACCATATAAGTTGAATATATTTTTGTAATCATCTTTAAAAACCCTTTATTTTGATATCCCACTCGATAGGTTTCGAGAAAAAAAAATTTTTTTGAAGACATAATATTGTGCCAAAAATCGGCCATTTTATATTTTTTCAATTTTGATATACCTAGTGACACTCGCGCTACCAAGACAAATCTAAAGACGTACAATTTATCAAAATCCGTTCATTCGTTTAGAAGTTACAAGGGAACAAAGAAACGGACATACATACATACATACATACATACATACAGGTCAAACACATAACCCTCCTTTTGGGCTTCGCCGCAGTCGGGTAAAAATACCGCTTCGGATGTGTTCGGCTGTCCTCGGGATGTACTCGGTTTTAATGTATATCCGATATGTCAGTGAGCTGTCGGCACTCCCGGAATGCCACTGTTTTTTTTTTGTTTTTGTTTTATCGTCATTAAACGATACCCGATTCCCATTACCTCCGTGAAGTTTCGCTAGCTAGAATTTGACCTATTTAAAAGTGGGTGACTACCAAGAGGATGACTAATAAAGAAGTATGGAAGTAAAAGCCAGTCATGTTGATCCCAAATAAACTGTGTAAGTGCGGTAAGATCTAATTTTTCCACTTATTCTTTGAAGGGCTGATTTTTTAACCATCTGATGACTTTATTCGAGGAATAATTTTGAAATGTTGACAGTTATTTCATACAAAAACTGTCAAAAGTCAATTTTATTTCACGAATTGTCTTTGTCTCTGCCACCTCTGACCTAGACTAGAGTCAAGAGCCAACCCATTCCAAATAATAAAAAAAAAGTTATCTGGCGATGGAAAAATCAGCCCTAACAAAGGTTTTCATGAAGCTAGAAGAATTCAAGTTGTGTCCCGTATTCGCTCTAAAAGTAGCATAGCGAAATAATGAGATTCGTAATAGAGGACCTAGTTAAATATAGGTCAGACAAAATATTCCAGTAGATAATATAGTTCAGTCATAAGCTTCAAGTTCTGTTTTTAAATTAAATTTTTCAAGTATTTTGTTGAGCTGTGTTATCACCGTATCGTGTAATATCAAGAGGGAGATAATATGTTAGTTTTAATAACAAAATAAGTTTTGTATACAGGCTGTTTTTTTTTTTCATTCCTTTGTGGGTAGATTCTAAAGTATAAGTTCCAAAAAAAAACATTGCTCATAGTAATTCCTCACGGGCTACATTATAAAGAAAAAATAAATGGTATCAAAATTGAAAATAACTTCTAGCAAGTTTAGACCTATGATTGTTACATATTTAGTTTGTATTGCGATGTAAAAAAAGTTGAAATATCTTCTACATCAACATCTGCCTAGCCTTTTCCCAACTAAGTTGGGGCCCGCTTCCAGTCTAACCGGAAGCAGCTGAATACCAGTATTTTAGAAGGAGCGACTGCCTATCTGACCTCCAGAAGGGGTAATACGATACCTCTTGGTAAGACTGGTTTTCATACTTTCGGGCTTTGACTACCCGTAACGACTGTCAAAGATCCACAAATGATAGCCGGGATCAACGGCTTAACGTGCTTTCGGAGGCACAAAAAAAAACCAATCCAGCTGTCGAAATATCTTCGATAATGCACCTTTTTAAATCAGGCTTAAAGTCACTTTTTATATTGTTTAGTTAGTTTCAGCGTTTTTTCTCAATGACCAGCCGATCTGTTCTGTGAAAGTGTCACGGTGACATCTAAGGTGAAGTGAGCTGTCAATAGTGTCAATCATCAGGGGGAAATATCAGCTCACTTCTTTTAAGGGTTGTTTCACGTCCACTTGACGCACACGTGTACGTCCATTATGACGCTAACTGTCGTCAAACAAAAAAAAGCGTTGTTTCAAATGACAATTACAAAATGATGGCCTTGCCGTACGTCAAATAATAACGATTACGTAATCATTATTATTTGACGTACGTATATTACGTTAACCATATTGTTTAGAATTTACAAATACGGGTTCGAAAAAAAAGACCCTGTAAAAAAAGAACCCTGTATAATAGACATATTTATGTTATTATTAAAACCAGTAGGTACCTACTGGATCTGACACAAGTATATGGGAAACCGTCTTATGTACTTACGTATTTCATCTGGACGCTCTATCTTGACAAGGGTAAGCAGAGTTAATGTAATAACTTGATCCGTTAAGAAATATTGAGGTTGGATCCTTCGTACCTGATATACATAGTTAAGCTAGGAAGATATAAGAACCATAAATTCCTTAAGTTTTGTAGGCAGGAATTGTTCGTTTGTAGATGCTGTATATTGCTTGTAGATTTAGGATACAATCCTCTTAAGCCTATTAGGTGGGGCCCCTTATAGGTGTTTGCGGTCGGCATAAAACTTTTTCTTCATCCATACATTTTTATCAGCCTTCGTAGCGTAATAAAATTACAATAAACGTTTACTATCTCCAGTATTACAGCTGGTAGTAGTAGATACTCACTAGGTTCATTTTTAGCGAATGTAAAAGACTGATTGCCGTTTTATGTTAAAGTAAAATAAATAAACCTCTATACAGTTCATCACCTTTCTCGTATCTATCAGACAATCTTCATCACCATTATTTTAGCCAACAGACGTCCACTGCTGAACATGGGCCTCCCCCAAGCATCGCCACTTCGACCGGTTCCGTGCCTCTCGCATCCAACGTATTCCCGCGGCCTTCATAAGCTCATCGGTTCACCTTGTGGGAGGCCTTCCAACACTACGTCTTCCGGTACCTGGTCGCCACTCCAGAACCTTTCGGCCCCAGCGGCCATCTGTTCTGCGAGAAATGTGCCTTGCCCACTGCCACTTACGAATAAGCTTGGCAATTCTTCGGGCTTCGTCAGTTGTCTCTCACACAATGTGCCAATCGTTTCTTTGCTCTTCTCCTACTTTTATTGAGATAGCTACAATCTTCTCTCAAAATTTCAAACGAAATGCCCCTCATTTACGAGTATAAGAATGCCAAGAGAGAATTTATAGCAGACAAAGGCACTGATGAATTCAGAAACGAATAAGTTTGTTTTATTTTCAAATAAACAAACGAAACTTGAAATTCAGAGTCAACAAACAAAGCCACAAACCCTGGAACACCGCAAAGCATTCGGAAAATTCTAATTAAAATTAGTCAACTCTGTTTAGAGTGCGGACGCAAAGCGAATCAAAAATAAAATGTACTGCCCGCTTTAAATCCCGGAGGCATAACCACAGAATTTGGAACGGAATGCAATTTAATTAACTTTTGTTCATTATTGTTTAGTCCATCGAGTGCTTCACTTTATAAGTGGTATGGCCTAAAAAGGGATTATGAAGTGAAAACTCCTTTAGGGGCGTTGAGCGACTTTTATTAGGGGGAAATCTTATGGATTCGCGTCATTGTCATGCTAATGTGTACAGTATTTCTGTAGCAGCGAGTATGTGGCAAGGACATTGGCACGCAATCTGTTACCATGGATTCAGAAAATGATAACTAGACCCCTTAGAGTAGAAATTCATCGTCAGTTATAAAAAAAAAAACAGTGGCACTCCGAGAGTGTCAAGGTGCCAACAGAAGTGAAAAACAAAACACAAACAGAATACTTTGCCATTACTCACTGTCATATCGGATATACATTAAAAATTCGAGTACATCCCGAGGACAGCTGAACACATTGAAATGTAGCGCGGTGTCGGTTACGGTAACAGTGTCGCGAGTTCAATGGTTTTTCCCATCTCAAAAAATGCCCAACGTGCCTAAATAAGTTTTCACTTCAATTAAAGGATTATAAAAGTATTATTGAAATCCTTAGAACGGCCTTTCCTTTGGTGTCCTTTAACCCCACTTAGCAGTAGATTGAATAAAGCTGCCGATGATGATGATGATGAAGGTACAACATTTTATAAAACGACCAATCAGGACCCCTGATGACAGTCAAAGTTAATCTCGAAATAAAAATTTCACACCACAAACCGCGATAAAATATAATGAATTCAAAAATATAATGAAGAATGAAAAAACGACCCAACAAATGGTGCTTGAATTATTTCATAAGAGCCACTGAATTTATATTCAAAATTCGTTCATTCCATTTCGGTATATTCATAATTTCATGAATTTTTAAAACCCACTCTTTTGTAGAGCTTGCTGCAAAGTGTGTAATGAATGAATCCGTACTAATATTATGACTTCGAAAGTAACTCTGTCTGTCTGTATGTTATCTTTTCATGCCTAAACCACTGAACGAATTTCGATAAAAATTGGCAGAGAGATAGATTGCATCCCGGGGAAGGACATAGTGTAGTTTTTATCCCGATATTCTCACGGGATCGACACTTATGCGGGTGAAACCGCGGGGCGCTGCTAGTAATATATATCATCATCATCTTCATTTCAGCCGAAAGACGTCCACTGCTGGACATAAGCCTCCTCCAAAAGGGGGTTTGCCATAATCGCCACGCTTGGCAGGCGGGTTGCCGATCGCATAGAGAACGCTGCTGCCCATTCTCCGGTACGCCCCTTAGTCGCCTTTTACGACACCCACATATATATGTCTATCATTAATTTATTTTTTGGGATGGCTTAGCTGCGGTGTTTCTGGATTTATTATGAGTGGTATCAGAGGTTATTATATAAATTACATATATGTAGGTAAGGATTATTAAAATCTCTTGATTTATTAGGTCGAAGATAAATGGCGTCGTGCATATTTATGAGTTCCTAGTACAAAGCCGAATAATAAATACTCGAAACTAGATATTTCTACACAAAAGACCGGAAAGTTAAGGGCGATGCTTATTCGATTTAGATGCGGTTTTCACTAATATATTGTAGTAAGCTTCACTTAACATTTAGTGTTTATTTCATGTCAATCGGTTTATAAATAAAAAAGTTATGTCAATTTAAAGAATCACGGCGAACATTTGTTAAGGTATTCTATCAGAGTACGTAAACGCCTCGCGCCTGCGCGTCCGTGGCTATATATACAAGGTGTAACGGAAAGGGGGTATCAACCCTGAAGGAGGTGAATGAAGATGAAAAAAAAAATTTGGACCTCCCATAGTAATAGCACATCAATGATTTACTATTACTATGGGAGGTCCAAATTTTTTTTCATATTTCGACCTATGTTCTTTGGGGAAATTTGTTCAGTTTCATGAGCACATTCACCTCCTTCAGGGTTGATACCCCCTTTCCGTTACACCTTGTATAAAGCGCGCTGAGTGTCGCGCCGCTGCCATAATTCCGATCCAGCCTGTCCCTTGCTGCCCTCTCCCAGCGACGCCCTAAGCCGAGGTCCGTACCCCACAGGGGATGCCCTTAGCGTGTAGTCGCTTAGTTTTTAAGTTTATATTGTGTAGTTAAGTTGTGTATTATGCCCTGGCTGGAGGCCTTAATTTATTGAGGCATCCACAGGGAAGCCAGGTTAAGCAGTCGACAACCCCTCAGGTTGAACTGCGAGATGACCATTTCAAAAGAAAACGCGCCGCTGCCATAAGGATTCAGTTATTCGTAGCGAACGCACGTATCCTGGAGAGTATAGGCGAATAGTTGGATTCGATTATTGCGATTCACTTGAATACTGACTGTTTGCATATTTCATTTATTTATATTTTAGGGTTTGTAGGTTAGGTTCTTTTTCTTAATTTTCTTTAAAATTTTGTAAGTATTTGGTATAGGTTAGGTTAGGTTAGGTTAGGGGAGTCAAACACCTCATGAGGATTTTCCACCCCGGAACAAAAAAAAAAAAAAAAAAAAAAAAAAAAAAAAAAAAAAAAAAAAAAAAAAGGGTAGGGTAGGTTAGTTTATAAAAAATTTTGTAAGTATTTGGTATAGGTTAGGCGGTTCTTTCCTTGATTATTGGGTATTTACTTATCTTAATTTTTATTTAGGGTTTTGTAAATAAATATTGTAAGCATTTATTATTGGTTAGGCATTTCTTTCCCTGATTTTCGGTATACTTATCTTAATTTGTATTTAGGGTTTGTATATAAATATTATAAGTATTTGGTATAGGTTAGGCATTTCTTTTCTTGTTTTTTTTTTATTAAGTATAAGTTCATTAGCTTAGGTTAGTAAATATTTTTTTAGCAATTCTTTTGTTTTATAAAGTTAGTACGTTTGTCTGTGTAGAAGAATAGCACCACCCCTTACTTCCCGTGGGTGTCGTAAAAGGCGACTAAGGGTCTCACCGGAGAATGGGCAGCAGCGTTCTCTATGCATTCCACCACCATACCATACTGCGATCGCCAACCCGCCTGCCAAGTGTTAAGTAGTAAGTACTATTTTATTGTAAGAATGCCTCGAAGAAGATCCAACCTCTCCCAATGTAGCAGAAATGCTAAAAGGATGAGATTAGTTCGATCACAGGAATCTGAGGAAGGTCGTGAGGCAAAAGGCTCTCTGCACCAGGCTAGGTTTCGTGCTGCAGAAACTTCGACTCAGCGACAATCTCGACTGAGTTCAAATCGTTCTCGAATGATGACAACTCGAAATAGGGAAAACGGGGAACAACGAAAGGCACGTTTATCTGTCGATCGCGAAGCTCACGCGCTATCGCGTGAGTCTGAGACTTTTGCTGTCAGGGAAATCCGCCTGAGCTCCCAGAGAGTACGGACAACAAATGCTCGATTCCAGGAGACACAGGACGAACGGGAAATACGTCTCACTGCCGATCGTGAAGCTCATACACTATCGCGTGAGTCTGAGACTTTCACTGATAGGGAAATTCGTCTGAGTTCTCAGAGGGTTCGGACAGCAAATGTTCGGTCACAGGAAACACAGGGAGAACGAGAAATACGTCTTACTGCCGATCGTGAAGCTCAAGCACTAGAGTCTGAGACTTTCACTGAAATTCGCCTGAGTTCTCAGAGGGTTCGGACAGCAAATGCCCGGTCTGTAGACGGTATATGTAATTCAAAATATGCTGCCCGAAAAGTCACTATTCCACGCGGACGAAGTCGCGGGCACAGCTAGTATAGAAATAAAATCTCTTCTAAAAGAGCACCGCGTCAGCCCATTCCCGTCTAAATCAATATTTCAAACAGTTAAAATAAGCTTCCATAATTTCTTTTCCACCAAAGAGGTCCTGTAAGTTTGTAAGCCGAGACTCAAAGCGCAGCGAGTTAAAAGATATCCAATTAGCTGTGGGACGGTCGCAAGAATTGGTATAAAAAATTCATGCTATCCGGGCGTTAAGTTTCATAAAGGTACAATTTCAAAGACGGCGGCAGACCGCAGCGACCTACGCTACTATTTTCATATAAACCTGTTTCAGCGTAAGCGTTTTCATATCATCATCATCATTTCAGCCGAACAACGTCCAACGTCCTATAGTGGACATAGGCCTCCCCCAAGCACCGCCATATCGACCGGTTCTGTGTTTCTCGCATCCGGTGGATTCCTGCGGGCTTCACCAGGTCATCGGTCCACCTTGTTCGAGGTCTTGGCGACAATACCGCTTGCTGCTGCGGTCGAACGTTGACTGCAGTCGACATAGCAGTAGTGCTGTCAGTAGGTGTTACTAACAGAGCGACAAGACGTATTTTTGCTTGAAAAATGAGTTTAGCAAAACTGAAGAAGAAAAATACTGCTGCCGTCAACACATCTGGAATTAAAACCGCAGCGGCAATGTCGCTTACGGCCAGTGCCGTCTGCGGTCTGCCGTCGCCACCGACACGACGAGTGTACGACTAAACGCCGACAGACACTACGCCGACAGACTGAACACCGACAAGACTTTACTTCGACGGGACTCTTCGCCGACAGGACACTTTGCCGACAGGACTCTTCGCTGACAGGCTCATCAGCGACGCAACTTATCTCCGATAATCAGATACTCACTTTGTAAATCGATTATGCTTTTCTTGTAATTATACAATTCGACATTGATATCGACCTGCGCGCGCTGCGTGCGCTGGCGTGCTGCGCTGTGCTGAGCGGAGAGACAAAAATATGCACTGGTAAACGTGGTGGAAATTTACGCGCGCTTTTCCGCTGATCGTTGTAACGTCGTTAACGCGCTTTTTATCTGCCCTGATATGGTGCCTACACCCGGAACATGTAAATACGGAACGAACGGCGGAATTAAGCGTGCTAAATTTAACGGTATTTTTCCGCTTAGGTTTGTCCTGCCAGAACATTGAACGCGGAAAAAACTAAACTTTTGCCCGAATTTCAGCACGTTTAAGTTATATTTTGGTGCTAATGGTTCACTTAATTATGAAAATTGTGTACATACAATTTGACTCAGATTTACGTGTAAATGTTAACTTCAGAATAAAAGGGTAATTTATGTAGGTATCTAAAGCTAAAGTTTTGTTCTGAAATTAGAGGTTAGTTGTTTTAAGCTAACAGGACCTAAACGCAAAAAACGCAAGTTTTAGAAACAATAAAAGAATATGATCGACTGAAGTAAACAAAATCAGAAAAATATATGATATTCTTCAGGATATATGCTAGGTAGATAGTGTGTAGAAAACAGTGTTTTAATTTTTTAGTCCAAACAATAGATTTTTGTAGTTAAATAGTTGCTCTATATTTTGCAATAAAATACCAGCGTTGTGTCATCGCGCATCTCTTTCTTTTCTATGCAGTCCGACAGTGACCGCGCTTTAGGTCATGTAAGCCCCTTAAGGGGGAAGCGCTAAGGTAACCCGCGAAATTCAAATTTTCTTACATTGTTTGCAATTTGCTGGTCAGTATTAAGTTGTACGTTGATTGAAATATGATTGGCGGTCGTAACAAATATATATTAACAGAATTATAATCATTACAATCAGTAAATACAAGTTGTTAAATTAGTATAATCCCCAAATGTCAAGATTTCATAAAATAGTCATTCTTGGGGATTACTGGGTCTTAGAGAGTTGTGTTGATGACTTTAATGATTATAATTCTGTAATACATATTCGTTACGGCCGCGAATCATATTTTAATCAACGTACAACTTAATACTGACCAGCAAATTGCAAAAAACGTAAAAAAAAATTAATTTCGCGGGTTACCCTGCTTTCGCCATATGAGCGTTTACGCCGAACGGCATTTCATACAAACTTTCAAGCACTTATATTTCGAAATGAATGAACCGATTTTAATGAAACTTCATACGCATAAGCATAATACAAAGGTCTAAAAAGTTAGTAGAGAACATTTTCGAAAAATAGTGTTACAGCCAAAATATACCGATTTTAAATTTTCCTTAGAAGCAGAGATTTCCAGTTATCTTTTTTTAAATAAGACATTTCGAAAATGTTCTCTACTAACTTTTTAGACCTTTGTATTCTGCTGATGCGTATGAAGTTTCATTAAAATCGGTTCATTCATTTCGAAAAATAAGTGCTTGAAAGTTTGTATGAAATGCCGTACGGCGTAAACGCTCTTAAGCTCGGTTATTCCAATAGCTTCTGAAGAACTGCGGGGTAGTTACGTAACACACTAACAGAAGCGATGGCTTTCATTTTGACAGTTCAACAACATTCATTGCGTTATTTGAGCTGTAGGTAGAGCAGCCAATTTTTTCGAACATATGGAGCAATGGATTAGCCATATCCTTCAAAATTGTTCAGATTGTGACTGATAGAGTGTCACGCCAATTATGGGTGCTGGAGGTTTGTTTTAGTAAGGTAAGTTTGATTTTATGTATTTATTTTAAAGATAATTAATCTAATTGCTCACTAAATTAAGCGATAACGCCGCCCATTGTATGTTTTGTAGTGTTTAATATAATGTTTGCTATGTATTTTTTCGTATACAATAAAGTAAATAATATAAATAAATACATTATCTATGAGCATTCATAGTTTTTTTTTTTTGGGCCCATCCGCTGTTACAATTTTAAATAACGTACCTATATTATAAAATTAATAACTATGAATAAAAAAGGGGAATATAGTAACAAAAGCAATAATAAACAGACCAGTCCCCTTGCTGAATAGTTTTAAACATCGACGCAGCCGTCTGAATGCACGCTTAGCGGGATTGCCTGAGAGGGTTACCGGTACCCCGGAACATAAAGCACTAAGGGATGAACACGGGTGGGTTTTAGTCAGTAAGAGTCTGACACTCCCTTCCGCTCCACCCAGAGCGGGAAAAATTTGATGATTTCGGAACCCTTAAAAAAAAAAAGCGGTCTGAATGTTTTTTTTTTTCCCATCGAACACACTTTGCCTCGAGCATGAGTAGGTACGCTTTATTACATTCATAACGAGAAATCCACAAAACGAGTAAGTTCATAACTCAGTTCCAAAGAGCTTACACATTTATTTCTCACTCCGTTGACTTAGGGTCAAGAATGCCATTAACCCGGCGTTTGCTATGAAATCCTCGCCGATTCAGCCTTCTGCTAGATGGGATAATGAAGCCGTAACTTTGGCTCACTTACAAAAGGGCTTATGTTACTCTTTATCATCATCTGCTCAGCCTTTTCCCAACTTTGTTAGGGTCAGCTTCCAGTCTAACCGGATCCAGCTGAATACCAGTATTTTACATGGAGCGACTCGTTACTGGGTAATACGATGCCCCTTGGCAAAAAGTCAGTCGTTAGACTTTCAGGCTTCTCACGACCCGTAACGACTGTAAAAGATCCACGAATGACAGCTGGGACCAACGGCTTAGCGTGCTTTCCGAGGCATGGAAGGGTCTTGGTATGTGAAGATGGTCACCCATCCGCAGACCAACCGCGTCAAGCGTAGCTTAACCTGATCGATCAACCCGCGCGGCTGTTATTACTTAGCCACAAGCCCCTATTTTCTTCTTCTTATGATACTCTTTATATCTTGCTTTTTTTATTTGGTTTTTAAAATGTTTGTTTTTATTATGAAAAGTAAAATGAGACGTCATTATTATTGGGATTTCCCTTGGGTTACTAGCTGTTATAAACTTCATAAGCCTAAACGTTTTTATAGTAAAAAAGCGGCCTAGTGCGAGTCGGCCTCCGCATGAAGGGTTTCGTACCACATAGGCAAAAAACGCCGAAAAAACACATTTCTTGTATCACACTTAATCACACTAATAATATTATAAAGGCGAAAGTTTGTGTGTGTTTATTTGTTTGTTACTTCTTCACGCTCAAACGGCTGGACCAATTTTGATAAAATTTTGTATGGAGGTAGCTGACACCCTGGGTTAACATATAGTCTACTTTTTAAGCCGATATTCCCACGGCATCGACATTTACGCGCTAGTATGGAAATAAAATAAAGTTAAAAATTAAAGTGTCTCTCCCTCTCATTAAGTTTATTTTATTTTTATTATTTGTTATTGTAGCGGCAATATATAAATACACTTACTGTGAAATTTTAAACTGTCTACTAATTACGGTTCATGAACTACATACAGCTTAACAGACAGACGGACGGACGGACTGCGGAGGCGTAGGTCCCATTGGCACCCTTTGGGTACGGAACCCTAAAAAACATTACCCTCCTAAAAGTAAAGCTTGTTACCCGACTGCCCCAGACAGTCTAGCTATAAATTTAAACCGTAAAACCATGTGAGGCGTTAATTAGTGGATGATCATTCATCCACTATTTAAATGTCAGTAAATTTTGATGGAGCCAATAAAAGCGTATTTTGGTTAATAAAACCACTGAACCAAAACATTTCGATAAATTCACAAGTAAAACTAACGCTGTGCTGTATGTACATATGTATTATATTGAATTCAAATCACTAACTATTATGCGCGGCATGTAAATATGGTGAACGTATTTTCCAAAGCGAAATTCTCTCTAATTGAAACTAAAAGTCTGTAGGGATTTTAAGTGTCATTTTATTACGCGTGTTATAAATAGTAAATTATGTCGCATTTTATTCAATAAGCTATGTTAAATTAAATTAAATTTTAATATTAAAAGTATTATTTTGACTATTGGAGTAAGAACCGACTGAGTTCGTAGATGATGCACATTGCACAACTAACCAATCACAGCACATTGCTTGGAATGGATGTTTAATGGTGGGAAAACTGCATCTTGGTTAACGCGTGCGAGCTCAGTCGTGCTTTTGATGCATTTCAGTATAATATATAGTACTCTGTGGTCGTGCATAAGACATCGAGAATGACGAGATACGAGTAGGTACTAACAGTCGAGCTGTTTTAAAAAAGATACCTAGCGTTGATTGTGAAGTATATTTGATGTTGTAGGTAGGTACGTAAAATACAATAAGTAAGTAAGTACATGAACAAGTGTGCATTATTTCCAAATCTTATTTTCAAAAGCCATGAAACTGAATAACAGTTACTTTTCATATTTAAACTATTACTAGATTCTCTGTAAGCCTACAGAGTCTGCCTGTATGAGTCACTACGCCGGGGGGAAACTCCGCTTCCGCGGCAAATCGCTGAGGAGCGGACGCATTTCCGGCGCGATCTCATGAGCGACTGTCGCAACCCAGCGCAGGGTACGCCGGCGATAAGACCCCTGTTTGAGGAGTGGCTAGAGAAGCGCCACGGCGCCCCCACCTACCACCTGACGCAGGTCCTCACCGGACACGGAAGTTTCGGGAGGTTCCTGCACATCATCAGGTGGGAGGAAACGCCTGGGTGTCACCATTGCCAGGATCGCCGAGAGGTCACGGTGGAGCACACGGTGGAGGTCTGCCCCGCTTGGGCGGAGCACCGCCGTGTCCTCGTAGAGGCGATCGGCAGCGGCGGAGACTTCTCGCTTCCGGCCCTGGTGCAAGCCATGGTCGGGGGCGAGAGGGAGTGGGAGGCAGTCACCTCCTTCTGCGAAGCAGTCATGCTAGCGAAGGAGGTGGCTGGACGGCTCAGGGAGAGAGCCTCCCGTCCCAGCCGCCGCGGGGGACGCCCCAGGCGTCGGGAACCGCGTGACGACTCCCGGCCACCGTAGGCGCGGGCCGAGAGTAATGGGTAGCTCACCGTCCGATCAGGACCAGGCCCGTGCCGGACGGCGCGTACGTGTTCCACGCGCGCCTCAAAGAGATGTCAGCATCGAGGAGGGGCCGTCAGGGCCAAAGCCTGCCGGGTCAGCGGGATTGTCCGAAAGGGTTACCGCTGGCCCGGAACATAAAGGGCTAAGGAAGGAACACGGGTGGGTTTTAGTCAGTAAGAGTCTGACACTCCCTTCCGCTCCACCCAGAGCGGGAGGAGTCATTTGATGATTTCCCATACACAAAAAAAAAAGCCTACAGAGTCTACACGTATATATTCTGATTAATGTAAAAACAAATTCATCGATACGATATCATAAATTCGAAAGTAACTCTGTCTGTCTGTCTGTATGTTACCTTTTCACGTCTAAACCACTGAACGGATTTCGATAAAATTTGGCAGAGAGATAAATTTCATCCCGGGGAAGGACATAGGATAGTTTTTATCCCGATATTCCTACGAGATCGAAAATTATGCGGGTGAAACCGCTGGGCGCTGCTAGCTTAGGATAAATCATTTATCATAAATGTCACGTATGCAGGTACCTATATTTGCAATGTAATTTAATAACTTTCAAAGTGAACCTGTACCCTTTAACTTAATTGTACAGGTATACCTCCCTATTATTGGAAACACGAAACAACATTTGAGACAACGCTCACATTATGATGTGATTTATTAAATTCGCGAGCGAGTCGCGTCTTAGCGTTGGTGCCGTGCAACCGCGCACGGCCTTGTCTCGACCCCGCGTGTCTTTCGTAGGGTGGATTCATACTAGCGCAAAGTCGCAGCGTCAATCCGAAAGATAACATAGCAAATTCACCCTTAACTGTTCAACGTAATGCATGTATTTCTATGAAGAAAAAAAAAGACGCGCGAATTCGAGCGCATTCTACGGAATACGCGCGTCTGCGAGCGACCAGCGCTGATTGGCGATATGTGCATCACGTTATAGAGGTAAGTGTGCATACATACAAGCGCCACGGCAACTGTAATCGTCGACGAGTGTCGGCGACAGTCGTGAACGCGTGTCTGCGGCAGTAATCGACGCGTCGGCGGCTGCTAGCGACTTGCAGTTGGCTCTGTCGTCGTAAATTTACTATGTTATCTTTTAGATTGAAGGCCCCTTCAAACAGGCGGGACACGCGATAAAATCGCGCGCGACACAAAGGCACCGCATGTCGCGCAACGAGCGGCGCCTCTGTGTAGCCCGCGAATATATCGCGTGACGCGCCTGTTTGTTGGAAACCTTTGCCTTGGTGCTTTGCTGAGCTTCGACTCCCCGCTAGTATGAATCGCCCCTTACGCGGCAATAAAAATGCGTAGCGGTAAAAGTAAAACACAGCAATAGAGGGTTAGAACCGAATGTAATTTATTACCAAAACGTTTTTCGCATACGTGCTGTGGGATGTAATATTATGACAACAACATTGCTTTTATTGTTCTTAAAAAATCTGACGTATTCATTTCATAAACTTATTTTTTGGCTTATTCAATAAGTAACTCGTATGGAGGTTGAATTTAAATGGAGTATTGGATGGTTGTATTTCGATTTAATAACCTGCACACGATGAGACGACACTTGAGAAGAATACGAAAATTGGAGCAAGGTTTTTACAGTAGACACAAATTCCATAATGGCAATTATGCCACAAGACACAAGCAAGTATTAACTTGCTTGTGTCTTAATCCTAACTTCTTAACTAATATTCTAATTGCGAAACTAAGTTTGTTTGTTTGTTACTTTTCACGCCTAAACCACAAACCACAGAACCACAAAATACTATTTTGTGACAGAACCGATCATCCTGAAATTTTGCCTAAACGTTATCAGGTGAACAGAAACGGACATAGGGTACCTTTCATCCCGAAAAAAGTGCTGTTCCCGTGGAAAACAACAATAACGTTACTATTATAATACTTAGATGGCGCCACGTGTCTTTCGAACGGGATCGACACGTACGCGGGTGAAACCGCGGGGCACTGCTAGTAAATAATAATAATTCCAGCCTATTATTATTATTGTCCCACTGCTGGGTAAAGGGCTCTTCTCATATAGAGAAGGCACGAGCAGTGATCACCACGGTTGCTCAAGGTGGGTTGGTTGTTGTTGTAAGTCTACACATTAGTGCATTTAAACAAATAAAAAGAAACAATCTGCCTAGCCTTTTCCCATTATGTTGGGGTCGGCTTCCAGTCTAACCGGATGCAACTGAATACCAGTGGTTTACAGAGAGCGAGTGCCTATCTGGGGGACTTAAAAGGCCACTTTGGCAGAATCATAAAAGGGTAACATCATGAATTTTAATATGGCGAAAACAGTCCGTGTTTTCTTTTTTTTCGCTGCACCACGTAGGTATAATCAAAGAGATTGGGATAGGATTTGGATTGGATTGATTGGTATTTTAGCACAGACAAAAAAAAAACTGAAAAATCCTCCACCAATGGGATTTGCTATGATTAACTTAACGGTTAACTGTCCATTATGATTCATAATGTTATGATTCTGCCAAAGTGGTCTTTTTAGGCCCCCTGATCTCCACAACCCAGTTACTCGGTACCACGGTACACCTTGATAAGACTGGTTGTCAGACTTTCGGGATTGGGACTACCCATAACGACTGTCAAAGATCTACGAATGACAATCGGGACCAATGGCTTAACGTGCTTTCTGAGGCACCGAGGGGTCTTGATATACAATGGGTGGTTAGCCATCCACGAACACATTCAAACAAATTAAGACATTCAAAATTATTCTAAAAAAACTATTACTACTTTGTCAAAATTGTTGCAAATAAATTAATGTTATTCACTCTATTCCAATCATAAAACGTCAAAAAATAACCAAAATTAGTATGTTTTCGAACCCCATAACATAATAGGTAATACGGGCTGGTGTCCGCAACTCTACGTCAATGCGCGTATTTTGCGTAAGATTATTATTTTTCTTTATTTTTAACCCCTTAACATACATGTATAAATTACAACGGAAGCAATCTAAATTACTAGGTACCTAAAAAGGTACAAGGATCAAAACCGTTTGAGTTGCCGTCACACAGTAGCCAAGTGAATCTCCTCGGACACCGCCGGTCGATAAACTAATCAATGTTCTTGATAGAGTGGCAAGATACCCATACGATGGGAGCGGTCGTGTTTGGTAAATGGCACACAGGACTTGAGCCTGTTATTCTAGTCTGGTCGTAGTAATAGTGCCACAAAGGATCAAGATTGTTGGCTGAGTTTGACGGGAAGGCTTAGGGTTGAAATTGATTTTGGATGTCTTAGTGTAGAGGTGCTAGGAGGTATGGAAGTATTATTACTTTTCGAATTTACCTACTATCATGATTGGATACCTACACACACACCTCCTGAAATGAAAAACTTTTTACAGGTCATTCGATTATTTTTCAGTGCGCAAATTGTACGTTTATAAAATAAATAAATACATTCGTGTTTCTAGCAGGGGTAAGTTTCAGTCTTATTCATTGTTTTTTACTTTGATAGAAAGCCGCTTGGTCTCCAACCTTGTAAGAGCCATAATTGTTATTGTTAAAATATTAATTTTTATTTTGTGTCTCATATCTTAACTGAATTTGTTCATAAAAAGAAAAAAAAAACCCTGAAAAACAGTACCTTTAAACCTACAATCCAGTATATTATTATAAATTAGGGTGTTCAGTGTACGCCAAACACACCGCCATCGGTGCATATTAGCGTAGTAGGTATAAAATAAACAAAGCCTCTGAAGGACGAAACTCCATTTTCTATCGGAATAGTTCCTAACACGATAAGTACGCACGGCTACACATCAACCTATACACACCAGTATAAGCTGACTTCTGATTGTACGAAAAACCTATACAATCCAAGGTCAGCTAAAACTGGAAATGTATAGGTTGATGTGTAGCCGTGCGTACTTATCGTGTTAGGAACTATTCCGATAGAAAATGGAGTTTCGTCCTTCAGAGGCTTTGTTTATTTTATACCTACTACGCTAATATGCACCGATGGCGGTGTGTTTGGCGTACACTGAACACCCTAATTTATAATAATATACTGGATTGTAGGTTTAAAGGTACTGTTTTTCAGGGTTTTTTTTCTTTTTATGAACAAATTCAGTTAAGATATGAGACACAAAATAAAAATTAATATTTTAACAATAACAATTATGGCTCTTACAAGGTTGGAGACCAAGCGGCTTTCTATCAAAGTAAAATACAATGAATAAGACTGAAACTTACCCCTGCTAGAAACACGAATGTATTTATTTATTTTATAAACGTACAATTTGCGCACTGAAAAATAATCGAATGACCTGTAAAAAGTTTTTCATTTCAGGAGGTGTGTGTGTAGGTATCCAATCATGATAGTAGGTAAATTCGAAGAGTAATAATACTTCCATACCTCCTAGCACCTCTACACTAAGACATCCAAAATCAATTTCAACCCTAAGCCTTCCCGTCAAACTCAGCCAACAATCTTGATCCTTTGTGGCACTATTACTACGACCAGACCAGAATAACAGACTCAAGTCCTGTGTGCCATTTACCAAACACGACCGTTCTCATCGTGTGGGTATCTTGCCACTCTATCAAGAACATTGATTAGTTTATCGACCGGCGGTGTCCGAGGAGATTCACTTGGCTACTGTGTGACGGCAACTCAAACGGTTTTGATCCTTTGTATCTATTAGGTAGTAATTTAGATTGCTTCCGTTGTAATTTCTAGTGTATGTTATATGGGGTTAAAAATAAATAAAAACAAAAATAAAATCCTACGCAAAATACATTGACGTGGAGTTGCGGAAACCAGCCCGTATTACATATTATGTTATGGGGTTCGAAAACATACTAATTTTGGTTATTTTTTGACGTTTTATGATTGGAATAGAGTGAATAACATTAATTTATTTGCAACAATTTTGACAAAGTAGTAATAGTTTTTTTAGAATAATTTTGAATGTCTTAATTTGTTTGAATGTGTTCGTGGATGGCTAGCCACCCTTTGTATATCAAGACCCCTCGGTGCCTCGGAAAGCACGTTAAGCCATTGGTCCCGATTGTCATTCGTAGATCTTCGACAGTCGTTACGGGTAGTCAGAATCCCGAAAGTCTGACAACCTGTCTTGTCAAGAGGTACCTACCGTGGTACCGAGTAACTGGGTTGTGGAGATCAGGGGGCCTAAAAAGGCCACTTTGGCAGAATCATAACATTATGAATCATAATGGACAGTTAACCGTTAAGTTAATCGTAGCAAATCCCATTGATGAAGGATTTTTCAGTTTTTTTTTTGTGTGTGCTAAAATACCAATCAATCCAATCCAAATCCTATCCCTATCTCTTTGATTATACTCAAACTCAAACTCAAACTCAAAGCATTTATTTCAATTAAACCTTTAACAGGCACTTTTGAATTGTCAAGAAGTCGGTCAGTCATAAAATATGAAGCTAGTTGCCCATTCCAAAGCGTAGGTACCTATGGAGAAGAACGGGCAAGAAACTCCATGGACACTCTTTTTAAATTTCATTTTACAAAAACATTTGTTACATCATTTCTTTTGAATTTATGATTATATAATGTGAGAACGATGTAAAAAATAAAAAAGATGTCCGCGTTAAGAGCGTCCAGAATACAACAAATAGTAACAAAACAACAATCCAAAATTAAAACAATTAAAATAAGCCCAGGCGGCCAAGTGATGACCAGTCCCAACTGACGGCGCCCGTTCACGAACATGACGTATACCTACGTAGTGCAGCGAAAAAAGAAAAGCACGGACGGTTTTCGCCATATTATAATTCATAATGTTATCCTTTTATGGTTCTGCCAAAGTGGCCTTTTTAGGCCCCTGGATAGGCACTCGCTCTATGTAAAACACTGGTATTCAGCTGCATCCGGTTAGACTGGAAGCCGACCCCAACATAATGAAAAAGGCTAGGCAGATTCTTTTTATTTGTTTAAATGCACTAATGTGTAGTCTTACAACAACAACCAACCCACCTTGAGCAACCGTGGTGATCACTGCTCGTGCCTTCTCTGTATAAGAAGAGCCCTTTACCCAGCAGTGGGACAATAATAGGCTGGAACTATTATTAGGTACTAGCAGCGCCCCGCGGTTTCACCCGCATACGTGTCGATCCCGTTAGAAAGACATGTGGCGCCATCTATTATCATAGTAACGTAATTGTTGTTTTCCACGGGAACAGCACTTTTTTTAGGGATGAAAGGTGGATGTCCGTTTCTGTACACCTGATAACGCTTAGGCAAAATTTCAGGATGATCGGTTTTGTCACAAAATAGTATTTTGTGGTTCTGTGGTTTAGGCGTGAAAGGTAACAAACAAACAAACTTAATTTCGCAATGAGAATATTAGTTAAGAAGTTAGGATTAAGACACAAACAAGTATTATTCCATTATGGAATTTATGTTAACTGTAAAAACCTTGCTCCAATTTTCGTATTCTTCTCAAGTGTCGTCTCATCGTGTGCAGGTTATTAAATCGAAATACAACCATCCAATACTCCATTTAAATTCAACCTCCATACGAGTTACTTATTGAATAAGCCAAAAAATAAGTTTAAGAAATGAATACGCCAGATTTTTTAAGAACAATAAAAGCAATGTTGTTGTCATAATATTACGTCCCACGTATGCGAAAAACGTTTTGGTAATAAATTACATTCGGTTCTAACCCTCTATTGCTGTGTTTTACTTTTACCGCTACGCATTTTTATTGCCGCGTAAGGGGCAATTCATACTAGCGGGGAGTCAAAGCTTAGCAAAGCATCAAGGCTCCTACAAACAGGCGCGACACGCGATATAATCGCGGGCTACACAAAGGCACCGCTCGTTGCGCGACATGCGGTGCCTTTGTGTCTCGCGCGATTTTATCGCGTGTCGCGCCTGTTTGAAGGGGCCTTCAATCTAAATGATAACATAGTAAATTTACGACTACAGAGCCAACTGCAAGTCGCTAGCAGCGGCCGACGCGTCGATAGCTGCCGCAGACACGCGTTCACGACTGTCGCCGACACTCGTCGACGATTACAGTTGCCGTGGTGCTTGTATGTATGCACACTTACCTCTATAACGTGATACACATATCGCCAATCAGCGCTGGTCGCTCGCAGACGTGCGTATTCCGTAGAATGCGCTCGAATTCGCGCGGCTTTTTTCTCTCGATAGAAATACGTGCATTACGTTGAACAGATAAGTGTGAATTTGCTATGTTATCTTTTAGATTGACGCTTCGACTTTGCACTAGTATGAATCCACCCTACGAAAGACACGCGGGGTCGAGACAAGGCCGTGCGCGGTTGCACGGCACCAACGCTAAGACGCGACTCGCTCGCGAATTTAATAAATCACATTCACATCATAATGTGAGCGTTGTCTCAAATGTTGTTTCGTGTTTCCAATAATAAGGAGGTATACCTGTACAATTAAGTTAAAGGGTACAGGTTCACTTTGAAAGTTATTAAATTACATTGCAAATATAGGTACCTGCATACGTGACATTTATGATAAATGATTTATTCTAAGCTAGCAGCGCCCCGCGGTTTCACCCGCATAATTATCGATCTCGTGGGAATATCGGGATAAAAACTATCCTATGTCCTTCCCCGGGATGAAATTTATCTCTCTGCCAAATTTTATCGAAATTTGTTCAGTGGTTTAGGCGTGAAAAGGACACACAGACACAGACACACAGACATACAGACAGACAGATTTACTTTCGAATTTATAATATTGGTATGGATGAATTTGTTTTTACATTAATCAGAATAATTATGTGCGTGTAGACTTTGTAGGCTTTTTTTTTTTGTGTGGATGGGAAATCATCAAATGACTCCTCCCGCTATAGGTGGAGCGGAAGGGAGTGTCAGACTCTTACTGACTAAAACCCACCCGTGTTCCTTCCTTAGCCCTTTATATTCCGAGCCAGCGGTAACCCTTTCGGACAATCCCGCTGGCCCGGCAGGCTTCGTTATTCTGGTCTGGTCGTAGTAATAGTGCCACAAAGGATCAAGATTGTTGGCTGAGTTTGACGGGAAGGCTTAGGGTTGAAATTGATTTTGGATGTCTTAGTGTAGAGGTGCTAGGAGGTATGGAAGTATTATTACTCTTCGAATTTACCTACTATCATGATTGGATACCTTCACACACACCTCCCGAAATGAAAAACTTTTTACAGGTCATTCGATTATTTTTCAGTGCGCAAATTGTACGTTTATAAAATAAATAAATACATTCGTGTTTCTAGCAGGGGTAAGTTTCAGTCTTATTCATTGTATTTTACTTTGATAGAAAGCCGCTTGGTCTCCAACCTTGTAAGAGCCATAATTGTTATTGTTAAAATATTAATTTTTATTTTGTGTCTCATATCTTAACTGAATTTGTTCATAAAAAGAAAAAAAAACCCTGAAAAACAGTACCTTTAAACCTACAATCCAGTATATTATTATAAATTAGGGTGTTCAGTGTACGCCAAACACACCGCCGCCGGTGCATATTAGCGTAGTAGGTATAAAATAAACAAAGCCTCTGAAGGACGAAACTCCATTTTCTATCGGAATAGTTCCTAACACGATAAGTACGCACGGCTACACATCAACCTATACACACCAGTATAAGCTGACTTCTGATTGTACGAAAAACCTATACAATGCAAGGTCAGCTAAAACTGGAAATGTATAGCTTGATGTGTCGCCATGTGTACATGATTACATGATTTGAAGTTATTATCTTTCACATCATTTATTGAGCTTAGTAGGCATTTCAGCTTAGTAAATGTTATAAATAATATATTGTATACTAGCTGCACCACCCCATACTTCCCGTGGGTGTCGTAAAAGGCGACTAAGGGTCGTACCGGAGAACGGGCAGCAGCGTTCTCTATGCATTCCACCACCATACTATACTGCGATCGCCAACCCGCCTGCCAAGCGTGGCGATTATGGCAAACCCCCCATTTTGGGGGAGGCCTATGTCCAGCAGTGGACGTCTTTCGGCTGAAATGATGATGATAATACTAGCTGACCCGACAGACGTTGTCCTGTTTTTGATGCGAAAGACACGTGGCGTCATCTATTATCATAATAACGTTATTGTTGTTTTCCTCGGGAACAGCACTTTTTTCCGGAATGAAAGGTATGTCCGCTTCTGTACACCTGACAACCGTTTGGGCGCATTATGTCCAATTAGCAAAATGTCCAACTGTCCAATTCTCAATTGGTCCAATTAGCAATTGGTCCAGTTCGTAATTGGTCCAGTTCGCAATTGGTCTAGTTCGCAATACAACATATATTATTATGCAAAATTTCATTAACATGCGGACAAATTGGTGTTGGGCATTTTTTAGAAAAATTGCGGTAAATATATTTGATCACGTGACGGTCGAACAATTGAGAAAAAAAATTCTCACTAGTTCGACGATCGAACTAATGAATCGAACTAGTGAGAACAAACGAATATGCCCAACGCGCCTAAATAAGTTTTCACTCGATTTTAATATGT
The DNA here is from genome assembly GCA_916614155.1 of Mesoligia furuncula. Taxonomy (NCBI): domain Eukaryota; kingdom Metazoa; phylum Arthropoda; class Insecta; order Lepidoptera; family Noctuidae; genus Mesoligia; species Mesoligia furuncula. The sequence goes on along the minus strand of OU744809.1, from coordinate 19,940,995 downwards.
ATGTATATCCGATATGTCAGTGAGTGATGGCAAAGTATTCTGTTTATGTTTTGTTTATAAAACGATTAAAAAATACACACGTAATTGTTCAAGTTTTCACTTCTGTCAGAACTCCCGGAGTGCCACTGTTTTTTTTTTAAACGTCGCAGCATCATGCTGAGATAGGAGGATTTTTTTATATAATTTTATTTTTTATTTTTGACTGTGTTTAGTTTAGTTTGTGTTCTTCCTGTACGGATCGCAATTAATACTTTTTCTTTCGTTCTTTCATCATCTTAACCGTGCTACTGTGTCATAACAATAATAATGCTCTTGAATTTTCCCTTGACCAAAACTAATAAAAGTTTTGCCAAAACCATTACCTACACATTACAGCCCCTGAAAATACTGGACAACAAACAACACACAACTCATTACTAACTAAGTTACCAATATCCTTAAATCCTCATTCGGAAATTATGACGTGAAAGCTAAGAATGCGTAAATCCGGGGATTTTCCGCGGAGGATAATGTTCGAGTATAGTGGCGTGTGGGCGCTGATCTCCAAATTATTAATCAACCTGACTTCGCACATTTAATCTAATGGATATGTGCTTATAACTATTATTTTGTGAGTTTATAAAAGTGATATATTGGAAAAAATGTGTTTCTTCTATTTCTTGTAACTTGTTAAGTATGTAGAATAGGGATTTAACATTTTGGTCTAGTATTATATATAAGGAATACACGATTTAATGAATTTATCTCAATACAAAATAATTGCAAAGATATATCCATTTTTTTACTGTTTTCGACATCACGGTGTAACGCTTAAGAGTTATTCAATGGAATTTACTTTAAAACATAAAGAATTATCATATCAAAGTTTACTTCAAAGTAGTTTTAAATTTAATTCATTTATTTTGACAAAAAAGGAGTAAATTCGTTTTGGCACATATGTCGTTTTATTCAGAGCACACGCACACTATAGCCATAATTCTTCTTTTGCGTTTTAAAAGTAACTGCATCACTCTCGCTCGCTTAGTAGGATTTTAGATTTTCGAGGTAGCCCCTTAGGCCATAAGTACTTAAAACACCAGTAAAGTTAAGCGGTGAGCTCTTTAGAACAATGTTGAGCTAGATGGTATGCTCTCGCTTGTCAGAAGTGGCCAGTGTTAAGTCCGCCTTTGTAGAATCAGGAAATTTAAGAATTCTTTATCTCGCTACAATCACTAGTGTGACTGTAAATATCGATCGCTTTAAGATCGAAAGACCTTTTCAACAAAAATAATGGCTTAATAAAATAGGTTTTATTATGATTAGGTATACCTTATAATGGTGACTGGGGCAGACTGGATGCAGAAGGCAGAGGACATGCTGATGTGGCGCCTATGTCCAATACCTATCTATGTATATGGACTGCGATAGGATGAGTTGATTGATTACTATCAATCATACTTGATTGGACGTCCATGTTCAATATATGGTGGCATCTACAAAGACACATGCGAACTACGCATCAAACTGACGTCACGCAAAATCCTGCATCGCGCAAGCAGAGTTTACCGCGCGATTAGCATTTAAACAACATCTCGACAACAATCGTCGGGCAGTAGCCCGCCAGACACGATACCCGTCTGGTCGGAGGATCCTCCCTTTTCTATGGAGGATGAGTGAACTCTACACCCTGTTCTCCTCATCACACTAATATTATAAAGGCGAAAGTTTGTGAGTGTGTGTGTGTGTGTGTGTGTGTTTATATGTTTGTTACTTCTTCACGCTCAAACGGCTGGACCAATTTTGATAAAATTTTGTATGGAGGTAGCTGACACCCTGGATTAACATATAGGCTACTTTTTATCCCGATATTCCCACGGGATCGACAATTACGCGGGTGAACCCCGGGGCGCAGCTAGTCGTCTATAAATATAATAAATATTGTATTCGTGTCTACCAACAAGATAAAGTTACACCACCACTAGGAAACTGCAAAAATGTAAGAACCGCTCCACTATCAAAGTCCAGCGAAGAACTATCTAAACATCACTAGAGGAAGCCTTTTGATGGATTATAGCAGAAAACTTCCCGCTTCGCCTCCCACTGAAATTAGTTTTACCCAACTTTTATATTTTCTATCTGTGCGACCATAGAGTGTATTGTCTATGTGTAAGTTACAATAGGAATGAGGTTCGTGGCTTAATAATAACAGCCGCACGGGTCTTTGAGGGTAAGCAACGCCTGCCGAAATCGGTCCGTGGATGGGTGACCATCCATACCGAGTCCCCTCCGTGTCTCGGAAAACACGTTAAGCATGTGGTCCCGACTGTCATTCGTTGATCTTTGACAGTCGTTACAAGAAGTCAGAAGCCCGAAAGTCTGACAACCAGTCTTGCCACGAGTATCCTGTTACCTGGTAATTGCGTTGTGTAATTGGGTTTTAAATATTGTGTTACTTGGTTTCCGTAGGTACAGTCAACTAGAGAGATAGGTATGCAGGATCGTCGCATATAGTTGAAGTTTAGTAAGAAACCAAGTACAATTATCGGCACGGATCTTGAGCGCTGACCTTCACCTGCGCAAAAGTGAGTTATTGGGTTCCTTTGGTGGGATGAAGTAAGGTGCGGGAGCGGGGTATATATTGTCGTACAGTGACTATGATAATAATAATATTATTATTATATAATATTATGTTTTATTTTGCCATAAGTATACGATTCGCAAAGCGATCCCCACTCTACCGCCGAGCGCTCAAGATCCGTGCCGGTAACTATAACACACAAAAAAAAAGATAAATGAGCTGTTTGTTTTCTAGTATTAAAATTAAATTATATTCTAGAACACCATCGGTTTCTTACTAAACTTCAACTAAATCCGACGATCCTGCAAACTTATCTCTTTTGTTGACTGTCCTACATCATTTTCGGATGACCACTAAAACTGAACGCTGTGCTGTGAGTCTTCCATAGCTCAGCATCTTGCTGAGTTCAGCCTTCTTGTCACAGTTATGACGTGCAGCTGCCGGCTATTTGTCAATACTCAATATATTTATTGTTTCCACATGTGAACTTAGGTGGTAGGTTTTACAGAATATGATCATTGTGGACCATGTCGGGCACAGCAAAAGTAGGAGAGAGGAAGAGGGCTTTTATTTGACTACTTTATTGTAATAAATATTTTAATCCATACTAATCTGGATTAAAAATCCGGAGAATGGGCAGCAGCGTTCTCTATGCATTCCACCACCATACTATACTGCGATCGCCAACCCGCCTGCCAAGCGTGGCGATTATGGCAAACCCTGATGGCTGATGATGATGATGATACTAATATTATAAATTCGAAAGTAACTCTGTCTGTCTATCTGTCTGTATGTTACGTTTTCACGCATAAACCAGTGAACGGATTTTGATAAAATTTGGCAGAGAGATAGACTGCATCACGGGGAAGGACATATTATAGTTTTTATCGACATACCTTGCGGGCGAAGCCGCGGGCGGAAACAAGTTATTATAAAAAAAAAACATGTAATTTAAAATTTGTCATTTAAATGTTTTTTCATTCTGATAAGTGCTCGTGATTATAATATCTTCTTTGTTTTTTTTATTTTATTTATTTTTCCAGTTAACTGATCTTTTTATGTGCACGTGTTCCTGTGAGAAATATAACTATTTTACTTTCTTTCTTTCACGGATTGACAACAGAGTCATATTAAGGTGCTGCCACACTGCTGTTATAAAATGTTTACAAACATTTTCTAACATATTGTGATCTAATACATTTAATCAAAAAGCTTTTCAGAAAACAGAAAGGTTTCATGTTAGGTAATGTTAGTAAACATTTTTAAACAGCAGTGTGGCAGCACCTTTACTCAGCAACCTGTCAAACAATCACAAACAAATCTAGTGCCTACGCAATAGTTTCTCCTAAGCAAAGGAAACCTCACAAACTAAGTAAGAAACAAAACAGTTATACTTAAAGTTATACGCAAGAAAACCTCCATAAAAATTACGAAATCACAACATTTATAACTTTATAGGGCAAAATATAAAAGAGTAGCGAATCAGGCTTCAGTACGTAAACATTTACGTAAACGCAGGAGTGTAATGTTGGACTCGGAAAAAGTCCGACGGACTCTTTGTGAAGTTTTCGAGTCCAAATGACTATTTCCTTTTGAGTGCCAAGTGGGCGAGACTCGAAAATGGTGACTTAAGTAGGTACAAAAAAAACCCTGGTAAGTGGAGAAGTTGTGTGTCGGAAGTTATTTTTCCCCAAAATAACTTCCGACACACAACTTCTCCACTTACCGGGGTTTTTTTTGGACATTTAAGAAGGACATTTCAAACGTCGTACATAATAGGACTAAAAAGGTTTTAGGTACTAAATCAGCTGACCGTTCAGTTAACGTGCATTCATATGGGGACTACATGACCTAAAGCGTGGTCACTGTCGGACTACATAGAAAATAAAAAGAAGCGCGATGACACAACGTTGGTAATTTATTGCAAAATATGAAGCAATTATCTATTTACATAAAATCTATTGTTTGAACTAAAAAATGAAAACACTACTTAGTGCTTTTGTTTTGTATGTTGCTTGTAGAATAATCGGACAAAAAATCGGAATGATTGTATGTATGGTTTTTTATTGTAAAAGCAAAGCTTTTAGCGGTATCTTCATGATTTTTTTCTATCGTAACAAGTTAGTTGTACTATCTACCTAGCATATATCCTGAAGAATATCATATATTTTTCTAATTTTGTTTACTTTATGTAGTCGATCATTCACTTTTATTCCTTCTAAAACTTGCGTTTTTTGCGTTTAGGTCCTGTAATCTCCTTAAATTAGATTTTTTTGTCTAGTGGTTACAAGCGCTTCTGTTAAGCATAAGGTTCAGGGTTCGATTCCCAGGTCACGCAATGTTATTGGGTTTTTCCATTTAGAATTTCTCAGTAGCAAGCCCGGAGTTAGGAATTTGTGCCCGGTATATAGCAATAGGTAGCCTATTGCTATATACCGGGCAATAAATATAGCAATAGAGAGACTGAAGCTGTGGCAAGACAGTGCTTCTTTATGCAAACCGTTCGTCCCACCCGCTGAACACCTCCCACCTGGACATGAGTTACCTTGGGTAACCTGGAAGTCTTTAAACAGACTCCAAACCCAGGTCGGCCTAAGCAAGAAAAACCTGTTCAGGTGGAGATTCATAGACGACTCCGCCTTGGAGTGTAAAAGTGGTGTTCCACAAACGATGGGACACTTAATATCGTGTCCTGCGTGTCCTGTCAGCTGCATGTTACAGGAACTAGTGGACGCTGGTGATGGCGCCAAAAAAGTCGCAGTTACTTGGCTATTAGGTATTTTTAGGACCCCAAAATAGGAATTATGTGAGGTTTATAAAAAGAGCCACAATCATTATTTTGGAGTGTATAACAAAAAATTTAGGAGCGTAAAATGTGAATTATTAAAGGTTTGATTAACATGCCTTTTAGAATATTAATATTTGGGCCAAGTCTATACTTTATTATTGATAACGTACCTACATGATTTCAATCGCAAATACTTCACCTGCTACTGACTAAGCCTTGTGTTCACCAACATTTAAATCAACTGATTAAATATTTAATCAGTTCTATAATTAAAATTTCCTTAGGAAATTTGACCTACGTCAACTGTTTAGTAAACCATTTATTATCAGGTAACAAGGACCCATAGATACATACCTCAACCTAAGTATACATAATAATATAGTAACAATTGTGTTAGTAAATAAAACTTAATAACTATGTTAGTATCAGTCTTTGTGCGTTCTGGTGGCACTTGTCCGCGAAAGCAGCGGAATACCACATCCTGCGGCCAAAAGCTTTCTTCCATCACCAGGTGCAGGTAGCATGTTGGTATGCGCACCACGAACGCCTTGAAGTTGACGTTGCGGTGCGAGTCCAGTAACTGCACACTTGGCGTGTATGTGTAAATACCTAACCGGTGGTTTGAATGTTGGTGAACTCAGGCCTAAGTCAATTACAATTAATGATTTCTCAACCCAATCGAGGGTCTCTCCTCAAAGCCAAGACTCTACAAAAATGATTAAATAACAACACAGACCCAAGACCTCCAAACCTCTACTAGAAGCTACTCCAAACGCAATTTCCGAGCACAAAGAATGTGAATCCTTTTCAACTAAAACACGCTTTTTCCTCTAACTTCATTCTCGTTTCATGGCAATGGTTTTAGTATTTTCTATTTATCGTTGAGTTTGTTCCACAAAGCGGGCTGGATTGACGTGACAATGGAAGGTTTTCGTACACACGGAACTGAACATACGCGTTAGCTAGGTACGCTTTGTGGGTCATAAAGGCTTTTTTGGTTGGCTTTGTTTCTGTGGTTTTGGAATTCGTGAGAAGATTGATGTTTGAATGGTTGTTTGCCTGATAAAATCTAGCGCCTGGTTGCCTAGTGTGGTTTCTGACGGGAATTCAGCCTTCAGATTCAGTTTCAAGGACTAGCCAAATTTAAGGGTATGTTACAGACCCCATAAACATAACTGGCGAAATGTGGTACTAGAGGGTGATTGGAGGATGGGTGCAAAGCATTAAGGGGATTCCAGAATATAACGCAAAAAACGCAGGTTTTAGAAACAATAAAAGTATCATATAGATACTTTTAACTACAGTAAATAAAATCAAAAAAATATATGATATTCTTCAGGATATATGCTAGTAGATAGTGTGTTGAAAACATAATACAACAAATTTTATACGATAGAAAAAAATCATGAAGATACCTTTAAAAACTTTCCTTTTACAATAAAAAAAACCATACTAATATACATACAATCATTCTGATTTTTTGTCACATTATACTACACGCAACATACTAAAACAATACAATAAACAATAATTTTATTTTTTTGGTCCAAACAATGGATTTTATGTAATTAAATTTTGATTTTATTATTGCTTCATATTTTGTAATAAATTACCAGTGTTGTGTCACCGCGCTTCTCTTTCTTTTCTATGCAGTCCGACAGAGACCGCGCTTTAGGTCATGTAAGCCCCTTAAGGCGAAGATATAGGTAAGTTCAAACAATTTAAAACCATTTAAGCCATGGTTGTCTTAGACGAAGTCTTACCAATTTTTTTTACCAAATTTTTATGTTTTTTATGTTTAACTAGCTGTGCCCGCGACTTCGTCCGCGTGGAATAGTGACTTTTCGGGCAGCATATTTTGAATTACATATACCGTCTACAGACCGGGCATTTGCTGTCCGAACCCTCTGAGAACTCAGGCGAATTTCAGTGAAAGTCTCAGACTCTAGTGCTTGAGCTTCACGATCGGCTGTGAGACGTATTTCTCGTTCTTCCTGTGTTTCCTGAGACCGAACATTTGCTGTCCGAACCCTCTGAGAACTCAGACGAATTTCCCTATCAGTGAAAGTCTCAGACTCACGCGATAGTGTATGAGCTTCACGATCGGCAGTGAGACGTATTTCCCGTTCGTCCTGTGTCTCCTGGAATCGAGCATTTGTTGTCCGTACTCTCTGGGAGCTCAGGCGGATTTCCCTGACAGCAAAAGTCTCAGACTCACGCGATAGCGCGTGAGCTTCGCGATCGACAGATAAACGTGCCTTTCGTTGTTCCCCGTTTTCCCTATTTCGAGTTGTCATCATTCGAGAACGATTTGAACTCAGTCGAGATTCCCGCTGAGTCGAAGTTTCTGCAGCACGAAACCTAGCCTGGTGCAGAGAGCCTTTTGCCTCACGACCTTCCTCAGATTCCTGTGATCGAACTAATCTCATCCTTTTAGCATTTCTGCTACATTGGGAGAGGTTGGATCTTCTTCGAGGAATTCTTACAATAAAATAGTACTTACTACTTAACACACAGTTATTTAGTAAACACGTACTATCGTAAACAATTAAATTATAAATACTTACAGATTATTATACAGTCTAAAATTATCACAGTTTAAGTAATAAGTGTTAAGACGTGTAAACCAAACGTCATTATCATCATCATTTCAGCCGATAGACGTCCACTGCTGGACATAGGCCTCCCCCAATTTTGGGGGGGTTTGCCATAATCGCCACGCTTGGCAGGCGGGTTGGCGATCGCAGTATGGTATGGTGGTGGAATGCATAGAGAACGCTGCTGCCCATTCTCCGGTGAGACCCTTAGTCGCCTTTTACGACACCCACGGGAAGTAAGGGGTGGTGCTATTCTTCTACACAGACAAACGTACTAACTTTATAAAACAAAAGAATTGCTAGAAAAAATAATTACTAACCTAAGCTAATGAACTTATACTTAATAAAGAAAATCAAGAAAAGAAATGCCTAACCTATACCAAATACACACATCAAAAGTGTCTAGGGATCAACATATATTTTTGCAATAACTTTTCTCCTGATTGATATTAATTAAAATTTTCTTTAAGGATTCATCAAATAAAGTGTTTTCGTTTGTCACAGTAACGATAAACCAAGTCACCTTTGCATTAATAAAGAAATTTGCCATTTTCCTAATAAAGGGATTTTTGACATTTGAACCACTAACACAAAAGTTCGAAAAAAAGACTGAAATAACAGTTTTCTTTAAAATTTTATTGGGTAACTTAAACAATTAATAATCCGTGTTTCTACCGCGAACACTAACAACACAAGAACATCGGTTTGGCATACTCAAAATGAGTTCATCCAAATCACGCTGTGGAATGGCCGCCCATGTTCGTTGCAACAACAAAAAAAGGTCTTCTTGCGACTGGATACCCTCCATATTCGGCAGAGCTCTTCTCTGTAGCATATCCCATGCATGCTCAATCGGGTTCAAGTCTGGCGACTGAGCAGGCCAGGGCAGGACATTGATGTTAGCTGCGGCGAGAGTCTGTCTTACAACTCTTGCGGTGTGCGGTCGTGCATTATCATGCATTAACTGAAATAAGGGACCGATTTGCACTTGTAGAGGAACGATGACGTCTGATACAATCGTCTCAGCATAAATTTGAGCGTTGAGGTTGCCTCTGATCCAAATCAACTCAGTTCTTCCGCCGATCCAAATACCCGCCCATACCATGATGGTTCAACCACTATAAGGATGGACTTCCTGGCAGGATTTTAATCGCTGTTGGCGTCCAGGGGTTCTCCAGTGTCGTATACGTCTTGTATCCGGTCTCATACCAAAACGAGACTCATCAGAAAAGCACACGAAACGCCATTGTTCTTCTGCCCAATTTCTGTGTTCAAGAGCCCATTGATATCGAATCCTACGATTGTGCATTGCTATAGGTGGTACCCGTAGCGGTCTTCGGGAATGAAGGTTCACTTCATGCAAGCGGTTTCTGACTGTTTGGTCGCTAATTAAGTTCCCTGAAGAGTGATGAAGCCTCACGGCTAACATCATGGCGGTTATTGTTGGAGCTCTTCGAGTTAAGATTTGAATGTATCGGTCTTGTCTCCGTGTGGTGCAGCGATACCGTCCTCCATGGCGCTCAGCCACGGTACCAGTGCTTCGGTAACGTGTCCAAAGTCGACTGATAACACTCTGACTTGTATTCAGAGCTAAAGCCACAGTACGTTGCCGGGAACCAGCTTCTATCATTCCCACGGCTCTGAGCATTTCTTCCCTGCTTAAATGACGGCGCCGCTCCATAATAACGTTGGTTTTAATCAGTAGTAGGGAAACAGTAGCACTAATAATGTCTTCAATGCGTTGTATGTTTTTATAGGGAAAATATTGACAGCTGATTTTCATCTTTTACTCGAATTTGATTCACAGTTCCTGATTCAAATTATGAAATGCACCAAAAAGGACCCATATAAATTTATAAAATCATAAATTTATTACAAAGCCACATCTCAATCTCAAGAAATCCGCATAAAAATGCTTGATCCCTAGACACTTTTGATGTGTGTACTTATAATATTTATATACAAACCCTAAATACAAATTAAGATAAGTATACCGAAAATCAGGGAAAGAAATGCCTAACCAATAATAAATGCTTACAATATTTATTTACAAAACCCTAAATAAAAATTAAGATAGGTAAATACCCAATAATCAAGGAAAGAACCGCCTAACCTATACCAAATACTTACAAAATTTTAAAGAAAATTAAGAAAAAGAACCTAACCTACAAGCCCTAAAATATAAATAAATGAAATGTGCAAACAGTCAGTATTCAAGTGAATCGCAATAATCGAATCCAACTATTCGCCTATACTCTCCAGGATACGTGCGTTCGCTACGAATAACTGAATCCTTATGGCAGCGGCGCGTTTTCTTTTGAAATGGTCATCTCGCAGTTCAACCTGAGGGGTTGTCGACTGCTTAACCTGGCTTTCCTGTGGATGCCTCAATAAATTAAGGCCTCCAGCCAGGGCATAATACACAACTTAACTACACAATATAAACTTAAAAACTAAGCGACTACACGCTAAGGGCACCCCCTGTGGGGTACGGACCTCGGCTTAGGGCGTCGCTGGGAGAGGGCAGCAAGGGACAGGCTGGATCGGAATTATGGCAGCGGCGCGGCTCTCAGCGCGCTTTATACAAGGTGTAACGGAAAGGGGGTATCAACCCTGAAGGAGGTGAATGTGCTCATGAAACTGAACAAATTTCCCCAAAGAACATAGGTCGAAATATGAAAAAAAATTTGGACCTCCCATAGTACTTAATAGTAAATCATTGATGTGCTATTACTATGGGAGGTCCAAATTTTTTTTTTCATCTTCATTCACCTCCTTCAGGGTTGATACCTTCTTTCCGTTACACCTTGTATATAAAGCCACGGACGCGCAGGCGCGAGGCGTTTACGTACTCTGATAGAATACCTTAACAAATGTTCGCCGTGATTCTTTAAATTGACATAACTTTTTTATTTATCAACCGATTGACATGAAATAAACACTAAATGTTAAGTGAAGCTTACTACAATATATTAGTGAAAACCGCATCTAAATCGAATAAGCCGTTTCTGATATTAGCGTGCACAAACACAGCAGACAAACAGACAAACAGATAAACAGACAAACAGATAAACAGACAAAAAAAAAAATTAATTACATTTTCGGGTTCGGCATCGATATAATAACAACCCCTGCTACTTTTTTTAATATATTTCCATTGTACAGACACCACTTTTCTACAATTTTTATGTATAGATGACACAGAGGCCTTAAACATGTTTTGTTAGATTGCTTACACATTACCATGAAAATGAATTCATTTATCATCCAATTTGGCCATAAATAAGCGGTTTACTTAAAATTTTGGGAATTGTCGAAAAAATAACAAAAATTTAGTAAAAAAAAAAATTATAAGACTTCGTCCAAGACAACCATGGCTTTAAATGGTTCTAAATTGTCTGTACTATCTTCGCCTTAAAGCTTTGCACCCATCTTCCAATCACCCTGTATAATATATTATGTATAATAAGGACACCCCTGCACAATCCTTCGGGGCAGCATGACGTGTGTTATGTTGAGCTCTTAAAATATTTATCGTAGTTATTTACAAAGCAATATGCGCTCTCATCGTTCTTACATTCCCAAGAATTCGTCGTATAAGGTTGTGGAAAGTAATCTCATTCCATCTAATATTATTCTACTCTCAACGTCTGAGTTCATATATGCGATATTGCATTTCGTCTACTTTTGAATTTTGTATATGCGTTATTGCAAGGATTATATATGCAATGATGAAACACAAAAATTGTTTTAGAGATATTTTATATCCGTTTTATATAAACACTAGCTTCTGCCCGCGACTTCGTTCACATTCGTAAGATACACAATATATTAAAAGTAAAATTAAGTAAATTTCTCGCCGGCTGGTCGACACTTCACGTGACCGGCTGGGTCGTTGTTTGGCCAAAGAATTAGCATTCCCATTCAACGTGGCAATGCTGCCAGTCTTCTGGGCATGTTTCCGGATGACAGCGATGCGGACGAGTACTTCGACGCCTAAGTGTTCTTTGTTTTTTGTATTTATTTGTATAGTAAGTTAGTTAGTAATTTAATTTAGTATCTAGTGTACTTAAATAGTTTGTATTTGTTTAATATACAATGTATGAATCGTTAAATTGGTCCAGTAATAAAACAATTAATGTATTAAATAAATGAATAAGCGTTAAAATAGCAGCCAAATTTTTATAAATTTTTTTTATCGCCCGCACGCGCTTTTATTTCGTTTTCGCTTAGCGTTCTTTCTTACCTTTTTTTTGTTTTTGCTCGGCTCCTAAGGTACGTAGCGTGATGTTAAATATAACCTTCCTCAAGAATGGGGCTATCAAATGCAAAAAGATTTTTCCAAATCCGACTGGTAGTTCCAGAGATTATCGTGTTCAAAAACAAACACTTCACTTTATTATTCTCTATCTTCTTTGTTTTATTATAGTACTAGCTGCGCCTCGCGGTTCCACCCGCATAAGTTTCTATCCCGTGGCAATATCGGGATAAAAAGTAGCCCATATGTTAATCCTGGGTGTCAGCTACCTCCTTACAAAGTTTTATCAAAATTGGTCCAGCCGTTTGAGCGTGAAGAAGTAACAAACATATAAACACACACACACCAACACATTCACAAACTTTCGCCTTAATATTAGTGTGATGTGATTATGTTATTAGTATAGATTTAAAATGGATTGCATCGTTTTCATCTTCCGTAAAAGTAACATGTTCGTAAAAATAAGTTATTTCTGACATGTGCAAGCTAGCAAATTTTCCAATGCAGTATTTCTTATCGCGCTATCACTAGTCGACGTTCATGGGATATCATATCATTATCAAGTCCCAGAACTGCAAATTTTAGTACATTTTTCTCATAAACTCCAAGTACCTCTATTTTTCCATGTTATCGACGTTTTTGGTAAACGACATCGTGTCTGCTATTCTGCAGGTCTTCACGTAAAACTGCTGACTAAGCGCTGACATGGCACATTTGACGGTACATTAGCTGAATTAGAAGGAAAATGTGCTTTGGGACAGACTTATAGTAACTTTGTCTTATTTTGTCCTATATACCATAGTCATAACAGTGAGAAAGTTGCAGTTTAATAAATATTTGCATTGACAAATATTTAGGTAAACAGTCTGTAAAAGTGATGTAAGAATACCTGAAGAGCGCGATTATAAATGCGAAAGTGTGTCTGTCTGTCTGTTACCTCTTCACGCTTAAACCGCTAAACCGATTTAGATGATTTTTGGTACAGAGATAGTTTGAGTCCCGGGAAAGGACATAAGATAGTTTTTATCCCGATATTCCCACGTGATCGACACTTATGCGGGTGAAACCGCAGGGCCCTGCTAGTATTAAAAATTATACAGGAGCTGACGCTACTGAAGGCGCCGAAAACGGAGTCAAATTCAGGACCGACTCATTGCAGGTCATTGCTCATTGTAAATTGCATTACGCACAGGTCTTTTTATCTGTATTTTTTTTTAGTTTAATTTTGTAAGTTTTAAAGGTTCGTTTTTAAGGTTCCATACCAAAATGGTAAAAAACTGAACCCTTATGGTGAGACTCAGTCTGTCTGTCTGTCTGTCTGCCACAGCTGGATATCTCAAGAACTACTAATGCTATCAACTTGAAATTTGTAACAGTTTTAGATGACGTTTGCCCAACTAATTTGCAATTATAAAAGAAATATAAAAATATAAACAGGGACTAAAAGGGGGTCTGAAAAATTCGAAGAGAGGCTACTAGGGCATGTGGGGTATCATATGAAGAAGCGCAATTTGTACATTGTCAATCATTTTTTCTTTTTTTTTTAGGCCCCATAGTTTTCGACTTTTGATGAAAAATGTAAAACAAAATACCGTTCCCCTCTTATCTCCGAAGTTTGCAAAGAGAAAATTTTGAAATAATTCTATGCGATAGAAGTTTATGTAAAAATTACAGGAAAAATAAAAGGAAGTCTCTAAATAACACACTTATTCAGAAATCATCAACAAAAGTTACATTAGTTCCACTATCAATCAAGATATGGCGCTGACATAAAACTGCAATATTCTACACCACAGTGCACAGTGTTAAAATTCTTTGACTAATATAGGCTTCGCCGATGAAAATTTAAAAATATATGATGGTACAGAACCCTTGGAGCGCGAGTCCGACTCGCTCTTGTTTACTGTTGTATTTCCTGTGCGTGTCCTAAATAACATATTTTTCTTTCTTTCTAGATTGCCATCGACACGCTAAGAAGAACAATATAAATACACTACGGGCATAAGCAAAAACGGCTATAAGACTCCTAAACAAAGCATGATATTCCTTTTTCCCCGCACTTCACTACAAAAAGAAGATCAGATCAACACATAGTATCTGACGCAGCAATCGCACAGAATCTGATAGCGCAGAGGCGTCGCGATATACCTGGGAATCTCATCTCGATCGCTCGCTGTTTGCTCTGACACGAAAACAAAGAACTAGCAATCATACCACGTACCGTAGACACGGATTGTAAACGGAATGGAATGATGCAAAAGAATGGAAAGGAAATCTGTACTGACAATGGCGACTACATTTTTTTTTGGAAAATTAACATTGGTAACTGAAACTGTCAAATTTTCCCAATCAACCTTGAACCTAATGCCTTAGCGATAAAGCTGAAAATCTATTAAAGAAATTTGATAGATTGTAGTAGCTTGATGTGCTGGCGTCTGTATCTGTACACAAGCCAGCACATCAAGCTACCCGAAACTGTAAAATTTTCCCATTCAACTTTGAACCATAGGCTTTAGCGATAAAGTTGAAAATCTAATAAAGAAGTTTGACAGATTATAGTAGCTTGGTGTGCTGGCGTCTGAACCTATATTTCCCGAAGGGTTAGGCAGAGGGGCCCGTGGCTAAATAATAACAGCCGCACAGGTCGATCGATCAGGTTAAGCTACGCTTGCCGCGGTTGGTCTGTGGATGGGTCACCATCTTTACATACCGAGGCTCCTCCGTGCCTCGAAAAAGCACGTTAAGCCGTTGGTCCCGGCTGTCATTCGTGGATCTTTGTAAGAAGCCTGAAAGTCTGACAACCAGTCTTACAAAGGGTGTTGTATTACCCAGTAACTGGGTTGTGGAATGTGGAGGTCAGATAGGCAGTCGCTCCATTTAAAATACTGGTATTCAGCTGCATCTGGTTAGACTGGAAGCTGACCCCAACATTTTTGGGAAAAGGCTAGGTAGATGTGATGATGCAAAAATAATTAAAAAAAAACGTGAAAGTTCCGATGTTGTTAAATAAACATCCAGAGAACTGGAGATAACAGGAAATCGAAAAAGATAAAGAAACTGGAACGTTAAGGGGGGGGGATAGATGGCGCTGTCCGTCAAGTAAACATTGTGCTCCGTTACTAATCTTGACAAAAAATATAAAATAAAGTTATTTCATAGTGTATTCATGTAAATATTGAAATAGACATTGTATATAAGAAGTGAAAGTGTTATCTAATAAAAACTCTCATTAAAATATATGTTTTAGTGATATATTCAATTGAACAGTAAGCTCTGTCAAATCTACGTTAATTCAGTGTTTTAGTGATCTAAAAACTCAATAAAGGTCAAAAATACTATAGTGGAAACATAAATAATGAAGTGTAAACAAACATTTCTACAATAAACTCAAAACAAAAAGTGAAAAAACAAATAAAAACTATCTGTCAAACATTTGAATGTCGATTCAATCTTATGAGTCATAACGAACTTTTATCAAATCCATACCGCTAGAAACAGATACATCATTTTGAACCAACTAATAAGAGCCCAATTGGCACTAGTGGTAGACGTACAGACTGCTACGTCGTTGGTCGCTGGATCGAATCTCACCGACCAGGGAGTCTTTTTGTAAATTCATAAATTGTCTTTATCATTATTCTATCGAATTTGCTCGTCCAGAGCTATAAAATCCAAAAATGAATTTCTTCGAAAACATCACTATGCGTCGTACGCGTACAAAATCGGATTCAACTACCGTCATCAACCAATCACAAAATGACACATTCGAAGATACCGTTAACAGTCTACCCGATTTATCAAATGATGATGTTAATGATGCACAACTACAACAGATAACTAAATTAAAAGAACAAATTGATAGGCTTGTGTTGGAATTAAACAGTGCACATCAGGAAATTGAGTCACTGTCTTTAGAGAACCATGACCTTAAGCAAATAAATATTGATTTACAAAGCAAAAAGGACCTCCTCAAAGAACTTACACATAGTCCCGTTAAAAAATACAAAAAGTCAACTCCAATCAAGAAACATCCGAAAAATAACAAACAGACACAAACAGAGCCTTTAGTGAATTCTAATCAGCTAGCAGATATAATAACGCCACCTGACATTAAACATAAAACTAGTAGTCGTGCTAGTAGTGTTAAGACAATTCCAGAGCAAATACAACAACATAAAAAACAGAGTAAAATATGTATTTTGAGTACTAACAACAAAAACGATATCAGAAACATTGCCGAAAGTACTCTTCACAAACATTCAGGAAACATATGTCATTATATACGGACAAACTGTAAAACAGAACAACTACTGTGCAATATAGAAACTAAATTAGAAACATTTACAATGAAAGATTTCTGTATAATTATGTTAGGAGAGGAAGACTTTAAAACTACGAACGACTACATCCAACTGACACTACACATCAGAACAACCCTACAAAAATTAAATCATACGAACATAATAGTCTGCACGCCGACTTATAGGTATAATTACAAAACAAATATGTATAATTGGAGAATAGAACACTTTAATAATTTACTGTATCTTGATATAATGTCTCATCAACATGCGTATCTCTTGGACTCGAACAAGAATCTGGCATATGATTATACAATGTTTACGAAACAAACAGGACTATTAAACAATTTTGGAATGCAGACAATTTTCAAAGATATTGGCGATTTTATCTATGGTGTTAAGAAATACGACTTATTGACTATAGACATCGATACAACTCCTAATGACGAACAATCGGACAACCAGTTTTTTCTATGATAACTATATAAATATACTACATCAAAACATTGCAGGACTTTTAAATAAATCTGACGCACTTTGTGTATGCCTAGAAGAACTCATGGTGAAGAATATTAGCATTGACGTAATTTGCATAACCGAGCATTTCATGATGGCTGGTTATGAACAGTATCTGTCAATCTCTAACTACGATCTAGCTACATGTTTCAGTAGAAGAGACATTAAAAGAGGTGGAGCATGTATCTTGATAAAAAAAGGACACCATTGGAAGGAAATTCCTGAAGTTAGGAACTTAGCAATAAGTAGCACATTTGAATGTTGTGCTATTGAACTAATTCATACTGGCACCGTTGTAATCTGCATTTATAGAGTCCCAAGTGCAAACAATTTAAAAACTTTTTTCGAGCAGCTGTATAAATTATGCCAGTTTATAACAAAGAAAAATAAACGAAATATTGTAATATGCGGTGATTTTAACATTGATACTTTGAAGCGTAATAATACTACACTAGATCTAGAATGTATTTTGCTTAACTTTAATTTTAAATTAGTTATTAATCAGCCAACCAGACTCTCCAGTAAAACATGCATAGACAATTTTGCTCATAATTTGTGTAGAAAATGTAAATATGACGTACTCGATTTTGCTTTATCTGATCATACCTGTCAAATTCTCAAGTGTCCGGTGAAAAGAATATGTGTTTTAAAGCATTGGTATGTTAAACGCCGCGACTATAATAAGGAAAATATGGATAAATTCAGGGAATGTCTGCAAAATGTTTCTCTATCGGAGATGTATCAATTAGACGATCCGAATACAGCCTATAATCTATTTCTGGAGAATTTCATCCTAATGTATAATTTGTGTTTTCCTTTAAAACGTATAAAAATAACCATACATAAGAGACCACAATGGGTTTCGCGGGGAATCAAAACATGCAGTAAAAACAAAAGAACACTTCTGTGGCGTTACCGACTGGAACGAACAGAAAAAAACAAACAGGAATTTAAAAAATATACAGTAATATATAAAAAAATTATTAAATTAACACAACTTGCTCAGAACAGCTATAACATCAAATCATCAACTAACAAGTCAAAAACGACATGGGATATAATTAATCGAAATAAGATGAATACGGCTAGTAAAAACTCAATTGGAAGCATTAAAATAGGGAATAATAAAGTAACACACCCGTACGAGATAGCGAAAGCCTTTAACAACTTTTTTGTCGATAAGATAAAACCAATCACTAATAGGGGTGTACAGGTGACATCAAATATCTCAAAGTCGAGTAATTCGATGTTTATGGCACCAAGTAGTGAACAAGACATCAAAGCCATAATTAAGTCTTTAAAAAATACCGGTAGTGTAGGCAATGATGGAATTTCTACAAAAGTGATTAAGTACGTCTCAGACTACATTAGTGGACATTTGAGCTATATTCTGAATCTGTGCATAACACATGGCACATATCCAACTAACCTAAAAACAACTGTGGTTAAACCATTATTTAAAAAAAATAACAAAGAATGCATGGAGTCTTATAGGCCCATTGCGCTCGTTCCAATAATATCTAAGGTATTTGAAAAATACATTTATGCACAAATTTATAAATACCTTGACAAACAAAATATTTTGACAGAGGAACAAAAAGGCTTCCGGAAAAGTGAAACGATTAACATTGCCATCTATGACTTTCTAAATAATGTTTATACGAATGTTGACAACAGAATACCTGTGTGCTCAATATATTGTGACATGACTCAAGCCTTTGACTATGTGGACCATAATATTTTGCTAAGTAAACTCGACGCCTACGGCATTAGAGGTAATGTCTTGAATTTAATAGAATCTTATTTAAAGAACAGGAAACAGTACGTTGAAGTTTCTGAAATAGATCATAAAACCAAATGTCAACGAATATACAAGTCTGATCATCGAACGATTACATATGGCGTACCCCAGGGCAGTGTTTTAGGGCCTCCTCTATTTATAATCTATATAAATGATATGCCGAAAGTTACTAGTCACCCCATGTCACTATTTGCCGATGACAGCACTGTAACCATTAAAAGCACAAACGCTCAAAACTATAACGACGAAATTACAAAGACAATAACCTCCATAGTACAATGGTTAGATAATAATAATCTAAAAATTAATATTGAAAAGACCAAATTAACGATGTTTAGCCAACGTTCAAACACAAATATGAGCATATACTATGACAGCCAACGCATAACGCAAGTAAACACATCAAAATTCCTAGGTCTAACAATTGACAATAAATTAGATTGGAAGACACACACGGAGGAGTTAACCAAACGAATTAGTAAGTCTGCCTATGCCATATATAAACTTACGTCAGTGATGACTGTGGACGCTTTAGTCATAGCATATCATGGCTTGGTGGGTTCTGTGTTAAGATATGGTGTTATTTTTTGGGGGAATTCAACCAATAGGGAAATTATCTTTAAAGCCCAAAAAAAGTGTATTAGGACAATGTTTGGATTGGAGGTTACAGATACATGCAAACCATTGTTTATTAAGTTTAAAATTTTGACTCTTCCATCTTTATACATTTTTGAGGTTGCTGTATTTGTAAAGACCAACCCAGGGTTGTTTAAAAAAATGTCGGACATTAATACAAGAAGTCGACGGGATAATAATAGCTTATGTGTAAGAAGGTCTCACACAGCACTAATGTATAAAAGTGTATTTTGCATGGCGCCAGTTATATATAATCGCTTACCGTCGGCAATCAAAGAATTGAATGTGAACTTATTTAAGAAACGGTTAAAATCCTTACTTGTGAACAAAGCATATTACAGTATTTCGGAGTTCCTAACAGACAAAAATCTAATGACAGAATGTTGACATGCTAATAAATTATATATATATTTTTTTTTTTTTTTTTTTTTTTTGTATACTGACATTAGGATTAATGTTGACATCTGTATATTGACATCATTAGTATTGTATTTTTGACATCTGTATATTGACATCATTAGTATTATATTTTTGACATCTGTGTTGTATATTGACATTAGTATTGTATATTGACATAGTTTTATTATTAGTTTGCATTTTATTTTGTATTTTAATTTTTTCTGTTTTTTGACATTGCTTTCCATTGCTATTTATTATTAATTAATTTGTCAAAATGTGTCATTCTTTATAATTATTTTTTATTGTCCAGGCTTACTTTTGTTTTATTCTTTTTTGTCGAGACTTGGGAGGCTTGATTAATCACAAATATTTGTACGCCCTCTGGCTTAACATAGCGCACTATTCTATCTTTATATAACATCATTATTGTACCTATGTTCAACAAATTAATAAATGACTTATGACTTATGACTTAAGGGATGTGCAATAAACATACAATGCTAGGACGTTATAGGATATATGAAGACATAACGGCAGATGCGGTGGTGTGAGATAACTCGATACAGGAATGAGGTTCTGTATTTACTGTTGAGATAGATCCGTGATGTATCGAGAGGAATGTTAACCAAACACTTCATCATCTGCCTAGCCTTTTCCCAACTATGTTGCGGATGTAACCGGATGCAGCTGAATACCAGTACTTTACATGGAGCGACTGTCTATCTGAGCTCCACAACCCAGTTACTGGGTAATACGATATCCCTTGGTAAAACTAGTTGTCAGACTCTCGGGCTCCTGACTATCCATAACGACTGTCCAAGATCCACGAATGACAGCCTGGACCAACGGCTTAACTTCGCATGTGGCGTTGTAGATATCGCTACACATCAAAAGCCAATAAAATAAGACCAAATTCGTATAAACTAGTTTTTCTAACAAAGCAATAACCTGGTGTGCCTTAACGTGCCAAAGCGATTGGCAACCGGATATAACCGTTGAGTCTGCGTTATATTTTCCACCCGACTGCCACTACCCTGGCACACAAGCCTTCCATACCTAATGGTAAAACACGTATAACACGTAAAACATGAATATTGGAACAATGCTCTCCATTTTATTACGATAAAATATCTATGGAACCGTTTTTATGGATTGAACTCTTATTGTAAGTAACAGGTGGAATATATTATTTTATTTCTTCGTCTTTATAAGGGTTCTGTACCCGAAGGATGCTAACGGGACCCTATTATTAAGGCTCCATTGTCTGTCCGTCTGTCTGTCACAGGGCTGTATCTTTTGAACCGTAATAGGTAGACACTTAAAATTTTCACAGAAGTCTGGACTACTATGGCCGCTGTACAACAAATAATAATAATAAAATAAGGTAAAAAAAAATTAAAGGCTTAAACGCCGAAAAAAACACTTTTCTTGTATAGCGGAAACGCGTTTTTTTCGGCGTTTTTGCTCGATCTTAATAATGGAAAATATTGAACGGTGTTACGGAACCCTTACGCACTTGGGCGCTTTTTGTAATATTTGAAGACGAAAGTTGGACTTTCCAATTTTGTCGTAAAATGTGTCTATGTTTCAAACAAGTTTCATTGTTTTTCAAAAACTTTATCAGTGTTAAATAGATTTGAAAGAAATTTAAGTTAGAAACAAATTTATTACAATCGAATCCAACTTTCAATGGAGAAATATTTATTGCATATTCGAGTCCTGATAAAATCTGATTTATTGTTTATTTTCAGAAAACAAGTGTAATATCTCATGCTGAATTGCTGACCATGAAAGCGAACTCAGCTGGAAGTTCTCATTCAACTTTTCTTATTGTTAGTTTTACGTTATCAACAAGAATAATGAACAATTGAAACACTAGAAATATTCATAATATTTTTAAAGTTAAATATAGCGAGTTCATTGCAATCATATACTTCTTTGTTCGCAGAAAACGACAATAAGATGAAGTGATTTAGATAACTGTTTATTTATAATTTTGAGAGAACTTTTATTTTAGATTTTATCCTTCTAAATAAAGCAAATTTTATAAATAAATTAACGAGGTACTTTCAACTCAATGCAAACATTCAAAAATTCTCTCGTGACATTGAAACCCTCTATAAATATTCAAAATGGTCGAATCAGGGTCGGATACTATAAAGGCTGCTTTAGGCTGTTGAGGTTCGTCGCCCCTTTTCTATTCAATACAGCCGGTAGAAGGTCGGCCAACCCCAACCTTTACATTTAAAGCTTCTTGAAGAACATCGCCTGTGGTTAAACTTATTATACCTAACGATTGATAAATGATTACCAGGTAATCGAATCCCTTTTTGAGTGCTTTTCATGGAAATTTATGGCCAAAGAATCAGCATTGCCATAAAATGTGGCAATGCTGCCAGCATTTTGGGCACATTTCCTGTTGACAGTGATGCGGACGAATTTTTTGTTGTGAAGTTTTCCCTTCCTTTTTTAGGGTTCCGTAGTCAACTAGGAACCCTTATAGTTTCGCCATGTCTGTCTGTCCGTCCGTCTGTCTGTCCGTCCTCGCTTAATCTCTGTGACCGTTAAAACTAGAAAGCTGAAATTTTGTAGGAGTACGTATATCAGTTACGTCGACAAAGTGGTAAAATAAAATTATGGAAAATATTTTTTTTTAGGGTAGCTCCCCTACATGTGAAGTGGGGATGAATATTTGTTTCATCATCTACCCCATCGTGTGGGGTATCATTGAATAGGTCTTCTAAAATGGCTTAGGGATTGCTAAAATTATTTTTTGATTTAATGCTCCATTTACGAAATATTAAAGTTTAAAGTGCAAATTTTTGTTCCAGTAGGGCGTCCCGTCCCCCCCCCCCCCCTCTAAAAGCTTCTCGATGATAGTGCATTTCATGAACTTTAAAGGAAAAGTATAGCGGTTAAGATAACTTTATTAGTTTAGCAGTAATAGTCGTTGAACTTGGGTGTTGGATAATTTTGTACCAAATACAAAATGCATTAATCCTTTAAAGTGACTAAGATGAAGTAGTTGCTTGTTTATAATGGGTAAAGAATTGCATTGAAAACCAAAATATGTTTTTTTTTTTTTACCTATTCAGAATAAAGAACAACAGAATCGTACTACATTGTGATAACGGGCTACTACGGAACCCTACACTGTGCGTGGCCCAACACGCACTTGGCCGGTTTTTTTATATAAATGGAAATATTATTATAATAATTTTAAGACTGTTGGCATGCATATTATTATAAATACTAGCAGCACCTCGGGGTTTCACCCGCATAAGTGTCAATCCCGTGAAAATATTGGGATAAAAAGTATCCTAATATGTGTTATTCTAATGCATAAGCTTTATTACTGAAAAGTTTCATCAAAATCCGTTTGGTAGTTTTTGCGTGGAAGAGTAACAAACATCCATCCTTACAAGCTTTCGCATTTATAATATTATCTTATATATCTATATATATAAAAGAAAGTCGTGTTAGTTACACTATTTATAACTCAAGAACGGCTGACCCGATTTGGCTGAAAATTGGTGTGGAGGCAGCTTAGAACCAGGAGACGGACATAGGATACTTTTTTTCTTTTTTGCTTATCGGAGTAGGGTAGGAGTACTGTAGGAGTAGTTTAGGAGTAGGGTAGGAGTAGGTTAGGATTAGGGTAGAAGTAAGGTAGGAGTAGGGTAGGAGTAGTTTAGGAATAGGGTAGGAGTAGTGTAGGAGTAGGGTAGGGGTAGGGTAGGATAAGGGGTAGGACACCACGCGAACGAAGTAGCGCCGGGCAGCTAGAAATAATTTATATGGCAAAACAACCTTTGCCGGGTCAGCTAGTATTATTATATTATTAAGTAGGAAGTCGGATTATCTGGGTTGAGAATAAAAAAACAAGACTAAGACAGGAAAAACTAAATAATTATTATATAATATTACTTCCAAGAGAAGCTAGTTTGAGACTGTGAACATAATTTTCTTTGATATGTTAAATCTTTCATTGTTGTCCATTTCATAATCAGTTGACGCAATATACAGGGTGTGGCGTAAATAGTGGTCCACCGTTAAGGATTCGATATCAGACAATTTACTACAACATATTACAATTTTAACCATTTTTACCCAAGGGTTCCGTAAACATGTTTTTTATTTACGAAATTTCTACCTTTTGTTACAAAGGAGATGGATAACGCTCCCATACAAGTATGGTCCAGCATGGACATTAATAAAACAATATATATCATGAAGGAATATTTGTATTTAATAGTACTGTTTACATTTTATTACTCCAGAAGTCGGTGGTGACGAGATATCAGACATTTTAGGTGAAAATTCTCGTATGATATTTTGACGTTTAGATACAGTAGGCATTGTACATTGTCGTGATGTTCCAGTGGTTAATGCCTCGCTTCTCATGCACGAGGTTGTGGGTTCAATTCCGGGCAAGTACCAGTGTGACTTTTTTCAATTCATATGTAGTTCCTGAGATTATCTTGGACATTACTGACACCGATGAAGAAAAAACATCGTGAGAAAACCGTACAGGTTTTCTCACGATGTTTTTTCTAGTTAAATTAAGTCTGATGTCTCCAACCCTGTCTTGAGTAAACGTGGAATGCTCGTGTCTCTTCTGTACGAGATGAGACAATAATAGGCTGGTATTATTATTATTTACTTTTAATAATATTTAAATACGTGTGTACAATAATCTATAGGTAATATATATTTAATTCATAGACCGGTCCCTGTGTTTCTCGCATACAATAAATTCCTGCGACTTCTACCACGTCATATTTTTAGCCATCATAGCTGCTCATAGGAGCACTGGAGCAGCAGTGGACTTCTTTGGCTGAATGATGTTGACGATGACTATTATTACTATTATTATTATTACCAGCAAGAATGGCACACTTTATCAGACGCAGGACCTGAAATAAACAACCTACATAAGTATAAACAAATAGCTACACCCTTAAAAGACGTGCTAAAGGCGTTACTGAAAACTCACGCATGTTAAAACTCACCAATTGCGGAGTAATCCACTGTCATAAAACAGATTGGATTTTATCCGAATCCAACAAATGCCCCCTTGTGCGAAGCGTTGCTATACAGTTGGTGCAGCGATGGTTCTCCATCAGAAATAGGGTAAAATCAGTTGCCCAAAGTGCGAGTGGCCAAGGAAAATTGAAATGAGAAGATGCAAAGTTCGTGAAAGCTGGGGTCGGCCGAGAGAGCAGTAACAACAGATATCCAGAAACAAAGCCAAAGGTCGCCGTAAAACACCACATGAAACCACTAGAAAACATTCAATATGCGAGCCCCAAGAACCTACACAGGAATTACTTTCAGTCTAACAAAAAGTACTCTGTGAGAATGACTTAAATTGTCAAATCATTAATGAAAGACAAATGTCTTGACATTGTCATGACAATCGACATAAAACCCTTAACACACGTACCTAACAATAATATGTATACAAACATACCTAAACTCTCTGCTTTTGCCATGCGGGAAGGCAGACTATAAAACGCCCTCCACTTTTTTACGACCCTTTTTTTTTTTTTTAGGGTGGGGAATCATTAAATGACTCCTCCCGCTCTGGGTGGAGCGGAAGGGAGTGTCAAACTCTTACTGACTAAAATCCACCCGTGTTCCTTCCTTAGCCCTTTATGTTCCGGGCCAGCGGTAACCATTTCGGACAGTCCCGCTGACCTGGCAGGCTTCGGCCCTAAGGGGGCCCCACTTTGATGCTGACATCTCTTTGAGGCGCGCGTGGAACACGTACGCGCCGTCCGGCACGAGCCTGGTCCTGATCGGACGGTGAGCTACCCATTACGAGTATGTACGAGGTGGTTAGACCACTGCATTGTCACTAAAGCTGCTAAAAAGACTGTCCAAAAGGTGTGGGTGCAGCACGACGTGTATTGGTCTGACCACTCTTCACTTTATGTGGAATGTGACATTAATAAGATTTCTGTTAAGTGTACCATTGATAGTAAGTTAGTGTGTGACGGTGTGATCTGGGGCAGAAGAGAGGTTGAGCAGATTGATCTTTATCACAGTATATGTCACGAGGAGCTCAGAGAGCTGGATTTTCCGGTGGAATTCAGTTCATGCGCTGATACATTCTGTTCTGACCCGGTGCACACGGCCTTGTTGGATAATATGTACACTAGAATTACAAATATTTTAACTCGTGCATCTGTAAGATCCTGCACCCGTAAATGTTTCAGAAAGGGTGGGTACATAACCGGGTGGAACAAGCATGTCGCAGGCGCTCACAGAGAGGCTAGGCTGGGATTTCAGCTATGGGTGTTAGCTGGTAGACCACCAAATGGTACTGTTTATGAACGAATGTGTGAAAGTCGGAGGGATTTTAAGTCCAAGCTGAAATGGTGTCAGAACAGGCAGGAACAAATTAAAATGGATATTCTTGCCTCAAATCTTTCAGCGGGGAATTTTTCAGCCTTCTGGAAGAATACAAACAAGATGAACCCTAAGCCAAGCATTCCTGTGAGCGTTGGCGGCATCAGTGATCCTAAAGGCATTGCCAATAATTTTAAAGATCATTTTATGGTAAGATCTCCTCTAGGGCCAGCGGTGACCGATGCAGGCGGTGCTGGGGCCGGTGTATCCGGGAAAACGACACGCTTTTCAGCCAAAGAAGTTGTCGCGGCAATTCAAAGGATGAAGAGGGGTAAGTCTCCAGGGTATGACGGTCTCAGCATCGAGCATTACAGGCATGCAGGTGTACATCTGCCGCGTGTACTGGCTATGTTTTTTACACTGTGTATCGGTCACTCATACTTACCGGAATCGCTGATGAAAACCTTGGTTGTACCCATTCTTAAGAACAGGACAGGGGATGTGTCAGATGTAGCAAATTATCGGCCCATCTCACTTGCTACAACAGCAGCGAAGATACTTGACAGTTTGCTTAATCAGAGTCTCAGTGGGTACTTACATTTACATGACGCACAATTTGGTTTCAGGGCGGGACTATCCACTGAGAGCGCTATCTTGTGCCTTAAGCATACTGTCGGGTATTACACGGAGAGAAAGACGCCGATATATGCCTGTTTCCTCGATTTGTCAAAAGCTTTTGACACAGTGGCCTATGACATACTGTGGCGAAAGCTAGAGGAAACAGGTATGCCAACGGAAATTCTTAGGTTCTGGTATAAAAACCAAACTAACCAGGTGAGATGGGGGGATACACTGTCTGACGAATATAGGTTAGAATGCGGTGTGAGGCAGGGTGGACTGACATCTACCGGCCTTTTCAGCCTTTATGTGAACCAGTTGATAGAGGAGCTTAGCAGGACGCATGTCGGATGCTACATTGACGGAACATGTGTCAACAACATAAGCTATGCTGATGACATGGTCCTGCTGGCCCCCTCGATCAACGCCTTGAGGACATTGGTTAAGATTTGTGAACGCTACGCTTCCGAGCATGGTCTAAGGTACAACTCACAGAAAAGTGAGGTACTCATTTTTAGGGCAGGAAAACAGACGCCTAGTACAGTGCCCCCGATCATGGTTGATGGAACGGCGTTAAAAATTGTGAAACATTTTAAATATCTGGGTCATCTGGTCACGGAGGACTTAAAAGATGACCCAGATATAGAAAGAGAACGCAGGGCGTTGGCGGTTAGGAGCAATATGCTGGCCCGTAGATTCGCTCGATGTACTAAGGAAGTAAAGATGACACTTTTTAGGGCATATTGTCAATCTTTTTACACGAGCGGCCTGTGGGTTCGGTATACGCAACGAGCCTACAACGTCCTGCGTATTCAGTATAATAATGCGTTCAGAATGCTGTTGGGGTTGCCGCGGCACTGCAGTGCGTCGCAAATGTTCGCAGATGCGCGAGTTGACGGTTTCCACGCTGTAATGCGTAAGAAAGTGGCGTCATCATTGCAAAGACTGCGCCAACCGGTAGCACCAACAGCATTTTGCAAATGATTGCGTCCCGTTATGACTGTCCCATACAGGCACACTGGGTGGGAATAGTAACGGGAAAATTGTAATGTTTATGTTTTTTGTTTTTAGTTTACTTTGTATTAGATACCTACTAACATAGATCTTAAGAAAATTGTTACTAACACTTATATGGATTCTGTCCGAAATAAATGGAATTATTATTATTATATTATTACTCTCCGCCCGCAGGCCCGCGCCTACGGTGGTCGGGAGTCGTCACGCGGCTCCCGACGCCTGGAGCGCCTCCCGCGACGGCTGGGACGGGAGGCTCTCTCCCTGAGCCGTCCCGCCACCTCCTACGCTAGCATGACTGCTTCGCAGAAGGAGGTGACTGCCTCCCACTCCCTCTCTCTCCGGACCATGGCTTGTACCAGGGCCGGACGCGACCCTTACCTACTTACTCGTTTTGCTTTGTCCACGTTCATACATCTAGTCATTTAGGCGCGTCACAATAATAGAACTGATATATTGTGTTGTAGGTATACATAAGGTGCAGTCAAATATATAAATTATTAGGTATAGCTATGCATGTGTTTATTATAACAGAATGTATAATATCGTACATGTCACAAAAATATGTCAAAATATATTTTATATCACCGTACTATAATAATACAATAATGTGTCCTATACATATCTGTTAGACACTATCTGTTAATTACTATTTAATTATGTTATGTTGTATTGAGTTTCTCAGTAGCAGCCTGGAGTCTGGATTTTTGCCCGGTTGTAGGCAATAGTCTCGCCCTCTATTTCATGGGACTTGAACATAACTGTTGAAATGGGGGTGTACTATAGGTTTACCTCTGCCTAATCCTTCAAGGATTACAGGCGTGATGTTATGTGAATATTGGCTTAAACACTATATCGAATGAAGATTTATTTTGAAAACATTTATTGCTTCGTCTGTAACTGCCTTAACAGAAGAATACAGTGCTTCCATTACTTTGAAGAAAACTACTACCACTTACTACTACTTACTTTGATTTATTGATTTATATTCAGAGATAAATTAAATGTGTCTTTTTTACTTTTACTTCCGTTAACACTAAACGCGCATAAAAAAATATATTTTTCTTACTGTATTAACTAAAATACAGGTAAATACATGTTGTTTCGAACGATGAACATGTACTAATTACCATCTCATTTCAAATAATTGCAACATTTGAAACTCACGGATGGAAGTCAAAATAAAACAAACAAAATAATATCCTTTTAAAATGATATTTTCCCACACACATCTGCGGAGAAATGAAAGTCATGATAGAAATTCAAATATTATAAGTATTTTTTTAAATATAATTAAGTCTTTGTCCGTGCAGGGCCACACTTTATCCATGTCCTTTGGTTGTAGTTTGAACAAAAACCATTATTTTTTTATTTTGATTTCTGTTAATTACTGCTGAATACTAGAGCTATCGTGTAAAATTATGGTTTTCCATGTAAATTTAGAGCTTTTCAGGAAAAAGTTAGTTCTTCTCTATTTTAACCCTAATTTTAAACATAATCAATTTTCAAGAAAATTAAAAGTTCAAGAGCGGTTTTTAAAAAAAAAAAACAGTGGCACTCCAGGAGTGCCGACAGAAGTGAAAACTTTAAAAAGCATAGTAATTTTAATATGTTTGAAGGTCATTCTTCCCAAAGAAAATGTACCGCGCGTTATGTCTTTATAATGGCCAAAACTTAAAACAGAGGTGTCAGTTACGGTAACAGTGTCGTGAGTTCAATGGTTTTTTCCCATCTCAAAAAATGAAAAATGGTGAAAATTGTAATATTTTTTTTTTTTTTTTTTTTTTTTTAATTTTTTTTTTTAAAAAAATAAAAATGATAAATGATTTATTTTCTGTAAGTAGGTTTTTACAAACACTTTTACACGTCATCATATTTTTTAAACTAGATGTGGTCGGCGTTTCCTATCTGACTACTCTGAGAAGAAAGGCCGAAACAAACTCAGAGGTCACAGTCTCTTTTAAAGTCCAGACAAAATCTTGGTCAGATCGTGTGAAGACCATGTAGATTGATGTCTAAAATGGTCTTTTGAGGAAAGAACCACACAGATTGAGCGGACCTGTCCAATCAGTGCACGCATTTGTCAAAAATCGTGCAGCTCAACTCAGAAATTGAGGAGCTCAACGATTCGACGAACAATACCAAAGAAAGGACATTTGGGTAGGCCGCGTAAATTACTCAAACTGCCAGATCATGATTAAAACTAAGAAGGAAAACAGATAAAAAATGACCCACATAGTCCTCACATTCACAATAATTAAATGAAAAAAAAAAAATACTTTACAAAGTAAATATTCATGTCATTGTCTAAATAAAATTCATCAATGTCAATGTGTATATAAAAAAATCCGGACATAATCTTTGAGGACCATGTAGATTAGTGTCTGAAATGATCTTTTGAGGAAAGAACCACACAGATTGAGTGGACCTGTCCAGTCAGTGCACGCATTTGTCAGTAACCGTGCAGCTCAACTCAGAACTTAAGGAGCTCAACGATTCGACGAACAATACCAAAGACAGGACATTTGGGTAGGCCGCATAAACTACTCAAACTGCCAGACCATGATTAAAATGAAAACAATGACCCACATAGTCCTCACATTCACAATAATTAAAATAATATAATACTTTATACAGTAAATGTACATGTCATTGTTTAAGTAAATATATACTTAAAAAAAAATAATATTAAAGTGTAAAATAGCAAAATAACATTCACTGTCTAAACCTATTGGAGCAGCTCAATCCCAAGCCTTTTTGTCCTCAATATAGTCTTTTACAGTATAATAGGCTTTCTGGCATAGTTTTCGCTTTATAAAAGATTTGAATTTATTAAGGCTTAGTTCTTGAATGTGGCTAGGAAGTTTATTATAAAAACGTATACATTGGCATCTAAACGAGCCACCTATTTTCTTGAGCCTTGTTGTAGGAACAACAAATTTGTGTTTGTTCCTAGTATTTATATTATGGATATCACTGTATTTTTTAAACAGATTAATATTTTTATGTGCATACAAAAGATTATCATAAATGTACTGAGAAGGCACAGTCATTATATTAATCTCTTTAAATTTGTCTCTGAGGGAGTGTCTGGGACTTAATTTATAAACGGAACGAATTGCCCTTTTTTGTAAAATAAAAATTGTCTGAATATCGGCGGCATATCGAATCCTTAATGGTGGATCACTATTTACGCCACTTTCTGTATCTATATTTTAAACACAAGTATGTTACAGCTACTATAGTTGTCAAAAACTAATAGGCCCGTTTTGACATTTGTCATCGCGACGTAACTAGTGAAGTAACCATACGACTCGGTACTCGATACTCACGATAAATCGATTCAAGTTTGTATGAGTATTTGATCGATTTGATTATGTATTGTAAAGTGATATTAATCTTTTTTTCGAGTCTAAATCACTATCTTTAAATAAATGTCCAAAATAGAAGAACCAAGGTTAACGTGATAGTGAACAAAAGCAAAGTCGTGCCGCTTGGTCAGAGACAAGCCATTCTACAGAAACCAGCGTCGCCAATTCAAAATTTTATTTACGGCTTTGAGCGCCAAGCTCATTCTTTTCAGTAAAGATCACTACACGATATTTAATTACTATTAAAATCGAATGAAGCTGATGAAATTCAGTAATTAATTGGTTACAACATTGGTATTTAAAAAAAAAAGACAGAACGTAACTGTTTTTGAGACGTGTCGTAATAATTAGAAATTGCATGCTACTATAAAGTAAACGTAAAAAGAATACTCGCAATATATTCCATCATATTAATTAACGCGCCAAAAAAATTATGTATTTTTAGGGTTCCGTAGCCAAATGGCAAATACGGAACCCTTATAGATTCGTCATGTCTGTCTGTCTGTCTGTCTGTCCGTCTGTCTGTCTGTCTGTCTGTCCGTCCGTATGTCACAGCCACTTTTCTCCGAAACTATAAGAACTATACTGTTGAAACTTGGTAAGTAGATGTATTCTGTGAACCGCATTAAGATTTTCATACAAAAATAGAAAAAAAACAATAAATTTTAGGGTTCCCCATACTTAGAACCGAAACTCAAAATTTTATTTTCATCAAACCCATACGTGTGGGGTATCTATGGGTAGGTCTTCAAAAATGATGTTGAGGTTTCTAATATCATTTTTTTTCTAAACTGAATAGTTTGCGCGAGAGACACTTCCAAAGTGATAAAATGTGTGTCCCCCCCCCTGTAACTTCTAAAATAAGAGAATGATAAAACTAAAAAAAATATATGATGTACATTACCATGTAAACTACCACCGAAAATTGGTTTGAACGAGATCTAGTAAGTAGTTTTTTTTTAATACGTCATAAATCGTAAACCACAATTTACCATTCATTCAATCAACTCAAAAATAAAAAAAACATTTAATTTCATAAACATAAACCTTATGCATAAACCCGGATGTTACGGAACCCTCGGTGCGCGAGTCCGACTCGCTCTTGCCCGGTTTTTTTTCTAAACTGAATAGTTTACGCGAGAGTCACTTCCAAAGTGGTAAAATGTGTGTGTCCCCCCCCCTGTAACTTCTAAAATAAGAGAATGATAAAACTAAAAAAAATATATGATGTATATTACCATGTAAACTACCACCGAAAATTGGTTTGAACGAGATCTAGTAAGTAGTTTTTTTTTAATACGTCATAAATCGTAAACCACAATTTACCATTCATTCAATCAACTCAAAAATAAAATAAAAAACATTTAATTTCATAAACATAAACCTTATGCATAAACCCGGATGTTACGGAACCCTCGGTGCGCGAGTCCGACTCGCTCTTGCCCGGTTTTTTTTTTAAAACACTATATGTAATTAATTATTATTTTATTGTTTCTTTCAGTTTCGTTCCAAGTTACATTCTAGGTTCTTTCTCAAATGTCAAAACGGGCCTATTATTTTTTGACAACTTTAATAGCACAATCATTTGTGAAAATGTGCTCTTTCTTGTTATATAATCTCTAACGTAACGATATAATTGTGGACGTCCACGGCATCACGATAACACAGGAAAGTAAAATGTTCCATACATTTTACCGAATGAATCTAATGAAGATGTGTTTTCCGTCCACGATAGCGTTACAACGTGCATGTATTTCCCTCAGACCAAATTAAAAACCAAGACAGAGGGCTGTCAACAGTAAAGTGAAGCCGGTTTCGTAAACATGTGTGCACATGTGTGTAGTTTGATTGTAAATGGTTGTAAATGTGTGCGTGTGAGCGTGTATGCATAGAGCGGAGGTGTAGTATTTGCATGCTTCACTGTATTGTTCGCAGCGCTATGTCTTGACTTTTTATTTGGTGGTTTGTCTTTTTTTTTCTTATATTCTATGAACGTGGATCATCATCATCATCTGCCTAGTCTTTCCTTTCCCAACTGTGTTGGGGTCGGCTTCCAGTCTAACCGGATGCAGCTGAATACCAGTATTTTACATGGAGCGACTGCCTATCTGACCTCCACAACCCAGTTACTGGGTAATACGATACCCCTTGGTAAGACTGGTTGTCAGACTCGGGCTTCTGACTACCCGTAACGACTGTCAAAGATCCACGAATGACAGCCGGGACCAACGGCTTAACGTGCTTTCCGAGGCACGGAGGGGTCACGGTATGTAAAGATGGTCACCCATCCACAGACCAAACGCGGCAAGCGTAGCTTAACCTGATCGATCGACCTGTGCGGCTGTTATTATTTAGCCACGGGCCCCTATGAACGTGGATGTCATGATAATATCATCTCGTTTAGAAAGCGCACTTTAGATGCAGTTAACACGATATCTAATTACCATAAAACACGACCAACATTACCAGTAAAACTTTTGTTTCCACTATTCTCTGTTAAAATTAAATCGGTGCAACCAACCTCTAGAGAAATAAAAGCTTAGATTATATTATTTGTTTTTCCTTTTCTACAACTGTTTTATCTTTAGAGATTTTGCATTAGAAAAACCGGCTTGGAATTTAGCAGAGTCGTGTATTTTTTTTATTTAAAGAACACGAGTTAACATAAAACATATGGGAACAAAAAGTAAGAATGGAATTTAGTAACCGATATTATTGCAGCTTTTGTGTGACAGTGAATTGTTTTATTAGAAAACTATGTGTATTGTGTGTTCCATAATTTTCATTTATCTGAGCAAAATTAATCTATACTAATATTATAAATTCGAAAGTAACTCTGTCTGTCTGTGTGTTACCTTTCACGCTTAAACCACTGAACGGATTTCGATAAAATTTGGCAGAGAGATAGTTTGCATCCCGGGGAACGACATGGGATGGTTTTTATTCCGATATTCCCACGGGATCGACACTTATGCGGGTGAAACCGCGGGACACTGCAAGTTTAATATATATGTATTTCTCGGTGGCGGTGGAACAGGTGCCTTAGACAGAAAACATAGGCAGCTCTCGTTAATCATTACTCCAAGCTTAGGCCTTATTGGTTCGCGATAATCGAATTAATCCATCCATACCCTCGTTGATGGATAATAAATTATGGGCACGCTTCGTATCGTAATAACGACAAAGATTTAAATCGCTAAATTTGCCTACACCGTTAATAGCGTTTCCATGACAATCAAGTCGCCATAGCGTGTGTCAGAGATGTCAAAACGAAACAGAAACGCGATTTTTCGACGGAGTAGAGCGAATCTAACGATTTAAATCTTTGGCTGTCGACGGATGACTGCCACGATAACGGGATTACATTGTTACACATCCGCCATTGAAACTCGTTCGCGTACTGGAGTGAAAACTTGATTGGAAACCTGGCTATATTTCAATACGGAAGAATTTTAAACGAAGGTACATAGAGTCCGCCGCCATTGTTGTTATTCTGTTCTTGTTGCCTGTGGTCACGTCGAAGTTGCTTGAATGATAATTCCTATTGGTTCCATCTTTGATATTAATAATGTAGAGGAAAAATATTCCTAAGAATAATCATGTCGTCAACATAATTTTGTTTTTTTTTTAAAACACAGTTTTTACAAGCATTAAGTTTAAATAAACAGAATCGCTTATATTTTCCTCCTTCTCACAAAGTTGTAAATAAATGAACTTTAATAAAAATTCCACACAGTTTGGTTTATAATCATTTGCCCTGGGAATTAGGTGATATCCATCCGTTAGATCCAGTAAAGTAATTGAACTGTGATAATCGTCTTTTTGCCACGTCACACAGTTACGAAGAGTGACGTCACGAAGCGCTAATACATGGAAATTCACAAATTATTGGACCAGGGAACAGGTACGACTGTTTAATTGACGAACTTCGCTCCAGGGCTCGTGAAACGGCATCCAATCAAAATGTATTATGTCCCGAAAATTACATCAGACGCGCTGATACCTATTGAATAATTAATTTTGTATCTTGTGTATGCGATGGGTTTTAGCTTAATACTAAATTGAAGAGGGCTTATAGCAGTTTTGATTTAAAACTATTAACAGAGTTATGGAAATTTTTATTAATAGAATTGATTTTGGAAGACTCATCTTAAGAAATCTAACTTTGCGTAACATACTAAGAATTGCAATGCCTTTCATATTGACATTTCAACATTTCAGGGCCTTAGCACACCTCTGTCGCGAAAATAATGATAGGAAAGCTTCAGTTTCGCTTGTTGTACAGACCCCACCACATCAAGCTCCTACAAATTGTCAAATTTTAAATTATAAATATATAAATATAAATTAAAATAATTAAAACATAAGGTTCAAAGTTGATTGGGGAAATTTTACAGTTTCGGGTAGCGTGATGTGCTGGCGTCTGTACAACGGACAAATCATGGCGGAACTACTGCGGTTTCGCTGCTATGGTTTTGCGGCGATGTGTTAATATGAAGCAATGGATTAGGAATTTCCTTCAAAATCGTTCGCGCGGATTGTAAAAAAAAGTGTGTTACGCAATTGGAGTGTTGGTCTATTTATTATGATAATATTTCGAGCAAAATAGACTTCAGAAAACCACAGTTATTTGACCTCTTTTATCGTCCTTACCCTCAGACGTCCTAGACTTGTCTAGATCACATCAAAACGAATTTAGTTGTACTACTTTGTATACAATGCTTGACTTTGATAGTTTGGGTACAAAGCCTTTCAAATATGATTGATTTTCAGTCAAATATGATTGGCCTCGTTTGTCTAGTGGTTGTAACCGCTACTGCTGGATCCTAGGTTCCATTCCCAAATCAGACAAAGTGATATAAACTAAAATTCATTCGCATCGCTGTCGAGTGGTAATGTACAGACGCCAGCACATCAAGCTACGCGAAACTGTCAAATTTTACCAATCAAGTTTGAACCTTATGCTTCAGCGATAAAACTGAAAATCTATTAAAGAAATTTCAAAGATTGTAAGCAGCTTGATGTGCTGGTGTCTGTACTCAAGAGACTGGCGGTATTACCACGTTGTATGGCAATGCTTAGCCTCTGGATAAGTGATATTGGGTTTTTCCATCTAGAATTTTCCAGTAGTAGCAGTCTGGATTTGTAGCGTGTTGATGGCAATAGGCTTGTCCCTATTACATGGGATTTCAACATATCTTGTTGCCATCGCGGGCAAAAGCTGGAGGAGACTGTTACAGGGGCGTGGGGATTAGTACAAGAAAAGACTACATGACCTAAAGCGCGGTCACTGTCGGACTGCATAGAAAAGAATGAGAAGCGCGATGACACAACGCTGGTAATTTGTTGCAAAGTATGAAGCCTATAATTTACCTATAAAAATCTATTGTTTGGACTAAAAAATTAAAACACTAGTGCTTTAGTATGTTGCTTGTAGAATAATCTGACAAAATCAATGTTTTGGAATCTGCAGTTGGTTGCCAACAAGGTGACCCTCTCGGGCCAGTCATTTTCAGTTTAGCTATTCATCCAATTATACAGAAACTAAATTCAAAATTTAACGTATGGTACTTAGACGATGGAACGCTAGGAGGTGACGTAGACACTGTTTTGAAAGATCTACAACTCCTCAAACAGGAATTTCAATCTATTGGCTTGGACCTTAACCCCTCAAAATGTGAACTTTACCTTTCTGACACTACCGACAGACAATTGACTCTAGATAAATTTAATACAATAGCCCCACAAATCAAAATTTTAGACAAAAGTTCACTGCACCTCCTAGGTTCCCCGATTTTAGAAGATAGTTTTACTCCTTTTATCGACGAAAAAATTAAAAATTTCAACGAGATTTCGGACAGACTCTCCAAAATTAATTTACATTCGGCATTCACCCTGATTAGATACTGTTGTTTTGGCCCAAATTTTATGTATTTTCTACGCTCTTCCCCTTTATGGAAGCAGCCACACCTCTTGGACAAAATTGACCAAATTATTCGCAGCACACTAACATCCATTTTAAATGTGGCCTTGGACGATCGAGCGTGGCTTCAAGCCACACTACCCATCCATTTTGGTGGCCTCGGCGTCCGCAAAATTACCAGTATTAGCTTACCTGTCTTCTGTCCACAGCACTGAAAAGTTGACCAGGAAAATATTAGCCCCTTGCCTGGTTGACTCTGAAGTGCCGTGCTTGGCCGACGCGGTGAACGCCTGGAAAGCGGCTTGCCCGGATACAGATCGGCCCGTAAACCCATCTTCCCAGAGACAGTGGGATGAGCCGCTCTGCAGGTTGGTACGGAATAATCTCATTAATACGTCCACCAATTCTGCTGAGCGTGCCCGCCTGCTGGCTGTGGCCCTGTGGGTGAGTGGGAGTCGGGGCTCTGGCTTCAAGCACTCCCGTCACCCAACATAGGCACTATGCTGGGTGACACCACCTTCCGGCTCGCTACCTGTCTGCGTTTGGGCGCTCCTTGCGGAGCTCCGCATCGCTGTCAGTGCGGTGAAGCTGTCGACTGTCTCGGACACCATGGCCTTTCTTGCAGTAGGAGCGCAGGCCGGATAGCACGGCACGCCAGCATTAATGACATCATCCGTCGTGCCCTTGTTACCGCCGGGGTGCCAGCTGTTTTAGAACCCAACGGCCTGGCACGCGACGATGGGAAGAGACCAGACGGGATGACCATAATGCCCTGGAAGTTAGGCAGACCTTTGGTGTGGGATGCAACATGTGTCGACACCCTTGCGCCATCTCATCTTCCTAGCACGGTGGGCTGTGCTGGAGCGGCTGCTGCAGGTGCAGAAAACCTCAAACGGCGTAAATATTCCAACCTGATTGGGAGTTATATGTTCGAGCCGTTTGGGGTTGAAACACTAGGGCCAGGGGGTCCGAGTGCCCACTTGGTTTTTCGAGATATCGCCAAGCGGTTAGTCGACTCTTCACGTGACCAGAGGGCTGGCCTATTTCTTGGCCAAAGAATTAGCATTGCCATTCAACGTGGCAATGCTGCCAGCCTTTTGGGCACTGTTCCTGTTGACAGCGATGCGGACGAATTTTTTGATGCCCTATGATTATTTTTCTTATTTTTTCATATAAATGTACATATTATTGAATTTATTTTAAATATTAGCATAGATTATGTAAATAAATATTTTTTATATAATACCAAAAAAAAAAAAAAAAAAATAAAAAAAATCTGACAAAACATTAGAATGATTGTATTTATATTAGTATGGTTTTTATTTTGAAAAGAAAGTTTTTAGAGGTAACTTCATGATTTTTTTTCTATCGTATCAAATTAGTTTTGTGTTTTGTTTTCAACACACTATCTACCTATCATATTATATCCTGAAGAATATCATATATTTTTCTGATTGTGTTTACTGTAGTCTGTTATAATTATCATTATTATACCTTTGTAAATAATTTCTAAGACTATGTAATAATTTTACCAATAAATAATAGTGAATAAAACATTTTTTTATTTTTTATTATAATATACTTTTAGGCATTATTAAACTTGCGTTTTTTGTGTTTAGGTCCTGTAGTTCCCTTAAGTCGAGATGTGGATGATGATGAATAAGAAATGAAACTGGCAAAATATGGGTAGTACATAATTAAGTACTACCCATAAGGCAGAGGTGTACCGACTTATAAAAGTCGGTACACCTCTGCCTTACCCTTCGGCGAAACAAGGCGTGCTGTTATGATCGGCAAGTAACCCTTTGTAAATGGATTACAGAACATGTCACAAGAATGAGGCATTGTTGTCAAGTAACTATGTTACGAGTATCGTAACCTTACGTCTATCGTAAAGGGGTTTATTTTTCGCTGTTGCTACGGAGAGGTAACTTTATTATGTCGATACGAGAGTATGAGGGGCTTGAGACTAAATAATAACAGGCGCTAAGGTCGATCGAAGGTTAAGCTTCGCTTGCCGAGGTCGGTTCGTGGTTGGGTGACCATACATCGAGACCCCTGCATGCCTCGGAAAGCACCTTCAGTCGTTGGTCCCGACTGCCACTTGTAGATCTTTGACCGTCGTCGTTACGGGTAGTCAGAAGCTCAAAAGTTTGATAACCAGTTGTACCAAGTAACCCAAGCAACATGTAAAATACTGGTAGTCAGTTGCATCCGGTTAGACTGGAAGTTGACCCCAACATAGTTGGAAAATGGCTAGGTACGTAGATGATGGCGAGATTACAAGTTTTCATTTCTTTGCTGAAAAGTTATGTATCACTAGCAGTTTTTATGCATTAAAAAATGTTACGTGTCTCGTATGACGTTTACTGGGAATCATTCCTAGGGTGAAATTACTCAATGCATGAATATGTTCATTTATTATTAAATTAACCATAATGAGTCCAAATTATTTGTACAAAAAATCCCATTTTTTGTACAAAATGCAATGAAAATTTTGTCCCGAAAAAGTCCTAATGAATTCAATTTCGGCCTAAAAGTTCACTGCGTATACAATTATACATACCTGCTTACCTTATTAATGTGTAAGTTTGTATGTTTTGATGTATGATCCTCAATCACGCAAAAACGGCTGAGCTGATTTGAATGATTGGCGCACAGATATTTTATAACCTAGATTAACTTGATTAATTATTAGCCTAATTTCAATTCCGGAGGTACGTTCCCGTGGGATATTTACCGGATTCCACGCGGGCGAAGCCGCGAGCAAAAGCTAGTCTGAAACAAACTCGACACATCCCCATTAGCGTCAGAGAAACAAAAACGTAACAAGGCGGTATCGATGTCAAAGACAATAAATAAACCTCCAGGATGTATTATTTGGAAATCGTTCGACACATTACCCATCTCATTTATTTTGTCGAGTCGAGTAACTTTTTCGCGTGAAACAAGAACTCTTAAAACAATGCTTACATGCTATTCAACAAATTTAACGACTGTGTTCATATAGTTCACTATTCACATATTATTACTGCAATGATACAACTACAACACTATAACACATGACACACCACACCACACCACCACCACATCACACACCATACCATAGGATATAATATCATATGATGTTATTAATTAAATCAAATAAGATTTCTCATTAAATGTCAGTTAAGAAGAAGTTTCATTGAGAGCCCTGCTTAATTTATTTCAATTGGTTACTAGGAGACGGAGATATTAATTTGGGATAATTCATAGATCAAATAATTTGGTGCCGTAAGCCGAAAATAATTTCCTTTTCTAAGAATTTTGTCTCGTGAATACAAGGAAAATATGAACAATAATCATTATTATAAAGTGTCTTTGACATATCTCGGGCCCTGGGGTCCCGGGCCGTACGTGGGCTGAATTAGCTAACTAGCAGGACCCTGGTAGTTGCCAAAAAAAACATTTAATTAAAAGCTTCTAACGGGCCTGTGTTAGAAGCTTTTAATGAAATGTTTTTGGAGTAAAAACATCTTTAGACGCGATGGGCATTTTTTGAGACGGAAAAAAAATGTTATCGTAAGCGACATCGCTCGTGTTTTGTTTAAAAGACGATTAAAAAAATACCCGCTTCGGATGTGTTCGGCTGTCCTCGGGATGTACTCGGTTTTAATGGATATCCGACATGTCTGTGAGTGATGGCAAAGTATTCTGTTTGTGTTTTGTTTTCACTTCTGTTGGCACTCCCGGAGTGCCACTGTTTTTTTTTAATGGGACTTAAGCATAACTGGCATAATGCGGATGTATCATAATCAAAATATTTTATTTCACATAAATCTATAATTATGACCACTCACGTATGAAACGTAAGAAGCTAAGTGCACGGTTCCCATTGGTCGTTTTCTATGAAGAAGAGCCGGCAAGAAACGTCACGGTTACCCTTTTAATAAAAATAACAATGTTTTCAAATAACAGTATTATTATGTATGGTAGGACATTGTAGGCCTGTCAACAAGCACCAGGTAGTACTTCATAAAATAGAAAATTGTCTACAAATCTACAGTCTACAAGGCCTAGGTACACCTCTGCCCAACCCTTTGAAGAAAAAATGGGGTGTGGCTGTGTCATGGACACGGCCGTGTGTTGTACGTGAATACATTTACGTAAAGGGGTTGATCCGCTCGGCTGCATTCATTCTTTTACGTTCCCAACACTGCTTGACTCGGTCCTAAGGTGTTTTATTGGTACCATTCGATTGCTCTTTCTAACCGTATACAGTTTCTGTATTTTGATTTGACTTTTTGACGCGTATAGGCCGACATTATACATATTTAATATTACTTTCCTTGTTTCTGTCACTTTTTTAAAGTAATGTTTTGTATGGATTAGATAGAATTGCCGAGAGCTGACGATTGAAACTCAAATGAACGTCGAAGCTTTTCCAATTCAAAAGTTATACTAAGTGGCAA
Source organism: Mesoligia furuncula (assembly GCA_916614155.1). Classification (NCBI taxonomy): domain Eukaryota; kingdom Metazoa; phylum Arthropoda; class Insecta; order Lepidoptera; family Noctuidae; genus Mesoligia; species Mesoligia furuncula. The sequence continues at coordinate 19,899,411 of OU744809.1, read as the reverse complement.
TCTCTATACGCAGCAAAGTAACCTCAAAATGGCGGCGCTTCCCCCTCCACCGCGTGCAATGCGTCACAGTCCATACTTGGCGTAATGATTCCTTGATCCTTTAGCTATCCAATGGTGTAATTGAATTTAGGGTTGAGATGATAGATACGAAGCTGCAACACCAAGCTGTATCCCCCGATTTTGTTATTGTTTTTTTTTTGACTTGCCTCTCACTATGGAAGCAATTTTAAAGACGTATTCACGTCAAAAAACAGCCATGATGTTCTATGTCATGAACAATTAATTTTGTTTAAACAAGCAAGCCAGAACGGCGGGGAAATCTGTGCTACTATGACGGGCTAAAACCGTTACCTACCCTGACTATGTGCACCTTATTTATGAGGGATGCTCGTTAAGGCCGTGCCAGATTGAGTTATAAATAAGGTTTAGACGAAAACACCTGGGTTATTGCCCTTCCTGATTGATTGATGTCCCACTCTGGATAAAGTGCCCAGACATAAATTGTATAAGGTTAGTCTGATTAATGATTTGAGCCTGTGTAGATGTTAAATCTTAGAATATTATTCTTTGAAGAAAATTTTTGTTTCTTCCTTGAATTTTCAATGTATTTACTGGTAAATTGGCGAGTGTAAATTGGTACCTACCTGATATAATTATGGCAAATCATCATAATCAGCCTACAATGTTCCCACTGCTGGGACACAGGCCTCCTCTCGGAGAGGGAGTGGGCCGTAATCCACCACGCGGGCCCAGTGAGGGTTGGCAAATGTCACATGTCTTCGAATTTTTGGTTCTAGGACATGCCGGTTTCCTCACGATGATTTCCTTCACCGTTTCGAGAGCAGTGGTGATGAAATAATTTACACAAAGTAAAGCGCCTGTCTGGGTTCGAACCTACGACCTACAACTCGTAAGTCGCGGCCGTTACCACTTGGGCACCACTGCTTTTTGTAATTTAATGTTTTGTTTTATAATGTTTTTTTATCCGTTAACTGTTATTTTAAGTAGTGAAAAAACTAACTTTTTACACTAGATACTAAATTAAATGACTAACTAACTTACTATACAAATAAATACAAAAACAAAGGACACTTAAGCGTCGAAGTACTCGTCCGCATCACAAAATACAGATAGTACAGAAGTCAATCACATGTATGTACTTCACTTTTCATACCTACGCTCGGCGGAGGCGCTAGGGTCGTCAACTTTGACTTATGCACAAAAAACTATCGTGGTAGTGGCACTCATATCTAGTTGTTTGATTTATTGTTGAGCTTATTCTTTAATATTAAAACAAAACAATAAACATGGTATTACAATACAAAAAGTTTACAGAACAAAAACATATAAAATTTTACATTTGTCAATTTTCACTATCGAAAACACCTAATAACTTCAAAACGGATTACCCTATTTACACAATTTATTTTGCCTAAACCTAACAAATAACACTAAAAACAACACAATATCTACACAAACAAAACATCATGTTTTCAACTTACGTAATAGTTGCTGGCATGAATTTACCTTACAAAATAGCTACTTCGTTTATACTGATTCAAAATAGGAAACTATTATATTAATCGAGCATAACTAGCCATTTTTTTGTTGCTCCATTTCTGCACTTCATAGACGCGTTTCTCAAGCGGATGCCACGCACGCTCGCACTGCTCCCAACCCGTCTGAGATAACGTGTCCGTGAGCGGTGTGTATGTGTGCGTTGCTCGAGTGCACTTTGTATGTAGATTGACTTCTGTACTATCTGTATTTTGTATCCGCATCGTTGTCATCCGGAAACGTGCCCAGAAGACTGGCAGCGAAATTGTAAATTATTTTATTTAAATAGAACCAAGTTCATCTAACTTAACAGACAGCTGTGCTGCTGGGGAGTTTGTTGCGCCACTTCTTCATCCCAGCTAAGTATTAGGAAGTGTTGAAGGGCGGGCGGACTGTCTTGTGTAATTTTAACGTCCAAAAAGTGCTGACTCCCAGCCTAGTTTAAATAAATTACTTTTGATTTGACATATTTGTCATCATCATCATCATTACCTTTTTTTTTGGCTAGCTTTTTGTAGTTGACATATTGTCGTTGTCCGGAATGTTACCATTACCATTAATATATTATTTCATAGCACGGACTATAAAAGACACACAATACACCAGATAGATAATAGTCGTACATCAGATAAAAACAAAAATAAAAAGTGCAAAGTCCGATGTAAGAAATTAGCAGGAATGTGTGCCTCACGGCTGCACCAAAAAGGCCTAACACCGGTTTTCAACTGGACCTGATACTAACCTAATTCTTGAGAAAACCACGGCTATTTAACATCACGCTAGGACTAAAAGCGGGTACCTAGGTATATAGGATGGGTCGTACTTGCAAAATCTAGTACCAGGGCTTCCAAGTACGTCCACCTTAAAAACCCAGGGCCCAAAACCAGGGCTCGAGATACTTTCAAGTATTTTCTATCTGCATCAAAAATTAATCCATGACTTCATACAAATACGAAGTCCAATCGCGTAATCAAAAGCCCTGTTGTAAGCAAAAATACTTGCATAGGAAATTGACCCGCAAGTTCCTATAAATAAGGAGCACAATCGCGTTTACAAATAAATACTTTCACAAAGCATTAAAGTAAAAATACTTGCGTACGAAATTGTTCCGTAGTCTCTTACTGATAAGGAGCATGATCGCATTTACGAAAACTAACGCGGTTGAGTAGCTACGAAGTTGAGCGAGTAGCTGTATAAAATACTTTGAAGTCTTGCAAGTATTTCGGGTCTGTGCCTGGTGCACATACTTGGAAGCGAATACCTGGTGTAAAAACCTGGTTGCGTAAATACGTACCTTCCCTAGGAACCTACTCATTATAAGCTGATACTTGCTCTCAATTTATCTTTTCTTTATTTTTTTTTTCTTTCATTTCAACCCTTTCAAGAAAACTCTTGTGGAGAATTCTTAAGACTACACAGCAATTTCAAGAATACTCTTGTTGAGACTTTGCAGCAAGAATTACGTTAAAATAGAGTTAATAGGTACCTAGTTATTTAATTTCCTCGTCAAAGGCATAGCAAGAGTCGAAAAAACAACAAAATCTGATAAAACTCTAGAACTTTGCTTTCATGAAACGTAAGAAAAAAGTTGTCAGGAGCTAAAAATGAACATTAAATTAAAAGGAAACACTTCTTGAAAAAACGGTGATGAAGAAAATAACTTGTAAGAGCTTTTATATAGAAAAATGGCGTCTAAACGTTTACGACGGGAAACACCTTCGACGTGTGAAACAAATGACTTTTTCCTTTATATTTTGTGGAAGGAAATTCATGTGTAAGTAACAGGAAAAGTGGTAGACAGTCAAAGGGGGAACTGTGGAGAATAAGAAAACAACCGACTTCCAAAAAAGACACTATGTCTTTGTTCCGAAAAAGACGTAGTGTCTTTTTTGGAAGTCGGTTGTTTTCTTATTCGAAAGTAAAAATTTCATCAATGCATGACTAAACCAATACATACAGGGTGTGATAACACACATCACCAAGCCGAAATGTACAGTCAACAAAGGAGATAAGTATAAAGGAGCGTCGGATATAGTTGAAGTTTACTAAGACACCGACGGATGTCCTGGACTGAAATTTAATTTAATAAATGAGCTGTTTGTTTTCGACTAATAAAATAAACATTTTATTCAAGAACATCCCTCGGTTTCTTTGTAAACTTCAGCTATATCCGACGCTCCTGTATACTTATCTCCTTTGTTGACTGTACTATGTACCATAATTATTCCAGTAACAATTTTTTTCTATAAAAAAATTCGTAGCGCTGCTTTGTCTAAAAGTTTAGCTTCAATTTTCTCCGAAACGAAACACGTAACACATTCGACCGTCTCTTTCACATATTGTTTCTTATGTTCTGTATCCATTAAAACTAAAACAAATAGAAAGGTTCGCAGAAATAAGATATCTATTCTATCTTTTTGTTCCAAATTGCTGAGTGCTAGAACAAAGGAAAATCGACAAGTAGAAATAACTTTTTCATTAGTTTCACTCGAGTTTTGTTAAAAATTCCTTTAAATTTTAATATACCGCTTCCTACACCCATTGTGACCTAGTACCTAGACCTGTCATCCGCAAAATATTTCATCCGCGGATGAAACATTACCCTTTTCAAATTGTAAGGCGACGAATCATCCGCAAGTTCGGATGAATCGTCGCATAGCGGATGAGTAGTCACCTAAGTCCATTTCGCGTACATGTTTAAGTCCCATGTTTTTTTTTCCATGTAATAGGGTGGAGCCTATTGCCATCAACAGGACACAAATCTAGACTCCGGGATGCTACTGAGAAATTCCAGATGAAGAAACCAATGACACTTTGCCCGACCCGGGAATCGAACCAAGGACCTCTTACTCAACAGTAGCACGTGTGACTACTAGACCAACGCGGTAGTCCCACATTATTTAATAAACATAATACCATATTTTTTTATTAGGGTTCCGTACCTGAAGGGTAAAAACGGGACCCTACTACTAATGGGCGACTAGAATCAATTATATTTTGTTGTAATTTTTGACGTTCAAAAGTGCCTTTAATGTGCCTATTTGAAATGATTTGACTTTGACTAAGACTCCACTGTCCGTCTGTCTGTCTGTCTGTCACCAGGCTGTATCTCATGAACCGTGATAACTAGACAGTTGAAATTTTCACACATGATGTAACAACAAATAATAAAGTTAAACTTTAAAGGGGTATAAAAGAAAGGTTTTTTTCGGCGTTTTATGCCTTGTGGTACGGAACCCTTCGTGTGCGAGTCCGACTTGCACTTGGCCGGTTTTTAATGTTGATAGAATGTGGCACTTTTAGAAAATGAGCCTAATTCTTATTCAATTATAGTTAGAACATAATAAATTAGCTGTAAAACATTAGATACAAAGATAAAAAAAATCTCTAATACTTTTTCTTTGCATCATTCTCTTCAGAATATAGCCCTCCTCAGAGCAAACTTTCATGAATTGTGTCAGAAAAACATCTCTGTAACTCTCAGACGAGTAGTCAAGTAATTAATTAAATTTTCTTCCGCACTGTAGATGAGGAGAGGTATACGGTGCCGTAATTCAGCAATGTCTTCCATTCACAATGTTAAGTCAATATTTTCGCTTCACACACATTCCCATCTACATCATTTATATTGACACGATTGTGTTTGTTTAGACTTCATTTTTATTTGATGGATTATTTTTATTCAATTATACTTTATGTAAAATTTGTTTATTGGAAAACGTTATATTTATAACTAGCTGCGCCACGCGGTTTCATCTGCATAAGTTTCGATCCCGTGGGAATATCGGGATAAAAAGTAGCCTTGTTAATCCAGGGTGTCAGGTATCTCCATACAAAATTTTAGCAAAATTGGTCCAGCCGTTTGAGCGTGAAGAAATAACAAACATATAAACACACCCCCACACACACTCACAAACTTTCGCCTTTATAATATTAGTGTGATTTGTTTATTGGAAATCCTCTTGGTTTTAGACTTACGAGCTGAGGGCTTACGAGTCACAGATTGTATGCGGTTCTCACCATCATTATGGCTTATATCTCACGGGGAAACCATGGTGGCGCAACCATGGTTGCCCTGCCAGCAAAAATGTACAGCTTCATGGGGGGTATCTCACCAGGCGTCCAATCGGATGCGCAACCAACCATACATTTTTTGGCAGTGCGACCAAGGTTGCGCCGCCAATGGTGTCCTAGTGAGATAGGGCCCCTAGACCATTTATTCCGGGAGGTTTATGTGTAACTATGTATAACACATTCATATTTAACTTAGATGTAGTAGGTACAGAAATCTTGATCTAAATCTGGGCAATGGTGACATGTCAATACATGTCACCATTGCCCATTGCAAAGAAGAAAGTCGCTAGTTTTATATAAATTATTTTGTATACAGGGTTACTTTTCAAAGACCATCCATTTTTTTACATGGTGTTCTACCCATGAATATAAACAACTTTCACTATGGGACCAACTCTGATTTACGAAAAAAAATCTGCTGTTTCATACAAAACTTCAATACCTACTTGACCAAAATGTATGAAACAGCAGATTTTTTTTCGTGATTTCAGAGTTGGTCCCATAGTGAAAGTTATTTATATTCATGGGTAGAAAACCATGTAAAATTTGGATGGTCTTTGAAAAGTAACCCTGTATTTAAACATGTTATTGATGTTGCCTTTTTTTCACCTAGTAAAAGACTGAGTCGGGCTATCAAAACAAAACACAATCTGTAACTTAAACGTTAACCTATACGTTCTTAGACAGTTAATTCAGTTGCAAGTTACCAGTCCATTCTACTGTTCGTCTACTAACAGTAAACACATGTTTGCCGTGTACCGCATATGGCTGGGCTCGGCTGTAATGTAATGCCCGTGCCATGTACTGGCAATGGATGGACATTAACCGCTAGACTGCCGTCTCACGGCAAACATCGCTTGTCGTGTCAGTGTCGGTAAAACGGACTTGGTATTGAATGTCGTTGAAAGCGCTTTTTACTTTTAAAAGCATGGAAAATAAGCATGCTTTATCGACTACTCTCATATAATCCACATACCATCGTCATTCGCTTCGTCTGTCGCTTATCGTTCACAGCCAGAACAAGAAATTTCACGTGAAAGCTAGTGAATGATAATAAATAAAGATAAATTTATTTCTCTTCCACAAAGGTGCCTTAAAAATAAAATATGAAGACACTAAATCCGATAAATCCTTTGTGAGAGACACCCAACCAACCCCTCCCCCCCCTTTAAAATGATTGAGTATCGATAAAATAAATAGGTAAAAGTTTACCTTAAAATTAAGAGTTCAAGTTGCTGTTAACAAGGTAATAAATATGTTTTATAAAACTAAAACTAAATTATAAATATTGTATCAGACACTACATCAAATAAATTGAGTTCCAGCAAATAACGCAGAACAACATTATTTATTTATTTACCAGAACTCAAAGCAAAAGTTTTCTCCGAATCAGCGCTCTAGTTTAAATTCAGTAACGCTTCATACTAATTATGTTAACTAACTAGAATCTAAATAAGTTGATCGTAATTGTTGAATATTAATATTGTTTAATTACATTTAAACTCTTTGTTGTACTTTCATATTTAATTAATATAAGGGACGAAGTATTTTGAGAAGATATTGAATCTATGAATTTGTTTGGAACTTTATCGAATCCGCTAATTATGTTGTAGTCGTAATATTTATTATTTAGTTCAAATTCAAATTTATTTGCTTGTCACAGGTGGAAAGTTATTATCATAATTATATAAAGATCGCTGTAACTATAGGGCGTACAATATTTACCAGTTACCTATTTAAAATCTATTTTATCATTAATATTATTATTCATATCAACAGAAAATCTCTTCAATATTCTACCACATGGGCGTCCAAATAAGTTGATAAGTTTTATTAAAAGGTCAAATTAGGGATGTCAGTCAGAAATAAAATAATATAAATAATAATTGAATTAAATTTCTATGTCAAAGTGTCATTTAAGTAGGTAGTCATTTAAATTATTTAAATTCGTAGCATTTATTACATAAAAATTCTTTAAATTACTTCTTAAATCCAGCCAAATCTAACTCTCTAATTGACTTTTTAATTTAATTATGTTAATTAAAGTCCCTTATACTAATTAAAGTATAAGTACGAGAATTCATTTCTAACACACTTAACCTATTTTACAATTTAACACTAAAATATACATATTATATACAAGTATATAATTTACTTACTTCCCGTGGGTGTCGTAAAAGGCGACTAAGGGTCTTACCGGAGAATGGGCAGCAGCGTTCTCTATTTATTCCACCATCATACCATACTGCGATCGCCAACCCGCCTGCCAAGCGTGGCGATTATGGCAAACCCCCCCAAAATTGGGGGAGGCCTATGTCCAGCAGTGGACGTCTATCGGCTGAAACGACGATATAATTTAAAAAAAAGGAAAAGAAAAAGGCAGGAGCACATTGGGCATCAAAAATTCGTCCGCATCACTGTCAATGGGATAAGTAACTAAAAGACTGGCAGCATTACCACGTCGGATGGCAATGCTTATTCGTTGGGCTAAAAATAGCCCAGTCCTCTCTGGTCATGTGGAGAGTCAACCAACTGCTTGGCGATGTCCCGAAATATTTGATGAGCACTCGGACCCCAAGGCCCTAGTGTTTCAACCCCAAACGGCTCAAACATATAGCTCCCAATAAGGTTGTTATATTTGCGCCGTTTGAGGTTTTCTGCTCCTGCAGCACCCGCCCCAGCACAGCTCACCGTGCTAGAAAGATGGGATGGCGCGAGGGTGTCGACACAATGTCGCTAATTATGTTATTTTTTTTTGTTGTTGGCTTGTTCCCCAAGCCGGGCTGTTAAGTTTTTTTTTAATTATGTACTTTTATATTATTTTTTTTCCTCTCCTTTTTTGCATATGGTTAATTGCCTTTGTAACTGGTTTCTGGATTTTTACCTAATTACATAACTGTCGCGATGTGGTACTATATACCTCTGCCAACCCCTTTGGAGAATAAGCCGTGATGTTATTTTTGACGACTTCTTTGAGAATTTTTTTGTTGCGAAATATAACAATCAAAAACGACCTACAAGAAACCAACTCATAACTCGAGTACAAAAACAATCTCATAAACTAAGAAGAATATTGAAAGCTTCTACTCGGAAGCTGTAGAAACGCCGCCAAGTCGCCAAGACTCGTAAAGACTCGCCAAGTTTCGTAACAGGCTTACGAAATACGTTGACAACGGCGACTACGGACTGTTAGTTGGCTTTGCCTGCAGGTACCTATTTCGTCACTTTATTATTGCTTGAACTGTTTTGTTGTTATCGTGTTGAAAGAGGAGGGTAGTTTGTTAAGTTTTGATTGTTTCACTTAGGTAGGTACTTTTGGAAGAAAATTGTCGCCGTGGTGTGAGTGTAGTAGAGGTGGAGAACGCTGTGTCCTCACGCACCTACTCGTTGAGAAATGTATATGTTTGCAACCTTTGCTTTGGCTCAAAACTTTATGATTGATTTATGAAACTCAATATGGATAGCTAGTATCTTACCCCTTTATTTATAAACGTTGATTAAAGTTAAGTGACGTATAAACGCCAAAAATGTGTGGTTAAGTCTTAAGTCGCTAATCATTACTTCACTTTAGCAACCCTTTCTGTGTAGTGCTCCAACTTTGTATTTTACTCTATTAAATGTTTATTGCATAAATAAAATACAGCCTAAAAAATATGCAATAAAGTTATTTAAAAATGTGTTAATAAAAATTTCAGATATTTTGATCATTTCAATTTTAAACTCAACATTCCATTCAAAAGCATAATAAGTATTGCGAAATGGAATCGAAATAAACATTTAAAACGTCGATTATCCATTAAACGAGAGAATACTAAATATTACATTTTACGAAACCTACATTACAGTGACTGTGATTGATAGTACAGTATCCCACTTGTCAGCATCGGTTGAAGGGTTCGTGATGAATATCCACTTACAACTTTCCACTATCTACGAAATATCTGTGTGCTGCGAAAAGTGGATATCTTAAATTCTTACTAATGCAATATTTTGACATCCCACTTCCTATCTAGACATTTCTCAACTAAGCACTGAGGCTACGAACTATTTTGGCCTTTTTAGGTACTAGGAGAACTGGTTGCCTAGTGGCCGCGGCTTACGAGTTGTAGGTCGTAGGTTCGAAACCAGACAGGCACGTCTGATTGATTGTAGAAAGATTTCTACAATCAAAAAGATTTTTTTGTCAAAAATGAAGAAAAGAAATGTCACTTTGTATAGAAAGCTATGTGTCTACTCTTCGTAGAGATAGAAGTGTTCATGCTACGCGTGCAGGTAGTCTGTGGTGTACCATTTTCATAATACAATAAATACATACATAAAGTATATTATACTAATCTAAATAAATATATACATATAACAATAAACATGAAACAGGAGCAAAGAAAAATATAATGATGATGTTTAAGGAGAGGAAGTGCTTTTTTATCATAATTTTAAAAGTGGACAAAGATTGAGCACGCCTTACCGACAAGGGCAAGTCATTCCAATATATTGACATTTTTCATTTTATACAAGATGGATTTTTAAGATTGTGCAGATTTGAGATTGTCCTGTAGCTACAACGGTTAAGGTAACCGGCTACAGGAAAACGGTCTCAATTAGGAGACTGTCCTTATATTTTTGAGGATTTTTTTTGTCAGCAAGAAAATGGGCCGTTTTCATAAAAACTTTTTTTTTATGCCATTTGATCCTGTTTCTTATAAGGGTCAAACAACTCTATTGGACCAATAGGGGTTTGAGTACTAAAAAAGTCATATAAATCATTTCTATTATGGATAGATTTCTGAAACTTTATTTTTCAGAAGACCGCAATATTTTTATTTTTCATCTTAGGAAGCTTTTATTAAAACACCATCTTCACTATAGCCTATTATTCTACTCTAGTCTATAATTTAGATTGTTGCCTTCATTAACATAAGACGTCGCTCCGTAGCACTAATGAAGAGTCAACAGTTCACGCTTGCAAGACTACATGCCTAACATAATGTTGGGCGTAGCGTTCGTAGCAAATGCCTATCGTAGCGGCTCGCGTAGCAATGTCGACGTAGCACATGCCTGGCGTAGCAGGCCGCGTAGCAAGCCGCGCCTGTCATTGCCTTTCTAAGAATGAAGTCTGTGCTTATGGATGCACTAGTCAACAGCTTGAATTCGTTGGTGGGTGTGGCTGATATACAAGCTATTGTTTATTTATTTAGTATTTATATATTTTTTTAGTGATTCAGACTATTATTTATAACGAAAACGGGCGTAAAATTTTATGAACAGACCTTTGGACGTGTAGATATTGTGAAAAAACTAGCTTTTGCCCGCGGCTTCGCTCGCGTTAAGTATTATTAAAAAAAACTAATACATTTACATCCTCCATCATCCCTTATTTTATCCCCATGGGGGTTGAATTTATCAAAATCCTTTCTTAGGGGATGCCTACGTCATAGTAGCTATATGCATGCGAAGTCTCAGCCCGATCGGTTTAAAATTGACAAAGTTTCATACAAACTTTCACCCCCTATTTTATCCCCTTGGGGGTAGAATTTATCAAAATCCTTTCTTAGCGGATGCCTACGTCATAACATCTACCTGCATGCCAAATTTCAGCCCGATCCCTCCAGTGGTTTGGGCTGTGCGTTGATAGATCACTATGTCAGTCAGTCACCTTTGAGTTTTATATATTTAGATTACTGAATGTATTTATTCAAATTATTGAGATATTTGAATTCTTGAATAAATATTCTATCCCTGTACGGTAACAATTTTGCCATTTTCATACTCCGAGAGTTGTTTATTTACGCTCAAAGATGCGTTAAAATTTGGAAGTTTCGACGCTCATAACTTTCAAACCATTTTTTTTAATTCTGTGGCCGTGTAAAGCTAAATAATAACGAGACAAGTAGATATTAATTTTAATTTTAAATGTACACTGTCAAAAAGTGGAGTAAACTTCACACGAGATGTTAATTTATATAGGTTCTTGTATGTATTGGAAAAAAAATCTCTAGTATAAATAGTATTTTTTCTGTACTAGTGGCAAAACAAAAATATCCGATTTTGTCATAATATTCCAGATAGTTTTATTAGGTACCAATATCAGTTCTGGCTTTTCTGGCAATTAAGGTATTTCTTGTATTCTCGGAAACCAGGATCGGGAAACACTGTCTGTTTTCTCGCAATCCTGAACAAACAATCTGATAATATCATAGCTGATAATATCAAATATTCTGTTACCAAGCAAGTTTTTAAAACATGTTTTTTTTTCGCGGTTCTATGTATTTATTACTGAATTTCTAAGCATAATCAACCAATAATGTTTCCACTGCTGGGACACAGGCCTCCTCTCAGCGAGAGGGAGTGGGCCGTAATCCACCATGCGGGCCCAGTGCGGGTTGGTGGTTATCACATGTCTTCGAATTTTTGGTTTTAGGACATGCCGGTTTCCTCACGATGTTTTTCTTCACCGTTTTGAGAGCAGTGGTGACAAAATAATTTACACAAAGTAAAGCGCCTGTCTGGGATCGAACCTATGACCTCTAACCTCGTAAGTCGCGGCTGTTACCACAAGGCCACCACTGCTGATTTGCTAACACTAACTAAAATATTGTTTAGTATAGGAATTAGTGCGTTGAATTCATGCAGAAATAAACAATCTATTTCATTGACAAACATGTATATGTTAAACCAATTCCACTTCATCTATAACTGAGCACTGCTAACACTCACTTTAATATTATTTACCTTTACTGCGTTACAATCGTGTTTTACAATTATAAACAAAAATAAACAATTTTTTTCATATTTCCTTCTCATTACTAAGCAACACAGTATCACAACTACCACCCACACATCCCAAAATCCAATTATAACTCATTATTCCACCTACGACTTTATTTAGTTACCACGGTAACTCGCCCCACTAACCCGCATATTACAGGGTAAGCGTAAGCGTAAGGGTCAGCGGGGTAAGCGGGGTAAACAGTAAGTTCTGCCTCGGTTTGTCCCAATTACCCAATCGTTTGTTCCGACCTGCTGGCTGGAAGGGAATTAGTCTACGTTCACCGGAGTGAGTAAAACAATCACTATGTAGGTGGAAACTGAAAGTTTTATAGCTATGTGTTTGTAGCTTTGTTCATTACAGTGTTAAAGTAAGCACCGAGTATCCGAATTTTACTACCCACACCTAAAGGTACTTACTTTACATATCTCGGGACCACGGGGTCCCGGTCCTTTGGAAGGCGTACGAGGGGCCGAAGCCAACTCGCAGAGGCCCCATAGGAAATTTTAATGAAATGCGGCACCAACCGACGGTTATCCCTGTATGCACTATGCAAGTGCACCCAAAGAACCCCCGATTGGTGTAGGACTATTGCAGGATATGGAAAAATAAAAAGTTAGATTACAGGCTAAAGTGGACTGGTTACCAAGAACTATGGAAGAACTTATGACCCCTGCCTGATCAATGTTTTTTATATACACGGATAAAATGGCAGGAGGTGACTTGCACACTCAATAACGGGCCCCCGGAAACGGTCGCTAGCACATAGTGACGTAGCGGCAAGGGGGCAACATGTCCTGAGGTGCTTATGAGGAGTGAAGAGGTATTCCACGGCTATCAGGACAATCACGGAGTAATATATAGTACTTATCTCTTACTCATTATTATCATAGCCTGCTTCATCCCACTGCTGGGAAAGCTGGACTTTCAGCTCTTTCGATCCAGGGCTAAAGTAGACCACTGGTCGTACGTTTTCGCCAGCTCGTCCCGTCATTTTCTACGGGGTCTGCCGCGACGCCTTCTGGCTGTATCAGGCCCACAGCTCATTGGGCATACGGCAAACGTGGACAGTCTGGTCCCATTCCAGCTTAATTTCAATGTTTGTGTATTTATTTTTTACATAAATCACACCAGATTTAGGATAGTAAGCGTCTCAAAAACGACCCGGAAAATAAAGCAACGTGGCTTTATATTGTGCGATCAAAAATGGAAAGCACGAGATTCTGATCAGCTCTCGTGGAGCCAGGCCTATTAATTGAGTTAAAAATAATGATAGAATGATCCCTTGTTGGACTCTCAGGCGCTAAGCAGACGATGGACATTTTCATATGGAAGTTCCATCAGTCTATTTGTCCTTCGTGTGCGCTATTGCAATAATGTTCCCACTACTGGAACACAGGCCTCCTCTGGGTGAGAGGGAGTGGGTCGTAATCCACCACGCAGGCCCAGTGCGGGTTGGCAGATGACGATAGAACGTATGGAAATCCCAGCAGTCTATTGTCCTTCGTGTGCGTTATTGCATAACGACGGTAAAAAGGAAGTAGGGCTAAGCGACATTTTGGTCTTAAATGAGTTATCCTGCCATCCTACGTAAAATTTTCCGCCCTTTCGAATGCGCTTACTCCCATGACTCTACGATGACTTTTTTTGGAGTTTATGCCCTAGCAAAAAACATTTTCACGCCAGTTTCTCTAAAATTTAAAACTTTGAACGGCTCTCCTGAACATTTCATTTTTTGTCGCTTATACCCTATTTCCTCTTAACCGTCTATATATTTCCATTGTCCGCGGACAAATTGTCCATCGTCTGCTTAGCGCCTAACCTTATTCAATGCTTTTAACCAATAAATCCAAGATCAAAAACGATACTTGATTTTCCATGAGATTCAATTAACACGCAACAATACCTCCCCTTTTTAGCCGACTTTGAAACTGACAAGTCGTTTCTATAAAACAAACGAATAAAAATAAAAGATTTGTCCTGGCCGCGGTGGAAAGTAATGGATTTTGTAGGGAAGTCGCTTTTTTATTTTTCTATTTCGCTCAACGTAGTTATTGACAACAAGGAATCCTCACTTCGCTGTAAATGGGGACGGTGGCGTCCACGTACATACGAGTGTAGGGTTGGAAGATCGAGTTTTCTTGTTATTTTTTACTTTTGTAAAAATTATCCCTCATTTGGGACATAAAATAGCGAAAAGTGGGAGTACTGTTAACGATGATTTCCACGGATTTTCCAATCTTTAAACGATATTAAATCTTGGACACAGTATTCAAAGTCTATATTCCCAAGCCGCGCACAGCAGCTTGACCGCGGGCGTCTTCCGCGACGACACGCGATCGTAGCCGAAAGTATGCTGCGACACGCGTACGGCTCCGTTCGCCTGTCGTCGTATCCGATCGGATCCTTTCGGCAACCATGAAGACCCCTGTCTTTTAAACTTAACAATTCTAATGATGTTTTTACATAATTATTATTTAATCTAAATGATGTCACCTAAGAGTAAAGTGTTGTGTAAGATATAATAATAATAATAGTATATTTATTTCCCAAAAATACAGATAGACGATATTTACATAAAACATTTGGATGCTGCAGAAATCTGTACACAATAGATTAATCTCTGTCTCCTAAACTAGGGTCTCCTGTATCTTAAGAGACATAAATCTAATCCTACCCAACACTTTTCTCTCACCCGTTCATCCCTACCCGCAAGTTGTCACCTAGACAGCTCTTGTCATCGCGGGCTACGATTTTATGAGCATCCATCGATTTTACATAAAACTAAGCACCTTGGCACACCCCTAGCAAGGTAATAGTCTACCTAACACGAAGGAGAATGTTTTAAACTTCGGCTAGCGGGTGTTACTGTAAAATAAGGTGGATTTATTTTTAAACGTTTAAAGAAGATATAAAGGCGATGTATACGCTAAACATCGCTTGCATCATGATCATAATATACAGCGTGGAAAGTTGGAGGCTGGAGGGGAGGTGCTCTAAATATTGATGCTACTTTTTACTCCAAGGAAAGATTCGATTTCCTTCAAAAGTAAGTAAAAACAAATAAAAGAATAATAAACAATACACATTTTTTCTTTCTTTCTTTATTTTAACCCCCGACGCAAAAACGACGGGGTGTTATAAGTTTGACGTGTGTGTGTGTGTGTATATGTGTGTGGGGGGAGGGGGGGGTGAGTGTGGGGGGTGTTTGTGGGTGTGTGTGTGTGTGTGTCTGTGGCATCGTAGTTCCCGAAAGGATGAACCGATTTTGATGTTGTTTTTTTGTTAAAAATAAACATTCAAACAATTTTGAAGAGTCGCTTGCCTGTAGGTACGGGAAAAAAAACCAACCTAAATGCGAAAAATAAAACTGTATATTTCTGACATCCATCGATAGGATAAAATCTCTCTAATAAACTTTTAATCTTAAATTTAATGCAGATCATAATCTTTCCATCCTGTATACGGTAAGTAGGTATGGTAAACGATGCTGTTATCAATCTTATACAGCTCTCATAACTGCTAAGTAGTCGATAACTCTTGAATTTATTTATGTAGGTTTATTTACTTACAACATAGTTGGTAAAAGGTTAAGCAGATGATGATTTACTTACACAATGGTGGTTGGTCGAAACCATCACGTCGTTTTGAACACACGAAATTCGATTGCTGAGTGCAGATGCTTACCCTGAAAAGAAGAGAAATATATAATTAATATGCATATTGTTAAAATCCAACTACTTTTTATTACAATAATATATTATTATTAATTTTAACTGTAATCATGAATTAAGTGGGAACAGGGCGTGCAATTCTCCTTACAAATTAATTCCCCTTTTTTCTTCCTGAATAATAATAATAATACTTAATAAAAACTTTATTGCATAAAAGGTGTTGCAGTAAATACATTAAAACAGTTGCACTTTACAAATGAACACTGGTATACAACATAAATGGTTGGGGTACCTACTGTCCTCTTAGATAGGCTACATAATAGCCTGTAGTAAAGAGAAACAGTGCCGTATCCCTCAAGAATGGAGAAATCAATTGCTTAGTGTTTAAAATAAAAAAATGATGATATTAGTTTTAATAACATAAAACAAACAAATATGGAATATGCCTGAAAGTATTAAAGTCTATATCAGATATGAGTAAGTTTGCTGTGTGGGTGTATGTGTATGTGGGTGTGGGTGTATGTGTGTGTGTGTTTTTGTGTTTTGAGAGTATGAGAGCGTGTATACTTATGATAGTGTAAAAGACAAATGATTCAGTGTGTATGCCTATAGATATATAATGCCTCTAGAGCAATATTTTTTTTAGGTCTACTGTAAATACGTCCATGTCATTTTCTTTTTTTCAGAAACTAATTAGTAAAGAAAATAAGACCCTCTAAAAATTACAAAAAATGTCCTATTTTTACCGCAGTGATTAGAGGCTTCATCATAAGGATGGTCTTCCTTTTATTTCTGACTATGTTATTTAGCAAAAAATAATCCTTATGATGATGCCTTTCGATCGGTATGATAAAGCTACAGGATATTTTTTTTTTTCGTGTAGCGGGTTCGATTCCCGGTTCAACCATGTAATTATTTAAAAATCTATGAATTCAGTTTAAATTATTTTTTAAATTAAAACAATGTCTTCTTTCAGTAAAATGTTCCATCTATAATATTCAAGGTTCTTTCCCTCCATGTGGCATAGCCGTGGAACGCCCTGTATAATAGAACAAATTCAAGCTGAACTCTAACCTGAAAATAACCCAGTCATACTGCACTACATTATAAAGGACAACATTTCTCAGCTACGACCATAACCGGTTCCTTTATATGCCTACAATAATAATATCTAGACCCGTCCTATCATCCACCGTTGTTGTTTGAAAACCTATAATAAAAATCCGTTTGAACCCATTTCATCATTATAGCTTGACAGCAAAGAGGGCAATAGAAATCGGTTATCAGGCTAACTGGAGAGGCTAGGCGTTCGTCAATGATTCCAGTTCAATGAACTCGTTATTGCCTCGGCGAGGCAACACTGGGCCACTCCACGTCCTCTTGTTTTATGTACCGACTAGTATATTGCTTATCCTATGTGGTTGCTGTATACGGAGATTAATTGTTACTGGGAAAAGCCCGGGATTAACTATGGGCAACATTCAGCATGGTAATTACGTAATACACTATCAGTAGCAATGGATTTCATTTTGAGAGTTCAACAATGTTCATTGCGTTCTTTAAGTTGTTGAGCGGACATATTTTTGAACATATGAAGCAATGGATTAGCAATATCTTGAAAAATTACTCAGATTGAGATTGATAGTGTGTTACGCAATTAGAAGGAATGGCGAAACGGGGGTCCTGTTTCGCCATTTCTTCTTAGGGGTAGTCAAATTGGAAATGGCGACTCTACTTGGCTTATTTATTTTTAATATGATGTGTCAATGTGATTCCGATAATAATCCTAGTTACAGAATTAACTATTTCAATCTAAGAAATATGATCACTGATCAGCTCTAATACCAAAAGCCGAGATACCATACCGGAGGATACGGTCCTCCGACTTCCATAATTATGACTTTATCTTTTTTAGTCTCGTTATCTAGATTCATTAAGTCGGGGGTTTTAAATTATTTTATCCTTTTCAAATTACTTAAGTACATTTAATTTTATCATTATTTGTCGGGGCTTTTTTAATTTTTTATTTCATGCTTTTTGTAGGGACTCCTTAATTTTTGTATTTCATTTCTTTTATTTTCTTGCGTTTTAAGATTCGGGTAATTTGGTGTTTAATCAGGTTTTTTATCTGTCAAAAAATATTTACTAATTTATACTTAGTTGAAGAATTTCCTTTTTCTAGTTCTTCCTTTAGTTATTCAACTTTCGTACAAGTATTCATAGCTATTAAATATCTTAGGTATTTCAGATCTAGTTTATAAAATGGGACTGCGACACTATCTGATATAGAAATACGTTTGTTATGTAGGATAATTCCATTCGTAATAAAAATGGTCAAACTCAGTGGTCATCACTCCACTTTCCTTCAATCTAGGGCATTGATCAGACAAAAAAATAATTTTCAAGTTTTTAGTTTTCATTTCGTTAGTTAATATTCCTCATTCCCTTTCAACATAGTGTACATTATACTACTAGTCAAGCCCTTGCATTTGATACATAGGTACCTATATTGAAGGAGTTGTGAAAAAAAAAAAAATGTAATTCGCCATTTTGTGGTGGCGGCCATCTAGGATTTGAAATTTGTAATAGTGTATTCTACTAGTCAAGCCCTTTCATTTGATACCCATATTAAGGGAGTTGTGAAGAAAAAATAATGTAATTCGCCACTTTGAGGTGGCGGCCATCTTGGATTTGAAATGTATCACAGTGTTTAGTTGGTATTTTACTATTCAAGCCCTTTCATTTGATTGATACCCATATTGAGGGAGTTGTGAAAAAATAATTAATTCGCCATTTTGTGGCGGCGGCCATATTAGACCGATTTTCATCAAACAAAATCAAAATCGGTTCATCCGTTCGGGAGCTACGACACAAAATACAGATAGTACAGAAGTCAATTGTCTGTGTGGTGCCGGACTTAAAGAATACCACCACCCCTTACTTCCCGTGGGTGTCGTAAAAGGCGACTAAGGATCGTACCGGAGAATGGGCAGCAGCGTTCTCTATGTACCACCATACCATACTGCGATCGCCAACCCGCCTGCCAAGCGTGGCGATTATGGCAAACCCTCCTAAAATTGGGGGAGGCCTGTGTCCAGCAGTGGACGTCTCGACAGCGACAGAAGTCAATCTATACATACAAAGTGCACTCGAGCAACGCACACATAGACACCGCTCACGGACACGTTATCTCGGACGGGTTGGGAGTAGTGCGAGCGCGGGTGCTATCCGCTTGAGACACGCGTCTGTGAAGTGCAAAAATGGAGCAACAAAAAATGCATATCTAAGCTCGATTTATATAATAGTTTCCTATTTTGAATCAGTATAAATGAAGTAACTTTTTTGTAAGGTAAATTCACGCCACCAACTATTACGTAAGTTGAAAACATGATTTTTTGTTTGTGTATATATTGTGTTGTTTTTAGTTTCATTTGATAGGTTTAGGTCTAAAAAAGATAGGGCAAAATAAATTGTGTAAATAGGGTAATCCGTTTTGAAGATATTAGGGATTTTCGATAGTGAAAATTACAAATGTAAAATTTTATATGTTTTTGTACTGTAACCCAGTGGCGGATTAGCCACGTAGCAAGAGTAGCCAATGCTACGGGCCCTGCGCATTTGGGAGCCCCGCGCACCTACGCTTTCTGACCGTAAAAATATCGATTTAGATAGATACAAGCTTAAAAATATTTTTCAAATCAATGTAGGTATCAAAATGTTCAACAGCCATCACTGCAGTGGTGAACGTTCTTTATTCTTTCTAAAAATGAGTTAAGGAACACGATGCGCCAACAACGTCTTAATCACCTCACTTTGATGAATATTAAATACGATTTGCTTAGACAAGACGTTATGAATAGCAGTATTTCTAAATTTACCCAAATTAAATCCAGAAAAGTTTTTTGTAACAGTTTTGTTTTATTATTACCATAAAGTTGACGACCTAAAGCAAAACCCTTGATAAAATTTGCTACAGGCCCCGCGCTGGCTTAATCCGGCACTGCTGTAAACTTTTTGTATTGTAATTACTATGTTTATTGTTTTGTTTTAATATTGTAGAATAAGCTCAACAATAAATCAAACAACTAAATACGAGTGCCATACGACGATAGTTTTTTGTGCATAAGACAAAGTTGACAACCCTAGCGCGTCCGCCGAGCGTAGGTATGAAAAGTGAAGTACATATATGTGATTGCCTTCTGTACTATCTGTATTTTTTGACTACGATGCCACAAACAGACACACAGACACGTCAAACTTATAACACCCCGTCGTTTTTGCGGAACCACCGTTTCCGTTATCCGTTTCTGTGTAAGTAAGTGATTATCCTGCACAAGTCGCAATAAATATATTCTTTCTTTTTATTTCGTTTCGGATTTCATTGCAGTATAAATTATTTTCATCGCCAATTAGCAACAGAGCTTCGCTATCGGAAAAATACAACGAGATATAAAACAATGTGAAAGATAAAAAGGCAAATAGGTACGTAGCGTAGGTGTTGCGAAGTGGTATCGTTTTCAACTGATATATCGTATTACTTTTTTAACGTCAGGATTGATTTCGAAGTATCCAAGTTAAGAAGAGCTGGTTCTGAAAATACAGTTTGTTTTATTTTTGTTCTGGGGGCCTAAAAAGGCCACTTTGGAGAATCATAAAAGGATAACATTATGAATCGTAATATGGCGAAGACAGTCCGTGTTTTTCTTTTTTTCGCTGCACTACGTACTGCAGGTATAATCAAAGAGATTGGGATTGGATTTGGATCGGATTGATTGGTATTTTAGCATAGACCAAAAAAAAATTACTGAAAAATGCTTCACCAATGGGATTTGATACGATTAACTTAAGGGCACACCGAGCTTCTAGCGGTAATCGATTTTAGGTATTCTATGCGCTCCGTGTATGTGTGCGTGAGGCACACTGGCAAGAGAGCGAACGGCTAGACAGATAAGAGCACTGCGCGACTCGCGCGCCGCGCGCGACGAGCCGTGCGCCGATCGACTAGCGAGGTGCTACCAATAGTTACAAAATAATGAAATAAACGTTTTGAAATAGGTACTTTTATTGGAAAAATTCACGATATGAAACCTTTTTCAGATTTTATGCAATTTTTAAAATTTATAATTTACCGTCGTTAGGTAGGTAGGTATCTGATCAATGAAAAATGAATATTAGGTATTTACTTAGTAGAATAATACTATTACAATTAATTACCTTTTATGATAATTATTCTAAGTACAATAGAAACTTAAAAGTGATCTCAATAACGTAAAATAACATAATGGCTGAATAAATAGTGTAAAAGTCCCAGTAGTCGACCCTATATTTTCAATTTCAAATTATTTATTCTTCAAAGTAGATTCAATAAAATACTTTTGTTACTACGTAGTAAGTTTTTGCAAGCAGATTCTATTGAATTTCTGATAATGAAGTTACATGGTAAGTACTTTGTTCGTTATGCCAAGACGTTACATAGCCACACAAAAGATGCATTCCGTATGAAAATATAATGTAAGAGCGCCGACTTCTGTATGGAACATGTTGTTTCAGGAAGAAAGAAGCCAGCAAAATTGTTATTTCCGATATCATCGATTAGTACTTTCACTATGGAACCATCTCTGAAATCACGAAAAAAAAAAATCTGCTGTTTAATACAAAAGTTCAAAACCTACTTGACCAAAGTCAAAGTTAAAGCATTTATTTCAAATAGGCACATAAAAGGCACTTTTTAACGTCAAAAATTATATTAAAATAGAAATGATTCTAGTCGCCCCTTCCAAAATGTATGAAATAGCTTTTTTTTTTCGTGATTTCTGAGTAAAAATTTGGAACCAGTAAAAAAATCACGTGTGTAGTTATTTTAAACTTTTTAGAGAATCTGCTGTTACATTTGAAGTCGGTTAAAATTTTTTTGATAAAAGATATTTTAACACGTGTTACAATTTTATAACTTTTCCGCTTCTCTTCTGGCATAACAGTCGCGGAAGGCATAGCTTTTTTTCGTTTTGCTGACTCTTTCTTGTCTATCGCGTCTAAAATATATTGTGTTTGTGGCTCACGAATTTCTATTTTTCTGTCCAGCCTTGAATCAATTATTTCTAGTAGAAGACAATCAAAGTAAAATGCTTTTAATTTTGTTTCCATACTGTTCTTCCAGAATTCGTTATCTCTTTTTATTGTTTCTATTTTCATATCTTTTTCTGTCCATATAACAAATAAACATAATTCTTTCCTAGTAATGTGGAGCTGACCCTGCAGCTGGTAGAACCAATCGTGTTGTTTATTTATTGTCAAGTTCCCATTCTTCTCGAGTTTCCAGAAACTAATTTGTTTTTGTGCTATACCTTCCTTGACTGTTATGTCCTTAGCCGAATACGGACACTTAACTTCAATAATTTTATCACCTATTAGTCTGTCTGGACTTGCCGCCAAAAACGGCAGTTCAGGATCGACGAATAGGCCACATTTCTGTATACCGTTGAAGTAAGCTTCTTCGTCGAGTTTTAGTACTTCAGCCAATTGTAGGGCGTAGGTTCGAACCCAGACAGGCGCTTTACTTCAGGTAAATTATTTCATCACCACTGCTCTCAAAACGGTGAAGGACACATTGTGAGGAAACAAAGGCATGTCCTAGAACCAAAAATTAGTAGACAATAACATGTGACATCCACCCGCACTGGGCCCTCGTGGTGGATTACGGCCCACTCCCTGTCACCGAGAGGAGGCCTGTGTCCCAGCTGTGGGAATATTATAGGCTGATTATGCTTATGCCTGTGAGGAGCGAGCTGCTAAAGCAGCCAGCGAGGTGTAATGAATAATATTCATGGGTAGAACACCCTGTGAAAAGTAGAGTAGTGATCAAAAATTGCCCAGCATAATATTATGGCTATTAGGCTATATATTTCCAGTATAAGCTGATCTCATTGTACGGAAATCCTATACAATGCGAGATCAGCGTATCATCATCATCATCATCATTTCAGCCGAAAGACGTCCACTGCTGGACATAGGCCTCCCCCAATTTTAGGAGGGGTTTGCCATAATCGCCACGCTTGGCAGTCGGGTTGGCGATCGCAGTATGGTATGATGGTGCAATGCATAGAGAACGCTGCTGCCCATTCTCCGGTCTCCCTTAGTCGCCTTTTATGACACCCACGGGAAGTATGGAGTGGTGCTATTCTTTAAGTCCGGCACCACACAGACGCACCAATCAGCTTATACTGAAAATGTATAGCTTGATATGTAGCAGTGTGTACCTACGCATATCTTATAGAAAAAAATTATGAGGACAAAAGCAACAATAATAATCAATATCGGACTTACTTCATGGTAATATTTTCTCTATGTGTACATTTTACATTACATTTGATTTAATTACGACGAATCATTGGGTTTGAACCTATATACGCCCTACAATTGGCTGAATTACTAAAAGTCGACGAAGAAGCATACTTCAACGGTATAGAGAAATGTGGCCTATTCGTCAACCCTGAACGTTTTTGGCGGCAAGTCCAGACGGACATAACAGTCAGGGAAGGTATAGCACAAAAACAAATTAGTTTCTGGAAACTGGAGAAGAAGGGGAACTTGACAATAAATAAACAACACGGTTGGTTCTATCAGATGCAGGGTCAGCTCCACATTACTAGGAAAGAATCAAGTTAATTTGTAATGTGGACAGAAAAAGATATGAAAATAGAAACAATAAAAAGAGATAACGAATTCTGGAAGAACAGTATGGAAACAAAATTAAAAACATTTTACTTTGATTGTTTTCTACTAGAAGTAATTGATTCAAGGCTGGACAGAAAAGTGGAAATTCGTGAGCCACAAATACAATATATTTTATACGCAATAGACAAAAAAGAGTCAGAAAAAAAGCTATGCCTTCCGCGACTGTTATGCCAGAAGAGAAGCGGAAAAAGTTATAAAATAGTTGGTACACGTGTTAAAATAAAGCATTATCACTGTCTATTTCTCCTTGCACTGAAAGACAAGAATTTTGTTCCGGTGTAATTGGCATCCTGTAATAAAACAGAACATTTGATTCAATTATAATTACTTTATTCATCAACAAAACCTTTTTGGATGTGTAAGACTTATTTCATAAAAATAATTAGTTTCTGAACTTACAATTCCAGAGTTTGATAAATTTTGGACTAGGTGTCATCCATGATTTTTTTTTAAGGTAATGTGGTACTTAATTTATAAATACTTAATTTATTATAATGTTTTCTTAGCCACATCCTATTATTTATACGCTTACCTCACCCGTTCTTTAGATGACTCTTTGTTTTGTAGTGAAGTGCCAACAACTGGTACATTTACCCTATAAAACAGAAAAAGATAAAGAATTTTCCAGTGTACCTATTTTTTTAAATATCGTAAGTAGGTAGATAAGTGACAACTAGGTATTTTTAATAACTAGGTATAATAGGTAGGTAGGAAGATTATACTTACGAAGCCACAGTATTCTCTTTATCCTCAAAATTTTCTATCTGTAATTTGTCTTTCTCTCTCGTCATCAGATGATTCAAATTTATTTGCAGTGAAATGTCAACAACTGGTACATTTACCCTATAAATAGAAAAAATAATAAAGAGAATGATTCAAATCATAGTAGATTCAATTTAGTCAATTTTGCCTACCCCGGAAACTGTAAACCCTATTAAAAAAAATAACAGCACCTAGTAGGGCAATTAGTAAATAAGTAGGTAAATATACGAGTTTTACTTACTTCATTTTTTCATGCAAGCTTTTAGCATTGGTTTTTCGCCAACCCCTTCTCTCCCTTGATTTCTTTACTTTGTTCCCCATTTCAAATACGCTACAGTGAATTTTCACACAATTTTCTTCGTTACGTTATTAAATCCGTGCGTAAGCGCAAGCGACACAAGCTCCCCGTCCGATGGCCGAAGCAGGACTAAAGCGGACAGGAGGGCGGCGCGGTAGCTCTGCATAAGATGGGCAAAACTCGCGCGACTTTAGGTATTTCCTTCTTAATGTTAAACAAATACACATTTTGAAAATGTAAAGTGTATACGTTATATAAAACATGTAGTTTTGTTATTATTCAAAAACTGGTGACATTCCGCGAAGAATTCACGCCGTACTAAGCGTTTGTTGTGTTTTTTAGAGATAACTTTGTGAATTTATTCTATCGGGCCAACTTTATCAAATCGTGTTTTCATTGTGTATACTGGCTAGGATATATGCCCAATAATGCCAATTTAATTCCTTAAATTTTTATTCATTTGTTTACTACTTCAAACAACCGTTATAAAAACGTGTTTTTGTGTATAAAAAGCTCGGTGCCCCGTTAACGGTTAACTATCCATTATATTATCCTTTTATGATAATGCCAAAGTATCGTTTTTAGGCCCCAGCTTAAGTCTAACTCTTTCTTGCCTCTGAAATTGATAGATTATGTTACTAGTGTTTTAGAAGGGAAATAACTGAGTTAAGAGGGTAAGCAGCGGGGTAGGTAATTCCGTAACTCACTAACAATAGTTTATAGCAATAGTTTTCATTTTGACAGTTCATCAAGATTCATTGCGTTTTACGTTGTTGAGCAGACAGATTTTTCGAACGTATGAAGCAATGGTTCAGCAAAATCCTTCAAAATGGAATGGAGATTGAAAGTATGTTACGCAATAGGGTGCAGTGCTTTACTTAGGTACTGTAAAGGTTGTCTGCAAAAGGGAACCTTCCATCATCCAGGTTGGTAGAAAAATTACTCTGAGTGCATTCGATAACTCAAGCGAATTTAGAATTGGTTTTAGTGCTTGGTCAGACAGCAAACGCGGGCGCGGGGCGGGCACGGCGCGGAGTGCTCAAACATAAGAACTTCATTTGAGCGTCCATAGTGGGCACGCGGGCGCGGTGAGCGGCGCGGGCTGCTTGGCGCGGGGAGCGCGCGGGCAACTCTCGCCATAGCTCGTTCATATAAGAGGCCGCAGTGAGTGCGCGGGCCGCGCGGGGACCGGGGTTCTCAAACTAGTTCGAGATTTTTTCTAGTAAAAATAAATCTTCTTCATCCATATTATATTTTGACAAGCACTGGACACGACACCACTCAGAACGAAGCCGCACTCGACTGCGGACAGGCAGATCGCGCGCGTTCCCGCACCCGCGGCCGCGCCGCTACCCGCCTCGCGCTGTCAGTCTGGCCAAGCACATAAAGTTTAATATGCGGCGATTGTTTTCATAAAACATCAGTTATGTGATAGGCGCGTAAAAGTGAGCTCGTCCTCTTGAAATAAATAGAGAAAATTCAGTATTGCTTATTATCTTATTATTACAAGCTTCCACCCGCGGCTTCGCCTGTGTGGTGTGTCTATAAAAAGCCTATGTCCTTCTCTAGGCTCAAAAGTACCATCATGCCAAATTTCATCAAAATAGGTCCAGCCGTTTCGGAGATTAACCGGAAAATCCAGACAAAAAATTTTAAAAATAGTTTTTTTCTTATTTATTTATTTGTGCCGTACCTATATAGTTATATGCTCTCATATGCATTTAGTAAAACACTGTTATTTTAACATTACAAACGGATTCTTCAATTTTATTTATTTGTATAGATATTATAGCACCTACCCCATATCGATTTCAGTAGCTATGTCGCTTATAATTTAGCTAACGAAGTTGTTTATAAGTTATAAACAATTATGTTTCAATCTAAAATTCTACATAGCACCAATTCTTCCATGACATACTTACTCTTGATCAGTTTTGAAATCTCTTGGGCACGTTAAAGAAAATTAGATTTCAAAACTGGCAGATTAATTTGTTAACTTTGGTGTAAAAACAACACTCTAAAAACCAAGTGCATTTTCCATAGATTCCACCACACTTCTTCTACTGTTAAAACTTAAATAACATGGCGGACGACAAAACATTGTTTGCAGATGAAAATGCTAAAAATCCAGGCATCCAGGAAAATCCAGGCACAAAATAAATTTTAGTAGGATTAAACACAAACAAGCTGTGTTGGCCCATCCAATACGTATCATATAAAAATATTGCACCAACATTTTGAACAAATAAAAGTTGGCCATTCCTTGATGGAAAAGGTGGATAAATTTTAAGCGTATTGAAACGTAATAGTAGTAGTTATAAAAGTAATAAATAATAAATAAATATCTTTATTTTCCAAAAAATACAGATATAAAACATGTACATAAAACATTTGGATGCTGCAGAAATCTGTACACAATAGATTAATCTCTGTCTCTTAAACTAGGGTATCCTGTATCTTAAGAGACAGTGATTCGCAATGAGGTTCCAATTGATATTATGTATGAGAGGACTGTGTCAATTTACCTTCAGAAGGGAAGAAAAGAAGAAACAAAAAAGAAAAATTTATAGTTTACGTTACAGGTTTTAACTTTTTGTGAGAGTATGTGAGAGTGTGAGGATGTGGGTAAATGTAATATACCTATACACCGTGTTCTTCACGTTATCCATAAAGTTTGTCAAACGCTTCTATTTGTAAACCCACAAATGAAATCTAACAAAGGAAGTAGTACTTAAAAAGGCTTCGTTACACAGATATTTGTAATGTCATTTAAATAAATTTAATTGAGCTACTCAGTAAGAAAGGGTCTTAACTTATTTTTGACAAGTTTCAGCCCGTCAAATCTTATGAATGAAACTACGTCGCCGTCGTTGCCAACTCGGATAAAGAGGCATGCATATCGGGTGATTTACGTCAAAGTATTTAGTTTGTATTTGTATTCATGAATGTGTCCTTAAGGCCAGGATATTCGAGCGCAGTAGGCATTTAGCGTTACCTCCCTCCGCGCGTGGCAAGTTCCGCGAACGCGCAATTCGAATGAACTCGCTGACCCCGCTGCTGCCACGGTAGTTTCATCTAACAGTATTGTGACTCGGCCCTATTCTTGAAATATAGGGCTGCTCGCCTACAGTATTTTAATTTCATCATCCTACTTTAGTTTCTTTCTAGTTTTGTGATATGTATAAAATGTTATGTATAAAATTTATGTTAAAATATTTCTGGTGTTTAGTTTTTAGGGAAATATAAATATTATAGCAACATAATTAATTTTATTACCTACCAAAAATTTTCTTTTTAGGGTTCCGTACCAAAATGGTAAAACGGAACCCTTATGGTGAGACTCAGTCTGTCTGTCTGTCACAGCTGGACATGTCAAGAACTACTAATGCATCAACTTGAAATTTGGAATAGTTTTAGATGACGTTTGCTCAACTATTTTGCAAATAAGAAAGAAATAAAAATATATGTACGTTTTTTGCAACAGGGCCTGAAAGGAAGTCTGAAGAATTCGAAGTGGGGCTACTAGAGCACGTGGGGTATCATATGAAAGAAAACAGTTTGCACATTCTCAAACATTTATTCTTTTTTTTGGGCCGCATTGTTTTCGATTTTTGATGTAAAATGCAAAAAAAAACCTTTCCCGCCCTTATCTCCGAAGTTTGCAAACAGAAAAATTTGAAATTATTTTATGTGATAGAAGTTTATGTAAAGATTACAGGAAAAATAAAACGAAGTCTCTAAATAGCACACTTGTTCAGAAATCATCAATAAAAGTTATATTAGTTTCACTATCGGTCAAGAGATGGCGCTGACATAAAACTGCAATATTATACACCGCAGTGCACAATGTTAAAATTCTCTGATGAATATAGGCCTCGTCGATGAAAATTTAAAAACATATGTATGATGGTACGGAACCCTCGTTGCGCGAGTCCGCAGTCCGGTGCGCAGTTTTTTAATTGCTACCTAATCTTTTCTTTCATGACTGTTATATCGCTTCCGCACTACCCTTATGAATGATCCGTTTTGTCGAATTTTTGTCTGATAATAAACTACTGAAGGGATTTTGATGGAAGTTTCGATATTCTGTAGCTTTGGTTTTCATCCATCACATAGGGTATGTTTAATAACTAATTTATAGTCCACGCGTACGAAGTCGCGGGCATAAGCTAGTTATTTATTATTAGTTATATACTTTGGACTAAATAAATTCTGATAAAACTCATTACAATACAATGCACAGGATAATAAATTCTTTATTAGAAATAAGAAATACTAAAATACTGCTCTGTCAAAGACGTACCGAGATCAAATAATACACAAAATGTTAGTTAGGTATTCATCCAAATTTATTTTATCCCCTTCAAAGTATGATCCTTCAGGAACGACACACTTACACCAACGAATAACCAAATCATAAAAACATTTTTTAAACGCTTTTTCCGGAATTGAGCTTAGTTTACGCCGCGAATTCTCCTTCGTTCGCTAAAATTCGTTCACAGTGATGGCCTTGTGCGAAGGCGCAATATCGTGGTGCAAGATCCAACAATTTTCTTTCCACAAATCTGGCCTTTTTTTCGAATTTACTCTCTCAAAAGCCGCATATCGCTCAAATAATATATTTTATTTAACGTTTGACCTTCCGGTATGAATTCCGAGTGTACAATACCGCGATAGTCAAAGAAAACAGTCAACATGACTGACTTTGGTTCGACTTTGGTCGTGGCGTGGTTTTTCGGTTTCAGTTCAGTTGGAAGGCGCCACTCCGAAGCTTGTTAACTAGTTTGCATGTCAAACTCGTCTCGTCACCAGTAACAATGCGTTTCATGAATGTTGGGTCGGAGTTGACTCGTTCTAGTATGTCTTCAGCGACTCATAAGCGATTGAGTTTTTGGATCACGTTCTCCAGCTCCATCTCCACTGGTGCTTTCCGTTGCTTCAGAGTGTCTGAAAGATAGATCAATGCTAAAAAAAAACCTACTATAGACGCATTCGCAAGCTTATCCTATTACTAAGTTTTATAAGTAATTAGGTAGGTACCTATGCAATGTATATTATAATAAAAAGATCATCTATAAATTGAGCCATCGTGAGAGGCCTGGCAGATGTGAAACATCGAAATTATTTTAGACGAGCTTGCCCCGCTGTTTTACCCGCGTAATTCAATTTCCCGCAGGAAGTCAGTCAGTAAGTCGGTAAGTCAGTCGGTAAGTCGATCGGTAAGTCGAGTAGTAAGTCAGTCGTTAAATCAGGAGGTAACAAATATCTACGTACACTCTACTATCAACAACATCAACAACCTTGCATTATTATTATAATTTATAGAATAGATACAGTAGGTACGGTAATATTATCTATACAGTATACTATCTTCATACAAACGGTCGGAACGCGAGTTATACCTACGCGCCTAGAGTCCGGTTTACACTCGGTAAACAAACAGTCTCGAATGCTCCGCAGTGATGAACGGACGCCGGACGGTGTGATCGTTTTGTAAGCAGTAAGCGTGCAATTTGTGACAAATATTCATTGAAATAATTAATACAAGTACTTACTTAATAATATGGTAAAGAGCAATTATAGACTATATTGTGCTGTTTTTGGTTGCTTGAATTCGTCAATAAGTTTTTTAAAAATTAAATCTACTAATAAAAAAAAACAAAAATATGTATTGTTTTTGAACTCTTCCTATTTCATTCACAACGAATTTCATATTTTTAAATAAAAAATATAATATTTTACCTATACAATCACAAAACTAGAATGAAGCTGGCAGGTTGATGAAATTAAAATACTGTAGGCGGGCAGCCCTATTGCGTGTTTACGCGCGGCTGTAGGTCTGTAATTATTTCTAGAAGAGGGCCGAGTCACAATACTGTATAGATAATAGTGTGTACATGTCTGTCGCTCACGTAGTAGTAGCTATTGCGCCTGAGCGAGAAGCAAATACTGCCGTCGCGTCGGTCGTCATTCTAAATCCCATTCTCTAACTAAAAAAATCGAGTTGTAGATTATGTAGTTACTGTTCGCCTGTGCATTTTTAGGGTTCCGTTGCCGTATGTCATAGCCACTTTTTTCCGAAACTATAAGAACTATACTGTTTAAACTTGGTAAGTAGATGTATTCTGTGAACCGCATTAAGATTTTCACACAAAAATAGAAAAAAAAAACAATAAATTTTGGGGGATCCCCATACTTAGAACTGAAACTCAATTTTTTTTTTCATCAAACTCATACGTGTATCTGGATAGGCCTTCAAAAATGATATTGAGGTTTCTAATATATTTTTTTCTAAACTGAATAGTTTGCGCGAGAGACACTTCCAAAGTGGTAAAATGTCCCCCCCCCCCCCCTGTAACTTCTAAAATAAGAAAATAATAAAACTAAAAAAATATATGATGTTAAGTTCCACCGAAAATTGGTTTGACGAGATCTACTAAGTAGTTTTTTTTTTTAATACGTCATAAATCGTAAACCGCAATTTACCTTTCATTCAATCAACTCAAATATATAAATATAAAAAAACATTTAATTTCATAAACATAAACCTTACGCATAAACCCGGATGTTACGGAACCCTCGGTACGGGAGTCCGACTCGCTCTTGCCCGGTTTTTTTTTTTAAATACGCCTTTAGATCTTGGTATCGATGAACTGCAAAGATAAAAAGTTTTATTAGCAAAAATTATCTTTGTTGTAGTTGTGCTACTGTTTTGTCTATAAACTGAAATATTAAAAACTAAAATATCAACTAGTTTATATTTACTTTGATATTACTACCTATACTTAATTTTATTGTAAATTTATGGTACGCCAGCACATTAAGCTACTACAATCTGTCAAATTTCTTTAATAGATTTTCAACTTTAACGCTAAAGCATAAGGTTCAAAGTTGATTGGAAAAATTTGACAGTTTCTGATATCTTGATGTGCTGGCGTCTGTACCTACCTGCTACAGCTAGTACTGTGACGAAAGCAAGTAGGTACCTAATTACATAAACAACTACAATATTGTTCTGTCCCGTCGACTTTTACAAATAGGTAAGTAGTCATAAATACGTAGAAAAATAATAATCAAACTTACTTTATTTTTTTTAAGCTCCCGCAGTTCAATGCTGGACATTTTTTCTTCCTTCTGTTTTTATTCCCCATAATTTAATCTTAATTATCACTATATAATATACCTACTACAACATAAACTAATCATCATCTGCCTAGCCTTTTCCCAACTATGTTGGGGTCGGCTTCCAGTCTAACCGGATGCAGCTGAATACCAGTATTTTACATGGAGCGACTGCCTATCTGACCTCCACAACCCAGTTACTGGGTAATACGATACCCCTTGGTAAGACTGGTTGTCAGACTTTCGGGCTTCTGACTACCCGTAACGACTGTCAAAGATCCACAAATGACAGCCGGGACCAACGGCTTAACGTGCTTTCCGAGGCACGGAGGGGTCTCGGTATGTAAAGATGGTCACCCATCCACAGACCAACCGCGGCAAGCGTAGCTTAACCTGATCGATCGACCTGTGCGGCTGTTATTATTTAGCCACGGGCCCCTCAACAACATAAACTAATATCTAGTTTAATTATTAATACTAGAACCTACAACAATATTTACAGACTGATTTTTAAAACGAATACACAAACACGGTAAATAACAATACTGCATTATATTTCAGTCTGTGAACGTATATTTCGATCGATTAGCGGGGGAACGCAGCGAGCCAGGAAAAGCGACACAGGTCCTACCTCGGTGACGCCTGGCAGGCTACTGAAGCGATGAGCGCGGGCCGCCTTGTTATATTATATCTTGTTAAAACAATACAATTCTGTTTTGAGAAAAATTACCCGCAGAATTTTCTTCTATACATCATTGCCTATTTTTTGACATATTTTTTGTGAGTAAAAGTTTGATCTACTTCAAGTAAAACTTGAAAAACGATCAAAAACTTCCTTGTTTTCGATTTGTTTGCGATTTTTTATGATCGAGTGAAGTTGTAAATATCGTGTTTTGAACCGTAGAATAATCAAGAGTGTTAATTGAACTGCAACATATATTTTTTTCAGATTAAAACAAAGAATATTTGATTGTTTAATGTTGAATCAAAAATAGGTCAATTTTGAGAGTCCTGGCCTTAATGAAACATGCTTATTTCCATGCTCTGAACATCTGGTCGAAGTTTATGTATATCGTCCGGAACACGGTGAATATAGGTGTACCTGCAGGTAGGTAGGTAGATATACAGGGTGTAACCATGAAATCAACACATGATGCTAGCTAGACGTACCGTAGAAATTTTTCGTCAGTTATCAAAAAGAAACGGCTGTTTCTTGAAAAAGTGCAATACTTACCTACATAAGCTGTCAAAATGTATATGGAACAGTATTTTTTTTTAGCTTTCAGCTGTCCTTTTAGATTTTATTTTTTAGCTGTTCCATTTTGACCGCGTTAATTAGCTAATTTTTTGTTTCATAACCGACATAAAATCTCAACGTTTAGATCATGTAAAGACCGCACATCAAGCTTCTACAATCTGTCAAATTTCTTTAATAGATTTTCAACTTTATCTCTAACGCATAAGGTTCAAAGTTGATTGGGAAAATTTGACAGTTTCGGGTAGCTTGATGTGCTGGCTTCTGTACCTACTGAATCCATGGTGCAGTAGGTTGCGGGTCGATGTCGCTGTCACCCTGTTTAAGCAACGTTGTCATTTCAATGGACCCTCTGTCACTTTCGTAAATTAAATTAAAATTTACACAAGCAAAAATATACAAAAAATCTTTCACAAAACGGGCTCTGTTAACAGTAATTAAATCAGCACAGTTAAACAACTTTTCATACTTTGCAAGAGAAAGCCTCTGCGGCCGCCCGTCACACCGTGTCGTAACAGCCTTGAGCTCATGAACAATTCAAGCCAAGTTACATCTCATTACTTTGAGCAGCGGGCTTGAACATTTATTATTTCTCAGAGATTTCAAGGGACTTAATAAATCAAGATTATTTTACTTTATACATGAAGTTAAGTTAATGTAGGTGTAAATAAAAGTGGGCAGATTTTATTTTTTGTAAAAAATTACCTACTGTTGTGAAATAAGCTTTGTTTATTCATGCTTGAGTAATGAACATGAATTAAGCTTAATTCAGCTTAAAGTATGACTAAAAAAAGAAAAATCTACTTAATTTATCGTTTTTTAACCACTTTATTTACCGCTAGCATGGATTACAGACTATTAAATTCAAAAATATGACGGAATACGTCGTGAGGAAACCGGCATATCTTAGAACCGAAAATTCGAAGACATGTGACATGTACATACCAACCCGCGCTGGGCCCGCGTGGTAGGTTATAGCCTACTCCTTCTCGAAGAGAGAAGTCCTGTGTCCCAGCAGTGGATACGTTAACAGATGATTATATTGTCATCACACTAATATTATAAAGGCGAAAGTTTGTGAGTGTGTGTGTGTGTTTATATGTTTGTTACTTCTTCACGCTCAAACGGCTGGACCAATTTTGATAAAATTTTGTATGGAGGTAGCTGACAGCCTGGATTAACATATAGGCTACTTTTTATCCCGATATTCCCACGGGATCGACAATTACGCGGGTGAAACCGCGGGGCGCAGCTAGTAAACTAATAAAAAAAACCTACTTACACATTAATTTTATCTGTCAAAAAGTTCCCGGTAACTGGATAGTACACTGGACTGTATAGTTCGCCTTGACCTTTCCAACAAACTCAGACATGACGACAAAAGCGGAGCAACACAAATACTAACTGCAAACATTACGAACACAAACACGAAAGCCGAACACAATCAGCTTTGTTTATTTATTTACCGTTATTCGGCGCTCCGTGATCGGTAAATAGTTGGTCGTTGTGATAGACGGCCTCAGTCAATATCGGTTGTCATGCAAATATACTCCTTCATTAAAAACGTGTGTCCAGACCTGGCGAATGCGCCGCTCGCGAGCCGCTTGCGAACTGCACGCGTGTTGCTCGCGGGTGGTTACAGCCTACGTTTGGTGCGCCGCTCTAGTGCAACTCCGGCAAGACTCGAGTGGGGCGCGCGTGCAGCGCGCGCGCCGCTCGTGCGCACATAGCTTCTTTCGCGTTTGAACTATGAGCTTCAGTTGTGAATTTACTTGCGTCGCTCGAGTACGGCGCGTAGCTTGCGCACGAGCGGCGCGCGTTCGGCGCAGGTGCTGCGTACGAATATGTAGTTCGCAAGCGGTTCGCCAGGTCTGGACTTAAGGATTCCCTTTGGTTGGAACTCATGAAGAGTTTGGTGGGACTTTAAAAACGTTCATTCATTTGGAATTTTAAACGTAGGTACTGACTTTTACAACAACTATGAAAAATCCGACCAATTAATCCGTTGATAAGTTAGATAAAAGTTACATAGGTAAAATAAATAAAAACGTCTTCAAACAAGGAAGTCTAAAATTATTCCTTTTTATTACTTTTTGAATGATATCCTATTATCGGGGGCTCGTGGCTAAGTAAAAACAGCCGCACGGGTCGATTGATCAAGTTAAGCTACGCTTGCCGCGGTCGGTGCATGGATAGGTGACCATCTTTACGTACCCCTCCCCTCTTCCCTGCTGCGGAAAGCACGTTAAGCTTTTGGTCCCGGCTATCATTTGTGGATCTTTTACAGTTGTTACGGGTCGTCCAAAGCCCGAAGGTCTGACAAACAGTGTTACCAAGGAGTAGGTATAGTGTTACCCAGTGACTGGATTGTGGAGGTCAGATATGCTGCCGCTCTATGTAAAACACTGATATACAGCTGCATCTGGTTAGACTGGTTGCCGACCCCAACATGGTTGGGAAAGGGCTAGGCAGATGATGATGACAGACGGTATCAATAAAACAAACAATCCAATTTTCCGAACTCATACTTCAAGTAATAACAACACCAGCGGTCGTCAACCCCAAAAAAATCATTATTTATTTATTTTGTAGTGTTGATATATCGATACCCATTCCATCTATGGAGTTTCTCTAGCTAATTTAATTTGACCCTCTATCTACATAAACCTAGGTAGGTGTGATAGGCAAGTACAGACGCCAGCACATCAAGCTACCCGAAACTGTCAAATTTTCCCAATCAACTTTGAACCTTATGCTTTAGCAATAAAGTTGAAAATCTGTTAAAGAAATTTGACAGATTGTAGTAGCTTGTTGTGCTGGCGTCTGTACATGAAACTCGGCAGCGTCTTCATGAGGAATAGTAGATTGTTATACAAGGGTCGGAAGGAATCAATTCCCATACGAGGCATTTAGACGCCCGAGCGCAGCGAGGGCGGCTATAGTCCGAGTGGGAATTGATGACTTCACCCGAGTTAAACACTCTACTTTTCATTTCGAATTTAAGGAAAGTAAAAAATAGTAGTTTTTCTAAAATATTTTTTGATAATAATTACATGAATAATAGGTACCTATTCATTAGTCTTTTTTTTAAATTTGAAGTATGGAACACACCACGTCACCGCCACATGAGTAGATTCTGTGTCACCACCGCAGGCCGTTCCGCTTACTAGGGTTCGTATTATTATCATTCTGTCTGCACTCTTACTTTTACCATTTTTCATAAATTACATAGAAAACACAATAATCTTGATAAAAATTACTAAAAATTGTGTTGCGACGTGACACTTTTTAGTGCTGACCCAACTTTATTATTTCGATTCAAAACTGGCATACAGCCTAATCGATACTCGCAATAAAAAAAAATGTAGAAACTGAATAAAAACTCTTTAAACTAACAAAATGTATTGAAATGTAAAGTGTTTGCAGAATAACCAATCTATAGAATTAATTAATTATCATCATTCTCAAAAAAACTTCTGGTAAGCCTACCTAAAAAATGTTTACTGGGAATTCTGTAGGAAACTATTAGAAAGTATCAAAAATAAAATCCACAATAAATAATTGTCCAATAAATTAAAATAATTTTAAACAGCGATCGCATTCCGAATATAAATTCAATTATAGAAGCATTTCGGCGCGAAATTCAGTAAATGAGGTACCTACCTATTGGCCTGTCTGTTATTGACATGATATTAGAAGAGATTGAAATGATATTAGAAAAGCATAAATCATTATTATAAACAATGCTTATTGTATTTATTGCTTAAAATAATTTTATTTTATTTTCAAATATCGATTACATTCGTCATATTAGTTACTCGAATCAATCGAAATTTAAAAAAAAAATTGTTTGGAATAATCGCTTTCACACATCACTGCAATAAAAAAAAAACAATAATGGTCGGCGATTTTGAACACAAATTGAGTAGTGGTAATGATTAATACGTATTATTGAATCTGTATTTGAATATTACGTTAAAACCTGGGCATTTTCGTGTTGTTTATAATATTATCAATAACATTTGTCACATTTTAAATCTTATCTACATCTGTGTGTGTGAAATTTGTGAAAAGTAAAAATGTAAACACATACGATTGGCGCGAAACTTCGACATTAGATATCAAAAAAAGTTCATTACCACTACTTATTTACCTTAAACTATGGATAAATTCGTCAAATAATTAAATGATGTATATTCACAGCCCCATTATGGTAAAGTCAGGATGTTCGAAATCCCCAATTTTTATGTTTTTTAGCCTCGACCACAACTGACATCAAAATGGTGATTATCGTACCTATGTATGTTGAATTTATTCAAGGTAAATTATTAACTTGTGCGCTAAATCTGAAAGATTTAATGGCGTTAACATATGAGCTTTTTATCCAACTCTCCTAATTAACGCACATTCATAAGATTTGATGGGTAGCATAATAAATATTTACATAATCAATTAAGGGTGTCGTATGTCTGACTAAGCTGACTACCTAAGTAAATTTAGTTCTATTTTTAAATTTCATTCCCGCCCTAGGGAGGGAAGCAATTACTATGAGACTTTCCCGCCCGAGGGTGGGAAGCAGAGTTTTCCACCCGCTATTCGGATCAAACAAACACTACTTTCCGAGTATGAGATATGAAAAAATAATGTTTATCTGGATCGCCTTTATCTGGATCGATATGACAAAGTAATCCCCTGTGACGATAATCGGAGCAGTAAACGACTACGTAGGTATTATATCGATAAACAGTTTAGCTGTAAGTACATACCTTCGTATATCGTTAGAACTAGCATTTGCATTAGGTACGGTCAGGGAAATTAATTGTTTATCAAATTGACATGCTACGTCAATTTGCTGTGTTGTAACTATTTCATACAACTGTGAAAAGAATTACATTTTTTGTGGTTTGATTACAGACAATTAAGGTTCAAAATCGTCTTTTAGGGTTCCGTACCCCAAGGGTAAAAACGGAACCCTGTTACTAAGGCTTCGCTGTCTGTCACCAGGCTGTATCTCAAGAACCGCGATAGCTAGACAGTTGAAATTTTCACAAATTATGTATTTCTGTTGCCGCTATAACAACAAATACTAAAAACAAAATAAAATAAATATTTAAGGGGGGCTCCCATACAACAAACGTGTTTTTTTCGGCGTTTTTGCGTGGTGGTACGGAACCCTTCGTGTGCGAGTCCGACCCGCACTTGGCCAGTTTTTTGGGACTTGCAAGTATAATATGTTTGAGCCGTTTGGGGTTGAAACACTAGAGTCGAGGGCCCACTTAGACTAACTGACCGAACTTTTGACAATTCAAAAGAGCCTGTTAATGGTTTAATTCAAATAAGTAAATGCTTTGAGTTTAATTAATCGCCAAGCGGTTAGTCGACTCTTCACGTGACCAGAAGGCCTTTTTTGGCCAAAGAAACAGCATTGCCATACAACGTGGCAATGCTGCCAGCCGTTTGGGCACTTTTCCTGTTGACTACGATGCGGACGAATTTTTTGGTGCCCTCTGATTATTTCCCCTCCTTTTTTATTTAGCTTCTTAAATTATGTAAATAAATACTTATTTGATAATCCCTACTACTAATATTATAAATGCGAAAGTGTGTCTGTCTGTTACCTCTTCACGCTTAAACCGCTGAACAGATTTAGATGAAATTTGGCATAGAGATAGATTGAATCCCGGGAAAGGACGTAGGATATTTTTATCCGGATATTCCCTTGAGATCGACACTTATGCGAGTAAAACCGCGGGGCGCGGTAAATAAAAAGCCACATAAGATACTTAGACAAACAATTAATTTCCATGACTATACCTACATAAATCGTTAGAATTAGCATTTGCATTACTGGACAAATGGTACCTACGATGCAAATTCTATCGTTTCCCCATTAATTTGTTACTTTAAGCTAATTGCTACGATGTAATCTATGGCACTAGATGCAACTAAGGTGCCTTAAGTACCGGCGATCTGTTATTCTGGTCCTCTTCGTACATTTATTTTTATTGGATAAATAAATAACCTCCGAAAGAATAGTAAAACTGTTCGAGATACAAAGCATTTGGGGTTTAAAATGCATTTAAAAGTGAAAATATACAAAAACTATTTTCTATCGTGTGAAAACCCAGAAGAAACTCGATTGAAAATATTACTAAAAATGGGTGGGTACCTACTGATTATTTTATAAACAAACATATTATGTATTTTAATCACACAAAAATAGTTCAAATATAAACCAATAAAGTATAATATTATAATAATAGTAAATAGTATAATAGTATAATATTCCTTTGTACTCTAATTATAATTATGTCATATCTCTATGTATTTTACTGTGTGTACATAAATTATAAAATAAATAAATAAATAAATAAATAAAGTCAAAGTCAAAGCATTTATTTCAAATATGCACTAAGGCACTTTTGTGCAGCTTAGTGCTGAAACAGGAATGTCCCTGGTTGCGAATTGGCTCAATGCTAACGTTCTCACTTTAAATGCCTCAAAAACAAACATTATATGTATATATGCTTCCCTACTGCAACGTTTGCGTAGCACTCGGAACAGCATCCTGAAAATGATTGTTAGCAGAGTGGACTGCCCCATCCAAAGGCACTGGGTAGAATTAGGTATAGGTTTATGTTTAATAGAATTAAGTACTAACAACAATAAAATAGCATGTAAGCACAGTTTGTTACTAACCACTAACTACGTATGGACTGCTTAGGTCTGAAATAAAGATATTTTATTTTTATTTATATGTATATAACTTTATATAACCAACCGGCGATTTTCGAATCATTATACACACGCGTGATGGTATTAATGGTGATAACTGTAACTGTTCTAGTATTGGCAAAGTTTCTAGCACAAAATATTTAGGGGTAATGCTGGATCAGAGATTATGCTGGTACCCCCCATCCAGAGTCCGCAAGCTTAATTGGATTTTTAAGACTGCGTCACGTGCTGCCTAGGTCTACACAGAGTAGCGGTAAGCCAAATTTATAAATATTGATATTACTGTATTCCTGTTTGGGGAGGGGCAACAAAATCTAAATTCATCCAATTGGAGCGAGCACAACGAGCCCTGCTCAAAATAATGCATTTTAAAAAAAGGAGATATTCTACAGAGAACCTTTACAAACTTAGTGATGTATTGTCAGTTAGGAAACTATACATTACTTAAATAATTAAAAAAAAGCACAAAACCTTACCTTATAATTCGAATATACACTCTAGGAGAAGAAAACACAATATAGCTCAAACACCTATAACCAAGACCAAATTCGGATCTATGCAATTTAGTAAACGATCGGCTCAATTGTGTAACAAAATAAATACTTAAATAAATTTTCGTATATGCTAAATCTTATCATGTAAGTATGTAAAGAAATGTTGATTGACTGGATAAAACCACTAACATATGACATTACTGAAGCTCTCCTACAAAACGTAACTTAATACATGTACACGACGCGCACACACACACACAGAGACTCTCCCATACCTACACGTACATTCACACACAAACATACTCATACAACCATACATCCATTACACTCATAACACTCAACAACACATGCACACACTCACTCATGTTCACATAATTATATTTTGTTTTACTACACCCATCTACTGTTTTTATTGTGTTTTAAGAGCGTTTACGCCGAACGGCACTTCATACAAAATTTCAAACCCTTATTTTTCGAAATAAATGAACCGATTTTAATGAAACTTCATACGCGTAAGCAGGATACAAAGATCTAAAAAGTTAGTAGAAAACATTTTCGAAAAATTGTGTTACAGCCAAATTAGGCCGATTTTAAATTTTCCATAGAAACAGAGTTTTCCAGTTATCTTTTTTTAAATGAGACAGTTCGTAAATGTTCTCTACTAACTTTTTAGACCTTTGTATCCTGCTAATGCGTATGAAGTTTCATTAAAATCGGTTCACGCATTTCGAAAAATAAGGGCTTGAAAGTTTGTATGAAATGCCGTACGGCGTAAACGCTCTTAAGTATGTACCTACTGTTGTGAAGGAGCGGAGTCCTCTAATACAGGCATTATCTGCTTAAATGAAGACTCCAAACCCAAATTGTTTGTGTATATCTTTTGGACACAATAAACGTTATTATTATTATTGTAAAAGTAGTCGATTTTCATAAAAAAATGAACAAGTAATAAGTCAGTATGTGAGTTATATAAATTACAGAATGTAAATCTATGTCAAAAAAGTAATAAATTTCACGATTAAATTAGCAACCAGTTTGATTTTGAATAAGTACCCTTACCAAATAATTTGATCAAGAATGTGATATTCAATAAATCTCTAATGTTTTAATCTGTTGTGAATAATCGACAAAAATATAAAAAACTGGCCAAGTGCGAGTCGGACTCGCACACGAAGGGTTCCGTACCACAAGGCAAAAAAGCCAAAAAAACAACATGTTTGTTGTATGGGAGCCCCCATAAATATTTATTTAATTTTAATTTTATTATTTATTATTAAAGTTAAAATACAACTGAGTATTTGGTTAATATTTCAAGTGCCTACCTGTTGCCATTTTTGATATCGAGCAAAAAAGGGCAAAGAAATCGCGTTTGTTGTATGGGAGCCCCCTTAAATATTTAATTTATTTTGTTTTTAGTATTTGTTGTTATAGCGGCAACAGAAATACATAATTTGTGAAAATTTCAACTGTCTAGCTATCGCGGTTCTTGAGATACAGCCTGGTGACAGACAGACGGACAGACGGACAGACGGACAGACGACCAGACGGACAGACGGACAGACAGCGAAGTCTTAGTAATAGGGTTCCGTTTTTACCTTTTGGGTACGGAACCCTAAAAAGGAAGCTCGAGTCAGAAAACACCTCACACCAAAAGACAAGCTCTAATTAACCAATAATTACAGTTAACTCATAAAATTTCACGTAACAAAGTGAACTTTCCCGCTGGGAGGAAATTAAAGGGCGAACACGGAACATTTGTCATCGTCTCCCCATTAACGTCGGCGAGGAATCCTGTTCCGTCATTCATCTTGTAATAAATTCTTCGAGGTCTTTCGACCCTTCATATTTCTATTAGGGTTGGTGTTAAAAGAGTTTTCAACCGTTTTCGGTAGGCTGTCCGTTTTTACTGGATACGAATGATAATTTACTTCCATAGACTTTGGATCAATGGAAAACTTTAGAAGCTTAAAACAGTCTTAAAATAATATACCTAGGTACAATAATAATATGACCATTTGTAAAAAAAACCGGGCAAGAGCGAGCCGAACTCGCGCACCGAGGGTTCCGTAACATCCCGGTTTATGCATAAGGCTTATGTTTATGAAATTAAATGTTTATTTTTGAGTTGATTGAATGAATGGTAAATTGCGGTTTACGATTTATGACGTATTAAAAAAAAACTACTTACTAGATCTCGTTCAAACCAATTTTCGGTGGTAGTTTACATGGTAATGCACATCATATATTTTTTTTTAGTTTTATCATTCTCTTATTTTAGAAGTTACAGGGGGGGGGACACATTTTACCACTTTGGAAGTGTCTCTCGCGCAAACTATTCAGTTAAGAAAAAAATGATATTAGAAACCTCAATATCATTTTTGAAGACCTACCCATAGATACCCCACACGTATGGGTTGATTAAAAAAAAAATTGAGTTTCGGTTCTAAGTATAGGGAACCCTAAAATTTAATTTTTTTTTTTTTTTTTTGTGTGAAAATCTTAATGCGGTTCACAGAATACATCTACTTACCAAGTTTCAACAGTATAGTTCTTATAGTTTCGGAGAAAATTGGCTGTGACATACGGACGGACAGACAGACAGACAGACAGACATGACGAATCTATAAGGGTTCCGTTTTTGCCATTTGGCTACGGAACCCTAAAAAGGGGGAAGGAATCATAGACAACATAAATACGTCCACATCCTTGTCAACGGAAAAAGTGCCCCCAAGGTTCTTTAGCTAAAAAAGGGCAAGCCCATTTGTCATAACCTCGCTCTCTCTAGTTTCGACCTCTAAGGGCTCGAACATATAACTCCCAAAGGAAATATTTGTGTGTGTTCGTAGACGAATAACTGTTCCATTGACTCTTCGGGTCATCGATCATAAAGCCATTACAAGACGTTTAGGTATTATAAGACGTTTCAAGAACCTGCTAATCTGAAAACCCTGACCTAGCTTAGGACTTAGATATGTCCCAGTAACCTACGTTGCTATACATTTAGTTTCACTTAAAACCCACTGATACTTAATTAATATTAGACTAGCTAGGTAGAATAAAAGTCAAAACTTTCTATACCTACTACAAATACAGAAGTAGTAA
Organism: Mesoligia furuncula; assembly: GCA_916614155.1. NCBI lineage: Eukaryota > Metazoa > Arthropoda > Insecta > Lepidoptera > Noctuidae > Mesoligia > Mesoligia furuncula. The sequence continues at coordinate 19,855,838 of OU744809.1, read as the reverse complement.
TACTTGTATTGTCCTGACATTATTTTTTTCCGGTGTGAAAAATCCTCATGGATGTCCTGCGCTCTGGGGGGTGAAGGGGTTTGTCAGACTCTTACTGACTAAAAACGCCGGGGTCGCGGGAACGAACGACCCTTCCGCAACCCCCGATATTGTCCGAACCTGACCCAGCTTACTGATATAGTGTGTTTACAAATTATGATACACTAGCTGCGCGCCATGGTTTCACCCGCGTAAACGTCGATCCCGTGGGAATATCGGGATAAAAAGTAGCTTATATGTTAATACAGGGTGTCAGCTACCTCCATACAAAATTTTGTCAAAATTGGTTCAGCCGTTTGAACGTAAAGAAGTATCAAACACACACACACTCACAAACTTTCGCCTTTATAATATTAGTGTGATTTTATTAGCACAATTAGCCTAGCATTGTCTGTGTGGTGCCGGACTTAAAGAATAGCGCCACCCCATACTTCCCCTGGGTGTCGTAAAAGGCGATTAAGGGCCGTACCGGAGAATGGGCAGCAGCGTTCTCTATGCATTCCACCACCATACTATACTGCGATCGCCAACCCGCCTGCCAAGCGTGGCGATTATGGCAAACCCCCCCTTTTGGAGGAGGCCTATGTGTAAATGATGATGATGATGATGAATTAGCCGAAGCATAAGCAGCCAATACAATGTTCCCACTGCTGGGATACATGCCTTCTCTGTTCGAGAGGGTGTGAGCTGTAATACGCGAGCCCAGTACCAGTTGGTAGAATTGACATGTCAGCGAATTTTTGGTTCTAAGACATGCCGGTTTCCTCACGACGTTTTCCTCTACCGTTTCGAGAGCAGTGGTGATGAAATTATTTACACAAAGTAAGGCTGCTGCCTGGGTTCGAACCCACAACCGACAGACTCGTAAGTCGGGGCCGTTCCACTGGGAAATCTTTTATTAGAGAGAGACTATAAAAATATATGAAGTAACCTATATATTATCACTACTGACAAATCTTTCTCGTCCCTCGAAGTAAAAGCAAAAATGAAAAGACTTTTTCAGCGAAAAATAAGGTTTCATGGTAATGCTTTGACGCGAAATCTAATTAAGCTTTTTTCTTTGCTTCCGGCTTATCAAAGCATGTTTTTGCGTGGCAATGTGGCTGGAACGGCTAGCCTGATTAATTCCTTTTCGCTTTCAACTAGCTATGGAATACCGTGGAGAATTTATGCTGGCGAATTTTTCTTTCTTGTTGTCGGGATTAATCATGACATGAATTCACCAGAAATAGTGTATTACGATTCGTGTGTCCATGTGCTAAATAACAATAATAGACTATTTATGTCACACGTATCGTAAACTATTTTATATCTCGTGTGACCTAAACACGCCCTTAAGTCATGCATGTCTGTATAAAACTCTACTTAAGTCTACTTAAGAGTGAACTAGTCGCGAGCTCGAACTCACTGGTGGTCATGGCCAAAAAGCACGCTGTTTCACCTGGCTTCATGTCCGACAGAGCTAGTATCAGTGATGAGCAGTTAGACGCTAGTCTACACGAACAAAGTCTAGTCCTCACGACAGAGCTCCGAACTGATAGGTGCGATAAAAAAAATCGAAAAGTGCTTCGGAAAGTCGAGTTTTATGAAAAAACCACTGCATAAATCAATTACATATAAAGTTTATTGACTCTTCGATAACTGAGCTTTGTCGGTACGGAGTTGGTTTTGAAGATTTTGCAGTTCTTTTATTACTTAGTCACACCCAAAGTTACGTTAAATATAGCAAGAAAAAGGAATCTTTGTTGGCTCATAACTTTTTATTTTACTATTCTGTTTCCATACAGACAACATTAATAATAAGACAAAACGATATCATGTTTTACTTTGGATGCACAATGTCAAGCACTGGAGTAATACTCTCCCGAAATTTGTATGGAAAAAATATCGAATAGTGGCACCTTAAGTCACAGAAAAGCGTGACTTAAGTGCGGGTTTAGATCACACATTGTTATAAAAGATTTTTATTTTTAGGGGGTACTCGATTACCTCACAGTATGTTCCTTTGTATAAATGGCGGGCAGCGAAATTGGGGTTGTGTCGTCGCTCGAACAGTCAAGCCCAAAGAAGTTCCATGCGCGCCTATAGAGGTATGAGGAACAGGGTGTAAAGTTCACTCATACTCTATAGAAAAGGAAGGATCCTCCGACCAGACGGGTGTTGTGTCTGGCGAGCAACTGCCCGATGATTCATGTCAAGCCGTTGTATCTAGCTGCGCGGTAAACTCTGCTTGCGAGATGCAGGATTTTGCGTGACGTCACTATGACGCGTTGTTCTCATGTGGCGTTATAGATACCGCTACACGCCTATATGGGAGGACATGCGGTCGTGGGATCGGCCACACTTGGTGATGGGGCACGCTAGGCATGGTGGGCTGATAATGTCGGGGGTGCGGTGAATGTACAGACGTCAGCACATCAAGCTACTACAATCTGTCAGATTTCTTTAATAGATTTACAACTTTATCGCTAAAGCATAAGGTTCAAAGTTGATTGGGAAAATTTGACAGTTTCGGATAGCTTGATGTGCTGGCGCCTGTACAAGTGTCTCCCGGGCCCTCAACTCATGGTAGCAGAATCGTAGGGGTTTTAGCCGGTAAGAATTAACCCTCCCTTTTCCCCACACATATGTATGTATATTATGTCATGTATACCACCCTATACATGAGGTATCCTCACGGAAAAAAAACCGGTCAAGTACGAGTCGGACTCGCGCACCAAGGGCTACGTACAAATTTGTAGGTATGTACCTAGATAGTTTAAATTTTTTTTTTTTTGTAATGTAAATATAAATTTACGGTTTTCGGATTATTTCCTTTACTTGTGCTCCATGACATTGCTTCTTGCCAAATTTCATGATTGTAAATCAACGGGAAGTACCCTATAGGTTTTGATTTCGGAACATAAACGCCATAATGTATCTTTTGATTGCGTTAACAAAGAAGATTGTTTTTTTCACTGCTTCAATGGATTTGCAGCCCTGAGTATTTGATATTAATTTCAACGTAACAACTCCACACGTTTCTGAGAAAAAGGGTCTTGACTGACGGACAGACAGACGGACAACGAGGTGATCTTATAAGGGTTCCGTTTTTTCCTTTTGAGGTACGGAACCCCAAAAAGATTGAATAGTGAAAATGACTTTAATTTTAATTTATTTTTAAAAGTGAAAGTTTCATAAATGTATTCTCCAGCACCCTAATTGCGTAACACACTATCACTCTCAATTTGAATCATTTTGAAGCATATTGCTAATCCATTGCTCCATATGTTCGAAAAATGTGTCTGCTCAACAATGTAAATCACGCAATGAATTTTGTTGAACTGTCAAAATGAAACCCATTGCTACTGATAGTGTATGACGCAATAAGCGCCTGCGCCCACTGTCGGTAAGGCACGGCAAGGGATTTTTGTGCGATGAATAAAAATGTAACTTATTTGTATGACAATAAAATTGAAATTTCAATGATAATCATCGTAGGTGCAAAGCTAAAGCTAGGGAGTATCCGACATAACATCATTTCAGCCGAAAACCGAAGCCGTCCACTGCTGGACATAGGCCTCCCCCAAAAGGGGGGGTTTGCCAAAATCGCCACGCTTGGCAGGCGGGTTGGCGATCGCAGTTTAGTATGGTGGTGGAATGCATAGAGAACGCTGCTGCCCATTCTCCGGTACGACCCTTAGTCGCCTTTTACGACACCCACGGGAAGTATGGGGTGGTGCTATTCTTTAAGTCCGGCACCACACAGACACAACGACATAACGTTTCATTGAAATTTGAATTTTATTGTCATACTACTATATCGTCGCTTGAATATCCCTTGCCGTGCCGTGCCGCCAATGGGCGCAGGCCCTAACCCTGCAGGTACAACAATGCCAGCTTATGTATAGTGCCTACTAAACAGTCTGTTACAGTTTCAAATAAGCTAATCAGGCGATAATTGGCTAATTAATTACCAGTCTGCTGCATAGCTTAATTAATCAAGTTAGTCAAACCATAATAGGGATTACATGTCAGGTGCAGCGAACTGCATGCTACTGGTTGCTTGTCAAACCATATGCGCTCGATCCTAGCTAATTAAATCATAATAATTAATTCTGGGAACTGATTCAAACACGCTAGTCAAATGTTAAATGGGAATAGTTAAATGTTAAACGGGAATAGTTAAATGTTAAATGGGAATATTGAAATTGTCAATCAGTGTAGTTAAAAAACAGCACCATTTTTTAAAAACTAAAACGTTTATTTTTTAGAAAAATTCAAAGTGCCTTATTACACAACAAGATTTATCTTTAGACCCAGGTTTAAACCATCCAGCCATTTTTAAATTTCGAACTATAATCCAACGAAGCTAAAGTTCTTATTACAAAAACTGACGTTAAACCAGAGTCTAAGTTGACAATTTTGCATTAAGAACTTTACGTTGGTCGGAATAAAGTTCAAAATAGAGTAACTGGCTTGAAGGTTTAGGCTAGGTCTAAAATTAGATCTCGTTTAATAAGACGGAAAATGTTTATCATTAAGACCGTACACTTACATAGAACCTTCCGCTTTATCGTTTATAGTCAAGTAGAATTCCTACTACATAACTTATAGAATATCCCACCGGATCTCAAGCTGACGTTGCTTCACTTCAGCTGTAAAACCGTGTTCGGTAAACCGTGGCTTTCCTAAGTGAATGCATAATTTTGAATATTTTTACCCGAATCCTGTAAGCCAGAATCCGAGGCGCAAAATTTACAAAACGCTGAATAATTTCTACACAGAATATCGCCAAACAACAATGACTTCACTGACCTCATCGCATATTGAACTTGTAAATAGGCTCTTTTCGAATCCGAAACGAATCGGAAAATCCTGAAACCAATTTGAGTAGGTAGGTAATACCGTAAATAATAATAATGACACAAATGAAACTATATAGGTACGGTCAGCAACAAAAGTCGATTAACACTTCAGTTTTTTTTAATCTCAGTTATTGAGCAAAATATTTGATCAAAATTGCATTCTACTTCTGCTGCAATTTTAAACAAATATTTTTTTGCTAACTGCACGTTTTGTTGCCGACTGTACGTTTTCACACTTTCATGGCTTATGTCTGATAGCTAGGTTTCTGGCAAAATTAATGGCGTTGTTTATCAATTTATCAATGTTTTTTGCTGGCTAAACAAAAGTTTAATTTCGCAGGCTATTATTAGTAAATAAATGGATGGACATACATACATACATACTCAGCCTATAATGTTCATTATAGGTATGTACAGACGCCAGCACATCATGCTACCCGAAACTGTAAAATTTTCCCAATCAACTTACAACTTTATGCTTTAGCGATAAAGTTGAAAATCTATGGGATATTATAAATTGCATATCAATTAAATAATCGCCTATCAATACATACTCATCATTTATATTCTTTTTTACATCAAATAACTTACTTCACTACAAATAAACTAAATGTTTAACAAAACTCAAACTGAAGATAATTCGAAATTATACATCAATATGAAAATACTTTTTTCCTCATAATGCAATACAGTTAAATTTATTTTTGTACAAATATACTACAATATACGAAAATTTGCTGTGCAGTCAGTATTTATGCTATGTAAGCATAAATACTGACTGCACAGCAAATTTTCCATATTTCATAGCAAAATAATTATCCCAGTCGCATATTAATCAGTAAGTACAACAAAACCTGTTCATCATATTTGTCTTAATTTTCAAGAAGCCATGCTCGGCAAATTTAATGATTATTATAACAAAAAAATCCTTTTACATTGCATTATTTCTAAAAGCAGAACAAATTAACTGAAAAAAAAAATCAAAAATGCAATTTTATTTTAAAATAATCATTTATTTAATACAAAATATTTGTAACTCACAATTTAAAATTTTTTGCAATGGACATTAGCAATTTTATTTCGGAGAATTCAGAATTGTGTTGCAGAATTCGATTAATTCTGTCGTCTTTATCCATTTTTTTTTCTTTTTTTTCCGGCGGGCGTGAAACGACCAGATTATATAGAAAAAAAATATGGAAAAAGAGATTACCTCTAGCAGGCTATCAAGAACCAAATTAGTTAGACGAGTTTAATTATTTAAAAAAAATGCTTGGGTTAGGTTAGGTTAAAACCGTGACCTCCTACGCACGAGCCGAGCGAGCGAAGCGAGCGGTGCCTCGGCAGCGGCCGGCGAGTGCCAGAAACGACTAGATTATATAGAAAAAAATATGGAAAAAAAGAGATTATTTTTAGCAGGCTATCGAGAATCAAGTTAGTTAGACGAGGTTAATTATTTTAAAAAAATGCTTAGGTTAGGTTAAAACTGTGACCTCCTACGCACGAGCCGAGCGAGCGAAGCGAGCGGTGTCGCGGCAACGGCCGGCGAGTGCCAGAAACGACTAGATTATATAGGAAAAAAAGGGTGGTATTTAAACGCAAATCAAAAAAGCGAAGCGAAAGCAAGACCCGCTTTAATAATTCAATAAATTACAATTTTGTATCTAATTTTATATTTTTTTTGCTGATCTCATTATGTGGTAATTAATAAATAATAAGACGACTGTGACTAATAAAATGCTGTTTTATTTAGAAAAACTGCTGTAAATAATATAAAAATAGAAGCTATATTTAAAAGAAAAAGAGTTAACATGTATAATTAAGAATCAAACGAACTTACCTTGTGAAGTTTGATTCCAATTATGCGAGGGTCTCAACCGAAGACGATTACAAATTTACTTGCAGCAGTACATGAGAAGGTGCTGTCTTTGCCACACTTTTAGATACTCATAGCTTAAAAAAAAATAAAAAACAAAACTATGACGTAGTGTCCTGTCTCGCTCCCACCCCCGGCACGCGGCGCTGTCGCTCCCGCTCTTTATTCATTAATTTTAGAGTAAATAATGTAGCTTCTAACTGTCTACATATTTTAGGCTTTTCCTTTTTTGTATGTAGGGGTTCTCGTAGGGATGGGTGGGATTGTAATCGTCTTCGGTTGAGACCCTCGCATAATTGGAATCAAACTTCACAAGGTAAGTTCGTTTGATTCTTAATTATACTTCGGGTCTCAACCGAAGACGATTACAAATTTACTTGCAGATGTTTAGAGTAAGTATCATGATAAAAAAGGGAAAGCAAACACTGCAACATTATGATTCCCTTTACAATAATTCAATAAATAAAGAATCTTAATCAAACTTTTATTGTTTGCTAAATCCAGTTACATCTATCCTAATCTTAACAACAAAAGTCAATTCGATAGGTGTACATGATTATACATTAAACTTGAGTATTCTGATTCTGGGCTATGGATTTATATCCAGTTGAATGGTAATAGGCTTGCGCCCTAGCATATGAGACTTAAACTTAATTGATAAAATGTGAGTGCCTCTGCCAATCCTTTCGGAGAAACCCAGGTATGATGATAACATAATATGTTGCATCTCAATATAATTAAAGATCATTAAATATAGCATTAGCAAAATCATTGTTAACAGGGTTAATGATATCCCTATTATAGTACTTTAAGAAGACATTAGAAGTATTACTCCAACCTGCGGCCTTCCGTACCACTTCCAGGTTTACGCCCAGCCTATGGGCGGCTGACGTGGAAGCGTGGCGAGTACTGTGGGCTCCGAATATCGATATGTTAATGCCGCTATCTTCTAAAACTTTTTTGACCCAATGAGCTAGTGTTTGTGAACATACTTTTTTATGTGGTTTTCGAAAGCTAATAAACATATGGTCGTCTAATTGATTGTGACGTAAGGAAGAAGTTTTATCAATATAAGCTAGAACAGCAGTAGCTGGACATATGGATACATTTTCGCGAATAAAAGGTAACCTGATTAGTGGTTGGAGGGTCCCAGGTCTCGAGGTTTTAATTAAGTCAGGTATTTTAATTACAATCATATCATTTTCTATTCGGATATTTTTTAATTTGATTAAACTTAGTGTCTGCATTCTTTGTGCAGAAGCTATTGCTAATAAAGAAATTGTTTTTCTTGACAAACATTCAAGTGTTATATCCGTATAAGGATACAAATTAGACACATAGCCCAATACTTTATTAGTGTCCCAAGTGGCTGTGTATTTAGGATTGGGAGGTCGTAATCTGTATACACCCTTCAAGAACCTATTAACACAACTATTTAATGTGATTTCTGTACCTAAAATAATTGACAGGGCAGATCTGTGTGTATTTAGGGTATTATAACTAGCCCCTTCATTAAATTTTACTGATAAAAAGGAAATTACTTGAGTACTAGTCGATTTAAAAATTTCATGATTATTATCTTGACAATAAGATACCCAAGACTTAAGGGTACAGTTATATTGGTTCAAGGTTTTTGGTGCAAATGAAGCCATTACGATACCCAATGATGTCTCCGGAACACCTCGAGATATCATCGATTGCCTGATAATCTCGCTGCCACTAGGATAAGGTCTGCGTGTAGTGGATGGTGTGTTCTGAAAGGAGAATACAACAAATCTTGACCAGGTCCAAAAAATATTTTTTCTGATACTATTAATTTGGTCCATAGCGGATACCAAGGTTGTGAACGCCAATAAGGTACAATTAATATACCCTCTGCCTTATCTCTAATTATTTTTTGCAAGACTTTGGTTATAATGCTGAACGGAGGGAAACCATAGAAGGAAAGGTCTTTCCAGTTGAAGGTGAAGGCATCTACTATTTCGGAATGGGGATCTAGCTTCCATGAGGCGTATCTTGGGCATTTGTAATTTTGTGAGCTAGCAAAAAGATCAAAGTTGGGTACACCCAATTTATTTGTGATTTCCGAGAATGCAAACTCAGCTAGCTCCCATTCCGTGTCCACATTAATTTTACGTGATTCCCGATCAGCAACGACATTATCCGAAGATTTTACATATGAGGCAAATATATGAATATTCCTAAGTTCACACCACTGCCAGATATTCCGGGCTATTTCATTTAAATGGGTATGTTGTATACCCCCCATCCTATTTATGTAGCTGATCGCCGTTGTGTTATCGATTCTCAACAGTATGTTGCAACTTCGAAGCTTAGAAGCGAATATTCTTAAACCATAAAACGCGGCCCTCAGTTCTAAAATATTAATGTGCATACTAAGTTCTGACTCTGTCCAATTCCCGTGTGAACTTTCATTGCCGCAAGCTATGCCCCAACCGGTGGTTGATGCATCGCTGTATATTTCGAGACAATAATCATTATTACGAATAGGACATAATGAGTTTTTAATATTATTTCTCCACCAATGGAGGTCCTGTTTCAATGAATTTGACAGTGTCATTATCCTGTTATAATCGTAAGAGTTACCCAAAGCTAGAAATTTTTCCCTTTCAAATAATTTTGTATAAATCCATCCATACCTGACGGCAGGACATGCAGAAGTCAGTAGGCCTATGAATTCAGCGAAGTACCTGATTGAACATTCATTTAAATGTAAAATTTTTTTAGTTTTGTCTAAGATACGATGTTTCTTCTCTTCAGGAAGATAAATAATCATATCTACGGTATTGAAAATAAATCCTAAAAATTTACATTCTGTTCTTGGTGTTACCTGACTTTTATTGAAGTTTATAACAAACCCTAAAGATTGTAACAGATTTTGTGTCTTGTTAATATTGTAGACACATTCATCATATGATTGTCCAATACATAAAAAATCGTCTAAGTAATTAACTGAAATCAAGCCTCGACATCGTAGATACTGCAGAACAGGTTTTAACAGTTTGGTAAACACAAACGGTGCAGTACATAGTCCAAAGGGGAGAACGTTAAATTGGTATAGTTGTGATTTCCATTCAAAACGTAATTTTTTCCTATCATAGGTATTTATAGAGATTAGAAAGTAGGCGTCTTTTAAATCTAAAGTTGCCATAAAATTATTTTCATCTAACAACCTTAATGCTGTCCTGTAATCTTCCATTTTAAAATGTTCAAGTTGGATAAATTTATTTAGATTTTTAAGATTCAAAATAAAACGATGTTCGCCGTTGGCTTTTGGTAATGTAAATATGGGTGATATAAATTGTCCCTCGCAGGGATCACAGGTTGTTATAAACTTTGATTTTAATAATCCTGTGATACAATTATCAATAATTTTGCATTCCGAGACCGATTTATGGGAATTTCGGGGAGGAATAGTTTGTACAGGTTCTTGTTTAAACGGTATACTATAGCCTCGTACCCAAGATAATACCATAGGGTCACTGGTTATACGACACCAGTTATGATAAAAATATTGCAATCTACCTGCGAGTGCTACCTTGGCTAATGATGTCAGCGCTTCCTGGTCCTCTGGCGCGCCGAGCTGGTCCGATTCTGGTGATACGAGTCTGGGCGGCGATCCCGCGACGCTGCTGCTGGCCTCCGTGGAGCGGGGTTCCGACGCGGCTGGCCGGCTGCTGCTCGCGGAACCCCCCTCGCGTTTAAAGCCCCTCTAGGGTATTGTGTTGTCGGAGGCTTATACGGAGCACGCTGAGTGGTCTTCATCTCCAGACCGGATTGAGAAATTGCTTTTGCCGATTTGAGATGTTCAGATAGTTTGAAACCGAATAAGTATTGATCGAGCTTTGTGTTCTTCACGATTTCTCGAGTCTCCTTATTCAAATTGTTAATAACGGCATATCGCCTCGATTGTGACTCTCTGTAATGACAGTCACACAGGAGTCGTCCAGCATCACTTAATGGTTTTATTATTTCCTGTGCTTGCGGTAAAGTGTCTTTAGAAGCGGACAAAGCCCAATTAAGGACAGTACCTATAGCTGCTAAGCAGCTTGATATTTGATTCTGCTTGTGTTGGCTAAACAAGTCTTTTTTAATATTAAGGGCTGACAAGGCCGCCTCAATTTCTAGGTTAAGTTTTGGTGCCTTCATACTACTACAGTTTTCTGCCGGTAAGTATTGTTTCATCAATTCCAATTTGTTTTCTTTAGGTAACCCGTTCCTTAAAACATGTGCCCATCTAGCAGCAATATCTTTATGTAAATCCTCCCCATATTCCTTCTGGATAGATGGATCTTCACCAAGCATCATTAAAATTTCAGGGTCCAGTACCTCTTCAGTCTTCTCTGCCTCCATGGGCACTGAAGTTATCGCTTCCTCAGCAATAGATGGCACTATCGGTTCCGAGAGTGCCGGTATGTCTTGTACATCCGGTTCCTTCAAATTAACTTCTTCGTTCGGGATTTCTTCACCTGTAAATGAGCATCGCCATAGGATTTTAATGTCTATGAAACTCAACGCGATTTACGCGGAGTAAGACAATTAGGATCTCAACATGATTCACATGGAGGTTAGATAAATGTGTGTTACCTCTACACGATTTACGTGAATAAAGGAATAAAAGTTATCACACACTATGGTAGGTACTCACTGACCAAGCAGGTAGGTAGGTACCTACTTAAAATCTTCGACACGATTTACGTGGAGAATTGTATTGTCCTCTACACGATTTACGTGGAGGAAATATTCAAATTGATTCGCAACTGAAAACGAACTAAGGTCGTATCTGCAACACGATATACGTGGAGATGGGTTTATGATGATTACGATTTCTTTCATCACGAATCTTATTACCTACTACACAGTTCTGCTTGCCCCATCGGGTAATACAGGCATAATATAACGTGATAATAAATAATTAACGTTATCATTATACTTTTTCTCATAAGTTATTAAATGAGGGTACACCGAAAAATTATTTTAAAATGTGTTGATGGAAAATTGATTGAGTTATACTACAACAGTCGTGTTAATAAGTTAAAGGTACATACCTTGTTCATCCAGACATCCAACATCATTTGCAGTTGCGCGTTCGTAACAAGATAAACTTTCAAAATAAGAACGCTCCGAAGATGACGAACTACTTCGTCGGTATCTTTGCAGTTTTCGCTCGAGTTTTTTAACCTTTTTCCGCATACTACGATAATAATCATCACTATCCTTCGATCGCGAACGCTTTCGTTTTCCCATTCTTAAACTTTGATGTTCCTATAAAAACTAAATAACTATTAAAAAAGATAATAATTTTAAGCAGTGTGACTCCGACAACACGAAAACACGTAATGAATAAAGAGCGGGAGCGACAGCGCCGCGTGCCGGGGGTGGGAGCGAGACAGGACACTACGTCATAGTTTTGTTTTTTATTTTTTTTAAGCTATGAGTATCTAAAAGTGTGGCAAAGACAGCACCTTCTCATGTACTGCTGCAAGTAAATTTGTAATCGTCTTCGGTTGAGACCCGAAGTATAATGTGCATTAAGATTATTAGCTGTGCATTGATGAAAAAGCTTTTGCTTTAGGAAAAATCGCTGTACGCTGCGAAAATAAATTGTAGTGTGTTTAGTGATATTTTGAGTTGAATATTTTGCTGTGCAATCAGTAATTTTGATGGGAATTCGGAATCTTATTGCATAGAAAAAGGATATTTTTTGATTTGCGTTTACTACCCAAAATCTATTAAAGAAATTTGACAGATTGTAGTAGCTTGATGTGCTGGCGTCTCTGTACCAGCTGTGGTGGAGGTCTGAAATCCTTATCCCACGGGAACGGACTACCGGGATAAAAAGTATCCTATGTCCAGCACCCTAATTGCGTAACACACTCATCATCTGCCCAACCTTTTCCCAACCATGTTGGGGTCGGCTTCCAGTCTAACCGGATGCAGTTGAATACCAGTATTTTACATGGAGCGACTGCCTATCTGACCTCCACAACCCAGTTACTGGGTAATACGATACCCCTTGGTAAGACTGGTTGTCAGACTTTCGGGCTACCCGTAACGACTGTTAAAGATCCACGAATGACAGCCGGGACCAACGGCTTAACGTGCTTTCCGAGGCACGGAGGGGTCTCAGTATGTGAAGATGGTCACCCATCCACAGACCAACCGCGGCAAGCGTAGCTTAACCTGATCGATCGACCTGTGCGGCTGTTATTATTTAGCCAAGGGCCCCTCGCGTAATTGCGTAACACACTATCAATCGGAATCTAAATAAGCTTAAAGCAAATTGCAAGTCCATTGCTTCATAAGTTCGAAAAATTTGTCTGCTCAACACGCAAATAACGCAATGAATGTTTGTTGAACTGTCAATATGAAACGGATATCTATTGATAATGTGTTACGCAATTAGCCTGCTGGTCATGGTCTATTCATGTGCCAAATTTCATCCAAATTCCTTGTAAGTAACAAAGAAACAAACAAACTTTCGTATTTACATATATTTTATTAAAATTAGAATTCTTCTCTTGAATAATAAGTAAAAAAAAATAAACCATTAGCAACGATTTGCCTCCAACTCATTATAAACCACTAGCTGCGCCCCTCGGTTTCACCCGCATAAAGGTCGATCCCGTGGGAATATCGGGATAAAAAGTGGCCTATATGTTAATCCAGGGTGCCAGCTGCCTCCATACAAAATTTTATCAAAATTGGTCCAGCCGTTTGGGCGTGAAGAATTGACAAACATAAAAACACAAACACACACACACACACCCACACTCACATACTTTCGCCTTTATAATATTAGTGTGATTTTAAATCTTCACAATCCCCCCCCCACATACTGTGGATGGATATATGGGAACATAATTAAGAATGTAGAGAAAAGAAAGATTGTACTGAATTATTGAACATTATTTTTTCAACGTGATTATTACGGTCAAGAAAATGCTTATGGTGGATTACGGACCAGTCCCTCTCACAGAGCAGAGTCCTGTGTTCCAGCAGTTGGAACGTTGCATTGGTAGACTGACGATGCTTTTTTTCGGCATTTTTTAACCCCCCCTCCCCCTCGTGATACATGGTGAGGTTTAAGACTACCCCCCTATATCACGTGTATTTTTTACTTCCTACAAAGAATCTTAATTTTTTTTTTATATTTATGAAATACAGGTATACTTAATCTAATTTTATTATAGAAAATTATCGCGGGAACTTCCCTTCGTTCGTTGCCTGGCAACGGCGAATCAAAGTCACACTACAAGCCGCTTTCGATTTTGTACGCGTTTGACGAAAAAAATATTTATTTTTTACATGTAACGTCGCTTTTCGGCTACACGTTATATATTACTACACCCCCCCTCCCCCCTTGTGATATTTCATGATTTTTTATGGACCCCTCCCCCCCTTTCGAGCTGTACGTGATTAATGGACAGCCCCTACGTAAAAATATTTAGTGACAGTTGTAGTTTAAGCGATACACAAAAGAAAAACAAATATACCTACTCGTCGACTTAAGAACCTCCTCCGTTTTTTCGTCGGTTAAAAATAATAAAATCCACTGTTCTTCAGCCCCAGAACATGCAACACAGACTCGTGCTGGGTTCACAATTTTAATTTTAAATTCACAGACACTTTCCAGTGGTCCAAGTGCGACCTAGTTTTGGTTTGCATAAATATTTTTTTGTGAATACAATTCAAGATGGTTTCATTTTCATGTTGCTTCGTTACATAAATGAGTTTGTTTTACTAAGAATATATTTTCTTAAAAAAAGAGTTTGGTAGCTCTGTAACAATAAAAAAAAATATGTTTCAATCATCATTATATAAAGCATTAGAGAATGCTTTACGGTCCGCATCGCTGTCAACAGGAAACTGTCAAAAGGCTGTCTGAAGCATTGCCACGTTGTATGGCAATGCTGATTCCTTGGCCAAAAAATAGGCCAGCCCTCTGGTCACGTGAAGAGTCGACCAACCGCTTGGCGATGTCTCGAAATACTAAGTGGGCACTCGGGCCCTGTGGCACTAGTGTTTCAACTCCAAACGGCTCAAATATAATTATGTTCCAAAGACATTGGAGTATTTGCGCCGTTTGAGGTTTTCCGCATCTGCAGCAGCCGCCCCAGCACAGCTCACCGTGCTTGGAAAATGGGATGGCATATTGTATAGATAATTTAATAGAGATTAATTTTGTACTTTTCAAAAACTGATGTAATGCAGTAAAAACGAAAAAAACATCAAAATATTAAAAAAAAACCGTCAATCAAGTGTGACTGACACCTGAAAACATTGTAGATTGCGAAAAAATCAATTAATTGAGTTTTTTTTTTTTAATAGATTCGTTTCACCTGTAGGAGGAATCCTATTGAAAATGGCTCTTTTTTTTAAAGCAGTTTAATTATTATAATAATTAATAAAAGACTAACTAATATAATATTTATATCTATTATATGATTTATATGGTTTCTTATACGAGCAAATGAGCATTATGAGTCGTCCATTTTTGGGTTTTCCAAATTTTTTAGATCTCGCCTTAAATAAGACTTTTTCTTTGTCATAGGGGTTTGGGTGTGTTTAAGATAAGTTTAATACTACATAACGTAACATCGCGTAATCCAACGTAACGCCTGTAATCCCTGAAGGGTTAAGCCAGTTGTACAGTCACGAGCATTAATATGTCAACACTTGGCAACTTTAAATTGCGATTTTTTCACGAAATAACGAATGCAACGTTGAAATACGACACTTTACATAAACCTATGGGTTCGAAAATACTATGTTCCTAATAATATAAAAATTCGTTCAAACATAAAGGAGAAAATCGCCTTTGAATAAAGCCAAGTGTATACATACTTATGCTTGTAACCTTTAGGACACCCAGATTCGCCATCTAGTCCAGTTATATTTAAATACCATGTAGGGACTTATACATAACTTAAGCATAGAGGGCGGGTCTATTGCAATCCACCGGGCATACTGTAGATTCTGGACTACGACCGAGAAATTCCAGATAGAAAAACTCAAAAAACACCTATGGTGAACGAATGGGCAAGAATCTTTTACATCTATACTACCAGCGTCCCGCGGTTTCACCCGCATAAGTGTCGATCCCATAGGAATATCGGGATAAAAAATATCGTATGTTCTTTCCCGGGATGCAATCTACCTCTCTGCCAAATTTTATCGAAGTCCGTTCAGTGATTTAGGCGTGAAAAGGTAACATATAGACAGGCAGACAGAGTTACTTTCGAATTTATAATATTAGTATGGATAAATAAAAATGCTGTTCGTTCGTTAGCGCATCAGTTGAGAAAGACTGGACCGGTACGGTTAATTAAAAAAAAATATATCCCTTTATGGTTTCTAGGGATGGAATAATTGGAAAAGTTTCCCGGAAAATTGGAAAGTTCGGGAAAAACTGAATGTATTTTTATTCTATGGGATTTTTGTATAAACTTTTGGACAGGACAGCGCCTGTCATGTCAGCTAAGTATTAAATAAATATTGCCTATTTACTCCTTAAGAAGGAAACGATGAAAGTCTAATTTTGGAATCTGTGACAAAGCAGGTATACTCCTTGAAACATCAAAATCAATACACTTTTGCTTGATAACATGCCTAAAAATGCCACTTTGGCAGATTCACAAAAGGATAACATTATGAATCGTAATATGGCGAAGGCAGTCCGTGTTTTTCTTTTTTTCGCTGCACTACGTAGGTATAATCAAAGAGATTGGGATTGGATTTGGATCGGATTGATTGGTGTTTTAGCACAGACAAAAAAAAAGAACTGAAAAATCCTTCACCAATGGGATTTGATACGATTAACTAAACGTTTAACTGTCCATTATGTTATCCTTTTATGATTCTGTCAAAGTGGCCTTTTTAGGCCCGCAGAACTTTAGCCGGATTCCTCCCAAACCTACGCGTTTTGAAGTACATATAATATTGACGTCACGCCAGTAAAATAATGGCGAAGAACGACATCGCGGCTTCGTTCACTCGTTGTTATAGCTACTATTTTAGTACAAAATCAATATTATGACGTCAAAACATCTCTGCGAAGGAAGTATATCGAAAATAGATAGCGTTTATCCTGTTCGTCTATTTTAGCGGTCGTTATCAGCTCGCTCAATATACTCGTTTACCTGAAATTATGATAAAATGTTGTTAAGTACCTATTTTACGTAAAATATTAAAATTACAGCCTGTATGTTCATCATCATCATCATCATTTCAGCCGAAAGACGTCCACTGCTGAGGCCTCCCCCAAAAGGGGGGGGTTGCCATAATTGCCACGCTTAGCAGGCGGGTTGGCGATCGCTATGTTAGGTTTGGCTTCCAGTCTAACCGGATGCAGATGAATACCAGTATTTATCATAGCACGTCTACCTATCTGACCTCCACAACCCAGTTACTGGGTAGCTGAATACCCCTTGGTAAGACTGAACAAAATAACGATTAAGTTTGTTGTTCAAAAATTGCACCATATAAATTAATACACTCACTCACAGCACCAGGATTCCCTGTGTCGTGAGCACAAGCACAACATACAGACAGTACAGAAGACAATCTACATACAAAGTGCGCTCGAGCAACGCACACATAGACATCGCTCACGGACACGTTATCTCAGACGGGTTGGGAGCAGTGCGAACGCCAGTGCCAGCCGCTTGAGATACGCGTCTGGCCAAAAATGGAGCAACAAAAAAATGCCTATCTAAGCTCGATTTATATAATAGTTTCCTATTTTGAATCAGTATAACAAAGTTACTTTTTTGTAAGGTAAATTCACGCCACCAACTATTACGTAAACTTTTTGTATTGTAATACTATCTTTATTTTCTTTACTACCTATCTTTATCGTCTGTGTGGTGCCGGACATAAAGAATACCACCACCCCTTACTTCCCGTGGGTGTCGTAAAAGGCGACTAAGGATCGTACCGGAGAATGGGCAGCAGCGTTCTCTATGTATTCCACCACCATACTATACTGCGATCGCCAACCCGACTGCCAAGCGTGGCGATTATGGCAAACCCTCCCCCCTTTTGGGGGAGGCCTCACGCTAAAACGGCTTAACGGATTTGAATGAAATTTGCCTACTTTTCATCACTATATTCCCACGGGATCGACACTTATGCGTGATACCGCGGGGCTCTGCTAGAATACGTCTAGCAGAGCCCCGCGGTATCACGCAAATAGCAGGCTCAGGGTGAATTCCACCAAACTTTTATATTATATTATATTATAGATATTATATTATATTATATTATATTATATTATATTATATTATATTATATTATATTATATTATATTATATTATATTATATTATATTATATTATATTATATTATATTATATTATATTATATTATATTATATTATATTATATTACCCTTTTATTTTGATCGTTTTAATCCTTAAAAGGGGTCATTGTACTCATCATTATGAACAACTTTTACTATGGGACCAACCCTGAAATCGCGAAAAAAAAATCTGCTGTTCCCTACAATTATGTTCGTCAAAATGTAGGGAACAGCTGTTTTTTTTTCACTATTTCAGGGTAGATCCCAAAGTAAAAGTTGTTCATAATGATGAGTACAATGACCTCTTTTAAGGATTAAAACGATCAAAATGTAAGGGTGTATTTCCCATCCGCAAAAAAAAAAAAGGGTGTATTATATTATATTATATTTTACAGAAAGCTTACAAACTAATAACATAATTAAAAATCATTCGTAGGTAGGACAATTTGCTAATGACAAGATTGAAGATAGATTTTCAACAACAACAACAAGACAAGATTTTCAACTTTATCGCCAAACTATAAGGTTCAAAGTTGATTGGGAAAATTAGACAGTTTCGGGTAGCTTGATGTGCTGGCGTCTGAACATCATTGTTTCATTGTTTTGCTTAAACTGTTATGAAAGAGCCTGGTGCTCACGACACAGAGAATCCTGTTGCAGTGAGCGAGTGTACTAATTTATATGGTGCAATTAATTACAATTAATTTTACCTGTAATAAGTCTTATCCTGACAATAAATTTTGAATTTTTGACAGTTTTTCCATACAAGATCTGTCTGACGTCAATTTTATTCCACTCATCCACTGATAGACAATTTACGTCTTTAGTGAAATCAACCATGAAATAAATAAATGAAATAAAATAACACCGTTTCAGAGTAACAAAATGAACAAAAAACAAAGAAACACAATACCTCAGCAAAAGTGTCGTGATAATCAAAATGCTACAACTTTTTTGTATAACATGCTCCAAGAAACATCGTTCCAAAAAAAAAAAATACCAACGACCATTAAAACTTTTTTTTTATCTTTATTGGTTGATTGGGGTTTTTATCCCAATGGACACGCTAACCCCATCATGCCATATACAAACTATTACGATACAATGTTTTATATTTAAATTAAAGGAGAATCTTAATCAATATGGTACACCAACTCGCTAAATCTTTTCGCCACATCTGAATTCGATTGTGCTACATTTAAATTAAACTCATATACTAAAATTCTCCTTTCCTCATGGTTCTTGACGCAATCCATCAGCAGATGATGTACATCCTTAAGTACATTGCATGTGTTGTAGTTGGGAGAATTTACTTTCTTCATGACAAATGCAATCTTTGCCGATGGAAAGTGTCCAGACAGAAATCTTAAAACTTAAAGACGAGTACTACGTAATCTTAAAACGTACGTAAACTTAAAACTTAAAGAAGAGTACTAAAAAATACGCTTGGTTTCCCAATACATACTCGAAGGAACAGAAGCATTATTTACATTAGGGAACGAGTTGAACGCCGTGAGCAGTGTAATACAGTTTTGTAAACTAATTGTCTTCCCATTAAGCAGGACTAACATCCCTGAGGGGTTTTAAAACTGATCAAGAGTACGCCATGGAATAATTGGAATTATGCAGAAATTTTGATGGAAACATAATTGGTTATAAGGGATATATCTATGACAACAGTAACTAGATTTAAGCTATTAGGTACAAACGCCAGAACATCAAACTACTACAATCTGTCAAATTTCTTAAATAGATTTTCAACTTTATCACTAAAGCATAAGGTTCAAAGTTGATTGGGAAAATTTGACAGTTTCGGGTAGCTTGATGCGCTGGCGTCTGTACCAGCTTTTGACCGCGGCTTCACCCGCGGTTTTCATTTTGACAGTTCTACGACATTCATTGCGTTATTTACGATGAGCAGACGAATATTTCAAACATATGAAGCAAAGGATAAGCAATATCCTTCAAAATGATCGAGATTGTGGTTAAAATGTGTTACGCAATTAGAGTGCAGGTTATAAACTACCTGTGTGCCAAATTTCATACAAATCCATTCAGCCGTTTTTACGTAATTGAGCAAACATACAAACATACAAACTTTCACATTATTATTAGGATTGTGTTACAAGTACTTATTCTCGAAACTACACAATGACGCTCGAATATTAATCTGAAACTTTGTGTAGCTTGAAACTAAACACGATTAATTAGTGTTCATAACTTACAGATCATGAGTGAATATCAATACTATATTTGATTGTATATGTCTCAATATTGTACAATAACGCACCGACTGAACGGAGTTCGCGCAGCTCAATTTTGTTCCAAAGATGTTTGGACTTTTTGCCATCAATACGCTAAGAAGAAGACCGCATTAGAGCTGAACTGATGAACACTGATGAAAAACCTGAACACTGATATACAACATGAACACAGATATACAACCTGGACACTGATATAAAACCTGAACACTGGCATAAAACCTGAACACTGATATAAAACCTGAACACTGACATAAAACCTGAACACTGATATAAAAGCTGAACACTGATATAAAACCTGAACACTGACATAAAACCTGAACACTGATATAAAACCTGAACACTGATATAAAACCTGAACACGGATATAAAACCTGAACACTGATATACAACCTGAACACTGATATAAAACCTGAATACTGATATACAACCTGAACACTGATATAAAACCTGAAACTGATATACAACCTGAACACTGATATAAAACCTGTCTGTATGGCGGAACTTTTTGCAAGATAGGTAGGTATACCACGTGCCGTTTACACAATACAACAAAACTACTAAAAATCTAAGGTTAGACAAGTTGTCACACTGTCAAATTTCTGAATACCCATAGCAACTCATTTATTTCGTGACAAATATAATCGTGCTCTCCGAGACACGGAAAGCTCTCGATAAAATAAATAATGCTCGCCAATCTATGGACTGGCCTCACTTAACCGCGCAGCTGTTATTTATTTTCGAGTCTCTCTAATCCTTTTGACAAAACAATCTCTAAGCCATGTTTTACGACACTAGGGGACGTCCTATTCACTGCCAAGAATCCAAACCTGCGAAGTTTATTAAACACGTATTATTTCTCCTCTCTTATTACTTTCTGAATCAAGTCTCTGCTTCCCTAAAGACGCGTAAACTTCTTGTTATTGTATTACTCTTATATTTTGCCTTCAATTTCGGCTTATTATTACCGTCACGACCACGATACCGTTGTCTCAGTTGCTCTCAAGGGCGTAGGAAGGGTACAAAAGAAGACAAAAGAAAACTAACAAATCTCTGAAGAGCAGAACTTGTGTATTAGCTTTGTGTTTCTTAATTAAAGTGGTACCAACACTATAATAAGAATTGTGTGGCGCGATAAATGTGTCTTGGATTGTAGTGCTATTAATTCTGTTACAAATTAAGTCGGAGATTTATTTATACTAGAAATAGCTGCAATAAAAATAGTATCAAGATTAGCTATTAAAATAAACACATACAAATTCGCACTAATATTATACAGGCGAAAGTTTGTGTGGGTGTTTATATGTTTGTTACTTCTTCACGCTTAAACAGCTTGACCAATTTTGATAAAATTTTGTATGGAGGTAGCTGACACCCTGGATTAACATATAGGCTACTTTTTATCCCGATATTCCGACGGGATCGACATTTACGCGGGTGAAACCGCGGGGCGCAGCTAGTATACAATAAACTTGTCATAAAGATAATACTGGTTAATTTTTAGGGTTCCGTACCCAAAGGGTAAAAACGGGACCCTATTACTAAGACTTCGCTGTCTGTCCGTCTGTCCGTCTGTCTGTCACCAGGCTGTATCTCAAGAGCCGCGATAGCTAGACAGTTGAAATTTTCACAAATTATGTTGCCTGTTGCCGCTATAATAACAAATAAGTACTAAAAACAAAATAAAATGAATATTTAAGGGGGGCTCCCATACAACAAACGTGTTTTTTTCGGCGTTTTCGCCTTGTGGTACGGAACCCTTCGTGTGCAAGTCCGACTCGCACTTGGCCAGTTTTTATAAACATTAGAAAATGATGAGCGCGTTTTTTTTGTAGCCCTACGTTTTCTCTTAGGTATATCTTCGATACGTTTACACTTTTATCACCGGAAACAAACATTTTGTAGGCTTGCACCCGTGTAATTATTATACTTGCGTATGGAATCAGCCCGCGATACAGTGCAACAATTGAGCCCTATTTAACTGAGTACCGAAAATATAATACAGGCTGGCGCGACCTGTTACCATGATTCGGTACCTACATAATTATTAAGGGGCTTACATGACCTAAAGCGCGGTCACTGTCGGACTGCATAGAAAAGAAATAGAAGCGCAATGACACAACGCTGGTAATTTATTGCAAAATACGAAGCAATTATTTAATTACAAAAATAATCTATTGTTTGGACTAAAAAACTAACACCTTTAGTATGTTGCTTGCAGAAACTATAATGAAAATCAAGTCAAATGATAAAATTTTAACTAATCCTCTTGAAATAGCACAAGCCTTTAACAATTATTTTGTGGATCAAGTGAATCCAGTTAATAATATAAACATTAATAAAAATACGCCAATACAAAGTAAATGTACATCTATGTTCATGTTACCTACAATACCCCTTGAAATTCATCGTATTATTATGTCACTAAAAAATACATCTAGCACTGGGTACGATGATATAAGTACAAAAATTGTTAAACAGGTATCCACAATACTTGCTCCTGTGTTGAGTCATCTTATCAATAATAATAATAATATCAATATGTGCATACTGCATGGTTATTTACAAAAGATAGCAGAGAGGATATGTCCTGCTACAGACCTATCGCGTTAGTGCCAATTTTTTCAAAAATATTTGAAAACGCAATATACAGGCTGTTGATTTGCATCCTAGTCAAATTCAAGTAGGTATTTTTTTTATTTATTTTTTTCTTATTTACGGAAATCCGTAAGTGTGAACCAGCCGTATTTAAACGCGGCCCGTCTGTTACTAGCCCTATAACCGCGCATTCATGCACACACACATTCAAATGCTCATGAAAATCTATCATTCGATAAATTCGTAGGTAATCAATCCCATCCCCCAATCACGATGCGGCGAAGCGGGTACTTAGTCTCCCGCGCACCCTAAGCCACGTCCCCGCGGCCCCGGAACTAACAGTGTAATTGAAATCGCCGCAGCGTTCGTGCGCTTTGCGAATTCCGCTTCTCGGTACATCGTTGAGACGTAGGTACAAAGTGTTCAATTCAAATGTCGTGCTGGTGGAGATGGTCAGGTGGGTATGCCATCAGTGGAGACAGCCTACGTGGAGTCATCCGGATGTTTCCCGATCGGGAACTCCCAACACAGAGCGTCATGCTGGCTGCTATGCACCACACCAGTGTTGCGCATACTGAAGCGTGAACTGCAACACCCGTTCCACTACCCCAAGGCACAAGACATTCACCAAGGTGATAATGCCGTGCGGATTACATTTTGTCATTTTCGACACTTTAAAAACGAATGTGTTAGTGTTGTTAAGCTGAAGGAAAACCAGTACGTACTACCTAAGTACGTGGCAACTTTACTCCGGTAACATAGGTAGGTAATTTATTTATTTGTACATTTTGTAAATACGTTGTTAGCTTAATCAATTTCATTAGTGTAAATAAGTTATTTCAAATTTTTAACTACCTACGCCAATAATACCTAAGAGTCGAAAGTATACCACGTACTTACACTTAACTAGAACGTTTTTCCATTTCCATCAAACGTAGAAAACATTTTTAGACTTAGTAGATCGGTACACCAACAAAGGTAGAATTATTGCCGGTCCTAAGCCCGTTAAGTAGGAAGGAAAGTTTCAAATCAACCAATTTAATCCACAAATAAAAACAAAATCACTACGAAAACTTTAGCTTGAAGGATATTATTAATCATCTGATAACAGGTCAGTGAACTTTTCTTTGGCGCACTAGTATTACTGTCATTAGTAAGATTTCCGTATTCCAATGATGCTCAAAAATGAGTTAATTATCAAGCGAAATTTATGACAATAATGTAGGTGATTTTCGAAATAAAATTTGGTAAAATTATTGCTACCGGTCATTGCATGGCAACGCGACGGCCGGGCGCGGCGAATTACATGGCAGCTGCATGCATTGTCGCTGTGTGCATAGTCGGGTGATTCTGTTTTATTTGTATTTAATTAAGGGTTTAATTCTGAAATACTGTTAAATTTCTACTACAAAAAAAAAGCAGCGCTTACTAGTTATTGCCCCCTACCGTACTTCAAATGATTATTTATGTCTTTTATGACAACCTCCTGAAATTTGACGAGGATGCAAATCAACAGCTTGTATAGTCAACTTACTTCATACTTTGAGAAAAATAGCTTATTCGTTGATAACCAAAAAGGTTTTAGAAAAAATAGAACAATTAACATGGCCATCTATGATTTCTTGCATATGGTTAGCAGTAGAGTGGATAAAAGACTACCAACTCTAGCCCTTTATATGGACATGTCAAAAGCTTTCGATCGCGTAGACCATAAAATACTGATAAATAAACTTCACGCATACGGAATTAGAGGAAATATTTTAAATATAATAGAATCTTATCTATTTAATAGAAAGCAGATAACGACAATTAGTAGAATTTGTAAAAAAAACGAAATCATATATACATTTAGCCAGAGAACTGTAACTTACGGGGTACCACAAGGTAGCGTACTGGGACCGCCTCTATTTATTATCTATATTAATGACTTTCCTACAGCGTCAACATATCCTATGACAATGTTAGCGGACGACAGCACTTTACTATTTAATAATGACGAAGTAAGTACATTAGAGGCTGACATTAATTCTAATTTAAAATCAGTTGTGAATTGGCTTCAAAATAATAATTTGATTATAAATCTAGACAAAACAGTATTAATGACATTTCAGCAAAGAGTAAATCACAAATTGAACTTAAATATTAGATATAATGACAAAGTTATTAATGAAACAAATGTAACAAAATTTCTCGGATTAAATAATTATAGAAAACACATTAAAATGGAATTCACATATTGACAAAGTGTGTAGTAAACTAAACCAATACTCCTATGCCTTCCATATGTTGAGTAAAACAGCCGATCGGACAACAGTATTAACAGCATATCATGGTCTGGTGGCCTCAACATTAAGATATGGAATTATATTTTGGGGAAATGCTACGGGTAAAAATACAGTATTTAAGTGCCAAAAAAGATGCATAAGAGCT
Organism: Mesoligia furuncula; assembly: GCA_916614155.1. Classification (NCBI taxonomy): domain Eukaryota; kingdom Metazoa; phylum Arthropoda; class Insecta; order Lepidoptera; family Noctuidae; genus Mesoligia; species Mesoligia furuncula. The sequence goes on along the minus strand of OU744809.1, from coordinate 19,830,470 downwards.
ATCTACAACTTACAGACAACTGACAGTTGCAAACCGTTTTTTAAAGATAAGAAAATATTAACAATGCCATCGTTGTACATATTTGAAACGACCATGTTTGTCAAAAATAATCTGCACAAATTTGTTCGAGTAAGTAGCCAGCGCCGTTGTGGCCGGTTACAAACAGTTGGGTCTAAAACTGCACTATTTAGGAACAGTGTTTTTGCAATGGCTCCAAGGTTATATAATAAGTTACCAAAATGTATATGAAGTGAAGAAAATGTCCACAAATTTAAAAATAATTTGTTTTTATTTCTAGTTGACAAGACGTATTACTCTATTGAAGATTTTTTAAACGACAAACTATGATATAATTCCCTTATGTAATATTATCTTCCTTTGACATGCATGTAAAATTTAATTTACTTGACATTTATTAATTTAATTGACATTTATTCATTAAATTGTCATTTATTCATTTAATTGACATTTATTTACCTTTAATTACTTTTTTAATTACTGTTTAATCTGTTTTTTTTTTTATGATATAACAAAAAAATTACTATTTGTTCACCAATTTTATTGGTAGAACGTAGAGCTCGACTACAATAATATGTATATTCAAGACCTTTTATGTATACCTATGTTCACAAATAAAGATTGATTGATTGATTGATTGAGAATAATCTGACAAAAAAAACAGAATGATTGTTTGTATATTGGTATGGTTTTATTGTATATAGAATGTTTTTACAGGTATCTTCATGATTTTTAATTGTATCAAATCCCATTGGTGACGGATTTCAGTTATTTTTTTTTGTCTGTGCAAAAATACCAATCAATTCAAACCCAATCTCTTTGATTATACCTACGTAGTGCAGCGAAAAAAAGAAAAACACGGGATGTCTTCGCCATATTATGACTAATAATGTTATCATTTAATGATTCTGCCAAAGTGGCCTTTTAAGGACCCCAGTATATCGAAAGCTTTCTTAAACATACTTCTACTCCATCTTATGCAACACGGACTTCACATTAATTTTCTTATCGTGGACTAAGTTACGAGTAAGCAACTCGTCAATAATGGTTGTAATACCTTTAAATTTTATGTCCCAACTAATCGGCGTACGTGACTTTTCTCGAAGCACTTTTATAGTTTGATTTTTTATTCTTTGTAGAGAGAGAATGGAAAACGATGAATTTTTGGAATTGGGTCACTGTTTTACTTGACGCTAGCAACGTTAGCTTATATTATACCTAGTGACAAAAATAATAATAGACGGGTCATTCATGCGGCATTGTTTGGCCCTACATGCGCCCATATTTAAGGCATGGGGGAGATAAGTTGTGTATTTATAATCCTTGTTTATTTTTATTTCTTTATTATTCTGTTTATTTATTATGTTATTATTCATTAAATGAATCAATTATTAAGAAGAAATCTTTCAAATTATTTATTATATAAGGTGTAAAAAAATTAACCTTACAAACTTTAAGAGGTGCTTTAGACCATTGGACTGAACAACTTTCACTATGAGACCAGCTCTGAAATCACGAAAAAAAATCCACTGTTTAATACAAAAGTTCATTACCTACTTGATCAAAATGTATGAAACAGCGGATTTTTTTTCGTGATTTCAGAGTTGGTCCCATAGTGAAAGTTGTTCAGTCCAATGGTCTAAAGCACGTCTTAAAGTTTGTAAGGTTAATTTTTTTACACCTTATATATAAGTAGTACCTATATAAATATATATTATTTTAAATTATCATTTTAATTGCTAAAATATGTATTTTGACTTTGTATAATTTATGTTATTCAATATTTTTATGTTTTGTTGAATTTGTGTACTTGTGACTTTATGGATATTATTTGTCTGACTAAAATAAATTAATTGAATTGAATAATAAGCAAGTTCAGCACTGTTTTAGATACCAAGGTAGGTTGATCGTGTTCACAGATGCAGATCGGTGCAATCTCCAAATACAATGTTACAATATTCTAAGGATAGCTTATAAATATTAATTCACAGGCGAGCTTATGGGGCTTAGGTGACATAAAGCGCGGTCACTGTTGGACTGCATAGAAAAGAAAGAGAAGCGCGATGACACAACCCTGGTAATTTATTGCAAAATATGAAGCAATTATTTAATCATAAAAAATCTATTGGCCTGGCGACTGGCCCGACTGGCCCGTTGGTCTAGTGGTTAGTGGCCCTGACTGCTATGCCGGAGGTCGTGGGTTCGATTCCCACCCAGGACAAATGTTTGTGTGATGAGCATGATCATTTGTTCTGTGTCTGGGTGTAATTTATCTATAATATGTATGTATTTAGAAATATATAAGTATGTTTATCAGTTGTCTAGTACCCATAACACAAGCTCTGCTTAGCTTGGGACTAGACGGCGTTGTGTGATAGTTGTCGAATATATTATTATTATTATTTTGGTTTTTAAATTTAATTTTCTCAGGTTAGTACCTGGTATTTTCAGAATCTCACGGGTGTAAACCAAGGTGAGATTCTAGTTATTATTTTAAGAAGGTAAATTGCTCTGTACTGCAGTGAAATTATTGTCCAAGTCTATTTGTAAAAATTTTCTTACTATGCGGCAAGTGTTTAATATGGCAGCTTTTTGGAGTGTTAGGTATGTGTATTTAGATAGATTTATTGCATTAAAACTATTGAATATTTGTTTTGGGATAACACCTGTTGTTGATATTACTATTGGGACTATAGTGACTCTATTCATTTTCCAAACTTTGGTAATTTCCTCTTGTAATTCTGTATACTTCCTGATTTTTTCTGTGATAGTTTTTTGAATGTTGTTAGTATTTGGGACTGCTATATCTATTATAAATGTGTGTTTGCTTACTTTGTCAACTAGTGTTATATCAGGTCTGTTGTTATATATGGTGTGGTCTGTAATTATAGTGCGGTCATAGTATATTTTGTAGAATTGGTTTTCTAATACAGCTCTAGGCGTGTACTTGTAATATGGTGTGTAGGGATCCTGCATGAGTTTAAGTTTAGTTGCGAGTTTTTGGTGTATGATATTAACAAGTTGATTATGTCTATGCGTATAGTCGTTTTGGGTTAGAGTGATACAAGCTCCTGTGATATGTTGTATTGTTTCAGGTTTGCTGTGACATTTTCTGCATAAATCATTTCTTACTGTACTATCTTTTATTATATATTTTCTATAATTTTTCGTATTAATGACTTGATCTTGAATGGCTAACATAAACCCTTCTGTTTCAGGGAACAGTTCACTTAACTCAAGCCATTTGTTAGAAGCCTCTTTGTCTATGTATGTTTGGTATAAATCGTTGGGATGTCTTCCGTGTAGTTCCTTTTGCCGCCACTTCCTGTGTATCTCTTCTATATGTCTCGCTTTATCTACCGTCTCAATATTGCTATCATCGCTAAGGTTCAATGGTGTATATTGTTTGTCTATCTCTATAATTGTTTTGTGTAATTGACTGTTGTTTTTCTTCCGCCAGAAAAATTGTTTTAAATTTATGACTTGTCTTTTATGAAGATGTGATATTTCGACTAGTCCCCTGCCACCTTCTTTTCTGGACATTATAACTCTTTCTATTGCTGATTTGGGATGGTGATATCTATGTTGTGTCAGTGTGGTTCTTGTTTTTACTTCAAGAGCATGTAATTCTGTGTTAGACCATTTTATTACACCGAAAGAATAAGTGAGTATAGGAATTGCGTATGTATTTATGGATTTAAATAGGTTTTTACTAGATAGGTGCATTTTGCATAACGAATGCATTCTGCTATTGTATTCTTTTTTAAGTTTATCCTTAATAATCTTATGTTCTAACAATCGTGCTTGATTGTAACCTAAATATTTATATAGTTCTTCGTCTTTCATCGCTTCTATTAGTTCTTCGGTATCTGTTGAGTAGTTTCCTTCTAGAATCTTACCTTTCTCTATATTTAGTTTCCGGCATTTATCTAGTCCAAAATCCATTCTTATGTCTTTCGAAAATGTTGTTGTTATGTTTAGTAAATCGTGTAAATCTGTATTTTTATTAGCGTATAGTTTTAAGTCATCCATATATAGTAAATGTGTAATTTGGTGTAATATTGACCTACCGTTCTTAATATCAAAACCTAATTTCGATTCGATTAATGCTCGGGAGAGTGGATTCAGGGCTAGACAAAACCATAGAGGGCTTAATGAGTCCCCTTGGAAAATACCCTTTTTAATCGCTATTTCGTCTACGGATAAGTATTATTATTATTATTATTATTATTATTGTTTGGATTAAAAAATAAAAACACTAGTATCTTAGTATTTTGCTTGTAGAATAATCTAACAAAAATCAGAATGATTGTAAGTATATTAGTATGGTTTTTATTGTAAAAAGAAAGTTTTTAGAGGTATCTTCATGATTTTTTTCTATCGCATCATATTAGTTGTATTATGTTTTCAACACACTATCTACCTAGCATATATCCTGAAGAATATCATATATTTTTCTGATTTGGTTTACTGTAGTCGATCATATACTTACTTTTATTATTTCTAAAACTTGCGTTTTTTGTGTTTAGGTCATGTAAGCCCCATAACCCAGAATTAAATTAATGTTAATATCGGCGGTTGATATGGCTTGAAAAGAGGTGTAGTTAACGCCTAGCATGTGTGCGCTCACCAACCTCTCACGCACACACGCATACGACACGAATGGACGACAGCCACGAGCGACGATGTCACCGCCAAATGCATACTATTTGTTTTTGTAAGTTTCTCTCAGTCATTAAACCAGTAATTATAAAAATCAAGTTTCCATCATTCTTCTACCCCGTCAAAGTCCACGTGAAGCTCAGTACTGGAGTCTACGGCTGTGGTAAGTTGCGAGTTGTAGGTCGTAAGTTCGAACCTAGAAAGGCGCTTTGTTTTGTGTAAATTATTTCATCAGTACTATTCTCATCATGAAACATCATGATGACACACGCACGAATAGTGACTAATGCGGGCACTGACTGGACAGGTCCACTTAATCTGTGCGGTTCTTTCCTCAAAAGACCATTTCAGACACCAACCTACATGATCGTCACATTATCTGACGAAGATTATGTCTGGACTTCAAAAGAAACTGTGACCTCTGAGTTTGTTTCGGCCTTCCTTCTCAGAGTAGTCGGATAGGAAATGCCGACCTCATATAGTTTTAACAATATGATTGATGTGTAAAAGTGTTTGTACAAGCCTAGTTATTATACAGAAATAAAATCATTTATAAGAAGTCACTTACCACAACCCTACACAGATAAGTATCATCAATAACCTATACAAACCCTATCAATTATTTCTAACATCTCCCAACCCTTCAAAACTGTATATACCAATAAATAACTAAAGAGGCTCTACACTTTGAGACAGTCTCTTCAGAGTACGAAGGTAAGCAAGTAAGGGATGCGTTCGATCCAGATTAAGGGATATACGAGTATAACGTGAGGCATTAAACAAGGAGACGTGGAGTAAAGAGGCTGTTTATCTTAGAAGCGTGAAACGGCAGCTATTTAATATCTTTATTCAGTGTTACTGAGCGAAAGGGTCTGTATTGTGACTAGTGAACTGTGTGGGTACAATTGGATAATATATGTAGTTTTGGTTGGGAGTATTGAGGGCTTAGTGTATTTATCTATATGTGGTAAACCTTCGTTTGTTTGTTGTGTAGAGCTTAATCTGTCGGAATTTTTTTGTGTCATATTGAACTTTTTGTTTAAATACACCATCAGTAGGTACGTCACGGGAGATTTACTGGTACATATGGGTACCAAAAACTGTACAAATTTGTACGTTGTCAAACGTTGCAGCATACAAAATAACTAAACTACCCAAGCTCACTTTATCACACAATCCAATAACAGTAAAGCGTTTTACAACAGAACGCATTTACAATTTTCTAAGGACCATTTTATTTCAGCAAACTTAGCTATCATCATTCTAAGTTAGAGTAATAGGTAGGGATACCTTAAAAAAGAATTAAAGGGCTAAAGTTTTAAAAGGACTATACAGTAAACAAAAATGCCAGGTTGAAAACTTCAAACGGATTTTACACACCTCGTCACTTTGCAAAAAAGAGGAAACTCACGCCCAAGTAACCTCGTTTGAAAACTCGGTCAAAATGGTTGAGGAGGTAATGACAAAACTCGGTAGCCCGTTTACACATTTAACAATGGCAGCGCCGCGTTTTTCCATTCTATACAAGGCCAGAACGAAAGGGTGTGAAACTAACCGCATATGGATTGTAAATCACTTTTTTACTAAGGCTAAATAATAACAGCCGTACAGGTCGATCGATCAGGTTAAGCCACGCTTGCCGCGGACGAGTGACCATCTTTACATACCGTGACCCCTCCGTGCCTCGGAAAGCACGTTAAGCCGTTGGTCCCGGCTGTCATTCGTGGATCTTTGACAGTCGTTATGGGTAGTCAGAAGCCCGAAAGTCTGACAACCAGTCTCACCAAGGGGTATCGTATTGAAGGTCAGATCTTCCAGTCGCTCCAGTATTATTCAGCTGCATCCGGTTAGACTGGAAGCCGACCCCAACATAGTTGGGAAAAGTTTAGGCAGATGATGACTAAGGTCTTCCAATCTATACAAGAGTAGTACGCAAATACTCGCGTATACTTCGTATAGTGACCTAACTAACTACCTTATTCCATAATATACAGTGCCAGTACGCATACGGACTTATCGTGTACCTATAGATCGGAATAAGCGCGCCGAACTCGAGATTCCAATCTATACGCGAGCAGTTACATGCTTGCCATTTTGATTTGTTGACCTGCGTATATATTATAACCTTCGTAAAATATTAGGCCATATCGAACATAGTCTAATTTCATAGTATTTTGCGGTAAAAATACCTAAACGGGATATTATTAATTGTACATCAAATAAATAATCACCTATCAATTTATTTCCATAATTTATATACTTCACGGGCCCCTCAAAATACCCATACAGATATGAATATGAATAATATTATGAAGGCACAATACAACGACCGAAAACACCCGCACATATAGACACGCTCACGTACAGCGAGTGCAAGCGCACTCGCGACTGGCATTTGTTTGAGGTCGCCGCCGCCGTACAGTCACGAGCATAAGTATGTATATGTTAACGGAAAAGTGTGCAATCCGTCATTCTGTACAATTCCTAGGAAATGTGTACAATTCCTAAAATAGATAGGCAATCTATGATATATATTTTAACTTTTCCTAGGAAATCTATACATTTCCTAAATAGCAATCGGAAATCTTAAAAATTCAATATGTTGTGCTACTAGACGACGTGGATGCAAGAGCGAGCGAAGGGCACCCCGAGGTTCGGTTTGGTTAGGTTCCTTTAAACCCTGCAGGCAGAAATAGGAGCCCCGCGCAGCGGGGCTCCGTCGACCTGACGTCGACGTCGTTAGGAATAAAACACGCAGCATGCTAAATTTATGCTTTAGAATGTTATGCTTAGTCGTTATTATGATTAGAGAAATTCACAAACGTGTTATATTTCTTTTAGTCACCGAAAGCATTATTTTTTATATATTTCCTAGTATCATCTTGGAATTGCATACAATTCCTAGGAAATACATACATTTCACAGGAAATGTGTGTATTAAAGAATCTTTGAAAGATTATTTTACACGTTTCCTAAGTAGGCTCGGAATTGCATATATTTCCTAGGAATTGTGTAAAATTCCTAGGTTTCATACATTACAAACTCAAACTCAAACCATGTATTTCAATTAAACCATTACAGGCACTTTTGAATTGTCAGGAAGTCGGTCAGTCAGAAAATATGAAGCTAGTTGCCCATTCCAAAGCGTAGGTACCTATGGAGAAGAACGGGCAAGAAACTCCATGGACACTCTTTTAAATTATATTTTTACAAAAATATTAGTTACATCATTAATGTTGAATTTACAATTATATGTGAGAACGATGTAAAAAAATACGTACGCGTTAAGAGCGTCCAGAGTACAGCAAATAGTAAGAAAACAACAATTCAAAAATAAAATAATTAAAAATACGCCGAGGCAGCTGAGTGATGACCAGCCCCAACTGACGGCGCCCGTTCACGGACTTGACGCATAGATCAGCACCATTCAGCTCAACCATTTTGAAGGGAGCTAAATGATTCAACACACACGCCACCGTCAGCGAGACGTTTGTGTGAGCATGACATACTATCAGCCGCCAGGGCACATTCAAGTCAATGAAAGACATACCCGGTAAATGGTAAATAAGTTATAGTACATACATAGAACTCACATCTGTGCTATGCAATTATACAATACAAAGGAAATTGAGTCTATACAATGCAAAGATAGTCTTACAATCTTCAGCAGCTCCAACAGTATTTTCAAGTGTTATAATCAATTAGTTGTGGTTGTGGAGCAGGACCAGCATTGAGCCAGGCATTTTTATCCGCGATGTAATCCCCTAACTTATAATATGCCTGACTGCATAGTGTGCGTTTTATACAAGACTTGAATTTTGTCTCATTCAGTTGAAGAATGTGGGTAGGAATTTTATTATAACATTTTAAACAGTACCCCATAAAAGATGAGTCTACTTTAGCCAGTCTGAAACCTGGTTGAACTAATAGGTCCCTATTTCTAGTACTATAATTATGTCTTTCACCTCTTTTACTAAAAATATGTAAGTTTTTTCTTACATACATGATGTTTTCGTAGATATATTGACAAGGCACCGTCATGATGTTAATTTCCTTAAACAGTTCCCTTAGAGAATCGCGCATGCGGAGGTTATATATGGCTCTGATGGCTCTTTTCTGCAGAATAAAAATAGAATCGATGTCTGCAGCCCGTCCCCAAAGTAAAATACCGTAAGACATGATACTATGAAAGTAACTAAAATAGACTAGTCTCGCGGTATCTACATCAGTAAATTGACGGATTTTTCTGACAGCATAAGCTGCTGAACTTAGCCGTCCTGCAAGAGATGTTAAATGAGGACCCCATTGTAGCCTTGAGTCGAGCGTGATCCCCAGGAAAACAGTTTTATCGACGAATTCTAGTTTCTCTTGATTCAATATTATCTCACAATCACTACCCTTGACATTTGGTAAAGAAAATCTTAAGCACTTGGTTTTTTTTCCATTTAATACTAAATTATTAGCAGTGAACCAATTTTGGACCTGCAGTAGGGCGTTATTTACGTCGTCAAAATTTGTAGCACGTCTATTTACCTTAAAAATTAAGGAAGTGTCATCAGCAAATAACACCATTTGTTGTTGATTTTTTAATAAATGGAGTAGATCATTAACATACACCAAGAAGAGGAAAGGACCCAATATCGAGCCTTGTGGCACACCCATTTTTACTGTTAAACCATGTGAATTGACACCATTTATTTGAACTTGCTGTTGTCTGTCATTTAAATAAGAACCAACTAAACTGAGCGCTAGTTTTCCAAGTCCGTAATGCTCAAGTTTCAAAAGCAAGGTTTCGTGATCGACGCAATCAAATGCCTTGGAGAGGTCACAAAAGATTCCTATAGCATCTTGGGCCTCTTCCCACGCGTTAAAAATATATTTTAATAAGGTTACACCGGCGTCGGTCGTACAACGTCCTTTGGTGAAGCCATATTGTTGATCGTGAAGGATTTTATTCGTGTTAAAATGATTGAGCATCTGATTAAGCATTATCTTTTCAAACACCTTACTGAAAACCGGCAACACGGATACGGGTCTATAATTATTGGTGTCTTTACTGTCCCCAGATTTGTAAAGTGGTATTACCTTACTGTATTTCATTAAATCGGGGAAGACTCCTTGATCTACACACGAATTAAATACTAAAGCATTTCCGGTAACATATACATTTGGCTTTGTTCAAAGGCGATTTTCTCCTTTATTTTTGAATGAAATTTTATATTATTAGGAACATAATATTTTCGAACCCATAGGTGTATGTAAAGTGTCGTATTTCAACGTTGCATTCGTTACTTCGTGAAAAAATGGCAATTTAAAGTTGCCAAGTGTTGACATATTAGTGCTCGTTACTGTACGTACACGTCAATATATGCGTGCGCATGTTCTCACTCGTAATAAGCTGGCCTTCTGTACCCATGTAATTTCTGGTGTTATCAAGGAGAGTTTCAGCAATATTGTGCTGAATTCATGAGCTGTCCGGAGTTTGAGAATATTATCTAACACTTAACGGAAAGTTTTAAAGTGGGGTGGGTAACTTTAAACTGAGTTTGTTTTAAATTTTCATTTTTGTGAAACTGAAATAATCATTGAAATTTTGGAGGGTGACAAAATGTTAAGAAATTACATTTTTACAGCTTAAAACTTTAATAATGGAGAAAAAAACTAAGTTTTTGTGAAAGAATTGGTCAAAAAAGCTGTGTTTTAGTAGTCCCATAGTTTTTCTTTCTGCTATGGTTGCTCCTAAAAAACAAACCTATGCGTAAAAACACACAAAAAGCGTAACAAGTTTGTTTTTAAGTTAAAGGCATATTCTTCTAAGCGTGTCATTCACAAAAATATTACGAAAAAAATGTATAGTTTTACATGCGTTTGACACAATATTAGGTCTGTTAATCGTCATTCAATGAACTTCTCATTCCGGAAAACGTAGCGTTGGAAGGTCTCCCACAAGATGGACCGATGACCTGGTGAAGACCGCAGGAATGGATGCGAGAAGCAGAAAACCGATCGAAGTGGCGATGCTTCGGAAGCCTATGTCCAGCAGTGGAATAGCAAGTTTAATTTTAGATATCTACTTTATTAATATTTGTACGCCGTCTACGGCAAAATATAGTGTACCTACCCATACATGTTTTATTTACATCTAGCTGTGCCCCGCGGTTTCACCCGCGTAAATGTCGATCCCGTGGGAATATCGGGATAAAAAGTAGCTTATACGTTAATCCAGGGTGTCAGCTAAGTACCTCTATACCAAATTTTATCAAAATTGGGCCAGCCGTTTGAGCGTGAAGAAGTAACAAACATATATACTCACACACTCACAAACTTTCGCCTTTATAATATTAGTGTGATACAACACCTGTTTTTATACCCTCCTATGTTTCACAAATAAAATCTTTGACTTTGGACGTCTTTCGGCTGAAAAGATGGATGAATGATGAAATCAACTTAACAGAAAGATATTCACAACCTACCTCCCCACACGGCCTACGCATATTCGTAACATAACAAAAAGGAACACGTTACGGCTAACATACAATCAATGTAACAGCATTGTAAAACCCATGCTTCTCGAAACTCCCACAGTTCTCGTAATTCCCACCGTTCTCGTTTGCATAATATCTCTCCGTTTCTCGCAGATATTTTCATAACACCTACATTCGCTCGCAGGGATTTCGCTCCCGGTTTAGCGAAAGGGATTTGGTTCAAGGTAACGTCCTGTAATCCGACAGATTTTTCATCGTACCCTACGTCTTATATAATTTGCGAATTTGTTAGTATTGTGAGTGTTGTTACAGTTTATTTTATGAAAAAGGTATTGCTGTCATTCTTATTATTTTTAGTGTTTTATCATGACCGAATGTAACAAAAAAATTATGTAAAAAGTAGTAGTAAGAATACCTTAATACTACTCTAGACTCCCTTAATACTACTCTAGACGCCCTTGATACTACTCTAGACTCCCTTAATACTATTCTAAGATTCCCTTAATACTACTCTAGACTCCCTTAATACTACTCTAGACTACCTTAATACTACTCTAGATTACCTTAATACTACTTTAGACTCCCCTTAATACTACTCCAGACTCCCTTAATGCTACTCTAGACTCCCTTAATACTAAACTAGATTACCTTAATACTACTTTAGACTCCCCTTAATACTACTCCAGACTCCCTTAATACTACTCTAGACTCCCTTAATACTACTCTAGTCTCCTTTAATACTACTCTAGACTCCCTTAATGCTACTCTAGACTCCCTTAATTTTACTCTAGACTCCCTTAATACTAGTCTACCCCTTTCTCTTGTTTCTCATCTCTTACTTTGATTCAAACTGGTAGCTATTGAATATTTAACTAACTTCGAAAATGATTGTTGTTCTGTAAAAAGTCTTTATAAATGATTATGTTATCTTAATCAGAACTATTTGTTTCATCATCATCTGCCTAGCCTTTTATCAACTATGTTGGGGTCGGCTTCCACTCTAACCGGATGCAGCTGAATACCAGTATTTTACAGAGTGCGACTGCCTATCTGACCTCCACAACCCAGTTACTGGGTAAAACGCCCCCCTATTCCTCTATTTGATTTTTAATACTAAACACACTAACAGTAGGTACAGACGCCAGCACATCAAGCTACCCGAAACTGTAATTTTTTCCAATCAACTTTGAACCTTATGCTTTCGCGATATAGTTGAAAATCTATTAAATAAATGTGACAGATTGTAGTAGCTTGATGTGCTGGCGTTTGTACAATCACTTACAACACCAATAATAAAAACTGGCCAAGTGCGAGTCGGACTCGCACTGGAAGGGTTCCGTGCCACAAGGCAAAAACGCCGAAAAAAACACGTTTGTTGTTTGGGAGCCCCCCTTAAATATTTATTCTATTCTGTTTTTCGTATTTGTTGTTATAGCGGCAACAGAAATACATCATCTGGGATTTCAAATGTCTAGCTGTCACGGTTCATGAGATACAGCCTGGTGACAGACGGATAGTGGAGTCTTACTAATAGGGTCCCGTTTTTCCCCTTTGGGTACGGAACTCTAAAAAAAAAACAACTAAAATATAAGTTCTAGTTTTAGAGTATTTATGTAAACTTAGTAATTTCTAATGTGTCCGTAAATTCAGTTACTGTTACTGAAAGTAGATAGGAACCTAACGCAGTAATTTCACGAACATCCTTACCTTCTTCAATTTCTACATAAATTCATGTAGCTTACATAAGTTTCACCTGACTAGCTTAACTCAAGTTATGCAACAAGTAACTACAATTTAGAAACTGTTGCACTATAGTTAGAATAGTTCGAATGAAATACTTTAACTTAACTATTTCGACAGGTTAAAGGTACTACATGGTCTAAAGCCCGGAATACACATGCCTGTAACTTGCACAAAAGTATGCAAGTAGCTGGCATAACAGTAAGGTATTCACCAATCAGAAGTTGTTACGGCACACGTCATGCAAGCTGATTGGTGAATACCATAATGACATGCAAGCTACTTGCATACTTTTGTGCCAGCTACTGGTATGTGTCCGGCACCACACAGACAATTGTCTGTGTGGTGCCGGACTTAAGAATAGCACCACCCCATACTTCCCGTGGGTGTCGTAAAAGGCGACTAAGGGGCGTACTGGAGAATGGGCAGCAGCGTTCTCTATGCATTCCACCACCATACCATACTGCGATCGCCAACCCGGCCTTTTGGGGGAGGCCTAAGTCCAGCAGTGGACGTCTTTCGGCTGAAATGATGATGATGATGATGACTGGTATCTGTATCCTTAGCATAAGGCGCGGTCACTGTCGGACTGCATAGAAAAGAAAGAGAAGCGCTATGACACAACGCTGGTACTTTATTGCAAAATATGAAGCAATTATCTATTTCAAAAAAACTATTTAATAATAAATAATCCAACACTGAATGCAGTTTTGCATTAGAAATTTTATGGTATGTTTTTAATTATAATTATTGTTAATGAAGGGATAAACTGCTTTTATAGACAATTAATAGGTGTATTTGAAGATTTTTCTGATGCATTAATGTATGTTTAATTATGATTTGAGTTCCATCACTGTATTAAAATAAGTCTTGAAATTTTTTTTTTTTAGTTTACGGAAATATTTTCAAGAATTCTCCGCCTTAAGTAGTTATTGTATTAACAATGGTTTTAATATATAAACGAAATAAACAATTTATTGTTAGCACTAGAATAAATTTTATGAAAATTGAATCAGCTGGTCGGTCATCCAATCTCCTGGGCTCAATTTTTACTCAAACTCAAATTTGACTCAAAGTTATTAAAATAAAATCGTAACAAATCACCAACTTCCATGCTAATAATTAGCAACCTTTGTCGGCCTATTAAAATAAGCCTACTCCATTTACACCAATTTCCCTTGCTCGTTATTTATAATAATCAACAATTAATAGTCTAAATAAACCCTTTCGAATGTAACGAAAATTGTTTTTCCTCATTTTAAATTATTGCGATACAGAGGAACTCGTTCATTTTACGAGTTAATGACTTTCCATGGATTTTCCTAGTTTGAAGGGCAGGAGTCTTACTCATCTTTAATACCTATACCCATCCCATAGTAAAACAACAAGGCTAAGTCTTTATCCATACATAATCTTCATGAATCTTTGATTTAGTCAAAAATCACAGACACTGACGTCATTCTCAACATCCAGTAAATATTAAGCATTCCACATTCCTTTAGACGCCAGTGATAAAACGACCTGAAAGGGCAGAGCAGATTAGTTAATATACTAGTGACGTCATAATAAAGTCATCAGCTATAACAGCTTCCCCCCACCCTCGGGGTTATTAACACCCCGACACGTCCCATACGAGGTCGACACAGAATTAAGATATGTAATAGGGACAAAGTGAAAGAATCTCGGGGACGTTTAAAAAGTCCTTGCTGATATTTTTATTACGGGTTTTATGAGTTAATAAGAACGAATAATGTTTTTAATATGGTGCAGAATTTTTAAGGAAATGCTTGTTAAACCATTAATTTGAGAATAGCTCGTTTCATAACTTTAATAATCCAGGAGCTGAAGGTCGGGGCGAACCTTAATCTATCTATATACTACCTAATAATAAAGTTGAACAGTTTCATTGTTTGTTTGTTTGAACCCGCAAATCTCTGGAACTATCAGTCGGATATGAAAAATTCTGTTGCGTTTGCTAGCCCAATCCTTGAGAAGGCTATAGGGTGTTTAACGTTACGCTAGAAGCCGAGTAAAAGGAAAAAAACCTCGCGCACCGAGGGTTCCGTACCATATGTTTTTAAATTTCATCGATGAGGCCTATATTCGTCAGAGAATTTTAACACTGTGCACTGCGGTGTAGAATATTGCAGTTTTATGTCAGCGCCACTTCTTGACCGATAGTGGAACTAATGTAACTTTAGTTGAACATTTCAGAAAGAGTGTGCTATTTAAAGACTTCGTTTTATTTTTCCTGTAATCTTTACATAAACTTCTATCGCATAAATTATTTTAGATTTTTCTCTTTGCAAACTTCGGAGGTAAGGGGGGGGGAACGGTTTTTTTTAACATTTTTCATCAAATGTCGAAAACTATGCGGCCTAAAAAAAAAAGAAAATAAGTATGTTTGAGAATGTGCGAATGCTCTTTCATATGATACCCCACATAGTAGCACCACTTCAAATTTTTAGACCCCTTTTGCAACAGGGACTCTGTTGCAAAATATACATATGTTTTTATTTCTTTCTTATTTGCAATAATTTATTAATAGTTGGGCAAATGTCATCTAAAACTATTCCGAATTTCAAGTTTATAGCATTAGAGATAGCCAGCTGTGACAGACAGACAGACAGACTGAGTCTCACCATAAGGGTTCCGTTTTACCATTTTGGTACGAACCCTAAAAAACAGAAATAACGCTAAGCAAAAATGAAGTAATAGCGCGTTCAGGCGATGCGATGCGAAGGGGTGGGTCAGGGGAGCAAGAACTTTCCAGCCACCGGGATGTTACTCAGGAATTCTTAGTAGAAAAACCAATAATAATCAGAATCAGGAGAATGGGCAGCAGCGTTCTCTATGCATTCCACCATCATACCATACTGCGATCGCCAACCCGCCTGCCAAGCGTGGCGATTATGGCAAAGCCCCCCCAAAATTGGGGGAGGCCTATGTCCAGTAGTGGACGTCTATCGGCTGAAATGATGATGATGATGATGAATCAGAATCACACATAAACTAACGCCTTCTTTCCATGCAGAGGGCAGGCAAAAACTACAGAACACCATCTGTTACGATCCTTACTACTTTTGCTTGGTATATGTATAGATATTCACAAGGGGTACGCTTTCGTACCGAAACGAACATCAATCAATGTTATCGTAGAAGTCCTCTAAACGCTTTACACGAATTCAAAACCAGAGAATATGTCAGTTATTCCGGCCTGATCCCCAGAACCCCCCCCCCCCCCCCCCCTCCTCGATCCCCTGCCCGTTCGTCTTGTTTTAATCTCTGTCTTATCCACTATAAACTTTCTCATTCCGGTTTGATCCGCTTTTTCTTTTGTTTTTATTCCTGAAGGATCGTCAGCAACAAAAATAAGTACAGGGTTTAAATCAAATAGACGACCGCAATTCATTCCACTGATGTTTGCTGTCGAGGGCATGGCAAATCGGGTAGGTAATCGAGATGTGTCATTTTCGATACGATAGCCTGTCGAGTGGTTGTGAATAGCTAAGCTAGTCATACCACGCATGGCGGTTGCGAGTACTACGCACAGACCTAATGTTTCTGAAGAAAGTAATAATCAGTTTCCATTCTTATTCTTCTTCGTGTCCCTGACACGACTCATCATCATCATCATTTCAGCCGAAAGACGTCCACTGCTGGACATAGGCCTCCCCCAAAAGGGGGGGTTTGCCATAATCGCCACGCTTGGCAGGCGGGTTGGCGATCGCAGTATAATATGGTGGTGGAATGCATAGAGAACGCTGCTGCCCATTCTCCGGTACGCCCCTTAGTCGCCTTTTACGACACCCACGGGAAGTATGGGGTGGTGCTATTCTTTAAGTCCGGCACCACACAGACAACGACACGACTGTTTTTCAAATTTTAGCCCAAAACTTCGCCACACTTCGGCGTTATCGCTGGCAAGGCAGAGGTCACTTTTGCTGCATGTTTTGGGGCTCAGAGGGCAGGATAGGATTTACCATTAAGGGGATTACAGGACCTAAACGCAAAAAACGCAAGTTTTAGAAGCAATAAAAGTATTTGATCGACTAAAGTAAACTAAATCAGAACAAATATGTGATATTCTTCAGGATATATGCTAGGTAGATAGTGTGTTGAAAACATATTATAACTAAATTGATACGATAGAAAAAAAATCATGAAAATACCTCTAAAAACTTTCTTTTTAAAATAAAAACCATACTAACATACATGATTTTTTGTCAGATTATTCTACAAGCAACATACTAAAGCACTAGTGTTTTAATTTTTTAGTCCAAACAATAGATTTTTTGTAAATCGATAATTGCTTCTTATTTTGCAATAAATTACCAGCGTTCTGTCATCGCGGTTCTCTTTCTTTTCTATGCAGTCCGACAGTGACCGCGCTTTAGGTCATATAAGCCCCATAAAATGATTAAACTCAGAACGTAAAATTATATTATTTCCAACACAAATACTTTACAGTTTCATTGAATTCACAAACTTCAAGCGCAGCTGCCCTAGCTTACTTCTTCTAACATAAATTTTATATTTTGTGCCCAAAGTTAAACAAAATAATTATGCTGTTTCTTAAATATTCTTATTTCTTTCATTCTGTTTTATAAAGGGAACCGTTTCAGTTACGTTTTATTTCTCTCGGCGTTCGAATGGATTTTATATTTTACTGCTTGTAAACTTTATTTTTATACTAGCTTTTTCCCGGCCCTCGTCGACGTTGGAAATTATCCCACAGGAACGTACCATCGTGCTTGTGTACCAAATCCGTTCAGCTGTTTTTGCTTTATCAAGTAACAAACATACAAACATCCAAACATACACACTTTTATGCATAGAACTTTTGACTACTTATTTTAAAGTGGTAAAGTTATTTATATCTTTCTAAAGGATAGATAATCCAAAAAGATATCTACTTATAAACATTTTCCACTGATGAAAGCTACACAACTTCGGAGTGACTAAATCTACTTTTTTATGCCAGAAAAACGCACGGTTTCTGTGGAAATCTCTGGATGAACCAGTGGACTGGGGCTAGCAAAATACATGCTTCTATACTTTTATTATAAATGCGAAAGTACTGTCTGAAAGTACTGAATTTACATATTTGGCACACTGGTAGACCATGACATGGGTTAAAACATAGGACACTTTTAATCCCGGTTTCCGTGGGATAATATCCGACCATCAGACAGACTAAGCCACGGGCAAAAGCCAGTGTAAAATAAATTTAATGGTTATCGTATCTTAAAAGAGCATCAAACAAATGCCAACATTATTAAAACAAAATTAGCGCACTATCACATAATTCAATTATATCCAGACGAGCTAAATTGTAGCTCTAACATATAAACTCTGACGAAGTCGAGGTCGGCCATTTTGTCTTGTACCATCTGTTTGTCACGGACTGTACTGTGGCTTGATTAATGGTGTTTACTGTCGTCGCCTTATCCTTGCGGTCTCTGTGAGGGATCTACTGGCCTTATTATGTACTTGTGAGTGGGTGTAGTGTAGGTATTGTCAGAAGGATTGTGAAAGGAATTTTGCTAAAATGTTTTGTTTTTACTTAGGAAAAACCTACGTGTAGATACTTAGGTCTATATTTGCATTTCAATCCAGTTTAACACAGACATATACATAATCTCACGGTTCCCACAGGCGGAAACTACAGAATGCCACCTGTTGGGTTTTTACATACTGTAATGTATTGTACTTCGGTGAGTGTCCCCAAGAACTCCACGACCTCATTCCACCGGCCCCCTTCTACCTTCGGACATCCAGACGCACAGCAAGTTACCATCCCTGCCTAGTTGCTATTCCACCAATTCGCACTAAGCGTTTTCAAATGTCCTTTATAATGCGCACAGCAAAACAGTGGAACTCTTTATCTTCGTCTGTGTTTCCGAGGGCATACAACCCGAATCTCTTCAAAGTAAAAGTGAACAGGCTTCTTCTGGGTAAGCTGACTCCATCATCGACTTTGTCTCTGTCACCTCTGACCTAGACTGGAGTCAATAGCAAACCCATTTCAAATAAAAAATAAATAAAAAGGAGTATGTAAGAATCGTAGTTGTCAAAAGTTGTGAAAATTTTTGACAACTTTTAACTAAATTAATATATTATAGTTATATTGAAATTATTCACGATATACTTCAATCAATCAATTTACCTAGCCTTTTCCCAACTATGTTGGGGTCGGCTTCCAGTCTAACCGGATGCAGCTGAATTTTACATGGAGCGACAGCCTATCGGACCTTTCCAACTTGGATGTCTATATCCACAACCCAGTCACTTGGTAACACGATCGATACCCCTTGGTAAGACTGATTGTCAGACTTCCGGGCTTCTGACGACCCGTAACGACTGTCAAAGATCCAAGAATGACAGCCGGGACCAACGGCTTCGGTATGTAATGATGGTCACCCATCCACGCACAGACCGTGGCATTAACCTGATCGATCGACCCGTGTGGCTGTTATTGTTTAGCCTTGAGCCCCTCACGATATATTTTAATATATAAACAAATTCACATACCTACTTATGTACTTTTTTTTGTTACTAGTCTCCTTTATGTTCTTACTTACAATCTGTGCAAACAAATATAATCTATTTTATTCTATTCTATAGGTATTCCTCTTCGTCGTTTCAACCGATAGACGTCCACTGCTGGACATAGGCCTCCCCCAATTTTGGGGGGGGGTTTGCCATAATCGCCACGCTTGGCAGGCGGGTTGGCGATCGCAGTATGGTATGATGGTGGAATAAATAGAGAACGCTGCTGCCCATTCTCCGGTAAGACCCTTAGTCGCCTTTTACGACACCCACGGGAAGTAAGGGGTGGTGCAAATCTTTAAGTCTGGCACCACACAGACAGGTATTCCTCTTATTGTTTATAGAAAGTAATCATTATATATTACTGCTATATACTTCAATTACATTATTCATCGTCAAGTCACTCCTAATTTGTGGCGGGATGAATACAATATCTACAGCATTAATTCGGAGTAGTACGGTCTCTAGAATGGATCCAATGAAGCTTAAAGTTCGTACAAACGTAGGTAGGTACCTACTAAAGGAGGATTTGAATAGACCTTTGAGCAGATATTCGATATATAATTATATAGTCAACCACAAGGTACTTTGAGGTTTGAGAATTTCGCAGAATTTATATGCTGTGAAATCCTCATACCAGGTGGTACCATAATTATACAGTGATCCGCAAAAGTTAGTTGACAATTTTCCACTTCAGTTCTGATCCACCACATTATCATTTAAAATTCTACTGATACAAATATTTGAACTGACACTATAACGTTTTAATGAGGGATTTTCTTTTTTTTTTTTTTTACTCTTCCCTAGTCGCTGGATAGATGGCGCTGAACTTGGTAAGTTGCTGCAAGTAACGGAACGTCACATATTTTTTTTTTTATTTCACTTGGATGTAATTTTGACATCGTAAAACGAAAGCAAACGAAAGTGTCTTTCAACGACCGTATGTGACGTGACGCAATGTTTTTTTTTCCAAGCGTTTCGGCTTTGGCACCTACTACCGTAGTCACTTCAACGCCATCTTCAGGGTTCTTGGAAACTATGTTTTTTTTTAATACTCAAAAGAAAAACCTCTCATTGACCCTTGGTCAATGAGGGATTGGCTGATTTTTCAATCGACAGATATTTTTTATTCGTGGAATAAAAATGACGTCTGACAGTTTTTGTATGGAAGAACTGTCAACAATTCAAAATTATTCCACTGATAAAGTTATCTAGCGTTGGTAAAATCAGCCCTAATTCAACTACTTATGATTTAAGTACCATAAACTTGTCGTCGGACGTCGGGAGTCATGGGACGACTCCCGGCCACCGTAGGCGCGGGCCTGCGGGCGGAGAGTAATGGGTAGCTTACCGTCCGATCAGGATCAGGCCCGTGCCGGACGGCGCGTACGTGTTTCACGCGCGCCTCAAAGAGATGTCAGCATCGAGGAGGGGCCCCCTTAGGGCCGAAGCCTGCCGGGTCAGCGGGATTGTCCGAAAGGGTTACCGCTGGCCCGGAACATAAAGGGCTAAGGAAGGAACACGGGTGGGTTTTAGTCAGTAAGAGTCTGACACTCCCTTCCGCTCCACCCAGAGCGGGAGGAGTCATTTGATGATTTCCCAATCGACTTTAATCGAATGACTAGTTACAACTTCAAGTACGAGTAGTATAACTTATCATCATAGATGTAGTAAAACAAGTTATGATTTAGCTCTGTTGATATATGTATTACCGGCAATATGTATAATCCAGTATTCTATACAATACCTAGGCAATGTATAGAATACCTAAAACGTTTAGGTAATTTATGAAATATTATTTAGATTATACTTTACCTAGGCATTCTACACAGTACCGAATGCGCAGCCGGCAATGTGTGAAAAAGACGAAAATTCGGGGTGCCCTTCGCTTGCTCTTGCATCCTATGTCGACGTAGCCCCACTTCGTGGGGCTCCTATTCCTGTGTAAAGGGTTAAAGTAATCTAACCAAACCTAACCTCGGGGTTCGGCATATTTTAAAACAGCGAGCGTTTGTAAACGAATGACGCCGTTTCTAAAACGCGGAATCATACAAATTGCCTGCGATATATACATGTTCGTTTCTTGCAATGGTACTTACATCACATTGATGAATATAGACCAAATCTATTTATTTTACACATTTCCGTTGAACCAGCAGGTATTCTATACAATCCCTGGGAAATGTATACATTACCTAGGCAAAGTATGTAACGGACAATAATATTCATCATATTTCATACATTGCCTGGATGCCTCAGGTATTCTATACATTGCTTATGTATTGTATAGATACTAGAATTACACAGATTACCGGTAACATAAATGCACCAAATACAAGTTCGGTCGTTTAAAAACAGACTGACTTTTATAACATTTCATGTATGTTTGTACTTTTTATCGCTATTTCAAAATATGTATAATAATAATAGAGTCGTACTGTATTACATGGGACTTAATCATAACTGGCGAAATTTGGGTGTAGGTACTAAGGTACACCTCTGCATAACCTTTCTGGGATTACAGGCATGATGTAAAACTGTAAAATTTTCCCAATCAATCTTGAACCTTATGCTTGAGCGATAAAGTTGAAAATCTATTAAAGAAATTTGACAGTTTGCAGTAGCTTGATGTGCTGGCGTCTGTACTTGACCCAGTATTTGTTATGTCCTTTATTTCCCTTGTTTTAATTTCTTTACTGATCTGACCAGAGGTTGACAACCAGTCTTACCAAGTGGTATCGTATTACCCAGTAACTGGGTTGTGGAGGTCAGGTAGGCAGTCGCTCCATGTAAAATACTGATATTCAGCTGCATCCAACATAGTTGGGACTAGTCTGGGCAGATGATGATGATCTGACCGGAGGCTATAGACGAAAAAGTACTGTAAAGCACGATTCTTTTCAACTTTCGTTTCTAAAATTTGTCAATTATGTAATCGTTACTTTGAATTCTTAGAAAATCTCTTTGCCGCCATCATGAAAAAACTACAGGAATTTACAAGGTAGAAACGATAACACAACAACACAGATATATCTATATCTGTGCACAACAATAAATAAAACTGCGTATACTCGTATCTAATGACGTTTCCATTCTACATACGAAAATTCAATCAATTAAACACAACAAGGCTTCCAGTCCTACTGGATGCAACTGAATACCAGTATTTTACATGGAGCGACTATCTGACCACCACAACCCAGTTACTGGATAGCACGATATCCTTTTGGTAAGACTAGTTGTCAGACTTTTAGGTTTCTGACTTCCCGTAACGACTGTCAAAGATCTACGAGTGACAGCCGGGACCAACGGCTTTAAGTGCTTCCCGAGGTACGATCTCAATATTTTATGGATGGCCACCCATCCAGGAACCGACCGTGGTAAGAGTAGCTTAATCATCGACCCGTGCGGCTGTTATGATTTAGCCATGAGCTCCTCGATCGAGACAAATTCATGCAATTTAAATCTAAAAATAACAAAAAACTATACAGAAACTAAAAAATAGCGTCGAAAAACTCATCCGCATCGCTGTCGACTGGTAATATACCCAAGAGACTGGCGGCAAAACCACGTTGTATGGCGAAATTTAAATTTAAATTGTTTGAGCTCACATGACACAAATACTCGGACGTAGGTACTCACATATACCTGATATTGTCGTACCAAAAGCATATTTTCCAAGTTCCAGAGAGCTATGAAAAATTGCTCTGACATAAATACATTTGACATTTGTTGCGACAGCGCCATACTTCGGTCACGAATGTCGAAAATATTTCAGCAATGATTTACGACGGTACCTTGTTTTCAGTATGTTTCGGTTTATGTGACGGCGCTCGAATAATTTACGTAATGTTTTTTTATGACGACTTTCGTGAGTGACTTTCATGTTCGAAGTCGGTTTGCTACATCGCCATACGAATAAAAAGAATAAGTACCTACTACATTCTACGTATACAAGTAAATATCGGCGTTTATACGCCAGACGAAAGACCAATAGCGAAATTAAACGCGTCAGCTCAGTACTTTCACTTGTGTAAATTTTATATAGAGGGTCGTGTCAAAATGTCGTGGATCATTTGAAATTGGAAGATAAAGGAGGTCATTTCCAATGCTTTTAAAAAGTGAGAAATAATTTTTTGTAACGCTTCAAAAATTTTGAAAAAAAATTAATTGCTCTTGAAATTTGTTCCCACAGGCCACAGCCGCAATAGAACTTATGTAGTGCTGATACATTATCTAGTAATAATACAACACACACCGAACACTGTTTTTTGTTGTTTTATTACACTTTTTTTTTAGATTAGACTAATAGTTGTAAAAGAACTCTGTACTTAAACAAAAATATTCATAACTTGTAGGGCAATTGAATTAAGGCCATGCTGTAGAAAGATTTTTTGTTGGAAATGACCTCCTTTATCTCCCTATTTCGTTTGATCTACGACTTTTTGGCCACCCTGTATATAGGGTGGCCGGGACATCGAGGTGCAAACTGTGACCATGCATGATCCTGAACCCTGCGTTGAAATTTCTCGTCGATTCATCATTTAAACTCCTGCCCTTTTCCCAATTTTTTTGGGATCGACGTAACATGTCTTTTTCTTCCCTACTTCTCTATTCGTCGTAAATTATTTGTCGATTATTAAAAAAAAATGCTGTTACATATATTTTCACCGGGTAGGTATTGCACATTTCTATAAATCAGATTTTTTTCCCTACGAAAAATTTCTACGCAAGGGGGGGGGGGGGGTAGGTGGGAGGGACGCTCCGGGCGTCGGCTGACGCGGGACGACTCCCGGCCACCGTAGTGCGGGCCTTGCGGGCGGAGAGTAATGGGTAGCTCACCGTCCGATCAGGACCAGGCCCGTGCCGGACGGCGCGTACGTGTTCCACGCGCGCCTCAAAGAGATATCAGCATCATTTGAAGGTACCCGTTAGGGCCGACGCCTACCAGGTCAGCGGGATTGTCCGAAAGGGTTACCGCTGGCCCGGAACATAAAGTGCTAAAAGGAACACGGGTGGGTTTTAGTCAGTAAGAGTCTGACACTCCCTTCCGCTCCACCCAGAGCGGGAGGGGTCATTTGATGATTTACCAGCCGCAAAAAAAGAGGGGGGGCCGGTCTAGAATCATATGTACTGAATCATGGTTACAATTTGCGCGCCGATGTATGCTGGACCCTGTATTTCTATACCCACCGTGTTGTAGGACAATTGTCATTGAAGAAAATAGGCAGGGTAAGTATTCCCTAAATGCCAAGCTGGATTAGCTCAGCAGGTAAGCCGTCGGACTACCAATGAAGAAGCCGTGTAACTGACCCCGAACTCTGTAATATTCTCGTGAAACGACTCATTAACCAACCACGCTTATCTAAGTTAAACTTTTGACCGCCACAGTCATGTGTATGTTATGGACCAAGTAATAAATTTTTCATAATACCCGAGTATTATGAATAATGACAAGCTACTTGGGCGAAATAAATAATATTTTAAATATTGACTCTACGTTTGAAATAAAATATCACAGTAATAAACCTGGTTTTAATTGTTCTGCCCCTAATTAACTACATGTTTGTCGCATGTCAGATGACAATTGAGCTACGAGAACCACCGATTGGGTCCCACTAAACGCACGACGCCATCGTGGCAGGCCAAGACGAAGATGGCGGGACGAGCTTGACTCCTACCGTAAGGACTGGCCGGCACTAGCTCAAGACAGAATTGTGTGGAAAAGGGAGAGGGAGGCCTTAGCCCTGCAGTGGGACAGTACAGGCTAGTTAGATTAGATTAGATCTAATTAAGTAGCATGATAAAAAAATGCCTGGTCGATTTGATTATTTCAATAGTTGTTATCACACTGCCCTCTCATATTGGGCATATTTCAACCTGCCCGGGAACTTTTTATAATGCCCTAATAATCACTTGGTCCATGACATATATATATGACAAACCAAAATGTGCCCAGTACGCCACGGTTCGACTACATGACAGACTTTGACGCCGAGAGGGCACGTTTTTGATTTTATGACATGTGACGGTCAAAAAATGAGTTGAAAAACGTGATTTTATATTCATTAAACTCTGGCAAATTTATGTCACGTGTCGAAACATAAAAACTACATAAATTAAGTATCATTTTCCTAATACCTACATTACCGAGTCGTACTCGGGTTAACAAACTCATCATAAATCCCTGCCGATATAAGCCTCATATATGCATTCGGAATATTCCATTCGGAACTGCGACGCGACGGGCGCGTGTATTTGTGACCGCGGTGATATTATCAGCATTAGGTACCTACCCAGTAGAGTGAGGACTATAATCCCTTATTAGTCTCATTACTAGCACAAACTACAGATAGTGCAGAAGACAATCTACATACAAAGTGCGCTCGAGCAACGACACCGCTCACGGACACGTTATCTCGGACGGGTTGGGAGTAGTGCGAGTGCGGGTGCCATACGCTTGAGACACGCGTCTGTAAAGGCAAAAATGGAGTGTCAAAAAATGCCTATCTAAGCTCGATTTATATACCTAATAGTTTCCTATTTTGAACCAGTATAAACGAAGTAACTTTTTTGTAAGGTAAATTCACGCCAACTATTAGGTAGGTACCTACTTAAGTTGAAAACATGATTTTTGTTTGTGTAGATATTGTGTTGTTTTAGTGTCATTTGATAGGTTTAGCTCTAAAACGGTAGGGCAAAATAAATTGTGTAAATAGGGTAATCCGTTTTGAAGTTATTAGGGATTTTCGATAGTGAAAATTGACAAATGTAAAATTTTATATGTTTTCGTTCTGTAAACTTTTTGTGTTGTAATACTATGTTTATTGTTTTGTTTTATTATTGTAGAATAAGCTCAACAATAAATCAAACAACTAGATACGAGTGCCACTACCACGATAGTTTTTTGTGGATAAGCCAAAGTTGACAACCCTAGCACGACCGCCGAGCGTAGCTCGTAGGTATGAAAAGTGAAGTACATACTTGTAATTGCCTTCTGTACTATCTGTATTTTGTGTTACTAGTAACATGAGTTATGACTGTAGGTATATCGTAGGTAGGGTTAGCGATGAAGTGATTTTGAGGTCATAGTGTGATTTTATGGTTTGTTATTGACGTTAATTTGACATTTGTAAATTTTCTATTGCTTGTTAGATTTGTTCAAAAGAAAGCGAATTTATAGTATTTAAATTGATTTATCCATCACCGATTCACACCTTTAAAATTATAGTATTTTTATCTCTCTCACGAAGTGTTACAAAAGTGTGTAAGCACGCTGCGAATCCTATCCTACTAAACGCGAAAGTTTGTGAGGATGGATAGATAGATGTTTGTTACTCTTTCAAGCAAAAACTACTACACGATTTTGATGAAACTTTACAGTAATATAGCTTAAACATCAGAATAACATGTAGAATACTTTTGTCCCGGTATTCTTACGGAATCGACACTTGTGCAGGTGAAACCGCGGGGCACTGTTAGTAATATTATAAATGTCAAAGTTTTAATATATTTGATGTTTGAATGTTGGTTACTTAATCACACAAAAACGGCTAAACGGATTTAAATGAAATTTGGCAAATAGTAATTTACTTTTTAATTCGGTAGTACGTTCCAGTGGTATATTTTCCAAGTCCACACGGGCGAAGCCGCGGTAAGAAGTTAGTCAACCATAAAATCAATAAGTACCTACCTACTAAACCAATCACTAAAAACCGACATAGCAACTAATTAAAGTATTGACATACTATTATTTAACCCCGCAATACCCGAGGGATTTATCTGAAATGCAATTAGTAAAGTGTCAGCCCTGACAAAGCAGGGTGGGTAAACACGGATGGTCGGGCGGCCGGGGCCCGGGCCCCGCAAACAAACGATAGTCGCAGGTCTGGGTACGATTATTTAGATATTCGGTGCCCACTGCAGACTATTGGGTTAAATTACCTCTCTATTCGGGTACCAGTCTGCGAATTGCTGAGGACAATATAGGTGTTGGGTATCTACGGTGATACAGAGTGGTCGATAGTTTATCGGGTGGGTTTCAAAATTATTTGTAGGTATAGGTACAGTCACGAGCATAAGTATGTATACACTTGGCTTTATTCAAAGACGATTTTCTCCTTCAGTTTTGAATGAAATTTTATGTTATTACGAACAAAGTATTTTCGAACCAATAGGTTTGTGTAAAGTGTCGCATTTCAACGTTGAATTCGTTATTTCACGAAAAAATCGCAATTGAAAGTTGTCAAGTGTTGATATATTAGTGCTCGTGACTGTACAGTTAGCAACAAAAGCCGATTAACATTTTAGTTTTTTTAATCTCAGTTATTGAGCAAAATATTAAGGTTTCAGTTTTTTAACCTCAGTTATTGAGCAAAATATATATGTATAATATGTTCAAAATTGCATTGTACTCGTACTTCTGCTGCAATTTTGAACAAATATTTTGCTCAATAACTGAGATTTAAAAAACTGAAGTGTCAATCGACTTTTGTTGCTGACCGTACTAATAGGTAAATACAAAAGGAGACTGTGTTAAATTGTTCTATTAGCCAATGGAGGTTTGTCGGAGATTATTTTTACATCATAATAAGACTAAAATGCTCCCACTGCTGGGACACGATATTCCCACGGGATCGAAACTTATGCGGGGGAAACTGCGGATCACTGCCAGTTTCTGAAATGTTTTATGAGTAGGTACCTATTTTTCTAATCCTGTGTTATCCCACTGCAGGGCACAAGCCTCCCTTCCCTCTTTCCACTTATCCCAGTCTAGGCCCACAATCGCATTAGACTGGGACTGGGATTCTTAAAGGATTGCCTTTAAGGAGTCCAGCTCATCCCGC
Organism: Mesoligia furuncula; assembly: GCA_916614155.1. NCBI lineage: Eukaryota > Metazoa > Arthropoda > Insecta > Lepidoptera > Noctuidae > Mesoligia > Mesoligia furuncula. The sequence continues at coordinate 19,802,167 of OU744809.1, read as the reverse complement.
CATCTCTTTCTGGGCCTGCCGCGTCGTTTTCTGCCAATTGGGATCCACTACGGGCCTGTGCACACCACGTTTTTTAAACGCGCCGTTTACGCGCGTTTGTAGCGATACAGACGCGATAAGTACGCGAGTCAGATACTGGCAGGTACTGCTCTGCAGGATAAAAGCGCGCCGTCGACACACGTTTCTAAAACGCGCGTCAACGGCGCGTTTAAAAAACGTGGCGTGCACAGGCTCCAAGTGGTGGCTTTTGCGCATTGCTGCTCCAAAATGCGACAGATATGGCCAACCCAGGTACCTAATTTCTGGAATAATGTCTAATTTATTTCAGAATTACTCTTGAACAGTTGAAATACCAATGATCCCTGTCAATTCAAGTAAGTTTGCGCCACAGAGGTCGGAGGAGGAAGTTGTCGTGCTAATTGAGCCTCCTACACCTTCGCATTCCACCCCTAATCAATATGTTACAATTATTCAACGGCTTCATTAGAAATTTCCGTGTTATTTCGTCGCTTCTTTGAGGCTGTTTTGGTTTATATGTCACAGTATTAGTATATACAACATTATTTTTAGTATATGCGAAACCCGAAACACGTGTCTAGTATTTTTATGTAAAGAAACTATGTACAAAATTGCAAAAACGTATCATGAAAAATCACAAAGTTATAAGCTTGTTAAGTTACTTATTTGTCCGTACAAAAACATGCTCACCCGCGCCGCTCGCGCCGCGCCGTCTTGCGCTCATTGATAATAATACCTAGGTACCTAACCGTTCGGCGCGAAGATTGGATAACCTACTTCGTGTCGCTCGGTGTCCAACTTTTAACTTTTTTAAATATTTTTGGGACAAAATATAACATAGGGTAAAAATTATTGGAATCGATTCAGTTACTTATTCTGAACAAACTGTATTCAGGTTTCACATATACCAAAAATAACGTTGTGTAATTGTTAAAGAAGAGTTTATAAAATGGTGAAAGAAGACAACACTCTTTAAAAAAGGAAATCACGAGGTTTGAATAGTACACACGCCAGCACATCAAGCTACCCCGAAACTGTAAAATTTTCCAAATCAACATTGAACCTTATGGGTTTGCGATAAAGCTGAAAATCTATTACAGAAATTTGACAGATTGTACCTAGTAGCTTGATGCGTTGAGTCAGTACATATTTGGGGCGTGTTGAATCCATCCATTCTGATGTTATAAATTTGAAGGTACCTGTCTGTCTGTCAGTCAGTCTGTCTGAAGTTTTGCAGACAGGTAACCACAACAAGTGAGTACCTACAGGTGTTGTCAGGAGGGGCGGGAAACTACAACGTTATTTTTCGTATATGCGAAACTTGGAATATAGTTTGTTCAGAATAAGTACAATTATCGGCACGGATCTTGAGCGCTGACCTTCACCTGCGCAAAAGTGAGTTATTGGGTTCCTTTGGTGGGATGAAGTGAGGCGCGGGAGCGGGGTATATATATTGTCGTACAGTGACTATGATAATAAAAATATTATTATTATATAATATTATGTTTTATTTTTCCATAAGTATACGATGCGCAAAGCGATCCCCACTCTACTGCCGAGCGCTCAAGATCCGTGCCGGTAACTATAACTGAATCGATTCTAATAATTTTTACCCTATGTTATATTTTGTCCCATAAATATTTAAAAAAGGTTAAAAGTTGGACACCGAGCGACACTAAGTAGGTTATTTAATCTCCGCGCCGAAAGGTTAGGTACCTAGGTACTATTATCAATGAGCGCAAGACGCCGCGGTGCGAGCAGCGCTCACACACGCCGCTGTATTTGTACGGACAAACAGGTTAGTTAACAAGCTTATAACTTTGTGATTTTTCGTGACACAGTTTTGAAATTTTGTACATAAATTCTTTACATAAAAATACTAGACACGTGTTTCGGGTTTCGCATAATACTAAAAATAATGTTGTATACATAACATAACAAAGTCGCGTTTCGTGTCTGTCTGTGTGGCCAAATGAATTGCAGATATGACACATAAAATAGCACATGTTAGGACAGAAATGTCGATGTTTTGACTGATCAGCAGTGCATACGTGCGAAGCAGGGACGACTCGCTAGTTTCTTTATAAAAGAGCACCCAAATCCTCTTCATTCGATTTCATAAACGGATAAACTGAGCTTTTTTCGCGCAATCTTTTTATCGAAAAACCCTGTGAATGCCTTATGGCGTACCTGTCCAATGTTTTTGATAAGGGATGATCTGGGGTGGTACTTGACAAGCGTATCATAATAAATAACAGTCATGAAAGTTCCTGTGTTATCGCAAATGCTTAATGATATAGATAGCTGCTCACGGCATAAGCTCAAACTTAAAGCATTTATTTCAAACTAGCTTCTGCCCGCGGCTTCGCCCGAAAGGTTTGTCAATAAAAACTATCCTATGTCCTTCCCCGGGATGCAATCTATCTCTCTGCCAAATTTTATCGAAATCGGTTCAGTGGTTTAGGCGTGACAAGGTAACACAGACAGACAGACAGAGTTACTTTCGAATTTATAATATTATTATGGATAAGCAAATTACATGCACTTTTGAATTGTCAAGGGGTCGGTCAATCAGAAAGATGAAGTTAGGTACCTATCGAGAAAAACGGGCTAGAAACTCCATCGACACTCTTTTAAATCAAAATAATATTCTTACAAAATAATGGTTACATCATTCATGTTAAAAATTATGCATGTGAGAACGATGCAAAATGTTTAAAGCGTCCGTAATGAAAAGATAAAAAAAAACAATTCAAATATTAAATTAAATTAAATGCAAATGGCAGCAAAGAGATGACTACTCCCAACTAATGGCGTCCGTTCACGAACATGACGCATGGATTAACACCATTCAGCTCAACCATTTTGAAGGGAGCTAAATGATCCAACACACGCGCCACCATCAGCGAGACATTTGAGTGAGCATGACATACTCTCAGCCGCCAGGGCACATTCCAAGTCAATGAAAGACGTACCCAGTAAATGGTAGCTTTATAGTATGTTTATAGTTTCACAACTGGTAGGACTTCCAGGACAAAAACAACCCGTATTTGTGGACGAGCACCTCAGTCTATCTACAAAGAAACTTTTTTATTTGGCAAGGCAGTTCGCAAAACAGTATGACTATAAGTTTTGCTGGTCTACTAACGGCAACATCTTCCTACGCAAACAGCTAGGACATAAACAAATACTTATTAAATCCGAAACTACTCTACAGGAGCTGCAGGAAACCAAATGACTACTACTCGTATCGGTAATAATAGACTACTTATATTGTCAACTCATATCTAATAACATGTACAACATTCCTCTTTTTATACTGCATGATATATCTTTCTATATAATGTTCTTAATAAGGAAATTTATAAACACAAACGGTACTAAACAACACACACTAACATATCTCCAACCCGCACACACACAAATCCCTTTTCATCATACCACCAACATAACACTTTCACACATCATTGCACATAACCCTAAACACGTTAAAATCGCACCAGTTCGTAGGTATGCGCCTATTTTATTTTTAGTTATTACTGTATTCAACAACATTGGGTATTACTTATTCTACAAATGGCTACTTTAGTTGAAAACATTATCGCTGACTTAGACGACATTAAAGTCGCCAAGGCCTATTCATGTATTCCGGAAGATTGCAATAAGTATTTTAAGGGTTTAAACGGATCTACTACCATTCTTCATATCAATATACGTAGCATAAAAAGGAATTTTGATGAATTATTAACATTGTTATCAATAATTAAAGTAAACTGCGATGTGCTTATACTGAGTGAATGTTGGCTAAGCAAAATCACAGACTTACCCGTATTACAGGGCTATAATTCTCACTATACAAAGCAATCAAAAAACCAAAACGACGGTGTAGTTTTATATATCAAAAATCAAATCCAATACACAATTGAAGAACCTGATTTCATAAATGGCAGCTGTCTCACCTGCCAAATTAATAACGAATTAGCAATAATTGCCATCTACCGATCTCCTTCATACAATACAAAGCAAGGGTTTGAGCTCTTCCTACATAGTCTGGATAACGTATTTACCTCCCTTAACAAATACAAAAATATATGTCTTATTGGTGACGCCAATATAGACATCAGACCCTCCAGTATAGACGAACGCTCAGCCAACTATTTAACCCTCAACGCTACTCATGGCCTATTACCTGCACATACTTTTCCAACAAGAATAAATTCCTGTATTGACCACGTTATCTTAAAAACTAATAAAACTACAACTGTACTTATCTTAGATTCTCACATCACCGACCACCTTCCTCTACTTGTAAAAATCGATGATACAAAATCAGTAAAACAAACAGTCCCGGCTTACAAAATTCCTATGATAGACTACCCAAGTGTCAAAACAGATATAGAACACCAGGATTTTTCCCAAGTCGTAAGTACAGATGACCCTAACGTTGCCTCCACCGCTATAAGCACAATTCAAAACATTATTAATGAGCACACAAGAATAATCCAAGTTCCCAAAATAAATAGGAACCTAAAACCGTGGATCACCCCCGGTCTATTGAGGTGCATTCGCCACCGCGATAGACTCCACAAAAAAGCACGGAAATCTCCTGATAATCTAATCCTACAAATTACTTATAAAAGGTACCGTAACTATTGCAATGGCCTTCTTAGAAAACTTAAAACACTACATGACAAACACGAACTAAATAAAGCAAAACATAATCCCAAAGCACTTTGGAATAAAATAAAAGACATCACAAATACAAAAAAGATATGTGCACCACCTACAGAACTGCTGAATACCAAACCTGATCAAAAGGCGGCAATTAACACTGCATGTCATTTCTTTGCCACAATTGGAGCTGAGCTAGCCACTAAAATTCCTGCAACCTCGCAACAGCCCTTCACTCAAAAAACATCTAATAACTCTTTTGTAATCCTTGAAGTGGACGAATCAGAGGTGGAGTCCACCATCATGAACCTTAGGCAAGATAGTGCGACAGGCTGGGATGGAATACCGACTACCCTGCTGAAGGTTTGTCGGAACACCCTTGTCCTGCTAATAACACATATTATTAACATTTCTATTACAAAAGGAGTGTTCCCAGAACCCTTCAAGAGGGCCATAGTTCACCCGATTCATAAGAGCGGGGCCAGAGACTGTGTCAACAATTATAGACCCATATCAGTACTTTCGGCTCTCTCTAAAGTTATGGAAAAGTTAATTAACGGTAGACTAGTAAACTATCTTAACAGCAACAAAATTATAGCATCCAACCAGTACGGATTTAAAAAAGGAATTTCTACCGAAGACGCAGTTATCGACCTAACTCAGTTTGTATCGAAAAAACTAGACGAGCATCAAAAATGCGCCAGTATTTTCTTGGATCTAAAAAAGGCGTTCGACACAGTCTCTGTTCCCACCCTTCTCTACAAATTGGAATGTATAGGTATTCGTGGCAAACCTCTCGAACTCTTCAAGGACTACCTTCAAAACAGAAAATTGGCTGTTAAAATCAACTCATGCCTAAGTGACGAAGAAACAGTCACATATGGAGTCCCCCAAGGCAGCGTGCTGGGACCTACACTTTTTCAAATCTACATTAATGACCTATGCACGCTGCCTTTACATAAATCACAAATCTTCACTTATGCGGATGACACTGCGATTGTGGTCTATGGTAATACTTGGAGCGAGGTAAAGAATATTGCAGAGCAGTCCTTAAAAACCGTTATGAACTGGCTGCTATTCAACCTACTCACCCTGAACGTAGCCAAAACAAACTTCATTCCCTTCTTTATGAATTACAGGAACAAAGCTCCACCAGAATTTGTTATCACGGCACATACGTGCTCTGATCTCAGACCTTGCTCATGTGCGACGCTTACCCGTGTTAATCACACGAAATACCTGGGTGTAGTGATTGATGACGGACTGAAATGGTATAATCAAATAGATAACACTGCTTCAAAAGTCAGAAGACTTATCTACATTTTTAAATCTCTGAGACATTGCGCAGACATTAACATTTTAAAAATGGTTTATCTTGCACTCTGTCAGTCCGTTATCACATACTGCATCCCAGTATGGGGAGGGGCTGCTAAAACCAAGTTTATTGTAGTGGAGCGAGCACAGAGAGCTGTCCTCAAGGTGATGCTTGGAAGACCATAGAGATTCCCTACTACTGAATTATATGCAGAATGCAAATTACTTACTGTGAGACAGCTCTTTGTCCTTCGAGCCACTCTCAGAATACATAAACAGATTCCCCCATCAGATCCTACTAAGCGTAAAGCAAAGAATGTATGGCCCACAGTAAGCCACAAAACTGCATTCGCTAGGCGCCAATTTTACGTTCTAAGTACATTGATTTATAAAAACATATCTAAAGTCATCCAGATAGCTGAGCTAAACAACCATGAACTTAAGATCAATGTACAAAGTTGGCTGCAAGATCAGGACTACGCTCAAACAGAAGAACTACTACTCCACCCGCAGTAGGTATTTAATCGTATTTAATATATAAACCTGTTCTACAGCTGTTTGGAATTTTTCACTTTATTTGGAACATATCAACAACACATATATACTACACATTCTCAAACATTTTAACACACCCTCACGCAAACGGTAAACACTACTACACACCCCTACATACACACCCTCACATACATCCCTCATTCTGACATACACATCCTCACTCCAACATACACACATATACATCGTAGAAGTCGTTTACAATACCCCTTATTCCTTCGTTGTTAATTTTATTATACATACTTTGTTAACATGCAGTGTCAATCAATGAATGACTTTTTTGTAATGTTAGAACACAACACAAAAGGTTTCTAGTATCACAGTGACAGCAGAACACTGACTTCTAAGTCACAGGATCACCTAGTTTAGGAGTCAGGGTTTACCTTATCTGTATTACCTTTAGTTAACCAACTTATGTGTCCTAATCTTAAGCAATGTCAAAGGTTTTTGTATCAATAAATATTTTTATTATTATTTCGTTTATTCATTTAAATTCCTTATTTATTACATTTTTAAATATTTCAATATAAAAAATAACTATAAAAAAACATTTAAAAATATAAAAAATAGTGATCCGCCGGTGTCTAATGGAGCTACTTAATCAATGGTATAATCAAATAGATAACACTGCTTCAAAAGTCAGAAGACTTATCTACATTTTTAAATCTCTGAGACATTGCGCAGACATTAACATTTTAAAAATGGTTTATCTTGCACTCTGTCAGTCCGTTATCACATACTGCATCCCAGTATGGGGAGGGGCTGCTAAAACCAAGTTTATTGTAGTGGAGCGAGCACAGAGAGCTGTCCTCAAGGTGATGCTTGGAAGACCATAGAGATTCCCTACTACTGAATTATATGCAGAATGCAAATTACTTACTGTGAGACAGCTCTTTGTCCTTCGAGCCACTCTCAGAATACATAAACAGATTCCCCCATCAGATCCTACTAAGCGTAAAGCAAAGAATGTATGGCCCACAGTAAGCCACAAAACTGCATTCGCTAGGCGCCAATTTTACGTTCTAAGTACATTGATTTATAAAAACATATCTAAAGTCATCCAGATAGCTGAGCTAAACAACCATGAACTTAAGATCAATGTACAAAGTTGGCTGCAAGATCAGGACTACGCTCAAACAGAAGAACTACTACTCCACCCGCAGTAGGTATTTAATCGTATTTAATATATAAACCTGTTCTACAGCTGTTTGGAATTTTTCACTTTATTTGGAACATATCAACAACACATATATACTACACATTCTCAAACATTTTAACACACCCTCACGCAAACGGTAAACACTACTACACACCCCTACATACACACCCTCACATACATCCCTCATTCTGACATACACATCCTCACTCCAACATACACACATATACATCGTAGAAGTCGTTTACAATACCCCTTATTCCTTCGTTGTTAATTTTATTATACATACTTTGTTAACATGCAGTGTCAATCAATGAATGACTTTTTTGTAATGTTAGAACACAACACAAAAGGTTTCTAGGTATCACAGTGACAGCAGAACACTGACTTCTAAGTCACAGGATCACCTAGTTTAGGAGTCAGGGTTTACCTTATCTGTATTACCTTTAGTTAACCAACTTATGTGTCCTAATCTTAAGCAATGTCAAAGGTTTTTGTATCAATAAATATTTTTATTATTATTTCGTTTATTCATTTAAATTCCTTATTTATTACATTTTTAAATATTTCAATATAAAAAATAACTATAAAAAAACATTTAAAAATATAAAAAATAGTGATCCGCCGGTGTCGGGAGCAGGGTCCAAGCTACCGGTGGTTAGGGCTCTAGAGACAGGAACCTCCTCACAATGCGAGCCGTATCGAGGAGTACTGCCTTCTGAATCAGGCCCTTGATCCAACCACCTAACGAGAGCCTCGATAGATGTTGATCGAGGCTTTCGGCCATCAGTCCATTGGCTGATACGACAATCGGCACAATGACAGCCGAGCTCACATTCCACATGTCAACAACCTCGTGTGCTAAGTCGAGATACTTAATTTTTTTCTCTTTCTCAGCTTTCACGAGGTTCCCGTCATGTGGAATGGTAACATCGACAATCATTGTGCGGCGCGCTAATCGATCTATCACCACTATATCAGGCTTATTGGCAACAATAGTCCTGTCAGTAATGATAGACCGATCCCAGTACAACGTGACATGGTCATTTTCAAGAACTGGGTCGGGCACATACTTGTAATACGGTACCTCAGAATCCACAAGCTTATATTTCAAAGCAAGTTGCTGGTGAATAATCCTGGCCACTTGGTTATGCCTGTGCAAGTACTCGCCGTTAGCCAGACGAGAACAACCAGAGATAATATGTCTGATAGACTCACCCGGACGGTGGCATGCCCGACACACGTCAACCGTCCCGTCCTTCATAATATGTCTCCGGTAGTTATTCGTTAAGATAACTTCGTCCATAATTGCACAGACAAAACCTTCAGATTCCCCGAAAAGGTCACCAAAACGTAGCCAGGATACAGACGCTATGAAATCTACACCGGGCTCATGAAGAGCCCGATAGAAGCGCCCGTGGAGCTCCTTGCTTTGCCATACCTTCTTGCGGTCATCAGTAGAAAGTACTACAGGTTTGCGCCAGTTCTCTTTAGCCATGGAGAGCGGGGTGAGCCCCTTGTCCACTGCGACCACATCACGGTGCATACCCACTTCGGCTTTTAAAAAATATTCCCTGAGACTGCACACCTCGCGGTTGTGGAGGGTCTTCGCATTTAAAAAGCCTCGACCCTCGCACTTCCGCGGGATATACAGTCTCATCACCGATGATCGTGGGTGATGCATCCGGTTTGCGGTCAGTAGTGTATGGACTCTTCTATCCAGGGCGTCGAGTTCGGTCTGAGTCCATTTGAGTATGCCGAAAGAGTACATCAAAACCGGCATGACCCAACCGTTGAAGGCGCGCACCTTATTTCCGCCCGAAAGAAGACTAATTAATACCTTCTTCAGGCGACAAAAGAAGCGCTCCTTCAACGATTGCTTCATGTCAGCATCGTTGATGCCTAACGCTTCCGACATACCCAAATACTTATAGCTTTCGGATGAGGAGAGGGATCTGAGGCTTATGGAATCCGAGAGTTGAATTCCCTCGGATTCCATAATCTCCCCTCGCTTTACATGCATGACTGCACATTTGTCGACACCAAATTCCATCCTGATGGCGCTACTGAAAGTTTTAGTTACCTTAAGTAGCTCCATTAGACGCAATTTGTTGGGGGCAAAGAGTTTTAAATCATCCATGTAAAGGAGGTGAGATATGACCTGACCACCTCTCCTCAACCGATAGCCTAGACCTGAATCTTCCAGTAGTGTACTTAGAGGATTCAGGGCTAAGCAGAACCAAAGTGGACTCAAACTGTCGCCCTGAAATATTCCCCGTTTAATCCATACAGGCTCATCATTTCCCTGGATCTGCCGACATCCTGGATAACGAAGGACCGTCTTCCATTGCCCCATACACGACTCAAGGAAGGTGCGTAGAGTTGCATCTATCTTGTACAACTCCAGCACCCTCATGAGCCATGTATGTGGCACCGAGTCGTAGGCCTTCTTGTAATCTATCCAACATGTCGACAGATCCTTGCGGGATCGACGAACCTGTTGGCTAATGGCCATATCAATGAGGAGTAGCTCCTTAGTACCGCGGGACCCATTCCTACATCCATTTTGAGAAGTAGACATAATCGAGTTACTCTCAATGTGCTTATTAATTTTCGCTCTCAAAATGGATGTAAGAAGTTTATAAACCGTCGACAAACACGTGATCGGTCTATAATTCTTGGGTTCCGCGGGACTACCTGATTTATGGAGCAGGTGGGTAACGCCTGTTGATAGAAACTGCGGTAGCGACCCAGACTCTAAGGATGACTGGAACTGAGATGCCAGGCAAGTGTGTGAACTAATTAGCCATTTCAGCCAAAAGTTGTGCAGTCCGTCCGGTCCCGGTGATTTCCAATTCGATAACGGACGGACTGCTCTGGCTACGTCTGATGGCGTAATTAGGACTGTTTCCATTTCTGGTACAGACTCACACACTTGCTCGACATCCTGCATCCAGCCAGCCTCAGTGTGACAGACGGGCACCGACCAGATGCTGCACCAGAATGCACTTGTGGCGGCATCATCCGGGCGGCATACGTCTGTCACATTTTGTTCAGGTCGCTCCCAAGCTCTGTACACCCACCTTTCATCGCTCTGGAACATGCGATTCTGCGTGTATCGATCCACCCGCCGTTTATACCGCCGAATTCGGCTCGCCCATGCACAAACTTTCTGCTTCAGGAAGTCGATGCGCTCTGTGACACGGGACATGTATTCTCGAGGGCTGATTCCAGTCCCCGAGAATGCCCGCCTTACAAAGCGCATCACTCGTGGTCGTGTATTGCCCTCCCTGAAGCAGTATAGTTTGCCGATGAGTACCCTGGCCCCATCGATACGACGCTCGATCCTGCGCTGCCAGGCTGGTACGGCTGGTTTTGGTCGAGTAGCTCCGTCACAACTTGGAAATTTGACGTTAGCTAAACGACATGCCGCCACAGCCGCACAGTACAGGATCGAGTGTGTATCAACGAGATCCACGCTGCTCTCAAAGAAATTCTTGAGCTGCGAGTCCAAGGCACACACCAGCGCCCTATTTTTTTTGTGCATGGGTAATCGCGGTAATCGGGGCCTAAGTTCGGTTGGAGTGGACCTATACTCGCGTAATGCATCTTCCAGTGCGCTCCTCAGTCGAACGTTGCACTGGCTACTTACTGTGTCAACCCTATCATCTTCTTCTTCAACATGATTGAACCGCGGCGGGATGGCATCAACAGATGACACTTGTGCCGCAGTTTGTGCCGAAGTCGAGACGATATGGTTGCTCAGTTACTCATTATTATTATTATTATAGTACTCACACATGTGCTATGTAATTATACAATACTAGGAGATTTAATTTATTCAGGGTTATTGGTAAAACATTGACAACCTATAAAGAGGTCATTGTACTCATCATTATGAACAACTTTTACTATGGGACCAAAGCAGAAATCGCGAAAAAAAATCAGCTGTTCACTACATTTATGTTCGTATAACTCGTCAAAATGTAGGGAACAGCTGATTTTTTTTCGCGATTTCAGGTTTGGTCCCATAGTAAAATTTGTTCATAATGATGAGTACAATGACCTCTTAAGAGGTTGTTAATGTTTAACAAATAACCCTGTATAATGTAAAAGTAGTATTTTAAAATCGTCAGCAGCTCCAACTGTATTTTGCAACGCTAATCAATTTATTTATGCGTCCTTATGGAGCAGGACCAACCATACTAAGTAACCGTTGCGATCAATGCTCGTAAATACTTAACTTTTCTTTTGTGAGGAAAATAAGGAGAAGGGGAAGGGAGAGGTGTAGGTACTACTATAGTACACTATAGTACACCTATTTCGCCAGTTGTGTTTAAGCCTCATGAAGGGCTTCTGGCTAAGTACTTAATAACAGCCGCACGGGTCTATCGATCAGGTTAAGCTTTCTTGCCGCGTTTGGTCCGTGGATGGGTGACCATCTTTACATGCCAAGACCCCTCCGTGTCTCGGAAAGTACGTTTAGCTGTTGGTCATGGATCTTTGGCAGTCGTTACGGGTCGTCAGAAGCCTGAAAGACTGACAACCAGTCTTAGCAAGGGGTATCGTATTAGGCACCTAGTAACTGGGTTGTGGAGGTAAGAGAGGCAGTAGCTCCATGTAAAATACTGGTATTCAGCTGCATCCGATTAGACTGGAAGCCGACCCCAACGTAGTTGGGAAAAGGCTAGGCAGATGATGTTTAAGCCTCGTGTACACACACCAGCACATCAAGCTACCCGAAACTGTCAAATTTTCCCAATCAACCTTGAACCTTATGCTTTAGCGACATAGTTGAAAATCTATTAAAGAAATTTGACAGATTGTAGCTTAATGTGCTGGCGTCTGAACATGTATTAGGGGGCGAGCTTGTTGTCATCAACCGGGCACAGATCCAGAATCTGGCTGCTATTGAGAAATTCCTAACGGAAAAACCCAGTATCACTTTTCCTGACCTGGGAATCGAACCCAGGACCTCATGCTTAGCAGTAGCGCTTGCGATCAGTAGACCAACGAGGCAGGTTTTCGTGAAGAAATCCTCATGAATATCTTTTTTTACTTGACCTACCTACATTTGAAGATAGTCATAGATCGGGACAATAAAAGGCTTGTAAAAGTACCATTTATCGTTATTGTGGAAAATTACTTACGCATACGAAGGGTTAAAGCATCAGGAATAAAACTACAGTTTTCTAGGAAACCGGTTCCGTCATATTATAATGGCCGTCATCAAAAACCTGTCATGTTCAGCAGTATTTGACATTGAGGTGTTAAAAAACACTCAATTTGGACAGCCCTTATTGTGCGACCGCTGTCCGCTTTCTTAGGTAATAACATGCTGAATACTGCGTTACCTCGCCGTGGCAGTTTCAGCTCGCTACCTCGATGTGATTTATTCCGGTCTGATCCCGTGAACGCCCCCTCCACCCCCCCCCCCCCTCCTCCTCGATCCCCTGCTAGTTCGTCTTGTCAGCTCCATTTAAAACAAATGCATGCTAATAGGAACACACGCACATTGGCAGGCATCGAGATAAATCCCCAAGCAGCCCCAACAGCGAAGTATCCTTCGTCATGTACGTGACATGGAAAGATTGCGAGATAAACCGCGACCCCAACCCGGTGAGGCATCTTCGGCAAGTAATTACCGAAGGACACCAAAGCCACAAAATACAGATAGTACAGAAGGCAATCACATGTATGTAGGTACTTCACTTTTCATACCTACGCTCGGCGGTCGCGCTAGGGTTGTCAACTTTGGTTTACCTATGCACAAAAAACTACCATGGTAGTGGCAGTTTGATTTATTGTTGAGCTTATTCTACAATGTTAAAACAAATCAATAAACATAGTATTACAATACAAAAAGTTTACAGAACAAAAACGTATAAAATTTAACATTTGTCAATTTTCAGTATCGAAAATCCCTAATAACTTCAAAACGGATTACCCTATTTACACAATTTATTTTGCCCTATCCGTTTTAGACCTAAACCTATCAAATGACACTAAAAACAACACAATATCTACACAAACAAAAAATCATGTTTTCAACTTACGTAATAGTCGGTGGCGTGAAAATATTTACCTTACAATAAAGTTACTTCGTTTATACTAATTCAAAATAGGAAACTATTATATAAATCGAGCTTAGATAGGCATTTTTTGTTGCTCCATTTTTGCACTTCACAGACGCGTGTCTCAAGCGGATGGCACCCGCGCTCGCACTACTCCCAACCCGTCCGAGATAAGTGTCCGTGAGCGGTGTGTATATGTGCGTTGCTCGAGCGCCCTTTGTATGTAGATTGCCTTCTGTACTATCTGTATTTTGTGCCAAAGCTTTACCCATTAATGAAGATGGTCTGTACACTTACAAAAATACATTAACCATAGAACCCACATCCCTTGTTAACAACAATTAACCAGAGAAGCAATTATTATTTAAACCATATAATGCAAGTACTTGTAGACTCATTACGGTGATTTATTAAAATGACGAGTACATTACAACGCTTTTACGAGCGGCCCACATAAATTGTAGTTAAATCCGTAACGGTATAATGTATCATGTCGTGATACCTATACGGCTTTATAAAGGCTATAAAACAAGCATAAAGTTAAGACTCGATCTCATGAGGGTGGGCAGAAATGCCACGTGCTAGGAGTTTAGCTTTTATCAAAGACATTAAATTATTTACAATAGACGGACCCATAGCGAACAAAACCGTGATCCGATACTTGTTACCTAGGGGTAACAAGTCTCTCAGTCTAGTATGGTACTCCTGCGCGTCAAGTCGCATTCGTGTCCACGAGTCTCCAGAAACAAAAAATAAAATAGAGTAAATTGGTTACAGCGCCCTCTAGCGTTGAGTAGCTGAACTCGTTATGGATTGCTCGAATTTGATTGTAAGATGGAAAAATGGTCTTTATTGATTTTGACATGTAAAGTGAAAACAACATTCAAAAATTGTAATAAGATTTAATTTTGAACAACAATAAATAAACTTTTCGCCAATGTTTCATTTATAATTTGTAGATAATTTTCTATTCCGTGATTATGCCGCTCTAATTTTGCTATATTAAGCCAGATGGCGACACTGAGACATGGGATCACAGTTTTTACCTATTTTAAATCTCTTTGGCTTTTATCGATGGTTCAGTTACGTCGTGTACTATGATTATGTCGATGATTATAAGTCTAGGCTTCCTCATGTCATTTCTTTTCATCTTCCAGTAACCCCCTTACTAATAAACGTTGTATAGCATCTGCATAGTTACACAACGCTTTGTCTTCTTCTTTCGACAGTCAAATTACTGACGACTGAAAGAGAGAAATCGATGTTTTACTATTCATCTGATATTAACGATTATTAGTAACATAAGTGTTTAACTTAGACGGTACTCACATTTATGTTTTTTTTAAACATTCCTGTTTGCTAGGTGCAATTTTTCAGGACACGTTTGTTGTTTTGTTAATAATAATTGTGTTGTGCGTGCTAAGCCTGTTTTCTTGCAGCAAAATTCTGTCTAAAGACTATCTTAATTCAGGTCTGCATACAGCATTAGTAAGTAAAACGCGGTATTACGCCTATGAAGCGGTATTATACGTAAACCGCGCCATAATATCGCTTGTTTGCGCAGCCCGGGGCAATCGGATGCTGCAAGTTGGCTTATTAAACTGGCAGAGCGCACTGTTTCAATATAGACCGATGATTAAGTTTTAAAACGTTTATTAGCGGTAGTTATTGTACAGTACATGTAAAATAATAGTACCAGCCTTTTATTCTGTCAGAGGCAAAGGCCTATTCTCAATTGAACATTACAGCTTTAATGTATTCTACCATAGCGGCATTTGGGCAAAATTACATTTTGGCACTAGGCAATTTGTAAATTTTGACACTAGGACTATGTTGCCCATTGATTTTTTGTCTTTGTAACATTTAGTATCCGGCGTCGATCTTCTTATAGAAACAACCCGCACTAGGCCCGCGTGGTGGGTCACTCCCTCTCCCTCTCAGAAAGACGAGGCCTGGGTCCCAATAGTGGGAACATTGTAAGCTGGTTATGCTTATGCATGTCGTACTGAGGTTATAGATTAGCATAGACTCTTGAACCCATCATCATAGCCCTTAAACAACTACCATTCAGTATGGTAACACGCTAATCATAGCCCTTAAACAACTACCATTCAGTATGGTAACACGCTAATCATAGCCCATATAACTACCATTCAGTATGGTAACACGCTAATCATAGCCCTTAAACAACTACCATTCAGTATGGTAACACGCTAATCATAGCCCATACAACTACCATTCAGTATGGTAACACGCTAATTATAGCCCTTAAACAACTACCATTCAGTATGGTAACACGCTAATCATAGCCCATACAACTACCATTCAGTATGGTAACACGCTAATCTCCGGAACTACGAGTCGGATATTCAAATTCTTTTTGCATTTGATAGCCCTATTCTTGAGGAAGGTAATTGGACTATTTACCATAATTAAGCATATTATTTAGTTTTTTCTTTTCCCTTTTGTTAATTAATATAGTCATAGTAATTAGGTACATACTTTTAACTTTAATTTAATGTGAGTAATGTGTCAACAATAGCATTTTACTTATTATTGATAGCTATATCTGTTTAAGTTTTTAACACGCTTTTATTAGGTCGACCTGTATGTAACTAACTATGTAATGGAATCTAAGGTAACTAATTTAACCATCTTCCAAGGGTCGTAGCGTAATGAAAATTGGCAGCTGTATGTAGTTCTGATGACAATACAATAATATGGTACTGTCGAACTGATCTGATGATGGAGCCGGAAGATATGAATTGGAACTTCATGATGGAAAATTGTATCATAGCTGTTTTGTATTTCTTAGAAAAGTCGTGTTTTTCTAGTGTTTTTTAAACTATTAAATATTTCTTTTGTTTTATCTCGCTACTTTCTAGTTAACATAAATGCCGTGAAACTTTATCACTGAGCAGCAACTGCATTGAAATGTTCAGTGATAGTGGGGTGAACATTCATAACTCGTGTAAGTTAATTATAAGCTGTTGAGTTTCCAAATAATAAATAAATAATGCTACAGCTCTAAGGAGCCGAGCAAAAAGAAAAAAACTGGCCAAGTGCGAAACGGACTCGCACACGAAGGGTTCCGTACCATAAGACAAAAACGCCGAAAAAACACATTTGTTGTATGTAAATATTTATTTTATTCTGTTTTTAGTATTTGTTATTATAGCAGCAATAGAAATACATAATTTGTGAAAATTTCAACTGTCTAGCTATCGCGGTTCTTGAGATACAGCCTGGTGACAGACAGACGGAGGGACGGACGGACAGACAGCGAAGTCTTAGTAATAGGGTTCCGTTTTTACCCTATGGGTACGGAACCCTAAAAAGACGAAAAGAACACGAACCATAAGCGCAGGCGAAAGGTGCGATGCGACTTCACCAATCAAAAGGAGTTTTAGGGCTCCTTCAAACAGGCGCGACACGCGACACAAAGACACCACAAGTCGCGCAACGAGCGGTGCCTTTGTGTCGGGCGCGATTATATCGCGTGTCGCGCATGTTTGTAGGAGCCTTTATAAAAATGTGGCTGCCATTTTAGTAGATAATTTGTGGTGACGACTTCCACGCGAACGACATCGCGGGTAGAAGTTAGTATTCATAATATATAAACTTAAACTATGCAAAGCCACCAGTGTGGTAATCGGTCGATTGACGACCCATTAATAACTTTAAATCATTTATTCACCCCGCACGGCAAAATATTTCAATTTAACAATAAATTATTTATGAATTTACTGATATCGCATCACAAATAACTTAATTAATATGTTGATCAATAAATCTCGACCGATTAAAATATTAATTTCATTAAAGACATTAATATTTTAATCGGTAGAAATGTATTAATGAAATTAATGAAATTAATATTTTAATCGGCCGAGATTATCAAATATTAAATGTTTCACTTTAATATTTGATATCCGCCTCATTTATCTTTACTAGTTACCAGCTGATGCTCGCGGTACCGCCCGCGATTACGTAGGATATTATCCACGGGATCGTACTAACGGAATAAAAAGTATCCTACGTTCCAGCAGTGCGATTCAGTAACCACCTCACCGTGAAAACTTAGGTGAAGTGAGCGTGGAGTGAGCTGTCAATAGTGTCAATTCCTAGCAAAAACAAACTCACATCACGTAAGTTTTCACGGTGAGATTTTTACAGAATCGACCGGCAGGTTATAAACGATCTCTGTGCCAAATTTCATCCAAATCCGTTTAGCCGTTTTTGCGTGATTGAGGAACAAACATCCAAACTGGGTAGGTAATGAGGCTGCAGTGCTTGGAAAACATAAATTGAAGTCAAGTAACTGTTAAAAAATCTCGATTCTTTGGTATGTCTAGCAATAAAACCAATTCAGATCCAGAAAATAGATAGTCCAGCGAAGAGTTAAGTAAGGTGGATGTACTTTTTCAGGCGATTAAGTAGGTACCAACTTTTTTTTTTGCGGATGGGAAATCATAAAAATATATGATATTCCTCAGGACGTATGCTAGGTAGATAGTGTCTTGAAAACATAATACAACTAATATGATACGATATAAAAAAATCATGAAGATACCTCTAAAAACTTTCTTTTTACAATAAAAACCATACTTATACATAAATCATTCTGATTTTTTGTCAGATTATTTTACAAGCTGATTACCAACCGAATTTCGACAAACCGTAATACGACAAGATTTTGTTACGACAATATGGAACTCCGACACGTTTTCATTTCGACAATACTTTAGTTCGAAATACCTTAAGTCCGACACTACTGTACTCCGACAAAGCGTTTCTTCGACACGACTTAACTAGGAAACGATGGACTAAAAAAAACACAGATTTTTAGTAAACATCCTAAAATACTAGTTTTTTTAATTTTTTAGTCCAACCAATAGATTTTTTGTAATTAAATAATTGCTTCATATTTTGCGATAAATTACCAGGGTTGTGTCATCGCCACAGATATAGATATACCTAGATAACGCAAGTATCACGAACTGTATGAAAACCAAGCGTGCCACATTTTTGACTACCTACTATGACGTCACAAGCTCGCGCTCTCGCTCACACTTACCCAGCCAGCAGTACAAAGGACTGAGCGCGAAAGGGGCGGCTTATGATTTGTAATCATAAGTTGGTGCAATTTTTGGCACGCGAAGTAGTTACTCTTGCGTTATCTAGGTATATCTATATCTGTGGTCATCGCGCTTCTCTTTGTTTTCTATGCAGTCCGACAGTGACCACGCTTTAGGTCACGTAAGCCCCCTAATAGCCCAACGATGGTATTCACAACACATCACAGAAGCGCTACTTCGTTAGCCGTATCAAAGAATGTTTCGTCTTGAAACTTCGCTACACTGCGTACTTGTATTCCACCCTGTTTCGAAGTATCGTGAACTTTATCTACTTGTACACAGCCTTGCTCTTGTGTGGTGCTTCAGAGATTTAGGTACCTACGTGGAGTTTGAACTTAAATACATAACATCACGCATGTATAAAGGGCTCCGTGCCTCGGAAAGCACTTTAAGCCGTTGCTCCCGGCTGTCATTCATGGATCTTTGACAGTCGTTACGGGTAGTCAGAAGCCCGAAAGTCTGACAACAAATCAAATCAAATCAAATCATTTATTTGCACAGAATGTAGGTATTGTACAATAAAGTTGTTATAAAAATATAGTGAGCCGGGTACATTCTGCCTGAGTTTTGGCATGCAAAAATTAATAAATAATGTCAATAGGCTATTAGTAAAATTATGAAAATTAAATAGTGATGATTAAGATACAAATAAATTATTTTAACAAGTCCAGAAATAATAATAATAATAATGAAATAATAATATTTTTGCATCAAATTAATAATGTCATAAGTAATATTAAACTGTTGAGATGTCACACATAGGGTCATTCAAAAAATCACTTATCAGATAATAACATTTCTGTATCAAAAAAAGCCTTAAGTTTATATGTCTAAAAATAATAATGAAATAATAATATTTTTGTATCAAATTAATAATGTCATAAGTAATATTAAACTGTTGAGATGTCACACATAGGGTCATTCAAAAAATCACTTATCGAATAATAACATTTCTGTATCAAAAAAACCTTAAGTTTATTTTTAAATTGTTGAAGGGTGTCACTTTTTATGCTGTCCGGAAGTTTGTTAAATATTATTGGGCCCATGCAGAAAACACTTTTACTAAGTAGTGCTGTTTTATAGCCACCGGTAATTAAGAGGTTTTTGTATTGACTTCTCACGGGACCTTTCTTGGAATCCGAGAACTTAGCAAACAATTTTTTATTTCTTTTTACAAAAATTGCCATTTCCAAAATATATAACGACGGATAAGTAAGAATTTTCAAAGACTTGAACAGAGATTTACAACTATCTATAGTTTTAAGATTACACATAGCTCTAACACAACGTTTTTGTGCTTTAAATATGTTATCTCTTAGGCTGCAGTTACCCCAAAAAATGATTCCATACCTCAGGACCGATGCGACTATACCATGGTATGCTACCAAAGCAGTTTTTAAGTTAACTTTTTTTGCCAGGTTAAAAAGAACATAGGCTGCAGTGCTCAACTTTCTACACACCTCTTCTGCTTGCGGTTTCCAAGTTAATTGATTGTCTATATAAATTCCTAGAAATTTCGCGACCTTTGTTTGATTGATCACTTGGCCATTGTACTGTACATTAACGTTCGGTGGAACTGTTCGTTGGTGAAAATGCATCACAACCAGTCTTACCAAGGAGTATCGTGTTACTCAGTAACTGGGTTGTGGAGGTCAGATAGGCAGTCGCTCAATTTAAAACACTGGTAACCAGCTGCATCCGGTTAGACTGGAAGCCGACCCCAACATTGTTGGCAGCAGGTTAGGCAGAGATGTACCTTTCTTTAGTACACCCACACACATTTCGATCTATATAAGGCTGAACTTCCACCTCAGATGAGCGAGGATGAGCAGCAAGGGATGTATGTGAAACCAACCAATAACATCGCTTCTTTTTTATAGCTTGAACAAAGTTAGCATTGGTGACAATTTTTTTTTATTTACAGGTTTCCTGTAAACGTGAGGACATAATGTCTGCGTCTGTGAATCGTGTTAGCGTTGCTGAGTAGGTATCTACTGGGCCAAACATTTGTCATCAACACGCTTAACAGTGTAGGTATTAAAATTAAGTTATTTATCTAAAGCTTTATTGCAGACCACATGAACATAAAAAAAAAAAAACAAAAAAACAACAATTTGGCCTAATCTCATACTCACATGTGTGTACGTTGGCTTTTATAATGAGTTTATGTATGATATAAACTCACTATTTTATTATAAGTACTTACGATTTATTATGTCTAAGAATACTTACTTTAAAAACTTTGATTCGATACCTAAAATTATATAAAAAGACAATTATTATAATAAAATGCCATTCTACACAACTGTAGGTGAACATTTTAATAATTCTCATTCAAAGAGCTCACACATAGAAGTTCTCATTAATATATAAATGAAAATAAGTCTGAAAACGGGATCTAACTTATAGTTCATCAAAGCAAAACCCACGTTGTTGTAAAGTTTATTAACACAAAGAACTTCTGCAACTGAATTCAGCTTTAAACTCACACACAAAGAACTAACTGAAATTGAACGATGTACAGTCACGGGCACTAACATGTCAACACTTGGCAACTTTCAATTGCGATTGTTTCACGAAATAACGAATGCAGCGTTGAAATACGACACTTCACATAAACCTATGGGTTCGAAAATACTATGTTCCTAATAATATAAAATTTCATTCAAAAATAAAGGAGAAAATCGCCTTTGAACAAAGCCAAGTGTATACATACTTATGCTCGTGAGTGTACTCGTTTAGTTAGGGGGCGGGTTGTTTCACGTCCACTTGACGCACGCAAATGGTGCTAACTATTGTCAAACCAAAACAAGCCCTGTTTCAAATTAGAATTTACAAAATGATGACCTTGCCGTACGTCAAATAATAACGAGTACGTAATCGTTATTATTTGACTTACATAATTATGTTACGTCTGTGTGGTACCGGACTTAAAGAATAGCACCACCCCATACTTCCCGTGGGTGTCGTAAAAGGCGACTTAGGGGCGTACCGGAGAATGGCCAGCAGCATTCTCTATGCATTCCACCACCATACCATACTGCGATCGCCAACCCGAGGCGCCAAGCGTGGCGATTATGGCAACCCCCCCCCCCCCTTTTGGGGAAGGCCTATGTCCAGCAGTGGACGTCTTTCGGCTGAAATGATGATGATGATGTTACGTTAACCAACCGTTAGAAACAACCGGCCCATAGACTACCTAGAATTTCTAAAATCACGGAGCCGCTTATTTCTTATTCTGTTCGCTTCCTTAGAATTCCATATTCGCCTCAGTTCGCCCTATCTAAACTTTTAATATTACAAACACAAAAGATTGGAGATTCATTTTTTGTATGTTTCTTTGTTACGCTTTCACGTCTAAACGGCTGAACAGATTTGGATGAAATTTAGACCATGGTAGACCATGACCTGGATTAGGATATAGAATACTTTTTTATCCTGTTATTCCAACAGGATCGAGACTTTTGCGGGTGAAACCGTGGGGCGTCTGCATTCAAGAGTTATTCAGACAGATAAATAAAACGTGTTCGGTCGGGGTCTGTATTACCTACAGCAAATTTTAGGGTTGAAAATATAAGGCTTTAGGAACAGCCAGAGTACCTACTTTAGGAGATTTACTCATTAAAACCATGACCGCCTACACTGTGCTTTAGGTGAATGGATGGTGGTAGACCGCGAAATTCAAATTTCCTTACGTTTTTTGCAATTTGCAGGTCAGTGTCAGGTTTTCTCTTGATCAAAATATGATTCGCGACAATAGTAGGTACATAATTTAGAGAATTATAATCATTAGAATCAATAATACATCTTTCTAAGTTAGATTTCTACCACTAACACTTTTCCATAAGAGATTGGTGGTTGGTGGTAGAAATCTAACTTAGAAAGATATATTAATGATTCTAATGATTATAATTCTCTAAATATGTAGGTACCTGTTATTGTCACGAATCATATTTTGATCAAGATACAACCTGACACTGACCTGCAAATTGCAAAAAACGTAAGAAAATTTGAATCTCGCGGTCTCAACTACCCATTCACCTTAAGCATTTCTAGAAGAGTAAACTTGAACTTGACAATTACATCCTGTGCAATTGTACAAAAGTTTGTTATTTTAGTTATGACAACGGATACTGTGCAGAAAAGCAGTTTCAGTTGTTTAAATTAGGAGCCACATTGGTATCGTACCTACACGAGATCATCATCATCATCTGCCTAGCCTTTTCCCAACTATGTTGGGGTCGGCTTCCAGTCTAACCGGATGCAGCTGAATACCAGTATTTTACATGGAGCGACTGCCTATCTGACCTCCACAACCCAGCTACTGGGTAATATGATACCCCTTGGTAAGACTGGTTGTCAGACTTTCGGGCTTCTGACTACCCGTAACGACTGTCAAAGATCCACGAATGACAGCCGGGACCAACGGCTTAACGTGCTTTCCGAGGCACGGAGGGGTCTCGGTATGTAAAGATGGTCAACCATCCACAGACCAACCGCAGCAAGCGTAGCTTAATCTGATCGATCGACCTGTGCGGCTGTTATTATTTATCGTACACGAGATGAAAATTACATATCAATTTCTAACGTTGTCAAATCCGGGAATACGCACTAGAACCTTCCATTCGACAGCCACACTTGACGACAACTATACCACGTATTAAGCAATATATAAAAATAACCCTTTCATTCCAACCCTTTTGATAAAGATCTAATTCAACCCTGACATCGCTGGAACATGAGCAATTCGAGGAAAAAAATGGCGTATCTCGGAAACGTGGTCGCATTTTGTTAAAACTTCCAAAAGTATGGGAACGTGAGTTGTGTCCTTGAGTGGAACGCGCAGTCTCATTAGCATATCCATCAAATAAAAGGCCTATTGTATTATACCTAAAGGAGAATAATATATGTAACTAGCTTCTGCCCGCGACTTCGTCCGCGTGAAATTCGTACTATCCTCTAAAAATTTCGAAAATGTATGTTAATGATCTTATCATTTATTTAGATAAATAAAATTAAGTCGTCGTCGTCGTTTCAGCCGATAGACGTCCACTGCTGGACATAGGCCTCCCCCAATTTTGGGAGGGTTTGCCATAATCGCCACGCTTGGCAGGCGGGTTGGCGATCGCAGTATGGTATGATGGTGGAATACATAGAGAACGCTGCTGCCCATTCTCCGGTACGATCCTTAGTCGCCTTTTACGACACCCACGGGAAGTAAGGGGTGGTGGTATTCTTTAAGTCCGGCACCACACAGACGAATAATAAAAATAAGTATTCGGGCCAATTTTTAAGTTTATAGATCAAAGGATTTTTGTATTTTTCAAATAAACTGATATCCTTTTCACCCCCACAGGGGTGGAATTTTGAAATTTCGTTTGGGATGTGTTCATAACTTGACTCAAAGACCCATATCCATTTTCGAGTTAATGGAAGCAAGCAGTAAAATCCAACCCTTAAACTTTATTGCCCTTTTCCACCTTGGTAGGAGTCGATTTTTGAAAAACCCTAAAACACACTTTTTTATGTTTAACCGACTTCAAAAAAAGGAGGACGTTCTCAGTTCGTCGGAACCTTTTTTTTACGTATGTTCCCGATTAGTCGAAGAGGGCTTGACCGATTTGAAAAAATATTTTTTTGTTTGAAAGGGTATACTTTCCAGGTGGTCCATTGTCATCAGGTCAGGATCTGATGATGGGATCCTGGAGAAATCGAAGGAACTCTTCAAATATTATAGGCACACCTATAGCGATTTGAGTATTTTTTATAATAACTCGTGCATTTGCTCTCGAAAAGCCCCATTTAATGAAGTGGAACTGATGATGAAGACCACAGATGGCCACCGGAACTACTCAATAATACCTAAGTATTTCACGGGTTGCGATTCGATTACTTTAATATGGTTGCCAAGCAATTTATGCTCGTCACTATGCGAATGGTGAAATGCTGCTGATGGTGAAATACCAGGAGTACTCCTCAACAATTAATGTCCCTGCATAGGGAAAAGCAATATTTTGGTAAAGGCGATGGGCAAGTTGTCACTTAGATAAATTATAAACAGATCCACTACAAAATGAAGATATAAAAAAAAATTAACAAAATAAAAAACCGACTTAAGAAAAACACTACAAAGTGAAAAATAACTTTAATTTCGGAAGTCGGTGGCAAAAAACTAATATACAGATCCAAAGACACCGACTTCCGAAATTAAAGTTATTTTTCACTTTGTAGTGTTTTTTTTTGGAAGTCTATAAAGTTTATAAACCAAATAAATAAGATTTTTCGTATAAACTGTATCCCCTCTTTATATCCCCATAGGGATGGAATTTTGAAAAATCGTCTCGTCGTTTCTATGACTTGATATAAGGATTATTTAAGTATACTAATTTTCTACTTTTTTTTATTACTTGGCTTGATTGACTAAGCCAAGTAATAAAATACTTCCCTGTGAAATTGACTACCCCGCTTCACCCCGTTAGGGGTAGATTATCGAAAAACCCTGACACGTTATTCTTTATTTTTGGTCATAAGACATTCCTTCCGGTCCTTAGACATTTTGATCCCTCCCCCCCCCTCTATAGGAGGTAGTTTAGAAAAACAAAAAATTACAAACTTCATAATTTACTTAGATAGTATTCTTGCAAAGTTTTCAGTTTATTTTCATTTAATCTGTGTCCCTGGTTATTACCCTTAAAGGGGTGGAATTTTAAAAAATCGTTTAAGATGTGTTCATAACTTGACTCATAGATTAATTATTATTTTATACCAATTTTCGAGCTATTCAAGTCACGCAGTAAAATCCTCCCCGGTAAAATTAACTACCCTTTTTCATGCAGTTAGGGGTAGATTTTCAGAAAACTTATAACTAAAAATAATGATTAACATGTATCAACATGTTAATCATCATTTTTAGTTATAAGTATAAATACTCAGTTTCGAGTTAATCGGACAGCGCGTTAAAATTCTTCCATACAAATTTTGACACACCCCAATCCCTCTTTAGAGAGTAGTTCATAAAAACAAAAAATGCCAAACTTTATAATTGATTTGGCTAAGTATTCGTGCCAAGCTTCAAGGTTATTAACTCAAGGAATAAGATTTTTCATACTAACAAAATCCCCCCTTTTCACCTTAAAGGTTGAATATCCAAAAACCCTTTCTTAATGGATACCTACTCTTTACAAAGAACACACCCTCCCAAATTCAAAAACAAAATGTTATCCCCCTTTTCACCCCCTTAAGGGTTGAAATTCTAGCAACACCGTTACGTTACCTTCCAACCATAAGCCTAGATTTAGAACTTAGTGATTTTTACTTCTAAAATTAAGGACTTTACATGCACAACTTCATCCCCCTTTTTAACCCTTCGGGGGTAGATTTGTCAAAAACGCTGAGACATGTGTATATTAATTTCCAATCCTCTGCCTAAACTCAAAATTTGAAGATCCTTCTCAAAACTGACGGACTTTCATATAAACTTCTACCCCCTATTTCACCCTTTTAGGGGTAGAATTCCCAAAACTCCTTTCTTCGTGGATACTTACTCTTCACAAAGAATACACCCTCCAAGTTTCATGTCTCTAGGACCAGCAGTTTGGGCTGTGTGTTATAGATTATATAATTAAAAACAAAATTTTATCCCCCTTTTCACCCCCTTGAGGGTTGAAATTCTAACAACACCGTTGCGTTACCTTCCAACCATAAGCCTAGATAATAAACTTAGTGATTTTTACTTCTAAAATTAAGGACTTTCCATACACAACTTCATCCCCCTTTTTAACTCTTCGGGGGTAGATTTGTCAAAAACGCTGAGACATGTGTAAATTAATTTTCAATCCTCTGCCTAAACACAAAATTTGAAAATCCTAACTTCAAAACTGACGGCCTTTCATATAAATTTCAATCCCCTATTTCACCCCTTTAGGGGTAGAATTCCCAAAAATCCTTTCTTAGTGGATACTTACTCTTCACAAAGAATACACTCTCCAAGTTTCATGTCTCTAGGACCAGCGGTTTGGGCTGTGCGTTGATATATCAACAATCAGTCAGTTTATCATTTTATATATATAGATAAATATAATCGTATCCATACTAATATTATAAACTAGCTTCCGCCCGCGACTCCGTCCGCGCGGATGTCGGTCTTCGCGTGGATGGTTTAATTCTCCATTTTGAGTAACTCTGACAATGACATCTTATAGATATCTATTGGACCCAAATACGGCTAAGCCTATAATAATTAAGGAGATCCCTCTATTGAGCTACTGCTGTTGAGCTCGCGTTCTGTAGTAAGTATTTTTTTCATAGTAATTCCGACCTTGATAAGTAGCATGTAAGCAGTAAATTACTGACAGTGACGAAAAGTTTGCAATAATAAAAAAGTGATCGTGACAATGCGACAGAAAGTTAATTGAGAGCTTCAGCATACACAACATTGTTAGTGAGCTCGTCCGGAATATGAACATGAGGATTTCTTGGACTGCTCACACGGGAAAGAGCTACGTAAAGTTGCCCGTGTGAAAAACAACTCGCGGTAAGATCTACGCCAGCAACTCCTAGGGTCTGACCTTGAGCCTTATTTATTGTCATGTTGTAACACAAAGCTACAGGAAACTGTATTCTCTTAAATTGAAATGGAAAATTATCCACTGCGGGTAATGCAACGTGTGTTCGCGGTTCTACAGAACAACGTCTATGAATAAAACTGAAAAATAAGATTTTTTTTCTACGTATTTTTCCAGGATAAAAAGTATCCCATTTTATGCCCAGGATAATAAGGTATAATTATACCAAGTTTCATCGAAATCGAACCGTTAGTTTTCACGTGATGCCTGCATATACAGACAGACAGACAGACAGACAGACAGACAAAAATTTTTTTAATCACATATTTGGGTTTGGTATCGATCCAGCAACACCCCCCGCTATTTATTTTTTCAATATTTTCAATGTACAGAATTGACCCTTCTACAGATTTATTATATGTATAGATGCGAAGGTGTGTCTGTCTGTTACCTCTTCACGCTTAAACCGCTAAACCGATTTAGATGAAATTTGGCAAAGAGATAGATTGCATCCCGAGGAAGGACGTAGAATAGTTTTTTACCTGATATTCCCACTGGATCGACACTTATGCGGGTGAAACCGCGGGGCGCCGCTAGTCAGCAATAAAGATTTCATTGCTGAACATCCAGAAAATACCTGCCTACTATTCACTATTTTTGTTCCTAATTTTGTACGGTTAATCCATTTATCCACCCTAAGCCTATAAATTTCGTTAATCCAATTAGACCTAGGGTGGATACTCGTACCTAAATGCTTTTCCGCGTATCCATCTTGGGATGGATAAACGGAGTGATCCATTTTGACCACTTGATGTGGTAGACAAAGGCACAGGGCACATTTATCTTTTTTTTTTGGGAGGGAAATTATCAAATAACTGGCGTCCATGGACTGGAAATCGAGGTGGAGGTGGTTTGCCATCCGGGCAAAACCTGGATATAAACCACAATAGAGTGGGGATTGGAAACAAGAAAAGAGAGGCATAATGTCTATGCCCAGCAGTGGGTCTAATTGAGCTGTGGATGAAAATAATTATGATAACGTTTTTTTATGTACAGTCTGGACAATTAATTGTTCAGTAAAATTGACAACATGCGACAATTTGCCGGGTTATAGCCGTTTCACATACCTAACTACAAAAGGATGACAGCTGTGATACGGACAATTTAAGTTGGTAGTCCCCTGACTTGACCTTATGACGTCACGGGAATAGGCAGTACGAACTACTCCATCCTTTATAGGTTCGGAATAACAAATCGATTAACGACTGTCAAACGTTACGTATGAAGGTAAAGACGCCAGCACATCAATCTACTACAATCTGTCAAATTTCTTCAATAGATTTTCATCTTTATCGCTAAAGTATAAGGTTCAAAGTTGATTGGGAAAATTTGACAGTTTCGGGTAGCTTGATGTGCCAGCGTCTGTACCCACGTATGACGGAAATTCGTTCCGACGTGAATCATAGCTTGTTTTTCCATCATAAATTAAACCGTTTATGTATTTAACTCTTATTCAAGGTTAAATTATAATTAAAAATTGCCTGAGTTTATTTTTATCTGTCAAGACCTGTCATCGAATCCCGTCTAAACATTAACAGTGTTTAATTTTATATTTTCTTTATGTCCTAAAGATCGTACGATATGCGTTAGAAAAAACAACGAACTGTTTACTCGCTAATCTAATATTAGAATATAGTTTTTGTGTCAATGTCAGAATCTGCAAATGTCATTGCCGCTTGGTTGCTAGCTCGCCTTGCCAGCCCGAGCTACAGAATGCTATTACGATCTGATATATTATTTTATTGTTTACTAACAACGCCTCGCGGTTTTACCCGCATAAGTGTCGATCCCGTGCGATTGTCGATATAAAAACAATCCTATGTCCTTCCTCGGGATGCAATCTCTCTCTCTGCCAAATTTTATCGAAATCCGTTCAGTGGTTTAGGCGTGAAAAGGTAACATACAGACAGACAGACAGAGTTACTTTCGAATTTATAATACCTATTATAGTAAGTAGGTACATATGATATGAATATTGTAAACACATACGGCATTCCGGTAAAACTGAAACATCACGTGGGTATTAGGAGTAAAGGAAGAGTCATAATACTTTTTTACCCTAATTGCCCTGGAAGTTACCCCAAAATAACATAAGGCTACGCAGATGATTATGTACCACATAACCGAAAATCGTCCACAACACAACAACAGAAAATATGATCACAAGAACAAGACCACGAACTCCACGACCTCATTCCACCGGCCCCCTTCTACCTTCGGTCATCCAGACGCAAAGCAAGTTACCATCCCTGCCTAGTTGCTATTCCACCAATTCGCACTAAGCGTTTTCGAGCGCATACAACCCGAATCTCTTCAAAGTAAGAGTGAACAGGCTTCTTCTGGGTAAGCTCACTCCATCGTCGACTTTGTCTCTGTCACCTCTGACCTAAGACTAGAGTCAAGAGCAAACCCATTTCAAATAATAAAAAAAAAGCAACACTGATAGGTACAGTGGGCTGCATCAATTGGGTACCCCAGTTGTATTAAAATTTTCATACAACTGGGGTACCCAATTGATCCAGCCCACTGTACATCTGTATCAGTGTTGTGATCATGTGCTTACAGCAGCGGACGATTTTGATTATGGCGATTTTGACGATTCACTTTATGGCGTCTATACCGCCACCATCTGGTGGCGGTATAGACGCCAGCATATCAAGCTACCCGAAACTAACAAATATTCCTAATCAACTTTGAACCTTATACTATAGCGATAAAGTTAAAAATCTATTACAGAAATTTGACAGATTGTAGTAGCTTTATGTGCTGGCGTGTACATCATCATCTGCTTAGCCTTTTCGCAACTATGTTGGGATAGGCTTCCAGTCTAACTGGATGCAGCTGAATACCAGTATTTTACATGGAGCGACTGCCTATCTGACCTCTACAACCCAGTTACTGGGTTATTACCCAGTATCTGGGTTGTGGCGGTGAGATAGGCGATACCTCTTAGTAAGACTGGTTGTCAGACTTTTGGACTTCTGATTACCCGTAAAGACTGTCAAAGATCCACGAATGACAGGCGGGACTAACGACTTAACGTGCTTTCCAAGGCACGGAGTGGTCACGGTATGTAAAGATGGTCACCCATCCACAGACCAACCGCGGGAGGCGTAGCTTAACCTCATCGATCGACCTGTGCGGCTGGTATTATTTAGCCACGGGCTCCATAAAAGCCCCCGATAAACACTACCTAAAATTAACAGTTTTGCAATGGAACATTGTCTGTGTGGTGTCGGACTTAAAGAATTGCACCACCCCTTACTTCCCGTGGGTGTCGTAAAATGCGACTAAGGGTCTTACTGGAGAATGGGCAGCAGCGTTCTCTATTTATTCCACCATCATAGCATACTGCGATCGCCAACCCGCCTGCCAAGCGTGGCGATTATGGCAAACCCCCAAAATTGGGGGAGGCCTATGTCCAGCAGTGGACGTCTATCGGCTGAAACGACGAATGGAACATTTCTAAAGAAACCGCGCTTAGCGTCTGTCATTCACATAATGCCAAGATATTTTGTGATCGCAGTGTGTGGTTTTTAGTATGACTACTAAACTATTGTTTTTATGTAACACAGTCACTTTTCCGTTCTATTGAAATCAGTGCTCTGAGTGGAATATCCCATACAAAGAGATACAAACGTATCAACGACACCGCAGTTTTTCGTGGAAAAAAAATATTTGGAAACTAACTGTTTACGGCTTTATTCCGATAGAATCCAATCCGATGTAACTGGTATTTGTATTTTCTGTTTCCAAATATACCAGTATTTATTGGTATTGTCTGAATAGTATAGGTATTTATTTTTGTATGAAACAATGACTTTTCATAAAAATTTCCAGAAAAAATATGTTTATATTTTTTCTGGTCTGGTATGTAATCCTCATAGATGTCCTTCGCCGTATTGTAGTTAAAGTGAAGTCATTATAATTATATTTATTACGAGCAACGCCCCGCGGTTTCACCCGCATAAGTGTCGATCCCGTGGGAATTTTGGGATAAAAACTATCTTATGTCCTTCCCCGGGATGCAATCTATCTCTTTGCCAATTTTTTTCGAAATCCGTTCAGTGGTTTAGGCGTGAACAGGTAACAACATACAGACAGACAGAGTTACTTTCGAATTTATAATATTAGTATCTATGCATTGTTTTAAGTCTGTATTGTACGACTAGAGTATTATACAGGGTGAATCAGAAGGGAGTGGTCAAATTTATGGGTGTACAGACTATCAAACTGAACAACTTTCTTCATGGCATCAATATCGTAATCGCGAAAATTTATCACCTGTCCTATAAAAATATATAGAACTTATAAAAATTTAGTACTTACCTACTCGACCCAAATGTACGGGACGGCTGATTTTTGTTTCGCGATTGCGTTGTTGGTCCCTTGGAGAAAGTTGTTTAATCTAAAGGTCACGCCCTAAAATTGCCCTAAAATTTACACACCCACCTAACATTTGATCATACCGTTCTGGTTCTGGTTCTAGGGGTACATACCCTAAAATTTGATCATACCGTTCTGGTACGTCCTGTATTGTAATAAAACCTTTTTTCTCGTTCAAATCCTTCAACTTAGACACTCCTACTTGAGTTAGTAAGAAGCAACCAACGATCTCTTACTGATATGCAAAAAAAAATTAATAAAAATACATTTTGTTAGCTTTCCCAACCTCTTTGTAACAATAAGGAAAAAAGAAAAGATTAGCTTTTCCCTTAAAACGAGGAAGCTACAACTAAAAAATGCATGAGCAACCATCTCACAAATTAATATTTTCATAGCGAACGTACCATGACTACAACTAGGTCTCTCTTCTTTTCTAAAAGTAAAAGGTAACTATTACATCGTGATGTAAATAAACAATGTTTTACTTAGCTCTACAGCCGTTTGTATTCCGACTTTGCTGCCTTTCGGACTACATACTGCCTTCAAAAGAATAAAATATAGTCAAAAGCTGGAAAGTTACCTGCATGCAAAAGATTTTGTAGCACACATGTAGATATTATTAAAATTTAAGAAATCAATGGACCTTGCTTACTCATACAGCATGTATCATACAGCTGGTGTGGTAATATGTGAGGGTTTACCATCAAACGGTGAAGGAAAACATCGTGAGGAAACCGGAATGCCCTAAAAACAAAAATTCGAAGACATGTGACATCTACCAACCTGCACTGGGTCCGCGTGGTGGTCGTGGTCGTGGTGGGCCCACGTGGTGGATTACGGCCCACTCCCTCTCACCGAGAGGAGGCCTGTGTCCCAGCAGTGATAACATTGCAGGCTGCTTATGTCATCAAACTGAACAACTTTCTCCATGGGACCGACATCGTAATCAAGAAGAAATTATCAACTGTCTCATACAAAACTTCAACACCTACTTGATTCCAAATGTATGGGACGGCTGATTATTGAAGTGAAAACTTCTTTAGGCGCGCTGGGCATTTGTTGAGATGGGAAAAAACCATTGAACTCGCGCCACTGTTACCGTAAGCGACACCGCGCGTGTTTTGTTTATAAGACGATTAAAAAATACCCGGTTCGGATGTGTTCGGCTGTCCTCGGGATGTATTCGGTTTTAACCTTTTGAACGCCACGGTCGGGTATTAGACGACAAACGAAAACGTGCCCAACACGCCACAGTCGTCTACAGCCGACAAGAAAACGACATTTTTTACCTTTTGAACGCAACGGTCGGGTATAGACGACAAACGAAAACGAGCCCAACACGCCACCGTCGTCTACAGCCGACAAGAAAACGACATTTTTTACCTTTTGAACGCCACAGTCGGGTATAGACGACAAACGAAAACGAGCCCAACACGCCACCGTCGTCTACAGCGGACAAGAAAACGCGTGTTGGGCACGTTTTCGTTTGTCGTCTATAATACCCGACCGTGGCGTTCAAAAGGTCAATGTATATCCGATATGTCAGTGAGTGATGGCAAAGTAGTGTGTTTGTGTTTTGTTTTCACTTCTGTCGGCACTCCCGGAGTGTCACTGTTTTTTTTTTATCGCGGTTACGATATCAGTCCCATGGAGAAATTGGTTCAGTTTAATGGTCTGTACACACCCTTAAATATGACCACGCCGTTCTGATACTATGTAAGGTGTTAAAAAATTCAAAAAAAAAACCTGCTTGTCCAAAATGTATGAAACAGCAGATTTTTTTCGTGATTTCATAGTTGGCCCCTTAGTGAAAGTTGTTCAGTTCGATGGTCTAAAGCACGTCTTAAAGTTTGTCAGGTTAATTTTTTAACACTTTGTGTATGAGCTGACTTACTTATACCCAAGGGTTATTTGACAAACTATTCTTCTTCTCTTCTCGCGTAGGTACCTACTGGCACGAACATTGCTTAGCTCGTGGTAGTAATATCAGACAGATCAGATCAGTGGCCTTATTCTCTATGACACAATGAACGAAATCGCGCGACCGCGAGATTGGCGGGATTAGCTAACGAATGATTTAGATTAGATTCGTCAAGAATTACGTGGTTTTGAGTAAGGACATGACCTAAAGCGCGGTCGCTGTCGGACTGCATAGAAAATGAAGAGAAGCTCGATGCCACAACGCTGGTAATTTATTGCAAAATATGTAGCAATTATTATCTATTTACAAAAAATCGATTGTTTGGACTAAAAAATTAAAACACTAGTGCTTTAGTATGTTACTTGTAGAATAATCTGACAAAAAATCAGAATGATTGTATGTATATTAGTGTGGTTTTTATTGTAAAAAGCAAATTTTTAGAGGTATCTTCATGATTTTTTCTATCGTATCAAATTAGTTGTATTATGTTTTCAACACACTATCTACCTAGCATAAATCTCGAAGATCATATATTTTTCAGATTTTGTTTACTGTCGTTGATCATATACTTTTAAGCATTAAAAAACTTGCGTTTTTTGCGTTTAAGTCTTCGATCATTAAGTTTAAGTCCTAAGGTCATAATGAATTAGGCAGATATTTTAGGAAAACGTTTTTTGCGTTTAGGTCCAGTAGTCCCCTAAAGGAAATTCTCATTGTGCAATTTGTTCATGATATTGACAAAGAAAGAAAGAACAAAAATTACCATAAAACTATGAAAACAGAAAGATGCAAATCTAAATCAAACTTTATAATAATGCAATTTAATGAATGTACGCGTATTAGAAAACACATTTACTGTTATATTTATTTTGCAACGGCTGGGGATTGAAATCGATATACCTATTGATTGTGGTAAACATAGGTACATAAGAACATACCTTCTCATCTTTAGTCCAATATATTTTTAAAGCACTAAATAAATATGTCCCAAGCATTCGAAAGAAAAACTCTTCAAAGTGTATTTTCCTGTCATGAATTTCGTGGAACTTACGTCGAGGCACAGCTCTCATAACGGAGAAAAAATAAGAAAAACATGTGAACCCCAAAGAATTACAAGGAACTACAAAAATACTGTAATGAAACAAAATGTATATGTATAAATACGCAATGTTTGTGAGATTATACCGCGTTTATTTGATAATATTCGTGAGAATATACTCGGCAATAAAAACAAGCGGATGGAGTAGGGAAATATCGCACACAGATGGTATGATGTGCGGAATGAAAGAGGTAAAACTGTGCGAACTAAGGTAAAACTGTGTAAATATTACTGAATTTCGTACTGGCAATTATTATGATGAGCTGTGGAAATTATTTCAGTGCAAATTAATGAGGATTCCGCAGTTTCGTTGAGGCATACACGTTTTCCCATATACATTTTCATTTTATTTCGTGGAAATGATAGAACATTTTACGATCAATTAGCTTTCTCATTAGCCAGTGCAGTAACTGTAGTTATTAAGGTTTCTGGAGGTCGAGTAAAGTGTTTCGGACTTTTCATTCAACATTCATCTGCCTAGCCTTTTCCCAACTATGTTGGGATCGGCTTCCAGTCTAACCGGATGCAGCTGGATATCAGTATTTTACATGGAGCGCTTGCCTATCTGACGTCCACAACCCAGTTACTGGGTAATACGATACCCCTTGGTAAGACTGGTTGTCAGACTTTCGGGCTTCTGACTACCCGTAACGACTGTCAAAGATCCACGAATGACAGCCGGGTTCCGAGGCAAGGAGGGGTCTCGGTATGTAAAGATGGTCACCCATCCACAGACCAATCGCGGCAAGCGTAGCTTAACATGATCGATCGATCTGTGCGGCTGTTATTATTAGCCACGACATTGATAATACATAATATCATCATTACTATGCAATTGTTTATTATACAGGATTATTGGTAAAACATTAACAACGTCATATGAGGTCATTGTACTCATCATTATGAACAACTTTAACCATGGGACCAAACCTGAAATCGCGAAAAAAAAATCAGCTGTTCCCTACATTTATGTTCGTACATCTCTTCAAAATGTAGGGAACAGCAGATTTTTTTTGCGATTGTAGGTTTGGTCCCATAGTAAAAGTTGTTCATAATGACGAGTGACAGTATAACCAAATACAATTATCGGCACGGATCTTGAGCACTGACCTTCACCTGCGCAAAAGTGAGTTATTGGGTCCCTTTGGTGGGATGAAGTGAGGTGCGGGAGCGGGGTATATATATTGTCGTACAGTGACTATGATAATAATAATATCATTATTATATAATATTATGTCTTATTATCGTATACGATGCGCAAAGCGATCCCCACTCTACCGCTGAGCGCTCAAGATCCGTGCCGGTAACTATACCTTTAATGGAGGCACCATTATAGGTATTTGGTTGCATTCTTTTGTTAGTAGGTACTACCGACGATTACGTCGTGAACCTCATGGGATGATCCCAGTCACCATGACCGAAGTGGAAGCTTGGCCGACAGTTTTGTGATCACATTTAGGTACAGATGCCAGCACATCAAGTTACTACAATCTGTCAAAATTCTTTGATAGATTTTCAACTTTATCGCTAAAGCATAAGGTTCAAAGTTGATTGGGAAAATTTGACAGCTTCGGGTAGCTTGATGTGCTGGTATCTGAGACCTTAGTGTGAGGTTTCACTCACGTTCGACTGCGAGCGCGTTAACATTTTTAGAGAAAAGTTATAGCGCCACCTGGTGGTCACTAGGAGAAACCTAATTTCCCATACAAAATTCTAACGCGCTCGCAATCGAACGTGAGTCGAAAAAACTCACACTAAGGCCACTGTACATAATATGCTTCCAATCCACTACGACTACTAGAGAAGCATGAAAGAAAAAGACATGTCGCGCAGACCCCAAATTAATTGGAAGGACGATGATGCTGCCAATCTTCTAATTAAAATAGTAGGGTCCAACTACACCCAGGAAAAGTTGGCCTGTTTTAGGTAACACACCTTGTCAAACTCCGAAACAAAAAACTGTGACGTCATCAGGACATATCATCATCTGCCTAGCCTTTTCCCAACTATGTTGGGGTCGGCTTTCAGTCTAACCGGATGCAGCTGAATACCAGTATTTTACATGGAGCGACTGCCTATCTGACCTCCACAACCCGGACTGGGTAATACGATACCCCTTGGTAAGACTAGTTGTCAGACTTTCGGGCTTCTGACTACTCGTAACGACTGTCAAAGATCCATGAATGACAGACCGGGACCAACGGCTTAAGGTGCTTTCCGACGCACGGAGGGGTCACGGTATGTAAAGATGGTCACCCATCCTCAGACTAACCGCGGCAAGCGTAGCTTAACATGATCGATCGACCTATGCGGCTGTTATTATTTAGCCACGGGCCTCTCAGAACACATGCGTACTAGAATATCAGAACATATATCTACTAGTAACTAGAATATCAGCATTATAAAGATACGAAGTGGGTATGTGAAGCCAAATTAACGAAGCCATACAGCGATATCCACCGTATTACATTCCAACATGGCTGCCATTCCAATGATAATTCAGAGATGAATCCAATGACATCATTCGAATACCTACTCTTAGCTTGTGTTTTTTTTTCTTGGGTAGCAACAGCTGGGGTGGCCATCTGATGGTAAGTGATAGTTTCTGCCGCATATGGACATCGGCAGTACCAGAAAATATGCAGGTGTGTTGGGAGGTATTGGGTTTTCTATCAAGAAATTATATCTGGATTTGTACCCATGAATAACCTATAACACTCCCACTGCTGGGACACAGGCCTCTTCACTATGAGGGAGTGGGCCGTAATCCACCACGCGGACCCAGCGCGGGTTGATGGATGTCACATGTCTCCGAATTTTTGGTTCCCAGAACCTTCACTGTTTTAAGAGCCCTTAATAAGTAGGCTTAAACATAACTTCTGGCGAAATGTGGATCCTGTTTAAGGGGACTACATGATCTAAACCGCGGTCACAGTCATACTGCATAGAAAAGAAAGAGAAGCGCGATGACACAACCCTGGTGATTTATTGCAAAATATGAAGCAACTAGGTATCTATTTACAAAAACTATTTATTAATAAATAATGGAATCCATTACTGAATGCAGTTTAGCATT
This sequence comes from Mesoligia furuncula, assembly GCA_916614155.1. NCBI lineage: Eukaryota > Metazoa > Arthropoda > Insecta > Lepidoptera > Noctuidae > Mesoligia > Mesoligia furuncula. The sequence continues at coordinate 19,764,138 of OU744809.1, read as the reverse complement.
AGAAATTTAATGGTATATATTTAATTATAATTAATATTGTTAATGAAGGGTTAAACTGCTTTTAAAGACAATTAAGAGGTGTATTTGAAGATTTTTTTGATGCAATGATATTCTAAGAGTAAAAATATTTTTAATATCATTGCTTTAACGTATGTTTAATTATGATTTGAGTTCCATCACTGTATTAAAATAAAACTTGAAAATATCTTTTTTTTTGGTGAAAATTATTGACGGTAGAGATACACTGCTTTAAAAAACCAACATTTTGACCGTTTTCAAGAAGTCTCCGCCTTAAAGGCCTTCCCCTAAGAGGAAAACAGGAGTGACCCTAGTCTAATTGTGTATACTATAGACAACTCCAGCTAGTAAAGCACTCAGGAGCCTAGGCGGGAAATGTATTCGATTAGTTTTGTCCACTCTGACAGTTTTTTCTGCCCTCTCGCTATACTAACTCCAGGAGTCGTCGAACTAGGAAAAAGCGAATTAATCGTAGTGTCGTTTGGTTTGTCGGTTTGTTTTTACATAGGTGTTATTTTTATTTGATCCAGTCTATGTTAGAACTCGTAGATAGAATTTGCTGTATTTGAGTTGCAGCTCAGTTGAAGAACTGTAAGTATGCCTGTGAGGGAATTAAGCCTTGAGGTGGATATAAGCTACAGCATATTATAGTGATATTACTGTAGGGTTCGAGCTCAGGAATAAATAGCACAAGGATATGAGATTTCTCAGCGCGGTTTCGGAGTACCTACGAGCGCAAAGCAATATGGCGCTAGGCGTATCCTCCGTAACGAAGTATGTATTCCTGTATTTCCGACTTAATATTTAGAAAACCAAGAATGCTGTAAGCAAAAAGCCACTCGCACACAAAGGGTTCCGCACCACCGCACAATATTTAACACTACATATATTGTTTTAATACTTCGTGCGGTCGGAGGACCTTCGTCTGGAACGAAGTTACTTACGCGATCCTCACCCACACACACACACTCGTATATAACAAAAAGAGACACAGAGAGAGAGAGTCGCCTGGAAGGGACATAACGCTTTTTTCTAACATGTTGCCAGTTTTCACCCACCACAAGCCCCGAAAGGAACTTCGTTCCAAAAACCAATGCCAATTGTAATAATAAAAAATATATATTTTTAAGTGTGTGTTGTACTCCAAATAAATAAACAATAAGTAGAAGTGAAAATTCGGGCGCCAGGAGCACACACCAAACTATGCCAAGGATAGACTAACCTGCGGGGCTGGAAACTTTTAATCTTCAAGCGGGGAGTATCAATAAAAATCGACACAAAAGTTATTGAACGATTTTATTACCCGAAGGCTGCTGGTCTCAATATACAAGAAAATTCCTTTCCAATATTAACAGTTGGTGTAAAACTAAGATGGAATAGAAATTAATTTTTGTCCTGTCATTATTGCACTTTTGTCAATTTAAGTTAAGTATTTATAAACCATACCACATTCCGGCACGCTGGCAACACTGGTGACAGGTCGTGAAAAAACGACCTCTTAGTTAAATTATTTTAGAATATTAATAAATTGTGTTTATTTTGTTTGAAAACTATTGTTTATCGTAGAATCGTTATATAAAGTGTCTCACGCAGTGTTTGTGCCTTGTTTTTTGTCGTGATAATCCATAATAATCGATATTACGAAAAATCATCTACCGGCTGTCAACGTTTGGATTGTGGATTTGAATTCATCGAACCCGGGGAGTATTTTGTTTTATGTTAATCATTATTTGTAGTTGTATTTACACACTGTACATCATCTGTAAACACTGCTCAGAGTTATGAGCAACGTCCAGTACACACCGGCACCGTTTATGTCTCCTTTTGCTTGACAAATTGTGGAAGCAGAATCGACGACGAAAACACTTGCTTCAGACATAAACTTACACTACAAACTTTACTACACATATATATCCCTAATACACTAGTACTATTGTTTAATGGAATTAATTTAAATTGCTACACTTAATTAATATACCATAGTTTGAAAACCAAACTTAGTACCTACGATGAAAGTGTATGTACTTCTAATCTCATGTCCTTATCATTCTTAGTGGAAATTATTTAGCCCAATAATAATTACTATCCTCAATAAGAATAACAGTCTGTAAACATTAATAATTGTGATAAGCCCTAGAATAAATGAAGCTTCTTCTTATACCCTCATATTTTTATAATCTTTTCTAAAACTTTATCTTTTGTTTTTCTGATTTCTTGCGAACTGTCTTACCATCCTACCTTCTCTAGTTCTCAACTCATTTAGATTCCTCATACACTCAGTTGTTTCTTGTCACATTTCAGGTGCCATTTGGGGATTTATTTGTTTTTCTGAAAATGATGACCCGTGGAGCCACAGTTCGTGACATGAATGACAAACTGAATGTAGCACTGAAGAAGCTGGAGGCGTCACAGAAGGAATGCAACCAGCTGCTGCAGGAAAGAGAGGACAGCGAGGTTGAAGTCAAGAGGATTAACGAGAAAAACACTCAACTCAAAAGACAGCTTGTAGAACTTCCAAAATGAAACCAAAATGTTCACAAGTTTAACATTAATCTTAGGAAACAACGTATTAACTTACAAAGCCAACTAAATGTATGTAATAATAAGTTGGAAAATAGCAGACAAATGTATTATGTCGACGTACAAAACCTTCAAAAGGAATTACTGAGCAGGGAAAATGCACTTAAGGAAATATCCTGTAAGTATGAGTCTAGTCAACTTATGCTAAGCGAGCGCTTGCAAGAGGCCTGTGAGTTGGTGGACCTAGTCAAGTACAATGCAGAGAGGTACGAGTCACTGACCAACAATCTCACTTGTAGTTGTGCTTCCACTCACACCACCACCACACCACCCGTTTCACCTCAGATGTCACAGCATGTTGTACCTGCTACTTCACTCATTTCAACTCATACTATAGAACCTATCTATCCCACTCAAAGTAATGTTTTGGTATTTTCTGATAGATTAGGATCAGGTTTTGGATCATTATTAAATAACCGCTCTAAACATACTATAGTTAATTGTTGTTATCATAACCTGCATTTTAATGAGCTTGTTCATAAAATAAAACATACACAAATGAATGAGCAGACTACTGTAGTTCTTTTAATTGGAAACAGTCTGAGCGTAACTAAAAGTGACATAGTTAATGGTATTGACACCCTACTTAAATTAAAACTAGGTAAATTAATATTATGTGCATTGCCATATTCTGATAATTTGTATGATGCAGAAAACGATTACATTTATAGTTTAAACAACTTAATGCATATTTTGACATGTCGTCATAGTGACCGTTTATTGTATTTTGATACAAACTATTTTGTTAGGGATTTTGTATTAGTTCAGGAACATATGTTTCTTCCCAAGAAAACTCAACACGTATTGGCTACTTTGTTAGCTTACAATATACACGCAGTTATTGATAATTTAACTGAGACTAGGTTAAGTGACGAAACAGTATTATCTAGTACTTCTAATAATACTGTAATTCATTCTTTAAACTTTTAGAATCGACAAAAGAGAAGCATAATAAGAATATTTTACTTTATCACCAAAATATAAATCGCTTTTCTGGCAAAATCCTAGACGTGGAAATGTTAATAGATAAATATCATATGGATATCTTATGTTTTTGTGAAACCTGGTTAAAACCAGATAGAATGTTGTTTAATGTCAATAATTTTTCAGTTGCCAGTGCGCAAAACAGGTCCTCAATAGGGGGTGGCACTTTGATATTATGTAATAGTTCTTTTAGGTACAAAGAAAGAAAGGATATCACTGCTTGCTCTGTTGATCGCTTATGTGAGGTAGCATGTGCAGAAGTTGAAGGCCATACTTTCTTATGTGTTTATAGACCACCAGCCTCAAATTTGTCATCATTTTTGATTATAATGGAAGAAATACTAAGTAAACTTTTTAAAGATAGTAAATTTATTTTTGTTTGTGGTGACCTAAATATTGATCTATTAGTTAATTCGCCAGAAAAATGTAAGCTAATATCATTGTTTAAATCATTTAATTTAAAATGTATATTTAAAGAAGCGACTAGAATAACATCAACTTCAGCTTCATGCATCGACAATGTATTTACTAATTGTAAAATAAAAGACTCGTCCTTAATTACTGGCGTCAGGTCTGACCATACTGGTCAACTTGTATCATTTGACTTAGGTAAAAGATTACACATAGATAAATCCATTCAATTAAGACCTTTAACTAAAAATAAATTAAAAATGTTTAATAATAATGTTATTAGCAATCTTTCCACAGCTAGTTTTGATTCACAAGACCCCAACATAAACTTTGGTACATTATTTTCTACAGTATGCCAAGAATTCAATAAAGCATGTCCTGTAAAAAAAGTTACTATCAATACTAAACCAAAATTTAGTGAATGGGCCACTGCTGGCATTAGAAAAAGCAGAGATATTTTATATAATCTGTATCACGAGAAATCATTAACTTCTGATCAAGCCCTTCATAATTATGTAAGAAACTATTCTAAAATATTCAAAAGAGTCTGCGCTGAGGCTAAATCTAAATTAATTAGTAAAAAAATTAGTATGTCTAATAATAAAATAAAAGCTGTGTGGCAGGTAATAAACAAAGAAACTGGAAACACAAAACAGCGAGATCAGAATGAGTTGTCCCTAATAATTGATAATGAAACCATTTCAGATAAGTTAAAAGTTGCTGAGACACTAGAAAATTTCTTTACCAACATCCCAATAGAGGTTACAAAGTCTCTCCCCTCATCACCTATACTAGCTGAAGTTCTTCTTAAAGAAAACTTTAATAAGGATATTCCAAGCTTTGCATTCAAACCCATCTCTGTTGATACAATTAAAAAAGCATTTAAAAGTCTTAACATAAAAAACACTGAAGACTTATGGGGGATTTCTGTTAAGGTTCTTGGAGATATTATTGACACAATTGCCCCTGCCCTAACAGGCATATTTAATCAATGTTTAGACAGCGGTACGTTTCCTGACTTAATGAAACATAGTAAAGTAGTACCAATTTTCAAATCGGGTAGTAAGTCTGATCCCACCAATTATAGACCTATATCTGTGCTTCCAGCATTGAGCAAAATCTATGAAAAAATCATGCTGGACCAGATGTTGTCACATTTTAATTCAAATGGGATTTTACATAGTCGCCAGTTTGGTTTCACGAAAGGTAGGTCGACGACAGACGCGGGAGTAAAACTCATCAGTCACATTTTGGAATCCTGGGAGAGGTCCCAGGATGCAATTGGCATTTTCTGTGACCTCTCAAAGGCGTTTGACTGCGTTGACCATAATACACTGATCTGTAAATTATACCATTACGGAATTCGTGGACAAGCTGCTGATCTTGTTCTTTCCTATCTGTCAAAGCGGCAGCAAAAAGTAAACGTTAACGGGGCGACGTCATCGGGGTCTCTAGTTAAGATGGGCGTGCCTCAAGGCTCAATTCTTGGCCCTTTCCTATTTCTAGTTTATATTAATGACCTTCCTTACATGATGGCTAACTTGTCGGATATCATTTTATTCGCTGATGACACTTCCCTTATTTTTAAAATAGATAGAAAAGATACGGATGTCTTACATGTTAACGATAGTCTGGCTGTTCTTTCGAAATGGTTTGCAGCTAATAATCTTTTACTTAATGCGAACAAAACTAAATGTCTTAAGTTTTCATTACCAAATGTACCTCAAGTGGGTCTGAATTTAGAACTTGATGGCAAAAGACTAGATGCTGTTACGGAAACTGTATTTCTGGGAATTACTTTAGATTCAAAACTACAATGGGGCGCACACATTAGAGCTCTCTCAAATAGATTAAGTTCAGCTGCATATGCAGTAAGAAAAATAAGGCAGTTGACAGATATAGCCACAGCTAGGTTAGTATACTTTGCTTATTTCCACAGTATTATGTCTTATGGTGTTCTGCTGTGGGGATCGGCAGCTGACGTAGATTCAATTTTCATTTTACAGAAGAGGGCAATCCGCGCAATCTATAAAATGGGTCCTCGCGAGTCTCTTAGAAACAAATTCAAAGAAATTGATATACTAACTCTGCCTTCTCTTTATATTTTAGAAAGTATTTTGTATGTTCGCAAAAACTTAGGACTCTTCAAAATAAGAAGCGATTTCCATAATATAAATACACGTAGTAAAAATGAAATTGTGTTACCTAAATTTAGATTAACTAAAACTAGCAAGTCATTTCTTGTAAACAGCATCCGTTTTTATAATAAGTTGCCAAAGCCGGTTACAGAACTTAGCGATGGAAAGTTCAAAACCCTCATCAAACGTGTCCTAATCAAAAAAGCATATTATAAGATTAAAGACTACGTTGAAGACAAGGTAGTCTGGCAATAATTCCTTCTGCACATGTGGCTTCCCTGGCTTCTCATTAACGGCATAACTATGTAAATGTCTATTAACTGCTCTCAAATTACGATGTTAAATTTTTATTTTTTTATTTTTCTTTTACATACTCTTTGACATAATTTCTTTATTATTCTTTATTATTTGACATTATATACTTTTTGACATAATTTCTTTACTATTTGACATTATATACAGACAATTCAAATTTTCACCTCTTTATTAGTGGTTTTAATGGGAATCATAACACTTGGTTTTAGTAGGTTTTTATTAATATTTTTTTTATTTATCCTTTTGATAGATTCTTATTTTGTAAATGTGAGGACTTTGTAGGCCTTATACACTTTAGATCTGTAGACCATTTCTTATTCTATCAAGTACTTGGTACTTGTTGACAGGCCTGCGCTTTCCTCCCATACCTACTGTAATCTGGAAACATTGTAAAAGCCAATTATTTTTAAAAAGAGTAACCGTGGAGTTTCTTGCCGGTTCTTCTCCATAGGAAACGACCAATTGGAACCGTGCACCTAGCTTCTGACGTTTCATAAGTGCCCATGTTGGTTTATGTGAAATAAAACATTTTGATTTGATTTGATTTGATTTGATTTGGAAACACGTTCCATGTTTTTTTTTTGTGTTTGTTATGCGGACATAGTAGTGCACACTCTGGGTAAATTTCCAGTGTCTACCTATTACGGTTGAAAAGATGCAGCTCTGTGATGCACGGACAGCGGAGTTAGTAATTGAGTCCGGTTTTTGGGTACAGAACCCAAAAAAAGTCTCTATTACAAAAATTCACAGATCTCGTGCCTTTCACGACCTTCTGGTACATTGGAAATGCACTTAGATAGGGCAAACTATAATGAAAACAACTCCTTGCGCAAGAAATACACAAGGGTTAGTAGCAGGTACCGGCGAGTACCATTATTTTTTATAAGCGGGTGGTTGACAGCCTCAATCGGATCGTACATCTGCGCTGTGAAGCTGCGATTTACAAAAATAAAATGTGTTTGTATAAAAACAAGTCAAAATAGTGTTAGGAACAATGAAAGAGGCGTAAAGACGATTGTTCCTCTGTGAATAGATCAGGAAGCGCACTCATAAATAGTCTCAAAAGGATAGTAGAGTCATAAATCAATAGTAATTATATTGTTAAAATAAGTTGAGATCATGAAAAAATAGGACTTCATTGTTTGTAGGGCCGCTTACGAGCAATAATACAAAATATGGACTATGAAAAGGGTGGTACAGAGCCTGTCGCACGTGTCACATTAAAAATAAGTTGAAAATTAATGCTGCACCCCGCGGCGCGCCTTAGCGCGTCTGTTATGTCTGGCGGTTGGCATGGTACTAGCCGGTTCAATGGCGTCCTCGTCCTTGTACGAGGACTGGCAAACAGATGTACTAGTTTACTTCGTAACCTACTTTCAAGTTATAGTACTCGCCAACAATCACAAATAAAACAAAAATTAATAAAATAAAATTTTATCATTAATATTTATTTTAGTGTTAAAATAAATATGAATGATAAAATTTAAATTTACGCTGCGCCCTGCGGTTTCACCCTCGTAAATGTCGATCCCGTGGGAATATCGGGATAAAAAGTAGCCTATATTTTAATCCAGGGTGTCGGCTACCTCCAAAATTGGTCCAGCCGTTTGAGCGTGAAGAAGTAACAAACATATAAACACACACACACACTCACACCCCCCCCCCCACACACACCCCCCCCCCACACACACACACCCCCCACACACACTCACACACTCACAAACTTTCGCCTTTATAATATTACTGTGATTTTTTTTATGTAATCTAAAAACGTCAAGGTTTACAACTTAAATAAAAAATATTAAACTTACTAGTAGTACACGTAACTCACTAGTACACGCGCGCGCCGCGCGCCGCAAAAACTCCGCCGCATAAAGGTAAAGCTTTCTCCAACTCCATTACACATAGCGAGGTTCCACTTTTTTGCAAACTGTAGCCCAACTCAATACCCCGAGTGCTTTTTTAATTTTTTCGATATTGCTTTTGGTTTTCGAGATAGCGTCGATTCAAGTTGAGAACTCTCAAAAAAATCACGTAATTTTTCGACACTTTTGCACTTTTTCGAAAAAGTTCTTGATCTTTCAAAAAAAATTTACACAATCTTGTAGATCTCGTCAAGACACGTCTTTTGATACCCCATTGACCCGAGTAGCTCCAAAATTGACGACGCCAGAGCGATGTCACACTTTCGCTGAAAACGGCCCCCTACCAACGCGATCGAAAAAACATTTCCAATGTTAAAAGAAAGTTATGTACAAGAAAGTTGGTAAGAAGATTACTTCACTAGATATGGTGACCTTTGAGCCATCCAAATAATAACTTTGATGAAAATATGACAGAAATAGAGAGCGCAGCCATTTTTGTGGTAGGTACGTAACGACTTCAGTATCGGCACATTATTGGTCGCTCTGGTCAATAAATATACTATTATGTGCAGATGCGAGCTCGCCACTATATTTAGATATTAGCTGCATACAGCGGATGAGTGATCGATTTTAAAGCGCTGAATGATATCACTGTGTTCAAAATAATAAAGAATTTTGTTTTTATTCAGTTTTGTTTTTGCTTGAGTCTAGGAGGATGTAAAGTTTTATTTTCAATGTTCGTTTGATAATTTGTAGTCGATTATGTATAATACATAGTTTAGCCACAATATATTTAATCACACTAATATTATAAAGCCGAAAGTTTGCGAGTGCGTTTGTATGTTTGTTACTTCTTCACGCACAAAGGGCTGGACCTTTTTATCCCGATATTCCCACGGGATCGATACTTATGCGAGTGAAACCGCGGGGCGCTGCTAGTTATTAATATTTTTTAACAATGTAATAGGCAACATTAATCAACATAAACTCACGCCTGCTTCCTGTGGGGGTAGGCAGAAACTACAGAACGCTACGAACTTTATTATAATCCATTTGCCTCGTTTACGTTCTTAGATCTAGTCATTCACGCACGCAGGTTGCGAGTACTATACACCTGACTTATTTTGCTAATCTAGCGAAAGATGCTCAAACGCAATGCTCGCATTATTATAAATAAGTAGGTTACTAAGAATAATTTTCAGTTTTATATTATACCTCTTAGTAAAATAAGAAATGCTACATAATTGTGTACTGAACTATGCTGATTCATTTAAGATTTCAAGAAGTATGTAATTGGTAGATCGCACAGGGAGTCGTCAGTGAACAGTAGATCTTGGGTCTAACAAATTTGGCCACCCCTGGTATAGACAATATAAGGTATAGGCAAATTGACGAAACCAGTTTGTTGTCTAATGCTAGAACAAAGGATCTTATTAGAGCATCCCGGAATTACACGGAACTGAGCGGTTCGAACTATTCCGTATGGTGGAAGCCATATGTAGGGTATAATTAATTTAATTCATTTGAGCAGTCCTGAGCACATGCGATAATATCTTGGATTCTGCTACACGTTCCACTAATATTGTCGCTCCGATTCCTATCTCGAAATCCTCAGGAGGAGAGATGCAAATAATGGAGATATTTGCTGTTGAACTGGCTACATCCGTGCTAATTTACAGTCAGCCTAAAAAGTTGTGTATACGAATTCATAAATTGTCTACAATCTTTGTTCCATAATATTGCATTCATGTGTAACAACAAACCATAATTCTTATCATCTCCCCTACAGCAGTCCACTGCTGGACATGGGGATCTCCAATTGCACGCCATTCAGCTCGACCCAACGGCTGCCAGCCACCCTGCGAAGATCGTCGCTCCACCGAGCCTGAGGGCGTCCTACCCAACGGTTATCGGTTCTCCGGCTAATACGGCCGGATCCATTGCCACTTCGGGTTGCTTATTCAGTGAGCTATGTCGACAACTTTCGTGTCTCTGCCGGATCACCTCATTCCGGATTGTATCCCTCAGAGAGTCTCCGTTCGACAGCTCGCTGAGCGACCTTGAATTTATGAACCAGCCATACTGGGATTGTCCACGTTCCTGCTCCGTAAGTCATAACAGGCAGGAAACACTGATTGAAGACTTTAAGTCTTTAGGGTTTGCATAATTCACGTTGCACGAGACAATCAAATGAATTTTTATCGATGTATACATAGGTATTTTTTTTTTTGCTGACTGTACATGTTGGAATAATGCACGACATTATGTATAAACGTACATAATGTCGTGCATTTACGGAACTAATACCACAGACTAATACCAACTAAATGCATTTCACCGCTTCCTTCAGATTGCCTATTAGCTCGAAGATAGCGCTGCTGAATATTTCAAAGCGTCGAGTAAACCAATTTTTAAAAGTAGTTTAATTTATTTAATTTTTTCATGGCTTTGTACCCAATGGGTTCCCCCTATTATTAAGGCTCCGCTGTCCGTCCGTCTGTCACAGGGATGTATCTTTTTAACCCTAATGCGGATCACACACTGCAACGTGCCACGCGACGGGGCGCGGGAAACATCCAAATTCCCCGCACGGAAGCGTATTTTTATTGAATTTGTATGTAAAAAAATCACGCGCGGAGGCACGTTATCTGTTTTAGTACCTAAACTCTCGTGTAGAACTTCTTTTGTTTTAAATCTAATCTTCTAAGATGTCTGAACTCACGTTAACACTTTAAATCTTATTTGGCTGCTCTAGTTTCCTCTCAACTATTTCTTGTGCCATCAAGATAAACCTTCTTAAGGTGAATGGGTAGTGGAAAACCGCGAAATTCTAATTTTTTTACCTTTTTTGCAATTTGCAGGTCAGTGTCAGGTTGTATCTTGATCAAAATATGATTCGCGACAATAACAGGTACCTACATATTTAGAGAATTATAATCATTAGAATCATTAATAAGTACATCTTTCTAAGTTAGATTTGTACAGTCAACAGCAAAAGTAGATTATCAAAATCAGAAATGCAATACTAATGAACGGAGTTCGCGTCAGAACTGTGTGGCGTCGAAGTGATTCAAACCTCTCAACGCCACAAAAACGCCACACAGAAATCACTTGACGCCACACAGTTCTGACGCGAACTCCGTTAATTAGTATTGAATTTCTGATTTTGTTCATCTACTTTTGCTGTTGACTGTACCATAAGAAACAATCTCTTACGGAAAAGTGGTTATGGTAGAAATCTAATTTAGAAAGATGTATTAATATTTCTAATGATTATAATTCTCTAAATATATACCTGTTATTGTCGCGAATCATATTTTGATCAAGATACTACCTGACACTGACCTGCAAAGTGCAAAAAACGTAAGGAAATTTGAATTTTTCGGTCTACCACTACCCATTTACCTTAAGTCATTGCTATATGTCTGGATATACTTACTTGATAGACTTAGGGCTGAGGTTTTCCAAAGCCAGATAATTTTACCGGAGGAATAATTTTGAATTTTTGACAGTTCTTCCATAGAAAAACTGTCAGACGTCAATTTTATTGCACGAATAAAAAAAATCTGTCGATTGAAAAATCAGAAATCAGCCCTTAGTCATAGGTGCTGTTAAGTAAATTGTTTTTCTTTGTATATTCTTCTACACAGCGGTAAGATTAGTACTAACAACAATAGGACACAATGAAGAAGGATAACAATATGGGCCTAATCTAAAATAAATCACAATTTTTGGGGTTACATACCTCAAAAGACCCTTGAACGCGTGGAGGAATCGACATTAAATTAAAACCATATATATACTCAGCTCTACAGTCCCTTGAAGCGGTGAAAAAAGTCAAACACATAAGGAAACGTAAAAAAAAGATACGGCCGTTTATGACGCAAAAAACGTATATTTCGACATTCTCAAGGGAATCAAAATTTATAGGGTACTTCCCGTTGACCTAGAATCATGAAATTTGGCAAGAAGCAAGATCATGTAACATAAGTACCTAAAGGAAAAAATCCGAAAACCGTAAAGTAGGTACATTTAAAAAAAACCCGTTATAAACTATAAACATACCTACAAACCCTCGATAGGCGAGTTCGACTCGCACTTGACCGATTTTTTTATGAATTAGGAGCTTTTGCCCACGGCTTTGCCCTTGTGGAGGTCGGGAATTATTTTTCATTAATCAGCTGTTTTTGCGTGATTGAGACAACATACAAACTTTCACATTAACCCCCCTTACTAATAAACATATTATATCACATGAATAGTTACACACCGATTTATCTCTTTCAATCGTCAGTAATTTATTTTATTTATTTATTTATTAAAACTATATGCACAAGTAAAAACTGTACAAAGGCGGAATTAATTAATGCCTTGGGCATATCAGTCTACCTTAGGGCGATGTAGGCGCAGAACTTAGAAAATAACTAGAATATTAAAATAAATAATTAGATACATACATAAAACAAAAAAACAACAAAAAATTATGAGAGATAAACAAGAAAACCTGCAAAAACTTAATTTTGAGACGAAACTGCCAATTTCTTGTGAATGTGTTCTCGAGCTTTCACTTTAAATGTGAACTGATTGGTTACCGTCCTGATATTCTGAGGGAGCTAATTCCAAAGGAAAAGCGCCTGGACAAAGAAAGAAGACTATATTAAACTAGAGCGATGAGAAGGACAACGAAGAAGACGATTATTCTCGGACCGAAGATTCTTGCTGTGTGCAGAGCATAAATATTGACAAAGAAAAGTCAGATAAGAAGGAGAAGTGGGTTTGTGAAGGATAGAAAATAGGGTTGTCAAAGTACTCCACGTAATTAGTAGTAATTTGACTTTCGAAAGAAGAAGACAAGCGTTGTGTAACTATACAGACGCTACACAACGTTTATTAGTAAAGGAGTTATAATATTATATAGTAGGATCATAACTCATAACTGATGACCCTGGGATCCCAAACCTTTCGAAGACATACGAGGGGCCGAAGTCAAATCGCAGAGGCCTGTTAGATGCTTTTAATGAAAATTGTTATTATTATGTAGAAATGTAAGTCCAACATTAACTCAAAAAAAAACAGCCTTTATTACGAGCGTTTACGCCGTACGGCATTTCATACAAACTTTCGAGCCCTTATTTTTTGAAATTAATGAACCGATTTTAATCAAACTTCATACGAATAAGCGGGATACAGAGATCTAAAAAGTTAGTACAGACCATTTTCCAAATGTCTCATTTAAAAAAAGATAACTGGAAATTTCTGTTTCTATGGAAAATTTAAAATCGGTTTAATTTGGCTGTAACACAATTTTTCGAAAATGTTCTCTACTAACTTTTTAGACCTTTGTATCCTGCATAAGCAGGATACAAAGGTGAACCGATTGAACCGATTTTCATTCATTCATTCATGCGGTTCATTCATTTCGAAAAATAAGGGCTTGAAAGTTTGTATGAAATGCCGTACGGCGTAAACGCTCTTAATCCAGAAAAAACAAAGAGCGTTCTTTCGTTTAACGTGTAGATGGTAATCTAAAATGTGACAGCTCAGAACTTAGTCACGACCACAATCTGTCTAGCCTTTTCCCAACTATGTTGGAGTCGGCTCCCAGTCTAACTAGATGCAGCTGAATACCAGTATTTTACATGCAGCGACTGCCTATCTGACCTCCACAATCCAGTTACTGTGCGACACGATAGCCTTTGGTAAGACTGGTTGTCAAACATTGAAGCTTCTGACTTAGTTACGATTATTGTACTGAAATAATAAAACAGGTTCGTAAAATTCAGTTTGAGTACAGAAATTAAAACAACTTTGTTGTACGAGACATCTAATATAAGTAGGTACTTGTACTCGCATTTTATATGGGTGTAAAGCGAAATGGTCTCGTTGGACATTTTAACTGGGACACATAATTCTTGTAGAATTATTGTTATGACCGTGTCGGTTACTGATACACGTGTTTCTTGTCTTGTATTATAGTTTCTTGTATGGGCGTTTGGAAGCTGAGTGCAAAGCTTTAAGGGAATGATAGTTGACACCATTTACCTACAGCATTTTCAGCCATACATATCTTAGACGAAGTATGTTTTTTTTTATTTTTGACTACAAACTATTAGTCAAAAGTAACATACCAACTTTAACTAGGAAAAAAATAAAAATAAAACATACTTCTCGTCTGACATATTGTATGGCTCAAAATGCCAAGGTGACAAACTCGTAGTCAAATTCTGGACAGACTCTATTCAGATTGCCATCGACACAATAAGAAGAAAGCTTATACAGCGTGACAATGTATGGTCATATTTTAAGGACGTGGTACAAAAAACGACGTGTTCATCAAACTGAACAACTTCCTTCATGGGACTATCTCGTAGAAGTATGAGGAACAGGGTGTAAAGTTCACTCATACTCTATAGAAAAGGGAGGATCCTCCGACCAGACGGGAATTGTGTCTGGCGGGCAACTGCCCGATGATTCCTGTCGGGCCGTTGTAGGTATCTATGCTAGTTGCGCGGTAAATTCTGCTTGCGAGATGCAGGATTTTGCGTGACGTCAGTACGACGCGTTGTTCACATGTGGCGTTGTAGATACCGTTACAGGACCAACATAACTGCCGTCGTAACGAAAAGTGCAATAACTAGGTTAAACCTGATTTCGAGAAAAACGCGGTTAAAGATTTTTTTTGTTTGTATCTCCATCACTATATTATGCTTACCGGCTACGTCATGGATACGTAAAAAGTGTCTAAAAAGAATATTAGATCTAATTCTGCAGATTCCAATTATATACTTAACTCAGTTTGGGGCAAAACTCGAGTTATTGCATTTTTCGTAAGGACGGCAGCATAGTAATCGCGAAAAAATTATCAGCTCTCCCATATGTCCATACGTTTGTATAAAGACACTTGCAGGGATGATGGGATTTATAGGTTCACCTATTACGTGGAACTTAAGAGGAAAGCGCCAGGGTGGCCCGCAAAATTCAAATTTTCTTACGTTGTTTGCAATTTGCAACGGGATCAGCATCGGTTACATTTTGACAGTTTAACAACATTCATTGCGTCATTTACATGTTGAGCAGACAAATTTTCCGAACTTATGAAGCAATGGATTCAAAATTATTCAGATTCCAATTTGATAGTGTATGTTATGTATATGTATGTTATGCAATTAGGGTGTTGGACAGTGCCATGTTTAATGTTGAACAAAATATGATTCGCGACCGTAACAAGTATGTATTTACTGCGTTATAATCATCAATACAACCTTCTATGTTCATTATAACCCTATTGATTGATATTCCTGAAATAGTCTTTCAACTAAAAAACATAACTTATACGTGCACCTCTACCTTATCCTTCGAGCAATACCAGTATCGTGAAAAAGACACTATGTGTGTTTAGTAGTCCTCTGGAATTCCAAAACATGCAATAAACCTGCAACCATACAATTAATGATGTAACTAATATTTTTGTAAAAATATAATTTAAAAGAGTGTCCATGCAGTTTCTTGCCCGTTCTTCTCCACAGGTAGGTGTACCTGCGCTTTGGAATGGGCAACTAGCTTCATATTGTCTGACTGACCGACTTCTTGACAATTCAAAAATGCCTTTAAATGATTTAATTGAAATAAATGTTTTGAGTTTAAAGTAAAAGAGTTGTCAAGCATTATCATGTCGTCTTAATTATCAAAACTTCGCATATCGACCTATGTTTGTGTATTCATGTTCAAGTTGATCTGAACTACGACTTTACGAAGGTGGAATAGTTGTTGACACGGGATGAAATAGTTTCACCAAGTATCGTGATTATGATACAAGTTTCACTAGTTTATTTTTGTTTGAAGGCGACTACATGTCCTAAAGCGGGGTCTTTGTCGGACTGCATAGAAAAGAAAGAGAAGCGCGATGACACAACACTGGTAATTTATTGCAAAATATGAAGCAATTATCTATTTACAAAAAATCCATTGTTTGGACTAAAAAATAAAACACTAGTACTTTAGTATGTTGCTTGTAGAATAATCTGACAAAAATCATAATGATTGTACGTATATTAGTATGGTTTTTATTGCAAAAAGAAAGTTTTTAGAGGTATCATGAATTTTTTCTATCGTATCAAATTACAACTATTAAGTTTTCAACACACTCTCTACCTAGCATATATCCTGAAGAATATCATATATTTTACTGATTTTGTTTACTATAGTCGATCATATACTTTCATTGTGTCTAAAACTTGCGTTTTTTGTGTTTAGGTCCTGTTAGCCCCTTAATAATACAGAATGCTAAGCTCTAAATCAGTTAAATGAAATAAAATTAAATTAAAAATTAGGAATTTCTTAGAAAGAGCCCGCATTTTGGAAGTTGGCGGTGTGATCTATGCGTCATGTTCGTGAACGGGCGCCGTCAGTTGGGGCTGGTCATCGCTTAGCTGCTTCGGCTTATTTTTAATTATTTTATTTTTGGATTGTTGTTTTGTTACTACTTGCTGTAGGCTCTGGACGCTTTTATCGCGTACGTCTTTTTTTTACATCGTTCTCACATATAATTATAAATTCAACATTAATGATGCAACAAATATTTTTGTAAACATATATTTTAAATAAAAGAGTGTCCATGAAGTTTCTTGCCCGTTCTTCTCCATAGGTACCTACTCTTTGGAATGGGCAACTAGCTTCATATTTTCTGACTGACCGATTTCTTGCTTGATTTTTTTCTTGATTTTAAAAGTGCCTGTAAATGGTTTAATCGAAATAAATGCTTTAATTTTTTTTTATACCTATCCCCATGTCTCGCCCTGCGCCTGATCTCTCTCCGGTCGTGTCGGGTTGACGTCCCATAGAATTATGAGAGTGAGGGACAGAGAGAGTGCATCTGTGTCTGCGCACACACTTGTGCACTATAATATCTCCCACGTCGAAGGCTGATCTCCGTTGAGAATGGTCGCCATGGCCGAAATTCCACCAGTGCGACAATTAATTGCAGAGTTATTTTCAAAACAAATTGCGTAGTCTCATCTCAACACCTCTCTTCCTTGAATTTGTATATATTTATATATACTATCCCCCTTACTAATAGGTGAACGTATTATATCAGATGAATAGTTACACACCGATTTCTCTCTTTCAGTCGTCAGTAATTTGAATTTCGAAAGAAGCAGACAAAGCGTTGTGTAACTATACAGACGCTATACCTAGAACGTTTATTAGTTAGGGGTTATAAGAATATATTATGTTAAATACTATGTATATGTATTATAGGTTTATAACCTATTTATATACTCGTGACGTGTACTGAGTTTTAATAGTTTTTCTTATCATTGTCCCTCTCAACCAAAGCACCTGCCATCTAATCTCTTCACCACCCTTGGTTGACTGGTAGAGAATGCCTAAGGCATTAAGTTCACCTTTGTACCCTTTTGTAAACTTTTACACATAAAGGTACAAAGGTGAACACCTTTGTACCTTTTTGTGCAAAAGTTTAAATAAATAAATTTAGTTCCAAGGACTATTATAATTACTAGTAGGTAACGCGATACCTTTGATAAGGCAGGTTGTTAGACTTTCTGGCTTCTAAGTACCCGTAACGACAGTCAAGGATATACGTATAAGAGCCGGGACCGACGGCAAGGTCCTAACGTGGTAACTGAGGCACGGAAGAGTCTCGGTATGAAAATGAATGCTTATAACAAAGCGTTTTAGGAAAGCAAAAACCATATTTTCTAACACCGCTCCCTCACATTTCACGTCGTTGACGAAGGTTCCTTTCCACACCAGCAGGCATTACTAAGCGTTTTCACTAATACGTATAACCTTTTAAAAAGCCAGAAAGTACATGATTGTGATTCCATTAATTTTCGTTTCACAGACTGAATTACGAAGGGTTATCAAACAAAATGGCGGTTCCATCGGCAATACTCCATTTTGATAGAGCGAGGTCAGTGTGAGCGGCCAATTTAGAAACCTATTTTGTTTATGCATGGAAGCTAAAAATTATTTGTTTTCAGCACGTTTGATGGAAATTGTGGAGATAGACTAGATTTGCTCGTGGCTTTCAGATAATATGACAACAGTCTTTCCCCAGATAAGTATCCTTTGAGATTTAATTCCAATTTTTCACTTTCTTTTCTGAGGAATATTTGTGGTTTTTATAGATGAATAATAAGCTTTTGTATTTATTTTAATATAAAACAGCCAAGACCAATTACATTAGCTAAGTACAATAACAAAAAGTAACAACTATTCGCCAGTCATCCTCTCATCCCACAATACTCCAGACATACTGATAAGATCTTCTTCCATTTACCTGCGAACAGATCAGTCAGGCTTAGCATTATGATCTGGATGTAGAAAGGGAACGAAGGTTGGTGGTTCGATGCAACATGCTTGTCCGTAGGTTTGCTCGTTGCACGTGTGAAGTGAAAGTGACGCATTTTAAAGCATATTGTCAGACATTTTACATGTGCAGCCTGTGGACAAGTTGTACGCAGAAAGTCATTAATGTTCTTCGAGTTCAGTACAACAATGCGTTCAGGATGCTGCTGGGGCTTCCACGCTTCTGAAGTGCGTCGAGAATGTTTGCTGATGCGCACATTGATGGCTTCACAGCGATCAGACGTAAGCGGTGCCGCGTCGCTGCTGCAGAGGGTCCGGGGCAGCTCGAACAGTCTCCTGAATGTCATTGCAGGGAAATTTGATTGTCCGCTAGTCCATTATTTGTCCAACCTGCATGATAAAACCCATGGGACCATGGGGTCCCGGTCCTTTGGAAGGCGTACGAGGGGCCGAAGCCAACTCGCAGAGGGCCCTTAGGAAATTTTAATGAAATTGTACGTAAACCGACGATTATCCCTGTATGCACTACGCAAGTGCACCCAAGGATAACCCCCGGTTGGTGTAGGAAAGGAAATATAAAACGTTGAACTATTGGTTTGGACCGAAATCGGTCAGGAAGCTATTACCGCCTTATTTATTCTTTAGGTAAAAGTTATCTGATGATTGAAAAATCCGGCTCTTACGGAAAACTTAGCACACAGCCAGGCTATAAAACCATGCAGAACACATTTAGTCTAGCTACAGAGCAAAATAATTTTCTATTCATATCAAGTTTATACAGTAGGTAGGTAAGCGGCATTTAAAAAAAAACACTTTTTATTCTAAAACCTTCTGACACCGATCGGTTGGCCGGTGAAGCAGAAAAAGCCATCAGCGGCGCCCCGCGATGTCGACAGGAAAAATAGGAGCGGATTGAAAATATATATTTCTTTCTTCTTATTTTTTACTTTTGGCGTCAAATTAACGGGCATTGAAAGGCTGATGATATTTCTACCGACTATTACTTTGGGAAAGTGAAAACCCGTTTTTCTATTCTTTGTACGTTTGACTAGGAGTAACTTGTACGTTTGATCGCAATGTCAATACATTATAATGTAATGTATGTAATGTAGTGTTGAAATTGTGTGTGTCATTATGTGTGGGGGTGTGTGTGTATGTGTGGGGGGTGTGTGTGTGTATGTGTGTGGGGGTGTGTGTGTGTGTGTGACTTGAAACGTTACTCAAAATAACTTTACGCGTAGTTCCGGTAACGATAATTTGATATAATAACTTTATTCATTTCAATACTCAACTTTGCCAGATTCATGACTTAAAAGATGACGAAAAAGTATGAAGAATAACGTTACAAACAAATGAATCTGTAACGTTTCTCCTGTAACGTTATTTACAAGCGATAAGCTTAATGTTACTGATACCTATAACGTTACTTATAATATTGTTGTACGAAAATTATATTCTATAACGTTTTCTTTTGTAACGTTATTGATATTTTTAGGTTTTAGTATCGTTACAAATTTTTGAACGTTTTACGATAACAATAGTGGTAACGGAACGAAATTCATTTCGTTTTCCAGTCCCTGTTATAAATATTGTTGTCGGTAACAGTGGTTCCTTTTGATGAGTTTTTAGATTAAGGATAGGTTGACTTTTGAATTGAAATCTTTGTAAATTACTTTTAGCATGCTATTCATGGAGAGAGCAGTGGTACCTCTTTGCCGCGACTTACCTTACGAGATGTAGGTCGAAGATTCGAACCCAGACAGGCGCTTTACTTTGTGTAAATTATTTCATCACCATTGTTCTCAAAACTGTGAAGGAAATCATCGTGAGGAAACCGGTATGTCCTAGAACTAAAAATTCAAAGACATGTGACATCTGCCAACCCGAACTTGGTCCGCTTGGTAGATTATGGCCCAATCCCTCTCCCTAAGAGGCTTGTGTACCGGCAGTAGGAAAATTGTAGGCAGATTATCTTTATGCTATTCATGTCTAGCAGTAGACGTCTTTCGGCTGAAATGATGACGATGCTGATATCCTGTGCCTCATCTCTTCCCGATCACAAAATACAGAGAGCACAGAAGGCAATCTACATACAAAGTGCGCTCGAGCGACGCACTCATAGACACCGCTTACGGACACGTTATTTCGGACGGGTTGGGAGTAGTGCGAGCGCGAGTGCCATCCGCTTGAGACACGCGTCTGTGAAGTGCAAAAATGGGAAACAAAAAAATGGCTATGTAAGCTCGATTTATATTTAATAGTTTCCTGTTTTGAATCAGTATAAACCGAAATAACTTTTTTGTAAGGTAAATTCACGCCACCAACTATTACGTAAGTTGAAAACATGATTTTTTGTTTGTGTAGATATTGTGTTGTTTTTAGTGCCATTTGAAAGGATTAGGTCTAAATCGGAAAGGGCAAAATAAATTGTGTAAATAGGGTAATCCGTTTTGAAGTTATTAGGGATTTTCGATAGTGAAAATTGACAAATGTAAAATTTTGTTTTTGTTCTGTCAACTTTTTGTAATGTAATACTATGTTTATTGTTTTGTTTTCATATTGCAGAATAAGCTCAACAATAAATCAAACAACTAGATACCAGTTCCACTACCACGATAGTTTTTTGTGCATAAGCCAAAGTTGACAATCATATTGCGACCGCCGAGCGTAGGTATGAAAAGTGAAGTACGTACATGTGATTGCCTGCTGTACTCTCTGTAATTTGTGCCCCGGTCGGATTGCCGTCCCATCGGACTATGAGAGTAAAGGAACGGAGAGTGCACCTGTGTATGCGCACACACTTGTGCACTATAATATCTCCTGCCTACTTGGCTAATCTCCGTTGAGTTTGGCCACCGTGACCGACATCGGTCGGTAGGCTATTATTCCAGAGTTTGTCCTAGCTCTGAAAGTCTATACGTATCATTTAAGTAATCACATTTTCTAAAAAGGAGGAGGTTCTCAATTCGGATGTTTCTTTTTTTTATGTATGTTTGGGGTATCATCATTTCATTCGAAAGACGTCTACTCCATCGTAAATAAAGGGATTTGCATTTTTTTTTGTTCGAAAGAGCTTTATTCCGAAATGGTCCCATTTAAATTTCGTAAAGATCTGAGATTGAGTTTCTGAGACAGACAACGGAACTCTTCAATAAATGCCAGCAAATCAACCGCGATTGCTGCTATAGCATATGTATGCATTGTTTACGCAATCACAGAACATAATATCACGCCTGTAGGGTACAGTTAAAGGGGTAGGCAGATGTGTACAATAGCTTTCTGCCACTGACATTCACATAGCAAGTGATATGAAGTGATATATGAATTTGTTTGGGGTAGCTAGGTACAACTAAAAAGTGAAAAATAAAAACTTTTTTACAAAAAAAAAAAACAACCGACTTCCAAAAAAAACTTTTTAGTGTTTTTTTTGGAAGTCGGTTGTTTTTTTTTTGTAAAAAAGTTTTTTGTCGAATAATTATGTATGGTGATGTTCTTCAGAAAGGTCAGGTGTGCAGTACTCGCAACCTGTGTGCGTGTATGACCAGATGTATGAAAGTAAACGAAGCAAGAGGAGTAGGTACGTGAGGATCGTAGCAGATGGTGTTTTGTAGTTTCTGCATACCCCTATTGATAAGAAGGCGTAAGCTTATGTATACATAGTAACTTGTAAGTTAATTAATATATATCATGTGTAAAAAAAGCTTTTGATCGTGTCGATCACGTCATTCTGCTCAACAAGTTATACAGACTGGGTATACGCGGCGATCTTTTACGATGGGTACAATCATATTTATTTAAAAGATCACAAGCTGTAGTAATAGGAGGATACCGTTCTAATTTTACTGAAATCCCTAGTGGTGTTCCGCAGGGTTCCCATTTGGGGCCTCTCTTTTACAACGCTTATTTATTTGACATCACTGACTCTTTTAAATACTCTGAACACTTAATGTACGCTGACGACAAAAAAATATTTTATAAAATAAGATCACTGGATGATTGTAAGGCTCTTCAAGAGGACCTTAATAATTTAAATAATTATTACATAAAAAACAAGATCACAGTAAACGTCACAAAGTGTCAATGTATTAGTTATACACGTAAAAAAAATCCTGTTGTTTACTCATATAACTTTAACGGTATTGTCATTGATAGAGTCAAGGTGGTCCGAGATTTAGGAGTAATGTTTGATAATAAATTAACATTCTCGGATCACATTGACTTTGTTAGCACGAAAGCTTATAAGAACTTAGGCTTTGTTATTAGATCGTGTCAGGTATTTAATAACATCGAGGCTCTTAAATCGGTGTATTTTGCATATGTGCGTAGCGTCTTAGAATATGCGTGCCCCATTTGGTCCCCTCAATATATTATTTATAAGAACCAACTAGAACGGGTTCAAAGAAAATTTGTTAACCATCTTAATTATCGTCTCCGTGAACCTCCGATGACCTATGAAAATAGTTGTCGAACACATGGTCTACTAACACTCGATGAAAGGCGCAAAATTATGGATATGTGTTTGCTTTATGACATACTCAATGGACGCCTCGATTGCCCCGAGTTGATTGCACAGGTAACTTTTAACACTCCCCGGCGGCGCACTCGTCACACGAAGATGCTACATGTGCCTCGGCACTCGACTAATTACGCCAAAAATTGTGTATTGACCCGTATTGCTCGAATTTATAACACAGATTTCTCACAAGTGGATATATTTAAGAGTAATAAACCTACATTCAAAAAACAAATAATAAAAATCTTAAACGAAGGCAATTTATAAACAACTAAGCTCTTATTAATTATTTAGACTTTCTTTTCTTATTAATCAATTTTTTTTTTTCTAAAATCTAAACTTAACTATAAGTTTGTATATCTAAAACTGAATCTTTTGTATTTAATATCTCTTAGTCTGTAGTCCGTTCGCATGTTTTATACATCTCCTAGTTATACAGGGAAACCTATTATTAGCCATACACTACTGTAATACACATACTCTGTAACATACTATTTGTATCGCTGTTGGTTGCCTAAATAAATAAAATAAAATAAAAAATAAGTAGCGTATTACGTAGTCAGTCAAAATGAACCTTTTTGCAAGGCTTCATCGGGCAACCAATCATTTTTCCAATTATCATCAGAAAATAGCCAATAATAAGGCTTCCTGCAAACGCCGCAGATATGCCATTATATTACGTAGGAGTACATTCAGTGGTTACCGCCCACTGCACTCAACACGTACGCAATTTTGTGGCCATTTAAAATCGTATGAATCAATTTTTTTTTTATGAAACTTGATTGAAAGCTGGATTGATCCGATATTGATTGACATGACGTGATTGATTCGCGTGTCGAATACCGAATGTAGATTTGATGGGGAATTGGTGTTACTGCTAATGTATTTTTGAGAGGTTTGAATTATTCATTTCTAGTGTGTTTGTCTTTTTATGAATAATTATTCCACTTGTTTATATTTAAAACCAAGATGCACTTACATGTTTCAGTTTCATCGGAATAATAGAATTAAAGATTTTTTAGATTATAATAACGAATATACTTTAATTTCACATGCCAAAGAACACATAGCCAAGTGAGCGAAGCCGCGGGCTCAGCGAGTCATGAATAAAGTCTGTTGTAGGTACAGACTACAAAAGAGATACTTATGCAGGATCGTCGGATATACCTAGTTGAAGTTAGGTAAGAAACCGATGGATGTTCTCGAATAAAATTTTAATGTTATTAATAGAAAACAAACAGCTCATTTATCAAATTAAATTTCATTCGACAATATCCATCGGTTTCTTACTAAACTTCAACTATATCCGACAATCCTGCTGCATACTTATCTCTTTTGTTAACTGTACCTACATACATTTTTCAGTTTATCAAACCCAACCTACTCCACCAAGTATTAAAACTCAGATGTTTTATTTGCTAGACATCTATTACCAACATTACTTCGTTTTCGCTTAGCATTCTTTTTATCTTTTCTCTTTTTGCTCGACTCCTAAGGGTCCTAGAGTTAAATGGTTCCCTATCCATTTACATAAAATTTTAAGACCTAATATAACTTAGCTTAATTTTGTTTGGCATAATTATATTTCCGCATAATATAAATACGCATAACAGCTTACGCGTAATTTTTTTAAGCATAATTTCTCAAACCATAATAATGATTAAGCACGGCTTCTGTCACGGCTCCGGCGCTGCGGGCCTCTGGCGGCCCCACGCGCCTACGCGATTTTAAATTACACTCTAGGGGTAGGACAAACAAGACTACGTGGAGTCGGTTTTGCAGCAATTCGGTTCTGTAACTAACTTTTGTTGCACAGCATATTAAATTTAATTAATTGTATGCCTAAATATTAATATGCTAATAGTCATTAGGCCTAATAACGTTATGCTAATCAAATTTATGCCAAAACAAATTAGTCTTTAAGATGATTATGCCAACATAAAATGTATGCCTAAAAAAATTATGCTGAAGTATTATTATGCCAAAACAAATTGTGCCAAAATCGTTATGCCGAAGTATATTAGGACAAAGAACATTATGCGAAAAGAAGGGATCCCGAGTTAAATAGCCTTTAGCCTTTCTTCACAAATTTGGCTATCAAATGAAAAAATAATTTCAAATCCGACTGGTTCTTCCAGAGATTAGCGTGTACCTACAAACGGACTGTTCAGCTTTATTATTAGTCATCATCTGCCTAGTCTTTTCCTAACTATGTTGGGGTCGGCTTCCAGTCTAACCGGATGCAGCTCAATACCAGTATTTTACATGGAGCGACTGCCTATCTGACCTCCACAACCCAGTTACTGGGTAATACGATACCCCTAGGTAAGACTGGTTATCAGATTTTCGGGCTTCTGACGACCCGTAACGACTCTCAAAGATCCACGAAAGACAGCCGGGACCAACAGCTTAACATGCTTTCCGAGGCACGGAGGGGTATTGGTATATAAAGATGGTCACCCATCCACGGACCAACCGCGGCAAGCGTTGCTTAACCTGATCGATCGACCCGTGCGACTGTTATTTCTTAGCCACAGACTAAATAATGTCATGTTGACAAAAAAAGGTATTCATACCTAATAGCTTTTATTTTAGTCTAGGAAATTAAAAATCAGAATCCAACAAGTTATCTTCTTACAGTCTGTACTAGCTACCCATTTAAGATCACCAGACCATCAGTCGTTTGCTTTGACATTTAAAGTTAAATTAAATTAAGCTCTTAAACTAATATACTCAAGTAAAAGTCCAAAAGATTCTGTCGGAAAGCGGACTGAAAGAGACGAAGTAACTCTTAAGTTCGCAGCTAAGTATACTGACGGACTAATCTTCTAAACTAGTTGCACTTTTTTGAGTCCAATCCGCGTCTTAACCCTCTCGCTCTTATAAAGCTCATTTATACGAGGAGAATTTCTAGTCTCCACAAGACGACTGTCAAAAGGAAATAAATAAAAAGTTGAGTTTTTTAAACAGTACGCCTTCCAGACCGAATTTTTCGGCCATAGCAACCTTTGCCAGGTTGCTATGGCCGAAAAATTCGGTCGGAGACTAGCCATCTAAGCGAGAGACATTAAAATGCACAAGTGTGTGCGTTAGACACCAGTGCACTCACTATTCCCTCACTCTCATAGTCCGATGGGAGGGCAATCCGACACCAGCGAAGAGAGTTCCGGCGCAGAACCAACGCCACACCGCCAACTTAAAACTCCGGGCTGTCGCTGAGAAATTCCTAATGGATAAAAACACTTTTCCCGAACTGAGAATTGACCCCATGCTCAGCAGTCGCACTTGCGGCCACAAGACCATAGGTACAGAAAACAGTACCTACATAAAATACCTACAGGACGAAAGACGACTTTTGTCGTTACGTACGTTAACAAAAACCTTATTTCGAGTTGTCAAATCAAAGTTGAGAAAATCCCCTAAAAGCTTCTTATGACATAATCGTAATCGAGTTTTCGTTTCTAACTTGAAAGTAAACACATCTAACTAGCCTTGTCCCAGTGCAGGGCAAACGGCTCCCTCTCCCTTTTCCACATAATTCTGTCTTTTGCGAGTGCCGGCTAGTTCCCATGGTAGGAGTCAAGCTCGTCCCGCCATCTTCGTCTTGGCCTGCCGCGATGGCGTCGTGCGTTTAGTGAGACCCAATCGGAGGTTCTCTTAGGCCAATTGTCATCTGACATGCGGCAGCCATGTCCGGCCCAGTCCCACTTAAGAGAGTTTACGACGTACGGCATTTCATACAAACTTTCAAGCCCTTGTTTTTCGAAATGAAGGAACCGATTTTAATGTACCTTCTTACTCATAAGCAGGATACAAATGTCCAAAAAGTTACTTCAGAACATTTTCGAAAAAAAGATAACTTGAAATCTCTGTTGCTATGGAATTTGGCTGTAACACTATTTTTTTATAAGCGTGCGATAATATCCTGGCGAGTCACCTGCAACATTTTGTGCATCGCCTTTCGACGGGCGAGAAACCTACTCTTCTCGTGTAAAAAGACTTTTCAGTTCTTCGCTCAGTACACTTTGTAAAAGCAAACTGCAACCAGCGATCCTAATTTTACGAGAAACGGTAACATAAAAGTACGAGTAAGTCGCCTCCTCTCGCGTCCTTTTAAGCTGATATTAAAATCGAGTTCTTTTAGCATCTGAAAAGGCTACTGCAGACGTAGAAATTATACTAAAAGACTATGCGGAAAAGGCGACTAAGGGTCTTACCGGAGAATGGGCAGCAGCGTTCTCTATTTATTCCACCATCATACTATACTGCGATCGCCAACCCGCCTGCCAAGCGTGGCGATTATGGCAAACCCCCCCAAAATTGAGGGAGTCCTATGTCCAGCAGTGGACGTCTATCGGCTGAAACGACGACGACGACGACGACTATGCGGAAGACTGAATGGATTTAAACAGCTTTAGATGTTTTTAGTAGTCTGTATGTGAAAGAAATCTTTTATAACTTTGAGTATAAAAACTTGTTAGGTTACTTTACCTTCATTAGCTGTCAGTCTCACGTGCTAGTTTTTATTCTGTTTGTTTTAGCTGTAAGTCATCCATAGTAAATAAATAAATAAATAAAAATAAAATTAAAACAATCGTTTGTAATTACCTCAGTAAATGTTGATATCTAGTAACATTAATTAGATTATATCACAATTAACTAAAGTAATTAGATGAGATTAGTTGTCATATTGTCTATGGGGAAAAGTTTTTGTGAAAAGCTTTTTTGGGGATGATTGAATTAATGAAAAAGTAATGTAAATTCTGATACCTAGTTTGATTTTAGAATCCCATAACTAACTAAACCTATCGCCGTCACCAAAAAAATAAATGTATGGACGTGAGAATTTGAAATGGCCAGCGAGTCGCCCGCGATTTTAAAATATCACGTCCACACATTTATTTTCTATAATGGCCGACCAACAATTAACTTTACTTAAATCTAAAGTTCATTTCAAATAAACTTGCGATAAAGTTTGTTCACCTCCGTCTACTAATGTATCCCAATATTTCCAAACCATACGAAAAAAATGTATGGGCAGTGTCGGTAACACGATCAAAACATTGACTTACTCCGTGTTTGGTATTATGAAACTCAACCGATGCAATGTTAGCGACAGTTTTGTATGACGAACGATATCTATCGTAAGTTATTTGGACTTTTTGGTACAGGGTGGTTGAATGACATTTATCGCAAGTTTATTTGAAAAACACTTTAAGGTTAGTGTACTTAACAGTTTCTTACAGCAGAACAAGTTTAAAGTAACGTGAGATAATAAGAGTTTAAAAAAAACAACAAATATCAAATAAATTAAAATTGACATTGATTTTTATTGTCACAAGCGATTTATTTATTTATTTGGTAAAAAACATGCACAACATTATCACAGACATCATCATCTGCTTGCCTTTTCCCAACTATGTTGGGGTCAGGGTCAGTAAGTATTTTACATGGAACGGCAGTCGTTCCATGTCCTCCACAACCCAGTCACTGGCCTAATACGATACCCCTTGGTAAGACTGGTTGTCAGATTTTCAGGATTCTGACGACTCGGAACGACTGTCAAAGATCCACGAATGACAGCCGGGACCAACGGCTTAACGTGCTTTTCGAGGCACGGAAGGGTCTTGATATATAAAGATGGTCACCCATCCACAGACCAACCGCTTCAAGCGTAGCTTAACCCAATCGATCGACCCGTGAGGCTGACAGACAGATCCAAATTATTACACAGTTAAATTTCAATGAAAACAGACATACATATACATATACATTTTCATATATATTTATAATCAGCGGTGTCAACAAATCACAGAAAACCACACAAATATTTTCTCACTGCAAACGTGATTTATAATCTAGAAGCTCAAACGTTGTGACCGCTGTATATGACCAGCGCCCGTATACAATGCCAGTAATACGATATTATATTTCGCGACCGATTCGAACGATGCGTTCGATTCCAATTTCGAATCGCAATCATAAATTGCTGTTACAACTGGGGACACAAAAACGAGGAAGTAAAGTAGATTTATGCCTTGCAATGTCCAAAAGTTACCAGCAGAACTGGGAACTTTTAAAATTTCTGAATCAAATGACTAATCATTTGATTTAGAAATCATCATCTGCGTAGCCTTTCCCCAACTATGTTGGGGTCGACTTCCAGTCTAACCAGATGCAGCTACCAGTAGTACCTACCAGTATTTTAAAATATAAAACCCATAAAACCGCTCCGTTTCTCACAGGTGCAATTTATAAAAAAACTTTTTACAAAAAAAAACAACCGACTTCCAAAAAAAACACTCCAATTGAAAAATAACTTTAATTTCCGAAGTCGGTGTCTTTGGTTCCGCATTTTCGTTCATTGACACCGACTTCCGAAATTAAAGTTATTTTTCAATTTGTAGTGTTTTTTTTGGAAGTCGCTTGTTTTTTTTGTAACAAGTTTTTATTTTTCACTTTTTAGTGGGTCCGTTTGTAATTTATCTAAATTACAATAGCCTAATATCAACTGCTCATCACTTGTTACAAAATATTGCTTTTCCCGATGTTGGGACGTTAATTGTTGAGGAGTTATCTCCTGGTAAGAATCAGGAGTAAAGAAGAAAACCTAAGAATTATTATTAATAAATGTGTTCCACTAAAAAAAAAAAAAGCCCCACTGATAGAGTAGTAACACATTTATTAATATTTCTTAGGTTTTCTTAATGTGGGTCTTTTACAAGCCCTGTTTTGTCTCTGATTGTGGCGCCTCAAGCGGGTTCCATTACTAACATAATGCTTTATGTTACAGTGTATACTACGATAAGATGCCAAATGGAGACCTAATCCATTGTAATATGACTTAGGTAAAAGCACAAAAGATTACAAAGTGTCAGCGAATCGAACGTCTAATAATTTATCGATAGGTGCTGCCTCAGGAGGCTGTTAGGAACGAAAATATTGCCGACGCGTATACTCAGCTCCAGCACAGCAGCTTTGCATGCAAATGTTTGGTTAAAATGGAAATACATGCACATAGCCTGCAACGGGACCGATTTCGTAGTCGCAAGGATCCTTTCCACAAGCAAAGGGAAATTCTACGGCTAAACCATGTTTATTGAAAGCGTTATCAAGTTACTGAACTGGAGACTAAGGGACTGAATATCTCATGATTTCCGCACCCAAAGACTGCCTCCGGAACTCTGTACACTGTATCTTTTGAACCGTTATAAGCAGATACCTACTTAAAATTTTCACAGAGTGTCTAAGTACTACCTACTATGACCGCAAACAACAAATAATAAAAATAAAATTAAGTTAACCTTTTAAGCGCTTGGCTAAATTTATATCAATTGCCGTGCCCCTAGCGCGCGGCTACAAATCTATAAAATAATACCTACAATAAATAAGGAGAAGCAATTGTTGAATAGAACGAAAAAATCATGCATGTTCTCTGTCGCAGAAATACGACTAAGCGGTAGGGGTACTGAAATATGTGTCGCTTAAATGCGACACAAGCGGTCAAAAGGTTAAAGGAACTTAAAGATTCTAGAAATCAAGTTACAAAATAATCTTTCAGAACATGGCTACTGTTGGTCTATCTGCAAATTGTGACTGCATTACAAGCAAAACCAGCACCCTAAGGGCGCGTTTACACGATCGCGATTTTTTTCGCGCGCGCGTCCTTTACGCATCGCTCCCTGAAAAGAGAAGCATTTCATTCTAATGTTTTTCTAAAGAGGGAGCGATGCGTACGCGTAAAAATCGCGCTCGTGTAAACGCGCCCTTAGGGTGCTGGTTTTGCCCCATCAATCACAATCTAAATCATTTTGAAGAATATTGCTAATCCATTGCTTTATATGTCCCAAAAATTTATCTGCTCAATTACCTACGTAAAAAACGCAATGAATGTCAAAATAAACTGTCAAAATAATGGCCATTGCTACTGATAGTGTGTTAGGCAATTAGCCTGCTGTTAACTTAAGTGCCTGCAAGACTATGTACGAACGTCTACACTAATTGGTTACCCACTTTGTTAGGGCATTTAACCCTTCCGACTACCCATTCTTGACATCTAGTACCAATAGCTACCCGAAACTGTCAAAATTTCCCAATCAACTTTGAACCTTATGCTTTAGCAATAAAGTTGAAAATCTTTTAAAGAAATTTGACAGATTGTAGTAGCTTGATGTGCTGGCGTCTGTACAAGACTCCAAGATATAAGCGGTATCGCTGTTGCGTTCGGTAGCGATACTGATGTGCTATTCTGTAACTATCTCACAGTGAAAACTTAGGTGAAGTGAGCGCGGAGTGAGCTGTCATTAGTGTCAATTCCTAGCAAAAACAAACTCACTTCACCTAAGTTTTCACGGTGAGATTTTTACAGAATCGACCGGCTGGTCCGCCTTCTGGTGCGCGACAGCTCTATCGCGTACCGATTCGATCTCGCTACCGAATGCGACAGCAATATCGCTTATATCTGAATAAGCCTTTATCACACTAATATTATAAAGGCGAAAGTTTGTGAGTTTGTGTTTGTGTTTATATGTATGTTACCTCTTCACGCTCAAACGGCTGGACCAATTTTGATAAAATTTTGTATGAAGGTAGCTGACAGCCTAGATTAACATATAGGCTACTTTTTATGCCGACATTCCCACGGGATCAAAACTTATGCGGGTGAAACCGCGGGGCGTAGCTAGTGTGTAACATATTCCTTCATTACACTTCAGTGCCAAACCGCACCACTTTAAAATCATTCTTTACAATGACAAATGTGTATTGACGAGGATTTCAAACCGTTTTGTTAGTCGCCGCTAAATCGTTCGGACCGGTTACAAATCGTTTTCGGACTAACCTATTTAGCCGGCGGCGACCTAAATGTCCACGGTCGTTTCAGTATTTGTTTAGCCGTTAACAGTAACGGAAGTGGATATTTTGTTTAAAGGTATTTTAGGGGAGAACCTGGGAATGCTCTTTAGTTTGTGTCTGTTTAAAGATTTTGTGAGAAGGTAAAAGAAAATGCACCCGATAAGTAAAATAACACGGAAGTTTAATCAGTTATTTATCGTAATGTGTTTTCTCTAAATAAAAGCATCTATCATCAATTTCTGCGAGTTTTCTTTAGTAATAAGAGGTCAGTCAATATACATAGGAATTATTGGGTAGCACTCTCGCTTAAAATGAACGTGTAACTACTTATGTGCAGAAAAACCGTACCTCTTTCTTAATCATGACCATAAAGAACAGTCTCGTTTGGCACATTCTCATGCATGTAAGTGCCTTAATACGACAAAAGCTGCATAGTTATGGCTCCTAAAAACAGGCGCGACACGCGATATAATCGCGCGCGACACAAAGGCACCGCAAGTCACGCAACGAGCGGTGTCTTTGTGTCGCGCGCGATTTTATTGCGTCGCCTCCGTTTGATGGAGCCTTCATGGTCTCCCCGCAACTTCAAAATGACGGTATACGATAAAGTGCACTTCGTTTAAAAACTAAGTACCTACCTAAATAAGCACAGTGCTACGTTTTAGAGCATGAACACTATTTACCTAGATCAATTCATTGAAAAAAAAAATCGAATAAGTATTCTAGTTTGGTTTAGATTAGCCCAACTAATTAGAGATAAAAAAAAAATGCTACGCACTTTCCTCTCCACATACTTAGCAGTGCCCAAGATCTTGGCTGTCAATAAACAAAACCCAAAACAGAGCGAAAGTCAATTAACCCCTTTGAATCACTCTATTGTCTGCCGCTGACAAAGGAAACTCGATTAACCTTTCCGATAAAAAACCATCGACGGACCCCACTCCTTATGTCCCATTCTCCCCGATCCCATACATCTATGTAAGTAGTTTAATTTGACATAAGCTAGGTTTGTAATTGAAATCTAGCGTTTGGGGACAATCGGCTAATTGGACGTAGACTCAACTGACTGTGCATGGTCCACCGCGGATTAAGGCCCACTGTGATTAGTCCAAATTGGCATAAATTCAGGTTTGCGGTCTCTTTGTAGATTTTGATTAACGCGGATAGTTTGAGGTTAGTTGTTAGTCTTGTTAGTGCGCGGCATAGCGGGTCAAAGGTGTCCCCGGGTCATCATAATCTGCCTAGCCTTTTCCCAACTATGTTGGGGTCGGCTTCCAGTCTAACCGGATGCAGCTGAATACCAGTATTTTACATGGAGCGACTGCCTATCTGACCTCCACAACCCAGTTACTGGGTAATAGCGTACCACTTTGTAAGACTGGTTGTCAGAATTTCGGGCTTGTGACGACCCGTAACGACTGTCAAAGATCCACGAATGACAGCCGGGACCAACAACTTAACGTGCTTTCCGAGGCTCGGAGGGGTCTCAGTATCGAAAAATGGTCACCCATCCACAGATCAACCGCGGCAAGCGTAGCTTAATCTGATCGACCGACCTGTGCGGCTGTAATTATTTAGCCACGGGCCCCTCTGTCCCCGGGTATCCGTTTGAATGGTTACGGTTGTTGACGTGTATTGTAATTTTTTGATGAAGCCTGCTAATTAAGTACCAACTACACATATCAACAGAATCTAGGGATACCTTAATCCTAAATTATTTACGAATTTATAGTTTATAATCTTATTAATTTCCATAAAAAGTTTATATACAGATTGAAACCTCTTTTATTCTATTCTTTTGTTGATGGATTTATATCAGCAGGTAAGTAGGTACAGATTTTTATCACCGCGTTTTTTGATACGGAGTCAGAACAAGCATTGATTTTTACGATGGAACAGTTACACCAGTATCTCTCAGGAGGAAGTCATTTATAGCGTCCGGATATTTATTGTCCCCGTTGTACCGTATGCACCATTGACCTGCACCATCAATGGTGCAGAGGAGACTAATTAGTTTCGTTATAAATGCAACTACTTCACCATACTTTTGCCGTAAGCACCTTTGAGCTGCACCATCACTAGTGCAGAGGAGACTAATTAGTTTCGTTCTACTTACATACTAGATAAATTATAAAATAGAAGAGATGTAATATGTTAACCAGAAGAAGAAGAGAAGTGAAAACTCCAAACCACATGGATGACGAAGGTAATTTTGAAAGATATTGCTAATCTATTGCTTCATAAGTTCGAAAAATGTGTCTGCTCGACAACGTAAATAGCG
Organism: Mesoligia furuncula; assembly: GCA_916614155.1. Lineage (NCBI taxonomy): Eukaryota > Metazoa > Arthropoda > Insecta > Lepidoptera > Noctuidae > Mesoligia > Mesoligia furuncula. Next base: position 19,729,848 of record OU744809.1, on the reverse strand, counting down.
CAATGTATGTTGTTGAACTGTCACGAAATTACCCTGCAGAACTTTAGGCGAAACTGCGAAACAGAACATGTGCACTAGGTAGGTATCCTTATAATTTTTCAGTAGTGTATAAATTAAAGTATACAATATTGGGCGTTTTTATCCTTTTTCTGGAGGGGCCCGTGGCTAAATAATAACAGCCGCACAGAGAGGGGCCCGTAGCTAAATAATAACAGCCGCACAGGGAGGGGCCCCGTAGCTAAATAATAACAGCCGCACAGGGAGGGGCCCGTAGCTAAATAATAACAGCCGCACAGGGAGGGGCCCGTAGCTAAATAATAACAGCCGCACAGGGAGGGGCCCGTAGCTAAATAATAACAGCCGCACAGGGAGGGGCCCGTAGCTAAATAATAACAGCCGCACAGGGTGGGGCCCGTAGCTAAATAATAACAGCCGCACAGGGAGGGGCCCGTAGCTAAATAATAACAGCCGCACAGGGAGGGGCCCGTAGCTAAATAATAACAGCCGTACAGGGAGGGGCCCGTAGCTAAATAATAACAGCCGCACAGGTCAATCGATCAGGTTAAGCTACGCTTGTCACGGTTGGTTTGTGGATGGGTGACCATCTTTATATACCATGACCCCTCCGCGTCTCGGAAAGCACGTTAAGCCGTTGGTCCCGGCTGTCATTCGTGGATCTTTGACAGTCGTTACACATACACACAACATAGTTGGGAAAAGGCTAGGCAGATGATGATGATTGGGATCCTTCTGACGCAGTCGGGTAAAAAACCCGACTGCGTCAGAAGGAGATATGTATGTATATTTCTTTGGCACGCTCTGTAGCCTAAACGGCTTGATCGATTTCAGCTTGAAAGGTGCCGTTAGATTCGTCTTAATTGTGAGAGTGACACTGGGTATATCAAAATTGAAAAAATATTAAAATAGCCGATTTTTGGCGCAATATGTCTTCAAATAATTTTTTTTTTCTCGTAATCTATCGAGTGGGGTATCAAAATAAAGGGTTTTAAAAGGTGATTACAAAAATATATATAACTTATATGGTTAAAAGTAATTCGAAGTGACAAATCGTAAAAAACACGTACCAAGAACTAAATCGTATGCGAAATCTTTCACATTTGTAAACTAAAAAGCTGGATATTAAAAAAGTAATTAAAAAAAATTAAAAAACCCGACTGCGAAACTGAAAAGCAGGCAGGACCCATAACATTTTTATTATATTTTCAAATTCAAATGGGTCCCGCCTGCTTCCAACTTTTATTTAATTTAAAATGGGCTTGTTTGTAGCTTTTCAGTTTCGCAGTCGGGTTTTTTTAATTTTTTTAATTACTTTTTTTTATCCTTTCTAACGGCACGATATCATCGTGGACGTTCACGGCATCACGATAACATCATAATCAGCCTATATTGTTCCCACTGCTGGGACAGAGGCCTCCTCTCTTCAAGAGGGAGTGGGCTATAGGTACTCTACCACGCGGGCCTAGTGCGAGTTGGTAGATGTCACATCTTCGAATTTTTGCTTCTAGGACATGCCGGTTTCCTCACGATGTTTTCCTTCACCGTTTTGAGAGCAGTGGTTATGAAATAATTTACACAAAGTAAAGCGCCTTCGGAACACGACGCTGCGTTTCCAAACGGGCATACTGGATGTAGGAAAGAAGGCTGCCAGGCTCAAATGGGATTGGGTGGGTCACAGCAGACTTATGCACGATGACCGCTGGGCAAAAATCTCCACACAATGGGTGCTTCAAGCTGGACGGCGCCATCGAGGCCGGCCCGGAAAGAGATGGCGGCGTACCGCGAGGGCTGGTTTGAGGTGGCGCGGGAAAAGAGTTCCTGGAAGGATTTGGGGGAGGCCTTTGCCCAGCAGTGGGACAGCAAAAAGAAAAAAAAAGCGCCTATCTGGGTTCGAACCTACGACCTACAACTCGTAAGTCGCGGCCGTTACCATTGGACCACCACTGCTCTCCAATCCCGATAACACAGGAAAGTAAAATGTATGGAAACACATGAAGACGATTTTAATATTCCGGCCACGATAACGTTCGAACGTGCATGTATTTCCATAAATTTTATGGACACCCACGATAATATCGTCACGATAGTAACTATTAAAGCCGACATTAAGGATTGGAACGTGTCAGGGTTCGAGAGCAATTGAAATTGATAGTAACTACTTTCAACACACTTCAAATGTCATAAAACAACTATAATAGATAACATGATCACATTACGAAACAAACCAGTAACAAAGTTCCTGGGTATCTCCACGAGGCGAAACCACGCAAACGTTCCCTTTTGAAACAATCTAATTCCAAGTTAAATGAAATTAAGTGATGCGTGCCCTCATAATTATCAAGTAACAGGGCCCGACATGGGCAACCAAGTAAATACGTTCTGAAGTTTAGTGAGCACTATGTATTGTGGCGTATATAACCAAACTTGTTATGGAATTGTCCGAGTTGTGGAATGTCTGAAACTCGCAAATATGATTATCCATCTAGCTCATGAATTAATTCTAGCTACTGCCCACGGCTTGGCCCGCGTGGAAGTCGGTAATTTCATGGGTCTAATTATTGATGCGCGGAACCCTATTTTTAAAAATAAAGTCCCGTCAAAATCGGTCTAGCCGTTTCGGAGATTAGCCGGAACAAACAGACAGACACACAGACAAACATTTCAGTTTATTTTTTTTGTTTTATGGACCGTATTATACTGTTATACGTATGCGTTTAGTATATTATTAACATACAATTCATTTTTATTTATTTGTATATTTTAGACTATAATCACATACTTTTGTTTAAGTGGTGAAATGGCTCAATTAGTCAAAAAATGCAGAAATGATGGGATATTTTAGTCGGAAAAGAGCTGAAAGCGATCAGTGCAGCCATTTTCTATGTGGAAGAAGAAAGAAAAGAAAGAAAATACGTTTATTTGCGGTAAACATGACGCACTAAAGAACATAAACTACAAAAAATAAAATAAGAAAGTGTTGGGGGAAACATGCGTCACATCCACGCAAAACGGCTATCGCTCAGCATTATGCTGCGACCCTATGCAAGACAGAGCCCCAGCGCTGGTTTTCAGCGACAGCCGGCATGTGTCATTTTGTATGTTTTTCTATGTGTGTTGTGTGTTTTTGTATATATGTATGTGTGTTGTGTGTGTATGTATGTTTGTTTTTGTATGTTTTTTTTTTATGTTTTGTATGTATGGGTTTGGTTTCCGCACTTAGTCCTTCAAGTGGACCATTGTGCGTGGGCCTTGGCAGCCGCCGGTGGTTATTACAACCAGCCCTCCTCCCTCCAAAAGTGAATTACGGCTCTTGCCGGTCGATTCTGTAACAATCTCACCGTGAAAACTTAGGTGAAGTGAGTTCGTTTTTGCTAGGAATTGACACTATTGACAGCTCACTCCACGCTCACTTCACCGAAGTTTTCACGGTGAGATATTTACAGAATAGCACTGCTGGTCTGTTAAGAATATCTGTGAAAGATCTGGGTGCCCCGAGGGTTTCTGTTCTAATCTGGGTGGGTTTCAGCCTATTTGATGTAGTCTGTTCTGCCACCAGAAGTACATTTACTTCCTTCTGCCAAAAAAAAAAACCGTGCTTTTAAAACTACAGATGCATGAAATTATTATGGCATAAGCTAGGTGCGAGTAAAAAATAACTTAACATTTTATCCGACTACATATCCCCCAATGATATTTTATTAAAGAGGTAGATATGGCACTAGCGCGCGCAAATTGTTGCAGACAAATTCAGACAATTCTTGTAGTTTCATTTAGTCCGCTAATAGCAGCGAGCAACACACTACAGATAGCTATCTCTTTCTGTGTCATACGTTCCGTATTACCTATCTATCGCAGTAAGTACTTTGTAATAATAACGCAACAATACAGAACGTCGCTCAGTATGAACGTAGCGTATCTTTCCTTTATAATATCATTGACTACCCCAGAAGGAAAATAATGATTTTGTTTATCGTCACAATTGAGAGAAAATGACCCGATATTCCCCTTTCGGTATAAAACGGTACGTTCGGGATATTTAATCAGAACAAAATGTCAATCACGTTGGTAGGACCCTCTAATTTGAGTCAACGGTTGGTGGGACCGCACCATTTCCCTTCAATGTGTGACCACCAAAATAAAGTACTCTACCAAAATAAAGATAGGATTTGACGATCATTTTATTGATTAACTAGTTCCGTAAAGGACTCTGAATGTCGTTGTTTTTGAAATCGCAGTTGATCTATTTCGTTTTCAGTTTAGATACCAGTGGTTTTTGGTAGTGGTATATACTTAATAGTGGTATACTTCTAACCTATACGACTGGTTTTCTAACAGAGAAGGAACAAGCATTGATAACTAACCTTGGCCACAGAGTATTGGCAATTTTTCCAAGAAGGATTTTTTTTAAGAATCAATGTCAATCAGGACGGCAGGAACCTCTAATTGAAGTCAATGGCTGGTGGGCCCGGGACCTTTTCCTGCAATGTGTGATCACCCTTTACTCTACGTGAATTAGGATAGGATTCTACGATCAGTTTATTGATGAACGCAATTGACCCATTTGGATTTAAGATGATGTTTCTTGTGATTTTATCTACGACGGCAGTATTAGGTAGGACATTCACGACCGATGTTAAATTAAACCATTAGTAAGTTATTGCATTGTAACTCTTATCTCGATAAGATAACGTGTAAATTGGAACCCACTATTGTATAAATTAGAATAACTAATTTATACTTTATTACAATGACTTAAGAATTATATTCCAATTCCTACTGGTTTTACGTCATTCAAAGGGTGAGGAGACAGGAGACGTTTTCTACCCACGTCGTGTAGGTACTACTCAAGTGGTACCTACACGACGTGAGTAGAAAACGTCTCCTGTCGTATTTATGTTCAAACAAATTAGGTTCTACTTGAACATAGTAGTCATAATACAGGTCATTCATAATAGTGGTATGTTGCTAACCCATTCGGCTGTTTTCTAAAAGAGAAGGACCAACCTTGGTCACATCGTGTTGTCAATTTTTAGATCGTTTGGTCTCTGCTCTCATGTGAAGTGATCAAATACCAAACGTAATGTAGTATTTAAACAAAATTCTGTGTAAATTTTCATTAAATCATTAATTACGCAGTTTACGTTAATTATTGGGTTAATAAATTATTGCCGCAGTCATGTCTATCACATCAAACACGTTAAAGCGTTAAGTGTCATTAACATGAAACCGGTATAAAAATAATTAAACACTCTATTATAATAATAATACCAGCCTATTATTGTCCCACTGCAAGCCAAGGGGGATCTTCTCATACAGAGAAGGCACGAGCATTGATCACCATGGTTGTTCAAGACGGGTTGGTGATTTCAGACTTATTTTGACTAGCCCCTTACTAATAAACGTATTATATCAGATGAATAGTTACACACCAATTTCTCTCTTTCAGTAATTTGACTTTCGAAAGAAGAAGACAAAGCTTTGTGTAACTATACAGATGCTTTAAGCGCCGAGGTGTCGGCTGCCCAGACACATCGGTCATGAGTTTTGCGTCAGCAGTTTTGTCGCCGGCGCCGATTGCTGAGTCTGCGTTGCGCGCTGCAAGCGCGCCTCGTAGCCCCGCTCCCGTCCCCGCAGCTCCTCCCCGTAGCGCTGCCCAACCGATGCGACCATCTGACCCGTTGGTCACTGTGAGCAGCATTAGCCGTTTCCTTTATAGGCACGGGCCTATAAAGGAAACGGGCCGGGCTGATGATGACGGCTTTGTGACGGTACTAAGGAGGAAGCGCCGACAAAGTAGCTGTAAGAACCGCTGCGGCAAAGCTCCTACGGAGCCCAACGATAAACTGCGTGCTGCGAAGCCGAATACTCCGGTGTATATTTCCCGCCTCCACTACACCACTGACGCGGAAGACATCGTGACGTACGTGCGCCAAAGGTTGAAGTACGCGCCGAGGGTGCAGCTGCTGGAGTCGCAACGCAACGTCAACTTTAAGGCGTTTGTGGTGCGCATACAAACATGCTACCTGCACCTGGTGATGGAAGAAAGCTTTTGGCCGCAGGGTGTGGTATTCCGCCGCTTTCGCGGACAAGTGCCACCGGAACGCACAAAGACTTAGTGCAACTAAGCGATACTAACATAGTTATTAAGTTTTATTTACTAACAAAATTGTTACTATATTATTATGTATACTTAGATTAAGGTATGTATCTATGGGTCTTAATTACCTGAAAATAAATGGTTTATTATTATTATTATACAACGTTTATTAGTAACGGTATAGAGGTATGAGGACTATCACGTCGGGGTCACCAGTATAGAGGTATGGGGTGTAAAGATCACTCATATTCTATAGAAAAGAGAGGATCCTCCGACCAGACGGGAGCTGTTCCTGGCGAGCAACTGCCCGATGATTCATGTCGGGCCGCTGTACCTTATGTTAGTTGCGCGGTAAACACTGCTTGCGAGATGCAGGATTTTGCGTGACGTCATTATGACGCGTTGTTCGCATGTGGCGTTGTAGACACCTCTACAAGGAGATAGAAGTCCAGGTTTCTTCACGATATTTTTCCTTCATCGGTGTCAGTAATGTCTCTCACTCTCAGTATATAAATCGAAAAATTCACATTGGTATTTGCCCGAATTTGAACCCACAACCTCGTGCATGAGAGACGGCGCCATCACGAAAACACTTTATTAAAAAGAAATAATTATATTCCTGAGTGAAAACGTCATTATAACTTAGGTATCGTGAGTGCAGTAGCAAAGGCGTGGGGACTGGCGTGCGAGGGGTCGTGGGTTGCTTACCGGGATTCACTAATGACCCACTCCTTGCACAAGCACACTTGGCTCAGATGGTAAGACTCCCCCCCATTCCTTACCTTTACCTGTATAGTAGAGCAGTGGGAAAATTGCGTAACATGCTAACTGTATTTAGCAATGTTGGGGCCCGTGACTAAATAATAACAGCCGCACAGGTCGATCGATCAGGTTAAGCTACGCTTGCCGCGGTTGGTTTGTGGATGGGTGACCGTCTTTACATACCGAGACCCCTCCGTGCCTCGAAAAGCATGTTAAGCCGTTGGTCCCGGCTGTGATTCGTGGATCTTTGACAGTCGGAAGTCTTTGACAGACGGGTCGGAAGCCCGAAAGTCTAACAACCAGTCTTACCAAGGGGTATCGTAACCGTTACCTAGTAACCGGGTTGTGAAGGTCAGATAGGCAGTCGCTCCATGTAAAATACTGGTATTCGTTAGACTGGAAGCCGATCCCAACATAGTTGGGAGAAGGCTAGGCAGATGAACTAACAGTAGCAATGGTTTTCATGATGACAGTTCAACAAATGTTTTGAACGTATGAAGTAATGGATTAGCATTAAGCGCCGAATACACTAGGGAACATTTTGTCCCGCAACATGACGCGCAACACTCAATATACGTGCCCCTGCAACGTTGCATAGTGTAATGCAACATGCCCCGCAACATCGTACGTGACGCGGGGCATTTTGCATGCTCCCCGCCTCGAGAGCGAGCGCACGGGTCCCGCGTCAGTGTCGCGCCATTTGTCACCGAGTGTAGTCGCGTACGCAACGATTGTTATAAAAATGTGTTACGCAATTAGGATGCTGGTAGATTTTACAAAATATGTACCCAGGATTTTGTAATGAGATCTTGATTTTAAAGAGTGTCATTGGGAGTATCTTGCTCATTCTTCTCCATAGAGATCTACGTTTTGGAATGGACAACTAGCTTCAACTTCCTGACTAACTAACCGAATTCATGACAATTAAAAATGCCTGTAAATGGTTTAATTGACATAAATGGTTTGAGTTTGAACGGGTATAGGTACATTTCTTTGTGGCTCTAAGGACCAGATCCTAACTAAAGGCGACACGTGATATAATCGCGCGCGACACAAAGGCACCGGTCTTTGCGCGAGTTGCGGTGCCTTTGTGTCGCGCGCGATTTTATCGCGTGTCGCACCTATTTGTAGGAGCCTTAACAGATCTCTTTGTAATATACGATACCAGCGGCCCGCCCGAGCTTCACACAGCCACGGGTGGCATTTTTTTTTCGAATTTCCGAACTATAGGTTTTGATTCCTGGAACATAAAATCTTTGGATTGCGTTGACTTAGAAGTTTGGTTTTTCCACTGCTTCAAGGGATTGTAGCCATGAGTATTTGGTATTAATTTCAACTTGATAACTCCACGCGTTTCTGAGAAAAAAGGACTTGACCGCGGACAGACTGACAACGAAGTGATCTTATAAGAGTTCCATATTTCGTTTTGAGGTACGGAACCCTAAAAAAGAGTAGTAGAGTCAGATTAGCTAACTAATGAAGAAAAATATAAATGTATTAAAACATCCAACGGTTTTCTAGGAATAATTATTGAAGTTATATGACAAATTTTCGTTTCATTTACCCATCCCGGTACTGCGAGCTTGTAGAGCACGAGCCTAACTTAACGATATTTCAATATCGTGAAATTAATTATAGACAAATTCCTTTTAGCCTTTATTTCCTACTGCACTATTAATTAAATCTTTAATCAGAAGTAACAATCCGACAGAAATCCAATAAGTTAATTAAAGTGTGTTCACAGCTAGAATCTAGAGAGTATTGTGCAAACTAGACGGCGGACGTAAAGGTCAATCCAGACTTGATTGTAAATGTAGCTTTAATAAATTAAATTTCTCTTGAAATGGCGCTATTTTTCTACTTCTTCTCTCGTGCGGAAAGGTCAATTGGCTTAGTGAAATGATTGGATAATGAACTAGATATAGATAAAATCAGAAATGAGTACCTACATCAGAAAGTCTGAAAGTGGTTAGTGGCACCGGTAACTAAAAAACTGGCCGAGTGCGGGTCGGACACGAAGGATTCCCGTACCAGAAGGCAGAAAAGGCAAAAAAAACCGTTTGTTGTATGAGAGCCCCCCTTAAATATTTATTTTATTAGTTTTTAATCATTAATCCACCTTTCTATGTTAGATTTCTTACTTAGAAAGATCTCTCTAACATAGAAATCTAACTTAGAAAGATGTGTTAATGATTCTAATTCTCTAAATATGTACCCGTTATTGTGGCGAATCATATTTTGATCAAGATACAACCTGACATTGACCTGCAAATTACATACAAAAAACGTAAGAAAATTTAAATTTCGCGGTCTACCACCCCATTCACAGTAAATGTTTTTTGTTACGCTTTCACGCTAAAACGGCTGAACAGATTTGAATGACAGTTGGCGCATGGCCAGACTATGGCCTTGATTAGGACATACGACACTTTTTATTCCGATATTACCCCGGGATTGAGACTTCTGCGGATGAAACCGCGAGGCGCAGCTAGTATAATTATAATAAAAATGTTTGCCAATCAGCAATATAGACAACAGAGCTGACTGCATAAGTGACCCTGGACGTACAGGCGCCAGCATATCAAGCTACCCGAAACTGTCAAATTTTCCCAATCAACCTTGAGCCTTACGGTTTAGCAATAAAGTTACAAATCTATTAAAGAAATTTGACTTGATGCTTATTGTAGCTTGATGTGCTGGCGTCTATAACGTGTAGGTACTTCTCTTCTCCCGAATCAACACATAAGTACCTACTATAAAATGACAGTCAGTCTTGCGGCGAAGGTTCAAATAATAGGCAGTCCTAAAGGTATTATGGAATACGCCTATTACGGCCTAACGACTTATCACAACTCACGGAAACCATTTGAATTCACCCCACATATCAAACACTTTCAAAGCAAATAACAACAAAACTTTTAAAAATCGAACATCACTTTTCATCCAACCACGTCGTCTGACCACATCCCTACATACATCCGGAAACGTCCACAGCGCACGTAATATCCGTCCACCATCCATAACCCGATAGATCCATGTAGCGGTGTTTGTTCCTGCACGAACACGAAGCTTCGCCGATGACAAACGAATCACTTCGTGTGTTTCCGCCGCTCAGTGACAGCTGTCAGGCTATTGATGGCCATCCATCACTCCGATTGTTGAGTGCTGTGACTGGAGGAATAGGAGATTTCTTTTATGAAAGAAATGGATTGGAGATACACCTATAGTATAAGAAATTACTTATTTTAGTTTAGATCTAACTAACTAGCCCGTATTGTTCCATTGCAGGCCAAAGGCCTCCCTCTCCCTTTGTTTTAGATCATCCTAACTATTTAAATCTATTTAAAAACAAAGTCGGGCTAGTTGCACCTATAACTCAAGAACGGCTGGACGGATTTGTATGTTCTTTTATTTGTTGGAGTTGCCTTCGCCCCGAATAACAGAATAATTATAAAAACATGGAAAAGTTTGTTACGCTTTCACGCTACATACAGGCACGACACGCGATATAATGGCGCGCGCAACAAAGGCACCGCTCGTTGCGCGACTTTTTTTTTTAAGTTTGGGAATTCATCAAATGACCTCCTCCGGTCCTCCCGCTCTGGGTGGAGCGGAAGGTAGTGTCAGACTCTTACTGACTAAAACCCACCCATGTTCCTTCCTTAGCCCTTTATGTTCCGGGCCAGCGGTAACCCTTTCAGACAATCCCGCTGAACTGCGCGACTTGCGGTCCCTTTGTGTCGCGTGCGATTTTATCGCGTGTCGCGCCTGTTTAAACGGATTTGGATGAAATTTGGCACATAGGTAGACCATGACCTGGAGAAGGACATAGGCTTCTTTTTACCCTGGATCGCAGACGAAGTCGCGGGCAACGGCTAATATTTTTGTGAAGGTTAAATTCTGAACCAATTTGTTATCTGAAATAGAAAGTCTGCCCCACTTAGACAGGTTTTCTGTTTCAGTATTCATTGATTGGATAAATACTTAATTGGATCATTCGAGACTGTCATATACTTAACTGTAAAATACCCTACCCACCAAAATACCATACCCTGTAAAATATAATATAATATGGAATATAGAATATCAAATATAGATATGAAAATATGAGTACATAAATAATAACATAGTTTAATAATAATGAAAATATTTTAAAGAATTTCATAACAATATACATTATTTTTACGTAATACTTACATAAAATAACTAATATACTATACCTATACAATACACAAACCTAATAATATATTAATATACATAATTATACACCCAACTAAGCACATATAATAATATTGAATTGCTACTTCTCTCTCCTAATTTTGCTGTGCCCGACAGGATCCATATTGATCATTTATTTTGTAATACGATCTATAGTATGTAATACATACGGAATGCAATAAAGAATTGAGTATTGAGTATTAACTGAATCATCATCATCTGCCTAGCCTTTTCCCAACTATGTTGGGGTCGGCTTCCAGTCTAACCAGATGCAGCTGAATACCAGTATTTTACATGGAGCGACTGACTATCTGACCTCCACAACCCAGTTACTGGGTAATACGATACCCCTTGGTAAGACTGGTTGTCAGACTTTCGGGCTTCTGACTACCTGGAACGACTGTCAGAGATCCACGAATGTCAGCCACCGAGGAGTCAGCGAGGAGGGAAAAGGTCTAAAGTAACCTTTTATTTAATGATATTAGTATGGATGTTATCAAAAGCATTAAAATATAATTTCCTCTATAATTTTAGCACAGAAAACTATAATTAATATCGTTGCTATACAGAAAACTGGAGATTAGCAGATACAAAAATAAAATAATCAACATAATTACATTATTCATTTGTTTCACACATAAAAACTATCCGGGTCAGCGGGATTGTCCGAAACCTGCCGGGGTCAGCGGGATTGTCCGAAAGGGTTACCGCTGGCCCGGAACATAAAGGGCTAAGTAAGGAACACGGGTGGGTTTTAGTCAGTAAGAGTCTGACACTCGCTTCCGCTCCACCCAGAGCGGGAGGAGTCATTTGATGATTTCCCATCCAAAAAAAAAAAATCCCCTAATTGCGAACACTGCGCTGGTTCAATTACATGTGAGTAATTACTATTCAATAGTCGGTAATTGCGTTCGTGTTGAACGAACCCCATTGTAAAACAAAACGAATTCATTCAGGAATTGAGAAAAAATCAGCCCGCCAATTTGTTGGGTAATAATTGAATTACTGTTCAGTATTCAATTGAAATACAGGTGTTCGGGTAACAAAACACCAATTAGGTAGATGCTTATGAAGAGTCGAAATCAGTTTTCCAGTTTTTATGGACAAAATATGTTTTTTAACAGACTTCAAGACAAAGATATATTTATTTGTAAACATGTGTAGGTAACATTAAACATATGTATAAATACAAATGTTGATGAAGAAGTAAAATTCTATGAGTTTCAACATGTTTTGTCATAAAAAGAGGTTCTTTTGTGGTAACTTAGGCTTTAAAGGCTTTGTTAAGTAGGTACCTATCAAAGTGCAGAGCGAAAGCACTTTCTCATGTAGAGAAGGACATTGTCATTGACCATTAAAGCTTTTTATGGCTCTTTCTGAATACCTATCTATTATATAATATAAAACGGACACACGGACGAAATCGCGGGCAAAAGCTCAATCGTGGTCTCGTGGTCCCAAGCGCTGCTGTGCGTGGAGTTTTGAAGGATATTTCTAATGTCAGCGGGATTGTCCGAAAGGGTTACCACTGGCCCGGAACATAAAGGGCTAAGGAAGGAACACGGGTGGGTTTTAGTCAGTAAGAGTCTGACACTCCCTTCCGCTCCACTCAGAGCGGGAGGAGTCATTTGATGATTTCCCATCCGCAAAAAAAAAGCTCAACGATTCGTTCAATGATTAACGCCTCAATGACTCTTTACTTTAAGAAACGTTTAAAAATACCCCGTTATAGGTACATTCATTAGGCATAGTCCAGGTTTTTCAAGATATTTTCCTTCACCGTTTGTGAAAGGTATCTGAAGATTATCTAAGGAAAATAGTAGTAGGTACGAAATGGCAAAAGTCATATATCAGATACTGGCTAGGTTTTTGAACCCGTGACCTGGACCTAGCCTATAACTAACTAGGTAGGTATAGTCTGTAAAACAGTAGGCCACTACAACTAAGACTGTGTGGTAACCTGCCTCTCCTTATTTCTCTTTGTATCTATAATTTACTAGCAGTGCCCCGCGGTTTTACCCACATAAGTGTCGGTCCTTTCCCGAGACTCAAACTATCTCTATACCAAATTTCATCTAAATCGGTTCAGCGGTTTAAGCGTGAAGAGGTAACAGACAGACAGACAGACACACTTTCGCATTTATAATTTTAGTATGGATAGTAAACCAGCTGCGCCCCGCGGTTTCACCCGCATAAGTTTCGATCCCGTGGTAATATCGAGATAAAAACTATCATAATTATATCCTTTCCCGGGAGCCAAACTATCTCTATAGCAAATTTCATCTAAATCGGTTCAGCGGTTTAAGCGTGAAGAGGTAACAGACAGACAGACACACTTTCGCATTTATAATACTGGTATGGATTACTTACCTGCTAAGTATGTTTTACTCTGTGTTCAGTAAGAGTTATTATAGTAATAGACAGTCAGGGTTCGAAATTATCAAGATAATTAAGCTTTTTGATAATTATCCGATAATTATCTGATAATTATCCGATAATTATCGGATAATTATCACCTGTGTTAGAAATTCATTTGTTGTATTGTTTCATAACAAATACATTATAATTTGGGCAATTCTCACAGAAAAAAATAAAAAAAATAATAATATTCATTTAATATCCAACACAAAGTACTTACCATTAATAATAGGCAGATTGAGTAAAAATCAGTGTCCGTCAGATTCGACATTATAATTAAATTAAATTAAATGAAGTAAAGCCAAAGGAATATCTTCTTCGTCCGATGATGATTCTATTTCTATTGGCGTTCCGATACACGCAAGTGCAGAAATGTTCATTCGAATACAGTTCACTTTCACGAGTGCATTTTTCGTTATTATCAATCGATAATTATCCATATGTTATTATCACGATAATTATCATGATAATTATCATGATAATTATCATTGATAATTATCCTTTCGAACCCTGTAGACAGTAGTGCTAGAATAACTAGTTCATTACCTACTGACAATGAACTTAATTATTAATAATGTACTTAATTAATTATCTTAGATTCCTGGGATCTGAGTCCTAGGAATCTAAGATCATTAATTAAGTCCTAACAATAGTACCTTATCTTCTAGCCGAATAAATACCTACTAAATATGTGTGTATCTATGTGTAACAAAAGCTATAAAATTACAACATAATCGTGTGTTCGTGACTAAACCCCGATTATATCAGAACTTTAATAATGTGTGAAATAAATAACATAAATGTTCGCTTGTTATCTCATACAAAAAAAAATATGTTTTACATATTTCAAATTACTAACTGAATCTCTACTACGAACGTTGCCAACGTTTTTTACGATTCTGACAACGTGGCAACGTTTGCAAAATTTAGAGCTGTACTTATAGTCATCAAGACTCTATTACATCGCATTCCTTTCTTTTCATACCTGTAAAAAAAAACTCGGGAATAAAAATAGATAAACTTTATGATCTCGTAATGGCTTCAGACAAGCAATCTTCTCAATTTTTCGCACTTTACGACGTGTCTGAACATAAACGTGAACATAACAAGGTGTCCGAACCTTGACATGAATATCGCCCTTGTTTTCACACAACTTCCACAATATTAATCGTTCGAGACTAATCCAAATAAATCTTGCAGACCGATACATTAATGAAATTCCTTCCACGCTATTTCTGTGGTACGCTGAACCGCAGACTGACTCCGCAGAGAAAAATCATAAGATCAGCTGCGAGTTGCGAGTCACAATGACCAAAATACTGACGACGACTCAAGGTTGAGTGTTCGTATAAAATGGCCGTAAGCTCGACGGATGATTGAGATAAGTCGCTGTCAAAGTTTGTGGAGGTACTCACTGTGAGGCGACGTGCAGAGGCGGGCTGCTGACTCACTAGCACTGTACGGTCTCACTTCACTATCAGGTCGACGGTATATGGTAGAGGAGAGTTACTGGCGTGTAAAATTAGCGCGGCTGTGCACGGAGCGGTATACGTCTTCGCTGTAGCAGCGGCGGGCGGCGACTGGGGCGTCTGGCCGGCGCCCGCCCAGCCGCCGCCCGCCCCGCGCCTTATCACACGAATTAAATTTATTTAATGGATAACCGGCGATGAGATGCCCATTGAAATTTTCCCGTTTTACGACAGTTATTAATGACTTAAATGGTGTTTGGCATATTGTTGCCGGCTCGGTGCACGATTACGATTATCGTTGGCGTTTCATTGAGGATA
This sequence comes from Mesoligia furuncula, assembly GCA_916614155.1. NCBI lineage: Eukaryota > Metazoa > Arthropoda > Insecta > Lepidoptera > Noctuidae > Mesoligia > Mesoligia furuncula. Next base: position 19,714,548 of record OU744809.1, on the reverse strand, counting down.
TTATGGGAATTATTGATGATAAAAGTGTGAATTAGTTAGGGTTTTCCTGTTGAACTGAAAGTAGGTCACAGACTCCGGATAACCCGACGTTTTAGAAATGAATTGACGTGATTTGCTGAGATACATCTTAAGTAGTCGCTTTGTGGTATGTCGCGATAGCATAATGACATAATCACCCTTTATTGCTCCCATTTCTGAGACACAGGCCTCCTCTCGGTGAGAGGGAGTGGGTCGTAATTCACGACGAGGGCTCAGTGCGGGTTGGTAGATCATGTCTTGGAATTTTTGGTTCTAGGTCATGCCAGTTTCCTCACGATGTTTTCCTTCATCGTTTTGAAAGCAGTGGTCATGAAATAATTTACACAAAGTAAAGCGCCTGTCTGGGTTCGAACCTACGACCTACAACTCGTAAGTCGCGGCCGTCACCACGGGGACACCACTACTCCCATTGGTAATGTGTGAATGTCATTAATCCATACTAATATTATTAATTATTAATATTATAAATAAGAGGGATCCGTGGCTAAATAATAACAGCCGCACAGGTCGATCGATCAGGTTACGCTATGCCTGCCACGGTTGGTCTGTAGATGGGAGACCATCTTCACATACCGAGACCCCTCCGTGCCTCGGAAAGCTCGTTAAGCCGTTGGTCCCGGCTGTCATTCGTGGATCTTTGACAGTCGTTACGGATAGTCAGAAGCCCGAAAATCTGACAACCAGTCTTACCAAGGAGTATCGTATTACCCAGTAACTGGGTTGTGGAGGTTAGATAGGCAGTCGCTCCATGTAAAATACTGGAATTCAGCTGTATCCGGTTGGACTGGAAGCCGACCCCAACATAGTTGGGAAAAGGCTAGGCAGATGATGATGATTAATATTATAAATGCGAAAGTGTGTCTGTCTGTTTGTTACCTCTTCCCGCTTAAACCGCTGAACCGATTTAGATGAAATTTGGTATAAAGATAGTTTGAGTCTCGGGAAAGGACATAGGATAGTTTTTATCCTGATATTCCCACGGGATCGACGCTTATACAACCGCGGCGCGCTGCTAATAATAACAAGTTTCACGTTTTCTATCTAGCATTTTCTCAATAGTGTTTGGTTCGGCTTTCAATCAGTTAGATGCGGCTGGAAAAACCAATAGACATCTATTGGTATTTTCCATGCGGTGATTGACATCTGACCTGTATAACCCAATTGCTGGGAGATACTGTACCTTAAGTAAAACCTGGGGGTCTAAAAAGGTCACTTTGGCAGAATCGTAAAAGGATAACATAATTAATCATAATGGACAGTTTACTGTTTAGTTAATCGTATCAAATCCCATTGGTGAAGGATTTTTCAGTTATTTATTTTTTGGCTTTGATAAAATACCAATCAATCCAATCCAAATCCAATCCGAATCTCTTTGATTATACCTACGTAGTGCAGCGAAAAAAAGAAAAACACGGACTATTACTACATTATGATTCATAATGTTATCATTTTATGATTCTGCCAAAGTAACCTTTGTAGGCGGGTGTTGTCAGACTACCGAAATGATTGTCACGATGTGTCTAAATAATTATGTTATCTATACCATTAATATGTCTCAGTTTCAAAAAATATGGAGAGATCGTAACATTTCGCGAAAAACCAAAGTGGAATTGGTCAACACGCTGGTTTTTTAAATTTTCGGATACGGAGCAGAAACTTGGACCTTGAGAAAGGGCGACAGAGCTCGTATAGACGCCTTCGAGATGTGGTGTTAGAGGAAGTTGCTTTAGATACCATGGACTGCATTCCGCACCAACGAGTCTATCCTACACGAGCTCAGAATAAAGACCAGACTCTCTACGACCTGTCTCCGCAGAGTTTTAGAATTTTTCGGCCATATAGCGAGAAAAGATGGGAATAACCTTGAACAACTAAAGGTTATCGGCAAGGTGGATGGTAAACGACCAAGAGGTCGCAGACCTTTGCGATGGTCTGACCAGAGAAACTCTTCTCTTGACACGAAAATTCATGATGAGCTTCACCAGAGATGGCGAAAGATCGTCAGGGAAAGGATGTTTCCCAGGTCGTGGAAGGGTTTCCAATCAGGAATGTCTCAGTAGAGGCTCAAGTCATCATCTGCCTAGCATATCCCCAACTATGTTAGGGTCAGCTTCCAGTCTAACCGGATGCAGCTGAATATTTTACATGGAGCGACTGCCTGTCTGACCTCCAGAAGCCGGTTACTGGGTAATACGAGACCCCTTGGTAAGATTGGTTGTCTGAATTTCGGGCTTCTGACGATCCGTATTGACTGTCAAACATCCACGAATGACAGCCAGGACCAACGCTGCCGTCATAAAGAAAAAGGGCACAACTAACATTTTTTTCCAAAATTGAGTAAAGAAACTGGCATATGCACCTTTTTATTACTCGACTGCCTCAGAAGGAGGGTTATGTTTTTTTATTCGACTGCGTCAGAAGGAGGGTTATTATTCGACTGCGTCAGAAGGAGGGTTATGTTTTTCGAGTGTATGTATGTATGTATATTTCTTTGGCACGCTCTGTAGCCTAAACGGCTTGATCGATTTCAGCTTGAGAGGTACCGTTAGATTCGTCTTAATTGTGAGAGTGACACTGGATATATCAACATTGAAAAAAAATTAAAATGGCCGATTTTCGGCGCAATATGTCTTCAAAAAAAAAAATTTTTTTTTCTCGAAACCTGTCGAGTGGGGTATCAAAATAAAGGGTTTTAAAAGGTGATTACAAAAATATATTTAACTTATATGGTTAAAAGTAATTCGAAGTGACAAATCATAAAAAACCACGTACCAAGAACTAAATCGTTTGCGAAATCTATCACATTTTGTAAACTAAAAAGCCATTTGAATTAGAAAATATAATAAAAATGGTATGGGTCCCGCCTGCTTCCAACTTTTATTTAATTTAAAATGGGCTTGTTTGTAGCTTTTCAGTTTCGCAGTCGGGTTTTTTTATTTTTTTTATTACATTTTTTTCTGATTCTAAATAAGTATATAACTCAATTTTGGAAAAATGTTAGTTGTGTACATCTTCTTTATGACGGCAGAACGGCTTAACGTGCTTTCCGAGGCACGGAGGGGTTTTGGTATGTGAAGATGGTCACCCATCCACGGACCAACCGCGGCAAGCGTAGCTCAATTATTACTTAGCCACAAGCTCCTCCGTAGGTAGTAGAGGCTCAAGTTTACAGAATTATATGGGTGTACCTGTGGGGTGTACATTTGAAGATTATAAATTATTTGCACACGCTGAATCTCCTGCAAACATCTCGAGCAGATATTCCGAGAGATTCTTATAAGTATAAAGATGCTCAACATTCCCGGAGAGTCCCGGAAAAGAAACCGTTTCTTTGAAGTCAGTTCATGGCCCGGCAGTAATCGAATCTTAGAACAGATCCTGTTTCTTCGGAACCTCTCGTTTGAAACACGCTTCAGGGGACTTTGATTGCTCTTCATTAGTCAAGGAGGCGTTACTTGCTTGATTATATAATAACTAGCTACGCCCCGCGGTTTCACCCGCATAAGTTTCGATCTCGTGAGAATATCGGGATTAAAGTGTCCTGTGTGTTAATCCTTGTTATAAACTAGCTGTGTGCCAAATTTCATCCAGATCCGTTCAGTAGTTCTTGCGTGAAGAAGTAACAAACATATAAACACACTCACAAACTTTCGCTTTTATAATATTAGTGTGATTTTACTAGCGACCAGCCCCTGCTTCATACGATTTTTTTTTTTTAATTTTTGATTTAATATTAATGTAAACCTTCCGCAATTCAAAATTCCGCAAAATTCTCAAAATAATGGTGAAAATCTCATCAAAATCCGTTGCTTAGTTTAAAAGAACAACGCGGTCATACAGGCAGACACGAAAGGTGATTTCGATTTACATAAATTTACTTTTTAAGTAAACCCAAGTCGAGCAAAAAGCGGCAGGGCCGTACCATCCTTTTCTCGAAACAGTTTAGGCCATTTTCGACCCCACTATAACTTTGTTGTGGATAAAACCAGAAGCCTGAATTTTCAGTAACCAAGCAGGCATTGTATAAACACGGTATATTTCAAATTTCATTCAATTTGAACAAGTAGTGTTAAGAAACTTTGACTAGTTATAATACAATTTATACATTAACTAGTCAAAGTTTTTTAATTTTGTCACTCACTGACTGACTGACCGATCATCAAAACTCTAAGGCACTTCTAGCAGACATAGAAGCTTCAAATTTAAAATACAATTAGTGTTTAGTGTATCGTCGTTTCAGCCGATAGACGTCCACTGCTGGACATAGGCCTCCCCCAATTTTGGGAGGGTTTGCCATAATCGCCACGCTTGGCAGGCGGGTTGGCGATCGCAGTATGATATGATGGTGGAATACATAGAGAACGCTGCTGCCCATTCTCCGGTACGATCCTTAGTCGCCTTTTACGACACCCACGGGAAGTAAGGGGTGGTGGTATTCTTTATGTCCGGCACCACACAGACGTTTAGTGTATAAATCAAGGGAAAACTAAAATATTTTGCAATTTCGGTCCACTTTTCTAGATACGCCAACTGCATAAATAACTTTGTAATCCCATACAAATACATAGGATTACAAAGTTAAATTTGCAGTAAATGAATCAGTGTACCTGTATACGTATAATAATTATAATGAAATAATAGGTGTAGATGTTCAAAGGTAACTTGTAAAATGGTCAACGGATTATGTTAAAAAAAAAGTTAAAAAGGTACCGGACAGGAAAAAAACGTAGGACTATCTAAAAAAAGAAGTGAGATGCCATCAAAAACATAACTTGTAATAAAAGCCAAGTCTCGCAACTCGAACTGAGTTGCGAGACTTGGCTTTTTTTTACAAGTTAATGTTTTTGATGGCATAATGTTTACCAATTTAATTTGCCCCTGTAGGTCAAATTAAATTAGCAAAACTCCGCAGGCGTGTTGGCTATCGATGTGTACCTAAATGTCGCAGCGGGTTTAATTAGCCGTTTAGTTAACCGCCTAGCCTTTTAATTAAACGGCGGCCGTTAAACTAACGGCCTAAATTGTATTCAATTATAGTATAGGTTGGAACTATAACCAATCACGCGCGAGCCGAATTTGGTCGCAGTAATTAGGGGAAGCCCGGGCAAGACGAATATGTTAAGGGGTACTGCAAATAAAACCACAATCTAATAATCAATAGAACTCTTTGTACTTTTAATTTGTACTATGTTTAATCGTCTTTGAAAAATAATCATTAAAATTCAAAAACTTAAACAATTTCTGTAATAATTTTGAGCATTAACAAAAGGTATCAATTATCGGTTTTGCCCGGTGGGGTCGGGCAAAAAGGATAAGTAGAACTAGCTTAGATCAGTGTTCGCATTCATCACAGAAGTAGCTGCCAACTCCTACATAATAAAGTGCAGTCTTTATGCGCCCAAATGCACTGATTACACTGAATCCAATCTTTCGCTAGTGGTTCAGTGTATTTGTCAGCGCACACTAAACCGTAAAAATCTGGTTTCGGATTTTTGTTTTGTTATTTGACTGAGGATATTTTAGTTTTAGTTTTTCTGGGGCCTGCTAACTCAGAAATGGCATATGTAATGGTAGTGGTAACTAATACTTATAATATGCTTGCTCTGAGCAAAACGGAATACCTAACCGTTTTGCCCATATCCATTTTGCCCAACACTCTCTAATATTAGAAACAAGTGAAAACTTGAATTGTTTTTAGTAGGTAAACAAAAAGTAACGATCACAAATAATACCTAAATAAACGTGCAATTGAATATACAATACATCTTTATAGACAACTGATGACTAATACAAAAAGTTTGTGTGCAAACCTTTACAAAAATCGTAACAAAACAACGATAATCCTTTTGTTTCCCTTCCACAACAGATGCACTCGCGTATTGTTTGGGTTGAACTGCCATGGGATTGCCGATCGTATGTGTCACGACTAGAGAAAATGTTAATAGCGCTATCTATTATATGTTTATGGAAAAATCAGTTATTCTTCTTACCCGCACTATGCTTCTTGCCCGGCCTTCCCCTAAGCCAGGGCACCCCGACCAAATGGGTTAGGTTAAGTTAGAACTGTGATCAACCGCGTGCGAGCCGAGAGAGCGAAGCAAGGCGCTACTTCCAAAGGAGCTAATTTGACCAGTTGGCTGCGACATAAACACAATAAAATAAAAAGGTTAGTTTTTTTGGGAGGTCAACGACCGCTGTTAGTAAAAACGGTTTTTCTCAATTGTTTCATCGTGTTTAGCCATCATATCTGTGAAGCTTACTAAAAATAACAATTTTTGAAACTGATATTTCAAGTGACTACAATAACAGCAGTCAACTAGCTTCCGCCCGCGACTTCGCCCGTGAGGTGTGTCGATAAAAACTATCCTATGTCCTACCTCGGGATGCAATCTATCTCTCTGCCAAATTTTATCGAAATCCATTCAGTGGCGTAGGCGTGAAAAGGTAACATACAGACAGACAGAGCTACTTTCGAATTTATAATATTACTAGCTGACCCGAAACGTTGTTTTGCCATATACGTTACTAGCTTCTGCCCGCGACTTCGTCCACGTGAAATTCGTACTTTCCTCTTATAATTTCGAAAATGTATGTTTATGATTTTTATCATTTATTTAGATATAAATAAGTATTCGGGCCCATTTTTTAAAACTGTATCCCAGCTTTTTACCCCCCCGGAGAGTAATTTTGAAAAATCGTTTGGGATGTGTTCATAACTTGACTCAAAGACCCATACCCATTTTCGAGTTAATGGAAGCAAGCAGTAGAATTTTCCACCTTCGTAGGAGTAAATTTTTGAAAAACCCTAAATCACTTTTTTTAAGTATTTTTTGTTTTAGTAGTACCGAGTTTCGAGTTAATCCGACAGCGGGTTAAATATTTTTCTAATCCATCAACTTTGTCACCCCCCAAATCCTCTGTGCGGGATTTTTTAAACTAAAAGTGACAATCTTTATTATTTACTGACCCAAATATTGCCAAGTTTCTAATTTATTAACCAAATGAATAAGATTTTTCATATAAACTGTATTCCCCCCTCTTTCTATCCCCATAGGGGTGGAATTTCGAAACATAATCTAGATTATTTATACCAATTTTCCAGTTAATCAAGCCTCGTAATAAAATTCTGCCCTGTGAAATTGACTACCCCTCTTCACCCCATTAGCGGTAGATTTTCGAAAAATCCTGAACCACTTTATTATTTATTTTGGTCTTAGGTAGGTAGGTACTGGGTTTCGAGTTAATTGGACCGCGCATTAAAAAATTTCCATACTAAATTTGACACCCCCAATCTCCCCTTTGGGTTAGTTTAGAATTTCAAAAAAATTCGAACTTTATAATTATTTGTGCCCAGTTTCGAACTTTATAATTATTTGTGCCAAGTTTCAAGTACAAATTTATTTGTACCATTTTTTTTTTAGTTTATCAAGGCACTCATTAAAATCCCCTTATAAATCGAATTACCACTTTTTGTCCCGTCAGGGGTCAATAATTTTCGAAAACCCCATACACTTACTATTGATTCTTCATCTGCCTAGCCTTTTCCCAACTATGTTGGGGTCGGCTTCCAGTCCGACGGGATGCAGCTGAGTACCCGTATTTTACATGCAGCGACTGCCTATCTGACCTCCACAACCCAAATACGACCTTGATAAGACTGTTTGTCAAACTTTCGGGCTTCTGACCACCCCTAGCGACTGTCAAAGAACCACGAATGACAGCCGGGACCAACGGCTTAGCGTGCTTTCCGAGGCACGGAGAGGTCACGGTATGTAAAGATGGACACCTATCCACAGACCAACCGCGGCAAGCGTAGCCTGCGTAACCTGATCGATCGATCTGTGCGGCTGTTATTATTGATTATTTTCTGTCAAAAGTATTAATACTGAGTTTCGAGTAAATCGGACCGCGCGTTTAAATTCTTCCACACAAACTTTAACACCCCAACACAAGGGGTGTTGGGGTGTTTTGATAAACGAATAATGATAAACTTTATTACTTGCTTGGGCAAGTATTCTTGTCAAGTTTATTAACCAAATGAATAAGATTTTTCTTATACACTTTATCCCCGTCTTTAACCCCCACAGGGGTGGAGTTTCGTAAAATTGTTTGGGATGTGTTCATTACTCGACTCAAAGATTGTTTATACCAATTTTCGAGTTAACCAAGACACGCAGTAAAGTCTTCCCCAATAAAATTAACTTTTCACCCCGTTAGGGGTAAATTTTCGAAAAACGATGATACACGTTATTCTTTATTTTCGGTCTTAAGTATAAGTACTGACTTTCGAGTTAGTCGGACCACGCGTTAAAATTCTTCCATACAAACTTTGACACCTCCCAATCCCCCTTCAGGGGGTAGTTTAGAAAAAAAAAGCCAAACTTCATAATTTGTTTAGATAAGTATTCGTGCCAAGTTTCATGGTTATTAACTCAATGAATAAGATTTTTCATACAAACAAAATCCCCTCTTTTCACCCCTTAAAGGTTAAATTTCCAAAAACCCCTTCTTAGTGGATATCTACTCTTCACAAAGAACACACCCTCCAAAATTAATTTCTCTACCCAGCGGTACCGACCAGCGATTTAGGCTGTGCGTTGATATATCAGTCAGTCAGGACAAAATTTCATCCCCCTTTTCACCCCCTTAATGGATGAAATTCTAACAACACCGTTGTGTTAGCTTCCAATCATAAGCCTAGATAATAAATTAAGTGATTTTTACGTCGAAAATTAATGACTTTCTATACACAACTTCATCCCCCTTTTTAACCCTTGGGGGGTGGCATTATCAAAAACGCTGAGATACGTATAAATTAATTTTCAATTGTTAGCCTAAATACAAAATTAGAATATCCTAACTTGAAAACTGTCGGACTTTCATATAAACTTCCATCCCCTATTTTAACCCTTTAGGGGTTGAATTCCCAAAAATCCTTTCTTAGTGGATACTTACTCTTCACAAAGAACACACCTTCTAAGTTTCAAGTCTCTAGGTCCAGCGGTTTGGGCTGTGCGTTGATATATCAATCAGTCAGTCAGTCAATCAGTCAGGACTTTGAATTTTATATATATAGATTTCTAAATGCCCAGCGCTACTTCATTCGCATGGTGGCGTAGGAGTAGGGTAGGGTAGAGTACGGGACTCTACCCTACCCTACTCCTACACTACTCCTACCCTACTCCTATCCTACTCCTACCCTACTTCTACCCTACTCCTACCCTACTCATACCCCACTCCTACCCTACTCCTACACTACTCCTACCCTACTCCTACCCTACTTCTACCCTACTTCTAACCTACTCCTACCCTACTTCTACCCCACTCCTAACCTACTCCTACCCTACTCCCACCTTACTCCTACCCTACTTCTACCCTACTCTTACCCTACTTCTACCCTACTCCTATCCTACTCCTACCCTACTCCTAACCTACACACTATACCTCTTACACTACTCCTACCCTACTCCTATAAGTAACTAAAAGAATTAAAAAAAAAGTATCCTATGTCCATCTCCTGGTTCTAAGCTACCTCCCCACCAATTTTCAGCCAAATCGGTTCAGCCGTTCTTGCGTTATAAATAGTGTAATAACTAACACGACTTTCTTTTATATATGTATATAGATAGATAGAAAGTATGCATAGTAGAGGATATTTTTGGGCAACTTGCTCCATCGATGACTTGTCCTAGCATGAACTCATGATGTAAACTTTAATAAACCTTTTCTTCTCTCTGTCTTTTCTTTTTTAGGGTTAAGAACCTCAAAAGGAAGAACGGAACCCTTAGAAGATCACTTCGTTGTCCGTCTGTCTGTCCGTCTATCAAGACCCTTTTTCTCTGGAACGCGTGGAGTTATCAAGAAACCCACGCAGGCGCTTTATGTAAAATAGTTTCCTCACCACTGGTTTCGAAACGGTAATGGAAAAAACATCGCGGGGAAACCGGCATGTCCTAGAACCAAAAATTCAAAGATATGATTGTGACACCTTTCATCTGGGCCCGCGTGGTGGATTACAGCCCACTCCCTGTCTCAGCAGCGGGGAACATTAGGCTGATTATGCTAAATCAAAAAAATCAAATACTTAAGAAAAACCTTTTGACTGCTTATAAATAACAACGCATAAAATTGTTACTGCATCATCACGATAAACTAAGATCAATAAATTGAACAAATTGTCTCTATTATTCAAATTCTCCTCAGCTTTCAAACAGTTAGGGCTTGGCCAGACTGAAAACGCGGGCGCGGGGCGGGTGCGGCGCTGCGTACTCTAATATAAGAACTTCATTTGAGCGTCCATAGTGGGCACGCGGGAGCGGTGAGCAGCGCGGGCTGCTTGGCGCGAGGATAGATCGTTCATACAAGTGGCCGCAGTGAGGGCGCGGGCGGGGTTCTCAAACTAGTTTGAGCTTTTTTCTAGTAAAATAAGTCTTCTTCATCCATATTTTATTTTGATAAACACTGGACACGACAACACTCAGAACGAAGCCGCGCTCCACTGCGGACAGGCACATCGTGCGCGTTCCCGCACCTGCGCCGCTCCCCGCCCCACGCTGCCAGTCTAGCCAAGCATTTAAAGTATAAAAAATGGAGATTTCTCTATTCCGAGGTCTGAACAAACAGCATTGGCTGCTGCTGATGGAGGACATTATTCATACTGGCCGGCTAAAGTGGTAACTGTTCCAGCTGAATGTTTGAACTGCGACTACGATTCCCGTCACAAAAGTTTTGAATGCACTTTTGGATTTAATCTTGAGAATTAATGCAGCTTAAAACTGCATAGGGATAAAAAATATTGTTTGTCTTTTTATTTACGAAATATTTGTGTTTTAATCATTTGACGTAACTAGACGTAACATGACTAGGTAGGTACTTGACTATATACAGGGTCATTGGTAAAACATTAACAACCTCTTAAGAGGTCATTGTACTCAACATTATGAACAACTTTTACTATGGGTCCAAACCTGAAATCGCGAAAAAAAAAATCAGCTGTAGTAGGGTAAAATTGGGGGACCTGGATCAAGGAGATCCAGGTCACCCCAATTTTCATTCATTTCATCAACATTCAAATAATATTTCATACTTTCTATTCTAATTGATTATGTTTACTTATATTCATTAAACTCAATCATTTACACATTTGCTTAGTTTCGAGTATCTGATGTTATTTTAGTTAGCAAAAAATTAGATACTTGATCTGTTGGGGTTTCTGGATCAGAGGAGATCCAGAAACATCCAATTCACACCATTCAATCATTCTAATATTTCAATTATTTATTCAATTATTCATTCACTCATTCAGTTATTGTGATCCAGAAACAGCCAATTCACTTCATTCATTCATCCTAGTATTCTAATATTTCATTCATCCATTCAATCATTCTAGTATTCCAATATTTCCAATCATCTAAATCAACTCAACATTCATCTAATTCAACATTTCATAATTATTTGCATACAATTTTTTTCCTCATGCGTACATCGCATTCATTAATTCAACAATTGATTCGTTCAATAATTTCAAAGACACGTACATGACATTCGAGCGACAGTCGGTATAGTCTATTCGACACCGCAGCCTAACGAAAGTGGAATGCGCTCGCTATTGTCCGTCGCGTTGCCTTATAAGCAGTGCACTGGCCATTTACTTTTTTACCCGACTGCGGTAGAAGGAGGGTTATGTTTTTATGACTCAGAAATAAAAAAGCAAAATAACATTCAGAACGATTATATTTTTAATATCAATTATATGGAGTTGAACTTAACTTTTTAACTATTTTAGTAACTAAATACTCAGTTTCACTCATGATTTCATCAAAATCACTTCGTACTAAATATTGTATATTCACGCTTGCACTATCAGGATCACTGTCTATTTCCTCCATATTATGACTTCCATCCACATCATGCACAATAATTTTTATTATTCGGCGAACAGGCCCGGGAGGCTCCTTGCGCATGATGAAGGACGTTTTTTTTTAAAGATTTTGATATATTTTTTTTCTTCTTCAATTTTTTTTCTATTTTTTGCTGTCTACTCTCTTCACATGCATTTGCTGCCACTTCAGCGTACCAGCTCTCTCGGTCTTGAGCAAAGTGAAATGGGTTAAGAACTGGATCGAAGTCCCCCGTCAAATTCTGAAATAAAAATATGAATGATTTGTATTAATAAACACCATCAAATATGAATTCTATTGCTAACATCGATGGTCACTTAGATACTTACGCTACGTTGTTGGTTGACGTTATCTAAAACAGGACTATAGGATGGTGAGTGTGACATACTTAATTTTATGCCCAGACTTCGTTAAACACCTGTGGAAAAAAATTATAATAATATTTCATTCACTATTATTCTATCTCAAAACAGCAGTTATGGTTGAAACATAGTGTTTATGTAGAGATAAATAATAATTTATGTACCAGATACATACCTTTACTAAATAACGATTTTAGATACTGTTTGATAGTAATGTTTATAATATTTTTTAATTGCTGGATAAAATACTGAGGAATAATATTAAAACTTAAAGCGATATTACACGATAAGGACAGTTGCAACAGTGAGATCTAGAATTCGAATAGATTTTAAAACATTTTTTTTTTCTATTTATATACATAATTTAATTTTAATCTATAGGGTTCATAATCGTATGTTTTTTGTTAGATATTATGTTCTGAACAAAAATGGTACGGTGAAATTGAAACCCTAACATCTCGGCACGTGCCCAGCAACTTTTTGCTTCCTAAAAATAAATACTACAGTGAGTTTGTTCATTGTATTTTTTTCATACATCTAGTTGAGAAAAAATCGGCAGGCAAAGTCATCGTACATAGCTAGTATGTCAAACATAATTATTTTTTGCAGTGTAAGTACTTATTTATAAGGAGAAGATCAAAACAATATAGCAATATCGACATACTATTGTTATGATTGGTTTCGCCTGCTATTAATGTAATAATTAATCTTCAAGCTTATTTCAATTCTTCAGTCACCTTTAGAAAGGTAAGTAAGTAATGATAGATAATATAAGATTTCTTACTTAATTACTATTCATGATGCAATTAATTTACGCCTTCAAAACGTATTAAAATTACTTACAGTTAAACATATTATAATAGTGTGAAAAACAAACTTTCAGCTTTGCTTTAAACAACATTACAGAACATAGGATTTTGGGCCCATTTTTTTTAAATTCTTCCTCTTTATAAATAAAAATTTATAAACACATCACCATCTTTTGCTTGACGCAGTGGTAAAATTAATCTATATTACTAATAATAAAGCTGAAGAGTTTGTTTGTTTGAACGCGCTAAACTACTGGTCGGATATGAAAAATTCTTTTTGCCCAATTCCTAAGGAAGGTTATAGATTATTTAACATCACGCTATCACACTTAGGAGCCGAGCAAAAAGAAAAAAGAAAGAACGGTAAGCGAAAACGAAGTAACAGCTCGGGCGTGTAATGGGATTCGACCGAAATTCCACGCGGGCGAAGTCGCGGGCAGAAGCTAGTAGTAAATAAATTAGTTCAGTAGTATAATATTACAATATCAATCATAACATAAACCTTCCGTATTTGGAGGCATCTGCATCCTGACACTGCATTTTCTTAACACGCGCTTCTTTCCAAATTTGGGATAATATATGACGTAGATTTTCACTATTTAAGAGACCCATTGCTGAAGTTCAGCCACAAAACACTTCCTCGGGAGCTAGTGGCATCATCCTCGAACGTATACGCGTTTACAGTGCCTACATACAAGTTTACCAGATCTTCGCTGCACTATTTAAAATGTAAGTGATATTGTTTTATTATCTATGTATTAGTAATTCTATTGTTCAGCTATTTTATTATTCAACTATTCTAATACTGTTGAATAGCTATATTATGTTATGTAATTATTCTAATATTCAATCATTTATCATTATTCAGCTATTCAATCATTCATCAGTTAATTTAAGAACTTAAATTAAATAAATGATTATAAATGAATAAAACAATAATCATTTATCTGTGAATGAATGCACAAATTATTGAATAAATAATTGAATGAACTTATAAATGAATTATTGAATATAGGAATGAATGAATGAATGATTGAACGAACGTATAGATTGAATGAATGCATAAATTAATGAATGATACAACATATTTTTTTTCCTATCCGGCTTTTGATGGAATCTAGTAATCTATTAGATGCTCCCCATGTATTTAATTTTAATTTATGTATTTTGAATTCTGAGTGTAACGAAGTGACATAAATAAATTCACCATTAATTATTTTTCTATCAGGTTAATAAAATATTTGAAATAATATTGTTTCAGGTCCAAGTCAACTTCATCTACGTTGCCTCAACTGTTTTCTTCGGATGAAGAGTCAGAAATCGAGACGCAGACAAAGCAGCAGAAATCGACTTATTCTTCGACTCGACTCGAAAAATCGACAGCAAACAAGCGTCCCAAAACCGATCGAATCGATGGATCTAAGACGCACGGATCTAAGAAGCCTAGAATACAACCGGTGCCGTTAACCAACAACAAGCTTACTGCACGGGACCTATTCGGTAGTGAGAGCGATGAAGAGGATTCGTCTGTGAAGCCGTCCACATCAACTGGTAAAACACCGTCTCCTCTTCATTCTTATTTTACTAAGAGGGTTAACAAAGGCTATGCCAGAAAAATAAGTGAGACAAAGCAGGGGCCGTATTACGTAGAAGTAAAAGTTTATAATTGTAATGAAATCGCAGACATACCACCAGTAAATAGGTGGCGCCATTCAATAGTTACAATTAAAACAAAAGTTGATGCGGACACGGAGATGTGGCGCCATCTAAAAGGATTTACGTCCTCAGTTGAACAAGATTTTCGTAATTGTCCAGCTACCCTTATAAATTCTTACTATTAGTACTTACTATGTATTCTTACTAGTTTTTATACAAATATATGTAAAACATTTAATAATTATCTATACATACATTCTATATCTTTAGAATGTCTAAATACTTGTAAGTACCTAAATAGCCAATTGATAAATAAAATATTATGCTATTTAAATCTAATGTATTATTTCACAGTTATACAGTCCAGAGATCGCAGAACACCATTAACAAGACCATTTACTCGTAGTAAAATTATGAAGTGTATCAAATGTGAAACGGAAATACCACGAAACCAGTATGCATATCATAAGAGAACTAATATACACAAGACAAATAGCTTATTGAGTACTGAATTCAAAAATGTTTTTATTGTAGCAACAGCATTTAAAAATAGAATAGTAACTTTTCGTCTGAACTTAGCTCAGGATGACGAGCACCTCACTCGTGAGGCGATCCCGAGTAATAGTCAGACATGTATAACTCAGGATGACGAGCACCTCACTCGTGAGGCGATCCCGAGTAATAGTCAGACATGTATAACTCAGGATGACGAGCACCTCACTCTTGAGGCGATCCCGAGTAATAGTCAGACATGTATAACTCAGGATGACGAGCACCTCACTCGTGAGGCGATCCCGAGTAATAGTCAGACATGTATACCTCAAGATGACGAGCACCTCACTCGTGAGGCGATCCCGAGTAATTCTCAGATACGTACAGGTCAGAATGACGAGCACCTCACTCCTGAGGCGATCCTGAATTCTGTACATCCAGATATTGATAAATTAATAACTATGATATTGAAAAAGTATGATTGCATAAAAGTAAATTTTGAGCTTTTTGCTAAGTTTCTTCTGCTTAAATCTGACGACGAACAAGTAGAACTGAAATCATTTAACACTAAGTATGATATAACCTATAAAAATACTGATATACACGAGTTCTTTTTGAATAAAAATATACACAAGACAAATAGCTTATTGAGTACTGAATTCAAAAATGTTTTTATTGTAGCAACAGCATTTAAAAATAGAATAGTAACTTTTCGTCTGAACTTAGCTCAGGATGACGAGCACCTCACTCGTGAGGCGATCCCGAGTAATAGTCAGACATGTATAACTCAGGATGACGAGCACCTCACTCGTGAGGCGATCCCGAGTAATAGTCAGACATGTATAACTCAGGATGACGAGCACCTCACTCGTGAGGCGATCCCGAGTAATAGTCAGACATGTATAACTCAGGATGACGAGCACCTCACTCGTGAGGCGATCCCGAGTAATAGTCAGACATGTATACCTCAAGATGACGAGCACCTCACTCGTGAGGCGATCCCGAGTAATTCTCAGATACGTACAGGTCAGAATGACAAGCACCTCACTCCTGAGGCGATCCTGAATTCTGTACATCCAGATATTGATAAATTAATAACTATGATATTGAAAAAGTATGATTGCATAAAAGTAAATTTTGAGCTTTTTGCTAAGTTTCTTCTGCTTAAATCTGACGACGAACAAGTAGAACTGAAATCATTTAACACTAAGTATGATATAACCTATAAAAATACTGATATACACGAGTTCTTTTTGAATAAAATACATGTACTTATGCGCAAAATGTCTGAATTTGAACATGTACAGTCAGGTTGGACATATCTTTCGCTAAGTCATATTGAGATTAATATATGTAAAATTTGTCCCATGAGAGGCGGCACGTACATAGAGTTGCCCCCAGTAATAAAAAATACTAAAAGTTGTTTGAATTTACGTAATAATGATGAGTGTTGTTTTTTATGGTGCGTTGTAGCTGCATTATTTCCTCGTACAAATAATGTGTGCAGAACGACGTCCTATCCTCATTATAGTGAAGTTCTTAACATTCAAGGAATATCATTACCTCCTTCTTATAATGATATCAAACAATTCGAATTGATAAATCCTACAATAAGCATTACCATATATGGTTTAGACAACAAATGCGTTGTCACTGGACCTTTATTTATGACAAATAAGAAAAAAGAAAATCATGTTAATTTATTATATATTGAACGGAATGGTAAAGGACATTACTGTTTAATAAAAGATCTCATACGATTAGTACGACGTCAGATTACTCATCATCATGGTAAAGTTTTCTTATGTGATTCATGTTTACAGTTTTTTACAAATGAAAATAAGTACACATCTCATTCTTGTTCTAAAATATTGACTATATTACCGGAAAAACATACCATACTGAAATTTAAACACTATGAAAGACAACTTAAAATTAATTTTATTATCTATGCTGATTTTGAGAGCTTGTTAATAAATTGTAATGAGAATAGCTCTCCACATCAGACATAGCGCTTTATTGCCAAATGTCGTTCGCTGTATAATATGTGGCCCATCAAACTGTGGTAAAACGAATGTTATGATTAGTTTACTGCTGCATGAAAATGGGCTCAAATTTAAAAATCTTTATCTTTACTCTAAAACTTCTTTTCAACCAAAATACCGTTTCTTGACCGAAGTATTAAAAAGAGTGCCACAGATTAACTTTTACGACTTCAATGATGATAAAGATGTCATTTCTCCGAGTGAAGCTTTAACAAATTCTGTATTTATTTTTGATGATGTTGCGTGTGAAAATCAAGTAAATATCCGCAATTATTTCTGTATGGGTAGGCATAAACAAATAGATTGTTTCTATTTATCTCAAACCTATTCTAAAATTCCGAAGCAATTGTTACGTGACAATGTTAATTTTCTTATTATATTCAAACAAGATGATGTGAATTTAAAACATATTTATGAAGAGCATGTTAGTTCTGATTTACAATGGAAAGAGTTCATAAATATTTGTCGAACTGTTTGGAGTAAACCTTATAATTTTCTACTTATTAATAAAGAATCGTCATTAAATAACGGAAGGTACAGACAGAATTTTGATATGTTTTTTAAATTTGACTGATACTGACTATATATGTACATATAAGTAATTAACATGCAAAATCAAATTCAGTATAATTTCCTCTTTAGCTGAACGCGGTTGTAAAAATATTAAAATGGAGAAAAATATTAAAATAGAATTAATGAAGTCTGTAGACTCCATAAAGAATAAAATAAAACAAATGAAGAACCAGGAACACTCAATGAACTTGTCTCTCGATAAAATGCTAAAGCCTGTCACAGACCCTCTTAAAACACTAGTTGATTCGAATATAACTATGGAAAAAATAAAACATTTAGAAAATACAACACTGACTAATTCTGGAGATATTGAATTGGATGAAATTAATACTACCTCATCTACAAAGTTTAATGACTGTTACGAACCAAAACTTAATTCTTAACAATTGGTTAAAAAGTCTCCTAAAATGGAAGTACCAGATGATTTAGAAATTTCATTAGAGGGTCAGGATATCTATAATATTTATGATGGTGTAAATATACCGTTTGGAATAAGAAGTGAAAACAAAACTTTATTGGTGGGAAATTCAGTAGTATCATTTTCTAAAATTGACAGTTTGAATAACGATAGTGTTATTTTGATTAAAATCGGTGATAAATCCTACAATTTAACTCCTGGCCTGAGAGAACTTTTACTTCGAAAAAAACCTGATTTAAAACTAATATCTAGCAAAGATAAACTTGTCTACAAGGATATATTGCATTATACAAATGTTCATAAAAGAGACTTCAATCCTAGTGGTCAAATAAAGGGTGATAAAGGAATAAAATATCGTGAAATAATCAAACCATTGTTTTCCGAAACGTTAAACGATAATATTCACACTAAACTTGGGGGATACTTGCCAATGTTAAAGAAATATAAAAAAAATACTGACCTGGTATATTGGGATGACCCTAACGAATTAGTTGAGAGATTGAAACTGTTAATTGCTTCAAAAGATGCTGGCAATACAAACCATGATAATGAAATACTATCTATAATTGAAGAACTAAAAGAAGCTGACATAATTAAAGAATAAATAGTAGCAATAACATAGTTTTCATTCAGTATCATTGTTGGATTCGTTATAAATGTTTATATACTGAGTTTTGAATATGAGTAAAGCCGATGTGGTAAACGAAATTCATAAAAATGCGAGGGTAAACTTCCCACGAAGACATGTTATTATGAAAGATATAGATGACCTTTGGCAAGCAGACTTAATTGATATGCAATCAATTTCTAAAGAAAATAAACATTACAGATTTATTCTTACTGTTATTGATACATTTTCGAAATACGCCTGGACCTTTCCTTTGAAAAGTAAGACCAAAGATGTTGTATGTAACTCTTTCAAGATTTTGTTGGATAAAGGGCGTGTTCCCAAAAATCTGCAAACGGATAATGGAACAGAATTTTATAATAATAAATTTCAAAAACTTATGAAATCTTATTGTATAAACCATTATTCAACCTTCTCAACCAAAAAGGCATCAATAGTTGAGCGTTTTATAAGAACATTAAAATCTAAACTGTATAAGGAATTTAGTTTAAAAGGTGACTATAAATGGATAGATAATACCCTTAATAATGTTATCTATAAATACAATCACACTTATCATCGGACAATTGATGAAATCCCGGCAAACGTAGACAATACTAATAAAGCACGCATATTAGAGAGATATTTCAGGTTGGTAAAAACCGATAATATAAAAAGCAAGTTTAAAGTGGGCGATTATGTTCGTATCAGTAAATACAAAGGAACATTTGAAAAGGGGTATACTCCCAACTGGTCAACAGAAATATTTAAAATTCGAAAAATACAAAATACAACTCCTATTACCTACTTAATTGACGATGCAATCAAAGGCCAACCCATTTTAGGTGCATTTTATGTGCAAGAGCTGCAAAAAACAAAACATCCCAATTTATATCTAGTCGAGAAAGTTCTTAGAAGTAAAGGGAATAGGGTATTAGTAAAATGGTTAGGTTTGCCTTCTTCTGAAAACAGTTGGATTGATAAATCGAATATTTATTAAATGTTCAATTCATGATACATCAGTCTTATGATGGGTATTGGAGAGAGCAGTCTTCTCAATTGGCTTATAAATAATTTACCATTTGAATTACATTTACCAGGATACAATTACTGCGGACCTGGCACTAAATTAATTAAAAGGCTTACACGTGGAGATAAAGGCGTTAATAAATTAGACGAATATTGCAAACAACACGACATTGCCTATCATAAGTTTTCAAATATAAAGGATCGTCACAAGGCAGATTTAGTTTTGTTAAATATGGCAAAAGAACGAGCAGTTGCTCCGGATGCGAGTGTAGGGGAAAAACTGGCAGCACTTTTAGTAAGCAGCGCTATGTCAACAAAAGTTAAAACTGGCGCTGGTCTTAAAAAAAGTAGCAAACAGTGTTCACGAAAAACTGTATCTGGAAAAGGGTTGAAAAATAAATTTAAAAATGTTATTAACAAAACGAAAAGACATATGAAAAAATTAAAACCGAAATGCAAAAAAGTGGCAATAGAGTTAGCTATGACTGCTGCTAGAGAGCTAGCTACTGATTCATCTATTAAACTTCCTCGTGTTATTCCTATACCAAAATCCGGTGGAGTATTACCTTTGATTCCTATTTTTGCGGGATTATCTGCGGCGGGAGCCTTAGCAGGTGGTGCAGCTGGTATTGCTAAAACCATAAATGAATTCAAGATGGCAAAAAAGTTGTATGCTGAATCGAAGAGACACAATGAAAAGATGGAGGCTCTCTGCATCGGAAAAGGACTTCACCTTAAACCACATTAAGATGGGCTCGGAATTTTTGTATCGAAAGAAAAAAACTAAGATATCGGCTACCCAAACGAGCCTTAAGTAATTTGGACATATTGAAGTATGGAAATAATATTCCCTATTTTAGAGGTGTCTTTATGAGAGATGAGCTCCCTAAACATCCTTTTAAAAAAGAATGTGGAGTTATTAATTTAGATAGCTCTAAAAATCCTGGCTCTCATTGGGTAGCCTATGCGAAATACAATAATTATATTGAGTATTTTGACAGTTATGGAAATCTAAAACCTCCAAAAGAATTTATAAAATACGTGGGTTCTAAAGTTCACTATAATTATGATAATATTCAGCGTGATCACCCTTTTAATTGTGGACATCTTTGTTTAAATTTTTTGAGGAATTTTTGGTATAGTGCAGGAATAAAATAAACAAAATCTTACAAAAGCGTTCAGTATACAAGCATGTCTACTACGGTTACCATCTCTGGAAATAAATCGGAATTGGTTACATACTTTCAACCACCATTACATTTATCTGATCAATACGAGTGCGGTTTGCTATATTTTTCAGTATTAAATTCAAGACCAAATATTCCCATTATTAACAGCAGTCTGTCCGTGATCAGAATCGAATGTGATCTTGTTCACGGTTCATACTGCAACGGATTACCAACCCATTTTATACATGAATTTGTATCTGATACTGCTCTAGGCCGTCGGTGTATGGAAATACCGCAAAACGTTATTTACTTTCCAGTAAACAAAAACATAATTCCATCTATATCTGTTAAGATTGTTGATCAATTTGGTCACTGTATTAACTTTGGAGAAGAACATATTCAACTACGTCTTCATTTAAGAAAAGCGAAATGATAGTATACCATAAAAATACCTCCGTGAAAACAAAACGTCTTAGTTCTTCTGCGATTATCAAGGTGCAAAGACGTAAGAAAAAAGTTAAGAAATTGACTAAAGCAAATAAAGATTTTCTTAAAGCCCTAGGCTTTAAAGTATGAATATACTACAGATTACTGAATCACCGCACTTCGACACTTCGATCGAAAGTTATGAAGTCCATTCATACAATCCCTACAATAGCAGCTTTAGAGAAAACGATGAAATCAGAATTCCCATCCACCAGCAAGACATATATGTGCTACCATCAGCCAGTTCAATTTACATCGAAGGACAAGCGAAGCTCTTCGGTAAAGATGGGAATCCAATCAAAAAAACTGTTACGTTCACTAATAACCCTGTTATGTCTCTGTTTCAAGACATCAGATACGAGATGAATGGTATTGAAATAGACCGCATAAAAAATTCTGGAATAACATCGACAATAAAATCATACATCTCATTAAATGAAGCAGAAAATAAAGTTGCTGCCCTATGGGGTTGGAGTTTAGAGGGATTTCAAAGTGATGGGCGTTTTAGTGCTGTGATACCATTAAATAAGGTTTTAGGGTTTGCAGAAGATTACAATAAAATAGTGATAAATTGCAAACATGAACTTATATTGAACAGAAGTAACAGTAACTTAAATAGCCTTATCCTTACTGACGATATTGCTCATTTTCAAATAGATATACAGAGAGTCCAGTGGAGGGTGCCACACATAAAAGTATCAGACCGAGAATGACTGACACTTTTAAAACATTTAGAAAGAGATAAACCTATTCAGATGGCGTTCAGAAATTGGGATTTATATGAGTATCCGTTACTACCTAAAACCACAAAGCATTCTTGGTCAGTTAAAACTGCTTCACAATTGGAAAAACCCAGATATGTAATTTTTTGTTTACAAACTAATCGAAAAAATAATAAAGCTAGAGACAGTTCAGTATTCGATCATTGTGAAGTAACAAACCTTACGCTCTTTTTGAATTCACAATATTATCCATATGAACCTTTAGGTTTAAAGTTTTCTGAGAACAAATATAGTATATTATACGAAATGTTTGTGAAATTTCGTCAGTCGTATTACAACTGTCCAGTAGACCCGTTGCTTGATCTAAAAGAGTTCAAAGAAAAAGCCCCTCTCTTTATCATAGACTGTTCAAGACAAAACGATAGCCTAAAAACAGGTCCAGTGGACGTGAGGTTGGAAATTGAATGTTCTACAGAAATACCCGATAAGACGACTGCTTATTGTTTGATTATAAACGATCGACTTGTGGAATACAAACCTCTCAGCAACATTGTGCGTAGATTATCATGATTGCTATTGTGGATATTCAAGGCTTTAAAACAGAAACAAATGAATTTATAATAAAAGAAATCGCTATATTGTATAATAAAACATTACAAGTGTTTTTAATTAAGCCACCATTTCCATTTGAAAAATTAACGAAACAAGAAAAAAAACAAGTTAGTTGGATTGAACGTAACAGAAAGATACACTGGCGCGAAGGATTTGTACCCTATTCTAATTATCAGAATTTGGTTATACATATATTAAGAGATAAATGTATCTATGTCAAAGGTTCTGAAAAAGTGTTGTGGTTAAAGCATATTTTAGAAAATAGTAATTGTAATGTATTCAATTTAGAAGATAAAGGTTGTTCTAGTTTGATAAGTTTATACGATGAATACAAATATTCTCAAGATTTATACAACTGTATTTATCATAACTCTGTATGTGCTTTAAAAAATGTATTGTGTTTAAATAAGTGGTGCTTCGATAATAAAATTCTAAAATAAATACTTTCTTGTTTCATTTTCTTTATTTAGATAAAACGCATCTTAGAGGTTTTATCCCCCCCACCTCTATCCGGTCTTTATAGGTGGTTGACAAAAGCCCCATGATACCATTATACGTTTATAATTGAATCAGATATGTCTCAAAATGAATACAAACCTCGATATGACATGTATAACACGTTTAAAATGCGTGAATTTTCATATAATTATTACTGGAGGACGTTTAATAAAAAGAAAAGATTGGTGAGGGAAATGGCTGATGCGGGATTCTTTTATTTTGGAAATGGTATAAATGATATTGTAGCATGTTTCTCATGTGGAGGTGTTATCGAAGATTGGGAGATTTATGATGATCCTTGGATGCAACATGCTATACATTATCCCGAGTGTTTTTATTTGAACGCTGTGAAAGGAAAGGAGTATATAATGAAATACGCAAGCCTGTACAATTATGGAAAATGTCTATGTTGAAATGTCAAGTGTGGATCAAGAAATCAAATGTTTTGTAATCGATTATTTATTCTGCTCATGCTTTTTATAAATAATAATAATAAAATATGTTACTTAGTTGACAGCATACTTTGTTTCTTTTATCACGATACCAGACACACCCCAACCACAACAAGTAAAATTTGTATAAATTGATTACTCGAAACTAAGCACGTTTAAATAATTGAGTTTAATGAATATAAATATAATCAATTAGAATAGAAAGTATGAAATAATATTTGAATGTTGATGAAATGAATGAAAATTGGGGTGACCTGGATCTCCTTGATCCAGGTCCCCCAATTTTACCCTACTAGCTGTTCCCCACATTTTGACGAGTTATACGAACAGAAATGTAGGGAACAGCTGATTTTTTTTCGCGATTTGAGGTTTGGTCCAAAAGTAAAAGTTGTTCATAATGATGAGTACAATGACCTCTTAAGAGGTTGTTAATGTTTTACCAATAACCCTGTATACGTCCTATACATGTTCGGCACACATGTAACAGTATTAACTATGGGATATGGTATTATACAATGATATTATAAGCTTATAATATCATTGGTATTATATATTATGAGGGGCCCGTGGATAAATAATAACAGCCACACAGGTTGATCGATCAGGTTAAGCTACGCTTGCCGCGGTTGGTCTGTGGATGGGTGACCATCTTTACATACCGTGGACCCTCCGGGCCTCGGAAAACACGTTAAGCCGTTGGTCCTATAAAAGTCCAGGAAATTAAAACAATTTGTCAGGATATCACTCACAATTTTTATTAAGTTTTCTACAAAATCACTTTACACTTCTGTACACTTCAACTGTTCGACGTCGACTGACTAACGATCGTGCGCACTACTTCCCACCACGATTTATATTTTTACCGGAAACAGTCTAGTTTGACATTTATAATAAAACGTGGTGGTGCAACCGGAAGTAGTGCGTACGATAACACTTTATTTTATTATTAATGTAAACAGTATTTAAATATTGTTATTAAATTTAAATACAGATAATATTTAAACATTATGAATGTCTATGATTGATCAAATTAAATAGCTAAAAATTATTAATCGATTCCGGAAATCCGACTATCGAAGAAAGAGTTTCTAACAGTCGGCCTTTCCTGATACATTTCCCGTCCCGGGAAAATTAATTACACACACAATTATAACAAAAAAAAAAAAAAAAAAATTAACGTAATTAAAACAGTAAAATATACTCAACTTATTTGTATATTTTCTTAAATCTACCTACACATTAGATTACAATTGCGATATTAAGGCCTCAACATATTACCTATCTTACACCTATCTTATCTGAGAATAAGTATCAACTTATTCTCAGATAAGCCACTTAACTTAAGGTGTTAAGGCCTCAGACATATCCTTTACACCTGTCTTAGCTGAGACCTCAGACATATTCTCAGATAAGCCACTTAACTTAAGATGTTAAGGCCTTAAACATATCCTTAACATCTGTCTTAACTGAGACCTCAGACATATTCTCAGATAAGCCACTTAATTTAAGATGTTAAGGCCTCAGACATATCCTTAACACCTGTCTTAGCTGAGACCTCAGACATATTCCCAGATAAGCCACTTAACTTAAGATGTTAAGACCTCAAACATATTCTTAACACCTGTCTTAGCTGAGACCTCAGACATATTCTCAGATAAGCCACAAACACCACATACATAATAAACTTAAGATATCAAGGCCTCATACATATCCTTAATATCTCTTTATCCGAGACCTCAGACATATTCTCAGATAAGGTATTAGACTTCACTTTACTATAATATCATCAATACCAATCAATTATAAATTAGTCTGTGTTGTCATTTTCCGGCACCTCAGACTCCGAGTCCGATCTATTAAAAACTACCCAGGGGTGAATTTTGTCTACTGAAAAGATACCGCTGAACTTTCTATTTCCCTTTTTAGATAGTGGTGTATCTTCAATTACGTATCGGTCGTTATCAAGAACTTCTGTAATACGATATGGTCCTCTAAGTTTAGGAACTAATTTCCTGCTTTTTCCTATTGATGGAACATCTCTTTCTACCCTTACAAGTTCTCCTATCTTATAATGGACTTCTTTCCTAGCTTTATCAAAACGTTCTTTTTGTATGTCTTGATTTTCTTTAATATGTTCTGAAATTTCTTTTCTAGTGTCCTCTAGCGAAGTGGCCGAACTTTCTGTGTCGTCTGTAACGTTAAGCTGTAATAACGCATTTGAGGTACTCACTAAATTAAGACCAAACAGTGCCTGAGCAGGGCTTTTCCCGGTACCTTTGTTTAGGGTGTTATTAAGTCCCCACTGAATTTCTGAAATATGTTCATCCCATTTATTTTCGGATTTGCCATAATTAGTAGCTGTCAATGCTGATAAAACAGTTCGATTGTATCGCTCGACTTGGCCATTGGCCCGCGGAGTCGCAACAGCGTTCATTACATGTTTAATACCTAATGAACTTAAGTAATCTTGAAAACTTTTAGAAGTGAATGACGTACCTCTGTCGGAAATAACACGTTTTGGAACACTAAATGTGTGAAAATAGTTTTTCATTGCTCTGATGGAATGGACAGATTTAGTACTTTTAACGGGAACAATTATCACAAAC
The DNA here is from genome assembly GCA_916614155.1 of Mesoligia furuncula. Lineage (NCBI taxonomy): Eukaryota > Metazoa > Arthropoda > Insecta > Lepidoptera > Noctuidae > Mesoligia > Mesoligia furuncula. The sequence goes on along the minus strand of OU744809.1, from coordinate 19,688,073 downwards.
TTCGTAAAAGCGTCAATAATTAATAACAAATATGCATTTTTGTGCTTACTTCTAACAAAAGGACCTAAATGATCAATATGTACAGTATGGAATGGTTGTTCAACCTTCTCAATGGGATGCAATTTGCCAGACTTTTTCCCAGTTGGTATTTTAGAGTAGGCACATTCTAAGCACGACTGAACATACTTTTTAGTGAATCGTCTCATTTTAGCAAACCAGTAATTATTTTTAATGATTTCTAACGTTTTATCAAGACCGAAATGTCCAATTTCATCATGGTTTGACTTCAAAATTTGCCATCGAACGCCTTTCGGTACAACCCAACGATCACCACTATCAGTTTTCCTGTATAATAGTCCCTTTTTAACAACAAAATTATTTTTAACTTCTATAATATTGTCATTTTCTTTATCATTTAATATAGCAATAATTCTTTGTAACTCAGGATCGTTTTGTTGTACCGTGGCTACCCAATCTGTATCAATTCGTCTTACTTGTAGCTCTATTATTTCTGATGAAATGGGATTTCGACTCAGAGCATCTACATGAGCCATACCTGTGCCTGGTTTATAAATTATTTGAAAATCGAATTCTTGTATGATGCTCCACCATCTTGCAACTCTTGGCAATATATCCTTCTTTTCAAAGGTTGCACGGAGAGAATTGCAATCGGTAACAATAGTGAAATTAATCCCTAACAAATAAACTCTAAATCTCTGAAGCGACGTTACTACAGCCAGCGTTTCTAAGTCATAAGATGTGAATTTGGCTTCTTCAGGGGATGTCTGTCTACTGTAAAATGCTATAGCACTAAAAGGAACCTCTTTATTTGGCCTTTGCATCAGGATTCCAGCAACCCCGACTTTAGACGCGTCTGTATGCAACTGTGTTTCGAATTCGGGATTATAAAATGAAAGAATGGGTCGTTTAACAAGTTCTGTTTTTAGGTTTAAAAATGCAGATTCTTCTGCGTCTCCCCAACGCCATTTAGAGTCCTTTTTCAAAAGGTGTGTTAGTGGTTTCGCGATAATTGAAAAACCTCTTATAAATTTTCGAAAGAAACTCGCTAATCCCACAAACTGCCTAATCTTATGTTGGTCTGTTGGTCTGGGAAATTGGTCCACGGCTTCGGTTTTCTTTTTGCCTGGTTTTACTCCGAACTCACTAACTTCAAAACCTAAATAATCTATGGATTGTTTCAGAAAATTACATTTTGATAAATTTAGTGTGATGCCGGAAGATCGGAAAAGGCTCAGTATATCATGTAGCCTTTGCAACCCTTCTTCTATTGTTCTGGATGGTATAATTACGTCATCCATGTAAGCAAACGCCTCCTTGAATCTCGCGTTCCCCAAAACGCTATTAACAGCTCTTTGAAATGTTGACGGTGCATTAACTAGCCCAAATGGCATGCGGTTAAATTCATAATGACCATCTGGGGTCACAAAAGCTGTCAAATGCTTTGCCGATTCTGCCATTGGAATCTGATAATAACCGGATGCGAGATCAAGAGAAGTAAAATATTTATGACCTGACAGATTGTCTAACTGATCATCTATACGGGGTAGAGGATAGTGCTCTTTGACGGTCTTTTTATTTAGTGCCCTAAAGTCAATGCAAAGACGATAGTCACCGGTCTTTTTGCGTACTAATACGATTGGGGATGCATAATTTGATGATGACTGTCTAATTATTCCCGAGTCAGTCAAGTCTTTTATCATTTCGCGAACTACGTGCCTTTCTGAATGGGATAATCGATAAGGTCGGTACACCACAGGCGTGGTATCACTAAGGTTTATGTTCATTTCTGTACCACTTATACACCCTAATTCTTTAACCGAAAAGGCGAAACAGTCCCTAAACTCATTTAGCAACTCAGTTAATTTGGTTCTATGATCAGATCCAATATTGTCATCCACCTGTATCATACAAGCTTCAATTTGGGGTGTTACTGTATTATCTGGACAGTGTTCTATTCTGCCAATATTTAGTGTCTGTACTTCTCTTAAAGGAAGGGCCCGGAGCAGTAAAGTGTCTTTCAGCAATTCAAACCCAGAGTTTAGGCCCTTAACAACAATTGTTCCCTGTCCGTTACTTACTTGTACTACACTTTGAATAACCTCATATTGTTTATGAGCATCCTGACAAAAACTAAGTTCAACAAATAAGTCGCCTGAATATCTTGGTTTAGTATAAATACTGACTGGGGTATACCCATGTATGATAAGTGAGTTATCAACGTAAACCAATACATTTTTAGTTAAATTCGTGGTTATCTTAAGCTGGTTATTAGTTTTAAGAACCACAATATGTTCTTGTTCCGTGAATGTCTGTCCTAGTAATAAAGGAACTTGTAATAATTTATCAGGAACGATAAGAGTTTCTACCGTAGCAGTGGCTGAATCTACTTTTATCTCAACACTGCATTTACCTAAGCAATTGACAACGCTGTCCCCAAAGCCTCTCAATACAGGTAGTTCTGATGCCGACCACGAATTAACCAATTTCTTAGCCACAGATTCTTGCAGCATAGAACATTGACTGCCGAAGTCTATGAAGCAATCGAAATTCAGACCATTCACGATCGCGGTTTTAAAATATTTGGAGTCACTATCAGGTTCTTTTGAAATTCTTAAAACTGTTTTATTATTAGTAGATTCTTTGGTGCCTGGACAACTGTCAGCTAAATGCCCTACTTGACGACATTTATCACAACGCTTGATTGGTAGTTTGCATTTGAAATATGGGTGCCCCTCTTCACCACAATTATAGCATTTTGTAAGCCTATAATTCCTATTGTTCCTATTATCATGATCATTTTGAGCTCCTTTTATTGTCTTAGATTGTTTGCTATCAGCGTTGCCTGCCCGCAGGGATGAATTTGGCTTGTTAAACTTCTTTGTAATTCTTATATTTCTGAGATAAACTAATAATTTATCAGGTTCCGTGAACTGTGTGGCTTCTGCACTTGTTCTGACAGACCTGTCCTCAATTCCAAACAAGATACAATCTATTGCATTTTTACCATGTATATTACAGCGATTCAATAAAACAACCTTTTGGTAAAAATATTCTTCTAAAGACTCGCCAAAATCAGCCCTACAAGCAAGCATTTCCGTTAACAGCTGACCATAGTTCTGGTCACTTGGAAATGCCAATTTTAATTTGCTCTGCCATTCAGCCCAAGAAAACAGAAGGCTAGGTAGGCCCTGATACCATTTCTGAGCCAATCCCGCTAATTTAGGAAGGGCATAGTGGACAGTCTGCCTTTCAGTCCAATTATAAATCTGAGCACATTCGTTAACTTTACTTATCCATGTTTCTATTGTTTGAGTTCGTTTACTCGGATCAAATTCTGGTATCACATTCAAAACCGGAAAACGTTCACTACCCCCGTCTGCTTTCATGGTCTGCATGAACTCTTTAAAAACCGAAACTAAAATGTTAGTATTAGTATCTACGTCTTTTAAAGAATCAAAAGGACTCACAACTGCTGCTGGCGTAGTGTCCGAATGCGATGGTCTCGCTATATCTTGACTCTGTCTTCGCGGCATGTCACGATTGAACGATGCGTCGCGACCATGAGCCACCTCCCGGCCTGGCGACACATCGCACAAGCGCGGCGTATCACGCATCCGCGAAGCATCACGCGACGGCGACGCGCCATGCGCCCCATCACGCGCCGCATCACGCACTCGCGGCGCATCACGCGACCGCGACGCGCCATGCGTCCCTTCACGCGCCCCATCACATGACGCCTCACGCGTCACAGCTCGCGTAGCATCACGCATCCGCGAAGCATGGCGCGATCGCGACGCATCACGCACTCGTGACGCATCACGCGATCGCGACGCATCACGTGCCCGCGACGCATCACGCGATCGCGACGCATCGCGCATCCCATCACGCGACGCATCACGCGTCGTAGCTTGCGTCGCACCACGCATCCACGAAGCATGGCGCGATCGCGACGCATCTCGTGCCTGCGACGCATCACGCGATCGCGACGCATCACGCATCCCATCACGCGACGCATCACGCGTCGTAGCTTGCGTCGCACCACGCATCCACGAAGCATGGCGCGATCGCGACGCATCACGCACCCGTGACGCTTCACGCACCCGCGACGCATCACACGTCCCATCACGCGACGCATCCCGCGTCGCTGTTTGCATCGCATCGCGCATCCCCGAAGCATGGCGCGATCGCGACGCATCACGCACCCGTGACGCATCATGCGACCGCGATGCATCACGTGATCGCGACGCTTCACGCGTCCCATCACGCGTAGCATTACGCGCTGCATCACGCGATGCATGACGCGTAGCTTCACGCGTTGTATCACGCGTCGCACCACGACGCCTTGAACCACGACGCCTTGAACGACGACTGCTGCGAGGTGCATTGTGATCTCTGGACTCGCTAGTTCTCGATTCACTCGACTCGTCACGGTTGCGGCGAGTTTTACGACGTCTCCGTACAACAGACTCAGAGCCACTTGGTGAAGAGTCGTATGACTCCCTTGTCAGTTGTTGAGACTTTCTTTTGCGAGTCATGATCGCTAAAACAAATAAATTACAAAAAGTTAATGTTCTTTAATTTAATATTTACCTAAAATAATCCTACCAATTTTTATAATATTTTAATTATCTTTAAATATTACACAAAAGAGAAGAGAAAAAAAATATAATTAAATATATCACCAGTTCAGCTAGAATGCTATTAATCACTCATTCACCAGCGATCAAATGTTCTTCTTATGAGCCATTGTAAAGTAAAAAAAAAAAAGCATTTCCATTGTCTAGAGGAAACAGAATAAAACTAGCCAATTGAATAATTTTAGATATGTATACCTAATTTAGTTGTAACATTGTGCGTACCTTTTATGGGCGTTCAGTCCTTCACCGAGGGCGATTATTGATCGCGATCCCGATTATATCCAACTTCTGAACTATAAAAGTCCAGGAAATTAAAACAATTTGTCAGGATATCACTCACAATTTTTATTAAGTTTTCTACAAAATCACTTTACACTTCTGTACACTTCAACTGTTCGACGTCGACTGACTAACGATCGTGCGCACTACTTCCCACCACGATTTATATTTTTACCGGAAACAGTCTAGTTTGACATTTATAATAAAACGTGGTGGTGCAACCGGAAGTAGTGCGTACGATAACACTTTATTTTATTATTAATGTAAACAGTATTTAAATATTGTTATTAAATTTAAATACAGATAATATTTAAACATTATGAATGTCTATGATTGATCAAATTAAATAGCTAAAAATTATTAATCGATTCCGGAAATCCGACTATCGAAGAAAGAGTTTCTAACAGTCCCTTCTGTCATTCGTGGATCTTTGACAGTCGTTAGGGGTAGTCCGGTAAGCCCGAAAGTCTGACAACCAGTCTTACCAACGGGTATCTTATTACCCAGTAACTGGGCTGTAGAGGTCAGATAGGCAGTCGCTCCATCTAAAATACTGGTATTCAGCTGCATCCGTTTAGACTGGAAGCCGACCCCAACATAGTTGGGAAGAGGCTAGGCAGATGATGCCGGATGATGATATATTTTTTTAAACAAGTCTCTTGTAGTGCTTAATTTTATTTTTTGTTGTTATAACGGTCATAGTAGTACACGATCTGAAAATTTCAAGTGTCTACCTATTACGGTTCAAAAGATACAGCCCTGTGGCAGACAGACGGAAAACGGACAGCGGAGCCTTAGTAACCATTAAAATAAATTTCATATTTGTTTAACTTGAAATAATATTAATTTTAAACATAAGTTTGAACAGACTTTGTGTATTTAAATACGATTTTGTTGATTGTTGGCAGAAAGATCAATATTAATTCACGCTTTCAAACTTCCCCTTATTATACCTAAGTACTCACCAGCAGCGCCCCGTGGTTCCACCCGCATAAGTGTCGATCCCGTGGAAATGTCGAGATATAAGGTAACCTTTATGTTATTATTATAATATATGTCGGAGACATCATTAGTACGGGAGCTGACTTGACAACGAGGCGGAAGCAGTGTGACGACAACGACTATTCGGAACGCCAGCGCTATCTGGTGGCGCTTGACAGAGTCTAGCCTGAGTTCGTAGGGGGGTCGACGCTCGAAGACAGCTCAAGAAGAAGGATGTGGAGCTCTCTTGGACTTTGGACATCGTACGAACAACATGTGCTTAGAAACTGTCCCGCGTTCCGTATCTGGTTGTGTCGTGTACCTACAGTGTGTAATTTGCTAGTGTGAATAAATTGTTCGTGAAATTATAATCTGATTTGAACTGCAAACCGTTTTTCTATTGCGCAATAACCAGCACACACCCACAGTAGCCCACACCTTCTCCGATATATATGTATAAGCTATAGGTATTATTAACATTTTACGCCCTCTGGCATAACATAGCGCACTCTTTAATATCGTCATACAGGACAAGGTTATTGGTAAAACATTAACAACCTCTTAAGAGGTCATTGTACTCATCATTATGAACAACTTTTACTATGGGGCCAAACCTGAAATCGCGAAAAAAAAATCAGCTGTTCCCTGCATTTTGAGGAGTTATACGAACATAAATGTAGGGAACAGCTGATTTTTTTTTCGCGACTTCAGGTTTGTCTAACCCTGTATACCATTATTATTGTACCTATGTTCAACATTAGAATAAATGACTTATGACTTTTTTTTTGCGGATGGGTAATCATCAAATGACCCCTCCCGCTCTAGGTGGAGCGGAAGGGAGTGTCAGACTCTTACTGACAAAAATATTTTTTTTTAGGGTAGCTCCCCTGCGTGTGAAGTGGGGATGAATATTTTTTTCGTCGTCTACCCCATCGTGTGGGGTATCGATGAATAGGTCTTCTAAAATGACTTGGGGGTTGCTAAAATTATTTTTCGATTTAATGCTCTATTTACGAAATATTAAACTTTAAAGTGCAAATTTTTGTTCCAGTAGGGCTTAAACCCCTAGAAGCTAAACTGCGGGCTTGAAAAATCTGAAAAATCCACGATGATAGTGCATTTCATGAACTTTAAAACAAAATTATAGCGGTTAAGATAACTTTAATTTAGCACATTGAAAAACAAAATAGATTTTTTTTTTTATTCTATATAATAATCAGAATAAATATTATAATATTGTATTGTATCGTGTTTGTGTAGTTTTATTAGTTTGTTTTTAATTTTACATTGTTCCTCTCAACCAAAGCACCTGCCATCCAATCTCTTCACCACCCTTGGTTGACTGGTAGAAAATGCCTAAGGCATTAAGTCCGCCTTTGTACCTTTTTGTGCGAAAAGTTTAAATAAATAAATAAATAATAAATAAAGAACAACAGAATCGTACCATATTGTGATAACGGGCTACTATGGAACCCTACACTGTGCTTGGTCCGACACGCACTTGGCCGGATTTTTTTGTTTCTAACCTGTTAACTTCCATAACCAATAGCAACAGTTTTTATAAGAAGATGCAGTTTTTATCACGTGTTAACTGATTAACGATTAAGGTTAACTTGCGTTAAATTTTCATAAAATGTAACGCTTTAACTTTTAACGAAGTTAACTTTTTCAGTACCGGATTAGCGATTAACGAAGTTAATTATTTGATTAACGGTGCCCAAAACTATGCTTATGACTTAGGTAGGTACTGTAAAGTTTCATCAAAATCCGATCAATAGTTTTTGCGTGAGAGTAACAAACATCCATCCATCCTCACAAACTTTCGTGTTTATAACATTAGTAGGAGTAGGATTTCTTACTTTATCCATTTTCGTCACTCCACGCATCCATCTCAACATTTCATCCGCTGCATGCAATCTGTTTTCATCCGTCTTCTTCACGACCCAGCATTCCGGGCACCCCTATAATCATATTATAAAACTTACTACTGCCGGGGAGAGTCAAGCTAGCAATGAGATCATGTCAGGTGTTGGAGATCTATAATTTATTTTGCTTAGGACTGATGTGTAGTCGGGTCTGCTTTCAATATTTTGTGTGTTTTAGTGCAGCCAGAATTTAAATAATGAAAAGCAGGCGAACTCTGAGATCACTCTCGTTCCACGATAGAGTAAATCAGAAGACAACCGGTAGGGCTTCTTAAAAATTACTTTACTTTACTGCAGAAGCATTTTCCCAACAATTCCTCACGTTTTTAAGCATAAGGATACTATAGATGGGCAATCCGCCGGGTTTAAACCCGGTGCTTTTGATAAACACCCGATAAACACCCGCAAACACCCATAAACACCCAGAAAATTGGGTGTTTATCGGTATTAATTTGATACCGTTCATGCATCTTGCCAGCAACACCTTTTAAAAAGTGAGATAAAGAAGGTGTTTTTCTCCCCCTCAATCCTCTTTTTATGACCCCTAAACATCGTTAGAGGCGTTATCGAAAGCATACGATGCTCAGATATTCAACACATAAAACATTAACAGCTGATATGGTTGACTCATTGCCCTAAAAGAGGAGAGTTCAGCGCATCCGTTACTTTTTACCCGACTATCCCATTAGGAGGGTGGGTATTATAGTGGTTTATCCTGACTTTTCGTTTACTAGGGGCTGATTTTTCAATTGACAGATAATTTTTATTCGTGGACAAACTTGACGTCTGACAGATTTTGTATGGAAGAACTATCAAAAATTCAAAATTATTCCTCGGATAATATTATCTGGCGTTGAAAAAATCACCACCAAGTCTGGAAAAACATTATTAGGGAGCTTGCTGATTTTGACGTTTAGAAAGTGTTGCACGCGTTGAACGGTCACCATAGAAACGAGTTTTGTCGATGGAGGAATAGACAAAATGACAGATTGTATACACTTTTCTCTATTCTATCTGTCATTTTGTCTATTCTTCCGTCGACAGAACCCGTTTCTACGGTGGTCATGCTATGCGTGCTGCCTAATTGAAAAAAATGTTCAGTCATTTATAATTTGTTTTTTTTGTGTTTTTATAGATTGTGTTTTTTCTTTTGGAAACATCATCTATGCCTAGCCTTTTTCCAACAATGTTGAGCTCGACTTCCAGTCTTACCGGAGGCAGCTGAATACCAGTATTTTACATGAAGTGACTGCCTATCTGACCTCCACAATCCAGTTAATGGGTAACACGAAAGCCCTTGGTAAGACTGGTTGTCAGACTTTCGGGCTTCTGACTGCCCGTAACAACTGCCAAAGATCCACGATTGACAGCCGGGACCGACGGCTTAACGTGCTTTCCGAGGCACGGAGGGATCTTGATTATTAAAGATGGTCACCCATCCACGGACCAACCGCGGCAAGCGTGGCTTAACCTGATCGATCGACCCGAGCGGCTGTTTTTACTTAGCCACAAGTCCCTGAAGAAGAAAATTCTTGGTGATTTATAGGTAGGTACTTGTCTCAATGTTTTAATAAGAAACGATATCATTCAATAATATTTTAGTAAGTATTTTTCTTCTTAATGAAGATTAAAAAGGTTTTGAACTGTTTTATATTATTAAGTATTTTCTCAGAAATTTCGTAAATCGAACTTTCATTGCATCTTGAATTTACAAAGAAATATATAGAGTTTTCTGAATTAAAACTTCTAGCAACCCTAATTCCAGACATGAAGGTCACAGGGTAAGTGCGGGTCATTCGGACCCTTTCAGCTTTCTAGGCGGGTATTCAACTTTAGCCCTTTAATGCTAACGAGCAAAGCATAATCATGTAATTAATCGTGTCTCCTCCATATGAGGTCATGTCATTTTAAGGTTTTAGGTATTTTTCATGCTTACGTCATCATATCGTCCCGTGAATACTGATTAATATGGGCTTGGCAATCGTACCAAGGTTTAGTTGATAAAACTGAATTGAATAGAAGATAGGTATACAGACAATCACCATATATACCACTATCACATACTCACACACACATTCGCAACTCCTCATGCACACTCTACACACTCACTCACACTGGTACACTTAGCAATGGTTATATTATACCTATGGTGCTAGCAGTTCACTTCCTACTATAATATATAATATAATATAATGTAATATAATATAATATAATATAATATAATATAATATAATATAATATAATATAATATAATATAATATAATATAATATAATATAATATAATATAATATAATATAATATAATATAATATAATATAATATAATATAATATAATATAATATAATATAATATAATATAATATAATATAATATAATATAATATAATATAATATAATATAATATAATATAATATAATATAATATAATATAATATAATATAATATAATATAATTTAATATAATATAATATAATATAATATGAGGAACGTCTCAAGGATCTCTCCGCGCACGTTGCGATTTTGTTATTGCGCATGTGTTTTGCCTTACCCAAGGTTACGTATCTCTTGCGGACCGCTCCTACCTGGCTTTGTCCTGAGGAAGTATGTTCCTTTGACTGTGCTCTGAAATCAACGGTTGAGTCGATCCTGAATGTGTCTTTTAATGATGCGCAGTGGAGGCAGGCGGCTCTTCCTATCCGGTACGGGGGTCTTGGGGTGCGGTGCGTGCATGATGTTGGTCTGCCGGCTTTCCTGGCGTCGACACATGGGGTGGCTGACCTCGTCACTGTTATTCTAGATTCCAATGGTGACGGGGCAAACATCCCATTTATGTTGGATGCCGGGTCAGCTTGGTCTGTCCTCAACATGGGGGCAGCAAGCCCTGACGCAACACATGTGCAGCGGGCTTGGGACGACGTCACGTCCAAGCTGATCCAGGAACAAATGTTGGTGGGTTCCTCGGGGGCTGATTTAGCCAGACTCAGGGCTGTTTCGCAGCCGGAATCGGGGGCATGGTTGCATGCGCTTCCTTCGCCTCACCTGGGCACGTTGCTTGATGACGACTCTTTGCGTGTGGCGGTGGCCCTCCGCCTGGGCTGCAAGGTGTGTGAACCCCACAGATGCACCTGCGGTTCCATGGTGGAGGCCGATGGCCATCACGCTTTGAGTTGTCGTCGTTGCTCGGGGAGGTTCCCGCGTCACCATGCTCTCAATGATATTGTTCGGAGGGCTTTTGTGTCGGCTGATGTTCCCTGCGTGTTGGAGCCTCCGGGTCTGTGCAGGACTGACGGCAAGAGGCCGGACGGGCTGACCCTGGTGCCTTGGAGGAACGGCAAGTGCCTAATTTGGGACGCAACTTGCGTCAGCACTGTTGCCGCCAGCCACCTTTGTCGCACCGTCCACTCACCTTCAGTAGCAGCGGAAGACGCCGCTGAGAGGAAGAGGGTGAAGTACGCACCGTTGGTGGACCGTTACCTTTTTGTGCCCATTGCCGTGGAGACCATGGGTGCTTGGGGCACTGAGGCCAGGAAGCTCATTAGTGAGATAGGGCACAAGCTCCGTGATAAAACGGGTGACTCCCGCTCCGGCTCGTTCTTGGTGCAAAGGTTAGCCATTGCCATCCAACGTGGCAATGCAGCAAGCGTTTTGGGCACCTTTTCGCCGGGAACAGTTAGAGGCGGGTTATTTGACTAGGTTGACGTGTTGTGACTATTATTATTTTTGTAATAATTAATTAATTTTAATTACTTGCGATTGGAATATTAGTTTTATCAACTCAAATATAATATAATATAATATAATATAATATAATATAATATAATATAATATAATATAATATAATATAATATAATATAATATAATATAATATAATATAATATAATATAATATAATATAATAATTATAATAATAATATAATAATATTATTATTATTCCCTTTATTTCATTTTATACACATATAAATTATATTTTTAAATATTAGAATATAAAAACATAAAAACATTTAAAAATATAAAAAATAGTAGCCCACCGGTATCGGGAACAGGGTCCAAGCTACCGGCGGTCAGGGCTCCAGAGAGAGGAACCTCCTGACAATGCGAGCCGTGTCCAGAAGTACTGCTTTCTGAATCAAGCCCTTGATCCAGCTGCCCAACGAGAGCCTCTTCAGGTGTTGGTCGAGGCTCTTGGCTATTAGTCCATTGGCTGTTACGACTATCGGCACAATGATTGCTGAGTCAACATCCCACATGTCGACAACCTCGCGAGCCAAGTCAAGATACTTGACTTGTTTATCTTTCTCGGCTTTCACGAGGTTCTCATCATGCGGGACTGTTATGTCAACAATCATTGCGCGACGCTTATTATTATTATTATTATTATATATATTATAAACGCGAAAGTTTGTGAGGATGGATGGATGTTTGTTACTCCTTCACGCAAAAACTACTAAACGGATTTCGATGAAACTTCACAGTAATATAGCTTATACATCAGAATAACACATAGGCTACAATTTATAAAGATTTTGTGTGATTTGGCCATAATATAACGATAAGTATCAAGTAAGTCGGAAAAATTCCTGCCCTCTGAGAACTATTTTGGCGTGCGCTGCCTATACCGTTAAAGTTACACGAAGATAATGTATGGTGGGAATGTTTGTCTTAAATAGTTCTAAATAAAAGTCCGCGACAGCATATATCTACCTTTTATGTGGAAGCCATTATATCCAAAATAGTGAGCCAAAAATACATTTAAATTGGACACTTTTTTACAATGCATATTTTAGAGTTCTTAGTTAATTTTATTCTTATCAAAATTAATACATTTATCGCTTTCGATATTTTATGTAGATAAACTTTGTCTTTTACAATAAGCAATTTGGACGAATACTTTAAAAGATTGACCTGAGTGGAGCGCCTATGAGGCAATGACGCGCGCCATCTCCGAGTGCGCGACCAAGCCCCGAACGTGGGCATGCAGAAGCGTGAGGCACAGAGCACTTTTTAACGGACGAAAAAACGGAGGAGGTTCTCAAGTCAACGCGTATATTTTTTTTAATGTATGACCACGCATAACTTTTTATAATACCTACTGGGCGTGAGGGCAGACCGGCAGACGTAGTTGACTGTTGTGTTCATTTTGCAAAGCGATTTACTACTAACTTACAGTAGGCATAATTATAATTTTTAGGTAGTATATTTTAAGTAGAAATATAGATTCGTTATTAATTTAATTATTATAGTCATATTAGAATTGTTTTCTTTGATTGTTTAATTATAGGATTGTATTTTTAGTTAGTTAGGTATAGGTTGTATTTGTAAGTATTAAGTACCTAAATGGATTCGTTATTGTTTTCATTACTTAGATTATTACAATTGTTTTTTTTTTTTTGTGAGTATAAGGATAACGTATAGTTTTAGGCTTAGGTTGTGTTGTAAGTAGAGAAGATAGATTCGTTTTCCTCTTAATTACCTATTGGAATTGTTTTAGTTAGTTTGAAAATTACTACCGATTTTGTGATTTTTTAAATAGTACTCACAATAATGACGCGAAAGCGTAAATCTAATATACCACAAAGCTGTAATAAAGCTCGAGCTACGAAATAGCTAAACTTAACCAGACGTCTCAACAAACTGAGCTTCAAAGGTGTGAGCAGGCGGCGCGTGAGGTGGCACACAGAGCTACTGAGACACCAAAACAGCCCCAACGCGCGGCGTCAACAACACGCTGTGTATCTGGCATCTCAACGAGCTGCTGAAATTCCACATCAGTCTCAACCTCGACGTCAATGGCATGCCGAATATCTGTTGTCTCAAAGGGCTGCTTTAACACCGGGACAGTGCCAAGATCGGCCCCAACAGCATGCTGAGTATCTGGTGTCTCAACGGGCTGCTGAAACACCGGAACAGTCCCAAGATCGGCCCCAACAGCATGCTGAGTATCTGGCGTCGCAACGGGCTGCTGAAACACCGGAACAATCCCAAGATCGGCGTCAATAGTATGCTGAGTATCTGGTGTCGCAACGGGCTGCTGAAACACCGGAACAGTCCAAGATCGGCGTCAACAGCATGCTGAGTATCTGGTGTCACAACGGGCTGCTGAAACACCGGAACAATCCCAAGATCGGCGTCAACAGCATGCTGAGTATCTGGTGTCGCAACGGGCTGCTGAAACACCGGAACAGTCCAAGATCGGCGTCAACAGCTTACTGAGTATCTGGTGCCTCAACGGGCTGCGGAGACACCAGAACAGTCTCAAGCTCGACGTCAGCAGCAGGCGACTTATATGGCATCCCAAAGAGCCTCAGAAACCTTTACAACGGCTGAATCTCGCAGACGCGTTGTGGTTACACGAATATAATGTATCGCGGGACTGTTTGTCTTCAGCTCTAAATAAATGTCCGTGTGACAGCATATATCTTCCTTTTATGTGGTAGCCGTAAATAGTGAGCCATATCGAAAGTACCTCTTTCTGTATGTTACCTTTTCACACCTAAACCACTGAACGGATTTCGATAAATTAGGCGAGTAGATTCCTAGGGAAGGACATATGGGCTACTTCACCGGTACTGTCCCGTAGGATAATTTCCGACATCCACGCGGGCAAAGCCGCGGGTGGAAGCTAGTCATTCTATATTTTTGTTTCTGCTGCATGTATTGTATAGCTATTAAATTGTAAATCCTTAATTAGCTGTAAGACTAGCTTATACAGGGTTATTGGTAAAACATTAACAACCTCTTAAGGGTACTCATCGTTATGAACAACTTTTACTATGGGACCAAACCTGAAATCGCGAAAAAGAAATCAGCTGTTCAATTATACGAACATAAATGTAGGAACCAGCTGATTTTTTTCTTGATCCCCTGTATATTTTAAGATAAAAAATTCAAAGAGCTGTGGATTTTGTGAATAATAAATAAATAAATAAATAAAATTGCAAATGCCTAGTGGACCAATTCATCAGATCGCTAGACGTAAGGTAGGAAGATGATCATGATGATGATCAGGGGGCCTAAAAAGACCACTTTGGCAGAATTTTAAAAGGATAACACAACGGACAGTTAACCGTTAAGTTAATCGTATCAAATCCCATTGGTGAAGCATTTTTCAGTTATTTTTTTTGTCTGTGCTAAAATACCAATCAATCCAATCCAAATCCAATCCCAATCTCTTTGATTATACCTACGTAGTGCAGCGAAAAAAAGAAAATCACGGACTGTCTTCGCGTCATATTACGATTCATAATGTTATCCTTTTATGATTCTCCAAAGTGGCCTTTTCAGGCCCCCTGATCGCAGTTTGTTTACGTAATGCAGGCAGGATGCGGAATCTTTCTTGTGGTTTTGACTTCGTTTACTCGGTTTACGACACTCACATGGAAGGGACGGCCTCTCTGTCCTGCAGTTTTGACTTAGTTTACTCGCATTGTTTACGACACTAACAGGGAAAGGGCGGCCTTGGCCTGGATTAAAAAGGACATCCAACATTCGATAAAATTTATTTATTTATTTCCTCCCACTGGAACGCCATACAGCAGTTACACCAACGGAATAAAAAATCACTTCATGTGCTGCTTTCCGTCCATCCTGTGTGCAGTGGACATCAAAGGGGCGTCGAAGGATCACGCATGCTTACACATCGTCAAGACACTTTCCCATAGCTCCATCTGTATTGCGCACATTCTTTGAGACTCAATTAACTTTTAGAGTAATATAAATATATTAAAATTGTAAAAACGGATTTTTTATGTGACAGATTGTGACATTGCTTGACATTGACGAAATATTATTAACTAGAAGTGAAAGAAAAGGAAATATTGACTTACTAGCTGTGCCCCGCGGTTTCACCAGCAAAAGTGTCGATCCCGTGGGAATATCGGGATAAAAAGCCTATATGTTAATCCAGGGTGTCAGCTACCTCCATACAAAATTTTATCAAAATTGGTCCAGCCGTTTGAGCGTGAAGAAGTAACACACATATAAATACACACACACACACGCACTCACAAACTTTCGCCTTTATAATATTAGTGTGATATAATAAGGATACTTATTGAGTTATGCGTGTATGACTTGATAAATAATAAATAGACTAGATTTAATATTTTATCCACATTTTTATAAAATATAATGTCCGACTGCTCAATTTAATCATCACAAGAAATTGTTCCAAAACCTTGCGATTTTTATTTACCTTTTAAAACCGCAAAAACCATCTCCGTAATTAAAATCAAAAAAAAATAAAAAATCATATTATCTAGATACTAAAATTTAACCATTTTCAGAAATCATTACAAAAAAATGGCCGACCGCTCAATTTAATCAACACAAAGAATGCTTTCAACAACCAGCGATCTGTTATTTCCTTTTAAAACCTTTAAAACCGTCCCCGTATTCAAAACCGATAAGTAAATCATATTAATTTACCTAGAGACTAGATTTAACCATTTTCCAACATAATTATAAAAAAAATTACATAACCTAAAATGGAATTGAGCTGGACACATCTGCCGCATGTCAGACGATCAATGGGCCAAACTTACGACCCAGTGGGTTCCGGTTCCTGGTACCAAGATGGCAGGATGACCAGCAAAGCTATTCAGAAGCATCCAACTGGCTATCGTATCGAAAATGACACATTTCGATAACCTGATTTGCCTTGTTCCCTACAGCAGGGGTGGCCAACCGGTCGATCGCGATCGACTGATCGATCGCGACTATTAGTCCAGTCGATCGTGACCAGGAAATAAATATAAATACGTAGAGCAGACTGCGCAACGTACCTAATCACTAACTGTAGCACGCATCATCTTGTATCTTTTTTCAATCGCCTTTCCGTCCCGTTATTTATCCTCTCTTCTATACAGTATAGCTCTCTTTTGTTTTCTGAAGCGTGTGGGACGCGGGAGTGGGGCGCGGGCGGTTATCAATCCGTCAGTCAGTTGACGGCAGAAAGGTAACTTCTCTTCTTAGTCTGTGACGGCAGACTAGCGGAGTTACGAGTGGTTACGGGTTATATTTTCCCTCTTAGGGCTGATTTTTCCAACGCCAGATAACTTTATCGGAGGAATAATTTTGAATTTTTGACAGCTCGTCCATACAAAAACTGTCAGACGTCAATTTTATTCCACGAATTAAAATTATCTGTCCATTGAAAAATCAGCCCTAAATAAAATAAAAAATACTACATAATTGTGTACTGAACTATGCTGTTTCATTTAAGATTTCAAGAAGTATGTAATTGGTAGATCGCAGAAGGTGTCGTCAGTGAACAGTAGTAGATCTTGGGTCTAACCTAGTTAGCCCTGCAAGAAACAGCTGTCGAAATATAATAAATAAAATATTTAATTTAAACTGACATTTAATTTTCGGATTTTGGACTTGCGAACAGCGTTTAGGGGGATTCCTACGATAACATTGATTGATATTCGATACGGTACGAAAGCGTACCAAGTGGTTGTGAACAGCTAGGCTGGACTCCTTTAATATAGATTGGCCCTTGGTAGCTCTGGGGGCCTAAAAAGGCCACTTTGGAGAATCATAAAAGGATAACATTATGAATCGTAATATGGCGAAGACAGTCCGTGTTTTCCTTTTTTTCGCTGCACTACGTAGGTATAAAAGAGATTGGGAATTGGATTTGTATCGGATTGATTGGTATTTTAGCACAGACAACAAAAAAAATAACTGAATAATGCTTCACCAATGGGATTTGATACGATTAACTTAACGGTTACCTGTCCATTATTTATCCTTTTATGATTCTGCCAAAGTGGCCTTTTTAGGCCCCCTGGACAGAGAGAGGTGAAAAGAGCGTAGGAAGGCCTTTGCAAAGCAGTGGGTCATTAACAGCTAATAAAAACAAAAACCTAATAACCTGCGACTGTTTGTTTCCTTTCAAACCCCAACAAACCCGTCCCCTGTATATTTTAAACCGCTAAATCTTAGTAACCCTGTATATTTTGATGCCGTCACTACCGCATGTCGCCTCATCGTCGGCCCAGTTTGACCCGCCCCTTGCTCCCCTTTTGTGATGAATGGCTCTTTGCATTATGGCCCTCTCTCCTCTCCTTGAAAAAAAAAACTTCGGAAAATACTGATAAGATTGTAAAAGGCTCTCAAAATGTTGTTTTATCGTTTCAGAAGGTCAAAATAAATTGAGTCGGGACTTTGCGGTGCGAATGAATATTAATTGTTTTAGTATTTTTTTAGGCTATCTTGTGATCGTCACTTGAATAAATACCGTACGTGAAATTCAAAAGCGTTTTTGTTTTTTGTGAAATAAAACCAGTCAAGTGTGAGTCGGACTCGCACACGAACGGCCTTATTACAAAACAAGATTTATCTTTAGACCCAGGTTTAGGTAAACCATCCAGCCATTTTTAAATTTCGAACTATACTCCGACGAAGCTAAAGTTCATAGTACAAAAACTGACGTTAAACCCGAGTCTAAGTTGTCAATTTTGCATTAAGAACTTTACGTTTGCCGGAATAAAGTTCAAAATAGAATAACTGGCTGAAAGGTTTAGGCTAGGTCTAAAATTAGATCTCGTTTTGTAATAAGACGGGAAGGGTTTATTTTGTTTATATTATTTGTTGTTTTATGTAGCGGTAATAGAAATACATACTCTGTGAAAACTTCAACTATCTATTACGGTTCATAAGAAGATACGACCCGCTGATAGATAGACGGACGGACGGATTGATAGACGGGCCGAACGGACTGAGGTTTAGTAATAGGGTTTGTTGGCACCCTTTGGATAACGAACCCTCTAAAAATTGCGACTTTGAGAAAATACTAAAGCGCCTCATAATAGTAATATGGTTTCGATAATACTATGGTCATTACACCATAAAATATCTATCGATACTTTACGAGGAAATTGCTTTTGAATCTTGCGTATAGATCTAAGTGTAAGATCACGATGTTTTTCCATCACTGATGTCAGTAACATTCAAGATAAACTCAGAAAGTACATACGAATGGAAAAAGTCACATTGTTGATGTCCGGATTAGAACCCGCAACCTCATACACATAGCCATAACCACTGGGCCATCACGACATGTTCCACGTGTGTTACATGCGATTTATTCACTTTGGTCATATTCTCGCAAAACATGTAAAGTTGTGGTAAAATGTGCGCCTAAATAAAAACACAAAAAAGCTTTTTCAAACGAATAAAATACAAAATAAGTAACGCGTAACTGACACCCAATGTCACATAATTGAGCTTACAGTATCCTGTTGTACATGTACAGTCAACCAAAGAGTAACTGTCAAATTTTCCCAATCAACTTTGAACCTTATGCTTGAGCAATAAAGTTGAAAATCTATTAAAGAAATTTGACAGATTGTAGTAGCTTGATGTGCTGGCATCTGTACATGGCTACGTGACTTCGCTGAATAAGCCTAATAAACGTGTAAGTACGCGCTTACGAAAATACAGCGGGGTAAGTGCGTAACGCAGCAATGGGTTTCATTTTGACAGTTCAACAACATACATTGCGTTTTTTACGTTGTTGAGCAGACACATTTTACGAACATATGAAGCAATGGATCAGTAATATCCTTCAAAATGATTCAGACTGAGAATGATAGTGTGTTACGCAATTATGGTGTTAGATGAAATTGAAAACCCCAAATCCAAAATTCCCAAACCTAAATTCTTGAAAAAAATCGTGTAATTATCGTCTTAGAACTATCTACTTGAAGGGAATTACTTAGTTTGCTAGTGCAAACTAACTAACAAACTAACTAATTATCGTCGTTCCAGTAAACATTTTTGACGTGAAACTTCTTTACGCACGCTTGACTTAGGGAGTAAGCTGGCGAACGCGTGACGTAAGCGTTACGAAAAGTGTGATCGGGCAAGGCGAACGGAAGTTAAGTGGCGGATATAAGCAAGAGACAGCAGTGCGCGCGCACATTTTCTTTCTCTCTTTAAGTTTCACTTCAGTCGTGTGGTCATAAGCACACTCGTTTTTTTTTTTCAAAATTATGAGGACAATTATGAAATTGTATCAATTTTAGCACGCGCCCGATATGCATCCATCCATCGCAGAATTAAACAAGTTAGCAACGCGTTATATACCTAATTTTGACCGTTGCGTTCCTGCGAAAAAAAGGGGCGCGACGACGTTGCCAAATCACTGCCTGCACACGTCCTATGTGCATCCCTTTCCTTAATGACACATGCTCTAAATTTTCTTTACAACACGAATTACCTAGATGTTTTAATTTTGCGCATCTATTTAATTTCATCCTGTATGGTCGCGTGACAAAGTTCAAGTCAAAGCATTTATTTCAAATAGGCACATAAAAGGTACTTTGAACGTCCCAATTTACAATAAAACAAAATTGTTTCTCGTCGCCCCTTCCAAAAGTTTCGTATAGAGAAGAATGGGTAAGAAACTTCACCGTTACCTACTCTTTGATCGCGTTTAAGTGCGCTTACAACTTAATTTTGTTTTAAGAAGTAATTCCGTGATTACCGAATTACTTCTTAAGACAAAGTAAAGTACAAAGTAAAGTTGCTGATTAGCGACGCCATTTCGGGTAAGTCTATTAGAAGTAGGTACCTGGTAGGAACTTAACTTGATACTGTATTGTAAAAGAATGTATTTAGCCCGGTGTCGGTAGGCTAGCCTTTTGTCAACTATGTTAGGGTCAGCTTCTAGTCTAACCGGATGATTACCAATAGTTTACATGATCTTTGTAACACCCACTCTCATAAAGATCGGAGACGCTACACTCAAAGTCGTGGACGAGTATGTTTACCTAGGACAAACTGTCCAGTTAGGTAGGTCTAACTTCGAGAAAGAGGTCAATCGACGAATCCGACCCTGCCCAGCCGGGTCGGATTCGTCGATTGACCTCTTCGGGAAGCTACGCAATATCTTCTCGTCCCACATACCGCAGTGTCTCAAGACGAAAGTCTTTGACCAGTGCGTGTTGCCAGTGATGACTTATGGCACTGAAACGTGGTCGCTCCCAATGGGCCTCATAAGAAGGCTAAAAGTCACCCAAAGGGCAATGGAGAGGACTATGCTTGGAGTTTCCCTGCGTGATCGAATCAGGAATGAGGAGATCCGCAGGAGAACCAAGGTAACCGACATAGCCCGAAGAATTGCCAAACTTAAGTGGCAGTGGGCAGGGCACATTGCTCGCAGAACAGATGGCCGTTGGGGCTGAAAGGTTCTGGAGTGGCGAGCGCGTACCGGAAGACGTAGCGTTGGAAGGCCTCCCACAAGGTGGACCAACGACCTTGTGAAGGCCGCAGGAACCCGTTGGATGCGGGAAGCACAGGACCGGTCGAAGTGGAGGTGCTTGGGGGAGGCCTATGTCCAGCAATGGATGTCTTTCGGCTGAAATGATGATGATGATGATGAGTTTACATGGAGCGACGGCCTATCTGACCTCCACAACCCAGTTACTGAGTAACACGATACCCCTTGGTAAGAATGGATCTCTGCCTATTTGATGTAACAACTAGCTCAGTCCCGGCGAACTTCGTACCGCTATCGAAATCAGTCAATCCGTTCTCGAATATCATCGAAAAAGGCATTTCCATACAAAATGCTCCTTTTTTTTCAAAACTATTATTTTTTGTGATTTTTTCCATGTTTTAATAGTTATTCTGCTATTTGGGACGGAGATAAATCTAACAAATCAAAGATCATAAATAAATCGGTCCAGACGTTCTTGAGTTATAAATGGTGTGTGTCACTAACCCGAATTTGTTTTATTTATACTGAATTTGTTTTATTTGTTTTATTTAGCTGATTATTTTTAACGACCCCTTAAGAGGTTGTTAATGTTTTACCAATAACCCTGTATAGTTTAAAAAAAAATCCATTCACACGCTTTTTTCTTTTTTTTTTTTTTGCGGATGGGAAATCATCAAATGACTCCTCCCGCTCTGGGTGGAGCGGAAGGGAGTGTCAGACTCTTACTGACTAAAACCCACCCGTGTTCCTTCCTTAGCCCTTTATGTTCCGGGCCAGCGGTAACCCTTTCGGACAATCCCGCTGACCCGGCAGGCTTCGGCCCTAAGGGGCCCCTCCCCGATGCTGACATCTCTTTGAGGCGCGCGTGGAACACGTACGCGCCGTCCGGCACGGGCCTGGTCCTGATCGGGCGGTGAGCTACCCATTACTCTCCGCCCGCAGGCCCGCGCCTACGGTGGCCGGGAGTCGTCACGCGGCTCCCGACGCCCGGAGCGTCTCCCGCGGCGGCTGGGAAGGGAGGCTCTCTCCCTGAGCCGTCCCGCCACCTCCTTCGCTAGCATGACTGCTTCGCAGAAGGAGGTAACTGCCTGCCACTCCCTCTCGACCCGGACCATGGCTTGCACCAGGGCCGGACGCGAGAGGTCGCCGTCGCTGCCAATCGCCTCTACGAGGACACACGCTGAGTATACCATTTTACCCAACAATATCTAAAATTAGATTTTATGAAATCTACTGATGCGCGTATAATTCCAATTTCATCCAATCCGCTTGTGGTAGACCGCAATTAACTAGTGATAGATGACTAATAAAGCGAAACAATCCATAAATGTACTCTCTAATTAGCTTTGTTTGTTGTTTATTTTCATACTAGCTGCGCCCCGTGGTTTTACCCGCGTAAATGACGAATATCGTGGGAATATCGGGATAAAAAGTAGCCTATATATGTTAATCCAGGGTCTCAGCTACCTCCATACAAAATTTTATCAAAATTGGTGCAGCCGTTTTAGCGTGAAGAAGTAACAAACATATAAACACACGCACACACACACACTCACAAACTTTCACCTTTATAATATTAGTGTGATTATTTATTACTAGCTTCTGCCCGCGACTTTGTCTGCATGAAATTTCTTGTTCCCCGACCCACCCCGTCGCATCGTATCGCCTATTAATTACTTCGTTTTCGCTCAGCGTTGGGTCTGTTTTTTTTTTTGTTTTTACTCGGCTCCAGAGAGCCTTATCGTGATGTATTGAAAAGAAAAATTAGGCTACTAAACGCAAACAGCTTTTTTTAAATCTGACTAGTAGGTACTTAGTTCCAGAGATTAGCGCGTTCAAACAAACAAACAAGAAAACTCTTCAGCTTTATTATTATTATTGAATAGAATATTTTTCGGTAAGGATAAGGATAAGGGAATGGGAATAAGGGGCTTGTGGCTAAGTAATAACAGCCACACGTTCCAATCGATCAGGTTAAGCTACACTTATCTTCACATACCAAGACCCCTCCGTGGCTCGGAAATCACGTTTAGCTGTTGGTCCCGGCTGTCATTCGTGGAGCTTTGACAGTCGTTACAGCTCGTCAGAAGTTCGAAACTCTGACAACCAGTCTTACCAAGGGCTATCGTACTATTGCCCAATCACTGGGTTGTGGAGGTCAGATAGACAGTCGCTCCATTTAAAATACTGGTACTCAGCTGCATCCGGTTAGACTAGAAGTCAACCCCAACTTAGTTGGGAAAAGGCAGGCAGATGATGGATAGATTTTATCGATACGGCCGATCTATTCCGTAAAAATCTAAAACTGTGAAAGCTTAGTGCTCGTATACACGAACAGCACGCGGCAACGGCAAACGGCAACTGCAGCCATCAGCTGCCATCAACAGCGACAGTCGTTGACGTCCGCCGTGGACGCATCGGCGGCTTCCGTCGACGCGTGCCGCTCGTGTAGGTACTCGTATATGAGTGAACTCGTATACAAAACCTTGTAAAACATTTTAAAAGTGTAACGGTGGAGTTTCTTGCCCATTCTTCTCCATACGAAAACTATCTTTTGGAATGGGCGACTAGAATCAATTCTATTTGTTGTAATTTTTGATGTTCAAAAGAGTCTTTAATGTGCCTATTTGAAATAAATGATTTGACTTGGACTTTTAAACTCTTTTTTGTTAAAGCCGCATTAAAATCCGTTGCGTAGTTTAGAAGAACAACGCGGTCACACAGACAGACACGAAAAGCGAATTTAATTTATAGTATATGTCATCATCATCTGCCTAGCCTTTTCTCAACTATGTTGGGGTCGGCTTCCAGTCTAACCGGATGCAGCTGAATCACCAGTATTTTACATGGAGCGACTGCCTATCTGACCTCCACAACCCAATTATTGGGTAATACGATAGGTACCCCTTAGTAAGACTGGTTGTGAGATTCTCGGGCTTCTTCTGAATTATAGTATGCATAGATATAGAAACGGCTCCTCCATTCCCTAAAGATAGTGAGATTAACATCTGAGTCGGGTTTACAATATCCCGTTAGAAAAATATCCTACTTAAATTCAGCATTACAATGGTAACATAAATGTGTCTTATTCAAGCTCTCAATAACCCTTTAGCGTTCTGTGGGAATACTGCAGATAACCCCAGCTTACAGTTCGATGGAATTTTGAAATTAGAGGAAAAATACATCATTACTTTTGAGATTACAGATAATCTTGACGAATTCCGGAAGGAATAAGATGTTTTATTCGTAGTTTATTAAGAATAAGAACAAAGAAAAGAATAAGCATAAGATGAAAAAGATGACTATGTGTATCACATTTATGTGTAGAAGTTATTTTATTATAATTTTTTTTATTCAAGGGTTACAGGGCCTTAACACAAAAAACGTAAGTTTTAGAAACAATAAAAGTATATGATCGACTACAGTAAACAAAATCAGGAAAATATATGATATTCTTCAGGATATATGCTAGGTAGATACTCGTACCTAGTGTGTTGAAAACATAATACAAGTTTTTTTTTATTTACCATTTAAAAACAAATTACATTTGTTTCAGCAGAATAGCAACTAATTTGGTACAATAGAAAAAAAATCATGAAGAGACCTCTAAAAACTTTCTTTTTACAATAAAAACCATACTATTATACATACAATCATTCTAATTTCTTGTCAGATTATTCTACAAGCAACATACTAAAATACTAGTGTTTTATTTGTTTCGTCCAAACAATAGATTTTTTGTAATTAAATCATCGCTTCATATTTTGCAATAAATTACCAGGGTTGTGTCATCGCGCTTCTCTTTCTTTTCTATGCAGTCCGACAGTGACCGCGCTTTAGGACATGTAAGCCATAAAACAAATAGACAAGAAGAAAGGAATAGAAGAATACGTACAAAGATGTTGCTTATTTCTTGAGCAATCTCTTACAGCATAACATTTATTGTAAGTAAGGAAAATACGCCAGAAGAAAGAAAGTTTACGAGTATAATGCTGGTACGCCATGAAATCATCATTTCAGCCGAAAGACGTCCACTGCTGGACATAGGCCTCCCCAAGCTCCTTCACTTCACCCAGTTCTGTGTTTCTCGCATCCAACGGGTTCCTGTGGCCTTCACAAGGTCGTCGGACCACCTTGTGGGAGGCCTTCCAACGCTACGTCTTCCGGTCCGAAACAAACTGAACAAGAACTGAACAATAATTGCCAAACTTAAGTGGCAGTGGGCCGCCCCACATTGCTCGCAGAACAGATGCAGGACCGTCTTTAACCTATTAGGGGCCCTGGGCACATAAGGATCACGGGGCCCGATGGGGCCGAAAGGTTCTGGAGTGGCGTCATGTAAAATAATTTACGAAATCCAATGTGGCATGAGTGCACGCTTATAAGAAACTAAAATGTTTCGGAAGCATGTGCACCTAAAGCCGCGTTACATACATAGGTAATATCGCAACCTGTACCCTAGTAGTACCTCTTCCTCAATAACAGAAAATCATAAATTCTGCCTTCACATCATCATCATCTGCCTAGCCTTTTCCTAACTGTGTTGGGGTCGGCTTCCAGTCTAACCGGATGCAGCTGAATACCAGTATTTTACATGGAGCGACTGCCTATCTGACCTCCACAATCCAGTTACTGGGTAATACGATACACCTTACGACTGTCAAGGATCCACGAATGGTAACCGTAACGACTGTCAAGGATCCACGAATGACAGCCGGGACCAACGGCTTAACGTGCTTTCCGGGGCACGGAGGGGTCACGGTATGTAAGGATGGTCACCCATCCACAGACCAACCGCGGCAAGCGTAGCTTAACCTGATCGATAGACCTGTGCGGCTGTTATGCTTTAGCCACGGGCCCCTCTAAATTCTAAATTCTGCCTTCACCTTACTAGAAATTCTAATTGATATTCAATTACCTGACAAACTACTTAGAACAAACTCAAACGCTCAAACGCGCGTCCCCTGTGTCGGCTCCCTAGCTAACTCGTTTATATGCCTTGTTATCCACACACACTTTGCAAAGAGCGAAGTTTCTCGAACCGTCTTTAACTCTCACACTCACATAATACTACTCAAATTGATTTCCTCATTCCAAGATATTTCCAGGACGAGAATGTCTTTATTGATTAAATAGATATCAAATTGAATCCTCCTAACATGCGTGAGTTCGGAGAATTTAGGGAAATTGACTGTCAAATGTGTCCAATTACCTCCCTATGTACGAGTACTTAGGTAAAAATTGCCACGTTGAATGGCAATGCTAATTCTTTGGCCAAAGTACGACCCAGCCCTCTGGAGGCCTAATCAAGGCCACTTTTGCAGAATCATATTAGGATAACATCATGAATCATAATATGGCGAAGACAGTCCGTGTTTTTCTATTTTCGTTGCAGTACGTAGGACACCTTATCAAAGAGATTGGGATTGGATTTGGATTGGATTGATTGGTATTTTAGCACAGACAAAAAAAATAACTGAAAAATCCTTCACCAATGGGATTTGCTACAATTAACTTAACAGTTAACTGTCCATTATTATTCATAATGTTATCATTTTATAATACTGCCAAAGTGGCCTTTTTAGGCCCCCAGGTCACATGAAGTCTCGATCAGCCATAGCCAGCGAGAAATTTCTTTAAAAACTTTTTCACAAAAAAAAAAACTACCGACTTCAAAAAAAAAAACCACTACAAACAGATGAATAAAGTTATTTAGCACTTTGAAAGTGTTTTTTTTGAAGCCGGTTGTTTTTTTTATACTTAAAAAGTTTTTAGTTTTCACTTTTTAGTTGTATCTACCCCACACAAATTCAATTAACACTAGTGCATTAAAGATTTGAAGACACCGACTAGAAAAATCATCAAAATTCGCATAGAAATGCCGGAGATGCAGTAAGTCGTCGTTTCAGCCGATAGACGTCCACTGCTGGACATAGGCCTCCCCCAATTTTGGGGGGGGGTTTGCCATAATCGCCACGCTTGGCAGGCGGGTTGGCGATCGCAGTATGGTATGATGGTGGAATAAATAGAGAACGCTGCTGCCCATTCTCCGGTAAGACCCTTAGTCGCCTTTTACGACACCCATGGGAAGTAAGGGGTGGTGCAATTCTTTAAGTCCGGCACCACACAGACAGTAAGTATATATATGCATATAATTTCGTACATAAGAACAATTACCTGTATATAATATATATAATTGTATACAATAATATAATGTGTTATGTACTAGAACCTTGCTGAAAGTGGATCACAATAATGAAAAAGAATTATCAAAATTGGTTTATTAGTTTTTGAGAAAATCGCGGACATACATACATACGGCTCGAATACAGAACCACCTTTTTTTGAAGTCAGTTAAAAAGGAGACGCGCACTTGCCCCCTCCCCCCCCCTAACCCAAGCCATTCGACCACAAACGCCTCAAAACTGTAGTTACCCATAAGGGGACAGTATTTGAGCCGCATTAAGATAAGATATTAAAAATACGTCAATTTATGTCAGGCGCTGACTAATTTGACAGGATTAAACTAATATTAATCTTCTGTCCTTTTCTTAATGAAATAGAAAGATAAAGATGCCTGAACTTAAACTTAGGTGAACAACAGAATTGGCGCCAGTGTCTGATAAGTGGCTGGTTTATCGAGCTGCTTGACTGACTTTAAAAATCCAAGAATCAACACATTTTGAAAATACGCTGCAACTTTTATGTGCATTGATATTTGCTACAATTCTTGTTTCTTTTTATGGATTCGACCAGCATCGTAGTATTTTTTTAGGGTTCCGTACCCAAAGGGTAAAAACGGGACCCTATTACTAAGACTTCGCTGTCTGTCCGTCTGTCCGTCTGTCCGTCTGTCCGTCTGTCCGTCTGTCCGTTTGTCCGTCTGTCCGTCTGTCTGTCTGTCTGTCACCAGGCTGTATCTCAAGAACCGCGATAGCTAGACAGTTGAAATTTTCACAGATGATGTATTTCTGTTGCCGCTATAACAACAAATACTAAAAACAAAGTAAAATAAATATTTAAGGGGGGCTCCCATACAACAAACACGATTTTTTTGCCCTTTTTTGCTCGATATCAAAAATGGCAACAGGTAGGCACTTGAAATATTCACAAAATACTCAGTTGTATTTTAACTTTAATAAGAAATAATAAAATTAAAATAAAATTCATATTTAAGGGGGGCTCCCATACAAAAAACATGTTTTTTTCGGCGTTTTTGCCTTGTGGTACGGAACCCTTCGTGTGCGAGTCCGACTCGCACTTGGCCAGTTTTTTATTTTAAATTTGTGTCGATAAAATTAAAGAGAAGCTTGACTATTATTATCTTTGTAAAATGCATAGACAGGTAGTATGCGATTTAAGATTGCCTATTAATTTACCATAAGATTAAATAAATGAATGTAGGTACTAAGCAAGTAGGTGCTTTTAGCAGTTTTTTTTACAAGCATTCAAAACATCAAACAAGATTGATACCGAAACCCTTCACTCCCAGATAGTTTATAAGTAATAATGTTCAAACTATCATAACATCCCATGAAAGTAGCGTCAAGGGGACAACCCTTTTCCTCGGTCACCTTTTACAACCCTCCCAGGACTCCCGGGACGGGTTAGTAATGGGATGTAGAGAATATGGGTTTTTCCTTTCAATATCACCAGAATCACAAACATCTTTCTCAATTAAGTGTGAAAAAAATATTTATTTTATATTATTACTTTAAAAAAACAAAGTCAGCCACATAGATCCATCTTCTTCCAAACACTTCGAGACTTCTAATGATATTAAGGCCTTTCTTACTTCATCCATGCTAATTTTCCTCACCAAGAACACACATACATACTTATATATATACCATACTTTGATTATACCTCTTGGAGCACACCATTGCATTAATTCATCTGCCTTGCCTTTCCCATCTATGTTTGGGTCGGCTTCTAGTCTAACCGGATGCAGCTGAATACCAGTAGTTTTCCTTTCTACTGCC
The DNA here is from genome assembly GCA_916614155.1 of Mesoligia furuncula. Lineage (NCBI taxonomy): Eukaryota > Metazoa > Arthropoda > Insecta > Lepidoptera > Noctuidae > Mesoligia > Mesoligia furuncula. The sequence goes on along the minus strand of OU744809.1, from coordinate 19,659,029 downwards.
TTTTTTTACTGCCTATCTGTCCTTCACAACCCAGTTACTGGGTAATGCGAGACCCCTTGGTAAGACTGGTTGTCAGACTTCTTAGTTCCTTAGCACGGAGGGGTATAGATTTCCTATCTATTTTAGGAATTGTACACATTTCCTAGGAATTGTACAGAATGACGGATTGCACACACAAATATACCACGAAAGCCTAAAACCATTTAATATTGTATGCACTAGGACTAGCTTCTGCCCGCGACTTCGTCCGCGTGAAATTTCTCGTTCCCACCCCATCACATCGCATCGCCTGCCCGCGCTATCACTTCGTTTTCGCTTTGCGTTCTTTCTGACTTTTTTTTGCGAAACTCACTAAGTAGCCCTATAGCCTTCCATATGAGCTATCAAACACAAAAAGAATTTTTGAAATCCGTCTGGTAGCTCCAGAGATTAGCGCTTTCAAACTAACAAAGTAACAAACAGACTCGTCACCTTTAAACCGTCATCTTTTTAGTGTGAAGCGCGGTCACTGTCGGACTGCAAAGAAAAGAAAGGGAAGCGCGATGACACAACGCTACCTAGCGTTGTGTCATCGCGCTTCTCTTTCTTTTATTTATTGCAAAATATGAAGCAATTATTTTATTACAAAAAGTCTATTGTTTGGACTACAAAATTAAAACATTAGTGATTTAGTAAGTTGCTTGTAGAATAATCTGACAAAAAATCTGAATGATTGTAAGTATGTAGGTATATTAGTATGGTTTTTATTGTAAAAAGAAAGTTTTTAAAGGTATCTTTATGATTTTTTCTATCGTATCAAATTAGTTGTATTATGTTTTAAACACACTATCAACCTGGCATATACCCTGAAGAATATCATATACCTACCTTTCCTGGTATTGTGTACTGTAGTCGATCATATACTTTTATTGTTTCTAAAACTTGCGTTTTTTTGCGCTTAGCTCCGGTAAGCCACTTAAAGCTACATTGTCATAACAAACCATAATGAGCCTATAATGTTCCCACTGCTGGGACACAGGCCTCCTCTCGGTGAGAGGGAGTGGGCAGTAATCCACCACGCGGGCCCAGTGCGGATTGGCAGATGTCACATGTCTTCGAATTTTTGGTTCTAGGACATGCCGGTTTCCTCACGATGTTTTACTTCACCGTTTTGAGAGCAGTGTTGATGAAATAATTTACACAAAGTAAAGCGCCTGTCTGGGTTCGAACCTACGACCTACAACTCGTAAGTCGCGGCCATTACTCCTTGGCCACCACTGCTCTCATAACATACACTCGTGACTATCAGAATTATCATTTAAAAGCGACGAACAAGTGACGAACGACATCTTTTACACCACGACACGAGCTGTTCTTGAATAGTTTGTCAAAGACCACGTGGGAAGACCCTGTTCGCCATTAGTTCTGTTCACCAACCCACTGCCATGACCTACATCAAATGTTCTCTGTCGGGAACCACAAAGACATTAAGTATATAAAACAAGGACATGTATTCGCTCTTACATGCGTAGGCGTCAATTTGCTATGCCATTACGCGTTCATCGTTCAGATAAATATGTAATGAAGGTACAATACATTATGTAGGTTAAGTACCACTGTGGTCACTGGCAGTTGACCACTCTTCACCCTTATCCCTTAGTAATAAAGGTTAAAAAGTGGTCCACCGCCAATGTCCGCGATAGTACAGACGCCAGCACATCAAGCTACTACAATCTGTCAAATTTATTCAATAGATTTTCAACTTTAACGCTACAGCATAAGGTTCAAGGTTGATTGGGAAAATTTGACAGTGTCGGGTAGCTTGATGTGCTGGCGTCTGTACGTACATACGCCCACGTGTTTAGTTTTCTCGGTTACCTATTCAATCTATTTTTGGAACTAATTATTCAGATTTAACATGACATCACGCCTGTATTCCCCAAAGAGTAAGACAGAGATGTACTTAGCTATAATAAATTTCACCAGTTATGTTTAGGTCCCATGTAACAGGGGGCGAACCTGTTACCATTAAACGGGCACAAATTCTGACTCCGGACTGCTGCTGAAAAATGTCTAATGGAAAACCCAATAACACTTTGTCCAACCCTCAAGCGTCATCAGCGTCACGCACTAGTTGTCTGGTATTTTTGCTGAACTGGGCCTTTTTAGGGTTCCATACCCAAAGGGTAAAAACGGGACTCTATTACTAAGGGTCCACTGTCCGTCTGTCTGTCTGTCTGTCCCCAGGCTGTATCTCATGAACCATGATAGCTAGACAGTTGAAATTTTCACAGATGATGTATTTCTGTTGTTTTTTTTTTTTGCTTTTTTTGTACATTAGCGGTTTTGAATAATGTTAGTTACGCGGTATTGGACTATCAACGACGAAATACGAAAAAGAGAATAAAATAAATATTTAAGGGATTCCCATACAACAAACCTGTTTTTTTAACCTGCTTTTAGGCGCAACCGTGTGAGGCACACTTTCCTGCTTATTTCCTACATCGGACTTTACAATGTTTATTTGATTTTTATTTGTTTTTATCTGTATGTATGTCTTTGGGTTACTGTGTCTCTTTTAGTCTATGCTAAATAAATGTATTTTCTTTCTTTCAGCCGGGAATCGAACCAAGGATTTTCCGGATTTTACGACACTGTTATGGCTGTCTTAGGTATTTTAATAGCACACACTATCATAATTACTTTTTGTATGTCTTCTAAGGCTGATCGATGTATAATCATCGATGTAACAATTTTCGCGGAATAGTATTTCGAACTCGTATAGGGAACCCGATTTTTCAATCGTCTAATAACTTTATTCGAGGTTTAATTTATTTTAAAATTTTGACAGTTACTTCATACAAAAACTGTCAAACGTCAATTTTATTCCTCGAATACAAGTTACCTGGCGATTGAAAAATCGGCCCTTAGTAGCTTTATTTAGCAGCATGAGTGCGTGCATGCGTGGGACCATCGTCTCAGGGCCAGTGGCGTAACTAAAGGGTGGCATTGGGGCAAAATGCCACGGGCCCCCAGCCAGAGGGGGCCCCCGGCCCGAGAGGGCCATGAGCACAGGAGGATCCTAACATAAGTTTATAAATGCAACCTTTTTTTTTTGAAAATGTGCAACGAAGGACATCATTCAGGTTTCGAACATTTTGTACCTTTTCCCATTGTTTGTCTAATTTTTTGGATAGGGCCTCATGCTCGGCAGTAGCGTTTGCGACCACTAGACCAACGAAGCTGTCAGGTGTTAAATGTTGTAGGGGAAAATATGAAACCTACGCGGAAGACTTCGCGAAAAAGTGCTAATAAAAAAAAAACTATAACGTTGGTTGAGCTTGTTTACATTGAGGGAGGGCCCCATCCCTTGAATATGCACTATGACCGCTTAACGATTCCTTACTTCGAAACCATGTCAATTCCTGAGCTAATCCAGTCAATCTTGCGTTGATAATTAATTAGCGCCTGACGTAAATTGACGTAGATAATTTTAGTATGCAAGATTTTAATCGCGTCTAAACTTGTATGGAGTAGTGTCAGGCGCTGATATAATTTGTCAGGACTAACCTAAAATGTATCTTCTGTCCTTTTCTAAATGAAATGAAAAAGATGCACTGAACTTAAACTTAGTTTAGTTTGTGAACAAGGGAATCGGCGCCCCTATATACTGGTTTCTCTACCCCAAATACAATACACAAACTGCCTGTTTCTTCAATCCACTTGGCATTCAGCTCAGTACGGCTGTCACAATTACTCGCTAATGGTACATTTAAATGCAAAGACCAGCGGACGCCCCTCCGAATTCGTGCCGCAACTGAACATGACCGAACTGAAGTCGTATTCAAGGAAATATCAGAGAATATCTCTTAATAGCATGCTTAATCTATTGGGATTATTTTTGGGGAACTTTTTATGAGGTGTAAGAAAAACTTGTTCTTTTTAGGGTTCCACACAAACGATGCAATTGGTGCAACGGTGCAATAGATAATTGCTTCATATTTTGCAATAAATTACCAGCGTTGTGTCATCGCGCTTCTCTTTCTTTTCGTCCGATAGTGACCGAAGTTTTCACTTTTTAAAAAACATTCGAACGAGATAACTTTGCTTCATCGATTGTGCATCAAAACATTCTAAGAAGTGCAGTCGTTCAAACTTACCTCAGCATAGCATTGAATTCCCGACAAAGCTTAGATACTCCAGTTCATATCCTTGTTTGCACTTACATAGTTACAATACAAATGACACAGGAAGTTATGAACACCCAGGCTAATAATCTGGCAATTTCAAAGAAATATGAACCTTTAAACAAGCTGTTAAGGTCTAGAATTCTGTGTAAAATAGAGTGTATCACTTCACGTTTTGTGTTTCACAGTTCACGTCTACAGAACTGAATGCGTTCTTGTTTTGGTAATGCCAAACTGTACTTAAGTGTCCTGTGTCGGTACAAACGGGAAATTAGGACAGTGCAAATCCATTTTTACGGTTTAGAACTCGACTAAGCTTTTTGTCATTTCTTCGATGAGCTATAAGCATTGTGGGAAACACCATGATCGCAGGGTGAATGCAAAATACAGGATTTCCTGCACCTTTTTGTTATTTTTTAACCGTCTGGTTTTGAAAATATGAAGTGCAGACAATTCCGTCAACGGTCTTCCCGTTTTCTACGACGTTTGCTAGTACGCCTACGAAAATCATGAAGATATAACATAAGTAAGCGTGTGGCGGCACGAGCTGTTTATACGTCTCCTGGTCCAGCCCAGCAGCAGTAACCAGCAGTCAGCCACAACCCAGTGCTGTACCACATTAGATACATTTGAGCATTACGCAGTGTCACCCCTACTCACTGGAGAATCTTCGCAGACATTTCAAACTCACCGTGAACTATACAGCACGCGGTTCTAATTCACTGGGACTCAACTGGTCCAGGCAAGCATCGCAAGATATACGACTCAGCACACCATCGACCTCACGACAACGGTCTCCGAGGGGGAGAGATGTGGCGACATCTACATCGCCACATGCAAACTACGCATCACACTGACGTCACGCAAAATTCTGCATCGCGCAAGCGAAGTTTACCGCGCAACGAGTAATACAACGCCCTGACATCAATCGCCGGGCAGTAGTCCACCAGACACAACATCCACCTGGTTGAAGAATCCTCCCTTTTCTATAGAGGATGAGAGAAATTTACACCCTTTTCCTTATATCTCTATAACAATAATCCCCATCCTATTTTAGGCCCGGATCACCACAACACCATTCCTTGTTTCGCCGTTTACAAACAATAAAACTTCCGAACTCACAAAAAAGAAAATCAATTTTCATTTCTCCCCAATTTCGTGAAAGGTTTCGTAGTTCCAAGTGGTCCATTTTCGCGACTCCCACGCAATAACTGTCTATGTCCATCATTGTCACATCCGCTCCGAACTTTACAAAGTGAGCGAGGTCAGGAAGTTTAAATAAACCCTCTGGTTTGGTATTTCGGTACTTTATTGGTACTTTAGGTTCTTTCACACCCTTTAACTTTCGATTTGTGTCACAAATAAGTAAAACAGTGTTGAAAGTTGCAGTTGTTAAGAAAGTTGGTGAGAGGTTTTTGTAATGAGTGATTGCATTGAATTAAGATACTTTAAGGAAACATCAACTGAGTGAAGCTGGTCGAACTGTCAAAATCAACTGACAATTCCAACAATCGGTCATCGTTCAATGTTCGACACAAGCGTCAGATGACTTTTGCTCGAGACAGCTTCGCCACAGTATAAAGATCATACAGTATTTCGACTTCATACAAACGGACGAAACGCGAGCTATACCTACGCGCCTCGACCTCGGCATGCGCTCGGCATGCAGATAGTCGCGACTGTGCCGCAGTGACGAACGGACGGTGTGTTGTTTTTTCTAACAATAACCGCGCGATTTTTTCACTAAAAATAAGTTCAAGTACATATTTAATATGACGAGTAGGCTATATTGTGCTACAATAAGATTATACTATGATTGAGATATACGGACTACAATAAGATTAATTCGCAACCTTTTTTGATTGTACCCAGCGATGATTTTGTGGAATATATAGAAAAAATGGAGGAAATATTCCGAACTTCATTTAAAACCAAACATATAAATTGTTACCACGAATACCCTCACCCCTTACTTCCCGTGGGTGTCGTAAAAGGTGACTAAGGATCGTACCGGAGAATGGGCAGCAGCGTTCTCTATGTATTCCACCATCATACCATACTGCGATCGCCAACCCGCCTGCCAAGCGTGGCGATTATGGCAAACCCTCCCAAAATTGGGGGAGGCCTATGTCCAGCAGTGGACGTCTATCGGCTGAAACGACGACGACGATATAAATTGTAAAGTAGCTGCAGGTATCTATAACCAAGTAAAAGATATTCCTTTTTCTCCACCTTGTCCATGTTTCCCACAACAATTTTTAATTAAGCTTTATACATAATATAATGTGGATTTTTTATACTTTAAAATTGAATAATAAAGCATTTCGTACGTCTCAGTCGAGGCGCAAATATTTTTCGGTCGCAAATTTATAAGATTTGTTATTCAAACATAAACATGGATTTTTAATTAAATCTACCAATCAAAAAACAACACGCATTTTTATTAAACACTTCCTATTGAATTCACAAAGTATTTTATTTGTTTATATAAAAAACGTATGTATAAGTATAAAAAAGTATTTATTTTATTATTTATGTATCTACACACAGTAAAATACAATAACAAAACTAAATGGAAACACAAAGTAGGCAAATGTAATTAAAATGCTGGAGGCGGGCAGCCCTATCGCATGTTCACGTGCCGCGCGGCTGTAGGCATTTATTTCAAGGTTACGGCCGAGTTACAATACTGTATGATCTTTATACTGTGGCTTCGCGGAAGGGCACAACACTGTCGTATCGTAAATATTACTTTACTGTTAGGTGTTATAACAGAAATCAATAACAGTTGTTGTAAGTTTTAGTTCAATCATTAAATTTTTTTTTTTTGTTCAAGAAAAGTTGTTGCATTTGTTTTTAATACTTATCACTACATAATATATATAAAAACTTTTTTACAAAAAAAACAGACTTCCAAAAAAACACTATAAAATTAAAAATAACTTTAATTTCGGAAGTCGGTGGCAAAAAACTAAAATACAAATCCAAAGACACCGATTTCCGAAATTAAAGTTATTTTTCACTTTCGCATTTATAATATCAGTAAGGATTTCTAATTTAGTAACCTCTAATTTAATGCAAATTACCTTGTTTATTTCACCATTTCATAACAAACAACATTTCAAAAGAATCACACCGACGTACATAATAATTATTATCATCATTTTTTTTTTACCTCTTATGGGTTTTTTATTTACATAATCTATGCTGATATTTAAAATAATAATAATAATATGTACATTTACAGGGCATCAAAAAATTCGTCCGCATCGCTGTCAACAGGAACAGTGCCCAAAAGGCTGGCAGCATTGCCACGTTGAATGGCAATGCTAATTTTTTGGCCAAGAAATAGGCCAGCCCTCTGGTCACGTGAAGAGTCGACTAACCGCTTAGCGATATCTTGAAAAACCAAGTGGGCACTCGGACCCCATGGCCCTAGTGTTTCAACCCCAAACGGCTCGAACATCCAATCAGGTTGGAATATTTTCGCCGTTTGAGGTTTTCTGCACCTGCAGCAGCTGCTCCAGCACAGGCCACCGTGCTAGGAAGATGAGATGGCGCAAGGGTGTCGACACATGTTGCATCCCACACCAAAGGTCTGCCTAACTTCCAGGGCATTATGGTCATCCCGTCTGGTCTCTTCCCATCGTCGCGTGCCAGGCCGTTGGGTTCTAAAACAGCTGGCACCCCGGCGGTGACAAGAGCACGACGGATGATGTGCTATCCGGCCTGCGCTCCTACTGCAAGATAGGCCATGGTGTCCGAGACAGTCGACAGCTTCACCGCACTGACAGCGATGCGGAGCCCCGCAAGGAGCGCCCAAACGCAGACAGGTAGCGAGCCGGACGGTGGTGTCACCCAGCATAGTGCCTATGTTGGGTGACGGGAGTGCTTGAAGCCAGAGCCCCGACTCCCACTCACCCACAGCCAGCAGGCAGGCACGCTCAGCAGAATTGGTGGACGTATTAGTAAGATTATTCCGTACCAACCTGCAGAGCGGCTCATCCCACTGTCTCTGGGAAGATGGGTTTACGGGCCGATCTGTATCCGGGCAAAATCGTCTGTGTTAAAATACCAACCAATACGACCCAAATCCAATCCCAATCTCGTTGATTATACTTACCTACGTAGTTCAGCGAAAAAAGAAAAAAACGGACTGTTTTCGCCATTTTACGATTCATAATGTTATCCTTTTATGATTCTGCCAAAGTGGCCTTTTTCGGTTTAAAATTCGGTTTTTTAATTAATGACATCTTCTATAAGCGAATGTTGCGATCCTTCTGAACAGTGAAAGAAATTGAAACATGCTCACGCAGGTCGGTGACGCTGAATCGGGTATACTTGGCTCTAGTCGAGTCGGTGACTCTGAATCGTGTATACTCGGCACTGAATCGCTTTTACTTGGCTCCAGTCGTACATTTTCTATCGTGTGTTCATAAACACACACCGTTTTTTTTTTTTTCAAATAGATAAACTCAAACTCAAAGCATTTATTTCAACTAAACCTTGTACAGGCACTTTTGAATTATCAAAATTAAATAGTCTGTCAGTTAGGTCTAAAGTTGAAGCTAGTTGCCCATTCCAAAACGTAGATCTCTATGGAGAATACGGGCAAGAAACTCTACGGACTCAAGATATTACAAAATCCTGGGTACATTATTCTTGTTGCTTCTATGTGAGAACAATTTAAAAAAACCGGGCAAGAGCGAGTCGGACTCGCGCACCGAGGGTTCCGTAACATCCGGGTTTATGCATAAGGTCTATTTTTATGAAATTAAATGTTTTTTAGGGTTCCGTTGCCAAATGGCAAAAAACGGAACCCTTATAGATTCGTCATGTCTGTCTGTCTGTCTGTCTGTCCGTCTGTCTGTCCGTCCGTATGTCACAGCCACTTTTCTCCGAAACTATAAGAACTATACTGTTGAAACTTGGTAAGTAGATGTATTCTGTGAACCGCATTAAGATTTTCACACAAAAATAGAAAAAAAACAATAAATTTTGGGGTTCCCCATACTTAGAACTGAAACTAAAAAAATTTTTTTTCCTCAAACCCATACGTGTGAGGTATCTATGGATAGGTCTTCAAAAATGATATTGAGGTTTCTTATATAATTTTTTTCTAAACTGAATAGTTTGTGCGAGAGACACTTCCAAAGTCGTAAAATGTGTGTCCCCCCCCCCCCCTGTAACTTCTAAAATAAGAGAATGATAAAACTAAAAAAAATATATGATGTACAATACCATGTAAACTTCCACCGAAAATTGGTTTGAACGAGATCTAGTAAGTAGTTTTTTTTTAATACGTCATAGATCGTAAACCGCAATTTACCTTTTATTCAACTAACTCAAATATAAAAAAAAACATTGAATTTCATAAACATAAACCTTATGCATAAACCCGGATGTTACGGAACCCTCGGTGAGCGAGTCCGACTCGCTCTTGCCCGGTTTTTTTATTTTTGAGTTGATTGAATGAATGGTAAATTGTGGTTTACGATTTATGACGTATTAAAAAAAACTACTTACTAGATCTCGTTCAAACCAATTTTCGGTGGTAGTTTACATGGTAATGTACATCATATATTTTTTTTAGTTTTATCATTCTCTTATTTTAGAAGTTACAGGGGGGGGGGGGGGGACACATTTTACCACTTTGGAAGTGTCTCTCGCGCAAACTATTCAGTTTAGAAAAAAATGATATTAGAAACCTCAATATCATTTTTGAAGACCTACCCCTATGGGTGGGGCAAGAGCGAGTCGGACTCGCTCACCGAGGGTTCCGTAACATCCGGGTTTATGCATAAGGTTTATGTTTATGAAATTCAATGTTTTTTTTTATATTTGAGTTAGTTGAATAAAAGGTAAATTGCGGTTTACGATCTATGACGTATTAAAAAAAAACTACTTACTAGATCTCGTTCAAACCAATTTTCGGTGGAAGTTTACATGGTATTGTACATCATATATTTTTTTTAGTTTTACCCCACACGTATGGGTTTGATGAAAAAAAAATTTTGAGGTTCGGTTCTAAGTATGGGGAACCCTAAAATTTATTGTTTTTTTTTCTATTTTGTTGTAAAAATCTTAATGCGGTTCACAGAATACATCTACTTACCAAGTTTCAACAGTATAGTACTTATAGTTTCGGAGAAAAGTGGCTGTGACATACGGACGGACGGACAGACAGACAGACAGATAGACAGACAGACATGACGAATCTATAAGGGTTCCGTTTTTTGCCATTTGGCAACGGAACCCTAAAAAAAAACACAAATGAGGAAACAATTCAAAATATAAGATTAAATTAATACCTAAATAAAAAGATTAAATAGGTGCAGCCTATCCTACAGATTTCAGGCCATAGATAACCTATCTATGGCCTGAAGTCTGCAATGGAAATTACCTTGCAAACGTCCCGCATTAAACGAAACATTTACAATATTTGACATACTTATGTAATAATGAATACCTTGTTACCGTCACTTTATCTTATCATTATACTCGTACAAGTGCAGTGTAAGTACTTATAATAGGTATAGGTACTGCTATTTATTTTATAGCATTGACATTAATTTGGCCAAGTTGTCCTTGTCTGCAAAAACGCTTGTACTATAAACCTGCTAGAATTAATTAACTCTGTATGGCTTATTATGAGCCTGTGTTGTCCCACTGCAGGACAAAGGCCTCCCTTCCCTCTTTCCACTTTTCCCGGTCTACTGCGATTGTAGGCCAATCCTAAAAAGGAGTCCAGCTCATCCCGCCATCTCTCTCTGGGCCTGCCGCGCAGTCGTTTTCTGTCATTGGGGATCCACTGAGTGGTGGCTTTTGCATATTGCTGCTCCGACATGCGACAGATATGGCCAGCCCAGTTCCACTTTAGTCCAGCAGCTGTGCGGCCAGCGTCCGCTATTTGAGTTTTGGAACGAAGTATAGAGTTCTTAATGCGGTCTGTGAGTTTGACACCTAGTATACTTCGTTCCATGTATGGCTTAGTAACCATTTAATAAAATAATCTGGGTGTCAGTGCCCTACCGTAGAGCAGAGGCCTCTTCAAACGACTACAGAGGGACAATTCCCTTACTTTAGGGTTCCGAACCCAAAGCCAAAACGGGACCCTATTAAGTACCTACTAAGACTCCGCTGTCTGTCTGTCTGTCTGTCACCAGGCTGTATCTCATGAACCGTGATAGCTAGACAGTTGAAATTTTCACAGATGATGTATTTCTGTTGCCGCTATAACAACAAATACTAAAAACAGAATAAAATAAATATTTAAAGGGGCTCCCATACAACAAACGTGTTTTTTTTTCGGCGTTTTTGCCTTGTACGGAACCCTTTGTGTGCGAGTCCCACTCGCACTTGGCTAGTTTTTTATGAACGCTCGTATTCTAATCAGTCTCAATCTGTAAAAAAACAATAAATTTACCAGATTTTGGACATTGATTGTCGCTGAAATGAGATTAAGCGACTTGAATTTGAACATTTTTGTACGAGAATTGGCCTTCTGTGGGCCTAAAAATGCCACTTTGGCAGAATCTTATAAGAATAACATTATGAATCATAATGGACAGTTAACTGTTATGTTAATCGTATTAAATCCCATTGGTGAAGTAATTTTCAGTTATTTTTTTTGTCTGTGCTAAAATACCAATCAATCCAATCCAAATCCAATCCCGATCTCTTTGATTATATCTACGTAGTGCAGCGAAAAAAAGAAAAACACGGACTGTCTTCGCCATATAATAATTCATAAATGTTATTCTTTTATGATTCTGCCAAAGTGGCCTTTTTAGGCCCCCTGATCAGCATGCTGTTCATGTAGCGGCGGGATGAATGATGAAAAAGATAAACTTTGAAACTGTGTACATACTTTTGCCGCAATCACTTAGTCTGATGAGCAGATAGTAGTATATAATTATGTCACGGCTAATATCCGAAGTGCGGCTACACCTAGTTTTAGCCGGCCGAAGTGCGGCTAAACCTAGATTTAGCCGGGTACAACTAAGTGTAGCCGGCCACATGCGGTTCGTGTATACTTCGGGAGGCGACGTAGGATCCAAGAGCGACCGAAGGGACCGAAAACCCCGAGGTTCGGTTTTGTTAGGTTACTTTAAACCCTTTTCACAGAAATAGGGGCCACACGAAGCGGGGCTCCGTCGACGTAGGATGCAAGAGCGAGCGAAGTGCACCCCGAGGTTATAGGTTCGGTTAAAACTTTTAGTTTTAGCCGAGGGTTTAGCCGCACATCGGCCATTAGCCGTAACATATATCAAATGCTTGAGAACGAGGAATAAAGGGGTACATATAGAAATAATTCGCGTAAAATTGATATTTATTAGACACATTTCTTTGGGCTGAGAGTCAACCCGAATATAATAGGGAAAGACTTGGTGAAGAAGAAGTTGATAAAAAACTACGCTATTATTTAGTTGAGGTTCCTATGGCCACCTTCAGGCTGCATCATCAAACCAGCTCCAAGAAAAAATATATCATATGTTTGAGTTGTCACACTTGTCACCGAAGTTTTATAGTTATTTATTTATTTAATAGTTCAAGCACATAAATGTACAAAGGCGGACTTAATGCCGAAGGCATTTTCTACCAGTCAACCTTTGGACAGAGTAAATACAAATGAGTAGGAGTAGGATGTCTTCATACAAACGCACCAGCCCCGGATCTATCTAATCTAACATTGAAGGGAGGGGCGCCACTATCAAAGTTTTGCCCCGGTTCGAAAAAATCGTAGATCCGGGGCTGAAACGCACCGAATACGGTTTGTATGTGAGCGCGCTCGTACGTATGCGTCGTCCCACGCACACACTGACAAAATTTATCACCGCTAAAGGTGCGCCATTCCAGAGTACTAGGCAGTGGCTACGCCGTACGTAATACCACCCGCGCCCGCGCACGCTCCGCCGCTGCCCTGCTGCTCGTAATAATTTGTACGTGTACCTACCTACTTCCTTTAACAATTTCATAATCATTTTAATTTATTTGAATAAATACATGATTCATTAAAACTACGTTTTAATCACTACATAGTATAAAACAACGTTGCTTCCCGCTGTCTGTCTGTCTGTCCCTATGTAGGTATGCTTAGATCTTTGAAATTACGCAACGGATTTTGATGCGGTTTTTTAATAGATAGATTGATTTAAGAGGATGGTTTATATGTAAAATACATGCATATTGTAGTAGAGAAAAGCCGAGAAATTTAAAGATTTGTAATGTGATGTCGTAACAAATATATTTTTTAACCGACTTCAAAAAAAGGAGGAGGTTTCTCAATTCGACCGTATATATATATTTTTTTTTAATGTTTGTTCGCGGATAACTTCGTCGTTTATGAACCGATTTTGATTATTCTTTTTTTGTTGGAAAGGAGATATGCCAAGGGTGGTCCCATTATAAGGAAACCAGGATCTGATGATGGCATCCCAGTGAAATCGAGGGGAACATTCGAAAATCGTAGGAGCGACTAGTGCGTTTGTTATGTTTTTCATTAAGTATTTTAAAGCACTACAATTTAATGAAGGTGTGGAGTCGATCTGATGATGGAGCCGAAAGACAGTCGAGGGGACTCCTCAACGATTTACAGCAGTTTCCTTGTGTTTGGGCTTGATTAATTTGTATTGATGTGAACTTTACACCTAGATAGGTTGTGACTGTCATTAAGGGTCTGATGATGAAGACGAAGAGCAGTTAAAGGAACTACTCAACAGTTTACAGTAGCTACCTTGTGTATGTTCACCGATTACTCGAAGACGGCTGGACCGATTCCAAAAGTTCTTTTTTTATTTGAAAGGGTATACTCTCGAGGTGGTCTCATTATCATCAAGTTGGAATCTCATGAGAGGATCCCATGGAAATCGAGGGTAACCCTCAAATTTTATAGGCAAACCTGTAGAGGTTTGGGTATTTTTTAAAGTAACTTGAGCATTTGCTCTCGAAAATCATCATTTGGTAAAGTGGAGTTGATAATGAAGACCACAGATGGCCATCGGAACAACTCAATGACAAATATTTCACGGGTTGCGATTCGATTACTTTAATATGGTTGCTAAGCAATTTATGCTCGTCACAATGCGTATGATGAGTGATTGTTGAGGAGTTCTCCTGGTTCTTACCGGGAGAACTCCTCAACAATTAACGTCCCAGGATCGGGAAAAGCAATAGTTTGTAAAAGGTGATGAACAGTTGGCATTAGGCTATTGTAACTTAGATAAATTACAAAGTGACCCACTAAAAAGTGAAAAATAAAACCATTTTTACAAAAAAAAACAACCGACTTCCAAAAAAAAAAACACTACAAATTGAAAAATAACTTTAATTTCGGAAATCGGTGTCAATAAACGAAAATGCGGAACCAAAGACACCGACTTCCGAAATTAAAGTTATTTTTCAATTTGTAGTGTTTTTTTTTGGAAGTCGGTTGTTTTTTTTTTTTGTAAAAATGTTTTTTGTGCTAGTCTGTGGTAGGTATTCGACGTCGGCAGATGCGATCTCGGTCTAATTTGGCTGTAACACTATTTTTCGAAAATGTTCTCCACTAACTTTTTAGACCTTGGTATCCTGCTTATGCGTATGAAGTTTTATTAAAATCGGTTCACTCATTTCGAAAAATAAGGGCTTGAAAGTTTGTATGAAATGCCGTTCGGCGTAAACGCTCTTAAGAGTGAACCGATTTTAATGAAACTTCATACCCATAAGCAGGATACAAAGGTCTAAAAAGTTAGTAGAAAACATTTTCAAAATGTCTTATTTAAAAAAAGATAAGTGGAAATCTCTGTTTCTAATAATTGAAAATTTAAAATCGGTCTAATTTGGCTGTGACACTGTTTTTTGAAAATGTTTTCTACTAAATTTTTAGACCTTTGTATCCTGCTTATACATGTGAAGTTTCATTAAAATCGGTTCATTCATTTCGAAAAATAAGGGCTTGAAAGTTTGTATGAAATGCCGTTCGGCGTAAACGCTCTTAAGTATGCCAAGTTTCAGCTCAATCGGATGCAAGGAACTGCTTGAAAAATGGATGACAAAGTAAACGGAAACAAATACGAACGAAGAAAGATAATTATAGTTAACGGTGGTTTCAAACTAGCCGCGTAAATGTTTCTATTTTAATATGCAAGAGAAGAAAGGCGTAGGTAGGTACCTACCTAAGTTTATGTTTGTGTGTATTGCAGTATTAACAAATCCTGCATGATATTTGTTTGTCATGAATCCTCCTTGAAGTTGATATTCAACCTCATTTTTAGGGTTCCGTTGCCAAATGGCAAAAAACGGAACCCTTATAGATTCGTCATGTCTGTCTGTCTGTCTGTCTGTCTGTCCGTCTGTCTGTCTGTCTGTCCGTCCGTATGTCACAGCCACTTTTCTCCGAAACTATAAGAACTGTACTGTTGAAACTTGATAAGTAGATGTATTCTGTGAACCGCATTAAGATTTTCACACAAAAATAGAAAAAAAACAATAAATTTTGGGGTTCCCCATACTTAGAACTGAAACTAAAAAAATTTTTTTTTCGTCAAACCCATACGTGTGAGGTATCTATGGATAGGACTTCAAATATGATATTGAGGTTTCTAATATCATTTTTTTCTAAACTGAATAGTTTGCGCGAGAGACACTTCCAAAGTCGTAAAATGTGTCTCCCCCCCCCTGTAACTTCTAAAATAAGAGAATGATAAAACTAAAAAAAATATATGATGTACAATACCATGTAAACTTCCACCGAAAATTGGTTTAAACGAGATCTAGTAAGTAGTTTTTTTTTAATACGTCATAAATCGTAAACCGCAATTTACCTTTTATTCAACCAACTCAAGTATAAAAAAATAAAAATAAACATTTAATTTCATAAACATAAACCTTATGCATAAACCCGGATGTTACGGAACCCTCGGTGAGCGAGTCCGACTCGCTCTTGCCCGGTTTTTTAATACATAGCCTAACCAGAAATTTCTATCAACGCTGAGGTATTAACAAATCCTGCGCATGATATTTACCATAACCATAATCAGCCTATAATGTTCCCACTGCTGGGACACAGGCCTCCTCTCGGTGAGAGGGAGTGGGCCGTAATCCACCACGCGGGCCCAGTGCGGATTGGCAGATGTCACATGTCTTCGAATTTTTGGTTCTAGGACATGCCGGTTTCCTCACGATGTTTTCCTTCACCGTTTTGAGAGCAGGGTGATGAAATAATTTACACAAAGTAAAGCTCCTGTCTGGGTTCGAACCTACGACCTACAACTCGTAAGTCGCGGCCGTTACCACTTGGCCACCACTGCTCCATGCTGTTGCATGCTGCATGCTGCATGATATTTGTTTGTCATCAATCCTCCTTGAAGTTGATATTCAACCTCATTTTTAATTCATGGCCTAACTAGAAACTTCTGGTTAGGCCATGTATTTTAAATGAGTTTGAATATCAACTTCAAGGAGGATTCATGACAAACAAATATCATGCAGGATTTGTTAATACATAGGTACTGCAATAAGTAAGTAAGTATGCCATTTGTTTTATTGTTTCTTTTTTGTAGTAACTTGTTTTTTTCTTAACTTATTTTTTTCTATGGTTTACAATAAAAAAAAATATTTAAAACTAGCTGCGCCCCGGGGTTATAATCGCGTAAATATCGATCCCGTGGGAATATCGGGATATAAAAAGTAGCCTATATGTTAATCCAGCACGCGTAGCATGAGCACTGGTTTGTCGACGGAAGAGTAGACAAAGATGACGTTTCGTGTAGACAGTACGACGGCAACAAAGTAGAAAGAGTCAACTGCACTTTTTACGAAATTCACTCTTTTACCTAATTCGACTCAGAATTCTTTGTTTTGTAATACGATTTTTTTTTTTTGATTCTTTATTTTTACTGATATTAAGTCACATTATAAAGAGGGGTCCATGGCCAAATAATAACAGCCGCACAAGTTGATTGATCTGATTAAGCTACGCTTGCCGCGGTTGGTCCGTGGATGGGTGACCATCTTTATATACGAGACCCCTCCGTGCCTTGGAAAGCACGTTAAGCCATTGGAATTTTGGGAATTTGGTTTTTTTTTTCGTGGGATTTTTTTAGATAACCGTATATACTTTGTGGCCGTCGAGTAGAAAGTTTTCTACTGTCTTTAGCGATTACAAAATCTCTTCAATACCTTAGACAACTGACAGTTGTCAGTGTGATTTTGATGTTTGAGATAGAAAACTTTCTTCTGAAATAGTCTACCTATAAAAGGACCTAGACAAAGATCGTTGGAAACGAAAGACAAAATGACAGATTGTAGAAAAATTTCTAGGCGGTATGTCAAACATGAAGAAAAGAAATGTCACTTTGTATAGAAAGCAATGTGTCTATTCTTCGTAGAGATAGAAGTGTTCATGCTACGCGTGCAGGGTGTCAGCTACCTACATACAAAATTTTATCGAAATAACAAACATAAACACACACACACACAAACTTTCGCCTTTATACATTAGTGTGATTTAGCTTGTAATAAACAAGCATCACCAAATGCAGCCACGAGTATTCAAACCAGAGCATTAAAGACACAGATAAAAGGTGCAGCTCACTCTATTTATATCTTAGTGAGAGTTGAACGCGAATAATGTCACAAGAGCCATTGCAGTATTTACCTCCAGAAAAATGGTGCGAGCTTCAGAGTGCCTTCAAGAAGGACTGGCCGAGAGGAGTTTCAGGGTTCGCGGTACTGGCCATGCAGAAACAGTGGGTGGACCGAGGGATTGAGTATGATTTTAAAGTTTATTGCCCTTTTGGTGACGTGCACAATGGATTCGTTGCTGTGAATGAAAAGGTAGGTAATCAAACTTTTTATTACTAACGATCATTTAAAAACCAGCTTAGAAAGTAGGTACAACGATAAAGTAGACGAGTAAATGGTGAGGTAATGTAAATTATCTGTGTTGTGAATTAAAGTACAAAATAATTATTTAAAATGTCTATTTAACGTTTAGTTATTGTAGGTAGGCACCTACCTACTTAGTTTGTTTTAAATTCTGTTAGTAACAGGTTTTGCATGTTTACACCTGGATATGAGAGAGGGAAAGGGGTGAAAGGATGGGAGGTCCTCTAAAGGTACCTACTCGTATCTTCATGCTTAAAAGTTATTTACAATGTACCTATTTGTTGAAAACCTGTTGATTACGAAATAAACTGTTATTATAATTAACATAAAATTTGGGTAACACTGTAACGATTTGTTTACCTAAATTGTGTACCTAATACCGGGTTTAAGTGTTAGCTAAGTATGTAGGTACCGTACCAACCTACCCATAGTTACCAAACGCGATTATGTCTGAAAGAGAGTAGGTACCTAATCTTAAGATGATTACGATTTAATAAGCAGTATCCACCAGCTGATTACAGGAAACTAATAAATTAATAATATGTATTATATAAAAAATAAGCACGTAGTAAACACGATTATAAGTAAACTGCCATCTAGCGGTATTATTGCAAACAAATCTCCAAGCAAACTTTCTAAGCAGCACACAGATAGAGCTAGTGTTCGACCAAAATATCTTTGTACTTTGGACCTCATTACGTTCAGGTCCTATGTAATAGGTAGCAACACTATTGCTACCGGGCGGGCTGCTACATTATGCCTTTGATAAATAATTTAAACACGGTGGACTTTCCGCAAATCCTTTGAACTAGGAATAATTAGTTATGTTATTTTCAAAATAAAACAAAGTTATACCATATTTAAGTAACTCAAGATCGGCTGGACTGATTTTTATTATATTTGATTTGTTGGATTTGTCTCCGCCCCAAACAGAACATGGGAAAAATTCACAAAAAAAAATTGAGATTGAAGATTTATTTTCCCATACATTTTGTATGGCACGGCTCTTTTGGTAGGTAGGTACGAACTTCGCCAGGTCAACCAGTTTTCAATAAATAGGTATGAAAACTTTCATGGCATGCCGCCATGAAATAAATAAATGATTTGATTACAAGTGCTTTTCTGTTTCAGACTGCTTTTTACGAAGTGGTCATTCAATGCCCAAGCAATGACGTCACAAACCTCGGAACTGCACTGAAAAAAACAAAAATTATTGATTGGAAAAGATCAATCATAGTGCCATTTGTCCCGTACAACATAATTGAATTAATTAAGACAATTTTACAAGACATTAACATGGAGATAGAGCTGATATCACCTTCAGCAAAATTTATATTGGACACAAAAACACCATATCAAGATGTTAAGTAAGTTTATTTATTGTTTAAAGTGCATTTCAAATAAACTTGCGATAAAGTTTGTTCACCTCCTTCTACTAATGTATCCCAATATTTCCAAACCATACGAAAAAAATGGCAGTGTCGGTAACACGATCAAAACATTGACTTACCTACTCCGTGTTTGGTATTATGAAACTCAACCGATGCAATGTTAGCGACAGTTTTGTATGACGAACGATATCTATCGTAAGTTATTTGGACTTTTTGGTACAGGGTGATTGAATGACATTTATCGCAAGTTTATTTGAAATACACTTTAGTGACGAACATCCACGACACGTTTAGCCAAAGTGGTGGGCAGATAGCATGGTTGGCGGAGTTGCTAAGCAATCAGTTTCTAAGCTTTATTTATTTAGTTATATTGTTAGGGAAAACAAACAGTTGTACATTATATATTACATCTAAGATTACATTGGAAGTGGGTAAATGTAGAATCCACAACGTTTCCACAGATTACCTAGGTTAATGATACCTACAGTGAAGACATAATATTCAAGTTACAGAAACACAAAGAAGAAGATAGTAAGAGAATAAAGAGGCTGTACTTATTTTAAGCTAAAACAAATACTTAGTACTATATACAATTATTACGAAAACGAACAAAAAGAAAAGACACTAAACATCACGCAAATGTAGACTATTCAATAAATATTTCTTAATTCGCTTTAGCGAATAATTATCCAGATTACTATTATTTGTACTAACAAACTATGGAACTTGATTCTGAAATAAATGTTTATTATTATTATTATTAGTCCAGAGGAAGAAAAGAAGCGGATATATCCAGATTAGTCCAGAGTATTCCAGTAGAAGGGTTCCGTACCACAAAGCAAAAAACGCCGAAAAAGAACGTTTCCTGTATGGAGACCCCCTTTCATTACTAATTTATTTAATTTTTATTATTTTATCTATTACATTTCATGAGATACAGCCCGCTGACAGGCAGACGGACGTACGGACGGACGGACAGCGGAGGCTGACTACGGAACTCTAAAAAGCGAGTAGGAACCCACGGTGAAATAGCGATAATGACAAGCAATTTTCAAACAAATTCCTGTTCCACATACTTACCGGGCATTACCTTTTCGAACTGTAATTTTCATAAAAAAAAATTAGATTCGACTGGCAGAAAAATTGTCTGGTGCAAGTCAAAATTCACCATAATATGCCTAACATATTTATTCCTTGACTGTACCAACATACAAAAATATTTATGCATTATAGATACATCTGAGTGTGGGACAAAGTTTTTTTAATGAAAAAACCTACGTATTAATAAACGGTTGCTATTTCAGATTTCAAAGAATAATAGGCATAACGGTTTTTTATTGTTATATTACGACTCTTACGTCTCTTAATATCATTTTATGATCGTATTACGTACATGTCTTCATACATACATACTCAAGTCACAGTTAAACAGAATTAGCATAATGTAAAGCGTATGTTTATGTATGTAAATAACATGTTCGGCTGGAGTTATGGCCATATTATACGGCTAGAGATATCTAATGGCCGATATGGCTACCTAATTTTTTTTTAGAACTGCTTTGTCTGTTACATATTATAAGCTACTGTCAAAGTTGCATTGTCCTACTTTGTCGGAAGTTATGTTATTAACTTCAAGGCGTTCGTGGTGCGCGTGCCGAATTGTTATCTGCCCGTCGTCATGGAAGAAGACTTCTAGCCGCAGGACGTGCAGAACAAGCTAGTGAACTGAAGTTCTATTTTATTATAATAAAAATATGTATGTTAAGGTATTTATCTATGGGCCTGCGTCGCCTGAAATAAATGAATAAATAAATTAATTAATTTTATAGTTTTGTCCATGCATACTTATTTTTACAGGTTTGATTTAATTATTTTAAAATTACAAATAACCGTATATCTATAACTAGGATTTTTTTTTTTTGGGTTGGAAATCATCAAATGACCCCTCCCGCTCTGGGCGGAGCGGAAGGGAGTGTCAGACTCTTACTGACTAAAACCCACCCATGTTCCTTCAGTTGCCTGTGCCAGGGGCCACGGTATCTCTTTCGAACAACCCGCGACCCTGGCGGGCATCGGCCCTAGCGGACCCCGTCAGTTGATAGCTAGGATCTGCCCGCGACTTCGTCTGCGTGAAATTTCTTGTTCCCTCGGGCGATACGATACGACCGATGGGGTGGGTCATCGGTCATATCGCATCGCGTGCCTGCGGTATTCTATGTTATGAGTTTGGTGTCCGCACTTAGTCCTTCAATGGACCATTGTGCGTGCTGCCCGCGGTATTACTTCGTTTTCGCTTAGCGTTCTCTCCACAGATATAGATATACCTAGATAACGCAAGAGTAACTACTTCGCGTGCCAAAAATTGCACCAACTTATGATTACAAATCGTAAGCCGCCCCTTTCGCGCTCAGTCCTTTGTACTGCTGGCTGGGTAAGTGTGAGCGAGAGCGCGAGCTTGTGACGTCATAGTAGGTAGTCAAAAATATGGCACGCTTGGTTTTCATACAGTTCGTGATACTTGCGTTATCTAGATATATCTATATCTGTGGTTCTCTCTGACTTTTTTCCTTTTTTTTCTTGTCTCTGGTCTTAGCGTGATATTCGGTGACCTATTTGCCTTCCTCAAGAATAGGGCTACCAAAATGTAAAAAGATTTTTTCAAATTTGACAGGCAGTTTCAGAGATTTGCACGTTCAAACAAACAAACTTCAAACTTCAGCTTAAATATAGTAGATATATATTCTATATGTAAAAGGCATCCCCTGCTATCTTTTTTAATATAGAAGATGGATGCTTTTTTGCTATCATCGTCAATCATCATCATCATTTCACACAAAAGACATCTAAAACTGGGCATAAGCCTCCCGCAAGGATACTACAACTGCTCCTGCGTTGTTCACATCCATCGAAATCCTGCGACATCAACTCGTTTGTCAGCAGTTCCCTAGTTTTTTTTTCCCTTCTCATTTTGCGCCTTCTGTAATTACAAGACTATTGTATTCCACAAAAGCATACTTACTTAACTACAAATTAACTTTGTTTCTTTACAGTCTACCAGCGGATGTTACCTTCAAGCTTCTAACAAGCAAATACCTGGACATTGTCGACTCCACATGGCCGCACCGTTACCCCTCATCATCTACGTACTTCGAACTCCTCATAGACAACAAATATGGCCACGGCCTCTTCCTGAACAATACCTTAATCTGCTGGCTCTTTATTAACGAATCAGGGAACTTATTACATATGTACACAGTCAAGGTCAGTTAATATTTACTTTATGAAGTACCTATTACTTAAGTCGTTACGGGTCGTCAGATGCCCGAAAGTCTGACAACCAGTCTTACTAAGGGGTATCGTATTACCCAGTAAAGGATTTTGGAGGTCAGATAGGCAGTCGCTTCATTTAAAATACTGGTATTCAGCTGCTTCCGGTTAGAATGGAAACCAACGCCAACATAAAAAAATTCAGTTAATTTTTTTTAAGGATTGTTTACCTGATAATTTTAGCACCTTATAGTTCCCAAATTATTTAATTTATTATTGTTCATTGAGTCGTTAATCCCTTAAGTTCTGAGCTACACAATTACTGACAAAATGCGTATTGACTGAAAAGGTCCACTCAAACCTTTGAGGTTCTTTCCTCAAAAGACCATCTCAGAAACTAATCAGCATGGTCCTCACATGATCTGACCAAGATTATGGACTTTAAAAGAGACTGTGACCACTGAATTTGTTTCTGTCTTTTTCTCAGAGTAGTCGTATAAGAAATTTTTTACCGGGCCCAACTAGTTTTAAAACAAAATTTATATATTTGACTTGAATGGTGCTTTTTTAAACAATTTACATAAATAAATATGATTTCAGGAACATAGACAGAAAGGGTATGCAGAGCTACTCCTGAAATTGGTCAGTAACGTTCTGATAGAAGATGGTAAGATAGTGATTGCCTACTGCTTGGAAGATAATTATAACGCTTGTAAGTTGTACAAGAAAGCTGGATTTGTAAGATCGCAAGGTGTAGCCTGGTGTTATTTGCGTAGTACAATAAATTGAATGCGTTGCAATGTCTTGACGTTTCATTTTATTTCGTCATCTTCACCAGCATCATTCTCCTGTCCTTATTTTATTTCTTGAAAATATTTTTCTAATATATGTCGGCGCGTGAGGCAGTTGGCGCTGTTTGTTTTGAAGTTTCGAGCTGTCAGAACACGATGACCGATGTCACTCGGTTTTGACGCTTAAGTCTGTTTAAGCAATAGAGCTTAGTTCGGAAATCGCCTCTTTCGAATACGAAGCGAATCGCTTGAGTGAGCTCGCGACTGGGCTGGCAACACTGGTTTTGGTATTACTTAGTTTGGCAACACTGGTTTTGGAGGGAACTGAGGAAAGTTAGCGAACAGAACGACTAAACGAGACACACGTGCTTTCCCGGAGTTTTCCGGGATGGGAGGAGTTTTATGATGGAAATTGGAAAAGAGGAGCAGTGAGAACTCCGCTAGAAGAGAGAGAATCCTTGAGGGACAGCGAACGGAGGTCAACTTGGTTAGCCAGCCCGGTAACGATCTCGCTGCGTATCTGGATGTGTCGTGTACCTCCAGAGTGTGATGATTAGCGAGTGTGATTCATTGTACGTAAATTATAATCTGATTTGTACTACAAACGGTTATTCTATTGCGCAATAACCAACTCTACCCATACACGCCCATCACGGTATTTGAAATATGGCTGATGATGACGAGACACTAATAAATGATTTATGATTTATGACACACTATACCTTCTCCGTCATATATATAAACTTGCGCACTTTCCTGTTTCTTGCAAAATATAACATAGATGGACAGATAAATTAGGTGATAGATCGATTAGCGCGCCGCACAATGATTGTTGATGTTACCTTTCCACATGACGGGAACTTCGTGAAAGCTGAGAAAGAGAAACAAATTAAATGTCTCGACTTAGTACACGAGGTTGTTGACATATGGAATATGACCTCGGCTATCATTGTGCCGATTGTCGTATCGGCCAATGGCCTGATGGCCGAAAGCCTCGATCAACATCTATCGAGGCTTTCGTTAGGCGGTTGGTCACGGGCCTGATTCAGAAGGCAGAACTCCTTGATACGGCTCGCATTGTGAGGAGGTCTCTGGAGCCCTGTCTCTGGAGTCCCTGTCTCTGGAGCCCTAACCACCGGTAGCTAGGACCCTGCTCCCGACACCGGTGGATCACTATTTTTTAATGTTTTTTATACTTATTTTTATATTTTAAGAAATATTTAGAAATATAAAAAAATAAGTTAACTAAATAAATAAACAAAATATTAATAACAATTGCACCAAATTATAACAGTATCAGTATAGGATTGATTTCCTTTTGTTTTTTTTTTATTGTTCCGGCTCTATGGTCTTGATTCACAAAAGTATACTTATAAGGCCTAAATGAAAACATCAAGGCAAAGTAACAATTTCCAATTATATGTACCCGATCATGGTCGAAGATGCTCGCGATCGCGGTCGCTATCGCGATACCTCGATGTCTATACTCGCTATTCTACATGGATGGCGGAAAGCCTAATTATTCAGTCCATCTGTTTGTGCTGTACTCTACCTATGCCAGAAGAACAAGTTGAACCGATTTTACCAATCACGAACCAGATGGATGTCTGTGTGGTGCCGGACTTAAAGAATAGCACCATCCCATACTTCCCATGGGTGTCGTAAAAGGCGACTAAGGGGCGTACCGGAGAATGGGCAGCAGCGTTCTCTATGCATTCCACCACCATACCATACTACGATCGCCAACCCGCCTGCCAAGCGTGGTGATTATGGCAAACCCCCCCTTTTAGGGGAGGCCTATGTCCAGCAGTGGACGTCTTTCGGCTGAAATGATGAACCAGATGGATGCTTGTCGTCGACCGCGATGTAAAATCAAAATATTTTCTTGTCACGTAAGCGTAGGTTGTTCGAGGTAAACCCCCAAACAGCCTGCGGTGTATTGGAGTGAGATATCCTTCGGTATGTGCGTGCGTGTCTATTAGCAAGCATTTGTTCTACATCGAGGTCAAGCTAAAACCGCGAACGCGAGGTATCGCAGTGAAGCATCTTCGCCATGTAAGTAATTCATTTATTATAATTGTAATTTATTCACTAACTCCTCTATGTAATACCTACAAGCTTGACTTAGTTTAGGTGTTACAGAATTCCATAATTCTTTAAGACAGCGTACAAACTCTAAACTAAGATTTAAATTGTTATTAGATTAAGAAATTGTTGTACCTACCTTGATGGAAATGAATATTTTATTATTATTTACTAGCACTTTGCCCGTGACTTCGTCCGCGTGGGTCTCGTACTTTCCTCAAAAAAATTAAACACCCTCTCCACCTCCCCTTGAAAGGTAGTTTTCGAAAATTTATATTTACGATCTTTATAATAAATGATAAATTATTTATTTTCTGTAAGTAAGTTTGTACTAACACTTTTACACGTCAATTATATTTTTTTAAACTAGATGAGGTCGGCGTTTCCTATCTGACTATTCTGAGAAGAAAGGCCGAAACAAACTCAGAGGCCACAGTCTCTTTTAAAGTCCAGACAGAATCTTGGTCAGATCGTGTGAAGACCTACATGGTCTTCACACAATCTGACCATAATGCCTGCGCTATAACTTCAGTTTTCGCTTAGTGAAAACCTCTGACTTTTTTTTCTTTTTGCTCAACTCCTAAGGGTCCTAGCGTGATGATTAACAGCCTATAGCCTTCCTCAAGAATTGGGCTATCAAATGCAAAAAGATTTTTATAAATCCGACCGATACTTCCAGAGATTAGAGCTTTCAAACAAACAAACTCTTCAGCTTTATTATTAGTATTATTTTAATAAAAATATGATATCTCCTAAGATATTAATTGAAATCAAATGATGTCAAGGGCAATTTTGTTTGAAATTAAATACTTATGATGAATAACGTATTTATTTGGATAAGGATTAATATCATGTCCATAAAAACACCTTCGCAAATAATGCATTATTTTAGAACAAATTTGATTACCATAAAAAAGGTTATAGTGAGTCAACCTTAAAAGATAGACATATTGTTATGCTCTCACGGACTTTTTTTTTTGAACTTTTAAAGGGGAACAATTCTGTCATACATGATTTTTGCGTAACTTTAACCGTTTATGCAGCCTACGCAACGGAAGCTCGCAAAAGTAAACTTTTCCCGCATTTGCAACATTTTTCTTTGATGCTCCGCTCCTATTGGTTATAGCGTACAGCCGAACTTCGGTCGGGCGTAAGTTGGGCGGCAATTCGGCGGCAACGTATTCACAACGTATTGTAGAGCACACATTATACGCGACCGAAGTTCGGTTCGATTGCCGAAGAAGATCCGGGGCGGAGAGCAGCGAGACGCAGGCATGCTCGCGCCCCGCGTGAGCGCAACTGAATTTCTGCCGCGTAAGTTCGGCACTTATGGTGTGTCATATCAGCCGAATACGTCGGAACGTAAAATCAGCCGCGGAACTTCGGTCGCGTACCTTCGGCATAGTGTGTTTGGACCCTAAGAGTAACAAACACATCGAGCTGTAGAAAGAGACTGATTCTCAGATATGAATAACAGGGATGAAGCTCGAAAAAGCCTAACTTTTTTTAAACCCATTGTTTACGGCCGGGTACCTACTGTAATAGTTTCACGACCATAGTCCTGTAAAGTGGACCCTACCTAATCGAGGGCAGGCCACAAATGTCCGCTACTTAACAAGGGTCCTCCCTATAGACCACAATGAACAATTTTAGGAGAATGTCTACGCCTTAACTCGGCCGGCAGGCAGTTTGAAGACCACAGGAATAGTTTGGAATGAAGGTAAATTATAAATATGAGAGGTGTTTAAATAAAAATGTACAATCCCTTTAGTTACAGTATTCACTACTCGCCACTAGATGTCGTTAAGTGTCACAATACACAAAAGTAATTTAAAAAAAAAAAAAAAAAACATACAAACATCCGAACATAGTACCTCCTCCTTTTTGTGAAGTCGGTAAAAATGCAAAAAAGCGTATGTTTGCTTATGTCGCACACTTTGCGACTAGTCTAGAAATATAGTTAAGGGCAGAAAAATTAAAACTGTTTTGGCCCTTGGAACATACTGAAAAAATCATTATGGCCCTAAGGCTTCAAAGTTTGGAGGCCCCTGAGTTAGAGGATTGTAGATTTCTACGTAGTAATATGTAAAGAGACTTGACTAAGAAACATAAAGACTTGATTAGGAAACATTCGCGATCTAACGTGTAAGATATTTTTTCCTCAATAATAACATCATATGTCTAGCCTTTTCCCAACTATGTTGGGGTCGGCTTCCAGTTTAACAGGACCAGTGTTTTACATGGAGCGACTGCCTATCTGACCTCCACAACCCAATTACTGGGTAATACAATATCCATTGGTAAAACTGGTTGTCAGAATTTGGGCTTCTGACTTCCCGTAACGACTGTCAAAGGTCCACGAATGACAGCCGGGAGCAACGGCTTAACGTGCTTTCCGAGGCACGGAGGGGTCACGGTATGTAAAGATCCACAGACCAACCGCGGTAAGCGTAGCTTAACCTGATCGATCGACCTGTGCGGCTGTTATTATTTAGTTACGGGCCCTTCAACAATAATAACAACCAGTAAAAATAATTGCATCGTTTGGTCTAGGGTCGCAAGGGCCACTGCTGAACGTCTTGGTCTTGGGTTCGGTTCCCAGGTCGGGCAGTGTTATTGAGTTTTTCTATCAGGAATTTCTCAGTAGCAGCCTGCAGTCTGGATTTGTGCCTGGTTGATGGCAATAGCGGCGCCCCTGTAAAGCTGGCTTCCCACGGTGCGTGATTCTACGGATTATCGCGCACGGCCGACGACTACGGACAACCACGCACCGCACACAAGGCTCTTCCAACGGTGCGTTTCAGTCTGTGTGGGTCTTGAGAGATTCGAAGTCATCTTGTCATTCCACAATACAAAGTGTAAGAGAACGAGATTAGTTCTCTTTCACTCTTCATGAAGTTACCGACTCGCCGCGGATGGGCCACACCGCGGCAGACGTGTCTACGTTACCACGGACGATACTCTTTCCACGGTGCGTCGATGCAGGCTGGT
Source organism: Mesoligia furuncula (assembly GCA_916614155.1). NCBI lineage: Eukaryota > Metazoa > Arthropoda > Insecta > Lepidoptera > Noctuidae > Mesoligia > Mesoligia furuncula. Next base: position 19,630,466 of record OU744809.1, on the reverse strand, counting down.
CCGCGTCCGTCCGCAATATTACGCACCGTGGGAAGCCACCTTTACAGATAGTGCCATCCACGACAAAGACGCGCCCCACTCTTCTTCCTAATCGCTTACAGTACAAGTGTAAGCGATTTCGCGAGCAACATTCCGTTAGTGTTTTCGTTTTTTCACAGTAATTTTTACTTAAAAAAACCAAAAACCTTATTGTTGTTGTATATATTTACATACCAAGACCCTCCGTGTCTCGGAAAGCACGTTAAGCCGTTGGTCCAGGCTGTCATTCGGAGGTCGTCAGAAGCCCGGAAGTCTGACAACCAATGTTACCAAGGGGTATCGTAAGTATTACTCAGTGACTAGCTTGTGGAGATCATATAGGCAGTCGCTTCATGTAAAATACTGGTATTCACTTGCATCTGGTTAGACTGGAAGCTGACCCCAACAAAGTTGGGAAAAAGCTAGGCAGCACCCTAATTGCGTAACACACTATCAATCTCAATCTGAATGATTTTGAAGCTTATTGCTAATCCATTGCTTCATAATTATGTTCGAAAAATGTGTCTGCTCAACAACGTAAATAGCGCAATGAATGTTTTTGAACTGTCAAAATGAAACCCATTGCTACTGATAGTGTGTTAGTCAATTATATTGATTGAGTTACAGCAATTCGCAGTAGAGGTTTGTGATTGTTTTTGTTTATATTGTGATGTTTCTGTTTAAATTTTGTTTTGTTCCGCCAAGTGCGAGTCGGACATGAAGGGTTCCGTACCACAAGGAAAAAACGCTGAAAAAAACACGTTTGTTGTATGGGAGCCCCCCTTAAATATTTATTTTATTTTGTTTTTAGTATTTGCTGTATAGCGACCACAGAAATACATAATTTGTGAAAATTTCAGCTGTCTAGCTATCGCGGTTCTTGAGATACAGCCTGGTGACAGACAGCGAAGTCTTAGTAATAAAGTCCCGTTTTTACCCTTTGGTAAGTACCCTAAAAACATGTAAGTATAGTTACAGATATTTTCACATCAAAGATTATGTAGCCGTTACGCATCCCACAGATGCAACATTCCTCATAGCTTATTACGTCACAATCTATACAGCGTCATCCCACTTTCTACGTCGCTCACATACAGGTAGGTATGTGAGCGACGTAGAAAGTAGAACCTATGCATAATTAACTAGAGCTGCCTTAATACTAGTATCAATTACGTCATCAAAATTTACACGACAGTGTCAGCAAATTGTGACACCGTAGACGGCGAGAAAATCAAGAGGTGTGAGATTTATAAGTAATGCAATTAGCATTTATTTACATAATACACATGTGATAGGATGTTTGTTTTAGGGAATTGTAATTAGTAGTAAATAGTTTGTTGTAGGTAATAATATTTATTTTGCATACACTGGAAATATTTTGACACGTGAAAGGTTTTCAATGAGCTGAAAACGTCGACATGGCAATAATTTGAACTTTAAATTGAACGATATGTTGTGAAATAAATACTTTTTGTTTCCAATCATTAGGATAGAGAATAAAGATGTTGGGTTTAAAAATGTGGATCTACAAACCCTAGATGACCAAACAGTCCTAATTTAGATGTATCTATTAAATAATTAGTTTAACACTTTCAATCATACATGTTGTTTTTTAAAACGAGGCGATTAAGCCTATTTAACATTGCTGGGATCTAAGCTAGCATATAGCTTACATTTAGAATAACACCTTTTTGACCTTTACAAATCAAATCAATCAATCATTAGAAATCAGCTTAAGGGCTCATACATTGAAGATTCTAATTCAAAACAGTATTTTTATTTTTTCACACAATTTTCTCTCATATATACATAGGTGCTTCTGCTGCTGCTGTTGTAGGTGTGCTGGTGGTGCTGCTGCATTCTTCCTACTTTTTATATCTGAACCATTTCATAAGATTGGCGGCAAACGGTCTCAGATTCAGCAGTCCGCTAATTTTATAATGTGAGAAGACAAATGTGTTGACTGACCTAATAATTCTATTAATATTGAACGTGTTTTATTTTGTTTCTATAATTTATTGGTGTCGGTTACTCTATATATTTGTTTTTAAGGTTCCGTACCCAAAGGGTAAAAAACAAGTAATTAAAAAAAAATAAAAACCCGACTGCGGTAAAAAAAATATTTTTATTACCGCAGTCGGGTTTTTTAGTTTTTTTAATTACTTGTTTTTTTATTTCCAGCTTTTTAGTTTACTTTGAAAGATTTCGCAGACGATTTAGCTCTTGGTACGTGTTTTTTACGATTTGTCACTTCGAATTACTTTTAACCATATAACTTGTATATATTTTTGTAATCACCTTTAAAAACCCTTTATTTTGATACCCCACTCGATAGGTTTCGAGAAAAATATTTTTTTTTGAAGACATAATATTGCACCAAAAATCGGCCATTTTATATTTTTACAATTGATACATTTTGATATACCCAGTGACATTTTTTATTTTATTAAAATTCGTTCATTCGTTTAGAAGTTACGAGGGAACAAAGAAACGGACATACATACATACATACATATACATACATACAGGTCAAACACATAACCCTCCTTTTGGGCTTCACCGCAGTCGGGTAAAAACGGGACCCTACTATTACTAAGACTCCACTGTCCGTCTGTCACCAGGCTGTATCTCATGAACCGTGATAGCTAGACCGTTGAAATTTTCACAGATGATGTATTTCTGTTGCCGCTATAAAAACAAATAAGTACTAAAAACAGAATAAAATAAGTATTTAAGGGGGGCTCCCATACAACAAACGTGTTTTTTTCGGCGTTTTTGCCTTGTGGTACGGAACCCTTAGTGTACGAGTCCGACTCGCACTTAGCCAGTTTTTTTCTATTTATGAACATAATATATACTTTCTGAAATTATCTCGGACATCTATACATAATTATTATAAATTGTCGTCGCTTTTCGTGTCTGGCAGTTTGACCGCGTGTTCTTCTGAACTGCGCATTGGATTTTGATGCGGTTTCAACATAATTATTCCGGAAGGTTTATGTGTATCGTCGTTTCAGCCGATAGACGTCCACTGCTGGACATAGGCCTCCCCCAATTTTGGGGGGGTTTGCCATAATCGCCACGCTTGGCAGGCGGGTTGGCGATCGCAGTCAGAAATCAGAAATCAGAAATCAGAAATCAGAAATCAGAAATCAGAAATCATTTATTTGCTGATAATGTAGGTATACATATAAGTTGGAATATTTTTGTTAAGTGTCCCGATACATTTTACCTTACGGCATGCAACATATTTGGTTTTAATTAAATAGTATTATAGATACAGCTATCGATATGATTATTATTAGCCATAGTCAAATTTAATATGTAAAATTTAATATTTAATTTAATGGAACAGATCAGAGTAAAACAACAAAAATAATAATAATAATCAGAATAATCAATGAATTAAATATAAATCTCTCGCAAATCATATAATAAAGAATATATGTCATAATGTGTAATGTCAAGAAGCTTAATGTCAAAATAATCTAAAACAGTAACAACAATCACAATTACTACTAGATAAAATCTTTATAAAATCTGGTAATGTCAAAATCTGTTTGTCAAATAACAATATAGGAACAACCATAAAAAAATAACAAATAAATAACAATGTCATTATTATAGGTAGTCTAAAACATTCGGAATTGTAAAGACAGCGTACATTTAACAATAACATTTTCCTATATAGTTTTGTCATTTAAAAAGTCCTTAATTGTGTAATAGCATTTCTCCAGCAATAGTTTTGTTAATTGTTTTTTAAACATTTTTATGGGAAGGTCTTTTAAATTCTCAGGTAATTTATTATATACAAGCGGTCCCATGGAAAGGATGCTATTTTTTAATAAGGCTGTTTTATGACCACCTGTGCACAATTGGTTTTTATACTGGGACCTCATTGGTGCTGTGCGTTGTCTTATGTCAATCATTGAGGTAAATAGGTGTTTATTTAATTTAACGAATATGGCAACTTCTAGTATATATAAACACGGTAATGTCAGAATGTTTAGGGATATAAATACAGGTTGACAACTTTCAGTAAATTTAAGACCTGTCATTGCTCGTATACATCGTTTTTGGGCTCTAAAAATTCTTTCCCTCTCACTGCAATTGCCCCAAAATATGACACCATATCTTAATAATGAAGCAACTAATCCATGATAGGCTATAACTAACGTATTTATGTTTATTTTATTTGAGAGGTTATAGAGTACATATGAAGATTTACTAAGCTTTTGGCATACATTTTCAGCATGACATTTCCATGTCAATTTATCGTCAATTTGTACTCCTAAGAATTTAGTCACTGAAGTAGTGTCTACGATTTGGCCATTATATTCAACAATTACATTTTTTGGCTGTAACCTCTGGTGAAAATGTATGACTTTAGTTTTTTGTAAATTTATGACTAGATTATTTTTATGAAGCCATTCTATTATTGTTTTAAGTGTGTTGTTTATTTCATCTTCGTAGTTCGTCACATTCATACATTCGACTATAGCAGTACTGTCATCGGCAAATAATGTCATTGGGTGTCGAATTTGACGGGGTAAGTCATTAATATAAAGTAGAAACAGTAATGGACCGAGTACACTGCCCTGTGGAACTCCGAACTCTATTACTCTGCAACTTGATAGGTATTTCAGTTCACGTTTAGTTTTAGTACAGATTCTCGACAATTCTGTGTACTGTTTTCTATTCGTGAGATATGACTTTATTAGGTTTAGGACGTTTCCTCTTATGCCATAGTCGCTAAGTTTCTTTAAAAGAGTGTCATGTTTTACATAATCGAATGCCTTTGTCATATCTGTGAATATTGCACATATAGGGTTTTTTTTATCCACATTATTCATGATTACTTTCAAGAGATCGAATATTGCCATGTTGATATTTTTATTTTTTCGAAAGCCCTTTTGTTCTTCACATAAAATGTCATTTTTAGCTATAAACGTGTAAATCGATTCATAGATGATTTTTTCAAAGATCTTAGAGAATACTGAAATAAGAGCTACAGGTCTATAGTTCGACATGTCTTCCTTGTCATTCTTTTTGTGCAATGGTTTTATGATCACAGTCTTTAATTCATCAGGGAATATACCAGAGCTTATACACACATTTATTATATGGCTTAATGGTTTTGCGATAATATCAGAGACAAATTTGACTGCAACTGTTGAAAAGCCATCGAATCCGAAACTTTTTTTATTTTTTAAGTTTTGTATCACACGTGTAATATCTTGGGGGACTACCGGTTGCATAAACAAAGAATTACGGGTTTTGGTAATTGCAGCTGTATTTCCCGTACAATTACTTGATACGTCATGTATTTGGTCAACAAAAAAGTTATTAAATGATTCTGCAATCTGTCTAGGGTCTTTTATTAGTTTGTTTCCGTCCTTAATTTGCAAAATTGGTTCTTTAATTAAATTATTATTATTATTTATTATTTGCCATGATGATTTCGATTTGTTTATTGAGCTATTAATCAAATAATTATTTTGGGCTCTTTGAGTCAGTTTTACAATTTTTTTAAGTTTCTGTGCATAGTTTTGAAATTTACTTTTGTTCTCGCTTGTAGGTGATTTCCTGTATTTCCATAGCATATTCCGTTGATTTCTGCAACAAATCCTAATACCGCGTGATAGCCATTTAATTTTTTTATCAGATTTTACATTTTTTAATTGTATTGGGAAGCATAAGTTATATATTAGACGAAAGAGATCTATAAAATTATTATATGCATCATTAGGGTCATATGTTTCAAGTACTTCTGAGAAAGATAGGCACTGAAGGTGCTTTTTAAACAAAATTAAATTTTCTCTGGATAAGTTACGCTTTTGAATTCGCCAGGAATTTATTGTACATGTTTTGCTTACCGGTATTTTTAAAATTTGAGCAGTATGGTCCGATAAACCGAAGTCGACTACTTCGCTCATACAATTTTGCTTGGAATTGTGTGCAAAGTTATCTAAACACGTGTTGCTCTTTGGTCTAGTTGCTTGGTTAATCACTAATTTTAAATTATAATTCAACAGTAAATTTTCAAAGTCCAATGTAAAGTTATTTTTTTTCAGTGTGTTGATGTTGAAGTCACCACATACTACAATTTTCTTTTTTGCCTTGGTACACACTTTCTTTAACAAAGTATCTAGATGATCAAAAAACACATTAATGCTGGACATGTTCGGTGGTCTATAAATACAAATAACTATTAATCCCTGTTGACTTAATTCTATACCGCAATATTCAAATACACCCGTAATAGATGTGTTAGGTAGCTCTTTACATTCGTATTTGTTTTTAATAAGGATACATGCTCCTCCTCGCTTCTTACTTCTTGAGTAACTCGCTGCAAGCTTATAATTTGGAACGTTGATTAAAGATTCCTGTCCTGAGGTTACGAAATGTTCGGTGATGCATAAAACATCTATGTCTAAATTTTTGTTTTTTGCCGATAGCTCTTCGATATGCAGCGTTAACATATCTGTTTTATTAAGAAGTCCAGCGATGTTTTGGTGCATGATGTTCATGTGCTTATAAAAGAAATAACTGGTCTTGTGTTCTTGTTGATTTGTCTTCAGTCACGCTATTTGAGAATAGCGGCGTTTGGTCAATATTGTCGTTTCTGAAATCGTCTTGAGAGTAGAATAATTTGTAGTCTATCAATATGTTAGATATGATTTGTTCAAAAATGTTCCTCCATCCATCTCTGCTTAATTTTCCTGTATTATTGGAAAACATTTCAAGTGACAGGGTGCGATTACTATCGAAAAAGTATGCGTATTGATTGTTTTTTATGTCTAAATATAGCAGGTTATTAAATAAATCGACTTTATAATTGTGAATTAGAGCCCCAGTTTTGTATGTTGGAGCACAGATAATAATGTTAGTGTGGCTTATATTTTTCATCGCATTTTTAAGGTTGTAAAGTATATTCAAGTAGTCTCCATTGTTCAGATCATTTTCTCCAATGAAAAACAGGCAGTAATCTCTCATCGTGAAATCTTTTAATTTATAAATAAGAGAGTTCAGGAAGTCTGGTGCGGTGACTTGTGGCAGTAAATGATGACAAAAATTAAAATGTTTTGAGAAGATTTCTTCGATTAGGGGCAGCGTTCCCTTTGTGCAATTGCTGCTTATTACAGATAATCTGTTTTTATGTTTTGGTACATATACCTCTCCTGATGTAATTTCGCAGGCAATATTACGCACTTGAGAAGTTGCTATTGATTTTTGAGTAGTTTGCGTCGATTTGTCTTTATTCAAATTTGATGTTTGGGTTTCCATATTAAGCATTTTAATTTTTTTGGAAGGAGTGTCTTTACTCTTGGACTCATTATTTGAGATATTCGGTGAAATGTTTTGTTGTTTAGAGGTTTTCTTGCGGGCTGATGATGGTGTAGAGACCTTTTTCCTATCAGGCGTTATACAAATCTTTTTACAGGTTTCTACGGTCTTTAAAGATTTTTGTAGATCAGTTTTTAAACGGAAATTCTCGTTATTTAAGTCGTCTATTTCTTGATGAGCACTCATTAATTGCATTTTAAGTGATTTAATTTGTTCTTTCAAGTCGTTAATCATGTCATTGTCGCTATAGTTCTGTAGACTGTCTGGTATGCTTAGCATTGTGGTGTCTAATATTGTTTTATCCTCGTCATTTGTCATAATATCAGACAAATTACTTAGCGATCCCGATTTGTGAGGTTTCCGATGTGTAATGTTGTTATCTAAATCCATGTTTTATTATATCACCCGCGCCCTCTGTCGGCACTTGCACGTATTCAACTGTGAACAATTGGTGATCAAACATTCACAAAAAGAGGTCTCAGATAGCGGGGCTCGAACTTGGTACTCGTCGTATAGAGCGGTTGCAGAGGTCAACACTTAGCGCACCGAGCCATTTGAACGATAACTATCCTGTCCAAATTAAGCTTTAAATACTGTAGTGTCATAAAAAAAGTTCGTTGGGAAGTTTTGAATTCAAATGTTTTTAATGAAGTCCAAAGGTCGTTTCTTTGTTTGTTGGACACTAATGTTTCACTTTTTTGTTTCTTTTAATCGCTTCTTTAAAACTTTTAGGGCATATAGTGTTGAGTTTTTGTTGTATTAATTATTTATTACACGTTGAACACTGCTTTATAGTTTGTAACACTTCATAATTTGGTCGAATAGAGTTTATGGAAGATAACTAGGTAATTTACATTAATGTTCACTGCACTATTTAAGTTTTTATAACACTTCCAGCAGTATGGTATGATGTTGGAATAAATAGAGAACGCTGCTGCCCATTCTCCGGTAAGACCCTTAGTTGCCTTTTACGACACCCACGGGAAGTAAGTGGTGGTGATATTCTTTAAGTCCGGCACCACACAGACCCAATGTATTATACACATTTATGTGTATAATACATTATAATTTTACTAAGATATGATAAAGAAATCTTTATGTTTTGTCAAGTCGTAAAAACTGTGTGAAGGTCACTAGTCATCACTGATATACCATCTAGAGGAAACCTCGATTAATTAAATAAATAGACACAAAAACCGGCGAAGTGCGAATCGGACTCGCACACGAAGGGTTCCGTACAACAATGCATAAAACGCCGAAAAAACTTTTCTTTTATACCCCTTTAAATTTTAACTTTATTTTATTTTTATTAATTGATCTTATAGCGGCAACAGAAATACCTACACCATCTGTGAAAATTTCAACTGTCTAGCTATCACGGTTCATCAGATACAGCCTGGTGACAGACAGACAGACGGACAGTGGAGTCTTGGTAATAGGGTCCCGTTTTTACCCTTTGGGTACGGAATCCTAATTACCATGACGCAGTGACCAAGGGTGGTCATCAATGCTTCTAATTTTCTGTAGAAGATACTTTGGCCTTGCAGTCGGCCAATAACAGCTTATTGGCATTTTTTTTTTATTCTCCACTGTTCTTTCGTGGGAAATAATATTTTTTCTCAAAATGGTAATGTAAGGACAGCCACACTTATATACACCGTGTTCTGGATGATATAAATAAACTTCGACAGAACGTTAAGAAAAAAAATAAACGTTAACGTTCAGACCATGGAAATAAGCATTTTTCATTATGGACACATTAATGAATACTTATTTTTTTGTATTTTTTTATACAAACTAAATACCTTGACGTAGATCACCCGATATGCATGCCTTTTTATCCGAATTGGCAACGTCAATCGTATTTGCATTCATAAGATTTGGCGGGCTAAAACTTGTCAAAACTTAGTTAAACCCTTTCTTACTGCATAGCTCAATTAAATTTAATTAAATGTAATTACAAATATCTTTGTAACGAAGCCTTTGTACTACTTCCTTTGTTAGATGTGATTTGTAAAAGCGTTTGTTCAAGCGTTTGCCAAAGTTTATGAATAACGTAAAGAATACGGTGTATAGTCGGGACCGGTATTTCTTATCCGACTGCCTACTTTGAGAAAAAGACCGAAACAAATTCAGTGGTCACAGTCTCTTTTAAAGTCCTTGATCTTGGTCAGATCATGTGAGGACCATGCTGATTAGTGTCTGAGATGGTCTTTTGAGAAAGAAAGTGCACAGGCTTGAGTGGACCTTTCCAGTCAGTGCACGCATTTTGTCAGTAATTGTGTAGCTCACAGTACATAAGGGATTAACTACTCAATGCTGAACAATATCTACTCAATGAACAATACCAAATAAAATAATTTGATAGTGACAGCCACACTTATGTATAGTTACTTATATCGTATCGTGAACTTAGTCTCATTATAATATTCGTAGAGTAAAGACGTAGGTACCTACCTATCGTTTTATTTAATTGAATATAAACCGCTTCTATAAGTAAGTTTAGTTTAAGTATAAGTAGGTTTAACTAATGGAGGTATTCACAAATAGTAAGGTTTAAAATGATCCTCTTATTTACAGAAGTCCCCCTAAGATAGGATGAAATGTACCGTTCTTCATTATATAGAGGTCAAAATGTACAAAATGTACCTAATGCAGTTATTTATACCAAAGGTTATATTCTCTTTGAGTTATACCAACATTACCATTTTGAGGAAAAATCATTATTTCCCACGAAGTAACAGATGCCTGAATATTCGCGGGCCTGCGGGCGGAGAGTAATGGGCAGCTCACCGTCCGATCAGCAGGACCAGGCCCGTGCCGGACGGCGCGTACGTGTTCCACGCGCGCCTCAAAAGAGATGTCAGCATCGAAGAGGGGCCCCTTAGGGCCGAAGCCTGCCGGGCCAGCGGGATTGTCCGAAAGGGTTACCGCTGGCCCGGAACATAAAGGGCTAAGGAAGGAACACGGGTGAGTTTTAGTCAGTAAGAGTCTGACACTCCCTTCCGCTCCACCCAGAGCGGGAGGAGTCATTTGATGATTTCCCATAAAAAAAAAAATGCCTGAATACTACATTTATAATATTAGATATTTATTTTTAGCCTACCCACACGGTGGTAGGGAATCATGGGCCATTTGGCCCATGATTCGTTCGACATGCGGCAAACGTGTCCGGCCCAGTCCCAGTTTGGCTGTTTATTGGGTGACGTCGGCGATTTGAGTTTTGAGCTCTGTATTTGCATTACATTATTTTAGAAAGACATACATTCTAGAAAGCTGCGCTCCATTGCTCGCTGGCAAACCTCAAGCTGGAACCTCTAATGACAAAGACCAAGTTTGAACACCACATTTTAGAATATCCCTGAGTACATGTCCATTAATTACCTATAGGTAACTATACCTAAAGTCCGTTTCATTTCATTTATAACTCCCAGACTTAGCAGAAACGAGTACCTATCCAGTAATACTAACTTTAGCAAGAAAACTACCCCCAGGAGAATTCCGTGAGTCATTCGCTGTAGTGCTAAAATGTAGTCGCTCCGCCTGGAGTTTGCCTTACTTATTTCTACCGTTAAGCAATGAATTTACAAGTACCCAAAGTGCATGGACTTTCGAATTCATAAACCGACTTTCCTGGAGCACCTAAGTACCACAAAATACAGAGAGTAGACTGTAAGAAATTTTATATGATTTCCTTCGTGAATTTTGACGATGGCAAAAAAGTAGTGGAAGACCAAAAAACCGGTCAAGTGCGAGTTCAACTCGCGTGAAGAGGGTTCCGTACGATGCATACAATATTGAGAGATTTACCATGTTTTTTTAAGACCACAGAATTCTCATAGATTTTCCTGTAATCTATAGGTATAGAACTATTTTCTGTAATTTTTTTTTAATTTTGGGCTCAGTAGTTTTGGAGATAAGGGTGGGGGAGTCAATTTTCGTCTTTTTTCTTAAATAACTTTAATACAATTTACTTTAAAATTATAAAAAAATATATTTGAGATCCTCACAGTAAGCCCTTTCATTGAAATGTCACACGGTACAGATTGCGAAAGTTTTTTTTAAATTTTCTATTTTCCCCCAAACATGGCACTTTTATTAAAAAATCATTAATTTATTTATGTTACACGTCTGTGTTTGGGTTATACATTCATATGTGTAACAAATTTCAACTTAATCGGTCCAGTAGATTTTGAGCAAATTGGCTGTGACAGACGGACGGACAGACAGACACACGAGTGATCCTATAAGGGCTCCGTTTTTTCCTTTTGAGGCACGGAACCCTGAAAAACGATATAGGGACTGTGAGAATTATGATTTATGGTTAGAAAGGGGTCACCCCCTTTCTTCCCCCTTTCTACAGAGATGACGACTAATAGAGAAGTATGTCCACAAATAAAGTGGGATAAAGGGAGGAGAATGATGAGTTGGTATAGCTGGCTCGTTGGTTTAGTTAGTGGTTGGTTGACTGCTGAGAGTAGAGTCCTGTGTTCAATACTCAGGTCGAGCAAAATGTTGTTGAGTTTCTCGATAAGGAAATTTTCCGGTGCAGCCCAAAGTCGAAAAATTATTGTGGTTGGTACCTAAGTAAGTTGCAGTAGGCTCGCCCGTATTACATAGGACCCTATGACATAACTAGCGAAATCCAGCACACCAAGCTACTCGAAACTGTCAAATTTTCCCAATCAACTTTGAACCTTATGCGGTAGCGATAAAGTTGAAAATCTATTAATGAAATTTGACAGATTGTAGCAGCTGATGTGCTGTCTGTACTTAGGTACGGACACCAAAGCAGATAAGTAACCACGGTCGACGGTTGAAGTTTAGTAAGAAATCGATGGATGTTTAAGAATAAAATCTATATTTATAAAAGAAAGTCGTGTTAGTTACACTATTTATAACTCAAGAACGGCTGAACCGATTTGGCTGAAAATTGGTGGGGAGGTAGCTAACCAGGAAACGGACATAGGATACTTTTTTGATTTTAATCAATACTTTTATTTACATAGAGGAGTAGGGTAGGAGTAGTGTAGGAGTAGGTTCGGAGTAGTGTAGGAGTAGGTTAGGAGTAGGGTAGGAGTAGGGTAGGAGTAGTGTAGGAGTGGGGTAGGAGTAGTGTAGGAATGGGGTAGGAGTAGGGTAGGAGTAGGGTAGGAGTAGTGTAGGAGTAGGGTAGGAGTCGGGTAGGGTAGGGTAAGGGGTAGGACACCACGCGAACGGAGTAGTGCCGGGCAGCTATAAATAATTTATATCGCAAAACAACGTTTGCCGAGTCAGCTAGTTTCATATAATTAATAACAAACAGTTTATCAAATTTAATTTAATTCGAAAAGATTTATTGGTTCTCTAGTAACCTTCAACTATACCCGACGACCCTGGTTACTTATCTCTTTTGGTGACAATAGGTACCTACATATGCCCGTCTGCCTACATTTGTACCTATCTACTAACTATTCACTGTGTGGTAGAGAAAATAAACGTTTTTATTATTATTATTATTTATTTTTATCTATATATATAAAATTCAAAGTCCTGACTGATTGACTGACTGACTGACTGATATATCAACGCACAGCCCAAACTGCTTGACCTAGAGACTTGAAACTTAGAAGGAGTGTTCTTTGTGAAGAGTAAGTATCCACTAAGAAAGGATTTTTGGGAATTCAACCCCTTAAGGGTTAAAATAGGGGATGGAAGTTTATATGAAAGTCCGACAGTTTTGAAGTTAGGATCTTCTAATTTTGTATTTAGGCTGACAATTGAAAATTAATTTATACGTGTCTCAGCCCTTTTGATAATTCCACCCCCGAAGGGTTAAAAAGGGGGATGAAGTTCTGTATAGAAAGTCATTAATTTTCGACGTAAAAATCACTAAATTTATTATCTAGGCTTATGATTGGAAGCTAAAACAACGGTGTTGTTAGAATTTCGTCCGTTAAGGGGGTGAAAAGGGGGATGAAATTTTGTCCTGACTGACTGATATATCAACGCACAGCCTATAACGCTGGTCGGTACCGCTGGGTAGAGAAATTAATTTTGGAGGGTGTGTTCTTTGTGAAGAGTAGATATCCACTAAGAAGGGGTTTTTGGAAATTTAACCTTTAAGGGGTGAAAAGAGGGGATTTTGTTAGTGTGAAAAATCTTATTCCTTGAGTTAATAACCATGAAACTTGGCACGAATACTTATCTAAATAAATTATGAAGTTTGGCTTTTTTTTTCTAAACTACCCCTTGGAGGGGGATTGGGAGTTGTCAAAGTTGGTATGGAAGAATTTTAACGCGTGGTCCGATTAACTCGAAACTCAGTATTTATACTTAAGACCGAAAATAAAGAATAACGTGTATCATCGTTTTTCGAAAATTTACCCCTAACGGGGTGAAAAGTGAATTTTATAGGGGAAGACTTTACTGCGTGGCTTGATTAACTCGAAAATTGGTATAAACAATGTTTGAGTCGAGTAATGAACACATCCCAAACAATTTTACGAAATTCTACCCCTGTGGGGGTGAAAAACGGGGATACAGTTTATAAGAAAAATCTTATTCATTTGGTTAATAAACTTGGCAAGAATACTTGCCTAAGCAAGTAATAAAGTTTATCATTATTCGTTTATCAAAACACCCCAACACCCCTTGTGTTGGGGTGTTAAAGTTTGTGTGGAAGAATTTTAACGCGCGGTCCGATTTACTCGAAACTCAGTATTAATACTTTTGACAGAAAATAATCAATAATAACAGCCGCACAGATCGATCGATCAGGTTACGCAGGCTACGCTTACCGCGGTTGGTCTGTACATAGGTGTCCATCTTTACATACAGTGACCTCTCCGTGCCTCGGAAAGCACGCTAAGCCGTTGGTCGCGGCTGTCGTTTGTGGATCTTTGACAGTCGCTAGGGATGGTCAGAAGCCCGAAAGTTTGACAACCAGTCTTATCAAGGGGTATCGTATTTGGGTTGTGGAGGTCAGATAGGCAGCCGCTCCATGTAATATACTGGTACTCAGCTGCATCCCGTTGGACTGGAAGCCGACCCCAACATAGTTGGGAAAAGGCTAGGCAGATGAAGAATCAATAGTAAGTGTACGGGGTTTTCGAAAATGATTGACCGCTGACGGGACAAAAAGTGGTAATTCGATTTATAGGGGGATTTTAATGAGTGCCTTGATAAACTCAAAAAAAAAAATGGTACAAATAAATTTGGACTTGAAACTTGGCATAAATAATTATAAAGTTCGAATTTTTTTGGAATTCTATACAAACCCAAAGGGGATATTGGGGGTGTCAAATTTAGTATGGAAAAATTTTAATGCGCGGTCCAATTAACTCGAAACTCAGTACCTATCTAAGACCAAAATAAATAATAAAGTGGTTCAGGGTTTTTCGAAAATCTACCGCTAAAGGGGTGAAGAGGGGTAGTCAATTTCGCAGGGCAGAATTTTATTACGAGGCTTGATTAACTGGAAAAATAATCTAGATTATGTTTCGAAATTCCACCCCTATGGGGATAGAAAGAGGGGATACAGTTTATATGAAAAATCTTATTCATTTGGTTAATAAATTAGAAACTTGGCAATATTTGGGTCAGTAAATAATAAAGATTGTCACTTTTAGTTTAAAAAATCCCTTACAGAGGATTTGGGGGGTGACAAAGTTGATGGATTAGAAAAATATTTAACCCGCTGTCGGATTAACTCGAAACTCGAAAATGGGTATGGGTCTTTGAGTCAAGTTATGAACACATCCCAAACGATTTTTCAAAATTAGGTACTCTCCTGGGGGGGGGGGGGGGGGGGTAAAAAGCTGGGATACAGTTTATTTGAATAATCTGATCCCTTTGAGCTATAAACTAAAAAATTGGCCCGAAAACTTATTTATATCTATCTATATCTATCATTTTTCATTATTTTTCAATAATAAACCATTTTTCATTTTCATTTTCATCTAAATAAATGATAAAAATCATAAGCATACATTTTCGAAATTATAAGAGGAAAGTACGAATTTCACGCGGACGAAGTCGCGGGCAGAAGCTAGTGTTTTAACATATCTCGGGACCATATGGGGTCCTCGCAGTGGCCCGTTAAAAATTTTCAATGAAATGAGGCACCAACCGACGATTATCCCTGTTCACACTATGCAAGTGCACACAAGGACAACCCCCGGTTGGTGTAGGACTATTGCAAAACATGGAAATAAAAATATTGGATTATGGGTTTTGGTGGCTGGTTATCTAGGACTATGGAAAAACTATAACCCCTGCCTGACCGATGTTCTATATAAATTACACAGATAAAATGGTAGGGGGTGACTTGCACACTCAATAATGGGCCCCGAAAACGGTCGCTAGCACATAGTGCCGTAGCAACATGTCCTAAGGTGCTTATGAGGAGTGGAGAGGTATTCCACGTCTATCAGGACAATCCCGGAAGTACGGTCAAGATCCCTACCAGCATCTTACAGAAATACTTCCTTCCTCCGAGCACGTTTGCTCTTGCGAATCTCCACTCAAGCTGGCCAATAAAAGCAAGAATGTGGTGGGAGCTCTGTTCCTCGTCATTGTTCACTCCAGCCGGCCAATAAAGGCAAGCCAGAGGTGAGGAACAAGACTTCTCCCTGGAGATAGGGTCCGTGGGGTCGCTACTGCCCAACAGCTCGCCACATGCTGCCCTACGAGTTTCTGTATCTCTCTTGGTCTGGCTCCTAACTCTAGACCTGTTCCGGCAAAGTAAATCCTTCCAGCACAGGCCTAGAGTTCTGACCGCGCAAGCCCCACCACGACGACGTCAACGTAGAGATACGGCGGTGGGGAAGGAAAACTATCCCATACTTATTATTATTATCTGCCTAACCCCTTGAGGGAATTTAACCGTGTTGTTATGTTACATTGTCTTCGTGTTTCCTTGTCTTGTCCTTCAATTCAGGCTGCAGCCATAAAACGGACTTACCATCAATTTTATGGCACAACGTACAAGAGCGAGATACAACAACTATTTGCTATAAAACACGTGATCCCGTACCATCAATGCAATGTAACCTATAGTAACAATGTTGACACAAAGACTCCTTGCGAAAATCAATACTTTAAAAGTAAATAAAGGAGATATTACACTGACCTCTATCATACAAGTTACAGGTCAGTGATATATTATAACTGGGTGATATATACACACACACACACACACACACAACACAGTAGGCGTTGAAGATTTTCGTCGGTAATTTAGAACAAAAAAACCGGCCAAGTGCGTGTCGGGCCACGCACAGTGTAGGGTTCCCTAGTAGCCCGTTAACACAATGTAGTGCGATTCTGTTGTTCTTTATTCTGAATAGGTAAAAAAAAAAAACATATTTTGGTTTTCAATGCAAGTCTTTACCCATTATAAACAAGCAACTACTTCATCTTAGTCACTTTAAAGGATTAATGCTAAGGATTTTGTATTTGGTACAAAATTATCCAACACCCAAGTTCAACGACTATTACTGCTAAACTAATAAAGTTATCTTAACCGCTATACTTTTCCTTTAAAGTTCATGAAATGCACTTTCATCGAGAATTTTTCCAGATTTTTCAAGCTAGCAGTTTAGCTTTTAAAGGGGGGGGGACGCCCTACTGGAACAAAAATTTGCACTTTAAACTTTAATATTTCGTAAATGGAGCATTAAATCGAAAAATAATTTTAGCAACCCCTAAGCCATTTTAGAAGACCTATTCAACTATACCCCACACGATGGGGTAGATGATAAAAAAAATATTCATCCCCACTTCACATGTAGGGGAGCTACCCTAAAAAAAAATAATTTCCAAAATTTTATTTTACCACTTTGTTGGCGTAACTGATATACGTACTCCTACAATTTCAGCTTTCTAGTGCTAACGGTCACAGAGATTAAGCGAGGACGGACAGACAGACAGACGGACGGACAGACAGACATGGCGAAACTATAAGGGTTCCTAGTTGACTACGGAACCCTAAAAACCGGGCAAGAGCAAGTCGGACTCGCGCACCGAGGGTTCCGTAACATCCGGGTTTATGCATAAGGTTTATGTTTATGAAATTAAATGTTTTTTTTTATTTTTATATTTGAGTTGATTGAATGAAAGGTAAATTGCGGCTTACGATTTATGACGCATTAAAAAAAACCTACTTACTAGTACTCGTTCAAACCAATTTTCGGTGGAAGTTTACACAGTAATATACATCATACTTATATTTTTTTTAGTTTTATCATTATCTTATTTTAGAAGTTACAGGGGGGGACACACATCATACCACTTTGGAAGTGTCTCTCGCGCAAACTATTTAGATAAAAATTATAATAGAAACCTCAATATCATTTTTAAAGACCTATCCACAAACCCACACGTATGGGTTGGATGGAAAAAAAATTTTTTTGAGTTTCAGTTCTAAGTATGGGGAAACCCCCAAAATTTATTGTTTTTTTCTATTTTTGTGTGAAAATATTAATGCGGTTCTCAGAATACATCTACTTATACTTACTTACTTTTTATTGTAATCTATTGACATGCCACCTTAATTGTAATTGCATATGTTATTTTTTTATGTTAATTTTGAACGCCATATATATTGACAAGAGTGCACATATTATATAGACAACAAACTACACACATCAAAAGTGTCTAGGGATCAAGCATTTTTATGCGGATTTCTTGAGATTGAGATGTGGCTTTGTAATAAATTTATGATTTTATAAATTTATATGGATCCTTTTTGGTGCATTTCATAATTTGAATCAGGAACTGTGAATCAAATTCGAGTAAAAGATGAAAATCAGCTGTCAATATTTTCCCTATAAAAACATAAAACGCATTGAAGACATTATTAGTGCTACTGTTTCCCTACTACTGATTAAAACCAACGTTATTATGGAGCGGCGACGTCATTTAAGCAGGGAAGAAATGCTCAGAGCCGTGGGAATGATAGAAGCTGGTTCCCGGCAACGTACTGTGGCTTTAGCTCTGAATACAAGTCAGAGTGTTATCAGTCGACTTTGGACACGTTACCGAAGCACTGGTACCGTGGCTGAGCGCCATGGAGGACGGTATCGCTGCACCACACGGAGACAAGACCGATACATTCAAATCTTAACTCGAAGAGCTCCAACAATAACCGCCATGATGTTAGCCGTGAGGCTTCATCACTCTTCAGGGAACTTAATTAGCGACCAAACAGTCAGAAACCGCTTGCATGAAGTGAACCTTCATTCCCGAAGACCGCTACGGGTACCTATAGCAATGCACAATCGTAGGATTCGATATCAATGGGCTCTTGAACACAGAAATTGGGCAGAAGAACAATGGCGTTTCGTGTGCTTTTCTGATGAGTCTCGTTTTGGTATGAGACCGGATACAAGACGTATACGACACTGGAGAACCCCTGGACGCCAACAGCGATTAAAATCCTGCCAGGAAGTCCATCCTTATAGTGGTGGAACCATCATGGTATGGGCGGGTATTTGGATCGGCGGAAGAACTGAGTTGATTTGGATCAGAGGCAACCTCAACGCTCAAATTTATGCTGAGACGAGTGTATCAGACGTCATCGTTCCTCTACAAGTGCAAATCGGTCCCTTATTTCAGTTAATGCATGATAATGCACGACCGCACACCGCAAGAGTTGTAAGACAGACTCTCGCCGCAGCTAACATCAATGTCCTGCCCTGGCCTGCTCAGTCGCCAGACTTGAACCCGATTGAGCATGCATGGGATATGCTACAGAGAAGAGCTCTGCCGAATATGGAGGGTATCCAGTCGCAAGAAGACCTTTTTTTGTTGTTGCAACGAACATGGGCGGCCATTCCACAGCGTGATTTGGATGAACTCATTTTGAGTATGCCAAACCGATGTTCTTGTGTTGTTAGTGTTCGCGGTAGAAACACGGATTATTAATTGTTTAAGTTACCCAATAAAATTTTAAAGAAAACTGTTATTTCAGTCTTTTTTTCGAACTTTTGTGTTAGTGGTTCAAATGTCAAAAATCCCTTTATTAGGAAAATGGCTAATTTCTTTATTAATGCAAAGGTGACTTGGTTTATCGTTACTGTGACAAACGAAAACACTTTATTTGATGAATCCTTAAAGAAAATTTTAATTAATATCAATCAGGAGAAAAGTTATTGCAAAAATATATGTTGATCCCTAGACACTTTTGATGTGTGTATCTGTAACCATACCTATGTTAACAAAATAAATGACTGATTGATTGACTTACCAAGTTTGAACAGTATAGTTCTTATAGTTTCGGAAAAAAGTGGCGGTGACATACAGAAGGACAGACAGACATGACGAATCTATAAGGGCTCCGTTTTTTGCCATTCGGGAACGGAACCCTAAAAAGGTTTTCCTTACATATGTGCATTTCAGGCGTTCCACGGAGCGGTTCCGGATTTGGTCTTTTAAGAGGAACCGGGACGACCCCTATGTGCTGATCACCGGGGTGGTTTTAGTGAGGTAAAAATCCCACATTCCCCGATCTTCCTCCCTCGAGGTCGGGTGCCTTTTGAAGGTTTCCCCACGACAACAAAAAAAAAAGGTATAGGTAGGTACTTTTCTATAAAACAGCAGATATTTTTGATAACCAACGATATATTTCTACGCTAGGAAGTCTAGAATCATGGGTTACAGTTTGCTTGTCGATGTCCTTGCCACTTTGTATATTCTTTTTTTTTTTTGGATCGCAATAGCACCGACTGAAACCCACCCGTATTCCTTCAGTCACCTGTGCCAGGGGCCACGGTAACTCTTCCGAACAATCCGCGACCCTGGCAGGCATCGGCCCTAACGGACCCCGTCAGTTAGTGCTGACATTTCTTGGAGGCGCGCGTGGAACACAACGCTATAGCTAGCTACATTAACGTTAATTATTCATTCAGTAAGATCCATTTTATTCCTCATAAATCACAGCAGCAGTAAAATAAAACAAACGCGAAAGAAAAACCCATCTTTCATCACACCATTGAAACATCAAGAATAAAGAAGTAATAAATGTTATCATTTTCTCACAATCTGAAATCTGATTTATGTATGTCATTTTACTATAGGCAAATCGGTTCGCACGGTGTGGATAACTCGGCTGTTTTACATAGTAAACGCAAAAAGGGTATAAAATTAATTGTATTAACATACAATGGGTTTGGACGTCGTCGGTATGTCGGGTGATATGAAAGGAAATATAAATCATTTTATCTGAATGCCTGTGCTCTGCGAGGAGCCAGGTAACATTGAAAATACAAACAGCCCAAAAGATCTTTTGATATTTTTTCATTGAACGCCACCTGCTACAATCCTTACCTACAAAATCCTTTTGCTTCGTTTACGTTGATATATCTGCACCCTGATTGCGTAACACCAGCGGCGGCCCTACAATTTTTTTGAAGTGGTGCGAAATCTGAAGGTCTCTGCACACAGCCGGCGTGGCGTGGCGGGGCGCGGCGTGGCGGGGCGGCAACGCGGCGCTGGCGCGATCACGTCCCGTCCCGCCGCGCCCATGAACTGTGTTTTTATACTGCCTAGGGCCCAAATCGTACAAACATACGTGAGCACGAACACATTCGATTAGATTTTCGACATCCATTTTTGTAAAACAATACAAAATCTCATTTATGCTCCGTCTCGTCCGACGCGACGAGTTCACGCCCCGCCCCGCCGCTTCTGACTTGTATTCGCACTCGGCGCGGCGGCGCGGCGGCGTGACTGCGGGACGGCTGTGTGTGGCGTCGTCAGTAATATCTAGTACATTACAACTGCTCAGCGTCGCGTCACCGTCCCGTCCCGCCGCGCCGCGCCCGCTGTGTGCAGAGAGAGACCTTTAACGTGGCGCCCCTCTGCACGTACGTATCCCCTCTGTATGTACCATGTTCCTATGATATATGCATATGCAGTTGCTTGCTTGCTTTTGCTTGCTTGTGGACGATCGGCTTTATAGTAAGTTACTATCATCAATGACTGGTGCCTGGTGGACTGTCCACCAAAAATCAACCGAAATGCGACAATCACTGGTGGTCGCATTTCGGTTGATTTCAGCGCCTCTCCCATGACGGCGCCCGTTGCCGCCGCACCGCTCCACCACCCTAGAGCTGCTACTGTGTAACACACTATCAAAGCTCAATTTGAATCCTTTTGAAGGATATTGCTAATCCATTGCTTTATAGGTTCGAAAAATGTATCAGTGCTACAACGTGTAACGCAATGAATGTTGTTGAACTGTCAAAATGTTACTGATAGTGCGTTACGTAATTGTCCTGCATGGTCATACACGCACGCCGGTTGCGAGTACCAATGTTAGCACGGGGAGCAATAAAAGAAGAGGACTGTAAGAAATAAGACTTGGTATGGATCTCCCTACTTATATGACAAAATATAAACTATCCCGGACAAACAATTAATACATCGTCCGTTTCAGTGGAGTCCGGAGAAGCGAGTGGTCTTCTGGCCGAGTAATGTCGCCGTCGCGCTGCGCCTCAGCGTGCCAATGATGCGTTGATCACGCCCCGTGCGGACTGCTCGCAATATTTTGTTCGATTCCCAACACCTGACCTTTCTAAAGAACATCTCCAATAAGGTCACTATGTCTTTCTAGAGCGTCCCCTCCCGCGGCGTTTCCACTCACATCTGCCTTGTAAATACCTTTTGTTTGTCATTTCGTTAATCTTTGATAATGAATAAACATTACATTTTCATACACCTGTGTTGACTAACGTTCTTCATCTTCTTCAATTGGTCCCTCGTTACTAAGGATCGTGGTCACTGGGCCCTTTTAATCCGACAATCTGCCCCCATCTACTCCGGTCCAAGATTGCCATCACCACCTGCTGAAAATTGCTTGAGGACGTAGCTTCTTTGACTTGGTCGGTCCATCTTGTTGGCGACCTGCCTCGTGCTCTCTCTCCTTCGGTATTACCAAAAATAACCAGCTTTTCAAGGCTGCTATCTCCCCTTTGCGTTATATGGCCGAATATATCAGAATACGCTGTAGGCACATTGTAGACAATCGGGTCTTGACATCGAGTTGGGAAAGGATAGACACATTTGTGCGTTTGGCTGTCCATGGTATTCGGAGCATCTATGCATCTGCATATGCATCGTCTGCATCTATCTTCTGTCTTTCTCATGCTCGGATTGTCCACGTCTCAACACCGTAGAGGAAAACCAGGAAAACTGATGCTCTGACCAAACGGGCTTTAGTTTTATAACTTATAGAGCGATTTTTCCAGATGTTCTGGAGGCGTGTCATAACATCTTCAGTCGTCAGTCATTTTATTTCTGGGACGCAGCTGCCTTCATTATTAATATTAGAGCCCAGATAAATGAAACTGTCCACAGCATCGATGCCTTGGAATTTATAGGCGCCCGAAAGCTTTCCGCACGATCTATCACCATAAGCTCGGTTTTTTGTCTATTTATAGCAAGCCCTAATTTGCCACTTTCCACCTCCAATGTATGCAGTATCTCCTTAATGTCGTCAAATGTTGTAACAAGGAGAACGGTGTTGTCAGCATAACGCAGATTGGAGATGCGCTTTCCACCAACAGCAAATCCCTTTTCCCAGCCCTCGAGAGAGATTTTCCGAATAATATACTCTCTATACACATTGAAGAGCAGAGGTGAGAGGATGCATCCCTGTCTAACGCCTTTATTGATGGAGAACAAATTTGAACAGTCGGTGTCTATTTTGACGAAAGAGCAGTTATTGATGTAGAGGCTTCGGACTAAATTAATAAGATGTTGAGGCGTACCCATGTCTTTTAAAACCTCCCAGAGCTCATCCCACTGCACAATCAAAGGCTTTGGTGTAATCAATGAAACACAACAACACAGGGCTGTTAAATTCCCGGCTCTTTTCTATGACTTGGCGAACGTTCAGTATTTGATCCCGCGTGCCTTTGCCTTTAACTACTACTTGTTCTTCTGGAATTTGTGGATTGAGAAAATGTTTCAGCCTGTTGTTTATGATGCACAGGAGTATCTTGCTGATATGTGGAATACACACGGAAACATAATAGGATCCATTTCATTCACTGTGATACTAGGAACCTTTTTTTTAATGTTAGAACACAACACAAAAGGTTTCTAGTATCACAGTGACAGCAGAACACTGACTTCTAAGTCACAGGATCACCTAGTTTAGGAGTCAGGGTTTACCTTATCTGTATTACCTTTAGCTAACCAACTTATGTGTCCTAGTCTTAAGTAATGTCAAAGGTTTTTGTTTCAATAAAGATTTTATGACTTTACATATCTCGGGACCATGGGGTCCCGGTCCTTTGGAAGGCGTACGAGGGGCCAAATCCAACTCGCAGAGGCCCGTTAGGAAATTTTAATGAAATGCGGCACCAACCGACGATTATCCCCGTATGCACTATGCAAGTGCACCCAAGGATAACTCTCGGTTGCTGTAGGACTATTGCAGGATATGGAAAAATAAAAATGGTTTGGGTGGCTAAAGTGGACTGGTTACCAAGAACTATAGAAGAACTATGACCCCTGCCTGATCAATGTTTTATATATACACGGATTATATGGCAAAGGGTGACTTGCACACTCAATAATGGGCCCCCAGAAACGGTCGCTAGCACATAGTGACGTAGCGACAAGGGGGCAACATGACCTGAGGTGCTTATGAGGAGTGGAGAGGTATTCCACGGCTATCAGGACAATCCCGGAAGTGCGGTCAAGATCCCTACCAGCATCTTACTGGAATACTTCCTTCCTCCGAGCACGTTTGCTCTTGCGAATCTCCACTCAAGCCGGCCAATAAAGGCAAGAATGAGGTGGGAGCTCTGTTCCTCGTCATCGTTCACTCCAGCCGGCCAACAAAGGCAAGCCAGAGGTGAGGAACAAGACTCTTCCCGGAAGATAGGGTCCGTGGGGTCGCTACTGCCCAACAGCTCGCCACATGCTACCCTGCGGGTTTCTGTATCTCTCTTGGTTTGGCTCCTCACCTTAGACCTGTTCCGGCAAAGTAAACTCTTCCGGCATAGGCCCAGAGTTCGGGACGCGCAAGCCCCACCACGACGTCAACGTAGAGATACGGCGGTGGGGCGGTGGTGGTGTGAGATTTTTATTATTATTATTCCTCTCAAAAGCTCGTTCATAAAATATCAAAACCAGAATAAAATATTTTCAACCATTTGAAGACCACACGTGAAGCTTTGGAATAAAAATAACAATCAGAAAAATGCAGCCCAGTTTTCTGGGAAATACATGCAAATATGGAAAATCGGTTTTAATTTCGTCCCTTTTGTTCCAAATAAGCAAAAAATATATTAATATTTATACAGACTACCTAAATGAAAACTGATCCAGAAGACCCAGTTCTCGAAGTTCTGCTGGATGTGGATCTGCTGGATGTGGTAAGCAACGTATCAGTCGTGGCAATGCTTAGAGGGATTTAATTCCAGCACTTGACGTCATTCGGTTGCACGACAACAATATTGATCAGTTGTAGTTTGTGGTTTATCAAGAAAACTTCCGATGACGAAACTTTAGTTTATCCAGTGGCTTGTAAAGAATATTTTCGAAATGCCTTATTTAAAAAAAGATAATTGGAAATCTCTGTTTATATGGAAAATTTAAAATCGGTCTAATTTGGCTGTAACACTATTTTTCAAAAATGTTCTTAAGTAACTTTTTAGATCTGTGTGAACCTTTTGTCTATTGCTGCATATTTTAATAATAAAAAATAGTCCCCAATTCATCGAGCGTCGTCCTTTGTAATATGTTGAAAACTCGCATATTCATACACTGGGTATTGTGTCCTATAATATCGTGTAAAGTTTTCTCATAATGTGCCAGATTTCTCGTGAAAACTTTTGCTTTTTCCGAAATTATTTTTTTCATCACACAGTAATAGTTACGCAGGTAAATTCAAGGCAGATTCCATCATAGCAGATCATCATCATCATCATCTGCCTAGCCTTTTCACGACTATGTTGGGGTCGGCTTCCAGTCTAACCGGATGCAGCTGAATACCAGTATCTTACATGGACCCATGGACATCTTTCATGGTGTAGATAGGGTTAAAAAAAAACAATTTATGTGACACAATAACATCGCGCCTGTATTTCTCGAAGGAAAAAGAAACGATTTGTAAGCATACCTACATAATCAATCAGCCTATAAATGTTCCCACTGCTGGGACACGGGCCTCCTCTCGGTGAGAGGGAGTGGGCCGTATTACACCACGCGGGCCCAGTGAGGGTTAACACGTTGTCAGATGTCACATGTCTTTGAATTTTTGGTTCTAGGACATGCCGGTTTCCTCACGAGGTTTTCCTTCACCGTTTTGAGAGCAGTGTTGATCACGGACAAACCAATGCCGCGGCTGTACCTGACAATAAAATAACTATACTTAATTTGTGTGAATAACTTCCTCAAATATTAAAAAATGTAGTCCTGTGTTTTTAGGAAATGTAAAAATTATACCTACTGCAACTGTGAAAGATAAAAAACTGGCCAAGTGCGAGTCGGACTCGCACACGAAGGGTTCCGTACCACAAGGCAAAAACGCCGAAAAAAACATGTTTGTTGTATGGGAGCCCCCCTTAAATATTTATTTTATTTTAATTTTATTATTTATTAATAAAGTTAAAATACAACTGAATATTTTGTGAATATTTCAAGTTCCTACCTGTTGCCATTTTTGATATCGAGCAAAAAAGGGCAAAAAAATCGCGTTTGTTGTATGGGAGCCCCCCTTAAATATTTAATTTATTTTGTTTTTAGTATTTGTTGTTATAGTGGCAACAGAAATACATAATTTGTGAAAATTTCAACTGCCTAGCTATCGCGGTTCTTGAGATACAGCCTGGTGACAGACAGACAGACAGACGGACAGACGGACAGACGGACAGACAGCGAAGTCTTAGTAATACTTTGAAATAATACTTTTTTAGGGTTCCGTATAAAAACGGAACCCTAAAAAAGTATTATTTCATGCGTAAGTATCAAGAAAAATGTATTTTATTTTTTTCGATGCCTTCTAATGGCGACTGGCGCCCACCGCAGAATGACAACGTAATTATAGAAATATATTTATCTCTCTCTAACAACAGAAATTCCGTAGATGACATTTAATTTTCTTTCCCTTTCTTCGTGCGTATTAGTTGCTATGGCTACCGATAGTATTTACACTGTCTTCTATTGCCGTGATGTTCATGCATGACGCGTCTATTTATATTAAGTACGTCATTGATAAAACCTAGTTTTTACCTACATACACTAACATTATGGATTATATATTTTGACAGTTCAACAACATTCATTGCGTTATTTACGTTGTTGAGCAGACAAAGAAGGATGCCCATTTTTCACCTGACAATGTATAGAAATGAAATAAATATTAAAATTCAGCTAATTTAATTGTACATTCAATACGCTAATCACAATTTTAAAACAAGGCCAGGAAAAAAACATTTATTAATTTTTCTTTATGCTAACTCTACGTCTTGTCACCTTATTTTGAACGCATCTCAATTACCCTGAACGCATCCAACTACTAACTTTTTACAACGTTCCGTTTTGCACACTGCTTCTTGACTTTAGTCAAATCTTTTTCTGAGTTTTATATATTATTTTAAGTTTTATTTAATCAATAACAATTTTTTATTAGTCTGTGCATAATACAGATCAATTCAAAATAACATGATAATTAAATAAATTAATTATGCAGATTATAATTGAGTTCGCACGAGTGTAACGGATTTTTTAGATATTTTGACAGTTCTGCGACTTCGTTGTTGCGCTTGCGTCTCGTTGTGTATTGTGCCATTTTGTGTGTGTAACTCATTGAGATAGGAAAAACATGGAGAGGCCGCGTTATTCTATACATACATTTGCTTATACAAATATGAGTGAAATATGATTCAGAATACGAAATATCGTTTTGTCTCGTTCTTTCTAATAAGATAATCGTATTTGATAAAAGAGACAACAATATTTTAAGTTGTTGCTCATTTTGGCAACATTTTGACGTGACGTAGTACAGTTGTAGGTAAGGTGCCGTAGCAGCCATCTTTTGCGACAACTTTCGTGGTAGTTTTGCTGTCAAATGGTTGTTTACTTTTTGTATTATTGAGATTTGCGAGAAAATTACAAGGATTTTACCTTTTAAAACTGCATGCAAATGTTGGAGAACAACAATTCAACATGTCTG
Organism: Mesoligia furuncula; assembly: GCA_916614155.1. Classification (NCBI taxonomy): domain Eukaryota; kingdom Metazoa; phylum Arthropoda; class Insecta; order Lepidoptera; family Noctuidae; genus Mesoligia; species Mesoligia furuncula. The sequence goes on along the minus strand of OU744809.1, from coordinate 19,602,931 downwards.
TGTGTTGTATTGTGAAGTGTGGTGCAAGAAAGAATGAAAATCAACTTCTAATGTCTTTGCACAGGTTAATAGCCGGTTTTCATGCAATAATACATTTAATAATACACATTCGATGATACAGTTGTAACGCGATCATGAATTTATGGCTAAAGTATTGATATTTGGGTTCATTTCCGTATAACAGACCTTTTTAGTATATTTTGTTAATTCATTCGTTTGTTTACAATAATATGTCAAATGGAATAGGGTTGTACCGTTGCCGTAATAGTTTCCGTAAACTAGTTCCTCCGCTGAAACGTCATCGGTATATTCTGCGATGTGAACATAAATAATCCTGTGTCTTATTCGGTCCGAGTGACCTTGCCAGGTCCGGCCTTTGGTTCACAGCACCGAAATTAAAATATTATATTTCACATAAACCTACATGGCTACTTTGGAAACGTCAGAAGCTAGGTGCACGGTTCCAATTGGTTGTTTCTTTTAAAAATAATTGGCTTTTACAATGTTTTCTAATTTGTTAAGTACCTGGTACTGATTTTAATACATAAGTAACCCGTTTTTTATTAAATTTATGGACTATCTGTTTCTCTCTTCTCGCCACTGCAGATTCATTACCGAAAAAACTCAGTGAAAGCTGAAGTGACGGTAACAGAGAGTAAATAAGAAATATTTTGTTTTTACATTTGGTACTTACCTACGCTATCAGATGCATTTATAAGTAGGTATCTTATCATATTGCCATTTGTCTTCACAAGGTTTGTCTTAAGCATAACTATAATATTTTTCTCTGAAAATTCTAACTTTAATAAAAGATTTTCATTTTTGACTTGTATGTACCTATCGATAAATAGTTCAGTAATTAACCATGAGTCTTTCGTTTTACCCATCACAAAAGATTAGAAATAAAATATTTTCGCACACTATAGTTTTATGCAAAACTATAATAGTACATTATGATACATGTGTGCTATGTTGATCATTATGCTCGAGGCGGTATTATTCGCGCGAGCCGCAGGCGAGTGCGATAAGAAAGCCGAGAGTCTAATGATCAATGCACACGCGTTTCATACGACGTTTTTCAACACACTTGCAAGGAAAAAACAGACTTGTATTGTTAAATATTAACTTGTATGGAAAATGGCGCGCTGGTTTTGTCTTTCCGCATAGCCAGCACTAGCAATGCGCGCGCAAGTGTAAATAAAAGCACTGACCACAGAGCATGTAAAAACAATTGTAAAAAAAAAAACAATTGTAGTTTAGTTAGTATGGAATTAGAAAGTACTATTGGCATAGAGAAATATACCTACATTAGTTCAGTGAGAATCCGCAATGATAGAACGCCTGTCAGGGTCTTTTCCGTTTGGTTTCGGGTAGGGACCACGGACAGTTTTAGGTGGATAATTAAAATTTTCTTACGTTTATTGAAATTTGCAGGTCAGTATCAGATTGCATCTTGATCAAATATGATTCGCGACTATAATATACAGAGCGTTAGGTTAAACGAGGGACATACTTTGAGGGGAGTTAGTACTCATGAAAATGGACTCAACTTTTAATATGGGATTAACCCTGAAATCGCGAAAAAAAATCACCCGTTTCCTACATTTATGTTCGCATAGCTCGTCAAAATGTAGATACTGAACAGCTGATTTTTTTTTGCGATTTCTGGTTCGGCCCCATAGTAAAAGTTGCTCATTTTCATGAGTACTAACTCCCCTCAAAGTATGTCCCTCGTTTAACCTAACGCTCTGTATATGTATTTACAGAATTATAGTCATTAGAATAGAATCTTTCTAGTTAGATTTTTTCCCTAAGAACTTTTCCATAAGAAAGATGTATTAATGATTCGAATGATTATAATTCTGTAAAGAGGTAGGTACCTGTTAGAGTCGCAAATCATATTTTGATCAAGATACAAACCTGACACTGACCTGAAAATTGCAAAAAACCTAAGAAAAATTTGAATTTCGCGGTAGACCGTGAAATTCAAATTTTCTTAGGTTTTTTCGGACAATTTTCAAGTGAATGCGCAGTGGTAGACCACTGCGCATTCACCTTACATTGTCCGAGGTCCCTGCGCATTCACTTTAAGGTAAATAAATATTAGTTAATTTTGGGACCAAGGCCAAGGACAATACAGACTATTAAAAAAAAAAAGTGAATTGATGAGATTAAAAAAGCGCGCATCTCCGACTAGTAAATAGTTATCTGTGGAAATAAAGCACATGTGGATTAAAGTAAAGAAAAAGCACGCGTTTTTAATACACTGCATTATGGACCTAAAAGCGGTTCAATAAGAGCCACTTTACGAGCAAGTGTGTTGAAAAGTATATTTATCGAAAATAAAGTAAGATACGTTATTATAAAGTATAGTTGGCAACCCTAATTACAACGGACTTTAATTAAGTAAGTTATTATGATCCAAACGTGATAACTAGTAAGACTCATATTTAGTATCGATACTCGATAATTGTAACTCCTATGTTCCTTGATTGACACAACCCTAGCAATGGCAGCCATTTTATGCGACAAAACGAGTTGTAGGTATGCACCCTTTTTTTGTAGGTATTTCCAGTCCATCTTTTTCTATGTCAATGGTTGAAGCCAGTCTGTTCCTCAGTTTGTTCTTTATTATATTCATTTGACTGAACATTCGTTCCACTTCTGCATTGGAATGTGGCAACGACAGGACTGTGATAGCTAAATTTGCTATGTCTTCATAAGTATTGAAACCTGCAGCGTCCTTGTATTTTAATACATGAGCCCAAAATTGTACAGTATCTGCGGTCATGATGTCCCATTTCACAAAATGAATACTGTGCCATTGTTTTAAAATGTTTTCAATGTTTTCCTCCTCAAAACCTAATTCCACAGCTAGTTCAGCGATTGACTTATCTTTTAACTGTTTTAAAGTGTTATCTACAGATAATTGTGTAATTTTTTGTAAGGTCATGTAATTACTGGGTAAACGATTTTGAATTTCTTTTGCCAAACGCACGGTAAAATCAATACAACTTTTTCTAACTGTTGCAACTGTTTGGGATGGTAAATTGGCTTTAGCAACGTGAGACTCAAACATGTATCCGAGATGAGCTACTGGGCTTAGGTGGTTATCAATTTCAATTGTCAAATAATCTTTTTTAGTTGTTGCGGAGTTCGGTATCAATATCCTGTTACAGACTGATCGCAATAAATTCATCAATGAGAATAATAATTTGACAGGATCTGTGTTCTCTCCTTCGAAGATCTTGATTCCCGTTTGCACATCATTTAGAATACTTTTCAGGTATACGAAATGTAAGCGATTAGCTTCGTCTCTGTACATTTCACCCAATAAATCTGCAGTGTGGCATTTATCTTTAGTTAGTGAAAAATGTAACTTAAGCTCTTCCCACTGTTTCAAAATTCTAACAACAGTTGGTTCTATAGACAGCCAGCGAGTGTCACACACTTTGAGAATTTTAAGAGGTTGGTCGCCGCAGTTAATTAGGCTGTATAGCTCCTTGTACTCATGCTGGCGCTTTGATGAGGTTGAAAACCACTTATAGGTTTCTCTTATCATAAATTCAATATGTTGTGGAATAGAGTGCTGTGACGCGTGACTGACGGCTAATTGTAGGGAATGACAGATGCATCTTATTAGGATTAAATTGGGTAGATTGTATTGCCTCTTGAGTATTTCGTATAGGCTGTTGTGACACCCTGTCATTACTGCAGCGTTATCAGTCCCAATCCCAACCAAATTTTGGAGCGGTATATTATGTGATTGTACACAATTTACTAATGATGAGACAAGGCCGTTAGCATCAGCTCGCTCTACAGGCTCCAGCGACAGAAAAGCAGATACAACAGAATTTTGTGTCACACTGAAATATCTCACGATTACGCCCATGAATTTGGTCACACTAACGAACGTCTGTAGATTCATCCAAAATAAGGCTATAAGTAGGCAAGTTTCGTGGTAGTTTTGCTGTCAAATGGTTGTTTACTTTTTGTATTATTGAGATTTGCGAGAAAATTACAAGGATTTTACCTTTTAAAACTGCATGCAAATGTTGGAAAACAACAATTCAACATGTCTGTGTATTGTGTTGTATTGTGAAGTGTGGTGCCAGAAAGAATGAAAATCAACCTCTAATGTCTTTGCACAGGTTAGTAGCCGGTTTTCATGCAATAATACATTTAATAATACACATTCGATGATACAGTTGTAACGCGATCATGAATTTATGGCTAAAGTATTGATATTTGGGTTCATTTCCGTATAACAGACCTTTTTAGTATATTTTGTTAATTCATTCGTTTGTTTACAATAATATGTCAAATGGAATAGGGTTGTACCGTTGCCGTAATAGTTTCCGTTAACTAGTTCCTCCGCTGAAACGTCATCGGTATATTCTGCGATGTGAACATAAATAATCCTGTGTCTTATTCGGTCCGAGTGACCTTGCCAGGTCCGGCCTTTGGTTCACAGCACCGAAATTAAAATATTATATTTCACATAAACCTACATGGCTACTTTGGAAACGTCAGAAGCTAGGTGCACGGTTCCAATTGGTTGTTTCTTTTAAAAATAATTGGCTTTTACAATGTTTTCTAATTTGTTAAGTACCTGGTACTGATTTTAAGACATAAGTAACCCGTTTTTTGTTAATTTTATGGACTATCTGTTTCTCTCTTCTCGCCACTGCAGATTCATTAGGTACCGAAAAAACTCAGTGAAAGCTGAAGTGACGGTAACAGAGAGTAAATAAGAAATATTTTGTTTTTACATTTGGTACTTACGCTATCAGATGCTACGCTATCAGATGCATTTATAAGTAGGTATCTTATTATATTGCCATTTGTCTTCACAACTGGTTTGTCTTAAGCATAACTATAATATTTTTCACTGAAAATTCTAACTTTAATAAAAAAAATCTTTTTGACTTGTATGTACCTATCGATAAATAGGTCAGTAATTAACCATGAGTCTTTCGTTTTACCCATCACAAAAGATTAGAAATAAAGTATTTTCGCACTCTATAGTTTTATGCAAAACTATAAAGTATATTTATCGAAAATAAAGTAAGATACGTTATTATAAAGTATAGTAATTGGCAATCCTAATTACAACGGACTTTAATTAAGTAAGTTATTATGATCCAAACGTGATAACTAGTAAGACTCATATTTAGTATCTCTGTTCACGCCAGTAGCGTGAACGCAGCATCAAGCATTCAAACGCTCCATCGCGCGGGGGTGAGCGGGGCGAGAGGAGCAGGCGCCAGCGCCGTCGCCGCGCCGGAGTCGACCAGCACACACGTTACTGCGCACACGCGTCTCGCAACATTTTGTACGCGCTCCGCGCGCAATCAATTCATTGTAGTCTCACAATAAATCATTGTCATAAGGTAAAACAGTGTCCGTCATTTCATCCGTAACAAGTGGCGACCGTGACTAAATTTTCGAACTTCGAACGACGATTGGGACTAGCGTCGGTTGCATCGCGTCATCTCGCCGCCTTTTCGTGGAAACTAGAATATTCTACGGGCCTGCGAGCTGCGACGGGCAACGGGCAACGGGCTAGCGAGGCAACTTCTTGTTTCGAGTCCTGCATACTATCCGCACTGCAACGTCTGCAACGTGGAGATCATAAAGGAAGTAAGCCCGTTCCTAATCATAGTTCCTAATTCCATTACTTACCTACTTTATTCCCTAAACTTATTCTGTCTGAATGACCTCTGTTTGCTGTGTGGGTGCCTGGCTGCTTTAAGCTGTGGGGAAAGGTATCTTGCTGTTACGCGTACCTACTTATTTCCCTAAACGATTTTATCCGCACAGAATACTTATGCATCTTTCTTTGTGTTGAAGCACGCCTTTTTGTGCTTTTGTGTGGGACTTGCTGGCTTTCGGCTCATAACAAGGCCAAATATAGGTATGCTTTAATACCTAGGTACTCATCTAACACTATCTTAGACTTCGAGAATACCAAGGCCAAATCTAGGTATCCTTTAATACCTAGTACTCATCTAACGCTTGCATTTTAATATTGTTTGCCTGATTATTTTATTCGAGTTCGTCGAATTTTTTATGTCGTGTTTTAAATTAATGTCGTGAATATTCACATACCTACCTACACGAAAACGCCATTTTGTTTTTACACCTTGCCTTGACGCCTAATTTTATGCCACGTGCTTAAACGCTTATGCCGACGATTTCAGCATCCTGCTCGTGACTGCACGCATGCAGACTTCTCTTCAGTGCGGTTGGCGGGTTCGGCGGCGGTGCTTAGCTGTGTCCCTTGGACGCTGCTCGCGCTGTTGGTGAGCTCGGCGGCTGCTGCGTGGTCTGTGCGGTTGGCGGCTGGATTGTATACTTACCGGTGGGAGTGAACAATTTATTATAGTCTTACCTTGCTCATTGTTGGTTAGGTACGTAATTTGCTCCAATCTATTACCGAAAAATTATGTCGGACGGTGAAATGGAAAGTTCAAAGAAGGCCAATACTGAGGCTGACGTTGAAAGGTCACTTCTTATTCGAAGGCGTGGTGGTATACGCAGTAGGTTAACTGTATTTAAAAACTACATACAAAGTTTTCAATCTAAAACACCTTCTAGTTTAGAAATAAGGGAAATCACATTAAGATTATCTCAATTACAAGAATTAATGTCCAAATTTGATTCGGTGCAAACGGAAATTGAAGAGCTTTCATCCAATCTTGAAGAACAAATGTTGGAAAGAGATAGCACAGAGAGTGACTTCTATGCTCAAATAGCTCTTGCCCAAGAAGTAATAGACTCAGTGCCAACTCACAAGGTCGACACACAGAGTGTGCATGAGTCTTCGCAGTCAAGTTGTTGCAATAATAATAATTTAAATTCAATAAAATTTCCTACCATTAACTTACCCACATTTGACGGGAATCACAATAAATGGCTTGAGTTCAGGGATACATTTGACTCGCTGGTCAACCAAAACAAGTCTATTGCACCAATTAATAAATTCCATTACCTTAGGAATTCTTTATCTGGGAGCGCTACCATGGCAACACGAGGTATAGAATTTACTGCTAACAATTATGAGTTTGCCTGGAAGGCTTTGTGTGACAGGTATAATAATGAAAACATTTTATTAAATAATCACCTAAATGCACTAGTTTCCATCAACCCGATTCAAAGGGAATCCTATAAGGCTTTAAGATATTTAATTGATCAAGTTCATAAAAACCTTAATGCATTAAACAATTTAGATATTCCTACAGTAGGCTGGGATCCATTAGTATTATTTTTAATCGCTGCAAAGCTGGATCCCAGAACTAGCAGTAAGTGGGAGGAGTATAAGGGTCGCCTTTCACATCGACCTACCCTTAAGGAATTTAGTGAGTTCATTGAAAATAGAGCCAACGTTTTAGAAACAGCTAATTATAGCCGTAGTAATGGTGATCTTAAATTCTCTAATTCAAATAAGGATAGTAACTTTCATCACAAATCGGTTAAATCTTTGGCAAGTTCAGTTGATAGTTCTAACATTAAACCATGTTTAGTTTGCAATAAAGGACATTATGTGCATCAATGCTATAAATTTAAGGCAATGAGTCTTAATGATAAGTGGTCAGAAGTTTTAAAACACAAATTGTGTACAAACTGCCTTAGGACTGGTCACAATAACACAGTCTGTAATTTAAAAGGTTCATGCCGCATGTGTAAGGACAAGCACCACACAATGTTGCACAAAAAGAATAGAAATGACACTGCAACAAACACAGAAAAGGCATCTGACTCACCGGAGTCATCTAATAGTAATAACATGCCAGTATCATTATCAGCAGTTTCTTCAGGGCAAGTTCTCTTATGTACTGCACAAATTGAAGTTGTGAATGCACAAACTAATAGCACTTACCTTGCACGAGCATTACTGGATACTGGCAGCCAGACGTCTTTCATTACTGAAAATCTTAAACAGAAACTTAATTTACAATCTAACCAAATAAATACTTTAAAGGTTTCAGGCATTAACAGCATAACATGTAAGATAAAAGAGCAATGTAGTATTATGATAAAATCTCGAGTTGGCTTGTTTAATGTGCAGGTCAGTTGTTTAGTACTACCAAAAATTACAGGCTACTTACCAAATGTTCGAATTAATATTGAAGGTTTAGGGCTGCCAGATAACATTGCTCTGGCTGATCCTTTGTTCTATGAACCTTCGGAGGTAGATATTCTGCTAGGGGCAGATCATTTCTTTAACATCATAGGCAATGATAAAATAAGTTTAGGTCAAAATATGCCTATTTTACTTGATAGTAAATTTGGCTGGCTGATAGCTGGCCCTATTGGGTATTCAACTTTATGCAATGTAAATTTACATTGCAACTTAATAAAAAATGAGGCGACGTCACTTCAAGACATCAATGACTCGCTTAAGAAATTCTGGGAGGTCGAAGAATTGCCTTCAGGATGTAATAACTATTCAATAGATGAACAGTTGTGTGAATCTCATTTCAGAGAAAATACTCATCGCTTACCTGATGGTCGATTTTCTGTCATGATGCCGCTGAAGGAAGATCCTGAGCAGGCACTTGGCAACTCATTTCCTATTGCCATGAGGCGTTTTTTAAACCTAGAAAAAAGGCTAAATAAAGACGAGAAGGTTAGTCATCAATATTCAAACTTTATAAACGAATATGCCAATCTAGGTCATTTAATTGAAATTGAAGCGCCACCTTTCGGCTGCTACTTGCCTCACCATTGCGTAATAAGAGAGGGACATGAAACAACTAAGTTAAGAGTAGTTTTTGATGCTTCAGCTAAGAGTAGTTCAGGAAAATCACTTAACGATATTCAGGCAGTCGGTCCTGTTGTACAAAGCGACTTACTCTCCATTCTTATACGTTTTCGAATGCGAAAATTTGTTTTAACAGCAGATGTAGAGAAAATGTATCGACAAATCGCCCTTGATGAATCGCAGCGCCACTTACAGCTTGTGTTGTGGAGGGATCAAGTTGATACAAAGGTTGATCAGCATATAAAAATTTTACAACTTAACACATTGACTTATGGAATGGCTTCTGCTCCATTTTTGAGCACTAGGTGTCTTGCTGAGCTAGCTAGTCAATGTGAAGATAAGGTTATCGCTAATGTCATCAAGAACGACTTTATATTGATGATCTAAATACAGGTGCCTCAACAGAGGATGAGCTTAAACATATTTATGTAGGAGTCACTAGGACGTTAAACTCTGCTTGTTTTCCATTACGAAAATTTCGTACCAATTGTCCTGAGATTCTTAGCGATGACTCAGAATCCTCAAATTGTTTAGAATTTCATGAAGAAGCTACTGTGCTAGGGTTAAACTGGTCACCTGGAACAGACAACTTACACTTTCCAATTAGTATAAATGCTGATTCCAATATAACCAAAAGAATAATTATTTCTACCACCTGTAAACTTTTTGACCCATTAGGTTTAGTGGGTTGTTGCATTATAAAGGCTAAAATCCTCCTCCAGGATTTATGGAATGCTAAACTGGACTGGGACGATCCAGTGCCAGAGTCTTATGTTAAAAGATGGCTAGATTTCATTCAAAACATTCATCTTTTATCTGATATTACATTACCTCGTTATGTTTTAGGAAACTGCTCAGACATGAAGTATGCTGAGCTTCATTGTTTTGTGGACGCGTCCCAGCAAGCTTATGGGGCTTGTGTGTATATGCGTACAGTAGATGATAAGCAGAATGTTACAGTAAGGTTACTTTGTGCAAAAACTCGAGTTGCACCTATAAAAACGCTTACTATTCCTCGTCTGGAATTATGTGCTGCGTTGACTGGAGCTCAGTTGTGTGATAAGGTATTACAATCTATTCCATGTAGTGTAAATAATAAATATATGTGGACGGATTCCACAGTTGTACTGGGTTGGTTGAGGACACAAACCAAGGTTTTACAAGTTTTTGTAAAAAACAGAGTTAATAAAATCAATGACCTAACTCAAGGGTTTCAGTGGAACCATGTTCCCACAAAGGAAAACCCGGCAGATTTGGCCTCTAGGGGCATCGACCCAAGGCAGTTGAGGTCATGTTCTTTGTGGTGGGAGGGACCTTTGTTTCTAAAAAAGGATTCTAAAGAATGGCCTACTGATACCACACCTGCCACAATGGAAAACTTACCTGAAGTTAAGTTATTGCTATCTGTAAATGATAAGTTAGATAGTATTGTTTCGTTTGTTCCATTTGAAAATCATTCCAACTATTTAAAATTAAAAAGAATATACTCTTATGTTTTACGCTTTCTTAATAATAGTAATAAAAATAATCCTAAGATTACAGGTCCGTTAAGTGCTGATGAGCTTAGTCAGTCTTTAAAATTATTGCTGAAGTTTAGTCAAGCCGAGTCATTCCCTAAGGAAGTTATTAGTATTAAAAGCGGTAAAGATTTAAATCATAGAAGCAAGTTGTTACCTCTAAACCCGTTTATTGATTCAGATGGTTTGATAAGGGTAGGAGGTAGACTAAGTCAATCTGAATCACAGTATGACAAGAAATATCCAATTGTGTTGGATGCCAAGCATCATTTAACTGAGTTAATTATGGTGCAGGAACATCTCCGCTTATTCCATTCTGGGCCCCAATTACTATTAGCGGCAATTCGAGAGAAGTTCTGGCCACTTGGAGGCAGAAACTTGGCTCGCTCAATAACAAAAAAATGTATTGTCTGTACTCGCTTTAGAGGACAGACTGTTCAACCCATTATGGGTGATTTACCGGGTGTTAGGGTCAGCACTGATTTTCCTTTTAATTCATGTGGAATCGACTTTGCAGGTCCTTTCATGATTTCATCCAAAAAAGGTAGAGGTAACCGAGTCACTAAAGCCTACTTGTGCATATTTGTATGCCTTGCAACTAAGGCTTTACATTTAGAAGTCGTTAGTGACCTTACAACGGAAGCCTTCATATTATGCCTACGCAGGTTCATATCGCGGCGCGGTAAACCGAATACAATCTACTGTGATAATGGAAAGAACTTTGTGGGGGCCAACAATGAGTTGGGAAGGGTTATACGGTTGAGCCGTCAATCAGTCTCAGACTACGCAGCGACTGAAGAAATTAGGTTTATATTTAGTCCCGCCTATTCTCCACACTTTGGTGGAATATGGGAAGCCGGTGTCAAGTCCGCCAAGTCTTTATTGAAACGCGTAGCTGGCAATTCCTCCCTCACGTTTGAGGAGCTAGCGACACTCTTCTCACAAATCGAGGCCATTCTCAACTCCCGTCCTATTTCCCCCTTTAGTTCCGATCCTTCTGACCTAAATCCTCTAACACCTGGGCACTTTCTCATTGGTCGTCCATTGTTATCAACGCCGTCATTGCCTGTCCAGTCAACCAGGCCCAACAGATACCAGCAAATAGAACAGGCGCGGCAACAATTCTGGAAAAGATGGCGCCTTGAATACATGGCAGAGCTACAAAATCGCACCAAATGGCGAAGGCATCAGACGCCGCTTCAAGTTGGTGACCTCGTCATCCTCAAGGAGGACAACCTGATGCCACTTCACTGGCGAATGGGCCGGGTGTTCAAACTTTACCCGGGCCCCGACGGTGTCAGCAGAGTGGCCGACATCTACACTACCAAGGGCACAATCAGACGAGCTGTGAACAAGTTGTGCCTATTGCGGTCGTCTACACCATAGAAGATTTGAAAGGCAGCTGAGCCTTTCAATGCCGCGGAGGATGTTCACGCCAGTAGCGTGAACGCAGCATCAAGCATTCAAACGCTCCATCGCGCGGGGGTGAGCGGGGCGAGAGGAGCAGGCGCCAGCGCCGTCGCCGCGCCGGAGTCGACCAGCACACACGTTACTGCGCACACGCGTCTCGCAACATTTTGTACGCGCTCCGCGCGCAATCAATTCATTGTAGTCTCACAATAAATCATTGTCATAAGGTAAAACAGTGTCCGTCATTTCATCCGTAACAGTATCGATACTCGATAATAGTAACACCTATGTTCCTTGATTGACACAACCCTAGCAATGGCAGCCATTTTATGCGACAAAACGAGTTGTAGGTATGCACCCTTTTTTTGTAGGTATTTCCAGTCCATACTTTTCTATGTCAATGGTGTAACTACTGAGATGGGCTAGGTTTCAAGACAATATCTCTGCCCCAACAGAATTTCTGGATGACGTAGTAGGTAGGTATATATGTACTGCGGTCAACGAAATGGGTAGGCAAGTGATCACTTTTGATAATACAATAGCAAAGTTAGACTTTTTCTAAGTAAACAAACAATCGTAAAGGCAAATCTTAACCTAAAAAGTAACATTAATATTTTTTGGCCTTTGTAGACTTTGAATCGTAAAAATGACTATATGACATTATTTTCTAATCTTACAGGTACTCTTTCTACTATACCTTATAACTATACATTAACTTTCATTATCAGGTTTTTAAATGTATGGAAAGTGAGCATTGTTCTTTTTCGAACACATGAAGCAATGGATTAGCAATATCCGTCAAAACTATTCAAATTGTAATTGATAAGGAACCTAGTAGGTATGTTACGCAATTAGGATGCAGAAGGACTTATTCTAACACTATTGTTCGAAAGTCAATAGTTTGATTCCCCGGATGTTTGGCTAGAAGCACTCCTGAATTCAAAGCGAGCTGCCACTGCAGTAAACTCATCATTCCTCTTGGGACCTAGTGGGATATGTCTCGAGATTTGATATCAGAGTCTCGTGTCTCATAAATCAGAATATTGCTAGTTAGCTCGGTGCGAAGTTTAGCGGCATTGTAGCTTAAAGTATTTTACATTCATGAATAGGTAACTCTTTAGCTAATTATTTGAAACTAGTCCTGATATGGTAAAGAATGTGTTTATTGATATTTATGGCTGAGCAAAAAGTTATTTCTTCTACCCCTCCTTTCAAAATATTGAAAGCAAACATCATCATCTGCCTAGCCTTTTCCCAACTATGTCGGGGTCGGCTTCCAGTCTAACCGGATGCAGCTGAATACCAGTATTTTACATGGAGCGACTGTCTATCTGTCTCCACAACCCAATTATTGGCTAATACGATACCCCTTGGTAAGTTAAAAGAAAACATGGTAAGGAAACCGGCATGTTTAGAACGAAAATTCGAAGATAAAAAAGTCATTTAAACAAACTAGGCTGAGAATCAGCACATTTTGAACGTCAAAATTACATATGACAGTCCCCCGAAACGCTCACCCTTCACCACTTCATCGTCATTCGTCATCCACCAGCTCACGCTGGGGCCGCTTGGTGGATTACGAAGCGCTAACTAAGGTAGCCCGCGAAATTCAATTTTTTTTTACGTTTTTTGCAATTTGCTGGTTAATTTTAAGTTGTACGTTGATTAAAATATGATTCGCTACCGTAACAAATATGTATTTACAGAATTATAATCATTAAAGTCATCAACACAACTCTCTAAGACCAAGTAATCCCACTGAATGACTATTTCATGAAATCTTGACATTTAACAATTACTTATACCTACTAACTTAACAAGTTGTATTACTGATCCTAATGATTATAATTCTGTTATATTTGTTACGGTCGCGAATCATATTTTAATCATACTGATCAGCAAATTGCAAAAAACGTAAGAAAATTTGAATTTCGCGGGCTACCATAGTGCTTCCCCCTTAAAAGGAGTCCTGTCAAGCAAAGCCTAAGGCAGAGTTCTCGATCGTTTGATGTCGTATTAGAAGCTTATAGAATTATCTACCTTAAGACTCTTTAAGCAATCCCATAGTTCAGAGCAAAGATAGTAGCCTTTTTGACACGGTCGTCAATAGACACGCCAACTTTGTGATTAAGGCAGTTTCCGAGATTTCATGTTATGGCCATTTAAAGCTTAATTAAAGCAACGAACCTTTTAACTTTACCTGTCTGATTGTAGTAAGGACTGTGAATTAACATTTAAGTCTTAGTATATAAAAAATATAAAATTGTCACTACTTAAGTAGTCCATTTTTATACTGAAAAGTGAGACTTAGGTCATCATCATCTGCCTAGCCTTTTCACAACTATGTTGGGGTCGGCTTCCAGTCTAATCGGACGCAGCTGAATACCAGTATTTTACATGGAGCGACTGCCTATCTGACCTCCTCAACCCAGTTACTGGATAATACCCCTTGGTAAGACTGGTTGTCAGACTTTCGGGCTTCTGACGACCCGTAACGACGAATGACGGCCGGGATCAACGGCTTAACGTGCTGTCCGAGGCACGGAGGGGTCTCGGTATGTAAAGGTGGTCACCCATCCACAGGCCAACTGCGGCAAGCGTAGCTTAACCTGATCGACCGACCTTTGCGGCTGTTATTATTTAGCCACGGACCCCTCTTAGGTCACACTAGCTATAAGAAACGTGTGATTTAAGTAAGTCTTTTAGTTTCACGCCGTGCATTATTGAATGTACTATTTACAAGTCAATTTTTGGTCAATATTTTAAAACTAGATGGCGCCAGCCTTCCTTATCTGACTAATCCCTGAGAAGAAATGCCAAAGAAAGTCCAAAACTATAATAATTAAGAATGTACGTGAGTCTGATAATGCAGTAAACACAGAAATTGATTATAAAAGTCGTTGTACTAACAGCTAGACACGAAAACTGATCTACAGCCGATCAAAAAATATGCAATTTTGCAAACAACAGTTCACAACAAAAACCTTACGCGACGAATACACGGCTGTGTGCACACAGATAGATAGGTGCACGTATTGATCAATAGGTACTGACACCAATATCTAGGGCAGCGCGAGATTAGCAAACGCTCTATCTAATCTTGACTTGGTCTTTGTGGAGCAGGGATGTTGTAAATATTTTTACCTGAGAACTGAAGGAAAATCTATGTTTTGTGGTGGGTTTAGAATTTTCTAGATTGTCAGCTTGATAAAGGGAACCGATCGTGGAACCATTATTTTGCAAGACATCCCTTTAATTGATAATAGTACCTATGCATTATTATAGATTTATAGTTTGATAAAAGACACGAAATTATGGTTTGCATGCAAGGAACTAGCATAATCAATTAGCCTATAATGTGCCCAATGCTGGGTCACAGGCCTCCTCTATGTGTGAGGGAGTGGGCCATAATCCTCCACGCGGGTCCAGTGTAGGTTGGCGGATGACACATGTCTTCGATTTTTTAGTTCTATGACATGTTGGTTCCCTCACGATGATTTTTTTTCACCATTGTGAAAGCAGTGGTCTTAAAATAATTTACACAAAGTAAAGTGCCTTGGTTTCGAACCCACGACCAGCCACTCGTAAGTCCCTACATATGTAGATATCACCACATTTCAAATGTTTGTATAGAAATGTTAGTAGAGGCGCGTGCCGTACTACTAGTTACCTAATTATGTCATAAATGAGGAGTTTCTGATTCAAGTGGTTTCCCGGGTGAGAAACAACCTCTATTCCAGTGTCATATTATTCAGTAGGAACTCTAAAAAAATTAAGTACTACATAGGTACTGTTTTTTTATAAAACATTAGCCGCGCGCCGCAGTTTCACCCACGTAAGTCACGATCCTGTGGGAATATCGGGATGAAAATTATTATACGTCCTAATATAGGTCATGGTCTACCCATGTGCCAAATTTCATCCAAATCGCGTGAAAACGTAACAAACAAACATACAAAAAATCAAATGCTTTCTCTTTATAATATTAGTTTAGATTATGCTTTAATAAGTAACGCTAACGAAATTCATGATTACCTCCACTCATCTACCCCTAACTGATCCCAGAGCTCGACCAACCACAAAAATTCTCCCTCAAGGTATTAAATAGCAAAGACTATGTTCTTCCAAACAGAACTAGACGAATGCAAACCGGCGGCGGAACAGCGGAGCAAGAAAGTTTAAATTCAAAATGCCACTATTCCCCCAAACTTTTCCCAGACATCGAACTTCAGAAGATGGAAGTTTTCCTCTATCTCCAGACTGGTCAGGCCATGAAACTGAGCAGTAAAATCTGACAATAACTTGCCATATCTTTACGGCCGACTTATTTTAATGATCCGAATTGTTTCGTGCACAACTCGATGGTCCATAAGGAGCCGCGGAAGCTAGTTTTTATGCTTTTGTAGCTCAGTCATGTCTTTTATGTTTGTACGTCTAAGAATTGTACCGAATTTGTTCAGAAGGAATACAATCTATACATATAATAAAATAGTCATCATAATTAGCCTATAATGTTCCCACTGCTGTCCTTTCTGTGAGATTGGGTTAAAATCCATAACCTACAAAAAACCCCTCCCGGGCTTAATAAAATAGTACCGAAGTCAAAACTGTACATTCAATATTTAAAAAAAAGAAATTGTCACGAAGTGTGGAACGAGTCGGATGCCGAAAACATAGCTTTTAGAATGTTTGTCTGTTTGTCTGGATGTATGTTCCGAATCGGCGCAAAACCGGCTGAACGGATTTTGATGAAATTTGGCACGCAGATAGCCTGTTTATAACGCTGAGTACTTAATCGCAGTAATACGTCCCTTGGGATATTTTCCGACAGCCACTCGGGCGAAGCCGCGGGCAAAAGCTAATAATTGAATAAAATGGCGAAGTTTTTGTGATCACCATTTGCCTAGCCTTTCCTAACTATGTTGGGGTCGGCTTCCAGTCTACCCGGATGCAGCTGAATACCATTATTTTACATGGAGCGACTGCCTATCTGACCTCCACAACCCAGTTACTGGGTAACGATACCCCTTGGTAAGACTGGTTGTCAGACTTTCGGGCTTCTGACTTGTATCGACTGTCAAAGATCCAAAGAAGTTTTTTGTGATGCAACTTATAAATTAATCTCCGGTTCATAGTTTATATGACTCCACTCTGGACTATAAATGTGGTGCTGTTCCACAAACATTGGGACACATAATATCATGTCCAGCGTGTCCTGTTGTCTGCACGTTACAGGGGCTTGTGTTGCCAAATTTTTGGCTGACTCTGTTTAGATTGCCATCGACACGCTAAGAAGAAGTGTGTATATTAATGGGGTGCGCCAAAGTTCACCTAAATTTTCAACTCCGATAATTGGAAATCCGAAAATGTTCTTCCTAAAATTTTTCATCCTAACAATCACAATTCCTAACTACACTGTCTCTAATGTTCATAATTCCGAAGCATTCAACTTCATAATGTCAGTAGCAATAAACATCTATTATACTTTTATTTGTTTTCCTATATTTTCTCAACATAACCATCTTTTACAATATTATTCAAAGTCATATCTTTTTTGTTTAGATTTACTTTTATAGATTTTTTTTTTGTTTAGATTTTATTTATAGCGGTAACCAACATCATCATCATCTGCCTAGCCTTTTCCCAACTATGTTGGGGTCGGCTTCCAGTCTAACCGGATGCAGCTGAATACCAGTATTTTACATGGAGCGACTGCCTATCTGACCTCCACAACCCAGCTACTGGGTAATATGATACCCCTTGGTAAGACTGGTTGTCAGACTTTCGGGCTTCTGACTACCCGTAACGACTGTCAAAGATCCACGAATGACAGCCGGGACCAAAGGCTTAACGTGCGGTAACCAACATAATATACAAAAGTAACACATTTGTAATGACAACTTAGGATGCAAGAGCGAGCGAAGCGAGCTCGGGACTTGGGGCACCCCGACTCGGACAGGTTAGGTTTGAAGGGGATGATGGGGGCTCGAGTGAGCGAGCAAAGCGAGCGAACGAGCCCCCGTCATCCCCTTCGTGTTAGGTTCCTTTAAACCCTGTAGACAGAAATATGGGCCCGGGGCTCCGTCGACTACGCCTGATCACATATTTTTGTAGACAAAAAAAAACTTTGGGATTTCTTTTCTCGGCCACTATGATTTTGCGAACTTTGCGGTTTTCAAATTTACACTAAAAAGAGTCTATTCTATCCAAAAAAAATAGCTACTATCAAAAAGCGCCGCTTGTGGAAGTACAGTGGTTCCATAGACACAACTCAGTACCTACGTTATAAAGCATACCCCCAAATAATAAGCATTCCCTCAAATTAAAACTATAAATATCATCTTCTAATATTATGGTAATTATGTTTAGGGATAAAAGCGTTATGATAAAAAACAGTAGGAGTTTAAATATATTTACATTAATGATATTATTAATTACAATTTTCGGAATCAGGAGTGTTATGAACATCGCCGGTAGCACTACAAATAGTATGAATGAAAACTTTAGGATGAAAAATTTTAGGAAGACTGATCATTCGGATTACAAATCATTAGGAAGAACAATTTCGGGTAAAGAACTTTAGGTAGAACAGACATGTAATGGTTTAGGTCTTATAGGTATCTAAGTGGTCCATTGAAAATTTGAACGGTGAAGGTATAGAGATATGAGGAACAGGGTGTAACAGTTCACTCATCCTCCTTAGAAAAGCGAGGATCCTCCGACCAGACGAGTGTTGTGTCTGACGGGCAACTGCCCGATGATTCATGTCGGGCCATTGTATCTATGCTAATTGCGCGATAAACTTTACTTGCGAGATGCAGGATTTTGCGTGACGTCAGTATGACGCGTTCTTCGCATGTGGCGTTGTAGATACCGCTACAAAGGAAAACATCGTAACCGGTATGGCCTAGAACCAAAACTGCGAAGACATTTGTGACATCTACCGGACCGCACTGGGCCCGCGTGGCAGCCCACTCCCTCTAAAAAGAAGAGGTCTGTGTCCCAGTAGTGGAACCGTTATACCTACGCTAATTATGCATTGAAAATTTACGTTGTCACTTTGACGATCTTCAATTATACAGGCTTTGATATTGGCAAAGAGACCTACTTACTCTTATTTGGGTACCTAAATTAAAAGGTGCAAAACATTGGAGAGTTTTTAAAAAGAAAAGCCACAGCATCCATTTTACCACACATCAAACATAGAAATATTTTCCTTTTACAAATGCAACTAACGTTCGTGTCTAACTAAAGCCAGTCCACGATTCCGTATAAAACCAACAGTATATTTTAATCAGTTCACGATTTCACATACAGCGCTCTCTTCCGGGAAGAATCCAACTAAGAGGGTGAATGGGGGGAGGGTGAAATTTCACGCGGACGAAGTCGCGGACGTAAGCTAGTTCTATTATAAAACGTACTATAGGCAAGTGTCAAAGTTGGTATGTTTGTTACTCAATCACGCTCTAACTACTGTACCTATGGATTCGGCTGAAAATTGGCAAACAGCTAGATTATAACCGCACCATAATTATATTATCTACGTAATACACTTTCAATCACAATCAGAATAATTTTGAAAGATATTGCTAATCCATTGCTTCATATGTTCGAAAAATTTGTCTGCTCAACTTCGTAAATAACGCAATGAATGTTTTAGAACTGTCAAATGCAAGTTACCCCGTTGAATTTAAACTTAACATTGTTTTTTTTAACCTCATGTATAGATGATAAACCAAAATGTGCCCAGCACGTCACGGTTCGACTACATGACAGACTTTGGCGCCGAGGGCACGTTTTTAGAGCTCCGTACCAAAATGGTAAAAACGGAACCCTTATGGTGAGACTAAGTCTGTCTGTCTGCCACAGCTGGATATCTCAAGAACCACTAATGCTATCAACTTGAAATGGGACTTTGGAATAGTTTTAGATGACGTTTGCCCAACTATTTTGCAAATAAGAAAGAAATAAAAATATATGTATATTTTTTGCAACAGGGACTGAATGAAAGGAGGTCTGAAAAATTCGAAGTGGGGGGCTACTAGGGCATGTGGGGGTATTATATTTATGAAAGAGCGCAGTTTGCACTTTCTCAAACAATTTTTCTTTTTTTTAGGCCCCTTATCTCCGAAGTTTGCAAAGAGAAAAATCTGAAATGATTCTATGTGATAGAAGTTTATGTAAAGATTACAGGAAAACTAAAACGAAGTCTCTAAATAGGACACTTTTTCAGAAATCATCAACATTAGTTCCACTATCGGTCAAGAGATGGCGCTGACATACAACTGCAAAAAAATAAAACGTTCAATATTTTGCTTACTTAGGTTAATTCTATATACTTAGGTTAAGATAATTATGTTTCTATGGGTCTTTGTTAAGTACCTGATAATAAATAGTTTATTATTATTCTTATTATTAATATTCTACACCGCAGTGCACAGTGTTAAAATTCTGTGACGAATAAAGGCCTCGCCGATGAAAATTTAAAAACATATGATGGTAAAGAACCCTCGGTGCGCGAGTCCGACTCGCTCTTACCCGGTTTTTTATTGATTTTTTGACGTGTGGCAGTCAAAAGGTTAAGTGAAACCTTTTTAGGCGCACTTTATGCTCCTAATGAACAGTGAACAAAAGGAGACCCTCACTCGTGACGCTGAATCAGGTATACTCGGCTTCAGTCAGAAGTTTTCACTATTATCGTGTGGTTATAAGTACACCTCCTCTTTTTTACTTTCATATTGCACCCTTATTGCATAATAGGTACACTATCGCTCTCAATCTGCATCATTTTGAAAGATATTGCTAATTCATTGCTTCATATGTTCGAAAAATGTGTCTGTTCAAGAATTAGTATTATAGCACAGACAAAAAAAAAAAATACAATGGGATTTCGTACGATTAACTTAACAGTTAACTGTCCATTATGATTCATAATGTTATCCTTTTATGATTCTGCCAAAGTGGCCTTTTTAGGCCCGGTCTTATCATAGATTCAGTCCTACACGATTCTGACCTTTTAAAAATTTTCGTCGGTTATTTTAGACAAAAAAATGCCATTCCATATATTTTGACCGCATAAGTAGGTATTGCACTTTTCTATGAAACGTCTGATAACCGACAAGTTTCTACACTTGGGTATCTAGAATCATGTGCCGAGTTCATGGTTACAGTTTACGCGTCAATTTTCCTGCTGCCCTGCAAGTATAACTTTTAATATGTTCGTTCCCATGGGATAAAATGTTGTTTCCCAACGACGTGGGCGAAGTCGCGGACAAAAGGTAGTATTTTCAATAAACTCATGTGAATGGTGGCGCCCTCTTCCCGGTACACATTTCGTAGCAAAGGATCCAATATCTATATTCTCAGACACCTGTCGTTGCGTGAATGTTGCTCGACATTTAATTTACTTTATATTAACTTGTGTAAACCTTGTTCCGTTCTGATAGGAAAAATAGGAAAGAATTTTTCTTTGTTATGCTTTGGAAAATGTGACTGGCGACATTACTATACAGGCAGGGTTATTGGAAAAATACCAACAACCTCTTAAGAGGTCATTGTACTCATCATTATGAACAACTTTTACTATGGGAACAAACCTGAAATCGCGAAAAAAAAAACAGCTGCTCCCTACATTTATGTTCGTATAACTCGTCAAAATGTAGGGAACAGCTGATTTTTTTTTTTTTGCAATTTCAGAGTATGTTCCATATCAAATATTGTTCATAATAATGAGTACACGCGTAAACGCCGTACGGCATTTCATAAAAACTTCGTATGCATAAGCAGGATACAAAAGTCTGAAAAACATTTTCGAAAAATAATGTTGCAGCCAAATTGGACCGATTTTAAATTTTCCATAGAAACAGAGATTTCCAGTTATCTTTTTTTTAAATAAGACATTTCGAAAATGTTCTGAAGTAAATTTTTAAACTTTTGTGTCTTTTGTGTATTGTTTAGGTTGTCTCTAGGACGGAAATGAATTTTAAAAGGCACTGATTTAAAGAGGCAGTTGTAAATAGCGGTTTTGGTAAGTTAAAAATTATAAATGGCACGTTTAATAACTTGTTCAGCAGTTAAAACTAAGCAGTAAAGTAAACAAAAATGAGTAATAAAAAATAATGAAATGGATCAGTGAATATACAGGGTGTTTGGTGCATCGTTTGCCAAATGGAATTGGCCGAAAGGAGAGGTCATTTGCTATCTCTTAAGACCCAGTAACTCATTCCTTATTACACCGGTTTTTATATTATGACTTTTTAATTTTTATTTAGAAAAATACAAGAACTCTGCATTTAAGCTTAAATTTAAAAAAAAGTTTTGAGTATAGCCTTCAAATTTCATTTCAATTCTTATGTTTACTCTTGTATGGTTCTATGAAATACAAAATTACTTGCTAGTTACATCTAGTTCCTTTTTAATAACTCACAAAGTTTTTGGAAAAAGGAAAAATATACTTAACACTCAACTTTAAATTGCTGTAAAAAAAAAACTAAAAAGGATCAGGATCTTCGAATTCTTTTAAAAAGTTTTCTGGCTTGTCCCCTTTCCAACAGCGTGCAATATACCAAAAAAAACTTTTATTATCTTCAGTAATTCGCTAAATGTGTAATCGAGACACATCAGGCTGATATTCGATACTACGGTAAGAACACTAGTTTTCACATAAATAACATTGTTTAAGTAGGTGGATAGTGTTATCTCACTCTTACGCAGTCTCGTATCTCTTTCTAGGGTTCTAACTTTTCTCGAACTTGAAATAAAAAATAAACTTTTATTTAATAAGTACCTAATTATAAATTTTGTTCAAATTGTCCTCCACTATTGCGTACACACGCGAAATATTCGTCTTATCTCGACTTTAGTGGTGTGTAAACGTATTTCTGCTTTGATAGTGACATACAACTGTACGCGCTAACATGGAATGCAAACCCTTTTAGGTCTACTGCGTACCTCACCGATGTTCTAGGTAACGGCTTTGACGTCACTCTGCCAGACGTCATATTATCCCGCACGGATAGTGGAAAATGCCCCTTGGGAGAAAGTAATGCATTCTTACGCGTATTTTGTTTGTTGTAGGTATCGAGAATCAAGACTATGATAACCGTGTCCAGTTTTGTCGTTTTTTATTACACTCGGACGTGGATGATCCGAACTTTTTAAAAAGAATTTCTACAAACAGACTTACCCTAATTTTCTCGGCTCGGCTACCAATTTTCAGTGAAGACCTGTCTTTTGTTTTTCATCAAGACGGTTGTCCCGCTCATTGGAGATTAACCTTCAGGGAGTACTTGCATGTTGCATTCCCAGACTCATGGATTGGGAGGGATGGCCCTATTCCTTGGCCTCCACGTTCCCCAGACCTGACTCCGTTAGATTTTTAAGTCCAAAGAACTTGTTTATGCCACGGAAGTTAAGACTAAGGATGATTTAGTCCAAGGCGGCTTTCATCACTATCAAAGCAGAAATACGTTTACACATCACTACAGTCAAGATAAGACGAATATTTCGCGCGTGTGTATGCAATAGTGGAGGACAATTTGAATAATTTTTTTAATTAGGTACTTAATAAATAAAAGTTTATTTTTTATTTCAAGTTCGAGGAAAGTTAGAACCCTAGAAGAGATAAGAGACTGCGTAAGAGTGAGATAACACTATCCACCTACATAAAGAATGTTATTTATGTAAAAACTAGTGTTCTTACCGTAATATCGAATATCAGCCTGATGTGTCTCGATTACACATTTAGCGAATTACTGAAGTTATTAAAAGTTTTTTTTGGTATACCTATTGCACACCAATGGAAAGGGGACAACCTAGAGAACTTTTTAAAAGAATTCGAAGATCCCGATCGCTTTTAGTTTTTTTTTTACAGCAATTTAAAGTTGAGTGTTAAGTATATTTTTCCTTTTTTCAAAAACTTTGTGAGTTATTAAAAAGGAACTAGATGTAATTAGCAAGTAATTTTGTATTTCATAGAACCATACAAGAGTAAACATAAGAATTGAAATGAAATTTGAAGGCTATACTCATAACTTTTTTTAAAATTTAAGCTTAAATGCTGAGTTTTTGTATTTTTCTAAATAAAAATTTAAAAGTCATAATAATAAAACCGGTGTAGTAAGGAATGAGTTACTGGGCCTTAAGAGATAGCAAATGACCTCTCCTTTCGGCCAATTCCATTTGGCAAACGATGCACCAAACACCCTGTATAATTGAGTGGGAAAATAATTAAATGGGCGGTAAAAATGAATGAATGGGCAGTTACGTGTGGGCAGTAATAAATCGGAATTTGTCGGTAATAAATCTCATTCTAAGCAATTCTATAAACAATGAGGTGGTAAAGTAGTTTTGGGTGTGTAGTCGACGGAGCCCCGCTTCGCGGGGCCCCTATTTCTGTCTACAGGGTTTAAAGGAACCTAACACGAAGGGGATGACGGGGGCTCGTTCGCTCGCTTTGCTCGCTCACTCGAGCCCCTGTCATCCCCTTCGAACCTAACCTGTCCGAGTCGGGGTGCCCCAAGTCCCTAGCTCGCTTCGCTCGCTCTTGCATCCGCTATGATCTGCCGAACTATTTAGCGAACCGCCCATTCCATCATTTTTACCGCTCATTTAGTTATTGGACTGCTCAATTATTTTTAGAATTGACATTGTATGATAAAATAACAGTCTAATTGATCTTTTATTACTGTCCATGTTTTACTGTCGCAATAATTAATCAACCGCCATTAAATTAAATAACTGCTCAATATGTTTTTCAACTGATCATAATAACATCTCGAATATTTAAATAACAGCTCAAAAAATTAGTTCCCATTTTAAAAATAGAACTTTTGGTTATTTAGACAGCTACAAATTTTCTTACATAGGTCTTGTGAGTGTATAAACAGCTAATGTGAATTTAAAAAATTGGCCTAGTGCGAGTCAGACTCGCACACGAAGGGTTCCGTACCACAAGGCAAAAACGCCAAAAAAAAACATGTTTGTTGTATGGGAGCCCCCCTTAAATATTTATTTTATTTTCATTTTATTATTTATTATTAAAGTTAAAATACAACTGAGTATTTTGTGAATATTTCAAGTGCCTAACTGTTGCCATTTGAGATATCGAGCAAAAAAGGGCAAACAAATCGCGTTTGTTGTTCCGTTTTTACCCTTTGGGTACGGAACCCTAAAAATACCTATTACCTAAGCGGGACGGCCAGCGGCGGTGACGCGGTGTGTTACATATTTAAAATTAAAATTAGGCACTATTCATGTTGTTAATACTTATCAATAAATATTTTAGCTAAACTACTATTTCTTACTTTCCTATTATAATTGGAATGAAAAGTAGAGTGTTTAACACGGGTGAAACTGCGGGCTGCTACTGAGAAAATCCAGATGGAAAAACCCAACAACCTTTTGCTCGACCAGGGGATTGAATCCAGGACATCGTACTCAGCAGTAGCACTTGCGACCACTGGATACACGAGCCGGAAATCTTTACAAAATTGTATTTTGAAGATTAATAGATCAGAAATAGATTAAAATTAATACGAATCTGTGTTTATTAGTTTCACTATTACTAATGCATAACCATTAATAAATCACACTAATATTATAAAGGCGAAAAGTTTGTGAGTGTGTGTGTGTGTGTTTATGTTTGTTACTTCTTCACACTCAAACGGCTAGACCAATTTTGATAAAATTTTGTATGAAGGTAGCTGACACACTAGATTAACATATAGACTACTTTTCATCCCGATATTACCACGGGATCGATATTTACGCGGGTGAACCCGCGGGGCGCAGCTAGTTCTCTACATAAAAATACAACGGAACATTAATTAATAAAGACAGCTATGATCCATAACCAGATCAAACACAACATAAAACCGTCCAAATCCATGTCAAGCACACAATAATCATAAGAAAACTACTAATTAACATAACTAGCGAATATTTCTTTCTGCTCCACATATTGTCCAATGTGCAATAAAATTACATATCAACCACAATACGACCGACTCTTATTACATCTAACAGTACTAAGTGTGCAATTATTATGTTCGTTCATGAAGACTATGTTACACGGTTCAACCAAGTTGAAATTTGGCAAGTTGGCACTGGTTGAAAGATGTACCGGTGACTAAAAAGTTATGTGGAAATCGGTTGTCATGGTATGGGCATGTAGGTAATGCGGAGGAGAAAAATGTCGTGAGGAAAGTTTTGCGTATGAATATGGATGGCTAGAGTACGGGAAGACAAAAGAAACGATAGATGAAAAGATGATATGGCTAGAAAGGGGATGACCGAGATGAATACTAAAGGATGATTTCCACCAAACGGCTCGCACCGCATCGAATCGGAACGTACAATCTTTTGACTCAAAAAATCAAAAACGTGCCCTCGGCGTCAAAGTCTGTCAAGTAGTCGAACCGTGGTGTGCTGGGCACATTTTGGTTTGTCATTTAGACATGACTGTGGCGGTCAAAAAGTTAAACGATATTAAATCGTGTACACAATATTTAAAGTCTATATTTCCAAGCCGCGCACAGCAGCTTGACCGCGGGCGTCTTCCGCGGCACGCGATCGTAGCTGAAAGTATGCTGCGACATGCGATCGGTTCGTATCCTTTCCGATCCGATGCGATAAGAGCCGTTTGATGGAAATCATCCTTAATAAAAAAGTATGGTAGAAGACTTGTTGTGCTGGTGATAAAAGTAAGAGAATGATAATGATTGACATTGGTTGAAAGGCGCAGACTACTTTGATCGGAGACTACGAATAGGCAAACGTAGGGTATGACATCCTCAGGCCAGGTGGAGTGACGATCTTTGGAGAGTGCCTGGATGAAGGAAGCCGAACAAAATGGCTTGAATTCACGTAGTATTATGTCTAGCAACTGACTGCGTCAGGGTCAAGATGATGATGATGCTACCTGCAGTACTGTATCTCGCTTCTCCCTTTACCTATGCAAAGGTTGTCTGTAGAAGATCGCTTTTAGCCATAAGGCTGCCCATTGTGTCATCCTATGTAAAAAATGTATATAAGTATCTTATCTATATGGTGTACCTACATAATAAAGAGTATTGTATCGATATCTATCTATGCTGCTTAAAAGCTCAGAATTAAGGATAAGGCTGACATCTCATCATTCACTTTTATGTTATACATTGTTTTTTTCCAAGCCTCATGTCTTGGGCGATCCCTGGCCAATTTTGAAAGACGAAAGTGAACCGTGTAACTCTACCTTTAGTATGAGACGTCGGTATTGGTACAGCGCAGGCTTTTTATCGCCATTCACATGACAATCAATATCAAAAGGTTTTTATTTAACGTTACATTGTCTAGTTAAGTAATGTTTGAGTTTAATGCCTAGTATGTGCTGATAAATCATTCGGAAAATTCTTTGTAACGAATCAATAGTGATAGCGAAATAAAAATCACATCAGGGGGTGTGTGTGTGTTTATATGTTTGTTACTTCTTCACTCTCAAACAGCTGGACCAATTTTGATAAAATTTTGTATGGAGGTAGCTGACATTCTGGATTAACATATAGGCTACTTTTTATCCCGCTTTTCCCACGGGTTCGCCATTTACGCGGGTGAAATCGCAGGGCGCAGCTACTACACCATACACACTACACATATTTTGTAATATTTCCGAAAGAAATAGCCCGGGCATCCTTCAAAGCAAGAGTGTATAGGCATCTTCTGGGCTTGCTCGTTCCATCATAGACCTCATCCGTCGCTGTACACCAGGTGATATCGAGGTCAAGAGCTGGTCCATTTAGCAAATAAAAACCTCCTTAGCGTCCTTTTGGAGTCGGTTAAAAAGAGTGGCTTGTGAACTTTGGTATCGCTACGAAGGAAAATAATTTTCTTTATGTTCCGAATGTTAAAGGCATTTCGAGGTACGCTCAAAAAGGCTAAATAGGTATGAAACAAGGACCTGACAAAAAGAAACATTAGTGGTTCACGTCCTATCACACTAATATTATAAAGGTGAAAGTGGTGAGTGTGTGTGTGTGTGTTTATATGTTTGTTACTTCTTCACGCTCAAACGGCTGGACCAATTTTGATAAAATTTTGGAGGTAACTGATACCCTGGATTAACAAATAGGCTACTTTTTGTCCCGATATTCCTACGGGATCGACATTTACGCGCAGCTAGTACATTATAAAAAACTATCCTCGGTTTGACCCACATAAGTCTCGATCTCGATATTGGAATAAAAAATATCCTAATCCAAGTCATGTTCTGCTCATCTGCCAAATCTCATACGAATCCCTTCAGCCGTTTTAGTGTGAAAGCGTAACAAACAAACACAAAAAATCAATTCTTTCCTCCTTATAATCCATACTAATATTATAAATTCGAAAGTAACTCTGTCTGTCTGTATGTTACCTTTTCACGCCTAAACCAGTGAAGGGATTTCGATAAAATTGGGCAGAGAGATAGATTGCCGCCCCGGGGAAGGACATAGGATAGTTTCTATCGACGTACCTCGCGGGCGAAGCCGCGGGCGGAAGCTAAGTATTAGTTTATATAACACTCCTACTTTAGTAAGACTTATCATTATTGAATAAGTCAACATAATCGTTCATTTATCATAAGTAATACTCGTAAATATGACTTCGCAAGGACGATAAAAACTAAAGAGCTTATCAGTCGCCGTCAAATCGGTAGATCATAAATAATACCGAACAATATAGTGTATTGTGAGCTGTGAACAAAGTAACAATACGAGAATAATAAATCCATATACGCAGAAGCGAAACTTGCTTTTAAAAGCTGCTAAAGGCCCGATATAATGATTTTATCTCCTAATAGAATAATAAACTGTAAGTAATCAGTTTATTTTCATCAATCATTGCCGATATACAGGGTTATTGGAAGCTAAGTGCAAAGCTTTAAGGGAGTGATAGTTGACACCATTTACAGCATTTTGAGCCATACATGTCTTAGACGAAGTATGTTTTTTTAGGGTTGCGTACCCAAAGGCTAAAAACGTGACCCTATTACTAAGACTCCACTATCTGTCTGTCTGTCACCAGGCTGTATCTCAAGAACCGCGATAGCTAGACAGTTGAAATTTTCACAAATTATGTATTTCTGTTGCCGCTATAACAATAAATACTAAAAACAAAATAAAATGGATATTTAAGGGAGGCTCCCATACAACAAACGTGTTTTTTTCGGCGTTTTCGCCTTGTGGTACAGAACCCTTCGTGTGCGAGTCCGACTCGCACTTGGCCATTTTTTTTAGGGTTGCGTACCCAAAGGCTAAAAACGTGACCCTATTACTAAGACACCACTGTCTGTCTGTCTCTCACCAGGCTGTATCTCATGAATCGTGACAGCTAGACAGTTCAAATTTTCACAGATGATGTATTTCTGTTGCCGCTATAACAATAAACACTAAAAACAGAATAAAATAAATATTCAAAGGGGCTCCCATACAACAAACTTGATTTTTTCGGCGTTTTTGCCTTGGGGTATGGAACCCTTCATGTGCGAGTACGACTCGTAGGTACTTGGTCAGTTTTATTTTATTTTTAACTACAAATATTTAGTCAAAAATAACATACCAACTTTAACTAGGAAAAAAATAAAAAAACAAAAACAAAGCCCTATAAATAATGCTTTATATCCAGCTTCCAAACACCTTTGATGTATATACAGGATAACTTGTATTTTAACGTATTCCTTCCAAGATATGATAGTGTGACCCATTTGCAACAATTAAGTACCTCTTAAAGCCTAAGCGAAAAGTCATGGGATTCGAGAAAACTGAGAGCAATGGTGCCCCAGTGGTAACGGTCGCGGCACGAGTTGTAGGTCGTACGTTCAAACCCAGACAGGCGCTTTACTTTGTGTAAATTATTTCACCACCACTGCTCTCAAAACGGTGAAGGAAAACATCAACCGGCATGTCCTAGAACTAAGAATTCGAAAACATCTGCCAACCCGCACTGGGCCCGCGTGGTGGATTACGGCCCACTCCCTCTCACCGATAGGGTATTTTTGGATATTTCCCAGAATTCGTCACTAAATATCACTTTTCTCTAAACTCTCGAAATTAATGGGCTTTATACTGGTATTGTCAGTGCGCGTAGTTATCCTCAAAATTGAAAGGATTAAGAGTTTGTACGTGTGCAGTAACTGCGTTAGTTTTTTACCGATTTCATAAAAAAGGAGGTTATCAATTCGACACGTATGTATGTAATATTATAAATGTATGGAATTGCATTATATTCACATATGACAATCTATTAGGGCTTCCAAACAAATAGGTATACCAAATTTTATGTATGTATGTATGTTTGTCCACACATTTCTCCGCAACTATTAATCGGATCGTGACCATTTTTTTTATTGGATTACATTTACTTCAACTTGCAACAGTGCAAGTTTCATCAAAATCTATTCAGTAATTTTCAAGATATGGACTAATACGTGTAAGTGTGACGGCCTGGCTTATTGATACGAGCTACGGGTGTACTACGGTCAAGGGGAAAACATTTCAAAACCTTGGTCAAGTACTAGCGCAAAAATAAAAATTACGAAATAAAAAAGTAAGTTAAAAACATTAAACCGACTTCAAAAAGAAATTAACTCAAAATTATGAAATAACTTTAATTTCGGAAGTCGGTGGCAAAAAACTAAAACTATAAAATACAGATCCCAAAGACACCGACTTCCGAAATTAAAGTTATTTCATAATTTTGAGTTAATTTCTTTTTGAAGTCGGTTTAATTTTTTTTTTTTTTTTTGTTATAATTACCGTCTATAAATACTTTCATATGCATTTTAGTAAAAAGCTGTTATTTTGACATTACAAACAGACACTGTAATTGTATTTATTTGTATAGTTATATATAGCTTTAATTGTATACATGTATAGATTCTACTTTGATAACTATAGGTGATGGCTTTATATGTGATGGCTTTCGAGAATGTAGGTTTTTAACTTCGTCATTTGCAGAACAGGCAAAGCACTATCGCTTCTACACCAATTCATATAATTTTCACGGTACCTCGTGGAAGGGCGGAGTACCTCTACCTACCTCTGAGAGAGCGGCGGCTTTTCATTCACAATATTGATACACCCGTCGTAGAGTAGTGCCACGACCAGTGCTAGTGAAGATACTTGGTTTTTTTTTAAATAAATAGAGGTGATAAACTTTGTTTAAGACAGTTTAGTGCAAGTGTGTGGATGATCTTCTGATATGTGGAGCTTGGTGATCTTTTGTGAGTTTTTCGTGCTTTTTGTAGAACTTAATTTTTTCTTTAGAAAAGTTTGAGCTTTCGTACTTAGTTCACTCAACTAAATTGCCGGGAAATTGTTTAGTATTACTTTCAAGGAAAATAAGAAAAAAAAAAGATATTTAGGGATGATAAAATTTTGCTTTTTTACTCTGTTTGTGGGAAATAAGATGGTTCTCCGAGATTAATATTGTCGAAGTCTGGTGACATTATAGTATGACCCACTTCTCGAAACCTGGGTTCAAAACTTGGCCTGAAACTACAAGTTACTTAAGAGCGTTTCATACAAACTTTCAATCCCTTATTTTTCGAAATGAATGAACCGATTTTAATGAAACTTCATACACATAAGCAGGATACAGAGGTCTAAAAAGTTAGTAGAGAACATTTTCGAAATGTCTTATTTAAAAAAAGATCTCTGTTTCTATGAAAATTTTAAAATAGGTCTAATTTGGCTGTAACGCTATTTTTGGAAAATGTTCTCTACTAACTTTTTAGACCTTTGTATCCTGCTTATGCGTATGAAGTTTCATTAAAATTGGTTCATTCGTTTCGAAAAATAAGGGTTTGACAGTTTGTATGAAATGCCGTACGGGGCGTAACCGCTCTTAAGTTAGGCGTGTTGTATTTGAAACTATTTTTTCATCTCTCATACTCGGAAAGTAGTGTTTGTTTGATCCGAATAGCGGGTGGAAAACGCTGCTTCCCACCCTTGGGCGGGAAAGTCTCATAGTAATTGCTTCCCTCCCTAGGGCGGGAATGAAATTTAAAAATAGAACTAAATTTAGTTAGGTAGTCAGCTTAGTCAGACATACGACACCCGTAATTGATTATATAAATATTTATTATGCTACCCATCAAATTTTATGAATGTGCGTTAATTAGGAGAGTTGGATAAAAAGCTCATCTGTTAACGCCGTTAAATCTTTCAGATTTAGCGCACAAGTTAATAATTTACCTTGAATAAATTCAACATACATAGGTACGATAATCACCATTTTGATGTCAGTTGTGGTCGAGGCTAAAAAACATAAAAATTGGGGA
Organism: Mesoligia furuncula; assembly: GCA_916614155.1. NCBI lineage: Eukaryota > Metazoa > Arthropoda > Insecta > Lepidoptera > Noctuidae > Mesoligia > Mesoligia furuncula. The sequence continues at coordinate 19,570,941 of OU744809.1, read as the reverse complement.
TTTCGAACATCCTGACTTTACCATAATGGGGCTGTGAATATACATCATTTAATTATTTGATCATCCATATCATGATTATCCATAGTTTAAGGTAAATAAGTAGTGGTAATGAACTTTTTTTGATATCTAATGTCGAAGTTTCGCGCCAAACGTATGTGTTTACATTTTTACTTTTCACAAATTTCACACACAAAGATGTAGATAAGATTTAAAATGTGACAAATGTTATTGATAATATTATAAACAACACGAAAATGCCCAGGTTTTAACGTAATATTCAAACACAGGTTTCGTACTAATCATTACCACTACTCAATTTGTGTTCAAAATCGCCGACCATTATTGTTTTTTTTTTATTGCAGTGATGTGTGAAAGCGATTATTCCAAACAATTTTTTTTTTAAATTTCTTTTGACTCGAGTAATTAATATGACAAATGTAATCGATATTTGAAAATAAAATAAAATTAAATTAAGCAATAAATACAATAAGCATTGTTTATAATAATGATTTATGCTTTTCTAATACCTATAATTTCAATCTCTTCTAATCATGTCAATAACAGATAGGCCAATAAGTACCTCATTTACTGAATTTCGCGCCGAAATCCTTCTATAATTGAATTTATATTCGGAATGCGATCGCTGTTTAAAATTATTTTAATTTATTGGACAATTTATTTATTGTGGATTTTATTTTTGATACTTTCTAATAGTTTGCTACAGAATTCCCAGTAAAGATTTTTTAGGTAAGCTTACCAGAAGTTTACAGTTTGCAGTTTTTGTTTGTTTGTGAATGATGATAATTAATTAATTCTATAGATTGGTTATTCTGCAAACACTTTACATTTCAATACATTTTGTTAGTTTAAAGAGTTTTTATTCAGTTTCTACAATTTTTTTTCATTTTTTTTATTGCGAGTATCGATTAGGCTGTATGCAAGTTTTGAATCGAAATAAGAAAGTTGGGTCAGCACTAAAAAGTGTCACGTCGCAACACAATTTTTAGTAATTTTTATCAAGATTATCGTGTTTTCTGAGTAATTTATGAAAAATGGTAAAAGTAAGAATGCAGACAGAATGATAATAATACGGGCCCTAGTAAGCGGAACGGCCTGCGGTGGTGACACAGAATCTACTCATGTGGCGGTGACGTGGTGTGTTCCATAATTCAAATTTAAAAAAGACTAATGAATAGGTACCTATTATTCATGTAATTTATTATCAATAAATCTTTTAGAAAAACTACTATTTTTTACTTTCCTTAAATTCGAAATGAAAAGTAGAGTGTTTAACGCGGGTGAAGTCATCAATTCCCACTCGGACTATAGCCGCCCTCGCTGCGCTCGGGCGTCTAAATGCCTCGTGTGGGAATTGATTCCTTCCGACCCTTGTATAACAATCTACTATTTTTCTTGGTCTATCGTTTTTAAGGTATAAAACCTCATTTGTTTCCTTTTTTTGTCATAAAACAATAAAAATTGTTCCTTGATGGAGGACACTGGCTCACACAAAACACAACTGCAACACAGTTATAACTAGCGCAGGAGTCAGAGAGCTTTATCATTTGTTTGTAAATTGTTTTCTGTCAATAAAATAATATCTTAAGGAAACCTGAAGTAGCCAACTGTAGCAACAGTTCTGTGTGTGAGATGAAGTTTTTACTTTGAGATAGAACAGACTAATACCAATTTATGAACAAGCTGCTACGTGACCAGAGGGCTGGTCTATTTCTTGACCAAAGAATTAGTATTGCCATACAACGTGGCAATGCTGCCAGCCTTTTGGGCACTGTTCCTGTGACAGCGATGCGGACGAATTGATTGATACCGCATGATTATTTTGCTTATTTTTTTCATATAAATGTAGGCACCTACATTTTTTTTTAAACAAAGTATATTTATTTAGACAGGTAAAAATAACAAAATTAAATTCTAACTTAACTAAAACTATAAAGAAACTAGAAAATAGCGTCGAAAAACTAATCCGCAAACATATTATTATTATTTTAAATATTAGCGTAGATTATGTAAATATTACCGCACCGAATACCGCATTAGGAACTTCCTGTAATGGTAGCAGTGTTTGTGATAAATAAATAAATAAATTATCATAATTATTAAGTACTTATAAATAAAAACTAAGAAGGAACACAGAAAAAATAAATGACCCACATAGTCAGCTGCTATCTAAATCTAGAAAACGAATATGCTTAATATTAACGGCTGGCAAAACTTAATTAAAACTTGGTTTATCTCAGGCGAAGCGTCTTACAAGTTCATATTTATGATCGTGGCACATCCCGCGGCATATGCAGATGCATAAATATTGTTATTACACTGCCGTGAACATATGAGGTGGAGAGAGGCTTATCTTAGGATAAAGGAGGTTTATAATAATGGAGGTTGGTAATAATCACTCTAATATTATAAAGGCGAAAGTTTGTGAGTGTGTGTGGTGGGGGTGTGTTTATATGTTTGTTACTTCTTCACGCTCAAACGGCTGGATCAATTTTGATAAAATTTTGCATGGAGGTAGCTTTTTATCCCCATATTCCCACGGGATCGAAACGTATACTATGCGGGTGAAACTGCGGGGCGCAGCAAGTAGATAATTAATAAATAACGCGTTTATAATATTAAGTAGGAGTAGAATAGGAAGGATAGTAGGATAAGATTAAATCGCAAGGGTTTTGAACTTTACAGGGGCATACATCTACGCGGAAACTGTAACCTTGAATTCAGCATATGATTTTAGACCCCATAGCCCGCTTGTATACGTCCGTTTTTTTCACCGGACAACGGACCGTTTTTTTTCGCCGGATTCGCGGTGGTGTACTTATGGTTTATAATGAATATGTGCACATTCACCGGGCACGGGTCCGGCGAAAAACTTACGCCGGATGCAACGCCGCCTCCCCTCGGCGCAACGGACACCGGACGAAAAACGGACGTATACAAGCGGCCTAATAGCGTAGAAAATTTTAGACGGTGTAAAAAAACGATATCTACGTAAAAAAATAAAAATAGAAAAAAAATATAAAAATAGAAAAGTGCAAAACCTATTCGGTCAAAATGTATGACGACCGATTTTTTTTTTTAATAATAATCAACCGAATATTTCAACGCTTTGAGGTTGTAGTGAATCCATGGTAAGGTTGCGCGTCCATGTGTTAAGATAATAATTCTGCGGGTGCGTTTTTTTTTTGAATTTCCGAAATTTCCTTTCATACAAACCTTGTCCCAGCAATACCGAACACAAAAAAAAATATATCCTATTTGGTGCACTCGTTCAGAAGTTATGCGAGTTATGTTATGTTATACATTTCGGCGATTCATTTTTATTTATACATAATTATAGATTATTATAAACTAGCCGAATCAGCGAATTCCGTATACCGCCTCAGAATCAATAAATACAAAATGTATGAGTAAATTATTATTATTTTTTTCGTGAAATTTTCCCATGTTTAATAGTTATTCTGCTATTCAGGGAGGAGACTAAACCAACAAAGTTCCGAGTTCTTGAGTTATAAATGGTGTAACTAGCCTGACTTTGTTTTATTTAAAAAGATTAAAGTCGCTTTTCGTGTCTGTCTGTGTGACCGCGTTTGTTCTTCTAAACTACGCAGCGGATTTCGATGAGGTTTTTTCCATAATTTAGATAATTTATTCCAGAAGGTTGTTATAAGTGCATATTAGCCCTACATTAATATTAAACATAGATAAAGCACAGAAGTTTCGATGTTTTGACTTGTCGCCATTACGAAACAAGCGCGGATCGCTAGTACTTACTCCTTAGTAGTCCTTTAGTTATTAGCGTTAACAGTCTTAAAATATTAACATAAGGTTATCATAACCCTCCTCTTCGCTTCGTCGTAGTTGGGTGAAAATAACCTGAACCGGCATTTAACTATAAGGTGAATGGATAGTGGTAGACCGCGAAATTCAAATTTTCTTATGTTTTTTGCAATTTGCAGGTCAGTGTCAGATTGTATCTTGATCAAAATATGATTCGCGACAATAACAGGTACTTACTTAATTAGAGAATTGTAATCATTAGAATCATTAATATATCTTTCTAAGTTAGACTTCTACCACCAACCACCAATCTCTTATGGAAAAGTGTTAATGGTAGAAATCTAACTTAGAAAGATGAATTAATGATTATAATTCTCTAAATATGTATCTGTTTATTTCCGCGAATCATATTTTGATCAAGATACAACCTGACACTGACCTGCAAATTGCAAAAAACGTAAGAAAATTTGAATTTCGCGGTCTCAACTACCCATTCACCTTAAGTGAGACAGATCAACCAACCCGCCCTGGGCCCGCGTGGTAGATCCCACTCCCTCTGTGAGAGCCCACTCCCTCTCACAGAGGGTAGGCCTGTGTCCCAGAAGTGGGAACATTACTTATAGGCTGATTAATTATGCTTATGCTGAAGAGTATACGAGTAGATTTTGGTATACAGTGCTTTATGATCTTTGAGTTCTTATTATCTTTAAGTTTAAATACGTTCAACGGTTCAATGCATCCTGAGTAGTCAGAATAACAGATGAGCATCAACTGATCAAAACTCAGATTGACAGGGCTTCCTGAGAACGACTCACTGATTTGGCTATTTTTTGTTTTAAAATGTTCGAAATAGTCCGAATTAGGTTTTATGGAAAGAAATTGGAAAAGACAAGCAGCGTTGACCATCGATTTCCAAACTACGCAATATATTATCATTAAAATTAATTCTGACTGCCTTTAACTAACTGCTCACATGGCCAAGGCAAGATTCTAAAAAAACGCCATAAAAATTTACATTAAAAAGCGGCATAAATGCGAGTCAGACTCGTACACGAATGGTTCCGTGTCACGGTACAATATTTGACATGACATTAAATAAATTAATCTATAGTAAAAAAAACACGTTTCTCGTAGGGTTACGTTCCATTAACTTTTAGCTTTAAGTATTTTATTTTTACTATTTGTTGTTATAACGAGGGGCCCGTGGCTAAATATTAACAGCCGCACAGGTCGATCGATCAGGTTAAGCTACGCTTGCTGCGGTTGGTCTGTGGAAGGGTGACCATCTTTACATACCGAAACCCCTCCGTGCCTCGGAAAGCACATTAAGCCTTTGGTCCCGGCTGTCAGTCGTGGATCTTTGACAGTCGTTACGGGTAGTCAGAAACCGCGAGTCGAACAAGGGATCAAGGGGTTTCGTATTATCCAGTAACTGGATTGTGGAGGTCAGATAGGCAGTCGCTTCATGTAAAATACTGGTATTCAGCTGCATCCGGTTAAACTGGAAGGCCACCCCAACATAATTCGGAAAAGGCTAGGCAGGTTCCAAAAACGAGCCTTAGTAACAGGGTCCAGTTGGCACCCATTTGTTACGGAACCCTAAAAATAAAACAAGGCGTGACATAACTCTGATCGTAAATAAACTGGCAATTATACTAATCTGTGTCGAAGAAATTCCTATCGAAGCGCAATATTTCACACCTTATGTAAGACAAACCTTTGTGATTTAACATTAGTCAGCCGTGTCGGTAAATTAGTCGAAAATCGATAAGTATTCCATATAAATACGTAATCTAACCGTCACCTCATAATGGAAATTGCTTTAGTAGGTCGCTAGGCCTTAAGGCACTTGTCCCCACGACGTGCTATTATTATTTTCGTATCAATTTATACGTTAATTTAAAAGCCTGCGAGGCACTATTTGGAACATAAATCATGGGCTGATTTCTCAATCGGCAGATAATTTTTATTCGTGGAATAAAATTTACGTCTGACAGATTTTGTATGGAAGAACTGTCAAAAATTCAAACTTATTCCTCGGATAAAATGATGTGGCGTTGGAAAAATCAGCCTTTAGAATCTAAATGTAACTGCGAGGTTGAAGTCTTACAACCTAAGTTGGGCGAAGTGTGCAAGACAAATCATATGAGCAAAATAATACCATAATCAGCCTAAATGTTCCCACTGCTGGGACACAAGCCTCCTCTTGGTGAGAGGGAGTGGGCCCTAATCCACCACGCGGGCTCAGTGCGGATTGGCAGATGTCACATGTCTTCGAATTTTTGGTTCTAGGACATGCCGGTTTCCTCACTATGTTTTCACCGTTTTGAGAGCAGTGGTGATGAAATAATTTACACAAAGTAAAGCGCCTGTCTGGGTTCGAACCTACGACCTACAAACTCGTGAGTCGCGGCCGTTACCACTTGGCCACCACTGCTCAAGCAAAATTATACTTACAGTTTTTTTTTAAGTCTTTTTTAAGGTTCAAATATGTTGCAATCGAGGCCCTTAATTATAAATGTATGCATAGTTTATAAATGTATTTTTTTTTAGCACAACGTTGCAAGCTCTGCCTAAGGCTGCCCGCCCACGTCCGATAAATAATCGGTGACCGATTTTTTGTAGGAGAAAAATAGAACACACTGATAGCAATAGTGCAACGCACACGTCCTACAAAAAGTAGGTCAGAAATAATGAAGTTAACTAAATCGGCCCGATTATCGGTGCTACAAAAAGTCTGACGTGGGCGGCCAGCCTAAATCCATTTGACGCAGTACATAGGCAATCCTTATCTGAAAATTGAGTTCTCATGTCAGGCCATGGGGTTCTGTAGCAATTAATTTTCGTGGCACGTGCTTGCATGTAGTGCATATTACTACGAAGACCCACTTTGTTGTGCTATTCTGTAAAATACTACTTGGAACCTAGACCACACATGCCTTACTTCATAATATTGCACGACAACGAATTCACTTCATCCCGGATTCAACTTTCGAGATTCGATGCCTAGAGAATAGGTACAACTGAGGAGGTGAAGAACAAATTCATCCTCACTTTTCCACTTTTTCTAATTTTGGAGAAAAAAGTAAAATGTAAATAACTAACTGACTACAACATCTGCATTTTGTTTCAGTTGTGTCGTTTAAACTAGTGTTTCAGTCAATCTAATCTAATATTTTGAATGAAATGTGAGGTTTTGATTAAACATTTTTGGAAAACAGTGGTTTTGGAAAAAACTATATAAGAAAAGAGGTGTTTTTGATAAGGTTTAAATTATTTGCTCTAATCACTTTTACATTTTTTTGCACCTAGACTAAAAAAACACATTTTTTTTAAATGGAAAGTTGAGGTTGTTCTTCACTTCCTAAACTGAAAAGATGTTAACTACACCATCTTCGATTGAAGTAGGGCTTAATGAAGAAGCTAGGTGGGTCGCTGCATGTACATACTTACAACTTACGAGTGTGGAACCTAAGATAGAAACACGCTTGTACGATACAACTACATACAGAAAGCAAAGCTCATAGAAACCTCTATTCCTAGACAGCACGTTTCGCCGACAACTTTGTTGATAGAAAACATTGTTCGTAGATATCTTGATCCTTAAGAGGCACTGTTGACAGAGATCTCTGTTCATAGATAGCACTTCTTGCCGTAAACTTTTTTCATAGAAACCATTGTTTCCAGATACCTTGGTTCACAGAAACCAATTAGATAATAATTTTTTCAACACACTTGCTCGTAAAGTGGCTCTTATTGAACCGCTTTTAGGTCCATAATGCAGTGTATTAAAAACGCGTGCTTTTTCTTTACTTTAATCCACATGTGCTTTATTTCCACGGATAACTATTTACTAGTCGGAGATGCGCGCTTTTTTAATCTCATCAATTCACTTTTTTTTTAATAGTCTGTATTGTCCTTGGTCCCAAAATTAACTAATATTTATTTACCGTGAATGCTCCAACCAGCCCGCGAAATTCAAATTTTCTTACGTTTTTTGCAATTTGCAGGCCAGTGGTAGGTTGTATGTTTATTAAAATATTATTCGCGGCTGTAAGACATATGTAGTTACAGAATTATAATCATCAAAATCATCAATAAAACGCTCTTAGTTCATAAAGCTGTAGGAATTACTTTTTCTGTTTTTTTTTTGTTCTTACACCTTTAAGAAGTTGGAGGGTTGTATTGGTGATTTTGATGATTATAATTCTGTAACTACATACGTCTTACAGCCGCGAATAATATTTTAATCAACATACAACCTAGCACTGGCCTGCAAATTGCAAAAAACGCAAGAAATTTTGAATTTCGCGGGCTGGTTGGAGCATTCCCCTTAAGGTGAATGCGCAGGGACCTCAGTGCGCAGTGGTCTACCACTGCGCATTCACCTTAAATTGTCCGAAAAAACTAAGAAAATTTGAATTTCGCGGTCTACCGCGAAATTCAAATTTTCTTAGGTTTTTCGCAATTTTCAGGTCAGTGTCAGGTTTGTATCTTGATCAAAATATGATTTGTGACTCTAACAGGTACCTACATCTTTACAGAATTATAATCATTCGAATCATTAATACATCTTTCTTATGGAAAAGTTCTTAGGGAAAAAATCTAACTAGAAAGATTCTATTCTAATGATTATAATTCTGTAAATACATATACAGAGCGTTAGGTTAAACGAGGGACACACTTTGAGGGGAGTTAGTACTCATGAAAATGAGCAACTTTTACTATGGGGCCGACGCCAAACTTGATATCGCAAAAAAAAAATCTGCTGTTCGGTACCTACATTTTGACGAGCTATGCGAACATAAATGTAGGAGACGGCTGATTTTTATTCGCGATTTCAGTGTTAATGCCAAATTAAAAGTTGTTCATTTTCATGAGTACTAACTCCCCTCAAAGTATGTCCCTCGTTTAACCTAACGCTCTGTATATTATAGTCGCGAATCATATTTGATCAAGATGCAACCTGATACTGACCTGCAAATTACAAAAAACGTAAGAAAATTTTAATTATCCACTTAGGTGGATAATTAAAACCACGGACAATTTTAGAATTGTCCGTGGTCCCTACCCGAAACCAAACGGAAAATACTGGCGTTCTATCATTGCGGTTTCTCACTGAACTAATGTAGGTATATTTCTCTATGCCAATAGTACTTTCTAATTCCATACTAACTAAACTACAATTGTTTTTTTTTTACAATTGTTTTTACATGCTCTGTGGTCAGTGCTTTTATTTACACTTGCGCGCGCATTGCTAGCTATGCGGAAAGACAAAACCAGCGCGCCATTTTCCATACAAGTTAATATTTAACAATACAAGTCTGTTTTTTCCTCGCAAGTGTGTTGAAAAACGTCGTATGAAACGCGTGTGCATCGATCATTAGACTCTCGGCTTTCTTAGGCGATTATCACACTGCCACGCACCACGCTGCATGTTGCGTGACTGCGTGTTTTAACGTTACTTGTAAGTATCTCCGTTTGTATAGAAAACACGCACAGTCCAACACACTGAAAACGCAACCACGCGCGTTCATGCGGATCACGCGCATACACGCGGAGAAACATGCACCCCCGCGCGTAGGTGCGGGGCGAGACGCAAGGTATGGCACACCGAATCCCGCAGTGCCGCGCGTGATTTTGAATGGGCGTGACGTGTGTGACAGAGAACGGCGAATAAATGAGAGCCGCCGTGCGTGAATCTACAAAACGCACCTACGCGCGTGAGTGCGCAAAAAACCCGCACGATGATGCAGATCTGCACTCCCGCAGGAACGCGCGTAGGTGCGTCGACACGCAACATGCAGCATGATGCGGGGCAGTGTGAAAACCGCCTTATCGCACTCGCCTGCGGCTCGCGCGAATAATACCGCCTCGAGCATAATGATCAACATAGCACACATGTATCATAATGTACTATTAAGTAAGTTGTATTCTCAATTGTATTCTCTTGCATCCTATGTCGACGGAGCCCCGCTGCGAGGGGCTCCTATTTCTGTGTCAAGGGTTTAAAGTAACCTAACCAAACCTAACCTCGGGGTGCCCTTCGCTCGCTCTTGCATCCTACGTTGCGCTTTCTGTGAACCAAGGTATCTGGAAACAGTGGTGTCTATGAACAAAGTTTACGGCAAGAAGGCATGATGAACAGAGATCTCTGTCAAAAGTGCTTCCTATGGATCGAGATATCTACGAACAATTTTCTATCGCCACAGTGTGACTGTATAGCCACATCAAAAACGATGCCTCACTTGTCGTCCCCTCTGTGCAAAAACACCAGCATTATGGAAAACCTTTGAGAGGCCAACGCTAATGCTGTTGAAGTGGCCGAATTCTGCTCGTAAATTATACAAAAATGAATAAAAGGGAATCATCGATACGACGAAGAACAAGAGAAGTGGGTTTAATTGAACCTATTCTATTCTACCGAAAACCTATTCAACATTTGAGTAGTTTTAGGTTCTAGTGAAAAACTGCACGGTCCGAACGCACTTATCGCGGTCAGTTCGTGACCATTCGTTATTTTAGAGTCCTCTTCAGACCTTTCATGCTGTAGAGTGAGAGCACTCTATAATATCGTCCCCAACTCCCCAGATATCACTTATCCAACCTTAATCTAACATCGGATTCAATTTTCATAATTTTAGTAAATCCTAGTCACAATCTATTGCTAACACAAATCGGCTGTGCAATTTCAAAATCTGCAACTAACAAAAAAAAAATCGCCTACGTCACCAGTCTTTACGAAATTGACTGAACAAAAGACTGCCAACCATTATTAGCTTTAAGCTGCGTTTCCATTATGCAAATGACTCGCATACAAGTTGCAAGTTGCATGCAATTTGTATAGTAGAAACCACAGCTTGCAAACAAGTTGCAACTAGTATGCAATTAGGTTTAAACTTGTACACACAACACTCAAGTCAGCTCATTTGCATACAAGTTGCAAGCGCATGCGCAGGTGTATAGATTATGTGCAGGATTATTACTTGTATGCCACTAAAATCTTGTATGCAAGCTGCAATTTGAACAAATTCCTGTTTTCAATTCAAATCACTTGCACACAAGTGTGACGTCATTCTTGCATGCAAGACTTGCCTAATGGAAACGCGGCTTTAGGGTGGGTAATTTACATGCCGAAGATTGTGTACTGTGTACCTCGCGGTTGCGGTTTAGCTCGCTACCTCCATGTCACCTTCATGCATGTGCGTTTCGGCATGTTTGAAATTACCGTTAGAATACCAATATTGCCCTGAATAAACAAAATATGAAGGACACTCGGTCAAAGATTTTTTTAAATTCAAAAGTCTACAGATTGTTAGACACTCTTCAAGTCTTCATGGGGGACGGCGACGTGCTATGATGGACGCTTACCTTCCTTAAACATTATCATTATATTTTATTTGCTCCTGTTTCACGATTATTATTTTATACGCGACTTCGTACGCGGATCCTGTTGCTTATGCCAGCGACAACGGGGTCGTCAAAATCGAAGATCTGAAACGTCTGATGTCGAATTCTAAGAGCCCGGGGACGGGAAAACAACGGGGTGTGCGAGACGATTCGAGACTTCCAGATCTTTCATTTTTGTAAGTCAGCAAGAAATGCCCATCAGACCGAACAACTTTTGCTAAGACGTCATTCCTATATACTATGTTATAGTGTAGCTGGGCTCTTGGAGTTCCACATCAGGTGTTCCAGATCTTCAAATTTATTCTCCTAGCAGAAAATGCTCATCACGTGGAACAATTTTTGCTATGGTAACAGTTTTGTATCTCTTAAAGTTTAGCTGGTCTGTTGCGGTTCTGCATCAGGTGTTCAAGTTTCCAAGATAAATTTATAACCTATATGTTGCCCAGATTTAATACCTATACAACCACAAAGAAAACATTCAAATTCGTCTAGTAGTTCCGAAGATTAGCGTGTACAAACAAACAGACACACAGACACAGATTTTTTTTTTGTATTCGTGCTCTATTACCGTTTCTAAACCCCCTCATTTTTTTTTAATATATTCATTGTACAGACCTTTTTTTTTACTGTTTTATTATATGTATAGGTAGTATAGATAAAGGTTCATTGCTCGTTCCCCGTAGGTGATAGCGTGATAATATGTAGCCTATAATAATATGTTGACCCGACAATATTCGTGTTAAATTTGAAGTAAATCCATGCAGTACTTTTTGAGTTTATCCCGGTCATACATACAGACAAACAGACAAAAATTCTAAAAACTATATTTTTGGGTTCGGTATCGATTGTAGATCACACCCCAAGTATTCTTTTAAAAAAATATTCAATGTACAGTTTTGACTTTCCTACCATTTTATTATATGTATAGATATATTAGATTAGTATAATATACTTTATGTATGTATTTATTGTATTACTTACATACTACCAACAGTACTGTCTCTCCTTTCCCTTCTTAATCTTTTTTGGGCATCTCGCAGTTCAACCTATGAGGTTGTCGTCTGCTTAACCGGGCTTGCCTGTGGATGCCTCAATATATTAAGGCCTCCAGCCAGGGCTTAAAAAACTTAAAAACTAAGCGACTACACGCTAGGGTCTCCCCCTGTGGGGTACGGACCTCGGCTTAGGACGTTGCTGGAAGATCCCTTTTCAATCCATCCAAAGGATGTCTTTGCAAGATCGCTCTTAGCGAAAAGACCTGGCATTGTGTCACCCCTTATAAAAATATTACATGTGTATCTGTAATTTATATGGTGGACATATTAAAGAGTATTCTATTCTATTCTATTCTACCAAAACCGTGCAAAAAAAATAACCAAGGGAATTCGCTCGTGCAAATAGAACCAATTAGAACCTACCGCTCCCGATTAGAAAAAACATGGCTAATGAAACTTCTGTATCTCTTATGGAGTGGGTGTTATTATGCAGCTAGTAATTCAATAACTGTGTATTCGTGTTATCTGACAGCTATGGCCGACTGGCCGACCAGAATCATACATGATGCAGTACCTACAGACAAATGAATGGCTGCGCCGGGATGTGGACTAGTTGGCATCCTGTCGGATTGTGTGGATGTTTTTGTTTACAATTTTGTGGGCTGCAGGAGAATTCAGATGAAAAATGACTGTGTAAGTAACGGAAAGGGTTGTTATTTGTCATGGATTTTGAAAATAGCTGAAACTTTGATGGATACATTTAGGTGCCTACCTTCCACTTACCTATTGAAAATATTTGCATGTCAAATAACTTGATTGGTTGTTATATCTTTCAAACAATCACAGCAGCTTTGAGATTGAGCATCAGGATTATGTATTAATTTTTGATTCATCAATTTTGATTGTGTGTTAGATTAGCACATTGGTCCCGGCTGTGATTCGTAGATCTTTGACAGTCGTTACGGGTAGTCAGAAGCCCAAAAGCTTGACAACCAGTGGATATCAGAGAGGCAGTCGCTCTTTGTAAAATACTGATATTATTCTGCATCCGGTTAGACTGGAAGCTGACCCCAACATAGTTGGGAAAAGGCTAGGTACCTACCTATGTAGATTGATTTTGCTAGGTTAAACGAGGGACATTTTAAAGGGAATGTATAGTACCTACTAACACACCGATAACTGTAAGTTAGAGTCACAATATCAGTTTATCTTCAATGCTTATTGTTTTCCAAGAAGCAATATCTGCAAGGGCTGTGCTCCATCGAATATCATTAAAAAGCTACGAGTATCTTCTATATTAATAACTAGCTTCCGCACGCGGCTTCGCCCGCGCGGTATGTCGATAAAAACTATCCTATGTCCTTCCCCGGGATGCAATCTATCTCTCTGCCAAATTTTATCGAAATCCGTTCAGTGGTTTAGGCGTGAAAGGTAACATACATACAGATAGACTTAGATAGACAGTTACTTTCGAATTTATAGATAACTAGCTGCGCCCCGCGGTTGCACCCGCGTAAATGTCGATCCCGTGGGAATATCGGGATAAAAAGTAGCCTATATATGTTAATATCAAATTTTATCAAACGGACATCAGAGGACCAAAAACTTATAAGAAGATAAAACAAGAAAACGAGTGATAATAACAAATTTAATTTAAAAAAAATAACAGATTATCCGACGCTGAAAATTTGTTTTCAGGATCAAGTAGATCAGACTTAGTGGTTCGTTCTGCCATCCTTTCCCCTATAGGCTATTTAACACACACTCTTAGACCTTAGAAGCCAGCACGTTTCATAATTATGATGTTACATGCTCTGTGCATATAATAGTGCGCCGACGTCTACTGACAAGATGTCCGCCCGACCCTTAGGCTGCCTTTCCACCAGGGATGTGCGAGGATGCGTAGCGAGGGATGTGTGTAAAACAAACCAATAACATCGCTTCATTTTCATAGCTTGAACTAAGTTTGCGTTGTTATTGGTTAGTTTTACACGCATTCCTCGCTACGCATCCTCGCTCATGGTGGAAACGCAGCCTTACTCGAGCCAGCCCGCGCCGCTGAGCCTGTAGCTTTTAATCAGGTCGCGCGTCTAATTAGCAGTCACAATAGAAATTTTATTGTTATCGGTACACATGGTGTACCCTCGACGTGTGAAGAGTTTCGTCCCTACGTAATTCCGTTCCAGCCTGTCCCTTGCTGCCCTCTCCCAGCGACGCCCTAAGCCGAGGTCCGTACCCCACAGGGGATGGCCTTAGTGTGTAATCGCTTAGTTTTTAAGTTTTTTTAAGCCCTGCCTGGAGGCTTTAATTTATTGTCCAGAGCCAAGTCCGGTTAAGCAGACGACAACCTCATAGTTTGAATTGCGAGATGCCAAACCCAAAAAAAACTAACTAATGAGATGTGTCATTATATTGTTATAAATATTAAACTATGCCTACAATTATTTATGTTTGTTGACTAATTACAATCATTTCTATAAACTTATGATTAAAAGTAGTTTATTGACTTCGTGTGATTGGTCGAGACTTTGACAGTTATCGCCTACCAACCTTAAGCAAATGAAATAGTGGGGATATAAAAATAGTCAGCGGGCATTTAAGTTATATGCCCGCCATGCCCAGCCATTCGGGCTCCAACATCGGTGCTAGTCACTTGGATAATCATTACTTTAACTTTATTATAATTAATTTTAGTACTGTACTGCTGTAATTCTAATATTAATACCTACTGCAATAAAACTGATCAGTATAAAGTGTTTTCTATTCTTCAAAATCCTTACTTCTGAGTGTTGAGCCAGTACGGGTCACAATATCTATAGAACAATAGCTCTTTTTGTTATGAATGTTATTCGAAACAGTTTGCAAGAATCTGTTCAACTGTAACTTGAAGAGGTTCGTTGGATTATCTACCATCAATTTTATAATTTTCATTTTTATACTTTACCTTTTAATTAATATTGTGTAGGTATTCAAATAATTGACAGACCCGTGAACACGTGAAATCTAAAAATGTATGCCTAATTTAAGGTAGATTGTACAGGAATCACAAAGATTTGGAAACACCATAGATATTTATGTAGGTTGAACCTTTAAGGAACCTTGAAGGAGGAACCTTTAATTTTATGTATGTACCTACTTTCTCAGCAAATAAACTATTATGGTTAAGCAAGTTTTTTACGTGTCAACGGAACACATATCTGAAACGGTAGATACCTATTTCAGCCTCCTCTACACGTCGTCAGATTCATCAGCAGATGGCCATCTGCGAATGCCTCCAGCCTCCTCTACACGTAGACAGATTCATCAGCAGATGGCCATCTGCGAATGCCTCCGTCGACGTGTAGACGGGGTAATTTGCTAGTCTGTGGTAGGTATTTGACGTCGGCAGAGGCTAAATACCTACCACAGACTAGCAAATTACCCCGTCTACACGTCGGCGGAGGCATTCGCAGATGGCCATCTGCTGATGAATCTGACGACGTGTAGAGGAGGCTTCCGCCGACGTGTAGACGGGGTAATTTGGTAGTCTGTGGTAGGTATTTGACGTCGGCAGAGGCTTTAGTGTAGAGGAGGCTTTAGATGCAGTCAGACAGATTAGGTTCGGTTTCAAATGAAAGAGCAACTCACAAAATAAATCAAAATATTAATGAAAAAATAAAGATCATAAAGCGAAGCCCGTCCACTCATTATGAACTTCAATATTGACTCGTTCATTCAGATCGCAAACGATGTGCCGTCGATCCGACAGATAATTGGCCCATACGGAGATACAATGTATTACCAGTGTAGGTACAGTCAGCGAAATTAATCGTTAACTATAGTGACATCCTACGTCAATTTGCAGTGTTAAAACCATTTAGACGAACAGTGTAAGTTGGTGTTCACTTAGCTAAACATTTAGGTGTTTATTTATTAACGTTGCTTACATTTAAGACGTCATAAACTTATGGTTAGACACTCGCTTATCATTGGCTACGTTTCTACCTGCCGGGTCAGCGGAATTGTCCGAAAGGGTTACCGCTGGCCCGGAACATAAAGGGCTAAGGAAGGAACACGGGTGGGTTTTAGTCAGGTCTGACACTCCTTTCCACTCCACCCAGAGCGGGGGAAAAAAATGCGGTATTTCTAAAATAAACCCCATAATAATTTTCCAGAATAACATCTTTTGTAAATATTATTTTTATAGTATTTTCAACAATTTGCGGCCCTACCATATACATATTAGGCGAGGGGCTTGTAGCTAAGTAATAACAGCCGCCCAACCGCAAGGTACGCTTGCCGCGGTTGGTCCGTGGATGGGTTACCATCTTTACATACCAAGACCCCTCCGTGCCTCGGAAAGCACGTTACGCCATTGGTACCGGCTGTCATTCCAGGGTCAAAGGTCAAAGGGAAAATTACAGGGTCGAATTAAATTAGCTAGCGAAACTTCGCAGACGTGATGGGTATCAATATCTAAACAATATGATAAAACAAAAAAGAATTTAATTGAAATATCAGTTTAAAACAATGTGTTTTTTTTGTGTAAACTTCACAGGCAAGATTGGTATTTGATATCTAAACGCGTCTAAACACATTTTCTCAAC
Source organism: Mesoligia furuncula (assembly GCA_916614155.1). Classification (NCBI taxonomy): domain Eukaryota; kingdom Metazoa; phylum Arthropoda; class Insecta; order Lepidoptera; family Noctuidae; genus Mesoligia; species Mesoligia furuncula. Next base: position 19,554,152 of record OU744809.1, on the reverse strand, counting down.
TCATACTCTTTTTTTTTTGCGCATGGGAAATCATCAAATGACCCCTCCCGTTCTGGGTCGAGCGGAAGGGAGTGTCAGACTCTTACTGACTAAAACCCACCCGTGTTCCTTCCTTAGCCCTTTAAGTTCCGGGCCAGCGGTAACCCTTTCGGACAATCCCGCTGACCCGGCAGACAATCCCGCTGACCCGGCAACTCATACTTTAAGTAACAACACTACCTACCACCGTTGTTGACCCCAAAACACATCAAGTCATTTTAATTTTAATTTTATCGTGATTCAACATATAATATCATTTTTACCCATCACGTCTGTAGAGTTTCGCTAGCTAATTTAATTTGACCTTGTAATTATAAAACAAAAGTGTCCATCATTGAAAAGTCAATCTAAAGAATCGGCTAAAGATTTTCCCTTGATAGTAGATGTTATCAAAGTCAACCACGCGCCCAAATAGCCCCCACGTGTGGCACCTAGGTTAAGGACTCTTCAAAAATACCAGTCGTGTTTTGTTTTTAGTATAGGCCGACTTCACTGATCGACATTTTATTGACATAATCAACGAATAAAAAGTTGTTTGTCCAAAAGAAACTTGAAATCGGCATAATTTTCCCATAGCACTCTGACCTTCCGTCACTGATGACCTAAAATTAGTCCAAAAAGTAACGATTACTTAATAATAATATATTGTCAACTTTCTATCATAAGAATGCGTAGGTACTTATATTGGCCCACCGGACGTTAGAACAATTTATTATAATGTATTCCTAAAGTCATTCAATAGGCTGTATGACATAACTTGCCTTTGCCTAATGAAAGAAATGACTTATTCTTATCAAGTGACAGATGATGACAGTTTGTATTTTAATTTTTAGTCTATGGGAAATGGACGTAACTTGTTATAAATATTATGATAAATGGATTGGATAAGCTGATTGATCCAATGGTTGGCGCGTGATGAATGTATATTGTTCATTGCAGATTAGGCCGTGTAGGTAGGTATACGTTTATAAATCATGATTAAGCTGTGTTATCAATGCCACTGTTGAGTAATGATAGCTGTTGTTTGATATTTAGCTTAAGGCGAAAGCGCTAGGGTAGCCCGCGAAATTTAATTATTGTTTACGTTTTTTGCAATTTGCTGGTCAGTATTAAATTGTACGTGGATTAAATTATGATTCGCGACCGTAACAAATATTTATTTACATAATTAAGTATAATCAATAAAGTCATCAACACAACTCTCTAAGACCAAGTAATCCCACTGAATGACTACCTATTTCATGAAATCTTGACATTTTACAATTATACGAGTACTAACTTAACAAGTTATATTACTGATCCTAATGATTATAATTCTGTAAATACATTTGTACCTACAACTTAATACTGACCAGCAAATTACAAAAAACTTAAGAAAATTTGAATTTCGCGGGCTACCTTAGCGCTTCCCCCTTAATGCCTACGTTTATTAAGAACTCGCTTTTGCCCGCGACTTCGTTCGCTTAGAAGTCGTAAGACACCACAATATTCTAAAATAACAGCCACATTTCACGCCCACGCTATATAATATATCTAGTATTCGCTTTTAAACTTATTTCTTTCCGACTTTTTCTTTTTACTCGACTCCTAAGTCCTAAGTGTCATAAGTAGCGCGAGCTTAAATAGCCTATAAAAGAGTATAGGCTATTTAAGCTCGCGCTAGATATCAAATGCAAAAATATTTTTTCAATTCCAACCAAGTGGTTTTAGAGATAAGCACGTTCAAACAAACAAACTCTTCAGACATATTTTATTAGTATCATAGATTGATACACGTAAAGCTAAAGCCATTGCGTAAAATAACGTAGATTTAAATAAAAAAAGTTATTTAAAAATAAAAAAACCCGACTGCGGTAAAAAACTAAAGTTAAAAAAAACTGAAAAGCTAAAAACAAGCCCATTTTAAATTAAATAAAAGTTAAATAAAAGGCCCGCCTGCTTCCAACTTTTATTTAATTTAAAATGGGCTTGTTTTTAGCTTTTCAGTTTTTTTTAACTTTAGTTTTTTACTGCAGTCGGGTTTTTTTTATTTTTTAAATAACTTTTTTTATTTCCAGCTTTTTAGTTTACCTACAAATGTGAAAGATTTCGCAGACGATTTAGTTCTTGGTAGGTGTTTTTTTACAATTTGTCACTTCGAATTGCTTTTAAGTATATACATATATGTTGTATATATTTTTGTAATCACCTTTTAAAACCCTTTATTTTGATACCCCACTCGATAGGTTTTAAAAAAAAAATAAAAAAAAATTAATATGGCGTCCAGTAGTCGCCATATTGAATTTTCACTAACGTCATGTCTTTAGTGACACTCGCCGGACTAAGAGGAATCGATTAACGTGTGAATCATGAAAATCGGCCCAGGCGCTTGGTCTGTATAGTGCTTCAAAGGAACATACAAACATACATACATACATACATAGGCTGATGAACACATTACCACTCCTTTGCGTCGCGCAGTCGGGTAAAAAGAACGTAAATTTAAAAAACACTTTCCATCAACCGGTCAATACCGAAACCCATTGCCTCCTGGAAAAAAGTTATTAAAAAAAATTAAAAAACCCGACTGCGGTAAAAAACTTAAGTTAAAAAAAAACTGAAAAGCTAAAAACAAGCCCATTTTAAATTAAATAAAAGTTGGAAGCAGGCGGGACCCATTTGAACTTGAAAATATAATAAAAATGGTATGGGTCCCGCCTGCTTCCAACTTCTATTTTTGACGATTTAGTTCTTGGTGCGTCTTTTTTTACGATTTTTCACTTCGATTTACTTTTAACCGTATAAGTTGTATATATTTTTGTAATCACCTTTTAAAACTGTTTATTTTGATACCCCACTCGATAGGTTTTGGAAAAAAAAAAATAAAAAAAATATTTAATATTGCGTCCAGTAGTCGCCATATTGAATTTTCACTAACGTCATGTCTTTAGTGACACTCGCCGGACTAAGAGGAATCGATTAACGTGTGAATCATAAAAATCGGCCCAGGCGTTTGGTCTGTATAGTGCTTCAAAGGAACATACAAACATACATACCTACATACGGGATACGTAGGCTGATGAACACAGTACCACTCCTTTGCGTCGCGCAGTCGGGTAAAAAAGAAAAGCCGTATCCAAACGCCACTGAACGGAGCAGTATATTATGGAATATACACAAGCAATCTACAAAATAGCGATAATAAACCTTTTGAAAAACCAATATCAATAAAACGTTCCATTCTCAAATAGTTTTGATTGGTTCCCACTTCCCGGACATAAGCCAATCAATCGCGCAATTGCTAAACCCGAGCGCTCAATATTCGTTTTTCGAAAATCAAACAAAAGCAAAGCGATCCATCAAAGCCGGGTGAAAGTTCGCGGGTAATTATTACGATGTTGGTACTTCTAGTTTGTTTATGTTTCCAGGGGTGGGGTGCATTTTGCGAAAGGTACATTTTGCTACTGAACGTTTTTACGGAGTATATTGGGATTATTGGGTGTACCGTCGACCTTGAAGTTGTCGACCTTCACTGACAGATGGAATTGTTGTCTAGAAGAGGGAAGGTAGTTAGTAAGTGGTCGAACAGCAACGGCACGTCAAAAAGTAAAACAAACAATTTCTGAAAAGAAGGTGTGAAACTTCATGATTGTGAACGAAATGTCCTTTAATTTTCTTTCAAGGATTCGATGTGCAACAAAAGCATTCGGAAAAAAAATGAAGTCACCGATAGAACTATAAGCTTGCAATTATAAACACCTTTAAAAAACCGGCCAAGTGCGTGTCGGGCCACGCACAGTGTAGGGTTCCGTAGTAGACCGTTATCACAATGTCGTGTCGTACGATTCTGTTGTTCTTTATTCTGAATATATAAAAAGAAAAAAAAAACCTTATTTTCTTTTTCAATGCAAGTCTTTACCCGTTATAAACAAGCAACTACTTCATCTTAGTCACTTTAAAAGATTAATGCTAAGGATTTTGTATTTGGTACAAAATTATCCAACACCCAAGTTCAACTACTATTACTGCCAAACTAATAAAGTTGGATTAACCGCTATACTTTTCCTTTAAAGTTGATGAAATGCACTATAATCGTGAATTTTTCCAGATTTTTCAAGCCAGCAGTTTAGGTTTTAGAAGGGGGGGGGACGCCCTACTGGAACAAAAAATTGCACTTTAAAGTTTAATATTTCGTAAATGGTGCATTAAATCGAAAAATTATTTAAGCAACCTCCAAGTCATTTTAAAAGACCTATTCAACGATACCCCACACGATGGAGTAGACGACGAAAAAAATATTCATCCCCACTTTAAGTGTAGGGGAGCTACACTAAAAAAAATATTTTTTTTATTTTTATTTTACCACTTTGTCGGCGTAATTAATATACGCACTCCTGCAAAATTACAGCTTTCTAGTACTAAAGGTCTCTTAGCAAAACCTCGGACAGACAGACAGACGGACTTGACGAAACTATAAGGGCTCCTTGTAGGAACTACGGAACCCTAAAACAGGAAGACAACTGCTTATAATGCCAAACGGGCCCCAGCTCAGCGTTTGGCTGAACGAACGTTTATTCCGAAGGACTGAAGGTCTGATAATTATGTCCTTTTGGGCAGACGACGAGTTACTTTAAACATTACCGTCCTCTCTAGTCGCAAATTGCGCTACTTGCTTTTCCTATTCGGGAAATGCACTTGGTTTTTTCAGGAAATCTTCCACCTCAAATGTGTAAATTAAAATAAAAAATTATTACTTATTTTGTTTCGCATGGTCACTTATATGAAACGTCAGTTGCTAGATGCACGGTTTCTATTGGTCGTTTCCTACGGCGAAGAGCCGAAAAGAAACCCACACAGCTTTCACAATGTTTTCAAAATTACAATGTTAATAGGTATGGGAGGACAGTGTAGGCCTGTCAACAAGTTCTAGGTACTTAACAAAATAGAAAATGGGCAACAACTATGAGGCTACTGTATGTGCGCAATTAGCCACTTCGCTTACTAATGTCCTACCTAAGACCTAGTATTTATTTATTTAGTTGGTCTTTTAATTTAGTACCTAGTGTAAATAGTGTTAAGAGCGTATACGCCGTACGGCATTTCATACAAACTTTCAAGCCCTTGTTTTTCGAAATGAATGAACCGATTTTAATGAAACTTCATACGCATAAGCAGGATACAAAGGTCTAATAAGTTACTTAAGAACATTTTTGAAAAACCTAACAACACTTTGCCCGATCCGGGAATCGAACCTCATGCTGTAGGGCTTGCCGTCAACCGGACACATATCTAAACTCTGAGCTATTACTGGGAAATTCCCGAGAAAACCCTACAACACTTTGCCCGACCATAATCAAACCCGGGACCTCATGCTCAGCGGTAGCGTTTGCGGACCATTACCAGACCAACGAGGCAGCCATTTTATATGTAGACGTAGTTATTTCTATCTATGACAGGTTTAGATCACTCTATACAAGCCAATGATATTATAAAGGAAAGATACGCTACGTTCATACTGAGCGACGTTCTGTATTGTTGCGTTGTTATTACAAAGTACTTACTGCGATAGATAATACGGAACGTATGACACAGAAAGAGATAGCTATCTGTAGTGTGTTGCTCGCTGCTATTAGCGGACTAAATGAAACTACAACAATTGTCTAAATGTCTACCTCTTTAATATAATATCATTGGTTTGCGACCATTAGACCAACGAGGCAGCCAGAGACATAATTTATACCTACATGGTTACTTTTCAAAGACCATCCAAATTTTTACATGGTCTTCTACCCATGAAAATAAACAACTTTCACTTTGGGACCAACTCTGAAATCACGAAAAAAAAATCTGCTGTTTCATAAATTTTGGTCAAGTAGCTATTGAAGTTTTGTATGAAACAGCTGATTTTTTTTTTCGTGATTTCAGAGTTGGTCCCATAGTGAAAGTTGTTTATATTCATGGGTAGAACACCATGTAAAAATTTGGATGGTCTTTGACAAGTACCTAACCCTGTATGTAGACGTAGGTAGGTAGATATTTCTATCTATGATAGGTTTAGATCACTCTACGCCAGCACATTGTACCCTAGGCGTCCTTGTAACAATACCCTAGCCTGTGTAACCGTGAGAATCTTACACGTCAACAAATTAGTTTTTGCTCCCAGATTACTCTAACCAACAAGAACTATGAGAACTGTCTCCATAGTATTGAAGTTTGCGACACGATTGTTGAAGAAACTATGCTGGAGTGAGCTGTGAATAGTTGTAAGCTGTGTTTAACGATCATTACATGGATAGCTGTTATTCGTGGATCTTTGACAGTCGTTACGAGTAGTCAGAAGCCCGAAAGTCTGACAACCAGTCTTACCAAGGGGCATCGTATTACCCAGTCTTAACTGGGTTGTGGAGGTCAGATAGGCAGTCGCTCCATGTAAAATACTGGTATTCAGCTGCATCCGGTTAGACTGGAAGCTGACCCCAACATAGTTGGGAAAAGGCTAAAGGGATAGCGGTCGTGATATCTTGAGGTTACAGACCTCGCCTCTCATGCATGAGGTTGTGTTTTAAAATTCGTTAAAGGGTTCTCTATGCATTACACCATCATACCATACTGCGATCGCCAACCCGCCTGCCAAGCGTGGCGATTATGGCGAACCCCGCCCAAAATTGGGGAAGGCCTATGTCCAGCAGTGGACGTCTTTCGGCTGAAATGATGATGATGATGAATAAAATATTTAATATTATTACATAGATAGCTATCACATTCACAAGCATAGTGCATTCACCTACGTTGGAGTTTTTTGGAGCCCATCGTAGGTATGTAACCGTTACCGTCAATGTAAAAGTCGTTCCAATATCCATCTAACCAATAAACTAAATCATTACTTAACAAAATCGTGGTACCTAAATGAAATTTTCTTTTCTTTGAATATTAAAATATACTTAGTAAACAATTTCATCAAAATCTTTTTTTGGAAATAGGTAATAGCGATCTACGCTTTTGCTGCCGATAAACAGTCTTCCCAAAACACCACTAATATTACCTACGCTATGTTGTAAAACTAAACAACAACAGACAACAATGTTTTCAAAAACAACTCAATTTTGTTTTTACACTCGCAGAGCTATCATTCCTTCCCTCCAGCACTGTTCTGCTTCGTTCATTAGCGTCCGTACATCTGACACGGCCATCTCTGGTTACGCAAAAACTATTCCCTCCAGTGAATTTATTCAGAGGAAACACTTAGCTAAATTGAGTTCGAAAGTAACAGATCGCGATAAAACATAACAATACATAAAACAATATCGGTTTTACAGGATTTCAATACAATATGGATTTGCTTTGTTGTGGCACTGTACAGCATTTGATTTGGGTTAAAAACCGATTGGAATGTATGGGCAAAAATGGTGTTCTACATATATTTATTTTATGACTAGCTGAGCCCTGCGGTTTCATCCGCATAAGTCTCGATATCGTGGGGACATCGGGATAAAAAGGACCCTATGTCCTTTCCCGGGACTCAAATCTCTAAACCAAATTTCATCTAAATCGGCTCAGCGATTTAAGCGTGAAGAGGTAACAGACAGACACACTTTCGCATTTATAATATTAGTATGGATATCACATCACGCCAGCATTCCCCGATAGGTTAAGCAGAGGTGTACCTCTGCTTAACCTGTAAGTGTACACACCACATTTCGCCAGCACTTTGAAGTCCCATACAATAGGGGGCGAACCTCAGTAAGTAAGTGTCTGACACTTCCTTCCACTCCGCCCAGAGTGGGAGGGGTCATTTGATGATTTCCCACCCAAAAAAAAAAGCAGTATTAATTTTATAATAGGTATATATTATTATAACCAGTAACTACTTGTGCATCCCGGCGCTCTACGTTGCTAGTCCTATTAAAAGTAAACCTAAGAGCCACGTCGACGATCCGTTAAAACACTGTGACGTCTTTATCGGAATGCTGGTAAAATACCAACAAAGTAACTCATTTTGAAATCGGACCGACATCACACTAAGTTCATATGCCATCTCATGAGTAACAAAAGTCTGCTTAATAAAACCAGTTTAGAGACTTGTCCCAAAGTTCTACTTGAACTTACCTACCTCTGTCAGAATGTAGAGTTGGTTGGTTGGTGGTAGAAGGCCCGACACAATTTGTTGGGGAATTGGGGATGTTGATAAATTGGAGATAAATAGTTTAGTCCTGTCAAATCAACCAGCGCCTGACGTAAATTGACGTACTTAACTTTAGTAGGCAAGTTTTTAATCACGTCTAAACTTGTATAGAGTAGTGTCAGGCGATGATTAATTTGACAGGACTAAACGAAAATGAATTATCTTCTGTCCTTTTCTTAATAAAATAGAAAGAAAAATATGCACTGGACTTAAATTTAGTTTAGTTTGTGAACAAGGGAATCGGCACCATTGAATCCCTGGTAACTGGTTGGGCCCGCCCCGCCACCCTGTATATGCTTAGTCCTTCCTCTTTATCCAGTAGCGGCCCTAGGGGGCGGTGCGAGCGGTGCGACGGCACCGGGCGCCGTCATGGGAGAGGCGCTGAAATCATTTCAGCACCTCGACGATCGGCTTTATAGTATTTATTTATTTATAAAAGGTACACCAACAGCTTCTGTATACAAGATATCAATTAACAATAGGTAATAGTCATGTGCTTATACAGTTGCCAATAACAGGTGAACCAACATTCACGAATACATTGATAACCTAAGGAAAAAACGAAATGTGTAAAAATTAAGTGAAAAAACTAACTACAAGTTACTATCATCAATGACTGGTGCTTGGTAGACTGTCCACCAGGCACCAGTCATTAATGATAGTAACTTACTATAAAGCCGATAGTCTACAAGCAAGCAAGCGCAAGTAAGCAACTGCATATGCATATATCATATAGGAACATGGCATAGCGTTGGCCCAGCGACAGCGGCCCCCATTATTGTTTTTCCTTTCGTGAGCTCTCTGTTAATAATATAATACTTAATACTATATTTATTCAAAAATTATAAGACGTGAGAATTACTACAGTTTTGCTTAAATTAAAATTATATTGCTAAGACTTACGTGCCTGAACTAGATAATCCTGTGTTTCAAGGCGAGAAGATAAAGGCTGATTTTACCATCGCCAGACAACTTTTATTAGAGGAATAAAATTGACGTTTGACAGTTTTTGTATGACATAACTGTCAAAATAAATTTCAAAATTATTCCTCGAATAAAGTTATCAGATGATTGAAAAATCAGGATTATTAACTAACTTAACTTAATAATCAAAGCTGACAATAGACAAATAATTAGGTATTTTATGTTGAGTCTTACTTTCTAAAGATAAATATTTAACGTAGGTGAAATTTTTATAAGTACCTATAATTACTTTAACACAGCTAGTAAATTTTCTGTTTCTTCATAATACATACTTAGGTACTTAGGTACTTTGGAGAGCATCCTTGAGGATTTTCTTAGAATTTGTATAGTTCACAGAATAAATGTTTGCTTTCGAGTTTAGTCTATTATATTATAGGAGAGGTCCGGTCCGAGGTACAGCTAAAATTTAAAAGCGTTTTGTTGAAATTTGTGGACAAACTATATCTTTACGTCTTTTAATGATGACTAGCAAAACTTGAAAACTCGGTCACACCGTGAACAGAGAGATCAGCGCAAAGACCAAGAGCTGATCAGCATCGTTACACTGCCGTAGGTATACCTAATATAGTACAAATTAAAGATCTTAAGACGACCAGCTCAGAAATGCTAAGTATATAGAATAGATTCAAAGCCAAATAAAATTCTCGACTGCAGTCATTTTGTGAAAGCTTGCTTAATTAATCTCTTTCATTTGCCTCTTTAGTTTATTACCTTTAGGGCCACCGCACACCAGAGACACGACAGTTTTTAGACAATCTTGTTTCACACAGACAAGTCAGCTTTAAGATTAAAGAGAAACAGTTGTGTCTACCACACGGCGCATACCAAGACGAAACTGTTTTGTCTATGACGACGCAACGCATACTAATGTATGCATAAATTCATCAATAGCAGAATGGGCTTCACCGAAGCTGCTGTGATAAGCATCCTTGTTACACGAGCAATTGCAAAACGGCGCAGAAGACGTAAATATTGGTTACACCCCATATTAGTGAAAAACTGATAAAAGGCTCGCATACACTGCAAAGGGAAGCCGACAGTCGTTAGTCAGACTTGTCGCCGTGCAGTTGTTGTATGCATTAGACAGCTTTGACTATGAGACGTTTTGTTTCAAATGTGCGCGTTTAGTACTTTTTATAATTATCATAGTCTGTCTTGAGACTGTCGTGACTATAGTCTGCTCTCAGCCTTGTCGTTCAGGCTATCCGCCTTGATCACTTTTTATATGTTTTTCAGTTTATAGCCTAGAAGTTGTACATAGATATCATAGATATACAAATAGCCGATATCATTGATAAATAATATTTATTTCTGTAAATTGGTTTAAAAAAATAATCATTTTTACACATCAAAAGGAGATAATAATATTTTAAACTAGACGAGGTCATTTTAATCAATAGTTCCTATATCAAAGCCTAATAATTTGTAAATTACTAGGCTTTGTTAAATTCTTATGGCAATTTGAGTGCTTTTAAAGTATTAAATAAATAAATAATTTTTCATATCTCCTATAGTTGACCACCATTTAGTCGCTGCGTAATCGCTAAGGAGAGTTTATGGCCAAAGTTGCTGCCAGAATTACAGCAAGGGTAATTCATGACGTAGGGTTAAAAATTACTACGACGAAACAAAAGTTAGTGGGCCAAAAACTAAAGTTTCATCTTTCCATATTTCCAGTGTGCCTCACCATTACGTGGGCTGAAGCCCAGAATGGTCGAGGGCCGCAGCACCAGGAACACAACGGACATGGGTGGGATATCCGGCTGGCAGTTCCAGGGGAACCCGGCAGTGACTACCCCACCCTTGGCGCAATACCACGGACATCCTTCTCGTGCGCCGGCAGAGAACCAGGTAATCTTGCCTAAAGTAACCCGGTAAAAGGCATAAAGGCATTGTAGGGCTTGGGTTCTGGACTCAAGCCCTACAAAAATAAACTTTCGACAAATTGTTTTGATCTGTGTGTATTCTTATTTGAAGGGAAACCTTAGTTAAATTATCAACGTCTAAAACATGATCAATTTCAATTTCAGGATACTACGCAGATGTAGAAGCTAACTGCCAAGTATTCAGAGTCTGCACCGTCGGATCAACCTACGGCTTCCAATCCTTCCTCTGTCCTAATGGAACGTTGTTCAACCAAGCAGTCTTCGTGTGCGACTGGTGGATGAACGTCGACTGCCAGAACTCTCAACAGTTCATCAATAACAACAACGAACAATTCGAAAATCTTAGATTAGGGCCGCAGCTCATGAAGGACATAAAGAAAATGCTTACTCATCCGATGCTAAACCCCTATGATAAGAACGCAATGAAGAGTAATCTCATCGTTATGCAAGATTACAAGCCTCCATTTGGACAATTGTTCCCTAACGGAGCCTTATTAGCTGGTCCAGAACGAGCTCCAAACAACGTTTATGTTCCGGCAAAACAAATACAACAAAATCTTATTCAAGGCACTCAAAACGATTTCACATATTCAGCATCCACACCTGACCCCAGATATGTACCAGCGCCTATAAATTCTAACTTTTTGCCGTTGCAAAGAGACGCAGAAATATTCCAAAGGCAGAGACAAAACGGGCAATACAACGCTGCAAATGGTATTCAAAACGCTAGAGTGCAAACGACGCAAACATCACAGACTGGAAATTTCATTTCTAACGGACATGCGGGTAGATTTGTACAGAACGGAAACACAAACTTAGCTAATTCCAATGGTTACTCACAAGCTCAAGTACAAGCACCACGACCAACACAAATCTCTAATAACTTCTCACAGAGACAAACAAGTTCCGTGAGCACTTCCCAATTAAGCAATGCCCAAAACACTCAAAGAGGACAAGTTAACAAACAGCGCTCACAGTATTCTGAACCCAGGAGATTACCTCAAACGAATAACGAAGCACAATTTGGAAAATTACAGAACAGTCAAAACAATAATCAAAACAAACAACCGTACACATACAGTACACCTGCTTCAAACACGCCACAGTTTTCAAATAATATAATTAACCCAGCTGGTAGAGAACTAAAAGAAAATTTGGTGAGTACGATTAGAGATATTCCTTCAACTGTTATAACAAAAACATTAACATATAGTAGAGTTATACAGGAGCCGAAGGTTGGCAAACCAAAGTCTAGAATAACAGTAAAAACTTGGATTGTAAAACCTACTAAATCTGCAAGGTTAATAGTGGAGCCTACTCCATACACTTACGCTAGACCCTCTGCGCGATCACCTCCCCCCCCTTCACCTACAGAAAGGCTCATTGAGGAAAATACACCTTATGTGTATGATGTACCGACCACTTCTTCTAACACTGAGAAAATAATCTCACCAGAACTGGAATCTGAGTCATCCGAGGAACCTTATGTTTATACAAGGCCTACTCCTTCTGCCAAGCAAGTACAAACAACTGAGATTGAAACAACACGTATTTATATTGCCCCTACAACGTTGCCGACTCGTCCTACTTTTTCGGGACGAATTACAAATTTCCCTCAAACATCTCCACTCCCCACCAAAGCTTCTCGCCTGTATCTTACCCCTTCACCATTTACATCGACTGCTCGATTCTATTTGCCTCCACCTCAAAACCCAACTACTCTGCCTCGGCTATATTTACCACAAAATGTTCAACAACCAGTATATTATCAAAGTTCTCAGTTAAGAGCTGCACCGACCATACCTACTCCCACTCGCGTACCTTTTAGTGAAAATGTAAACCAACCTTCATTTTCTGTAACAAAACAATCTCGCATTAACGCCAATCATCAGAATTTAACGTTCACTGATATTCTGACTAAAGAAAAACTTGATATAAGTGTAAATGATATAGTAAAAGACACAGACGATATTTTAAAAACTGCTTCTCCTCCACAATATAGTCAGTATCAGAATCATAAAGAATTCAAATCCCTTGATTATCCAGACAATTACTTAGCATCAAGGACGACAACCGATAGCGGTGAAACTTTGACTTCTCAAGTTCCAGCACAAACTCCAACTATGTCTACAAAAAGTTCCAGAATTATAGCAACACCTGCTACAAGCTTGCAACCTCCTAACGAAAATTTTATATATCAAAATAATAACCAGCTCTCGAATTTGCCATTTTTCAAAGAAACTGGCATACCAAACACTATAGAGCGCACAGTCTCAATTAAAATAACTATACCAGAGAGAATCGCCGCATTTCTGTTCAAAAACCGAAGTGACTCCGACTTTGATAAACTAGAAATACTAAACACTGGAAGCAGCAATTATTTAGTTATGAGTAATAACTTTATACCCAAGAAAAATGCGTTCAATTTTATTCCAATCGCTAAACTCATAGGAAATCAAAACTCAAATAACCTTTCTGATTCACAGGCGCTCGTGTATTCGTTTTTGACTGACTCTATCAACGTCGCGAGGGAATACAACAACATTGCACAACGAGATATAAAATCTTCTACAGCATCACCTGCACTAGCACAATTTCAAAACCTGAACAACGATAAACTGTCACAAATCACGAATCAAATATCACAACTTACATCATCACAATACTCCAGTAATCTCAACAGCTTTGGTACTAATGCAAATATTATTTCTACCCAAAGAGCTAATACTAATCAACCTAATCAATTTACAGGCAATGCAAAATACACAGAAGAATCGAATCAGGCACAACAAACACAAACAAACCAATTAACTCCTTCACAACAAACTCAAGGTAACTTTTACTCATCACGATTCCAAGTTCCCAATGCTCAACAAAATCTTCTTAACAGTCAAAACCAACTGTACAGTGGTCAATTATATCAATGGTCTGTTCCAGATGTAACTAATCAAGTATACAACAGTCCAAGTCCTGCAAACCTCGTTAATCCCAGCAACATTCAACAGCAGACTACACAAATGCTCAGTTTACAGCAAAACACAAATCAAAACAACGCAGTTGACAATTTTAAGCAATCCAATCCTCAATTCGAAGTTGTTAAAGCAGAAACTATAGATTTAAATCCAGCCAAATTGCAACTCGAACCGCCTAAGGAAACAGAACAATTTGGTAGTCAAGAGACTCTCAACAGTTTGCTAAACAGTGGAAATGCGATATCGGCACATTTAGAAGATAAAATCGTAGGCACTATACCACATCCATTAGAAGACAACAAGGTCCTCACATACAAAAAGGACGAATCATACTACCTTTACACAAAACTAGAAGACAACACTATTGGGGAAAATTCTCCAACAAACCAGCAGTCCAATACAAATACTGAACAAAATGCAAAATTGATAGAATCTACTAATAACAATATGCCAAAAAATGTAGTATCGTACCAACTTATACCTTCAGTGAGTTACGAGGTAGAAGATGAGAAAGAACAACAAACATTCCTTAACGCTTTTCAAATCGACGAGTTCGGTGCTCCTAGAGACATCACTAGGCCACAGCAAGCAGACAACCAAAACAATAATCAAGGACAGCAAATTATGACGTCAAGTGTAGACTTTTCTGTTGAACACCCAACAACAGCTAAACAAAGTCAACAGTACAGTATAAATCCCCTCTACTCTGGACCATCTTCGTATACTGCTCCACAATCATCAGTTGGTAGCCTAGGATCTAGACAGGTAGCGAAAAATAACTTTAATTCTAGACTAGAAGATTTTGACAGCAGTAATAACAATGGTTACACAAACGATAGGCCTGCGCGCCAATTTTCTCCTACATACAGGTATAACTAATATCGTTGACAAGAACAATTATGTTGAAGTGAACCTATAAGTCCAGGTTCGTACGGGCGCGTTTTTCCGCGGCGATTTTTTTTCGCGCCCTTGATTTTCTACACACTGCGTCGAGACGCGCTGCTGATTCTGGGATGCGCTCTGTTGGATACTCAATGCTCGGCTCAACGCCGAGAGTTGAAAATGCAGTGCACGATAAAATCCCGTCGCGATATTTTTACGTCCGTGCGAACGTGAGCTACATGTTAGTGGTTGAGAAATAGTATTGTAACCGATGTAAATAAAAACATAGATGTAAGTAGAAAAGTAATAAAATTATGTATGTATAAAAGTAAAGTTTGTATTACTTTTTTATTTAGAGACTTGACTGCAACCAAAAACGAGACATTACTTAAAATAAAATAAGTTAAAAAGATAGCTTAAGTATATTATAAATAAAAGAAAAACCTTAATACTGATTTTAATCGTTACGAATTTATAATTAGGAATTTGTTGTGTCAGATGTGTGTTATGTACCGTGATAAACGATTAAAAGTAAAATAATAAAGGAATACCTATTATATAAGCTGATTTTTTTTGTAAAATATGTAATGAATATTTTTAGGATTTATTTAGGTACAAAGAGCTAAAAAGTCAATCTTGACATGCATTAAAACGGCTATTAATTTCACTGTATACAGTCAGGTCGCAAAACTTCGACCCCCAACGTACAGAAGCCAGCACGTCAAGCTACTACAATCTGTCAAATTTCTTTAATAGATTTTCAACTTTATCGGTAAAGCATAAAGTTCAAAGTTGATTGGGAAAATTTAACAGTTTCGTGTAGCTTGATGTGCTGGCGTCTGTACATTGTTACTTTTTGTAAATGTTTTCAATATTTTTAGGGTTCCGTACTCAAAGGGTAAAAACGGGACCCTATTACTAAGACTGTCCGTCTGTCCGTCTGTCACCAGGCTGTATCTCATGAACCGTGATAGTTAGGCAATTGAAATTTTCACAAATGATGTATTTCTGTTGCCGCTATCTAACCACAAATACTAAAAACAGAATAAAATAAATATTTAAGGGGGGGGCTCCCATTACAACAAACGTGTTTTTTTCGGCGCTTTTGCCTTGTGGTACTGAACCCTTCGTGTGCGAGTCTGACTCGCACTTGGCCAGTTTTTTCTTTTATTTTAAGGCTGTAAGATTTCCAAACAATTATACATTTTACGTCAGCCGCATGTATAGTGACCGTTGGGGCGTTTGCCAATATTCTCCACACGGTGGGCCTGAGGATGGACGGCGCTGAAAAGGCCGGCCCAGGAAGAGGTGGCGAGACGACCTAGATGCGTACCGCAAGGGTTGGATCGAGGTGGCTCTAGAAAAGGATGCATGGAATGATTTGGGGGAGGCCTTTTTTTTTTGGTGGGAAGTCATCGAATGACCCCTCCCGGTCTGTGCGGAGCGGAAGGGAGTGGCAGACTCTTACTGAATAAAACCCACCCATGTTCCTTCCATAGCCCTTAATGTTCCGGGCCAGCGGTAACCCTTTCGGATAATCCCGCTGAAGTTAGGGGAGGCCTTTGTTCAGCAATGGGACAGTGTAGACTAAATAGAAAAAAAAACATTTGAATTTGATATAGTTTGTACATACCTATTTCTATTTTCTATAAATTTTCACAAATAATAAAATCGTGGCGAATTCAAAACTGTACCTACATTGAATATGACGGAGAAGGTAGGTGTCTCTCGTTATTGAACTGTTGTTATTACTATTCCGACATCCATTATATGTGGACGAAACGAGTGTACAGATGCCAGCACATCAAGCTACCCGAAACTGTCAAATTTTCTCAATCAACTTTGAACTTTATGCTTTAGCAATAAAGTTGAAAATCTATTAAAGAAATTTGACAGATTGTAGTAGCTTGATGTGCTGGCATCTGTACATCTCCTAAACAGTTCAATACCATTGACAACTTAATTTGGTCGGGTTATACGCGGAGATTTAGTATGGAAAAGTAATGAAAGCAAATGGCGCCGATTCCCTTGTTCACAAACTAAACTTAAGTTCAGTGCATCTTTTTCTTTATACTTCATTAAGAAAAGGAGAGAAGATAAGTATTAGTATAAACAGATATGTTATACACTTACAAAACAACAGTAAAAAGTGTTCCGCGCCGAGAGGCAGCACACATACACACTTTTCGTTCATTTTACATTTCACTACAAGTAAAAAGGATAGAAAAAGGATAGCTTGATAAAACCAATAAGAAAAAAAGTGACAGCTAGATGTTGTCAGTTGCGCGTGAATGTAAACAAACATTATTCGGGCTACCAATCACCGCACGTTGGCATCATAGACTAACAAATTAACTAGGCAGAAAGTACAAACCGCGTGTACAGACTTTGTAGTCGGGATTTGTGCCTATGCAACGAATAAACACTATTAAAAGGTAGGTAGGTGAAAAATAAAACACGTTTTAAAAAGAAAGAAATACAATGAGGGATTTTCTTTTTCTTTTTTTTTAACGCTTCCCTAGTCGCTGGATAGATGGCGCTGAACTTGGTAAGTTACTGCAAGGAACGGAAGTCACATAATTTTTTTATTAATTCACTTGGATGTAATTTTGAGATCGTAAAACGAAAGCAAACGAAACTGTCACTCAACGAGCGTATATGACGTGCCGCAATGTTTTTTTTTCCAAGCGTTTTGACTTTGGCATCTAGTAACATAGTCAGTTCAACGCCATCTTCAGGGTTCTTGGGAACTATTTTTTTTTTTAAATACTGAAAAGAAAAACCTCTCATTGTAAAAATAATCATACACCTTCGAAAAGATTTAATTTTAATCTCAATGGTAGGTTTATTTTAACACTATCTGTGACATACTATGGTAACGATAAGCTATTAATATTTTCTTTTCCTACATATTATGACATGTTTAATTTATAATTAAATATATCAAACAAAATTATAAAGAAAAGTTATTAAAAGGAAAACTAGAACTCTGCTGTAAAGATGACTTTACTGCCCAACATTCGCATCTGTACTTTTATTCTATGTCCGGAGTGCTCGCATCCTTGTCGTTCTTACGACAAAAAATGTATTTTCCATCTCTTTCTTTTTCCTAACCTCCAAATATCAGAATAGGAAAATAATTGAAATATATTAATAAATCAAAGTATAATGTGTACTTTCGTGTGGTATGAGATTCCTTGTGTTTTATTAACTTTGGTATCATAATTGGTACACTTTCTAAATACACAAAATGGCATTTTGGATGGTAATTACGTAGCTGCGCGCACCGTCTCACTCGTAGACGTGCGTGACACAGACTAAAGGCAAGACGTCCCAATTAGGACGTTTTCTAGTCTTCACGATTTGCGCGCTCATAACATATCTGTTCTGTCCTTTTCTTAGTGAAATAAGAAAAAGATGCCTGAACTTAAATTTAGTTTAGTTTGTGAATAGCAGAATAACTTAAATTTAGTTTAGTTTGTGAATTTAGTTTAGAATCGGCGCCATTGGCGCCGATTCTAAACTAAATTTAAGTTCAGGCATCTTTTTCTTTCTATTTCATTATGAAAAGGACAGAAGATAAAATAAATATTAGTTTAATCCTGTCAAATTAAGATACTCCATAGACAACTTAGACGAGATTAAAAAATTGGCTACTAAAAATACGTCAATTTAAGCCAGGCGCTGACTAATTTGACAGGACTAAACTAATATTTTATCTTCTCTCCTTTTCAAAATGAAATAGAAAGAAAAAGATGAACTTAAATTTAGTTTAGTTTGTAAACAACAGAAGCGGCGCCAATGACTCTTAAAATACAACACTTAGGAATATTAATTTCTCGTCCCTTTATCTTCTTGAGGATTACAAATTTTTGTATAATGGGACACACAGAGAGACACAGAGAGAGAGAGACACACAGAGAGATCACAGAGTTTTTAATAGGGAAATCTTGAAATGAAAATTTAACACCGTGACTACCGCCACCCCACCATTGGCATGGTATATATACAGGGTGTTTGGTGCATCGTTTGCCAAATGGAATTGGCCGAATGGTGAGGTCATTTGCTATCTCTTAAGGCCCAGTAAGTCATTCCTTATTACGCCGGTTTTTTTATTATGACTTTTTAATTTTTATTTAGAAAAATACAAGAAGGCATTTAAGCTTAAATTTTAAAAAAAGTTATGAGTATAGCCTTCAAATTTCATTTCAATTCTTATGTTTACTCTTGTATGGTTCTATGAAATACAAAATTACTTGCTAATAACATCTAGTTCCTTTTTAATAACTCACAAAGTTTTTGAAAAAAGGAAAAATATACTTAACACTCAACTTTAAATTGCTGTAAAAATAAAACTAAAAGCGATCGGGATCTTCGAATTCTTTCAAAAAGTTCTCTAGTTTGTCCCCTTTCCAACGGTGTGCAATATACCAAAAAAAACTTTTAGTAACTTCAGTAATTCGCTAAATGTGTAATCGAGACACATCAGGCTGATATTCGATATTACGGTAAGAAAACTAGTTTTCACATAAATAACATTCTTTAAGTAGATAGTGGATAGTGTTATCTCACTCTTACGCAGTCTCTTATCTCTTTCTAGGGTTCTAACTTTCCTCGAACTTGAAATAAAAATTAAATTTTATTTAATAAGTTCCTAATTATAAATTTTGTTTAAATTGTTCTCCACTATTGCGTACACACGCGCGAAATATTCGTCTTATCTCGACTGTAGTGGTGTGTAAACGTATTTCTGCTTTGATAGTGATGAAAGCCGCCTCAATGCGTTGGACTAAATCATCCCTAGTCTTAACTTCCGTGGCGTAAACAAGTTCTTTGGGCCGTACCCAGACCTAAAAATCTAACGGAGTCAGGTCTGAGGAACGTGGAGGCCAAGGAATAGGGCCATCCCTTCCAATTCATGAGTCTGGCAATTATTCCCTGTCGGTTAATCTCCAGTGAGTGGGACAACCGTCTTAATGAAAAACAAAAGACTGAAAATTGGTAGCTGAGCTAATAATTAGGGTAAGTCTGTTTGTAGAAATTCTTTTTAAAAAGTTCGGATCATCCACGTCCGAGTGTAATAAAAAACGACAAAACTGGACACGGTTATCATAGTCTTGATTCTCGAGACCTACAACAAACAAAATACGCGTAAGAATGCATTACTTTCTACCAAGGGGTATTTTTTATTTAATATTTGTAAAAAGTACAATCCGTGCGGGATAACATGCCGTCTGGCAGAGTGACGTCAAAGCCGTTACCTAGAACATCGGTGAGATACGCAGTAGAGCTAAAAAGGGTTTGCATTCCATGTTAGCGCGTACGGTTGTAACAAAGCAGAAATACGTTTACATACCACTACAGTCGAGATAAGACGAATATTTCGCGCGTGTGTACGCAATAGTAGAGGACAATTTAAACAAAATTTATAATTAGGTAATTATTAAATAAAAGTTTATTTTTTATTTCAAGTTCGAGGAAAGTTAGAACCCTAGAAAGAGATAAGAGACTGCGTAAGAGTAAGATAACACTATCCACCTACTTAAAAAATGTTATTTATGTGAAAACTAATGTTCTTACCGAAATATCGAATATCAGCCTGACGTGTCTCGATTACACATTTAGCGAATTACTGAAGTTACTAAAAGTTTTTTTTGGTATATTGCACACCGTTGGAAAGGGGACAAACTAGAGAACTTTTTGAAAGAATTCGAAGATCCCGATCGCTTTTAGTTTTATTTTTACAGCAATTTAAAGTTGAGTGTTAAGTATATTTTTCCTTTTTTCAAAAACTTTGTGAGTTATTAAAAAGGAACTAGATGTTATTAGCAAGTAATTTTGTATTTCATAGAACCATACAAGAGTAAACATAAGAATTGAAATGAAATTTGAAGACTTATACTCATAACTTCTTTTTAAATTTAAGCTTAAATGCAGAGTTCTTGTATTTTTCTAAATAAAAATTAAAAAGTCATAATAAAAAAACCGGTGTAATAAGGAATGAATTACTGGGCCTTAAGAGATAGCAAATGACCTCTCCTTTCGGGCAAATCCATTTGGCAAACGATGCACCAAACACCCTGTATATCTCGTACTAATTATTTTTAATTTAGGGTACCTATCATAAGGGTACTAATTTTCTATGTAGGTTTGAGTAAAGCGACAAGTTCATCAAACTTGAAATCAAAATTCAAAGTCGGGACGAGAGCGCGAAAGTTATCATCTTGATTTCTCAGTAGGTAGGTACCTAGGTAATTAAACAAATGTTTCAGTTCTGTTTTTGTTAACCAAATGAATCACATTTAAGGGTATAATTATTTGCATAGGTACTTAGAATAGCTGTAGGATGCCCCTTTTTTCGGCGCTCATGGTGGTCCTGCTAAAGGGAGCGTGACTACCGCCGGACCACATCCAAAGTAGATTTTCTGAAAAACTACTAAGGTACCAATTTTTCGAGTACTAATTAGTGCCAATTGAGTACTAATTATTTACCTACCAAACATGGTGGGGCGGCGGTAGTCATGAACATGTCAAATTTCTATACTCTTAATAGATTTTCAATTTTATGGCAAAAGCCTAGGGATCCAAAGTTGATCGGGAAAATTAGATAGGCATAATTAGACATTTCGGGTGCTGGCTTCTGTACCTACATGGTACCTACCTATATTTACTAGATTTGAAGTAACAGCAACGGCGGAGTAACGTTACACTCTCACAGGCGTAAAGCGTCAAAACCAAGTCAAAACGTCATTCATTGGCATTGATTAAGGTACGGGGCGTTAAGTAAGGGACGAGGTTACTGACCTAGGTATCATTGTATGATAGAGGTCAGTGGACGCGGGAGAGAAAATGAGAAAGTGTGCTATGAAAATATGCTATTCATATTCAAAATAATAATAATAATAATTCGTTTATTTGCCAGAAACACGGTACAAAGATGTAATAAAGTAGTTAAGGATCATCATGTCTCGCCGACACAGCGGCATGCAAATAGAAATTTATTTAATTATTATAGATAAAATCAAATTAAATTAAATTACAAATAAAATCAAATTCAATTAAATTACAAATTCAATTAAAATACAAATTAAATTAACAACAAATATGTAATATAAATGGTTAACAATAAATGATAGCTTAAATTTTTCATAAAACATTTAGGCATAATAATAACATTTACGTGGACATTTGTGGAAAAATTCATTAATTGAATAAAAACATTCCTGTAACAACCACTTTCGCAATTGGGTACAAAATTTTTTAAAAGGAAGTTTCGTTATTGACTCCGGTAACGCATTATAAATTAAAGGAGCCATGTAGACACAGCGCTTCCGAAAGATTTGCAATCTAGGAATCGGCATTTCATACGCTAAATGTGTAACTTGCCTTTTATTTGTATTGTCTTTCCGTTGGAAGAGCATAGGATGAGATCTTAAAAACCTAGCAACTTCGAAGATATAAATACAGGGCACCGTTAAAACGCCATGCGCCTTGAATACGGGCCTGCAGGATTCGGACCACCCGCTATTAAACATTGTCCGAATGCATTTTTTTTGGGCAATGAAAATTCTTTCTAAATCGGAAGAGTTTCCCCAAACCACGATAGCGAATCACTGAGCAGATGTAGGCGTGATACACCATCAGGGAGGTATGCTGTGACGTAACAACCTTTATTTTTCGTAATGCAAACACGAATTGGTTTAATTTTTTACTGATTGTGTCAATGTGTTTCTTCCAAGTAAGACACTCGTCCAGTGTAACTCCAAGAAATTTTGTGGTATACACTTGATTAATATTACTATTATTATAGACCACATTAAACCGTATATTCTGACTTTTCCAAGTTTTAAAATATATTAAATTAGTTTTAGAAATGTTTATTTTAAGTTTATTATTATCTAGCCACTGTATTATATCGTTCAACGTTTGATTAATTTCCATATCAAAGTTTTGAGGGTTTTTACATTTAATTATTATTGTAGTGTCATCAGCAAATAAGACACATTTATGTTTTATTGATTTCGGCAGGTCGTTAATATACAGAAGGAACAATAAAGGTCCCACAATGGTGCCCTGCGGAACGCCACAGCCGTTAATATCCGGTTTAGAATCAAAACATTCTAGGGTGTTAGTTAATTGATTGAATTTCGTTATTCTTGTTATCTGTTCTCGGTTACATAGATATGACTGGAACCATTCCTTGGCTGGAACTCTAATGCTATAATTTTCCATAAGTAGTTACGAAATTAGGTACTTTTCATGTCTACTTTGTTTTGACACACCATTGCATTGATTTATACATCGACAATGAGCATCAGGAGCAGTGGTGGCCAAGTGGAGCAGTGGTGGCCAAGGGGGGAGTGGTGGCCAAAGGGGAAGTGGTGGCCAAGTGAAGCAGTGGTGGCCTAGGGGAGCAGTGGTGGCCAAAGTGGTAACGGCCGCGACTTAAGAGTTGTAGGTCGTAGGTTCGAACCCAGACAGGTGCTTTACTTTGTGTAAATTAATTCATCACCACTGCTCTCAAAACGGTGAAGGAAAACATCATGAGAAATCCGACATGTCCTAGAACCAAAAATTCGAAGACATGTGACATCTGCCAACCCGCACTGGGCCCGCGTGGTGGATTACGGCCCACTCCCTCTCACCGAGAGGAGGCCTGTGTCCCAGCAGTGGGATATTATAGGCTGATTGTGTGTTGTTGTGTATACATCAATGCACCATTGTGAAAATATGGACAGCCAATCGAGTCTTTTTGTACATCGACTGGTTGGCCACAGTCACTTATAAAGACCTCATATCATTTATTTTCATAATTAGGTAAACATCGACACGTCATCGCCACGTCTTCTCCTTCAAACACCCTAGATCGTGATTTATTAAACATCAATGCTGAAAATAAAGATCTTCAATGTGTCTAATTTTTCCGAACGAAAAACGACAACAGCGCGAAAATTTGAATTGCTGTCATGTCACTTTGAAAGAAAAGTTGTGTTGCTATGGCACCCAAAAGTTGTTTTGGTTTCATTGTTTTATTTACTTCTTGGATACCGCCAATGCTAATATCGATTGTTTCTAGCTAAACTTTGATAACATCTGTATAGAATTAAGTAATTATGTAGAAAATCAGTGTACAAAGTGAAATTGTATACCTAAGTGATTCGCCGCAACCATATTTGGAGTAAAAGGTAAGTAAGTAAATCATAATGAAATGTACCAGTCATGTGCAGTCATGCATTAACAATATTAATTGATAAGTGATTTAAATATATCTTAAACTGCTACAGATGATTAATAGTAGAGCAGAATGAGTTGTCGTTGAGCTTTTAGCTGTGATGAAATAATAAGTTCCTTCTTCACGAGTTACAAGTTTTTGTTTTTAGGTATCAAATTATATTTACGGCAGTAAAACATGCGCACATAACTTTCAGATTTCTCCTAATAGGATCTGATTCCTTCAAAAAGGGATAAACATGACGGACTCAGGCTTGCAGATTTTGCCATCTGAAGACACATCTCTCGACGATCTAGATGTCTACCTTGACCTGTACAACGATCCAAGAGTATTATGGTTCAAGGAACGAGTGGTTGCATTCGTTGGCATTGAGGACGATAGCCTTTTCTACAATATGTTAGATGAAGGAGATAACACCAAACAGAAGTTTGCTAGATATATAACAGGAACTATAGAACCGGATGAACTGTGTCTCGATAAGAGAATGATGTATGTGTCTAAGGTGATCGTTGACAAGCTTATTCATGAAGATAAGGAATTCACTGAATGGAGTAAGTTATCAGTTCATTTTGGCCCAATTATCCTTACTTATTAGTTATACTAGCAAAAGCTATTGCTGCTCCTATTCATGAATGCATAATAAGCTTATAATGTTGCTGGTACACAGGCCTCTTCTCAGGGAGGGGGAGTAGGCCATAATCCACCACTCTGGCCCAGCGGGTTTGAAGATGTCATGTCTTCGGATTTTTGGTTCTAAGACATGCCAGTTTCCTCACAATGTTTTCCTTCACCATATTGAGAGCAGCAGTGATGAAATAATTTACATAAAGTGGCTGCCTGGGTTCCAACCTGGTTACATAAATAATAAGTTTAATTTATTTAATTAAGTATATAAAAGTACTTGTGATTTAATCCAGGTGATGTTTTTGAATACTTTAACTTATAATAAGACTATAGAAATAGAAAATATTTATAGTCCAGGTAAATGCAGTAAGCTAGTTCACTGGTTAACAGCAAGTACAAAAAATAAATAGTGAACCCCAAACTAGACAGTTAGTCTGTATCTTGGGGCTCGGAGTACGAATTCCAGAGTGGAGATATATATAATAAATAATCCTTTATTGTCTTATCACTGGCAACAGTGGTAGCCTTAATCCCATTTTTAATATAAATATAATTTTCATGTCTAAAAAATTAACAGGAATCATACCACCGCGCCCACCACCTCCCTCAAAGAATAAGAAAAAGAAAGGCAGAGCAAAGACTCCGGAGCCTGTTCCGGAGCCAGAAGATGCAGAAAGTAAAAAGAGCACAAAAAGTTTGAAAAGCACAAAAAGCATGAAGAGCATGAAAAGTATTAAAAGCATGAGAAGCAGGACGGGTGTGTATTTTTATTTAGGGTTTATGTTAAAGGTTTAAAGTATGAGGTAGGATCAGTGTCCATGCCTGGGCCCTATGTATGGAAGGTTTTCTGCGCCTTTACCACTTCGATTTTATTTTGATGACAAAAATATGCAAATTAATTTTGTGTCATACATTCTTGTAAAAAGCTCAGCTCAGCTAAGCTCATTCCGGAAGCCGACCCTAACATAGTTGTGAAAAGGCGAGACAGATGATGATGACATTCTTGTAAAACGTCTTTTAAGCATCATAATTATTTTAATAAATTAACAAAACAATTTTTATAAGAAATTTTTAATTATATTAAAAAAGGTAACTTTACATAATTGTCAAAAAAAATGTATTAAGGTATAATTATAACAAAATTAACTTGCATTGTTATAGTTAGAGATAATAATTATAGCTATTTAGTTTCTGCTGCCAAAAAAATAGCAATCTTGTTTACCTACTAATAAAGTCTAAAATAAATATTTTTTTACAGATGAAAAGCTGGCGTCTACCGCCGGTAAGTAATTTTTATATGGCCTCCTTGTTATTATTTTCTTAAATTTGGATAATTTTAACTGTTTATACACATGATAAGTCACGTTTGGTGTTTTTTACTGTTTGTTTGTGGAGGAGGGGCTCATGGCTTAGTTATAACAGCCTAACAGTTCAACAGATCAGGTTAAGCTACGGTTGCCGCGGTCGGTCCCTGGATGAGTGACCATCTTTTTGTATCGTAAAACTTTTAGATAGTTTATACAGGATGGCCTGTGAAACGACGTCCAAAGAAGAATTTTAGAAGCCTCTCTCCAAGGGCTTCCCGAAACATCCCATGTATGTTCAGCGAATATTTGTAGTTTAGCGTGCTAGACGGTTTTAAATATTTTTTGGAAAATTCTCACTTGGCTTCAGACTTTTTGATTTTTCTCTTTCTGCGTCGCATGTTTAGAAAATATTTTCTTTTTTTATAATAACCCACCCTGTTTGCAACACATGCATGGGGTCTATTCATGTTTCCAATTGATGTTATTTCAAGTTAAACAAATATCAACTTTATTTTTATGGCAATTAAGTTGATTTCAGAGTGACTACCACTATTGAAAAAGTTATAATTTTTTTTTGCGTAAACTGCACTTTATTGTGTAGGAATTAAAGTAATTTTTCCATAAACTCATATTTGCTTAAATTTTTGGCAACTATTTCGCGAACGCAGATTACATAATCAGCCTATAATGTTCCCACTGCTGGGACACAGGCCTCCTCTCGAGGGATGAGGGGAGGGATATGTATGCAAGATAAGACTTAAATAATACTTTATGTACAGAAGTGGATGTGGAAACCATGTTGGACGATGACGTAGGAGACCCTTCAGAACATGACGTTCGTCTGGTCGCCGAAGACACGTACTACTTCCCACCACGTAAGTCTCAAATGTTGTGCTTTATTTATTTGAAACTAGCAATCCTTTCCAGTATCACTCCAGAATTGATGTTATAGAGGGCAGTTGAGAGTACAACCCGCTAGAGTTAACGTGAGACTTCGCTTGGATGAAGTAAGCTCGCGATACTGAGGCGTCGATGGCGAGAACGGTAACAACGCGGGATTGAGAGGGTCCGGTCGGGTCTCAAGTTAACTCTTGCGAGTTGTATGTCATGCTCATTCGAATATCTCGCTGATGGTGGCGCGTGTGTTGAATCATTCGGTTCTCTACAAAATTATGAGCTGGATGGTGCTGATTCACATGCCATGTTTGTGAACGTGCGCCGTCAGTTGAAACCGGTCAACTTACAATTAATCTTACATTTTGAATTGTTTTATATATATTTTTTTAAATTGTTCTCCCATAAAAAGGAGCAACAAGAATAATGTACCCAGGAATTTGTAATATCTTGATTTAAATAGTGTCCTTGGATTGGAGGTGCTTGCCCGTTCTTCTCCATAGAGGCCAACGTTTTGGAAAGGGCTCTTTGACAATTAAAAAGTGCCAGTAAATGGTTGGTTTAATTGAAATAAATGCTTTGAGTTTGAGTTTGATAGAGCTTATTACCTGGAGAAATGAACTGCATGTTGGTAAACCGCATCTTAATCCATCCAATAGTTTATTAGTACCTACTAAGCTGATACCGAGACAAATGACATTGTTTTAGTCGGTTATTCACCGCTAATGAGACAATTGATTTTCTATTGTAATGGGCCGCTATCGGCCCGCGCCGGGAGCTATTAAACTAGAGACTGGGTATTGTGACCGGGTGAAATCTTTTACAAAGAAATTTATTGCATTTTTTAACAGACTTCAAAAAGGAGGTTCTGTATTCGACCCGTACATGTATGTTTGTATGTCCGCAATTTTCTCAAAATCTAATTAACTAATATTGATGTTTCTTTCATTAACGTGATCTACATACTTTCAGGACGGTTTTAGTGTATAATACATTAGGTAATTATTATGAATGAAGTTATTATGCATAAATGTTCTGCATTTCCGGGATTTCTATGCGAATTTTGATGATTCTTCTAGTCGGTGTCTTCAATTCTTCAATGCACCTTAGCTTTTTTATATCTATGTATTGTTTTTAATGGATAAGGTATGTCTCAGGGGTGGTCCCATATAAATTTGATTAACTTTGCTTGGATAATTTTTGAGTTAGCTTCAATAATACGATTATTTTTGAGTTAGCTTCAATAATACGATTTTTTCCACTTAGTTTACATTGATGATGTTTTAATACCTTCCTGACACTGATATTTACATAGCAAGTAGTGTTAATTGAATTCGTGTGGGATAGGTACAACTACAAAGTAAAAAATAAAAACATATTTTCAAAAAAACAACCGACTTCAAAAAAAAAACACTACAAAGTGAAAAAGAACTTTAATTTCGGATGTTGATGTCAAACGTAAATGCGGAATCAACGACACCGACTTCCGAAATTAAAGTTATTTTTCACTTTGTAGTGTTTTTTTTTAGTAAGTAAATTGTTTTTTATAAAAAAGTTTTTTAGCTGTTCAATTTCAGTATACATTCCAAGCAACTGCAATATGGACATACGGTTCAAAATAAATTTTTTGCAGCACCCGAGGATTTAATTCCGGAAGTCGACGGAACTTTGGAATTCTATACCGTTATCGTAAGAATAATGTCACAATTCTTATCTAAGACGTAGAACATTTTATGGCGTTTGTTTCAGTTATGTAGGCAGTAGGTATTAGTTTCTAAACGGCGGCGGCGGCGTACCCGAAAGGTGAAGTTAAATTTAAGGGTGTTACAGACCATCAAACTAAACAATTATCTCCATCCTACAATCGCTATACTACACTCTTAAATTTGACCACACTTTTCTGGTACACCGTGTACCTATGTATGATCAATTCCAAAAATATCCCATGCATATACAAATGGATCAGAAAACGTACGCCAATGTGTAGTGCCACTTACAAATGGAATACTTTAATTCGATTATTTGAATACTTAAATCCGAAATTCTAGTTCCAAATAACCTTTTTTTTTTTCATTTGACTATGTGGTTAGGTACTTTTATAACCTCAATTTTTGTCGATGATTTTTCAATTACAATATATTATTAATGTTATTCGAACGATAATATTGTTGGATAAGTGGTAAGATATAAAGTTGAAACCTCTAAATACAGATGAATGTGTTACTAATTTCCTTTAATGATTGCGTAAGAACTTCACCTGAAGGCACAGGGTTTGTTTACACTTTCACGAAATGTTTTTAGAACAGACTGTAGTATTTTTTACACAATAGTATGTCGTAGACCTTTAGTTTCGTAGTAGTGAGACAATAAGCTGCACAATCACCTTCCGAAAACCACCTTTAGACTTTGTTGCAGCCCAATTCACACTTTATGGCGGCTCCGTACCGTAGGTACATGAGGTGAGTCGCTGGCGCAGTAACAAATTCACGTATGGGGCCATTCAAGTATTACGTAAGCACTACAGGGGGCGGGGGGTCTTTGCTTTGCTTATTTTTGATGACATGGGGGATGGGGAATCTGGATCGTGATTACGTCAGCAGTATTTTTTTTTTATTTTTCGGATTTTCTACATAGGTACTTTTGTTGATTTTGGTTTGAACACATAATTATGGCAACCCTACTTGTCTATGGTTGAAAACGAAACGCATATATGCTGCTCTTGAATCAATAAAGAAACCAGAACACATTGAAAAATGCATGTAGGTACCAACAATGTTTACGTAAGCATGGGAGGGGGGGTAAGCGCTTTGCTTACTTTTGCTTACTTTTGCTGACAAGGGGGAGAAGGGGTTAATAATTGCAAAAAATCTGCTTACGTAATACTTGAATAGCATATCAGCGTATCAGCGGAGGTGAGGGGTGAGGTAGGTACTGCGCAGCGAGTAGCGCACTTCAGAGCCGTCATATAAGTAGTTTGTTTTAGGCTGTAACTTAAACTCTATTTTTCAAATTGCTCTCGTTCATTTTATGACAAGTATCGTATGATATGTCAAGGCTCCGAGGGTAAAATTCACAGACATCGTTTTGACTTTATTAGGCAAAGCTAGCGTCTCTTACGAATACAAACTCTTTTCCGAAGAAAATAAGGTTCATATTTGTATAAAACACCTATTTACATTCGCTTATTATACAGATATGAACATAATGCGCTTAAAAAAAGGTACATATTCGTATGAAACGCAAAGTTAACTTAGCAAAGTAGTGTCGCAATGTAATGTGAAGCTTGTCCCAAGTTTGGTCATAGTTTTGAACGCCTAACTGTACCACTGACATACGTCTCTATAATGATGTATTATGCGTATTCACACAGAGACCAGTCCCCCGCATAATCCAGTACCCCAAGTTGAGTGTAATGTTCGGCGAAATGACTCCAAATAAAATAAACCGCAACAGACGATACATGTACTTCTTGAGAGAGACGCAAGAGGGCGTGCCCATCCATGATTGTGAGCCGTTCATCAAGCTCAGGATGCCGGAATACATCCACTGTGGACTCCTCACTGGCAGGGTGCTTATGTCTCTTGGACAGCATTTGAAAGAGGTAATAATAGCATAATTAGTTTGTAACGTTCCCACTGCTGTGACACAAGTCACAAAGCCCTCCTCTCTCCTCCTCCCTCTCTAGCCCAGTGCTGCTTGGTGGGGTGGATGCCACGCGTCTTTGAATTTTTGCTTGGAAAGAGATAACATGAGCCAGTAATTTTATTGTTTCACTGCAAGGTAGTCTCTCGTTTTGTTTTTACGCTCTTTTACTTTAGTTTTACCTCAATGAAAGTCTACTTGTATATTTTGACATTGGTTAGGCTCTTGTTTGACCCAAAGATATTGGGTTGGCCACTCTCTTGATGTTAAGTTTGACCCAAAGATATTGGAATGGCCACTCTCTTGATGTTAAGTTTGGCCCAAAGATATTGGGATGGCCACTCTCTTAATGTTAAGTTTGGCCTAAAGATATTGGGATGGCCACTCTCTTGTTGTTAAGTTTGGCCCAAAGATATTGGGATGGCCACTCTCTTGTTGTTAAGTTTGGCCCAAAGATATTGGGATGGCCACTCTCTTGATGTTAAGTTTGACCCAAAGATATTGGGATGGCCACTCTCTTGTTGTTAAGTTTGGCCCAAAGATATTGGGATGGCCACTCTCTTGTTGTTAAGTTTGGCCCAAAGATATTGGGATAGCCACTCTCTTGATGTTAAATTTGGCCCAAAGATATTGGGATGGCCACTCTCTTGATGTTAAGCGACGGTGCTCGCTTGCCTAGAAAGAATCTATTCACTGATGACTGAAAGATTTCATGTTATATCTATCCGTTCCAAAACGTCTTGTATAAAGTACATACAAGACGTTTCGGAAATATGTCATAGTTGGAATATTCGTTACCCGGCAGTCAGAAGCCCGAAAATCTGACCACCAGTCTTACCAAGGGGTATCGTGTTAACCAATAACTGGGTTGTGGCAGTCAGATAGTTATTCACTCCATGTAAAATACTGGTAGTCATTGCAAGCAGAGTTAGACTGGAAGCCGAACCCAATAAAGATGGGAAAAGAAAGATATGAAGAGCTGGAATATTCACAAAAAAAATTCTTCAATACTTTATCTCAGATAATTTACATTCAATCGCCAGTTACTCAACTGTCTTCTTTAGCCTTGTGTGTTCTAAGTTGAATTTCGAGTGACCATTCGAAGTTAAAAAGACCTTATGAAAAGTTCTTTTTCATGTATGATATTGAGTTTTTTGTTCCAGAACTTTATAATTATCTTAAATACTTAATTCAAATATTGAACGTAAACGAAGCAAAAGGTGTACGTAATCGTAGATCGTTGCAGGTGGCGTTCTGTTGTTCCTGCTTTCCGCCATGGAAAAGGAGGCGCGAGTTTGAGTTTAAAAATAACTTCATGTTGTTTTCTCGTTCTCAGGCCGCCATCCCATTGTTCGAGAAGCAATTCCGTGAGATCACAGTAACCCCGGAGGCGAACCATGCGATGATCTCGAGACAAGTCTCCTTTGCTGGTGGTCATCACAAGAAGCCGGACGCCGGGTCACAGGTACGTGCCACTGTTACAACAATGCTGCAAGAAAATCGACTTTACTTTGTTAATCCTTATGGATGACTGTGTTCAAATAACAATATTATCATAAAATACACTCTCGGACTCCTAAATGGAGCCACAGTGCAATTCCATGTGAGGTTTAAAAGCCAAAAACATTAAAATAATTATGAGTCAAAGAAAAAGTTTTAATGCAGTTTTGTTGTCATACTGGCCATCATAATGTTGGTGTCGTAATTTTTCCGAATTTGAATTCATGACCATTTAAAAAGCTATAGACTTCTATAAAAAAAGTGCGGCATGGATTTAGTGGTCCGCGAGTGAACTTATTTGGCATTGTACAGACGCCAATTAAATACATCAAGATAGGTACTTACCCGAAACAGTCAAGTATTCCCAATCAACCTTGAACCTAATGCTTTAGTGATAAAGTTGACAATCTATTAAAGAAATTTGACAGATTGTAGTAGCTTGATGTGCTGGCGTCTGTACATTCATGAGATGTCACTTTTTAAAGAAACAAAAGATTTCAAATGATTAAAATAAAGAAGAATAAAAATATAACTATTAAGAGCGTTTACGCCGTATGGCATTTCATACAAACTTTCAAGCCCTTATTTTTCTAAATGAATGAACCGATTTAAATGAAACTTCATACGCATAAGCAGGATACAAAGGTCTAAAAAGTTAGTAGAACATTTTCGAAATGTCTTATTTAAAAAAAGATAACTGGAAATCTCTGTTTCTATGGAAAATTTAAAATCGGTCTAATTTGGCTGTAACACTATTTTTAGAAAATGTTCTCTACTAACTTTTTAGACCTTTGTATCCTGCTTATGCGTATGAAGTTTCATTAAAATCGGTTAATTCATTTCGAAAAATAAGGGCTTGAAATTTTGTATGAAATGCCGTACGGCGTAAACGCTCTTAAAAGAGGTTTCACACTTCTTGTTGGCACTAACAGATTGATATGAGACAGTAAAGAGTTGCGGCATCACATAACGCAAAAGTTAGTTAAGTATATTAAAAAAAGTAAACTCAAGGCTTTCCTCAATTTTCTCAAATCTAGAACATTTTAAAGTGTGACTTTGAATGCTAGATTTTTTTAAATTACCACTATGCTTATTGTTCTTTTGACAAGAATGTTTTGCTCAGGTGAACTACCTTAGACCTTCGGACTACAGAAGAATGTCTAACATAGCTAGAGGAGAGAATGCCGAAAGAAGGTTAGTAGTCAGGTTTCTTATTGCTGTGTGAATTTATAGTCTCAAAAAAGCTCCTTCTTTTTCCTTCTTATGTATATGTAGCAGCTTTGAACAGTGAGAAGTGGAAAGACAAGGGGAGCCATTGTCCTGCAGTGGGACATCACAGGCTAATAATAATAATACGTAAGACAGTAGAAGACTTCCCGCCATATCCCTGGAATCGTGGTAAACTACTACCTCATGCTGTTGTTAAAATAGTATCCAATCAGCAAGATGTGGCGAGTGCTCTTTGTACCTACCTGTCAATACTCATTGAGGGTATTTCGGTGATGGAGCGAGTCAAAACTGTACTTTTTTTCTTACTGACCCTTTCTGTAGAACCTGGATCAGGCTGGCACAGGAACGTGAGGATTGGCTCAAGGAAAGAGAGGCGTGTTTCCAGCAGTCGGTGAAGTCGGGCTGTGCCTGTGAATGATCCTTTCCTTCCCTTCCCCCTTCCTGTTCTTCTTCTTTTTTTTTCTTCTTTTTTTCTCTTATTTCTCTTTTCTTTTTTTTTTCTTCTCTTCTTCTTCCTTCTGTTCTTTTGCTTTCTTTTTTTCTTTTTTTTTGAATCGGATACAAGTGTCTACAGACAACTATCTATAAACAGTTGTATCATTTATGTATCACGTCTGCGATTTTTTGGTTCTAGGACATGCCGGTGTCGTCACGATGTTTTCCTTCTCCGTTTTGAGAGCAGTAGTGATGAAATTAATTACACAAACTACAGTGCCTGGCTGGGTCCGAACCTACGATCTACAACTCGTAAGTCGGGGCCCTTACCATTGTGCCACCACTGCTCAGTCAGGCCGTTACCACTAAATTTTATTATCTGTACATAGTTTTTAAAGTGAGAATTGTTTTTTATAGAATGAAGAACATGCGCGCAGTTCCAGAAGAAATGGCATCTGCCCCAAAGACATCACAGGACCCGGTATTTAGTCTACATTTTTTTTTTTTTTATTTAAGCTCAGGTGAACCAACATCTATAACAGAAAGATAACGATTGTAAAGATAACACTGGCTATGATCCACAGAGCCAATCACAGGTATCACGAGTAAGAACAAAAAACTAATGGAAATCGTAGGATCACTAACAACTATTCGTGATTAAGGCGGATTAAGATTTCCTTAACTTTTCTACATATTTACTCAAAAACCTTGAATATTGGTATTCATTAAATTATTAGTGGAAACTTGTAAATGGCTTAAATTCTACTAAAAACTGTAACTATTGTGTATAAATAAAGCTCTGGTCACACCGAGGTGAATTCGGCGCGTCATGCAGGGCGCGATTGCTCGTGTAGATTGTTTCAATGATTGACAAATGGGGCCACCTTTTCTCGAATTTCGTCCCGCATCCCGCGTGGGATTCGCTCAGGATTTTTTTCTAATATATGGCATCTAGCGGGTCAACTAAGCAGGTTGTTGCCAAAAAGCAAAAAAAAAAAAAAAAAGCAGGTTGTTGGCTGCTTAACCGGACTTGGCTGTGGTAAAGGATCCGCTTCAGTTTGGCCAGAGCCAAATATTTATTGGCCTTGCAAAACGCGAATGTGAATCCAGTAGTCTTGCGCAGTTTGTTACGATCCTGTACTAATTATATTTTCATGTTCTAGGACGCACCGCTTTCTAACGCTTTTTTCGGCGAAGTTGGTATTAATGGAAAGTCTTCTGCCGAAGAAGTCATATCAGATATAGAAGATCTTGTTGGGATTGTTAATTGGTTTGTATAATTATTCAATTTATACAGTATGGAAACCACATATATTTTTTTTTATTAAATAGGAACAACAAACAGCTACATTATGCAATATTATAAACAGAAAAACATAAATTACTTAAGTAACAATGTAACCCACAGCGCTGTTCACAGATTACCATTAATAAATAAAACCACTAGGAGGTGAACTGTTCATGCGTGACATGACGCTAATATTATAAAAACAATAAAATGAAAAATAAAACAGTATTTTTAAAACAACTACAACAAACAATTAGTCTATGAGTTCAAGTATCTCATGTAAAAGGCTACGAAACCTTTTCAAAGAGCATACGCAATAAATTATACCACATACTTATTATCGCCTTTTCTGACGATATACGAAAAATGAACGAAATCGGTCGTGAAAAAAAAAATCAGCTGTTCCCTACATTTAAGGCATTCGCAGACGACAGACTTTTGTCCGCGGACTTTTTGTCCGTTAAAATAGATCGCTTACCTACAATTGACGCGTACTTTTAATCCCTCGTTTGAAAGAAAGAAAGAAAGAAAAGAAAGAAAGAAAATACGTTTATTTGCGGTAAACATGACGCAATAAAGAACATAAACTACAAAAAATAAAATAAGAAAGGGTTGGGGGAAACATGCGTCACATCCACGCAAAACGGCTATCGCTCAGCATTATGCTGCGACCCTATGCAAGACAGAGCCCCAGCGCTGGTTTTCAGCGACAGCCGGCGCCGACGTATACGACGCGAACGTTTGCGTTACTCGATACAGTTGTAAGCGATCTATTTTAGCGGACAAAAAAGTCCGCGGACCAAAGTCCGTCGTCTGCGAAGGCCTTAAATGTAGGGAACAGCAGATTTTTTTTCGCGACCGATTTCGTTCATTTTGCGACAAGATTGTAAACTTTAAAAAAAAAAAGGAATGGGTGCCGCCATGGAGCACACATTAATGTCATAAAGTTGAGTTGTATTCTGTACTAGCTTCTGCCCGCGACTTCGTCCGCGTGAAATTACTTGTTCCCCCGACCCACCCCGTCACATCGCATCGCCTGCCCGCGCTTTTAGCTTTATTATTAGTAAAGATTAAATAAACACAATGCTCTTTCACGATCCAGGACCATAGAACACATAGAAGGTGAGATTCAGCTCCCCATGCCGAACATACCGATGTTGGCAGAAGAACCCACCCACACTGTTGAATTCCTTGAACCTGAGCTCGTGTCGCAGCTAGAGGAGGCAGTCACATTGTGGCAGCAACACATCGACAACACTATCGCAACCTGTTTGGGCAAGGTAGGCTTTAATCAAAAATTACCAATGAGAGGTTTTCTTTTTGAGTATTAAAAAAAAACAGTTTCCAAGAACTCTGTAGATGGCGTTGAACTGACTACGTTACTAGGTGCCAAAGCCAGAATGCTTGGGAAAAAAAAACCGGGCAAGAGCGAGTCGGACTGGCGCACCGAGGGTTCCGTAACATCCGGGTTTATGAATAAGGTTTATGTTTATGAAATTAAATGTTTTTATTATTATTTTTATATTTGAGTTGATTGAATAAAATGTAAATTGCGGTTTACGATTTATGACGTATTAAAAAAAAACTACTTACTAGATCTCGTTCAAACCAATTTTCGGTGGAAGTTTACATGGTATTGTACATCATATATTTTTTTTAGTTTTATCATTCTCTTATTTTAGAAGTTACGGGGGGGGGGGGCACATTTTACCACTTTGGAAGTGTCTCTCGCGCAAACTATTATATTTGAAACCTCAATATCATTTTTGAAGACCTATCCATAGATACCCCACACGTAAGGGTTTGACGAAAAAAAAATATTTAGTTTCGGTTCTAAGTATGGGAAACCCCAAAATTTATTGTTTTTTTTTATTTTTGTGTGAAAATCTTAATGCGGTTCACAGAATACATCTACTTACCAAGTTTCAACAGTATAGTTCTTATAGTTTCGGAGAAAAGTGACTGTGACATACGGACGGACAGACAGACAGATAGCAAGGTTACACGCTTAAATACACGGTGACATCCCTATCGGCACACAATATTTATTGCACTTTTGTAGGAAACAGCTGTTTTTTTAGGGTTCCGTACCCAAAGGGTAAAAACGGGACCCTATTACTAAGGCTCCACTGTCCGTCTGTCTGTCTGTCACCAGGCTGTATCTCATGAACCGTGATAGCTAGACAGTTGAAATTTTCACAGATGATGTATTTCTGTTGCAGCTATATAACAAATACAAAAAAAAAGAATAAAATAAATATTTAAGGGGGGGCTCCCATACAACAAACGTGATTTTTTCGGCGTTTTTGCGTTGTGGTATGGAACCCTTCGCGTGCGAGTCCGACTCGCACTTGGCCAATTTTTTTAAATAACCGATTAAGTAATAATTTCGACCTAGGGGGTCCAAGATCATGTACTGAATCCAGGGTAACGGGTGCGTCGATGTCCCTACCACCCTATATACTCGTACAGGCAACTATAATGTACATTTTAATTTGTCTTTATAAAAGTCATTATATCTGAAACTAAGAGGTAATACTTTGTTTAACTGTACAGCAGGGCTAGCATGGCCGGAGACATTTTGTCCACGACGAGAGGAGAAAATACTATTCCCCTCTGTCAATTTTGTCCACCCTCCGAGCATGGCGACATGGGTGGATAAACTATTCACGGTGGCAGTAAGCACGAGACATTTTTATAGTACAATTAATTATATTTTCTCCAAGAGATATACTTAAACCCACCATCTAAAGACGAGGACAAATTTCTCCCTTTGTTATGTCAAAATATCTGTAATTTTTCTCTTCCACTAGTCGCCATGCTATAGACGGGGGGTGAGTATCCACGTCTAATGTCAAGAAGTGATATAATTCTCTTTCCCCCTGTTGCCGTGCTTTGGCAGGTGGATAAAATAATTTTATCCCTTGTCAGTGGAAATAACCGGTGGAGAAAAGTTTTATCCCCAGCCCATGCTAGCCCTGCAGGACAGCTACCTAAAGCCTTGTCCAGGTTTAAAACTTCAAAGTTGTAAGTGTAGCGACACCTATGCTACTGTATAAGAACCTCATAGCCAGACAGCAAGCCATGTTTTCAACACAGATGGCGCCACATAACCTTACACCACGCAAGCAACTTTAGTAAGGGCTGATTTTACCAAAATCTTTTATCCGTGGAATAAAATTGACGTCTAACAGTTCTAGTATGGAAAAACTGTAAAAAATTCAAAATTTACTCTCAGTATAAGACTTATTCTAGGTACAAAAAAAAAATAAAAAATAAAATAAAAGACGTTATTTTAGGGATTTCTAGTTTAAAGGGGTTCCCCTTAAACTACAAATCCCTAAAATATCGTGTAATATCACTCCGCCTGCTTAAAAGCTCTCCGCGTTTTGGTCGTTTGTTTTGACAAAATTTTATTTGATACACAGACTCGTGATGGCGACGGTCCTGTGGCAGAGTACAAGTACTGGCGCGAGCGCGACGCTGAGATATCGTTGTTGGTCGAGCAGCTCAAACAACCGATGGTCGTCAAGATACTATCCCTACTCAAGAAAGCCAAGTCTCCCTTTCTTCAGGTAGCTATTATTGTTTACTATGTAGATGTTTATGCACTCAGCGGCGTCCCTAGATTTTTTTTTAGGTGATGCAAAAACTTAACGTGGCGCCCCTCTATGTACCCACCATGTTCTATGGTATATGCATATGCAGTTGCTTTTGCTTGCTTGTGGACGATCGGCTTTATAGTAAGTTACTGTCATTCAGGCACCCCGCACCAGTCATTGATGATACCTAGTAACTTACTATAAACCCGATCGAGGCGCTGAAATCAACCGAAATGCGACCACCAATCTGTTCAGTATGGACAATTAATTGTCCTAGCTGTGCGAGTAGATTGTTATTGAAAATATTCTTGAGTTGGGTGGTGGTCGCATTTCGGTTTATTTCAGCACCTCTCCCATGACGGCGCCGGTTGCTGTCGCACCGTTCGCACCGCCCTAGGGCCACCACTGTATGCACTGGTGGTATCGTGTCGGGTCTTCGGGCTCCCTAAGATGTGTTGAGCTATACGATAGTTGATGCATGCGTGCTGTCTGTTAGGACAGGATTACACGAGATATTGGCGGCACTATCCTTCGCATTGTTCTAACTCAAAATTCGTGATTTATCCGTAACGTTAAATTGGAAATATGATGTTGACTTTAAAAAAGACCTTAACCCCTGTGTTGGTTTCGCCAGTTTTTAACCGACTTCAAAAAAGGAGGAGGTTCTCAATTCGACGGTATGTTTTTTTTTTGTGTGTTTGTTACGCGTTTACTCCGCCAATTGTGGACCGATTTTCAAAATTCTTTTTTTGTTTGAAAGGGTATACTCTCGAGGTGGTCCCATTATCATCAAGTTGGAACCTGATGAGAGGATCCCGTGGAAATCGAGGGAAACCCTCAAATTTTTTAGGCAAAGTTATAACGATTTGGGTATTTTTTTAAATAACTTGAGCATTTGCTCTCGAAAATCATCATTTGGTAAAGTGGAGCTGATGAAGAAGACCACAGATGGCCACTACTCAATGACAAATATTTCACGGGTTGCGACTACTATAGTATGGTTGCTAACCAATTTATGCTCATCACAATGCGTATGGTGAGTGATTGTTGAGGAGGTCTCCTGGTCTTTACCAGGAGAACTCCTCAATAATTAACGTCCCAACATCGGGAAAAGCAATATTTTGTAATAAGTGATGAGCAGTTGACATTAGGCTATTGTAACTTAGATAAATTACAAACGGACCCACTAGAAAA
Organism: Mesoligia furuncula; assembly: GCA_916614155.1. Taxonomy (NCBI): domain Eukaryota; kingdom Metazoa; phylum Arthropoda; class Insecta; order Lepidoptera; family Noctuidae; genus Mesoligia; species Mesoligia furuncula. The sequence continues at coordinate 19,514,280 of OU744809.1, read as the reverse complement.
ATAAAAACGTTTTTCAAAAAAAAAAAACAACCGACTACCAATAAAACACTACATGTTGAAAAATAACTTTAATTTCGGAAGTCGGTGTCAATAAACGAAAATGCGGAACCAAAGACACCGACTTCCGAAATTAAAGTTATTTTTCAATTTGTAGTGTTTTTTTTTGGAAGTCGGTTGTTTTTTTTTGTAAAAAGTTTTTATTCGCAGATGTATTTAACCTTTTAAGCGCTTGGCTAAATATCAATTGCCGTGCCCCTAGCGCGCGGCTACAAATCGATAAAATAATCATCATCATCTGCCTAGCCTTTTCCCAATCCTGTTGGGGTCGGCTTCCAGTCAAACCGGATGCAGCTGAATACCTAAATCGATAAAATAATACCTACAACAAATAAGGAGGAGCAATCGTTGAATAGAACGAAAAAATCATGCATGTTCTCTGTCGCAGAAATACGACACGAGCGGTAGGGGCACGGAAATATACGGTTAAAAGGTTAAATAGTAAAAATCGACACCGGGCAGTGATTAAGAAACTTGTTTAAGTTATCCAAGCATTCAATGTACAGAATAAATCAAAGCACCTGCCATCCAATCTCTTCACCACCCTTGGTTGACTGGTAAAGAATGCCTAAGGCATTAAGTCCGCCTTTGTACCTTTTTGTGCGAAAAGTTTAAATAAATAAATAATTTCGTTTCATAGTAATGGCCTAGTAAAAGTCACAAGAATTTGATGGGTTCGGGAAGCACAGATAAGAGCAGTGGTAGCCCAGTGGTAATGGCCGCAGCTTACGAGTTGTAAAGTCGTAGGTTCGAACCCAGACAGGCACTTTGTGTAAATTATTTTAATTTTATCTTTAAGTGCGACAGAGCGGTCAGTAGTGCAATTGTGTTTTGTAATTAGTGTGTTTGAGTTGTAATTAGTGTTGTTGATTAAAGTGTAATTTTTTTGGTTATTAAATCGGTGGTTTTTATTGGCACGAACCCGAAGCTCGTAACAATAACTTACTCCATTCAATGAATTCCTTATCTTCATGAATAAGCTTGTCAACGATCACCTTCGACACATACATCATTCTCTTATCGAGACACAGCTCATCCGGTTCTATAGTTCCTGTTATATATATATTTAGCATCCGCCAACCTACACTGGACCCGCGCCTGCATAAAAGCTCTCCGCTTCTAGATTTCTACCATAAGCACTTTTCCATAAGAGATTGGTGGTTGGTGGTACAAATCTAACTTAGAAAGATATATTAATGATTCTAAAGATTATAATTATCTAAATATGTACCTGTTATTGTCGCGAATCATATTTTGATCAAGATACAGTCTGACACTGACCTGCAAATTGAAAATAACGTAAGAAAATTTGAATTTCGTGGTCTACCACTACCCATTCACCTTAATATTAAATTTGCATTTTATTACAGGACTTCACACACTACAAAGAAAGACTAGTGGAGCAATACAATATGGCGAACGATAATCTGAAGTTCCTGTCCACTTTGATGCGTTTCTTTACTGTAAGTATAACTTTAAAGTTCAATTAAATAAGTTATTAAGAACTAGCTTTTGTCCGCGGTTTCGCCCGCATGTCGGTCGACAATCATCCCATGGGAACGTACTACCGGGATAAAAAATGCGGTTTATACCCCGTACAATAAAGAAACCGTGCCGTGTACAAAGAGCCTAGGCCCTTATAAACCGCGCAAATGAACCTAGCCCAAGTAACATTTAATTCGGGCCTAGGTTGTAAAAAATGCCTTTAGGTTTTATAAGGGTCGTAAAAAGGTTAATGCTTTGCTATCTGGTCATATTAAGTACTTGAGAATGATTAATAAGTCCTAAAACTAATTGTTTATTATTACAACCTTGGAGCCGATGACAAGAGTTTAAATTAACGTTATTTTGACTTGGGTTTCAAGAGCATATAGTCCTAGGATCTTATAGTTGTTGTAGACTCCTGATTAAGTTCTGGAAAGGCTAGCATTATCCTAAAGTGAGATCTAAAGGTTTAATTTTTAACTTTGATATAACCATAAAGTTATGAATGTTGAAATCCCTTATTAGTAATTTCTAAAACCTACTTTAAACTTTTAGGCTGTATTAGAGTTGTCTAGGTAAACAAATTAGGACTGTGTGGTGAAAACCCAAACCAATACGCTATTTTTATGAGCTGAAGGCAGGCTTAAAGTCCTACAAGAATATTTTAAAGCTTTAGATGCATCCTCTAAAAATGTTAGTGGTGTCCGCGACTTCAAAGCATTACGTTGTCTTGCAAAATGAACCGACACAGTGTTATCAAAATAACGGAGTGGAAGTTTCAGCACTCTTGTCGAACCGTCGAACGCACGCCCTCCTACAACCTTAAAAGCAAACAATTGTGCGTAGAGGTTTTTTTCGCGACTCGCAACTCTTGAAGGACTCCTGGAGATAAACTTAAAGCTGCGAAAACAGCTATGTCGTTTTATGTAGCGCGAGATTACCTTTAGCTCTTATTTTCGTAAACAATAAGAGCTTTTACCTGTTACAGTTCTGAAAAGGTTAATTGTAATGCTTTCTAGTAATTTCCTAACGCCAGCCATTTTGTTCACTGAAATAAAAAAAATCTAAACAAAAAGCAATATTTTAAGTCAATAAGGCAAAATTAAGTAACGTGTGCTATGTGATTTAAAATATATGTTTTTTATATGAATAGAAGTTTTATTTCTAATGCAACTTACTACCAACCACCTAATTTTACAATTTTTATTTCATTAAAATATCTAACTAATACTAAATAAACGCACTAATTTTTTGATTTTCCCTGACTTCAGCAAGCTATTTATTACTTTTTATGATTATAACACTTACTTACATCTAGCCATTTTGAAACTTGGTATAATGACAGGGAATGGCGCCATTATAAATAAGTATTTAATTCTACGATTGGTGTTTCTGTGTAGAAAAAATCTTACACAGAAACATTTTAAAACCTGAGGGTCCTGGAAAGGCATTTATTCATGTCCATCAAAAAGGTTTTAAGTTGTCATTTAGTTACATCTATGACTAATTTAGAACTTAAAAGCTGCGTTACAAGGTTATATTAACGTTAAATTAAGGTTGTGAAGGTTATATTTGGGTTCTGTGTAAGTAGTTCGAAAGGTTCTGGATTTGAGCTTTAGGTTTTGCTGTAGCTCCCAGAAAGGTTCTAAAACTTGGGCCCTTTTTGCACTAAGGAGGTTATTATAAGGTTAATATAACGTTATTAAGTCTATTAAGACTTACGAGCAGATGTCCATACAAAGGTTCTAGAACCTTTGCAAAACCTTTCTAAAACCTAAAATGTTACTTGGCTATCCGTCAACAAGCTTCCATAGTGATCCTTACAATACTGACGACCGTGCCTACACACGATGAATAAACCGTAGTTTAAGAAAAACATGTGTGTAAAAAGGGCCTCGAAAGTACAAAAGCGAAAATTGTCCAAATATTCATAACACAACTGCAATTTCCTATCAGACACACGTGGGCCCGTTTACAGAACGTCACTCAATATTCAATCATTACTTATAACTAGATTCAAGCCATTTGATTGGTTGAAACTAGTTTTAAGTAGTAGTGCTTGAGTATTGAGTGACGTTCTGTAATGCGGGGACCTAGTGTGCTAAACAAACCATTACCCTGACTACACCAAAGTATATCCACTCGTCAAGTTTATTTTAACTCATGCAATATCCTTTCAGGTGATAGAAGACGACTCAACGCTACCCCAAGTAATAGAAATCCTACCAGAAATGGTGGAGAGTATCTACATGATGTGGGTGCTGTCCAAAGGGTACCGCTCTGACGAAACCATGGTGCCTCTGCTGTCCAGGATCTCGTGGGCTCTTAACGCCAAGCTGGAGAAAATCCTTGACGTGCATAAGCTTTTTGAGTAAGTGCTTGGCCAGACTGCTAACGCGGGCGCGGGCGGGCGCGGCGCGGTGTACTCAAACATAAGAACTTTATTTGCGCGTTCATGGTGGGCACGCGGGCGCGGTGACTGGCGCGGGGAGCGCGCAGGCAGCTCACGCCATAGCTCGTTCATACAAGTGGCCGCAGTGGGAGCGCGGCGCAGGCGCGTGCCGCCCGCGCGGGGACCGGAGTTCTCAAACTAGTTCGAGCTTTTTTCTAGTAAAAATAAGTCTTCTTCATCCATATTATATTTTGACAAACACTGGACACGACAACACTCAGAACGAAGCCGCACTCGACTGCGGACAGGCAGATCGCGCGCGTTCCCGAACGACTCTGGTAACTAGTGTCCGTCAGAATTACTTTGCATTCGGTTTTATTCAACATTGCTATTACCTCCACACTGTGTGAACTGTTTCAGTTGATTTAAAATAAATAAAGCCGGGTTCCTTGAAATAAAGGAAAAGTTAAATTTATTGTGACTAGCACAGGAAGATCATAAACTAAACTAAACACACAATGATAAAAGTATAAAAAATAAAAAACAGTAAGTCTTCTATGAGGCCAAAAGGCCATCATCATCATCTCAGCATGATGTTGCGACATTTAAAAATAAGTGTAGCAGCCTTGGTACACTGACCTGGTGGGACCACATTTACTGGTTGATTTGACCTGCAACTTAGGGCTGACTCAGACCTGGTAAAAAACAGAGCAGAACAGGGGGCCTAAAAAGGCCACTTTGGCAGAATCATAAAAGAATAACATTATGAATCATAATGAACAGTTAGCTGTTAAGTTAATCGTATTAAATCCTACTGGTGAAGGATTTTACAGTTGTCTGTGCTAAAATACCAATAAATCCAATCCAATCCCAATCTCTTTGATTATACCTACGTAGTGCAGCGAGAAAAACACGGACTGTCAACGCCATATTATGATTCATAATGTTATCCTTTCATGATTCTGCCAAAGTGGCATTTTTAGGCCCCCAGTTGTCAACGTGAAACTATAATCAATTTTGTGTTCGTTGGAATTAAGTTGAAAAACAAATCTTTAACCGATATTATTCGCGCTTTGTTACCTCATTGCCTAGCCTTTTCCCAACTATGTTAGAATCGGCTTCCAGTCTCACCTGATGCAGCTACAAGCACCAGTATTTTACATAAAGCGATTGCCTATCTGACTTCCTCAACCCATCTACTGGGTAGTACGATACGCCTTGGTAAGACTGGTTCTCAGACTTTCGAGCTTGTGACAATCCGTAACGACTGCCAAAGATCCACGAATGATAGCCGGGACCAAAGGCTTAACGTGCTTTCCGGAGGCACGGATGGGTCTTGATTTGTAAACCACAGACCAACCGCGGCAAGCGTAGCTTAAGCGTAGATCCGTGCGGCTGTTATTACTTATAAAAGCTTTAGTTAACTGAGTAATCTAAGCGCCCATAACAATTTTCAGCAATCCTAATGAAGTAGTCTTAGCCTTGGCCCGAAATGGACAGAAGATAATGGAGATGTGGCACTCGTTATACAAGGATACTCGACGGAGCATAGAACTGAGTAACAAAGGAGCGCGCTGGGAGTTCGATCAGCCGCTGTTGTTTACGCAGACTGACTATATGGGCACTGTTGCTAGGGACCTGGGGGATGTGGTGCAGGTAACTAACTATTGATTCTATGTCTATTACCATAGGGTGTATAGTCATAGTCCCTAGTAACAAGGGGGCGCGCTGGGAGTTCGATCAGCCGCTTTTGTTCACCAGACTGACTATACAGGCTGTTGATTTGCATCCTAGTCAAATTCAAGGACGTCATTATGCTAATGATTCTCGACCCAAATCAACAATAAAATGGGTAGGTATTTTTTTTATTTTTTTTTCTTATTTACGGAAATCCGTAAGTGTGAACCAGCCGTATTTAAACGCGGCCCGTCTGTTACTAGCCCTATAACCGCGCTTTCACGTACACACACATTCAAATGCGGATGAGAATCTATCATTCGATAAATTCGTAGGTAATCAATCCCATCCTCCAATCACAGTGAGGCGATCCGGGTACTTAGTCTCCCGCGCACCCTAAGCCACGCCCCCGCTGCCCCGGAACTAACAGTGTAATTGAAATCGCCGCAGCGTTCGTGCGCTTTGCGAATTCCGCTTCTCGGTACATCGTTGAGACGTAGGTTCAAAGTGTTCAATTCAAATGTCGAGCTGGTGGAGATGGTCCGCGGTGGAGATGTCCGTCGGGAAATGTTTCCCGATCGGGAACCCCCTTCACAGCGTCATGCTGGCTGCTATGCACCACACCAGTGTTGCGCATACTGAAGCGTGAACTGCAACACCCGTTCCACTACCCCCAGGCACAAGACATTCACCCAGGTGATAATGCCGTGCGGATTACATTTTGTCGTTTTCGACACTTTAAAAACGAATGTGTTAGTGTTGTTAAGCTGAAGGAAAACCAGTACGTACTACCTAAGTACGTGGCAACTTTACCTCCGGTAACATAGGTAGGTAATTTATTTATTTGTACATTTTGTAAATACGTTGTTAGCTTAATCAATTTCATTAGTGTAAATAAGTTATTTCAAATTTTTAACTACCTACGCCAATAATACCTAAGAGTCGAAAGTATACCACGTCCTTACACTTAACTAGAACGTCTTTCCATTTCCATCAAACGTAGAAAACATTTTTAGACTTAGTAGATCGATCACCAACAAAGGTAGGATTATTGCCGGTCCTAAGCCCGTTAAGTAGGAAGGAAAGTTTCAAATCAACCAATTTAATCCACAAATAAAAACAAAAAACACTACGAAAACTTTAGCTTGAAGGATATTATTAATCATCTGATAACAGGTCAGTGAACTTTTCTTTGGCGCACTAGTATTACTGTCATTAGTAAGATTTCCGTATTCCAATGATGCTCAAAAATGAGTTAATTATCAAGTGAAATTTATGACAATAATGTAGGTGATTTTCGAAATAAAATTAGGTAAAATTATTGTTACCGGTCATCGCTCGGCGGCCCGTCGGCCGCCGGCCGGCCGGTGAATTACATGGCAGCTGCATGCATTGTCGCTGTGTGCATAGTCGGGTGATTCTGTTTTATTTGTATCGAATTAAGGGTTTAATTCTGAAATACTGTTAAATTTCTACAACAAAAAAAAAGCAGCGCTTACTAGTTATTGCCCCCTACCGTACTTCAAATGATTATTTATGTCTTTTATGACAACCTCCTGAAATTTGACGAGGATGCAAATCAACAGCATGTATATGGTCACTGTTGCTAGGGACCTGGGGGATGTGGTGCAGGTAACTATTGATTCTATGTCTATTAGGGTAAATAGTCCCTAGTGACAAGGGGGCGCGCTGGGAGTTCGGACGATCAGTAAATCGAACTCATCATCTGCCTAGCGTTTTCCCAACTATGTTGTGGCCGGCTTCCAGTCTAACCGGATGCAGCTGAATACCAGTATTTTACATGGAGCGACTGCCTATCTGACCTCCACAACCCAATTACTGGGTAGTGATGAGATGGTCACCCATCCACAGACCAACCGCGGCAAGCGTAGCTTAACCTGATCTATCGGCCTGTGCGGCTGTTATTATTTAGCCACGGGCCCCTCGAAAGTAAATCGAACTATGGTCATTCTAACTGTTTTTCAATGTCAAGGAAATATCACCCTTGTTAAAATTAATCAACTGAATGCTCTGCCCAACTTCATTGATTAATTTTAAAGTTCAGTTTTATAACCATAATAACTCTTCCAGGTCCTAATAGACTACGAGCGTATATTCGGCCTAGAACTTAAATCGATCATCAACGATCCCACACAGATCGACCAAGTGCGCAAACGCGTCAAGAATCTAGTCTTTCCGATCAGAACGATCGATTTCAGTGTGTTCGTGTTCGATAATAAGGAGAACTGGGACGTTATCATGGGAGACTTTTGGGCCGAAGTCAGATATCTAGAGGAAGAAGCCAAGAATTACATCAATCAGAGTTTCGGGAATTTGAGGTAGGTTTGTGTGGAATATGTTCAAATAGCTGCGCCCCGCGGTTTCAATCCCTTTGGAATATCGGGATAAAAAGTAACCTATATGTTAATCCAGGGTGCCAGCTACCTCCAAACAAAATTTTATCAAAATTGGCCCAGCCGTTCGAGCGTGAAGAAGTAACAAACAAATAAACACACACACACTCACAAACTTTCGCCTTTATAATATTAGTGTGAAGTGTGATTTGTCGATTAAAATATATTGAGGCTCTCAGTCCTGCTGCATTTGCACATGATAAATTATCTAAGTTTTGTGGGACCTGGGCACACTGTGTGCTGCAAGAAGTAAGTAGAGCACATCACCAAAAGACTGCCAGCTTGACGGAAAAGACCTGTGCGCAATCAATTTGTATATTTATTAATTTATTGAGGATCTCCAACAAAGGATACACTTATACAATAGAAATTTACAATAATAAAAAAGGTTCTTTTACGTGTCCTCCTTCAATTACAGGAGACCACACCATACACATATAACTAGGTGTAAACACGATAAATACGTATAAGTAGTCGAACTAATAATTGACTTTTCACTCTAAACTAACTTCAGAACCATTACATTAGTATCTTTTCTCCTCTCTAGATCTTCAGAAGAATCGCTTGCAATATTGCTAAAATTTCTCGATTTCGACATTCGCGAGTCGATCAAAAAGCAACTGGCCACCAAATTCGACCTCGTCATGCGACAGTTTATTATGGAGATCACTATTATTGAGGATAAGTTTACTGTGAGTACTGGGGTATCCTTTATACTATGATACTAGCTTTTGCCTATGACTTCGCCCGCTTAGAAGAAAACTATACCATAAAACGTAATTATTATTATCATCTATGACACTCGGCAATAGTAGTGAAACATTTTTATAATCAGATCAGTACTTCCAGAGATTACATCTTACAACAAACACACATTTACCTCTAAACTAGACGCAAGGCTAGGGTGTTTTAATTATAAACTGGGCATAACTGTGCTAAAAATTATACTTATGAATTTAATGAGAAATATTTACAGACATAAAAAGTCACGGTTATGTGCAAAGCTTTTTTTTCTATAAAACATTTGTGCCCCTGTTGTTTTAAACAACATAGCAACAAGCCAAACTCTCAGCTCATACCGCATACTTACTCGACAACAATGCAGGAACTCTGTAAGTCACTGGCTAAAAGGTCACACCTTCGAAGAATCTGAGAGACTTATACTCGGTTCCTATAAACAAAAGTAGTTTTGCTTACAAATGGTAGAATTTTTTATGGCCAAACCGGGCATATAAATAGATTTGTAAGCTAATTTTACCTGGGATAGCTACTTCCATATGGGAGGGTCTACTATGCAACGCTATGTTTCATTATTGATTAAGATACAAGAATTAATTTTAACGAATAACGGTCTGTAAATTATAGGAATCGGCCATTATACAATTAGTGGGTTAATTGACTATTTCACCAACGCATACTCACTCATACCATCTAGACTTCGGAAATACCTACAATACCAAACAGACACACATACAAACTCAAAATTAATTGTTACTGTTGTTCAGAATTTATTCAAAATTAAATGTTAAGGACTATCCTAGTTGGTCTGAGGAAGGTGATAGCATTCGTGATACAGGGTAAACCTATGTAAAACGAGTGCCAAAGCACTTGTCACCTACTAAGTGCACATTACATAAGACCAAATTTGCTTTTAAGGAGATTTACTGTACCCATTCTTCTAGTAATAAAGATTTTATTATTATTTATTCTACTCTAACCAAGCCAGCCGTTTAATACCAAAATTAATAAAGTCAGGTAATAGAATATAAAAATTAATACATAAATTCGAATACAGCGTTACCGCAAAGACCCTCCGCTTCTCCGCAACCACCCACCAGTAGCTGGCGCCATCTACTGGGCGAGAGCGCTCTTCAACAAGATGAAACAACCTATCATGAAGTTCCAAAAGGTACACTAATCCATTAATTTAATCCAGAGCCTTATAATAGACATTATTAAATCGAATCGAATTAATTTTATGTAATTTGTGATTTATATACAGGGTGGCAGAGAATAGACGCGCAAAAAGCGTGGAAATATTTCGTCAATTATGAGAAAAAAAAAGCTGTTTTATAGGGCACTTTTCTAGTACAGTCGCCAGCACATGAAGCTACTACAATCTGTCAAATTGATTTAATAGATTTTCAACTTTATCGCTGAAGAATAAGGTTCAAAGTTGATTCGGAGAATTTGACATTTTCGGGTAGCTTGATGTGCTGGTGTCTGTAACTACTTACGCGGTCAAACGTATGGACCAGCAATTTCCCCCGCTGTGCTGAAATTTTTCGACGGTTTAAAAAAAAATCATATTACTTTAAAGATAGGCATTTAGGTATGTAAATATCTACATGGTTGGGCAATGTTCTATGATGTGGACATTGAATTAGCGCAAGTTTAGCACGAGAGGTATCCATGGGGCGGAAGTGCATAACCGATATACGTTGCACCTGTGCGGTTTTATTACAATAATGTTACATTTATAGAGTGGTTTTACCCGCATAAATTTTGATTCTGTGGGAATATCTGGATAAAAATTAGCCTATATGTTAATCCAGGGTGTCAGCTACCTCCATACCAAATTTTATCAAAATTGGTCCAGCCGTTTGAGCGTGAAGAAGTAACAAACATATAAACACACACGCACACACCCAAAAACTTTTTATAATATTAGTGTGATAGTGTGATGAAGAACAGGGTGTATAGAGTTCACTCAAAAGGAATGATTCTCCGACCAGGTTGTTGTGTCATGGTGGGCTACTACTGCTCGACGATTGCTATCGGGACGTTATATTATGCTAGTTACACGGTAAACTCTTTTTGAGCGATGTAGGAATTTGCGTGACGTCAGTATTATGCACAATATGCAATTTTTTTTTCTAATTTTTTTTTTCTACTTTCTGCCACCACACATTGTACTCTAAAATTATTAATACTTCTTTAACTAAGTACTTACTTTGAATATTCGAGAATAAGCCCAGCTATAAATTCTCTGAAAATAACGTCATAGTAATTCTAAAAACTTCCCAGGTCCCGGAACTGAATGACTGCGAACAAAAGAAGGAAGCTTTCATGCAATACAAGGCATTCTCCAAAGCAATCAAGGAATACGAAGAGGTCAAGTATAGGGAATGGGTCCGGGGAGCAGCCCACTTTGTGGATAATATGATGAAGAAGAATGTTCTCAAGGCCGAGTTCAAGAAGGAGCCTGGTATGTTATTTATTTATTTTAGAATTACAGTTTATTTATTTATGTAATACTTCAAGCACATAAATGTACAGAGGCGGACTTATTGCCATAGGCATTTTCTACCAGTCAACCTTTGGGTGATGCAGAGACAAACAGTGGTAGGTGCAATCAAGAACATTGTGGAATAAATATTTTAAATATAAAGATACGCATATACCTATTAAAACTATGAATATAATATATACCTAATTACATATGTATAAATATAAGCACAAATAAATACAGTTGTGTTGTGCATCTCAACTCCACTGAACGCAACAGGGATGAAGACTTTTTGTTTTTATTTTAAACTCGATAAAAAATTGCACTATTTGCTAACAATACTTCAAAAAGTGTAAAAGCTTAAAAAATTACCAAGTTATAAACGTTTTAAAATAACTGCCAGACAAAGACGACTCTATCACAGAAGTGACGTCACGGCTGTGTAACTTCATACTAGCGCCATACATTGTACGTTCCGCGTGACAAGGACGGGAATAATACCCTCCAAAAACTTTTAAAGCGTGTGGCTTCTCCAAATTCCATCGATTTTGCAGGTTTTTTTTTATTATCTAATTATACTATGTCTTTGAAATTACATTACCTATTTGTTCGAACATTTTTAATATTAGTCATCATCCCTATTATTGGTCGGCCAGTCGTCCTATCTCTAGATAAGTGCATAAGAATATTACCAAAACGTAAAACAAAACAAATGCACTCTTTTGTTAGGTACTTTTGACATTTAAAAGTGAGATTCGATGAGAGGTTTGAGTAAATGATTTTGAATTTTATTTATTTATTTTCCAAGCAAACGAAAGTGATGAAGATGGTAAGATTTTCTATTTATAATATACACAATTTTTTCGTGGTCTCTTAAGGCTGTGCTCAAAACAGTGATTTATGTGTATGCTTAGTTAGTTACGTTGCCGTGCCCTAATCGGGTTTCATGTTGGAACTTACTTAACACATTGAAGGACACTGAACGAGACACAATAGAAGTTTTATTGTTATTACGTCGAGAGGCGTTAAGTGTCCCGCAAAGTGTTAAGTATATTGTAACAACGAAATGCACACATGAATGCAATAAAGAGTTTGAGTTTGAGTTTTCGAAATACTATTTATTGCTGTGAGCGCACATCATAATAAAATTGATAAAAAAATTTATAAAAGGAATTGTTTCACAGAGCAATAAAATTATGACTTACTGTTATTACGAAATTCTAACTCCCCACAATATTTCTATAGCCGCGGCGACTACAACCGGGCGTGGTATGGAGCTAACAGCGGCCGGTCGAGCGCACGTCGAACGTAAGAAGAGAGCCGGCTCTAGGACATCGTTGCAGCCCACCGACATTGTCAATAAAGAGATCGCTGAGAAGAGGAAAAGGGATAAAGCTTGTAAGTACCACAGTTAGCTGCATAATCATCCTCTAACTTTCCCACTGCTGTACACGGGGCCTCCTCACTGTGGGCTGTAACGCACGCGGGCTCAGCGTGTGTTGGTTGACCAAACATAATATTTTTTTAAATAGTAGGTACCATACGGGGTGAATTTTCCAAGTGGGAGTGGATGGCCAAATCCGAAACTATTAGGAATAGCGAAAAGTACCCAAAGGAGTCGCGGGCTCGATTTTGATGAAAACTAAAACTTCATCATTGGATTTTTGAAAAATCAATATTTCTAGCCAGGAATCGAATCCGTTGATTTTGAAAAAAACACACTGTATTATTGCATCATTCGATAGTGCCGCTGATAAGGATCGAATTCTGGGAAGTAATGACATATGGGAAACTAAAGAAAAGAGCTCATTTTTAATAAAATACTTTTTAGTTTTTCTTATGTTACCTACATAAGTACTCGTATTAAACCTTAGCTGATTAATTGTTCAAAATGATGACCATTGTATTCAAAACATAGGCGCATAGTATGAATACTTTAAAATAAGAAGCAGTTTATTAAAATCCAATATTTTCCTTAAGTTTGCCGTATGTCATTACTTCCCAGAATTTGATCCTTATTAGGGACACTATCGAATGGTGTAATAATACAGTCTGTGTTTTTTTTATCAAAATCGACGGGCTCGACTCCTGGCTAGAAAAAATGATTTTTCAAAAATCTAATGATGCAGTTTCAGTTTTCATCAAAATCGAGCCCGCGACTCCTTTGAGTACTTTTCGCTATTCCTCATAGTTTCGGATTTAGCCATCCACGGACACTTGAAAAATTCACCCTGTAGGTATACCTCGGCATAAAAACCGTCCGGCAAGAAATAGCCAAATCCAGCCTGAAATACCAGGAGAAGCTAACGACCCACGTTAACGAATTTGCCCAGACACTGAGCGGAACCAGGAGGACTCCAATATACCCGACCAAAGAGACATGACATACCTAATCTCGTGATTAGATTCCCACAATCAGACAGAGAGAGTATGTTGGAAAATAAGCTAGAGTATTGCTGATCTCGCAAAATATCTAAAACAGCAAAAGTACGCACTGATCTACTATTTAGTATGAATGAAAATATCATCTTAACTTCAGAATCCTGAAGAAAATTTGGCTTTCTGTTGTAAAATGACCCTTTATATCATTAGTACCTTATCCCTGCCACGGAAAAATGAATTAAGAAACATGCCTAAAAAACCAGCCAAGTGCGAGTCAGACTCGCACACGAAGGGTTCCGTACCGTACTATTTAACACAATATTATTTTTTTAAACAAGTCTCATGTACTAAGTACTTAATTTTATTTTTATTATTTGTTGTTATTGTGAAATTAGCAATAACCTTCTTGCGCTAGCAGAACTCATTAAATTATTAACTTTGTGTAGTGTTTGGGTCACCATGATACAGGCTGTGCCTAGTTTGGGACCTGCTGTTAAATCAATCTGTTTCCTATTGGTTAGAATTGCATGCTGATACAAGTATTAAAACATACAAGTATGTTTTTGAACTGTGTGTAAGTTTTAATAATAAATTTGAATTAGAAGTAGAGAATCGAAGGCTACATCAAAAAAAAAGTGGCGCTGTTTTGAAAATTGAGATCACATTGTTTCTGATTCGTTGAAATATTTCAGTGATGCTGATGAGAATACCGGGACAACATTATGAGAATGTCAGATCGCCTAGTTCCACGTCCTTGCTAGCTAAGGAGGGATTGGTAAGTACAGCTTCTAATATATCATATCTTTCTGGAAACATCCAATCCTGAACGTGAAAAGGTCGACACCCTTTTTTTTTTTGTTAGCCTATGCTGTCCCACTGCTGGACAAAGGCCTTCCCTAAATTCTTCCAGGAACTCTTTTCCTGCGCCACCTCGAACCAGCCCTCGCGGTGCGCGTCCAGGTCATCTCGCCATCTCTTTCTGGGCCGGCCTCGGCGGCGCCGTCCATCTTCAGGCACACCCTTTTAGCCCTTTTTCCCCTCAATTTTTTTAAATTATTTTAGCAAGATGAATGTGGATGTGGTATTGATCGCAGTTTATTGGTATTAACTGAGACTAGAATTTACTACTTATTTTAAAACGCTGAGAATTCAAAGTCAAATCATTTATTTCAATAAGATCTCGAATAGACACTTTTAAAAGTCAAAAACATCAAAAAAAAAAAACTAATCAGCCATTTCGAAATGTAGTTAGATATTATTTACACTATCATCCGTCTTCACCCAATATTCCTTGAAGTATTTTTCTTCCATACATCTGTAGGTACAGTCACGAGCACAAATATGTCAACACTTGGCAACTTTAAATTGCGATTTTTTCATAAAATAACGAATGCAACGTTGAAATACGATACTTTACATAAACCTATGGGTATGAAAATACTCTGTTCCTAATAATATAAAATTTCATTCAAAAATAAAGGAGAAATTCGCCTTTGAATAAAGCCAAGTGTATACATACTTATGCTCGTGACTGTACAAGTCATCATAATGTCAGCAACGGCAACCCGCCAGCAACCTTATTGTAAGGAAAATAAAGATTTATTTTCCTTACAAAAGGTCAGATAGGCAGTCGCTCCATGTTAAATATTGGTATTCAGCTGCATCCGGTTAGACTGGAAGCCGACCCCAACATAGTTGGGAAAAGGCTAGGCAGATGATGATATGTATCTATAGGTCTTTGTTACCTGAAAATAAATGGTTTATTATTATTATTATCTCTTCCTTGCTTTAACATGGTCTCAATAAACAATTATATCTAATCTACCCAGACGGACGTGACATGGCGTGATCTCACGGTACACAAGCTGATGCAGGAGTACCAGCTCACCTTCCAGCCTAACTTCGACGAGCATCTATTCCTCGTCATTCGCGAGGCTGAACTGTTGGAACAACTTGGTAAGAAAATTAACAATTAAATCATACATTAAATCATACGTGACTCGATTTCAAAAAGAAAAGGCTTTCAGAAAATTTGGTAACAATTCCATAACATACAGCAGTGGCGGCCCAGTGGTAACGGCCGCAGGTTTGAACCCAGTCAGGCCCTTTATTTTTTGTAAATTATTTCATCACCACTGCTCTCAAAACGGTAAAGGAAAACGACGTGCGGAAACCGGCATGACCTAGAACCAAAACTGGGCCCGCGTGGTGGATTACGGCCCATTCCCTCTCACATAAAGGAGGCCTGTATCCCAGCAGTGGGAACATTATAGGCTGGTTATGCTCCATAACTGCGTTTCACAGGTTTCGACCTACCATCATGCATTCGCGACGTAGCCATGCAGAAGGCTCGGCTATACTACGAACTGGAAGCGCTAACCGTCGTGATAGATAAGTACAACAAGAGTACGCTCTCGCTCAGCCCTTCGGAAACCTTCCTCATGAAGAAACATCTTCTGGACATGGAGAGGCACATCCTGCCGGGGCTCACTAGAGTCACGTGGACTGCGCTCAGCATTGGAGAATATATCAAGGATATTACTAAAGGTTAGCTTAGGCAATAACAACATTGGTCCTAAAATTGCCATTTTGAAAGTAGGACAGAACTTAAGCAATTTTTTTAAGGTTATTTACAAAGGTTCTTCATGTTGATCATCCAGTTTCTGGAAGTAGTAAAATGATAGAAAAAGTAAAAGATTTCGTATACTTACTTAATGTATAGTAGGGGTGGCCAACCGGTGGATCGCGATCGTCTGGTCGATCACGACTATTAGTCCAGTCGATCGTGCAAAATATTTCCAACTACAAACCTGATTTTTGCTAATCTAGCGAAAGATGCTCATTTTCAGTTTTATATTTTCCCTCTTAATAAAATAAAAAATACTACATAATTGTGTAGGTACTGAACTATGCTGCTTCATATAAGATTTCAGGAAGTATATAATTGGTAGATCGCACAGGGTGTCGTCAGTGAACAGTAGATCTTGGGTCTAACCATGTTGGCCATCCCTGATGTATAGGCTCTTATGGCGGAAAATGCCACTGAAAAGGTAGTATTGCGGCCTCTGTTTTATAATAATCCCCTTATCTTTGCACGAAGAAAACAGAACTTCTCCAAAGGCCCGGCTACATGCAGCTTGCATGTGCAAACAGTTTTTGCTAACTAAACGATGTTGATTCCACACCAAACCAAAAAGTTTGCACGATATTGCGTTTTGCCGTCTTAACTTTACGTGCTTACTTGTGCAAATATTATGGAGTGCGTAGACGGGCCGTAAACCACAATAAAATCAATGGTCTTGATCGTAAAAACCCAGGTGAACATGCCTTACAAGCTGTGTATAAGCAACTGAAGATGGTGGAGAAAGAGATCCAATTCCTGGTGGATCAAGTGCAAGCCTTCGACCTGTACCCGCTCTTGAAGCCGGAGAACTATCTGGATTCTGTTACCGGTATCCCTGACCGCACATGGCTTTATCCCTGCAAGGTAACCCAGAAATATTTTAAATTCTCTGTTTATTTTATTGAACTTTCCATGTTATGTATGTCATCATTTAAAGGAAACCAGAACAGATTTTCGTAGATTAAAAAAAAATCGGTTCTTTGCAGTTGTCCTAAGATTTTCACAAAGATTATACTTGTTCGATTATCTTACGACGTCATCAACTAATCGCATGTACTCCCCAAGACAGGCCCTACCTAATCTGCATTCTCGATTTATTTGCAAAAAATATAAACAATTTATACTAAAGTTCACTTTTATAACTTTTTCAATAGTGCTAGTCACCCTGAAATCAACTTAATTACCATTAAAATAAAGATGATATTTGTTTAATTGAAATAATATTAATTTGAAACATAAGTTTGACGAAACTAGTGTGGAGTCCACAAGTTAAAATATATTAAAACTGTTTCCTTTGTCACAATAATTTTACGAGTAGTTAATTGATAGCAGTTTTATAGTACCACCATACCATACGACTTGGTACTTGATACTCACTATAAATCGATTTAAGTTTGTATGAGTATTTGATCGACTTGATTATGTATTGTAAAGTGATATTAATCTTTTTTTTCGAGTCCAAATCATTAACTTTAAATCAATGTCCATAATAGAAGAGCCAAGGTTAACGTGATAGGAAACAGAAATAGTCCAAAATCAAAGCCGTGCCGCTTGGTCAGAGACAAGCCATTCTACAGAAACCAGTGTCGCCAATTCAAAATTTTATTTACGGCTTTGAGCGCCAAGCTCATTCTTTTCAGTAAAGATCACTACACAATATTGAATTACTATTAAAATCGAATGACGCTGGTGAAATTCAGTAATTAATCGGTTACAACACTAGTATTAAAAAAAAAGACTGAGAACGTACTGTTTTTGAGACGTTTCGTAATAATTAGAAATTGCATGCTACTATAAAGTAAGCGCAATAATACTCGCAATATATTCCATCATATTATTTAATGCGCCAAAAAATATTCATGTATTTTTTTAAAACACTTTATGTAATTAATTGTTATTTTACTCTTTCTTTCGGTTTCGTTCCAAGTTACACTCTAGGGTTTTTCCAAGTGTCAAAACGGGTCTTTTATTTTTTGACAACTTTAGGGCGTTTCCACAGCATTTACTTTATAATTTATCATTTATTCTCTTTTCACAAAGCTGAAAGTTAATGGTACAAAAAATGTCTCAGCTGTATTCCACCTTTGTGAGAGACTGGTAGAGACTTTATTTGGACAATAAACGAATTGTTATTATAATAATCATCGTATTTCTCAGGCCTTCTTCGTGGAACTAGAACACGAGCGTCTAGACCGCGTCGCAGCGCTCGGGCGCATGTACGAGCGCATCGGTCCGATCCTCATGAAGCTAGAGTACCTGATCCTGGGCACCTGCACCGGCACGTCGGCCATGATGAACGCTTACTACACGCACTGGGAGATGAAGATCTTCATGTGTCTCGTCAGGTTAGTAAGGGCATAGATATATTGTTACAGATACAACACTACAAGATTATACTACACACATCAAAAGTGTCTAGGGATCAACATATATTTTTGCAATAACTTTTCTCCTGATTGATATTAATTAAAATTTTCTTTAAGGATTCATCAAATAAAGTGTTTTCGTTTGTCACAGTAACGATAAACCAAGTCACCTTTGCATTAATAAAGAAATTTGCCATTTTCCTAATAAAGGGATTTTTGACATTTGAACCACTAACACAAAAGTTCGAAAAAAAGACTGAAATAACAGTTTTCTTTAAAATTTTATTGGGTAACTTAAACAATTAATAATCCGTGTTTCTACCGCGAACACTAACAACACAAGAACATCGGTTTGGCATACTCAAAATGAATTCATCCAAATCACGCTGTGGAATGGCCGCCCATGTTCGTTGCAACAACAAAAAAAGGTCTTCTTGCGACTGGATACCCTCCATATTCGGCAGAGCTCTTCTCTGTAGCATATCCCATGCATGCTCAATCGGGTTAAAAGTCTGGCGACTGAGCAGGCCAGGGCAGGACATTGATGTTAGCTGCGGCGAGAGTCTGTCTTACAACTCTTGCGGTGTGCGGTCGTGCATTATCATGCATTAACTGAAATAAGGGACCGATTTGCACTTGTAGAGGAACGATGACGTCTGATACAATCGTCTCAGCATAAATTTGAGCGTTGAGGTTGCCTCTGATCCAAATCAACTCAGTTCTTCCGCCGATCCAAATACCCGCCCATACCATGATGGTTCCACCACTATAAGGATGGACTTCCTGGCAGGATTTTAATCGCTGTTGGCGTCCAGGGGTTCTCCAGTGTCGTATATGTCTTGTATCCGGTCTCATACCAAAACGAGACTCATCAGAAAAGCACACGAAACGCCATTGTTCTTCTGCCCAATTTCTGTGTTCAATAGCCCATTGATATCGAATCCTACGATTGTGCATTGCTATAGGTGGTACCCCTAGCGGTCTTTGGGAATGAAGGTTCACTTCATGCAAGCGGTTTCTGACTGTTTGGTCGCTAATTAAGTTCCCTGAAGAGTGATGAAGCCTTACGGCTAATATCATGGCGGTTATTGTTGGAGCTCTTCGAGTTAAGATTTGAATGTATCGGTCTTGTCTCCGTGTGGTGCAGCGATACCGTCCTCCATGGCGCTCAGCCACGGTACCAGTGCTTCGGTAACGTGTCCAAAGTCGACTGATAACACTCTGACTTGTATTCAGAGCTAAAGCCACAGTACGTTGCCGGGAACCAGCTTCTATCATTCCCACGGCTCTGAGCATTTCTTCCCTGCTTAAATGACGTCGCCGCTCCATAATAACGTTGGTTTTAATCAGTAGTAGGGAAACAGTAGCACTAATAATGTCTTCAATGCGTTGTATGTTTTTATAGGGAAAATATTGACAGCTGATTTTCATATTTTACTCGAATTTGATTCACAGTTCCTGATTCAAATTATGAAATGCACCAAAAAGGATCCATATAAATTTATAAAATCATAAATTTATTACAAAGCCACATCTCAATCTCAAGAAATCCGCATAAAAATGCTTGATCCCTAGACACTTTTGATGTGTGTAGTAGCACAGCCATCTTGTCTTGTCAATAAAATTTATGTGGCAATTTTACAAATGTTTTCCAACAACGCCCGGCGCCCCCTCGTCAATGTCAGGCAAGCGCCGAAAGATCCTTGTACAGTCCATTCACTCTTCTCTATTCTCTTTTTTTTATTGCTGAATGGGTCCTCTCTTGACCTCGATTACGCCTGATGGAAAGCGATGGATGAGGTCTATGATGGAACGATCCGAGCGTACCCAGAAGGTGCCTAATGCACTGGAACTCCCAAGCATCGACGAAACACAGCAGGCTGCTTGACTCCGGGTGGGTGCTCGGAGGGCGTTAGCCCTTCCACCGCGAGGGAAGAATTGGCAGTCAGATAAGGTGTTGGGTGTGACTGTCCAGGTTGCGCCGAGCGAGAGCGTAAAGTTGAGTAACTGGCGGAACAAACTGCGCTACACGAGAAGGCTTCTTTATGCATCCCTAAAATATCTGATATCGACGAAAAACAGCAGGCTGCTTGACTCAGGGGGGAGGGTGGTCGGTGGGCGTTAGCCCTACCACCGCGAGGGAAGAATTGGCAGTCAGATAAGGTGTTGGGTGTGACTGTCCAGGATGCGCCGAGCGAGAGCGTTCAGTTGAGTAACTGGCGGAACAAACTGCGCTACACGAGAAGGCTTCTTCATGCATCCGTAAAATATCTGATTCTGCATCACTGTCCAAATCACAGTGATCTTTATTCTCATTTTAATAAGGATAATGTGGGGTGCTGCCACTGACAAGTCTGCCAAGATTAATGTGATCTTTATTCTCGTAACAATTAGGTTGCTGTTAGGTTGCTGCTGTCAGAGGTAAAATAACGGAGTGTAGCACTCGTATTTATAAAATTGTGATTCGTACTTTGGTAAACTGTCAACTGTTACAGTCACTGACCAATAAAGGTGTCGAATGTGAGCGTATTGGATACAGGATGAATTTTTTACGTGTGCGTGAATTGCCAAATCCCGAACTATTAGGCAACAACACAAATAGGGGCCGATCTTCATAAAAACTAAATGAAAATCAAACATACTTTATTCAAATTAAGTTGAGATTCAGCAATTTTTTACCCTTCACCACTTGCTAGTGTTTTACCACTTCTCCACTCCTACTAAAACTGTATCATTAGATTGTATATTCTATTCAAACACTTCGTTTCAAGACAGAGCTTACAAACTAATGGTCTTTTTTCTAGATTGACCCTAGAAAACTTAGAAGACTTCCAACGGAACCTCAGCGGGAAGGTGCCTATGTTCCAAGTTGACGCTGTGTTGGTGCCCCCTGACATCACCATGCGGCCCACTCAGATTGAAGTGTGCAACATACTCGGTTATGACGCCAAAAATTATCTTAACAGGTGAGTTAGAAAAGTCAGGTGACAGATGAAGATACATTTTTTTTTAAACGCACATGAGAATAATAAGAGCACGGAATAGGTATATTTATTTAAGCCCTGGCTGGAGGCATTAATTTATTGTGGCACCCACAGGCAAGTCCGGTTAAACAGACGACAACCTCCTAGGTCGACCTGCGAGATGCCATAAAACAAAAGTAGTTCCAGGAAGTAACATGAGTGGATAATACCTCCCTCTGAAACCTCGGAATGAAAGTCATGACGTTTTCATCCCGGAATTTAAGCAATAAAAATTATTTATCACACTTTGAATACATTCATAACAAAATTATTATTTCGAAGAATCTTATTAAGTTTTTATAGGGTTCCGTAATAAAAATAAAGTGTCTTGTATTACACTTATGCAAATGGAATCTTAAAAAGTTGTCTGGTTCTTGTGTGCATTTACATGATTATATTGACCCGTCCCATAGGACCATAGAAATGTAAAAAACAGGAGAAGTGGCATGGGGGCGTGTCTGTGACCACGCGCCATGAGCAACATGGGCCTGAACTAGGCAAATGGCCGTCTCCGCGAACCAGTGCGATTTCGACCGTGATCGTGATAAAATTTTAAAATGCCGAGCTGTTCAGTGGTTTCCTGTAAAAACCGAAGTCAAAATAAATACTTCGTATCTCATGGAATCACTTACCATATATAAGTAAAAGTATTTTACTGTATTTGTCTTTAAAATCATGAAAAACAACAAATCGTAAAATGTTTCTTGCTTTTACTACGTTATTTTTGTTTTCAAATATCGCAGCGGCTTTACTATTAATGCAGCAAATACATTGCTCCTTAACCAGTACCTAAGTATGTCGCTAAGTGACTGGACAAGCAATGTAAAAATTACAAAACGGTACTTTATTTTTGCGGAGCGTCGCATTGTACAGCCGCTGTGTCCTGCGGCGAGATAGCGATGTGGTTGAGAAGATCCACTAACGTAGGCTATCGACAACAATGTCGATTGCCCAACAATTATATTGCTATTGTAGTAAATTTTTCAATTTATCAACCGTTTTAACCCGGTTTATAGAAGACCTGAAAGATGACGATAAAATCCGGTTCGTAGACCCTTGAGAAGATGTAAAATAATGTTTTTTTTATTTAAGTACTTCAATCATTTTTTTTAGCTACATTTGATTGATTTATAATATAATATGTTCTGTACATATCGTTTTTTATTTACTTTATTTTTTATGAGCCAATTTTCTTTTAAATACAATTTATGAACGGAAGAATCGATAACTTTCCGATTCAGTCAATCACTAGCGTATATGTGAAATAAATGGCTTTTGCACAGCACAACGATAGCGATAGATGTTTTTGTGTGAGTAAGTTGCAATTGAGTAAGTGCATGGTAAATGCACGCTGTGTTTGATGAGTTAAGGTTTATATTGATTGTGTAGTACGTTCTGATTTATAAATTGCAAGTGTGTGCGCGCCTTTGTATCTATTGCTTTTACTGAATTACATGTGTAGTAGTGGCGCGGTGTTGGGGCCAACCTAGCGACATCGGGTTCTGGTACATTTTCAACTATCGGGCATTCTCCTTCTTTCATATATCTATGCATAGGACTATGAGACTCAAGGAATAGAGAGTGCACGCAGTGTGTGCGCAGACTTGCGAAATGCTGTAACACATGTACGAAACCGACCATCGATCCAATCTAACCAAAATCCGCAAGAAACGTGTGTTTACCCACATTTTCCTAAAACTTCTGCGAATACAGGCGTGATTTACCATAACCATAATCAGCCTATAATGTTCCCAGTGTTCCCACTGCTGGGACACAGGCCTCCTCTCGATGAGAGGGAGTGGGCCGTAATCCACCACGCGGGCCCAGTGCGGATTGGCAGATGTCACATGTCTTCGAATTTTTTGTTCTAGGACATGCCGGTTTCCTCACAATGTTTTCCTTCACCGTTTTGAGAGCAGTGGTGATGAAATAATTTACACAAAGTAAAGCTCCTGTCTGGGTCCGACCTACAACTCGTAAGTCGCGGCCGTTACCACTTGGCCACCACTGCTCCAGGCGTGATTTATATTGACATTATATCCAGGTTAACAACATTCCCTCGCTGGATGAAAAAGACCTGCCTCCCATGCGCTCCACAACGCATAGCAGAGGCGACCGGCAACGAGTTCTTCACATGGTCCTTCTTCGAAGACATTCTTCGGGTGGAAGCCATCAATGACATCTCGCTGCTTATACAAGACACCATCTTTAGACTTACTTCGGATATCAGCACTTATATACTCAAGTATGTTTTATTTTTATTTTACTGGATAGTATTAGTCATAATAAGATTATGATTAATTTCATTTTCATAAGTTTCATATTACAAATTTCCGTTACGTGCGTTCTATATTTCCAAATAAATAAGTATCATTCCAAATCAATTTGGTATTTGGCAGTCTGGTATCGATAAATGATAAATGATTTTATTTCTGTAAGTGGTTTGTACAAACACTTTTACACGTCAATTTTAAAAATTAATTCAGATCGGCGTTTCCTATCTGACTACTCTGAGAATGATATACTGTGTTTCCAGTGCCTACCTTTTGTATAAGGCGATAAGTGAAATTTAATTTTTGTAAGAAAGACATTAAATTCTAAAGGACGATTGGCGATAAACAGCTCTTATCTAAAAAAAAAACTTTTGCTCTTTAAAATAAACGATTCTAAAGTAATGTGTCCCGAAAATAACTTCATACGTTAAAACATTCTATCGACAACAGAAACCCAACCGCTTCTCAATGAACTCAATACAATTACTTTTTCTAGATGGCACAAGTACTCCCACCTCTGGTCTTTCGACAAGAACCTATCCTGCGAGAAATACGTACAGAAATTCGATCAAATCTACAAATACGACGAGAAGTTCTTCTTTTTCGAAGATATCATAGCCGACCTCCACGAACACGTCGATTTTGTAGACATAGGAGCTATAAGGGTGAACCTAAGGCCCATTATAAAGCAGATACAAGACCATGCGCAAGAGTGGAAAGACATATTAGGAGCGTGCATTGCAACTAAGACCAGAACTAACATGCATGATCTGAAGAATCAAGTTGATGTAAGTTCGTTTGTTTTTCAATCTACATAACTATTATTAATCTTAAATTCACGGATAGACAACTCCGGGCCTAATCCTCGGGGCTAAAAGAAGAAGAAAAAAGTTTATTTGGACAAAAATAATGTTTCAACAACGATAGTGTGTGCCTCACTGCTGCGCCAAAAAGGTTCATTTCAGAATTGATGCCAGACAGATACTGTCTGACTCTGGTCTGACGCTGGTTTTCTAATGAACCTTAAGGGAAAAGTGGCGGGGAGTACACATAGTTTCAACATACCTAATACATACTTTTTATACTTATAAATAAATAAACTAGTAATCAAGAACATATCATAACAAAAAACATAAATAACGAAAACAACAAAGTCTCAGCAAAACCTGTTCTTCGCGATCAATCTAGATGAGATAAATATTTCAAGCTATTATATAATATTAATCACACTAATATTATAAAGGTGAAAGTTTGTGAGTGTATGTGTGTTTATGTTTGTTACTTCTTCACGCTCAAACGGCCGGACCAATTTTGATAAAATTTTGTATAAAGGTAGCCGACACCCTGGATTAACATATAGGCTACTTTTTATCCCGATATTTCTACGGAATCGACATTTACGCTGGTGAAACCGCGGGGCGCAGCTAGTATTATATAAAAGCTTGTAATTTTGCACAAGAGTTAAGCACTACGGAAGGCTTTGTGAAAATTCATCTCCAAAAAGGTTTAAACACTTAAACAGGGGTTGAAACTTTGTAGGGAAGTAAGTGATTTTACATGGAGCGAGCCATGCTTGGCATAAGAGCGGTTTCGCACTACATCCGATCCGAATCCGAGAAATACCGGTCCGATGTGACCATAGTCCTATTTGTATGAAGGGTTGCGCACTAGATCCGAACTCTATCCGTCCGAATTTAGAACATTCCTAATTCGAATTGAAGTCGGATCTTTAATTTGAATTCAGATCGGATATAGTGCGAAACCGCTCTCACCCTACAAGACCGAGTGCGTAATACCGAAATCCGTAGTCGGTCGAAAGTCTACGACGTTGGGGACAGAGCGATGCGCCTCGAGTGGAGTTGGCCGGGACATCTAGCTAGACAAAGAGATGGCCGATGGAGTAAAGCTGTGACCGAATGGTGGCCAAGGTTAGGTCAAAGAAACCAGGGCCGTCCAAATTCGCGGGAAAGACCTGGATGAGAGACGCACAGAACAGGGAAGTATGACGGAAGAAAGAAGAGGCCTATATCCAGCAGTAGGTGAAGGCGCAGACCCACCGCGGCGCATGCTGTGCACGGGCACGCGGCGCTTTGTAGCTGCGTAATTTATTTTTATGCGTCGTCTATTCATTTTTAGGGTTCCTTACCCAAAGGGTAAAAACGGGACTCTATTACTAAGACTTCGCTGTCTGTCCGTCCGTCTGTCACCAGGCTGTATCTCAAGAAGCGCGATAGCTAGACAGTTGAAATTTTGACAAATTATGTATTTCTGTTGCCGCTATAACAACAAATACTAAAAACAAAATAAAATAAATATTTAAGGGGGGCCCCCATACAACAAACGTGTTTCGGCGTTTTTGCCTTGTGGTACGGAACCCTTCGTGTGTGAATCCGACTCGCACTTGGCCAGTTTTTTTTGACAACGTGGGTCTACGTTTTCACTGCAGTACACACTACACACCCACAACTGTGTGCAACTGTAGCGTGGCCCACCGCGACGCACTGTGCTGTAGACAGTCGTGGGTTAATATTCGTGTATAGTGTGTACCGCATGCACAGCGTGCATGGCGTTTGCAGTAGACACGATCACATACATTTTCGTGCAAAGCGAAGCTTAACACACGTGCGTGGCCTATCCGTGCGCCGCGGTGGGTCTGCGCCTTGATTCCGGGCTGAAATTATGATGATGATGACGTCATTTTTGCCGATGGGAAGTCCCATCTGGCACTTGGCTTGTTATTATTATTATTACAGGACTGTGTTGTCCTGCTGCAGGGCATGGGCCTCCTTTCCCTCTTTCCACTTGTTCCAGTCTACTGCGCTTGCGGGCCTGCATAAAGGATGGTATGAAGGAGTCCAGCTCATTCTGCCATCTCTTTCTGGGCCTGCCGCGTAGTCGTCTCTCTATTTTTGTGAACCACTAAGTGGTCGTTGTAAGAATACAGAGACGCTGGGACATCGATGGACAACCTGCTACCATTGGATTCGATAGAAATAAGTAGAAATCTAGCAAAGCCTTATAAATTTTTATTGCAGAATAGCTTGTCATATTGTGCGATTACGTGATGGGTTTTAATCGGAACGAAACCTATAATGTGAACCTAATGATATCCTGTCATTGTAACCTGTTGATAAGCGCATCACTTAAGAACGGCTGGACCGATTTGGCTACTTTTTGTTTTAAAATGTTCGTAATAGTCCTAATTAGGTTTTTATTAAGAGAAAAATTTTGAAAGTTTTTCAGAAAATGTTGAAATTCGGGAAAAACCAAAAGTGTTTTTTTCTATAGAATTTTTGTATGAACTATTGGACATCGATAGGACGTCTGTCAGGTCAGCTAGTAAATAAATAAAAGCTCATTCGTTGTACTTTATTCAACCAGTATCTCCGGGCGACGGTTAACATGAACATCAAAGGTCTGGACGACTTCAAGCTGGTGATGGCTACCATTACTCAGGTGCAACAAATGACCATTACCGTCGAGTGCAAGTACCAGAATATGCAGGAGATATTCCATATGCTGAGGCAGCATAATATTGAAGTAAGTATGTCTTGTTTATTTGTTTAACCTAGTGACGTAACTACGGGTGCAATCTACTTACGTGGCAACATGTTAAGACATCCGAATTTCTGTGCTATATGTAATTTAAAATTTAATGTATTTCATACATACACCTTCCGGAATAAATGCTCTAAATAATGGTAATAAATCGCACCAAAATCCATTGTGTGTATAAAAGAACTAAGCGGTCACAGATACAGACACGAAAAATCATGCCTCGTAAAGTTGTAAAATCCGTACGAAGCAGATCGGCGGGTCGTTATAGTTCATTGTGATGAATTAGCGATTCACCCTTCTCAATGAAACGTTCAGTATCACAGAACTAACGTGATACATTGTTGAACTATTTTCATCATCTAAACCCTCTTATTTCACAGATACTAGACGATGATCTTACATTTGGTCGTGACCTACAGGGTTCTTGGGGGAATCTGTACCAAACGACACTGTTTAGAGCCGCGACTCTAGAAAAAACAAAAGAGAAATTCTCTAAAATGAACGTCATAGAAATAGCGAATTTCTTAAAGGAGCTCGACGATTTCGTTGAGAAGTTCGACAACACAGGCCCCGGCACCGTTGGCGATGATATGGACAGAGGATTGCTTCTTATAGAGGTTACATATTTTTTGGTTTATATGTAATACGGTCAACCGCATATCTTTAACCGTCCGCATAACTTTCTCCCTAAAATAGGGTGGAGCTACGCGATGACTAATGCATGCATGCCGTCTATTTGGACAGGTCAACTCAAAGCTTCATAAGGCCCTTGACAAGGCCCTTGCAGACATGGCCCTGCATTGTTAGACTCATACAAAATAAAATTTGTACTTTAAAAGAGACCATGATCCCTGAGAAGAAATGCCGAAACAAACTCAGAGGTGAGTTTGTTTCGGCATTTCTTCTCAGGGATCAGCAGGTAGGAAAAGCCGGCGCCATATTGACCAAAATATTGACGTGCAAAAGTGTCATAAATAAATTAATAGTTTAAAAAACACTAGAAAAACACGCTTTTATAAATGTACGTAAAAACAAAAACTAATCGTGGTCAAAGTTCATTACAAGACTTTTCTAAGAAATCCGAAACAGCTATGATACGATTTTCCATCATGAAGTTCCAGTTCATATCTTCCGGCTCCATCATCAGATCAGCTCGACAGTACCATATTATTGTATTGTCATCAGAACTACATACAGCTGCCAATTTTCATTACGCTACGATCCTTGGAAGATGGGTAAATTATTTACCTTAGATTCCATTACATAGTTAGTTACATACAGGTCGACTTAATAAAAGCGTGTTAAAGATTTACTTACAGAAATAAACGTTTAATTTCATCAATTGTAACACTTGCTTTACGGAAATCGCCCTTGCTACTACGACATCACGACGCCTTCAACGTCAAATAATTGCCACTCACATCAGTGCCAATTATTGACGTGTTGTTTGATTGTAATATTCTGTGATGATTGTGTACTTTGTTTGTTCTACTTTTCGATACAACCTCCAACAGGAATTCACCAAATACTTCGACGAACTTGAAGGCCGAAAGAAGGTGCTTCAAGCAGCAGAACAGCTCTTTGACAATCCTCTAGCAGACTTTTCAAACTTTAACCGCGCTAAAACCGATTTCGGTAACATGGAATTGATCTACAAGATTTACAAGGCTCAGAAGAACGCCAGGGAAACATGGTCGAAGACGCTGTGGGTTAATTTGAATCCGCAGGCCCTTGTCGACGGTATTGAGCAGTTCTTTAAGGAGTTTAGGTAAGAATTTCTTTAGGCTTTATGGACTATCTATGCTCGTATCATCGCTCCAGCTGCCTCACGGACTCTTACCTCACGCTTGGCGTTTCGCGGTCTCCACTCAAAAAAGTCTACCCTAACGGTAGAAATCACACTAATATTATAAAGGTGAAAGTTTGTGAGTGTGTTTGTGTGTGTGTGTGTATGTATGTGTGTTTATATGTTTGTTACTTCTTCACGCTCAAACGGCTAGACCAATTTTGATGAAATTTTGTATGGAGGTAGCTGACACCCTGGATTAACATATAGGCTACTTTTTATCCCGATATTCCCACGGGATCGAAACTTATGCGGGTGAAACCGCGGGGTGCAGCTAGTTTATACAAAATCTGACGCGCCTGTGTTTCGCACGATTGCGATTTACTAGTAGAGTGACATGTCCAAACATTTTTGTACCCATAAAGCTTCCGCAATAAATTCTCTAACTAATGGGGAAAACTTCATTAAAATCCATTTTGCAGTTTAGAAGATGTAAGCTGTCATACAAACAGACACGAAAAGTGACTTTGTTTTATACTACATATTAATCAATCTGCCGAGCCTTTTCCCAACTATATTGGGGTTGGCTTCCAGTCTAACCGGATGCAGCAGAATACATAGAGCAACTGCCTATCTGACCTCTACAACCCAGTTACTGGGTAACACGATACCTCTTGGTAAAACTGGTTGTCAGACTTTTTGGGCTTTATCTACGAATAACAGCCGGGACCAACGGCTTAACGTGCTTCCCGAGGCGCGGAGGTACCTCGACATGTAATATGGTCACCCATCCACAAACCAACCGCGGCAAGCGCAGCTTAACCTGCGATCGACCCGTGCGGCTGTTACTATTTAACCACGAACCCTTTCTTGTTTTATACTAAATAATGTACTTACTAATAAATACCGTTTCTTAGGAAATTGCCAAAGCCAATTCGCCTGACGCCGTGTGGTCAGATGTTGGACATGAAGATGAAGCAGTTCAAGGGCGTGGTGCCGCTGATGGTGTCGCTGAAGAACGAAGCCATGCGCGAGAGACATTGGAAGGAACTCATGCATAAGACTGGTAAGAACCTTAATTATACGGGTGTAAGAACACCCATCGCATAGCCGTTAGCGACGCATTCCGTAATCAAACTAAGTAACATTGAGCAAACATTACTGGGAAAAGACTTTTGTTTTTGGTGTGAAAACCGCTGTTTACGGCGGCACGCAATGTAACGCATGCAAAACATTGTGCTTATGGGTGCATGCAACGATACTGGGTGACTGTATTTAAACAAAGTATTTGGTTTAAAAAAAAAAACCGGTCAAGTGCGAGTCGAATTTGCGCACCGAGGGTTCCGTACACGTATGTAGTTTATCACGGGATTTTTTTTGTAATGAAAAAAAAAATACGGTTTTCGGATTTTTCCTTTACTTTTGCTACATGTCATTGCTTCTTGCCAAATTTCATGATTGTAGGTCAACGGGAAGTACCCTGTTAGGTTTTGATTCCGCAACATAATAAACGCCCGTATCTTATGATTGCGTCGACTTAGAAGTTTGATTTTTTCACTGCTTCAAGGGATTGCAGCCCCGAGTATTTGATATTAATTCCAACTTGATAAGCCCACGCGCTCCTGCAAAAAATTGTCTTGACCGACGGACAGACAGACGGAAAACGAAGTGATCTTATAAGGGTTCCGTTTCCTTTTGAGATACGGAACCCTAAAAAAGTTGACCTTGAATACCTCCGTAACCAGAAAGTTCCCAGGTATGGTCCAGCACGAAAAAAAATCACAATCATGGGGAGTACAAGTGACTCGGCTACGTTAAGCGTCTTTTTACACAGGTTATTGCATAGCAAAAACAGCCAAGACGGTTCCTCTCTGGAGGGTGAGTGGGTCACCTCTCGGGCCCAGTGCGGGATGATAATGGTGCCGGTGAACGATTTGTTTTGTGACAACACTGTCAGTGAGAAGCGATAACTGGCAGCATCGATTTTTGTGAGATATCTGCGTTCAGTAATAAAGATTATAAACAATGTTCTATTTTGCCTGACTATACAGGGTTATTGAAAAAACACCAACAACCTCTTTACTTTCCCATAGTAAAAGTTGTTCACAATGACAAGTACAATGACCTCTTAAGAGGTTGTTGGTGTTTTTCCAAGAAACCTGTATTGTCAAATTAAAGAAACCCTAAAAATATTAAATGACCTTTATAGAACCGTACCTATCTAATTGCAAGTTTATGGACGACTAGATTTTGCCCGCGGCTTCGCCCGAGTAGAGTTCGGACATTATTCCACAAGAACGTACTACTGGGATAAAAATTATCCTATGTCCTAACCTAGTCTTGGTCTACCTGTGTGTCGAAATTTCATCACAATCCGTTCAGCCGTTAAGGCGTGACAAAGCTACAGACAGCCCGAGTTACTTCATAAATAAAACTTCAATGTTGAACTGTTTTTCAGGTCAGGACTTCGACATGTCTCCGGAACGCTTCACGTTAGAGAACATGTTCGCTATGGAGCTGCACAAGTATCAAGAAGTTGCTGAGACGATTGTCAATCATGCTATTAAAGTAAGCTATACTTGAATACTCAATCTAGATAATATAAAATATAATATTTTTATCAAAATGCATCTAAACTTGCTTACATCTTGTTGCACAATTCAGAGTGATTATTTAAAACATCTATGTTTTAAATAATCACCATAGATCGGAATAGGTAGAGCTGTTTTATGTACTTGCCATAGGTTAGAATAATATGGATATTCCCTTTTAGTTACGAAGTTAAGCTTAGTTTCGAAGTTACTGTTGGTGAAGAATTGAATTCTAGTGGCGCAGAAAGAGTCAAAAACAGGTGCGTCACTCTAGCGACAGTAAAATCCCGTAGTATCAGTCGGAATCCCGTGGAATATCCATATTAACATCAATGTTTGCGGTCAATGAACCTAAATAGCTCTACCTATTCCGATCACTGATAATCACTCTGAATTGTTTAAAATAATCAAACATAATTATTATTATATGCAACAAAATGTTTCAAATTCAAAAAAAACCGGGCAAGAGCGAGTCGGACTCGCGCACCGAGGGTTCCGTAACATCCGGGTTTATGAATAAGGTTTATGTTTATGAAATTTAATGTTTTTTTTATTATTTTTATATTTGAGTTGATTGAATAAAATGTAAATTGCGGTTTACGATTTATGACGTATTAAAAAAAAACTACTTACTAGATCTCGTTCAAACCAATTTTCGGTGGAAGTTTACATGGTATTGTACATCATATATTTTTTTTAGTTTTATCATTCTTTTATTTTAGAAGTTACGGGGGGGGGGGACACACATTTTACCACTTTGGAAGGGTCTCTCGCGCAAACTGTTCAGTTTAGAAAAAAATGATATTAGAAACCTCAATATCATTTTTGAAGACCTATCCATAGATACCCCACATGTATGGGTTTGACGAAAAAAATTTTTTTTAGTTTCAGTTCTAAGTATGGGGAACCCCAAAATTTATTGTTTTTTTTCTATTTTTGTGTGAAAATCTTAATGCGGTTCACAGAATACATCTACTTACCAAGTTTCAACAGTATAGTTCTTATAGTGTCGGAGAAAAGTGGCTGTGACATACGGACGGACAGACAGACAGACGGACAGACAGACAGACAGACAGACAGACAGACAGACATAACGAATCTATAAGGGTTCCGTTTTTTGCCATTTGGCAACGGAACCCTAAAAATATGGATGTCACGTGATCAACTTCAAACGTTAATATCTAGGAAACGTGACGTTTTACGGGGTTTGGTTTCATGCGCAGCCGCCATTTTGAAAAGTAACAAAATGGCGGACATAAGAATCTTCAATCCCCTTAAACCTTCTGAACGCCACGGTCGGGTATAGACGACAAACGAAAACGTGCCCAACACGCCACCGTCGCTACAGCCGACAAGAAAACGCGTGTTGGGCGCGTTTTCGTTTGTCGTCTATACCCGACCGTGGCGTTCAAAAGGTTAAGATTAAAAAAAAAATTACATTTGATCGAATTAACAATGCAAACTTTTTACACCTTTGCAGGAGTTAGCAATAGAACGAGGAGTGAAGGACGTTCAAGACACATGGGCTAACATAAACTTCACTGTGGCGCGACACTTCAACCGCGGGGAAGACCGCGGGTATACCCTCAACCCGTGCGACGAGATCACTGTGAAGATGGACGACGACGCCATGACGCTGCAGAGTATGGCCGCCTCGCAGTTAGTACAGAACAACTTATTTGAAGTTTTGTATTTCCTATCACTTTTAGGGTTCCGTACCCAAAGGTTGCGGGACCCTATTACTAAACCTCCGCTATCCGTCCGTCCGTCTGTCAGCAGGCTGTATCTCATGAACCGTAATAGGTAGACAGTTGAAATTTTTCACAGTGTTTATTTCTATTGCCGTTATGACAACTAATAATAACAATTAAAGGGGGTCTCTATATATAAGAAACGTGTTTTGTGGCGATTTTTTCGTTGTGGTAGGACCTTTAGGCTAACAGTGTTGCCATACTTGATTAAATGAATTTATTTTTGTAAGTAGGTTTGCACAAACACTTTTACACGTCAATTATATTTTTTTTAAACTAGATGAGGTCGGCGTTTCCTATCTGACTACTGAAGAAAGGTCGAAACAAACTCAGAGGTCACAGTCTCTTTTAAAGTCCAGACATAATCTTAGTCAGGTTATATGAAGACCATGATCGATGGTTGACGAGACGAGATCGATGTCTGAGATGGTATTTTAAGGAAAGAACCACACAGATTGAGAGGACCTCTCCACTACAGTACAAAAGTTGATCGTTGTTGAGCTTCTTTCCCGTTTCGACTAAACTAAAATAAAGTTTATATTTGGGCGGACTCCCTCCTATTTCTTAGGGGAAGAATCACAAATAACATAAATTGGTGTGTAGTTCCTAAAGCTGCTATTGAGAATTCTGAATTCTTTAAAACGTGTTTTTCAGATTCATCGGACCATTCCTCTCCGTGGTGCACACGTGGGAGCGTCGTCTGTCGCACATATCGGAGGTCATCGAGGAGTGGCTCGCCACACAACGCAAGTGGCTGTACTTGGAGGGAATATTCGTGGGAGGTGACATTCGTGTGCAACTGCCCGAGGAGGCCAAGAAGTTCGATGATATTGACCGTTCGTTTAGGAAGGCGAGTTATTTATTGAAATTACGTAACATTGGTATCATTACGCCTGTTTTCTTCGAAGGATTGAACAGAGCCGTATAGTTTTCAAGTTAAACAAATATCAACTTTATTTCAATGGTATTAAGTTGATTTCAAGAGTGACTGGCACTATTGAAAAAGTTATAAAATTGCGCCTGACACTACTCCATACAAGCTTAGAGGTGGTTAAAAACTTGCCAACTAAAATTACGTCAAGCGCTGTTAAATTTGACAGGACTAAACTAAAATTTATCTTCTGTCCTTTTCTTAATGAATTAGAAAGAAAAAGATGCAATGAACTTAAATTTAGTTTAGTTTGTGAACAACAGAATCGGCACCGGTGACTAGCTAAAGTGACTAATCTATTGGATATCTTTGAATTAATTTTTGTACGCAGACTGGGAACTTCATAAGATATCATCATCATCATCATCATCATTTCAGCCGAAAGACGTCCACTGCTGGACATAGGCCTCCCCCAAGCACCTCCACTTCGACCGGTTCGTTGCCTTCCCAAGGTCGTCGGACCACCTTGTGGGAGGCCTTCCAACGCTACGTCTTCCGGTACGCGGTCGCCACTCCAGAGCCTTTCGGCCCCATCGGCCATCTGTTCTGCGAGCAATGTACCCTGCCCACTGCCACTTAAGTTTGGCAATTGTTCGGGCTATGTCGGCTACCTTGGTTCTCTTGCGGATTTCCTCATTTCTGATTCGATCAAGCAGGGAAACTCCAAGCACTCATAAGATATATGTAGTTTAATTTACTGTCGTATTCCCGGCTCCGCCTGGTATAATGATGTTTAAAATATTTCAGATCATGCTGGATACAGCTAAAAGGCTAAACGTGGTGGACTGCTGCACTATGAGTGGTAGACTAGAGGAGTTCGTGGCCCTGGGGCTCGGGCTGCAGAAGTAAGTGTATTATGCAAAGAGTATAACTAGTAAAAGAGGTATAATAACAAGACCGCACATTATACACTAGTTTCAAATATGTTTGTCCTTTTTACCCGACTGCGCGACGCAAAGGAGTGGTAATGTGTTTATTTTATGTGGTGTACAATAAAGTGTTTAGTAAATAAAATACCGTGTCACCCAGTAACTGGGTTGTTACGCGGTCAGGTAGTCGCTGCAACCGATTAGACTGGAAACGGACTCCAAAAAAGTTATGAAAAGTCTTGGCAGATGATGATTATGGGTAATAAAACTAGTACTGTACTCGGGCGAAAACATAATTTGTCGCTTTAGATAGACACTGTCACAGAGGTATGAGTGACAGAGACAACGCACTACAAAGCCGAACTTTTAATAAGACTTGATGTGCTATAATGACGGCTAGGTACCTACTACATCTGCCTAGCCCACAGATATATGTAGATATACCTAGATAACGCAAGAGTAACTACTTCGCGTGCCAAAAATTGCACCAACTTATGATTACAAATCGTAAGCCGCCCCTTTCGCGCTCAGTCCTTTGTACTGCTGGCTGGGTAAGTGTGAGCGAGAGTGCGAGCTTGTGACGTCATAGTACGTAGTCAAAAAGTGGCACGCTTGGTTTTCATACGGTTCGTGATACTTGCGTTATCTAGGTATATCTATATCTGTGGCCTAGCCTTTTCCCAACTATGTTAGGGTCGTCTTCCAGTCTAAAGGTAGGGTTTCCTAAAACAGATGGACGCCACAAAGCGGTGGCAATTTACCGTCGATTGACGTCACTGAAATGTTATTTATGTAAGTAAGGGGGCATTCATTAATTACGTGAGGAGTTTAGGGGGAGGGGGTCAAGCCGATTTCTCACCCAATCTTACGTGGGGAAAAGGGGGGTCCTGGCAAGTATCACGTAATTTTTTTTTCCACGACAAACTGTAACATTGCGAGAAAACTGGGTTAAATTGAGCAAAACGTGTTTCTCTATTAAAATATGATAAAATTCTACACAATCATATTTTTCGCGGGTATATGAAAGACGCAGATATGACCGGTAGTTGAAGTAGTAGTAGTAGTGTCAGAACCCGATGTCGCTAGGTTGGCCCCACCACCGCGCCACTACTACACATGTAGTTCAGTAAAAGCAATAGATACAAAGTCGCGCACACATTTGCAATTCATAAATCAGAACATACTACACAATCAATTATTAAAAAAAATGTGTTTTTTTTTTAATATAAATCCAACGCAATGAAGCATAGATTAACGTATTTACACTGAAAATACGCATTTTGAACAATCTCACGTGATATTAGAGGGAGGGGGAAGGGGGTCGAGCCAAATCTCACGATATCTCACTAAGGGGGGGGGGGTCCAAAAATCACCTCACGCAATTAATGGACGCCCCCTAAGTTGGTGTGTTTCCATGGAGAGCGCTTTTTAACACATTAAAGTCAAACTCCGGTGCCATCTTTTTCATGTCATCATTTGTTACGTGGTGACCACCGCTGTCATAGGAAACCAAAGCTTACCCAGTTGCAGATGAATGCCAGTATTTTATATAGTGATTGTCTATCTGACCTGCTACCTCTGACTGCAGCTCAGTAACTGGGTAACCGTCTAATGATTGCATATTATGCAATAATGGGCTGCATGGCATCCTTATCTAAAATCAGTAATGATTTCTATCCGAAAGGGATGCCTAATTTAAAATAATTACAGATGCCAGAAATCCTTGAACGATTACTTGGACTCGAAGAGAAGAATATTCCCTCGTTTCTTCTTCATTTCGACGGATGAGCTGCTTTCAATTCTCGGCAGTAGCGAGTGCAGCTGTGTGCAGGAACATATGATTAAAGTAAGTGCTTTCGATATGGGGTGGCATCTACAACCCCACATGCGACCTACTCTACACTGACGTCACGCAAAAACCTACAGAAATGTTATACCCGCCGGTTGTATGTCGAAGATGGATTGTCGAATCGCTGTTTTACAAAACCGCTATCTGTTTTACAAAACAGCGGTGCTATTCTGTAACAATCTCACCGGGAAAACTTAGGTGAAGTGAGCGTGGAGTGAGCTGTCAACAGTGTCAACTCCTAGCAAAAACAAACTCACGTTTTCACGGTGAGATTTTTACAGAATCGACCGGCTGCTCCGTTATGTAAAACAACTGAACGACGTTTAGCGATTTTTCATAATTTCCGCATATTACATTTTTTTTTTTCGCTGTTTCAATCTAGTTTTAAAAGTATCGACTAGCGTTACTATTGAAGGTCGGATTAAATAAGCATGTATATTTCAGATGTTTGATAATATTCGCTCTTTGGACCTGTACGTCGATCACACCAACCGTCCCGTAGCCGCCAAAATGATATCCGCTGAAGCAGAGGTATTTCGGCTTTTTATTACTGAATCTATACTAATATTATAAAGAGGTACAAGTCACGCAACGAGTTATGAGCGCTGACCTTGAAAAAAACAAGCGAAAATAAACCCTTATTACTAAGACATAAGGGTTTGTGACGTTTGTTTCCTTCAAGGTCAGCGCTCATAACTCGTTGCGCGCAGTATAAACTTTGTGAGTTTCTATGAAGGGGTATTCTTCGGAAATAATGATCCGATTCGGACAATTCTTTCACTAATGGGAAGCTACGGTATTGCCGAATGTCATCCTAACTAGTATTATAAATGCGAAAGAAAGTTTGTTTGTTTGTTTGTTACCTTTTCACGCATAAACCACTGAACCGAACATCCTGAAATTTTGCATATACGTTGTCAGGTGTACAGAAACGGACATATGGTACCTTTCATCCCGAAAAAAGGTGCTGTTTTCGTGGAAAATAACAATATTATGATAATAGATGGCGCCACGTGACTTTCGAACGGGATCGACACTTATGCGGGTGAAACCGCGGGGCGCTGCTAGTAGGATATATTTTATGTTAAAATTAGAAATTTCACGCGGATGAAGTCGCGAGCAGAAGCTAGTGCTCTATTGAATAGAATACTGTTTATTATATACACAGTATAAATTGCGTTGCTTGCGTTTTTTCTATCACACCTTGTATATTGACACTTTACGGGTTTGGTCTTATTAAGTTTTCTGTTTGCATTGATGTCAGCTATCGCTTTGCATGCGTGGCCGCCATTTTGAAAAAAAAAACAAAATGGCGTGACATTACGTATGCTATATACGGGCCTTGAAAGCCCTTTAAAACGGGTTCAGAATCATATACTGAACCCATGGTTACGGTTGCGCGTCGATGTACAGATGCCAGCACATCAAGCTACTACTATCTGTCAAATTTGTTTAATAGATTATCCACTTTATCGCAAAAGCATACGGTTGAATGTTGATTGGGAAAACTGGCGTCTGTATCACCCTGTATAATTTCCCTCATAGCCTTGTTATTGTTTTTTAGGTTTTGGACTTCCGAAATGTGGTCTACACTGAGGGTCGTGTCGAAGACTGGATGAACCTCGTACTCAATGAGATGCGAAGCACCAACAAGTTTATCACCAAAAAGGCTATATTCTACTACGGGAGGAACTGGAAGGTGCTAAGGTGAGGAGTAGATAACATTATCAATCGCGTGCGATGCGCGCTCGGAAACGGTCGCGCATAACACTTCGCTGCGAATAATTTAATTCGCGCTTAGCACGGCATTAGCCGTCGCCGTCATGGATTCCGAAAAACTCATAGTCAACGAGCTTCTGGCGTTCCTGCAACATCAACTGGACGTCATTAACGAAGACGGACGGATATTCGTCATGGACGAAGTTAGCCTCATTCAGATCTGCACCTCGAGCTACACCGAAGACGAGATACGCAGTGCAAAGACGACACTGTACACGTCGC
This sequence comes from Mesoligia furuncula, assembly GCA_916614155.1. Classification (NCBI taxonomy): domain Eukaryota; kingdom Metazoa; phylum Arthropoda; class Insecta; order Lepidoptera; family Noctuidae; genus Mesoligia; species Mesoligia furuncula. The sequence continues at coordinate 19,475,023 of OU744809.1, read as the reverse complement.
TCGACTTAGCCGACCGAATGCCGTCCCGCAGGAGGGACGAAAAGGGAGAGAGGAGTCTCCAAGACATGTTTCGGGTGTTTAAGGAGACTGACCCTGACGACGTGCCGACCTTTGTGGCAAAGGAGCTGCGGAAGCTGCCCCCTGTCAGTTTTGACCACGTCGACGTCACCAGGCTGCTGAAGGATATTGTTACTCTGAAGGCAAGCCTGGCTGAGATGAAGTTCAAGCTGGATGCGTCTCAAAACACCATCAGTGAGTTGCGTGCCGATATGGTTGTAATACTGTAGCGGTATGTAGGTCACCTGAGTTTGCATCAAAGGTTTACACTCGTCGTGGTGCAAACAACGCATCGCTGTCCAGTTTCGAGTCAGCGAAATTGGACTTGTCACCGGCCGCTGTTACTGCAAACGATGCATTACCGCGCCCCGCCGATACCGCCTCTACCCCCGTAGCGGCGTCGTCACAAGTTAGCACGGCAACGCCTCGCCGTACTTACTCAGCAGCCGCTGCACAACCTCCCATCCAACAAATGGAGCAGCAACAGAAGAAAGCTTTTGCCAAAAGTGCAAAGTCAACGGAAGGGGCATCAAGGAACCGCAATGGACCGGCTCCCAGCATCTTGGCCCCAGCCCCGAAGAAAGGGCAGGCAGACAAGGAGGGCTTCGTGACGGTGGAGTCAAAGCGTAGGAAGCCCACTTGCCGTATTCGATGTGGTACTGCACTGGCGGGACCAAATATGTTGCTGCGTCCTGCAACACCGTCGACGCAGCTGTACGTATCCCCTCTGCATCACTCCACGGTGGCTGAAGACATCGTGGAATATATCAGAAGCAAGACCAAGTGGACCTTGAGAGTAGAGAAGTTGGAGTCGCGCCACAACATAAACATCAAATCGTTTGTGGTGCGGGTTCCAACTCAGTACCTGGAAACCTTCATGAAGGAAGAGTTCTGGCCGAAAGTTGTAGCGTACCGACGTTTTCGTGGAAGGTTACGCGACACCACGCAGCGCAACACGACGCTGACTCAGACATCACTTCGTGCAAAATAAGCAGCAGTGCAATTTTTATAATTAAAATATATATGTTTAGGTTAAGGTATTTATCTATGGGCCTGTGTTGCCTGAAATAAATGGATTATTATTATTATTATTATTTAAGCTTAAAAAAAAACAATTGGATCAGTGAAAATGTATTACCAACTATTTAAATAAATATAAACAGGCAAAGTGCGTGTCGGACCACCCACAATGAAGGGGGCAAAGTTGGGATGAATTTATCCCAAAAAGAACCTTACATTGTAGTTGAAAAACATGTTCTCCCATACTGCAAGTTAGTGGACTGTGTTTTCGCACTTTTTTTTACCTTTGTGCTGTGAGATCTTGCTTCTTGCCAAATTTCATAATTCATGATTCTCCTAGGTCAACTAGGAGTAATATAGGTTTTGATTTATTTGCGGGTATCAAAATCATGTCGCATAAATGGCCATATCTTTTTATTGGGATTTTTGTATGATCTATTGAAGTTTAGATAAGAGAACGTTTGTCGGGCAAACCAGCTGATTAGCAATCCATCTGCCTAGCCTTTTCCCAACTATGTTGGGGTCGGCTTCCAGTCTAATCGGATGCAACTGAATACCAATATTTTACATGGAGCGACTGCCTATCTGACCTCCACAACCCAGTTACTGGGTAATACGATACCCCTTGGTAAGACTGGTTGTCAGATTTTCGGGCTTCTGACGACTCGTAACGACTGTCAAAGATCCACGAATGACCGTAACCGGGACCAACGGCTTAACGTGCTTTCTGAGGCACGGAGGGGTCTTAGTATGTAAAGATGGTCACCCATCCACGGGCCAACCGCGGCAAGCGTACCTTAACCTGGTCGATCGACCCGTGCGGCTGTTATTATTTAGCCACAATCCCGATTAGCAATATAAAAGAAAAATATAAATCGCTTCAACCGCGCGTACTGCGTATTGCTTTAATCGCCTACTTGTCACAGACATGACGTGCAGCCGTCGACTATTTCTGCTTTGTGCTCGTGATTATAGATAATTATACTAGCTGACCCGACAAACGTTGTTTTGCCATATAAATTCTTTCTAGCTCCCCGGCACTACTTCGTTCGCGTGGTACCCCTACCCCACTCCTACCCTACTCCTACCCTACTCCTACCCTACACCTACCCTCCTACACTATTCCTACCCTACTCCTAGAAGTAGGAAAAAAAAAGTATCCTATGTCCGTCTCCTGGTTCTAAGCTACCTCCCCACCAATTTTCAGCCAAATCGGTTCAGCCGTTCTTGAGTTATAAATAGTGTAACTAACTCGACTTTCTTTTATATAAATAGAATTTGTTTTTATTTTTCCTTATAATTAGAATTGCATTGAAATTACAGTTTGTGCGTCGATGTGCCACCCTGCTTCTGCGTGATCAGATTTTTTTTCACAATTTCTTATACTTTCTCCAGAACCGACTGGATCATGGAATACCAAGGCATGGTCTGCTTAGCCGCAAACGGCGTGTGGTGGACGGCCGAGACGGAGGAAACGTTCATACGCATACGAAAGGGCAACAAGAGAGCCATGAAGGAACATTTGTTTCAGCAGAACGAACAGCTTGATGGGCTTGTAGTTAAAGTGAGGCAGGGTAAGTACCTACTTACAGTCTCCCCAGGGGGGGTTCCGGAATTGGTCTTTTTAGAGGAACCGGGACCACCCCTATGTGCTGATGGTTATCACCGGGGTGGTTTTAGTGAGGTAAAAATCCCACACTTCCCGACCTCCGGAGAAGGATCCCGGAGGTCGGGTGCCTTTTGAAGGTTTCCGCCGACAGCAAAAAAAAATTAGGGTAAATACCTGCAGTAGGTTTGTCTTCAAAAACTGTAAAGTCATCATCTGCCTAGCCTTTTGGGATCGGCTTCCAGTCTAACCGGATGCAGCTGAATACCAGTATTTTTCTTCCTTAGACTTATCATCGAACGATCGCCTCAAGTTCCGTACAATCTGCACAATCGACGTGCATGCACGTGACATAATCGAGGGCTTTGTGCGTGACAACGTGACGGAAGCCAGCGAGTTCGAATGGGAGAGTCAGCTGCGGTTCTACTGGCTCAAGAAAGATGATAATTTGTGGCTGCGACAGTGCACAGGTTACTATATAATTAAGTTTAGTCTATGGTTGTAAAATTATACCTAGAATAAGTGTTATTCTCAGAATAAATTTTGAATTTTTGACAGTTTTTCCATACTAGACCTGTCAGAGGTCAATTTTATTCCACGAATAAAAGATATTTGACTTGCGACTGATTTTTCAAAACTTTTATCTGAGGAATAATGATTGACGTTTGACTGCTTATGTGTAGAAAATATATCTAACTGTCATTTTTGTTCTTCAATCAGCCCTAGATAATTGAATTCTTTTATAATTATGTCAGAAAAAAACAAGTCGTGCTCCAGCTTTTTTATATAAAACACTGATTCGAAGACAAGCTCTGAATACGACCACCTCATATAACAGTATTATTTTAATAATACTTCAGTTTGGGAAAGAGATGGAGCTATATGTGTTGATATTCATAATAATCTAAATCAGAAACATAAAAGTATTCCAAATTATTGCAGGTATCTTCGAATACGGCTGCGAGTATATGGGTCTAAACGGTCGACTGGTCATCACGCCGCTCACTGATCGAATCTACCTCACCATCACACAAGCTCTGACCATGCAACTTGGTGGGGCGCCTGCAGGTAAAATATAGAAAAAAAAACTTAATTCACTAACTTACAATACAAATTGCTGGAGTGAACACAGGTCTTTTATTTTCCTATTGTAGAATTAAAATCGTCTTCTGTTGAAACTAAGTATTATGGATCCATTTTTACCTCCCTTTTAAAGCCAATTAATTCTTGATGTAAATGCTGCCAATGACGTTTAATATCCCTAACCTATGGCGCTCAGACTTGGTCTCTCACCGAGGCTCAGAAGTCCAAACTGTAGGTTTGCCAAAAGCGGTGGAGGGTAGCATCCTAATAATCCAACTCACCGACAACTTCGCAACACCGCAATACGGTCAACGAGAGGTATCGCCGATGTTGTCGATAACTGCGATGCTGGAATGGGACTAGGCGGCTCAGACAGATGGGCCAGGATCGTCGCAAAGTGGGTGCCTGAAGACAGGCGTCGTCACCGAGGCAGGCTTAAGAAAGGCTGGCGTGACGATTTGGGCTCGTTCCTAACCGATTGGTCGGAGAAGGCACAGCATAACGAAAAGTGGAAGAATATGGGGAAAACCTTAGACCAGCAGTGGAACAACCTAAGATAATTGAAAAAAAAACGTGTGGGGCCGGGCGACCCCCGCTAAGAACGAAGTTCAAAATAAAAATCCAATAAAAATCCAAGATGGCGGCTGTGAAAATATCAAAATGACGAGAAATTTGGAAATTATTGCAGCGGCCATCTTGGATTTTCATTTTGACCTCGTTATTGGCTTCAGTACCCTTGAAAACCAGGAAAACTATCTCTCTGTCTCTTTCTATTATATAATAAAAAGCCGCATGGAGGGGGGGCATAACGCTTTTTCGTTACGTGATGATTTCTCCAAGTTTACTCCTACCGCAAGCCCCGTTAAAGAACTTCGTTCCAAAAAGTCTAGTCTATTATCATCATAAGTTCAGGCCGAAATCATCCTCTGCACGATAGTCTGTCAAAGACCGAAAACATTCACCTTCGCTAACAAACATTCTAGGTCCTGCCGGCACCGGCAAGACAGAAACAACAAAAGACCTAGCAAAAGCCCTAGGGCTCCTGTGCGTGGTCACAAACTGCGGCGAAGGCATGGACTTCCGCGCCGTGGGGCAGATCCTGGCGGGGCTGTGCCAGTGCGGCGCGTGGGGCTGCTTCGACGAGTTCAACAGGATTGACATCTCCGTGCTCTCCGTCATCTCCACGCAGCTGCAGTGCATCCGGTCCGCGCTCTTGATGAAGCTCAAGAGATTTACTGTGAGTGATTTTTTGTCCTGACTGCGGTGAAGCCTAAAAGGAGGGTACTGTTATTCTACGTTGTTAAATAGGAGGTTTTTTCTAATAAATATGCTGGATTTCGAAGCCAGTATTGCCTAGAAGATTTCGTACTTTCGCAAAACTAGTGACCCTCATCAGTCTGAAAAGACATGTCTGGTGGAGCAATGGGCGATTGTCTAGGTAGTCAAAGAAAATGTTCAGTAATGATTGTTATATTATTATAATCGTCGCATTTTATAGTTTATCAATTAATCAGTTTCAGGAGTCAGGATCTTGCGCAAACTGGTGAAAACCAGGTTTATATGCTGGGTATTTTTCTTAGTTTTTTTTAGTATAACGCCATCTGTGAGCAAATACAGATACTAATTGGTGGTATGCCTTTGTGAGGATAATGAAACATTTAATATTTTGTATTTAATATTTTGTACTTACATTTTTTTCATTTCATCACAAAGCGATCTTATTCTTTATTGTACACATAAATGCACATATTATGATATTGGTATCAGCTTTAATTTCTATCTTCAATACCCATAATATTATTTATATTTAGCTACTTGTTGGTACTGAATTGGGATTATATTAAATAAAACTATGTATGTATTTGTTGCCAAACAAATTCTTTTATTATACATAAATAAAATGATAAAAATAATAAACGTCTTCTAGAGACACCAAAACATTGTTGTTATTATAAGTATACAGCGGCTTACTAGCTCGCTTGTAATTTGGTAGGCTTACAGCTAATGTTGTACGAGCACCTCGTTGTGTTACTGGTGATAATGGAGGTGGTAGTGGTAGCGGCGGCGGTGCTGGTGGGACGGCCCGTGGTAGTGGTGGTGTTGGTGGAAGAGGCTGTGGTGGCGGCGGTGTTGGTGATCCAAGTTTCACGGTATGGAACAACATCCTCTTGTAAGTCCCTTGATAAATCATGAATCAGGCGTCGTTTCGCTCGAACCTAACAGGCTTGACGTGCATATATTGTTGCTATATCCTGAAAATGTTATTACATTTAATTACATGGCATGACATAACTGGCGACATGTGGGGTGTACTACTGGTTTACCACTCCCAAATCCTTCGGGGATCGCTGGCGTGATGTCGTGTTTTATATGACGAACACTTCTTCCCTTTTTCTTGATAGTCGTTTCCATTGCTCGTCTTTCCAGTTTTGACGGATCTATCCAATTTATTTACCCATTTTCTTTCAAAGACCTTTTCCTACTCATTATAAAAATAAATAATTTACCTGATGATTATTATCATTGGAAATAAGGGGTACTAAAGGGTTGTCCACTGCAAAAGTATAGAAACGTCGGCGTCTTGGATTTCTGCTGAGTCCGGCTGAGATACCCATGACATAGTAATCACTCATTGTCAGCAACTTCGGTATTTAATCAATTATAACAATCGTGACAAGCGTATCCATCTAATGGGGGCTGGAACAATAACAAAAGTCATTGTATTTTTCAAATTATAACACAACTAACTGCTCAATGTACTGCCTTTAGGTACTGCATGGTTTACGCCACTGCCGTAGCATAGAGGCGTACCTGATTTGCTAACCATCTTGCCACTTGCAGGCGTAACGCGAGCCCTCACACGATATGTCTGCGAATCCTCATCATAATATCCAAATTGAAAGGAAAAGCAGAATCCTTTAGGAAAAGCAATAGTAATCGTGTCTAGAATCAATGCCAGTCCGTGTAGAATATATCAATAATACAAAATAATCGCACAGTAAGGAAGGAACGCATACACGCAACTTGGAAGCGCAATGTAAGGAAAGCCAGCAATAAATACACAGACGACTTTTAAAATACTGAAAAAAATAACTAGTAATAATAAGTCAATCTCACAGAGCATGTTCAATCTATCAAAAAGTACTCTATTATCTCATGTCAAAAAAGTAATAAATACTTACCTTCATGTTAGGGTATTCAAAGAAAAACATGATGTGTAAACAAAAATATTTTAGTAATATTGTCGTATTTTATACGCAAATACGTTAATATATTGCTTTGATCTAAAATAAGCGGCATAGTTATTGTTCACACTCTCTAAAAGTAATTACGGATGGTAATAATGAGGTAATAATGGAACGTCAAAAACATTTTTAGTAGGCACCTACTTCCCGTTAAAAATGGCAAAGCGGAAGCTACGATTGAGTACTGTTTTTTTGAGAATTATGTTACGCAAGTAATACTGAATTAATAAATCCATAGTAATTTAGATCTAAATTTTTAAATCTTACTGTAAAAATTTAAATCATGAACGTTTATTGATACCAGAATTACCACAGGGCAGAAACTGGACATCTCTTTTCGAGTCCCGAAAGAATTAGTTACTTCTTGGTAAGCGTGATGCATCGTCGACCGCATCATCGATAACCTTCTGGTGAGATAGTGGTCAAATCAGCTTCAGGTGGTAGAAATGACGACCTACCGACCGAATCTAGTTTAAAAAAAATATGATTGACGTGTAAAAGGTTTGTACAAACCTACTTGCAGAAAATAAAATCATTTATGCTAAGCCTTTCCGCAGAAGCATTTTGTATTCTTTCTTATTAGGTGTTTTTTGTTCTGATAAATTCCAAAAAACTATGAAAGCAGTGTTTTGATCACAGAACACCTTATTTTCATATTTAGTGTAAAACATAATCGGCATGATTACAAAACAAGACTTATCTTCATAGCGCTTTTTGCTTTCGATTTTATTTTCGAATTCAAACTAATAAAAAAAAAAAAAAAAAAAATACTACAACTTACTAAACCCGTTTAGCGCTAAACATATTTAAAACATCATTCTGTGTCTGTCATCTTCCAACTAGTGAAAGTGATTTGCTGTGCAAACGGGCCTAAGTTAAAAAAAATGTATAAAGAACTTTATCTCAGTCGGAATAAAGTTCGAAACACGAAAACTGGCTGGAATATTTGAGCTTGGACCCAAGAAAATACTTGTTTTGTTATGGGACGGTTTTTCTTTCCCCTAGTTCGAAGGTCAAGAGATAGTGATGGACAGCAAAGTGGGCATCTTCATCACCATGAACCCTGGGTACGCGGGCCGCACGGAGCTGCCAGAGTCCGTGAAGGCTTTGTTCAGACCCGTCGTCTGCATCCTGCCGGATCTCGAGATGATATGCCAGATATCGCTGTTCTCTGATGGGTTTTTGACTGCTAAGGTAAGGGTCTAGCCAATATTGTCATCTCATTAAACAAATTGATATTGAGACTTTTATCAAATGAAAAGAAAATTACAGACTCACACGACAGCCCAATGACCAAGTCTACTTTTTAATTCAGACTTTGAAATCCATAGAATTTTAGTACAGTAGAACTTACGAAACTAGTGTTAGTACTCAGTAAAAAAAATTAACATTTGAATTACTTATTTTCTGATGTGGGTATTAACCCATTGCTGGACGTAACGCGTGTCCAGCCTATCCGCAATAACAGCCAAAATGCTGTTGGTGCTGGAGCGCAACCTGCCGAGCGAGGTATACTGCTGTCTACCTACACTATAAATTCAAAATCAGCAGATGATCAGTCATCCTTATGACTGATTAAACCCTTGTTTAGTCGGCGTAAAATTCGCGTGTGATAAAGCTTCACGGGAATCAGTTAAAGAGAAGTAGCTTAAAGACACCGCAACTTTTAAAAGTGTAGGAATTTAGGAAATAACTTATTGTGTAAAATAAAGGAGGAACTTGGAACTTGAATGAATTATTTCAACAGAAATAAATGTTTAAAAGTGGAGACGAACTCAACCGTTTAAAAAACTTGCTGCAAAGGATGAGTGTTTAGTAGTTCCTATAACTTAAAGAACGCACGGAACCGGGAAGTATGGCAGAAAAAGAGGGGGCTTCATTCCATCAGTGGGTGATTTCCCATGATGACAAGAGCAGTGGTAGGTGTGGTGGCCCAGTGGTAACGACGGCGACTCGAGTTGGGTCGTAGGTTCGAACCCAGACAGGCGCTTTACTTTGTGTAAATTATATCATCACCACTGCTCTCAAAACGGTCAAGAAAAACATTGTGAGGTAACCGGCATCTCCTAGAACCACAGATATAGATATACCTAGATAACGCAAGAGTAACTACTTCGCGTGCCAAAAATTGCACCAACTTATGATTACAAATGGTAAGCCGCCCCTTTCGCGCTCAGTCCTTTGTACTGCTGGCTGGGTAAGTGTGAGCGAGAGCGCGAGCTTGTGACGTCATAGTAGGTAGTCAAAAATATCGCACGCTTGGTTTTCATACAGTTCGTGATACTTGCGTTATCTAGGTATATCTATATCTGTGCCTAGAACCAACAATTCGAAAGCATGTGACATCTACCAACCCGCACTGGGCCCGCGTGGTGGATAACAGCCCACTCCCTCTCACCGAGAGGACAATTTTGTCCCAGCAGTGGGAACATGATTCCGGGCTGAAATCATGATGATGGCTTAAGGTACTTTCAGACTGTCGCAGGTCAAACTATATTTAGTCCTTTAAATTTATCATCAGGTGCTAGCCAAGAAGATGACAGTGCTTTACCACGTGGCCCAGCAACAGCTGTCGAAGCAGTCGCACTACGACTGGGGCCTGCGCGCCCTCACAGCAGTACTGCGCATGGCAGGCAAGCTGCGCAGAGACTCGCCCGGCCTCAGCGAGATCATGGTGCTGATGAGAGCTCTCAGGTAAACTACAGTAACTCGATGCTAAATAAGCTCTTAATTATGCTCATCCAAATAAATAAAACAAACCTTGCTTACTGATCAAAGATCAGACAGATCAGAGATAATTATAATACTTTTTTCTTTCAAGGAGCTAAGGAAGCTCATTCGTTTTCAATTAGGGGTCATTCAAGTATTACTTAAGCACTACAGGGAGGCGGGGGGCCTTTGCTTTGCTTATTTTTTGTCTATGCTTGAATACGAAACGAAAATAACAGCTGCTCAGGTTTAAAAAAAGAAACCAGAGCACATTGAAAAATGCATGTACAGTCGGCTTCACGATGTGGGTACCCCCCTTAAAAGCATCTACATTCGAACCCGCGATGGCCGCATTGCAAGTTTTGTATTTTTAATAGACTTCAAAAAAGAAGGAGGTTCACAATTTATATATTTTTATATATAGGTTTAAATATTTTTCTTTGTTTTTTTATTGTAATACTTTTTCAAACAGTTTATAGATAAACAACAATGCACAAGAATATTAATTTAGAACTGTTGGTAACAGTTAAGTTGATCTAGAGGTTTAGGATATAACATGTGAAACTGCTGACCCAGGTTCGATACTGGCAGTCTAATAATTAGGTTTTTGTTTTCATCAAATTTTATTTTTCTCTGAGTTAGACTATTAAAGCAACTTTTTCTTTTTATTGTTGTTACAACTATTAGGTTTATATTAAAATGAAAGAAATATAATTTAATTATCTATCATTTTAAATTGTTGTTTTAACACAAACACGTTTAATATGCGATAGTGCGAAAGGTGAAACAAAACTAGACTCATCAGACGGTAACTTCAATATAGATTAGTAAAATGTATGCGTAACTACCCTCAATTAACAACTATGCATTCTCTGCGAATTCAATAATATATCGGTTAGACAGAGACAGAATCATAACGCCAAGTAGATTGATAATTCATTGAGTTATTAACTACCTAACTGGATTAGTTGGTAAGAGCTCGCGGTAATCAAAGGATAACTGGTGATACGCTAACACTTTTTGTATTATTCTTAAGGACGTATATTGTATTGTATATTATGTTTGAATTGCAAAGTTGTAGCAAAGTTAATTTTAATACAACTGGGGTACCCAATTGATGCAGCCCACTGTACCAATGTTTACGTAAGCATGGGAGGGGGGGTAAGAGCTTTGCTTATTTTTGTTGACGAGGGGGCAGGGGCGGTTAATAACCTTTAAACAGTTTTATTAAATTATTTGCCGCGGCTTGCACGGCTCTACTGACATAAAATAAAAAATTGTCGTAGCAAATAATCCAACAACTACTTGGACGTACTTATGCAAAAGGGAACCAACCCACACATTGACAGTTTCGAGATAAAACGATTTTTAACAAAATGTTGTAAAGAAAGTAAACTGTTCATAATTATAATAGGTTTTTTTTTGCAGTATTGTGTAAGATAGTGCATTTTATGAATCTATGTAAAAAAAAAACAGTTTTTTGTGTAAAAAGTGTCTTTTTTTTAATAAATTATCTCTGGTTCCTTGTTGCAAAAACCCTAAAATGTGGGTTGGTTCCTTGTTACAATATATAAACATATGAATATTATTGGTGAAAATCAACAAAAAATCAGGTTTTTTAAGGAAATTTTATTGAAAAATTACTTGGATACCTAAATAGTTACATAATCGGCTGAACTCGCACCAGATGGAGCGAGTTGTGGAACCAGATTGGTCCAAATTTGTAGCTTGTGAAAGCTACTAATTTTATTATTTTCGCTCATCTGGTTCATCTACCTTGAAATCAGGTTGCCCTGAAAAACCTTCCAGATCATCCTCAATTCTATCGTCTCCTACAAGATTAATATAAAAGCCATGGGAATCTTTAGGAATGAGGTGCAGAAGGCTCTTCAGGCCTTTTACCTTAGCCTCAGGAACAGGCTTCCCGTTTGGCCAAAGAGGTTCCATTATCTCCCTCGTAAGAACAAAAGTTGGCCTACCGTGTAATTTTTTTTTAATGTTAACCTTTTTTATAATCCTCGGTCAAATTAGACCTCATAAAAATTGTGAACATTTCCTCCTTTTTGAGCATTATTTCCTTTGCGTTAAGCCAAGACACTTTAAGACCATCTACAGTTTTCTTCCTATTTGTTATGTTTTTTTCCAGCTTCAATGAAGACAAGAATAGGGAGCAGTGGTGGCCCAGTGGTAACAGCCGCGACTTACGAGTTGTAGGTCGTAGGTTCGAATCCAAACCACAGAATAAATAGTACAAGTCCCAGACAGGCGCTTTACTTCGTGTAAATTATTCCATCACCACTGCTTTCAAAACTGTGAAGGAAAACATCGTGAGGAAACCGGCATGTCCCAGAACCAAAAATTCGAAGACACGTGACATCTACCAAGCCGCACTGGGCCCGCGTGGTGGATCACAGCCCACTCCCTCTCACTGAGAGGAGGCCTGTGTCCCAGCAGTGGGAACGTTATAGGCTGATTACGTTACGTTACATGATTGTAATCATCAGCTGTGTATATAACATGTTGTTTTTTTAAGGAAGATTAAATTTTTCCGAAATCATTGTTGTTGGGAAGAAAGCTGTGTCCTGATTCTACAAATTGTATAAGGCACAGCTTTTAGCATCAAAACCAATTTTATATTACGGTTTTGGTCACCGCACGAATTACTCCATAGGATTGGGCGTTTCACGTTGCTCCCAATGCTCTCTAAAATATACTTGATTAGACAACAGCCTTCCTCTTGAGCAAGGTGAAGCAGGCCGCGGTGCTTAAGAGGAAGAAACCTGGGTAGAAACCCAAAGACAACTTTGGGTATACAATTTAGAATACCTAAATTCCATAACACATCGGGAGCAATGATGAAGCTCATTGCAATGTGTGGGTAGAAAGTGAAGCAGGCCCCGGTGCTCAAGAGGTAGGTTCTTGTATAATCAAGCATGTTTTAGAGAGGCTGGTCATAAAGTGTCTTGGCATGACACAAGGGAAATGATGCTCAACAAGGAGGAAATTTTCACAATTTTTAAGAAGTCTAATTTGACCAACGAATATAAAACGGTTAACATAAAAAAAAATACGCGGTAGGCCAACTTTTGTTCTTAAGAGAGAGGTAATGGAATCTCTTTGGCCAAACGGGAAGCCTGTTCCTAAGGCTATGTTAAAGGACCCGAAGAGCCTTCTGCACCTCATTCCTAAAGACTCCCATGGCTTTTATATTAATCTTGTGGGAGACTTGATGATGATCTGGAAGGTTTTTCAGGGCAACCTGATTTCGAGGTAGATGAACCAGATGAGTGAAAATAATAATAAAATTAGTACTTAGCTTTCTCAACCTAAAAATTTTGACCCGTCTGGTTTCTCATGTATGCCAAAAAGGCGGGACATAGCTGATCAACATCACTGTAATTCTTAACACCTGTATCTATTTCTGTACCTATGATCCACAATAAACATGATTGATTGATTGATTCTCAACTCGCTCCATTTGGAGCCAGTTGAGCCGATTATATAAGTATTTAGGTATCTAAGTGATTTTTCAATAAAGTTCCCTTAAAATCCTGAGTTTTTGTTATTTTTACCAATGATATTCAAATTTTTATACATTTTAACAAAGAACCAACCCAAATATAAGGTTTTTTGCAAGAAGGAACAAGAGATAATTTATAAAAAAAAGACTTTTTACTTTCTTCACAACATTCTGTTAAAAATCGTTGTCTCTCGGAACTGTCATTGTGTGGATTGGTTCCCTTCCCAAGGAACCATGTGATATGAATCTCATAGACTAACGTCAATTTTATTATGCAAATTGGAACCAAACCGCATGATTTCTTTTGTAAATTAAAATAAATATGCTTTATGTGGAACCATGTGACATGGTTCTTTGTCAAAGCTTAGGCTAACGGCAATTTTATTATGCAAACTGGAACCAAACCGCATGATCTCTTTTGTTAAATCATATAAATATGTTTTATGCGGAACCATGTGACATGGTTCTTTGTCAAACAATATAACCACAAAGACTTGCATTTTTTAACATTACCTTACAGCATGGGTCTTTTTATTTTATTCGGAAACTGCTAATATATGAGTTGGTATCCTTGTCGACATAATGTTTTGATATGAAAGAGTAATCAGACAACTATGATATTTACAGGGCCGATAGAAGGTGCAATTTAAAAGGTTTCTGTATACTTAACTCAATTTTGACCAACTTGTGGGTTGGTTCCCTTTTGCATAAATACGTCCACTTTACCTTAAGGGTGGTGCGGTAATGCAAAAAAAAAAAACAATTTACTTAACTTTTTTGCAATTTACAGGTCAGTGTCAGGTTGTATGTTGATTAAAATATGATTCGCAACCATAACTAATATGGCTTTACAGAATTATAATAATTCAGCAATACCTACAACTCCTTGAGTTAGAATTGGCCTCAAATGTCATAATTTCATGAAATAGTCTTTCAATAGAGTAATATGAACTTAGAGAGATGTATTGATGATTTTTATGGTATAATTCCATAAATAAACATATGTTACGGCCGCGAGTCATATTTAAATCAATATACAACCTGATACAGGCCTGCAAATTGTAAAAAAGGTAAGCAAATTTGAATTTCGCGGGCTTCTCTGACACTTTCGCTTTAATTCATAAGTTTTCGTTCTTAACATCTCACTAACGGACAAACAGATAGCGATACGGTGCGTTTTTGATTCATGCATGTTGTGAGAACCACATAAACGTAATTTTAAGCTTCCATCCTCGTTTTTCAGAGATATGAACCACCCGAAATTCGTGTTTGAAGACGTCCCGCTGTTCCTGGGACAGATCAAGGACTTGTTCCCTGGACTGGAGTGTCCTCGTGTGGGCTACCCGGACTTCAACTCAGCAGTCACTGAGGTGCTGGAGAAGGATGGGTACATCGTTCTGGCTCATCAGGTTAGCGAAAACGGTCATCACTTGTGGATTTTATCACAATACATTACTCGGGCGTTAAAGCATTATTAACATTTTCTATATGTATGCTCAAGTCCCCTTGTAACAATATCAATGAAATGTGAGTGCTAACGTAATGAAAATAAAATTATTTTCACTTTGCCATGCCGCACCATGCCCCATGCCGTCTGCTGAGCCTACGGAAAATCCGCCAAAAACACTGCCTGACCTGGGAGTTGTACCCAGGACCTCACGCTCAACAGTCGCCCTTGCGACCATTAGACCATCGAGAAGTCTATAATAATGAGGAACATGTAAAATTTACACATCCTCCATAGAAAAGGGAGCATCCTCCGAGACGATGTATATATGCTAGTTGCGCGGTAAACTCTACTTGCGCGATGTAGGATTTTGCATGACGTCAGTGTGACATCGCATGTGGTGATGTAGATGCCGCCACAATAGGAATTAAAATAAATAAATGATACAAAATATAAAATGAGTATCCAGCTATAGGCCGACCACTTAACTGAGACGTTGCCTGAGGTAGCAGCGCGGTGCGGGAGGGCTATGGTGACGTGATGCGGGAGCTCAGTGATTCGTCAACTTGGGACAATTATCACCCCTGCCGCACCGCACAGCTACCTTTTTTTTTGCTTCTGGATTGGAAAATCCTGTTGGGTGTCCGACGCCCTGGAGCGGGCGGCGGGGTCTGTCAGACTCTTACTGATTAAAAACCATCCCGGTGTTCTATCTCAACGGAACGGGAACGTACGATCCTTCCGCAACCCCCGACTGGTGCCGGCTTGCCACTGCGGGCCTCGTCGGGTCAGGGGGGGGGGGGGATTGAGGTGTTTGACTCCCTCCGCGACGTCTATGAGGGGCGCGCGTGGAACACTACGCGCCGCCACCTCGGGTCCTGATGTGTAGGGGCCATTTGGGGGCCTGCTGCGGGCCTTGTGGGTGGACGAGATACCGCGCAGCTACCTGAGGCAACGTTTCAGTTAAGCGGTCGGCCTGTAGGTATTAATACATAGGTCTAGGTATTTACCCCATATTAAAAAGTATTATATCACCACAGGTCGACAAAGTAGTGCAGCTATACGAGACGATGATGACGCGCCACTGCACCATGATCGTGGGCCCCACGGGCGGCGGCAAAACGGTCATAATACACACCATCGTCAAGGCACAAGGAATCATGGGGCTGCCCACTAAACTGACTGTGCTGAATCCTAAGGTGAGAAATACTATGGTCAGTTCTAAAAAAAACTGCCCGAATTCTGCAATAATCGGGCAATCACATCATTCGAATCAGAAAGTTGGCAACATCACCAATAAGCAATTCGCTGTTTGGATTAATTTGTCATAAACTAAATAAAATGAAGTCGGTTAATTATAAATTGTCGCTCTACTGGATACAATTTTAACCAATGCGCAAACTGTAACCATGTATTCAATATATGATACCAGGACCCCAGGCGGTTATGACAAAAAAACAGCAATTTCATAAAAAAATACGTGCAATACCTACGCAGTAAAAATGTATGGAACAACTAATATGTTTTTTTTACAACCGACGAAAACTTTCTACTCTTTCTGAAATCATATGCTGTGAATTCATGGTTACCAGTTTGCGCTCTGGTTAAAATTTATCCATACTAATATTACAAATTCGAAAGTAACTCTGTCTGTCTGTCTGTATGTTACCTTTTCACGCCTAAACCACTAAACAGATTTCGATAAAATTTGGCAGAGAGATAGATTGCATCCCGGGGAACGACATAGGATAGTTTTTATTTCGATATCCCCACGGGATCGAAACTTACGCGGGTGAAACCGCGGGGCGCTGCTAGTCTTGTATAAAGGTGTACGTTACCCCAGCAAGAAAGTATCTCCTAGAGTTATATGAGTAGAACGTATAGTTGGTGCCTTATCTGCTGTAAATGTGCCCCCACATAAAAAATGTGTGCCCCCTGTCGTTTTGAAAAAAATCGGAAAAACGATTCTTGCTGGGGTAACGTTTTTCTAGCAGGAAAATTCTAAACGAATGATCGGAGAGAGAAAAACTGTGCATGGCCAGAGAGCTTATATGTGTGCCAAAATGTGCCCCCAAAAATAAAATCTGTGCCCCTTCAGATTTTCGAGATATTGCATTTCCTGCTGGAGTAACGTTTTGATGAATCGCATATCTCTAAAACCATTGCATGTGCCCCTGTAGAATAAACATACACGAGTAGCTCTTAATGTGTGCCCCTTAGTGCCCGCCCCAATAAGATTTAAGAAAATATTTATAGTTTTCAAGTTATCGCGGTTTTATGAAAACCCGAAAAAACATCGCAGCGCCTTAATGAGACAAGGCACAAGTTCGCTGAAAACTGTATTCGGTCCTTCTTGATGGTAATAATAACCATACAAAGAAAACTGTTCATGCATGCATTTTTGAATAATCTTGCTAAAAGTCAAAACGATGGTGTCATAACTTTGACGGCAAAATACAAGGAACTGGCTCAATCCCAGATGTGTAGGTGTAAACCAAAATCTTGTGCCTTTAGTCAAAAATATATAGTAAAAATATTGAGCTTGGAATGTTTCGCATTAAGTAAACATAAACAAAAAACCAAAATATGTAAACAACAACTGGTTATCCGACCAAATCTGAATGACTACTAAAAAGCGACGGATTCATACATATCGATGACCTTCTTTATTGGACGTATTATACCTAAGCTGTTGTCCGTACAGTATAGTATAGTCTTTCGAAAAATAAGCGTTTGAAATTTTTTATGAAATGCCGTACGGCGTAAACGCTCTTAACGATCTATATGCTTCACCACCGGCTACATAAATGAAAACTGATGGGCAATTCTCGTAATTATAAGAACGTTCACAGTATCTCAGTCTCAATCTGTCTAATTTCCCTATATTTTTGACAAGTTTTTGACATTGATTCTCGCTGAGATGAGATTGCGATTAGATTTTGAACGTTTTTAATTACGAGAAATTGGCCTTCAGCGGTGCTATTCTGTAAAAATCTCACCGTGAAAACTTAGGTGAAGTGAGCGTGGAGTGAGCTGGCAATAGTGTCAATTCAAAAACAAACTCACATCACCTAAGTTTTCACAGTGAGATTTTTACAGAATCGACCGGCAGGACTGAGCGCTAAAGTGGCGGCTTACGATTATTGTACGTAAGCTGGTGCGATTTTTGGCAGGTCTCCTATTTTCCAATGTGCGGTACGCTAATTGGTAACAATGACTAAATATACGCGTCGACATTAGAACCTCCTCGTTTCTTTATTTATTTAAACATTTCGCACAAAAAGGTACAAAGGCGGACTCGGGCAAAGTTATAATGCCATAGGCATTCTCTACCAGTCAACCAAGGGTGGTGAAGAGATTAGATGGCAGGTGCTTTTTTTTCGTCGGTTAAAAATGATGACTATTTACAGGCTTGCTCCGTAATAGAGCTGTATGGAATACTGGATCCTGTGACCAGAGACTGGACAGATGGCTTGTACTCCAGGATATTCCGGGAAATGAACAGGTATTATAGTCCTTGCAATATACGAGCGCCCCTCATGTGACTCCTATGTCGTTGTGATAAGGTATAAATTGCAATAATCGGTGCGTTCCTGAATTTATTGTTTTAAATAACAGGTTAATCTACAGGATGAGTTATGGATCACTATGTTATTGAACTGTAGTAGATATAGAAAATTTTGTTGATTTTTATTCAACAAACTTTTATCAATTACAAAAGGTTTCATTGGCCTATTGATTGCTAGTGCGTCTTTTGAGTATAGAGAACGGGGTTCAATTCTAGGTAGAGCAATACCTATTAAAAAATAATGATGAATGGATTATGTTTTTAAGCCCAGTAAATAGCAATATGATATAGGGACTACCGAAATGTAGTTTTACCCCACCCCATCCAGGAACAAACACATAACCAGCCTATAATGTTCCCACTGCTAGGCACAGGCCTCCTCTCTATGAGTGGGCCATAATACACTACGCCGGCCCAGCGCGGGTTGGTTTCCCGTTGTGGTTGTTTCCCGTTCTGATAGCTGGGGGCCTAAAAAGTCCACTTTGGCAGAATCATAAAAGGATAACATAATGGACAGATAACCGTTAAGTTAATCGTATCAAATCCCATTAGTGAAGCATTTTTCAGTTATTTTTTTTTGTCTGTGCTAAAATACCAATCAATCCGATCCATAATGTTATCCTTTTATGATTCTCCAAAGTGGCCTCTTTGATTATACATACCTACGTAGTGCGGCGAAAAAAAGAAAAACACGGACTGTCTTCGCCATATTACGATTCATAATGTTATCCTTTTATGATTCTCCAAAGTGGCCTTTTTAGGCCCCCTGATGATGAAATTATTTACACAAAGTAAAGCTCCTGTCTGGGTTCGAACCACGACCTACAACTCGTAATTCGTGGTCGTTACCACTGTTACCGCTTAGCCACCACTGCTCCCTCAAAGAACAAACTTGATGTATGAATTATTTTTGTACCAGGCCATCAGAAAAGGACGAACGTCGCTACTCCCTCTTCGACGGCGACGTGGATGCTCTCTGGATAGAGAATATGAACTCAGTAATGGACGACAACAAGCTTCTGACGTTAGCCAATGGCGAGCGGATCCGCCTAGCGCCATATTGCGCGCTACTCTTTGAAGTCGGCGACCTGAACTATGCTTCGCCCGCGACTGTTTCTAGAGCAGGCATGGTGTTCGTTGATCCGAAGAATTTGGGCTACGAACCTTATTGGGATAGGTTTGTATAGCACAATCAGCCTATAATGTTCTCTTCGAGAGGGAGTGGGCTAAAATCTACCACGCGGGCCCAGCGCGGGTTGGTAGATGTCACATGTCTTCGAATTTTTGGTTCTAGGACATGCCGGTTTCCTCACGATGTTTTCCTTCACCGTTTTGAGAGCAGTGGTAATGGAATAATTTACACAAAGCGTAAAGCGCCTGACTGGGTTCGAACCACTGCGCCACCGCTGCTCTCATAGGTTTGTATATAAACTCAAAAAACTCGGTTATTCAAAATGGATTAGTTATTCCAAACTAATATAAATAATACGAACTTAAAATAATTTTCACACGACCTGCTCAATAATGTCATATTGTGTGTCATGCAAACCTAACCTATGTAATGTAAGTCATTATGGCACGGTCAGCGGGATTGTCCGAAAGGGTTACCGGCGCTGGCCCGGAACATAAAGGGCTAAGGAAGGAAC
The DNA here is from genome assembly GCA_916614155.1 of Mesoligia furuncula. Taxonomy (NCBI): domain Eukaryota; kingdom Metazoa; phylum Arthropoda; class Insecta; order Lepidoptera; family Noctuidae; genus Mesoligia; species Mesoligia furuncula. The sequence goes on along the minus strand of OU744809.1, from coordinate 19,455,122 downwards.
ACGGGTCGGTTTTAGCCAGTAAGAGTCTGACTCTCCCTTCCGCTCCACCCAGAGCTGGAGGAGTCATTTGATGATTTCCCATCCAAAAAGAAAAAAAAAGTCATTATGGCACTGGGTTTAGCCGGTCAAGAATATTTTTTTGAAATTTATTAAATTCCGCTGGTCAATAATCCTCTCAGAAGGTGCGAAACAAGTGTATTCTCCTCGAGGATAAAAGTGTCCTCGTCTTGCGCGAGCTTGGATCGCTCGCTGCACACAGTAACAGTATTCTAATCTAATCTCTTCGCTGAGGAGTAACTCTGAACGTTACGCTCGGGATTCCAACTAGCACCCGTGTAATAAGACACCGCTTTATCCCCTTAGTGACGAATCTACTATTTTAGTTTGAATAACATTTTCGAGTTGGTGATGAATTTCGTACGATTAACATACCGGGGGCGTAGCTCAGATGGTAGAGCGCTCGCTTAGCATGCGAGAGGTACCGGGATCGATACCCGGCGCCTCCAAATTATATTTGTTTTTGGGGAAAGAGACAGTTTTTGTACTTTATTTCAACTACTTTTAAATTCTTAATCCAAAAAAACTGACTTACGCACCGAGGCTGTGTTGACAATTTTGACTTTAACATAGTCGGAATAAAGTTTGAAATACAACTGACTCCAAGGTAACTTGTTTTGTAATGTCGTGTCCTGCTGTGGTGTACCTTTTAGTCTGAGCTGAATAAAAAAAATCCTTATAAATGATAAATGATTTTATTTTTGTAAGTAGGTTTGTACAAACACACGTCAATCGTGTTTTTTTTTTAAACTAGATGAGGTCGGCGTTTCCTATCTGACTACTCTGAGAAGAAAGGCCGAAACAAACTCAGAGGTCACAGTCTCTTTTAAAGTCCAGACATAATCTTGGCCAGGATATGAAGACCATGTAGATCGATGTCTGAGATGGTCTTTTGAGGAAAGAACCACACAGATTGAGAGGACCTGTCCAGTCAGTGCACGCATCCTTAAATTGTCTTTCCTTGTCTTCTCTGTGTAACTTTACCTCTTTCTCTATACAGATGGCTCCGTGGCCGCAACAATGAGCTGGAACGCGAACAACTGGATGGCATGTTCGACCACTACGTGTCGGGCGCCATCAACTACATCGTGTTCGGCCTGTTCGGGCTGCAGCAGCAGACGCCGCTCAGGACTATTGTGCCGCAGACGCCGCTTAACTTGGTCAGTATACAAAGTTCATATACGCGCTGCTGAATGGGTCGCACACACCTTGGATGTCAGTTTGAATGATAAGTCACGGATAGCCAATGATGATGGTTTATCACACTAATATTATAAAGGCGAAAGTTTGTGAGTGTGAGAGTGTGTGTGTGTTAATATGTTTGTTACTTCTTCACGCTCAAACGGCTGGACCAATTTTGATAATACACTAATATTATAAAGGCGAAAGTTTGTGAGTGTGTGTTTATATGTTTGTTACTTCTTCACGCTCAAACGGTGGGACCAATTTTGATAAAATTTTGTGTGGTGGTAGCTGACACCCTGGATTAACGTATAGGCTACTTTTTATCCCGATATTCCCATGGGATCGACACTTACGCGGGTGAAACCGCGGGGCACAGCTGGTTGAGTATGTTTAACTACCACGTAAGTAATGCTATATTGATGCTTTGTGAACTGTCGCGTTACACTATAATTTGTACAAGGCGACGGAAAAGTGCTGATCTCTGCAATGCGCGCGTGCCATGTACGATACATGACTCGTACATTTCATCATCGTCATCATTCTCTTACCTTTATCCCAATTTATTTGCGGTCGGGAGAACATGTCTTTTTTCCATACTTCTCCCGTGCCTCGGAAAGCACGTTGAGCAACGGCTCAGGACCAACGGGTCCTGCGCCTGATGTCTCTCCGGTCGTGTCGGATTGCCGTCCTTGAGGACTATGAGAGTGAGGGAAGATAGAGTGAACCCTGTGTCTGCACACACTCTTTAGCACTAGAAAATCTCCCTCGCCGAAGGCTAGTCTCCGTTGAGATTGGCCTCCGAAATACGGTCTTGAGGACTATTATTATTTTTATCGTCATCTCGGTAGTCACCGCCTTTCTAACCATATCATCTTTCACAATATATTCATCGTTTCTTTGATCTTCGTATACTCTTATAGCTATCCCCAGTAGTCAGTATATATAGTTAACAAAACAAACAAGAAGAGTTGTCTTTGAAGAGCAAAGAGTATGATTTCTCAGAAAAGATCGAGTTTGATTCCTTGATGTTGTAGCCAAAATCAGACATATGTAGGCAGCTTAGGGGTCATTGCCACGAGCGAGAGAATCGCGGCGATAGCCTCGCCGTGCCATCAAATTTTTGCCGCGGTGTTGTCGCCGTATGGAGACACGTTCTAAGAGAGTGTATAGAAATACGTGACATGACGATAATATCGTCACGATTCTCTCGCTCGTGGAGACTGCCCCTTAGTAGTGAAGCTAGGCTACGAAAGTTAAGGTATGTCTATTTCCACCAGTGCTAGGTGGTCAAATGCAAAGTGGTTTATTTGCCAAAAAACGGCCACGAATCTTATGTAGATCAGCATACAACGTGACACTGACCTGCAAACTGCAAAAAACGTAGGTAATTTTGGATTTTTCGGGCTACCTCAGCGCATCCCTCTTAACGCCTACGCAGGCCGGGACGACATGGCAAGGGATTTAAATTTTTACTAATGGACATTCAAACGTATCGATATAGAAATACGACATAAATTGCTATGCTTTAAAATGATGCCGTGGCATCGAAAGGGATTTCATTGCACGGCATTGAAAGACGCGCCACGGGCCGGCGGATGCTGTGGCGTCCTGCGGTAGGCAACGGCATGCCAAGGACTCCGGCGCTCGTTGTGACATACCGCGGGGCGAGGCGGCGGGGGTAGAGAAGCAGGGAAGCTGCTGGAATGCCGCGGTATCTAAGCGGCTAGTGTGCGCTGACTCACGGCGAAGGCCTTTAACCAATTTATACATTACCAGGTAGTGCAGCTATGCTACATGATCAGCGGCTTGCTCCCGAACAGTGAAGATGCCAACGAAGTGGTTAACTCGTCGGTCGTCGAATGCGTGTTCATGGTGGTAAGTATTGACAATGCGCGTCTTGTCACTTTTAATGTCATTGTAATAAAGTATAAATTGGAATGATTGTCACGCGTGTACTTACAAACAGCGTGGCTTTAAGTGCAAGCCATACTATGAAGTCCATAAGTTATGCTTGTACTATGTACAGACGACAACACATCAAGCTACCCGAAGCTGTCAAAATGTCCCAATCAACCTTGAACCTAATGCTTTAGCGATAAAGTTGAAAATCTATTAAAGAAATTTGACGATTTTAGTAGCTTGATGTGCTGGCGTCTGTACTTAGAGCGTATTTCACCGATGAAACTGAACGCGATAAGCACATCTTAACCATACTCAAGAGCTGTCACTGTCATCAGTATTGTGGAATATTGACACTGAAAGCTCTTGAACGCTGTGTAGATGTACTAAATTCAAATTTATTTATTTATTTTATGTACAGACGCCAGCACATCAAGCTACCCGAAACTGTCAAATTTTCCCAATCAACTTTGAACCTTATGCTTTAGCGATAAAGTTGAAAATCTATTAAATAAATTTGACAGATTGTAGTAAGTTGATGTGCTGGCGTCTGTAAATAGGGTAAAATTGAAAATCCATACTATGACTCGCCAAAAGCCATACAAAATAGCTGAGGTAATCGAATGACAAATAACAAAAAAAAAAAATCGGTAAAAAGAAATAAAAGTAGGTAAGTAGATTTAGGGCCCGTTTTTTGATCTTAACACTTTCGCGGGCAGAACGAAATTGCACGTCATGATTTGAGATTTTGATACGGCACAACGTATGATGACGTTCAAAAACAGAATATTATTTACGGCAGAACGTTGATATCCGTTGAATTTTAAAGCAAAAATTCGTTAAATTGTACCTTGTGTCACAACATATCGAAAACTCAAAACTTTACTGTCACGTGAACTTTGATTTTCACCGTTTCAAAAATGTGCTGTTGATAATGTGCGGCGACACTAATCACATACGCACACCGTGATTATACGTCCCCCGGGCCTCTTGCGTCCCTACTACACTCAGAGCGGCAGTGTCACGGTAGCGAGGCGCGCGCGTTTCATCAGCGCGGGAGTGGCGAATCGTAATATTTGCAGACAAATAAACATTATAAGTATTTAGATTATGCTATTATCACTAGTACATTCAAACGATGACGTGATAGAACGTTTCTGTCATATTGACTTTTAAACATCTAATAACATACAACACAACGTATTTAAACGCCAAATATATTTTCACACCACCTGCTCGAAAATGTCAAATTATATGTCAAGCAACCTTAACCTAAAGTGAGTCATTAGTGGCCGGGGGCATAGCCGGTCAATAATGTTGTACTGGATTTCATTATGACCCGCTGGTCAATAATGTGATTTGAATTTGGAATCTCACATGCTCAGCTAAATTGGCAGTATAGTACTAACAAACACCTTTTGGTGCCAGAAAGAGGAAAGCTATTCTCGAAACCCTTACTACGCGTGGATGATATTCTCGATTTCCTACAAAATCATAACGACTGCTTCTTTATATCGTTGTCATGTTTTCGAAGACATAATATTGTAAGAATAATTAGATAACTACGAACCATTTTTTAAAAGGAATGGAATAACATTAAAACATTAATAATAACAAATACCGTACCGCGCCGTAATACCGTAATAGTAATTGACTGTAACATTAGTTAATTTATTTTAAGGAAACTGCGCTAAGATTGCTGTGGATTTTGTAAATAAATAAATAAATAATAAAACCTATCTATACTACAGTCGATTTATCACATTTTATCAAAAATACTCTATTTTCAGGAGCGTCTCCAATGACGTTCTAAATTCAAAATGCATACAGCCAATCATCCAAAACCATTCTACCAGCCCTGTATAAAGCTTAGTTTACACAAATGCCACTTCCATGACAGTGATATCAATAGACACACACGACAAAACCGTAGAAGAGACTTTTTTTTTGAAAATCGAATTGATCGTGTCTTGGCTACTTATTGGTAGACGCAATAAAGGCGCGAATTTTCGTACTATGGCTATTATTTTCTCACAGTAGGTGTAAAAAGTAGAGTATCCTCCTCTGGGCTAAAGGTGTCTTTGCCTTGGGCTAGCTTGAATCCCTCGCTGCATTCAGGATTCTTGTATTAACTCCCTCGCTTCGTTCGTGAGTTAAACTCTTAACTCCCTCGCTGCGCTCGGGAGTTAAATTCCGAATCCTTCATTGCGCTCGAGATTCAATATGACGCCCGTGACATAAGACACAACTTTAGCCCCTCGGTGCATAATCTACTATTGTATGGCAATTTATTGTGTCATTTTAGAACACAATTCAAACTGAGACCGTCCACGAACGTGTTAACTCGAGCAACCGTTAAAAATAGTAACTAATGGTCAACTGGGTCAACTGTTAATTATTTGACAATTCAAAGACAAACAATTAAGTAATCAAAAAAGATATTTTAAAAATAAATAAATAAATTTTGCCAAAATTTAACCATTACTGACTATTTATAACAATTGGTTGAGTTAACCACGGATCAAAAACTGGCCAAGTGCGAGTCGGACTCGCATAGGAAGGGTTCTGTACCACAAGGCAAAAACGCCGAAAAAAACACGTTTGTTGCATGGGAGCCCCCCTTAAATATTTTTTAAATATTTATTCTATTTTTAGTATTTGTTGTTATAGCGGCAACAGAAATACATAATTTGTGAAAATTTTAACTGTCTAGCTATCGGGGTTCTTGAGATGCAGCCTGGTGACAGACAGACAGCAAAGAAGTCTTAGTAATAGGGTTCCGTTTTTACCCTTTGGGTACGGAATCCTAAAAACCGGCCTTTAGACTCAAAATACAATTTCAGACACCAATCGACCTGGTTTTAACATGATCCGACCAAGGTTAATATGTCCGGACTATAGAAGAGACCTTTGAGTTTGTCCTTTGAGTTTAGTTTGTTTCGGCCTTTCTTCTCAGTAGTTAGATTGAAAATGCCAACCTCATCTAGTTTAAAAATGATTGACGTGTCAAAAAGTTTGTACAAATCTACTTACAGAAATAAAATCATTTTTCATTTAGATGTCAATTTCATGCCAAACACTAACTTGTTCACTTTGATTGGTGAAATTGGCCCTTCGTCCGTTAGTAATGCTCGTCAGAGATGTTTCGGCCTTTCTTAAACTCCGACACCATCTAGTTTAAAATAAAATGATTAACGTGTAAAAATGTTTGTAGTACAAACTTACAGAAATAAAATCATTTATCATTTAGATGTCACAATTTCATGCCAAACACTAACTTGTTCACTTTGATTGGTGAAATTAACCCTTCATCCGTAAGTAATGCTCGTCAGAGATGTTTGTGCGTTATTTTATTTGTGTTCCGAGCAAGATAAAACTAATTCTCATTTGTTTAAGAAAATTAACACAAGTTTTATCTCATATCAGATAACTTTGAACAAATATTTTATTGCTTAAGATTTTCAAGGTAGCGTCATATCAGTGTCACGTACACACAATGCTACTTTATTATTATTTAATAAAAATAACATTCACTTTCATTTCTGAGTTGGTGACGACTTTCGTGCAGTTATTATATCGGGGGCGTAGCTCAGATGGTAGAGCGCTCGCTTAGCATGCGAGAGGTACCGGGATCGATACCCGGCGCCTCCAAATTATTATTATGTTTTGGGGATGCTTAGAAATAAACTTCCAATATTTTTACAATATTTGCCTACTAAACTACTAATTTAGAATATCACAAGTTTCAGGCCCGGAATTGTGCTATGTCATGGCTGCTCTGTGAAATATACAGGGTCAAATTAAATTAGCTAGCGAAACTAGACAGGGTCAAATTAAATTAGCTAGTGAAACTAGACAGGGTCAAATTAAATTAGCTAGCGAAACTAGACAGGGTCAAATTAAATTAGCTAGCGAAACTTGACAGGGTCAAATTAAATTAGCTAGCGAAACTCTGCAGACGTACTAGGTATCGATATCTTAACCCGCGGGGCAATTGCGTAACACACTATCAATCGGAATCGGTTTCATTTTGACAGTTCAACAACATTCATTGCGTTATTTACGTGTTGATCAGACAAAATTGTTTGAATTTATGCAGCAATGGATTAGCAATTTGTTTCAAAATTATTCAGATTCCGATTGATAGTGTGTTACGCAATTAAGGTGCCGATATATAATAAAAATAAAAACGAATTTATGTTTTTTTTTTGGGGGTCAACGACTGCTGAATGTGACCGCTAGTGTTGTTACTTGAAGTATGAGTTGATAAAATCTGTTTTCTTTTGTTTTATCGTATTGAGATTTCGATACCAAATCACGTCTGTGAAGTTAACACAACATGAAAAAAAAATTGTAGTCAGAATAGGCAGTCAGGCAGTTCTGCGGTCGATGACACCACAAAAAAAATCATCAAATTAATTTATTTTTTGTTTTGTCATCTTTGGATATGGAACCCATACTCACGTCTGCGGAGTTTCGCTAGCCAATTTAATTTGACCATGTATAGAGAATAGACCAGTGGTGGCCAAGTGGTAACGGCCGCGACTTACGAGTTGTAGGTCGTAGGTTCGAACCCAGACAGGCGCTTTACTTTGTGTAAATTATTTCAACACCACTGCTCTCAAAACGGTGAAGGAAAACATCGTGAGGAAACCGGCATGTCCTAGAACCAAAAATTCGAAGGCATGTGTCATCTGCCAACCCGCACTGGGCCCGCGTGGTGGATTACGGCCCACTCCCTCTCACCGAGAGGAGGCCTGTGTCCCAGCAGTGGGAACATTATAGGCTGGTTATGTTATGTTATAGAGAATAGTGACCAAAAGATACACGTGATCTGTTTCCAGTATTTTTTCATAATTTTGATTTTCGCAAGCAGACTCATCTAAAGCTGTGCCTTTACTTGGAAATAACGAAATTACTATGAAACGTTACAAGATCTGTAATTTTTGGTTACTGATAGGGTTGTTACCGGGTCAGATGCGTTTGCTGCACTATAATGTTGCTAAACTTACAACAACAACATAATACAGGCGGGCAGGGACATCGAAGCGCAACCTATTTAACATGGATTCACTCCATGACTCTGAACCCCCACTGCGTTGAAAATTTTAGTCGGCTATTAAAAAGAAAATTAGCTATTCCGTACATTTTGACTGCGCAGGTATTACACTTTTCTATAGAAGAACGACGGCATGGTTGGCGCAGTGCTGCGCTGCGTGTCGCGATCCAAATATTTGTATGACCTACAAGTAGTTGTCCCGGGTCTGCCTGTTTGTGTATGTGAGTTTAAATGTTTGTAAACGCACCCACAATACATGAGAAATTCCTAGTATAGGGCAACGTGAAAAAAAAGAAAACAACCAGCCGACGAAAAATGTCTACGCTAGAAGGTCATCATGTGCAGAATTCTTGGTTACAGATTGCGCGTCGAGGGGCCCTTGGCTAAATAATAACAGCCGCACAGGTCAATCGATCAGGTTAAGCTACGCTTGCCGCAGTTGGTCTGTGGATGGGTGACCATCTTTACATACCGAGACCCCTCCGTGCCTCGGAAAGCATATTAAGCCGTTGGTCCCGGCTGTCATTCGTGGATCTTTGACAGTCGTTACGGGTAGTCAGAAGCCCGAAAGTCTGTCAACCAGTCTTACCATGGGTTATCGTATTACCCAGTAATTGGGTTGTAGAGGTCAGATCGGCAGACGCTCCATGTAAAATACTGGTATTCAGCTGCATCCGGTTAAACGAAGCCGACCCCAAAATAGTTGGGAAAAGGCTAGGCAGATGATGAGTTTGCTCGTCGATGACATTGCCACCCTGTATTGTATAATAATATTACATCATACCTCTTTTCCCCTAAGGGCGATGTCACACAGGCGTTGCCAATGCGTTGCGTCAGCGCTGCAACGCTTGGGCGGTGACGTCATCGCAGCGGTCGTGTAGCACTCAATGCCTCGAAATCACAGCTCTGCGACGACGCAACGCTTTGGCAACGCCCGTGTGGCATCGCTCTTAGGCTTATTCAGAGTTACAGGCGAGGTGTAATTACGAATTTAGTAATAATAATTCGTGTTTATTTCAGTCGATGTATAACAGCCTCGGAGCCACCATAGTTGACGAGGGCCGCCTTGACTTCGACGTGTACATCAAGAAAGCTTGCCCCATGATGCTCGTCGAAGATACGCTGGAGAAGAAAGCCACTACAAGTAATTAAACGATTATTATGTACTTATTGGCAATTTAATGTAAGAAAATGTAAAAAAATCGGCCAAGTGCGAGTCGGACTCACACACGAAGGGTTCCGTACCACAAGTGTTACCGAAAGCAACCTGTTTCTTGAATGGAAACCACTTTAATTTTTAACCTTGTTTTATTTTGATTATTTGTTGTTATAGCGGCGATAAAAATACACCCTGAAAATTTAAACTGGCTACCTATTACGGTTAATGAGATACAGCTTGCTGACAGACAGACAGGAGGACGGACAACGGAGGCTTAGTAATAATAAATAAATAATAAACCTTTATTTCTCAAAAAAAAAAAAAATGCATATACAGGGTTAGGGTATAGTAATAGGGTTCTGTTTGGCACACTGGGTACGGAACCTAAAAAAGCAAAAAGCCAACGTCACGCGGTGTTCCCAGGCGGTCACCCATCCAAGTACTGACCGCGCCCGATGCTGCTTAACTTCGGTGATCGGACGAGAACCGGTGTATTCAACGTAGTATGGACGTTGGCGATAACAGTACTGAAAATTTACTTTACAAACTGAAACAAAATGGAATAATACAGAATGTCCTGAAACTCAATTTCAAGCTGGTACGGGGCGATAGGAGGCTAGGTTGTAACAGTTCAGGGAAAAAAAAAGACTAAAAATCCATGTTACTTGGTTAAGTGATAACCTTTGAAATTGTTGAAAATCAGCACCCTAGATCCATAATATTTAACTCGATGGGGCCGAAATTTTCTGGAGTGGCGACCGCGTACCGGTAGACGTAGCTTTAGAGCCTCCCATAAGGTGGTCCGACGACCTTGTGAAGGCCGCGGGAACCCGATGGATGCAAGAAGCACAGAACCGGTCGAAGTGGAGGTGCTTGGGGGAGGCCTATGTCCAGCAGTGGACGTTTTTCGCCTGAAAGGATGATGATGAATTATGTTAATAAATAACAATTTAAAAAATGTCGGTTGAGATTATCTAATCAATAATATTGAGACTGATTAATGCTACGCTAAAACTCCACTGTTCCTTTTCTTTTTTTTATATTACGCAAGATATTACGCAAGTTTTAAATTATAATTTGGTTATGCAGAATTGCAATAGGAGTCATGTTGATTTAAATCATTTGTTTGGAGAAGATGTTTAATAAATGTTTCTGATAAATATTATCTAGGATTAGGTACAAAAATGTTAATAAAGATGTTGCTGGTGGAATATGCGTAGTTACCAATAAAACAAGAAATAAAACGTTTTATTTGATTTGATTTAAATGTTTTTATTTTGCCCTGTCATTTCGTCTTTCTTTTACTTTCTCCGTTTCAACTCTTCATCTTTTAAAGGCTTACTTAAAGTATCGAAAGTACCGGGAATCCCGGTTCCTTAGCCAGTAGGTCCCGAAAATCCCGGTTCTTTAAAACAGAACCGGTTCTGCATTCCCTAATATTTAGGTACTGTGATCACAATTTCCCAATTTTGCAGTTTTTTTTTTATATATATAAATAAAATTGTTAAAAAGCAAAAGCCAACGTCGCGCGGTGTTCCCAGGCGGTCACTCATCCAAGTACTGACCGCGCCCGATGTTGCTTAACTTCGGTGATCGGACGAGAACCGGTGTATTCAACGTAGTTTGGACGTTGGCGATAACTATGCCGAAAATTAACTTCATAAACCGTGAAAAATTTTTATTGAAAATAGGAATGTAGGTAGGTATCTTAATATTTCCCACCGCGACTGATAATTTTATTGATTGTCTTCCTCATAGATGACGAAAGTTTTGTCCACATACTTTTATCGGCACAAAGGTACAAAAAATTTGAATTCTATTATCTGCCTTTTCCCAACATATTGGGGTCGGCTTCCAGTCTAACCACATGCAGCTGAATACCAGTATTTTACATGGAGCGACTGCCTATATCTGACCTCCACAACCCAGATACTGGGTAATATGATAGCCCTTGGTAAGACTGGTTGTCAGACTTTCGGACCACTGACGACCCGTAACGACTGTCAAAGATCCAAGAATGACAGTCGGGACCAACGGCTTAACTTGCTTTCCGAGGCACGGATGGGTCTTGGTATGAGAAGATGGTCATCTACGGATCAACCACGGCAAGCGTAGCTTAACCTCATCGATCGACCCGTGCGGCTGTTATTACTTAGCCACATGCCCCTAAAAATTGAATTCTATCTCTAAACATGTTGGTACTTATTTATTTATTTCATTAACAATCTTTACATTGTGTACAGTACAATGCGTTTCAAATAAGAATAGGATCGACTTAGCGCCATGTTGTGACGTCATAGCTGTCAAATCGAACAAATTGGGTAGGGTGAGCAAAACAAGATATTTTTTTAATAACATTAAATATTTACGGAAACGTTTTTTTTTTCAATTTCGCTCATGTCTGCATCACTGTTTAAGTGGTCATCGTCAACAAATAACAACAATAACAAATTTAACAGGAAACAACCACGTAACATACAGAATTAACGAAAGAAACAGTAACACTCCACAAGCACTCAGTCTCACGAAGAAGAACACCAACAACCACAGAGCATGTAACACCCAACAACGACAAGATGGCGACTGGCATCTTCTTTACTTTCTGGTGAATTGTTGTCAATAATGAAAATAAGAAAGAAAGTAGCATAATTTAAAAAAAACTAATTATGACTCATTTTTTGATGTTTTTATCACTTTGATTTATCTAAGATTCGGTTAAACAAAAAAAAAAGTTAAATAAGTTTTCTTTGCAAACCGTACTTTTCCATCAACATTTGACAGATAGAGGTCATTGACGTTCCTATTCTTATTTGAATCGCATTGTAAAAATTATAACAACATAACAAAATAAGTAAGGGTATGTTAAGGTCGTGTTTCATACGGATTGAAAATGCACCATATTACCCGTGCGTGTCCAAGTAAATGTTCAATCCTTCTTTTCAGCATAATGCGAACTATAGTTTAGCTGCAGTAAAATGACAGCTTATGTGTTACTTATGAGTAAACAAGTCCCGAGGTCGAACTCAAAAAGCACGCTGTCTCACCTGGCTTCGTGTCCGACAGAGCTAGTATCAGTGATGAGCAGTTAGCCGCTAGTCTACACGAACAACGTCCACTTCTCACGCACAGAAACACCATTCCGAACTGATAGGCGCGTACAAAAATTCGAAAAGTGCTTCGGAAGATCGAGTTTTATGAAAAAACCACTGCATAAATAATTTACAAATAAAGTTTATTGAACTCTTCGATAACTCAGCTTTGTCGGTACGGACTTGGTTTTGAAGATTTTGCAGTTCTTTTATTACTTATTCACACCCAAAGTTACGTTAAAAATAGCAAGAAAAACTAATTTTTGTTGGCTCATAACTTTTTAATGGCTTTTTATTTTACTATTCTGTTTCCGTACAGACAACATTAATAATAATACAAAACGATACTATGTTTAACTTTGGATGCACAATGTCAAACAGTGGAGTAATACTCTCCCGAAATTTGTATGGAATAATAACTAGTGGCACTTTAAAGACTGAAATTGGCGTCTTTTTGTTTTTTCGCGGCCATCAACCAAATCTTGTTTTACTATTACAGAATAGTGTAACAAATGAAACTTATTTGACATGCATATCTCTAAACTCAGTCCGAAATGAGTTATTAAGAAGAGTCATTTTAGTGCAGCTAATTAAAAGTCGGACTAGTTGTAAGTTGTAACACAATATTATTTATAGATGAGACATTAGGGGCCGTATTATAAAGATGTGTTAAAGCTATATTTCCGTTGCGGAAAAAAGATGGTGCTCTCCGCCTCTTATATCGCTATTAGATCTCTTACACTGGATCAATCATGGTTCTAAAACGTCATAATATTGCCTCTTTATCTGTTACCTTCAAGAGAAACCACATACAGTCCGTTCACAGTTATTTTACCTCTGACATCGGCAACCTTATTGTAACTACAATTAAGATCACAATGATTTTGACAGATTTTTCAGTGGCAGAAACACAACAGCAACCTTATTAAAATGAGGATAAAGATCCCTGTGGTTTGGATAGTGATGCAAAATTAGTGGTAAAATATCTGTGGACGGACTATAGGGAGTTAGTGTTCGCGATTTAGTTTCCGAACATGTAAACAAATATGTATTTTTGGAAAAACAACTTTAAAGCCCTCTGGTTCAGTTTGCGCTTCAACTTCAAACATTTCTATGACTTTTTCAATCTTGCCATTCTTAAATCAAACAAATTCACACTAGCATACAGTTGAATTTCGTTTAAGGCGAATGTGTCAGGGTAGCTTGCGTAATTTGAAGCTTACGTTTTTACAATCTGCAAGTCAGTATAAGATTGTATGTTGATCTAAATATGACTCGAGGCCGTAACAAATATTTCTTTATAGAATTATAATCCTAAAAATCATCAATACATCTTTGTAAGTTCATATTACTCTATTGAATGACTATTTCATGAAATCATGACATTTGAGGCCAATTCTAACTTAAGGAGTTGTTATTACTGATTCTAATGCTTATAATTCTATAAAGCTATATTTGTTACGGTCGCGGTCTGACTCAAACTCAAACCATTTATTTCAATTAAACCATTTACAGGCACTTTTGAATTGTCAAGAAGTCGGTCAGTCAGAAAATATGAAGCTAGTTGCCCATTCCAAAGCGTAGGTACCTATGGAGAAGAACGGGCAAGAAACTCCATGGACACTCTTTTAAATTGTATTTTTACAAAAATATTAGTTACATCAGTAATGTTGAATTTACAATTATATGTGAGAACGATGTAAAAAAATATGTACGCGTTAAGAGCGTCCAGAGTACAGCAAATAGTAAGAAGACAACAATCCAAAAATAAAATAATTAAAAATAAGCCGAGGCAGCTGAGTGATGACCAGCCCCAACTGACGGTGCCCGTTCACGAACATGACGCATAGATCAGCACCATTCAGCTCAACCATTTTGAAGGGAGCTAAATGATCCAATACACACGCCACCGTCAGCGAGACATTTGTGTGAGCATGACATACTATCAGCCGCCATGGCACATTCAAGTCAATGAAAGACATATTACCCGGTAAATGGTAAATAAGGTATACTTACATAGAACTCACATCTGTGCTATGCAGTTATACAATGCAAAGGAAATTGAGTTTATACAATGCAAAGATAATCTTGCAATCTTCAGCAGCTCCAACAGTATTTTCAAGTGTTAATCAATTAGTTGTGGTTGTGGAGCAGGACCAGCATTGAGCCAGGCATTTTTATCAGCAATGTAATCCCCTAACTTATAATATGCCTGACTGCATAGTGTGCGTTTTATACAGGACTTGAATTTTGTCTCATTCAGTTGAAGAATGTGGGGAGGTATTTTATTATAACATTTTAAACAGTACCCCATAAAAGATGAGTCTACTTTCGCCAGTCTGAAACCTGGTTGAACTAATAGGTCCCTATTTCTAGTGCTATAATTATGTCTTTCACCTCTTTTACCAAAAAGATGTAAGTTTTTTCTTACATACATGATGTTTTCGTAGATATATTGACAAAGCACCGTCATGATGTTAATTTCCTTAAACAGTTCCCTTAGAGAATCACGCCTGCAGAGGTTATATATGGCTCTGATGGCTCTTTTCTGCAGAATAAAAATAGAATCGATGTCTGCAGCCCGTCCCCAAAGCAAAATACCGTAAGACATGATACTATGAAAGTAACTAAAATAGACCCAGTCTCGCGGTATCTACATCAGTAAATTGACGGATTTTTCTGCCAGCATAAGCTGCTGAACTTAGCCGTCCTGCAAGAGATGTTAAATGAGGACCCCATTGTAGCCTTGAGTCGAGCGTGATCCCCAGGAAAACCGTTTTATCGACGAACTCTAGTTTCTCTTGATTCAATACTATCTCACAATCACTACTCTTTACATTTGGTAAAGAAAATCTTATGCACTTAGTTTTTTTTCCATTTAATACTAAATTATTAGCAGTGAACCAACTTTGAACCTGCATTAGGGCATTATTTACATCGTCAAAATTTGTAGCACGTCTATTTACCTTAAAAATTAAGGAAGTGTCATCAGCAAATAACACTATTTGTGGTTGATTTTTTAATAAATGGAGTAGATCATTTACATACACTAAAAAGAGGAAATGACCCAATATCGAGCCTTGTGGCACACCCATTTTTACGATTAAACCATGTGAATTGACACCATTTATTTGAACTTGCTGTTGTCTGTCATTTAAATAAGAACTAACTAAACTGAGCGCAAGTTTCCCAAGCCCGTAATGTTCAAGTTTCAAAAGCAAGGTTTCGTGATCAACGCAATCAATCTGACCTACAAAGTGTAAAAAACGAAAATGTTCTCTACTAAGTTTTTAGACCTTTGAATCCTGCTTATGCGTATGAAGTTTCATTAAAATCGGTTCCTTCATTTCGAAAAATAAGGGCTTGAAAGTTTGTATGAAATGCCGTACGTCATAAACGCTCTTAAGTAGAATTAACACAGCAGGATTTGAATAGACTGTAGGTAAGTGAACCTTTCTCAAATTTACAGAACACTTCCCAATGGGCTTCCCATCGCTTTACGACTACTGCCTGGAACTGTCTACAAAGACCTGGGAAGCTTGGGAGTGGCTGGTGCCAGAGTATGTTCACGACCGTGAGATGAAGTTCCCTGATATCCTGGTACCCACTGTGGACACGCTGAGACTTACCTGGCTCATCAAGATCATGGAAAGCGTGAGTATTATAATAGGGTATTTGACATTGGTGGAAAGAAAATGTGAATTCGAGGTAGAGAGCAGGCCACATCCCACAAAAAACCGGGCAAGAGCGAGTCGGACTCGCGCACCGAGGGTTCCGTAACATCCGGGTTTATGCATAAGGTTTATGTTTATGAAATTAAATGTTTTTATTTTTATTTTTGAGTTGATTGAATGAATGGTAAATTGCGGTTTACGATTTATGACGTATTAAAAAAAAAACTACTTACTAGATCTCGTTCAAACCAATTTTCGGTGGTAGTTTACATGGTAATGTACATCATATATTTTTTTTAGTTTTATCATTCTCTTATTTTAGAAGTTACAGGGGGGGGGGACACACACATTTTACCACTTTGGAAGTGTCTCTCGCGCAAACTATTCAGTTTAGAAAAAAATGATATTAGAAACCTTGATATTGAGGTTTTTGAAGACCTACCCATAGATACCGCACACGTATAGGTTTGATGAAAAAAAAAATTGAGTTTCGGTTCTAAGTATGGGGAACCCTAAAATTTATTGTTTTTTTTCTATTTTTGTGTGAAAATCTTAATGCGGTTCACAGAATACACCTCTTTACCAAGTTTGAACAGTATAGTTCTTATAGTTTCGGACAAAAGTGGCTGTGACATACGGACGGACAGACAGACAGACAGACGGACAGACAGACAGACAGACATGACGAATCTATAAGGGTTCCGTTTTTGCTATTTGGCTACGGAACCCTAATAAAAAAGTACGATAATGAAAATACTACTATCCAAAGTCACCAATAGAACCTAAATACTGATTTTGAAAAGGTCGAATCCATACTAATATGTATTATAAATGCGAAAGTGTGTCTGTCTCTGTTACCTCTTCAGGCTTAAACCGCTGAACCGGATTAGATGAAATTTGTTATAGAGATAGTTTGAGTCCCGGGAAACGACATAGGATAGTTTTTATCCCAATATACCCACGGGATCGCCACTTATGCAGGTGAAATCGCGGGGCGCGACTAGAGTGTAACATATGCTGTTTGTGCTCTTATTACTTAAATTAACGACAAAGCTTGCAAAATAAAACCGGTGCGTGGTCCCAGCAGCGGGAACATTATAGGCTAATTATAATAATAAAAGAACCGGCCATATTAGCAGTGGGTATCATCGATGACCGTGTTTTTGAGTGCCAGCATAAGGTACCTAAACTCTCAATGTCTTAAATTATTTACATGTAAATAATTATGTATAATTCTCTTAATTGTCAACAGGTAGAACGGCCCGTGCTACTAGTCGGTGAAACTGGGACATCGAAAACTGCTATAATCTCGAACTATCTACGAGGGTTACCACCAGAAAAATTTGTAAGTACCCTCATATTAGATTATCACTTGTAAGAAACTCTTACCATATCCTTATCCTTACATAGTTTAAAGGTCTAAACAGACGGACTGCCTTTGAACCACTTCGACGCCACACAGTTCTGACGCGAACTCCGTTCATTAGTATTGAATTTCTGATTTTGATCATCTACTTTTGCTGTTGACTGTTATACCATGCTAGCTGCAACGTCGCAGTTTGGATGCAGTTGACAAAACAAGGTTTTGAAGCAGTTAAGAGCGTTTACGCCGTACGGCATTTCATACAAACTTTCGAGCCCTTGTTTTACGAAATTAGTGAACCGATTTATAAGCAGGATACAAAGGTCTAAAAAGTTAGTAGAGAACATTTTCGAAATGTTTTATTTAAAAAAAGATAACTGGAAATCTCTGTTTCTATGGAAAATTTAAAATCGGTCTTATTTGGCTGTAACACTATTTTTCGAAAATGTTCTCTACTAACTTTTTAGACCTTTGTATCCTGCTTATGCGTACGAAGTTTCATTAAAATCAGTTCATTCATTTCGGAAAATAAGGGCTTGAAAGTTTGTATGAAATGCCGTACGGCGTAAACGCTCTTAAGTCATCTGCATCCAAACTGCGATGTTGCAGCTGAAATGCAGTCCGTCTGTTTAGACCCTAAAACAAAGTCGCTGAAATGTCTGTACGCGTATAGAGATATGAGGAACAGGGTGTAAAGTTCACTCATACTTTAAAGAAAGTGAAATCCTCCGACCAGACGGGAGTTGTGTCTGGCGGGCAACTGCCCGATGATTCATGTCGGGCCGTTGTTTCTATGCTAGTTGCGCGGTAAACTCTGCTTGCGAGGTGCAGGAATTTGCGTGACGTCAGTATGACGCGTTGTTCTCATGTGGCGTTGTAGATACCGCTACACGCGCTTAACTTACGAATAAATTCCGACTTTACCAAATTGGATAATTATTTTTTTGTTGTGTTCGGTATTGCCATAATCGAAAAAAAAAATTGTACCCTTGCTAAGCTGGGGCGGGCCCCTAGTAATTATATAAGCATATTTTCCCCCAATTTGTAAATTTTTCTCTTTTTTACCGCATTAAACTTATTTTCTCTCTTTATTTTCTCTCTTACCGATAAATGCAGACTAAACAGAAATAATGCTTATATCTCGGAAATAAACATAGCTCATTTTCATCTAAGCTGTCCGTCATAAAAATGTATGGGAAAAGTTTGTTACGATTTCTGACTTTTCTAGTTCTCAAACCTGAGTTGGTCCGTTAGCGATTTTTGATCCTTATAAGAAACAGGATCGAATGCCATCAAAAACAGATTTTGTGAAAACTGTCCATTTTCTTGCTGACTGCATATTTTTTTCAAAATCTGTGAATGCAGATCAACATGTCTCAAACGCTCAACAGGGGGCCTAAAAAGCCCACTTTGGAGAATCATCAAAGGATAACATTATGAATCCTAATATGGCGAAGACAGTCCGTGTTTTTCTTTTTTAGCTGCACTACGTAGGTAAAATCAAAGAGATTGGGATTGGATTTGAATTGGATTGATTGGTATTTTAGCATAGACAAAAAAAAAAATAACTGAAGATTGCTTCACCAATGGGATTTGGTACGATTAACTTAACAGTTAACTGTCCATTATGTTATCCTTTTATGATTCTGTCAAAGTGGCCTTTTTAGGCCCCCGGGACAGTCTCCTAAGACCGTTTTCCAGTAGCTACAACGGTTAAAGGTACTTACCTGCCCTCACTGCCCCGTCTCAAAAATCCACCCTGCATAGAATTTCCTAATAGAAATCTTATACAGTAAATCGTCTGACGCAAATCCTAATAATTCTGCCAAACGCACCAACCAGAACCAAGACCTCAGCAGTCATATACTCGTATTGTTACAACTAAGCCAACTAGAATGTTGTTAATAATCTACAATTTCAACCTAGATTTCGCCAACGTCCATACTACGTTGAATACACCGGTTCTCGTCCGATCACCGAAGTTAAGCAACATCGGGCGCGGTCAGTACTTGGATGGGTGACCGCCTGGGAACACCGCGTGACGTTGGCTTTTTGTTTTCACTTAACGTAAACTACCTTTAGAAGAATAGGAAAAGACTATTATAAAATATTTAAAGAAAGAAATTAATATTTTTAGCAATCTGAATTAATTACGATATTAACGCTTAATATGCATGCAGTTTACAGAAAACAAATCAAGTACCTATTTATGTAGCGTGAGGACTGCAAAATTACAAGGTCACTTTCTGATAAGGTCCGGTTAACTTATCTGGCAGTTTTCTTTTTTTTTTAAGCTTAGTCTACTCTGTCCTACTGCTGAACAAAAACCTCCCCGAAATCCTTCCAGGCATTCTTTTCTAGAAATATTATCTGACAACTATAATAATAATATAAGTAATTTTTTTTTAATCAAAAAGCCAAATAAAATTTGTCCATCTCAATCAAACAAAAACAATGCTAATAAACTGTGTTACAGACACAGGCACCTTCCTAATTAATTATGTTCCACTTTTTAGGGTTCCGTTGCCAAATGGCAAAAAACGGAACCCTTATAGATTCGCCATGTCTGTCTGTCTGTCTGTCTGTCCGTCTGTCTGTCTGTCTGTCTGTCTGTCCGTCCGTATGTCACAGCCACTTTTCTCCGAAACTATAAGAACTATACTGTTGAAACTTGGTAAGTAGATGTATTCTGTGAACCGCATTAAGATTTTTACACAAAAATAGAAAAAAAACAATAAATTTTGGGGTTCCCCATACTTAGAACTGAAACTAAAAAATTTTTTTTTCGTCAAACCCATACGTGTGAGGTATCTATGGATAGGTCTTCAAAAATGATATTGAGGTTTCTTATATCATTTTTTTCTAAACTGAATAGTTTGCGCGAGAGACACTTCCAAAGTCGTAAAATGTGTGTCCCCCCCCCTGTAACTTCTAAAATAAGAGAATGATAAAACTAAAAAAAATATATGATGTACAATACCATGTAAACTTCCACCGAAAATTGGTTTGAACGAGATCTAGAAAGTAGTTTTTTTTTAATACGTCATAAATCGTAAACCGCAATTTACCTTTTATTCAATCAACTCAAATATAAAAAAAAAAACATTTAATTTCATACACATAAACCTTATGCATAAACCCGGATGTTACGGAACCCTCGGTGAGCGAGTCCGACTCGCACTTGCCCGGTTTTTTTCTGGTTGATAGTCTCGACACTGTTAAAAAGGACCAGATATAACAGCTAAAACAAACTGTTGCTTTTAATTTAAATAGAGCAAGCAGCTCCTAATTATTTGTCTACTTATTGATATTACGAAAGCTCGCTCAGCTATTTATAAGCCGTCCCACTTTCATGGAAGTAATAGATTACGAAATGAAACTGGTCCTATAATAAGAACGAAGCTATCGCTCTTGAACATGAACGGCTATTTGAAACTGTAATTGCAACGGGGGCGTAGCTCAGATGGTAGAGCGCTCGCTTAGCATGCGAGAGGTACCGGGATCGATACCCGGCGCCTCCAAATTATTCTTTTTGTGTTTTTATAAAATTTATACTTCACGCTAGCCAAAAAATTTGAGAACTGGATAAGCAGAGTTTATTGAGTATAAATGAAAGTTCAGTTTAAGATTAAACTTTTATTACGATAAATATTACTTACTTTTCTATTACATTTATAATATTTCTAATGTAAAAATGTTCATGCATGATAAAAAAAAAAATAAAAAAAGGATAATAAGATACTTACGTATTCTAGTAATAGTACCTAAGCATACATTACATATATTTTTTTTTTTTGGAACTATGGGCCAATAAATTATTCTTTTTCTATTCTGATCCTCTTATTAAAACACTAGCTTTGCCCCGCGGTTTCACCCACGTAAATGTCGATCCCGTGGGAATATCGGGATATCCATGGTGTGAACTTACCTCCATACGAAATTTTATCGAAATTGGTCCAGCCGTTTGAGCGTGAAGAAGTAACACACACACAAACCCTCACACACACACACACACACACACACACCCACACACTCACAAACTTTCGCCTTTATAATATTAGTGTGATTGTCGACCATTCACAGATAGTCCAACAAATGAACTTCTCCTCGCGAACATCGTCGATGGACGTCCAACGCAACTTGGAATCCGTTGTGGAGAAGAGAACTAAAGATACCTTCGGCCCCCCGGTCGGCAAGAAGATGTTGGTCTTCATCGATGATATGAACATGCCTATTGTAAGTACCTATGTTATTAGTTTAGTAGGTTCAGTCAGCCCCAAAAAGATATTTACACGGACAAGGAACCGCTTTATTGTCAACAATCTTTGTTCCATAACATCGTATCTACCATGTACAGGTAGGTACAAGACATATTATACAATTTATTTTACCAAAACAAACTAAACATTTCGTCTCTATGACCAAAACAAGGTAATCAATGCAGACAATGGTATGGAACAATGGTTGTAGACAATAAATGGTTCCTCGTCTGTATACATCTTTTTAGGGCTGACTGTACCTTCATACAATGTACAGACGCCAGCACATCAAGCTACCCGAAACTGTCAAATTTTCCCAGTCAACTTTGAACCGTAGATGCTTTTGCAATAAAGTTGAAAATCTATTAAAGAAATTTTACAGATTGTGGTAGCTTGATGTGCTGGCGTCTGTACATAGAACCCGTAAATAAGGTACTTCAAGTTTTGTTCGACTTTGTACAACGTCGCCTCTCACAGTCTCTTTTCAAAAATTCGATGTTTATCTTTACGCTCGTACTCTGGGAGTCTGTTGTCGAGAACAAAGAAAGAACAAATAACTCAGGCTCTTTGTACAAACACGTTTTTATGCCGTGACTATCTACGGTTTATTCGCCGTGTGAAGGCGGTTTTTTCTACGGCACGGTTTTTTCGTTGCGTGTAGGACGGTCGTTAGTGTTGTATGGATCACTATGAAAGTTTGCTGACAGACACCTTTTTACAACGGCCCCGGCTTGTTTGCCGTGCCGTAAAGAAACCGTGCCGTTTATAAAGGGATATAAGGATATCTGCGGCACACCAGTGGGCATGAATGTATGCTCGTGTTTAACGAGACTGACAAAACAGGGTGCGCCGGACGTAAGTTTCAAGAATCGCCATGAAAGGAAAGCATAATAAAATTATTTAGAAAAAAAGAAAACATGTACTTTTCTACCATGTGTATGTTAGTAATAATGGTGAAAATCCTCAAGAAAAATATAATTATATTTGGAGGCGCCGGGTATCGATCCCGGTACCTCTCGCATGCTAAGCGAGCGCTCTACCATCTGAGCTACGCCCCCGATAAGTACTGTCACCGTAAAAGCTTGTTGTGTGCACTTATTACACTCACTCAACGACAAAGTGACCTTTGCATTGTAAGTATTTCGAAAGAACTGGTCAGTACCTACGCTTTAGATGATGGTTGTGCTACTACCATAACAAAACCATGGTATCCATTCGATCCCAGAAAATACTATGAATATAATAAAGTAAGTTTTTATGGAAAGGGCTTCTCCACCCGAGGGTTATTTTAAGGGTACGGGTAGAAAAACTTCGATAGTTCATGGTATGTATGTTCTATGGGTTTGGTTTCCCCACTTAGTTCTACAGGTGGACCATTGTGCGTGGGCCATGGCGGCCCACCTCCCCCCAGAAGTCGGTTACATCCCCTGGTCTGTTAAGAACATCTGTGCAAGATCTGGGTGCCCAGAGGGTTTTCTAATCTGGATGACGCCTGTGCATTCATAGAGCACATGCGCAACGTTTTCCTCAGCCTCCATGCAAGTCCTGCATAGATAATTGTCCGTTATGCCTATTTTGTGGAAGTTAGTAGTTCATGGCATTATACAAGTTTTGTCAGAGAATGTATCGGGAGCGCAGCTCAGATGTTAGAGCGCTCGGTTAGCATGCGATAGGTAGGTACCAGGATCCAGACCCTGGCGTCTCCAACTATGTTTATTTTTGAACGGGTACATTAGTAACTACTATGTACACTATGTATACTATATAACATTACCGTGACGTGTCATATTATAGAACAAAGTCAATGTTTTGTTTACATTTGTGTGCGCGCGCTTAGTTCTTCTAAACTACACAATGGATTTTGATATGGTTTTCGCCATGATATTTTGAAGAATGTATTCCGCAAGGCTTGTGTCTAAACTAATATTATAAAAAGATAAGATTTGAATTTTTGTGTGTTTGTTTGAGCCTAAAATGGCTAAACGGATTTGTATGAAAGACACGTTTTATCCCGATATTCCCACACAATCGAGACTTATGTGTGTGAAACTGCGGGGCGCAGCTATATAAAAATATAAAAACTAAAGCATTATCCACTCTATTACGTTTTACCATAGGTCATTGCGTACAAACGGTATTAGCTGACCAATGGATATAAGTTGTTACTGCTGATATTACAAAACCATTTTGCTTACACAGCGCTTATGAAGGTTATTCCGTCATTAAGTGAAAGTGCCTTTACTGCACTCGCTATAACATTACCTATTATAGTAGCAGTACATATCATATCGCTTAGCATGCGAGAGGTACCGGGATCGATACCCGGCGCCTCCAAGTCTATTTTTGCATAGGAAGAGTTCAAGTCTCTTCACGATTTGGTCACCCATAGACCTTGCTTCCCAAAGGTTTTTTCTGTTTTCTAATCGAACCCATAACGGTCAAAGACAAGTACTCTGTACTACCATTTATAATATTTTTGCTAATATAGAGGTATGAGGAACAGCAGGCTTAGCATGACGCTTTCTATTTCTACGAAGATTAGACATGGCTCTTTCTATACAATGTGACATTTTGTTTCTCCATTTTTTACATCGCACCGTAGAAATCCTTTTACAATCTGTCATTTTGTCTTTCGTGTCTAATGATCTTTGTCTAGGTCCTTTTTTATGTAGACTATTTCAGAAGAAAATTTTCTATCCCAAATGTCAAAATCACACTGACTACTGTCGCGTAGCATGAGCACCGGTTTGTCGACGGAAGAGTAGACAAAGATAACGTTCCGTGTAGACAGTACGACGGCAGTAAAGTAGAAAGAGTCAACTGCACTTTTTACGAAATTCACTCTTTTACCAGAATTCTTTGTTTTGTCATACGATTTTTTTTTCTTTTTGATTCTTAATTTTTACTGATATTAAGTCACATTATAGGAGGGGTCCGTGGCCAAATAATAACAGCCGCACAAGTTGATCGATCAGGTTAAGCTTCGCTTGCCGCGGTTGGTCCGTGGATGGGTGACCATCTTTACATACCGAGACCCTTCCGTGCCTCGGAAAGTACGTTAAGCCATTGGAATTTTGGGAATTTTGTTTTTTTTTCGTGGGGTTTTGTAGATAACCGTATATACTTTGTGGCCGTCAAGTAGAAAGTTTTCTACTGTCTTTAGCGATTACAAAATCTCTTCACTACCTTAAACAACTGACAGTTGTCAGTGTGATTTTGACATTTGGGATAGAAAACTTTCTTCTGAAATAGTCTACATTTAAAAGGACCTAGACAAAGATCGTTGGAAACGAAAGACAAAACGACAGGTTGTAGAAAGATTTCTAGGCGGTATGTCAAAAATGAAGAAAAGAAATGTCACTTTGTATAGAAAGCAATGTGTCTACTCTTCGTAGAGATAGAAGTGTTCATGCTACGCGTGCAGTTGTCTAAGGTAGTGAAGAGATTTTGTAATCGCTAAAGACAGTAGAAATCTTTCTACTCGACGGCCACAAAGTATATACCTACAGTTATCTACAAAATCACATTAAAAAAAAAAAAAACAAAATTACACTGTCAAAGATCCACGAATGACAGCCGGGACCAATGGCTTAACGTGCTTTCCGAGGCACGGAGGGGTCTCGGTATGTAAAGATGGTCACCCATCCACGGACCAACCGCGGCAAGCGTAGCTTAACCTGATCGATCAACCTTTGCGGCTTTTATTATTTTGCCACGGACCCCTCCATATAATGTGATTTAATATCAGTAAAATTTAAAAATCAAAAAGAAAAAAAATCCTATGACAAAACAAAGAATTCTGAGGCGAATTAAGTAAAAGAGTGAATTTCGTAAAAAGTGCAGTTAGTTGACTCTTTCTACTTTGCTGCCGTCGTACTGTCTACACGAAATGTCATCTTTGTCTACTCTTCCGTCGACAAACCTGTGCTCATGCTACGCGTGCAGGGTGTAAAGTTCACTCTTACTCTATAGAAAAGGGAGGATCCTCCGACCAGAGGGGTGTTGTGTCTGGCGGGCAACTGCTTAATGATTCATGTCGGGCCGTTGTATCATGTTAGTTGCGCGGTAAACTCTGCTTGCGACGTGCAGGATTTTGCGTGACGTCAGTATGACGCGTTATTCGCATGTGGCGTTGTAGATACCGCTACACTTTTTACAAATATAAGGTAGGTAGACTGAGACATCAAAGCACTCAATGACTAAATAGCCTTTCTAATGTATTGTCAGCATTTCTAAGGGACTGGTCAGTTATTAATGCATATACACTAAACAAATTAAGGTATCGATCCGTTTGCAGACTGTGCTGTAAGCATTAACTAAGTTATCATCGTCATCGTTTTAGCCAAAAGACGTCCACTGCTGGACACAGGCCTCCCCCAAGCACCGCTACTTCGACCGGTTCTGTACTTCCCGCATCCAGCGGATTCCTGCGGCATAATAATATACCACGTTACCATTTAAAGAAAATACCGCGATTTCGAATATTATACCTAACGACACAAGGCCATAATCAGTCAATTCCAGGTCCATTGCAGCAGCCTGAGAATCCAAACCACGTATTGAAAAAGATCAACGAAACGATTATTATTCTAACAAAATATTAACAGAACCGTAATCCACACTTCCCAACTAATTGAAATACACCGACGGTCCACCGAACACGTTGTGCTTGAGCACGATGCAAACGATTCCTGCCTCGCCTAACGGCTGCCTGCAAAAGAGCCCGGAGTTGCGTTGAAGTGAAGAAACGTCAACCCGCGACGTTTCTTGACACTCTCAAAACGTCGAAGCGCCGTCATACCTATATCTCTACCGGTGAAGTATCTCAAAAACTTCGATAGTTCATGGCATATCGTCGTTGTCAAACCAAAATCTGCTATGTGCCGTTTTTTGAGGTTTCGAGATTTTGACCACAGCTTATAGGTCACAGCCTTATTTCTCATATAAAAGAAATGCTATGTGCTTATGACCACTAGTTGTGGAACTATGGCCTCAGAATAAAATGGGCTATGTGCAGCAGCTAAAACTTTGTCAAAACTTCTTTTGTCAATATCTCAAAAGTATACTTTTTGCACATAGCAGGTTTTGGTTTGACAACGACGATATTACACATGTTGTGTCAGAGAATGTATCGGGGGCGTAGCTCAGATGGTAGAGCGCTCGCTTAGCATGCGAGAGATACCGGGATCGATACCCGGCGCCTCCAAAAAACTTTTTTTATTTGTGGAAGATGGGCTAACTTAATAGGTAGCTCAAAATGCGAAAAATAATACTGCTTTCCTTTGTTCATCAATTATAGAATAGCAGATTGTTTTCAATTTAGAGATGGTTCCGATACAAGAATATATTCAAATATACAGTGTTTTAAATTTGAATCGGCTATAAAAAAAACTACTGATTATTTTTTCAAATTTCTGGTTTTATTGGAAAGGTTGAACTTTGTCATTTAAGAATGGAACACAATATCATTGATATTACTACCACGACTGGCTCGGCAGTACCCCATCCTATAGCTGTAAGTTTCCTGATTAAAATAAAATGAAACATTCATATTTTAGCGTTGACCCACCAAGGTTGCCTCTCCGCTAGCTTATAATCATCACGGTTCGTCTCAAAGAAAAATCATACCTACACCATAGACAATAAAGCAGTAACTATCATGTCATCTTTACAGGTGGACAAATACGGCACTCAACAACCCATAGCCCTGCTGAAGCTGCTGTTTGAGAGGAAGGGTTTCTATGACCGCGGCAAAGACCTGACCTGGAAGAACATCAAGGATGTTGGCTTCTTAGCGTCTATGGGCAAGGCCGGTGGTGGGAGAAATGATGTGAGTTGCAATTTAATTTTATTGGTTTATATGAGAGTGGCGAAAGGAAAGGGCATCACTTTTCCTTTTCGTCCAGTAGTGGGACATTACGGACTAAATAACAGCCACACGGGTCGATCTATCAGGTTAAGCTACGTTACGCCTTGGATGGCTGGCTGACCATCTTTACATAACAAGACACTTGCCTCCGTACCTCGGAAAGCACGTGAAGCCGTTGGTCCCGGCTGTCCTTAACAGTGGTTACGGGCCGTCAGAAGGCTGAAAGTCTGACAACCAATCTTACCAAGGGGTCGTTTCAGCCGATAGACGTCCACTGCTGGACATAGGCCTCCCCCAATTTTGGGAGAGTTTGCCATAATCGCCACGCTTGGCAGGCGGGTTGGCGATCGCAGTATGGTATGATGGTGGAATACATAGAGAACGCTGCTGCCCAGTCTCCGGTACGATCCTTAGTCGCCTTTTACGACACCCACGGGAAGTAAGGGGTGGTGCAATTCTTTAAGTCCGGCACCACACAGACAAGGTTATCGTATTACAATCGCTCCATGTAAAATACTGGCACTCAGCTGCATCCGATTAGACAGGAAACTGACCTCGACATAGTTGGGAACAGGCTACGCAGATGGTGAGATAGATAGATATGAGACTAGTGGATGTCTCAGTTCCTGTTGCATTGTCTAAGACATCAATTAATTGGCTGAATGGTAAGGAGCCGTCAAGAGATGACAAGGAGCCTACCTAATCTGCGTTCGCGATTTATTTGCCAAAAATGAAAACATATGAGTTTACGGAAAAATAACTTTAATTCTTACACAATAAAGTTCAGTTCACGCTACAACTTCAAACATTTTTATAACTTTTTCAATAGTGCTAGTCAATCTGAAATCAACTTAATTACCATAAAAATAAAGTTGATATTTTTTTAACTTGAAATAACATCAATTGGAAACATCGATTTAAATAGACTTTTTTTTAATACTTGTTACTGAGATAGGTAGTTCATAATTTGCTTTTATCTGATTAATTTACCGATGTAAGTCAAAATTAATATTGTTTTTTTGTTGATGGAAAAAGCGTGTCATGAATATGCGGTACATTCAATATTAGCGTGATGATAAGCTATGTCCTATAAAATATCTCCCATCTCTGTTCCTCACCAGGTGGACCCCCGCTTCATCTCAATGTTCTCAGTGTACAACCTGGAGTTCCCATCGGAGGCCACGCTACGCCACATCTACGTGTCAATCCTGAAGGGGCACTTCGACATCTTCCCCGAAGAGATAAAGCAAATCGTCGATAAGATTGTGCAAATGACCCTGGCTCTATACAAGGTAGGACAACTCCATAATGGGTAATAATACGGGCTGGTTTCCCAACGCTACGTCAAAGCGCGTTTTTTCTGTGCGAGTGGGAAAATCTATAGGTATGAGGAACAGGGTGTAAAGTTCACTTATACTCTATAGAAAAGGGAGGATCCTCCTACCAGACGGGAGTTGTGTCTGGCGGGCAACTGCCCGATGACTCATGTCGGGCCGTTGTATCTATGCTAGTTGCGCGGTAGACTCTGCTGCAGTTGTAAAACTGTAAATGGTGCATGTTGTGT
The DNA here is from genome assembly GCA_916614155.1 of Mesoligia furuncula. NCBI lineage: Eukaryota > Metazoa > Arthropoda > Insecta > Lepidoptera > Noctuidae > Mesoligia > Mesoligia furuncula. Next base: position 19,425,945 of record OU744809.1, on the reverse strand, counting down.
TAGCCTATAAGTAATTGTTGCACTTACAAATGTATTATTTAGAAAAATATTTGTAATGTATTGTGTAAACAATTGTTGGCTAAACTAAATAAGTAAATACCTAGCCAATTCTGAACATACAGTGCCAAGTATTTGTGTGTGCTAGTGGTTAAAAAAATATCAAAAAGATAAATTAATAATTCTGGAGGCGCCGGGTATCGATCCCGGTACCTCTCGCATGCTAAGCGAGCGCTCTACCATCTGAGCTACGCCCCCGTATATGTTGTATCTATAATATGCTATATAATACAGAACGTGGCCGTTTGACCATTATTAAAAATTGGGCACAATGTCATGCACGTCGACAATTTCATTATTTGAACCTGTTTTCACTTTATTAACCCATGCTGCTGAATAGAGGTTCAAGGGCTAATGTAATTAAGAAGATTAACTCGTTTACCTAATTTTTCTGTGGGTTCTAAATACCGCTTCAGGGCTGATTTTACCAAAGTCAGTTATATTTTATCCGTGGAATAAAATCGACTTGTGACAGTTATAGTATTAAAAAACTGTCAAAAATTCAAATATTTTTCTGAGTATAAGACTTATTCTATAAAATAAAAGTTTTGTGGAATTCAGCCTCAGAAGTTAATAATTTTAATCTTCTAACGATGCTTAATGCTCATCTGATATCAACACCGGAGTGTGACTTGTTTTCCAGGAGATGGATAGGTAGATGTGTGTCGTGAATGTAAGGTTCTGTGAGATGATGAATGAAAGAGAGAAAAGTAATAAGTTGTACTTTTCTATTGATTGCGTTTTTATCGTTAGATTGTTTCTTATTTGTCAATTTTGTTTAATTTCTCGTGTTCTTTGTTCTATGTTTTGTTAAAATGTTATTGTACAACGCTTTAGATTGATTTAATCTTGTTATATACGTATATATATGTCTGTAATTTATATGGTGTACATAATAAAGAGTATTCTATTCTATTCTATATGTAAAGTAACTATTATAATGAGAAAAGATTTTATTTTTTTATGTTTGTTTGTTACGCGTTCACGCTAAAACGTTCACGTTAACGGATTTAGATAAAATTTGGCACTTGGGTAGACCATGACCTGAATTTATTAGGACATAGAATCCATACTAATATATTCGAAAGTAACTCTGTCTGTCTGTCTGTATTTTACCTTTTCACGTCTAAACCACTGTACGGATTTCGATAAAATTTAGCAGAGGAATAGATTGCATCCCGGGAAGGACATAGGATAGTGTTTATCCCGATATTCCCACGGGATCGACACTTATGCGGGTTAAACCGCTGGGCGCTGCTAGTACTTTATATTCCGATATTCTCGAGGTTCGCAATAGGTGAAACTGAGGGCACAGCTAGTCTTAAATAAATACATATAATACTATTATACTTTATATATATATTGACATTGATGAATTTTATTTAGACAATGACATGAATATTTACTTTGTAAAGTTTTTTTTTTTATTTTTCATTTAATTATTGTGAATGTGAGGACTATGTGGGTCATTTTTTTCTTTTTTCCTTCTTAGTTTTAATCATGATCTGGCAGTTTGAGTAATTTACGCGGCCTACCCAAATGTCCTTTCTTTGGTATTGTTCGTCGAATCGTTGAGCTCCTCAATTTCTGAATTGAGCTGCACGATTTTTGACAAATGCGTGCACTGATTGGACAGGCCCGCTCAACCTGTGTGGTTCTTTCCTCAAAAGACCATTTCAGACACCAATCTGCATGGTCTTCACACGATCTGACTAAGATTTTGTCTGGACTTTAAAAGAGACTGTGACCTCTGAGTTTGTTTCGGCCTTTCTTCTCAGAGTAGTCAGATAGGAAACGCCGACCACATCTAGTTTAAAAAATATGATGACGTGTAAAAGTGTTTGTAAAAACCTACTTACTGAAAATAACTCATTTATCATTTATTTCCATTCTGGTCGGATGAAGATATTTTAAAGACTATTTAGTTGTCTGGACTTTGATGCACACTTTGATACACTTTAGTTACCCAACTAGGTTGTGGAAGTAAGATAGGCAGTTGCCCCATGTAATAATGGTATTCAACTGCATCCAGTTAGGACTGGAAGCTGATCCTAAAATATTTGGAAAAGCCCTAGGCAGATAATAATGATGTCAGTTGATGCAGAAAATCAAGCGTTTTGACATTACTTTCAGAGATCATCGTGCAACCCATTCTTAAGCTATTTTATTTATCATTCACAGATAATAATAGTAGACCTACCACCAACGCCAGCGAAGTTCCACTACATCTTCAACCTTCGCGACCTCTCCCGTATAGCGGCCGGCATGTGTCTCACTCACCCGAACTACTTCAGTGAGAAGCGCTGCGTCGTGCGCTGTTGGCGCAACGAGTTCACGAGAGTCATATGCGACAGACTGATTAGTGTACAAGTAAGTGAAGTCAGAGCTCTCTCTCTCTCCCGTATAGCGGCCGGCATGTGTCTCACTCCCCCGAAGTACTTCCCTTTTTCGCAACTGAATCGTGATGACGTTAATCGTGATACTTAGTACGGCTTCTGTTTTTCGTTAACAGGATAACGCGCTGATGCGCAACCATATTCACGAGCAAGTGATGATATTCTTCCCTGAAGAGGAACCTGTCGTTCTTGAGGAGATCGTGGTGCCCGAGGAAGAAGCTAAAGTTGAAGAAGAAGAAGTAGACGGTATAACCCGCGCCATGAATGAAACCAATTTAAAATGGTGGCCAAATAAAGAAGCTTATCATGTCCTTTTACTCACACAGTATAATGTTGGAGAGAGGGCATGATTACCACCGCCAATTTCAATTCGTTTATTAAAGGGGCATCCCCTTTATTAAACGAATTGAAAATGGTAGCCACTAGTACACTAGTTCCACTATCGGTCAAGAGATCGCGCTGACCTAAAACTGCAATATTCTACACCGCAGTGCACCGTATTAAAATTCTCTAACGAATATAGGCCTTGCCGATGAAAATTTAAAAACATGATGGTACGGAACCCTCGGTGCGCAAGTCCGACTTGCTCTTGCCCGGTTTTTTTATAATTGAAAATAAGAAGTCAAACACGACGTTTCAATGTGCACAGAACCCTTTATGCGCGATTTTGACAGGCATTTTTCCGGTTTTTTTCTTCTTGGACCTCTGTTATTATGAAACTAAAACATGTTGCTGAAACATTACATTACATGACAACAACGTTAACGGTAGTCAGAAGCCAAAAGCCTGCAACCAGTCTTACCACGGGGTATGTTGTCTCTCCACATTAAATACTGGTATTGAGCTGCATCTGGTTAAACTGTAAGCCGACCTCAACATAGTTGGGAAAAGGCTAGGTAGATAATTACATACACTTGTCCCACAGAATTCGGCTTGATCGAAGAGAAGGAGCCCTTGGAAGCGGTACCTGATGTTGTTACTGAGGAAGTTGAAGAAGAGGAGGAAACAGAACCCGAACAAGAGCTCACGGTAAGTACTTGTGCAGTCGTAGTCAAAATATTTATGTTCGTCACTTTAAGGACTTTATTTGTCTGCTCATTGGACGATGAAACTTTCGATTCAACATTATACAGAGTTATTGGTAAAACATTAACAACCTCTTAAGAGGTCATTGTACTCATCATTATGAACAAGTTTTACTATGGGACCAAAGCTGAAATCGCTAAAAAAATCAGCTGTTGCCTACATTTATGTTCGTACAACTCGTCAAAATGTAGGGAACAGCTGATTTTTTTTTCGCGATTTCAGGTTTGGTCCCATAGTAGAAGTTGTTCATAATGATAAGTACAATGACCTCTTAAGAGGCTGTTAATGTCTTACCAATAACCCTGTATACAGACATTCAATACTTGTCTATTAGTCGTCACCTAGGTGTCACTCCCTTTCTAGCCATATTATCTTTCACACAGTCCATCCATCGTTTGATCTTCCCGTACACGTATAGGCATCCACGTTCATACACAAAACCATATAAAGGATGAAGTTCAATAGGTGCGACAAATTAAAATACCTAATTCAACGTGTTATAAAATAAAATTAGAGCAAGGGATGCACAACGTGCCCGTAGGTGAGCGATTTGACTACGTCGTCGCGCGCCCTTTTTTTACCTACTTCAAAAAAAAGGTTATCATTTCGACAAGTATGTATGTAATATTATTGGAACTGCATTATATTCACATATGAATAGGGCTAGGCTATTAGGGCTTCCAAACAAATATACAAAATGTTGTAGATGTATGTATGTATGTTTGTCCACGCATTTCTCCGCAACTTTAGGGAACAGTGCCAGTTTCATCAAAATCGATTAAGTAATTTTCGAGATATGGATTAATACGTGTAAATGTGACGGCCTGGCTTATTGATACGAGCTACGGGTGTAGTGTCAAAACCTTAGGCAAATTCTAGTGCAATATTTACAACAAAACTATTACCTACTTAAGTATTACAAACTAATATTCCAGTTTTTACTTAAAACTAAAAATTACGAAATAAATAAGTATTTACAAAATAAAACTCAATCGACTTCAAAACGAAATTAACTCAAAATTATGAAATAACTTTAATTTCGTAAGTCGGTGCCAAAAAACTAAAACTAAAATACAGATCCCAAGGCTCCGACTTCCGAAATTAAAGTTATTTCATAATTTCGAGTTAATTTCTTTTTGAAGTCGTTTTAAATTTTTTTCGTAAGAACGGTCAAGATTAGGTAAATACCGCTAGTTCAACGCGTTGCGAACTTGTTTCGTCTTATGAACTCAGCGATGAATGAATTGCTTATCGGGCGCGCGCTAAAATTGATACTATCATTTTCTTACTCTTAGTTTTGAAAAAAAAAACTGGAATGACGATAATTCGTGTCTACTTCAAGGCAATAACTTAGTGTGCACTACCTAAGGCGATAATTACACGATTTTTTTCAAGAATTTTGATTTGGGAAATGACAATTTAGGATGATTATGTAAAAGTTACTGCACCTCCTATTTCGATTTGTGGCAAGTTTTCAATTTCATTCTGTATACAAAGTATATGTAATATGTATAAATGAAACATAATAATAATATTAGATTTAGACTGATAAGCTAAGTTTTTCAAAGCTTCCTATTTTCTACTATTTTGATGTGCCCGACAGGGTTCATATACAAGGTGTAACGGAAAGGGGGTATCAACCCTGAAGGAGGTGAATGTGCTCATGAAACTGAACAACTTTCCCCAAAGAACATAGGTCGAAATATGAAAAAAAATTTTGGACCTCCCATAGTAATAATAAATCATTGATTTGCTATTACTATGGGAGGTCCAAAAATTTTTTTCATATTTCTATCACCTGGGACATTCCAGTAAGTGGGTCATGCTCTGGACTCACTCACATTTTATGTCGGACGGGTCTATAATCCCCCAATTCGCCAACTTCACTTTGTCAATAAATTAACACAGTTTTGCCCATAAATAATTAATTAATTGAATGCAGATGGAGGATTACGTGTTCCGTGACCCGCTATTGTTTGGTGATTACCGCAATGCACTGGACGAGGAGGAGATCAGATACTATGAGGATCTACTCGACTATGAAGCCGTCTACTTCCTGTTCCAAGAGGTACTATTAAATTGTACTTATTATACACTACCCCCCATATTTATTAACGTTCCATAATGTTAAGAGTCGTTTAAACGTCAGAAAATGTGTAGTTAAACAGACATTAGTCTTTTTTTTTCGGTTCGGAAATCATCAAATGACTCCTCCCGCTCATGGCAGAGCGGAAGGGAGTGTCAGACTCTTACCGACTAAAACCCACCCACGTTCCTTCCTTAGCCCTTTATGTTCCGGGCCAGCGGTAACCCTTTCGGACAATCCCGCTGGCCCGGCAGGCTTCGGCCCTAAGGGGGGGGCCACTTCCTCGATGCTGACATCTCTTTGAGGCGCGCGTGGAACACGTACGCGCCGTCCGGCTTGGGCCGGGGGGTCTACTCCCTAAGTCCGTTAACGAAGTAACGAGCCCGTCCGACAGTAGTCCGATACGTCGGAATGAACCCTACTCCCTAACGATTTCGGATTCATCAGTTTCAAACGGAATCATAGACAATATTCGTGAATGAACGATGCATGGCGATAGAGTTGCCCTATTTTACCGGTCGATTACCGGTTTACTTATTTTGAAGTTTTCTAGCTTATTAAACAAAAATTAATACTTTTGTCGTTAGAAAATTACCACATTTAAAAAAATATCCTTTTTATTATGTCTTTAAACACATAATTGAATTATTTTTGCAATTTTTATCCGGAAACCGGCATCATCCTGTTGATACCTTTGCCTGTTTACTTTTTGAAGGACATTTTCCACAGACTACTTTTGACATTTTCAAATGAAATGTCAAATTGTCAGCCGGGAAGTTTTAAAATTTCCAATATTTTATTAAGCTTACTAGTTAATTTTGTTTATATGGCCCCAACCGCTGCAGCAACACACGGGCAAATTGAGGCCCTTCTCGATTTTATGGGTGACAACCATGAATTGGCTCGCGGGTTATTGAGGGATGCCGACGGTAGAGTTCGCTCAAAATGGCTGTGGGAAAATCTGTGCAACTCCCATAACTCAATGGGAAGTTGTACTAAGTCCGCCGAGCAGTGGCAAAGGGTGAGTTTTAGGGTCCGTGGCTTAGGCCCCCAGTGGTCGACGCACCTGTGGCCGACGCCCCCGATTCGATTTGTGCCTGACAGTACATTTGATCAAAAATTACTTTGAATTAAATTAATCGTATCGGGGGCGTCGGCCACAGGTGCGTCGACCACTGGGGGCCTAAGCCACGGACCCGAGTTTTATACATTACTCGTCAATATTAATATGATTTTAAGGTCTTGTCATCAGTAAAGTGAATACAATGATAATAATCAGTCATCCTCCAAATACTTATCTGTAGGAGTACTTACGAGTATAGTGGTTTTTATATAGCTTCATAAAATTAACCAATTTATATTAAAATTTTAGGTGTTGTCTGACAAAAAACGCCTTGCCAAAAAGGCTGCTGGAGCTGCCAGAAGGTCAGCAAGTGCTACAGGTGGAGGCCCATCGGTAGCACAGCACAACCCTCTCCAAAGTGGAATTAAAGATACTATCGATAATGGGAGAGGGTTTTAGAGAGCCGGAAACTGGAGCAAGAGTGCCAGCTTTTCAATTGGTAAGAATTACATTTATAATTTATGATAGTAAGTTTGTTCAATGGTAAAAAAAACTAAAAGGAATAAGTATTGTATTTATAATTATGAATCCTTCCCGTGACTTTTTTTTAATTAAATAATAATAAATTACAGATAACTACACAATTATATATGTTTTGATGTATCCGTCAATGATATTCAGTTTTTGTTGTACAGCTTCCACCTGTAAGAGATCCAGAGCCAGTAGCTACTTCACCCACTCATGCTCCTACACGTGCCGACCCACTCTCCCAGGAGCAACTCTCTACATCCACTGAGGAAAACCTAAGATGTACCAACTCTTGATGGTGCATAATGAAAATAAATGAAATAAACGATTAAAGTTAATTAATTGTTTTATTCCAAAAAAAAACCAATATTGGCAAAACTTAGCATGTACTAAACTCTAGTGGTAAAATCCCGAAACATTGTCTCTTTTTACCCGGCTGCGCGGCGCAAAGGAGGGTAATATGTTTGTCAGTCTATATTTATGTACTTATGTATGTATGTCTTCAAAAGAGGAATTAAATCCACACATAAGTCCTCGAATTATTCGCGAGCGAGCCTATGGTTCCCTATGAACTCAACGTCGTTAATACTCGCCAACCTAAAGTTTTGGCGTAAATTATATCGACGTTGCCTCCTTTCTTCCTGTAAAGCTTCTTCAATAATTAAAAAAGCAGCCATAGTTTGAATTCTTAACTTTCGTCGACAGCACGAGAACAATTTTGATGTCGTATCAACTGACATAACTATCCGTCGAAACCAATGTCAAGTTCAACTGTTCGGACGGGCAAAAACACATCGGGAGTAGGGACAATTGTCAAATCGCGTTGAAATTCATTTTTCGTTCGGACCCCGAGCGAATCATCCGTCCGTTGGTCATAGGGGGTAGGAAACGCCCGTAACGAAGGCCGAAGCGACGGACTTCGTGCTTAGGGAGTAGACCCCCTGGTCCTGATCGGACGGTGAGCTACCCATTATTCTCCGTCCACAGGCCCGCGCCTACGGTGGCCGGGAGTCGTCCCGTGGCTAGCAGACATTAGTCTTATCTGACCTTTAAGCAACATTTATAAATAAGTGGGAGAGTGGATTTAGACAAAAATTTAAATGTCCACAAAGACAATTATTATATTATAATAATATCACCTTCAATGAGACACCATTGCCTACTCGAAAAATCGAGTAAAAAAATCAGTTGTTCCACACATTCATAAAACTCGACAAAATTTACAGCAGTTTTTTTTCACAATTTCAGGATTGGTCCCACAGTGAAAGTGGTTCATAATGTTGAGTTCTTCAGGTTTTCAGTTTTTACTGGCTCCTGCGACACAGTTGTAACAAGCGCAGGCGTCAGTGAATTCCATTATTTTTGTACATCTTTGTACTAATGTTATTATTATTTTGGTGGTCATGTTTCTTAGCTCTTTGGCTAATTTAAGCTACCTTCATTAACGGGTCCGAGCCAATTCAAAATAATTATTATTACTAAGTAGTAATAATTATTTGTTTTAAATGAAATGAAGGAAGTCCTTCATTTCATTTAAAACACATATAAATTATATTTTTATAAACCTCTCAGATCCTAGACGAGTACAACGAACGCGTCGGTAAGATGTCAGTTGTCCTGTTCGAGGACTGCCTGGAGCACCTGACGCGCATGCAGCGCATCCTGCGCATGGACCGTGGGAACGCGCTTATCATTGGCGTGGGTGGCTCCGGCAAGAAGTCGATCTGCAAGCTCGCGGCCTTCGCAGCAGGTATGGCCACCTTACGAAAACGTTGATCACTTGGACTTTGTCACATTAAACTCGTTACTTGCGATTTAGTCACCTGCATCTGTCAAAGGGATGATTCTATACATCATTCTGAACAGCTTACAATAGTCTGTTTACAATTGAATAGGAGTTTGTTGATGGAACGAAGTTTTTTATCAGAGCTTACGGCAGGAGTAAACTGGGAGAAATTGTCACGTAACGAAAAAGCGTTGTGCCCCCTCCATGTGACGTTTTATTATATATAATAGAAATAGTAAGATAGAGAAAGATAGTTTACATGGTTTTCGAGTGTAAATTAAATAAAATCGTCCTCCTTGGTCGTTCACACACACAAACACTCTTGAAAAAAATGCAGTCATCAACCACGACCACCCCGGTCGTGGTTGATGACTGCATTTGTTTTGGCCAAAGCAGCCCTTGCGATGCTCCTCCACTTATTCCGGTCTTCAGCGTCTCGGAAATTCTGAACTATGAAGGTTTGTTTTGACGCTTTGATAAGGTCTGTCCAACGCGTAGGTGACCGACCGCGTGACCGCTTGCCCTCCACTTGTCCTTGGACAACAAGTCGTTCCGTGGAGTGTTCGAACCACGTGGCCGAAATATTTGATAATTGATGTTTGCACAGTCGACGATAATCTCTGCTTGACTTTTAGCTCCTCCAGGTTCGAAACATTGGTCCTAAACGCTGTCCAGGGAATCCGCAGCAGTCGCCGCCAGCACCGCATCTCAGTGCATCGATTTTGCGTTGGTCTTTGAGGCGAACCGTCCACGTTTCTGCGCTGTATAAGAAAAACGGGAAGACTGGGCTTCTCATTAGGCGGACTTTTGTGGCTTTGGTGATATTACGGTTGCACCAGACTCTTTTAAGATTGTCAACGGCAGATCGTGTGATAGCACATCTCCTTCCAATCTCGCCTTCACATCCTCCAGTGTTTGTGATAGTGGAACCGAGGTACACATAAGATTGGACAACCTCACAGTTGCCAACCATAGAGATGTCAGGATAGTTTAGTTCAGCTCGGTCCACGATCATCATCTTGGTCTTGTCTCTGTTGAGCGTTAGTCCGAAGGAGAGGCTTGTTGTCTCTAGACGGGTCAGCAAGTGTTCCATGTTTTCTCTTATTATTGTGAGAAGAGTCATGTCGTCTGCATATCTTAAGTTAGATATCTTCCGACCTCCCACTGAAATGCTTTTGCCCCATTGATCCAGAGCGATTCTCATAATACATTCCGTGTAGATGTTGAACAGGAGTAGAGAGAGTATGCACCCCTGTCGGACACCAGCGTATGTATGAAAGCTTTTCGAGTCTACGTCGTCTATCCGAACAGTCGCAGTTCCGTCCTCGTAAAGTCGGCGTATGAGACGAACTAGGTGGATAGGTACTCCCATTTGAATGTGTTAGTCCTATAACCTATGCCATCTCACGGTATCGAAGGCTTTGCGAAAGTCAACAAAGCAGATGTAGAGTGGGATGTTAAACTATCTACACTTTTCAATTGTTTGTCGAAGAATGAGAATCTGCTCTCTTGTTCCTCGACCCTTAATGAATCCCGCCTGCTCAATAGCTATTTCGGCATTCAGAGAAGCTCGTAGTCTGGTATTGATGATATGAAGGAGTACTTTGCTGGCGTGTGTAGTTAAAGATATAAGTTTGTAGTTGCCACATTTCTTCGTTGATCCCTTTTTGTGCAGTGGTATGAACACGGAGTGTGCCCAGTCTCGAGGCCATTTCTGTCTCCCAGACGCGGTTGCAAATTAAATGCATTATATCAACTCCATAGCTTTAAAGACCTCTATTGGAATGGTATCAACACCTACAGCCTTATTACTCTTCAGGTGCTCAAGTGTGGCTCGAACTTCACTTTTCAGGATTGGTGGTTCCATAGCATCCTGTGACAGTATACCTACTAATGTTACACGGTGGTGTTGTGCTGCTATCGCTGAAAATATGTGCGCATTAAAAAAAAATTGTAAGGTCTAAATAAAAATCCAAGATGACGCCTGCGTATATTTTCTCATTTTTCGACATGTTCTTATTTTCGCCACCGCCATCTTGGAATTTCGTTTTGAACTTCGTTCCTGCCGGGATGAAAAAAAGGGTTTGGTTGGGCCAAACACGTTTTTTTTTACGATTCGGATAAGAGTTTCACAGCGAAAGTTCAAATGACGGGTAGAATCACCCCCTTGACGGATGCAGGTGACTAAATCACCAACCTGTCATCATCTGCCTAGCCTTTTCCCAACTATGTTGGGGTCGGATTCCAGTCTAACCGGATGCAGCTGAATACCAGTATTTTACATGGAGCGACTGCCTATCTGACCTCCACAACCCAGTTACTGGGTAATATGATACCCCTGGTAAGACTGATTGTCAGACTTTCGGGCTTCTGACTACCCGTAACGACTGTCAAAGATCCACGAATGACAGCCGGGACCAACGGCTTAACGTGCTTTCCGAGGCACGGAGGGGTCACGGTATGTAAAGATGGTCACCCATCCACAGACCAACCGCGGCAAGCGTAGCTTAACCTGATCGATCGACCTGTGCGGCTGCATATTATTTAGCCACGGGCCCCTCACCTCAAATCACCAACCTGTATAAATATTAAAATACATATATCAACTAGGAAAATACTGTGCTATCATGCAGATTGTGGAGTGTTCGAGATTGTGATAATGCGTAACTACAACGAGAACTCGCTCAAAGACGACATGAAGAGGCTGTACAACTTGCTGGGCGTCGAAAATAAGAAGACTGTGTTCTTGTTCACCGCCGCACAGGTAATGTTTGTACATAATAAACGAATAATAACAACTAACTAACTAATACATACATAAACTCACAGATATCACGGAAAGCCACCTACTATGATTTTAATACTCCTTTTGCCTCGTTTACGTTCACATATCTGCTCATACACGCAACTACACAACTAACAACACTATGCACCTGACCTTTCTGAAGAAAATCACCAATAAGGTCACTGTATGTCCTCCTAAGAACATAACCTATAAGGTCACTGTATGTCCTCCTAAGAACATCAACAATAAGGTCACTGTATGTCCTCCTAAGAACATAACCCATAAGGTCACTGTATGTCCTCCTAAGAACATCAACAATAAGGTCACTGTATGTCCTCCTAAGAACATCACCAATAAGATCACTGCATGTCTTCCTAAGATCATCAACAATAAGGTCACTGTATGTCCTCCTAAGAACATCAACAATAAGGTTACTGTATGTCCTCCTAAGAACATCAACAATAAGGGCACTGTATGTCCTCCTAAGAACATCAACAATAAGGTCACTGTATGTCCTCCTAAGAACATCACCAATAAGGTCACTGTATGTCCTCCTAAGAACATCACCAATAAGGTCACTGTATGTCCTCCTAAGAACATCAACAATAAGGGCACTGTATGTCCTCCTAAGAACATCAACAATAAGGTCACTGTATGTCCTCCTAAGAACATCACCAATAAGGTCACTGTATGTCCTCCTAAGAACATCAACAATAAGGTCACTGTATGTCCTCCTAAGAACATCAACAATAAGGTCACTGTATGTCCTCCTAAGAACATCAACAATAAGGTCATTGTATATCCTCCTAAGAACATAACCAATAAGGTCACTGTATGTCCTCCTAAGAACATCAACAATAAGGTCACTGTATGTCCTCCTAAGAACTTCAACAATAAGGTCACTGTATGTCCTCCTAAGAACATCACCAATAAGGTTACTGTATGTCCTCCTAAGGCGTCCCGGCGTGTCCACTCACATCTGCCTTGTGAAATTCCTCTATAATTATAATTCCCGTATTTCTGTAAAATTCCCCTTGGATGCACTAAAACACGGATGGGGAAACTACGGCCCGCGGGCCAACTCCGGCCCACGAAGCGTTAAAATCCGGCCCGCGACCATCAAACAAAAATCAAGTGGAGTATTCGTATTGTTAGAAAGGAGAATGGGTAAGACCGTAGCCAGACACAAATGTGTCCAAACATGTCCCCACAAAGACCAGCGCTCCTCAACATTCTACTTCGCAGCTAACTTAAAAGTTTAATTTAATTGCAATTTATTTCTTAATGCAACAGTTATTTTGCAATATTGCACAATAAATTAGAGTTTCAGAAAATACATATCAATATTTTTATTTCAGTAAATAATATAGCTAAAAATGCAAGAACTTGGTCCTCCATATATTTCGCTAATAAATATTGGCACGCGAAGGAAAAAGTTTCCCCATCCCTGCACTAAAGTAATTATCTAACATGTTACCATAAGCATTCTTGACAAAAACTACCAGTAAATTGCAAGTTCACGTAGGTTGAAACTGTCACATCAATCTTAAAGCAAAAATAGTCCCTACGGTTTGAGGGGACACCTCGCAAGCGGGTCTAATAAAAAGTCACAAGTCGTAACACGTTCGGTATACCGTCTGCGGGGACTCTCCCCATAGCGGGCGTAGCGACCACAGATATTCATCGGTCGGTAAAAAGCGTGCAGAGACTCACACCCAATGAAAATGAGCACATTTAAAGCAACTGCCAAACGTGCGATGTTTGTTCTCCGTATACCGCAATCGTTCCCTTTCGTCTCATGAAAACGGTTCCCTGTACCCTGTGTAAACGGTCTATAATTTTTCAGCCGAAAGACGTCCACTGCTGAACATAGGCCTCCCCCAAAAGGGGGGGTTTGCTATAATCGCCACGCTTGGCAGGCGGGTTGGCGCTCGCAGTATGGTATGGTGGTGGAATGCATAGAGAACGCTGCTGCCCATTCTCCGGTACGACCCTTAGTCGCCTTTTACGACACCCACGGGATGTATGGGGTGGTGCTATTCTTTAAGTCCGGCACCACACACACAAGTCCGGCACCACACTGACAACGTCCGTCATGTAAACGGTCCGCCTCTCTACTTTTATGTGCTTGAAGTATTAAATAAATAAATAAGTAACCCTTACTTTTGCCGCAGTTGGGTAAAAATAGGTCGTTGACGACTTCAGTAGATAAATTGTACAAAAACTGGGAAATTCCCAGTAATTATTTTTGTACAATCTATCTTGATTATCGAATCAAGATAGATTGTACAAAAATAATTACAAAGATCCGTCACAAAGCATTCTATACATCGGTACAGAATGCTTTGTGATGGGTCTTTTTACACCTTGTATTAATAGACAAGTAAAGTTTAAGTCAGCATCTATCCCCTTAGATCATCGAGGAAGGTTTCCTCGAGTTCATCAACAACATCCTGATGATCGGCATGATCCCCGCGTTGTTCGCCGATGACGAGAAGGACGCCATCATCAATTCTGTGCGCAATGCTAGCTCCGAGGCTGGATATGGGGTTGCCAAGTTAGTGTGCAATACCGATTTGTACGGCTTTTTATAAAATAAGTAACAATTAAGTAGTAGTAATATTAGGAAAAATCGTCTATGGTTACAATATTTGTAAATACTTGAGCACCATGTTTCTATCAACATATTTGAATTTCTAATACTATGTACCTATTTTAGTATCGTAATTTTTTTCCAGGTACATCTTTTTGACATAATTATAATGAATGAATCTATACAAGATAAAGTAAAACATTTTAAAAGAGTTACTATAGAGTTTTTTGTCCATTCTTCTCCTTTCCCACCTACGCTACGGTGCAAAAACGTCGCTTATGCAATTTTTGTCAAAATTGATCTGAGTGTGAGAAAAAGTAGCTAATGTACCCCTTTACCTGGTTAGTAATTGTCATTTGTGTAGTGCGTATACTTTCCGCGAGAGGGCAGTTGTGTCGTTATTGTTTAGTCAAGAAGAACTATACATTTTATTAGGATGTCGAATTTCCAATCGAATTTTCAAACGCTTCTCCTGAAAAATTACTTCATTGCATAAGTGACGTTTTTGCACCGTAGCTACGCATACGCACCTACGCGTAGGAGCGTATGACAATACTTTTGACTAAGATGACACACAGTCATAGTACAGTCTTCTCACAAAATTTCACATATTCTGCAGTATCGTCTTCCATTCTTCTGATTTCAGGGACGCGGTATGGAACTTTTTCTGCAACAGATGTTGTGAAAATCTGCACGTAGTGCTGTCCATGTCTCCCAGCGGTGATATATTAAGGAACAGGTAATATTTAGCATTAAAAACATAATATCATAATCAGCTTATAGCTTTCCAACTGCTGTTCCTAGTAGTTTTCTGTGATTTTCGAATTGTATGTTATGATTTATTTTAATACTAGCTGCGCCCCGCTGTTTCACCCGCGTAAATGTCGATCCCGTGGGAATATCGGGGTAAAAAGTAGCCTATATCTTCATCCAGGGTGTCAGATACATCCATACAAAATTTTATCTAAATTCGTCCAGTCGTTTGAGCGTGAAGAAGTAACAAACACACACACACTCACAAACTTTCGCCTTTATAATATTAGTGTGATTTTCGCTTTGTCAAACTTACTGTAACTACCTAGATTATAAGAAAATAATGTGATCTCCTGTAATAATTGAAAGCGCACACTAGTCCATGTTCTTGTTAGCTTGCATAAAATTGTGTAGCCTCTGTTGGAGATCCAAATGAATAAATAAATTGTACTCATATTAGGTACATTCTATTGGTTCAGATGTCGGAGTTTCCCCGGGTTAGTGAACAATACCACAATAGATTGGCAGTTCCCGTGGCCGAAGCAGGCGCTATTGGCGGTAGCCAATGTCTTCCTTGCTGACGTACGTATTCTTTCAACTTGTCTTAAGAGGGTGCATTCTGAAAGTTGGCAACGTCGCAAATAACTATCAAGTATTTCGCTGTTTTGAATTTGTCAATTGCATTGTGAGCTAAGACCACCACAGCATGGGTTCTTGAAAACGTCCAACGGCGTCGCGGAAGACCCAGGCGTAAATCGCGGGACAAACTTGACGCTTATATGTATGAGGAATTGGTCCATATTGGCTCCGGATCGAGTTGAGTGAAAAAGGGAACGTTGGCCTTTGCCCTGCAGTTGGATAATACAGGCTGTTTATTATAGTCCGTAGAGAGTCCATACAGTTAAACTGGCATTATAATTAAATAAACAACACCTGCTATAAGCCTTAATATGCGCAAAATTATAATGTCCAAAAAAGAGATCATAATTCATACTTAATAGCTTTTAATTCTCAGGTGGCGAAGATCCCCGAAGAGTTCCGACCGATCATAGTGGAGCACGTGGTTCACGTGCACATGTCCATCGCGCATTACTCGCTGGAGTTCCTTCTGCGCCTGCGCAGAAACAACTACGTCACGCCCAAGCATTACATGGACTTCCTCACCAACTACCTGTCGCTGCTCAAAGAAAAGGACGCTTTTATTGTGGCACAGGTATGTATAATTTATTTCTAAAGTAATATTTAAAGAGATTGATTTGTGGTTGTTTTTGTTTGATACGCTTTCACACTAAAACGGCTGACCGGATTTAGATGAAAGTAGGCACGTGGGTACACCATGATCTGAATTAGGACATAGGATACGTTTTATCCCGATATCCCGCCCACGTAAAAGCCAATTATTTTTAAACCATTATTTTTTCACCATAATTATGTAAAAGCCAATTATTTTTAAAAGAGTAACCGTGGAGTTCCTTGTCGGCTCTTCCATAGCAAACGACCAATTGCAGCTTCTGATGTTTCATAAGTGCCCATATATAGGTTTAAGTGTTTTTTTTTATAGTATACAAGAGAAACGATAACAACAATTTCTGAACAATCATCAGCATAATATTATTATTGTCTTAGTGCGAGCGTCTAATAGGCGGGCTAGCTAAGATTGAAGAAGCGAACGTCCAGCTCGAAGACCTGAACGCGAAGCTAGCGGTGCAGAAAGTCATCGTCGCCGAACAAACCAAAGAGTGCGAGACTTTGCTCACGGAGATAACTAAAGGTTAGTTTATTTTTATTTATTTAGATTTACCAACGTTCGTATTCACTACAGAAAGCAACGGAAAATAGAAAACGAAATGTAACAAACAATTATAGGTAAATTCAGCATTTTCATAATATGTCGACTCCAGGTACAGACGCCAGCACATCAAGCTGTAGTAGCTTGATCTGTCAAATTTCTTTAATAGATTTTCAACTTTATTGCTAAAGCATAAAGTTCAAAGTTGATTAGGAAAATTTGACAGTTTCGGGTAGCTTCGTGTGCTGGCTTCTGTACGTTGGATTGTGATCAGACATACTTAGTGACATACGTAGTGTCAGATGTACATTCGTGCGAGCAGAATTGGGATACGGGTAAACGAGACAAATAGCTCCTTTTATCACCTACTAGGTGAACAATCTTAAAATAGAGCAGTTAAATTATTTGTATTAAACAAAACAGTGAACAGTGAGGCGGGATCGTGGCAGACCACGTAGGAGATGGCGGGAAGACCTGGATAGGTTCCACCAAGACTGGAAGAAGGATGCGCGGGCTGAAAAAAAAAACAAAGAGAGATACAGCCGTCTCATTTCTTGATAATAATAAAAAATAGAGAAATGAAAAAAATATTAGGTACTTTATTTGTTATATTTAATCGTCGTCGTTTCAGCCGATAGGCGTCCACTGCTGGACATAGGCCTCCCCCAATTTGGGGGGGGGGGGGGGGGGGGTTTGCCATAATCGCCACGCTTGGCAGGCGGGTTGGCGATCGCAGTATGGTATGATGGTGGAATAAATAGAGAACGCTGCTGCCCATTCTCCGGTAAGACCCTTAGTCGCCTTTTACGACACCCACGGGAAGTAAGGGGTGGTGCTATTCTCTAAGTCCGGCCACCACACAGATCATATATATGTAGTAAGTAGTGACCATATATGTATAGTAGTTATATTTAATAGTAAGTTTTATTTTCTTCATAAAGAAAAACAGCACTCGTGAATTGCGCAACACACTTTCAAACACAACCCGAGGTTATTATTAATCCATTGCTTTATAAGTTAAAAAAAAGTGAAATGCATTGCCATCAATTGTCATTTTATGTCTGTTACGCAACTACCCCGTTGTACTATTTGTTTCTCTAATAAACGTATTTTCTTTCTTTCTTTCTCAACTTAACTCGTATCGGCAATTCAGCATAAAGTATACCATCTAACAGTGTGGTAATTTGCGATAATTACTATAAATATGCGATGACAAACACTTTGCTGGGACACTAAACGCCCCCAGACGTAATAACAATAAAACTTATATTGTGTCTCGTTCAGTGTCCTTGTGATCCCTTTTAAAGTTTCGTCCTGATTCACCTCTGCATCCCTTTGACGCACCCTTTCACCCTGTTTGACAGTAGTACGACCCTATGAGATATTTTCCGACATCCACGCAGGCGAAACCGAAGTGCTTGTGGCTAAATATTAACAGTCACACGGGTCGATTAATCAGCAGGGTAATTGCGTAACACACTATCAGTAGCAATGGGTTTCATTTTGACAGTTGAACAACATCCATTGCGTCATTTACGTTGTTGATCCAACACATTTTTCGAACATAAGGAGCAATAGATTAGCAATATGCTTCAAAATTATTCCAATTGATAGTAATAGTGTGTTACGCAATTATGGTGCAGGTTAGGCTACGCTTGCCGCGGTTGGTCCGTGGATGGGTGACCATTTTTACATACCAAGACCCGTGCCTCGAAAAGCACGTTAAGCGGTTGGTCCCAGCTGTCATTCGTGGATCTTTGACAGTCGCTACGGGTCGTCAGAAGCCCGAAAATCTAACAACCAGTCTTACCAAGGGGTATCGTATTACCCTGTAAATAGGTTGTGGAGGTCAGATAGACAGTCGCTTTGTGTAAAATACTGGTACTCAATTGCATCCGGTTAGACTGGAAGCCGACCGCAACATAGTTGGGAAAAGGCTAGATAGATGTATCCACGCAGGCGAAACCACAAGCAAAAGCTGTTTTTAAAATATTAACTACCTTTCCCAACAGCTACAACCGCAGCAGTAGCGAAGCAAACAGTTGCTTCGGAAAAATCAGCGGAGATCACAGAACAGAGTGCTATCATCTCTGAAGAGAAGGCGGAAGCTGAGGAGGCTCTGTCGGCGGCTCTCCCGGCCCTGGAGGCTGCGAGGCTCGCTCTTTCAGACCTTGAAAAGAATGATATTACTGAGATTAGATCCTTTGCGACGCCGCCTGAGGCTGTGCAGGTTAGTGGCCCACTGATTGTTTCAGAAGGTAAGAAAGGAACACGGGTGGGTTTTAGTCAGTAAGAGTCTGACACTCCCTTCCGCTGCACCCAGAGCGAGAGGGTCATTTAATGATTTCCCAACCGAAAAAAAAGCTAGAAGCCTTGATCAAGTATAGGATCAAATTAAATTAACTAGCGAATATCCGCAGACGTTCCCGGGTATCGATATTTTTCATTTCATATTTTTTCTTTCAACCCAATGTCGTAGATTTTAAGTTTTAGAAGATATATGTTTGATTTTGTACTTATTTAAAAATTACTTTATTTGAAGCATCAAGCGAATTTTTATGTACATTTTCTCACATGACAGACAGTCTTTAGACATTACATATCGCTAACATAATTCAACTTTATGTTCGAGTATTCGAGTCTAGTGGTCGCAAGCGGTACTAATGAGAATGAGGTTCTGGTTTCGATTCCCATGTCAACCAGGACAACAAATAATAAAAATAAAAATAAAAAAAAACGCCGAAAATACACGTTTCTTGTATACAAGAAACGTGTCTTTTCGGATTTTTTTTTTGTAATTTGAAATGTGACTGTGCTGTTGGTTTACTTATTATAAATAAATAAATATCATATCATTTACCAACCCCCCATTTTTATCCACCAGACGGTATGCGAGTGCGTGGCCATAATCCGAGGCGTCAAGGAAATCAACTGGAAGGGTGCTAAAGGCATGATGGCCGACCCCAACTTCCTGCGGAACCTGCAGGAGATGAACTGCGACCTCATCACGCAAAAGCAAGTTAAGGACGTCAAGGCGCATATGAAGAAGTGCAAGAAGCTGGATACTATGCAGCAGATCAGTAAAGCTGGGTAAGCGAATTAGAGCGTAAAATGATAGCACTTTAAGGTCTAGTCTTGTTTGAAAAGTACATGAATGTTGGAGCAAGCCGTCTATATGAGGTGCAATGAACATTTGTCTAAAATTTTGATTTGTGGGGCTATTGCATTAAATGTATCTAGAGTCAATTGTCTGGCGGTAATGTCAGAAAGGTAAAGTTCACATTTTGAGGGGTTAAGGACCAAGCCAATAGATTGAAATTCCTGTTTGAGGAGTACTAGATCTTTCAAAACAGTGTCTACGTCACCTCCTAGCGTTCCAGCGCATATCAACTTTACCGGATTTACAGAAGCAGAACGATGCTTTAAATAAATGTTTAGCACTAAACGTATTCAGTCATGTGTGGTCCAAGTTTGCCTAAGTTATTAACTTTACCTGTACGTTTTTGTATTTCCAACCTTATTCTGACTGTTCAGAATAAGGTTTGAAATACAAAAACGGTCTCAAGGGTTTAAGCTTGGACCAAAGTTAGACCGATTTTGACGGTACTTTTACTAGCAGATAACTGATGTTATATGGAGTAACTCAGGCTTACTTTTATATAAGATACATAATTAGGGTTAGGCGCAAAAAAAACCATGAAATCCAATGTGCACGCGAATGATGTCACGGGCTCAGCTAGAAAATAAATATTATAATATTCTCCTTTCACAGCTACGGTCTACTGAAATTCGTTATCGCCGTACTGGGCTACTGTGCTGTATATAAAGAGGTGAAACCGAAGCAGGACAAAGTGGAAGCCCTCGAGAAGGAATACACCGAAGCGTGCAACTACCTGGCGTCGTTGAACCGCGAGATCGATCGGTTGCAAAAAACGCTTGACGGGCTCAATAATAAATATGAATCCGCCATGTTGAGGAGGCAGGAGTTGCAGGAGGAGACTGATATTATGATGCGAAGGTACTCCTCTTTTTTTGCTATTTATATGTTCAAGGGCTGATTTCATTAGTTTATCTTAGGATAACTAAGATGACATGACAGTTTTTTTTATAGGAAAAAATTTCAAACCGGCCCTATTTATACTTTAGACTAGCTTCTGCCCGCGACTTCGTCCGCGTGAAATTCGTACTTTCTACCTATAATTTCGAAAATGTATGTTTATGATTTTTATCATTTATTTAGATATAAATAAGTATTCGGGCCAATTTTTCAGTTTATAGCTCAAAGGGATCAGATTTTTCAAATAAACTGTATCCCAGCTTTTTACCCCCCAGGAGAGTAATTTTGAAAAATCGTTTGGGATGTGTTCATGACTTGACTCAAAGACCCATACCCATTTTCGAGTTAATGGAAGCAAGCAGTAGAATTTTCCACTTTCGTAGGGGTAAATTTTTGAAAAACCCTAAATCACTTTTTTAAAGTTTTTTTTTGTTTTAGTAGTACCGAGTTTCGAGTTAATCCGACAGCGGGTTAAATATTTTTCTAATCCATCAACTTTGTCACCAAATCCTCTGTGAGAAATTTTTTTAAACTAAAAGTGACCAACTTTATTATTTACTGACCCAAATATTGCCAAGTTTCTAATTTATTAACCAAATGAATAAGATTTTTAATATAAACTGTATCCCCTCTTTCTATCCCCATAGGGGGTGGAATTTCGAAACATAATCTAGATTATTTATACCAATTTTCCAGTTAATCAAGCCTCGTAATAAAATTTTGCCCTGTGAAATTGACTACCCCTCTTCACCCCATTAGCGGTAGATTTTCGAAAAACCCTGAACCACTTTATTATTTATTTTGGTCTTAGATAGGTACTGAGTTTCGAGTTAATTGGACCGCGCATTAAAAAATTTCCACACTAAATTTGACACCCCCAATCTCCCCTTTGGGTTAGTTTAGGATTCCAAAAAAAATCGAACTTTATAATTATTTGTGCCAAGTTTCAAGTCCAAATTTAATTGTACCATTTTTTTTTTTGAGTTTATCAAGGCACTCATTAAAATCCCCTTATAAATCGAATTACCACTTTTTGTCCCGTCAGGGGTCAATCATTTTCGAAAACCCCATACACTTAGGTACTATTGATTCTTCATCTGCCTAGCCTTTTCCAAACTATGTTGGGGTCGGCTTCCAGTCCAACGGGATGCAGCTGAGTACCAGTATTTTACATGGAGCGACTGCCTATCTGACCTCCACAACCCAAATATGATACCCCTTGATAAGACTGTTTGTCAAACTTTCGGGCTTCTGACCACCCCTAGCGACTGTCAAAGATCCACGAATGACAGCCGGGACCAACGGCTTAGCGTGCTTTCCGAGGCACGGAGAGGTCATGGTATGTAAAGATGGACACCTATCCACAGACCAACCGCGGCAAGCGTAGCCTGCGTAACCTGATCGATCGATCTGTGCGGCTGTTATTATTGATTATTTTCTGTCAAAAGTATTAATACTGAGTTTCGAGTAAATCGGACTGCGCGTTAAAATTCTTCCACGCAAACTTTAAGACCCCAACACAAGGAGTGTTGGGGTGTTTTTTCGATAAACGAATAATGATAAACTTTATTACTTGCTTAGGAAAGTATTCTTGCCAAGTTTATTAACCAAATGAATAAGATTTTTCTTATAAACTGTATCCCCGTTTTTCACCCCCACAGGGGTGGAATTTCGTAAAATTGTTTGGGATATGTTCATTACTTGACTCAAAGATTGTTTATACCAATTTTCGAGTTAATCAAGCCACGCAGTAAAGTCTTCCCCTATAAAATTAGGTAAATTTTCGAAAAACGGTGATACACGTATTCTTTATTTTCGGTCTTCAGTATAAATACTGAGTTTCGAGTTAATCGGACCACGCGTTAAAATTCTTCCATACAAACTTTGACACCTCCCAATCCCCCTGGGGGTAGTTTAGAAAAAAAAGCCAAACTTCATAATTTATTTAGATAAGTATTCGTGCCAAGTTTCATGGTTATTCATGGTTATACCGACCAGCGTTTTAGGCTGTGCGTAGATATATCAGTCAGTCAGGACAAAATTTCATCCCCCTTTTCACCCCCTTAATGGATGAAATTCTAACAACACCATTGTGGTAGCTTCCAATCATAAGCCTTGATAATAAATTTAGTGATTTTTACGTCGAAAATTAATGACTTTCTATACACAACTTTATCCCCCTTTTTAACCCTTCGGGGGTGGAATTATCAAAAACGCTGAGACACGTATAAATTAATTTTCAATTGTCAGCCTAAATACAAAATTAGAAGATCCTAACTTCAAAACTGTCGGACTTTCATATAAACTTCCATCCCCTACTTTAACCCTTTAGGGGTTGAATTCTCAAAAATCCTTTCTTAGTGGATACTTACTCCTCCCAAAGAACACACCTTCTAAGTTTCAAGTCTCTAAGTCCAGCGGTTTGGGCTGTGCGTTGATATATCAGTCAGTCAGTCAATCAGTCAGGACTTTGAATTTTATATATATAGATAAAAGATATCTGACCATTGGAAAATCGGCCCTAAGTAATTTAAATGTTTTGCGAGTAACACCATCGCGACAATCTTAGGTCCAACGAACTTTGAGCTTTGAAAGTTGCGTTCTGCGCAACAGCAATGCATCGCCGCGTCAACCAATACCAGAATTCACCATAAGGCACCCTTAGTTGTTGCGTTACATGTTGAGATATTAATTTTAATGATGCCATAATGCTTTAATGGCAACATTAAAATGTTTAGACGATCCATTCAAATGTGCATGCATCTCAATCGTTCTATTTTTGTTGCCACGTCCTTTTTTCCATTCGTTCCTGCCATGAATATCAATACCTCAATTTATATATATGTTACCGTTAGAATACGGAATACGTTAATATGCGCATTAATTAGGTAATCTGCAAATAACCGGGTACAATTCGTTAAAGTGTAATATGTTACCGGCCAAACCCGGTTTTAGGATGAACTGGTTTCGCCTAGGCTAAACCAGTTCTCCCTACACGGGTTGTATGGTTGTGGTCGGTCGATAGGGGACGTAGGATGCAAGAGCGAGCGAAGGGCACCCAGAGGTTAGGTTTGGTTAGGTTACTTTAAACCCTGTACACAGAAATAGGAGCCCCGGAAAGCGGGGCTCCGTCGACATAGGATGCAAAAGCGAGCGAATGAGAATTGGTTTGTCCTAGGGTGAAACTAGTTCATCCTAAAATCGGGATTGGCCGGTAACAAACATTTTTTTTCCACTTTAACGGACTCAACCAGATAATCTGCAGATTAACAAGTTAATCTACACTCTAACTGATTTACGCACATTAGCGGTAACATAAATATACTAATAATAAATCTAAAGAGATTGTTTGCTTGAATGCGGTAATCTCTTCTCTCTTCTTTTTGCATTGATAGCTCAATTCTTGAGGGAGGCTATTTATCACCACGCTCGGACCCTTAGGGCCCCCGCGCACTAGGCAGCTTGGCTGCGGCAGCCAGGCTGCGGCAGCCAGGCTGCGGCAGCCAGTCGAACATATGACGGTGTATGGGAGCCCGCGCACCTAAGCAGCCACGAACTCCCGGCTGCGGCAGCCATAAAAGCGCGCCTGGTTCCACGGCAGCCCGTTGGCTGCGCGCAGCCAGAGCGAGTATAGGCGAATGTATGTGGCTGCCGTCAGTCACCGCGCACTTGTCGTAGCAGCCAGACATATTTTGTGTTCCGAAACCACAAAATTACTTTCGACACGTCCATATCGCTCGAAGATTGGGTCACAAAGTCACAACCTGCCGTCCATTGGCTGTTGAAAGTGGCTGCTCAAATATTTTGGCCGCCGCAGCCTGGCTGCACAGCCAGGCTGCCTAGTGCGCGGGGGGCCTTAGGAGCCGAGCATAAAGAAAAAAATCGCTACAAAGTGCTAGCGCGGCGCGGGCAGGCGTTGTGATGCGACGGGTGGGTCGGGGATTCCAGTAATTTCACACGGACGAAGTCGCGGGCAGAAGCTAGTAAATAATAATATGTTGAGCGTTAAGATAACTCATTCATTCTATTTTTGTTTCCTCATATTTTTTCCATTTGTACCTTTTTGTCTGTGTGGTGCCGCCGGTCTTAAAGAATAGCACCACCCCATACTTCCCGTGGGTGTCGTAAAAGGCGACTAAGGGTCGTGCAGGAGAATGGGCAGCAGCGTTCTCTATGCATTCCACCACCATACCATACTGCGATCGCCAACCCGCCTGCCAAGCGTGGCGATTATGGCAAACCCCTCCTCTTGGGGGAGGCCTATGTCCAGCAGTGGACGTCTTTCGGCTGAAATGATGATGATTATGATGAGTTTCATTTCAGTTGGAAGTACTTGCTTGATTTTGTTTTGTACCTTTTTGTGTTACTCCTTTCTTAATGTAATTTAATATTCTTTCTTTCTTTCAAGATTGGTCGCCGCCGACAAACTGATGTCTGGCTTATCAAGCGAACAAAAGCGCTGGACACTGGACCTGGCTGCGCTTTACGTGGAACAGTCCCGCTTGATCGGCAACTGTTTACTATCAGCTTCGTTCCTCAGCTACGCGGGACCATTCTCGTTTTCGTTCAGACAGACCATGATCTATGAAGATTGGTTGGGCGATGTATTGGAGAGAGGCATACCATTGACCCAGCCATTTACTATTGAGAAGAATTTGACCAATGAGGTGGAAATTAGCGGGTGAGTTTTTTTGATCTATTGTTAATGAAAACGGCACAAGGCGTGTTACATTAATCCATATAGAAACACAAAAAAGGAATCAAGAATCCCGTTTTTCCTTAAGAGCGTTTACGCCGTACAGCATTTCATGCAAACTTTCAAGCCCTTATTTTTCGAAATGAATGAACCGATTTTAATTAAACTTCATACACATAAGCAAGATACAAAGGTCTAGTTAGTAGAGAACATTTTCGAAAAATAGTGGTACAGCCAAATTAGACCGATTTTAAATTTTCCATCGAAACGGAGATTTCCAGTTATCTTTTTTTAAATAAGATATTTTGAAAATGTTCTCTACTAACTTTTTAGACCTTTGTATCCTGCTTATGCGTATGAAGTTTCATTAAAATCAGTTCATTAATTTCGAAAAACAAGGGCTTGAAAGTTTGTATGTAAACGCTCTTAACACCGGATAAATCTATATACAGTGTGAAGTTTTCAAGTGGGCGTGGTAACTCAAAAACGGTTGGAACGA
Source organism: Mesoligia furuncula (assembly GCA_916614155.1). Lineage (NCBI taxonomy): Eukaryota > Metazoa > Arthropoda > Insecta > Lepidoptera > Noctuidae > Mesoligia > Mesoligia furuncula. The sequence goes on along the minus strand of OU744809.1, from coordinate 19,399,771 downwards.
TTTATGAGGTCTTTAATTTGTTGGAATTCACGAAATGAAAAAATTATGAAGATTAATCATTTTCTCATACATTCGTTCTTATTGATTCTGAGGCGGTACGAAGTTTGCCGGGTCAGTTAGTTTAGGATAAATTAATCAGGTATATTTTGTCTACCGGGCTGGATACTGTGGAATAGGCTTATCTCTTAATGTTGTTTTGATTATGAAAATTTCACGGTACAGACGGAAATTAGGCATGTACTAGATGCCTAATTTCCGTCTGTACCGTGAAATTTTTCATATCTATTTGACAAAAGATGATTTTTTTTTTATTATTATAATTGCATAGAATTGTTTTTAACGTAATCAATAATTATCATCACAACACTAGTCTATGACTTTGTCGGAGTTCATCCAGATGATTTTTATTGTTATTATTATTTATATCATACAACCCGTGCGCCCAATGGGATTTTTCACTGACAAAATGATGAACTTCCATACAAAATTTCATGTCCAACCCCTTTAGAGTCAATTTACATTGCAGCGGAACGGAGTGGAATCGAGTTTTCGTAATTAGCAAAATGAACTTTATGTCAATTGTGTAACGAAGGTACAAACTAGATACGAGCTTGTTACTGCGGGAATTCCCGAAAATGCGCGATAATTCTTCAGAAGATGCGCGACCTGTGCGTACGCTTTGTCCAAAAAAAAATCGCTTCCATTCTGTTCCACGAGAATATAAATTGAGCCTTAGGAGATGACTTTCCAAAACCCTTCCTGAATGCTCACTTTCTTTATAAAAGGAGCTCTTGTGCAAATTTAATGCGACCCAGTGTTTTAGGCTCTTGTGCAAATTTAATGCGACCCAGTGTTTTAGGCTGGGCGTTGTCTGACAGTAAATTAATTTAAGATTTTTTTAAAGTAGATTTTTTAACTAACTTTTATTTAAATGCCTAACAACAATTTCAGTTGGAACTCCGAAGGTCTACCTCCCGACGAGCTGTCTGTCCAGAACGGGATCCTCACGACGAGAGCGTCTCGCTTCCCGCTGTGTATCGACCCGCAGACACAAGCACTGTCCTGGATCAAGAAGAAAGAGGCGAAAAATAATCTTAAGGTAAATGGTATTACGTGGTGTTGCCATATTAAAAATAACATAACGTCGTGACGAGAGCGTCTTGCTTCCCGCTGTGTATCGACCCACACACACAAGCGCTATCCTGAATCAAGATGAGAGAATAATATTACGGTGACAACTCACAACAGTGACATCTGGCTTAGATATTCGAAACTATGTGAAATGAAGTCATCATCATCTGCCTAGCCTTTTCCCAACTATGTTGGGGTCGGCTTCTAGTCTGCGAATGCAGCTGAATACCAATATTTTACATGGTGCGACTGTCTCAACCTCCACAACCTAGTTACTGGATAATACGATACCCCTTGGTAAGACTGCGGGACTTAGGTCTTCTGACGACCCGAAACTACTGTCAAAGATCCATGAATGACAGCCGGGACCAACGGCTTAAAGTTCTTTCTGAGGCACGTTAGGGTCTCGGTTTATGAATGGTCACCCATCCACAAACCGACCGCGGCAAGTGTAGCTTAACCTTCGATCGATCCTTTTAAAAGAATAATGCACTTAAATTTAAAATTGATTTAACAAATTTTAAAGACTTATTATTTTTTCAGATATTATCATTCAACGACCCTCAATTCCTGCGTCAGTTGGAGATGGCCATCAAGTACGGCATGCCAGTTCTGTTCCAAGATGTCAACGAGTACATAGATCCTGTCGTTGATAATGTACTCGAGAAGAATATTAAGGGTATGTATTTATTAAATATAGGTAATTATTGTATATTGGAAGGGGCAGGATCTGAAAAAGTGGAAGTTAATAAAACGATCATTTAGTTATACAGGGTTATTGGTAAAATATTAACAACCTCTTAAGAGGTCATTGTACTCATCATTAATCGCGAAAAAAAATCAGCTGTTTTGACGAGTTATACGAACATAAATGTAGGGAACAGCTGATTTTTTTTTCGCGATTTCAGATTTAGCCCCATAGTAAAAGTTGTTTATAATGATGTGTGAGTACAATGACCTCTTAAGAGGTTGTTAATGTTTTACCAATAACCCTGTATAAAAAATCATAATATGGTTTTCTTCGTTTGTGTTGTATTTAAGGCTGCAATAAAACTGGCGGATTTAGCAATGCTAACTTGAATATCTGACAGTTCATTATTCCCCACAATAATTAAACATTATACAACTATCTTGCCGGTTTTCGACACGAGCCCATCGTGTCGAAAACCTACTCAAAAGTTGATAACAAAAGCTGTATTTAAGGGTTCAAACAATTTTACGAAATTATGAGGTATTGCGTCCCACCCTCTCTCCCTCTTTTTAGCAATAGAATCTAACGACCTTGTTATATCGCTAGACCGAAGTTCAAACCATTGAGCCATTTTTCAATTTCAAACTCTATCCCGACAAAATCAAAGTTCTAACTACAAGCGACGACAAATCAGTGTAGGTATAAGTTGTCTATTTTATATTTAGAACTGAGTCGTGCTCTGACTAAGAAAAATACTGCGGTTTACCCTGTTTTTAAAACCCATACCAGACTGGTCTACGTGTGTTCCCAGTGGAAAGCGGTCGCTCGTTCGTGATGCTGGGCAGCATTGAGGTGGACTACGACCCGAACTACCGCATGTACCTCACCACCAAGCTCGGCAACCCACAGTTCAACCCCGCCACCTACTCCAAAGCCGTCGTTATCAACTACACCGTCACCGTGCAGGTTTGTATTCATATAAGCCCCGCACGTTGATATTGCGATGGAACCTTGTCACAATAACAGCTGCGTGACGTCATTTTGACGTCATACACCGCACATACACGTAACCGCTGAACGGTACTGACAGTTCGACTACGTCACTAAGATGGCCGCCAGTCGCAATATCAACGTGCGGGGCTTATACCTTTTTTTTTTTTTTTTTTTTTTTGAGGATGGGAAATCATCAAATGACTCCTCCCGCTCTGGGTGGAGCGGAAGGGAGTGTCAGACTCTTACTGACTAAAACCCACCCGTGTTCCTTCCTTAGCCCTTTATGTTCCGGGCCAGCGGTAACCCTTTCGGACAATCCCGCTGACCCGGCAGGCTTCGGCCCTAAGGGGCCCCTCCTCGATGCTGACATCTCTTTGAGGCGCGCGTGGAACACGTACGCGCCGTCCGGCACGGGCCTGGTCCTGATCGGGCGGTGAGCTACCCATTACTCTCCGCCCGCAGGCCCGCGCCTACGGTGGCCGGGAGTCGTCACGCGGCTCCCGACGCCCGGAGCGTCTCCCGCGGCGGCTGGGACGGGAGGCTCTCTCCCTGAGCCGTTCCGCCACCTCCTTCGCTAGCATGACTGCTTCGCAGAAGGAGGTGACTGCCTCCCACTCCCTCTCGCCCCGGACCATGGCTTGCACCAGGGCCGGACGCGAGAGGTCGCCGTCGCTGCCAATCGCCTCTACGAGGACACGGCGGTGCTCCGCCCAAGCGGGGCAGACCTCCACCGTGTGCTCCACCGTGTCCTCTGGGCGATCCTGGCAATGGTGACACCCGGGCGTTTCCTCCCGCCTGATGATGTGCAGGAACCTCCCGAAACTTCCGTGTCCGGTGAGGACCTGCGTCAGGCGAAAGGTGAGGGCGCCGTGGCGCCTCTCTAGCCACTCCTCAAAGAGGGGTCTTATCGCCGCTATCGCGGCGTGCCCTGCGCTGGGTTGCGACAGTCGCTCTTTCCATGCCGCCATGAGATCGCGCCGGAGATCCGTCCGCTCCGCAGCGATTTGCCGCGGAAGCGGATCCTCCCCCCGGCGTAGTGCCTCCGCGCGCCACTCATACAGGCGCGCGAGGACTATCGCCTCCAGATCCCATGGCGGCAGTCCGGCAAGGAGGCTTGCCGCCTCGCCAGAGATCGTGCGGTAGCCCCGGATAGCCCTTATGGCTACCACCTTCTGGGGCGCGTTCAGGTAGTGGGCGGCTCGCCGCCGCAGTGAACGCGCCCACACCGGGGCCCCGTATATGGCCATGGACCGCACGACCCCCGCGTAAAGCCTCCGGCAGGAGGCGTTTGGCCCCCCCAGGTTGGGCAAGAGCCGCTTGAAGGCGGCCCCGGCCCGTTCCAGTTTGGGGGCCAAACGTCGGAAATGCTCCACGAAGTTCCACCGGCTGTCGAGGACGAGACCCAGGTATTTCATCGTCATCCCGACGCCGATGTGAACCCCTCCTACCGTTAGTTGGGATCCCGATGGCGGCGCGTTCCGGGGCCCATGAAACGACATGGCCTCGGACTTGTGCAATGCCACCTCGAGACCCAACTGCCGGATCCTCTCCACGACTATCGCAACCCCGCGTGTCATCGCGTCGGCCGCCGCCTGATGCGACCTCCCCTGCGCCAGGACCAGCGTGTCGTCAGCGTAGCAAACCACGCTGACGCCATCAGGGAGGTCGGCGCGCAGCACCCAGTCGTACCCGATGTTCCACAGAGGCGGCCCCAGGACCGATCCCTGTGGGACACCGCACGACATCTCTCGCCGGTTCCACTCCCCATCGCGACCGGGGTAGCTGACGGCTCTTTCCGTCAGATACGCCTCGACTATTCGACGGAGGTAGGGCGGCACCCGGTGATACCGGAGTGCCTCCACAATGGTGCTCCAGGGCAGGGTGTTAAACGCGTTGGCGATGTCGAGTGACACCGCCACGACGACCCCACCCCGGGACACCGCGTCCCCCGTCGTGAGGGCTCTCACGCGCATGATGGCGTCCACCGTCGAGCGCCCCTTGCGGAAACCGAACTGGCTGTCCGCAAGATCCGGCCCCGTCCTCACCAGGTGCCCGACGAGGCGGCCCGCAATCACTCTCTCAAAGAGCTTGCCGACCTCGTCGAGCAGCACGATGGGCCGGAATGCGGACGGAGAGTCCGCAGGGCACCCTGGCTTCCGAATGAGGACCAGCTTCCCCGTCTTCCAACGGCGTGGAAACTGGCCTCTCTCCAAACATGCGCTTAAGAACGCCTCCAGTCGAGGCCCGAGAGCCCCCGAGGCCAGGACCCAGGCTTTACCTGGCAAGCCGTCGGGTCCTGGGGCGGTATTTTTGGCCTTCAGCCTTCCTACCGCCGCTCTCAGTTCTACCCCGGTCACAGCAGGGATGTCGTCGTCGTCCGCGTGGTCCGCTTCGGGCACCGCAATTGGCGGAGCCATGGGCGGGGGAGTGTGCTCCCCCCGTGAAGGGAACAGAGCGCTCACCACCTCCTCCACCAGCTGGGGGCGGAGACTCTGCGTCAGCGGGGGGGCCCAGGTGCGGAGTTTATTCCGCACCATTTTATAAGGGCGCCCCCACGGATCTCTGTTCAGAGTCTCCACCATCTCCTCGCGGGCCACATCCTTGGCCCGCTGGACAGCCTCTTGGAGGGCGGTCTTCGCCGCTCTGTACCCCTCGTACAGCTCCGCCTCCGTGGCTTCCGCATCCGGAGGGCGAATGCGGAGCCTGCGGTGCCTGGTGTAAAGGTGTCGCGCATCGACGCACGCCTTGCGTAGTGTCTCCACCTCCTGCGACCACCAGTACACCTGACGTCGGGCGCGTCCTGGCCGGACTCGGGGCATTGCCACGTCACAGATCTCGGACATGGCCTCCCGGAACCACTCCGCCTCATCGTCGATGTTGGCAGGCCTGTCCGGTGATGACACCCAGGCCTGCACGATCGAGGCTTCCAGGAGGAGCTCCCGGTCCAGCTGCTTCAGCGCCCACCGCGGACCACTCGGGGTCTGTTGGACCAGCGCGCTAGAGGTCTGGGCGGAGACGTCGAACCGGATATACCGGTGATCGGAGTAGGTCTCCACCCCCTCCATGACGCGCCAGTCAATGACGCGTTGTGACAGAGCGGGGCTGCCGAACGAGATGTCCACCACGGACTCACCCCGCATCCGCACACACGTGGGAACAGAACCCCGATTTAGGACGACCAGGCCTGTTTCCAGAGCCCAGTCCTCCACCATCCTGCCCCGCACATCCGTGTAACGGGAACCCCAGGCCAAATTCTTGGCATTGAAGTCCCCGAGCACTAGCACGGGGAAGGGATGGTTTCTGGCGACGACGACACTCAACTCTGTTAAAGAGTTGTGGAACTCGGCGAGAGTTCGGTTCGGAGAGAAGTACACCCCCACTACTACTATCTCTCCGAACCGTGCTGCTACGCACCCCTGTCCCTTCGTGACGCATTCGAGGGACGGGGTGCCGGCGGCGGCCGACGAAAGTATGGCCACTGAGCCGCTCAGGTCCTCCACCCAGTCATCCCTGGGCGGGACAAAGTACGGCTCAGCGACCACGGCGATGTTAATCGACCACTGCGCCACGCTCTGGAGCAACAGGTCCTGAGCGCAGGCGCAGTGGTTGATGTTCGCCTGGAGGAGGCGTAGGGGAGCCATTACTCCTCCATTTCAGCCCCCTCCCGGGCCCCTTGTGAGGGCCCCTCCACTATGGCGGCGGCGGCAGCGGCGGCGGCGGCGGTGGTGGTGGCGGCGGCGGCGGCGGCGGCGGTGGTGGCGGCGGCAGCAGCGGCGTTGGTGGCGGCGGCAGCGGCGGCGGCGACGGTGGTGGTGGCGACGGCGGCGGAGGGCCTGCCTTTCCTCCTGGTCCCGGCGGGTGGAGCGCAGGACTTGCTCCCCGCCCGGTGATCGGCCGGCTTGCCAGCAGCCGCACATGCGATGCAGTGCGGCGCGGCGTTGCAGGAGCCGGCCTTGTGTCCGGGCTGACCGCAGCGGAAGCATAGTGAGCTGCGGTCTACCTCCGAGGTGCATTGGACGCCAACATGGTGTCCCACAAGGCATCGGAAGCACCTCAGAGGCTTGGGTTCCAGCAGTTTGACCTGCGCTGAAACCCAGCCCACAAGGAGCCTTCGGCCCTCCACGATCGTTCTGGCCGCCGTCACGGGGCAGCTTACCGTTACGGTACGCATACCCGTGAAGTCAGGACGTATGGTGCCCGCCTTCACCTGGTCGGCCAGACACCCGCCCGTCCTGACAACGGCGGCAACCACCTCTCCCTCCGTTACGGAGTCATCCAGGCCCAAGATGCGCATGTCTGCGCACTTGACGGGCCTGGAGACTCGAGCCTCATCCGCATTGAGGGACGCCCTTAGCTTCTCAGCTAGGGCGTCAGCGGTGGGGCCACTCGTCGCACCGGGGATCTCCAACATGCGGGCGCCAGTGGCGGTCACCCTATGCCGGAGGCCCCCGGTGATCCCCAGCTCCTGGAGGTCCACCGTCTCTCTCGCTTTGGCGAGCACGTCGCGGTACGTCACGCCCCTCTTGACCGCGTCCGGCTGTAGCGTTATTACTACAGCCGCGGTCTTTGGGGCGCGAAGCCTAGCCGCGACGGCTCGCTCCTTGCGGCGCCGCCTTTGCGCCTTCTTTCTGGCCGCCTTGGCCGCCTTCTTCTTCTCCCCGACCACCTGCCATTCGGCGTCGGTCGTGGGAGGAGTGGGAGGGTTTTGGGGGCGGGGCGTTGGCTCTGGGGCCTTCGCCTCCCGTGCCGGCCTGCCCCTCTTCCGGGCCTGCGCCGGGGTGTTGCCGGTAGGCGCTGGGGCCCCGCCAGCCGGCGCTGGCGCCGGGGCTCCTCCAGCCGACGCCGGTTTAGCCGACGCCGGTTTGGCCGACGCCGGTTTGGCCGATGCCGATTTGGCCGACGCAGGTTTGGCCGACGCCGGTTTGGCCGCCGCCGGATTGGCCGGCGCCTGGGCCCGGCCAGACGGCCCGGGTTTAGGGGCGGCAGCTGCCGCAGCGGCCGCGTACGAGGCCGCCTTCGGCCTCGGGGCCGTCCCGCCCGCCAAGGGGGGCCGCAGGACTATGCCCTCCAGGACGGAGAACCGCGCCTGGAAGGCCGCCAGCTCCTGCCGGACCAAGTTCAGGACCTGATTCTCCACCGGGACGGGCTGGCACGGCGGCTTCGCCTGCGCGCCCCCGGCGGCCCTCAGGCCGGCCAGGTCCGCTCGGAGTCGCCCGTTCTCCTCTTGGAGCTTCCCCATGGCGGCCGTGAGGCGGGTGACCTCCGCCCTCAATTCGGCCACTTCGCCAGTAGAGGGGCCGGTGTAGTTGGCCGCCTCCGCTGCCGCCATTATGGAGGCCATCGCCGAGACTACGGCCTTGTTCTTTGAAGCTTGGAGCTTCTTCAAGGCCACGTCCCGGATCGCGGCCTCCACGACCTCCGCAAACCTGCGCTTGCAGTCCGCCTCGGGGTCACTAGCCGCACTCTCCTCGTCGCTTGAGGGCCCCGAAGTGACTGCGGTCCCTCCTTCCTTTGCGGGCTCCTCCGCTCTCTCTGCCGCCTCGCGGGCAGTGAGCCCCCTCCCCTTGCCTCGCTCGCGCACCCCACCCCGCCTACTGGTGGGGATCTTTCTTGCCGAGGCCAGCTCTTCGTCGGAGGACAGCCCCTGACCGTCCTCAGACCTTGGCCGCTTGCTGAGCTTCTGCGCAACAGCGGCCACCTCCTTGGCACGGCAGGGGCTCCCTGAGCCTCCCGTGCTCGCGCCTCCAGATGCGGCGTCGGACTCCGAGCCCGCATCTCTCCTCTCCTCTCTTTGGTCCCCTAAGGGACAGGAGCCTCCTCGGCTCTTGTTGCCAATGGCAAGTGGAAGACATACGTTGCCCCCCCCAGAATACGAATGGGGGCTTGACGTTCCCAAAGGGAACGTGGCGGATTCTCCGACTGCTGAGCAGCCGGTACCGCCCTGGGGTAGTTTTTTCTCGTCTGTCTTTTCCATATTTGTTTGTTCCTTTTTAAGGGTGAGGTCCCTGTTCGCGCTAACGACCGGATCCCCTCCGGCCATTCATCCCCTCGGCACGCTCGACCTTGGGATTGGGGTAATTTTTTATAGAGGTTGTCTTCCTCGCGGCCCGGACCTCAGTGGCCCGGACCCCCGGTCCTGAGTTCAAGGTTACGGGGTGGCCGACGGTTGGGCAAAACCAACCGCCGCCCCGGCGTCCCCACGCTGCCGCCGGATGCCGGACAGACGCAGCGCGGGCATGGGACACCCTCCAACGCCCACACTCTCGTGGGTACCGCCTCGTGACGGTCTGCGCCCACTCACCTCCCTCTGTAAGCAGAGGGGGAGTAGACGCATGACCGTCTATAGCCCGGTTCCCTTCAGCGACCATTCAGTATGATCGGTGATTGGAACCATGACCTTTCCCCGTGTGTTGAAAATTAGCCGCCAGCCCCAAGAGTCCACCAGAACCAGTGGGCAATTGGTGCTGACGTTGCCCAGGGTGCGCCGCGAGGAGGCTTTCAACATGCACCCCGGGGCTTATACCTCACATCAACATGTACAGTCATAAGCATAGCGATTTTATCGTGAAAAAAAATTTGCCAAGTTTGAAAAGACCTACTTTATAATAATTTGATTTCGGTAATACTGTGTTTGTAACACCATAAGATATATATCAAAACTTTAGGAGCAAATCGCTTTTAATCTTGCGTAACTTTAAGGTATATTTATGCTCGTAACTACGAAAATAATCAAAATCCGGTTTTGATTATAGTAGTTTAAGCCACCATTTTGGACCTAGACGACAATTTATGACTCGAGTATTTTCTTTGTATCGAAGGAGCTTGCCTTGATTAATTTTATTAATGTCAAACGGCAATATGACCACAATCTATCAAGGCAGCCCATTAACATATATGAAAGTACTTCTTCCCCAGGGCTTAGAAGACCAGCTACTAAGCGTAGTAGTCCGCTACGAGCGCTCAGACTTAGAAGAACAGCGAGAGAGCCTCATCATAGAGACCAGCGCCAACAAGAGTCTACTGTCAGGTCTCGAGGACTCTCTGCTGAGAGAACTGGCCACCTCCACCGGCAACATGCTGGACAACGTCGAGCTCGTCACCACGCTGGAGAACACCAAGTCCAAGGCTGCTGAGGTAAAGAAAGAAAAAAAATTGCTAGGCTCAATTGTTGTTTTTAGGGTTCCGTACCTAAAGGGTAAAAACGGAACCCTATTACTAAGACTTCGCTGTCTGTCCGTCTGTCCGTCTGTCCGTCTATCTGTCTGTCTGTCACCAGGCTGTATCTCAAGAACCGCGATAGCTAGACAGTTGAAATTTTCACAAGTTATGTATTTCTGTTGCCGCTATAACAACAAATACTAAAAACAAAATAAAATTAATATTTAAGGGGGGCTCCCATACAACAAACGCGATTTTTTTGACTTTTTTTGCTCGATATCAAAAATGGCAACAGGTAGGCACTTGAAATATTCACAAAATACTCAGTTGTATTAAAATAAAATAAATATTTAAGGGGGGCTCCCATACAACAAACATGTTGTTTTGGGCGTTTTTGCCTTGTGGTACGGAACCCTTCGTGTGCGAGTCCGACTCGCACTTGGCCAGTTTTTTACCTCTTCACGCTTAAACCGCTGAATCGATTTAGATGAAATTAGGTATAGAGATAGTTTGAGTCCCGCGAAAGGTCATATGATAGTTTTTATCCCGATATTCCCAGGGGATCGACACTTATGCGGGTGAAACCGCGGGGCGCCGCTAGTTCTAAAATAAATGTTGCAACACAGGTATTCTGATAGGGCCCGCTATGATGCCACGCTTGCTTCATGCTTATTCCCAACTATGTTGGAGTCGGTTTCTATTCTAGCAGGATGCAAGCTAAATACCTGTATTTTACATGGGGAGACTGCCTATCTGACCTCCGCAACCCAGTAACTGGATAACACAATACCCCTTGAACAACTGGTTGTCAGACTTACGGGCTTTTGACTTATGTCTGTCAAATTTCTAGGAATGACATCCGGTATCAACGGCTTAGGGTGATAGATAGTAAACATACTTAACTCTGATTTTTTTATTTACTAGATTACAATGACAGCTGCGTGCGACCGTTTTTGTCAACATGACATTAATGTAATGATCGCAGTAGTCAGTTTGGTCTAGCAAATTAAAAATCAGAGTTTACGTAAAACATTGCCGCAATATAAAAAAAAAAAACGTACATAAAGTTGAATTTCGCGGGCTACATTGATGGGTTCCCTTGTGTGCCGTAAATGTCTTATTTAAAAAAAGATAACTGGAAATCTCTGTTTCTATGAAAAATAAAAAATCGGTCTAATCTGGCTGTAACACAATTTTTCGAAAATGTTTTCTACTAACTTTTTAGACCTTTGTATCCTGCTTATGCATATGAAGTTTCATTAAAATCGGTTCATTCATTTCGAAAATTAAGGGCTTGAAAGTTTGTATGAAATGCCGTTCGGCGTAAACGCTCTTAACGTGAGATTCAGCTTTCTGAAGACGGCCCCTCCGTGCATCGGAAAGCTGAATCTCTCAATATGACATTATTCTGACTACCCTTACTAATAAACGTTGTATAGCGGCTGTATAGTTACACAACGCTTTGTCTTCTTCTTTCGAGAGTCAAATTACTGACGACTGAAAGAGAGAAATCGGTGTGTAACTATTCATCTGATAATAATATATAACACGTTTATTAGTAAGGGGGTTAGACAACACTCATTGTTGTTCCCAGGTGATGGAAAAACTCGAGCTGGCAGCGTTAACAACGAAAGATATAGAAATATTACGTGACGGATACCGGCCGGTGGCCAAGCGCGGGTCCATTCTGTTCTTCGTGCTGTCCGACATGGCCGGCGTTAATAGCATGTATCAGTATTCACTGTCTTCATATCTTGATGTAAGTATTGAAGTAGTCCTCTCTCATGTCAGTACGAGCAGCAAGTCCGGCAGATCTTGTCAATTTTCATAGTCATTTAATAAGTAAGCAGTAGTAACCCAGAGGTAATGGCTGCGACTTACGAGTTGTAAGTAGTAGGTTCGATTCGGTTTGACTGCCCCGTTGGTCTCGTGGTTGCAAACGCGACTGCTGAGCGTGGGGTCCTGGGTTCGATTCCCGGGTCGGACAAAGTGTTATTGGGTTTTCCATTAGGAATTTCTTAGTAACAGTCCGGAGTTTGGAAGTTGGCGTCTTGATACCCCCGTGCCTCCGAAAGCACTTAAAGCCGTTGGTCTTGCGCCTGAACTCTCCCCGGTCGTGTCGAATTGCCGTCCCATCGGACTATGAGAGTAAAGGAACAGAGAGTGCACCTGTGTTTGCGCACACTGCAGACCCACCGTACCCCTGGCCGTGCCCCTGGTGGTACGGTGGGTCTTTTAAAGTTAAACGATACCACCAGGTAATAGAGTTGTAACACACACACTTGTCCACTATAATATAGCGGTTTTACATAAAAATAAAACCGATATTATGTGCCGAGAGGGAAAACATACAGCATTGTTTATGAAGAAGCAGTGTATACTTAGCCTTATTTGCGCGGTCAATAGCACGGATACTTTAGTTTAACTTAAGAATACTAGGTGGCGTCACTATCGCCGACGTTGTATTTACTCTGTGCCAGCTAGGACGCGGGAACCGCTGTCACTTTCCGAATTCATAGTCTTCACCAGGAAGAACTTCCTACAATGCTGTATGTTTTCCCTCTCGGCACATAATATCGGTTTTATTTTTATGTAAAACCGCTATATTGATGTGCCTCCGGAAAACATACAGCATTGCTTATGAAGACGTGTTTGTTATCTGCTGGTGAAATATTAATTATAGGTAAAAACACAACGCTATGTTGATTATCAAATGTTTATTCTGAGAATTAATTAAATACACATGTAATGATTTATTTATATACTCTTATTTATTTTTATATTGTTACAATAATGTTTTTTAATTCTAATAAAAAATATCTGATCTTTACAGATAAAGGTAACGATAATCACGATTAAGATGTTATACGAATTAATCAAATTCTGTAGGAATGTATTACCGATGATTGATTAAAATTGCTTACAAAATATTCAAGACATTCTTTGTAATTTAAGTAGGAGTAAATGTACTGAAAAACGAATTACGACTGTCTTTATGGAGTTCTATTTCGCGACAGTAATGATTAAAGAAGGTATTGGCTGATTTCCAATTACCTCGTGATAAAATATCGTCAATTGGTTGCTTATCTAACCAGTTTAAGGAAGCTACTGCTGACCTACAGCTTCCCGGAGATGCATGAATGCCACTATCTCTGAGAACTGTGCGTACCCAGTTCCCAATTACAGTGCGTGACGCAGCTTTTGTGTTACTTAATACAGTGATAAGATTGTTCAAATTGTTAACTTCAGATCTCTTTGTTACCGTTTTTTCTATTAAAAGCCTAACTAAAGTGACAGGGCATATGTTTTTATCATTATGTTGTAAAAGTTTCCATGCGGACTGTCGATAATAGTGTGTATCGGTTTTAGATCCAAATGCAGGTATTAAATATATATTATCGCCATCATCAAAAAAGCTGTCGTTTGAGATTTTCAGCAAAGTCAGGTCGTGAACTCTACGGCCTGATGCCAGCAATAAAACTGTGGCTGTTCTACGTGCTAAATCGAACAACGTGTCTTTGGGTGCATTTGATGACAGCCAATTTAGTACGATACGTGGATCCCACGTGAACGATGGCCGTACTTCTTTCGGTTTGGCTACTCCTATTGCCTTAAGGGCGTGTTTTATAACAAAATTAGAAAAGGTTTGCTGTTCCACATGAGGGCCACAAAAAGTTAAGACTGCCGATTTGTGGACAAGGATAGTACTATAGGACAAATTCTCTTTTAGATAGAGAAACATTAAAAATTTAGCGACGTCAGCAGGTTGAGGACATTTTGGGTTTACTTGAGAGTTGGAGCACCATCTCAACCACCGTCTAAGTGGTGACAAATAGGTTGACAAAGTTGACCGCCGCCAGCTCTTCTTTAGTAGTTCTTTTTCCTCTGTGGACCAGTCTTTTATTTGGGCACCCCACCCCCAATTTTCCAAACTTTCAGGGTCAATATATGTACCTGTGGGGGAGGCTGTGATGTTGTTACATCTATCATGGTCTCTGACAGGTTCAGAAGTTCGTGTGGATGGTCCAGAGCTCTGGATTTCAGGTCTTGAAGCCAGAAAGCTCGAGGCCACTCTGGAGCCACAACCAAGTAAATCCCCGTTGCATTGTTCAGATGTGCCAGAACTCTGGGCAGCAAGCTGGGAGGAGGAAACACCCACGCTAGCCCATGGTTCCATGGTCTGCTGAATGCATCTATATAGTTTGCCGATCGATCTCTGCAGTCTAGAGATACGTAGTTTTTTACTACCGCGGTTTCTTGTGTCGCAAACAAGTCTATCTGTGGAAGCCCCCACTTCCGAAAGACTTCCGCTGTTGCTTGAGGTAGAAGATGCCATTCCACGGGTGGTTTTCCTCGTGAAAGCCTGTCCGCTATTATATTGTATCTCCCCGGTAGATAATGGGCTGATAGAGTTATGTTGAACTTGTCCGTAAGGCTTAACAGTTTGAAGGTTAGGGCTAGTAACCCTAACGATCTGGTTCCTCCCACCTTCCGGATATATGCAATCAGGGTTCGATTGTCTGATTGGATCAGTACTTGCGACCTTTGCAACGTTTTCGCATTCATTTTGATTGCCGCTATTACTGCATATAGCTCCTTTTTGTTGCAGTGCCATCTTCTTTGGTGCGTTGCCCATGCACCTGACATCAGATTCCCATCTATGTGGGCGCCCCAACCCCAATCCGAAGCGTCTGTCGCAAGAAAATGGGTAGCAGGCTTTTTGTGTATAGGCAATGTGTGACTTGTGGCTCCGCGCCACCACATTATCTCTTGACACACAACATGAGGCAGCAGCTGTTTTTGACGTGGTCGTGTTTTGTTGAAGTGTCGCAGGAAGATTTGCATCTTTCGACAGTGTAGTCTTCCTCGGGGAACAACAAAGTTGGCGAAGTTTAACTGACCCAGCAGACTTTGCAGTTCCCGGAGGTTGATGTGACTTCTCAACAACGACCGGTCTAGTGTATAGTTTATGCTTTGTCTCTTTTTTATTGGTAGAGACATTGTATTTACAGCTGTTTGCCAACGTATGCCAAGGTATTCTAAATCTTGAGTTGGTATCAAGACAGATTTTTGGCGGTTGATTTGCCAGCCCAGATGTTCCAAGTGCCTCACGGCTTCCGCAGCCTGAAGACATAACTTGGATTGGTCTTGGTTGACCAGAAGGAAGTCGTCTAGATAGACTAGCACTCGACATCCCTTCGCACGCAAGGTCTCCGCGACCCAGCATGTTACAGAGGAGAATAGGTGCGGCGCTGAAGCCAGCCCGAACGGTAAACATGTCATCTCGTATAACTGGTCTTTGTAACTGATTCTTAAGAAAGGCCGGTGAGATTTTGCTGCCCGTAGGTGAAAATAAGCCTGGGATATATCTATTTTTATCATCCAGTCTCCAGGTTGAAGAAAATCTGGGACTGAGGTGTGAGAAATCAGACGAAAATGTTTCGTTTTGACGAACTTGTTCAATTCTCGAAGATCGAAAATTGGGCGCATCGATCCGTCGCTTTTCTTCCGCAGAAAAAGCTTGGAGATAAAACTGGGCGTTTTCTTGGAAACTAGCTGCAAAACACCTTGATCCAATAGATCTTTGATTATCTGAGACATTCCAGGGGATGGCTTGGTTGCATATTGTGTCATGATCCTTCTTGTTGGCATTAACAGAGGGGGTTTTTTGTAAAGGGGTATCCGAAACCCCGAAATTGCTGAAATTATGAATTTGTTCGCACCAAGTGCTTGCCAATGGTTTTTGAATAAAGTTAAACAACCTCCCCTGAAATGTGTTGGATAGTCACTTTTTTCCGTCTTTGTTTCGAAACGAATAATTTTTAGTTTGTTTGTAACCGTCGCTTTTCCCTTTGTATGTTTGTTTCGTTTGTTGTTTTTTGTATGTATCCCGAAAATTATTATTTTTAATATTTTGTGTCTGGGGTCTGTATTTGGAGGTAGACGGTGTTGGTTCCTTGTATTTTGTTTTGAGTTGGTCCTTAGTTTTGTGAGCTTGTGGTGGCGATAACCAGAAATGAGGCCCTCCGAGGGACTGGATAAGAGACGCAAGTTTAGTCTTGTCAAATAAAAATTCTTCACTGGGGGGTATATTACTAAGCGCAGCTTGAATACTTTTATCAGGAATTTCCAGAATTATTTTTTTTACGTCTAGTCTCAATACATTCGGCCCTTTTACCGCAAATTATTTGTAAGGTTTGTTCAGATAATTTATACGACGATGACTCATTACCGAATGTTTCAGAAAATTTATTAAAGAGGTTATCGGGTTTTAACTCGGCAGGGTTATTGTGAGCCCAATTAAGGATGCCCTGTAAACCGGATTGCAATAGTTCCCTTTGATGTAACAAGGCGTTGGTAGTTGCAGCCATGATTTCCTCCGTTGAGGCCAAGAAATCTTTTCCTTTGTTCAGACAACACAGTTCATCATTAATTTTTAAATTGCAAAAGCCCGGAAACGCGAGCATTTCTAACAACGCTTTCTTATAACGGATATGTTGCCACGTAGGGGTATTAAAATGCTGCAAACTTATTAACTGACGTAACCGTTTTTCATCAGCTGATTTAAGAATTTTTTTATCATCAAAACTAGTTTTACAGGCGCCCAAATCCAACGACCTAGGCGTTTCTGTTGATGGATTAGTTAAAAAATCATTGTTGATAATATCTGCTTGTTCGGTCACGTCACTTGGATTTACAGTAGTCTGCGGTACATATTGTTGGTGCATTATAAAGTTTGTAAGAAAACTGACCTGGTTGTATAAACGCGTCGATCCGAGGATCGACCGTTACCTGTGAATCCCGCTTTTGTTTCTTGCGTGGAGGCTCCTCTCGTTCGGCTTCGCTGTCCGATGAACTACTAGCGCACGAAGAATTCTCCTTTTCTTGCCCCTGATCCCTCTCGGAAGTCGGCGAGTTCGAAACGATCGAACGATTGGCTCCGGCGGTGGCCTCATCGGGTTCGTCACTCGGCGCGGGATTCATCACGAAAAAAAACCGGTTATTTAAAGGTTAAGATTGAAAATACATCCAATAATAAATGCACTACTAAATTGTCTAACACTATGCTAAATAACTTTTTTTAAATGTTAAACGATTAACCAAATATTTTTGGATTTCGACCGCACGCGGCGAAAGTACACAACGCTATGAATTCGGAAAGTGACAGCGGTTCCCGCGTCCTAGCTGGCACAGAGTAAATACAACGTCGGCGATAGTGACGCCACCTAGTATTCTTAAGTTAAACTAAAATATCCGTGCTATTGACCGCGCAAATAAGGCTAAGTATACACTGCTTCTTCATAAACAATGCTGTATGTTTTCCGGAGGCACATCAATATCTCCTGCGTACCTGGCTAATCTCCATTGAGATTGGCCACCGTGACCGAAGACGGTCGGAGAGGCTATTATTATTATTAGTAGGTTCGAACCCAGACAGGCGCTTTACTCTGTGTAAATTATTTCTTCACCAATGCTCTCAAAAATGTGAAAACACCGTGAGGAATCCGGCATGTCCTAGAACCAAAGAAAAAATTCTAAGACATGTGACAATTACCAACCCGCACTGGGCCCGCGTGGTGGGTTCCGGGTCCCTCTCACCGCGAGGAAGCCTGTGTCCCAGCAGTAGGAATATTACCTATAATTATGCTGATTATGCTATTTAATAAGTTGAAATTAATGCCTCTGAGTCAGATAAGCGTGCTGCACACGATAATCGCAAGTCAGTAGGACACTAAAAATACCAAAACCTTCATTACTGCTACGAAATACTCTTTCAAGGTCAAATGTCACTGACTTTGACGTGCCCTTGAATGTACGAGAAGATTTTCACCCCAGCTCCTAACAAGCTCATGCTGTTGTAAAAAATTTGCGAGTCAGGGAGTTGGTAGCGCAACTGATTGCCCAGGGTGCGTCAATCGAACTCCTAGTACAGTTTATCTTTTAGGGTCCCTTCATGCACAGCATTACATCTATATATTCATCATCTGCCTAGCCTTTTAACTAGGTTAGTGTCGGCTTCCAGTCTAACCGGATGCAATTGAGTACCGGTATTTAACACAAAGACAACACAACACAACCTATTTACAGGGTAATACGATACCCCTTGGCAAGACTGGTTGTTAGACTTTCGGGCTTCTGACGACCCGTAACGACTGTCAAAGATCCACGAATGACAGCCGGGACCCACAGCTTAATTAACGTGCTTTCCGAGGCACGGAAGGGTCTTGGTATGTAAAGTTGGTCACCCATCCACGGACCAACCGCGGCAAGCATAGCTTAACCTGATCGATCGACCCGTGCGGCTATTATTTCTTAGCCACAAGCCCCTCCTAGCCTCCCTACATCTGTATATTATCTATACATATAATAAATCTGTAGAAGGGTCAATTCTGTACATTGAAAATATTGAAAAAATAAATAGCGGGGGGTGTTGCTCGATCGATACCAAACTCAAATATGTGATTAAAAAAATTTTTGTCTGTCTGTCTGTCTGTCTGTATATGCAAGCATCACGTGAAAACCAACGGTTCGATTTCGATGAAACTTGGTATAATTATACCTTATTATCCTGGGCGTAAAATATGATACTTTTTATCCTGGAAAAATACGTAGAAAAAAAAATCTTATTTTTCGGTTTTATTCATAGACGTTGTTCTGTAGAACCGCGAACACACGTTGCATTACCCGTAGTGGATAATTTTCCATTTCAATTTAAGAGAATACAGTTTCCTGTAGCTTTGTGTTACGCCATGACAATAAATAAGGCTCAAGGTCAGACCCTAGGAGTTGCTGGCGTAGATCTTACCGCGAGTTGTTTTTCACACGGGCAACTTTACGTAGCTCTTTCCCGTGTGAGCAGTCCAAGAAATCTTCATGTTCATATTCCGGACGAGCTCACTAACAATGTTGTGTATGCTGAAGCTCTCAATTAACTTTCTGTCGCATTGTCACGATCACTTTTTTATTATTGCAAACTTTTCGTCACTGTCAGTAATTTACTGCTACATGCTACTTATCAAGGTCGGAATTACTATGAAAAAAATACTTACTACAGAACGCGAGCTCAACAGCAGTAGCCCAATAGAGGGATCTCCTTAATTATTATAGGCTTAGCTGTATTTGGGTCCAATAGATATTTATAAGATGTCATTGTCAGAGTTACTCAAAATGGAGAAATAAACCATCCACGCGAAGACCGACATCCGCGCGGACGGAGTCGCGGGCGGAAGCTAGTGTAATAATAAAGCTGAATAGTTAGTTTGTTTGAACAAGCTAATCTCTGGAACTACCAGTCGGATTTGAAAAATTCTTGCATTTAATAGACCAATTCTTGAGGAAGGCTAAAGGCTAATATCACGGTATACGAGCAATCGGAGCCGAACAATGTAAAACTCAGAAGAGACGCCAGGCGAAAACGAAGTAAAAGCGCGCGGGCGATTAAATTCGATGCGACGTCGTGAGACGAAATGGTGGGGTTTACGCGGACGAAGTCGCGGGCAGAAGCTACAATAAATAAACCCAGCGTTAAAACGCTGGGTTGCTGGTCGTGTTTAGTTTGTGAATTACACTGTAAACAGTGTAATTCACAAATACAAAATACAAAATGTTTATTTCTGTACCAACTAGTTTACATTAGTTTATGATTGGAGCCTCCTTTTAAGCATGATGACGCCTGTGTTAGGAGACTCCGCATTTCCATAGCTTTGGCTGTTTGTACAACTTACAAAATTATTTTATTTTAATATTATTTTTAGTTTCTTATACATTAATGTGGGTGTGTTGGGTGTGCGGAGTGTGTGATGTGTGAGGGGTGTGTCGAGTGTGTGTGGTGTGTGATGTATTTGGGGTGTGCGAGGTGTGAGAGGTGTGTGGTTGGTGTGGATGTGTGTATGATAGGATGTGCGTGTGCGTGTGGCGGTGCCAATTAACTAATTTCCACTTAGGGCTGATTTTTCAATCATCAGATAACTTTATTCAAGGAATAATTTTGAAATTTTGACAGTTATTTCATACAAAAACTGTCAAACATTAATTTTATTCCTCGAATAAAAGTTATCTGGCGATGGAAAAATCAGCCCTTATTGTAACAATAATTCAATATCTGCATAGGTGCGTGATTTTAACCATTCACAAACTAAACACAAGAAAATAACGATATTAACTAACAAAATTAAATTTAAAATTTAAAAAACCCCCGACACAAAAATAATAAAATTAAATGGAAGTAATTGGAAAACGATTAAATAATTTAAAAACCCCCAACTTAAAGAATCTAGGTAACGAGACTAAAACAGATAAATTCATATGGCAGTCGGGGGACCTCTTAGAATAGAAGGTGTTCCACAGAACGGTCCCCCGACTTCCATATGAATTTATCTGTTTTAGTCTCGTTACCTAGATTCTTTAAGTTGGGGGTTTTTAAATTATTTAATCGTTTTCCAATTACTTCCATTTAATTTTATTATTTTTGTGTCGGGGGTTTTTTAAATTTTAAATTTAATTTTTTATTTCATGCTTTTTGTAGGGACTCCTTAATGTTTGTATTTCATTTCTTTTATTTTCTTGCGTTTTAAGATTCAGGTAATTTTGTGTTTAATCAGGTTTTTTATCCGTCAAAAAGTAATTATTGATTTATAGTTGAAGAATAATTTTTAAGACTAAACAGATTTTTTTTGTTTTATTATATCCTTTTTCTAGTTCTTCCTTTAGTTATTCAACTTTCGTACAAGTATTTCATAGCTATTAGATATCTTAGGTATTTCAGATCTAGTTTATAAAATGGGACTGCGACACTATCTGTTGTAGAAATTTACCTACGTTTTTTAAGTAGGATAACTCCATTCATGATAAAAATGGTCAAACTCAGTGGTCGTATTTGGTTTACATTTCGTTAGAATATTCCTCATTTCCTTTCAATGTAGTGTACATTATTCTAGTTGTCAAGCCCTTGCATTTGATACCTATACCTATTGAAGGAGTTGTGAAAAAAAAATGTAATTCATCATTATATGGTGGCGGCCATCTTAGATTTAAAATTTGTAATAGTGTATAGTATTCTAATAATCAAGCCCTTTCATTTGATACCCATATTGAGGGAGTAGCGAAAAAAAAAAATTTAATTCGCCACTTTGTGGTGGCGGCAATCTTGGATTTTTAATTTATCATAGTGTATAGTATTCTACTATTCAAGCCCTTTCATTTGATACCCATATTAAGGGAGTTGTGAAAAAATATGTAATCCGCCATTTTGTGGCGGCGGCCATCTTGGACCGATTTTCATCAAACATAGCTAAGAACACTCTCGACTAATTCACCTTTCAAACAAAAAAAACAAAATGAAAATCGGTTCATCCGTTCGGGAGCTACGATGCCACAGACAGACACACACACACACACACACACACACACACACCCCCACACACACACACACACACACACACACACACACACACACACACAGACACGTCAAACTTATAACACCCCGTCGTTTTTGCGTCGGGGGTTAAAAATAACTTTTATTAAAATAAACAAAATGCAATGAAGTGAAAGAAAAGAAATATAATTATCTATTTATCTTTCATCTAAATTCTCACAAAATCTTAAACATCCGCAACACTTCGACACATTTATGTATTTATCTCCCAGCAAATAAGTCACACGTGTAGATTTCAGAAGAGCATTGTAGCGCATAGTTCTTACAAACATAGATGCTCCTTTAAACTTTGCAAAGAGCGCTTGTCAGAATATGGCAACACTCTTATTTCGGTCGCCACTCCTCAGACGTCGTCTACTGTCACCGATTCCCAGCTAGTGAGTCAGGTGTCGCCGGTTTCGCGCCCTTGCCCTATAAAAAGTGAAAAAAGGAATAAAAAGTATTCATCGATAGTATTCAAGTAAAAAAAAAACAAAAAGCCAACGTCACGCGGTGTTCCCAGGCGGTCACCCATCCAAGTACTGACCGCGCCCGATGTTGCTTAACTTCGGTGATCGGACGAGAACCGGTCTATTCAACGTAGTATGGACGTTGGCGATACCATTGTTGAATTTATTGCTTATATCCAACAACTACAGATTGAACATACGTTTAACATTTTTTTTTGTTCTTCATTAGGTGTTCTCGTTTTCACTGCGCAAAGCGATGCCGAATGTAATCCTAGCGAAACGTCTGAGGAACATTATAGACATGCTCACCAAGAATGTCTACGACTATGGATGTACTGGTAAGCCTCTTCTTCTCGAGATTATTAATGGCCTTCTTCAGACTTGAAACAATTCTATAAAAGAAATATACCTATACCTACTCCATTGGTTTAGGTAATTAACTAGAGGTAAACAAATCGTAAAAAGGGTTCTTTATAGATGACACTTTCTTATTTAAAGATACGTTAGGTACCCATTTATTTTAGATTTTTACGATAGTTTCCTCTTTTATTAGTGTGTTAAACTTTATCATTTATTCTTAAACTATTCTTCGTAG
Organism: Mesoligia furuncula; assembly: GCA_916614155.1. Lineage (NCBI taxonomy): Eukaryota > Metazoa > Arthropoda > Insecta > Lepidoptera > Noctuidae > Mesoligia > Mesoligia furuncula. The sequence goes on along the minus strand of OU744809.1, from coordinate 19,377,320 downwards.
ATGTAACTGCATAAGCACATTTTTTTAGTTAGATTAATTTATTTATCCATTTATTTTAGGCATCAAGGCCCATATAAACACATACAATACAATATTATTATGACTTAAAAATGCTATAAATGCATAAATTATAATTACATTAAAACTAACAACTGAAACTAACGCACACGAAGTAAATAATAAAATAAAAATATAATATTTGAATAATATTATAGTACTTATCTTGTAATCTGTCTATTGTAAAGAGGTCGAAAAGGCAGGTTCTCTAAACCTTTTAAAAAATGCAATGAATTAGATAACGTTGCTACATTGAAGTTACAGGTATTACGTTTAAACGGTTTCTTTTGTTTAGTATAAATTCACTCAAAACATTGCCAGTTATTGTGTGAAACTTTTAATGTTTTCTTTTAAAATGCCTAATTATATTATAAAATAACTTCGTTAAAAGTGCCTGTGTAGGTATAGGCTTTGGTGAAATTTCGGTATTTATGCTTGTAGCCCTGTTCAATAAATAAAATTATTTTAAAATTTGTAACAAAAGGTTTAGCACCCATGAATCACGTTTTTTTTTTGGTTACCTTTAGTTAAGTATCTAAACCAACGGAGTATAAGTACATACACGAATACTGGCCTAACACTGTTACTTAACTTAGTAATTGAGAAATAAGTCAGGTACAGCGGGATTGTCCGAAAGGGTTACCGCTGGCCCGGAAAGGAACACGGGTGGGTTTTAGTCAGTAAGAGTCTGACACTCCCTTCCGCTCCGCCCAGAGCCGAAGGGGTCATTTAATGATTTCCCACCAAAAAAAAAGAGTCAAGTTCAGTTGAACATAGTCAATTTATTAGGAACCCGTACCCAAAGGGTAAAAACGGGACCCTATTACGACCCTATTATACTAAGACTCCACTGTCCGTCTGTCACTAGGCTGTATCTCCTGAACCGTGATAGCTAGACAGTTGAAATTTTCACAGATGATGTATTTCTGTTGCTGCTATAACTAAAAACAGAATAAAATAAATATTTAAGGGGGCTCCCATACAACAAACGTGTTTTTTTCGGCGTTTTTGCCTTGTGGTACGGAACCCTTCGTGTGCGAGTCCGACTCGCACTTGTTTTATTTGAGATAGGACTGAAATAGGGCCTAAAAATGATATACATAAAGCTTGAATAGGTATGTAGCTATATTATAAAAATAATAATCAATAAGATACACAGGTTTAAAAAATATAGACTGTGATTGTTAAGGCATTATACTTATTATTGTTTATAATTATTTTATTTTAACCTGTAGGGATTTGTGAAATTTTCTTCCACAAATCACTATTAACGTCTTCCGTCGTTAAAGACGCAATGGGGATTAGTAGAATAACCCTTAAAAACATTCTTAATTGTCACTTCACTAGGCGTTGGTTTCTAAAGAATTGATTTTATGTTCATTGTAATAAAGATGATATTGTATTAGTGGAATAACGCGAATATTTCCAAAAATGCGTCAAGGTTAATGCCAGCATATTAAAAGCCTTTGATGTCCCACTCTGTCTGTGTGGTGCCGGACTTGTCTGTGTGGTGCCGGACTTGTCTGTGTGGTGCCGGACTTGTCTGTGTGGTGCCGGACTTAAAGAATAGCACCACCCCTTACTTCCCGTGGGTGTCGTAAAAGGCGACTAAGGGGCGTACCGGAGAATGGGCAGCAGCGTTCTCTATGCATTCCACCACCATTCCATACTGCGATCGCCAACCCGCCTGCCAAGCGTGGCGATTATGGCAAACCCCCCCTTTTGGGGGAGGCCTATGTCCAGCAGTGGACGTCTTTCGGCTGAAATGATGATGATGATGTCCCACTCCAGGGCAAAGGCCTCCCTCCCCTCTTTCCACTTCGCTCTATTTAAAACTGCTAAGGACCAGTCCCTCTCACATAGAGGAGGCCTGCGTCCCAACAGTGGGAACATTATAGGCTGATTAATGATTATGCTATAAGGACCTGTTGCCTGGATCATGCCAGCATTAATAATAGCATATTAAATTCCAGGTATATTCGAACGCCACAAGTTGTTATTCTCTTTCCAAATGAACATAAAGCTGGAACAGAGCGAAAACCGCGTCAACCAGATGCAGCTGGACTTCTTCATCAAAGGCAACGTCTCGTTGGAGAAGGCGGCCCGCGCCTGCCCCGGGCCCTGGATACCTTCACAGGTACCGTAATAAAGTGTCTAAGTCATCATTGTTACCGTGTGACAGAACTCGCCCTTCATGCTCATGGTGATTCGCCTTCATGGTATGTACGTATGTATGATAAAAAGTATAAAACCCATGCCCTTCCCCAAGGTTCAACGGGATCCTGCCGTTTTGCCAAAAAGATTTTGCTAAAATTTCACCACCCAAACAAATTTTGGCAACCTTTCTTTATAACAATGCAATGTTTGGAATGATTTCAGTACGCACATTTTCATTTGGTCAAATTTTTACTTGGCAGAATATTATTAAGGATAATGTCATTTAGGCGTTTGGTCTTTAATCAAATGATTTATTACAGGAAACAATCTTTAGACAATAAACGTTTGGTCAAATGATTTGTTATGACAAAAAATGTATAGGCAAAAATAAGATGTTTTGGGAATTATATATTTAAAACATGCAATTTAATGTTAAAATAATCATTTATTTAATACAAAATATTTGTAACTTGCAATTTTAATTTTTTTTGCAATGGACATTAGCAATTTTATTTTATTTTTTTGCCGACGGGCGTGAAACGACCAGATTATATAGAAAAAAATAGGGGAATTTTTAACTGCACCTCTATTTAGAAATTTAAGCAAAGAAAATTTCTCCACTAATAACCTACTGCATATCAAATAAATTACTGTACTACAAATTAACTACACTACACACTAAACCAACATAATATACAAAAGTACCTAACACATTTGTAATGACAACTTAGGATGCAAGAGCGAGCGAAGCGAGCTCGGGACTTGGGGCACCCCGACTCGAACAGGTTAGGTTCGAAGGGGATAACGGGGGCTCGAGTGAGCGAGCAAAGCGAGCGAACGAGCCCCCGTCATCCCCTTCGTGTTAGGTTCCTTTAAACCCTGTAGATAAAAGTAGGGGCCCCGCGAAGCGAGGCGCCGCCGCGCCGCGCCGTCGACTACGCCTAACCACATATTTTTGTAGATAAAAAAAACTTTGGGATTTTTTTTCTCAACCACTATGATTTACTTTTAGTTAACAGATAGTCATTCAGTAAAACAGTTAAGCTTTAAAGATCTAAGAGTATAGTATAATTGATTTATTTGATGAGCAAATCTAGTATTTTTGGTGGTAATTTCGAATATTTTGATTGAAAAAAGGGGATTTACAGTTAAAGTATTAAATACCACCCAAAAAAATATGGAAAAAAGAGATTATTTTTAGCAAGCTATCGAGAACCAAATTAGTTAGACGAGGTTAATTATAAAAAAAAATGCTTAGGTTAACTTAGGTTAAAACTGTGACGTCCTACACACGAGCCGAGCGAGCGAAGCGAGCGGTGCCGCGGTAGCGGCCGGCGAGTGCCAGAAACGACTAGATTAAAAAAAATATGGATAAAAACAGGCTACCCGAAACTGAACTAGTCAGACGAGATTAATTATTTTAAAAAAATGTTACTAACTAAAAAAAAATACTACCAGAATAGTTAATATTAATATTAACTATTCTGGTAGTATTTTTTTTTATATTAATATTATTATTACCTGTTTAAAATTTGTCCCAAGTGGAAAAAACACCCTTGTAATAAAACGTCTTCAAAGTTAGATCTTATGCTTGAAATGGCTGCCTTAAAACTGTGAAAACTGACGATACTAAATATTTGGCAAATGTTATTTTGCGTAAAATGAGTTATTCCAACTGAAATATTTGACTAAATAATTGGTAAAAGTACTAGTTGGTAACAAGTTATTGTTTAAACGTTCACTTGCCAAACATTAGGTTGGGGTTACAATTATTTGTGAAGAGATTTTTTGCTAAGTAATAATTTGGCAAATGAAATTATGCGGAAAATTGTTTGGGAAGTGATAATTTGGCAGTTTCTTTTTGGTGAAACAAGGGAGACCCCTAACTAACTTACTATACAAATAAATACAAAAACAAAGGACACTTAAATTGTATTTATTTGTACACATTAAATTGTGAATTTCGCTCTGTGTGGCAATTCCCTCGGTAGGCAGTCACTCACTAGCCATATCATTTTTCACACAGTCCAGCCATACTTTCTTTTATCTTCACCTACTCTTTACATATAATTATGCTGATACATTATTCTTTATAATAATTTTTCAGGGTTGGCAAGACATAATGAAGCTGAGCATAGATTTCCCGGATTCCTTTGCTTCTTTGCCTGATCATATCACTAGGAGACTGAAACGCTGGCGAGAGGTATGTTTTAACTATAGCATTTTAAACTTAGCATCTCAGCCTATAATGTTCCCAATGCTGGGACACAGGCCTCCTCGATAGGGAGTGGGCCGTAATCCACCACGCGGATCCAGTGCGGATTGGTGGACGTCACATTCATGTCTTTGCATTTTTGGTTCTAGGACATGCCGGTGTCCTCACATTTCGAATTTTACACGTTATTATTTTTATCTTGCTCTCAAAAATGCTGGATACGTCTATAAGGCCCATGATGATGATGATTTTACTTCTGCAAGTAGGTTTGTACAAACACTTTAGCACGCCAATCATAATTTCTTTAAACTAGATGAGGTCGGCGTTTCCTATCTGACTACTCTGAGAAGAAAGGCCGAAACAAACTCAAAGGTCACAGTCTCTCTTAAAGTCCAGACATAATCTTGGTCAAATCATGTGGTTTAATTTAAGTTATCTTTTCCTCCACCCCCCTCGGCGTGCAGTGGTTCGATAGCGACACGCCCGAGTCGTCCCACATCCCGGGCGGCTACCGCGGCAAGCTGGCGCCCTTCGAGATGCTCATGTTGCTGCGCTGCTTCCGCGTCGACCGCATCTACCGCGCCCTCACCGACTACATCACCGTCACCATGGGCGAGGAGTACATCACTCCGCCCGTCATCAGGTAAGTAGTAGTAGTGTCTCACTCGGACCGTTGTGCGTGCTGTTTACAATGCCAGGCTAGCTCCACCCAGAAGCACATGAGTTATAGTTCGGCAGTTCATAGGTTCGGTGGAAATTGTGACAAACCATGCACGAGCTGAATTGGTCGCAGTAACTAAGCCAGGGCACCCCGAGCAAATAGGTTAGGTTAGAATTAATTAGAATTATTGTGACCAATCACGCGCGAGCCGAGCGAGCGCCGTAGGCGAGCGATACTTCCATGTTACATTTCTTAAAAACTTGTTAACAAAAAAATTAAACCGCCAAAAAAACTGAAAAGCAAAAAATAATAAACCTATTTTATTTAACCTTAATAACTAACTAATGTCAGTGTATCTAAGTCATTTTGAGTCGGCGCCAAACAATCAAAGACCAAAGACTTAGGTATACTTATATTAGTTTAAGAACTTAATTATTAAGGTTAAATAAAAAATGTTTATTATTTTTGGCTTTTCAGTTTTTTTTTTGCGATTTAATTTTTTTGTTCAAAACTTTTTATTTTATTTTATTTTGTGGCTATAATTTACTAATTACTACATGCTTAATTTTTTATTACATTTAAGATAGCTACCTACCATAAACTAGCTTTTAACTGTTAAATAATACTGAGTAGAGTAAAAACACGAGGATATTGCTTTATCTGATCTAGAGCCAAATAAGGTATTACACAAACCTCACGATGAACGAGCTTTAGCAGAATTGCAGAGACTGAGAGGTCTATACACAAGAGACTGATAGATCTAAAGCTCACTCATCGTGACGTTTATTTATTTATTTAATTGTATATAATACACAACTCAGCATTAAAATCTGTGAGTGAACAATCAATCATCCCCTGTTTTTCTACCCTTAGGGATTTTCTTTCCAATAAAAAAAGAATTATCAAATCGGGCTACTCTGTAAAAAGTTATGCGTGGTCATAAATATATACGCGTCGACTTGAGAACCTCCTCCGTTTTTTCGTCGGTTAACAACTAATTCCGATTTGTTAACTGCCAACACGTAACTGCCCGTTAAGCCATAAGCCGTAAGCGCCACGGCGCCCTCACCTACCGCCTGACGCAGGTCCTTACCGGACACGGAAGTTTCGGGAGGTTCCTGCACATCATCAGGCGGGAGGAAACGCCCGGGTGTCACCATTGCCAGGATCGCCCAGAGGACACGGTGGAGCACACGGTAGAGGTCTGCCCCGCTTGGGCGGAGCACCGCCGTGTCCTCGTAGAGGCGATCGGCAGTGGCGGCGACCTCTCGCGTCCGGCCCTGGTGCAAGCCGTGGTCCGGGGCGAGAGGGAGTGGGAGGCAGTCACCTCCTTCTGCGAAGCAGTCATGCTAGCGAAGGAGGTGGCGGGACGGTTCAGGGAGAGAGCCTCCCGTCTCAGCCGCCGCGGGGGACGCCCCCGGCGTCGGGAGCCGCGTGACGACCCCCGGCCACCGTAGGCGTGGGCCTGAAGGTGGTATCATTATAATACAATAATTGTCTTTGTGGACATTAAAATTTTTGTCTAAATCCACTCTCCCACTTATTTGTAAATGTTGCTTAAAGGTCAGATAAGGCTAATGTCTGCTAGCCACGGGACGACTCCCGGCCACCGTAGGCGTGGGCCTGTGGACGGAGAATAATGGGTAGCTCACCGTCCGATCAGGACCAGGCCCGAGCCGGAAGGCGCGTACGTGTTCCACGCGCGCCTCAAAGAGATGTCAGCATCGAGGAAGGGGCCCCTTAGGGCCGAAGCCTGCCGGGCCAGCGGGATTGTCCGAAAGGGTTACCGCTGGCCCGGAACATAAAGGGCTAAGGAAGGAACACGGGTGGGTTTTAGTCAGTAAGAGTCTGACACTCCCTTCCGCTCCACCCAGAGCGGGAGGAGTCATTTGATGATTTCCCATCCAAAAAAAAAGCCATTTGACTGCTTAATATTTATTTAATTACTCTATTAAAAATTTGTTATGACTCATTGTTAATAATCATGGTTACCCCTAACATACGACTCTTGATGATGCTATGAGAAGCGTCATCAATTTGCCTTAGGGAATACACATAACGGCGACAGTATGCGAACGGACGGCGCTGTATGTATAATGACGAATTATACAATCTGCCTTCGACTTATCTATGAGTTTTCTTATTGGTTAGCTTACGAAATGTAAAATATTTTTTCTATAGGTATAGCTACTAGGCTGCGTTTCCAGCAGAGATGTGCGAGAATGCGTAGCGAGGGATGTGTGTGAAACAAACCAATAACATCGCTTCATTTTCACAGCTTGAATTAAGATTGCGTTGTTATTGGTTAGTTTTACACACATTCCTCGCTCATCTCTGGTGGAAACGCAGCCTAATGGCACCGTCCTTCCACAACTAGGATGATTGACCGTGAAGACACTGCATTCTTTTGGACGCCTTTTTCCCACAGGGCTATGCAAAAACTATAGATTTAATTAACAATAATTATGTTATTTCCAGCTTGGACATGATATTCGAGCAAACGACTCCATTTACTCCAGTTGTGTTCATTCTGAGTCCCGGTTCGGACCCCACAGCTGATTTGATGAAGCTTGCGGACAGATGCGGCTTCGGGGGCGGCAAGTTCAAGTACTTGTCGCTTGGCCAGGGACAGGAAGGGGTAACGAATCTTTGCATTATTATGTTGATATTGTTTTGTAAAAAGAAAAGACTTCATGCAATGACTTGGGGGACCGAAAACACCGATAAAATGTTTTTTTGGAAAACTGAATTGATGACTTTTAAAAGTTTTCTCAATTCTCTACTAGATGTCGATTTCAAGGAAAAATCTTTTGCGGGTTTCGAATTTAGAGGCCTCATTTTCTTCTACTAATTTAAAACTAGCCGAATCGAGGATATACTATACACCGGATATAGAATACCTTTTAGTTTTTATAAAAGTGAGTTGGTGAGTTTTCCTAGAGAGCGTTTTTGACACCGTACTAGTACAAGTCAAACCCCACTGCCCAAAGATTTAAATCGCTAGATTTGCCTTCACCGAGTACGGGGAAGGCACACTTTTGACAAAGGAAAACTTTACAAAAGAGTGAGCACATTATTATAAAGCGTTTCCATGATAATCAAGTCAAGTCATTGCGTCATTGTCAGAGGTGTCAAACCGTAACAGAAACGCGACTACCTTTTGACTTGGTATCTAACGATTTAAATCTTTGCCGCTGTCATCATTTTCATGACAGCCATCACTTAGGCCGTTAAGTGCGGTCACGCGCTTTTCTAGAAAACCGTAGCTAAGATGATCTATACCGCAGAGGACTTTTTTCACGTGATTCATTGAATAAATTCATGACCGTCTAATTTAATAGTCTTTTGTTTGCCAAGGGAGCAAACAACTATTTTGAAGGCGAGAGTTATTCTTTGAATCCAGAGCGGAGCGAAGAAGTCTAGAGTAGAATCCCGAGCGCAACGAGGGGTTCTAAAGTAGAATCCTGAGCGCAGCGAGGGATTCTAAGTACTTCACTCGAGCTTAAAATAGTGTTGCTCCTGAGGTGGACACTCTACTTTTTATCGCCCTCTATGAAAAAATAAGAAAGTGCAACTTATGAATAAGAATAGTACGTTTATTTATTTACTTAAAATTTTGAGTAGACAATTTATTACGAACGAAGGCAGATTGCTTTTCACGCGTTTTTTATTTCTTCACATTTTTTTTTATTTGGTCGCTCACCTTTTTCTTTATCATACAGCCTGTTTCTTGTTAATACAGTGTTCGTGATTGGTATCTTTGGTGATTCCAAATTCAAATCACTTGTAGTCCCAAGGGATTAAAGAGCTATTTTTAGTCCCTGTTTACGAAGTTTGTTTATTTTGTTATCCAGACAGCCTTAGCTCTTCTGGAAGGTGCAATCTCCCACGGCCAGTGGTTGATTCTGCAGAACTGCCACCTGCTGGTCTCCTTCCTGCGCGAGCTGGAGAAGCAGCTGGAGATGATGTCTAAGCCGCACCCGGAGTATCGGCTCTGGCTCACCACGGACCCAACGCCCACTTTCCCTATTGGAATACTGCAGAGGTCTCTTAAAGGTAGGTGTTACGAACTTACATCTGTTTGTTTGCTGAAAGCTTCGCTTCGCCGCGAGAGAGCGCTGAGTTTTTTTCACTTGTCAAAGCGATGACAAACGACCAATCGGTGACGAGACAAAACTCTTTGTGGCATCTTTAAGCAAAGTTTTTAAGAAATCTGTGTCTACCGTATCTTTTAAGAAAATAAATAAAAACTTCTTTATACTATGGAGATGGTACGTAAATAGTGATTGTAGTTTTTCGTCCACCATTCGCCAACGTCCATACTACGTTGAATACACCGGGTCTCGTCCGATCACCGAAGTTAAGTAACATCGGGTGCGGTCAGTACTTGGATGGGTGATCGCCTGGGAACACCGCGTGACGTTGGCTTTTTGCATGATATTAAGTTTTACCCAACCTATTTCTTGTATTAATTATTTTCTGTTAATATACTTTTTATCCTATACAGGGTTATTTTTTAAAGACCAGCCAAATTTAAGGATGTGGTACAGACCATCAAACTGAACAACTTTCTCCATGAGACCAACATCGTAATCGCGAATAAAAATTCAGCTGTCCCATGCGTTTAGGTCGAGTAGGTATTGAAGTTTTCTATGGGACAGGTGTGTATTGGATAATTTAGCTCCCTTCAAAATGGTTGAGCTGAATGGTGCTGATCTATGCGTCATGTTCGTCAACGGGCGCCGTCAGTTGGGGCTGGTCATCACTCAGCTGCCTCGGCTTATTTCTAATTATTTTATTTATGGATTGTTGTCTTCTTACTATTTGCTGTACTCTGGACGCTCTTAACGCGTACGTATTTTTTTACATCGTTCTCACATATAATTGTAAATTCAACATTAATGATGTAACTAATATTTTTGTAAAAATACAATTTAAAAGAGTGTCCATGGAGTTTCTTGCCCGTTCTTCTCCATAGGTACCTACGCTTTGGAATGGGCAACTAGCTTCATATTTTCTGACTGACCGACTTCTTGACAATTCAAAAGTGCCTGTAAATGGTTTAATTGAAATAAATGGTTTGAGTTTGAGTTTGATAAATTTTTCGCGATTACGATGTTGGTCCCATGGAGAAAGTTGTTCAGTTTGATGGTCAGTACCACACCCTTAAATTTAGCTGGTCTTTGAAAAATAACCCTGTATAATATAATACACACATACACACAGTAAGTAATAAATTCCTGTACTTTTTAAATTTTTTTTTTTTTTATACTTTGACATAACAAAAATTATCCACTGTAATACCTACTAAAGTGCTATTTATTTGTGAAAAATAAAAAATATTTATATCTTTTCACAGTGGTAACAGAGCCCCCTAACGGCTTAAAGCTGAACCTGCGCAACACGTACTTCAAGATGCGCAACCGCGCCCTCGAAGAATGCACCCATCCGCAGTTCAAGAAGCTGACGTATGTGCTCGCCTTCTTCCACGCTGTTGTACAGGTAACTTACCCCCACATTCTACAACTTTATTGGATTTAATCTGAGGAATTTAATTTAAAAAAAAATTCCCGTCTATGACCGTTCGCACAACTACAACTCGTAAATTTGTTTTCATGATCTGGCAGTTTGAGTAAGTTATGTGTCCTACCCAAATGTCCTTTCTTTGGTATTGTTTGTCGAATCGTTGAGCTCCTTAAGTCTTGAGTTGAGCTGCACGATTTCTGACAAGTGCGTGCACTGACTGGACAGGTACTATCAATCTTTGTGGTTCTTTCCTCAAAAGACCATCTCAGACATCGATCTACATGGCCTTCATGATCAAGATTATATCTGGACTTTAAAAGAGACTGATCTCTGAGTTTGTTTCGGCCTTTCTTCTCAGAGTAGTCAGATAGGAAACGCCGATCTCATCTAGTTTTTAAAAAACATGTTTGACGTGGGAAAGTGTTTGTACAAACCTACTTACAAAAATAAAATCATTTATCATTATAAAACTGTGCGAAGCAGGGGCAGGTCGCTAGTCTATACTAATATTATAAAGAGGTGAAGTTTGTGAAGTTGTAGGAGGTAATCTTCGGAACTACTGATTCGATCCCGAAAATTCTTTCACTAATGAAAAGCTACATTTTTCCTGAGTGTGTCATTTATGTGTTTTATGTTAAAACGAGAAACTTCACGCGAACGAAGTCGCGGGCAGAAGCTAGTCACACTAATATTATGAAGGTGAAAGTTTGTGAATGTCTGTGTGTGTGTGTTTATATGTTTGTTACTTCTTCACGCTCAAACGGCTCGACCAACTTTGATAAAATTTTGTATGGAGGCAGCTGACACCCTGGATTAACATTTATAGGCTTTTTATTCCGAAATTCCCACGGGATCGACACTTATGCGGGTGAAACCGCGGGGCGCAGCTAGTATTTAATAATATAATATACTTACTTGATGAAACATTTGTCAGGAGCGTCGCAAGTACGACAAAATCGGCTGGAACATATCCTACGACTTCGCGGAGTCTGACTTCACGGTGTGCATGCAGATCCTACAGTGCTACCTGGACCGGTGCTACATGGTGCGCGGGCCCACGCCTTGGGCCACGCTCAAGTATCTGTTTGGAGAGGTACAGCCAGCAACAAAAGTCGATTAACACTTTAGTTTTTTTAATCTCAGTTATTGAGCAAAATGTTAACACTTCAGTTTCTTTTATCTCGGTTATTGAGCCAAATATTTGTTCAAACTTGCATTGTACACACGCCAGCACATCAAGTTACTACAATCTTTCAAATTTCTTAGATTTTCAACTTTATCGCTAAAGTATATGGTTCAAAGTTGATTGAGAAAATTTGACAGTTTCGGGTAGCTTGTTGTGCTGGCTATCAACTAGGATGAGATAAATAGGGGTTAATATACGGGGTTACTCTACGAACCTTGCGTAAGCAAGATTCGTAGATTCGTACTAATTCGGAAACACGAAGGTTACCGAAGCGCCTGCCTATTCTGGTTTAACTGTAATGACAATTCTGTTCGGCAGGTGATGTACGGCGGGCGCGTCATCGATGACTACGACCGGCGCGTGGTCAGCACGTACATGGAGGAGTACCTCGGAGACTTCCTGTTCGACAAGTTCCAGCCCTTCCACTTCTTCCACGACAGCGTGTTCGACTACGTCATCCCGCCCGACGGAGAAAAGGAAGAATATATTGGTATAATATAGTATACACCTATGAACCTTGAACATACTGAGAACTTGCGTACCAAGACCCTGACGATAAATGGACGTGTATAGTCAGCGAGCGCGGGTCCACATAAATCGGCACGCGAGCGATGTCAGCGCCGACCGTCTGTCGAGCACTAAATCCAGCCTTATTATGCGATACAGATGTCATCGATGTCGAGGGGTCCGTGGCTAAATAATAACAGCCGCACAGGTTGATCGATCATGTTAAGCTACGCTTGCCGCGGTTGGTCTGTAGATGGGTGACCATCTTTACATACCGAGACCCCTCCGTGCCTCGGAAAGCACGTTAAGGTGTTACTCCCGGCTTCGTGGATCTTTGACAGTCGTTACGGGCAGTCAGAAGCCCGAAAGTCTGACAACCAGTCTTACCAAGGGGTATCGTATTACCCAGTAATTGGGTTGTGGAGGTCAGACAGACAGTCGCTCCATGTAAAATACTAGTATTCAGCTGCATCCGGTTAGACTGGAAGCCGAACCCAACATAGTTGGGAAAAGGCTAGGCAGATGATGAGATGTCGTCGACGAAAATGACTTATAGAGGTACTAGCGGCCCGTCCCAGCTCGCACGGGTGCATTTTTTTTCGAACTTCCGAAATTATCTTTCATACAAACCTTGTTCTGGCAATACCGAACACAACAAAAAAAATAATTACAAAATTTGGTGCAGTCATTCGGCATGATCCCAACATCGTTGGGAAAAGGCTAGGCAGATGATGATGATGATAACGTGCTGCCAAAGTGCATGTTAACTAATGTGATTAGATACCATAATGACAACAGCCAATCAAATCACTTGGACTGACATTTGAATACTGTTTGTAGCACCTCAACAGCAGTTTCTGATTAAGGAGAGAAAAAAATCATCTAGCCAGATAGTCTTGAATGAATTCTCATATGCCAGATGGATTTCACCAAACAAACATCTTAAATGCTGGCACTACAATTGGACGTACTTTAGCAGAAAGGACTCAACAAAAAAAAATGACAAACAAAAAAATGCGTTAGTCTGTGTAATACAACTTGACTTATGAAAATATTAGTATACTAGCTGACCCGGCAAACGTTGTTTTGCCATATGAATTATTTCTAGCTGCCCGGCGCTACTTCTTTTATGCGTGGTTTTTCTTTTGCGTGGTGTCCTACCCCTTACCCTACCCTACCCCTACCCTACTCCTACGCCTACCCTACTCCTACACTACTCCTACCCTACTCCTACCCTACTCCTACCCTACTCCTACTCTACTCCTACATTACTCCTAGCCTACTTCTACCCAACTCCTACCCTACTTCTAACGTTCTACTACCCTACTCCTAACCTACTCCTACAGTACTCCTACCCTACTCCTGCCCTACTCCTACACTACTCCTACCCTACTCCTACCCTACTCCAACCCTACCTCTACCCTACTCCCATAGATATATAAAATTTTTCTCTGCGTAAGAACCATCCTCGTATTTCAAGGAACATTCTAAAAAAAGAATTAGCGAAATCGGTTCAGCTGTTCTCGAGATTTGCGCTTAGCAACACATTCAGCGATTAATTTTTATATTATAGATTAGCCCATAGGTGACAATATTTCAAATAATTCCAGATACAACATCATTGCAGCAATACACACCTAAACTTAAAACCTCGTTATCTCAAAAATAACTTTTTGAGGGTTGAGTACTTTCTGCTAAACTACGTCCAATTGGTGTATTTGCGCAGATATTCACATTATTCTGATGAGTTAATACGAAATGAACTTTAACCCAAATAAAAAGGGGAATATTTTGAATACCCAAGCAACACGAATATTTTGACAAATACACCTAGTGAAATACCAGTATAACGATGAGCGTGGGTAACCGTGCCTGTTGCAATACTGACTGTTGTATATACTTAGTATGTTGATAAATTGATGCCCACAGAATTCATCGACACGCTGCCACTGGCGAACACGCCCGAAGTGTTCGGCCTGCACCCGAACGCAGAGATCGGCTACTTCAGCCAGGCTGTGCGCGAGATGTGGGGACATCTCATAGAACTACAACCGCAAACAAGTTTGTATCGTTCTAGAACTCGAGTTTTGACGCTAAACAAGCGAAAGAAAAGCTGGATAATAAATATTCAGGGTGACATGGACATTGACGCGCGAGCTGTTACTATGGATTCGTCGATTACCGCGTCGGTAATTAAAAAAACATCTGAAGAGCAATTCTCCGGGTCGGCGGGATTGTCGGGTCAGCGGGATTGCCGGGTCAGCGGAATTGCCGGGTCAGCGGGATTGCCGGGTCAGCGGGGTTGCCGGGTCAGCGGGATTGTCTCGGGTCAGCGGGGTTGCCGGGTCAGCGGAATTGTCTCGGGTCAGCGGGATTGTCCCGGGTCAGCGGGATTGTCCCGGGTCAGCGGGATTGTCCGAAAGGGTTACCGCTGGCCCGGAACATATAGTGCTAAGGAAGGAACACGGGTGGCTTTTAGTCAGTAAGAGTCTGACACTCCCTTCCGCTCCACCCAGAGCAGGAGGAGTCATTTGATGATTCATCAAAAAAAAAATAAGTAATTTTAAGAACGTTCACAGTCTGATCTCAGTCTCAATCTGTTGTCAAAAATACCTGTAATTTTCCTACATTTTGACATGTTTTTGACATTGATTGTCGCCGAGATGTGACTCCGACTAGACTTTGTACGTTCTAAATTACGAGAATGCGAGGTTATTTTGAGTATTAAAAAAAAACATAATTACCAAGAACTCTGTAGATGGCGTTGAACTGACTACGTTACTAGGTGCCAAAGCCAAAACGCTTGAAAAAAAAAACATTGCGTCACGTCTCATACGCTCGTTGACTGACGCTTTCGTTTGCTTTCATTTTACGATCTCAAAATTACACCCAAGTGAAATGATAAAAAAATGATGTGACGTTACGTTCCTTGCAGTAACTTACCAAGTTCAGCGCCATCTATCCAGCGACCAGGGAAGAGTTTAAAAAAAAATAAAAAGAATCCCTCATTGGCCTTCTGCTGTTTCGTACGCGTTCAAAATGTATAGAACAGCTGATTTTTTTTAAATAACTGACGATGAATTTCAACGCAGACTCATGTACTGAATCCATGGTAACATGGTTGCGCGTCGATGTCTTGTCTGTTTTCTCCACTTTTCCAATCAGACTTTGATATTATCGACCAGTAGCCGCCCAACGAACACACGGAGTAAACGAAACGTAAATTGGAACGATTTTTATTTACTGTTACCGTATTAACGGTAAATAAAAATCGTTTCAATTTACGAAGTAAACTTCATGTGGTTCGAATCTACATGAAGTTTACTTCCGGCATTCGTGTTCGTTAGGCTTACCAAAGTAGTTTGCCATTGGTTGTCCGACTACACAAACAACCTGTGCATATGGAATTCTACATCGAACCGATAATATTTATGGGGTGCGGATGAGCGGGCCTACTCTCTATGTCCTTCAACGAAGATACGGGCTCGTCCGAAAGTAATTAGATCCTTTGAAGGACGATTAATTAACGTTTTCGGACGGGCAAAATCACATCGGGAGTATGGACAACTGTCAAATCGTTTTGTCATTAGTTCGGGCCCCAAACTACACTTAGGTCCGTAGGTGATATGGAGTGGGACGCGCCCGTAACTTCGTTCGACACTACGGATTTCATGCTTAGGGAGTAGAGTCCGGGAGTAGTGAAGAAACTTTCTAATGTAACATTAAAAATTTTAAAAACCCCCAACACAAAATAATAATAAAATTAAATGTAATTGGAAAATAATAAAATAATTTAAAAACCCCCGATTTAAAGAATTTTTGTAACGAGACTAAAACAGATAAATTCAGGAAGTCGGGGAACCGTTCTGTGGAACACCTATTCTAAGAGGTCCCCCGACTGCCATATGAATTTATCTGTTTTAGTCTCGTTACATAAATTCTTTAGGTCGGGGTTTTTTTTAATTTTTAATGTTACATAAATAATATACTTACTACATAAATTACTTTTTTTATTACATTAAAAGCTTTTATTTAGTTTCACCTGTCCCGGTGTCAGTAATCAATCTTGCAAGTTAAATTTGACCCACTTCCCGGTTTCCGATTGAGCTGAATTTTAGGGTTCCGTACCCAAAGGGTAAAAACGGGTCCCTATTACTAAGACTCCACTGTCCGTCTATCTGTCACCACGCTGTATCTCATGAACTGTGATAGCTAGACAGTTGAAATTTTCACAGATGATGTATATCTGTTGCCGCTATAACAAGAAATACTAAAACAAAATAAAATAAATATTTATGGGGGGCTCCCATACAACAAACGTGGTTTTTTTTTGGCGTTTTTGTGTGCGAGTCCGATTCGCACTTGTTTTTTTAACATACTTATAAGATTATTTTTCTATTTCCACGCGGCTGTAGCACAAGTATGGGACCGTAAGTATAAGGAAATGTGTTAATGAAGTCACACTTATGTTCGTTATAATTATATGTGATCTAATTTTAATTTGTTTGATTTTTCTGCTGCTAGGCTTTATCAAAAGTAAGTTTACAACTTTACTAATAAATAATCTATTATTATTGACTAGCTTCTTCAATTTTCACCCTCCCCCCATTCACCCTCTTAGGGGTTGAATTTCGAAAAATCCTTTCTTAGTGGATACCTACTCTTCACAAAGAACTCATCCTCCAAATTTCATGTCTCTATAGGACCAGCGGTTTAGGCTATGCGTTGTTATATCGCAGTCAGTCAGGACTTTCAATTTTATATGTACAGGTAGATTAGCTTCTATCGGCGTGAAATTTCTTGTAGCCAGTCCTCGTCAAAATGGCCCAGTTCAGCAAAAATGCCAGACAACTAGTGCCTGACGCTGGTTTTCAACTGGAAATGTAAACTCTTTAGCTTTATTATTAGTATGATTGTTTGTTATAGATAAATAATAAGGAAATGTGTTTATAGGAAAGGGTAGAATGTGTCTCGTTATTATCAGGCATATTTTAATTACTGTGGGCGTACTAAGTGGGTAGTGTTGGTTATTGCGTAATAGAAAAACGGTTTGCAATTCAAATCAGATTATAATTTCATGAACAATTAAATCACACTAGTAAATCATACACTGTAGGTACACGATACAACCAGACACGGAACGTGATATAATTTCTGAGCACATGTTGTCCGTACGATGTCCAATGGTCAAGTCCCTCGCCGCTTCGCCGCTCGCTCCTTTATACTGGTAGCAAAACAAGTCGAGCAGTGGGGCGGTGGGAGAAGTCGAGTGACGTACTTGTCGATGGCGTGATCGGTGCTCGTGTTGTTTACAGCTTAGGGAAATGACGTACGGCAACGCCGCCGACACGGCCATACTGACTTGCGGACGTCCTCGTGCGCTTACAAATCATATATCTGTAATAAGCATAAACCGTTCGATTATCCTGACCAAAAATCGTACTTTACAATCTGGACCGGTTTATCTAAACCCTACAGTCAGACTGGTAAGAATTAGTTGTGGACCGGTCTTCAATGACCCTTCACATTAACAAGTTCTGGACCGGTCTTTATTGACCCTTCAGATTAACAAGCTCTGGTCCGGTCTTTATTGACCCTTCAGATTAACAAGCTCTGGTCCGGTCTTTATTGACCCTTCAGATTAACAAGCTCTGGTCCGGTTACAAACCCTACAGAGTAACAAGATCTGGTCCGGCTACATACCCTACAGATCAACAAGTTCTGGTCCGGCTACAAGCCCTTCAGAACTTCGGCTAGTCTGGAATATTATTATTCCCTATAGCTCTTTTTTTTCTTTTTTTTCTCTCTTTTTTTTTCTTTTTTTTATTCTTTTTTTTCTTCTTTTTTTTCCCTTTTTTTTTTCATTTTTTTTTCCTTTTTTTTTTTGACTTATCATTGGGCCGGTTTAACCCTACAATGATTATTGCAATTTAACTGTCATCATTAGTTCTATGGACATCAGCTCGCGTTACTATTGATCGACTCCGAATAAACGGACATAAAGTACAACTTGTGCCCCGTGATACGCTTTCCGGGGTGGAAAATCCTCATGGATGTCCTCCGCCCCGGGGCGGGCGGAAGGGTCTGTCAGACTCTTACTGACTAAAAACCACCCCGGTGTTTCACCTCACACCTACGCTAGGGGTCGATAACCCCAGCGTGACACGCTAGAACCAAGACCGACTCGTTACACCGCTGCGTGCTCTCCTCGAGTCCCCGCGAACTTAGACTAGACTCTGTCGAGCGCCGCTGGGTGGCGCTGGCGTTCCGAATAGTCAAACGAATGACGCTGACATGGCCATCTTGCTCGCACACGTCCTCGTGTGTTAATCTGCAAAGAAACATACCCCGCAAAGTATCACATAGTTCGGTCACTTCTGACCGAATTTGGTACAGACAAAAACACAATGAAAATTCGAACAAACTATAAAATAGCAGAGTTCAGAGAATTATTCACTATTTGATTGCCAAATCTGAAGATCGCAAACTAAATAATCAACTTAGGTGCACGTGTCTCATACTATCTAGTAACGTCCATTTACTCAACCATTAATTTGCGCACCCCCCTCGGATTGCCAAGTCATTCCCAGACTTTATGGTTTCTCACGAAACCCTACATATACCAGAATTGACTGGCTACCACGTACTCGCAGACTAGTAGCTCCAGCACAGCTACAAATTAACCTCTGATCCAAACTATCATCACACATACACACAACTTAATCTCTACTCTGTTTCTAACTTTCCTCAAATTTGTCAGTAATACTCTGATCTCTTCGAATGTGCCTTAGCCTCATGAGCTTACTTGATTCAACCAGAGCCATGTAATTAAACTTTAATCAACCTAGCAAAAAGAAACTTGAACCAGAGCCATGTACCATCGTTATCCACATTACAACAATAATCTTTTTCACTAAGAGCCTTAGACACCTGGAAACCCACATACGAGTAAACCACTGTAACGCCACGGCTCTCTAGCTGCCCCGCAATCGCATTGCTTTCACACATCCAGCGCATGGATCCGTGTGCACCACCCAATGACTACACACTTTTTACTACGGCAGATAGAGAACTCCCCCTCGTGTGTGGTTAATGAAGGCTTGCTCATCACCACTGTGATCACCATCTACTTCGACTGGTATATGACCTACTGGCATTATTCGTAACTATTTAAAAATTGCATTTTTATATAGATTGGGCTATACCTAACAATGCAACCGCTTTTACTGTGGTTTACCAGAGAAGCACTCAGTACCAGAGTCAAAACAAAATGAAAACGACTCACCAGATTCGGTAGACAAGAAATCCGTAGCTGGCTTAATGGTACAGACATCCACTCGCTGTCACTGCCTCCTTGGCAGAAGTCATGAAACTTTTTGCACGGAAAGCACCGTCCTTGATCCGCGATTATTCGTACAGGAGACCCAGAGAGTGCAGCGCTGTCCGACACTGCCATCTTGCTTGCACACATCGTTGTGTGTTAACCTGTAACCACAAAAAAAACCAACAGCAGTGCATGTTCCACTCGGCCAATTTAGTAAAAACGATAGCAATCATCGACAACAAAAGATTCCTCTAAGCCTTAGTAATAGTTGGTCAGAAACTATATCAACTTAGATCACATACAACGCTCGTGGCCCTGCTGCCGCAGCAGCTAGTGACACTCATGCCACCCATATCGTCATCACCTCAAGTGATACGACCAACATACTTCACTTAACATAGAGTCCACGACTCCCAGGGCATTACAAGACCAACACAACAATAGTCTCCATTGAGACCCTGGTCCCCGCTGCACCACCAGTGCCCATCGCTCCCTCAACAACTCACAAGTGAGTTGCAGTTACGACTACAGACAAGTGCGTACAATGCGACCTAGCCCTTGTATGTGATCTAACTACTCAGTGGAGTAACTCTCCTCATCATCCTAGAAACACTACTTAGACACACTGCTTCCGTAAAAACACTACTTTCCTAGAAATACTACTTTCGTATGCGATCGTGAGCGTACTTATACGTACGATTAGAAATTAAAGCTTTTAAGATAAAGCGATCACCATTCAAAACTTCCGCTACTTTAAACGGACCTCTGAACTTCCGATCTAGCCTAGTCTGATAATCTGATTTTGCTCTTCGTTTTCTAATAACACGAAATTTATTATAACTGCCTTTGTTCTATCATAATATTACTTTGCAAGTAGATGTAGGGTAGAAGATCTAATAAAATTTCAATTTTAGCTCGTTAATCGTTACATTACGCCATAAGAATTGTTCTGTGCTGAATACACGTCTTTGACCTATACCAGTCAACACTATAACGTTATTAACTCGTTTGCCACTTAATTTCACTGCACAACTCGCTTTTACTAACGAGCATTCAGCACCAGATTCTTTAATAAAAAAATACAGCTCACCTTTATTTTTTAACGTGCCTGAGGGTAGTTGTACGACCACTCGCCGTTCACTACTTCCAGCACGTTGTCCTTTTTCAAACATGGCGGTAGTTGCAACAGGCGCGACACTCAGCAAAGGTATTTCTGCATACAGCCTATGCCCAAAACAACATGCATGATGATCGCGCATCCGTATCTGGCTTGTCTGGGTCCAACTCGAATAGATCCACACGATTATTTAATAAGCGTTCGAAGTTTGCACTTTGTTTTTAAAATGTCAACGGTTACTTTCACTTTTAGCGTTCTGATTTTGCGCATGAACCAACACGAATCCCACTTCTGATATAGGAAAGGGTAGAATGTGTCTCGTTATTATCAGGCATATTTTAATTACTGTGGGCGTACTAAGTGGGTAGTGTTGGTTATTGCGTAATAGAAAAACGGTTTGCAATTCAAATCAGATTATAATTTCATGAACAATTAAATCACACTAGTAAATCATACACTGTAGGTACACGATACAACCAGACACGGAACGTGATATAGTTTCTGAGCACATGTTGTCCGTACGATGTCCAATGGTCAAGTCCCTCGCCGCTTCGCCGCTCGCTCCTTTATACTGGTAGCAAAACAAGTCGAGCAGTGGGGCGGTGGGAGAAGTCGAGTGACGTACTTGTCGATGGCGTGATCGGTGCTCGTGTTGTTTACAGCTTAGGGAAATGACGTACGGCAACGCCGCCGACATGTTTCATAAAAAGTTTCTTTCGTTCTATCTGGACAAAGACCCGTTAGTTTGTAAAGTAGATTTCCGGGTGAGTTATCGCCAACGTCCTGGATACTACGTTGAATACACCAGTTCTCGTCCGTTCACCGAAGTTAAGGAACATCGGGCGCGGTCAGTACTTGGATGGGTGACCGCCTGGGAACACCGCGTGACGTTGGCTTTGTGTATTTTTACATTTCATGTTTTTTTATGTACCTACGTAATACAGAGTATTCTAATCTATTCTACTGCCTGACTTTTCCTTCATCAGGTGAAGGGGGCGGTGCCATGAGTCGTGAAGACTTCATCGACAGCACTGCGGTGGACGTGATGGCCAAGCTGCCGGCGCCCTTCGAGATCTGGCGCGTGCGCAAGCAGTTCGAGATGAACATCACGCCCACTTTGGTTGTGCTGCTGCAAGAGTTGGAAAGGTATAGTATACATACACGGTCGCAGAGAGATCATCATGACACTAAACTTGGTTTATGTAGGTATCTAAATATTTAGGTGATTAATACAAAAGCAATTCCTCGCTGATCTAGAGGTCGCAAGTGCTGAGCATAAGATCCTGGATTCCCAGGCCGTCATCATCTGCTGCCTAGCCTTTTCCCAACTATGTTGGGGTCGGCTTCCAGTCTAACCGGATGCAGCTGAATACCAGAATTTTACATGGAGCGGCTGCCTATCTGACCTCCACAACCCAGTTACTGGATAATACGATACCACTTGGTAAGACTGGTTGTCAGACTCTCGGGCTTCCGACTACCCGTAACGACTGTCAAAGATCCACGAATGACAGCCGGGACCAACGGCTTAACGTGCTTTTCGACGCACGGAGGGTTCACGGTATGTAAAGAAGATCACCCACCCACAGACCAACTGCGGCAAGCGTAGCTTAACCTGATCGATCGACCTGTGCGGCTGTTATTATTTAGCCAAAGGCCCCCCTGGATGCCCAGGCCGTGTACACGTTAATATAATATCGCTCTGTAGGACCTTTCTAATAGTTTTAATACAAGTTCTACTACACACATAAGTTTAATACACATTAATCGACTTGGCAGGGTTTATTGGGTTTTTCTATCAATTTTTCTCAGTAGCTGCTTAGCGTCTGGATTTTTTCCCAGTTGGTAGCAACGTCGCCGCGTCGTGAGTTCGAACCCGAGCAGTGGTGATGAAATTATTCATCACCACTGCTCGGGTTCGAACCCCGTGAGGAATGCATGTCCTAGGACCAAAAATTCGATGCCATGTAACATCTACCTACCCGAACTGGGCCCGCCTGGTAGGTTATAGCCCAATACCTCTTAAAGATGGAGGTTATGTCCCAGCAGTGGGAACATTATAGGCTGAATAGGCTCGCCCCGTATTACATAGGACTTTAAACATAACTGGTGAAACGTGGTTATATCATAGTATAACCTACTTAGAATGATTTTGTACCTCATTCGATTACGGAAACCCAACTGTCAAACGTCCCCCCCCCCCAGGTTCAACCGCCTAGTGCTAAAGATGAGCACCACTCTAACCCTACTCCGCAAGGCCTTAGCTGGCGAGATAGGCATGGACGCGGTTCTGGACAACGTGTCGTACTGCATGTTCAACGGGCAGCTGCCCCAGGTGTGGCGCGACCTGGCGCCTGCCACCTGCAAGGGGCTCGGCGGGTGGATGGACCACTTTACAGCACGGACTAAGCAGTATGCTGACTGGGTATGATTTTTTTTATACTGCACTCTAATTGCGTAACACACTATCGGTCGGAATCTGAATAATTTTGAAGCAAATTGCTAATCCATCACACTAATATTATAAAGGCGAAAGTTTGTGAGTGTGTGTGTGTTTATATGTTTGTTACTTCTTCACGCTCAAACGGCTGGACCAATTTTGATAAAGTTTTGTATGGAGGTAGTTTAGTGGAGTAGTAGCTCTGGAGGCTACTTTTTATCCCGATATGCCTACGGGATCGACATTTACGCGGGTGAAACCGCGCAGCGCAGCTAGTTGCTTCATAAGCTCGAAAAATTTGTCTGCTCAACGCGTAAATAACGCAAGGAATGTTGTTGAACTGTCAAAATGAAACCGGTTCCGATTGATAATGTTCTACGCAATTGCCCCGCTGTTCGACTTTCAGTACCTACTACGTTGAGCTAATTAAGTTTTGATTTGAGCTATAGCTCAACTCAAAACTTTGCGTGCTCTGACTGGATAGGTTCACTCAAACTGTTCCTCACAAGACCATTTCAGACATGCATGGTCTACGCATGATCTGACAAAGATTATGTCTGGACTTTTAAAGAGATTGTGACCCTCTGGGCCTATCTTTTAAGAGTAGTCAGGTAGGAAACGCCGAACTCATCTAGTTTTTAGAGTTTTAGAGGGACCCTATTACTAAGACTCAACTATCCGTCTGTAACCAGGCTATATCTCATGAACCGTGATAGCTAGACGGTTGAAATTTTCACAGATGATGTATTTCTGTTGCCGCTATAACAACTAATACTAAAATCAGAATAAAATAAACATTTAAGGGGGCTCCCATACAACAAACGTGTTTTTTTCGGGGTTTTTCTCTTGTGGTACGGAACCCTTTGTGTGCGAGTCCGACTCGCACTTGGCCAGTTTTTTATTAAAATATGATTCACACATGACGCATTCACAGAATGTTTGTACATTTAGTAACGCTTCGTGAAAAAAAAAACTACCTATACCTACTATGAATCGCGATAAAAAATCAGCAGTTCCTACATTTTGTCAAGTTATGCGAAATTAATGTTACATCCCTCTCACTGAGAGGTCGGTGTCCCAGCAGTGGCAACAATATACACTGATTATGTGAACGTAAGCGTACAGAGCAGCTGATTCTTTTTCGTTATGTCGGGATTGATACTGTCGTAAAAGTTGTTGGTTTTCTTTTTCCTGTCTAGCCTTTTCTCAACTATATTGGGGTCGGCTTCCAGTGTAACCGGATGCAGCTGAATACCAGTATTTACATGGAGCGACTGCCTATCTGACCTCCACAACCCAGTTACTGGGTAGGTAATACGACACCCCTTGGTAAGACTGGTTGTCAGACTTTCGGGCTTCTGACTACCCGTAACGACTGTCAAAGATCCACGAATGACAGCCGGGACCAACGGCTTAACGTGCTTTTCGAGGCACGGAGGGGTCACAGTATGTAATGATGGTCACCCATCCACAGACCAACCGCGGCAAGCGTAGCTTAACCTGATCGATCGACCTGTGCGGCTGTTATTATTTAGCCACGGGCCCGTCAAAAGTTGTTTATAAAGTCGAGTACAATTATTACGCCTGAAGAGGTTTTCAGTTATTTTATTTACACTTTATAACTAACACACTTGTTGTCTTCTTTCTGCGCAGGCGTCTATAGAAGAGCCAATAGTAATCTGGCTGTCAGGGCTACACATCCCGGAGTCGTACCTCATAGCGCACATACAGATCGCGTGCCGCCTGTACACGTGGCCGCTCGACCGCTCCACTCAGTTCACTCGCGTCACCAAATGGACCAGCCCCGATGAGATTGAAGAGAGACCCGTCTGTGTAAGTACCTATTATTTCCTCTTTGGTAAACGAAAGAATGAGGGGCGTTTTGGCCGGTATGTCCAATAAAAACTACTTCTTCTTCTTAGCGTGTCGATAGCAATCTAAATGTACTCGGCCCAGAATTCGGCTACTTGTTTGGCGCCTTCATCACCGTCTATCAGTTCCTGTAACGTGCAGCTGACAGGACACGATATTAAGTGTCCCATCGTTTGTGGGACAGCACCACATTTACACTCCAAGGCGGAGTCGTCTATGAATCTCCACCTGAACAGATTTTCCTTGCTTCGGCCAACCTGGGTCCAGTCTGTTTAAAGACTTCCAGATTGCCCAAGGTAACTCATGTCCAGGTGGGCGGTCTTCAGCGGGTGGGACGAACGGTTAAATAATAAAAACCACATATACAAGTTATACATGAAAACGAAGTGATATAACATAAGCATCAATTTTCATTATGAGCAGAAGGCTCTGAAATACCGGGTTAAAGAGATATCATACCTGCAAGTATGTACCATGTAAACGTATTAGTTTATGACGTTAATGTGCGATTCTCAATAATATTAGTTATTGACTCATAACATTGAGGGGGCTTATGGCTTAGTTACAACAGCCGCAAGGGTCGATCGATCAGGTTAAGCTACGCTTGCCGTGGTTGATCCCTGGATGGGTGACCATTTTTATATACCCAAGACCCCTCCGTGGCTCGGAGACACATTACAACAGCTGGTTAGAAGCAATAAGTTGACATGCATTAGAACTCTATTGGTCATCAGGCCAGGCTCTACACAAAAATGCCCATCATTCTTTAATCGGGACGAGCTTGACTCCTACCCAAGGGACTGGTCGACACTTGCAAAGGACGGAATTGTGGTATATTGTTGGCAACATTCGCCCCGCTAAAAAATTTAAGTTTTGACAGTTGTGTCAAGACAAAGGTAATAAAGTGTAAGACTGATTTGTGAAGCTAAATGTAAAATAAAACGAAGATCTAAGCGAGGATTTGAGTATTATTCCCCGAAATATTATAGGAATAGGGAGAGGGAGGCTTTTGACCTGCAGTGGGACAGTACAGGCTAGTAAGATTAGATTAGAAACGAAATGTTTATGCCTTTGAAGACCAGTGGAAAAGAGATCTCGACAGCAGGCGAGACCAGCTCAAGAGTAAGCCACCCTCCAACATACAATACCATTACCACAATGGTGTTCTTACGTGTCCACACTGTGGACGTACAGTCACCAAAAGAGATAAGGGTCGTCGGATATAGGTGAAGTTTAGTAAGAAACCGATGGATGTTTTCGAATGACAATTAATTTCATAAATTAACTATGTCTTTGTATATTAATGTTATTTTATTCGAAAATATCCATCAATTTCTTACAAAATTTCAACTATATCTGATGACTCTGGTTACTTATCTACTTTGGTGACCGTAAATTCACAGCCAAGGTAGGTTACATTAGCCGCGTCAGAGTACTTACTATTACGAATTTTCAGAGATTATGTTTTACAAACTTTGTCTCTCTATAAAATGTTTTAGTTGACTAGTTGACAAGTTTACTTACCTCATTACGATTTCAGTTTTTTTTTTATCTTACGAAACGACACGCGGTGAACTTGTGGTTACCAAGTGTAAAAACACGCTGTGAATGTGTGTGTAAGCGCAGGAACTCTCGGTACCGTCCGAGACAATGGCGAAGTCGGAAGTGTGTGTGTGTCTGTGTTTAATGTTCTGACGCTACTCCTCTTCACGCACAAATTCACAGCGTGTTTGTACATTTGATTACTACAAGTAAAGCGCGAGTCGCTTCTTGAGATAAAAATGCTATATTAACATACAAACTTATCTTTCCTCGGAATAAATGTAAATCCTTAGCATTCCTCGCGTAGCTACCTGTTTTTTCTGTGTGGCGGATCCTAAATAAAATAACGGGGCATCATAGAGATAAATGTAGTTTTATTTGTAAAACTAGCACACTTACATAAAATATACATCAGTGAGATCAACATAAAAAATAACATCTATCGTTAGGCTTCTTCATTCCTATTGAATGTAAGGAAAAACTCAAAACAAAAATGCACATTTCATCAGTTAGGTATTGTTCAAGTTTAATCTCACTTCACGCGCTTGTTTTAATTCTAAAATTTCTCGTTCTATTGTGGCACTTTTTAGTTTCTCTAACTGTACAGCTATCTTAAGTGAATGTTCTTCCTCAGCCATTTCTAGACGTCTCCTGTGTTCTTCGTCTTTTAAGCTTTTTATATGGTTTATTATGCTGCTAACATGATCTTCGTGAACCTGTAAATGATATCCTCGTTAATAACTAAGAAGCAAGACTAACAAAACTAGCACAGGTGCTATTTTTGACGCCAGATAATATTCGAGGAATAAAATTAACGTTTGACAGTTTTTGTATGAAATAATTGTCAAAATTTCAAAATTATTCCTTGAATAAAGTTATCTGATGATTGAAAAATCAGCACTAAGTCTTAGTTTAGTAAGCATTTGACGAACGCGCTTCAATCATTCTATTTTATACGTTACTAGAGGACCCGACCCGCTAGAGAGCAAGGGTGGCCCAGTGGTAACGGACTTACGAGTTGGTAGTCGTAGGTTCTAACCCAGACAGGCGCTTAATGTAAATTATTTCACACCACTGCTCTCAAAATGATGAAGGAAAGCATGGTGAGGTTCGATGAGGAATAATTTTATTTATTGTATCAGGTTTTTTTTTGTTTCTTTTTTTTGCAGCATTTTTTCATAGAAGAAATCATCACATCTTTCTGCCAAAATACTGTATTATATATAATGTATACTTATATTTATTTATATTTCTATTTTATATATAACCGGCATGTCCTAGTACCAAAAATTACCAAAGATATGACTACGGATGGATGGATTATTATTATTATATGGATGTGACGCATGTTTCCCCCAACCTTTTTCTTATTTTTTTTTTGTATTAATGTTCTTTTTTGCCTTATGTTTACTACAAATAAACGCATTTTCTTTCTTTCTTTCATATGTGCGGCCCGCTCCCTCTCACCGAGAGGAGGCTTGTGTCCCAGCAGTGGGAACATAATAGGCTGAGTATTGATTATGAGTCCTAACAATAATTCATACAAAAGGCACATAGAAAAAGGACTTTCAGTCGTTCTCGAAATTGAAAACGTTTCGGGAAACATTTCCAATTCGGACTATTTACGAACATTTTAAAACGAAAAATAGCCAAATCGGTCTAGCCGTTCTCAAGTGATGCCCTTAACAAAGACTAGCTGCGCCCGCGTTTTCACCCGCATAAGTGTCCATCCCATGGGAATATCAAAAAGTAGCCTATATATGTTAATCCAGGGTGTCAGCTACCTCCATACAAAATTTTATCAAAATTGGTCCAGCCGTTTGAGCGTGAAGAAGTAACAAACATATGAACACACACACACTCACAAACTTTCGCCTTTATAATATTAGTGTGTGTATAGATTACGTGACTAGAGGGCTGGCTCGTTTATTGGCCAAATAATTAGCATTGCCATTCAATGTGGTAACGCTGCCAGTCTTCTCAGCATGTTTGGTGGCAGTGATGTGGAGGAGTACTTCGCCGCCTAAAGATCATAGCACACGTATCAAACCCGTTCAGTATTCTTTGTATGAAACTCCCTACTGCAACGCACACTACACTAGTCGGAATAATAACGTAATCGCCTCGCCTCGGGACAAGCTTACGAAACGCGGTGCGGTGCGATACGCCTCGTCGTCCCCGCGCTTACGGCTCGTCGTCCACCCTTGCCCCTCTCAACCCTCCGGCCTGCCTGCTGCACCATCAACAAGCGGTCGGCGAGCCATAAGCGCGGCGTCACCAAGCCGCAGCCGAGTCGACGTATCGGAGCCTCTCATCCGCTTTGATTACGTGCTTACGTTAAA
Organism: Mesoligia furuncula; assembly: GCA_916614155.1. Taxonomy (NCBI): domain Eukaryota; kingdom Metazoa; phylum Arthropoda; class Insecta; order Lepidoptera; family Noctuidae; genus Mesoligia; species Mesoligia furuncula. Next base: position 19,348,374 of record OU744809.1, on the reverse strand, counting down.
GTTCATTTCAAATAAACTTGCGATAAAGTTTGTTCACCTCCTTCTACTAATGTATCCCAATATTTCCAAACCATACGAAAAAAATGTATGGGCAGTGTGGGTAACACGATCAAAACATTGACTTACTCCGTGTTTGGTATTATGAAACTCAACCGATGCAATGTTAGCGACAGTTTTGTATGACGAACGATATCCATCGTAAGTTATTTGGACTTTTTGGTACAGGGCGGTTGAATGACATTTATCGCAAGTTTATTTGAAAAATGGTATAGGTTGACGCCTGTTTGACGGCGAGGCGAAAGGCGATACGGTGCCGATCTCTTTCCGATTTGATACGTGTGCTTGTGACCTGTAGTGTCCTTTTTTGTATATGTATATTAGTATAGTTAGTTATTTAATTTAGTATGTCGTGTAAGTAGTTAGTTGTATAATAATTTGCTATTGTATACAGGGTGGCTGTTACACCGACGCGCAACCAGTTTATACCACGGATTCAGAACATGATTCTGAAAATATCTGTTGAAATATTGCGTTGAGATTTTTCGTCGGTTATTAAAAAAAAATAGCTGTACCAAACATTTTGACCGCGTTAGTTATTGCACTGTTCTGTGAAAAAGCTGTTTTTTTTTTTTTTTTGATACCCGGCAGAACATTTCTACGCAAGGGGGTCTAGAGTCAAGTGTTGAATTCATGGTTACATTTTGCGCGTCATAGTCCCCTGCCAACCTGTATAAAGTGAAAGACAAAGACGTAGCATTGCATGTAGAAGTAACATGCTAAATAGACGTTTCTTCCATTGCTCGAAGCAAGTAAAGGTAACCCTGTTCCAGGCTTACTGTCAGTCGTTCTACACCAGTCAACTTTGGTACAAGTACACGAAGAGTGCATACAACACTCTTCGTGTACAATATAATAACGCGTTTCGGGTCATGCTCAACCTGCCCTGGCGGTGTAGTGCGACTGAGATGTTTGCTGAGAGCGGAGTTACCGACTTCTTTGCGCTCATGAGGAAGCTCAGGGCGTCGTTCTTTTCACGTGTGGTGGGGAGTAAAAATGTTTTAGTAGAAGCTGTGTTTTATGCGGTGCATGTACTGAGGGAGACAAAATAATTGTAATTCTTTGTGTTTTGGCTTCTCTGGTGTGAAATGTTTATGTTTTTAGTATAAGTTTTATTTTATTTTTAGTCTAAGTTTTAAATTTAAATTTTATGGGTGCTAATGCCTGAAATAAACGATTATTATTATTATTATAAACATTCGCTAATTCTTATAACATTAGAGTCACGTGACGCGCGCTCGTGAATTGCATTATCTATCTTCTATACAACGTTATTTTTAGTATATATTGTTCTTTGTTTCTAATTAATTTCTCTATTCTCACTATGAGCAAAAAATCTTGTTAGAACATATATTTAAGAAGTTATTTTTTATGTAAGTGCTGTGTACGCCTGTAAGTGACTAATTCACCATAACTCAATGCCTATGTTATTTATAATTATGTATATCTCTTAGTGAATAGGTCGTTGGTGTACCTTTTAAATATAAATAAATAAATATATGCGAAACCTGAATATAGTTTGTACAGAATAAGTAACTGAATCGATTCCAATAATTTTGGTCCATGTTATATTTTGTCCCAAAAATATTTAAAAAAGTTAATAGTTGGACATCGAGCGACACTAAGTAGGTTATCGAATCTCCGCGCCGAACGGTTACCTAGGTACTTATCAATGAGCGCAAGACGGCGCGGCGCGAGCGGCACGGGTGAGCATGTTTTTGTACGGACAAACAGGTAACTTAACAAGCTTATAACTTTGTGACTTTTCTTGATGCAGTTTTGAAATTTTGTGCATAGATTCTTTACATAAAAAATACTAGACACGTGTTTCGGGTTTCGCATAATACTAAAAATAAAGTAAAAAGGTACCTCTTTGTGTGTATCATTCTCGGTGATATTGGGCATTACATTTGGTTTGGGTACCTGCAAATAAAACAAAGAATTTAAGACCTTAGGAATATTTTCAAGTCATTTTGCTTTGGCAAACAAATAATATAAATCCATACATACGTTCTTTACTGGAATTGTATTCATATTTTTTTCCATCTGAGGGACTTTGAATATATCTTTAGAGATCTGTAAAAAAATGGAAAAGTGGAAATATATTATCATATTTATTCACAGGCATACTGTGTTTTAAGTATATTTTTGTTAAGCTCACCCTTATTATAGGAGTATATATTTCCTGACTATCCACTTGTGCATCAATATTCTCAATTGTTTCTATACAGTCCTAAAAAAGATAAAAATGTGAACATAATTCTTCAGGTATTACTTTCATATGCCTAAACTGCATCCCATCTTTTCACTTATAAGCTATGTCAAAAAAAAATCTCCCTAGCCTTTTCGGCTTCCAGTCTAACCGGATGCAACTGAATACCAGTATTTTACATGGAGCGACTGTCTATCTGACCTCCACAAACAACCCAGTTACTGGGTAATATGATACTCCTAGTTAAGACTGACCTGTCAAAGATCTACGAATAACAGCCGGGACCAACAGCTTAACATGCTTTCCGAGAGACGGAGGGGTCTCGATATACGATCCGACCGCGGGAAGCAAAGCTTAACTTTCGATCGACCCCTGTGGCTGTCATTATTCAGCCTCAAGACCTAGTACTTGTCATAAATCATTTTAATATTCTAGATGCAATGTTTTCTGCAATATCTCTATACTAATCTAATACACTAATAAGCTAAGAGTTTGTTTGTTTGAACGCGCTAATCTCAGGTCCGATTTGAAAAAGTCTTTTTGTATTCGATAGCCCAATTCTTGAAGAAGGCTATAGGCTATTTAACATCACGCTAGGACGCTTAGCGGACGAGCAAGAAGAATAAAACTCAGAAAGAACGCTGAGCGAAAACGAAGTGATAGCGCGGGCTGGTGATGCGATGCGACGGGGTGGGTCGGGGGGTAAGTACAAGAAATTTCATGCGGACGAAGTCGCGGGCAGAAGCTAGTAAACTCATAAGTAGATATTGTAATAGATACTTACAGCTATCTGCTGACTTTGTGGGGTAATGTTGTCATTTATGCATGTATCCACAAATGCCATTTGTTTCAAACTCTGAAAAAACAAACAATCTCTATCTCACCTGGGTGTTAAGTATTTATTATTATTATCATATATTTGTTGATAAACTTGGGATCTATAGAAAACAATTGGCTATCAATTGTTTGCATAATATAGTTTGCAGTAAATAATATAGTTTGTTGCCAAAAAGGACTCAAATGTGTTTACTGTATTATAATTAACGATTTAGTGTCCTTGTAGGCCCGAAACTAAATTATATTAAAATGTTAAAATCCTTTTTAAAGTTTTATCCTGATTCACGCCTCCATCCCTATTCACCCTATTTACGGTACTATGAGAGATGAGGGTAAGAATAAGAATTATTCAAACAATACTGTGTTCCAATGTTTTCCTTTTTCGTTTTTTTAGTTGTCAAATTTGTACAATAGGCCTCAGTAGCACGCACTAGAGTGCTTATAAAAATAATGTATCATCAAAAAGGAAAACACAGGGACATACAAGTAGTTAATATTTATTGTTCTGTAAAAAATCATTGCTTTATGGTTATTAACCAGAAAGAAAACAGGCCAGAGCGTTTCTATGGAGAAAAGACCACCCGCATTTCCTCTTAAAGCCTGATTTACATGGTGCAATTTAATTGTCTGTGGCATATTATAATTTGAAGTAAAAGCACCAATTGCACGAACTAAAAAGTGTTGATGGTGAATGATGATTCAGGTTAATTATTGCTTCAATTTTATAAATAATACTAAGTATTATCTTATAAAAGCGAAAGTTTGTGTGGATGGATGGATGGATATTTGTTACTCTTTCAAGGAAAAACTGCTGAATGGTTTTGGTAGAAATTTGGCACAGTTAGTTTATAACCAGCATTAACACTTAAGATACTTTTTATCCCAATATTCCCACGGGATCGAGACATATGCGGGTGAAACCGCAGGGCACTGCTAGTAATAAAGTTAACACTGCCGATTACTAAACGCCCCTAGACATAATAATAACAATAAAACTTCCATTGAGTCTTGTTCACTATTAATAAGTTAATGACTTTGACTAAAATATGTGCACTAAAGCAGAACAATTTGCTAAAAAACAAGTAAATATTATTACAAGATGTACTCACATTCTGTTTCAACGTCTCTTCAGGATTATAATGATCTTTCACTTCAATTATTGCATCATTAGGAGTAGCTGCTGTTGCCTCAACGAGTTCTCTCTTTACCTTCCTCCTCTTCCGGGCTTTTGATTTCATTGTTTTCCATTGAATTTTTAACTGGATTATAAATCGATGTCGGACATTTAACTCATTGAACCTAGTACAAGATGGTGAAATATTAGATACCTATGAATAATAATTAAGGGTTTATTTATAAATGTTGCATAAAATTAAGAGACATTGAAACGCCAAAAAATGTGTGGATAAGCAGACATTAATCTATTTAACTTGTAAACAATATTTATAAAATAAACCCATTCTTAGTAAAAAAATCTTAAATTGTGCTGATATCCAAAGCAGATTATATCCAATTTAGCAAAAATGCATATTAATATGTGTGTCAATACAAGTTTGGTAAAACTAGGAGACTTAAAATGCCTATTAATGTGTGTCAATGCAATACATGTTCGGTAAAACTAGGAGACTTAAATTTGTCTATTTGAAATTATCGTCACAAGTAATAAATAAAAATACATCTTACTTTTTGCAAACTTCCTCCCAAGCTTTCTTTTTAAGCTTGATTGTTTTGGCGTCCATCGCTTTATTTTCAATAACGTTCACATAGTCTCTCAGTACAAAGCGAAGTAATTGCTGAAACAGTAGATATTAATTATTATGTAAATACATTAACAACTAATACCATAGAGAGAGAGAGAGATCTATCCACATGATTTACCTTTTCTTCTTCGTCCCAGTTGCCGGAACGGCTGCGTTTTTTGTTCATATTCAATTAATTCATAAAAGTATTTTATTTCATTTATTTAAAGAAGAGAATTTCTCCGAAACGGTAACAATCGTGCGTGATATATATTTTTCCGCACGCAAGTAAATAAACAAATGTGAGCGTATATCAAGTTGTCAACAACAAAATATTAGCTGTCACTGTTAGTGTCAATACGTCTGTCAGGAAGTGGTCAGGAATAGGCATTGACATAAAAAAGTATGGACTGGAAATACCTACAAAAAAAGGGTGCATACCTACAACTCGTTTTGTCGCATAAAATGGCTGCCACTGCTAGGGTTGTGTCAATCAAGGAACATAGGTGTTACTATTATCGAGTATCGATACTAAATATGAGTCTTACTAGTTATTACGTTTGGATCATAATAACTTACTAAGTTAAAGTCAGTTGTAATTACGGTTGCCAACCATACTTTATAATAACGTTTGTTACTTTATTTTCGGTAACTTTATAGTTTTGCATAAAAATAAAGTGTGCAAAAATACTTTATTTATAATCTTTTGTGATGCGTGAAACGAAAGACTCATGGTTAATTACTGAACTATTTATCGGTAGGTATACATGTCAAAAAAGAAAATCTTTTATTAGAGTTAGAATTTTCAGAGAAAATATTATAGTTATGTACAAACCTGTGTTATGTACAAACAATGTGTATTATGTACAAACCAGTTGTGAAGACAAATGGCAATATAATAAGATACCTACTTATAAATGCATCTGATAGCGTAAGTACCAAATGTAAAAACTCTCTGTTACCGTCACTTCAGCTTTCACTGAGTTTTTTTGGTAATAAATCTGCAGTGGCGAGAAGAGAGAAACAGATAGACCATAAATTTAATAAAAAACGAGTTATTTATTTATTAAAATCAGTACCAGGTACTTAACAAATTAGAAAACATTGTAAAAATTGTGGAGTTTCTTGCCAGTTCTTCCCCATAGGAAGCAACCAATTGGAACCGTGCACCTAGCTACTGCACTGGCAAGAAACTCCACAGTCTGTGTGGTGCCGGACTTAAAGAATAGCACTACCCCATACTTCCCGTGGGTGTCGTAAAAGGCGACTAAGGGTCGTACCGGAGAATGGGCAGCAGCGTTCTCTATGCATTTCACCACCAAACTATACTGCAATCACCAAACCGCCTGCTAAGCGTGGCAATTATGGCAACCCCATCCCCCCCCCTTTGGGAGAGGCCTATGTCCAGCAGTGGACGTCTTTCGGCTGAAATGATGATGATGACCTAGCTACTGACGTTTCCTAAGTGGCCATGTAGGTTTATGTGAAATAAAATATTTTAATTTCGGTGCTATGAACCAGAGGACGGACCTGGCAAGGTCACTCGGACCGAATAAGACACAGAATTATTTATGTTCACATCGCAGAATATGTCGATGACGTTTCAGCGGAGAAAACTATTACGGCAACGGTACAACCCTATTCCATTTGACATATTATTGTAAACAAACAAATGAATTAACAAAATATACTAAAAAGGTCTATTATACGGAAATGAACCCAAATATCAATACTTTAGCCATAAATTCATGATCGCGTCACAACTGTATCATGGAATGTGTACCTATTATTAAATGTATTTTTGCATGAAAACCGGCTATTAACCTCTGCAAAGACATTAGAGGTTGATTTTCATTCTTTCTTGCACCACACTTCACAATACAACACACAGACATGTTGAATTGTTGTTTTCCAACATTTGCATGCAGTTTTAAAAGGTAAAATCCTTGTATATTTCTCGCAAATCACAATAATACAAAAAGTAAACAACCGTTTGACAGCAAAACTACCACGAAACTTGTCGCAAAAGATGGCTGATACGGCACCTTACCTACAATTGTACTACGTCACGTCAAAATGTTGCCAAAATGAGCAAAAACTTAAAATATTGTTGTCTCTTTTATCAAATACGATTATCTTATTAGAAAGAACGAGACAAAACGATATTTCGTATTCTGAATCATATTTCACTCATATTTGTATAAGCAAATGTATGTATAGAATAACGCGGCCTCTCCATGTTTTTCCTATCTCAATGGGAATAGGTTGCCATCTCTAGTTTATAATAGTAGTCTATGGTTGCCATAGCGCACGCAGTCGAAGGAGTATAATTGTTCGAGGTGCGAGGTTACCTTGCACCTGTGAAAATATGACAAGTCTGTCGTTTTTTTTACAAATTAATATGTCACATACAAAGACTACAATATAATGCAGGTACAACGCGGTCACATTAACTCGACGCTTGGCCTTGATGACGTCATTTTGGATTTTTGGTAATATACCTAATAAAAAATATAATTAAAACCTCAACAGAAAACTAGCCAAATTATCGACGCGCGTATCGGTAACAAAGACAAAGGCCTAACACTTGCTGGGCGAGATAAGGAATGCGGGCCTCGCATTCCAGAGATGCGTCGAGTTAATGACCGCGTTGTACTTAGTTCTATTAAAAATAGGGCCCCGGGGACAGCGGCGGCCCTAGAATTTTTTTTTAGGTGGTGCAAAATCTTAACGTGGCGCCCCTCTATGTACAGTCAACAAAGAAGATAGGTAACAAAGAAGATACAGGAGCGTCGGATATAGTTGAAGTTTACTAAGAAACCGATGGATGTTCTCGAATAAAATTTAATTTAATTTAATTAGTAGAAAACAAACAGCTTATTTATTAAATTAAATTTCAGTCCAGAACATCCATCGGTTTCTTAGTAAACTTCAACTATATTCGACTCTCCTGTATACTTATCTCCTTTGTTGACTGTACCATGTAATCCTATGATAGATGCATATTATGCAGTTGCTTGCTTGAGTTTGCTTACTTGTAGACGATCGGCTTTATAGTAAGTTACTATCATCAATGACTGGTGCCTGGTGGACAGTCCACCAAGCCGTCGCACCGCTCGCACCGCCCTTGGGTCGCTACTGCCCGGGGATCGAACCAAGGACTTTATGCTTAGTAGTCGCACTCGCGACCGCGTCCACTATTAGACCAGAGAGACGTAAAAATAAGTTTGATTTCCGGGAAAACATTATGTAAATACGTTGTATGTTGTTTTCTAAAATCTGAAATTCTTTGACCACTTTGTTTTTCTTGTCGGGTTACGGGTTTTCCCCTGAAGTCCGAACAATGCAATGTTTCCTACCCAAAAAAAAACAGAGCACGGAGACTCCTAGGCAGCCGCTGCTACAGGGCGGCGGCGGTGTCAACACTTTCCATACGAACCAACCGCGTCACCGTTTACTCGTATTACAACACAAATGACTAATAGAAATTGACGGCTTTGACAAGTTGTGCGTTCAACGCACTTTCGGCGCCACGAATTTAGACGCTATCGGCACTGAGATTTCGTGCTCTGTGCCAAGAACCGCCTAAAATGCCAACAATAATATTATATGTGAACCCTTGTTTCTGACCAGGGTTGCTACGTGCGTGGTCTATACCTTGAGGGGTGCCGATGGGACTTGGAGGAGGCCTGCCTGAGACGCTCGCATCCCAAGGTGTTGGTCACAGAACTGCCTATCATGTACGTCATACCCATAGAAGCCCACAAACTCAAGCTACAGGTACGTTGATAGGTACTACTCAATATTATCATAAAGGTACCGAAATATATTTCTTTTTTAGGCTCAGACAAACCAACCTACCTACCAGTCGGGGGTGCGGCGAATGTACAAGTATCTCCCGGGCCCCCGACTCATGGTAGAGGAAGGAACAGTCTGGTTTTAGTCCGATATACCCCTCCGCTTTCCCCAGACAGAGGGTTTCCATGATGATTTCCACACAGAAGAAAAAGGCTAAGTCTAAGCTACTTAGGCCTGATATCACCAATGAAACTGAACGCGATAATAATAAGCACATCTAAACCGCGTTCAAGAGCTGTCACTGTCATCATTGCTAAAGAATATTGACAATGCCAGCTCTTGAACTTTGAACGCGGTGTACCTACATGTGCTGATCGTGTTCAGTTTCATTGGTGAAATTGGCACTTAGTGGTATTCATGAATACTTAAGTAGGTACCTACTTTTTTTCCGTCTGTCTAACATAGGTAAATATCTAAACCTTAGAGTAAGAAAGTTATAGAGCATCGGGTAGCGTGGCCACACATGAGACAAAATACTAATTTAACTAACATAGGCTACATAAGTAGCTGCCTTGAAAAAACTGGCACGCAGTGAGAGACGGAAATAGTATAGCTTTATCCTTTTCTGTTACTTATAATAACTCAATACTTTATCCCTTTCTTGTGGAAATGAAATGGAGCTACCCGCCGTCTATACTTTTCTTTGTCTAAGATCTAAACCTATATAAGTAGGTAAGTAAGTCTATCAAATCAATTAGTGGAATTTCAGAAAATGGCTAGTCTCTTTACAGTAACAGTGTGCCTGCGGGCTTTATCGAGCAACTTTTAAAAACTAGCTAAAAGTTCTCAGTAGGCGCTTTGCCTAAAGTTGAGATTGACAACGGATTAGTACCTAGGTGCACATTAATGACCACTTAAATACATTTATAAACTTATTTAAAACTTAGGTTGGTCCTTATTTACTTCGAACAGATTTCAGTAATAGAACCATGTTTTCAATTTGTTAAACGCTAATTCTCGTGCATCCTGCCTGTCATAATAAACGGTGCCGAAACGTGGACTCTGACAGTGGGGCTGGTCAAAAAATTCACGGTCGCTCAGTGCGCTACGGAGCGAGCCATGCTCGAAATCTCTTTGAAGGATAGAATTTCACAAATCCCTCTCTGGATTATTTTTTTTTTTTTAAACGTTGCGTTGTGTTTCACACTAGGATTTTTTCCTGTATTGTGAGTGCGTTTACAAACATTTTTAAACTCACATACACAAACAGCCAGATCCGGAACAACTACTCGTAGGTCATACAAATATTTGTTCCGTGCGGGAATCAAACCCGCGACACGCAGCGCAGCAGTCAATCGCTTAACCACTGCGCCAACCGTGCCGTCGTAATTAGAAATGAAATTATCCGGAAAAGAACCGGAGTTACAGACATAGCTTGCAGTGTAAGCAAACTGAACTGGCAGTGGGCTGGCCGGCCATGTTTGTCTAAGGACGGTGGAGCAGAGGAGTCCAGCGGGGTAAATGCGTAACACACTATCTGTAGCAATGGTTTTCATTTTGACAGTTCAACAATTTCGATTGCGTTATTTATTTTGTTGAGCAGACACATTTTTCGAACATATGTAGCAATAGATTCGCAAATTCCTTCAAAGTCATTCAGATTGATAATGTGTTACGCAATTAGCGTGCTGGAGCGGAGACCGCGTATCGGCAAGCGTAGTGTGGGACGCCCCCAGCTAGATGGGCCAACGACCTAATTGGTAATTGGTATTACGGGCTGGTTTCCGCAACTCCACGTCAATGCGCGTATTTTGCGTACGGGTGGGAAAATCGATTATTCGATCCACCCCAGCTCCTCAAGGAAGGCCAGCAACGCCTTGATGTTGCTGACCGTCTCGCGTAGGGTACCTGGGTTACCGAAGTACTTTGCCCTGTACGTGGTGATCACCGGGCAGTTTAGAAGCACATGTGCCGCTGTCTCGTCATCCTCCATGCAGGCCCTGCACAGCGGACTGTCTGTTACTCCTATGACATAGAGGTGTTTATTAAATGACCCGTGGCCAGTTAAAGCTGCCGTAACTATACGCAGCTTTTGTTTAGTTAGACGGAGAACCTGTTTCGTGAGGCGGGGATCCAAAGTGGGAAGTGCTTCCCTAGCCTGCCTGCAATCGCCTTGATCCGTCCAAAGTTTGTCGTGTTGGTCTCTGGTGCGTTTCCTTACCAGAGTGCGTAAAAACCCGAAGGGAAGTGGCGCGATGGGCTCAGGTCCCACTGGTGCCATGCTCGAACCTCTCCTGGCAAGCTCGTCGGCTGCATCGTTGCCCAGCGAACCGCTGTGTCCTTTGATCCATTGAATGGTTATTTTATTGAGGTTACCCACCTGGTTGAGGCGCTGGTGACACTCGTATATTAGCCCAGAGTCAACTGTATAACTGTTCAGCGCTTGCAGAACAGCCATACTGTCTGAGAGTATGCGGATTGAGTGGTCTTTTACTTCCCTATCCATAATGGCTGAAGCTGCCAGAGAAATACCCATGCATTCGGCCTGGAACACTGTGTTGTGGGCCCCCAATGGTGTGGCAATATGTATGTTGAGATCCTCCGAAAAGATTCCAGCACCTGTGCCACTACCTGTTTTAGATCCATCCGTGAAGATGCGCAGCTCCGTAGGTCGTAGCCCCTCGCATCGACGATCCTCGTGAAGTTGGATCTTGTATTTTTTATCAAAGATAAATTGTTTGGGTACCTTGTCTTTAATGGCTTTCGTAATGGGGAACTCCTTGTGTAGTCCCTCAAGCAGCATGGTGTGTGGTGTGATACTCTTACCCCAGAGATTTAGTGTATCAAGACGTACTGCCGCCATCGTCGCTTCCTGTTGTATGAACAGATGGAGCGGTGGGATACCCAGGATGGCTTCAACTGCTGCCGTCGCAGTAGTCCTCATGCAACCTGTAGTCGCCATGCAGGCTAGTCTTTGCATGCGTTGTAGTTTGTTGGCGGCTGTAACTAGCTTGGTGCGGGGCCACCAGACCACAGCCCCGTAGGTGATCATGGGGCGGATCACTGCAGTGTACAGCCAAAGTGTAATTTTAGGGGATAGGCCCCACTTCTTACCTATCATTCTCCTGCACTGCCAAAAGGTTATGCAGGCCCTGTTCAGTTTATTGTCCACATGACTGCTCCAGTTTAACTTACTGTCTAGTGTGACACCAAGGTACTTTACCTCGTTGGCCAACTGGAGTTCAGTGTCGAACAGTTTTGGTAGGCGGAAAGGGCCCATAGCTCGTTTGTGGGTAAACATGACCAGCTCGGTCTTAGTAGGGTTCACTGATAGGTCAAAATCCCTGCACCATTTTTCTACGATTCGTAGCGCTTGCTGAGTGAGGTTGCATATCGTGCCCGTCACCTTCCCCGACACTAGGATTGCAAGGTCATCGGCATAACCTACTGTGTAAAAGCGGTTGGCGTTGAGTTTGGCGTTGAGTTTGGCGAACGACCTAAAGAAGGTGACTATGGGACAGGCTGGATGCGGAAGGCGATGGGCAGTGATAGGGCGCAGCCTGGGAGCAGTGCCGGATTAAGACTACTTGATGCCCTAAGCAATCCACGCCTGTAGGCCCTCCTATCCACTAGTCGCCTCATATTTTTCCAAAACATCGACGAGTGATTTGTAAAGATTGGCGCACATCTCTAGTGACTTTTGGGTCCTGTAATATCTTGCTGATAAACAGCCTTGCCATTCATGTGCTAGCAAATATTGTTTCGGTGCTGTTTCTGCCTTATGGTGCCCCCCTGAGACGTGAGGTCCTAAGCAATTGCTTAATTTGTTTATGGGCTAATCCGCCACTGCCTGGGAGAGGCCTATGTCCAGCACTGCACTACGATAGGCTGAGTTGATTGAAGCGGTAATCGTTTTTAGTGATTTGAGGTGCAAGTGGGCTTTGCGAGTATCATTTTACATAACAGGGAAGGACCTCCACACTTTATCAATTTAAGCAAAAAGCATTTGCGCCTGGTTCGTTCTTATCGAATAGACTGATCTCGACTAGACAATTGCCAGCCTTAACCTTGACTATACGTCCCAGACGGGGACATTCCCGTTGATGACTGTTTAGGTACTAGGCAATCACTGTTTGTATGTAATCATTAAAAAAAAGTACAATAACACGGATATTCCTCACCCTGTTCGTGTAAGTACCTAAGTGATTATTTTTTGTTCATAAAGTAGGTAGGTACTTGATAGGTAGATGCTATGACGCAAAACCGCTTCCGGGTATTGTTTGGAATGACTGCTTCTGAAATCAGTGTTGGCTTTGTTAATTTGAGTGATTTAGATAATGAATTTTGATTTGTTTTACCCACTAGGTAGGTAGATACTTACTTACTTAATCATTTAAAATCAAGTTGCCAAATAATCTAAGGACGCCAGCGTCGTGATAAATAAGTAATAGTAGGTACCTATAACATTTAGGCTTTTCATATTTAACAAAATTTCTTGTGATATGATCATAAAGCCTCGTATTCACTAAGTCTCGTATTCACTGTAGGTACTTACCTATACAGAGTGGATTTTTGAGACGGCAATAAGAGCGGATATCTTAGCAGTTAGAGCTAGAAAAACCGTCTTAAGAGACTGTCCTTAGTTTTTTGGTCTGCATTCACAGATGTTAAAAAATAAGTAGGCCTACTGTACACCTATTAATAAATTGCAGTGATACCGTCACTCCTGAATTCAGCGCTCCCTCAATGACTAAACTTCTCGCCATCCCGTGCTACCGTTTTTAACCGACTTCTAAAAAGGAGGTTCGTTCACAGATTAATCTGTGGTTCTGTTTCTAGTTTAAAATTAAGGAATCCATCCACTTCTTTCCGCTACCTCCTTTGTGGCAGCTTTTCTCTCAGGGCACCAGTTTAGTGCTAAAATATATGCTTTTTGTGTACGTATCTGTTTCATAATCATAAGTACCTACTAAAACTGTGAAGGAAAACATTATAAGGAAACCGGCATGTCTTGGGACCTAAACTCGAAGACATGTGACATGTACCAAGCCGGACTGGGCCCGCGTGGTGGAATACGGCCCATTTCCTCTCACAGAGAGAGGCCTGTTTCCCAGCAGTGGGATTTTTATGCTGATTATGCTATTTATGCTAAGTGATAAAAAAGTGACATATTGAGAACTCATCAAGGACAAGGAGGGAATTTGTCGCCTGGTCATCTAGTGAGTAGGTTAGGTACGCGACTTTAGTCACTTCACTGTGACCTGAGTAGGTGCCAATAATCTACATTATTAAACATTGAAGGCCAAGAGTTTATCTGTACTTACCTAGTTTTATTTATAGGTAGGTAGGCAGTTTCTTTGTCCACAAACTACACTAAGACTTGTTTGCATCCGTTATCTTCATTAGTTTTTGGAATTTGCTTCGTGTGATAAGATATTTTTATTAATTAGAGTCTGTGCATGTATTATATGGAGTCGGCACGATCTCATACTAGTGTAGGTACATAGAAAAAACTGGCCAAGTGCGGGCCGGACTCGCACACGAAGGGTTCCGTACCACAATGCAAAAACGCCGACAAAAACACGTTTGTTGTATGTTTTATTTTGTTTTTAGTCTTTCTTGTTATAGCGGCGACAGAAATACATAATTTGTGAAAATTTCAATTATCTAGCTATCGCGGTTCTGGAGATAGAGCCTGGTGACAGACAGACGGACAGACAGCGAAGTCTTAGTAATAGGGTCCCGTTCTTAGAGTTCCGTAGTCAACTAGGAACCCTTATAGTTTCGCCATGTCTGTCTGTCCGTCCGTCTGTCTGTCTGTCCGTCCTCGCTTAATCTCTGTGACCGTTAGAACTAGAAAGCTGAAATTTTGTAGGAGTACCTACGTATATCAGTTACGCCGACAAAGTGGTAAAATAAAATTTTGGAAAATATTTTTTTTTAGGGTAGCTCCCCTACATGTGAAGTGGGGATGAATATTTTTTTCATCATCTACCCCATCGTGTGGGGTATCGTTGAATAGGTCTTCTAAAATGGCTTAGGGGTTGCTAAAATTATTTTTTGATTTAATGCTCCATTTACGAAATATTAAAGTTTAAAGTGCAAATTTTTGTTCCAGTAGGGCGTCGTCCCCCCCCCCCCACTAAAAGCTAAACTACTGGCTTGAAAAATCTGGAAAAATTCTCGATGATAGTGCATTTCATGAACTTTAAAGGAAAAGTATAGCGGTTAAGATAACTTTATTAGTTTAGCAGTAATAGTCGTTGAACTTGGGTGTTGGATAATTTTGTACCAAATACAAAAACCTTAGCATTAATCCTTTAAAGTGACTAAGATGAAGTAGTTGCTTGTTTATAATGGGTAAAGACTCGCATTGAAAACCAAAATATGTTTTTGTTTACCTATTCAGAATAAAGAACAACAGAATCGTACTACATTGTGATAACGGGCTACTACGGAACCCTACACTGTGCGTGGCCCGACACGCACTTGGCCGGTTTTTTATTATCCTTTGGGTACGGAACCCTAACAAACTAGCGTAGTGTAAAAAAAAAATCCGCTACATAAGGCCGACCGCTTAGCTGAGACGTTGCCTGAGATAGCAGCGCGGTGCGGGAGGGGTGTTGTGACGTGATGAGCGAGCTCGGTGATTCGTCAACTTGTGACAACTATCTCCCCTCCAGCGCTGGGGCTGTCTCGTGTAGGGTCTTAGCATTATGCTGAGCGATGGCCGTTTTGCGAAGATGTGACGCATACTTTCTCCCAAATTGTTTTGTTTTTTTTTTTATGCGTCATGTTTGCCGCAAAAAAGCGTATTTTCTTTCTTCTTTCTTTCAAAAAGATTTCTTCTTCCATTCTCCCCTGTCAAATATCACGCTATCATTCACTCTCTTCTCTTCTGTATCATTCGCAAGACGCTTAGGTATAGCTACCTATACCTATACAATAAGAAGTTTTTTTTGGCGTGCATGAAGAAGCCTCGTGTAGCCTGGTGTAGCGCAGTTTGTTCCGCCAGTTACTCAACTGAACCGAGCACTCCGCGCATCCTGGACAGTTACACCCAACACCTTATTTGACTAGCTAATTCTTCCCTTGCGGAGGTAGGGGCTAACGCCCGCCTGGTTTACGACCACCCTACCACCGGATTCCGGCGTCAAGCAGCCTGCTGAGTTTCGTCGATGCGTGGGAGTTCCAGTGCCTTAGGCATCTTCTGGGCACGCTCGTTCCATCATAGACCTCATCCATCGCTTTCCATCAGGCGTGATCGAGGTCAAGAGCGGGCCCATTCAGCAATAAAAAAACAAAATAGTATAAACAGATCTAGCGAACAAGCAAGCGACGCACCTTGTTTTAGACATGTTAGATATCCTTATCCTATCTGATATTAGAATAATTGATCAAGTTACTGTGACAGGCATTCCCGATATTGTCATCGCAATGTTTTCAGAAAATATACCTACCTACAGGCCACGTGTTGGTGTTGTGACAGGAAAACATTACCGATAGTGTCATCGAAGTTTTTTTAGATATAAAACATATCTTCTTCTAAGTTATGTTTGTTCGTCATGATTGCTTCAATGGATGATGCGTTTATTTCGATGGCTCCTAAGTATACTGAGTGAGTCAACTATACTGCTATAGAATTACCTATAGTTGACTCAGTGTACTTAGGAGCCATCGATTTGAAACTGTTTCTCACATGGGTCCTTTGTCCTTTTTGCAAGAAATACCTGGACACACTTCAAAACGACGCCGCAAGCGTTGAGAGTCAAACACGACTCACGAAAGTAAAATCGTAAACATAAAGATAAAAATGCGAGTCAGACTCGCACACGAAGTGATAAATGATAAATGATAAATGATTTATTTTCTGTAAGTAGGTTTTTACAAACACTTTTACACGTCATCATATTTTTTAAAACTAGATGTGGTCGGCGTTTCCTATCTGACTACTCTGAGAAGAAAGGCCGAAACAAACTCAGAGGTCACAGTCTCTTTTAAAGTCCAGACAAAATCTTGGTCAGATCGTGTGAAGACCATGTAGATTGATGTCTGAAATGGTCTTTTGAGGAAAGAACCACACAGATTGAGCGGACCTGTCCAATCAGTGCACGCATTTGTCAAAAATCGTGCAGCTCGACTCAGAAATGAGGAGCTCAACGATTCGACGAACAATACCAAAGAAAGGACATTTGGGTAGGCCGCGTAAATTACTCAAACTGCCAGATCATGATTAAAACTAAGAAGGAACACAGAAAAAAAAAATTACCCACATAGTCCTCACATTCACAATAATTAAATGAAAAGAAAAAAAAAAAATACTTTACAAAGTAAATATTCATGTCATTGTCTAAATAAAATTCATCAATGTCAAGGTGTATATAAAAATCCGGACATAATCTTTGAGGACCATGTAGATTAGTGTCTGAAAAGATCTTTTGAGGAAAGAACCATACAGATTGAGTGGACCTGTCCAGTCAGTGCACGCATTTGTCAGTAACCGTGCAGCTCAACTCAGAACTTCACGAGCTCAACGATACGACGAACAATACCAAAGACAGGACATTTGGGTAGGCCGCATAAACTACTCAAACTGCCAGACCACGATTAAAATGTAAACAATGACCCACATAGTCCTAAGGTTTCCGTTTCCGGTTTCGAAGGTTTCCGTACCAACGAAAAATATTTAACACACATTTTTTTTAATAAGACTTTAGAAGAGCCTTAGTAATAGGGTCCCGTTGGCACTTTTGGGTACAGAACCCTAAAATATAAAATCTACCTACATATAGGTACTTAATTAATTATACACCCTATGTTTCAACAGAACACGCTACGTACGCCAGTTTACACCACATCGCAGCGACGCAACGCAATGGGAGTGGGTCTGGTCTTCAATTCAGACCTGTGGACTGCAGAACACCCTAGCCATTGGATCCTGCAAGGAGTCTGCCTTATTATGAATACCGACTGATCTAGGAAGCGAATCTTATGAAGGCGGTGATGACATCTGCGCAAAAACAAAAAAAAAAAACCAAATGTCGATTGATAACAATAAACGATTTTTGGGGGAGGCCTTTGGCCAGCCAGGTCTTTCGGCTGTGACACAGTGTGTCATCGCGAGTTTTCCACAAAGGCAATTTTGCAACGAATGGGATATAAGTATATCAATGGCTCATTTTTGTCAGTTGTCAAGCCATAAAAAAGTAATTGTGGTTGGCTTTTTGGGTTATGATGCCCAAAGCTTGGGTTAAGATTCTGATGCCTGATTACCGGTGAATGACGTCACTGAAACGTTTATGAAAGTGAGTTGGTGTGTTTTCCTAGAGTTTTGGACGCCGTAAAGTCAAATCCCGCTGCCCAACGATCTAAATCGCTAGGAACCTAGCGATTTAGATCGTTGGGCAGCGGGATTTCCCTAACAGTACTTAGTCACGCGTAAGACTGTCCATACTGAAAAAAATCAGCTCACTCATTATTATTCATATTTTAGCGTTTTCATGTCGATCAAGTCACTGCGTCGTTGTGTCAGAGGTGTAAAACCAAAAAAGAAGCGACTACCTTTTGATGCGGTAGGGTATCTAACGATTTAAACCTTTGTCACTGTCATCATTTTAATAATAGCCGTACCTTATGACATTCCATGGAGATTGGAGTTACTATAAATTATTTCAATATTATAATGTAAAAGCTCCAAAATGTCTCACCGCCTCATTAGTCAACTGTCTAGTCAGTTATTTTATTATAATAATTAATTATGTGTCACTATACCTTAGGTTTTTAATTAGATGTTAATTTTTAAATAAAGGCTGATTAGAATATAAATGATCGTTTTTATTGCTAACTATAGTACAAAATACATTTATTTACAATTTATTCCCCATGTCAAAGAAAGAAGCAATATAATTTGACAGTCAAGGTTGTTTGACCTCAAAACTAAATGGCCTTGACCCACTACTTCCTATCTATGTGTATAAGGTCAAAAAACTTATTTATGTTTTTATTATTTACCTATAGAGTTGTGTTAGTTTTATCACAAAGAAAAAATATGTAAGTATTTGAATTTGACGCCCATAGTCTGCCTATTAAGAATTTAATGTTTGTGGTCATGCTAGTTGGTTATTATTTAAGTTCTCAATGGTGCAAGGAGTGCAGAGTAAATGATGTTCTGATGTATGCGCAGAGTAAGTGATGTCATTGAATAATAAACTTTATTATCAGTATCATAAAATGCAAAGGCGCGTGCACGAACTTGCTTGAGCAGCCGTTTTATATTTTTGAACTACTTTTCACTTTATGACACTGCCAATAAAGCATATTTTCAATATCATTAGAAAATTCTTTGCTTTGCGCTCCTCTAGGTCAACACAGAGCCTAGCTCAATTTGCTTTTGGCTTTCACTTGAGGTAAACATAAATTATAAAATGAGCTACTTATAAAATCTGACAGCTGCTGCCACTTCACCCAGCCTTTGTTAAAGAGGAACTCTTTTGTTTGCTCCTTTCCAACATAATGGGGATCCTGTAAGCAATAAAATTAACCATTACTTGAATATACATTGAAACAGGAGTATCCCTGCTAAAGCAGCAGGCTTACAAATTACAATAAAACATCAACATAATATAATGACTATAAATAGTTTCGAAGGAGAACATGGTATAAACTTGAAATCCGTAAGGTAGTCATTCTATACCTTGGATTGTGTGCAATCAACACAATTCATACACACAAAACAGTTGCTGATGTATTACCAACCTTCAGAAAATATACTGTATGTGACTCCTAAAGTTCCACTTTAAATTCAATCAATCCTAGCCTTTTCCCATTGATGTACGTCGGCTTCCAGTCTGACCGGATGCAGCTACCAGTATTTTACATGGAGCGACTGCCTGTCTGACCTCCACAATCCAGTTACTGGGTAATATAATACACCAAAGTAAGTTCCGCTTCAGAATAACATTCTAACATTCAATAAGATTTACCCTTACCACAACTAACAGACTTTCATTTCGGTGTCCAACATGAATGCCTACAATTCCTTTAGAAGAGGCATCCACATCTCCACCCATCATCACAGGACTGCCGAACTTGTCAAAATGGGCCACTAAAGTGTCCACTATAGTCTTCAGTTCATCTCCATGATTCACATGGAGTATCTTGCAGGGTATGTCATACAATTTGTCTATTACCAAGCATACCTGTAATTTGATAAAGAAAGGTATCCTATTGGTATATTGTGAAAGTGAGATGAACAATGAAATGTAAGGTGTCGTTGCCTTTAATTGAATGTACATATTGTGTAAGCTTTTATGTAAGTATCGTGTTTAATCTTTTTTTTTTTACCATTCTTTGGCATAAATAAATGAACATCCTACTTCATGTGTTGTGTTTCAGAGTAATAGAGGTTTAGGGAGCGAATTTGGCGTCATTATTAAAAAACCAGATTAATTCATGTTTATTAGGCGTGCCATTTAAACTGTAGGGCTTCTAACCAATAGTCTAAGATACCATCTCAAATAGTAGCCACACTCAAACTAAGATCTATAAAGATGACGAAAATAAATAAGTAAATAGAAAGAAACATAGTTTTACCTCAAAACTACCAATCCATTGCCTTGAACCCAGAAATCCTTGGGGTTTGTCTTCCAGTTGTACTAATATCTCCTGAATCTCTCTTAAGGAAGGAACTTTGACATCACAGTTTTGATTATCACTCAACCAGGAACATACTGTTTGCAAAGTTCTATAGCCGCATCCCCAGCCCTGGGAGTAAAATATTTAAGATAAAAACAAACACGTAAACAACATAACCTAACTTATTAAATGCAGAAGAGTTACTAGTTATTAATTATGACCTATGGATTAATACAAAAAGCATCTTACTCTGTCGTCAAAACCATCACAAAGGTAGTGATAGTATTCATAATTTCCAGAAACTAAGTATGTTTTTCCTGATTCCTTTACAATCCCAGCACTTTCGTGAACGTTTGTCAACAAACCTGACATTTTAATGGCAGTGTTGCTACTTGCTATGCTATCAATTTAATATTCTAGGTTTTTTAATGGCCTTTTTGTGCTACATGCTTGGTGCTTAGAATCAGGTTTTTTATATTTTGCGTATTTAGAGACATGGATTGCGGGTCAGGCACTCTGAGGCTGCACGGAAAAAAATACATGGGAACAGATTTAAAACATCGCAACTCACTACTACAATTAAGTAGGTAGGTAATTATTACCTTACCTTAGTTGTAGTATTATACTACAACTAAAATAATATCGCGAGTAAAGGCTCCTGCAAACAGGCGCGACGCGCGAAGCGAATCGCGCGCGACACAAAGGCGCCGCTCGCTCGTTGCACGACTTGTGGTGCCTTTGTGTCGCGCGCGATTTTACCGCGTGTCGCGCCTGTTTGAATGAGCCCTAATGTTGGCTTCCAATTGCTCAATAGTACCCTACTTATCCATATAGAGTTTGGGCTTTATATAGCCCAAAGGAAAAAGTCTAGAGGT
This sequence comes from Mesoligia furuncula, assembly GCA_916614155.1. Classification (NCBI taxonomy): domain Eukaryota; kingdom Metazoa; phylum Arthropoda; class Insecta; order Lepidoptera; family Noctuidae; genus Mesoligia; species Mesoligia furuncula. The sequence goes on along the minus strand of OU744809.1, from coordinate 19,327,222 downwards.
AAAATATCACATCATGATCTATGCGACTAATTCACCGGTCCGAAGCTGTGCACCGAAGTATTCTCACATTACAGCCACGGTCCCAGTAAATCAGTCACATCATCACATGCTGCTGTGCGCCATTTTTGCCAAATACCACTCGAAATGGTCAGACACGTCATAGAAAATTGGAATGTCAGAATGGACCATGTTAACCGCAGTTACGGCCAACATTTGAAAGAAAATAATATTTAAAAAATAAAGAATGGTTATTTTTTTATAATAGATAACCATAGAGGGGCCCGTGGCTAAATAATAAGAGCCGCACAGGTCGATCAATTAGGTTAAGCTACGCTTGCCGCAGTTGGTCTGTGGATGGGTGATCATCTTCACATACCAAGACCCCTCCGTGCCTCGGAAAGCACTTTAAGCCGTTGGTCCCGGCTGTCATTCGTGGATCTTTGACAGTCGTTACGGGTAGTCAGAAGCCCGAAAGTCTGTCAACCAATCTTAGCAAGGGGTATCGTATTACCCAGTAACTGGGTTGTGGAGGTCATATAGGCAGTCGCCCGATGTAAAATAATGGTACCTATTCAGCTGCATCCGGTTAGACTGGAAGCGGACCCCAACATAGTTGAGAAAAGGCTAGGCAGATGAGATAATCCGTTAAAATAGTTTTTTTTATTGTTTTCGTGTACATAATTGTTTTTTTACCTTTGAATCACCCGTTAGATACCTATTACTACCTACAAACTTGGTAAAAACATACGAACAATAGGGAGATGCTTTAAATACGTGAATGGAAAAAGACAAAATTCGCATAACGTGTACTTGATGAAAATGGCATCACCCTATGTAACAGCTAAGTACGGTCGTCGATACACATTCCCTGGGGCAGTATTACTAAGCTATGCCACCATGATTCCAATGCGAAAAAGGGATGGTGCTATCGCTCATGTATAGCTGCGTCTCTCTCTTACATTGGAATCATGATGGCATTAAGCCGTCATAATACGGTACCCTGGTCTTATCCCGTATTTCCCGATCCCGATTATTTTTGATCGTTTCCCCCCGAAAAGAAAAAACCAAAATACGGTCAACCACAAAAGCGATTAGAGCAGCTATTTTTGTACTTACATCATATAAATTGACACAAAACAGGATTTCAATTAAATATATTTTTATATTTATTAAAAACATAACATAACATCACGCCTGTATTTCCTGAAGGGATAGGCAGGGGTGTTCCTAAAGGGCACGCCGCGATAGCGGCGATAAGACCCCTCTTTGAGGAGTGGCTAGAGAGGCGCCACGGCGCCCTCACCTACCGCCTGACGCAGGTCCTCACCGGACACGGAAGTTTCGGGAGGTTCCTGCACATCATCAGGCGGGAGGAAACGCCCGGGTGTCACCATTGTCAGGATCGCCCAGAGGACACGGTGGAGCACACGGTGGAGGTCTGCCCCGCTTGGGCGGAGCACCGCCGTGTCCTCGTAGAGGCGATTGGCAGCGACGGCGACCTCTCGCGTCCGGCCCTGGTGCAAGCCATGGTCCGGGGCGAGAGGGAGTGGGAGGCAGTCACCTCCTTCTGCGAAGCAGTCATGCTAGCGAAGGAGGTGGCGGAACGGCTCAGGGAGAGAGCCTCCCGTCCCAGCCGCCGCGGGAGACGCTCCGGGCGCTCCGGCCCGTGCCGGACGGCGCGTACGTGTTCCACGCGCGCCTCAAAGAGATGTCAGCATCGGGGAGGGGCCCCTTAGGGCCGAAGCCTGCCGGGTCAGCGGGATTGTCCGAAAGGGTTACCGCTGGCCCGGAACATAAAGGGCTAAGGAAGGAACACGGGTGGGTTTTAGTCAGTAAGAGTCCGACACTCCCTTCCGCTCCACCCAGAGCGGGAGGAGTCATTTGATGATTTCCCATCCGCAAAAAAAAAAAAAAAAAAAAAGGGGTGTTCCTAAAATACCTGCATTTTGCCAGTTACGTTTAAGTCCCATGTAATAGAGAGCGAGCTTATTGCCACAAACCGGGCACAAAGCCAAACTCTGGGCCGCTGCTGCTGCGAAATACTTAATGAAAAACCAAATGACACTTTTCCCGACCTGGGATTCGAACCCAGGACCTCATGCTTAGTAGCAGAGAAGCGCTTGCGACCACTATGCACTAGACCTCGTTGGTCTAGTGCATCGTTATAAAATTATATTTAAAAACTTTATAACATTCCTAAAAGTAAAAAATGAAAATATTGTAAGTTACCTACTGAAATAAACATTTTAATTTTTTTTTTTAACTGAAGTGTTAATTGTCTTTGTCGCTGACTGTACTAGAAGGATGGTACCCACCTCAGCTACAAATCTGTCAATGTGTAAGTATATGTATGGATATAGCATTTTGTTGTTTTTACGAATTTAGCACCTAAAGTCATCATCATCATCTGCCTAGCCTTTTCCTTTTCCCAACTATGTTGGGGTCGGCTTCCAGTCTAACCGGATACAGCTGAATACCATTACTTTACATGGAGTGACTGCCTATCTGACCTCCACAACCCAGTTTCTGGGTAACACACGACACCCCTTGGTAAGACTGGTTGTCAGACTTTCGGGCTTCTGACTACCCGTAACGCCTGTCAAAGATCCATGAATGTCAGCCGGGACCAACGGCTTAACGTGCTTTCCGAGGCACGGAGGGGTCACGGTATGTAAAGATGGTCACCCATCCACAGACCAACCGCGGCAAGCGTAGCTTAACCTGATCGATCGACCTGTGCGGCTTATGTATATATATAGTTATATATATAGTTATTATTTAGCCACGGGCACATAGCATGTACGGATATAGCATTTTGTTGTTTTTACGCATTTAGCACCTATGTAAATAAGGTTTTGTTATTTCAGCTTCATGTATGTACACAATTGTATGACAAAGAGCAAATTATTTGTTTTCAGATGGCAAGAACATCGCCGTGCCGAATTCGCTTGAAATACTTACCGTCTCGTCTGTGCTAGTGTAAATACTTACTTTTAAACACAATACCTATGAACTTATTACCATGGAATTGATGCAAGGTCTTTTAATTTTTTTTTCAGTCTAGAGTTTATCTGATAATCTGGGTTTTTGAAGTGAAAACGGCAACATTGTATTTAAATGTTGGGTTGAATGGAGAACTGGGTCGACATACCAACCTATGTAGGTATGTAGGAGGTAATATACACTTCTACTTCTCACCTCTTTCGAGAATAGAGGCGTGATGTTTGTTCTTAGTCCCGGATTTACGACCAGGTATAAAGCTTGCCTGCCTAATGGCAGACGGACAGGGCTGGAAAGGAAATGCTACGGGCCTCGTGCTTTTGGCTGGGCGTGCTCACAACATGGTAGGTACCTACTTAAATTAGTGCCCGTACAAAAGTAAAAAAGTCTGATCTTTTCGAGGCGGGGTGCTAAAAATCTGATCTTTTCGAGGCGGGGTGCTAAAAATCTGATCTTTTCGAGGCGGGGTGCTAAAAATCTGATCTTTTCGAGGCGGGGTGCTAAAAATCTGATCTTTTCGAGGCGGGGTGCTAAAAATCTGATCTTTTCGAGGCGGGGTGCTAAAAATCTGATCTTTTCGAGGCGGGGTGCTAAAAATCTGATCTTTTCGAGGCGGGGTGCTAAAAATCTGATCTTTTCGAGGCGGGGTGCTAAAAATCTGATCTTTTCGAGGCGGGGTGCTAAAAATCTTCGAGTTCGCGTCACTCGCTATTGCATTTTAGTTACCTTCTCTTTAATCTTAAACTTTCTTGCATAAGTCGACAAAGTACCATATACAGCCTATAATGTTCCCACTGCTGGGACACAGGCCTCCTCTCGGTGAGAGGGAGCGGGCCGCAATCCACCACGCGGGCCCAGTGCGGATTGGCAGATGTCACATGTCTTCGAATTTTTGGTTCTAGGACATGCCGGTTTCCTCACGATGTTTTCCTTCACCGTTTTGAGAGCAGTGGTGATGAAATAATTTACACAAAGTAAAGCGCCTGACTGGGTTCGAACCTACGACCTACAACTCGTAAGTCGCGGCCGTTATAGTTGCCGGCACGTAACTTGGCAAGAGTTTTTGTAGTGGGGGAAGTTTGCGCACGCACAATTTCATACATTTTTATATGCGCGAACTTCCCCCACTACGAAAATCTCTTGCCAAGTTACGTGTCGGTAATTGTACCACTTGGCCACCACTGCTCCAGTCGACAAAGTAACTAGCTCCTATTACTGTGTGAATTAGTCAAATGAAAATTCTACCACCTCGGATATTAGGTACTTATCCGAGGTGGTAGAATTTTCGAGCTTGCTTCGCTCGCTCTTGCATAGTTGCATCCAAAGTTCTTTTAGAAAGATCACCGTTTAATCACTGCCGTGCCGACACCAGCTAGATGCCAAATATGTAATTGTACTTAGTTTATAAAAACTAAAAAAAACACTCAAAATTATTGACAGCAAGAAATTAATACAAACTAAATGAATTCATAGAAATTGAAGAAAACCAATAATTCGTCTTGGCATGTAGACGAGACATTTGAACAGCTGAACAATGACATGAAATTAATGGAATAAATTGTACCTAATGGAAAACTTTCTGGAATTATTATATCGCATCGTACCTACCAAATATTTGAACACTAATATTTGTACAAAATTCGTTTGGGGGGGACTGGTTATCGGGCGTCAGACTATAAAAGGCATACATACTGTTCGTATGATCTTAGAGTTCTCTCATCGTCTTTATACAAAATGAGGGCATTTACGGTGAGTCAACATTGATTAAGTTTTTTGTATCTTTTACCGAACTACCTATGTTACCTTCTTGGCAAAACATAAAATTACAACAAGACTTGTTTCTTGACTCTGCCTATTATTGGGCATTTCTAAAATACTAAAGCAGGAAAATCATTGAAAAAATAAATACAAATTTGGTGGATGTCTTTATTTTATTTTTTTTGTTTTTTACATATTGGGGTTGCTTATCAAATTTTAAAGATTGTGTCATCTCACAAACGTGTTTATTTATTGCTTATTTTCTTTTTAATATTTTTCCCTTTTTGTATTTGTCCTTGTGTTTCTTTTGAATATTCCGTCGCATATCTTTTATCCGTGGAATAAAATTGACGCCTGACAGTTTTTTATACAAAAATTGTCGTAGGTATATTATTATGAGATCTTTTTTGTGTGATTCTAGTGTGTTGTTCTCGCGCTGCTCCTAATTTGGAATTGTTTGGCTAATTTTAATGTATCTCCAATTCCTTTTTGATTGTAATATAGGGTAGGTACGTACGCCGATCAAGGGGCCTAAAAAGGCCACTTTGGCAGAATCATAAAAGGATAACATATTGGACAGTTAACCGTTAAGTTAATCGTAAGTGCCTATCAAATTCCATTGGTGAAGCTTTTTCAGTTAATTTTTTCTTGTCTTTGCTAAAATACCAATCAATCCAATCCAAATCCAATCCCAATCTCTTTGATTATACCTACGTAGTGCAGCGAAAAAAAGAAAAACACGGACTGTCTTTGCCATATTACGATTCATAATGTTATCCTTTTATGATTCTCCAAAGTGGCCTTTTTAGGCCCCCTGGACTCGTCGGACCCCATACATTTTGTATGGCAACTAACTAGACTTGTAGCGCTACATTAGATCCACACCATACGAATACGACGCAACACCTCGTACGCAACGCCGATCCTGTGATCCCAAATATTCGTCGGATGGTGGCGGGGGTAACCCACGCGTCTGACCGCGTGTGCGTAGTGTAGTTCTACGTCTCAGACTTTTTATAAAGAGAATTTTTATATATTCGTCATACCAACACGATTCCACCACCATCCCATTGTCATTTTGCTAAAAGTTCGTAATCTGCGAAATTCATAATGGTTGATCATTGGTCGGTCAATGGCACAGAAATTATACGATACTCGTAACGAATTAAAAGCAATGACTGCACAATGACGTTCTAATGGTAGGTCACTGATCAAAGGAAATGACAAAATTTTTGCAGATTACCGCCTAAGTCAGTAATTCATTTTTCATTATGTACGAGATTACCATTCTATGCCATTTCTTTCAATGGAGTGTCAGTGGTTGACCATTGGAAAGTCATAATCACGCTATTATATTAGTAGATTAACAAACTTGTCAAAATCAACAATTATGAAATCAATGATAGACCATTCTGACACTATTGTAATAGCAGACTTGAGGCCCAGGTCGGCGCGCGGCAAAGACTATGGCGCGCGGCGTTGCGTTGGCAACATCACGCCAAGACTATTAGGGGCCGAGAAAAAATAAAAGCAAGTTAGAAAGAACGGTGAGCGAAAACGAAGTAATAGAGCGGGCAGGCGATACGATGCGACGGGGTTTGTCGGGGGAGCAAGACATTTTACGCGGACGAAGTCGCGGGCAGACGATAGTTGCTTATAAGTAAAACAGTTTCAGTGGCCTTAGTGTGAGTTTTTTGACTCACGTTCAATTGCGAGTGCGTTAGAATTTTGTATGAGAAATTAGGTTTCTCCTAGTGACCACCAGGTGGCGCCATATAAAATTCTAACGTGCTCGCAATCGAACGTGAGTCAAAAAACTCAAAGTAAGGCCACAGTTCCTAAGTAAAGTACGATAACCCACGATAAGACACACCATATTACACATAAAAAGAACAACAAACTTGTGCAAACGAAAGGCACATCTACTATCTATACTTGTTAATATTATAAATAGGCAGCGTCCCGCGGTTTCACCCGCATAGGTTTCGATCCCATGGGAATATCGCGATCGGGATATAAAGTATCCTATACATGTTAACCCTGGTTATAAACTATCGTTCAAATCCGTTAAGTAGTTTTTGCGTGAAAGAGTAACAAACATCCATCCATCCTCACAAAATTCCGGGTTTATAGTATAATAGTAGGAAGTAGCATGTGGAAATAACTCTGTACCTACCTTCGTCTCTCTGTTTGTTACTTTTTCATACCTAAACGGCTGAACACATTTCGTACACATGAAATTTGGCACACAGCTAGACCATGACCTGGGTCGGAACCTGTGGCCAGGACATAGGATACTTTACATCCCGCTATTGTAGGTTATTTTTAGATTTCCACGCAGGCAAAGTCGCGGGCAAAAGCTTGTACCATAAAAGAGTGACTGGTCAACTTGATTGCAATCTGATAACGATATAATTACATAGTTTTTAATTGAGTTTGTCTGTACCTACCTTTTGCACGGCATTGTCTCTCTAACTTGTGTAGGTAAATACCTATGTACTTAATTATTAAATTGCTATAGTGTAATTAATTATATTACTTGTACCTCTTTGCTTTTATTGACTTAGACAGGTGTCTTGTAGGAGACTTATGTGTTAGTTTATATTGGTACTTATTACCGGGATCAAAAGTATCCATAGCTATACTTTCGCATTTATAATAATATACTAGCGGACCCGGCAGACGTCGTCGTCCTGCCCGGAAAAGCAGCGCCACATTAAATATCATATTATAAAATTAACATATACTTACATTTTTTAAATTACTTCAAACAAATCTACGGTTGAGTCATAATTTTTTGATATCTGACTGTTTACTATGGTCTCTATGTCTAAATTATTTAATTATTCATTATCTTCCAAATCTTCTATGGTGGAAGTATCAAATTGGCGAGAAGACCTTCTTTAAATTCTTTTGATTTTAAGCTAAGCCCTTTCGATTTGGTGACATACCGAAAGCAGCGCTGCCTACCGGGTCCAATTGTGTTTTCAAACCATCCAAGAACCCATTGCAAAAAAACAAAATACACACAAAATTTCATACAAATCGGTCCAGCCGTTTAGGAGGACTTAGGTGACAAACACAAGTATAGAAGAATCCTACTATATCCTACTTCCTACTAATATTGTAAATGTGAAAGTTTGTGAAGATGTTTGGATGTTTGTTACTCAATCACGCGTAAACCGTTGAACAGATTTGGATGAAAATTGGCACATACATAGATCCTGGATTAACATATAGGATACTTTTCATCCCGATATTCCCACGGGATCGAAACTTATGCGGGTGAAATCGCGGGTCACTGCTAGTCGAAGGTATGATTGTATGGATTTTATTATGCTTATCTATCTAATCTAACTAGCCTGTACTGTCCCACTGAAGGGCAAAGGCCTCCCTCTCCCTTTTCCACACAATTCTGTCTGTTGCGAGTGCCGGCCAGTCCCTACGGTAGGAGTCAAGCTCGTTCCGCCATCTTCGTCTTGGGCTGGCGCGATGGCGTCCGTGGTGCGTTTAGTGGGACCCAATGGGTGGTCCTCTTAGCCCATTGTCATCTGACAAACGGCAAACATGTCCGGTCCAGTCCCACTTAAGTTTAGCGGCTTTCTGGGTAACGTCCGTTATCTTGGTTTATCGCGCAGTATTCTATTCCTAGGTCAGAAATTCGAACACAATGGCTCGGTGGCAAACCTCGAGCTTGGACCTCTGCTGAAGTGTCAAACAACTCAAAGACCAATTACGCTTATAATCATTTATTTTAATGTTATTTAATCCAGCGTTCAAAATTGTTTACCTACTTAATTAGGCTATAAAGTCTGGTGATCAGGGTTAATTCTGGTGAATAACAGCAACGCACTAATCTTATCAACAAGATAAATAATTATCGATCCATATCATACGTCTAAGAATCTGTCAACATTTGGTATATTCATTTCAAACTTGCATCAGACTGGAAGTGAATCAGTGTTAAAATGAAGGTGTTTTTCGTGTTCCAGGTATTCTGCGCATTGTTCGCGCTGCTCGCCATGGCTGCGGCTCGAGGAGGTTTGCTCAACTATTCATAATTATTTATTATATATATCATATTACCTATGGGATATAGTATTAGCGATTTCGTCAGATTTTAGTGTTCTGAACTTCAATTAATACTACTACTATTCAAAAATTTTCACATTATGAATATTCCCTATGCTTTTGATGGTCGTATCGTGCTTTGCTTATATCCGATCATGTATTGTTTCTAGTGCACTTTGTCGACAACAACCCCAGTGATCCGACTGCTGGTGAGCAAACTTGCTGAATAATAAATAAAAATTTATAAACCGGCCTTAAAAAATCAGTTTCTGCATTGATTTGATTATTACGTTTTATTTTGAGTGGCAAATAAACAATATGTAGAAATGCTGTTGCACCTGTTGCGGGTGATTTGCTGTCATGTGTTGAAGAGTTCCATTCTCTATATCCATGGTCTTCATCAGACCTGAACAAAAAAAAAAAAAAATAATGTAGCAGTTAATACTATTGAAAAATGTTCGCGTTATGTATTGCTATTGGTTGTCGTACCATGCTTTGCTTATAACCGATCGTGTATTGTTTCTAGTGCACTTTGTCGACAACAACCCCAGTGACCCGACTGCTGGTGAGAAAACTTCCTAAATTATAAAGAAAAATTTGTAAAACCCGCCTTAAAAAAAATCAGATCCATGTGAATAGTTTCGGTAGCACTGCCTTTGATTAGATTTTTATGTTTTGTTTTGATTAGCAAATAGGTAAACATTATGTAGGTAAATATGTTTTTGCACCAATTGCGGGTGAATTGCTGTCATATATTGAAGGGTTCCATTCTCTATCTCCGAAGGTCTTCATCAGATCTTAACAAAAGTACCTAATTAAAAAAAAATAATGTAGTAGTTGTTTCTATTCAAAAATTTACACAATATGCATACCTACTCCCTCTCGAATGCTGTTGGTGGTCGTATCATGCTTTGCTTAATATTAATTGTTCATGTTATCATTTATAGTACCTAAATGTTGTCAACAACAACCCCAGTGACCCGACTAGGCTGCCGGTGGGCAAACTACTTAACTATAAAACAAAAATAAAGTAAAATAGCCTTGAAAAGTCCATAATATTGTGTGAAATTGGATTGGAAGTTTACCTTGGCTTGTTTGTCTTATTTTTCTATTATGAGTGGTATTTAACAATGCTTTGTGTACCATGGTCTATCTCAATCAATTCTTCACTAATTGTTTTTAGTAAACTTTGTCGGCAACAACCCGACTGTTGGTGAGCAAACTTCCTAAATCAAAATACATAAGATCTAACCATAATAGTGCAATAAAAGCACCTACGGGCTTAAAAAATTCCTGCTCCTTTTTTCACGTCGGTTTAAAACCATATGTTGCAGCGTACATACCTTATAGGCTAAATTAGTTATCATCGCGATTGTATTTAAAATACTTAATACATTACATTACATTATAATAAGGAAAGATCTAATCACCTCTTTCTATTTACTAACACGAATTTCGTTAGATGCTTAACTTACATAATTATGATTGCTATGTATATGACTTTGCTTTTAATCGTCGTGTTTCATTATTATTTCAGTGCGTGTGGTAGAGAACGCTCCTGGACAAGGTTGGTACCTTTAAAGATATAGGTATACGATTTACATAAAATATCTAGGTTTATCGCAATATTTATGCTTGCTACGAAAGCATAGAGCGAACTCCCGCGCGTTTCTCATCGTTTTTCTCTCGATTTTAAGTCTGTAGCGCGTACTGTCGAATTACAGTAGGTACTGTCACATTATGGTTTGTCGCACTACCGTAGTGTCGAACAGTAGTCGCACAATCATTTGTCACACCAGCGTGATGTCGAGCTTCAGTGTGTCGCACAAACGTGATTTCGAACTATGGTGAGTCGCAGTACAGTTTTGTCGCTCAAGCGTTAATCGCACATCCATTTGTCGAGTTCACGTAGTACACTCTCATTCCCCTGCCCTTATCCCAATTTATTAGAGGTCGGTGCAACATCCAGTTTTCTTCCATACTTCTCTATTAGTCTTCATCTCGTCAAGTCTGTAGCGACTAAGGCGACTACTTACATGACCTAAAGCGCGGACTGCATAGAAAAGAAAGAAGCGCGATGACAAAACGCTTGTAATTGATTGCAAAATATGAAGCAATTATCTATTTACAAAAAATCTATTGTTTGGACTTAAAAATTAAAACACTAGTGTAACTACACTATCAACCTAGCATATGTGAGTAGTGTATTTGTTACATCTATTATTAAGTTTTAACTTAGGTTTACTTATTATTACACTACTGTTTGTTGTCCCTAAATAAATAAATAAATAAATAAATAAATAAATAAATATATCCTGAAGAATATCATATATTTTTCTGAATTTGTTTACTGTAGTCGATCATATACTTTTATTGTTTCTAAAACTTGCGTTTGTTGCGTTTAGATCCTTGTAAGCCGTAGATACCTAATATGTAGAAAAACTAGATGATGAAAAAATTACAATCTAAGTAACAAGTCTTTGTTACATCATGTCGTTCTTACTATTTTCTAAGGCTATACAAATCTATGCGGAAAAACGTGGAGGAATTTCACACGCGTCAACGAAATCGGTGACGCGCGTTTTTTTCCGTCTGGATATAACGAATCTAAAATTAACCTTAAGCCGAAAATCAGGTCATATAAAACCCTCCGGCCGTTTTCGCAACTGGGGTTCGCAACCAGTTGCGAATTAAGAATTTTTATTCTTTGTTCGCAAAAATACCTATTCTAAGTTAATAATTAACTCAAGAGAGTCTGACTTCTTTTTCTTTTGTTTCAGGTATCCTTAACAACCGTAAGTATTTAAAAACAATTTTTGCTTTACATTATTTCTAAGTAGAACAGCAGAAAGCGCAAGTGAGGTATTATTATAGCTTCAATAGTTTTATGGCAAATATTAGTAAAAAAAAAAATTTTATTCTTGAGCTCTCTATTTCCACTTGTGAATTGATGTGGAGCCATGTGTAGTCTCTAAATTAAATTTAGTATTTACGCTGTTTTTTCCTACCTGTTTCATTACATATTATTATATATTTTATGATTTGCCAGGTAGTTTTAATTTTATCATCAGCTGATTCTATTTTATTACTAATATAAAGAGCTTTAGCTATTTCGCAGACACTTTTAAAAGTTTTTGAATATATTGCAACACACTGATGAAAGCTTGTATTATTCTTGTTGCTTTAGGCCATAAAGTTCAAATAGTTTTTCCCTGCATTTACAATAGTCACGCAATCACTAAAATAACTTCTAGTCTTTAGTGGAAAGTGCCGTTCAATTGCGTGTTTTGTGGCCTAACGTGGTTCGGAGTTTCAATAGAATAATAAACATATTATAAACATGTAGGAAAAGGTATAATGTGTCTCGTTATTATCAGGCATATTTTAATTACTGTGGGCGTACTAAGTGGGTAGTGTTGGTTATTGCGCAATAGAAAAACGGTTTGCAATTCAAATCAGATTATAATTTCATGAATAATTAAATCAAACTAGCAAATCATACACTGTAGGTACACGATACAACCAGATACGGAACGCGATATAGTTTCTGAGCACATGTTGTCCGTACGATGTCCAATGGTCAAGTCCCCCACCGCTTCGCCGCTCGCTCCTTTATACTGGTAGCAAAACAAGTCGAGCAGTGGGGCGGTGGGAGAAGTCGAGTGACGTACTTGTCGATGGCGTGATCGGTGCTCGTGTTGTTTCGGGAAGTGACGTACGGCAACGCCGCCGACAAACATATTGGTTTTTGTTACCAACTGACATGTCTACCCATACTTACCGTAAATCCTTAGGTATCATACTTATGAGAGATGTTTGTGGTTACAGCTGATCCAGGATTCGGCCAGCCCGATACCGGTAAGATCATTTATTTATATTCATTTAATACTTCTTACATACCTAATATACGTTTTTGTAGTAAGTACATGGACTTTATACCTACACTGAAAAAAGAGCTTGTTTTTTAAATCTTTTTATCTGTGGTAAAATTCAAAAAGTCAACAGAAACATTACAAAAATATAAATAGACCTGAATCTACATCATGTCGTTCTTACTATTTTCTAAGGCTATAAGTACAAATCTATGCGGAAAAACGTGGATGAATTTCACACGCGTCGACGAAATCGGTGACGCGCGTTTTTTTCCGTCTGGATAAAACGAATCTAAAAATAACCTGAAGCCGAAGATCAGGTCATTGTTAGTAAATACCTATTCTAAGTTAATAATTAACTCAAGAGAGTCTGACTTCTTTTTCTTTTGTTTCAGGTATCCTTAACAACCGTAAGTATTTAAAAACAACTTTTGCTTTACATTATTTCTAAGTATTAAGTAAGTCAGCAGAAAGCGCAAGTGAGGTATTATAGCTTCAGTAGTTTTATGGCAAATATTAGTAAAAAAATGATTTTAATTCCTGAGCTCTCTATTTCTACTTCTGAATTGATGGGGGGCCATGTGTAGTATTTACGCTGTTTTTTCCTACCTGTTTCATTACTTATACTTATATTTTATTATTTGCGTGTTTGTGACCTAACGTGGTTCGGAGTTTCAATAGAATAATAAACATATCTACTGGTTTTTGTTACCAACTGACGTGTCTTGTGTCTACCCATACTTACCGTAAATTCTTGTTTGTGGTTACAGCTGATCCAGGATTCGGCCAGCCCGATACCGGTAAGATCATTTATTTATATTCATTTAATACTTCTTACATACCAAATATACGTTTTTGTAGTAAGTACATGGACTTTATACCTACACTGAAAAAAGAGCTTGTTTTTTAAATCTTTTTATCTGTGGTAAAATTCAAAAAGTCAACAGAAACATTACAAAAATATAAATAGACCTGACAAAAATATAAATAGTTCTTACTATTTTCTAAGGCTATAAGTACAAATCTATGCGGAAAAACGTGGATGAATTTCACACGCGTCGACGAAATCGGTGACGCGCGTTTTTTTCCGTCTGGATAGAACGAATCTAAAAATAACCTTAAGCCGAAAATCAGGTCATTGTTAGTAAATACCTATTCAAGTTAATAATTAACTCAAGAGAGTCTGACTTCTTTTTCTTTTGTTTCAGGTATCATCAACAACCGTAAGTACTTAAAACGATTCTTATAAAAAACTGGCCAAGTGCGAGTCGGACTCGCACAGGAAGGGTTCCGTACCACAAGGCGAAAACGCCGAAAAAAACACGTTTGTTGTATGGGAGCCCCCCTTAAATATTCATTTTATTTTATGTTTAGTATTTGTTGTTATAGCGGCAACAGAAATACATAATTTGTGAAAATTTCAACTGTCTAGCCATTGCGGTTCTTGAGATACAGCCTGGTGACAGACAGACGGACAGACGGACAGACGGACAGACAGCGAAGTCTTAGTAATAGGGTCCCGTTTTTACCCTTCGGGTACGGAACCCTAAAAAGGCAAAAAAGGAAAAACGAAACTTTTCTCTGCTGTGACATGCATATGAAGCTTAGTGTACTATAATTGCGTTCTACCAAAGATGGATTACTCTACGCGACACCTAAAGCAATGCTTAAATAAAAGCGCTCTCATAAACAAGATCCCGGAATTCACGCACACCCCATTCACCCTCTTAGGGGTGGAATTTCGAAAAACCCTTTATTAGTGGATGTCTAACTCTTCACAAAGAACACACACTCTAAATTTCATGTCTCCAGTGTTTTAGGCTGTGCGTTGATAATAATTATATCAGTCAGTAAGGACTTTTAATTTTATATGTATAGATAATCATAATACGTAGGTATTTGAATTTTTACTATTATGTACAAAACATTGTTTATTTATTAAATTAATATTTTGAATGTGTCTGTGGAAAAAAATTGTGGTCTTTTCTTCCACAGTTATGGAATAAAATTGTGGTCACATACAAATCTTCGCACGCACACGTACCTATAAGAGTCTAGCGCAGTAGGTAACTTCGTCCATTTCGGTTTGTTTGACTGTACAGCGAAAGTGTGACTGTAATTTACGTAGTTTTAATTATTTTTGGCATAAAAAATTACCTACATTAAAAATGACAGAAATCAATTCTGAACAAACTAATACTATTGCGTCGCAGTTGCTGAATCAAGCAAACGATTTAGTAGTCCATACCTCCTATTTAAATTTTCAACAGGATAGGTTACTACAGGTGCCTAAAGGTACCGTGTAATCATAAATTCTGTGTTATCATACCTCTTCCAAAATCTCCCGTGTTATCTAATGAGAGATATTTATGTTTTACAGCTGACCCAGGATTCAGCAGGCCCACATACGGACAACCCCGTAAGATCCTTTATTTATAAGTATTTTTAAAAAAATATTTATGTAATGTGCGTTTTTGTATTAACTAAATTAACTGTGATTCACAAAGAGTTAATTACGATGCTCAAATTGAAGTCGACAAATTAACAATCATGGATTTTATAAGTACTTATTCATATAATATTGTGGTTCGGACGAAACTAGGCGCAGATTTCGAATTCCACGACTCATTTTGAGTGAGACAAAATGACATAGCTCCAATTCCAACAATCTTATTCGTGACTGACTGACAAATTATATCTTACTATTGGCATATTACTGTACAGCTATAAAATCGACTTGCTCATTATATTTTCTCCTTCCGCAGCCGTTCATCCCCCTCGCTACCCCGTCAAACATTGTAAGTACAAGCCTACGGGATTTTCCAATCTGAAAAAACTACGAACTTCCAAACACACTTTCATGCCCTATTTAACCATTTTAGGGGATGAAGTTTCAAAAATCCTTCCTAAGTGCTCACCTTCGTTATACAACATGACCCGGAATTAACGCACACCACCAAGTTTCCTATATTTAGAATATTATGTTATAA
Organism: Mesoligia furuncula; assembly: GCA_916614155.1. NCBI lineage: Eukaryota > Metazoa > Arthropoda > Insecta > Lepidoptera > Noctuidae > Mesoligia > Mesoligia furuncula. Next base: position 19,311,531 of record OU744809.1, on the reverse strand, counting down.
TCTGAATTTGTACTTTTATGTATAAAACATTGATTATTTATTAAATATTAAATTTTCTCCCACAGTCAGTATAACTCAAAGTCAAAGTCAAAGCATTTATTTCAATTAAACCATTAACAGGCACTTTTGAATTGTCAAGAAGTCGGACAGTCAGAAAATATGAAGCTAGTTGCCCATTCCAAAGCGTAGGTGAAGGAGCTAATCTATGGTGAGAAGAGAAAAAGAGCTAACCTGTGGAGAAGAACGGGCAAGAAACTCCATGGACACGCTTTTTAAATTATGTTTTACAAAAATATTAGCACATCATTACTTTTGAATTTAATACTAATATAAACTAATACTGTCTGTGGGAAAAATTTGTGGTCACATTACAAATCTACGCACACACAGCGTCGCACACGTACCTACCTAAACTAAAACCGCATATAGGGCAGGCTGGCAATAATATAACTCTGGTTGCATTCGAACAGTCAAGCGAGCTTAGAATGAGCTTTCAAATTATTGTATTAGGTTTTTGTTTGGACGACAACTCATAAGTGCCTTCGAGAGTTTAGGAAAACAGTGATCATTTATAGCCGTGGTAATGTAAAGACGTTCGCTTGGAATGAACGTAGAAAAGGTCATCCTTCATTTCGTAACCAAAAATTAAAGTGCCAGCCAGAATAAAAGTACTGGCTTCTTATGGGAAATAACATCTTGAGCATTTTTTACTTAATAAAATAAAATAAAAATATTTTAATTTCGCGGTCTACCACTGCGCATTCACATTAGGTAAAATGCAAGCACAGTGGAAACATGCATTAGACGGCTAAATAAAGTCAACTGCATCATTAGTAACACTTGAACTAAGATATTATAATGATGAAAGAGTAGATAGAGTAGAGATTGCAGATGCTTATAAGTGGCGGAGACCACATACCATCAGGCAGGCCACCTGGTGGGTTGCCATCCAACAACACAAAACAAGAGACTATCCTCAAGATGTGTTTCTTCACCGTTAGGCTACGTATACAGTGACAGGTGGCATGTTTAGCGTCTAGAGCCTAGCGAGTCACCATGCGAATAGCGCATTGAAAAAAACGCTCTAGAATTTTCGCAACTGGCCGCAGTCCGCACTACGCGTTTGGCGCTTGGTGCCTTCGCTAGTCGCCTACCGTGTTGCGAAGGATGTTGTCGGTACGTAGCCTTAGTCAATTGTAAACTTAGGAAGGATTAATTTTGAAATGATAATTTTTTCCCGCAGTCTCACTCACACCCCTGCCTAGCCCTTCGAGGATTACAGGCGTGATGTTTTGATTTCTAATAACATTTTGTTTTTTTTTTCAGACGACAACCCCTACGCACGCGGCGGCAAGTAAATAACTTCAGCCGATCGAGGTGAAGTGAGCAGTCATTCCATCTAATTGACACTAATGACAGCTCATTTTAAGCTCACTTCACCTGAGTTATCACGGTGAGATTCTTACAGAATAGCGCTACAGACTTCACTAAACGACCTTATTACGAATAACTTCAATTAAATACCCAGAACTTTTTGTATCATAAGTACTTATTAGAAACTTTGACTTAAACCTACTTCGTTGTTCCAATCTGCAAAATTATTACGAAATATATACATTCTCAATTTTATTTGTTCTTTTATTTTAATTAGTCATCAAAAGTGCCGAAGATTACCCTCTACATACAAACTTCTTTATAGACAGAAAACAAAAAAAAAAGAAATACCTACTTCCGATACTGCACTGACTGCACACTACCCACAACACTTCCACTGATCCTGATGTAGACCTATTACCACCTACTTGCTAAGAACATACAAACAATGGGAGATGCTAAGTAATTGGAAAAAGACAAAATTCAAATATCGTGTACTTTCTTGATGAAACTGGTATCATGCTTGGCTGAAAATAACAAAACTAGTGTTTAGTTTGAAACATATTATGCTCGTTTTATTGTAAACCAAATTACATATAAGTTTAGGAAATATTGTATAGATTCCGAATCAGTCGCAGATTAAGAGCGTTTACGCCGTAACTAGGGCATTTCATACAAGCTTTCAAGCCCTTGTTTTTCGAAATTAATGAAACTTCATACGCATAGTCAGGATACAAGGGTTTAAAAAGTTACTTAGAACATTTTCGAAAAAAAGTGTTACAGCCAAATTAGACCGATTTTAAATTTTCCATAGAAAACAGAGATTTTCAGTTATCTTTTTTTAAATAAGACATTTCGAGCTCATTGCGTTATTTACGTTAACCTATGAAGCAATGGATTAGAAATATGCTTCAAAACTCAGATTGTAATTGCAACTGTGTTACGCAATTAGGATGCAAGACTCCACGAACACCAGCGCTTGCGACCACGAGACCAAAGAAAAATATGCACGTACGCACATATGCGTAGGTATATGTACTTATGTAACTATTATTTCTGGAAACCACAAGATTGGGTGTAGAAGGTAATTAATTATAATGGTATTCATCAAAAACGGTAGCAGAGCAAACTGACCATCTTCAACTGACCTCAGGAGTACAGATGGTGTTTGATTGATAGCAAGAAATGAATAACAAATTAATTTAATTCATAGAAGTTAAAGAAAAACCATTCGTCTTGGTCCGTACCTATAACATTTTAACAGATAAACAGTGACATGTAAGTAATTACTGGAATTGAACAGGAAAAAAAGATTTTGTACGACTATTTGTATACCGTACCAAATATTTGAATGGTTCACTATTTAAACAATATTCGCTTGGGTCGGACAGGTTATCGGCAACTCGCTATAAAAGAGACAACGCTAAAAAAAATTCGGCATACGTACTCGTCTGGTGTTCTCTCATCGTCTGTGATATTATTAAACAAAATGAGGGCTTTTTCGGTGAGTCATGAGTCAACTATTATTTTTTTAATTTACCTTAGGTATTGTATTCTTGGCAAGACATAAAATTAGATAGCAAACAAAACCGATTTCTTGACGCTGTAATATTAAGCACTTCAAATTAAATTATGGCAGGAAAAACATTTAAAAAATACATATTTCATTGACTGTCTTTATTTATTTTTTGCGCTTTTATGTAAGCGGTTGCTTCTCTCACATTATATAAGCAACAGCTTACATAAATGCGCTTTGCTTTACAAGTCTTTTTTTCACAGAAACGTGTTTAACTTTTGCTATAACAATTGTACGATACTTTCAATAATTTCCCTTCGTAAACTTTTTGTTATTATTAGCGTTGATTTTTACAACGTCAATATATCTTATAAAACTGACAACTGACAATTTTAAAAGGAAAAGTTGTCAAAAATATAAATATGAAATTGTTCTCGCGATTAGCGTTGGGAAAATTAGCGCTTAGACATTTAAATGCCTCAATAAAAGACAGTTGCCTACAGATATTTTTTGTATGATATTAGTGTGTTGTTCTAAGGTGCGCTGCTCATGATTTGAGGTAGTTAGGCTAAATGTAGGTGTGTGCAAGTTTGAAATCAGAGAGGGCCTAGTATTGATCTCTGAGAAACTCCTCAAAAAGGGGTTTGAAGTTTAAGATTACAAGTCCATATAGTAGGCACGCTTGTAAGTGTTTGCAAGATCAATATAGAATATCTGAAATAAGCATACGTATAAATCGGACATGTTACGCCGTAAACATAAACCATGTTAATTAGACATGTAACATACTCAAATGGCATACTTAAATTCATTTTGTTTTTGCCAAATTACATAATAAAAAAATAAAATAAATAAAATGTATTTAGGTCCTTTAACCTAACCTTTAACCTTTTAGGTGTCCGCCGTAATAACGTTTTGTCTCTTAGTGGCACATAGGTATTATCTAAGTCTTCAAAAAAGTTTTCAACATTTTTTAACTTCTCCAATTAATACATTGCTTAGAGATAAGGTAATAATTACTTTTATAAATAAAACAGTTTCAGTTCCTAAGTAAAGTACGATAACACACGATAAGACAGACCATTATAGAGAACACCAAACACTCGCAAACGAAAATCATATACTATCTATTATAAAAGTGGAAGTAACTCTGTCTGTCAGTCTCTTTGTTTGTAACTTTTTCATGCCTAAACGGCTGAACGCATTTCGATGACATTTAGCACATAGCTAGACCATGACCTGAGTCAGCGCAAGACCTGTGGTCAGGACATAGGATACTTCGCGCAGGCGAATTTGCGGGTAAAAGCAAGTACCTTATAAAAGACTGACTGCTCAACTTGATTACAAACTGATAATATCGATATAATTACATTGTTTTTAATTGAGACTGTCTATACCTACCTATCATTCTATTGCACAACATTATCTCCCTAACTTGTGCAGGTAAATACGCAATTATTTATTGCCATAATTGTGTGAATAATGGTTTAATTATTGTTTACTGACCCACGTAGATAGGTAATTATTTCATTTCCATATGTGCGTTATTTTTTAGCAATATTACTTGATTATCTATTCCTATGAATTGTGGTAATTTACCTAATAATTATAATGCGACTTTAATAAGATATTTACATAATTTAAAAACTAACAGTCTTAAAATAATGATGTGTACAGGTATAATAGGTATCTAAAAAGGAAAGAAAAATACAAAAATTCGTCCGCATCGTTGTCAACAGGAAAAGTGCCCAAAAAGGCTGGCAGCATTGCCACGTGGAAATGCTGATTCTTTGGTAATGGCCAAAGAATCAGCATTTAAAATTGTTATAAAATTATAAAATTGTTTTCATGCAAATCATCATTATTTTCATTATCTTCGCCACACGTCTCTACATAATATTATTATTCTGCAGTATCCGCTATCTTTTGCAGTTTTTCATCAACAAAAACATGCTTCGTCCATAACTGTATTGAAAAATGAGCACCAAATCAAATTGTTTGAATAGACTAGACAAACAAACGGGCCGGTAGACAAAGCGAAGGCTATGTGTGTGTTTAAGTTGATAAGAATGTGAGTAATAGGTATAAGTATTTACATATACATGATTCGAATCTCAGAAACAGGGTTTCATTAAGCAGAAGCCCTTGACATCCAATGATAATCATTGTTGACATCACAGATTCTTTGGGTTTCTTATACGTGTTTTTAATACCTACTACTAATCATAATTGTATTAGTATACGTGCTAAAATAATGACATGTACAATATATAAAATTCAAAGTCCTGACTGATTGATATCAACGCATAGCCTAAGCCGCTGGTCCTAGAGACATGACTTTTGTAGGGTGTATTCTTTGTGTAGAGTAGGGATCTACCAAGAAGGGATTTTTGGAAATTCAACCTTTACGGGGGTGAAAAGGGGGGATTTTGTTTGTATGAAAAATTTTATTCCTTGAGTTAATAAACTTAAAACTTGGCACGAATACTTATCTAATTAAATTATGAAGCATTTTTTGTTTTTCTAAACTACCCTCTGAAGGGGGATTGGGAGGTGTCAAAGTTTGTACGTAAGAATTTTAACTTATTTATACTTAAGACCAAAAATAAAAAATAACTTGTATCAGGGTTTTTTGAAAATCTACCTATAACGGGGTGAAAAGGGGTAGTTAATTTTACAAGGGAGGATTTTACTGCGTGTCTTGATTAACTCGAAAATTACTATAAATAATCTTTGAATCAAGTAATGAACACTTCCCAAACGATTTCACGAAATTCCACCCCTGTAGGGGTGAAAAGCGGGGAAACAGTTTATTTGAAAAATCCCTTTGGTCTATAAACTTCAAAATTGCTGAATACTTATTTATCTAAATAAATGATAAAGATCATAAACATACATTTTAGAAATTTTTAGAGGAAAGTACGAATTTCACGCCGACGAAGTCGCGGGCAGAAGCTAGTCTTAAATAATATTTGTTTTGAATTTGATTATATCAATATCAAGCATAGCAATCGTTATTTCTTGTTTGTTCATTGAAACGACAAACGTTATTTCTTGTTTGTTCATTGAAACGACAAACGTTATTTTTTGTTTGTTCATTGAAACGACAAACGTACCTACCATCGCGCCTGGACTTGAATCGAAATACTCACCCGTGAAAACCTGGGCTTAAGGGGCTTTCAGGACCTAAACACAAAAAACGGAAGTTTTAAAAACAATAAAAGTATATGATCGACTACGGTAAACAAAATCAGAAAAATATATGATATTTTTCAGGATAAATGCTACGTAGATAGTGTGTTGAAAACATATTACCACTAATTTGATACGATAGAAAAAAAATCATGAAGATACCTCTGAAAACTTTCTTTTTACAATAAAAACCATACCAATATACATACCTACAATCATTCTGATTTTTTGTCAGATTATTTTACAAGCAACATACTAAAACACTAGTGTTTTAATTTTTTTGTCAAAACAATAGATTTTTTGTAATTAAATAATTGCTTCATATTTGTAATGAATTACCAACGTTGTGTCATCGCGCTTCTCTTTCTTTTAATATGCAGTCCGACAGTGACCGCGCTTTAGGTCATGTAAGCCTCTTAAAAGGCGTGAAAAGGTAACAGGCAGACATACATAGTCTTCGCATTTAACATAAATATATAATTTGTATAGTAGGAAGGTGTGGATTTTATTACGCTTACAATCATCTTAATTTTTGACGTATCTAATTAGGCTAAAAAACCTATGTGATCAAGGTTAAACTGATGAATAACATTAACAATATAGGTAGGTAGGTATTTAGGTACCTACTAATCTTATCGACAAGATAAACCGAGTCCATATCACATAAGTATCTGACAACATTTGGTAATTCATAATATTTATTTCAAACTTGCATCAGTCTGGAAGTGAATCAGTGTTAAAATGAAAGTGTTTTTTGTGTTCCAGGTATTCTTCGCATTGTTCGCGCTCTTCGCCATGGCTGCGGCCCGAGGAGGTTTGCTCAACTATTTATAATTATTTTTTCAACACACTTGCTCGTAAAGTGGCTCTTATTGAACCGCTTTTAGGTCCATAATGCAGTGTATTAAAAACGCGTGCTTTTTTTTTACTTTAATCCACAAGTGCTTTATTTCCACAGATAACTACTTATTTCCTAGTCGGAGATGCGCGCTTTTTTAATCTCATCAATTCACTTTTTTTTTAAATAGTCTGTATTGTCCTTGGTCCCAAAATTAACTAATATTTGTTTACCCGGACAATATAACCGTATAGTTTCCGTTAGAATGGACCCGAACACACGAACCTCCGCCGGCTCGGTACTGGGTCCCATTGGACCCAGGAATTACGACATACGACACCCTACATTGATTTTGTAAATATTTGTTATGCTACCCATCCAATCTTATGAATGTGCGTTAACTAAGAGAGTTGGATAAAAAAACTCTTAAGTTAACGCCATTAAATATTTCATATTTAGCGCGCAAGCATATTAATTTACCTTTATTAAATTCAAGTCTTTAAATGCGATAATCGCCATTTTGTTGACAGTGGTAGTCGAGGCTAAAAAACATAAAAATTGGGGATTTCGAACATCCAAACTCCACCACAGGGGCAGTGAATAATACATAATTTAATTGAATTGTTTGACGAATTCATCCATTGTTCAAGTTAAATAAGTAGCGGTAATGAAGTTTTTTGATATTTAATGTCGAGTTTCGCGCCAATCTGTTATACATTTAACTTTTCACAAATATCACGCACACACATGTAGGTAAGATTTAAAATGTGACAAAATATTATAGATAATATTTTATAAACAACACGAAAATGCCCAAATGTTAACGTAATATTGAAGCACAGGTATTGGACCTGTGCTAATCATTCAACACGTATTAATCATTACCGCTACTCAATTTGTGTTCAAAATCGCCGTCCATTATTGTTTTTTTTTATAGTAATAATGTGCGAAAGCGATTATGCTAAACGATTTTTTTTTTATTCTCTACTACTTTTAAATCGATACTCGGAAACTGAAATAAAATTATTTTAAGCATTAAATACGATAAGCATTGTTTATAATAATGATTTATGCTCTTGTAATGTTATTTTTAGTTTTTTGGACACTATATTGAAACTGAATCAATAGGTAACTGAGGACCTTTGACCATAGTCATTAATTATTGAATTTCGCGCCGAAGTGTTTCTATATTTGAATTTATCTTCGGAATGCGCTCGCCGTGCAAAATTATTTTTATTTATTGTACTTACTACATATTTATTTTTGATATTTTCTAATAGTTTGCTACAGAATGCCCGGTATATATTTTTTGGTAGGCTTAGCAAAAGTGCGGGAATGATGGTCAGGTTTGTATCTTGATCAAAATATGATTTGCGACTCTAACAGGTACCTACATCTTTACAGAATTATAGTCATTCGAATCATTAATACATCTTTCTTATGGAAAAGTTCTTAGGGAAAAAATGTAACTAGAAAGATTCTATTCTAATGACTATAATTCTGTAAATACATATACAGAGCGTTAGGTTAAACGAGGGACATACTTTGAGGGGAGTTAGTACTCATGAAAATGAGCAACTTTTACTATGGGGCCGAACCTGAAATCGCAAAAAAAAATCAGCTGTTCAGTACATTTCGACGAGCTATGCGAACATAAATGTAGGAAACGGCTGATTTTTTTTCGCGATTTCAGGGTTCCATCCCATATTAAAAGTTGTTAATTTTCATGAGTACTAACTCCCCTCAAAGTATGTCCCTCGTTTAACCTAACGCTCTGTATATTATAGTCGCGAATCATATTTGATCAAGATGCAACCTGATACTGACCTGCAAATTACAAAAAACGTAAGAAAATTTTAATTATCCACCTAAAATTGTCCGTGGTTCCTACCCGAAACCAAACGGAAAAGACCCTGACTGGCGTTCTATCATTGCGGATTCTCACTGAACGAATGTAGGTATATTTCTCTATGCCAATAGTACTTTCTAATTCCATACTAACTAAACTACAATTGTTTTTTTTTTACAATTGTTTTTACATGCTCTGTGGTCAGTGCTTTTATTTACACTTGCGCGCGCATTGCTAGTGCTGGCTATGCGGAAAGACAACCAGAGCGCCATTTTCCATACAAGTTAATATTTAACAATACAAGTCTGTTTTTTTCCTCGCAAGTGTGTTGAAAAACGTCGTATGAAACGCGTGTGCATCGATCATTAGACTCTCGGCTTTCTTATCGCACTCGCCTGCGGCTCGCGCGAATAATACCGCCTCGAGCATAATGATCAACATAGCACACATGTATCATAATGTACTATTATAACATATTTTACATAGTTATCTGAAATAAATGAATTATAATTTTAATTTAATTTACTAAGTAGGTGATATATTAGGGTTTTCGTAAGATTTTATGGAGTTCTGAACTTATGAATTTTATGAAACAGTTTCAGTGAAGATTGTGATAAGGTATATCATTATTTTAAACTCGATGGTGTATAACATGGAAACCGTAGTTCCATAACTGCTGAACAATTAATATCCCTGATAGATTTATACAGGTATGAGGAACAGGGTGAAAAGTTCACTCATACTCTATCTATAGAAAAGGGAGGGTCCTCCGACCGGTGTTGTGTCTGGTGGGCAACTGCCCGATAATTCATGTCGGGCCGTTGTATCTAGGCTAGTTGCGCGGTAAACTCCGCTTGCGAGATGCAGGATTTTGCGTGACGTCAGTATGACGCGTTGTTCGCATGTGGCGTTGTAGATACCGCTACACATTCATGTTCAATTGTTGTGTCCTGTGTTGTAGGTATACACGGTCATCATAAAGCTTCCTATTTCTATACTATTCTATTGTATAAGCCTCTTCTAAATGTTGTTCTCTTTGCATAAATGTATAATTATATTTTCATCCACAAGACGATGAAAACGCTTTGCTTATGTGTGCTTTTGTATTGTTTTCAGTGAATGTTGTCGACAACAACCCTGAACAAGGTGAGTCAAGTAGTATTCATAATAATGTCTAGAGGAGCTTAGAACATATTTTTAGGAGAAATCGTGATCGATATTCTCCATCTGGGGACAATAAAGGGTTGTGTCGGATTACTACCGACCCGATAACTTCTTTTGTTGTAGGGTAGACTTCGCACCCTAATGGTAGGTATCTACAATGACGTCGTTTGAAAAAACAAACATTTTTCTCAGATTTTTTATAGAAGTGAAAAAAGACAAAATGAATGTTAATTACCTACTAATATTAAAAAAACAATTAAACCCTACTTCAAAATAAGTACCACTTTGGGTCAGGATCCATTCTTTGTTTATTAATTAGAAGTTAATATTGTTTGCAGTTCACGTAGTGGACAACAGCAATCCTGGCCAAGGTAAGCCATTGTGACTAACAGATCTAGATACCTAATCGCCAATTAACTTCTGAGTTACAAAATACAAATTACTAAAACATCCTTCGTGACAACGTGCCGCTACAATGGCGACATTTATGATTTGCGTTCCCATTGAGGGACCACATTTGATTTTGAGCTTTTGAATGCATCAGCTTTTAGTAAAAACTCTCAAACAATTGTAAATTCAGCCTCTAATTTGTAAAAGTAGCCACTCAAAAGATACAATCGGTTAAAGGTGGTCCCTCAGTCGTGACTGACAAGCATCCATTATCTCAAAATCTAGTTAAAATTTATAACTGCTATAAATGACTACTCTTAGTAAAAGATTTGTAAAACAAATTTTATGAATATCACCCCTTCCTTTTCACAGAATAGAAAGAACTAGCATGCGGAAGGTGGTCCCTCAATCGATCACCATATGGTTCACCTTGAGTGGAGACCACAATGGAATTTGAAATTTACTTGGGTCTAGCGTTAGTAAAAGTACTCGAACGATTGTGAATTCAACCTCTAGTTTGTAAAAGAAGCCATTCAAAAGTTACAATCGATTTAAGGTGGTCCCTCAATTGAAATGTTTATTAAAAGAAAAATCAATTTACGTAGCATTCGGAAGTTAAATTGACGAATGCTACAGTCTATCCTTTAGTAAAAATTTTTACTAACGATTACTTTACTAAACAGTATCAAATTAGTTACCGTTTTATTTTAAATAATAATCGATTTCCTAGGAAGAAATACGAAGAAGAGGTGACCACAAAGTAGAATTTCTAGGGGCTGTTTGTTGATACTAATCTATATATATATAATGGAAAGTCGTGTTAGTTGCACTATCTATAACTCAAGAACGGTTGAACCGATTTGGCTAAAAATTGGTGGGGTGGTAGCTTAGAAATATATATAAAAGAAAGTCGTATTAGTTATACTATTTATAACTCAAGAACGGTTGAGCCGTTTTGGCTGAAAATTGTTGTTGGGGAGGTAGCTTAGAACCAGGAAACGGACATAGGATACTTTTTATCAGTTTTTTAAATATAATACTTTTATTTACTTATAGGAGTAGGGTAGGAGTAGGTTAGGAGTAGGGTAGGAGTAGGTTAGGAGTAAGGTAGAAGTAGGGTAGGAATTGGGTAGTAGTAGTGTAGGAGTAGGGTAAGGTAGGAGTAGGGTAAGGGTTAGGACACCACGCGAACGAAGTAGCGCCGAGCAGCTAGTTTACAATAAATTACCAAGTGATCCGAAAGACTTGACAACCACTGTCTAAGAGTAGACTATGTACATTTTTAATAGATACAACGTACTACAGTGTGACAGAGTTTTTGTCAGAGAAAAGAATTGTCTGAATAGAATTGGCTTTAGGTTGATAGCTCTGGCTTTTGGTTAAGCTTAAGTGAAAGTTAATAATATAAATGTTGCATGAAAAGTAATAGTAAGTAAAAAAAAATATTATAGGATAGACTGTAGCATTTGTCAATTTAATGAATTTTGTGAATTATAGCTGAGCTTTAATCCATACTATATTCATACTAATATTATAGGTACATGCGAAACTGTGTCTGTCTAAGAGACATTCTGCGAAAGAAGCATTGTGAGAAAGCCACCTTTTGAGAACGAGTCATTCTGCGAAAGCGACATTTTGCGAAAGCGACATTGTGAGAAAGAGACATTTTACGACTAGTAGACATTTTGCGAAAGAGACATTTTGTTTAAATTTTCTTATGTCTTGTCGCTAAACCTAAACACAACATTTGTCATTGGCGCCGATTCCCTTGTTCAGTGCATCTTTTGCTTTCTATTTCATTAAGAAAAGGAGAGAAGATAAATATTAGTTTAGTCCTGTCAAATTAGTCAGCGCCTGACGTAAATTGAGGTATGTTGAGTAGCCAATTTTTTTAATCTCGTCTAAACTTGTCTATGGAGAATCTTAATTTGACAGGACTAAACTAATATTAATTATCTTCTGTCTTTTTCTTAATGTCTTTTCTAAATTTGATGAAAGTCCTCCAAATGAACAAATTTTTATTCATACACTTTGCTACTGTCTCATTAGCTACTGCTAATGAGACAGTAGCAAAGTGTATGAATAAAAATTTGAAATTGACGAATGCTACAGTCTATCCTCACACGCTCGAGGAACGCTCGCGCCCGGCGCACGCCTAATGTGGGGGGGAGGCCTTAGAGTTACATTGTCAGTGCAGGACTGCAGAGTAAGATTTTATTTGTTTTTTTTTAATTATCATTATTTTATTTTCTTTTCTTTCTTTGTTTATAATGAGCTAAGTGATGTCAAATATTAATTAAAAATAATATCAACAGTCACTAGTTTTTACTTATTAAAAAAATCCTGCTGTGTGGTCACCTCTATCTTAGTATTTCTTCCCAGGAATTCGATTATTATTTAAAATAAAACGGCAAATATTTTGATACTGTTTAGTAAAGTAAACGTTAGTAAAAAAATTTACTAAAGGATAGACTGTAGCATTCGTCAATTTAACTTCCGAATGCTACGTAAATTGATTTTTCTTTTAATAAACATTTCAATTGAGGGACCACCTTAAATCGATTGTAACTTTTGAATGGCTTCTTTTACACACTAGAGGTTGAATTCACAATCGTTCGAGAACTTTTACTAACGCTAGACCCAAGTAAATTTCAAATTCCATTGTGGTCTCCACTCAAGGTGAATCTTATGGTGATCGATTGAGGGACCACCTTCCGCATGCTAGTTCTTTCTATTCAGTGAAAAGGAAGGGGTGATATTCATAAAATTAGTTTTACAAATCTTTTACTAAGAGTAATCATTTATAGCAGTTATAAATTTTAACTAGATTTTGAGATATGGATGCCTCTCAGTCACGACTGAGGGACCACCTTTAACCGATTGTATCTTTTGAGTGGCTACTTTTACAAATTAGAGGCTGAATTTACAATTGTTTGAGAGCTTTTACTAAAAGCTGACGCATTCAAAAGCTCAAAATCAAATGTGGTCCCTCAATGGGAACGCAAACCATTTATGTCATTGATGTCAGCATCAAGGAAGGGGCACGTCAGGGCCGAAGCCTGCCGGGTCAGCGGGATTGTCCGAAAGGGTTACCGCTGATCCGAAACGTAAAGGGCTAAGGAAGGAACACGGGTAGGTTTTAGTCAGTAAGAGTCTGACACTCCCTTCCGCTCCACCCAGAGCGGGACCGTCATTTGATGATTTCCCATTCTCAAAAAAAAAAGGTTCCTGTACATGACGCCGGAGCCGCCCCGGTGCCGGACCGCAAGTTTATGTATACGAATCAAAGAGAGCTGTTATATAGTCTTTAATACGAATGAAAATCGCCTCAATGCGGCGTATGCACGATATTCATTCGCATACACAAACATGCGGTCCGACGCCCTTTTTTTTTTTTTTTTTTTTTGAGCATGGCAAAATGACATAGACGTCAATCAGCTGAACAATTAATATCCCTGATACATTTATGTTCAATTGTTATGTCCTGTGTTGTATGTAGTCATCATAAAGTTTCCTATTTCTATACTATAATATTCTATACGTAAGCCTCTTCTAAATGTTGTTCTCTTTGCATAGGTAATCATAATGATTATTTTCATCCACAAGACGATGAAAACGCTTTGCTTATGTGTGCTTTTGTATTGTTTCCAGTGAATGTTGTCGACAACAACCCTGAACAAGGTGAGTCAAGTAGTGTTCATAATAATATTTAGAGAATCTTAGGATATTTTTTTAGGAGAAACCGTGATCGACCCTAATGGTACATTGACGTCGTTTGAAAAATAAACATTTTTCTCCGATTTTTTATAATTAAAAGTAAAAAAGACAAAATGAATGTTAATTAATACCTATTTAATATAAAAAAAACAGTTAAACCTTACTTCAAAATAAAAACCACTTTGGGTCAGGATCCATTCTTTGTTCATTAGAAGTTAATATTGTTTGCAGTTCACGTCGTGGACAACAGCAATCCTGGCCAAGGTAAGCCAATGTGACTAACTTAAAAGTAGATAGGTACCTAATCGTCGATTTCATTTGGGACGCACCGAAAGTGCATAGCTTACATTGGACATAATTATCTATTATTTTCAATACAAGTTGTGAACGACAACAGACCGGCAATTCGTACGCCATACGGCATTTCATAGGTACAAACTTTCAAGCCCTTGTTTTTCGAAATAAATGAACCGATTTTAATGAAAATTCATACGCATAAGCAGGATACAAATTTCTAAAAAGTTACTTAAGAACATATTCGAAAAATAGTGTTGCAGCCAAATTAGACCGATTTTAAATTTTCCATAGAAACAGAGATTTCCAGGTAACTTTTTTTAAAATTAGACATTTCGAAAATGTCCTGTAGTAACTTTTTAGACCTTTGTATTCTGCTTATGCGTATGAAGTTTCATTAAAATCGGTTCATTGATTAAAAAAACAAGGGCTTGAAAATTTGTATGAAATGCCGTACGGCGTAAACGCTCTTTATGTATTTAATTATGTTACAAGCAGTTATGTAGGATTTGGAACTGCGTTCTAGAAACTACTGTAACTATACAAAAATAAATTATTATATAAAAAGAGTTATTTTTCATAATAATGAACATTAAAATACTTCATTTCGCACGAAACAAATGCATGGCTTAATATATCGTGATATTATTTTCAGGCAACTTTGGGGCTTACAGACCTAGACCTGGTGAGCATGTGGAATAATTAAAACATAATAAAAATTTGTGACATAACAATGATTCTTTTGAAATATTTTTTTAATAATTATTATTATTCAACAGTAAAGACGATTAAAACATTTATTAAGCGAACATTAAGTAGTTCATTTAATGCTGAAGTCTACGAGCATTTAATGTTCAACATAAATAAATGTAAAAAAAAACTGTCATATAAAAAAACCGCATATCCATTGAGCATTGCCAAATCAATCAACCTGTCAATCGTAATAAATTGAGACCAATAATAGTTCCACGACGTTTTAGGACACTCTACGACATACTAGTTCTAGAGCATAATAGTTTTGAAATGCTCAATGAATGAGCGCTTATCCTGTTATTGTTACCGGGAATGCTTGTTTAAATACTCACGTAGTCACGTTGCGGATGCTCGCTTTTGAAAGATTCACAACGTCACGCAAATGCTTTGCTCATATTAGACATATTATTTTCAGTGCACGTTGTGCACAACAATAGACTACGTGCATACGTCATTAATAAACATGAATTTAATTTATTAGTACTTACTTCCAATTAGTTATTTGGCACTTTAGGATTCGTGTTCTAAAACTGCTATACGAGTACCTAAGCTATCTTAAACACTATCAGACCTTGATATGGTGAAAATCAGTAGGTATCATTTAACATTAAAGGTTTTCTCATTGCCTATCAATGTTTCACAAACTTTCATATTGAGCTTTCCACATTGAGCGTTCACGCTCTCAAATGCTTCTTTACTTCGGCATACTTGCAATAATAGGTATGTTATTTCGAGAGCACTTTGCCATCAAGGAGAGCATGTGACCACATTAATAAATACATGGAAGGAAAAGAAAAGTGCTTATCCTATAAAAGCACTTTTTGAACATAATATTATAATTTATTTCCCGCAATGCAAGCTTATTACATCTTACCTTTTTAAAATGTGATTTTATTAAATAATGTTAACTTAAACAACAACTTTATAAACCAATTCATGTAGCTGTTCTTACTATTAAAAAATGTTCACATTATAAATGCTCCCTCTTGAACGCTGTTGGTGGTCGTACCATGCTTTGCTTTTAATCGTTAATGTGTTGTTTCTAGTGAACTTTGTCAACAACAACCCCAGTGACCCGACTGCTGGTGAGCAAACTACTTAACTATAAAACAGAAATAAAGTAAAATTGTCTTGAAAAAGTTCAAAATATTGTGTAAAATAGAATTATTTTGGAAATTTACTTTAAATGTTGTATTTTTCTATTTTGAGTGATATTTAAACAGTACATTACTAGACTTCCATGATCTCTGAAGGTGGTCATATACTGTTCATTGAGTTAAAATAGCCTTGGAATTACACTAAGTAATTCAAACGCAAACATTAAATTATGGGGGAAATCAGTTCAAATTCAAAGGCTTTCCGTCTTGAACGCTGTTGGTGGTCATGCCATGCTTTGCTTATAATTACTTATGTATTGTTTCTAGTGCACTTTGTCAACAACAACCCTAGTGACCCGACTGCTGGTGAGCAAACTACTTAACTATAAAACAAAAATAAAGTAAAATAGTCTTGAAAAAGTTCAAAATATTGTGTATACTTAATAGAATTATTTTGGAAGTTTACTTTGGCTACCATGTTTTATTTTTCTATTTTGAGTAATATTTAAACAGTACATTGCTAGACTTCCATGATCTCTGAAGGTGGAGTTAAAAAGCTTAGGAATTACACTTATTCAAACACAAACCTTAAATTATGAGGGAACCCAGTTCAAAATCGAAGGCTTCCCTCTTGAACGCTGATGGTGGTCATGCCATGCTTTGCTTATAATCGTTCATGTGTTGTTTCTAGTGAACTTTGTCAACAACAACCCCAGTGACCCGACTGCTGGTGAGCAAACAAGTAGTTTGCTCACCAGCAGTCGGGTCACTGGGGTTAAATTGTGTAAAATAGAATTATTTTGGAAGTTTACTTTGGCTACCATGTTTTATTTTTCTATTTTGAGTAATATTTAAACAGTACATTGCTAGATTTCCATGATCTCTGAAGGTGGTCCTATACTGTTCATTCAGTTAAAATAGCCTTGGAATTACACTAACTCAAACACAAACCTTAAATTATGGGGGAACTCAGTTCAAAGTCGAAGGCTTCCGTCTTGAACGCTGTTGGTGGTCATGCCATGCTTTGCTTATAATCATTCATGTGTTGTTTCTAGTGCACTTTGTCAACAACAACCCCAGTGACCCGACTGCTGGTGAGCAAACTACTTAACTATAAAACAAAAATAAAGTAAAATAGTCTTGAAAAAGTTCAAAATATGGTGTTTATTAGAATTATTTTGGAAGTTTACTTTGGCTACCATGTTTTATTTTTCTATTTTGAGTAATATTTATACAGTACATTGCTAGACTTCCATGATCTCTGAAGGTGGTCGTATACTGTTCATCGAGTTAAAATAGCCTTGGAATTACACTAATTCAAACACAAACTTTGAATATGAAGGAACCCAGTTCAAAATCGAAGGCTGCCCTCTTGAACGCTGTTGGTGGTCATGCCATGCTTTGCTTATAATCGTTCATATGTTGTTTCTAGTGAACTTTGTCAACAACAACCCCAGTGACCCGACTGCTGGTGAGCAAACTACTTAACTTCTTCTTCTTTTTCGTGTCGCTGACACGACTGTAATTTAAATCTAGTTTTCCCAAAACTTTGCCACTTCCACGGCGTTGTCGGTGGCACTACTTAACTATAAAACAAAAATAAAGTAAAATAGTCTTGAAAAAGTTCAAAATATTGTGTAAAATAGAATTATTTTGAAATGTTTTATTTTTCTATTTTGAGTGATATTTAAACAGTACATTGCTAGACTTCCATGATCTCTGAAGGTGGTCATATATTGTTCATTCAGTTAAAATAGCCTTGGAATTATACTAATTCAAACACAAACCTTAAATTATGGGGAAACTCAGTTCAAAATCGAAGGCTTCCTTCTTGAACGCTGTTGGTGGTCATGCCATGCTTTGCTTATAAACATTCATTTGTGTTGTTTCTAGTGCACTTTGTCAACAACAACCCCAGTGACCCGACTGCTGGTGAGCAAAATTCCAAAAAATATAAGATCTAACTATTATAGTGTAAATAAAAAGTTTCTAGCTGATATAAAAATGAGCGTACCTAGTAAAGAAGTAAAAGAAGAAAGTTATAATCACCTCTTTCTATTTAACACTACTTTCTTTAGATCTTATGTTAAGGTTGCTAAACATACATAATTATCATAGCCAAATACTACTATGTACGGATTTGCTTATAATCGTCATGTTTCATATTATTTCAGTGCATGTGGTAGACAACAACCCTGGACAAGGTTGGTACTGTTTCTAAGAAAGCCTCTTAAGATTAATAATAAAATAGAAATATTCAAATAGTAAACCATTGATGTAGGTAGAGACCTATAATTGTATACCTACATCAATGTAGGTACCTACTTAGTAAACAGAAATATTTCAAAAACCCGGATCCAGATTAGGTCTGAATCTACTTACATTGTCGTTTTTACTACTACAAAGGAACTACTGATCCGAAAATGCTCAGTAGTTCCTTCAAAGGAACTGCTAAAGGAACTAGTGAGCACAAAGGACTTTTTTAGTTCTTGTACTATTTTACAAATTATGCGGAAAAACGTGGAGGAATTTTACACGCGTCGACGAAATCGGTGACGCGCGTTTTTATATATAACGAATCTAATTTTTTTAGATTCGTTATATATTTCGGATATATAACGAATCTAAATAAATTACCTTACGCTGAAAAATCAGATCATTGTAAATTAATAGAAATAATTAACTAACGAGTGTCTGACTTCTTTTTCTTTTGTTTCAGTTATCCTGAACAACCGTAAGTACTTAAAAACTATTCTGTTAATTAAATCAGTTTGGTTGAGGTAAAATTAGGAAAAAGCAAAACTTTTTCTCTGCGGCATGCCCTAATCAGGGTATCATAGAACGCTCAAGGTACCTACTATTGCGTTCTACCAGAGACGGGAGATGGACAACTCTGCGCGACACCTAAATCAAATGCGCACTGTTCAATTTTCAACGCTCGGCGCTAAGCCGAAAGTAGAAAATACATGGCGCGCTTACATGTACTTAATTATATATTATTTCTTATTGCATAAACGGCAGCTGTTTAATCAAGAAACAATTTAGTAGTCCATACCTCCTATTTAAATTGTCAACAGGATAGGTTACAAGAAAGGTACCGTGTGATCGTAAATTCCGTGTTATCACCTACTAATGAGAGATATTTATGGTTTTACAGCTGACCCAGGTTTCGGCAGGCCCACATACGAACAACCCGGTAAGATCATTTATTTATAAGTATTAAAATTATTATTTTTACTCCTTCGTGAGTGGTGGCCATTTTGCGCTTGCGTTATTGTAGCACATCGTCTCAGTATCTATACTGAAAAAAGAGCATAATTATATTTTTTTATCTAAATCAACTGTGGTTCGCAAAACCTTAATTACAATGCTCAAAGTGAAGTCGACAAAGTAACAATCATGCATTTAATAAGTACTTATTCATATAATATTGAGGTTCGGACAAAACTAGACGCTGATTTCGATTTCCACGACTCGTTTCGAGGAAGACAAAATGACAAAGCCCCAAATAATCTTACTCGTGAGACTTACTGAGAAAAGACTGAAAAATTAGACCTAACCATTGGCGTGTTACAGTACAGCTATATAAAACCGAGTTACTCATTATGTTTTCTCCTTCCCCAGATATTTCACCAGCCTGGGCCCCGAACAGCCAGCCCCCTCGCTATCCCGGCAAGCAATGTAAGTATAAACAAAGTCATCATCATTAATTAAACAATTAAACAAATTATTTAAACAACACCAATAACAACTCACACACACTAATTATAAAACACGATTGCACTACTGATCACTCTAAGTCGCGCTTGAAGATCGCTTCCAATGTATTCGCTTGTATCGCTTATCCAATACTGACCCGGGTCGTGGCCCATACCGGCCTTATATAGAGCGTCAGATAGTTCTGGAAAATTCTACTGTAGAAACATCTAGAATGTTCGAGTATATACCGGCCCTGACTGACCAGATGTCGATAGTTCTAGAAAGTTCTAGCATCGAAATTTCTAGAAGGATCTTGACTCTACTAGTTCTGCTACTCGGTACTACGTTTCGTTCCGTTTGTCAGTATCGTTATAGCCAAGAAATTAATTTTGTCACAATCCTGGTGGAACGGTACAAATTTCCGGTACTGGAACTACGCGTAAAGGTATTTTGAGTAGCGTTTCAAGTCCCTGATTTGAACTAAGAAAAACGCTTTGATTCTTCGAAATAATGGCGTTGTCAATGTCATATTTTATTACCTTAGATGTGCAGCTTACTGTACCTGATGTTAAAATAAAATCAGCTAGAGAAACTTAACTGACGTGATGGAAAAAAATTGACGATGTTCTTTATAACTTCAATTATTTAATTAATAAAAAGTTGTTATTTTAAGATTACAAACAGACGTCTGGTCAGGTGTTTATATATTATTATGATGATGATTTCTAATACTTAATGTAATTTGATTTTGTTTATTTTTCAGACGACAACCCCTATGCGCGCGGTGGCAAGTAATTAACTTCGCTAACCAACCTAAGTACGAATAACTTTAATTAAACTTAAATTTTATTGTCCTTTTTGTAACATAAGTATTAACAAATTCATAATACTTATGAAAACTTTGATGTAAAATATAACTTCCTTCTTCGTTGGTCAAGCTTCTCAACTTGAGTTAATGTCACTTTGTTTTTTTTTTTCAATCTGCAAAATTATTATGAAATAAACACATTCTTAGTTTACCTTGTTCTTTTATTTTTATGATGAAGATAGGTAGATACCTAACCTTTTTTTTTTTTGGGTGGGAAATCATCAAATGACCCCTCCCGCTCTGGGCGGAGCGGAAGGGAGTGTCAGACTCTAACTGACTAAAACCCAACCGTGTTCCTTCCTTAGCCCTTTATGTTCCGGGCCACCGGTAACCCTTTCGGGCAATCCCGCTGACCCGGCAGGCTTCGGCCCTAACGGGCCCCTTCGTTTGATGTTGACATCTCTTTGAGGCGCGCGTGGAACTCGTATGCGGCGTCCGGCACGGGCCTGGTCCTAATCGGACGGTGACCTACCCATTACTCTCCGTCCGCAGGCCCTTACCCCCCAAGATACCTAACCTGTGTCTGTATATTATAATCTGTAAAAATCTAAAAAAAATACTAATAGTCTACGTACATTAATAAAATTAATAAAGTAGACACTGCGAATATTGCGAATCACGTCATAAATTCATTTATTTATACAGGTTGTAGCCGAAAAGGTAACCCCCCCCCTCGCATCGCTTGTTTGCGGTTTCATCGCAAGGATTCGGCTTATGTAGCGATTTCGACTGTAGAAAATTGAAAGCACGTTGTAAAACAAACTAATAAGTAAGCAACGATTGTCGAAACGACAACGACGGGATTGTCCGAAAGTCCGAAAGGGTTACCGCTAGCCCGGAACATAAAGGGCTAAGGAAGGAGCACGGGTGGGTTTTCGTCAGTAAAAGTCTGACACTCCCTTCCGCTCCACCCAGAGCGGGAGGAGTCATTTGATGATTTCCCAAGCGCAAAAAAAAAAAATACGCAACGAAAATCAAGCAACTCTTATTATCTTAGGTACTCGAAACTGCAAACACAAGAAATACAATAAACAAGAAGCACAATGTATCTACGTTCGGCACCAACACCCTAATTGCGTAACATGCTATCGTTCACAATCTGAATCATTCTGAAGGATATTGCTAATCCATTGCTGCATATGTTCGAAAAATGTGTCTGTTCAACAACGTAAATAACGCAATGAATGTTGTTGAACTGCCAAAATGAAAGCCATTGCCACTGTTAGTGTGAGACGCAATTACCCCGCAGGAATTGTGAACGGCATTTACCGGCGAGTAGGTACCGTATTGGTAGAAGCCTGTAATGTTGAACTATTCAAGCTACAGTAACTTTTGACTGTTTCGTAAAAGGAATAACTATTCAAGCTACAGTACTTTTCACTGTTTCGTAAAAGGAATAACTATTTAAGCTACAGTAACTTTTCACTGTTTCGTAAAAGGAATAACTATTCAAGCTACAGTACTTTTCACTGTTTCGTAAAAGGAATAACTATTCAAGCTACAGTAACTTTTCACTGTTTCGTAAAAGGAATAACTATTCAAGCTACAGTAACTTTTCACTGTTTCGTAAAAGGAATAACTATTCAAGCTACAGTCACTTTTTACTGTTTCGTAAAAGGAATAACTATTCAAGCTACAGTAACTTTTCACTGTTTCGTAAAAGGACTCTACTTTTGTCCCACAATTCATTATGCGAAGCATTAAGCCGGCCATACACACTACGGTTCACCGGAGAGGTCTTCCTGTGCAGGTATGCCTGCGCAGGTGAACCGGAGCGTGTGTGAGATTAGACCCTGTGCAGTTTTTTGAACCTGCGCAGGCGACCGGCGCAAAATCGAAAACCAATTCTTTCGAGTGACACCGTACGGTGTACCTGTAAAAGAACTGTAGACCGTTTTTGTACACCGGAACGTCCCCATACATGCTACCGACCTGTGGTTCTCCGGTAGACCGTAGCGTGTATGGCTTAAAAAAAATGTTTGCCTCCTTTCTGCAACTGTTTCTATTGTTATACTCCTGCTAGTACCTACACAGAACCTACTTAGTCTAATATATAAAAATCTCGTGTCACAGAGTTTGTTATCGAACTCATCCGAAACGGCTTGACCGATTTTTATGATTTTTTTGTATATATTTGGTAGGTCTAAGAATAGGTCGCAGGCAATTTTTTTTTTGCAAAACAATGTTTGCGGGGTCAGCTAGTTTATATATATACAGGAAAAGTTTTTAACCACTGCGTAAATTTTTTTTGGTGGCTCAGTGTAAGCAATAGTACACATTTCCATTTTTAGTTTATGACTTTTTTTTTTTCATTTTTCCACTTTGTCCCAATTTGAAATAAGCAAGACATGGATATAATTTAATAGTAATACTATGAATGAGCATGAATGAAAACGCGAAGGCCGCCGCGGCCGCAGGACCACGGGGGCGCGGGACAGGGGTGCGGGGGCATGCGGCGCCGGCGTTTGATAAACAAAACATGCACATGCAGTACGTTACTTGCGGAAGCGGAGGTCGGATGTTCGCGCACTTCGCCGTCCGCGTCCCTGCGCGTGTGCCGCGTACTAGACTAGCGTAGTGACAATGTCTCATTTTACTCACCGCGAGTATTATGAAATGGTGCGAGTGTATTTGTTAAGCAATGAAAATTTACGAGCAGCACGAAGAAGATACGAAAGGGAGAGCGTACCTCGTATCAAGGGATCCTCAATCCCACGATCCCTAATGAGAGAAATAATTAACGCTTTCAATGAAGTAAAAAGTGGTGTTAGTGTCCTAAACAAACTAAATGCTTACTTATTTAAACGTGCACGTTTATGCCTTGAAAAAGGAGGAGGTCACTTCGAACAATACCTAAAATATTGTGATTAATAAAATGTAGAGGTAAGAAGAAATTATAAACAATCTTAGTGTGTTAGGTTCTCTTTGATTAGACATTGTTGTAAGATAGTTGATTCCAATTTTTTAAATACGCCAAAATGCAATTGTTTCAATCTAAATTGTATCATGTCTAAGTAGGTACCTATCACACCTAAATGTTTTATTTTGAATGGAAAACTAAAATAAAACGTATTACATTTTTACTTATTATGATTTATTTTCTGCATTTTGATGGTCCTAAGGGTCAGTGGGTCGTCTTAGGGGCGGCTAAGCCCATGAAAGTATGAAGGATAAATTGGAATTTACGAAAAATTACGTTTACAAATAACTTTACACAGCCTAAACTTAAAAAATTGTAGCGCTAAACTGGGGTCAATAATCGCACCGCGTAACTCCGCCGCCGTCGCATAGAGCGACCGCGCGTGAGTACTTCTGATAGCAGCTGGCGCGTCAGGAGACCGGTCGACGCGCGGCGTGAATCGGGCGACCGGTCGACGGACTGGCAAGCGACGTCCATAAAATAAATTTCTGAGTAAACAAGTCTCGTAAGCGTTAACTTAATTTTTTACTATTGAAACATATCAAAATAAAAAATACGTGTTTATTAAAATATATTCAAGTTTATTATGTCAAAATTTGCGCACTGGTTAAAAACTTTTCCTGTATATATATATAAATTTAATTTTGTACTTTTCTTAATTTGATTTAATGCAGCAGAAACGAGAAACCATCAAAATATTTCTAAAAAAATGTCTTTCAATCAAGACAGTGTTAAACCTGAAAACAATATTGTAGCTTGTGAAAAAATCAATTAAATCAAATCAAATCAAATCACTTTTATTTGTTAACACAGGTACAGAAATATAGATCTTGAGTTTGGTGAACAGAACGCTATGTTATGCCAGGAGGCGTACAAATATGGTGTGCATCTAGCTCAATATTAACGAATTTAAACAAAATAAAAAAAGATGTTTGATAATCATGCTTAATTAATATTTCAAAATAAATTATAACCATTATATAATATTATTTAAATAAATTGAGTGATGTCAGATTTAAATGAGGAATTATTTAATTATAAATGTCAAAAAAAAAATAGAATCTAAGTACCTAAGTCAGAATAATTGAAAATGTCAAAAAATGATTAAATGTCAATAATAGTAATAAATTTCAACTCCTAATTAATTCATCATTTAAGTTTTTTTTTTTTTATAACATAGAAACAACATTAAATTGAGCCATCATTGAAAAATTCATCCAGTGTGTAGTAACATTTGTCTCTAAGCAAGCTATTAAGTGCCTTTTTGAATTTTATTACTGGCATATTTTTAATGGCATCCGGTATTTTATTATAAATTTTTGGAGCGTTGCCGAAGAGGCTTTTACGCATTAAGGCTGTTTTACATTTAACGTTACATAGTTTGTTACAATATTGTGTACGCAATGGATTTCTTCTAACTGCCGATAAGCTGACAAATAAATGCGGGTTTTTTTTTACAAACAGTGCAGTTTCCATTATATACATTGCTGGCAGTGTCAATATTTTAATTTTTTGAAATACGGAATACAGCTATCAGTCGTTTTTAGACCACACATAGACAATTAATTAAGTCGATTATTTTTTAATAGTTTCTTTTCACCCTTTTCCTTCCCCAAGTTCTCCGGGTCGGTCGTCTTCGTATTTAGTAGACCGGCGACATATACCGTCATAGTAGGAACCTAAGGCTTGACCGAGATCTTGGTGTCGGTCTCGGTCTCGGCATTCTGGCTACAAATCCAACCGAGAAATTTGTCTCGGTTCTCGGTTAATTATAGCCGAGATTCTCGGTCATGACCGAGATTGTAACTTTGTTCGGATCAGCATTCAAATTTTACTGCGCGTGGCCACGCGCCACAACGCGAAGTCGATTGGTGTAAGTGAGTGAGAGAGCTAGTTACTGCAGCACTGATCGATCCACGGTTTAAAACGAAATATCTAACTGAAAGCGAAGTTAACTCAGCCAAGCTTCATATTATCGAGACTCTCACTCTCAATGAAAATGTAGGATCAGATTCTCGTGAGACGACATGGGCATCTTCAACTAACTCGTCAAACATGGCTGCAACAAATCAATCCACTTATGGGCAGCTCATCATTCGATAGAGTTGGAAGACGAGCCAATGACCAATGACGTATACAGTTCAAGCTCTGTGATCGAAATAGCGCTAGAAAGCTTTCTTAGAGAGCCAAGACTGCAAAGAAATGCTAATATTTTTGAGTATTGGTTTTCGTCACCTTATAAGGTGCTTAAGCCTGCAGCAAATAAGTTTTTATCTGCGCCGTCTACTAGCGTAGTAAGTGAACAACTGTTTAGCAAAGCTGGCCAATTGTATGACGAGAGGCGATATTCTTTGAAGGACGAAAATGCCGAATAATTACTTTTTTATATTATAATATAATGTTATTTAACTTTGATTATTAAAACAGTTAATTTTGTTAAACAATTAGTAGTGTATTAAAAAGTCAGCAGTATTAAAAAAAAAATTATTCACGCTTTGTCTATTCTCGGTCTCGGCCGAGATATTATTTTATTCTCGGTCTCGGTCTCGGCCGAGAACGAAAAACCCATCTCGGTCGAGCCTTATAGGAACCCTATTGAAAATAGCTCTTTTATTCAAAGTAGTTTTTGTACGATCAAATGTGCATTAGGAGTCGTGCACTTTTGGATTTTCCATTTTTTTTAAGTCTAGGTAATTATTTCCGGATCGCCGTAACTACTGCGGAGATCTAAAATTACCTACCTAAGAACACCTATTATATTATTGACAGAACGCGTTTTTTATTTCTTATTATTATTATTCATCAAATACTTACCTGAGTCAGAGCTTACTTAGATAGTTTTATGCAAAAACAGGTTTTTTGAGATCGTCTTGTAGGTGATTTATAAAGCTACTAGTATTAGACAATGTATGTACCAGCACATCAAGCTACCCGAAATTGACAAATTTTCCCAATCAACTTTGAACCTTATGCTTTAGCGATAAAGTTGAAAATCTATTAAAGAAATTTGACAGATTGTAGTAGCTTGATGTGCTGGCGTCTGTAACCGTAGTAACACTTTGACCTTGATCTGGCCTAGTGCAGCTGTGCAGTACGGAGTTTCAATAGAATAAGAGGCCAGTTTACATAGACCTACCTACTGGCTTTTTTTAAGAGTAACCCAGGGGTTTCTTTCCTGCTCTTCTCCATGATAGGAAACAAATAATCGTAACCACCACCATATAACCAAACCCATAAAGACCATAATATTTTGTGTCGCGGAACCATCGTAGATGGAGCGACGACCTTCGCAGGGTGGCTTTTAGCAGCTGGATGAGAGTTGCCGAGAATCATATAGGTGCATCAACGTTTCGCCAGTTATGCTTTACCAATGGGATTTGATACGATTAACATAATTAACGGTTAACTGTCCATTGTGTTATCCTTTTATTATTCTCCAAAGTGGCCTTTTTAGGCCCCCAGTTATTATAAAATCTGAAGTGTTAACCGACTTCCGATGCAGACTCTACCACTATCTACATCACCGCCACTGATCCTGATGTAGGTGCCTATTACTACCTACCTGCTAATAACATACCTGGTAAAGTGGGGCTACCTTGACGGAACAACAGTAGGGTGTGATTGTGGAGCTACGTCACAAACCATTCTCCACCTCCTATCCTGTCCTCTGTGTCCCAAAACATGCAGTCAAAGTGACCTCTGAGCTGCCACCGACAACGCCGTGGAAGTGGAGAAGTTTTGTGAATACGAGATTTCAAATACAGTCGTGCCAGCAACACGAAGAAGGAGATAACATAGTAAACAATAGGGAGATGCTAAGTAAATGGAAAAGGACAAAAACTTGATGAAATCGCATCATCATCATCATCATTTCAGCCGAAAGACGTCCACTGCTGGACATATTATAGGCCACCCCCAAAAGGGGGGGTTTGCCATAATCGCCACGCTTGGCAGGCGGGTTGGCGATCACAGTATGGTATGGTGGTGGAATGCATAGAGAACGCTGCTGCCCATTCTCCGGTACGCCCCTTAGTCGCCTTTTACGACACCCACGGGAAGTATGGGGTGGTGCTATTCTTTAGTCCGGCACCACACAGACACAAATCGCATCATGCTTGGCTGAAAATAATAAACTAGTGTTTAGTTTGAAACATGCTTATTTTATTGTAAACCAAATTACATAATAGTCCATAAGCACGGATAGGAAATACTGTATAAATTACGAAACAGTTGTAGTTTAATATGGGTTTCACAGTAAAATAGCGTGAAATCGTGATTTGAACGCAAGTGGTCCGTCAAGGCCGCCACACTTGATCGTCATGTCATTTACCTGTGCTCGCCTGTATACTTCCTTTTTGGAAACACTATTTGCCACGGACATTGACTTATAATTACTACGGAAGTGACGAAACTAGGTCTTTTACATATTTCTTTTAGTCGGAGTTTATCGGTCTGCATTTCCAAAAACCCAGACCAATAGTCTGGGTTTTTGAAGTGAGAGCGGCAGCATCTTCTTTCTTATTTTTATTGGGTTAGATTAGATAAGTAGGTAAGTATTTACTGCTGAAACTTTCTGGCAAAACTGGGCCGACTTACCTGCCTATGTACCTAGTTAATATAGACCTCTACCTACCCCTTTCGAGATTACAGGCGTTGTAATATTCTACCTACTGCTGTAAATTATCTAGACACATATTATGTCGAATTCCCTATTTTTCGAAGGGAAAATATCCTCCTAACCGAATTTCGGTCACAGCGGCCAACCTCAGCGGAGACTAGCCAAGTACGCAGGAGATAATAATATTACATTGCACTAATGTTTGCCGTTTGTCTGTGTGGTGACGGACTTAAAGAATAGCACCACCCCATACTCCCCGTGGGTGTCGTAAAAGGCGACTAAGGGGCATACCGGAGAATGGGCAGCAGCGTTCTCTATGCATTCCACCACCATACCATACTGCGATTGCCAACCCGCCTGCCAAGCGTGGCGATTATGGCAACCAGTCCAGCAGTGGACGTCTTTCGGCTGAAATGATGATGATGATGATGAATGTTTGCCCAAACACAAGTATATCTCCTTTACTTTCATAGTCCGATGGGAAGGCTGTTCGACACAACTGGGGAGAAATCAGGTGCGGGACTAACGAATTTACGTGATTTCTAAGGTACAGGGATACCCCACCAACTAGCAAACTCCGGGCTATTACTGTGAAATTTCTAATTAAAAAAATCAATAACTCATTTCAGATTTATTCCGGTCTGATCTCCTGAACCCCCCTCCATCCCCTCCTCGATCCCCTGCTAGTTCGTCTTCTGTCAGCGTAACAGCCTCAATACCTAAAACATTGCCCGAGCTTGGGAATCGAACCCATCTGTGGGGTAGTTAGTTGCGTAACACACATAAGATGACCATTGATTACATTTTCTTTCATTTTGATAGTTCAGCCACGTTCATTGCATTATTAACGTTGAGAAGACGAATTTATTTAACCTATAACGCAATGGATAAGAAATATCCTTTTATTCTTTCTCTTTTTTTTGCGGGGGGAAATCATCAAATGGCCCCTCCCCGCTCTGGGTGGAGCGGAAGGGAGTGTCAGACTCTAACTGACTAAAACCCACCCGTGATCCTTCCTTAGCCCTTTATGTTTCGGGCCAGCGGTAACCCTTTCGGACAGTCCCGCTGACATTAGAAATATCCTTCAAAACTCTCGGATTATGATAGAAACTGGGTTATGCAGTTAGGGTGGTGCAGGCGTGCAGGACTCCACGCACAGCAGCGCTTGGGACCACAAGACCAACGAAAAATTCTAGGATGTATGTAGGTAGGTAACTATTATTTCTGAAAACCACAAGATTGGGTGTAGAAGGTGAATAATTAAAATGGTAATCAATCAATCAAAAACGATAGCACAGCAAACTATTCTTCAACTGACCTCAGGAGTACTGGGTGCTTACTCTCGAGTTTAATTCCGATAGATCGACATTGGAATTGTGACGTTTCGTACTCTTGAGTTCGATGCTAGCGCCAATTGATTTTTAGATTGGGTGTCCATTTTGGGGAACTAAGTGGAATTGGGAACGGGCTTGGCGTGGGGTAATCGGTACTCTTGAGTGTATTTTGACACCTGTGTATTGCGTCAATATTGCGTTGGGATAGTTTGTTGATAGTGATTTTTCCAATAACAAAAGTGTAACTTTTTAGAAATTGTTTTGCGTTTTAAGTGGTTTTTTGTGGGTTATAGGATTATAATATGGCATGATAAGCAGTAGTATATAGTGTTTTACGTAATTCCCATAAAAACAACTGAAACAAAGACGAGATGAGCGTCGGATGATGCGTTATACGGACAAAGCGTTTTCTATGAATGAATACGAATTTAAAGCAAATTACGGAGTGAGCAAGGATTTGACTCCTCTTTCGTATTACATAACAACATTTTTATCCTATCTCCTATACAATAAAAACTTTTTAGAACATTATCTTACTAAAATCGGTCTTCGGCATGTTTTCATTATACAAAATTCTTTCTATCTGTAAAACCCGTAGACCGATTTACATAATTCAAACTAGTATATTAGTTTTAAACATAATCCTCTCATTTGACACTAAAATCTCGCAAATATTCCTATAAACAAAAAACCTCGTTTTCAAGTTACGTAATTATTCTATCATTTTTCTTCGTGAATTAAAATGATCAAAAATTCTATATCTGATTCTACTAAGAAAACTATTAATAAAAACCAGTTAGAAAGCTAATTAGAACAATACAAACACTTACTTAAATTTAATTAGAAAATCAAAATCTTACTCAGTAAAACAATAGTAGCACATATCGACGCCCACGCTAGGTACTTTTTGGTCTTAACTATCCTATTCTAACTATCACTTTTACATATTCTAACTTATTTATCACTTCACTGGTATATAACTCAGTCATGTTCACTATTCACATAAACACGGTCGGCGTTCGTCACAAAAACATTATTTACTTACTCTATAGAGAAGTTGTATATCTATTTACTTGGTACCATTTGTATAAAACTGTAATACTAATTAGTTAAGTAACTTAGCGGACAGTAATTATTTCTTACTAAAAATAACCAAACGCGAAGAATATTGTCATAAACAAACAAACTTGCAGTTCGAATTCGCTTCTTCTTCTTTTAGTAAGTAGTGTAGGCAACGATCATACCCCATAAAGCCAAAGTCATGGTTAATTTTATGATTTTATTCATTTTCTTATGCCCAAATGAATTTAATACTTTATAAATAATCAATTAAAGAACTATTTATATCATATTTATTTAATAGCCTTGTTATTTAAACGATAAAGCATTTTAAAGCCCTATTACCGGTTTTTCGTAATGAGTTGAACAACACTATTGCAGCCCGTAACATACTAACTTCACGTGTAACAAAATAATGGCGAAGCAATGTCAATTTCATTTCAATGGTGACAATATTGTTTTCAAGAGTACCGAATCACGTGACTGTAAAATTAACATTGGAATCATATTGGCATTTCATTGGAATTAAAATTAGTTTGGAGAGTAAGCCCCCAGATGGTGTTCGATTGACTGCAAAAAATGAATAACAAACTAAATTAATTCATAGAAGTTAATGAAAAACAATTCGCCTTGGTCCTTATATAACATTTGAACAGATAAATGATGACATGTAATTACTGGAATTGAACAGGAAAACATTTTGTACGACTATTTGTATATCGCATCGTACCAAATATTTGAACGCATCACTATTTATACAATATTCGCTTGGGTCGGACAGAATTTTGGCAATTCGCTATAAAAGAGACAACGCTAAACAAATTCGGCATACGTACTCGTCTGGTCTTATAGTTCTCTCATCATCTGTGTGTGATATTATTAAACAAAATGAGGGCATTTTCGGTGAGTCGATTAAGTTTTTGTTTAATTTACCGATTCTATATATTCTTGGCAAAACATAAAAATTTTCAAACAAAACTGGTTTCTTGACACTGTAATATTAGGCATTTCTAAATTAAATTCTAGCAGGAAAACATTGAAAAATGCACATTTTGGTGACTCTCTTTATTTATTTTTTGCGCTTTTTATATTTAAAGCAGTTGCTTATCTAATGTGAAAAAGATCTTGTTTTCTCACAAACGTGTTTAATTTTTGCTACAACAATATTTTAAGATTTTAAATATTTTCCCTTCGCAAACTTTTAGTTAATTTATATTTGGGTTGATTTTTACAATGTCAATTTTAAAGGGAACACTGTCAAAAATATAAATTTACAATTGTTCTCGCGATTAACTTTAGAAAAATCAGCCCTTAGACATTGAAATGTTTCAATAAAAGACAGTTGCCCACAGATATTTATTGTGCGATATTAGTGTGTTGTTCTGAGGTGCGCTGCTCATGATTTAAGGTAGTTGGGCTAAATATGTGCGGGTATAAAATCAGAAAGGGCCCAGTATTGATCTCTGAGGAACTTCTTTAGAAGGGGGCAGAACTTTAACATTACAAGTCCATATACGCACGCTTCCAGATTCTGCCAGATCAATATACGATATCTGAAAGTTTATAAAAATGAGACAAGTTTCCTTGTGAACATAAACCATGTCAATCATATATGTAACTGACTCAAATGGCTTACTTAAATACATTTTGTTTATGTCAAAAAAAAATAGATATCTTTTAATGGTAAATATTATGTATGTCTTCAAAGAAGTTTTCTTGACGGTCTTTAACTTGTGGCGTCACGTATTGTGCCCTTGTGAACGCACCTTAGAATACGTGGCGTCGCCTGCATTATTTTAGTTATGTATTTATAAGTTAGTTAGGAACGCACCCCTGTTAAGTGGCAACACAAATGTACGATCCGGGGCGTTAACCGTAGCGTTCCTTAAGTAGCAACGCGGCGCTCTCTTGCTTGCCGACCGTCGCGGAACACGGGCTAGATTAGTTTTACTGGTACCCACTAGTTTTAATTTGTTATATTTAGGGCTAAATTATAGTGTATCTGAACTGTGAACTAAATCGTGTGGAAATTACAATATTAACTGCAATTCGTGTTTCACTTCCGCTCTTCGGCCGCAACTTCATCTCCAATACCTACGCGTTAGAGGAGATATACGTAGGACACCTTCCACCTATGTCTCCAAAAACTTTCCTAATTTTTACAATGCTTATAGATAAGTCAAGTACTTTAATAAATAAAACAGTTTCACTATATCTACTAGGTACTTGTTAATATTGCAAATATGGACGTAACTCGTTTTGCCTGTTACTTTTTATGCCTAAACGGCTGAACACTTTTCGATGAAATTTAGCTAGACCATGACCTGAGTCAGGACATAGGATACTTTTCATCCCAGTTATTCGCTCCCACGTGATAAGTTTCAACTTCCACGCAGGCGAATCTGCGGGTAAAAGCCAGTACCTTATAAAGGACTGACTGCTCAACTTGATTACAAACTGATATCGATATAATTACATTGTTTTAAATTGAGATTGACCTACCTACCATTCTATAGCATGACATTGTCTCTCTAACTCGTGATTACTTGTGTACGTAAATACGCAATTATTATTTATTGCTATTGTGTGATTAATGGTTTAATTATTTTTAAATGACCCACGTAGATAGGTAAGTATTTCAATCTATGTTGTATTTCCATATATATGCTCTTGTTCTTTTGCAATAAGGTAGGTTCTCTTATGGCATTTTCTATAGAAACATCGAAATCGGTGCCTTTAATTTTCATTCATTTTATTACTATTTGCACCCCGCGGTTTTACCCGCATAAGTCTCGATTCCGTCGGAATATCGAGATAAAAAGTATTATACGTGTTAATCCTGGTTATAAGTTATCTGTGTGCCTAATTTCATTTAAATCGGTTCAGTAGTTTTTGCGTGAAAGAGTAACAAACATCCATCCATCCTTACAAACTTGCCTACAGGGTCAGCGGGATTGTCCGAAAGGGTTACTGCTGGCCCGGAACATAAAGGGCAAAGGAAGGAAAACGGGTGGGTTTTAGTCAGTAAGAGTCTGACACTCCCTGCCGCTCCACCCAGAGCGGGAGGAGTAATTTGATGATTTCCCACCCAAAAAAAAAAAATCCTTACAAACTTTGGCGTTATAATAATAGATATTATAGGAAAGGATTATGATAGGATAGTTATTTAGATATAGTAGGAATATGATAGGATAGTTATATAGTTATAGTAGGAATATGATATGAAGTAGGATTATCTACATAGCTACTCCTATGAATTGTGATAATGTACTACAGTCAACAAAGGAGATAAGTACCTATGCAGGATCGTTGGATATAGTTTAAGTTTTGTAAGAAACCGATGGATGTTGTCGACTGAAATTTTATTTGATAAATAAGCTGTTTGTTTTCACACTAATATTATAAAGGCGAAAGTTTGTGAGTGTGTGTGTGTTATATGTTTGTTACTTCTTCACGCTCAAACGGCTGGACCAATATTGATAAAATTTTGTATGGAGGTAGCTGACACCCTGGATTAACATATAGACTACTTTTAATCTCGATATTACCACGGTATCGAAACTTATGCGAGTGAAACCGCGGGGCGAAGCTAGTCGTTTAATAAAATAAAATTTTATTCGAGAACATCCATCGGTTTCTTACTAAACTTCAACTACTTATATCCGACCATCCTGCATACATATCTCTTTTGTTGAATGTACTTAATTATAATTGTTTTCCATGCAAATCATCATTATTCTCATTTCTCATTATCTTCGCCACACGTCACTCTACACATTCCACAGTATCCGTGGTCTCTTGCAGTTGTTCATCAACAAAAGAAAAAGCGGATCAAACCGGTATGAGAAAGTTTATAGTGGATAAGACAAAGATTAAAACAGAAGACGATCCAAAAGGGGATATTGGGGTGGAGTGGGGGTTCAGGGGATCAGAACGGAATAACTCAACAAAAATATGCTTCGTCAATTTCATTACTTTAAAACCACCATGTGAACCATGTCTAAGTATGGATAATTCTGTGGGCAAACAATGAGCGCCAAATCAAATTGTTTGAACAGATAAATAAACGGTCTGGTAGACAAACCGAAGGCTATGTGTTTGTTAACATAATAAACTATGTATGTAAGTATTTACAGAGGATTCAAAAGTCCTTGAAATCACAGATTCTTTGGTTTTTTTGTGAGTGATTATACCTACTAGTCATCATAATTTTATTTGTCTAGGTAAGTACTAAAATAATGAAATAAAAAATAAAATGAAGCAAGCATAATCCTTATTTCTTGTTTGTTCATTAAAGAGCTGGCGTGGCTAAATATTAACAGCTGCACAGGTCGATCGATCAGGTTAAGCTACGCTTGCCGCGGTTGGTCTGTGGATGGGTGACCATCTTTATATACCGAGACCCGTGGATCTTTGACAGACCTTACGGGTAGTCACAAGCCCGAAAGTCTGACAACCAGTCTTACCAAGGGGTATCGATTACCCAGTAACTGAGTTGTAGAGGTCAGATAGGCAGTCGCTCCGTGTAAAATACTGGTATTCAGCTGCATCCGGTTAGACTGGAAGCCGACCGCAACATACTTAGTTGGGAAAAGGCTACGCAGATAATGTTCATTAAAACATACCTACCATCGCGCTTATATTCCTCTAAGGGGGTAGGCAGGTGTATAATACACTCACATTTCGTCTGAGCCTTATGTTATAAGGACCGAGCCTATACCTGCCTGACCCTACTAAGAAATTAATTTCTAACGAATGAACCCAATATTGCCCTGTCCTGAGCTAGGAATCGCACCGAAGTCCAAGAACCCGTCTCCCACGCTCAGCTAGACCAACGATACAGTCTCAATTATTTATTTAGTACTAGCTTTAGCCCGCGGCTTTGCCCATTATGAGCAGTGGGGTAATTGAGTACCTAACACACACTATCAGTAGCAATGGCTTCCATTTTGACCATTCAACAACATTCATTGCGATAAATACTTTGTCAACCAGAAAAAAAAATTCAAACCTAATATGAAGCAATGGATTCGCAGTATCCTTCAAAGTGATTCAAAATATTGAGATTGATAGTGTGTTACGTAATTACGGTGCAGGTCAGCATTATACCATGGAAACTACTACCACGATGACGCGTATCCTCTGAAGTAACTAAACTCAGGTGTGCTAAATTTCATCCAAATCCGTACAGCCTAAGGCGTAAAAAGTTCACTGCAGATATGCATACAGAGTTACCTTTGCATTTGACATACGAGTGTCTATAGTTTGGAAGTATGAATTTTATTATGCTTATAATAATGATTCACGATGATGACAGTGATGACATAAGGCACTGAGACGTGGTCGCTCACAATGGGCCTTATAAGAAGGCTAAAAGTCACCCAAAGGGCAATGGCCTTGCGTGGAGTTTCCATGCGTGATCGAATCAGAAATGAGGAGATCCGCAGAAGAACCAAGGTAACCAACATAGCCCGAAGAATTGCGAAACTTAAGTGGCAGTGGGGAGGGGACATTGCACGCAGAACTTATGGCCGATGGGGCCGAAAGGTTCTGAAGTGGCGACCGCGTACCGGAAGACATAGCGTTGGAAGGCCTCCAACAAGGTGGTCCAAAGACCTTGTGAAGGCCGCAGGAACCCGTTGGATGCGAGAAGCACAGAACCGGTCGAAGTGGAGGTCCTTGAGGGGGAGGCTTATGTCCAGCAGTGGACGTCTTTCGGCTAAAATGATGATGATGATGATGATAATAATGATTATACTAAAAAAAAATATAGGTAAATGTCACCAAAGGAGATAAATAACCAGGGTCGTCGGATATATTTGAAGTTTAGTAAGAAACCGATTGATGTTTTCGATTGAAATTTAATTTGCTAAGTTAACTGTTTGTTTTCTATTAAATAAATTAAATTTTATTCGAAAACATCCATCGGTTTCTTATTAAACTTCAACTATGTCCGAAGACCCTGGTTACTTATCTCCTTTGGTGACTGTACCTATCAAAATTTTTGACGTATCTAATTAAGCAAAGAAATCCTTGTGATTAGGGTTAAACCTGGTGAACAACATTTGCAATATATATGTACTAATCTTATCGACAAGATAAACCGAGTCCGTATCACATAAGTATCTGGCAACATTTGGTAATTCATAATATTTATACCAAACTTGCATCAGTCTGGAAGTGAATCAGTGTTAAAATGAAGGTGTTTTTTGTGTTCCAGGTATTCTTCGCATTGTTCGCGCTCTTCGCCATGGCTGCGGCTCAAGGAGGTTTGCTCAACTATTCATAATTATTTGTAAAACAGAATTTAATAGATATAATAAGGCCTACGCAGACCGGGACGGCATAGCAAGGGATTTAAATTTTTACTAATGGACATTCAAACGTATCGATATAGAAATACGACATAAATTGCTATGCTTTAAAATGATGCCGTGACATCAAAAGGGATTTCATTACACGGCATTGAAAGACGCGTCACGGGCTCCCGCGGCGGGATGTCGTGGAGTCCTGCTATAGGCAACGGCATGCCAAGGACTCCGGCGCTCGTTGTGACATACCGCGGGGTGAGGCGGCGGGGGTAGAGAAGCGAGGAAGCCGCTGGAATGCCGCGGTATCTAAGCGGCGAGTGTGCGCTGACTGACGGTAAAATCCCTCGCCATGCCCGGTCTGCGTAGGCCTTTAGCGGTTTCGTCAGATTTTATAGTGTTATGAACATACGATTTTTATGAAGCTTATCATAGATATCACGATGGATTATAGGACGAAGATCATAGTTTCTTATTAAAGGGTCTTCGAGATCATATTTACTAACTAGGTAGGTACTGTAGGTTTAGACCACCCATTGTAATATCAGGGAACTTGACTGATAAGCTAATTGACTATCATCAAAATTCATTGAAATTCAATGACTCTAACACGGCAAAATGACGTAGAATCTGCTGAAGAAATAATTTCTCTGACTGTAGATTCATGTTCAATTGTTGTGTCCTGTGTTGTATACATGGTCATAATAAAGTTAGGTACCTATTACTATACTATTCTATTCTATAAGCCACTTCTAAATGTTACTCTCTTTGCATATTCTTTATGATTATTTTCATCCACAAGACGATGAAAACGCTTTGCTTATGTGTGCTTATGTACTCTTTTCAGTGAATGTTGTCGACAACAACCCTGAACAAGGTGAGTCAAGCAGTATTCATAACTTTTAATGGATCTTTTTTTGTGAGGAGAAATCGTGATCAATTTTCCGCGTCTGGGGATGATAGAGGGGTGTTTCGAAATTCTGATAAGACGGGAGTAAGGCTAAGGGGAAAAGAAAGCTTCGCACCCCAAAGGAATGACGAACGTCGTTTGAGAAAATAAACTTTTATCTCCGCTTTTTTATAAAAGTGAACTAAGTATGACAAAATGAATGTTAATTAAAACTGTCACTTCCTAAAAATAATAAAAAAAACAAATACTTAAGTACTTACCTACTTTGGGTCAGGATCCATTCTTTGCTCATTAGAAGTTCATATTGCTTGCAGTTCACTTCGTGGACAACAGCAATCCTGGCCATGGTAAGCCAATGTGACTAACATACCTATATGATAAATCGCAAACTAACTTCTAAATTATAAAATAAAAATTACTAAAACATCTTTCGGCATATATACGACTTTCAAATAAGCCGCCACTTTTGCACGATTGCCTTTTTATTTTCGATAGGTACACTTACCTATTACTAACCAATAACAAATTTCGTCTTATTATAACACGAAAACTGTACGACATGAACACTTAGATAGGTACCCTAAGCTCCTATCAAGTGTTCATGTCGTACAGTTTTCAATTTTCTACATTTAGAGTTTTTCCTTGGGTCATTTACGTCATACGCACCTGTAGTTACATTACATACGAGAAAGATAAAATCATCAGAATGATTGTACGTAACAACCTCTTAAGAGGCCATTGTACTCATCATTATGAACAACTTTTACTTTGGGACCAAACCTGAAATCGCGAAAAAAAAACAGCTGTTCCCTACATTTTGACGAGTTATACGAACATAAATGTAGGGAACAGCTGACTTTTTTCGCGATTTCTGGTTTGGTCCCATAGTAAAAGTTGTACATAATGATGAGTACAGTGACCTCTTAAGCTTTCACCTCTGTATAATAATATAAAAAAGTACGTTCATTCTGAATGCTCACTTTAGAATGCTCCTGGTCATTTCAAAAACCCAAGTGCTTGCT
Organism: Mesoligia furuncula; assembly: GCA_916614155.1. Lineage (NCBI taxonomy): Eukaryota > Metazoa > Arthropoda > Insecta > Lepidoptera > Noctuidae > Mesoligia > Mesoligia furuncula. Next base: position 19,272,609 of record OU744809.1, on the reverse strand, counting down.
TACATCAATTAAATCCTTTTCAGGCAAATTTGGGGCTAACAAAATTAAAACATTCGAAACGTGAATGCAAAGTTATGAGCATAAAGTATTGCTGTGAATAATAAACTATCGAGCATTTTTAAGTATTCTATGCAATGCTTATAAATTAATGCTTACCCAGAGAATGTTAACTGGAAATGCTCGATAAAATATTCACGTTGCGAATGCTACGTAATACTTAATGCTCATGTTAACTATAATGCCTTGAATGATTTCACTTGGGATGCACCGAAAGTGCTTAGCTTACATTTTACATATTATTTTCAGTACATTTTGTGAACAACAACAGACCAGGCAACGGTGAGCATTATCTTATTAGTATTACCTATATTTAATTATGTGACAAGCAGTTAGGCAGGACTGCGTTCTAAAAACTACTACATTTACACAAAATTATATTTAATACTATTACTAAACTGCAACTAGTAAATGAGTAATTTTTCATAACAATGAACTTTGAAATGCTTCATTTCGCAGGAAACAAATGCATGGCTTATTATATTGGTGATATTATTTTCAGGCAACTATGGGGCTAACAGACCTAGACCTGGTGAGCATGTGGAATAATCAAAACATTTAATTAAACTATAATAAGAATTTGTGACATACCTATCTTCAACGAACAAGTTCATTTAGTGCTAAGTCTACGAGCATTTCATGTTCAACACAAATAAATGTAAAAAAAAAAGTGATACTAATAAAAAAAAACGCATAAGCATTGGGCATTGCCAAAATCAATCAATCTGTCAATTGTAATAAATTGAGACCAATAGGTCCACGTTTTAGTAAACTCTACGGCATATATCGTAGAACATAATCGTTTTGAAATGCTCAATGCGACGCTCGAGAATGAGTGCATATACTGTTATTGTTACCGGGAATGCTTGTTAAAATACTCACCTAAAGTCACGTTGCGGATGCTCGCTTTTGAATGATTCACAACGACACGCAAATGCTTTGCTCATATTGGACATTTATTTTCAGTGCATGTTGTGAACAACAATAGACCAGGCAAAGGTGAGCATACGTCATTATAAACATGAATTTAATTTATTAGTACATACCTACTTCCAATCAGTAATTTGGCACTTTAGGATTTGTGTTCTAAAACTGCTATAAGGTATTATAAGCAGTATCAGATACTGGTATGGTGAAAATCAGTACCATTTGACTTTAAATATTTTCTCATTATCCATCCATGTTTCACAAACTTTCATAGTGCTTCTTTATTATCTGGGCGTACTTGCAATAGTTGTAATGCTTTGCTTATAATGGGTCATTATTATTTCGAGAGCACTTTGTCATCAATGAGAACATGAGCATAACTCTTTCCCGCAACGCAAGCTTATTATTATGTTACCTTTTTTTATGTGATTTTTGAAGTTATTTATTTAAACTTTTCGCACAACATTTACAAAGGCGGACTTAATGCCTTAGGCATTCTCTACCAGTCAACCAGGGGTGGTGAAGAGATTAGATGGCAGGTGCTTTGGTTGAGAGGAACAATGATAAAAAACTATTAAAACTAGGTACACAAATACATAAATACCATACCTAAATAATATTATACACATACATATTATTTACTATAATATATACTTGTATATGCATACAAATTCAAGGGAGAGAGCTGTTGAGATGACTCTACGCTATTTGTTTAGAAAATAACTCTGCAATTTTACAAACAACTTTAAAAACCAATTTAATTATTGTAAAATTGCACTCCAAAGCCACAAGATACAAGGGATGCTTAGTTTGTGGCTCACCGAATCCGTCACAATGTGAAATAACAATAAACTTATTAATTAATGCAGCAGTCCTTATTATTCAAAAATGTTTATATTAAGAATAGTACCTACTCCCAGTCCAATGCTGTTGGTGATCATACCATGCTTTACTTGATAATAATAAAATTGTTCATGTTATCATTTCTAGTGAACTTTGTCAACAACAACCCCAGCGACCCGACTGCTGGTGAGCAAACTACTTAAATATAAAAAAATATATAAAATTAAAATGGTCCTCAAAGAGTTTATAATATTGTATGAAAATATAACCTGTACTAAAGAACCAGAAGTGATTACCTTGACTTGATTTCTTATTAATCTCTGAAAGTCGTCATACATACATATATACTCGTACTGTTCATTAAGTTAAAAAGGACTGCCTTGGAATTACACTTTTTCAACACAAACCTTATATTATGGAGGGACCAAGTACAAAATCCATAGATATCGTGACAAACTCGAAGGCTTCCCTCTTGAACGCTGTTGGTGGTCATGCCATGCTTTGCTTATAATCAATCATGTGTTGTTTCTAGTGAACTTTGTCAACAACAACCCCAGTGACCCGACTGCTGGTGAGCAAACTTCCAAAAAAATATAAGATCTAACTAACCATTATGTATAGTAAAAAGTAGTAAAGTAAAAAGTTTCTAGCTAATATAAAACTAGAAACTTTTTTATTTATTTAAATTAATTACTAAGTAGTTTTCATTACGATAACTTACGAAAATTCGTAATTCGTGATGATTTATTGAGAAAACTTAAATAAAAATAATTGGAAAGTCTTAATCGCCTTTTACTATTAAACACTATTTTCGTTAGATCTTATGTTTTGGTTGCTAAACATACATATTATCATAGCCAGAGACTGCTATGTACGGCTTTGCTTTTAATCGTCATGTTTCATATTATTTCAGTGCATGTGGTAGACAACAACCCTGGACAAGGTTGGTACTGGTTCTAAGAAAACCTCATAAAATTAGTAATAAAGGATAAGATAGAAAAATTCAAATAGCAAACAGAATAATTTCAAAAAATTTAATAGGGTTGTCCGGATCCAGAACCGGTCTGAATCTACTTACATTGTTCGTTTTTAGGGTTCCGTACCCAAAGGGTAAAAACGGGACCCTATTACTAAGACTTCGCTGTCTGTCCGTCTGTCTGTCACCAGGCTGTATCTCAAGAACCGCGATAGCTAGACAGTTGAAATTTTCACAAATTATGTATTTCTGTTGCCGCTATAACAACAAATACTAAAAACAAAATAAAATGAATATTTAAGGGGGCTCCCATACAACAAACGTGTTTTTTTTTTGCGGCGTTTTCGCCTTGTGGTACGGAACCCTTCGTGTGCGAGTCCGATTCGCACTTGGCCAGTTTTTACTATTTTCTAAGGCTATACAAATCTTTGCGGAAAAACGTGGAAGAATTTCACACGCGTCGACGAAATCGGTTACGTGTGCTTTTACCGTCTGGAAAAATGTGAACATTGTAAATAAATATACCTATTATAATTAAAGAATTAACGAACGAGTGTCTGACTTCTATTTCTTTTGTTTCAGTTATCCTGAACAACCGTAAGTACTTGAAAACTATTATGTTGAATAAATCAGTTTGGTTGAGGTAAAATTAGGAACAAGCAAAACTTTTTCTCTGCTGCGACTTGCCCAAACCAGGGTAACTTAGGACGCTCAGGGTACTATTGCATACCATCAGAGATGGATTACTGTGCAGACACCTAAATCAATGTGCCTGAATAAAAGCGTACTGTTGATGTTTGAACGCTCAGCGCTAAGGCGAAAGTCAACAGCTTATACATTATTTTTAGTATATGAGAGACCCGAAACGCGTGTCTAGTATTTTTATGTAAAGAATCTATGTAAAAAATTTCAAAACTGTATCATGAAAAATCACAATCAAAGTTATAAGCTTTTAAGTTACCTGTTTGTCCGTACAAAAACTCTCTTGTCTTGCGCTCATTGATAATAGTACCTAGGTACCTAACCGTTCGGCGCGGAGATTGAATAACCTACTTAGTGTCGCTCGCTGTCCAACTTTTAACCTTTTTTAAATATTTTTGGGACAAAATATAACATGGGGTAAAAATTTTTGGAATCGATTCAGTTACTTATTCTGAACAAACTATATTCAGGTTTCGCATATACTAAAAATAACGTTGTATAGTTTTTTATTGCCTATATGGCAGCTGTGTAATCAAGCAAACTATTTAGTAGTCCATACCTCCTATTTAAATTGTCAACAGGATAGGTTACTACAGGAGCCTAAAGGTACCGTGAAATCGTAAATTCTGTGTTATATACTAATGAGAGATGTTTATGGTTTTACAGCTGACCCAGCTTTCGGCAGGCCCACATACCAACGACCCGGTAAGATCATTTATTTACAAGTATTGAAATACCTAATTATTATAAAGTCAAAAGTGAGTCCACAAAGTAACAATCATGGATTTGATCAGTAGGTACTTATTCATATAAAACTAACTTCTGCCCGCGGTTTTGCCTGCGTGGTGGTCGGAAATTATCCCACGGGAACGTGATACCGGGACAAAAAGTAAACAATGTCCTCCCTTATAATGCCATCTATCTCCTCGCCAAATTATATCGAAGTCCGTTCAGTGGTTTAGGCGTAAAAATGTAACTACAGACAAAGTTACTTTTGAATTTATAGATAACGAGCAGCGCCCCCCGGTGTCATCCGCTTAAGTTTCGATTAAATGATTAAATGTGTCCTATGTCCTTTTCCGCAACTCAAACTATCTCTATACCAAATTTCATCTAAATCGGTTCAGCGGTTTAAGCGTGAAGAGGTAACAGACAGACAGACACACTTTCGCATTTATAATATTAGTATGGGTTGTGGTTCAGACGAAACTAGACGCAGATTTCGATATCCACGACTCATTTAGAGTAATATTAAATTATATGTATAGGCCACCATAATCTAAGAGCAGTGTGGACCAGATGTAGGTTGTGGGTTCGAACCTAGGCTTTACTTTGTGTAAATTATTTCATCACCCCTGCTCTCAAAACGGTGAAGGAAAACATCGTGAGGAAACTGGCATGTCCTAGAACAAAAAATTCGAAGACATGTGACATCTACCAACCGCACTGGGCATTGCACGCGTGGTAGATTATGGTGCAGTCCCTCTCACAGAGAGGAGGCCTCTGTCCCAGCAGTGGGATAGGCGGATTACGCAGTAATCTTACTCGAGAGACGTATCGAGAAAAGAGTGAAGATAAAAAGAAAAAGAAAAATGGACCTAACCATAGACGTGTTACAGTACTGCTATAATAAATCGAGTTGCTCATTATATTTTCTCCTTCCCCAGACATTTCGCCCGCCTGGGCCCCGAACAACCGCCCCAAGCAATGTAAGTATAAGCCTAGTGCCAGAGGGGATTTCCCAATCTGCAACAACTACGATTTCCATACAAACTTTCATCCCCTTCAGGGGAAGAATTTTCAAAAATCCTTACGTAGTGCTCACCTCTGTTAATAAGGAACTCTAGTGCCATAGTGAATGTTACTGTGTGTTGTGTGGGTTACTGTGTGTGCGTTGGCACAGACTAAACCGCTGTGTAAAACTTCTTAAATGCAATCGTTGACTGTCAGACAACTCTGACAGTCAATGATTGAATTTAAGAAGTGTATTATGTAGAATGCAAGCAGACTGGAAAAATGGACGAAGCGCAACCGCTAGTAGTAACACCGCGGTGTTACTACTAGCGGTTGCGCTTCGTCCGAATTACTATTTCATACTTCCAGAGCGTTTTTCTTAGGACAACACGGTCTGGTGCTACGAAATCAAGGCGCTGCCAATGTCATATTTAATTTTGACTGCCCCATGGGTCTCGTGGGTGCAAGCGCGACTGCTGAGCGTGTCCTGGGTTCGATTCCCGGGTCAGGCAAAGTGTTATTGAGTTTTTCCCTTAGTAATTTATATTAATAAGAATAAAAATCGCAAAACCCAATGGAATAGCAATGATGGCCATTCAATTTGAGAGTTTAAAGAAAAATGGTTAGTGACGAAACGTCGAAAATTTTCAAAAGTACATGAAAATTGTTTTTTCTCGAATCCCAGAATATTTTACCTGTGATATATGGGGTGCTTAATTGTTGCAAATGGGTCACACTACCACGTCCTGAGAGGAATACGTAAAATTACAAGTCTGTATATTTAATATGATGATTTCTAATAGTCTTTTGTTTTTGTTTATTTTACAGACAACAACCCCCTCGCGCGCGGCGGCAAGTAAACAACTTCACTAAAAGGGCTGATTTTTCCAACGCTAGATAATTTTATCCGAGGAATAATTTTGAATTTTTTACAGTTCTTTCATACAGAATCTGTCAGACGTCAATTTTATTCCACGAATAAGAATAAAATTATCTCCCGATTGAAAAATCTGCCCTAAACGACCTAATTACAAATAACTTTAATAACTACCCAGGACTTTTTGTAACATAAGTAGGTATTAAATCAAATTTATAATACTTATGAAATCTTTGATGTAAACTATCTTTGATGTAACCTACTTTGTTGTTCAAGCTTTTCAACTTGAGTTTTTGGCAATTTGTTTTTGTTTTTCAATCTGCAAAATTGTTACAAAATAAACACATTCTAAATTTTACAAGTTCTTTTATTTTACAAGTTCTTATTTACTAGCCCGTTCTAAAGTCCTCCATGACCTAAGTACTGCACCCAGGGATGGCTCCAAACGAGGGACGTCCTAAACGGTTAACAGCACAGATACTAAATTTTAACTACGCATTAATTTACCATGAGAGAAAATTTTTTTGTCATGAGAGAGAAAATTCTCATGGCAGAATTCTCTGAGAGAAGAAAATTGTGGGAAGAGAAGTAGACCCCATGAACAGGCCTCCCGGGCGTGATCTGCAGTGGCCTAAATGGAAAGCTCTCAATCCATTGCGTACCCAAGTAGGTCGCTGCAGACGCAATTTATCGAAGTGCAGGATTACTGACCCATCCAACCCCCAGTGCCAGTGCGGTGCGGCCGATCAGACCGTTCACCTGCATGCACCTCGGATGATCTAAAGAATGCCATCAACGTGGCCGAAACAACCAAACACGTGGCTGAAACTATATATATTTTTTTTTTACCGGTCAAGAGCGAATCGGACTCGCGCTCCGAGGGTTCCGTACTTTGTAGGTATGTAAATAGTTTATCAAGGGTTTTTTTTTATGTAACTACAAATTTACGGTTTTCGGATGTTTTCCTGTGCTATATGACCTTGCTTCTTGCTAAATTTCATGATTCTAGGTCAACGGAAAGTACCCTATACATTTTGATTCCCTTGGGAGTGTCCAAATATACGTTTTTTGCGGCATAAACGACCGTATCTTTTTAGGGTTCCGTAGTCAACTAGGAACCCTTATAGTTTCGCCATGTCTGTCTGTCCGTCCGTCTGTCTGTCTGTCCGTCCTCGCTTAATCTCTGTGACCATTAGCACTAGAAAGATGAAATTTTGTAGGAGTACGTATATCAGTTACGCCGACAAAGTGGTCAAATAAAATTATGGAAAATATTTTTTTTTAGGGTAGCTCTCCTACATGTAAAGTGGGGATGAATATTTTTTCATCATCTACCCCATCGTGTGGGGTATCGTTGAATAGGTCTTCTAAAATGGCTTAGGGGTTGCTAAAATTATTTTTCGATTGAATGCTCCATTTACAAAATATTAAAGTTTAAAGTGCAAATTTTTGTTCCAGTAGGGCGTCCCCCCCCCCCCCCCCTCTAAAAGCTAAACTACTGGTTTGAAAAATCTGGAAAAATTCTCGATGATAGTGCATTTCATGAACTTTAAAGGAAAAGTATAGCGGTTAAGATAACTTTATTAGTTTAGCAGTAATAGTCGTTGAACTTGGGTGTTGGATAATTTTGTACCAAATACAAAATCCTTAGCATTAATCCTTTATAGTGACTAAGATGAAGTAGTTGCTTGTTTATAATGGGTAAAGACTTGCATTGAAAACCAAAATATGTTTTTTTTTTTTACCTATTCAGAATAAATAACAACAGAATCGTACTACATTGTGATAACGGGCTACTACGGAACCCTACACTGTATGTGGCCCGACACGCACTTGGCCGGTTTTTTTTACGTTAACTTCGAAGTTTGATTTTCACAGCTTCATGGAACCGCAGACCTGAGTTTTAATTTAAATTCGATACCTCAACGCGTTCTTGACATAGGGTCTTGACAGGACGGACAACAAAGTGATCCTATAAGGGTTCCGTTTTTTCCTTTTGAGGTACGGAACCCTAAAAATAACGATGAAGACTACCATCGACACGAAAAGAAGAAGAAAGTTTTAAAAAAATATGGTTATTGCGATGTTAGGATTTATTTGATAGCTCTAAAATACTCCTAGTATTGCTATTGCTAGAGTTTTCATTTATGGTCGTATTATCGTTTCCACATTGTATACTTTGATGATTTTCCTTACAGTTTTCCTTATCATATAAATATATAGGTACCTACATAGAAATAGGATGTATCAATTAAATACTGGCTTATAGGAATCTTGATTGACAACGCTGTAGGCAATTTCTCGAATCCTAGAATATCCATTGTAATAGTTGTAATTGCGACGAGTTTTTATGCAATAATGCAATTACTGCTCACATATTTATCCCACGGTAAATAGATCATGCGTTGGTGTAGAAAGCTTATATAAAAGATCGTTGTCTTGGTCAAGAATCAGTCAGTGATTAGATATATTGAAAATGTCTCGTCTTGGGGTAAGTTCTTGCTACCTTCTTTTGTTTTAATTTCCATTTTTAGGGTTCCGTAGCTAAATGGCAAAAACGGAACCCTTATAGATTCGTCATGTCTGTCTGTCTGTCCGTCTGTCTGTCTGTCCGTCCGTATGCCACAGCCACTTTTCTCCGAAACTATAAGAACTATACTGTTGAAACTTGGTAAGTAGATGTATTCTGTGAACCGCATTAAGATTTTCACACAAAAATAGAAAAAAAAACAATAAATTTTAGGGTTCCCCATACTTAGAACCGAAACTCAAAATTTTATTTTTCATCAAACGCATACGTGTGGGGTATCTATGGGTAGGTCTTTAAAAATGATATTGAGGTTTCTAATATCATTTTTTTCTAAACTGAATAGTTTTCGCGAGAGACACTTCCAAAGTGGTAAAATGTGTGTCCCCCCCCCCCCTGTAACTTCTAAAATAAGAGAAAGATAAAACTAAAAAAAATATATGATGTACATTACCATGTAAACTACCACCGAAAATTGGTTTAAACGAGATCTAGTAAGTAGTTTTTTTTTTAATACGTCATAAATCGTAAACCGCAATTTACCATTCATTCAATCAACTCAAAAATAAAAATAAAACATTTAATTTCATAAACATAACATAACCTTATGCATAAACCCGGTTGTTGCGGAACCCTCGGTGCGCGAATCCGACTCGCTCTTGCCCGGTTTTTATTATATCATACTAGGTTCTGCCCGCGACTTTGTCCGCGTGAAGTTTCTTGTTCCTCCTACCCACCCCGTCTCTCTCACTTCGTTTTAAATAAGCGTTCTTTCTGACTATTTTTCTTTTTGCTCGGCCCTTAGGGGTCATAGCGTGATGTTAAATAGCCTATAGCCTTCCTCAAGAATTGGGCTATCAAATGTAAGATTTTTTCAAATCTGACCGGCAGTTCCAGAGATTAGCGCGTGCAAACAAACAAACTCTTAGTATAGACCAGCTGACCCGACATAGGTTCATAGGAAGCACTGTTGACAGAGATCTCTGTTCATAGATAGCACTTCTTGCCGTAAACTTTGTTCATAGAAACCATTGTTTCACCTTGGTTCACAGAAAGCGCCCTTGGTTCACGGAAACCAATTAGACCATTATTTTTAAGTAATCTGCATTCCCATTCGCTCGCTCTTGTACGCTATGTCTAAACCCTTTACAGAAATAGGAGCGGGCTTCGCGGGGCTCCTATTCCTGTGTAAAGGGTTTAAAGTAACCTAACCAAACCTAACCTCGGGATGCCCTTCGCTCGCTCTTGCATCCTACGTTGCGCTTTTGTGAATCAAGGTATCTGGAAACAGTGGTTTCTATGAACAAAGTTTACTGCAAGAAGTGCTATCTATGAACAGAGATCTGTCAACAGTGCTTCCTATGAACCGAGATATCTACAAACAATGTTTTCTACCATCAAAGTTTTCGGCGAATCGTGCTGTCTAGGAATAGAGATTTCTATTAGCTATGCTTTCTGTATGTAGTCGTATCGTACAAGCGCGTTTCTATCTTAGGTTCCACACCGTGTGAGAGTATGGCCAGCATATAGCTATTCACAACCGTTCGATACGCTTCCGTGCCAAATCAAACATCAATCAATATTCTTCTCCATAGATACCTACTCTTTAGAATGGGCAACGAGCTTCATATTTTCTGACTGACCGACTTCTTGACAATTCAAAACCTGTAAATGGTTTAATTGAAATAATTGCTTTAAGTTTCAGTTTGTTAACCACAGTCCTCTACAGGCTGTTCCCAAATCAAAAACCCGAAAATTTTGCCAGTTAAAATCAAATAAAGGACCTATTTGATGACGGGGCAAGCGAAATTAATAATTGAAAGCGCGCCATTTTCAATTCGATAACTTGTCGTATAGTTGTGAAGAGCTATGCTGATGTATGAAGGTAAACAAAGCAAAAGGAGTTTAAGTACGTAAAAATCGTGGCAGGTAGCGTTCTGTAGTTATCCAATGGGAAAAAGGTGTGAGTTTATGTTATTATGTACCACCAATGTTGTCTGTGTGGTGCCGGACTTAAAGAATTGCACCACCCCTTACTTCCCGTGGGTGTCGTAAAAGGCGACTAAGGGTCTTACCGGAGAATGGGCAGCAGCGTTCTCTATTTATTCCACCATCATACCATACTGCGATCGCCAACCCGCCTGCCAAGCGTGGCGATTATGGCAAACCCCCCCAAAATTGGGGGAGGCCTATGTCCAGCAGTGGACGTCTATCGGCTGAAACGACGTACCACCAAGGAAACTTACATACACCGATACACCGTAAGGGCTATTCTTGTTTGCAGCGCTCGACCGCTATAGGAATGCTGGCTAACAAATGTGGTCATCGTGTACACGGGATTTTGTTTTCAAATTGGACAGATATATGTTTCGAAACTTACATCTAAGTACTACTTATACACCGCAAGGGCTATTCTTGCTTGCAGCGCTCGGCCGCTATAGTAACGCTGGCTAACAGATGTGGTCATCGTGTACGCGGGATTTTGTTTTCAAATTGGACAGATATAAGTTTCGAAACTTACATCTACTACTTATACACCGTAAGGGCGCTTTTGCTCGCAGCGCTCGGCCGCTATAGTAACGCTGGGTAACAGTTGTGGTCATCGTGTACGGGGGATTTCGTTTTCAAATTGGACAGATATTAGTTTCGAAACTTACATCTACTATACACCGTAAGGGCTATTCTTGCTCGCAGCGCTCGGCCGCTATAGTAACGCTGGCTAACAGATGTGGTCATCGTGTACGCGGGATTTTGTTTTCAAATTGGAGAGATGTAAGTTTCGAAACTTACATCTAGTAATACACCGTAAGGGCTATTCTTGCTCGCAGCGCTCGGCCGCTATAGTAACGCTGGCTAAGAGATGTGGTCATCGTGTACGCGGGATTTCGTTTTCAAATTGGACAGACATAAGTATCCTCGATGGTACGTGTATTAATTATGTTCCTTACCGTCTGCAACACAGATGTTCGCATGCCTCCTGATGCTGGTCGCCGTGGCCGTTTGCGCGGATATGCCACCCAACATGAAAGCTTCGGACCCACCCAAAGATGGGGGTAAGCTCGACGGTTCCCGCCTTGATTCCCAGGTCCCCCAGCTCCGCCAAGAAAGCCCCGCTCTCCGGACCGACGGCAAACCCGATTTACCCAAGGATGAAACCCCGAAATCTGACGCCAAACCACCTCAAGGTGGAATTAAGAGCTAAACTTTTACATGGACCAATGTATTAGAACTATTAGACCAAAGCAATCCAATTATATTTTTTTTTATTATTGAAATATTTGTAGAGCATTATAAACTAGCTGCAGCTGGAATTTTTGTTTTTCTTTTAATTTATCACCTCATCTGACTTCTGTGTTACGATCCCAACCCTAATGCTGCCCCTAAAGATAGGCCACCTCTTGCGTTATCTGTTTGGATTTAGCCCAGGTGCGCATGTGCGCTTTTTTCCCGCGGCGATTTTTTTTCTCGCACTGGATTTTCAACGCTCGGCTCAACACCAAGAGTTGAAAATCTAGTTCGCGATAAAATCCCACCGTGAAATTTTTACGTCCATGCGAACGTGGGCTTACAATATTCCCTAATAAGACTTATGCGTGAGTTAAATTCAAATTCTCTAAGTTTATTGCAATTTGCAGGTCAGTAAGTATCTGGTTATACGAGTATGTTGATCTAAGTATGATTCGCAGCCGTAATAAATACTTACCTATTAATTTATAAAATTAAGGTAGTTAACGAACGTCCTAGCAAAGAAGATTAAGGCTATGTTTGCACTGGTAGCTGGCTTGTTAGCGCCTAGAGATTCAGTGACTTATAACATTCTTCGATTCGAAATGCGCTAGGCGACTAGCGAAGGCGCCAAGCGCGCAGTGCGACCGGTTTCTGGATTCTAGAGCGTTCGCTTCTCGCAAGGCGACTCGTTAGGCTCTAGAGTCTAGAGCGCTAGAGTCTAGACGCTAAACAAGCCACCTGTCAGCTGTGCGTACGTAGCCTAAGTGGTAAGTGGAACTAGCGAACTCCTAGCAAAAAATTAACAGCACGCTGTGGTCAGTACATAATCACCAAAATCAAATAATTAAATAAATACAACACACCAAAAATAAATAAAGCGTTTCAAAGAAAAAAAATGTACCTAAGTAAGTACCTAATCATTTATTTGTTCAAATATTTACAACAATTTAATTTATTTATTTAGGTTAGCCAACAATTGTTTACACAAGTTCGTGCAATAAGTGCAAAAGTTGCAACAATGCAGGATAACACAACATGCACAATTTATGGTTTTACATGATTATTACAAAATCAAACAGGATATTTACAATTAAAGTTATTCAATAATTTTTGGCAATTCGTTATTATAATGAGCCTGTTATGTCCCACTGCAGGGCAAAGGTCTCCCTTCCGTCTTTCCATTTTTCCTGTCTCGTGCTACATCTGCGGCATCTGCCCAATCCTTTAGATACGAGTAGGCGTCCAATTCGTCACGCCATCTCTTTCTGGGCCTACCGCGTCGCCGATTCCTGTTATTCGGAATCCAGTCAGTGCCCAATTCTGTTGCGGCATGCGACAGATGTGGCCGATCCAATTCCATTTAGTTTGGCGGCTGTGTTGCCTACGTCTGCAATTTGTGTTTTAGAACGTAGTATACTGTTCCGAATGCGGTCTGTGACTTTGACTCCAAGAATACTTCGTTCCATTGCTCGCTGGCAGGTGACGACTGCGAACTTTTGACGTTTCCTTAACTCGTTTGCGTAGGTGAGGGTGGAAAGGATGCATGTAATTTATGCGTAACAATAATACTAACAAAAATTATATTCTAAATGATTTACAAAAAATCTGATTGATAGATAATATAACATTTTGTTAGAATTAATGATTTTTATTTCGGAACAAAGAGTCCATAGAATAAATTATGGTGATATACTTTTATGATACCTAACTTAGTCTATGGACAGATGAGGTGGTGGTGAGGTGTTGGTGGTAGTGGGGAGTAAGTACGCTTTACATCATGTTGTGGATAAAGTCGTTGTCTAAACCCTTGTTTATTTTTGTCGATATTTTTGTTTGGTATTTCTGGAACTAACAACATATTCCCAAACAAAATAAAAATGTAAAAAAAAAAATGACAGGGTAAAATGTACCGTATTACTTACTACTGTTACATATCAACAGAGTTTTTTTTTACTGAAGTAAGTGCCTATAATTACTTAGTATTCATCATTTATAAATCTCAGAGACAAACGACAAGATAGGTAATTAATAAAATGTCGAGAATGATTAGGTAATTATGAAAACCTAAGAGGAAAATGGGTCATAATTAAGTCACGCAAGTTATAATTAAGGGATTATTAATATACTAGCTGTGCCCCGCAGTTTCAGCCGCATAAGTGTCGATCCCGTGAGAATATCGGGATGAAAAGTACCATATGTGTTAATCGAGGGTGTCAGCTACCTTCATACAAAATTTTATCAAAAGTGGTCCAGCCGTTTGAGCGTGAAGAAGTAACAAACCTACACACACACACACACACACACTCACAAACTTTCGCCTTTATAATATTAGTGTGATAGTGTGATTGCTCGCAGAACAGATGGCCGTTGGGACCGAAAGGTTCTGGAGTGGCGTTGAAAGGCCTCCAACAAGGTGGAGATTACGTGACTTCAGAAACCAATACCCAGACCGGAATAACTCCCTAGTTGCGTAACACACTATTAGGTACTCTCAATTTGAATCATTTTGAAGCATATTTGTAATCCATTGCTCCATATGTTCAAAAAATGTGTTTGCTCAACAACGCAAGTAACGCAATGAATGTTGTTGAACTGTCAAAATGAAACCCATTGTTACTGATATTGTGTTACGCAATTACGGCTTGCATACGGGAATGTGTCAAAATGTAGTAGGTTTACTTTCCTACTACGCATTTGCGTGCTTCTTATAGTTGTTTTGTAAGCACTGAACAGTATTTTCAACAGTCAGCATTAGTACAAGAAAAATGTGATATGGCAACGAAATAATATGAAATACTACTAAAATAAGTGCCACGAACTACATCATACTGCTTTAAAAATGAGCTTGTTTTGAACTTTTCACTTTCAGTCGGGATTTTCAATGATTTTTTCCCTTTTTCTAGTGTTTAGTGCCAAATGGGTTTCCCAATTTGGCCAATCGTCTGTCTGTTACAGAAATGTAACTTTTTAAGCCTAGATAACGGCTAGGAGTCTTTTACTGATGAGTCAACATAACGACTTTGTTTAATTCAAAATTTGCGTAATCAGAAGAAGACCCCATAATTGGAATAATTATCGTTAGTAGCCGTGGCCGCTAATAAAAGTGTTCGCTTAAGCTACTGGAAGACGCAAGTTCGAATCTCACCTAATTCAACTTTTTGTATTTTTTGAAGATCATTTTATTATTTTTGCTTTCTTCAAACAAGGAAGTCTGGCAAATATGGATTTTGAAAATGTAACTCTACGCAGAAATAAAACAACAATTAACTCACTTAATTCATCATTCGAATCCACAAATTCTGACGTTCTTTCAAAAAGTTTACCGCCAAAGACATTTAAAGTATTTACAATAGACGGGACATTGCGAACAAAACAGTGTCCCGGTACTTGTGACCTAGGCGTAACAAGTCTCTCAGTCTAGTATGGTACGCCTGCGCGTCAAGTCGCATTGACGCATTCGTGTCCAACAAAAGAAAAATATTTTGTATGGAAATATGCCGAGTTGTGCATTACGTTACTGCAAGTCTCGTTATGGTAAAACAACTGGACCTAAATTCAGTTTATTTTCGTATGTATTATCTATATTTACTCAGTAATTAGAATTAAATAATTTTCATAAAAAGATCTAGAAAATTTGTTTATTTTGTATTAAACGCCATCTATTGCTGAGTAACTTTACTATAGTTGGGTTAAATGACAGCTTAAGTGTTACCACTTTTTAACGAAATTAATATAGTGGTGTGACAAAATAATCGATTCATTCAAGTAACATTCAGTTTAAAATCGATCCATGTTTAATTGATTTTATAAAAGAGGGTAATAATATTAGAAGAATTAAAAACTAAGCTTGATGTGCTGGTGTCTGTACAGACACTTTTATACGTCAATCATATTTTAAAAACTAGATGAGGTCGGCGTTTCCTATCTGACTAATCAGAGAAGAAAGGCCAAAACAAACTCATACGGCCTTATTATAAAACAAGGTTTATCTTTAGACCCAGGTTTAAACCATCGAGCCATTTTTAAATTTTGAACTTTATTCCAACAACTGTCAAGTTCTTAATGCAAAATTGACAACTTAGATATTTACGGGTTTAACGTCAGTTTTTGTAATAAGAACTTTAGCTTCGTTGGATTATAGTTCGAAATTTAAAAATGGCTGGATGGTTTAAACCTGGGTCTAAAGATAAATCTTGTTTTGTAATAAGGCCGAAGAGGTCCAGATATAATCTTGGTCAGATCATGTCAAGTAGTTAATTCTTCAAAAGACCATTTCAGTATGGTCTCATACTGAAATGGTCTTTTGAAGAATTAACTATACCACACACATATAAAGATAATAACGATAATTTAGTAATTTGTATGAAAAAATATTTTTTTTAAATAAATCATTTGTAAACATTGAAACTATGGATAATTTTATTGCTTTCCTAATTTTTTGGCACTTATTTCAATCTATTCAAATGCGAAAAAATTGTCTTACTAACTTTTTTCAATATTATCGATACGTTTGAATCTATATGGTAAAATCCCTACTACAGGTTTTATAGTTTGTACTTAGTGTCACCCCGCATTGCCAGACCTACGGATTTATCCATAGATCTACGGACTTTGGACCTCGCCTCGAATATACGTATATCGATATAAGATTTACAAATATTTGCAAACAAAAGTGTAAAAAAATAATTTTGCAAAAAACGAAACGCAACCGACAAAATTGCAAAAAAGGTCTACTTTACACAAAAATCAATATAAAACACAAAAGCATAATAGTTCGGCGGCAAAGCAGGCGCATTTAAAATTATTTTGTTTTAAAATGTAAATAACTACTTACTTAAAAACACACACTAAAACTGATACGTTGTCATAGACGGTGACACGGACAATGAATAGTAGCGAATAAAATTGTACTTAGAATATTTTTTCTGCCTGAGTCAATTTTTGCCTAATTTGTTTAGTTTTCGATATTTATCTAACTGATTTGATTTATATTAGATTTTTCATGCACCACCGATCCGATTTTTAATCGATGAATTGAAAATCGTATCTGGCAACACTGGCCACACTGGCCATCTACCGGGCGATAGCTGAACCTAATTGAATAAATTGCCGCTCTAATTATGCTATATCTTACCAGATGGCGGCACTGAGACATGGGATCACAGTTTTTCTAAGACATTTCTTTGCATGGCCCCTCTATTGTACCTATCTTAAATCTCTTTGTTTACCGCAATTGTCTACTGCCTTAAGTTATGAAGAAGTTGAAAGACTAAATGAAGAAATTAATCAGCTGAGAATGCAGTTAAATGCTGCTAATAATGAAATAGACAACTTAATCATGGAAAACAGCACTTTGAAGAAACAAACAGTTGAACAACAATATGTCATAGCCCAATTAAAAAACTTATGTAGCGAACCAACAAATAGCATCACAAAATACTCCAATTCTAAAAAAAGGAATAGTAAGGTACAGAATCTAGATTTAATAAACAAAAAGAAACTTGATATGAGTATAATCGATCTAGAGAGCAAATTGTGCGAAGAAAGTGCAACAGATGGCGCCGACAGTCGAGTGATGATGAGCGAGCCGCCCCAAGAGAGTAACACAGCTTTGAAGAAGTACGACCAAAACAAACTAGATGGCGCTTTGCTAAATCTTCATGAAGTGAATTTAATAAACAATAATGAAGTACTGACTAAATGCGACAGAATCGAATCAAATTCACAATGAATTATATTTGGAGGACAACAATTCACAGGATTGGCTACACTACTTATACAATCTAGAAACAATACTAAGTATAAGAATTATCATATTTCTTCCAATACGAAACCATACGCCACCACAGAAGAGATTCTCAAGCCTATCTACAAACTGGAAGATTTGGAAGATAATTATCTAGTTATATGTGTAGGGGAAAATGATACCAACCCCAATAATAGTACATTATGATACATGTGTGCTATGTTGATCATTATGCTCGAGGCGGTATTATTCGCGCGAGCGGCAGGCGAGTGCGATAAGAAAGCCGAGAGTCTATTGATCGATGCACACGCGTTTCATACGACGTTTTTCAACACACTTGCGAGGAAAAAAACAGACTTGTATTGTTAAATATTAACTTGTATGGAAAATGGCGCTCTGGTTGTCTTTCCGCATAGCCAGCACTAGTAATGCGCGCGCAAGTGTAAATAAAAGCACTGACCACAGAGCATGTAAAAACAATTGTAAAAAAAAAACAATTGTAGTTTAGTTAGTATGGAATTAGAAAGTACTATTGGCATAGAGAAATATACCTACATTCGTTCAGTGAGAATCCGCAATGATAGAACGCCAGTCAGGGTCTTTTCCGTTTGGTTTCGGGTAGGGACCACGGACAATTTTAGGTGGATAATTAAAATTTTCTTACGTTGTTTGTAATTTGCAGGTCAGTATCAGGTTGCATCTTGAGCAAATATGATTCGCGACTATAATATACAGAGCGTTAGGTTAAACGAGGGACATACTTTGAGGGGAGTTAGTACTCATGAAAATTAACAACTTTTAATATGGGATGGAACCCTGAAATCGCGAAAAAAAATCAGCCGTTTCCTACATTTATGTTCGCATAGCTCGTCGAAATGTACTGAACAGCTGATTTTTTTTTGCGATTTCAGGTTCGGCCCCATAGTAAAAGTTGCTCATTTTCATGAGTACTAACTCCCCTCAAAATATGTCCCTCGTTTAACCTAACGCTCTGTATATGTATTTACAGAATTATAGTCATTAGAATAGAATCTTTCTAGTTAGATTTTTTCCCTAAGAACTTTTCCATAACAAAGATGTATTAAAGATTCGAATGATTATAATTCTGTAAAGATGTAGGTACCTGTTAGAGTCGCAAATCATATTTTGATCAAGATACAAACCTGACCATCATTCCCGCACTTTTGCTAAGCCTACCTAAAAATATATACCGGGCATTCTGTAGCAAACTATTAGAAAATATCAAAAATAAATATGTAGTAAGTACAATAAATAAAAATAATTTTGCACGGCGAGCGCATTCCGAAGATAAATTCAAATATAGAAACACTTCGGCGCGAAATTCAATAATTAATGACTATGGTCAAAGGTCCTCAGTTACCTATTGATTCAGTTTCAATATAGTGTCCAAAAAACTAAAAATAACATTACAAGAGCATAAATCATTATTATAAACAATGCTTATCGTATTTAATGCTTAAAATAATTTTTCACACCACCTGCTCGAAAATGTCAAATTATATGTCAAGCAACCTTAACCTAAAGTGAGTCATTAGTGGCCGGGGGCACAGCCGGTCAATAATGTTGTACTGGATTTCATTATGACCCGCTGGTCAATAATGTGATTTGAATTTGGAATCTCACATGCTCAGCTAAATTGGCAGTATAGTACTAACAAACACCCTTTTGTGCCAGA
Organism: Mesoligia furuncula; assembly: GCA_916614155.1. Taxonomy (NCBI): domain Eukaryota; kingdom Metazoa; phylum Arthropoda; class Insecta; order Lepidoptera; family Noctuidae; genus Mesoligia; species Mesoligia furuncula. Next base: position 19,253,296 of record OU744809.1, on the reverse strand, counting down.
AAGAGGAAAGCTATTCTCGAAACCCTTACTACGCGTGGATGATATTCTCGATTTCCTACAAAATCATAACGACTGCTTCTTCATATCGTTGCCATGTTTTCGAAGACATATCTAATATTGTAAGAATAATTAGATAACTACGAAGCATTTTTTAAAAGGAATGGAATAACATTAAAACCGGCATTAATAATAACAAATACCGTACCGCGCCGTAATACCGTAATAGTAATTGGCTGTAACATTAGTTAATTTATTTTAAGTAAACTGCGCTAAGATTCCTGTGGACTTTGTGAATAAATAAATAAATAATAAAACCTATCTATACTACAGTCGATTTATCACATTTTATCAAAAATACTCTATTTTCACGAGCGTCTCTAATGACGTTCTAAATTCAAAATGCATACAGCCAATCATCCAAAACCATTCTACAAGCCCTGTATAAAGCTTAGTTTAGACAAACGCCACTTCCATGAGAGTGATATCAATAGACACACACGACAAAACCGTAGAAACGACTTTTTTTTTTGAAAATCGAATTGATCGTGTCTTGGCTACTTATTGGTAGACGCAATAAAGGCGCGAATTTTCGTACTATGGCTATTATTTTCTCACAGTAGGTGTAAAAAGTAGAGTATCCTCCTCTGGGCTAAAGGTGTCTTTGCCTTGGGCTAGCTTGAATCCCTCGCTGCATTCAGGATTCTTGTATTAACTCCCTCGCTTCGCTCGTGAGTTAAACCCGAATCCTTCATTGCGCTCGAGATTCAATATGACGCCCGTGACATAAGACACAACTTTAGCCCCTCGGTGCATAATCTACTATTATTTCAGTTTCCGAGTATCGATTTAAAAGTAGTAGAGAATTAAAAAAAAAAAATCGTTTAGCATAATCGCTTTCGCACATTATTACTATAAAAAAAACAATAATGGACGGCGATTTTGAACACAAATTGAGTAGCGGTAATGATTAATACGTGTTATTGGACCTGTGCTTCAATATTACGTTAACATTTGGGCATTTTCGTGTTGTTTATAATATATTATCTATAATATTTTGTCACATTTTAAATCTTACCTACATGTGTGTGCGTGATATTTGTGAAAAGTTAAATGTATAACAGATTGGCGCGAAACTCGACATTAAATATCAAAAAACTTCATTACCGCTGCTTATTTAACTTGAACAATGGATGAATTTCCTCAAACAATTAAATTATGTATTATTCACTGCCCCTGTGGTGGAGTTTGGATGTTCGAATTTTTATGTTTTTTAGCCTCGACTACCACTGTCAACAAAATGGCGATTATCGCATTTAAAGACTTGAATTTAATAAAGGTAAATTAATATGCTTGCGCGCTAAATATGAAATATTTAATGGCGTTAACTTAAGAGTTTTTTTATCCAACTCTCTTAGTTAACGCACATTCATTAAGATTGGATGGGTAGCATAACAAATATTTACAAAATCAATGTAGGGTGTCGTATGTCGTAATTCCTGGGTCCAATGGGACCCAGTACCGAGCCGGCGGAGGTTCGTGTGTTCGGGTCCATTCTAACGGAAACTATACGGTTATATTGTCCGGGTAAACAAATATTAGTGAATTTTTTGACCAAGGACAAAACAGAATATTTAAAAAAAAAAGTGAATTGATGAGATTAAAAAAGCGCGCATCTCCGGCTAGTAAACAGTCGGGTAATAAGCAGTTATCTGTGGAAATAAAGCACTTGTGGATTAAAGTAAAAAAAAAGCACGCGTTTTTAATACACTGCATTATGGACCTAAAAGCGGTTCAATAAGAGCCACTTTACGAGCAAGTGTGTTGAAAAATACTATTAGAATTAGGATCGTTGCTAAAATCCTTTCAAAAACTTAACGTGCTTGTTTTTAATGTTATGCAAAATAAATATTTGAATTGTAGTTTGTTAAATAACAACTTAAAAATGTTATGTAGCAACTTTAAAAATTGTTCATTTGTGAATATAAAAGGTAATTACCAGTATAAGAAGGACTACTATTTGACAGAGGTATGTAAAAAAATTAACTTTAACATTGACTCGAATTATTATGACAGGACATTTTTATGTTTTAAAAATATTAAGTTACTGATGAATACAGCGAAGGCTAAAACAAAATGCACAACTGCTCCTAAGAAAGGCACTATCCCATTCTACTTTCAACGTAATAAGAATACGCATTCAAGCGATAATGGTCAAAATATTAACTGTAATACTGCCTCTCTAAGTAAGCAGGTAATGATAAACACCGACACCCACAAGAAGGGAACCATTCCATATTATTTTAAAAAAATATCAAAGTGTTTAACTATGCAATCCGACAAAAAGTTACCTATGCCAACACAGAAATGTTTTCGTCCCTAATTCGGATTTTAATTTTAGAATATTTCATCAGAATATTGCCGGCGCTATAAACAAATCAGAAGAATTAACATTTGCAATTCGCGAGCTATCGCAACAAGGACCAAAAATAAACGTAGTGTGTCTGACTGAAACTTTTATTAAAAAAGGTACAGAGATGCTTTTAAAAATTCCTGGGTACCAATTAGTTGCATCATACTCACGTGACAATAAACGAGGAGGGGTATGCATACTGCTTAATAATAATATGAAATATAAAAAATTAAGTAATATTAACGACTTGACATGTAATTTTAATTTTGAATGTTGTGGCGTAGAAATAAATAATATTATAATTGTTTGTTTATATAGAACTCCAAATAGTAATCCTCAAATATTTCTCGGTAATCTGGAACAGTTGCTATTAAGGTTGACGAGAAAGCATAAAAAAATTATTTTATGCGGGGATTGGAACTTGGACATCTTAAAGCCAAATAAGAGCTGTGAAAGCCTGAAAAGCATTTTGAAAAATTTTAATATCGAATTGCATATTAAAACGCCCACAAGACAGATGTCGTGCTTAGATCAGATAGCAAGCAACGTCAAGCAAGCTAAACCGGAGGTGCATCATCTTGCCTTGTCCGATCATGAAACTGGACAGACGCTTTCGATGAAGACTATTAAAACGTACGAAATATGCACTTGGTATGAGGAGGTCAGAGATTTTAGTCAGGAAAACATGGACAAGTTCTATAGTTGCATATCATCTCTCACTTTTTCAAGCGTATATGAAAAACATGGTTTTCAGGAAGCGTTTGAGGAATTTCACGGTCTTATTAAATTATTTTTTGACTTGTGCTTTCCAATATATTCAAAAAAGATGTCATCGCACAAAGAAAACCACAAATGGTTGACAAAAGGCATAAAAAAATCGTGCGTAAAAAAAAGGCTTCTTTATCTTAGTCAACAATACAATAAAACTGAGAGACAAAAACTAAACAAAAAATATCACACTAATATTATAAAGGCGAAAGTTTGTGAGTGTGTGTGTGAGTATGTGTGTGAGTGTGTGTGTGTGTTTATATGTTTGTTACTTCTTCACGCTCAAACGGCTGGGCCAATTTTGATAAAATTTTGTATGGAGGTAGCTGACACCCTGGATTAACATATAGGCTACTTTTTATCCCGATATTCCCACGGGATCAAAACTCATGCGGGTGAAACCGCGGGGCATAGCTAGTAAATCATATAGTGACATTCTCAAAAAGTGTATATACAAATCTAGACAGCTACAAAGTAAGAAGTATATTGCCAATAATAAAAATAAGTGTAAAGCCACATGGGCGGTGATTAATGAAAATATTGATGATTTAAACGCTAAAACGCAAATTGACGCAATAACTAAAGATAACCGGACAATTCTAGACCCTAAGGAAATAAGTGACATATTTAATCAATTCTACATACAATCGACCAATAAGTCTAATTTTAAATACAATGTTGACGAGATAAACAAGACTATCGATGGTAATAATGACTACACAATATTTTTAAAACCTACTGATGCTTCGGAGGTATTTAGAATAATACAAAATCTTAAAAATACAAGTGCAGTAGGAATGGATGACATAACAACAAAGGTACTTAAATTAGTCGCTTCATATATTTGTCAACCGTTAAGTTATTTAATAAACTTTTCTTTTGAAGAAGGTGCATTCCCAGAGACTTTAAAAAAGTCAATAGTAAAGCCACTATTTAAAAAAGGTAATACATCTGACATGAAGAACTATAGGCCAGTGACCCTGATACCAATCATGTCAAAAATCTTGGAAAAAATCATGCTGAGAAGGCTCCAAGACTTTGCGATTAGTCATCATATACTTAAAGACGAGCAATTTGGATTTAGGAAAAACAGTACAACGTCTTTGGCTTGTTTCAATTTGATGAAGAATGTCACCCAGGCGATAAATGAAGGCTTACCAGTATCGGCTATCTTGGATATGAGCAAGGCGTTCGATTTTGTAGATCACGAATTGCTCTTATACAAGTTAGAAAAATACGGAATAAGAGGAAAAGCGAACGACTGGTTAAGAAACTACTTAAAAAACCGACAACAATGTGTGGAAGTCTCCAGAATCCATAATGGCGAAAAGGTGTCTTATAGAAGCGACTATCAGAAAAATAATTTCGGAGTGCCGCAGGGCAGTGTATTGGGGCCTTTTTTATTCCTTCTTTATATTAATGACCTCCCAAATATCACGCGCCACACAATGATTTTATTTGCTGATGACACGACCCTTGTGAAGTGTGAAAGAGTCGACACCTACGAGTATGAGATTAATGAAGCCATCAAAAATATAATACACTGGTTGAACTCCAATAACCTACAAATTAATATGGAGAAAACGAAAATGATCCAATTTCAAACATACAGGAGAAACCCATTAACGCTGACTATTAAATATAATGACACTTGTATAGATCAAGTAGTAAGTGCTCCATTTCTGGGCATACAATTAGATCAGAATTGTGACTGGAAGAAGCATGTCGATTACGTTTGTGACAAACTGGACAGATTTATCTATGCACTAAGAAGATTAAGAGCCACGGTCTCAACTGAAGCGGCTCTTTGTGCATATCACGGATATGTTTCCTCCGTACTCTCATACGGGCTCTTGTTGTGGGGTAATTCGGTAGATGCCAATAAAGCGTTTATGATACAAAAAAAATGTGTGCGTGCAATCTGTGGAGCTGGGTACATGGATAGCTGTAAGCCACTATTTAAAAAGTACAACATTTTACCCTTAGCGTGCATGTATATTAAAGAATTGTGCCTATTAGTACGACAACATCCTGAAAATTTTATTAAGCATACAGATATAACCAAAAGGAATGTTGCCTCTAGAGATAGGCATAGGCTCTGCTTGCCACAATGCAAGCTCGATTTATATAAAAGAAATTCATTTATAATGGCTATTAAGGTATACAATAAATTACCAAACTCCTTTAAAGAACTACCTTTGCTAATGTTTAAAAAAAAACTGATTCAGTGGCTCAAAGAAAAATGTTTTTACACAGTAAATGAATTTGTGTCACATGTCGAAGAAAGAAAGTAATGTCAATAAATTTGGTTAATATTTGTTTTTTATTTTGACATTTACTATTATTATTATTATTTTTTGACATTATAACAATATTCATGGACATTAATTTTTTTGACATTATAACAATGTTTGGAACATTCTTGATTGATGACGTCGGCGGAGGAGGCACCGGTGACGGCGTCGGCAGGGGCACAGCGGGCCGCGGGCGAAGAGGCGCCCGCGCCGGCCATCTCCATATAAAAGGCAGAACCGCGGCGAGGGACCACACGCACACACACGACCATCTTCCTCGAGCATTGTGCACGTCAAGTAATTTTTAGTATATTTTCGGTAATAAATTATTGAAACTAGCATCATTGAATATTTCAATACAAACAGTCCTCATAAACTCCCCAACAGATAGTTTATAACCCTAACACATAATACTTTTTATCACCATATTCCCGCGGGATCGACACTGTTTGGCCAGACTGGCAGCGCGGGCGCAGGGCGGGCGCGGTGCTTATGAACTTCCTTTGAGTGTTTTTCTAGTAAAAATAAATCTTCTTCATCTATTATATTTTGACAAACACTGGACACGTCAACACGCAGAACGCAGCCGCGCTCCAATGCGTCAGGCAGCCCGCGCCCGCGCCCGCCTCACGCCCCCGTCTGGACGGACACTTTTGCGCGTGAAACCGCGGGATGCTGCTAGTTTACAATAAAAATTGATAAAACTACCTAAGTTTACTACTGACACGTAAATAATTCAAAACTCTATAAAAAAGCACCAAGATTTTCTCGAAAACCTCATTTAAGTAGCATACACCGCATTATATTGTAGTCTTTGTAGCATACCTTCTTTGTGTCATATAGAAATCAGTTTAAAATAAAAGCACAAATAAAAGAATATAACTAATGTTGCTAAGTTTTTTATTCTTTAAAAAAATAAAAATGTATTATCAGGGTAATATTTTTGTAACAGCAAATGGGTATTCTGTAGCTATAGCTAATAGGTTTTCTGTGGGCATGTCATCGAATGGGTTGACCGTCGAATAGTCTGACAGGTTCTCCGAGGAGCTTTTTGCTGAGTTTGTTGAAGGTAGGTCTAACGGTTCGTCCGAGACGTTTCCGGAGGGCTTGTCCACAGACAGGTATACAGTCCTGTCTTCTCTCTTCTTGTTTACTGTCACTGGTTTTTCTTCCGGCCTTACTATAGACGGGTAGATAGTGCTGTCTACGGAATAGTCTACGGCCACATCTTGAGGTTTCTTTACAGGCATCTCTATAAGATTGGTTACGGTTACGGCCTTATCTACGGCCACAAATTTGGCTACAGTTATAGACTCGTCTACGATCACAGAATTATCTTCAGCTTTTTTTATGTGCTTCTCTTCAGGCTTCTCTATTGTCACGGACTCTACATTCACCGACTTCTCTTCAGGCTTCTCTACCGTCACGGAATTGTCTACGGTCACCGGCTTCTCTTCAGGCTTTTCTACCGTCACGGACTTGTCTACGGTCACCGGCTTTTCTTGAGGCGTTTCTACCGTCACGGACTTGTCTACACTCACCGGCTTCTCTTCAGGTTTTTCTACCGTCACTGACTTGTCTGCGGTCACCGGCTTCTCTTCAGGCTTTTCTACCGTCACGGACTTGTCTACGGTCACCGGCTTCTCTTCAGGCTGCTCTACGGTTACGTGATTGTCTGCGGCTACGGTCTTGTTTACAGTCATGGACTCGTCTATAATCACGGACTGGTCTACAGTCTTATCCATGGGCTTCTCCACTGTCACAGGCTTTTCTACAGTATTATTCACTGGCGTAATGTTTGGAATAAAAGTCCTTGTACCGTAATAGGAACCGTAATGGGAACCGTAGCGGGAACGCCCATGGGAACCATGACTCCGATGCCACGTACCGTGCTGGGATCCGTACCGGGAACCGTACGTTAAATCAGACTTTGAATGGTACTGGTGTGTACCATGCCCAAACCGACTATTGTAACGAGAGTTGTAATGACCGTTGTATGATGTACAATATGGTCGACATCTGTATCTGTAAGATGTGTGTGATCTTGAAGGACGAAGATTATGATGATATCTATGTCGTCCCCTTGTTCTGTAATACGGAGCACCTGAAATCAATTAGGTAACTACAGAGAATTGTATAGATTAGCTATCAGCGTAAGTATACAATATGAGATAGCGAAAGTCTTAGGCAGTCACTTGTAAACGGGTATTTTGGAAAGTATTAGCCGAATACATTTAAAATATACGGGTAATAGATAATTTCCAAAGAAATTTGACCATGACCATGACAGCCATTATGCTGAGCCCCAGATGCGGGCTATAACTTGGGCCAGACAAAAAGTATGCATACGTGAAGGAGACAAATATAATATACTTCTATTTCGTATACTCTGATTACTGGAACTAATAAGTGTGCACTTGTCTTATTGTTATTATTTAGCTTGTCTTCGTACTCTGTCTACGCTACATTCATCATCATCATCTGCCTAGCCTTTTCCCAACTATGTTGGAGTCGGCTTCCCGTCTAACCGGATGCAGCTCAATACCAGTAGTTTACATGGAGCGACTGACTACCTGACCTCCACAACCCAGTTACTGGGTAATACGATACATTATTTACTTGAATTCATAATCTCGAACAATTGACATTTCATCGCCTCTTTCTTAATTATTTACATGAAGGATATTTGTGGCTATGGCTTTATGTTATTGTAATAATAAAAAAAATATATAATTTAAAGTGTGTGTATGTTATTAAAAATGTATATTATGAAATGTGAATATTAAATGTGTGTGTTGTACTCCAAATAAATAAACAATAAGTAGAAGTGAAAATTCGGGCGCCAGGAGTTCACACCAAACTATGCCAAGGATAGACTAACCTGCGGGAACTGGAAACTTTTAATCTTCAAGCGGGGAGTATCAATAAAAATCGACACAAAAGTTATTGAACGATTTTATTACCCGAAGGCTGCTGGTCTCAATATACAAGAAAATTCCTTTCTAAAATTAACAGTTGGTGTAAAACTAAGATGGGATAGAAATTAATTCCTGTCCTGTCATTATTGCACTTTTGTCAATTTAAGTTAAGTATTATAAACCATACCATATTCCGGCGAATAAACTAATAAACCGAATGGGCAAACCCTGGTGATTTTGATCTTCGCGGGGACGTCAGGCGGTCCATGATATATGTCGGTAGGGGCTAGCGTTAAAAATTTAAGTCTTGAAGTAAAAATAAATAAGAAACGCCTCACGGCTGAAATCAAACATGAATAATTGTTAGCTGATGTTCAGCGTCGACAAAAATGCCGATCGGAATGTTTACGACCAAATGCAAATTAACTCACCGTTTCTTTTCCAAAAAAAAGCTTTTACATCAGTAGATGAATTAATCCAAAAAATATATAAGGTTCAAAAGATCCTGAAACAAATATCGAAAACTATTAACGTCCGCCATCTAAATAACCACGCGACACGTGAATAGGTTTGAAACCACGAAGAATTTTACCAACCTTTTACAAAATATGGCCAATCCCATTATGATGCTGACAAGGGCAAATCAGCTACCACATAATTAGGACTGGATGTAGTCCTTTGGAAGTATCAACTTCCAGATTTCAATAGGAGCTCTAAAAACACTCCATTTTATATAAAGGTTCGGCCGGAAAGTCCCCTGTCAAAATCAACTGACAGCATCAAAAAAAAAGAAAAAATCAGTGTGACCACTACACGACTTCCGATTCAAAAAAATGAATTTTTACATGGCAACACCACCCTGTTGCCTACAAATTAAAGCAAAGAACGCGCTATCATGTAACAGGCTTAAAAGACTCGTTACATTACATCCCCTCCCGAAAATAAAAGAAAGGAACTTTCTTTTATTAGAAAGAAATCTTCAACCAAATAAACCTGTTAAGACTGGTTTATGTTCTAATTCAAAAAAAGAAAAGAATCATAAGATTCAAAGTGCAAATCAACTCTGAAAATGTCAAACGACAAAATCTCAAGAATTTAATAAAAGTAAAAAAAATGTAAATGACAAAAAGTCAAAAACGAAATAGTGAAAAACAAAAAATTATAAGTTATAAAAACTCATTAAATGAAACGAAGAGAGAAATCTCTTAGCGCTCCAAAACTCCAAAACAGTGCAGTTAGGCACTATAGCCACTGACTAAAAATTTCAAACAAATTCGGATAATTTACCAAAACAAACTACAATTTTTATAGTGCAGTTAGGCACCATCGCCACTGACTAAAAATTTCAAACCACTTGGAACAGTACAACTTTGAGTGCAGTTAGGCACTATCGCCACTGACTACTATGTCAACCGCTTCCAACACAACCATCTCTATGAGTGCAGTTAGGCTCTATTGCCACTGACTAACTCCGTATTCAACAATCCAAAAAATTTGAAACTCCGAGCAAAAGTTTTTAAATAAAGCTGAAAGACCTTATTTAAAATACTGTTACAGGCACAACCTGCAACGAGACAAAGGAAAGCATATTGTGATCGGCTCATCACCACCGAATTCCCGAGCACAATAGCTGTAAAAGAATGTGAATGCTGTGACTGGCTCAACACTACCAATCTCCCAAACACAGACAAACACAAAAAATATTGAGATCTCCAATGAGAAATCTCAATAACAAAAAAAGGCGAAAGCCAAAGTTTCACAATGCGACCGGCATACCACCACCGAACTTCCGAACGCAAAGGAAAAAGGATGACGAAAGTCAAAACAAAATCTCGCATCGTGATTGGAACAACAAAGTCCAACACAATGGAAAAAAGTCGAAATCAAGGTCAAAAACTACACCAAGATCCAAAAAATAATAATGCATTTTGTAACAAAGGTTACAGAATGACCCTAAAAAGTAAAGTCCAGGATGAACGCGTTACTAACAAAGTCAAATCCGATCATTAAAAAGAATGAAACTCCAGTAAAAATGAGAAACAATTCTGTCAACGAACAGCACAAAATAGGTTTAAAAATCGATTACTATTTATGACGAAGAGGAAATAGAATGATTTTAAACTATGAGAAAAAAAAGATTACAAAAACTTGAAATTGAATTTAAGTTTTTTAACCTCAAGGTAGAAATTACCTGAACTGTAGGGTTGTATAAGATCTTAATAAAATATAAACAGGTAGGTTACCCTTAAAAAAGAAAAATAAGATCTTAGACAATCCAACCAAAACAAACAAAACATAAAGTAAGATCCTTCGATGTGAAAAATATTTGGTGTGAAAAAAATAGTATTCAATTAACCAGAATGACCTAAGTTTTATTTTTAGAATGTCTCAAATTCAACAAATTTATAAGAAGTTACCTAACATACAATTATAATGTTATAAATGTAATAAATAAATAAATACATCTTTCAAATCACCGATAACCTATCATCCATCATCTCGTACATCACACTGTCAAATGTGACCTTCAAACAAAATTATCAAAATCAAGACTATCACTTGGAAACCAAATTAAAATTTAATAATATCTTTAACATGATAACGTCCCACTGAACCTTTATTTAAATCTTTCAAAACATAAACGTTATCTGAAACCTTTTCAGTTATTTTACATTTTACAAACTTAGGTGCAAGTTTAGCTGAAAAATATGCTTGTGCATTAGATTGAAGAAAACTTCTTCTCCACACCACATCACCCACATCAAAAGAAATGACTTTCCGACCCTTATTATAATAAGCGGCATTACGCTTATACCCCTTTAACAAGTAAGCTTGAACTTTAACAAAAATATCACTAAGTGAATTAAGAGAAACTGCATAAGCATTTCTATTTGAAATTTCTAGTTGAGATAAGTTATCAACAGAACTACTAAAGTGATGTAATGACGCATCAAGAATAAGCTCCCTACCAAACATCAGAAAGTTAGGAGTAAACTCAGTAGCAAGGTTTACACTATTATTTAGAGCTAATTGAACATTGGGCAAAAAACTTGACCAAGTTCTATGATCATCTTTAACAAAACACGATATGCAGGTTTCGACCGTTTTATTATATCTCTCAACAGGATTATTTTGAGGCGTATACAAAGTATTATAAAATATTTTGGTTATATTAAAACCTTTCAAAAAATCTACAAAATGTTTTGAAGTAAATTGAGTTCCATTGTCACAAACTACTATTTTTGGACAACCAAACTTGAGAAATATTTCTTTTTCAAAATGTTTACAAATTACTCTAGTGGTAGCATTGATCATTGGAAAGAACCAGCAAGCAAATTTTCATTGAAATTTTTATAAAGAAAATATTCTTCTATCTGAGTAATAAATTCCCGAACACAAGATTTACCGCTATAAACTATTTTACTTTTCTTCAAGTCAGGCAATTTAGTGAAAGGAGGAAAGTTCTTTCGAATATTTTCATTTACAAGCGCATTCAAGGAATTAAATGAAGGCAATGCTTGTGCTGTAAAAGCCGAAGAAGAGTGAGCGATTCTTGAGTCAAAGGGATTGTTAACATCTGGGGCATTAACCATCTCATGAACTTTCTCAGCAACGTCAGCATCAACAGCAGTACAGGCGTCAACATCACCCGAATCCTGAAGCGGCGGAAACTGAACTCCCTTGTCCATGATGAACAAACAGCAAGGCGAATAGCAAACGAAAAGCAAAAACTAAGTTTCAAAAAGTTAAATGTTTGAAAATAAATTCTCAAGTTTGAGGTTAATTATAAAAGTCAATGTGGGTAATCCCATAAAAAATTACTATGTTAATTTTATGGTTTTAAAAGTGCAATAATCACTTACAAGCAGTTTAAATCTAGATAAATTAAATGCACAATATTGTACTTAACAATTAGATTAAATTATTTACTTAAAAAGTTAAACTTAGTTTTTAAATAACTTTACTGTTGAGAACAACAAAACGCAGTCTATGCTATACAATTCTGTTGGTTTTGCTAAGAAAAAACATGATATTAAACAAAATCATCAATTGTAAACACCAAACATTGTTTACAAAGATTCACCAAATTAAGTTAAGTACTACTTATGAGTCAAAAATCAAAATAAACACAAAGTTATTAAAGTAACAATGTAGAACAAACCAATGCAAACAATAGACTCATAAGTTAATTAATTAATAGTGCAATAATGACAGTATAAGGTACCAGACAAACCTACTTCAAGTCCCTGTTCGCAGAGCGCCAATTGTAATAATAAAAAATATATATAATTTAAAGTGTGTGTATGTTATTAAAAATGTATATTATGAAATGTGAATATTAAATGTGTGTGTTGTACTCCAAATAAATAAACAATAAGTAGAAGTGAAAATTCGGGCGCCAGGAGTTCACACCAAACTATGCCAAGGATAGACTAACCTGCGGGAACTGGAAACTTTTAATCTTCAAGCGGGGAGTATCAATAAAAATCGACACAAAAGTTATTGAACGATTTTATTACCCGAAGGCTGCTGGTCTCAATATACAAGAAAATTCCTTTCTAAAATTAACAGTTGGTGTAAAACTAAGATGGGATAGAAATTAATTCCTGTCCTGTCATTATTGCACTTTTGTCAATTTAAGTTAAGTATTATAAACCATACCATATTCCGGCGAATAAACTAATAAACCGAATGGGCAAACCCTGGTGATTTTGATCTTCGCGGGGACGTCAGGCGGTCCATGATATATGTCGGTAGGGGCTAGCGTTAAAAATTTAAGTCTTGAAGTAAAAATAAATAAGAAACGCCTCACGGCTGAAATCAAACATGAATAATTGTTAGCTGATGTTCAGCGTCGACAAAAATGCCGATCGGAATGTTTACGACCAAATGCAAATTAACTCACCGTTTCTTTTCCAAAAAAAAGCTTTTACATCAGTAGATGAATTAATCCAAAAAATATATAAGGTTCAAAAGATCCTGAAACAAATATCGAAAACTATTAACGTCCGCCATCTAAATAACCACGCGACACGTGAATAGGTTTGAAACCACGAAGAATTTTACCAACCTTTTACAAAATATGGCCAATCCCATTATGATGCTGACAAGGGCAAATCAGCTACCACATAATTAGGACTGGATGTAGTCCTTTGGAAGTATCAACTTCCAGATTTCAATAGGAGCTCTAAAAACACTCCATTTTATATAAAGGTTCGGCCGGAAAGTCCCCTGTCAAAATCAACTGACAGCATCAAAAAAAAGAAAAAATCAGTGTGACCACTACACGACTTCCGATTCAAAAAAATGAATTTTTACATGGCAACACCACCCTGTTGCCTACAAATTAAAGCAAAGAACGCGCTATCATGTAACAGGCTTAAAAGACTCGTTACATTATATACTAAAACTCCTGTTCGTTGCTAAGCGCATTACTTGAAAATGACTGGACCGATTTGGCTATTTTTGTTTTAAAATGTTCGTAATACTCCGAATCAGGTTTTATGGAAAGAAAAATTGGAAAGTTTACTGAAAAATCTTCAAATTCTGGTTAAACTGAACGTTCTTTTTTGTATGAATTATTTAAAAATGTCAGCCAGTTTCTAATAAAAAGGTTCTAAGAAATATTTGGTCGCAATAGCATTACATTTGAAACTTGCTAGGGCATTGAGTTTGTTGTTCAATGGCGCCGATTCCCTTGTTCACAAACTAAACTAAATTTAAGTTCAGGCATCTTTTTCTTTCTATTTAATTAAGAAAAGGACAGAAGATAACTATTACTTTAGTCCTGTCAAATTAGTCAGCGCCTGACGTAAATTGACGTATTTTTAGTAGGTAGCCAATTTTTTAATCTTGTCTAAGAAGTATCTTAATTAGACAAGACTAAACTAATATTTAACGTGTTAAATTTATATGAACGTACTTTAAAAAAACATCCAAATTCAAGTCAAGATCTCAACGACAATCAATTGCAAAAAGTTGTCAAATAAGTAGGTAGGTAAATTAGAGGTTTTTTTGAGACCGTGATTAGAATGCGAACGTTCATAAAAATATGGGAATTCCCGCTCTGATAAATCTGACAGTGGCGCTTATCTTGCCGTACACCAATAATAACAACATGGCATATACTAATACCACAGGGTCCAATTAAATTAGGTAGCGAAACTCTGCAGAAGTAATTTATTTATTTATCCATTTATTTCAGGCATATAAACATATACAATACAATATTAAATTATGACTTAAAAATACTATAAATACATATATTATTACACTAAAAACTAACAACTAAAAAAATGGTAACGATACAGTGTGGAAGTGTGGTGTGTGTGTGTGGTGTGTGGTATGTGTGTGTGGTGTGTGTTGTGGGTGTGTGTGGTGTGTGTGTGTGAGTGTGAGTGGTGGTGGTACGATAAAGTAAGATAATAAAACTGAACGACCGCTGATAGTTTTGTTACTTAAAGTTTGGGTTGAGAAAATCAATTTTCTTTTGTTTCATCGTGTCTAGATATCAAAACCCATCACGTTTGTGCAGTTTACACAAAACAAAAGAACAGATTTTTAAAACATCTAAGTACCTATTCCAAGTGTTAATTCCTAAAAAGTGACACTAACTGCGGTCGATGAACCCACAAAAAAAATCATCAAATTGAAGACATTTTTGTTTTCTTGTTTAGAGATTGATAACCACCACTTCTGTGGAGTTTTGCTAGCTAATTTGACCCTGTTATACCATGATCATGGGACTAGGCCGTAATCGACCACGCGGGCCCAGTGCGGGTTGGTAGATGACACTTCTCTTCGAATATTTTGGTTCTAGGACATCTAGGACGGTTTCCTTTTCACCGTTTTTAAAAGGAGTCGTGATAAATTATTTAAATTTACTTAAAGTGAAGCGACTGTCTGGGTTCGAACCTACAACTCGTTAATCGCGGCCGTTATCACTGGGCCACCACTACTCTCAAACGAAACACTAAGTTATTTAACACGTTCACTGCGGGAAGCTCCTCAGCAAACTTTCAATAATGCGTTACCAGATTGTATTGACCCAGTTTGTACCTCTGCCACGGTGCGTACAGTTAACAGCAAAAGTAGATCATCAAAAGGTGACACAGGTGGAGAAAACGACGTGTGTAGGTTCGTCGAACCCTAAACGAGCCTACGCTGCGATAGTAGCCGCTAACAAGCCTGCTGAGTCGCAAAAATCGCAGGTAAAACTAGCGGAAAAACCAAAAGAGGGGAAAACGGAGCCGGTCGAAACCCAACAAGGTTTTGAAAAGACAGGATCCAGATAAAGACACGTGCGACAAGGATGGTTTCATCAAGGTGGAAAAGAGGAAGAAGAAGCCTACTTGTCGGAACCAGTGCGGCACCGCGCTGGCAGGACCCAACATGCTGCTGCGTCCAACAATCCCGACGACGCAGCTGTACGTGTCCAGACTGCACCACTCCACGAAGGTTGAGGAGATCGTGGAGTACATGTACTCCACGATCTCGATCGTGTGAAGACCAGCTGGAGTTTGAGGGTTGAGAAGTTAGAGTCGCGTCACAACACGAACTTCAAGTCGTTCATGGTGCGTGTTCCGACACATCATCTCGAGAAGTTCCTCAAGGAAGAGTTCTGGCCGAAGAGTGTTGTGTACCGCCGGTTTCGTGGCCGGATACATGACACCAGTCAGCGAAACACGACGCAGACAATTCGTGTTCGATAGTTTTTTAGTGTACTTAATTATAATGTTGTATGTATTTATAGTATTTTTAAGTTATTAATATTGTATTATATGTGTTTTATATGGGCCTTGATGCCTGAAATAAATGGATAAATAAAATAAATAAATAAAATCAGAAATGCAATACTAATGATCGGAGTTCGCGTCAGAACTGTGTGATGTGGCGTTGAGTGGTTTGAATCACTTCGACGATGCCACACAGTTCTGACGCGAACTCCGTTCATTAGTATTGAATTTCTGATTTTGATCATCTACATTTGCTGTTGACTGTACCAGCGCTATAAGGCCCGGTAATTATACAAAATTTAGTAGTTCGATATTTCACAGAAATCACGTACAATTTGAAAAAAAAATGAAATAATATAATCTACATTAGTTGCTTGTAAACCCTGCTGTCGTAGATAAATCCTATAATTCTTTAATTTAAAAATAATGCGAAAACTTTGTCAGGTCGATATTGGCGCCGATTCTGTTGATCACAAACTAAACTAAATTTAAGTTCAGTGCATGTTTTTCTTTCTATTGCATTAAGAAAAGGACAGAAGATAAATATTAGTTTAGTCCTGTCAAATTAGTCAGCGCCTGACAAAATTGACGTATTTTTAATAGCAATTTTTTAATCTCGTCTAAAGTTGTTTATGGAGTATCTTAATTTGACAGGACTAAACTAATGTTTATATTCTGTCCTTTTCTTAATGAAATGGAAAGAAAATGATGCCTGAACCTAGATTTAGTTTAGTTTGTGAGCAACAGAATCGGCGCCATTATCCGGTAACCGCATAGAAGTACTCAAATTTTAGTGATGTGCTAAAGAAAGTCGATACTATAGTCGATAATAATTATACATTCTGTTTCTGAGTCATAACAACAGCTGCAGCGTGCAGGAAAAGGGCTATGAATGTTATAATAGCGAAAGAGGTCTGTGTAAGGGGAAGGAATTTGTCATGTTGCGCTCGGTTCTCTCTGCCTACCCGCAAGGGATTTGGCGTGAAGATTTAGATAGAAATAATACAATAATATTGGTCATTTGGATACGTATTGACAGGTCAAAAATTTTGACTTTAAAAATTATGGAAACAATAAATAAATGATGAACCATACAAACTGTATAGTATCTATAGGTATGCCTCTAATGCGCCTCGTCAAAACACGATATAGATAGAAATATTTTTTACCTTATTAAAACACAACATATCTCAAGTAAGTACATCGCTGTTGCAAATAAACCCAACTTTCAGTGAGGTGCCAGATTTCTGATATTTTTACATAAATCTTGTTTTAATTGAGGAGGCAATCCCAAAAATATATTTGTCTCTTTTCTATGCCTCTTAGTTCCTAACATACAGCTCCCGCACCAGCGGTAAATTTGTCTCTTTCGCCCCGCAATGAATGCAAGAAATTGTGAGATTACTGAATTTTGTTACTTACAGTTGTATTCTTCTAAAATCACTACGATCAGGAACAAACAGATCTGGAAAAAATAATGGCTATGTTGAACTTTCGAAGTTACTTCAAGATCACTGTGATGCAAAATAGCGCATTTTTTTATCTATGGCACAACCAAAGATATTCTTTTGAAGCTTACACTCCTAAAAGGATACTTCAAGACCATGCCTTTTTTGCATTAATTTTGTAATGAAACAGAATAATGTAAGTATTTGAAAATAATTGTTAAAAACACTCACAATTAACTTCATAGTTGCAAATATTAGAAAACACAGATAACTTAAACACTGGTAGGAAGATCTCCTCCTCCTCCTCCACTGGGCACTGATATCCACATAACCTATTATTTATACACTACTGCAATCTTCGTCGACCTGTGAACTCATAACAAATATAATTGACATATTGAAGATAACTTTCTGCGAATTGAAAACTACAGTTCTAATCACTTATGTTTTTCATCCCACGCGTTATGGAAATAATTAATTTTATTTATTTTTATTTTTGTATCTGGTCGGTTTTTCTTAGGTTTTTCTGACAAGTAATTCTTAGTAAACGAACTAGCTTACTTGATGAAATGTGGGTGTATTATGTATAAGGTTGTTTACAAGAAGAAATTAATAGATACCTGCACCGATCGGTACCGAATGTACCGATCTCACCCGTATCGGAAACCTGCTTCCATAATTAAGCACCCTAAGGTTGCCAAGTTTTTGTACAAGAATTAATAAAATATAATTTAATAGGCAAAGTGTAAAAATAAATAGTATTTCGGAAAGATAAACAGTATAGGTACTTATACTAAATAAACTAACTAATTAATAAAATACAAATACAATATCCTATCTAACTAAAACTATTATCAAACTAAAATATGGCGTCGAAATATTCTTCCGCATCGCTGTCAACTGGTAATGTACCCAAGAGACTGACGGCAATACTTACCTATCCTCTGGCCAAGGAAAAACCTTCCCTTGAGTCACGGGAAGCGTCAACCAGCCGTTTGGGGATCTCATTAAACAAGCCATGAGAACTCTCGTTAGGTATTTTTATCCTAAGAAATAAATATAGATAAGTTAAAATGTTTTAAATAGATACATACATTACATTAGTGCTACTCGCGCAATTTAGCACGAATTTTGAAGCCTCACCAAATAGACGAACAATAAATTTTAAATGTATTGAAGCTATATTTCTGTTGCCCCACCACTTACGAGTAGCATTCATGACTGAAAACACTCTCATTCAGTTAACTGGCAGAACTAACTATAATACTATTATCCAAAAGGTTTTCTGATAACATAATTACCTATTTATTTAGTATTTCCAGTAAATTCAAGACATTAACAGTTTCAGTCTGAAATTGAGGTAAGAACCAGTCAGGAAGTGGTGCAACAATTTACAGTTATTTTCACAGTTTTCCGTACTAACTTTTATATCCGCCAGCTTAGTTTTATCTAAGACTAGCTCACGTGAAGTTTCTTCCCCGAACCCATCCCGTCGCATCGCATTACTTGCCCGCGCTGTCACTTCGTTTTTCGCTTAGCAATCTTTCTGACTTTTTTCTTAATGCTGAGAGAGAGAGAGAGAGAGTCTTAGCGTAATGTATTACTATTACCCCTACTTATCTTAAAGAACGTTTCAAGTTCATGACACACATAATAGATATCTGAGGTCATCGGAAAACCTGAGACTAGAGATATGCATTCCACCAGTTTCTACGACAAATCTTTTACAGTTCAAGCACTACGGTTATGGAATGACTTGCCCGTGTCGGTAAGGCGTACTCAATCTTTGTCCACTTTTAAAATTATGGTTAAAAAGCACTTCCTGTCTCCTTAAACATCATTATTATATTTTCTTTGCTCATGTTTCATGTTTATTATTATATGTATATATTTATATATATTAGTATTATATACTTTATGTATGTTAATGGTACACCACAGACTACCTACAGTGTTTGTCTGTTCTTTCCCTTTTTAATCCATCCAAAGGTTGTCTTTAAAAGATCGCTTTCGCGATAAGACCGCCCATTGTGTCACCCTTTGTACAGTTTCTAGATATATGTCTGTAATTTATATGGTGTACATAATAAAGAGTATTCTATTCTATTCTATTCTATTCTATTCTGTTCAGCTTTATCTAAACTATTAATATTATAAAGCTGAAGAGTTTGTTTATGTGTTTGTTTGGTTGAACCGTTGAACGCACTAACCTCAGGAACTACTATTCTATTTATCGAGGAAGGCTATATATAGGCTATATATATAACATCACTCTACAACTAATAGGAGCGGAGCATCAATGAAAAATATTGCAAAACAATAAAAGTTATTCCTTGTGAGAGCTTCCGGTGCGTCATGTATGGCGGAATTGTTCCCCTTTAAAAGTTTTAAAAAAAAGTTCGCGACAGCGTATATTTTACAAGCTTTTATTTAACTTGCAATGTAACTATGTTTGTTCGGGTGGACTGATAGTAAAAGTTTTAAAGGTAAAACCTATTTTATTCTTTTTAGCACATTTATATAAAAGCTCGTTCTAAAAAAAAAAAAATTTACTTTTAATTTATTAAGGTTGACTTTTAAAGTTGACTCACTATAACCATTTTTATCGCAATCAAATTTGTTCTAAAATAATGCATTATTTGCGAAGGTGTTTTTATAAACATGATATTGGTATTAATACTTATGCAAGTAATTACGATCATCACAAGTATTTAATTTGGAACAACATTGCCCTTGACATCATTTGATTTCAATGAATATCTTAGGAGATATCATAGTCTTAAAATAATTCTGCAAGGCGGGATAAGTACCTAATAATCTTAAATAATACTCTTAGCCCCTTACTAATAAACGTTGTAGGTACAGCGTTGTATAGTGATGGATAAAATGATGGGTACCTGTAAGTACCTGTACCTGTGTGTAGTAGTAGTAGGTCAGGTATAAAAGGATTCCACTGTTGGAATCCTTTTATACCTGACCTCTATAATACAAGTACGCTGTATTATAGAGTTCAGTGTTTTAAACACACCAACACCAAGGAGGCCAAAATCGTAAAGAATAAATGACTTTGAAATAGTTTTCATTTACTAATATGTAGTTATGTTTTTTACACAATATCCACAGAAATCTAAACTATTAAGCGGATCGTGCGGTGTCCTGCAGGGATCGGTTGTGGGGCTACGACTGGGCTACGACTGGGTGCTGCGGGCCGACCTCCCTGATGGCGTCAGCATGGTTTGCTACGCTGACGACACGCTGGTCCTGGCACAGGGGATAGGTCGCATCAGACGGCGGCCGACGCGATGACACGCGGGGTTGCGATAGTCGTGGAGAGGATCCGGCAGTTGGGTCTCGAGGTGGCATTGCACAAGTCCGAGGCCATGTCGTTTCATGGGCCCCGGAACGCGCCACCATCGGAATCCCAACTGACGGTAGGAGGGGTTCACATCGCCGTCGAGACGACGATGAAATACCTGGGTCTCGTCCTCGACAGCCGGTGGAAATTCGTCGAGCAATTCCGACGTTTGGCACCCCAAAAGTTTGGCTTATCCGGGGCTACCGCACGATCTCAGGCGAGGCGGCAAGGCGGCAAGGCTTCTTACCGGACTGCCGCCATGGGATCTGGAGGCAATAGTCCTCGCTCGCCTGTATGAGTGGCGCGCAGAGGCACTACGCCATGGGGAAACTCCGCTTCCGCGGCAAATCGCGGCGGAGCGGACGGATCTCCGGCGCGATCTCATGGCGGCATGGAAAGAGCGACTGTCGCAACCCAGCGCAGGGCACGCCGATAGCGGCGATAAGACGACTCCCGGCCACCGTAGGCGCGGGCCTGCGGACGGAGAGTAATGGGTAGCTCACCGTCCGATCAGGACCAGGCCCGTGCCGGACGGCGCGTACGTGTTCCACGCGCGCCTCAAAGAGATGTCAGCATCGAGGTAGGGGCTCCTTAGGGCCGAAGCCTGCCGGGCCAGCGGGATTGTCCGAAAGGGTTACCGCTGGCCCGGAACATAAAGGGCTAAGGAAGGAACATGGGTGGGTTTTAGTCAGTAAGAGGCTGACACTCCCTTCCACTCCACCCAGAGCGGGAGGGGTTATTTGATGATTTCCCACCCGAAAAATAAAAAAAATAAAAGAGTTTGTTTGTTTAATCGCAGTAATTGAATCTCTGGACCTACCAGTCGGATAAGAAATAGTAGATTATGCACCGAGGGGCTAAAGTTGTGTCTTATGTCACGGGCGTCATATTGAATCTCGAGCGCAATGAAGGAGTCGGGATTTAACTCCCGAGCGCAGCGAGGGAGTTAAAGAGTTTAACTCACGAGCGAAGCGAGGGAGTTAATTTAAAGAGTTTTAAAGAGTTTTAAAGAGTTTTCACGAGCGAAGCGAGGGAGTTAAATTAAAGAGTTTTTAAAGAGTTTGTTTGTTTAATCGCAGTAATTGAATCTCTGGACCTATCAGTCGGATAAGAAATAGTAGATTATGCACCGAGGGGCTAAAGTTGTGTCTTATGTCACGGGCGTCATATTGAATCTCGAGCGCAATGAAGGAGTCGGGATTTAACTCCCGAGCGCAGCGAGGGAGTTAAAGAGTTTAACTCACGAGCGAAGCGAGGGAGTTAATTCAAGAATCCTGAATGCAGCGAGGGATTCAAGCTAGCCCAAGGCAAAGACACCTTTAGCCCAGAGGAGGATACTCTACTTTTTACACCTACTGTGAGAAAATAATAGGCATTAGTACGTAAATTCGCGCCTTTATTGCGTCTACCAATAAGTAGCCAAGACACGATCAATTCGATTTTCAAAAAAAAAAGTCTCTTCTACGGTTTTGTCGTGTGTGTCTATTGATATCACTCTCATGGAAGTGGCGTTTGTGTAAACTAAGCTTTATACAGGGCTGGTAGAATGGTTTTGGGTGATTGGCTGTATGTACGTATTTTGAATTTAGAACGTCATTGGAGACGCTCGTGAAAATAGAGTATTTTTGATAAAATGTGATAAATCGACTGTAGTATAGATAGGTTTTATTATTTATTTATTTATTCTCAAAATCCACAGCAATCTTAGCGCAGTTTACTTAAAATAAATTAACTAATGTTACAGCCAATTACTATTACGGTATCACGGCGCGGTACGGTATTTGTTATTATTAATGCCAGTTTTAATGTTATTCTATTCCTTTTAAAAAATGGTTCGTAGTTATCTAATTATTCTTACAATATTATGTCTTCGAAAACATGGCAACGATATGAAGAAGCAGTCGTTATGATTTTGTAGGAAATCGAGAATATCATCCACGCGTAGTAAGGGTTTCGAGAATAGCTTTCCTCTTTCTGGCTCCAAAGGGTGTTTGTTAGTACTATACTGCCAATTTAGCTGAGCATGTGAGATTACAAATTCAAATCACATTATTGACCAGCGGGTCATAATGAAATCCAGTACAACATTATGGACCGGCTGTGCCCCCGGCCACTAATGACTCACTTTAGGTTAAGGTTGCTTGACATATAATTTGACATTTTCGAGCAGGTGGTGTGAAAAAATATTTTTGCATTTGATAGCCCAGTTCTTGAGAAAGGCTTAGAACCCTTAGGAGCCAAGCAAAAACAAAATAATAGTGCGGGCAGGCGATGCGATGCGATGGGGTGGGTCGAGGGAACTAGAAATTTCACGCGGATGAAGTCACGGGTAGAAGCCAGTATATTAATATAGATATTAACGTGTTTTTGTGGGAATGCCCAAGTGTTAAGAGGGGACGGGGCCTGAGAGGAATTTGGAAAATTAGTATTTGAAGAAACTATTGCCGTCGCCTTACCTCAAGTCTGCCCCCGTAGTGTGTGTAGACCGTAAACAGAGAAACTAATAGACGAAGGGACTCTGTAACCGCGGTCGAGACAGAGATAGTTTTTCAATGTGTGCGTATAATGTTGCCATAAAAACTATATTCCCCTGTTTTTGGAATGCTAGATGGAATAGGGTAAATTATTTTAAGGATTTTATTAAAACACGAGATTTATTAATTTTGACTTTTTATACAACTTAGATACTAAACACTCCAAACAAAAAAAAAAACACATTATTGATTGCGAAACAATTTTAATTTTGTGAACATATTTCTTACTTTTTCTTAGGGATCTGATAGCTGTTTTGTTAACTTGTACTGGAACAGCACTCGCCTCAGGTGTTGAAATCTAAAACATTCAATCAAATTATTAATAATTATGTTTAACCTGTGGACTCGCTGTTGAACGCATATTATGAATTTAAGAAGAATGTCAAATAATGTTGTCAATAGAATACCTTGAGGGACTTTTCTGGCTCTTGTATTATTGACACTGACGCTGACCTTGATATTGTTGAGTTATCGCTTTCAACAACTGGTATCTGCAACGTAAATCATAAAGTTATGAAATATCTTCTGAAAAAAGTAAAATTATAATAAATTCTTACCGCATTTGGTACTTACTGCGTCAGAATGCAGAACTGTTTTCTTTTTTTTTAGTAAATTTTCTGGGAAATGATTGCTACATATTTTGCAATATTTTGTGGGAGTCCAATCTTTTCTTCCAGTTGCTTGGATCCATTTTATACGAAGGTCTGGATCGTCTGGAAAACTAACGATAAACTTAGCTATATTATTATCTAATACTCACAGGTAGTTCAGTTATTCTGTAACGACATAATTATGTGTCATTCTTATTCGATCATAAATAGGAGAAAGAATAAATTAAAATAATATAATATATTTATAGATTAAGAAGCTTCCCCTAAAAGATACTATGCTATTATTGGATTTCATATTTTTTTGTTTACATTAAATTGTCGAGTCAATACTTTTTATCGAGACTCGGGGCATTTTTTAGCAGACGCTGGCAACACTTACAAGATATTAATTATAGGTTATGAATGATAAAAACTCGACAAAATCCTATTAAGTTTAGAGTTTTAATGAAACATATCGTTCCGTCATGCTATGGAATAAATAATGATCACTAAGAAACTACATTTAGGGACAAAACAGTCGTACTTACGCGTGAAAAGACACACCGGCAATTTTCTTCTCACTATCGCTTTTACATGAAATAAACACGACAACGCACCATTGTAGAATCGTCGATGTGATATACGGATAATTTCTTTGTCTTCTCATTGGATTAGAATCGTAATATAACATAAAAATAAGCAAAACTTGAACATCAAACACAATGAGGGCATGAAGTGTCAAAGTTAGTTTCGCAATTTGAGTTGCTGACCTTGAATAAACCGGTTACACGGTAAGGGACAAAAAAATGGATAATTGTATCTCTGTCTAAAACATTCGTAGTGTAATTTTCGCTCTCTTTCTTGTGTAAGCGAGAAAGGAATTGTCACTGCGTCTATTAGTTTCTCTGTCTACGGTGTAGACGTTTCGTATGGGACTTTTTTCTGCTCGAAAACTGCGATTAACATTTTAAGAAAGAGTAAGTATGTTTAGGTTCCTAACATTTTTTTTTATGTTAAAAACTTTTCTAGTTTGTAGTCCTCTAATCACGGCGGTAAAAATAGGGCATTTTTTGTCATTTTCTAGAGGGTCATATTTTTTTACTAATTAATTGCTGAAACAAGAAAATGACAGTTACGTGTCTACAGCTGAACTTGATTTTATGAAAAAAAAAAAAATATAATATAAGAAAAAAGGGGAATACATTTGTATGGAGAATCGCACGCCCTTTCGGTGCTATTCTGTAAAAATCTCACCGTGAATTCTTAGGTGAAGTGAGCGTGGAGTGAGCTGTCAATAGTGTCAATTCCTAGCAAAAACAAACTCACCTCACCATAGTTTTCACGGTGAGATTTTTACAGAATTGGTCGGCTGTTCCCTCTTAATATTCGCGATATCTCGCGGTGAGGTTCGCGACCTCGCCGAGTGATATTTGCAGCTACCGATAAACTTCGGATTAATCCGAAGATGTGACCGAAGTACGCCGTAAACAATGATGGATGATCTATACTATAGGTACCTATTTTATTATCACTTTACGATTTAGATCCTAAAGATACTGTGGCTGTACTAACTTGTTTTAATATGTACCTACACTTTTGCTTTGTTTCTTGTTTGTTACGTTGTTGTTAATAGTTTTACTTATTCTACAATCTGCATGCTTCGTCATTAGACGACGATTATTTATGTTAAAAGTTAAATCTCATTTAAGTGAACTGTATCATGTTCTTATGAGAAATAAAGATTCTTTAAACCTAAGATGGACAGAAAGAAAGCAAAGTACCTACCATTGGGACATATATTATTATGTCCTATATCAGAGCAGGGGTGGAGTAGTGGCAAAGTGGTAATGGCCGCGACTTACGAGTTGTAGGTCGTAGGTTCGTACCCAGACAGGCGCTTTACGTTGTATTAATTATTTTCATCACCACTGTTCTCAAAAACGGTGAAGGAAAACTTCGAAGATACATCCACCAACTCGCACTGAACCCGCGTTGTGGATTACGACCCGCTCTCACCGAGAGGATGCCTGTCCCAGCAGTGGGAACAATATTGGCTGATTATGCAATACCCTTTAGCTACTAATTAATTAAATGTCTTCGTACCCATGCTAGGCTATGCAAGGTGGAGAAGAAGAAGAAGGAGCCTCCTTGTCGGAACCAGTGCGGCACCGCGCAGGCAGGACCCAACATGCTGCTGTGTCCAGCAATCCCGACGACGCCGGTTTCGTGTGTTGTGTACCGCCGGTTTCGTGGCCGGCTACATAACACCAGTCAGCGAAAGGCGACGCAGACACTTCGTGTGCATTAGTTTTTAGTGTAATTATAGTATTTTATTAGTCAATTATTTTCGTGTGCATTAGTTTTTAGTTGTTAGTTTTTAGTGTATTTATAGTATTTTTAAGTCAATTATATGTGTTATATGTGTGTGTATATGGGCCTTGATGCCTGAAATAAATGGATAAATAAATAAATATGCATCATACTGTGTAAATGACTATGATGATAAATAACTAGCTCCTGACCGCGACTTCGTTCGACTGAAAATCGTAAGACACCACATTATACTAATACCAGCTGCGCCCCGCAGATTCACCCGCACAAGTCTCGATCCCGTGGGAATATCGGGTTAAAAGTATTCTTTATCCTAATCCAGGTCATGGTCTATCCTTATGGCAAATTTCATCGTAATCTGTTCAGCCTTTTTAGCGTGAGAGCGTAACAAAAAACAAAACAAGCAAAAAATCTAATATTTTCTATAATATTAGTTTACATTAATCTATATATCCTTGTTGCAGTACGATACGGGCAATTTAAGTTGGAAGTCAATGTGTCATACAATTAATTTCCCCGACTTTACCTACATACCCAAATGTCACAGTAAGAGTTTTCATTAGGCCCTGTTCACACGTATCGCAATTAACTACACCACATCGCAGCTACAAAATGTGGACAAGCAGTGGTTACGAGTCAATAGTGTCGCTGCAACTTTTTGCAGTTGCGTTGTGGTTACGTTTTGGCTAGTATTTGCAGAAAACAAACGTTACGTCGACGCAACGTTTTGGTTGCGTTGTAGTTGCGACGTCACCTTGATGGGGTCGGTATCGCCCGCACGGTTGATTGCCAAATATGGTTCGTGTGAATAGACTATCCATTTTCATACAAATTAGCGCCCGTGCACGTGGTGTCGTTGTGCTGTGGTTGTGGTACGTGTGATCGGGCCCAAATGATGAGTGTCAAGGAACAACACATTGTTGGCACAGTTACTATTCATGCCATAGTCTGGGAGATGCTAAACGTCCGACATGTCAAGCTTGACATTTTTGTACAACGCCTACAAATATTAACTTAGCAACAAAATGCTTAGCTGTGTGTTGCCATCAAAAGCGTCTGGGTACGGATAGGTATACTCGTAAAAATATAAAAAAACAAATAATAAGTAAAGTCAGGGAAATTAATTGTTTAGCTTATTGACTAACAACTTAATTGGCCCCTAGGATATTCACAAATCACAAATAAATAAATCAATCACAACTAAACTTTGACAGTTGTATGAAATGGCTTTATCACGGTAACTTGACGTAGTGTGTTAATTTGGTAAGCAATCAATTTCCTTTGTTGTGCTGATAGGTAGGTAATGTATATACTTAGTTACCTCTATTTCACTAAGTATATGGTTTCTATTAGTAGTAGTAGTAGTCAGTATGGTGTCCTACTCCTAAGGGCAGATCATCGTGACCACTGAGTAGATGTGTTGCTCCTATGCTATGTGGCCTACATGAATGGTTTTGTTAACTGTTTCAATAAACAGAAACACTGGTCGTTCAAATAGCCTTAGAATACATAATGTTGCTCGTGAAAGCCAGGTAATTATGTATCTATGGGAAGGTCTACTAATTACCAAACCCACCTATGAGGAATCTAGACTCTATGATTCATTATTGTTTGAATACAACTGTCTTGGGTTCAATTTGGTCAACACTGATCGATATAGAAAGGAATATTTCATCATCATTCTCCAGCCCTTATTCCAATTGATTTGAGGTCGACGCAACATTTAGGTATTTTTCTACCCCTTAGGGCGCGTTCCCACTATGTCGCGACGATTAATTTATCGTTGGACGACTGTCGTCTCTAGCTATTCCCATTACATCGACTGTTTATCGTCACTGTGTCGTCGAAATACTTTATCGTTGAACGACTTTCGCTGTTCCCATTGGATCGTGACGACATTTTTACTGTTCACGGCAGTCGCCTTGTCGTTTGTGTGATACGTGCTACGATAGATAGTCGCAATAAAAACACATGATTTGTCGTCACCATAAGTCGTGGCGTTTTTTTATCGTTTTACGTTTGTCGGTTAGCCGTTCCCATTGACTTGACAATCTGTTGTCACTGAAAAAAAAGTCGTGGACGACAGTTAATCATGTAGTCCATGTGAACACCTCCATTTAAATACACAAGCCACGAACGACACGATAAACTGTCGTCACGACATAGTGGGAATGGGGCCTAGTCGTCATCTCGGTACGTCGGTAGTACAGTAAGGGTCCTTACCATAAATTAAAAACATGGATAATTATAATCGGTGTTTGCTAACATTTAATTATAAGACAGACTTAATTGCCAATTTTTAAATATTTACATAACTTTGATCAGTCCAAAATCTCGTAAGATCTGCCGCTAACCATTTCTATGGAAGAAAGAGAAATGGATGTAGATATTATCTGTTAATTGTCTAAGACAATAGGGTATCATCACTGGGTCGATTCACTGCTCTTTAGTGGATGACCTTTCCGCCGAGACCGTAGCCGACGCCGCCGCCGAGTCCTCCGAGACCCAGTCCGTAGCCGCCGAGCCCGCCAACAGCGACGGCCGGGCCGGTGATCACTGCACCACCTCCTACGAGTCCACCACCTCCCAGCAGGAGGGCGCCGTCCTGAGCTTGCCTGGCGACGGCGTCAGCGACGGCCTGCGCCTGGGCCGCGCTAGTGGCGACAGCGGCAGCCTGCGCACGAGCAGCATTAGCGATACGAGCGGCCTCAACAGCGCGAGTGTTCGCAATAGCGATAGCCTGAACGCGTGCAGCGTTGGCTAAACGTGCGGCTTCGCCAGCGCGTGCAACTTCAAGTGCGCTGGCGGCCCCGGCGCGTCTGGCGGCTTCCGCGGCGCGCGCGTTCTCCCAAGCGGCGGCTTGTGCACGCTGCACGTTGGCTACGCGGGCGGCGTCTAGCGCGGCGGCGTTGTTGATGGCGTGCGCCTGGCCGGCGCGCGCGGCCGCCTCGGTGACGCGAGCACCCTGGATGGCGGCGGCGGCCGAGTTGGCGATCTGTGCGGCCTGAACAGCCTGGGCGTTCTGGATTGCGCTCAGCTGAGCTGCTCCTACAGAGCCGGCATTGTTGAGCGCTGCACCTGAGCCGAGCGTGGGACCGGTGGCGATGACTGCGGGACCGGCGACGACTGCGGGACCGGCGATGAGGCCAGCGCCGCTACCGATAGCTGCGCCCGCCAGCCCAACGCCACCGAGCCCGCCGAGCCCGCCAAGGCCGCCCCACCCAGCGTCAATCACTGGCCCGATGCCTGATTGCTCCGCATGTGAATCTGCTACTTTACCTGTCAAATATTACAAGTGGTATTATTAATAGTTGTCAACATCAGACATTCATTTGTTCACAGATGAGATCAGACAGATTCCACTTACCGTCTGCAACGACTTCATACGCCACAGCGATAACAAAAAGAATCTGAAATAAATGATTTAAAAATAAAAAATTTAATATGATTTTGTATTGCAATGTTAGAAATACTTAATTATATTTATAACTGCACTTAAAAAAACTTTTAAATTATATTACTTATTTTAATTTGTGATAAAATATGAGGTGCCTCATCTTACCGTAAGTCGAGACATTTTTCGTAACTTTATTATTATTTGTTTATTGCTGCTCGCTACGACACTACCAAATTGGACTGTTAAACTGTAATTGTTGTAGTTACTGCAAATTGCGTGCACTTTTATACTGCACCGAAAATTATTAACATCGAATTAACAATGCTAAATAGTTGTTCGATGCCGCCCCATTTGAATATCATTAGGTACTTGAGTAAAAACTAATCGGCAAACATGCGTAGTTGGTACATGTTATACGTTGTACACAATCGCAGCAGGCCCACCGCGGAGGAGATATCAGACCATGTCGGATGCGCGCGCCGCACATCCCTTGAACACACCAAGCAATGTGCACTCATATTACGTGGATAGGTACTTAGATTACTAGATTAGCAAAACAATCCTATAAATTAAATCTGAATTCATAAAGCTGAATTTATATTTAATTAAAAGGACCCAGCTATATCATAGTGTGCTCTTAATAAAACGAGGCGACAGGGTCTGGTTCAGTGAATCAAATCATTCCGATTTTTTTTTTTTGCTTTAGGTCCTCAAGCAACTACAACTTTATCGTCTCCAGGAAATCTGTTCTACAGTTCTAAGCAATTAAATTAAGATGGCAAATAGATCTTTATGCTGAAATTGGTGTCATACGAACACTTGTCCAGTCATTACCTTCACATACATATTCATTCAGCAAACAAGTTTTAACGGCAACTGCTGAAAGAAACGGTTGCTTCACCTCAGATACAGTAGAAACTAAGGATTGCGATCACATCCTTTCCGCTGCCGAATCAGAAAACATTACAATATTGTGAAACAACCACATAATTATATGAATACCAATTTACGTGTCAAACGATTCAAATGCTCAATCAGCCTAAAATGTTCCCACTGCTGGGACCCAGGCCTCCCCTCTGTGAGAGGGAGTGGGCCTTAACCTAATACGCGAGCTTAGTCCGAGCTGGTGGATATCACATACTTGAATTTTCAGTTCTATGACATGTCGGATTCCTCACGATGTTTTCCTTCGTCGTTTTGAGAGCAGTGGTGATGAAATAATTTACACAAAATAAAGTGCCTGTCTGGGTTGGTTCGAACCTACGACCTTACAACTCGTAAGTCGAGGCCGTTTCCACTGGGCCATCACTGTTCGATTTAAATGCATCTTCTGCTAGTACAATACTGTGTTAATTCGTGATCATGGCATGCAAATGAAGTTCGTTTATTGGTTTATGCAATTGAAATAAAACTGATGTAAGATATTTTGATGATTGCATGTTTTGGCGATGCAGCAGACATTGTTTTGACGGCAGATTAATTGTTTTTCCTTCAACTGGCCTGACCTGTCCTGGAGGCAGCCTGGCCACCAACATGTTAAACAGCAACTACTAGGATTACGTACCGACTGGCACACTGGATATATGAGTAAAAAATCTAATGACCGTAAAAAGTCAGTGGTCGTCGACCATCGCGTGTCATTTGTATTCTGGTTGGGTAATACGATTTTACAGAACGGTTATTTGATAAACTGCTTGAGTGGGTAATTAATCAGTATTGATAATTAAAGATTTAGCTTTATTGTGTTCGATTTTGCCAGCTGACCTGGTTATAACATGAACGGATGTAATGTAATGGGTGCTCATACGGGTAAAGGTAAATATAAGCTGGGTTTCAGCGGAAGATATTATTGATTAATGTACCTACCAATTGGCGAGGAGAGATAATATCCTGAAATAGGTGTTACATTGATTACATTGGTCTGTGTGGTGCCGGACTTAAAGAATAACACCACCCCATACTTCCTGTGGGTGTCGTAAAGGGCGACTAAGGGTCGTACCAGATAATGGGCAGCAGCGTTCTCTATGCATTCCACCACCATACTATACTGCGATCGCCTACCCGCCTGCCAAGCGTGGCGATTATGGCAAACCCCCCCCCCCCCCCCTTTGGGGGAGGCCTATGTCCAGCAGTGGACGACTTTCGGCTGAAATGATGAGGTGTTACATCAATACTTGTAAGATGCCCCGTTGGTCTCGTGGTAGCAAGCGCGACTGCTGAGCATGGGGTCCTGTGGGTTGGACTCCCGGGTCGGACAGTGTTATTGGGTTTTCCATTAGGAATTTCTTACTAACAGTCCGGAGTTTGGAAGTTGGCGGTTTAATACCCACTGTGCCTCGGAAAGCATGTAAAGCGTTGGTCCTGCGCCTGATCT
The DNA here is from genome assembly GCA_916614155.1 of Mesoligia furuncula. NCBI lineage: Eukaryota > Metazoa > Arthropoda > Insecta > Lepidoptera > Noctuidae > Mesoligia > Mesoligia furuncula. The sequence goes on along the minus strand of OU744809.1, from coordinate 19,221,141 downwards.
CTCCCAGATCGTGTCGGATTGCCGTCCCATCGGACTATGAGAATAAAGGAACAGAGAGTGCATCTGTGTTTACGCTCACACTTGTGCACTATAATATCTCCTGCGTACATACCTGGCTAATCTCTGTGGAGATTGGCCACCGTGACCGAAATTGGTCGGGAGGCTATTATTTTATACTAGCTTCTGCCCGCGACTTTGTCCGCGTGAAATTTCACTTTCCCCCTGTTCACTATCTTAGGGGTGGAATTTCGAAAAATCCTTCCTTAGTGGATACCTACTCTTCACAAAGAATACACCGTCCTAATGTCATGTCTCTAGGACCAGCGGTTTTAGGCTATGCGTTGAGTATAATATATCAGTCAGTCAGGACTTTGAATCCATACAATATTATAAATTCGAAAGTAACTCTGTCTGTCTGTCTGTATGTTACCTTTTCACGCCAAAACCACTGAACGGATTTCGATAAAGTTTGGCAGAGAGATAGATTGCATCCCGGGGAAGGACATAGGATAGTTTTTATCCCGATATTCCCATGGGATCGACACTTATGCAGGTGAAACCGCGGGGCACTGCTATTAGTTTTATATAATTTAGATGAAGATGATAAATTCGAAAGTAACTCTATCTGTTTGTTACATTTTCACGCCTAAACCACTGATCGGATTTCGATATTGGCAAGGAGATAGATGGCATTCCAGGAAAAGGCATAGGGTACTTTTTGTCCCGGTAGCACGTTCCCGTGGGATAATTTTCGACATCCATGCGAGCGAAGCCACGGCCAGAAGTTAGTATTCAATAAAAAGTAAAATATTGATATTCCAATGTAGTAGGTATCTATTTGGATAAGACTATAGCTGAACAATAATTATATTCTCTACCACGAAGTGGCGCGATTTTGTAACGGGTCCCAAAACTGTACCCTCTGGCACCCCGAGTGTATAGGTATTATATTGCCTAATTTTCCCGTTGTTAAAAACTAAATAAGTATGTACTTACCTAAGGCTAGCCGCACACATACAATATTATTGTGTGTGTGCGGCTAGCCTTAAATTATCTTGGCTAGGTTTATCTTAGCTAAATATTGTAATTGTTGTTTGCCAAAAGCCAACACAAACAAAAGCACACATAATGTCACAAGGCAATAGGATCAAACTAAGAGTTCTTTAGTAAAAAACTGTCATATTTTTTTATTTTATTTTCATTTTAAAATTAAGTTCGCAGATTTAGTAACACTTGATGGGTGGGAGTGGTTGTAGGAACTACTACCACTAGGAACTATCAAACGTTCCAACAGTGGTCTTCATTTCTTCCCAAATTGGAAGGTCTCCATCAGCGGTCCATATACTCGAGGGGTCTGAACGGTACTGGAAAGAAAATAAAGATTAAAATCGATGTTGGATGCAAATAAATTACAAACTTGTTTACGAGGGAGAGACGTACGAGTCCTGTTGAATGAGCTTACCCAGGCAAACAGAATACAGTATTAGATAAGACCAAAAAAAATTGTTTTCAATCCTAAGGTACAACTCTATAAGCTCAGAAGCTGGGCTGAGGCTTCTGCGCATCGTTTTTCACAAGGCTTGATATGATCTACAACACCAGATACAGTTCTAAGGTTTCATTAATGTAAAAAGTTTGCAAAATCAGCTTCTAACTATGCCCACTGCTGAGAGATAGCCTCCTCTCAGCGAGAGAGAGCGGGCCATAATCCACCACAAAGGCCCACTGCGGGTTGGTCTATATCACATGCCTTCGATTTTTTTTTTCATGCAAAATATATGACATGCAAGATACAGTAAAAATCGGACCCGTGAAACCCGTGGTCCTTAGTTTTAGTCATACTCACTTAAAAACATAGGGAGAGTTAGCAGGGCCGACGATCTCAAAGAAAGGTGCTGCCTCGTTCACGGTCCAAACCGACTGGCTGAGCTGAGGAGGTGCTGGGATGTCCCAGAACTTGGGCCCGACGTCCACGGACACTGTTCTGATTGGCGGGATCTGGACTGGCACCTGGAATGCCGGGAAATAATCAAACATAATGAGTATTAACAAAAGGTCACCTTCTTACTCTTGCAAGTAATAGGTTTGACATAAGAAAGTTATGAGCAGTCGGTATATTCTGTAATAATGACACCGTGAAAACTTAGGTGAACTTAGCTTGAAGTGCTATCAATAGTGTCAATCTCAAGCATCAGGTGGAATGTCAGCTCACTTCATGCTCACTTTACCTAAGTTTACACGATGAGCTTTTCACAGAAATATCGGCAACACTCTTCTTTTTTGTGTGCCTAATAAGGCACACAAAAAAGAAGAAGAAGAAGTTCCAAGAAAATAAATCACCCATTATCCAAGAAAATAAATCACCCACAATAATGGGTGATTTATTTTCTTGGGACTACTGATAACACAAGACTTCAATCACTGTAACTAGTAATATTAAGTATAGCAGTTCATGACTTGATTTTAGTACAAAGTATTAATGAAAATCAAGGCCTAGGCCAAGGTTACAAAAATATTAAAATATAATAAAGTAGGTAGTATTATACTAAATAATAACAGCCGCACAGGTCGATCGATCAGGTTAAGCTACGCTTGCCGCGGTTGGTCTGTGGATGGGTGACCATCTTTACATACCGAGACCCCTCCGTGCCTCGGAAAGCACGTTAAGCCGTTGGTCCCGGCTGTCATTCGTGGATCTTTGACAGTCGTTACGGGTAGTCAGAAGCCCGAAAGTCTGACAACCAGTCTTACCAAGGGGTATCATATTACCCAGTTGTGGGTTGTGGAGGTCAGATAGGCAGTCGCTCCATGTAAAATACTGGTATTCAGCTGCATCCGGTTAGACTGGAAGCCGACCCCAAAATAGTTGGGAAAAGGCTAGGCAGATGATGATGATGAGGTAGTATTATAGTATTGTGGCCATTGATGTCTACTAACTAACTGGTTATGCACAATTTTAAGTATTGACATGTCTCTTTACATAGTTTAACACGATATGATGTTCACAGCTACAGAACGATTTCCCTCATTGCAAGTAGATAAAACGGATTTTCACTTCCTCGTACGAGAAACTACATATATTAGTCCATGAAATTATTATGCAAATTGTGACTTAATAACAATTAAATTGATTAAACCTGCGTGGTTAGCCTTTGTCTAACTCTTCAGGGTCACCTACTGTGTTATATAATAGCTAGCTTCTGTCCTTTCATCATCATCATCATCATCATCATCATCTGTCTAGCCTTTTCCCTGTTGGGGTTGACTTCCAGTCTAACCGGATCCAGCGGAATATCAGTATTTTTCATAAAGCGACTGCCTATCGGACCTCCACAGATAACCCTTGTTAAGACTAGTTGATACCTCTTTGTAATGCGTGAAAAGGTCTCCAAATAGTTGGTTTAGTTCCTGGTCTAAAAGTTTGAGCATTTGAGATTTTTGAAGTTCATTGCAAATATATCGACAATAGATATGATATTGTTCCTGATAATGGCCTATGAAAAATGTTGTTATTTTTTTTATACTTAGTTTGTATATCAGTCAGCTGTTGTATAATCGACCTGACGATTGACACCCTAAGGTTGAATGTCACAAAACGATAAGGTCTATGCTGCCGTCATAAAGAAAAAGGGCGCAACTAACATTTTTTTTCAAAATTGAGTCATATATACATATTTGGAATCAGAAAAAAAGGCGCATATGCCAGTTTTTTTACTCAATTTCGGCAAAAAATTTTTCCTTTATGACGGCAGTATGTGCCTTGTGAGTCTTGTGACAGTGAGGTTTCGATTTCTTGGGAATTGATGTCAAAGAAACGATGGATGGACTGTATGAATGATGATATGGCTAGAAAGGAAGTGACTTCCGAGATGACGACTAATAGAGAAATATGGAAGAAAAAAGCATGTTGCACCGACCCCGAATAAAGTGGGATAAGGACAGGAGAATGACGATGACACTGATGTCAAAAGTGGTAAGGCAAATACGTGGTCAACTATACAGTAAAAACTATGGAAAATGGAAGCAGAGTTCATAATGTTATCTACATAATGCAACCTGTTGCCATGGATTCATTACATAACTCGCAGAAGTTTTTCGTTTTATTGATATTTAGGTATTTATTAGGTATATTATCTGTGTCGCAGGTTATTAAAATAAAAATCTGTTCCATATGTCATGTGTGTGTGTTGTATTTGTGTGTTGTATATGTGTGTTGTGTATGTGTGTCCGGGACCCTGTATATCTTTTAGTTTCAGAAATACTCACTTGGTCATATTCTATAACAATAGGCTCCTGGACTACAGCCTCCTCCAAGATAGTATCCTGCAGCACTGGTGTTTGGTACACGATGGTGGAAGGCTCGTACACCAGGGTTGGCTTGCCGCTGAGCTTGGCTGCGATCTTGTTGAGACCAGCTTTCACGATGGCTGATCCCATGGACACTGCACCTTTAATGGCAGCTCCTGCCATTGAGGTGGCTGCTTTCTTCAAAGCTTGACCTTGAAAGAAAGAATAACATAATTAATACAAATATCATGACACTAATGTCAAAAGTGGTAAAGCAAATACGAGGTCAAGATATCAAGCTACTACAATCTGTCAAATTTATTTAATAGATTTTCAACTTTATCGCTAAAGCATAAGGTTCAAAGATGATTGGGAAAATTTGACAGTTTCGGGTAGCTTGATGTGCAGGCGACGTCTGTACATTATAGCCCTTTCCCAACTATTTTCGGGAATCTGACCTATCCTATCGGGCTATTTAAGTTATTGAAGAAATAATTTGACATAATTATCTTGTCGTTTGTTAAGATTTATAAGTAACGGCTCTACTAGTGTCAGTAGGTAGCCCATTAATTACCACGCGTGGTTGGCGATCGGTAATCGCAGTATAATTAACACCTACGAGACACGATCAGTCATTATGAAAGTTGTATTGTTATTAAGTCTATAATTATAGTACCTGTTTAGTGTCGCGGAACAATAGATACAGGCGCCAAACTACTACATATTCTCATTGAAGCCTTAGATAGCTTAAGGCGAAAGCGCCAGGGTAGCCCCCGAAATTCAATTTTTTTTACGTTTTTTGCAATTTGCTGGTCAGTATTAAGTTGTACGTTGATTAAAATATGATTCGCGGCCGTAACAAATATGTATTTACAGAATTATAATCATTAAAGTCATCAACACAACTCTCTAAGACCAAGTAATCCCAAGAATGACTATTTCAAGAAATCTTAACAGTTGGGGATTATACTAACTTAACAAGTTGTATTACCGATTATAATGATTATAATTCTGTAAATATACATATTTGTTACAACCGCGAATCATATTTTAATCAACGTGCAACCTAATACTGACCAGAAAATTGCACAAAACGTAAGAAAATTTGAATTTCGCGGGCTACCTTAGCGCTTTCCCCTTAACAACCACGAATTGAGCGCAATTATAATATAATTATATTATAAGAACAATAAGAGACGATTTTACCAAAGTCAGATATCTTTTATTCGTGGAATAAAATTGACGTCTGACAGTTCTAGTACGGAAAATCTGGCAAAAATTCAAAATTTATTCTCAGGACTAGCTGCGCCCCGCGGTTTCACCCGCGTAAATATTGATCCCGTGGGAATATCGGGATAAAAAGTAGCCTATATAATTATGTTAATCCAGGGTGTCAGCTAGCTCCATACAAAATTCAATATCAAAATTGGTCCAGCCGTTTGAGCGTGAAGAAGTAACAAACATATAAACACACACACTCACACACTTTTGCCTTTATAATATTAGCGTGATAAGACTTATTCTTGGTATAAAAGTTTGGTGAGAGCGATGAACTAAAATGTTTATTTACCGTTCAAGAAAAACTACTAAGCCATTGGCGTAATTCACTTGACGAAAGCGAACCAATAGAAGAAAAACCCTTTCAATATCCACAAAAGTAACCATACCTTTTAGAGCAACTCCTTGAGCAGCAATGGAAGCTATATCAGAGGCAGCCTGCGCGACCGCTGCCTTTTTAGCAGCTATGGTGTCGGCGCCTATCGAGACGATATCCTCTGCGGCTTGGCCGGCCACTGCCTTAGCAGCCAAGAGATTGAAAGACACTGCTGATGGTATCAGACAGGCGAAGCAGGCGACCTGGGGAAAGATAAAAGTTAGAAAATTAGGAACCTTACATTCTTTGGAACAACGAAGGCAAAAAGCAAAGATGCTGCAGATTTCAATTTAGAGACTACTAAGTCATCATCGGCCTAGCCTGTTCCCAACTATGTTGGGGTCGGCTTCCAGTCTAACCAGATGCAGCTGAGTATCAGTATTTTACATGGAGAGACTGCCTATCTGACCTCCACAACCCAGTTACTGGAACCACTTGGTAAGACTGAATTTAAAGACTACGAGTACAAATTGAAAATCTCTTAAGACGTGTTTAACATCTAAGTACCCTTAGAGTAAAGTTAGGCTTATAAATTTGCAAGGTGTCATTATCGGCTCGGATAATAAAACTTTCCCAATTCTGAAATAACTATTCAACAAGTCCGGTGTTGAATAAGGGCTTTCCAATTGCTACTTTAGACAAATGATGGCCACGCTTGGCAGATCATTTAAGAATGCTGGGGGCCTAAAAAGGCCACTTTGGCAGAATCATAAAAGGATAACATTATGAATCATAATATGGCGAAGACAGTCCGTGTTTTTCTTTTTTTCGCTGCAATACGTAGGTATGATGGTAAGAGATTGGGATTGTAGCACAGTCAAAAAAAAAAACTAAAATCCTTAACCAATGGGATTTGATACGATTAACTTAACAGTTATTAACTAAACTGTCCATTATGATCCAGTTGATGGTGACCCTCTTAAAATTAACAATAATTCAAGTACCTAGTAAAAAAGTTATAACTTACCGATAAAATGACTAGTCTCAACTGCATCTTGTAGTTTTTTAAAAGATGATGTGTAGACGAAGTAAGAATATTCTTCGATGATGAACTTTGTTCAACTGATGACCGGAGTACTTTCCATGGTGGTTTTATAGTAAAAGTATTGCAAAATTAAAGACAATTTGCAAATGAGACTCATTAATTAGGGTCTGGTTCACATTGCCTAATTTAATTGTGATGCGCTTACAGGTATTTTAATGCTCTTTCAATCACATTAGCGTAATTGCGAATTAACATTCTTGTCAACATTAATAGGTAGGTACTCAGAATTTCTATTTTATGTTTGTAGGAACGGACATCAAACCCTAATACGGACTTCGGTCCCCACAGACACAGATCATAATACTCCGAGAGTTCGGTCCCTGTTGGTTTGAGTGTTTAAACCACAGATATAGATATACCTAGATAACGCAAGAGTAACTAGGTACTTTGCGTCCCAAAAATTGCACCAACTTATGATTACAAATCGTAAGCCGCCCCTTTCGCGCTCAGTCCTTTGTACTGCTGGCTGGGTAAGTGTGAGCGAGAGCGCGAGCTTGTGACGTCATAGTAGGTAGTCAAAAAATGGCGCGCTTGGTTTTCATACAGTTTGTGATACTTGCGTTATCTAGGTACATCTATATCTGTGGTTTAAACGTTTTGATCGCCACAGTCATGTACCTATTAGATGACAAACCAAAATGTGCCCAGCACGCCACGGTTCGACTACATGACCACAGAGTACATTATAATATACCTATGTACATGACAGACTTTGACGCCGAGGCGAGGGCACGTTTTTGATTTTTTGACGTGTGGCGGTCAAAAGGTTTTACACACAGATACCTAGATAACGCAAGTATCACGAACTGTATGAAAACCAAGCGTGCCATTTTTGACTACCTACTATGACGTCACAAGCTCGCGCTCTCGCTCACACTTACCCAGCCAGCAGTACAAAGGACTGAGCGCGAAAGGGGTGGCTTACGATTTGTAATCATAAGTTGGTGCAATTTTTGGCACGCGAAGTAGTTACTCTTGCGTTATCTAGGTATATCTATATCTGTGGTTTTACAAGTAGAACAAAAAGTCATATAAAAAAATTTAACACCTACCTACCTATTGTTGCGTTGTATGAACGTTGTCCCTTGAGTACCTAATCAAACCGACCGGGGCGAGTTATCTTAGTCCGTACTCTTTTGGTTCTAGTATACTTACTCCCTATGTTCGTCAACGAAGCTATCAATTCGTTCATTCATACAGTCAGACAAAAAGTCTATCCCATCCGAAAGTAGTTCTAAACTTCGGAGTGAATCGTGGGATTCACTCTGAAGTTACCAAAGTGGCCTTTTTAGGCCCCCAGGAGTGGTCAAAAAGGCCACTTTGGTAGAATCATAAAAGAATAACATTATGAATCATAATGGACAGTTAACTAGTGTTAAGTTAATCGTATCAAATCCCATTGGTAAAAGATTGATTCTAAGCAGTGATTCTGCAATGGATAATTATGTTTATCAAGCCTCATTTTATCTAGGTAATAAGTAATTAATTTGTAAAACTACATAATAATATGACTGACTTATATACAGTTATCAATCAAACTAATTTACATACGAGTACAAAATATCAACTCAGTCTATCGCAGTCCATCTCTGGGCATAGGCCTCCCAGGCCACAACACCCTGGCCTCCACCTTCAGCATCCAGTCTATCCCAACCACGGTACCTCATCCATCTAGCTGGGGGGCGTCCCACACTGCGCTTGCCGATACGCGGTACACATGAATAAAATATCCTAGCACTAAACCTAAAAACAAACTACTTAAATGACGTCGAAAATTTCCTCCGCCTTTCTGTGAACAATCTAGCTAATTCAGCGGAATATACCTGCGAATGAAACCAGACACAGAACTTATAGGCCTTCAAGCTCTTGTTTACGAGTAGGTAGGTACTAACCACCAATACTTCCATATATTATTTCAGTTTGTGATTTCATATGGAATATTAAAAATTAATGATAATTAAGTATCATCACATGATCTGACCAAGATAATGTCAGGAATCTAAAACCCGACTACTGAAAAGGATGAAATAAGATAGTACCTTCCCGTAGCCGCATGACGCTGTACTAACATACATAATTATATGTAGCTATGGTAGCATGCGACCAAGGGAAGGTTCTGTCTTGTTTAGGTATCCTTTTCAGTAGTCGGGTTTTAATTTTTAAACTTTTTTTATTTAATTGTTTTGGGCTTATTTCAGTAATATTTATATTTTTGAAATGTGCTAATTAAGCCCTTTCATTTGATACCCCACAAGGCACCATCCCAAAATATTCATTTTTCAATTCATCACTTTATGGCCTCTAGAGGGCGCCATATTGAATTTAGCGTGACGTCACATAGCCTATAACTAGCGGACGGTCAAGACGCTTCTAACGATACCTCATTTGTCAAATTATTATAAGTGCTTTTGAGGTTATGAGGGAACAGATGAACATACATCCGGTCAAAACAATAACACTCCTTTTTGCTTCGCCGTAGTCGGATAAAAAGAGGCTGTGACCTTGGAGTTTGTTTCGGTTTTTCTTCTCATAGTAGTCGATAAGAAAACACGGGTCTCAAATAGTTTTTTTTAAATATTATTGACGTGTAGGTAAACGTACAGTAATAAATACCATTATATTATCATTTATCAATGTAAAGCCTCAAATGTCTTATTATTTATTTGGTACACTAACAGTAGTCCATACAAAGAACTATTACAAAACATTAGTAAAAACAGTGGTGGCCCAGTGGTATCCAAACTTATCAGTTGTAGATCGTGAGTTCGAACCCAGGCAGGCATTATACTTTGTGTATTTATTTCATCACCACTGCTCTCAAAACGGTCAAGGAAAACATTGTGAGGAAACCGGCATAATAAAATCGAAGGTATGGTGACATCCACAAACCCGCACTGGACCCGCGTGGTGGATTATGGCCCACTCTCTCTTACAGAGAGGAGGCCTGTGTCCCAGCAGTGGTAGGCTGTTTATGCTTTTATCATCCTCAAACTCAAACTCAAACCATTTATTTCAATTAAACCATTTACAGGCACTTTTGGATTGTCAAGAAGTCGGACAGTCAGAGAATATGAAGCTAGTTGCCCATTCCAAAGCGTAGGTACCTATGGAGAAGAACGGGCAAGAAACTCCATGGACACTCTTTTAAATTATATTTTTACAAAAATATTAGTTACATCATTAATGTTGAATTTACAATTATATGTGAGAACGATGTAAAAGAGATCGAGAGAGTGAGAAAAGCGTCCAGAGTACAGCAAAACAACAATCCAAAAATAAAATAATTAAATTTAAATCAATGCCTTTAAATGTATATCTATATAAGGTGTAAAAAAATTAACCTTACAAACTTTAAGAGGTGCTTTATACCATTGGACTGAACAACTTTCACTATGGGACCAACACTGAAATCACTAAAAAAAAAATCCGCTGTTTCATACATTTTGATCAAGTAGGTAATGAACTTTTGTATTAAACAGTGGATTTTTTTTCGTGATTTCAGAGTTGGTCTCATAGTGAAAGTTGTTCAGTCCAATGGTCTAAAGCACCTCTTAAAGTTTGTAAGGTTAATTTTTTTACACCTTATATGTATATACTAATTATAAAGCTAAAGAGTTTCTTTGTTCGTTCGAACGCGCTCATCTCTGAAACTACCAGTCGGATTTGACAAAATCTTTTTGCATTTGATAGCCCAGTTCTTGAGGAGGGCTATAGGCTACTTAGCATTACGCTAGGACGCTAGGAGTCGATCAGAAAGGGGAAAAAAGTCAGAAATAACGCTAAACGAAAACGAAGAAGTAGCGCAGGTGATGCAAATGCGACAGAAAGGGTCGGGGGAACCAGACGAATTATTTATATTTGTTACAACAATAGCACCACATAGCTGGCCCAATTGAAAACATAAGTACCTATAATAAAAATGCTGGTAAGTATGTACATACAAAAACAACCGACTTAAAAAAAACACTACAAAGTGATAAATAACTTTAATTTCGGAAGTCAGTGTCGTTGGTTTCGCATTTTCGTTTTTTGACACCGACTTCCGAAATTAGAGTTATTTATCACTTTGTAGTGTTTTTTTTTTTTTGAAGTTGGATGTGATTTTTTTGTAAAATAGCTTCTATTTTTCACTGTTTATTTTCATTTCATTGTTTAGTTCACTGTTACAAAATCAATTACTTAACACTAGTGCATTGAAGAACTGAAGACACCGACTAGAAGAATCATCAAAATTCGCATAGAAATGCAGTACATTTATGCATATGAGTTCGAACATAAGAATGAGTACCTGTTTATAAAATATATATATGTACGTATGTAATAATATAATGTATTTTATTTTAAAACCTTCCTGAAAGTATGTAGATCACATTAATAAAAGAATTATCAAAATTGCTTCATTAGTTTTGGAGAAAATCGCGGACATACATACCTACTGAGTAAAACGCTTTGACGATAAGCTTGTACCTATATTATGAGTGTGAGGGTAATTAATATGAACATAATGAGTCGTAGATTATCCAGCTGAATTGAATTACTAGCTGCGCCCCGCGGTTTCACCCGCGTAAATGTCGATCCCGTGGGAATATCGGGATGAAAAGTAGCCTATATGTTAATCCAGCGTGTCAGCTACCTCCATACAAAATTTTATCAAAATTGGTCCCCTCATTTGAGCGTGAAGAAGTAACAAACATATAAACACACACACACACTCACAAACTTTTACCTTTATAATATTAGAGTGTAATAGTGATATCAATTGGTTAAGCAGTTGACAACCCTTAAGGTTGAACTGCGAGATGCCAATTTCAAAAAAAAAAGTGATATCAAGAAGATCACTCTCTGAGGTCAGAGAGTGATCTTCTAACTAAATTATGAAATCTAATAATTTATACTCTATATGCTATACCTACACTTTGGACACAACATTTCCACTACCTACAGGTAGTATTCACATTCACATGGAAACCCTGGGCTGGGTATCATTTAGATTCTGGTAATACCCAAAATCATAATCCTAATTATTCAACGTGTCTTAATACATAATTATACCTACGTCATATTACGAGGAAGTGCTAAAAACCACAAATTGATCGCAGTGCCTATATTCAAATTCCGGGAATCGAACTCATTCCACCGAAGTGAGAGTATGTTTGCCTTACAAATTGTGTCAGTCATACTTTGTGCAGTACCTAGTGAAGCGTGTCAGTATGTCAGTCATGAAAAACAGATATATACTAATTGGTTCAGCAAGTAATAGCGAAGTATCCCGGAGCTATGGAGTCGCTATTTAAACTTTTTTTTTTATTTATGAAAAAATGGCCAATAAGGCAATATAAAAAGTTGATTGTTAAAGAATCAACTAAAGACGCAGGTCTTTAGTTGATTCTTTAACAATCAACTTTTTATTAACCTACGAAAAGAAGGAGGTTCTCAGGTCAACGCGTATACAGGGTTATTGGTAAAACATTAACAACCTCCTAAGAGGTCCTTGTACTCATCATTATGAACAACTTTTACTATGGGACCAAACCTGAAATAGCGAAATATTTTTTTTTAAGGACGTGCCGGTTTCCTCACGATTTTTTCCTTATGGCTAATTTAAAACCGCGGGGCGTTGCTAGTATCACACTAATATTATAAAGGCGAAAGTTTGTGTGTGTGTGTTCATATGTTTGTTACTTCTTCACGCGCAAACAGCTGGACCAATTTTGATAAAATTTGGTATGGAGGTAGCTGACACTCTGGATTAACATATAGGCTACTTTTATCCCCATATTCCCACGGGATCGAAACTTATGCGGGTGAAACCGTGGTCCGCAGCTAGTCTATAAATATATATTGTTTTGACCATATTCACACATGCCTAAGATATTAAGATGACTCATAATGGATTATAGGCCATACCTACACGGATGGTAATTTATAATAATATGTAATAGGTACCTAGCCTTCACATGGTTTTTACGACTCGTCAAAAGTTTAAATGATAAATGATAAATGATTTATTTCTGTAAGTAGGTTTTTACAAACACTTTTACACGTCATCATATTTTTTAAACTAGATGTGGTCGGCGTTTCCTATCTGACTACTCTGAGAAGAAAGGCCGAAACAAACTCAGAGGTCACAGTCTCTTTTAAAGTCCAGACAAAATCTTGGTCAGATCGTGTGAAGACCATGTAGATTTATGTCTGAAATGGTCTTTTGAGGAAAGAACCACACAGATTGAGCGGACCTGTCCAATCAGTGCACGCATTTGTCAAAAATCGTGCAGCTCGACTCAGAAATGAGGAGCTCAACGATTCGACGAACAATACCAAAGAAAGGACATTTGGGTAGGCCGCGTAAATTACTCAAACTGCCAGATCATGATTAAAACTAAGAAGGAAAACAGAAAAAAAAAAATGACCCACATAGTCCTCACATTCACAATAATTAAATGAAAAGAAAAATAAAATAAAAAATACTTTACAAAGTAAATATTCATGTCATTGTCTAAATAAAATTCATCAATGTCAATGTGTATATAAAAATCCGGACATAATCTTTGAGGACCATGTAGATTAGTGTCTGAAAAGATCTTTTGAGGAAAGAACCACACAGATTGAGTGGACCTGTCCAGTCAGTGCACGCATTTGTCAGTAACCGTGCAGCTCAACTCAGAACTTCAGGAGCTCAACGATTCGACGAACAATACCAAAGACAGGACATTTGGGTAGGCCGCATAAACTACTCAAACTGCCAGACCACGATTAAAATGTAAACAATGACCCACATAGTCCTCACATTCACAATAATTAAAATAATATAATACTTTATACAGTAAATGTACATGTCATTGTGTAAGTAAATAGATACTTAAAAAAAAAAAAGAAAATATTAAAGTGTAAAAATTGCAAAATAACATTCACTGTCTAAACCTATTGGAGCAGCTCAATCCCAAGCCTTTTTGTCCTCAATATAGTCTTTTACAGTATAATAGGCTTTCTGGCATAGTTTTCGCTTTATAAAAGCTTTGAATTTATTTAGGCTTAGTTCTTGAATGTGGCTAGGAAGTTTATTATAAAAATGTATACATTGGCATCTAAACGAGCCACCTATTTTCTTGAGCCTTGTTGTAGGAACAACAAATTTGTGTTTGTTCCTAGTATTTATGTTATGGATATCACTGTATTTTTTAAACAGATTAATATTTTTATGTGCATACAAAAGATTATCATAAATGTACTGAGAAGGCACAGTCATTATATTAATCTCTTTAAATTTGTCTCTGAGGGAGTGTCTAGGACTTAATTTATAAATAGAACGAATTGCCCTTTTTTGTAAAATAAAAATTGTCTGAATATCGGCGGCATTTCCCCACAACAGAATACCGTACGACATCACACTATGAAAATAACTAAAGTAAACTAAACGAGCTGTCTCTAAATCAGTCAAATCACGAATTTTCCTAACGGCGTATGCTGCAGAGCTAAGCTTTTTTGACAATTTATCTATATGGGGGCCCCATTGAAGCTTGGCATCCAACGTTATGCCTAAGAATACTGTGCTATCTTCGGGTTTTAACTCTTCATCCTTAATGAGAACACTAGTTTCTACTTGTCTAACGTGGGGTATCGTAAACTTAATACATTTCGTTTTTTTTCCGTTAAGAAGTAGGTTATTGACATTAAACCAGTTAACTACTTTTGCAAGGGCGTTATTTACATTGTCAGTAACCAGCTGCTGACGTTTGATTTTAAACAAAAGAGAAGTGTCATCTGCAAACAACACTATATCATGATTATCCTTTATGAGGTACGGCAAGTCATTGATATAAATAAGGAACAAGAAAGGACCAAGAATTGAGCCCTGGGGGACCCCCATTCTTACTACAGATCCGGGTGACCTTTTTCCGTTAACATCAACTCTCTGAATCCTATCACTCAAGTAAGAAGTAAGAAGATCCAGAGAGGCGTTCCGGATTCCGTAGTGGTGCAGTTTCCTGATTAATGTGTCATGAAGAACACAATCGAATGCCTTGGACAAATCGCAAAAGACGCCCAAGGCATCGCATTTGTCCTCCCATGCATTATAAATATGTCCTAAAAGTTCAACTCCTGCATCGGTAGTCGAACGACCCCTTGTAAAACCGAACTGTTTATTATGCAGTAATTTATTGTTATTAAAAAATCTTTGCAATTGATTCAAAATAAGTTTTTCAAAAATTTTACTAAAGGTAGGTAGTACTGAAATAGGTCGATAATTATTAGGGTCTGATGTACTACCCGATTTAAACAACGGTATTATTTTACTGTTTTTCATAAGATCAGGAAACTCACCACGGTCAATACAATTATTAAATATAACAGCTAAAGTAGGTGCTACAATGTTTATAATCGACTTAGCAACATCCACAGAATTACCCCATAGATCTGCGGTCTTTTTAACATTTAACGTGTGAAAGGTTTTAATTATATCGTTACAGGTTACATATTCAAAGTGAAATTCAGAATCACAAACTGAAACGTTTTCTCTAAGTAAAGACTCTGCGGCAGCGGGTGATGAGTTAAGAGATTTAGTAGTTGATACTGGAATCTCTGCAAAGAAATTTTCAAAGGCCGCGGCGACTTGAGAATCTGATTTAATTATATTGTCATCAATAGCAAGGCTGTAGTCACTACTTCGGGTGCATGACCTTCCCGTTTCACTATTAATGACATTCCAAGTCGTTTTAATAATGTTGCTACTATTTTTAATTTTTGAACTCAAATAACGTGACTTGGCAATACTACAAACTTTTTTAAATATTTTAGAATAATTCTTAACATATAAATTAAATTCAGCAGTGTTTATAAAAATCCGTTCTTCATATAATTCATAAAGTCGTTTTCTACTTTTATGTATACCAATGGTGGCCCAGTCACTGAAGGAAGCGTTACTATTAACCGATAATCTTTTTGAAATAAAAGTGTTATCAAATTGTGTGCAATACATATTAAAAAAATCATTATATTGTTGATTAGGGTCATCATTAGTGAATAAAAGTGGTAATTTACCCAAGAGTTTAGTTTTAAATGTTTCCAAGCGATTAGTTGTTTTTGGGTTAACAGTGATATCTTTTTTAGTAACTTTTTTGTTGTAATTTGGAATACTGATCAATTGTCCGCAATGATCTGAGTCTATTAAGTTAATAATTTCTTTGTGGGTCGGTATAACATCT
The DNA here is from genome assembly GCA_916614155.1 of Mesoligia furuncula. Taxonomy (NCBI): domain Eukaryota; kingdom Metazoa; phylum Arthropoda; class Insecta; order Lepidoptera; family Noctuidae; genus Mesoligia; species Mesoligia furuncula. Next base: position 19,204,952 of record OU744809.1, on the reverse strand, counting down.
GTATAAATGTTATCTAGGCATGTGGCACTAGTAGGAGTTATTCTAGTGGGCTCTAAAAATTGGTTAGCAAGATTGTATGACTGAAACAAACTTATAATTTTAGTACTTAACCCAGAATTTTCTAACAAATTAACATTAAAATCACCACAAGTGATGATAGACTTCTTTGTATTACAGATTTTGTGCAACACTTCATCCATAACTTTTTCAAAACAATCATACAATCCTGAAGGTGGTCTGTATACACTTAATATAATGAACTGCTCCAATTCTATACAGGCTATTTCAATTGTTCGCTCAACAGAGAGGCTTACGATATCCTTTCGGTCCTTAAACTTAAGCTGGTTATTTATTAAAATTAATGAGCCACCATGTATAGCATTTACTCTGCTGAATGAACTACCAACCTGGTGATTACTAAAATTGAACATGAACTGGTGGCTTTTAAGCCAATGTTCTGTCAAACAAAGAATATCTATATTGTTACAATTCAGGAATAATTCTACTTCTAAGTCTTTGTTTAAAAATCCTTGAATATTTTGATGCACCAGATTGATACTATTTAATTTTTTTACACTTTCATTTGACTTATTATTTGCCTTAGTTACATTTTTGCAAGAGGTTGCCTCTATTGTCTTAATGTCTAATTTAAATGGTGATTAATGTCATTAATTTTGACCAAATTATTGGCAGAATACTTTAAAAAGTCATTGCATTGCTCAATAGGAGCAATTTGTTTAGCCAAATGTTTGGCTGAAATTGAAAAAAAATATGATAGCGACACAGCTATCTGTCTTTTAAGATAGTTAGAAAGATAGTACATAACAATATTGTATCTATCTTTTGTCAAATATAAATTATTACTAACAAAATAGTTAGTATCAATTAACTGGAATTGGTTATCATTATATGTCAAATTGTGCAATGTCATGTTCATATCAAATCTTAAGTTATTTTCTTCCTGTGGCAAACTGTTACTGTAAGGGAATGTAAACAATACAATTTTTCTTAATCTAAGGTTGCACAATGTTCGATGATATTGGAGCAATTCTCCTTTATTTAAATTACCCCTATTTCCCATAAATATTAATAAAGTTGTTTCCTGCTTAAAGTTATATTTAATAACTTCTTTCATAATATCAAATAAAGAACAACCAGGCATACAGTAATTTATTATTGAGTGTCCCGGATATTCATCTGTCAACAAGTGACCTAAGTCCTTTCCAATCTAAAACATCGAGATTCTATTCGTTTCGTATTCAAGTTTAATTTTAGTGTAATTAATTTTACGCAACCTTCTGGAATACCTTTTAAATGTAGGGGAAAACCGCTTCAAAATCAGCTGTGGAGTTTGTTTTTTGGTTTTTGCGGATAAAAATAATACCAAATTGATGATTCCACTATCCATTCTTTGGACGCATCCTTTTGTCATATTTTCGCCTCTATGCGGAAACGTCACTACTACGCATCATCTATCTATATACCTACTCTTCGATATTTATGATACGATACATAATATGATCTATGTTTAAGAAACAAGCTTATTTTAGAGCTGTGACCAAACAGAAATTGCCAAACAACTACATAATTAAGTTGATCATTGTTCTCTAAAACACAATTTTTTTAGGCATTATCGCTTTGTTTACCTACTGCAAAAGCGTTTATTTTTGTTTTTTTTTTTAATAAATTTTGTGGAACAAATCATCATGAAAATAATGAGATGTCGACTCCACCGGTTCTGTGTGCTGCATGTAACCCATTTTTATGTCAATAGGTATAAAGTCAAGTTCAAGGCATTTCCACTACATAAGAGATTGTACACAGTAGTTTACTGCTGTCTCCTGGCTACCGCTGAGTTTTAATTAGATGTAGAAGAATACATTCTCAGAACAGACATGGATAACTTTAGACGAGTTTTATTAAAGGTAAGTTTTTCCTTATAAAGTTTTATTATTAAACTAGCTGTGCCCGCGACTTCGTTTGCTTGTAAGTCGGAAAACAAATTCTGGATTTCATGGATTTAATTTTTTTCGCGGTTTCCTGATTATTTTTGCCTACGTTTCTCCTTATAACAACCGCTATCTGCCAGCTGCCAGTGAGAATCCTGTCAAAATTGGTCCAGTCGTTTCGGAGAAACAAACAGACAGAAAAAAAATTAAAAAGTTTTTTCTGTTATAATATGTAGGTTCCTACCTACCGTATATACTTTTATATGTATTTAGTAAAAGCTGTTATTTTGACATTACAAACAGACACTTCAATTTTATTTATTTGTATAGAATACAATTAATACTTATCGAAGTCGTCACAAACTGGTAAGTTATTATAATACTATTAAGTTTATTTCCATGAGATGGATCTACACGTGTTTTGGACATTCGCCTAATCGTTTGGGACGGTCCATGACCTTTGCAAGTTTAAGCGAGATCAGACTTATGAGGGATACGTATAATGATAGATCACAGACGCACGACTATAAGCATTTCTAGGGTTCCGTATCCAACGTGACGTGTCAAGGCCATCGGAACCCGCGGGATGATTGCGTAACACACTAACGGTAGGCATGGCTTTCATTTTGACAGTAGTACAACAACATTCATCGCGTTAATTACAGCAGTGCGATTCTGTAACCATCTCACCGTGAAAACTTAGGTGAAGTGAGCGTGGAGTGAGCAGCCGGTCGATTCAGTAAAAATCTCACCGTGAAATCTGAGGTGAAGTGAGTTGGTTTTTGCTAGGAAATTACACTATTGACAGTTTGCTCCACGCTCACTTCACCTAAGTTTTCACGGTGAGATTTTTACAGAATAGCATCGCTGTCAGTCTCATGACACTTTGAGGAGACAAATTTTAAGAACATATGAAGCAATGGATTAGCAATATCCTTCATAATGATACATAAGTCGTGTGATTGATAATGTGATTGATAGTGTTACGCAATATCAGGAGAACTAAAAAAATTATATTTAAAAATTGAACTTAGGTGAAGTGAGCGTGGAGTGAGCAGCCGGTCGATTCTGTAAAAATCTCACCGTGAAAACTTAGGTGAAGTGAGTTTGTTTTTGCTAGGAATTAACACTACTGACAGCTCACTCCACGCTCACTTCACCTAAGTTTTCACGGTGAGATTTTTACAGAATAGCACCGCTTCTTCCTAAACTGTTTCACCCACCTTTCATCTTTTTAAAATCAGTTTTTAGGGTTCCGTACCTCAAAAGGAAAAAACGGAACCCTTATCGTATCACTCGTGTGTCTATTTGTCCGTCCGTCTGTCACAGCCAATTTGCTCCTAATCTAACGGACCTATTAAGTTTAAATTTGGTACACATATGAATCTCTGTGACCCAAACACAGACGTGTAACGTAAATAAATGAATTTTGAATGTTGTAATTTTTGGGGGCAAATAGAAAATTTTAAAAAAAAGTTTCGCAATCTGTACCGTGTGACATATCAAATGAAACGGCTTACTGTGAGGATCTCAAATATATTTTATTCATAATTTTAAAGTAAATTTAATTAAAGTGACTTAAGAAAATAGACGAACTACTGAGCCTAAAATTTTGAAAAAAATACATAAAATAGTTCTATAGGTACCTATAGATTACAGGAAAACCTATAAGACGTCTGTGGTCTTCAAACAACATGGTAAATCTCTCAATATTGTGCGTACAAACTTACATTTTCAGTTGGAATGTATGGGGGAGCATGTTTTTCAACTACAATGTTAAGTTTGTTCCTGGGATAAATTCATACCAACTACGAAACCCTTCATTATGCGTGGTCGGACACGCACTTGGCCGGTTTTTTTTTTACATACTTAAATATCGTAAATTATATCATCAATATTTTATTTACAGATCATCATTTTCGCCTTGATTGTCGTCATCATATCTGCAAACATTTCGGCCGCCAAGAAAAGCAAAAAGCACACATCGAAAGCATCAAAACGCCATTTGGAGCATTTAGAAAAATACCACAACAATGCGAAAAGGAGCACGTACAGCCGGAATTGGGGAAAGTCTAATTACGGCAATTATGGCTTACCACCATACTTGGTTTATAACAGAAAATCAGGAGCTTACTATCCATATTTTAAATATCCAGAAAATACTATCAGACGAAGTATGGGGAAAACTAATTATAATTCTAGAAGATATCGCTAAAACCTGTCTAAATAATAAAAAACCGGTCAAGTGCGAGTCTAACTCGCGCACTGAGGGCTCTGTACAAATTTGTAAGTATGTAAATAGTTTTAAAATTATTTTTTTGTAATGTAACTACAAATTTACAGTTTTCGGATTTCTTCCTTTACTTGTGCTACATGACATTACTTCTTGTCAAATTTCATGATTCTAGGTCAACGGGAAGTATCCTATAGGTTTTGATTTCGGAACATAAACGCCCGTATCTTTTGATTGCGTTGACTTAGAAGTTTGATTTATTCACTGCTTCAAGGCATTGCAGCCCTGAGAGTATTTGATATTAATTTCAACTTGATAACTCCATGCGTTCCTGTGAAAAAATAGTTATTTAAAAAAATCAAAAAACCCGACTGCGGTAAAAAACTTAGGTAAGTTAAAAGAAACTGAAAAGCAAAAAACAAGCCCATTTTAAATTAAATAAAAGTTGGAAGCAGGCGGGACCCACATCATTTTTATTGTATTTTCAAATTAAAATGGGTCCCGCCTGCTTCCAACTTTTATTTAATTTAAAATGGGCTTGTTTTTAGCTTTTCAGTTTCTTTTAACTTACCTAAGTTTTGTACCGCAGTCGGGTTTTTTGATTTTTTTAAATAACTTTTTTTTATTTCCAGCTTTTTAGTTTACAAATTTGAAAGATTTCGCAGACGATTTAGTTCTTGGTAGGCGTTTTTTTGCGATTTGTCACTTCGAATTGCTTTTAAGTATATATGTTGTATATATTCTTGTAATCACCTTTTAAAACCCTTTATTTTGATACCCCACTCGATAGGTTTTGAAAAAAAAATTAAAAAAAATAATAATAATATGGCGTCCAGTAGTCGCCATATTGAATTTTCACTAACGTCATGTCTTTAGTGACACTCGCCGGACTAAGACGAATCGATTAACGTGTGAATCATAAAAATCGGCCCAGGCGTTTGGTCTGTAAAGTGCTTCAAAGGAACATATAAACATACATACATACATAGGCTGATGAATACATTACCACTCCTTTGCGTCGCGCAGTCGGGTAAAAAGGGACTTGACTGACGGACAGACAGACGGACACCGAAGTGATCTTATAAGGGCTTCGTTTTTCCTTCTGAGGTACGGAGCCCTAAAAAACGAGAATGTTGTTTTTTTCCTCGAATAACAAAATGTCATTTGGGATTTTTTTTTCCTTTAAACATCTTTTAGAAAAAATCTTCAAGTAGGTAGGTACTTAAGTCTAGTTGTTTTCTCTTAGCGTTCTTCCTGATTTTTTTCTTTTTGCTCGTCTCCTAAGGGCTGATTTCATCAAAGTCAGATAACTTTATCCGTTGAATAAAATCGACATCTGACAGTTTTCCAGTATGAAAAAACTGTCAAAAATTCAAAATTTATTCTCAGTGTTACGTATAAAGTTTGGTGGAATGCGACCTCAGAGTCCTAGCGTGATGTTTAATAGCCTTCCTCGAGAATTGTGCTATCAAATGGAATTAAGCTATCAAATGCTCAAAAGAATTTTTCAGATCCGACTGGTAGTTAGCCACCAGTTAGTTGGCTGGTGCGACGAGTGGTTGGTGACTGGTGGGTTGGTGGTGGTACATTAGCGCGTTCAAACAAACAAACTCTTTAGCTTTATTAATAGTATAGACAGTGCCGGATTAGCCCCTAAGTAAATTAAGCATTTGCATAGTCACGTCTCGGGGGCACCATAAGGCAGAAACAGCAGCAACAGTATTTGCTAGCACATGAAAGGCAAGGCTGTTTCATCATTCATCATCATCATTTCAGCCGAAAGACGTCCACTGCTGGACATAGGCCTCCCCCAATTTCGGGGGGGTTTGCCATAATCGCCACACTTGGCAGGCGGGTTGGTGATCGCAGTATGGTATGATGGTGTAATGCATAGAGAATGATGCTGCCCATTCTCCGGTCTCCCTTAGTCGCCTTTTACGACACCCACGGGAAGTATGGGGTGGTGCTATTCTTTAAGTACCCCACAGACAAGGCTGTTTGTCAGCAAGATATTACAAGACCCAAAAGTCACTCTAGCTAGATGTGCTCCAATCTTTACAAATTGCTCGTCGATGTTTTGGAAAAATACGAGGCGACTAGTGGATAGGACGGCCTTCAGGCGTGGATTGCTTAGGGCATCAAGTAATAATATATAAGTAATAATCCGGCACTGAGTATAGATAGATATATTATTGAATTATTAATGTACTTAGATAAGTTTAGCAATAAGGAAATGACTGAGTATTATATCTTGTAGATAAGGCTCAATAATTGTATAACATGATAACTAGAAACTTTATGCAAAAGCTGTGTCCTTACTTTGTACTTAATAAAATTAAAATAAATTAACAGCTGTTTTATTTACTCAACGCAGTTTCGCTGTTGGTAGGTATTTGGAGATTTCTGTGGTCTGTTTCCAATAATTGTTGAAAAAAGTAGTGGGACACATTGATGAAACCTTCTAAACAAGTACATACACTACACATAATTATTATACACCAGTGGCGAAGGTATCTACCATGCAACTCGATTCCTACCAATGTTCCAACCTTTGAAAAATGGCACAGACAGTATTCTATAGACAAATAATAAGGGTTCAAAAATACGACGAAGTGCTTCGAGAAAAGGTAGGTAGTGCCCTTGCGCTTCGCTTGGCTCGTCTTGGCGGGGGCACTCCCGTGCCCCCAGATAACATATTAAAGATCTACTATCTATCTACTCCGGCTTACCTACCTCTTACAAAAATTGACCCTTCGCTACGATATACACTAATTCGTTTAGTTAGTGATTGCATGAGAATTTAACACATGAACGGTTGTTTACATTTTCATTAGATGCTTTTGGAACAGACCATAGACCGTTTTGTTTGAGAAAGACCAATTAACTCAGTCTATCGCAGTCCACTGCTGGACAAATGGTTCTCCCAGGTTGCGCCACAACACTCTGTCCTCCGCCTTCCATATCTAGTCTGTCCCAGCTGTCGTCAGTCCATCTAACTGGGGGGCATCCCACGCTACTCTTTCCGATACGCGGTCAACACTCCAAGACTCGTCTGCTCCACTGGCCAGCGGTCCTCCGACAAACATGGCCAACCGACTGCCACTTCAGTTTGCTTACTCTGCAAGCTATGTCGGTAACTCCGGTTCTTTTCCGGATAATTGCATTTCTGATTTTAATCTTAGAAACCTGGCGATCTTGAATTTGTGCAAAACCAAGGTAATAATCACACTAATATTATAAAGGCGAAAGTTTGTGGGGGTGTGTGTGTGTGAAGGTGTGTGTGTTTATAAGTTTGTTACTTCTTCACGCTCAAACGGTTGGACCAATTTTGATAAAATTTTGTATTGTTGTAGCTGACCGCCTGGATTAACACCTAGGCTACTTTTGATCCCGATATTCCCACGGGATCGAAACTTATGCAGGTGAAACCGCGGGACGCAGCTAGTACTTACTTAATAATAGTTCTCCAGACCGTATTTCCGCCAAGGCAGCCAATCTCAACGGTTATCGGACCTTGCGGGACATATTATAGTGCACAAGTGTGTGCTCAGACACAGGTGTACTCTCTCATCCCTCGCTCTCAGTCCGATGGGACGGCAATCCAACACGACCGGAGAGAGATCAGGCGCAGCTTAACGTGCTTTCCGAGCCAAGGGGGTATCACGCCGCCAATTCGTAATGGAAAAACCCAATAACACTTTGCTCGACCTGGGAATCGAACCCAAGTAGACCAAAACCAAGTAAGAAGTAGGTAAATAAACTGACTGAATGAAATAGTACCGATCTTATCCAATGCAAAAACATGTTCATTGAATACAAATTGCTACAACGATAGGTGCCGAGGGCCGAACACTGGAGTTTTGGGTGAATGCATGAAGAATGATGATCAGTAATCGGAGTACCAAGTTTAAAGAACAGAGACGAAAATCGGAGTCTTCCTTATGACTAAATTCTTTTTTACCGGTTAATTTACCGGAACTTTAATTATGTAACTTTCAATATCTAATTTTATCATTAACATTATAAATGCTTTAATAAATCGTAACCAATGTTTTGATAAATAAAATAACCAACAACAACTAACCTCTGCGTCTGACTAACCCTTTAGCGTCGTGATGTTCTGTGGCTAGACCATCTCATTCTGGGAATCTGGTCATCTGTGATACGATCATCGCCATACAGGCAGGCGTGATGTTCAGGCATAGTATTAAAGATCTTTTTTTTTTTCATAATATTAGATTTCTCCTTGACACATGCTATGTTATTTTTCCACCAAACTTAATTAACTTTTAGAGAATGCCTAGTTATCTAAAGACATGAAACGCTTTGCACTTTATTTGAACGAAAGATTTTTTTTTATTTGGGAATACTGCAGGAATAACAAATACCTTGTTAAAAAGGAGCATTTAAAACTAACAAAAATTAAAAATAACAAAAAAAAGACCTATGCGAGAGCAAAAAGGCTCCTTTCTCAGCACAATGCAGCGATATTTAAAAAAATAATTTCCGCAGCGCTGCCGCTGGTATTCTGATAGGTCCCGAAGTTAGTTACATAATTGATAAAAATAGGTACTTGAATCCTGAATAGGAACCATAAATAATAAAGCTGCATCAAGTCAAGGACCTTCAGAGAGGCTTGCACAGAATTCCTTTATTTAATAGAACAAGTTTTACTAGTAAAAATATACCTATAGTTGGTACCTAGTATACCTAGTGTTAATAATAAACAAGGAGAGCGAGAACGAGTGTGTTTTGCCTTTCCTTTTGCTCCCGGGTTTTGCCCAGGCGCAGTCCAGCTTTTATATCCGATCTTGATAAACCATCTATCCTTATGAGAACGGCGCCCGCGCTAGGAACTTTACGAGAGCACTAGAAGACAGGATAATGTGTTAGTTAATAAAGTCAGGTGCACGATCTTATCTGTTGTCCCACAGACCCCAATTGTTAGTTACAGAAAAGAAACGGCAAGAAACTACAAACTCTTATATTTATTATGACACACATGTGATTTAATAATAATTATTATTACATACAAAGAGTTTGGGTTCGACTCTTTGTATGTAATAATAATTATTATTAAATCACATGTGTGTGAATCCTTAGGGCATTATCATACATGCATTCACATTATCAGTATTACCAAACAACGTAGAATTGCTGCTAGCCTTGGGCACTTTTCCTGTTGACAGCGATGTGGACATTTTTTGATGTGGACATTTAATTGTACATCATCATCTGCCTAGCCTTTTCTCAACTATGTCGGGGCGGCGTACCAGTATTTAACATGGAGCGACTGCCTATCTGACCTCTACTACCCAATTACCGGGTAATACGATATCCCCTGGTAAGACTGGTTGTCAGACTTTCGGGCTTGTGACTACCCATAACGACTATCATAGATCCACGCTTGAAGGCCGGGATCCGTGCTTTCCGAGGCACTGAGGGGTCTCGGTATGTAAAGATCAACCCATCCACAGACCAACCCCGGCAAGCGTAGCTTAACCTGATCGATCGACCTGTGCGGCGGTTATTTATTTTTTTTGAAATGGGTTTGCTCTTGACTCTAGTCTTGGTTATTATTTAGCCACGGGCCCCTCTACTTAATTGTACATATAATTATTATTATAATTATTATTTTGGAAAGAAAAAGAAATAATAATATATAATAAATCTTTGGGAACCTACCAACATATTTCGAGAGGCTAATAAAAAGAAGCGATATTTCATCAAATTAATTCACCCTGAGATTCTTCTTACTTTGAGATATAACATTGTTTTCCGGAACCCAAAGCTTATAGTGACAGCGTAACTGTCGACATCAACCAATGAGAAAAAGCATCAAGTTTTGTTGATTTATTTACAACACAGGATGGTCCAAGGAACCCGAACAACCTGTATTTCTGCTAGACGTACTTATAATTTAAAAATATATATTAACATTACCTTAACCGTGTTGTTGTCTTTCTCATGTAGCGGTGCAATAACAACTTTAGGGGTTTTAGTAAATGCCAACACCGCGCAATATTCGGTGGGCACGATATGAATCAGAAAAGGACAATCTTTATTTTCCCAAGCACACAAAAGTACTTTTGTAAACGTCACTTCTACTTAGCAATCATGCTCTGTGTTAGCAATCAAGTGCCTTATGTCGACAAGAGAGCAGTCGATCTATCCTGTAAAAATGTCATCTGGATAACTTAGGTGAAGTGAACTGTCATTCCCTGACAACTCATTTTAAGCTCACTTCACCTAAGTTTTCACGGTGAGATTTTTACAGAATAGCATTACAGTATTTAAAGTATTTATTAACAAGCCGCGCACAGCAGCTGGACCGTGGTTGTCTTCCGAAAGTATGCTGCGACGCGCGATCGGTTCCGAACGCCTGTCGTCGTATCTGATCAAATTCTTTCGGCTGTCGTCCAAATTTTTCTTTTTCCCTTCTGTGTTTTATGATTATTTTCTTCTCCTTCTAATGCAATAGCCAACAATACTACCTCAACATCAACCATTTTCAAAAATTAGAACACGTCAAGACGGTAGGAATGAAATTATTTGAGTAGACGCAGAAACGGATACTTCGCAAGCGACGCGCGACGTACGGAGCCAATCGTACCAATGCGTCGACATCCTGCCGGACGCGATCGGCTGTCGCCGAATCCGTTCGTTTCCTTTCCGATCCGACGCGGTACGAGGTTTGGTGGTAATCATCCTTTACGTAAATTGGTGTGCAGAACCTAACTACATAGTAAACACCTTCCAATAAATAAATTAAAAGGATTAATAAACGTATTATATTGAAATCCTTAAAACGGTTTTTCCTTTGGTGTTCATCCAAAAACCCTAACAGGTGTAGATGTTTTTTCCAAATGTACGATATTAAAAGCAACAGCAGCATTCTACTGTCCGCAAGGTAATTACGATGTATACCTAGTACGGGTCCAGCTGATCAAGCAGTTTATACCTCGTTCTCTTGAACTCTAAACGAGTATATAAGAGATGCTCATCTCGCGAAGGACATAGTCGTTGGTTTATCGTGTGTTGATCATATTGTGATACTTGTTTTGTTCATTAATAATATGACTAAGTTTGCGGTGAGTATTTTATGTTAAGTGTGAAATAATACGTAATAAACCTAGTGATGTGGTTTGTTAAATTATTGCTGCAGTGCGATTCTCTAACCATTTCACCGTGAAAACTTAGGTGAAGTGAGCGTGGAGTGAGCTGTCAATGGTGTCAATTCCTAACAAAAACAAACTCACATCACCTAAGTTTTCCCAGCTGTCAAAAAAATCTGACCAACGGGAACAAAAAATTCCCGTTGGATAGACTAGTCTAACTATCAATCTGTCCACCGGGAAAAACTCGAGATTTTTACAGAATCGACCGGCTGGTGCTTTACGGTAACCAGCGTCATGTTTCTGACTGACCAATCAATAATCAGCTCAGCCACTGTCCACTGCTGGACATAGGCCTCTCCCAGCCTAGGCATCAACACCCCTGACCGAATCGTTAAAATTCGTACCTATTCAAAAGTCCGGTAAATGGTTTAATTGAAATAAATGCTTAAAATGCTAATTATTCGGAGTGAAAGAGACTGTTTTTAAATTCATTTTATCTAAGTATTAGGCTATTTAACTTTCTTCTTGAATTGACGATTTGACGTTGTACATAATTACTTGGATTTAGGAACCAACTTAATTGGAGGGTTTCTACTTGTTAAGAAACTAGGCTAGATAAACCAACCCGTTAAGAAATGTGAACCAGCACCGGCAAACAACAAAATATCTAAGTACGGTGTGATTGAACCCTTATAGATTAGCTTTAAAAAAATATTGTAGCTACAACGAGATGATGGGACAAGCACATAACCGGAACGAGATTAGAAACGACTTACGAGACATACCGAACAAATTCTCAAAAGTTTCTAAAATCTTCGGCAAAAATTACGAACTTCCATAAAAACTTGGATTCCGCCCGCGGCTTCGCCCGCAAGTTATGTCGATAAAAACTATCCTATGTCCTTCCCCGGGATGCAATCTATCTCTCTGTCAAATTTTATCCAAATCCGTTCAGTGCTTTAGGCGTGAAAAGGTAACATACAGACAGAGTTACTTTCGAATTTATAATATTAGTTAGTATGGATACTTCCTTCGTGCTCACCTCCATTATAGGTTTAAGGAAGCCGATGTATTCTGTAAAAATCTCATCTTGAAGACTAGGTGAAGTGAACTTGAAGTGAACGGTCAATACTCTCAACTGTCGTCCCTTTCTGGTAACCTCTGAAAATCCGCGCTGTGCTGTGGGTCCCCCAGCATCATGCTGAGTGGAAGCCTTCTTGTCACAGTCATGACGTGCAGCCGTCGACTATTCTATCCTCTGCTTTGTGCTCGTAGTTATATATAGGTATATGTATATATATATTGTTTTTATTTTTCCTTAAGAGCGTTTACGCCGCACGGTATTTCATACAAAGTTTCAAGCCCTTATTTTTCGAAGCTAATGAAGCGATTTTAATTAAACTTCATACGCATAAGCAGGATAGAAAGGTCTAAAAAGTTAGTAGAGAATATTTTCGAAATGTCTTATTTAAAAAAAGTTAACTGGAAATCTCTGTTTCTATAGAAAATTTAAAATCGGTCTAATTTAGCCGTAACACTATTTTTCGAAAATGTTCTCTACTAACTTTTTAGACCTTTGTATCCTGCTTATGCGTATGATATTTCATTAAAATCGGTTCATTCATTTTGAAAAATAAGGGCTTGAAAGTTTGTATGAAATGCCGTACGGCGTAAACGCTCTTAATACTAGAATTAATTATTATCTTTTTGTATGCACGCGTTTCTGTGACAAATAAACCTATTTTTCTTTCTTTTTTAGGGTTCCGTACCCAAAGGGTAAAAACGGGACCCTATTACTAAGACTTCGCTGTCTGTCCGTCTGTCTGTCTGTCTGTCACCAGGCTGTATCTCAAGAACCGCGATAGCTAGACAGTTGAAATTTTCACATATGATGTATTTCTGTTGCCGCTATAACAACAAATACTATAAACAAAATAAAATAAATATTTAAGGGGGGCTCCCATACAACAAACGCGATTTTTTTGCCCTTTTTTGCTCGATATCAAAAATGGCAACAGGTAAGCACTTGAAATATTCACAAAATACTCAGTTGTATTTTAACTTTAATAATAAATAATAAAATTAAAATAAAATAAATATTTAAGGGGGGCTCCCATACAACAAACATGTTTTTTTCGGCGTTTTTGCCTTGTGGTACGGAACCCTTCGTGTGCGAGTCCGACTCGCACTTGGCCAGTTTTTCTTTTTCTCACTTCAACAAAAGTATTCGCGGTAAGATTGTTACAGAATATAACGGCTGTTGTACTCTGTAATAACGGTTTTTGTTCTTGCTTTTAGACCCAGAGACTTGGCTGTACAGTGTAGTCTGTCAGTGAATTTAAGATTTTTATTGTAGATTTTCCTGTACCTACCTCCAAAAAACCTCTAAAAAAATTATCAGACACTTAAATTATCATAAAAATGCCGTTCCATTTTATTAGAATTGATTCAGCTATCCGGTCTTTATAAAACAGGTATATTCAAAAATAATATTTATTATGTACAAACATTTTTGTTATTTTACAAAATAATGTTCAAGGAAAATGAATAAGCTTATGGCTGATTTTTCAATCATCTGATAACCAACCTTATTGGACACATTGGTCAGTATTATTGGAGGAATAATTTTGAAATTTTGACAGCTGTTATTTCATACAAAAATTGTCAAACGTCAATTTTATTCCTCGAATAAAAGTTATGTGGCGATGGAAAAAACAGCCTTATGTCAATGACCTAAGCAATATTAATATGGCAGTTATATTCATTATTCTGCGCAAGATAAAACCGGCCAGGCGCGTGTCGGATTCGGACCACGTAGGTACTACAATGAAGTGTTTCGTAGTTGGGATAAATTAATCGCAAAAACAAAGTTAACAAAAACCACTAACTATTAACTACGTACATAGTTGAAAAACATGTTCTCCCATACATCGATAATATAGGTACGTCACGGTCAATTCTCTAACTGCAAATTTAAGTTTGTAATCGCAAAAAAACTACTTGGGCTTTTTCCTTATTAATTTAAATTTTAAACTCCACGCGTTCCTGAAGAAAGGGTTCTTGACGGACTGACAGACAGTCAGACAGTCGGAAGGACAATATTTTCCTATAAGGGTTCCATTTCTTCCTTTTGAGATACAGAACCCTAAAAACATGTGGGTAGAGTATCTGTCTCTCTTCAACCAATCTGATAATATTTTTCTATTTCAGCTCTTCACTCTGGCGCTAGTTGCAGCCATGGCAGCTTCAGGTAATTACATGAAACCTGTGTTTTTCTAACGTCACCGTTCGGCCTGTTTCTATCTAGTATCGGCCTGTTTAGAAATGAAAATATTGTTCCAATAACATCCTGTCTTTTTAAACTTGCTGGGACCGCTTCGTTCACTTTAAAGTAAAAGATTTTCTTTTGAATTTAGCAGACAGGGCATTAGATATCCTATGCTATTCTGCTATCCGCTGTGCGGGTTTCGAGATGGCCAGCTCAAGTGAGAAGATATAGATTTCATTCAATTTGACGACGGCAATTTAAATTCTGCAATAAATTTGTTTTTAATGCCATTCATTAACTTTTCCAGCGTACGCCAAACCCGGTGGCTATGGCGGCTATGGCGGCGGCTACGGCGGTGGCTACGGCCATCATGGCCATCATGGCCATCACAGTCACGACTTTCACAGCCATTACGACAAAGACGATTCCAGTGAAGAGAAACAGGACTACCCTAAGGAAAAATACGACGACGAGAAATATGAACACCACAAGGGGAAACACGAGCACAAAGATGATTCCGATGAGGACAGCAGTGAGGAAAAATACGAAGGCCACAAAGAACCATGTGACCATCACAAGAAGCAAGAACATCACGAGGAAAAACATGAACACAAGGAGCAAGATAAACCTATCACTCCTAAAGTCGAAGTACCTAAACCCACCGAGCCACCAAAAGAAGCTGAAATAAATGACGCTATTGCCCAAGTGTTTGGCGGTCAAACAGAACAACAAACTGTTCAAACTGGCTCCAGTGCTTCTGCCGTCGCGAATGGCCAAATAGAATTGGACACCAGAGTAGAAGGCCAGAAGTCAGAAAGTAGCTACGGTCACAAAAGTCATTAGGAACATGGAGGATATGGAAGGCACGAAGATTATCATGGCCATCATGAACATGGATACGGCTACCATTGAAGCTAATCGAAGTAGATTAAGGCCCGTATTACAGAACCTCACTCAAAACTCAAGCATTACTTGAAACTCGTTTAAAAAGCCTTTTGATTGATTAAAACTAGTTTTAAGTAATGCTTGAGTTCTGCAAAACGGCCCTAAAAGTTTGATTTACAAATATTTTTGCTCTCTAGGAATTAAATATTTATTGTAAGTAATAGTGGGTTTTATTTCGATTTTTGATATTCCTTCCATCTATTCATTTAAGTGTCCCTATCAATTTCGCGGACTAAAAACAGAAAAATCAGTTTTTTTCAGCGATCTCAATATCCTTAAGTTATCTAGTTTTTTTTAAATACACATGTATTTATCACCTATCTATCTAGTAAGTCTACGAATTTAAGTTTTGATAAATACTTAATATAAATTCCAAAAAAAAAACTAACACACGTTTTTACGTAATCACGAAAAACCAAGTTTTTCGATTGCTTTCCTAGCTAACTGGTAGCAAATAACGATCTGAAAAAAAATCCTAAATACTAGGCATATAGTATATTAGTAAGTGTACGATTTTTTTTAAGTTTAATGTATTAGTACTTGTAAATAAAAAAAGTAATTTAAAAAATAAAAAACCCGACTGCGAAACTGAAAAGCTACAAACAAGCCCATTTGAATTTGAAAATATGATAAAAATGATATGGGTCCCGCCTGCTTCCAACTTTTATTTAATTTAAAATGGGCTTGTTTGTAGCTTTTCAGTTTCGCAGTCGGGTTTTTTATTTTTTAAATTACTTTTTTTATTTCCAGCTTTTTAGTTTACAAATGTGAAAGATTTCGCAAACGATTTAGTTCTTGGTACTTGTTTTTTACGATTTGTCACTTCGAATTACTTTTAACCATATAAGTTATATATATTTTAGTAATCACCTTTTAAAACCCTTTATTTTGATACCCCACTCGATAGGTTTCGAGAAAAAAAAAATTTTTTTGAAGCTATATTGCGCCAAAAATCGGCTATTTTAATTTTTTTTCAAGTTTGATATACCGAGTGTCACTCTCACAATTAAGACGAATTTAACGGCACCTCTCAAGCTGAAATTGATCAAGCTGTTTAGGCTACAGAGCGTGCCAAAGAAATATACATACATACATACACTCGAAAAACATAACTCTCCTTCTGACGCAGTCGTGTAAAAAATGTTGACTACGCTGAAAAAACCCAATTCGCAAAACCGTCGTCTACGCGTAAGAATTTATTGAAAATGACAATTGAGGTGTTTATCTACCCAACTCAATTTTTATATTTTTATTTTGACTACCTACTAATTTAATTGTAGTAAAATATCTAAATAATGCCATAAAAACGAATTTTTTATTAAGTAAGTAGTTATCAAAACTTAAATTCGTAGACTTACTAGATAGACAGGTGATAAATACTTGTGTATTTTTAAAAAAACTAGATAACTTAAGGATATTGAGAAATTTGCGTTGAAAAAAAATTATTTTTCTGTTTTTAGTCCGCGAAATTGATAGGGACCCTTAAAATGAAAATTGAAGTAGTACATAAAGGTAGTCATTCATAACTACCACAGGGTTGGCCATGTGCCCTAGCAAGTGTTGCACCGAGCTGGTATTTTAATAGGTCTCAGGGCTCATATCCATGTGCTTGACTGTCGGTCCTATCCCCGAAAGCCTTTTGTAGGGTTCCCCTTGTCGGAAACCAAACATAAAAATATATGAAAGACTAAAGATAATGATAATAACCAAATAACAAATATTTTTTAAGTAAGGAATAAATAACAGGTGAATGTCAATGTAAAAGTTCCCTGTTGGAAGTATTAATATGCTGCTGCAGCTTGGCCGTGCCCTGGACGAAATTAGAATAACAAACACATCGCACCCAGTAGGTTCAACGCTACATCATAATAAAACCTTACTAAATAGACTAGGTACCTCTTTTGAAATAAAAACTCTTCACACCACCAATAAATTATGAAAATACTGCTTAACTTTTTTCTATTCTATATACAAAATTGAAAAACAGAAATCAGTCAAAGGGACGGCCCATTTTCTTCAGTATAATTTTAAAACTCATCATAAAATCATATACTTTTATAAAATCGATAAAAAATATTGTTTTACGTTTTAGAACCATCTCTCTCTAAATTTTAGGCTACAGTTTCTATTATAGTATTTTAACTACAGTTTCTATTAGTACTTATAGTATTTTAATAACAATATTATAGTTTCAAGATGTTCGGTTTCGGAGGTAAGTCGTTATTTCTTCCCCCCCATACATCAACTGACCGGTGAACCTCGACAAGCAGGCAAGTACTAAAGGCCCCCATACACGTATCGACCCGTCGCAACGATCGATCTCAACGATTGATCGCCATCAAAGCAGCCGCCAGACGAAACGATTGGTCGTTACGATCGATCGAAATGCAACTACTTTTTTGAAAAGGAACGATAGAGACAAAAATCAAATCGTTGATCGCAAAGAACCATACTGTCTATCCATCGTTACGATCGATCTGAAGCGATATCGTCTTCGATCAAGTAAATGGACATCACTGTCGATTCGTTACGATCGATCTGAAGCGACGGATCGTTGCGACGGATCGTTCCGCATATGGGGGCCTTAAAGCCCATTAAACATTTGCTTAATACGCAACTGGTGCATTGTATGCAAGTAGCTTTCACGCCGATGTGCCGTAACAGCTTCTGGTTGGTGACTGGCACAATAGTGCCAATTCATTTTTCACGGATTTAAGTATTTCGTAGTAATTATTACACAGATCACGACAACTCATATGCTCTGCATACTGGAGTTGCTTTACGTCGAATAGAAATATTACTTCTCAATTAGATGCCGAATGAAAAGCAAAAATAGCACAAGTGGAGTCCGATATCTGCTAAAAAGAGCAAGCCAGCTTATGTACCTACTAAGTACTTTGCTTGGTACTGGTAAACACGGCGACACTGATCAAGCTCCAGTATTAGTTGACCTCGCATTATGCAGGGTTTTGGTCACGTAGAATCGGGATTAAGCTTATGTATGCTTGATGTGTAGCCGTGCGTACCCGTCTGGCTGTTTATAAAACTGACATTTAGGTGCTCAGTAGCGGTTTCTTTCCCGGCCATTTTTTTCAAAAAAGAAAAACGTGCTAAAGTTCATTTTAATTCCACAGGTAACTGCGGATTCGGTGGAGGCCACGGCTTCGGTGGTCCCCAGGGCTTTGGCGGAGGCTTCGGCGGGCAGGGCTTCGGACAAGGATTCGGCCAAGCAATGCAGGGAATGCAAGGTGGATTCAGGCCCGGCTCCATGGGTAGCCAAGGCGGTTTTGGAGGAGGATCATTCGGTAGCGGCAACCAAGGATACAGCAGTGGTCAAGGCGGTTACGGCGGGATGCAGAACGGCGTGCAAGCAAGTCAGGGCCAAGGAGGTCAAGGCCAGGGCCAGGGCCAGGGCCAGAGTCAGAGCGGCTACAGCAGTCAGCAGGGAGGTTATGGAGGCCAGTCGGGCTACGGCGGAGGCAACTACCAAAGCAGCGGATACGGCCAATAGTCCAGTATTGTCCATTGTGCAACGTACTTTACCTATAAGTGTAACAAGTTTGTGATTAAAAGTCAGCGTCATGTATTTTGAAATAAAATGTCTTGGTTAGTTACGAAGTTTTTTGATTCACTCGCATTTAACTGCCACATAGATTTGGTACAACACCACTCGACACCTAAAGGCTTTTCTGATTACACACCATTGCACTATCTGTGAGTGTTCGCTCATTACTACCAAAAGGGAGTTCTCCAAAAGGGGGAGGAAGTGTTCTCTTCCTCGCCGGTAGTGTCCCTCCTACCCTCACGAGGGCGGGGCGTCCCTCCTACCCTCACGAGGGCGGGGCGTCCCTCCTACCCTCACGAGGGCGGGGCGTCCCTCCTACCCTCACGAGGGCGGGGCGTCCCTCCTACCCTCACGAGGGCGGGGCGTCCCTCCTACCCTCACGAGGGCGGGGCGTCCCTCCTACCCTCACGAGGGCGGGGCGTCCCTCCTACCCTCACGAGGGCGGGGCGTCCCTCCTACCCTCCCGAGGGCGGGGCGTCCCTCCTACCCTCGGAGGGCGGGCGTCACTCCTACCCTCTGAGGGCGGGCGTCACTCCTACCCTCGGAGGGCGGGCGTCACTCCTACCCTCGGAGGGCGGGCGTCACTCCTACCCTCGGAGGGCGGGCGTCCCTCCTTCCTTCAGAGAGTGGGCGTCACTCACCCTCGGAGGGCGGGCGTCACTCCCACCCTCGGAGGGCGGGCGTCCCTCCTTCCTTCAGAGGGTGGGCGTCACTCACCCTCGGAGGGCGGACGTCACTCCTACCTTCAGAGGGTGGGCCTCACTCACCCTCGGAGGGCGGGCGTCACTCCTACCTCGAAGAGCGGGCGTCACTCCTACCCTCGGAGGGCGGGCGTCACTCCTACCCTCGGAGGGCGGGCATCACTAATTCCTTCAGAGGGCGGGAGTCCCTCCTTCCTTCAGAGGGCGGGAGTCCCTCCTTCCTTCAGAGGGCGGGCGTCCCTCCTTCCTTCAGAGGGCGGGCGTCCCTCTTTCCTTCAGAGGGCGGCCGTCCCTCTTTCCTTCAGAGGGCGGCCGTCCCTCTTTCCTTCAGAGGGCGGGCGTATTGTACTCTGTGGCGGGCGTCCCTCCTTCCTTCAGAGGGCGGGCGTTCCTCTTTCCCTCTGAGGGCGGGCATTCCTCTTTCCCTCTGAGGGCGGGCGGGCGTTCGTCCTTCCCTCTGAGGGCGGGCGGGCGTTCGTCCTTCCCTCTGAGGGCGGGCGGGCGTTCGTCCTTCCCTCTCGAGGGCGGGTTTTACCTCCCTCTCGAGCTTCCATATGTGATTTATTTCGTAAAAGAAAAACAGAATGTAAAATTTGTATTTACCGCGAAATTGCCGTAAGAGGCCTCAAATGAAATTCGTAACAGTGGCGGTAACGGAATACCGTTTATCCACCACAAAATCCACCCTAGATAAAAGGAAGTTATAGCAAAGAATAAATAGTAGGTACCTACAGGCTTATGTGCATAACTCCAGCTTCCTCATAAATATGTGATAGAATAATTCTACCTACGTCAATATTTAACAGCTTAATAGCTGCAATCAAAGTTTGCAGTCTTAATTTAGCTGCCAGAAAAACTTCGTTAGTTAATATGAGTCGTTTAGTGTGTGTTAGCTGGAATGACGGCACCCCAACTTCCTCATTCTAATTGGTCAGATGTAAGTTTCCTATAGTACTTACCTATAAAATGACAGACAAATAAAACAGCTCATGTTTGCTCAAAATTTCTTCCCCTTCCCCGCTTTCGTCTTTTTCACACATTGCCGGCTGCGCATTTGGTACTGTATTCCTAGGCAAAGTATAAAATAAATAATATTTCATACATTACCTAAACGTTTTAGGTATTCTATACATTGCCTAGGTATTGTATAGAATACCGGATTATACAGATTGCCGGTAACATATAGATATAATTAGTTAGGATTAGGATTAAGTAGGATTTAAGAGAATTGAAATTACAGGCTACCTTGGCGCTTTCGCCCCAGAATAGATAGGTAAGTATTGTACAAAATAAAACACCAGAAGTCATAAAACAATAGTATTTATTTTTCATTGTATTACATTGTCGTCTATCTGCATTTGTCATAACTTCCGACATAACGAGTCGCGTCTCATTCGATCAACTAAAGGCGAATGAAAATCAAGCACAACGTTTCTTTATATAAATCTATCACGTATGAGAAAATCTACGTTCTGTTTATTATAGAAAAATACACGTCCCCAGTGCTTTTCAACCACCTAATCTATTTCGAACGCACCACCAACCTGAAGAAAGACGTAAGTCCAAATAAAACTATTCTCTATAAATTTACCACGCCCAATTTTAAGCTACAAACTAAAGTGATTAAAGGGGATTGAAGATTTTTATATGGTGCCTGGCATACCTACCCGTCCGCCATTATGTTTATTTTTCAAAATGGCGGCAACGCTTGAGACATCAATGCAAACAGAAAACATAATAGGACCAAACCCCATACAGCGTGACGTTTCCGAAATAATAATGTGCAAAGTTGATCACGTGACATCCATATTTTTTGAACTTGCTTACCATCTTGTTGCATTGGTGTTCGAATGTTTAAAGTTTCGGTTGATGTCAGCTATCGATTTATACAGGTTTCAAGCGTGGCCGCCATTTTGAAAAAAAATTAAAAAAAATGGCGGACGTGTAGGTATGCCGCGGACCTTCAAAGCCCTTTTAACATTTTCAGTTACGACTTTCTCCAACCTGCAGGTATAATTTATACTTTTTTTATCGTTACACTGTGCATATTAATTAGACTGTGATCATAAAGTTACTTTATATTACTTTATAACAAACGCACCCTCATAATGATGTTCTATTTTTCCATTATTAGTATCACTATGATTTAAATCTTACTTCTGTCCAAAATAAATAAAAAATCCAAACATCTAAATAAATATCTTTAAATTCTACTATTTACAACTCTAACAATTATATACACAGATCAATAATTTATATTATATGTAATAATAAAACGAAAAAGCGTTTTTTTTATCTATATCTCAACTAACATTAAAGCATTATAGAAGGCGAATAAACGAACACTATTATTATAATCATAATTATTATAAAGCCCCCAAATCACGTTGCAAGTTTCTTGTCTGTGGCACACAATGAAATTGAAGCAACAGCCGACTTAAATATCAGCCTATAGTGTTCCCACTGGTGGTACAAAAGTCTAATCTTCGTGAGAGGTAGTGGGCCGTAATCAACCACGTGGGCCCGGTGCGGGTTTGTAGATGTCACATGTCTTTGAATTTTTGGTTCTAGGACATTTTTTTTTCCTCACAATGTTTTTCTTCACCGTCACAACTGACTGGCATCGTCTACATCCCTTTTAGATTTATTTTACCTCTGATAGCAGCAACCGAATAGCAACCTAATAGCAACGAAAATAAAGATCATTGTGATTTTGACAGACTTCGCAATGGCAGCAACCACATAGCAACCTTATTGTTGAGACAATAAAGATCACTATGATTTTGGCACTGATGCAAAATAAGAGGTAAAGCAACTGTGACGGATATAGACGGGTTTAGACGGCGCAACTTGTATTGTTGCTTCAACTTATGGTTTGCCACAGGCAATTAATTCGCGCCGTGTAACTCAGGCTTAAGTTCGAGATAATCTCACCACCGCTCATCGTAATCAAACGTAACCAATGGTAGAATAGAATCAACATTTCGCACTCTTCAATCGTTACCCTGTCGTTAAGCGATATACAAGGTCAAATTAAATTAGTTAGCGAAACTCCGCAGATGGGGTACCGATATCTAAATATGATAAAATAAAAATAATAAAGATTTGATGTTTTTCCGTACCTCCAAAGGAAAAAACGGAACCCTTATAGGATCACTCGTGTGTCTGTCCGTCCGTCTGTCACAGCCAATTTGCTCCGAATCTAATGGACCGATTAAGTTGAAATTTGGTACACATATGAATCTCTGTGACCCAAACACAGACGCGTCACGTAAACAAATGAATTTAAAAATATGGGGGCCATTTTTGGAGGGCAAATAGAATTTTTTTTTTTACATTCGCAATCTGTACCGTGTGACATTAAATGAAAGGGCTTACTGTGAGGATCTCAAATATTTCTTTCATAATTTGAAAGTAAACTGTATTAATGTCATTTAAGAAAATAGACGAAAATTTACCTTATGCCCGCCCAAAAAAAAAACAAAAAATAGTACTATACCTAAAAATTGCAGGAAAACCTATAAGAAGTCTGTGATCTTAAAACTACATGGTAAAAATCTCTCAATATTGTGCGTTCGCTTACATTTTCAGTTGGAATGTATGGGAGAACATGTTTTCCAATTACATGTTAATTTTGTTCTTGGGATAAATTCATTCCAACTACGGAAACCTTCATTGTGCGTGGCCCGACACGTACTTGGCCGATTTTTAAGAGGTCTACGACCGCTGGTAGTTTTGTTACTTGAACTTTCAGTTGTAATCAACTGTTTTCTTTTGTTTTATCATTAAAAAAAAAGATTTTTTAAATTGATATTTCGAGTGAATACACAAATGGCGGTCGATGACCCCACAAAAAAATCATCAAATTAATTTCCTTTTCGTTTTATCATGTTTAGATAAGGACACCCATCACGTGTGCGGGGTTTCGCTAGCTATTTTAATTTGACCCTGTATAATGAAAATAATTTTGTATCAACTACGTCACATAAAGATTTTTATATTAATAACTTGTATTAGATACATCTGTTAGTTATAGTTATGATTATGAGCAATAATAATTACAATTTTAATTATTAATGGCCATGAAACAAGCGGTTTTAATCGCTCAGGAAGTGTCAATAGCCTGTCGTCAACCAACTAAATGGCTGTTCCTTCTATTCACTAATTATTGCTATCTATATTCTTCGTATATCTTGAGATACAAAACAATACATCTTACGATTTCAATGGAAACAATAAAAAAAAAACAATTAAGGACAATACAATACTGTACGACGTAAAAAAATGCAATATCTGCGTCTTCGATGCACATTTCAAGCGTATCAAAGACATAAAAAAGAGATACTTAGTACGAGCGCCACTCAAACCGTCTTGTTAATCGCTTATTTCATGGCCCACTCCCAACTATTCCTTAAACTCAGTTTAAATGACGCGACGAACAAGTTTTAAATGATCGTAAAACTATTGTTAGTGACGTCATTAAGTCTCGTAATATAATGCAATGGTAATATTCAACGCGCATGTTGCAACACTCATATATCTGATAATGAATAACCAATTATAAGGAACCCTTAGGATTTGTAAATATACCGATATGAATATAATTTAATGCTTGAATAAATATCCGCAACAGCTGCGCTATAACCACATTCAATGTGTATATACTGCCATTTTATAAATAAACTACAAACTGCAGCTAGCTGCAAATAATACTAATAAATAATTAAATATAAAAAGAAAAACTTGTGCATTCATAATAACAGTATACCATGTCAATTTTACTAAATAATGATTAGATGTAAGTTGGCAACCCGAAAGTTTCGATGACGTCATAAGACAGTTCTATATGTAGGTGGGGCAATGTTCTAGACTAGTGCCGCACGCGTCGCACACCTTTGCGTCTCGCTCATTCACGAGCGTGCAAGCGGGGCACTCACGCCCGCCAGACCTTAGCGGCTGTATTTCGGGCCCTCTCTTCGACTTACCGCACATCTCACACGCCTGCATACTTCCCCTATTCAAATACGTGCAAGTCCCGCATTCCCATTTGTCTCTTTTCACCTCATTGGGTCCCGTATCTGACCTCTCCCTCTCGCTGTTTTGTTGGCTCGGCGTCCTGCTCACGGGTCGATCTCGGTCGCCATTTTGTTGCGAGTGCTTCGGCGGGGATCGTCGAACGTGGTCCGTTTCGTCGAGTGATACTATTAGTTGTGCTTTTAGATCGTAGCTCGATGGATGTGTGTTTGTAACTGAAGTGTAGAAAAAATACGATAAATTACTAACAGTTCCAAAATAATAGAATTTTTTAATATTTTAACTCAGAAAATCTCATGTTTCGGAACCCCGAACTCAATGTCGCACATGACAAAGTACTTAATCCCATAGCAACAAACATTTTTTAGGACCTTTTTATTACAAACTAGCGACCCGCCCCTGCTTCGCTTGGTTTTTACGACTTCACAAAACAATGAGATTCCTTTATTATAATAATAACTTAAGTAATTGTAATATTGATACAGGTATTAAACGCATAAACCTTCCGGAATATATTATCTAAATAATGGTGAAAACGTCATCAAAATCTCCTGCGTAATTTAGAACCAGAACGCAGTCACACAGACAGACACGAAACACAAAAATCAACTTGGACAACATAACGGTAAAGTAGACAATTGAATAGGTGGCTATGTATGTAAATTATCTAAGATTCTGAATTGAAGTATACTATGTGGAACCAAAACTCACCTGGATTACTTTTGGAACTATGCGCCGTACTGTGAACTCCATTCTCCACCGCCTTACTCTTCGGCTTATCTGCCTCAATAGCTACCAGTTTCAAGGGTTTCTTCACTTTCTTAACTTCAGCGGTATTAGGCCCCGCCCCATTCACCGTGGTCTGCTGCTTTATTACATCCTTCCTTTCTTTAATATCCTTCTTGCTGAGTAGCTTCACCTTATCTGGTGCAACTTTTGAGGTTATCAACGCATCGGCCTTGGGGTTTGCCACCGGTTCTGGTACTTGTCTCCTGGCCTTCAACTCAGCATGCTTTTTCGCCAACTGTCTCGCTCTCTTTATTTCTTGCTCCTGTTTCGTCCTCATTAGGTTCTCTACTTTCGCTGTTCGGTAGACTTCTTCGTCGTAGGACCGGTCGAGGTTCAGTGCTTGTAAACCGTCTTCTAGGTCCAGAGTCGTCGGCTGGTACTTGACTCTCCGCTCCTCTCTGTCTAGCCTGTCGAGCGTCCTCGAATCTCTATCGAGTGACGGTGAGAATCGACTTCTTCCATCCCCCTCTTGTTCTTTGCTCGATAAATTCCTAAAGACGTAATCCCAGCTCTCGTAAGTTCCCATTCCATCCTCCCTTGCTTTGCTAAGAGCTGGTTGCGTGTCGGATCGCGGTAAACTTGGTAGTGAAACGTCACTGAACCCAGATTTCGACGTGCTATTTCTTCGAGAACTTTCCGGATGTCGCTTCTTATGAATTCTTTCGTCGTCTTTGTACCTTTCGAATTTGCCGTTTTCGTAAACTGATGGGGTGTCTAGTTCGATGAGTTGCGCGGTAGGGACAGCGGGGTACCTGTACTGTGCCATAGGTGGGTACCCGTTGACGGGTACTGTAGCTGCATGTTTGATTGGGGCGTATACTGGGGTGGGGAGCATGTAGGGGGACTGTACGGGGTAGTAGTAGGGGACTCCGTAGGGGGTCATCATTGGGATGGAGCTGCATTGTGGAAGGGTGACGGGCACGTCGGGGTGCATGTGTCGGGGGAGGGGGTACATCATGTGGGGTAACATGGGGGGAACCATGTAGGGGGAACATTGAAGCACTGGCTGTATTTCTTGGTCTGTTTCGTCACAGATGTGGTTACAGTGCTGCGTGCCGTGGTACCTGTCGTCCACGAGTCGGCTTCGGTAAGCGTCGGAAGCAATCGTTGTTGGTATGTTCGAATATATTTCTGAATCTGGAAGTAAAATGTTCAATTTGAACAAATATTCGTTTTAAATTAATTTTTAAGTTACACTTGTGTAGTTACAGTCACGAACATAAATTTAAAAGCAATTATCTCCAAAGGTATAGAAAGAAATTATAGTGTTACGAGCATTGCATTTTTGAAACCAAATTATTATGAAATAGGTGTTTCTTTTCTCAAAGTTACAATTATTGTTTTACAAGAAAATCGCTTTTGAATTTTGCGTAATTGTAAGGTAGGTAAGTCCAGTAGAATCGTACGCGACGCGACCGACCCGCGATGCTGCAGACGTTGGTCCCCACCAATGACGGCTATACACGTGGAGAATAGCCCGAAATATCTTGAGATAACCCTATATAACAATTTGTGACATAATGTAAAATAGTACTCACTCTCGCTATACACACACTTGTTGTTCCGCTCGGCGTGCGGCGGCGCGGCCAGGCGCGCGGCGGCCACGTGCGGCGGCGCGGCGTGCTGCACGCGCTCGTGCCACACGTCGCGCCACGACACGCGACAGCCGCGCGACCACGACTCTTCCCAGATGTGGGACATTATCTGCATAGAAGCATCACAAATTGGTTAAAGCCGCGTTTGCAAGCATACAAATTGGTTGAAGCTGCTCCTACATGTTTCTTAACCGTCGAGTCTGTCCCTGACGAGACATTCGCCTATGCCCGCGATACAAAGATGTTTTTGAGCACCCAAAATGTCGAAATTTTAGATCACTCGCCTTACAGCCCTGACTTGAGCCCTAACAATTTTTTTACGTTCCCGAAAATTAAGCAAAGTCTTCCTGGTCAACGTTTCAGCTCACCCGAAGAAGCTGTTGACGCATAAAAATCGGCCATCTTGACTACCCCCACTTCGCAGTTAAATAAATGTTTTAAGAACTGGTTCGAACGCATGCAAAAGTGTATTAAAAATCGCGGAGAATTCTATGAAAACCAATAAATGGCAATAATCTATTAGACTGTCTATACTTATTTCAAACGACACAACTTAAAAGGCAGCCCTCGTATATAGATAATAGGTATGACAATGCCACAAATTCATAATGTTGAAATGTGGTGAGTTCAATAACTCCTTTTTAAGTTTTCCGTTATTTCAATTACCATAAAGGCAGTTTTTAAACAAACATATTTATTTGATTACGTACCTGACATTCGCACTGCGCGATAAGAGCATCCCTAGACACCGCGGCGACCATGTCTGGACAGATGGGCGCGTCCAGCTCGAACCGACCGGCGCCCGACGACTTGTAGCCCATCGCCTGAAGAAGGGTCTCCGCCCCCACCATGTTGGCTTCTACTTCGTGTTTGAAGTAGCCGCAGTATAACTGGAAAACATTTATTTATTTGTTTCAGAAAACGTGGACAATTTTACAGACATATTCAAGTTGTTGCAGTTTCAATAAAACGTATAATTATATCCTTTTCGGTGATCGACTCACAAAAAAAAGTTTGCGAAAGGGCTTAACTGTGTTCCGACCTGTTCCCATGGATTCAGTTCATGATTCTGAACCTAAAAAAAGGGTTCTGCCAATTTGACCGCGGCGCGTGTAGGCGAGTTTAGGTAGGCAGGTTTTCTATGAAACAGCTGTTTTTTTTTATAACCTACGATAATTTTCTTCTCTATGGGTTATGTGCTGAATGCAAGATTTCGGTTTACGCGATGATGGCCCTGCCACCCTATATATTGCACAATTTGATTTAGGGCTGATTTTTCCAACTCCATAATTTTATTCGAGGAATAGTTTTGAATTTTAGACAGTTTTTCCATAAAAAATCTGTCAGACGTCAACTTTATTCTACGAATAAAAATTATCTGTCGATTGAAAAATCAGCCCGTAGATAAAAGCAGCAGATCAACATCCACCATCGAACATCATGTAAAAATAAAAATAAAGTAAAAAAAAATATTTTATTTTCCACACTAATCAAATACAGTACAGACATTATTAAAATAAATGGAGTGGACTGGAGCCTAAACTAGAGCAGCCCTGTATTTCAGGACTCCAGGACTCATGTGTGTGTGTGTATCATCATGTGTGAAAGAAAGAAAGAAAAGTATTTATTGCGTCTCGTACAGGAAGATCACAAACTAAACTAAATAAAAATCCAAGTTATATAAAAAAAAGTAACAAAAGGAAAATGAAACAGAAAGTCCTATACGAGGCCAAAAGGCTCCTATCTCAGCATGATGCTGCGACATTTAAGTGTGTGTTCATAATTTCCGAGTTTACGTTACTTGTAACTCTAAAACCAGTTCGTCTAACTCACCCGTATGACTTTATACTCCTTCCTCCAAGGCTGGGCCAACAAGTTAGCCGCATACCTGGCCAGCGCCGCCCAGCCCAGCCCAGCTCGATACGCGCTGAACTCCGTCAACTCGTTGATCGTCTTTTGAAACACTTTGCCAGTCTCCGCAAGCCCGAACTTGCACTCATGAGGCACTAATGATAGGTACTCTATTATGTAGTCTGAAAGGGAAAAAGAAAAAGCTTTTAAATTAAGTACCAACCCGCACTGGGCCCGCGTGGTGGATTACGGCCCACTCACAACATTATAAGGTTATACATACATTTCTCTGAGGTCTGTGTGGTGCCGGACTTAAAGAATACCACCACCCCTTACTTCCCGTGGGTGTCGTAAAAGGCGACTAAGGATCGTACCGGAGAATGGGCAGCAGCGTTCTCTGTGTATTTCACCACCATACCATACTGCGATCGCCAACCCGCCTGCCAAGCGTGGCGATTATGGCAAACCCTCCCAAAATTGGGGGAGGCCTATGTCCAGCAGTGGACGTCTATCGGCTGAAACGACGACGACATACATTTCAGCAGTCATAGGAGTAGATAGATTCATGAATGGCAACCTTGATTTATGACGAAGACTTCAGTTTAATCAAGAAACTAAAACTCTTCATAGACCCAACCTTCTTATAACAAAACGAGTTCTAACTACCGACCTAGCCTAAACCTTCGAGCTAGTTACTGTATTTTGAACTTTATTCCGACAAACGTAAAGTTCCTAATGCAAAATTGCCAATTTTATCAAATTTAACGTCGTTTTTGTAATAAGAACTTTAACTTTGTCGGATTACAGTTCGAAATTTAAAAATGGCCCGATGGCTTATACCTGGGCCTCGGATAAACCTTGTTTTGTAATAATTTAACTCGGTTCTAATCATACCCGGCATTAATAAATATGATCTAAGTAGTCCGGCTATGTCGACAATGCTTTTAGAGTAGTGGCCCACAAATAACAATGCACAATAGTTGCTTGTTATGCTCAGTCTGTTAGCTTATAGTGTGCGCATAACTTGCCGCTGTCATTTAAGTCGAAAGACGTCCAATTCTGGACATCGGGCCTCTACCACAAAGCGACGCCACATCGACCGCTTCGTGCTTCTCGCAACCAGCGAACTCCGACCTTCGCCAGGTTGCTATGGGCCTACCACCCTGCTTTACTGCTACAAATCAGAAAATCTCACTCCCAATCTATCTATACAGGGTTATTGGTAAAACATTAACAACCTCTTAAGAGGTCATTGTACTCATCATTATGAACAACTTTTACTACGGGACCAAACCTGAAATCGCGAAAAAAAATCAGCTGTTCCCTACATTTATGTTCGTATAACGCGTCAAAATGTAGGGAACAGCTGACTTTTTCACAATTTCAGGTTTGGTGCCATAGTAAAAGTTATTCATAATGATGAGTACCTACAATGACCTCTTAAGAGGTTGTTAATGTTTTACCAATAACCCTGAATAAATAAAAAACAATGTTTGTCCTCTATGCATTCCGAAACTATTTGTCAGATTGTGATGAAACTAGGAGTGGCGACCGCGTACCGGAAGACGTAGGGTTGGAAGGCCTCCCACAAGGTGGTCCGACGACCTTGTGAAGGCCGCAGGAACCCGTTGGATGCGAGAAGCGCAGAACCGGTCGAAGTGGAGGTGCTTGGGGGAGACCTATGTCCAGCAGTGGACGTCTTTCGGCTAATGATGATGATGAAACTTTGGTAGGGTGTTCTGGGGACGCCCCAAAAATAACAAAAAAAATCTGATGCGGTACGAAGTTCGCCGGGTCAGTTTGTAATATTATAAATGTGAAATAAGTAGGTATGTGACTGTGAATTTAGATCTTTGTTGACCAATCAAACGAATTTTTATGTTTGGCACACGGGTAGACCTCAGAATAGGTTGAATACCAGTATTTTACATGGAGCGACTGTCTATCTGACCTCCACAACCCAGTAACTGGGTAATACCCCTTGGTAAGACTGATTGTCAGACTTTCGGGCTTCTGACGGCCCGTAACGACTGTCAAAAATCCACGAATAACAGCCGACGAAACGAACGGCTAAACCTGCTTTCCTAGGCACGGAGGAGTCTCGGTATCAGATGGTGACCGATGGCTGCCGGAGAATCCGGCAAGCGTAGTTTAACATGATGGGTCGACTCGTGTGGCTATTATTAGTTTACTTAGCCACGAGCCCCTTCATTCCCACACGGGTAGACCATGACTTGAATTAGGACAAAGGAAACTTTTTATCCCGGTAGTACTTTTTCGTGAGATAATTTTTCCAAATGAACGCGAGCCAAAGCTAATTAATTAAAATAAAATCTAGAGCTTCTCTTTTACCTTCCAGTTTCTTCTTCTGTTCCAACTTTTCTGGGCTGTCATCGGTCTCGAGGTAGCTGTAGTGAGCGTCCTCGATGCGGCGCCACAAGGTGGGCAGCCGCTCGCGAAGAACCGCGTCACCCATGCCCGACGAGCACGTCATCACCATCACAGAGGTACCGGTCAGGGGTCAACTGGAAACGAAAGGAGGAACATGATAATATCTATATGTCGCATCCGGTCATTCGTTTGAATATTCGGAACGCTAGCGCCATCTGGTGGCGCTTGACAGAGTCTAGCCTGAGATCGTGGGAGTCGACGACAGCTCGACAGAACGATGTGGAGCTCTTGGGCATTGGACATCGTTCGAACAACATGTGCTCAGAGACTGTCCCGCGTTCCGTACCTGGTTGTATCGTGTATCTACAGTGTGTAATTTGCTAGTGTGATTAAATTGTTCGTGAAATTATATTCTGATTTGAACTGCAAACCGTGTTTCTATTGCGCAATAACCAACACTACCCACACAGTACGCCCACAGTAGTTAAAATATGGCTGATAATAACGAGACACCCTATACCTTCTCCGTCATATATATTATAATATACTAATAATAAAGCTGAAGAATTTGTTTGTTTGTTTGAACGCGCTTATCTCTGGAACTACCAGTCGGATTTGATAAAAATCTTTTTGCATTTGATAGCCCAATTCTTGAGGAAGGCTTTAGGTTATTTTAACGTCCTGTGGACCCTTAGGAGCCGAGAGAGAACACTAAGCGAAAACGAAGTAATAGCGCGGGCAGGCGATACGATGACCCGGGGTGGGACGGAGAACCAATAAATTTCACACGGACGAACTCGCGGGCAGAAGCTAGTAATACATAATCTTAAAAAAGTGATCTTATTAGTTCCGTTTTCAGGTCGAAACCCTAGAAAGCTTTTCACTGACTAGGGGTCTTAAGAAACACTCTTAAGGGTCCCTATCAGTTTCGCGGACAAAAAACAGAAAAATCAGTTTTTTTCAGCGCAAATTTCTCAATATCCTTAAGTTATCTAGTTTTTTTTTAATACACAAGTATTTATCACCTATCTATCTAGTAAGTGTACGAAATTAAGTTTTGATAACTACTTAATATTAATTCCAAAAAAAAAAACTAACACACGTTTTTACGTAATCACGAAACACCAATTTTTTCGATTGCTTTTTTAGCTAACTGGTAGCAAATAACGATCTGAAAAAAATCCTAAATACTAGGCATATAGTATATTAGGAAGTGTAGGATTTTTTTTTTTAAGTTTAATGAATTAGTGCTTGTAAAAAAATGTTGACTACGCTAAAAAAACTCAATAAAGTCATGCGCAAAACCGTCGTCTACGCGTAAGAATTTATTGAAAATAACAAAAAGTGTTAAATATTTTAAAATTTGAGGTGTTTATCTACCAAACTCAATTTTTACATTTTTATTTTGACTACTAATTTAATTGTAGTAAAATATCTAAATAATGCCTTATAAACGAATTTTTTATTAAGTAGTTATTAAACTTAAATTCGTAGACTTACTAGATAGATAGGTGATAAATACTTGGTTATTTTTAAAAAAACTAGATAACTTAAGGATATTGAGAAATTTGCGTTGAAAAAAAATGATTTTTTCTGTTTTTAGTCCGCAAAACTGATATCGACCCTTAAGAACAAACCCAAAGGTCAAGGTTCCTTTTAAGGTCCCGACATTTCTTAAAAGATCGAATAATGTGTCGATGATGTAAGGAATGGCGTTTTAAAGGCAGACACAGATTTCAGTGGACCTGTCTCTTCAATAGTTAGGTAAATATGAATCAATCAAGTCATCGACTAGTGTATTAATTTATTTGTTCACACGGCGTGCTTCCTGTTTCATTGTTTGCCTTATAAAAGGCTATGAAAGTGAAGTGATGAGGTGGACTTTCAATAAGTTACACCACTCGTAACCAGGAAGTCCTAAAGAACCATAGTCACCAAACTAGCACGTGCGGATGGCCACGTCGAAAGACCGACGGCAGTTGGGCTCGAAAAAAGTCTCGAATACTGTGATAGGTATACTATTAAATGTACAACTCAATGGTAGCGCCTCAAGAGAGTCCCGCTCTATCCCCTATGGCGACTAACGGTTCCCTTTGAGTTGTGTAACCATAATCAGCCTATAATGTTCCCACTGCTGGGACACAGGCCTCCTCTCGGTGAGAGGGAGTGGGCCGTAATCCACCACGCGGGCCCAGTACGGATTGGCAGATGTCACATATCTTCGAATTTTTGTTTCTAGGACATGCCGGTTTCCTCACGATGTTTTCCTTCACCGTTTTGAGAGCAATGGTGATGAAATAATTTACACAAAGTAAAGCGCCTGTCTGGGTTCGAACCTACGACCTACAACTCGTAAGTCGCGGCCGTTACCACTTGGCCACCACTGCTCTCAGTTGTGTAATTACTGATAATTCGGTGGTTTTACTCTAAACCCCCAAGCCCCTAATAAGTGACCCTAGTGAACCCCGCAAATACTAACTCCTAAGTGTGCATACATACGAGCGACACGCGGCAGCGGCAGAGGTTCACACCTGTCAGAGGAGCCGCCAACACTGCCGCCCGCGCCGTAAGTAAAAGGGGCGCATCTGAGGAAAGGGAATACAGAAAAATTAGCCTTAATGGGTGCTTTTTTGTTTAGAAAGGTTTATTTTTCTGTATTCCCATTCCTCAGATGCGCCCCTTTTACTTACGGCGGCAGCACTCGTCGACGACTGCAGTCACATCTGCCGTTGACGCTTGACGCTCATCTGTAAGAGCTCTAAGAAGGGAAGTGAAGCGTAGAATAACCTTCCTGAACTGCCGATCTGTCGAGGATCATTTTGATACTTATATCAAAGTGAAATTGTAACTTCAACTTTATTTCTAGGCAGTTTCGGTTTTCTCTTTCCCGCATGCCAACTACGCTCAGACTTGGCACACAGAACAATAACGAAACCACTGTAGATAATGTTGAAAGGTGAGTAAATCATTCAAAACTAATGACTGGTGTAGAGTTCAACCTACATATCTTTCAGTTACTGCAATCCAGTTAAATATAGCCTCGGAAATAGGGTACTGGTACTTCGCATTTTAAAAGTTGAAGCGCTCAGTTAGTAGGTATGTCTTACGACTGAGGAGGCCTTTAGTTATGTGGTTCCTAGGTTCTAGCTAATATTATTTTTATTAGTGGCAAAATGTGGGTGTATAGGTAGGACACCCCTGCCTAACCCTTTAGGGAATTCAGGCGTGTGTTGGATGTTATGTTATTATTTTCATTACAATGACGTAGGTACCCTGGGGATTTTCCTGCTTCGTTCATTCAATGCGATATGAATCGAATCCGTGACTGTAGCAAGACTGTGGCGCAGAAACACAAGTAAGTCGTAATCGATGTTCTGTGATTGATTAATTCTGATATAACTACTACGCCATCTATGCTTAGCTAAACTGTATCCAGATGGAGTTCCGTCTCACGACCACAGGCACGCAAAGTGACGGTGCTTCAGCTCGATGGAGCAGGCTTACGCAAAGCGGGAGTAGGTACTTTAGCACCGTCGCGAAGGGCCCTAGTGATTTTATACATGAAGTTGGGGTTTCTAGACGATTTTAGTGAGATTATAAAATCAATTTTTGGACCAGCATAGCTATTCACAACCATTCGACAGGCTATCGTATCGAAAATAACACATTTCTACCTGATTCTTCTTGCCCTCGACAGCAAACAGCTGTTGGAAGAATATAATAGCCGGCGCGGCGTCTGTTTGATTTAAGGGTTGATTTTTCCATCGCCAGATAACTTTTATTCGAGGAATAAAATTGACGTTCGACAGTTTTTGTATGAAATAACTGTCAAAATATCAAAATTATTCCTCGAATAAAGTTATCAGATGATTGAAATATGACACATGACACCACGGGCGTAGCCAGGGGGAGGGTTTTGGGGGTTCAAACCCCCCCCGAAAAGTTCAGATATTAACATTCATAGAATCAAAATAAGAACACGACGAGTGAAAACAGACGGAACGGCTTGGCTCTCCTGAACATTCACTATGGGATAGAAATTGATGCGAATGAAGTAGCCCGTGGCTCTTGCCCGGTTTTTTTCTTTTTAAATATATCCAATATTTAAAAAGCAAAAAAACCGGGCAAGAGCGAGTCGGACTCGCGAGGGTTCCGTAACATCCGGGTTTATGAATAAGGTTTATCTTTATGAAATTAAATGTTTTTTTTATTATTTTTATATTTGAGTTGATTGAATAAAATGTAAATTGCGGTTTACGATTTATGACGTATTAAAAAAAAAACTACTTACTAGATCTCGTTCAAACCAATTTTCGGTGGAAGTTTACATGGTATTGTACATCATATATTTTTTTTAGTTTTAATATTCTCTTATTTTAGAAGTTACGGGGGGGGGGAGACACATTTTACCACTTTGGAAGTGTCTCTTGCGCAAACTTTTCAGTTTAGAAAAAAATGATATTAGAAACCTTAATATCATTTTTGAAGACCTATCCAAAGATACACACGTATGTGTTCGACGAAAAAAATTTTTTTAGTTTCAGTTCTAAGTATGTAAGTATTTTTGTGTGAAAATCTTAATGCGGTTCACAGAATACATCTACTTACCAAGTTTCAACAATATAGTTCTTATAGTTTCGGAGAAAAGTGGCTGTGACATACGGACGGACAGACAGACAGACGAACAGACAGACATGACGAATCTATAAGGGTTCCGTTTTTTGCCATTTGGCAACGGAACCCTAAAAAGAAGATTAATTTTGTATTTTGTGTGTTTTGTAATTTTGAATATTTTGTTTTTGTTTCTGTGATATATAACAGAACGTAATTTTTTTTTTAGCTCATTGTTTATATTGTCCCACTGCTCGAAAAAGGACTCCCCCCAATTCTTTTGAGGAGATTTTTTTTCACATCTTTAATATTTTTCTTATACAGGGTTATTGGTAAAACATTAACAACCTCTTAAGAGGTCATTGTAAGTACGGTACTCATTATTATGAACAACTTTTACTATGGGATCAAACCGGAAATCGCAAAAAAATAATCACCTGTAAAAAAAACCCCTGTACTTCTAAGGGTTATTTTATGTTTTATTTTCTTGAACCCCCCCCCGATACTAAAACCTGGCTACGCCCGTGCATGACACAATTTTTGGGTTTTGTATTTGTGAACAGCGTTTCGAGGACACCTACGGTAACATTGACTGATGTTCGATTCGGTACGGAAGCGTCTCGAATAGTCGTGAATAGCTATGCTGCTCCAGCAAGCTCACGAAGACATGACTGAGGACATCACAATGGACCGACCTCTGAGACCACCGAATTTTTTAATCGTAATGTTGGTAACACCAGGTTTGTTAATAGGTACTATAGCATAGGGTTCAAGAGATCAAGTTATTAGAAGGAATGATGGCAAAAAGGTAAAGAAATATTGCTGATATTATTGCAAACGATCGCAATCATTTCTTCAATCCAACTTACTTAAAACAAAAAAATATATAAATTGAGTATTCGAATCAAAATTACAGTCGGGACATAAGTACCCGTTATATTAGATTAAAAATATTCCAGTACCATCTGGAATCGCTCTGAGCACAAACAACTAACACACATTCACTACAATGTAACTGTACCTACTATTATTTACTGTTGATAAACAATTAAATCACGCACAACCCGTGTTATCAGAACAACAGAAACGAATGGTAGTGTAGCCATGACAACAAACATTGTTATCAAACAAAGAACGCAATCGAAGAAGTCATACGCAACTGTAATGCAAAGAGAATATTAAAAACTGCTTGGCCGTATACTACAGCACAGCATGTCATGCAATGTAGTACCTATTTTGATTATGGCTTAACATACTTTAAAACTACTACGACAGGGTTCAAATTACAATGGCATGTACTAAGGTCTCGCAGTCAGGGTCAAGGCACACTGGGACAGAAATGTTTCGCGTCATTGTGGCATATATTTCCATTTCCTCTTTCTACTGCATTGATCGCAGTCTGATCCATTGAGCCTAGAACTACACACTAGAACACTAGGCGACACCTAGGTAAATGCCTAAATAAAAGCATTAGCGGTGTTGGATTTTCAACGCTCGACTCAGCGCCGAAAGTTGAAAATCCAACAACGCGCTCACGAAGCAAACTAAAAATTGTTGTAGCAACTTGAATTACCATACCGCACTGTATAGGATGTTAAACCTCGATGAGTATACAAATTGCGAATCCTTTGTCTTGAAAAAAGTACCGTGCCGTGCTCCGGTAGATACAAAGTTACATGCTCTGTGAATACAAAGCATAATAAGGGGGGGTAAGCAGTCAATCAGCTAGTGAAGAGCGTTTCGCACAATACGCGATTGAGTCATGCAATTGTTCAGCAAATACATCGATGGTTCATTCATTCATGACAATGAATTATGAGGCTTGATGGGTCGGTAAATGCGTTTCAGTATGTTGGTGTAGTATTTCCAATGATATGAAAATATTATATTTGTCATCGTTTGACTTTGAACAGATGTTTATTAGTGTATGTTTAGTGCATGACTCAGGGGTCAAAGTTAGGTGATAGAACTATTACATTATATATCATAGTTAGTCATGCCAACCCCAACTTAGTTGGGAGAAAGGTTAGGCAGAAGATGATGAGTTAGTCATGCTAATATTATATGATAAAGTATTTTTCAATGTAGGAATGGAAGTCTTGACTTTCGTAGGTAGCTCTTTTACATGCTCTAAGGACGCTGCATAGATAGAAATAAAAATAACTACAAATAATCCAAATCCTCAAGCAATATATCGAAAAGATTGAGCCATTTGAAGTAGAGTGGATCGCAACCAGTCTCAGGGAAGAAAAACAAAGAAAAACAAATATTTTGGCATGAATATTATAAACAAATTGCTCAGTTAAGGCAGCAAAGTACTGAACTATTATGGAAGGCTATGGATATAAGTTATATAAAAAAATATCTGACCACGACTTTATGATGTCCTTAACAGACAATGTAAATTATCATAAGTTTATGACAAAAAAAATCACTGTCAGTAAGTATAATGTTGAGGGCCAGAGTAAGAAAGTGTGTATTGACAGTCATCATTCTCCTGCCTGACGAATTTATTTGGGGTCAGCAGAACATGTCTTTTACTTCCATACTTTTCTATGAGTC
Organism: Mesoligia furuncula; assembly: GCA_916614155.1. Lineage (NCBI taxonomy): Eukaryota > Metazoa > Arthropoda > Insecta > Lepidoptera > Noctuidae > Mesoligia > Mesoligia furuncula. The sequence continues at coordinate 19,166,340 of OU744809.1, read as the reverse complement.
GTCATTGGGGTAGTCACTCCCTGGCAGTTGACAGTATAGGTACTATCTACCAGACTGGTCAGGTTTGAAAATATCTCCCAGATAAGAAATCAAACTTATCAAAATTTGGTGACACAGGCAATTACAAATTAATTATAACATTTTATCAGACAGCAAAATTAAAAGATTTTTATTTCTTAGTAGCGTGAGTGTTGTTATAAAACCAATAAAAATCAAGGCACTTTTTTACTTTATTATAATAAAGGCATTAAAGGTTTTCTGATATGGGTTATATGGTACCTGAAATAAATGAAATTATTATTATTATTATTATTAATTAAGGCTTTTTATGCATTTTATTCTAAAATTAGGTCATGTTACCTCTCCACCACCCTTGGTTGACTGTTACAAAATGCCGAAGGCATTCTGCCTTTGTATCATAACATCATGCCTGCCTGTAATCCCAGAACGGTTAGGCAGGGGTGCACCGATAGTACACCCATATAAAGAACCACAGAACAGCACAAGAACAAGCTAAATAAATAAATAAAGAAACACACCAAATTTGTTGCATAAAAATAAAAAAAAGTTTTTTTTTAACAATACAAGACTACAATGTAACACAAAACTACAGAACTAAACAAACTACAGACATAAAGTTTAATAAATAAGCAAGTTAGCTGTGTGTGAGTAGACCAAGAGAAAGACTAGCTCAAAACCAGACAAGTTGGTCAAAAGCGTCTAATCAGTGAGTGAATGTGAGCTCAATCAGTGGCGGATCCAGGTGCTGAATCTAAGTTCCTCCTTGACAAAACGTAAAGTAAACTTGATATTATTCTAATTAAACTTTTTAGCAAGCATTAGGTACACCACCTAAGGTACAATTGTCATCAATTATCCTTAATCCAGATGTTACTGATTCAATATTTTCCAGAAAAGCCAGGAAAAGGTGGCCTTTTAAAAGGCCCGTCATTATGTAGCGGTTGTATGCATGTTGTAGGTATGCGTTTTTGGGTTTTTCAAAAAGCCAGTCACAGTATCTGAGTTAACTTAATAACTATTATGTTTACAAGTCTCAACTGTTGAAAAATCAAAGCTAGCGGGGTCAAGCCCCCCTCCCAAATGACAATCCTGGATCCGCCACTGAACTCAATGGATAGGTCTGAATTTATATATCAAAAATGTTAAGAATACTTATAAAAAAACGAAAAACAAAATAAACATTTAAAACTGTAACCTGTCTTTAGAAAACCAGACAAAACTTCAAATTCCAATATTATTTTTATTTGGATTCCGTAAAATTGTTATCAGTCAATGAGCTGATAATGGCTCCACCTTGATAACAAATGAAGAAGTCAATTTGTTAGGAACATATAATTGTATGATAAGATAACATCAGATAAGTATATATTTTTTCATGTATGATATGAGTCATACACTAATACCTACTGTTTTTTTGTATTGTGTACTTCGATTACTCAATAGGTTATGTTTATCAAACTGTAAAATATTGATGCTTTTGGTTTCCGATTTCAAATAAAATTATGAGACAAAATTTTTTTCTTTCCTATAGTTATGCTCTTATGTTGTTTTTTTTTTTTAATAATTGATAATGGTTATGATTTTCTGTTTTATTATAAAAATCTGTTTAGATCAATATAATTGTATGATTGAGTGATTGATAAAATGAAAAGAAAATGTAACAATGTAAACAATAAATAAAAACATTAGCACCATTTGGGTTGGGTCTTATATCGAGTCGCCTGAATCTGAGTTAAGTATAAATATGGGAGGGTTTAGGGGGTTCGTACTAAGCGATAAAATGTATTTTTTGCTGCCGGAGACGCGCCAAAATATTTTAATTATTATTTAAAAAATCTTGGGAAATCTTACAAATGCATAAGAAGGAACGTAATTTTGATACATTTCGTAGCGATTTCGATACTGCGTTTATTGAAATGCGTGAAAAGAAACCATTTTTCCCGCGTTCCGAATTGAGTCAAAAGCGATTATATCGCGAATCCAACCAAATTTAATAGTCACAAAATATAAGGATTATTGAGTACTATTGTGACGTTGCGCGTTGGTCGGATTCGCGATATAATCGCTTTTGACGCAATTCGGAAAGCGGGGTTTGTTTACATTGACAAATACTTTTGTTTGGCGTTCGTTTTGTCATTCCGTTGCTCTTGAGCTTACGTGAATTTTATATTTTGCTATGATTATTAGCTCCCCGCACCCTAATGAGTGACAGATCGTAACCAAAGCACACATACTTGTGTTGGTTAGGTTAAGTTAGATAGCGCGAACCGAGCGAGCGAAGCGAGTTGTGTAGGTTAGGTTAGGTTAGAACAGTGACCACTTAGCGCGAGCCGAGCGAGCGCAGCGAGCGTGCCGCGGTAGCGGCCGGCGAAGCGCCAGAAAGTAACTACCTCCCCGTACCCTAATGAGTGACAGATCCTACCCAGAGCACACAGACTTGTGTTGGTTAGGTTAGAAGGTTTTGTTCAAAGTGGAATAACGGAAAAACTACGCATCTCCGGCAGGGCAGGAGTGGGGGGGGTGAAACAGGGCGCCCCCCCCAACTCCCCTCCACCCCTCCCATCTTCGTACGGAGGCGACTTGATATAAGACTTTAACCCACCATTTAGTATTGTTTGTATAACAGTCCCTAACAAATGATTTAGTTCTCAGGTAAATGCAATATGTTACAATAAAACAAAGACCTGAAAATATGTGTAATTAGAATCTGACTAAGTATAAATTTCTTATTTATTAGTAAATAAATTGATGATGATTTCAAGGAAATCATTTCAAATATTTACAAGTTTACCTACACAGATAATGAAGAACCCAATTAGAGATATAGTGTGTAAATTAGAGAAGATACGGCAGTAATTATCGCATTAAAAGAATCCAAGAAAGCGACGTCGCAGCAAAAAATATGCTAATGATTATACTCCCACGCGATACACCAATGTGCGATTCACACAGGATTTAAACTAATTCTAGCCTACAGCTGTTATCTACAATGTATACTAGGGTCTAACAAACTTACCGTACAGGAAGAACATTCTTTTCCTGGATGTCAAAATTTATTCCAATGCACCGAAACTAGAGCGGACAAAAATAGTTCACCCAAAATAAAAGCGACCGCTGGGAACTGATTTCTAATTATCACAAACAAATCTTAAACACATTTCATAATCACAGCTTAGATCAATTTACAATAAAAGCGATAAATCCCCAGTAAATATCAAAGAAATAAAAAAAATAGTAGAACAAAATTTTGGGATTTTGTTTTGACGTTTATTACTACCTGGCACAGATCATCAATGAAATACGATTTTGACGTAAATAATGACATTTCGTCTCAGTTGTCTATACCTAGGCCGCATTCCGAATTAGCTGTAATCGCTCACAGCCACAGATATAGATATACCTAGATAACGCAAGAGTAACTACTTTGCGTGCCAAAAATTGCACCAACTTATGATTACAAATCGTAAGCCACCCCTTTCGCGCTCAGTCCTTTGTACTGCTGGCTGGGTAAGTGTGAGCGAGAGCGCGAGCTTGTGACGTCATAGTAGGTAATCAAAAAATGGCACGCTTGGTTTTCATACAGTTCGTGATACTTGCGTTATCTAGGTATATCTATATCTGTGCTCACAGCACTCACATTATCTTAAATGCGTTCCGATTTAGATATTACGATTATGACAGCTGAGGGCGTCAACAATTAGGAACGCGCTCAGTGCTTACTCAATGTCAAAACGATATTACAGCAGTTTAAACTTGTACTAAACTGCACATTTCTTCTTTTTCTTTGTTTAGGTGGCGACTGTCACCCTGTTTATAGATATGATGCAACTGAAAACAAAACAGACTGACACACACACGCACACACTCTCATTTTTGAACGCGCTCACGGTGATATTAATAGAAGGCATCGTAGGAAGGCATGGTCGTCGGAGTTTATGCAAGATGGCGCATGTCATGACGTCATCTATGACGATTCATGGGACATCGTTATCGCGCTCACGCTAATTCGGTACCGCTAAAATCGATTATATTCTAACTCGGAACGCACCACTAGTTACGACAGCTTTTTAGGGTTCCGTAGTTCTGACAAGGGACCCTTATAGTTTCGTCATGTCTGTCTGTCCGAGGTTTTGCTAAGAGACCATCGGTACTAGAAAGCTTTAATTTTTTAGGAGTATGTATATCAATTACGCCGACAAAGTGGTAAAATAAATTTTGGAAAATATTTTGTTTTAGGGTAGCTCAATCAGTAATACAACTTGTTAAGTTAGTATAACATTTTCAAGATTTCATGAAATAGTCATTCATGGGGATTCCTTGGTCTTAGAGAGTTGTGTTGATGACTTTAATAATTATTATTCTGTAACATATTTGTTACGGCCGCGAATCATATTTTAATCAACGTACTTACATACTGACCAGAAAATTGCAAAAAACGTAAAAAAAATTGAATTTCGCGGGCTACCCTGGCGCTTTCGTCTAAAACTTTAAAGTGCAAATTTTTATTCCAGTAGCCCCCCCCCCCTCTAAAAGCAAAAAGGAAAAAAAAAAAAGAAAAAAAAAGCTAAATCGCTGGCTCGAAAAATCTGAAAAAAAAATCACGATGATAGTGCATTTCATGAACTTTAACGGAACATTACTTTATCAGTTTAGCAGTAATAGTCGTTGAACTTGAGTGTTGGATAATCCTACAAAACCTTAGCATTAATCCTTTAAAGTGACTAATTAGGATGAAGTAGTTGCTTGCTTATAACGGGTAAAGACTTGCATTGAAAAACAAAATATTAGATAAAAAAACATAATAAATTATCATAAGTTTCACAATACTGCCGCTAGATGGCGCTGTACCAACGGGTTACGTTTTCATTCGAGTATATTCGAGTGATCGACATCCCCGCACGTTTTAGAAATGACAATTCAAATTTAAAGTCGATTTTTGTTAGTATAACCATTAACTCCTAATATCTTTACCATTAATCATATTCAGAATAAAGAACAACAGAATCGTACTATATTGTGATAACGGGCTACTACGGAACCCTACACTGTGCGTAGCCCGACACGCACTTCGCCGGTTTTTTTTGTTTCGATACGGACGCAATAGTGTGTTCTGTATGTTGGTTCAAACTTCAAACAAGAAATGGCTAGAAATGGGGATAAAAACTGCCACTGCTCACCTTCCGTATTATTAATGTAGGTATTAGTCTTTGCTGCTCACTTTAGATGTCTTATGTCATTATTATCATTAATTGTCCAAGGATTTTTTTTTTGTGAACTGGTTGTTTCTTTTAGGAATATTTATTGAATACGATCCTGTTGATCTATATGGAAATCCATTTATTTCACCAAATGTTAATAGAAGAAAACTATGGGAGAAAATGAGAAAATTAAAAAAAAAACAGGTTTTTTTTTCTAAATCTTCTCTTTTACCAATGCTACTTATGCACTTTTCTTTTCCTTAACAGCTCATCTTGTAATGGCTTAACAAATCGCACACATGTGGTTCGTTTGTGATGCAAACAAATATCAGAATATCGATTGAATTCCATCACTCATCATCATTCTTTCGTCATTCGTGACTTTTGGAATTGATTGACGCAAAACCTACCGTTTGTGTTCAAGAGCGTGCCATCGCCCATCGCACAGACGAGCTTTCAATTGTTAACTTTATTGCTTGCCGTAAATTCGACCCACAGTCAACCGCACATCAGTCAGTGGTAAAAATGCCATTGTAGGTCGTACCAGTAAGGATGTTTTAAATAGTTTAATCAACTACCTCGAGTATAACCTCAGTAGGTAAACTGTGGGTACAGTGTAAGCAACGAGTTATCTCGTTGCGTGACTTGTAGTAGCCGTGCATCACTCTAAAGCTGCGCGTCCATCACACAAGAATCCATCTGGCTGTACATTTTTACATCTGTCCGCTAAGCTCCAGTCGACGCAGTTTCATAAAAAAATTATTGACGGGGGATTATTTGTACCCACGGATATCTATATTTGTACCTATTTAATGCGATGCGTCTCGGTGATGGTCATGAACGCTTAGCTAAACGCCTCGCGGCCTCACAGATTCAACGAGCTACAATAAACTTCGTTTGTAGCAATTATTGCTACAAACGAAGTTTGTATGAAGTTGTAGTTGAAGTAGTCGAAGTTTGTATGAAGTTGTAGTTGAAGTAGTCGAAGTTTGTATGAAGTTGAAGTTGTTGTGATGAAGTTTGTAGTCTGTGTGGTGCCGGACTTAGAGAATAGCACCACCCCATACTTCCCGCGGGTGTCGCAAAAGGCGACTAGGGGTCGTACCGGAGAATGGGCAGCAGCGTTCTCTATGCATTCCACCACCATACCATACTGCGATCGCCAACCCGCCTGCCAAGCGTGGAGATTGTGGCAAACCCCCTCTCTTTTGGGGGAGGCCTATGTCCAGCAGTGGACGTCTTTCGGCTGAAATGATGATGATGATGAAGTTTGTAGATTGATTTGTTTTTATTGTGGTTCTAGTGTTCTTTTCCTTATTCAGAGGTTCTACTTGGTTTTAATTTTGACGTTGCTGACTTGTCAGTGATATTGACGGTGACGCAACAGTTTTTGATAATGGTCCAATTTATTTTATTCTCTGATCCTTTACGGCAAGGAGAAATAGAAACGTTTTACACGGTATGTAAATTGCATGTGTGAGAATACATACTTACACGGGCGTAGCCAGGGGGAGGGTTTTGGGGGTTCAAACCCCCCCCGAAAAGTTCAGATACTAACATTCATAGAATCAAAATAAGAACATAACAATTAAAAACAGACTGAACGGCTTGGCTCTCCTGAACATTCACTATGGGGTAGAAATTGATGCGAATGAAGTAGGTAGTGGATATATTTAAAAAGAAAAACAGAAGATTAATTTTGTAATATTCTGTGTTTCTGTGATATACAAGGTGTAACGGAAAGGGGGTATCAACCCTGAAGGAGGTGAATGTGCTCATGAAACTGAACAACTTTCCCCAAAGAACATAGGTCGAAATATGAAAAAAAATTTTGGACCTCCCATAGTAATAATAAATCATTGATTTGCTATTAATTACTATGGGAGGTCCAAAATTTTTTTTCATATTTCGACCTATGTTCTGTGGGGAAAGTTGTTCAGTTTTATGAGCACATTCACCTCCTTCAGGGTTGATACCCCCTTTCCGTTACACCTTGTATAACAGAACGTTATTTTTTTATTTAGCTCAGTTTACCTATATTGTCCCACTGCTCGAAAAAGGACTTCCCCAATTCTTTCGAGGAGATTTTTTCTGTATCTATTTTTCACATCTTTAATATTTTTCTTATATAAGTAAGGGTTATTTTGGGTGGTTTGCTACGCTGACGACACGCTGGTCCTGGCGCAGGGGAGGTCGCATCAGGCGGCGGCCGACGCGATGACACGCGGGGTTGCGATAGTCGTGGAGAGGATCCGGCAGTTGGGTCTCGAGGTGGCATTGCACAAGTCCGAGGCCATGTCGTTTCATGGGCCCCGGAACCTGCCACCATCGGGATCCCAACTAACGGTAGGAGGAGTTCACATCGGCGTCGGGATGACGATGAAATACCTGGGTCTCGTCCTCGACAGCCGGTGGAACTTCGTGGAGCATTTCCGACGTTTGGCCCCCAAACTGAAACGGGCCGGGGCCGCCTTCAAGCGGCTCTTGCCCAACCTGAGGGAGCCAAACGCCTCCTGCCGGAGGCTTTACGCGGGGGTCGTGCGGTCCATGGCCCTATACGGGGCCCCGGTGTGGGCGCGTTCACTGCGGCGGCGAGCCGCCCACAACCTGAACGCGCCCCAGAAGGTGGTAGCCATAAGGGTTATCCGGGGCTACCGCACGATCTCGGGCGAGGCGGCAAGCCTCCTTGCCGGACTGCCGCCATGGAATCTGGAGGCGATAGTCCTCGCGCGCCTGTATGAGTGGCGTGCGGAGGTACTACGCCGGGGGGAGGATCCGCTTCCGCGGCAAATCGCTGCGGAGCGGACGGATCTCCGGCGCGATCTCATGGCGGCATGGAAAGAGCGACTGTCGCAACCCAGCGCAGGGCACGCCGCGATAGCAGCGATAAGACCCCTCTTTGAGGAGTGGCTAGAGAGGCGCCACGGCGCCCTCACCTACCGCCTGACGCAGGTCCTCACCGGACACGGAAGTTTCGGAAGGTTCCTGCACATCATCAGGCGGGAGGAAACGCCCGGGTGTCACCATTGCCAGGATCGCCCAGAGGACACGGTGGAGCACACGGTGGAGATCTGCCCCGCTTGGGCGGAGCACCGCCGTGTCCTCGTAGAGGCGATCGGCAGCGACGGCGACCTCTCGCGTCCGGCCCTGGTGCAAGCCATGGTCCGGGGCGAGAGGGAGTGGGAGGCAGTCACCTCCTTCTGCGAAGCAGTCATGCTAGCGAAGGAGGTGGCGGGACGGTTCAGGGAGAGAGCCTCCCGTCTCAGCCGCCGCGGGGGACGCCCCAGGCGTCGGGAGCCGCGTGACGACTCCCGGCCACCGTAGGCGCGGGCCTGCGGGCAGAGAGTAATGGGTAGCTCACCGTCCGATCAGGACCAGGCCCGTGCCGGACGGCGCGTATGTGTTCCACGCGCGCCTCAAAGAGATGTCAGCATCGAGGAGGGGCCCCTTAGGGCCGAAGCCTGCCGGGTCAGCGGGATTGTCCGAAAGGGTTACCGCTGGCCCGGAACATAAAGGGCTAAGGAAGGAACACGGGTGGGTTTTAGTCAGTAAGAGTCTGACACTCCCTTCCGCTCCACCCAGAGCGGGAGGAGTCATTTGATGATTTCCCATCCGCAAAAAAAAAAAAAAAATGGTTATTTTATGTACTTTTAGTCGTTTTATTTTCTTGAACCCCCCCCGATACTAAAACCTGGCTACGCCCGTGCATACTTAGGTTACATAAACTGCAATTTTATTTAAATTAGTTACCTCTTTCACAGGCTTGTCAAATGCATCGTAATTATTACAGAGGGTATCCTGAATGCTATCATCCGCTTAAGTTCTTCAGAGAGTCTGATTATTTGTGGCAATGTCCATCAGAGATGTCTCAGTAAGTGCAGTTGCGTTAAACTTTGATTATATTGGCCTGAGTGTCGTATTCAGACAAGCTCAAATCCTTTAATAATTTCACAGGTCGTACCTGAGTTTCCCGGCGTACCATGTGAAGTACAAGCAACCTGTATCATGGCCATTGACTTTGGAACGCACTATTGAAATACCCACACTCCCTGGCAGAACCTTGGCTGGGCAATTCAATAGAAACGCTTGTAAACTTTTCATCAGATAAACTGTAGAAAATGAAGAATCATATCTATCATATTTACATGCTCTCAAAGGGAATGTTTTGTTGTTTTGATTAAAAAAGTTTTAAGCATTTATAACACATATTATTTAGAATGAAAAGTGCTGTTTGGAACGTGGCAGAGCACAAACTAGTAAAAACTTAGGCGGCCCGTACACAGTCAATCTTGATCGCGATCGTCAAGCTTTGATCGTGATCTCGGATCACAGGATCTAGTCACAACATTACACAGTCAATCTTGATTTCTTCAGTCTGTGTATCGTAACATTCGTAACTGCTGCGTTAACATCTGTTGTCATGGATTTACATAAAGTTAATATAGCGGTAGTGTCCCTTATTTTGGCCTTAACGTTGAAGAAAGGATTCGAAAAAGGCGTTAGTTAAACAGTGGTTACTCAAAAGAGAATTCTACACTAATTTAAATTTATTAAATGAAATCAAACTACTTCAGGACAGCGGAAAAATGTTTTGATGACTTATTAATTAATTACAAATGATAACTCCGCATAATTATAACCAAACAAGATACTTGTATGAGGAAAAGTATAACACATAAAGAAAAACTAGCAGTAACATTACGTTATCTTGCTACTGTAAGAAATATTGAAGATTAAAATTTTTCTGCTATAATTTCTCCTGCTGCTATTAGAGAATCCATCAAGGTTACATGCCGAGCTCTTATTTATGTGCTTAAGGACTATATCAAAGGAAGTAAAATATTAATATTTCTGTTTAAGTACTGACGCGATCTTGCGAGTTGCGCTTACACGTTCAGTCTTAATCACGATCAGCGGAACGCAATCTGGATTTCAAAATATCTAGATATTTTGAGATCAGATGCATCAATCAGTCAATCTAATTCGTATATTATCAATCTGGATCGCGATCATTGATTTTGATCGCGAATCGCGATCGAGATTGACTGTGTACGGGCCGCCTTAGACGAATAAAAAATGTTTTGATGATGGCTGATAAAAGTGGCAACTTTTTCAAGAATAACCGTGAAGGCTTTTATAAAAACTGGCTAAGTGCGAGTCGGACTCGCACACGACGGGTTCCGTACCACAAGGCAAAAACGCCGAAAAAAACATGTTTGTTGTATGGGAAATATTTATTAATATTTAAATATTTATTTTATTTTCATTTTATTATTTATTATTAAAGTTAAAATACAACTGAGTATTTTGTGAATATTTCAAGTGCCTACCTACTGCCATTTTTGATATCGAGCAAAAAAGGGCAAAAAAATCGCGTTTGTTGTATGGGAACCCCCTTAAAAATTGATTTTATTTTGTTTTTAGTATTTGTTGTTATAGCGGCAACAGAAATACATACTTTGTGAAATTTTCAACAGTCTAGCTATCGCGGTTCTTGAAATACAGCCTGGTGACAGACAGACAGCGAAGTCTTAGTAATAGGGTTCCGTTTTTACCCTTTGGGTACGGAACCCTAAAAATAATGAAGGTAATTAAAATTATATCTATTTTTCTCTATGGCAATTACTGCTGACAAATACCCATAGACAAGACTACCGTGACACTGACAAATGACATTGACACTTTGATCTCGGATTTTAATTTTTGGCCAATTTTAGCAAACTACCCACCCGCAAACATTGACTTTTAACGCCCGCAAAGATTATAATCGATTTAAATCTTTGCCCACCCGGCTATGACCGGCGCGGCGCGTAATTCAAATTATTAATTTCAATATCTATAGCAAAATTACAATAGGCTTTGGGAATGGATATTTTATTCGTAGATAATGCAAGACAAGATGAAATTGAAACATTTTATGAAGTAGGTAAGTACCGTATAAAAATACAGTACAGAATTTTTGTTTTACATGTCGATGCTTCCGACAACAAAGGTCGTAAACACCAAAATAGCACTTTTGGTAATCAACGAAAAACAAAAAATAATTTCGTTTTTGGCTTATATCTTATTAACTTTAAAAGTTGTAAAATTGTGCTCTATACAAGAAATACGTAAAATACGATGGTGTTTCATAATATATTATTGCTATTTATGTCAAAGCCTTATTTTAAAAGTTAGCTTGGACATACACCCCAGAAAATTCAAGAAATTGGTATTTACGACCACTGACAGACGACTTTTTACGAACGACAGCTGTTTGTACGTTGTATTATACGACCTGCACGGTTATTCGGTTCTAAGCAATATGAGTTATACATACCCTCTTTTCTAAAAAATCTTGATTATACTAGTAAAAATTTTGGGTGTAAAAGTATTTTTTTTAGGCGAATATTTTTTTCACATTTTTAGATCGACGCAGCGCCAAAAATTAAGTAGGGCTGCATTCTTAACTCATTTTCGCCAAAATGGCGTTTACGACATTTGTTGCCGGAAGCATCGATGTATTAATTTGGGTGTGGAGGTCAGATAGGCAGTCGCTTCATATAAAATACTGGTATTCTGCTGCATCCGGTTAGACTGGAAGCCGACCACAACATAGTTGGGAAAAGGCTTGTCAGATGATGATGATTACCTAATTTGGGTTGATAAAAACGGGGTTATTGCATTTCACAGTCCTGCCAGCGCCATAGGGACTTCTATCGAGGATATCCCAACGCTCATCACCCTCTAATTTACTTCAAGGATGCTGAATATATGTGGCAATGTCCTCAAGAAATGACTCCGTAAGTACTTCGTGTTATAGAGGGGAATACACACATACATTACGCCTTACGTCACGATCTTTAACTTGTATTTATCCTTAATTTTTTTATGTAATTAGTTCTTGCTGGCAGTTGCCAATCCCAACCATTTTGCGGTATCATTTATTTACTAGGTAAGTAATACGTAGGTATTACTTACCTAGACTTTCGGTAGACCTTCGGTAGACTCAACCCAATATCGATATACCTAGGACGAAGTCTGGCACTAGTTATATCAGCCGAAAGACGTCCACAGCTGGACAGGGGCGATCCCCCAAACATATGGCCACGAAATATCAACTTTATTGACAAGCCCTTTCATCCGATAACTTGCCGAATGACCCATAACCCTTGCTGTTATCTTTCCCCAGTGTATACCTCTCGTTCCCGATGTACCATGTGAAGTACAAGCAGCCGGCCATGCTGCCTAACAGCCTAGGCCGTACTTCTGGGATGCCATCGTTGCCGGGCCGCACACTCGCCGGACGCTTCAATAAGGCAGCATGCAAAGCCTTCGTCAGATAAACTGTAACGGTAGGTACCTGAAGTCCGACTTTCAATTAGCTGCAGTAAAATGTAACTCATTTCGGACTGAGTAAGTATAAAGATATGCTTCGTTTGTTACACTATTCTGTACTAGAAAAACAAGATTTGGTTCATCATCATCATCATCATTTCAGCCGAAAGACGTCCACGTCCGTCGTGGGGGTTTGCCATAATCGCCACGCTTGGCAGGTATGGTGGTGGAATGCATAGAGAACGCTGCTGCCCATTCTCCGGTACGACCCTTAGTCGCCTTTTACGACACCCACGGAAAGTATCGGGTGGTGCTAATCTTTAAGTCCAACACCACACAGACATTTTGTTGATGGACATTTGAAGATTTGGTTGATGGCCGCGAAAAAACAAAAAGACGCCAATTTCAGTCATTTAAGTAACATCTAAGCTATCATTTTACTGCAGCTAATTAAAACTCCGACTATACTTAGCTGTTTTCATCTACATATACCTATCTATAAAAATAAATAAAATTTAAGTGTCTCTTTGTAATGTCATAATAACAGCTTTTTACTAAATTCGTTCTCTATGCATTCCACCACCATACCATACTGCGATCGCCAACCCGCCTGCCAAGCGTGGCGATTATGGCAAACCCCCCCCCCCCCCCCCACCCCCCCTTTTGGGGAGGCTATGTCCAGCAGTGGACGTCTTTCGGCTGAAATGATGATGATGATATGAAAGTACTAGCTTCTGCCCGCGTCTTCGTCCGCATGAAATTTCTCATTCCCCCGACCCACCCCATCGCATCACATTGCCCGCCCGCGCTATTGACATCGTTTCCGCTTAGCGTTCTTTCCGATTCTGACTTATTTTCTGTTTTTTAGGCTCCTAAGGGTCCTAGCGTGATCACGTGATGTTAATTAGCTTAGACTTAGAGCCTTCTTCAAGAAGGCGCGTTCAAACATACAAACAAACTCTTCAGCTTTATTATTAGTATAGAAAATTAGTGACCATGATAAGCGAAAATCACTAAACGTGTTTGTTATAAGTACCGTAAAATGCTGTAACTTTGCCTGGATTTTGACGTTTTTTGTTCGTATCTCTGAACCTATTTACTATTACGGCTTCTAAAGACTTGCAGATGGAAAACAGACCTTATGCCTTGCCAGGTAGAACCCAAATCTATTTAAATCATGCCGTCATTCAGAATTACAAGCACTCAAAGTCGTAGGCCTAGTCGTATTTTTTTTCCGTGTACATGAGACACCGTGCTTGTCCTCAGCAGTTAGATTATTGCCATGACGGTAATATATATTTTTTTACAGCTAATAGGCAATGTTGTAGCAGGTACCAGAAACTTTTCATACAAAAATGTCGTTGACTCTAGGGTTGTCCCAAAAAAATACGGATTATTTTCTTAAACTTTTATTCGCTTTGTAAAAAATAAAACAAATTGCTACTTATGAGTAAAAATCACAAATGTATTGCTTTTTAGCAATGCTGGCTTTTACGATGTGGGCTTCTTTCTCAGTTGTCAACTCTGTAGGTCGACCAAATGGTTTGCTATGCATGTTTTTTGATTTATTAAAAATGGTCTGACGCGGGATCCCAAATTTCTTTTCCGCTTCGTATGACGATATGATTTTTTTTCGTACGAGATCTGCAGCAACTTCTGATATTTCTACAGAGTAATCGGCATAACTACGAGCTCCTGGTTTTCTCCTGCTTCGTTGTGTATTATTCGGCATTTTTGCGTATAACTGCAACAAAGTTAAGACTTACTTAAATACAAAATCATGCCTGTAATCACTGAAGGGTCAGGCAGAGATACACCTTTGCCTCACCCTTACAGGCGATTGAAAACATAACTGTCGAAATAAAAATAAGAATGTTCTATTGACATAAAAAAATGTAACATTTTCAATTGAAGCTCTAACTCCTAGGTAATACCTGTGTCTCACCCGATTTCGGAACATTAACAATGTATGCAATAAAATTAAAATATCGTAAAACGGAGGGAATTTAGTGCATGCAAGCTCTTGAGTCTCGATATAACCGGGTTCCAAGCTGTGAAAATTTCATGCAAATATGACATTTATATAGTAAAAATATAGGTACCTATCAATATTAAAATCCGTCTAGTGTCAACCCTAGACCCAGGCAAAGTTGTGTCACTCAAGTTTCCAAAACAGTGCACAACATTGCCTACTAAGTTATTTTAATGAAATCGTGTTCTTTTAATAAAAATATCAAGCAATATGGAAAGTAGATAGTATGTTCTTACCCTGGGATGTTATAGCTGCACGAAAACACCTTTTCTTTAGCTAAAACTTAAAAAGTTACACGACACTAAAAATTTTCACCTACGCGCACTGGTGTTTGTCGCACAACTGACAGAGTAACAATGAAGCTACCATTACAAAAAATGAAAAATCTGTTGCCCTAATAATGTAAAATCACTACCAAATGGTAGAAAATAAGAAAAAACTAAGCAAACGCGAAATATCGTAATTTAAACGAAATAGGCAAACTTGGGCTTAGTTGGCAAAGTTGCAGCGTTTTACGGTACTTAATTTCGATTTAAAATCATGTGTGTCTTTACTTGCCTACATCTATGCACAATCTGCGTTAGCGATCAGCTGAGATGAGAATGATATACCTAAGGCACTTATAAAAAAAATAGTTTAGTATTCTATGCCACTTTTATTTAGAAAAAGAATTAAGTAGTAGAGACATTATTGTTTTCCGACTTCCACTCGAACGAAGTCGCGCGCACAGCTAGTATTAACTAACTGCGAGCCGCGACCCGCCACGCCACTGCATCGCTCGGTTTTTACGACTTGGCAAAACATCGAGATTTCTTTATTAGGTACTATAGCAGCGCCCCGCGGTTTCACCCGCATAGGTTTCGATCCCGTGGGAATATCGGGATAAAAACTATCCGAAGTCGACGTCAAGCCGGAATCGGGTAATAGGCCGTCGTATTATAGGAGAAAAAAAAAACGAACTACTTGCCAAACTAGAATATTATGTATGTACATTTTGCAGATTTTCTTATTTTTTTAAATACCCGTAATTTTTAAAATAGGTACCTACTCAACTTAGATTTTTTTTCTTGTATTTTTTTGATAACTAGGTATTAAAACATGGTTTATTGTCCGATTCCGGTTTGACGTCGACTTCTGGGACCCCTATCTAATCGTTAATCTTCCTTCTACTCCCATGCTACGTGGGGTCGGCGCAATATGTTTTTGCAACTAGGAATAAAAGGACAACACAAAAAGCCCGTTTAAAATTATTACAGGTAGCTATAATAATAATAACGTATTGATAGGTATACAATCGATTAACATAAATTGTAGGTAAAAAATATCTTATACTTATTTTACAATTTAAAATAAAAGGACGATGCAAACTCTGGTAGTCTAGCCATAATGAGTTTAAATTCATTCAGCCCGATGCCTCCATTCTTGTCTAAATTAATTTCATCTAATATCTGCGAAGAAAGAAAAAACATTGTAAAGTAGAAGTGCGCAGTGCTGCACAGTGCACACCCCTACCCTATCTCAAGTTAAACAAATATCAACTTTATTTTAATAAGAATTAAATTGATTTCAGAGTTACTAGCACTATTGACAAAGTTATATAAAAGTTTGAAGTTGTAGCGTAAACTGAACTTTGTTGTGTAGGAATTAATGTTGTTTTTCCATTAATTCAAGTTTACTTACATTTTTGGCAATAAAATCGCGAATGCGCGGTATAGATTATCACTACTTATCTCAAAACTTTTTTTACAATAGTAGTAGAGTCCACTATTAGACCTCATATTATTGCCAGTCAATAACTATCACACTGCATGGATAATTTCGAAGCATATCATTCGTCCTTGATATCGATATCGTACCCAGTAACTGGGTTCTGGAGGTCAGACAGGCAGTCGCTCCATGTAAAATACTGGTATTCAGCTGCATCCGGTTAGACTGGAAGCCGACCCCAACATAGTTGGGAAAAGGCTAGGCAGATGATGATCATTCGTCTTTGATAGCATAATAATCAACCTACAATGTTCCCACTGCTGGGATATAGGCCTCCTCTCTTCAAGAGGGAGTGGTCTGTAATGCATGTAATTAACCGCGCGGACCCAGTGCGGGTTGGTAGATATCACAAGCCTTCGAATTGTTGGTTCTAGGACATGCCGGTTTCCTCACGATGTATTCCTTCACCGTTTTCAGAGCAGTGGTGATGAAATGATTTAGGTTTACAAAGTAAAGCGCCTGTCTGGGTTCGAATCCACAACCTATGACTTCTAAATCGAGGCCGTTACCACTGGGCCACCACTGCTCCTTGATACCTAGGTACAGGGCCGTCTCTACCCGAGGGTGAAAGGGGTGCGTGGCACCCGGGCGTAGGGTCTTAGGAGGCGCAAGCGCAAGGAAGCACCACCGGGTAGCCGGTGAAATTCAAAATTACAATTTCATGAAATATCAATCAATGGGGTTACAACCCTCTAAGTCAATTGCAAGACCAAATATACAACCTGCAAATTGCAAAAAACGTAAGAAATAACACGTACAATTTAATTTCGCGGGATACCTTGGTGGATATAAAGCACTCCCTAAAAATGGAACTCAAAAATCAAGTTTTTTTTTGTTAGCAAAAAACAAACAACCTACGCCCCCCAGACTTCGTTTTTCGCACCCCGGGCCCTGCCTAGGTATTGGTAAAATAATTGTATAAAACTGAAATGGAATCGAAAGTCCAGTCGTATGGAGTGGATATAAAAATAATAATAATATGAACTAGCTAAGATAGCCCCATTCACAAATGAGATGATCTAAAATAGCGGCGAACAGCTGCAATGAATCTGCTTTTAGCAATACAAATGGACCTGTGACGTATGGGCCTGTGACGTATCCGCTTTTAGAAATGTGGACTCAGTGACATTTTGTTGATCTCGATATACGTGGGGAACCGACCTAACGATTAATATTTAACATAATTAGGAAAAAAACTGGCCAAGTGCGGGTCGGACTCGCACACGAAGGGTTCCGGGCCACAAGGCAAAAACGTCGAAAAAAACACGTTTGTTGTATGTGAACCCCCCTTAAATATTTATTTTATTTTGTTTTTAGTATTTGTTGTTATAGCGGCAACAGGAATAAGTACATAATTTGTGAAAATTTCAACTGTCTAGCTATCGCGGTTCTTGAGATAAAACCTGGTGACAGACAGACGGACGGACAGACAGCGAAGTCTTAGGAATAGGGTTCCGTTTTTACCCTTTGGGTACGGAACCCTAAAAACGAAAATTTTATTCAGCCTAGGGTAATTAGGAACAGTCATATCTATTTGTTAGATATGGTTCTCCCGGTACCCTGCAGGCCTTGCACAACGTTCAAAAATTAGCTTGTTCCCATCGGCATGATCCATTACAATAATATTTTATGCTCTGCCGTGATATAAATATTAGTGAGCAAGGTGGTAGCAGTAGTATAAAGCAGAGATGGCCCAGTGGAAACGGCCCCGACTTACGCGTTGAAGATCATAGGTTTGAACCCAGACAGGCACTTTATATGAATTACTTTCGTCACCCTGCTCTCAAAATGGTGAGGGGAAAACATCGTGAGGGAACCGAACTAGTGTGTCCTATATCGGAAATTCGAAAACATGTGACATCCACCGACTCGCACTGGGTCCGTGTGGTGGCGACTCGGTCCCCTTACACTGTAAACATTTTTTTTCGGATGGGAAATCATCAAATGACCCCTCTCCCGCTCTGGGTGGAGCGGAAGGGAGTGTTAGACGCTTACCTGACTAAAACCCACCCATGTTCCTTCCTTAGCCCTTTATGTTCTGGGCCAGCGTTAACCCTTTCGGACAATCCCGTTGACCCGGCAGGCTTCGGCCCTAAGGGGCCCCTTCTCGATGCTGACATCTCTTTAAGGCGCGCGTGGAACACGTACGCGCCGTCCGGCACGGGCCTGGTCCTGATCGGACGGTAAGCTACCCATTACTCTCCGCCCTCTGGCCCGCGCCTACGGTGGCCGGGAGTCGTCCCGTGGCTCCCGACGCAACGCCCGGAGCGTCTGCCGCGGCGACTGGGACGGAAGGCTCTCTCCCTCTGTCGTCCCGCCACCTCCTTCGCTAGCATGACTGCTTCGCAGAAGGAGGTGACTGCCTCCCACTCCCTCTCGCCCCGGACCATGGCTTGCACCAGGGCCAGAAGCGAGAGGTCGCCGCCGCTGCCAATCGCGTCTACGAGGACACGGCGGTGCTCCGCCCAAGCGGGGCTGATTATGATGTTATGGTGAGGGCGCGTTCACACGAGCGCGATTTTTTTCACGCGCGTGTTTCGTACTCATCAAAGAATTTAATTCCAATGTTTTTCTAAAGAGGGAGCGATGTGTGCGCGTCGCGCGCGCGTAAAAATCGCGCTTGTGTGAACGCGCCCTGAGGTGGTAGCGACCACCACTTGGTACACCTGATACGTGCATAAACGTACCTAGGGACCTATGTTAGCTACTCCAGGTCCAAAACGGCAGCCACTGCAACAGTAGCGGATTGAAGATTTTTTTATGGAAGGCTCCCCCTACTATCGCGCCATTTTGATTTTTTTTTCAAAATGGCGCGATAGTAGATAGTAGTATGTTAAAGTTCCGTGGTGTACCTACCGTCGCGCCATTTAGATTTTTTTTTTCAAAATGGCGGACACGCATATACCTAACCTATAAAAATCGATAGCTGACATTAATGCAAACCGAAAACATTACGACACCAAACCCCCCAAAGTTGTTATGGATGTCACCGCACAAGATCAAGTTTGAACGTTAATATCTCGGAAACGTGACGGAGCTTTACGGAGTTTGGTCACATAATGTTTTCTGTTTAAGTACATTAGTATTAGGCCGCGCTCACTTTGGATGCGAATTACATCGTACGTAAACGTATGAACACTGTTCGTACGAATTGAGTGCGCACACTGAATACGTTTTTCTCCGTCAAATAGACAGAGTACCGGTGTTAGCGCATACGTGAAGTCATCTTTGCAGCGATGAATAATCTTTTTCTTTTGGATAATCATCTTCTAAACCGTAGATTGCGACGCCGTCGTCGTTATCGTAGAACCGAATGGTGCGCGAAATATTTAAAAAAAGAGATGAATTCGGTGAATTTCATCAAGCATGGGGAGAGATACTTTTGAGTACATTCTTAATGCAATACGACCTAACCTGACTAAATACAGCAACTTTCGCACCTGAAGAACGATTGATTATTAACTTTTATACATCCATTATTGATGATGAACGCACGAACGTGTAATAAAATCCCAACAAGTTCGGATTGATTTCGGACGTCGGACTTGCACGTACGTATACGTACGACTAACTCGCGCGCAGTGTGAGCGCTTTCATAGTACTCAGAAGGTCGGGAATGTTCGTGCGTGTTCGTACGTTTCTGCACGAATTGAATTCGTACGAAAACGTATCCAAAGTGAGCGCGGCCTTATGGTAGCTATAAATTTAAGGTCACAGCTCATTAGAGCCACCCGTCACCCACTCCGCACCGCCTCGCCCACTGCGGCTAGTATTCTTTATATGGACTTGTTTGGGTATGCGCTCACTACATCAACTCCGTAGCGTCACCGGATCGCCTCGGTCGTAAGCCCTCCACGCGCGGACGGCAGGTCGACCACTCGGTGACAACTCGCTGCTTCGCATGCGTGCCTTGCGTTGACTGCGCATTGCCAACCCGCGGGTCCCGAGTGGATCGCGCTGCCCGCGAATGATTCACGCGAGGACGACACGTTAGCGATGCGCCGCTCCCCACCCTCCCTTCGTCGTCCACTGGTTGACAACGCGAGGTCCACTAGTTGACCACACGACGTTTATTGGTGATAACGCGGCGTCCACCCGTGGACCACCTGTCGACAACGAGTGGACGCCGTGCGACGAGGCGGTGCGGGGTGGGTGCCGGGTGGCTTTAATGAGCTGTGACCTTTATATAGTTTACATACGTGGCAGCCATTTTGACAAAAAAAACAAAATGGCGCGACGGTAGGTACACCACGGAACTTTGAAGCCCTTAATTATACTTACTATTTTAGCAATTTTAAGTTTGGAGTCCCGATCGATGTGGTTATCCGCCGTTATAATACGGTTATCAATGCCACTCCAAGTTAACCGGTCCACGATCCGGCTGATATCATTTTCGGTAATCTGTCCGTCTTCATCGAGATCTGAAAATGTTATCCGAATAATTTAGTACAAAATTGTGGTGAATTTTCTATGTAAAAAGTGGCCAATAATAAGTAGGTACTTTAGTAAAAAAAAAACATCTCGTTGTATGGAGACCCCCTTTAATTTAAAACTTTATTTTTATATTTTTTGATATAGCAGCCACTAACTGAAAGCTACACACTCTGTGAAAGCTTTGAAGGTCCGGTCCGTTCATACCTACCTGCAGTCCGTCATTGTTTTTATTTTTTTCAAATTGCTCCATATTAAAATCTGCAATCCCCTTTCAAGAGTCTACCTATCACGGTTCAAAAGATACAGCCTTGTGACAGCAGACGGACAGTGGAGCCTTAGTAATAGGGTCCCTTTGGGTACAGAACCCTAAAAAGAACGATGATATCATACAACAATCTGAGTAAACACTGCAATGTCGTATCGTATAATTCTGAAACTCGTTGCAATTTGACACTGATCGTCATACCATATGACCATACAACATCCTCAAAATAAATAGGTAGTAATTTCGAAAGTAGGTAAAATTAGCAGAATTGATGAGGGGGACCAACCAATGGCTAGTAGTGCTCTGTTAGCCACTTTTGTGAGATTTTGTCCTCGAAATAAATTTTATGGGCGTCTGATGTTTATTTCTATCTTATTTGAAACTAGCTTCTACCCGCGGCTTTGCTCGCGTTGATGTCGGAAATTATCCGGTTTAAATTATTTTGCGCGGAACCCTAATTTTTTTATGTAAGTATTGGGGTGATTTGAGCCATAAACCTAGTAAAAAAAAAATGTTTCTTTGGGAAAGTTGTTTGTTATGATGAGGCTCTGTCCTCATCATAACAAACGACTTTTCCAAAGAAACATTTTTTTAATTTTTTAAACACATGACTGTTCATGTGTTTATGTTTGGTTTAAGTATCGGTCACTAATTACCGCATTCACCCTATGTATTATTACTTAATTTACAACCAAAACTAATATGCTTTCAGATTTCCTCACATAAACTACAAACTCCTACGTGTCATCATGTAAGTACCTACGTCATACAATAAAATACTAACCAAAAATCCTGAACGCCCAAGCCGCCTTTACTTCGGCAGGACAGCCAGCGCTCATGGCCGAACATAGGTCCACCATATCTTCGAACGAAAAACAATAATCGTCTTTGGAGGAAAACACACTAAATATTCTGTCTTGAAACGGATTGTTCTGAAAATTAACGTGTTACAAAATTGTGTAGTAATTTGGCAGGATGTCAAAAGCTTTTTTAACTTTGCAGTTTTTTTTCTCTAATTTTATCAATTCAGATCTTCAGCAAAAAAACAATTTTTTCTAGGAAAAATGATTCTAGTATTTTCATTGTGACCATAACAGACTATCTGACTCGCTAGCAGGCTCAGATAATCTGCCGTTATGCATCTTATTTGGTTATCTTGCTGGGGGCCTAAAAAGGCCACTTTGGCAGAATCATAAAAGGATAACATAATCAAATCCCATTGGTGAAGCATTTTTCAGTTATTTTTTTTGTTCTGTGCTAAAAATCAATCCAATCCAAATCCAATCCCTTTGATTGAACCTACGTAGTGCAGCGAATAAAAGAAAAACACGGACTGTCTTCGCCATAATATAATTCATAGTGTTATATTTTTATGATTCTCCAAAGTGGCCGTTTTAGGCCCCCAGAAATGTTTTAATTAAAAACAAATAATGTTACATTCAGCACGCAAAACCTGTTCACAATATCTGCTCTGCTAAATCTGTGATGGTAGTTGTTTTTGATCATCACTGGATCAATGGAATAAAACTTTTTCATCAAGCTGAAAAACGGTGTATTATTTGCTTAGACTGGTGGAACAATCGCCATAACGAGAGATATAGCTATAATAAAATTAATATTCTTTGGTTATAACTATAAAATCACTTACTATAATATTTCTCCCTTCGTCAGATAAGTCAAGGATGCATAGTCTTCTAGAACATCTTGTGTCAATCCCGGATAGGATTGTGCACTACCCATTATTTGTTTTTTTCTTTTATTCCCGTGTAGTCACTAACACTCACTGCTTTGATCGGAAATCCTAGTGTATACTAACAAAACCTTATCGCTCTATAAAAATGATCTTATCAGACCCATTAACAGTAATTAAGAAACATATTATATCGATCTAAAGGTTATTCCTACATTACTTTGTGACGTCACCGCGTCAGCAGATGCCAACTGTTCAAATGAAACTACGAATTATATTAAGGAAAAATAATTTATTATTTAAAAATAACACCCGAGATCATGCTCAGCAATAGTAACGCATACATACACGAAAAGTCAATGCAATACAAACATAGCAATTCAATGCTCCACTCTACAATTTCCTAATTTACTTATTCCAGGATAATGTCGTTGCTACTAGTTGCTAGAAAGTCATGCACAACGAAATAAATATATGAGACAAAACAATATATTGTAAACTTGCAATTAAGGAAGCTTCTACGATATGAGAATGACTAAATAGTGGTTGGTTCAATTACTAGAAAAGCTTTCTACAATATGGAGACAGCAATATGACCATTAATGAAAACACTGGCAATACTAATGCAGAGTATTTTAGAACTATCAAATAAATCCTATCATTGAATAAAAAAAAACAGGTCAAGTGCGAGTCGGACTCGTGCACCGAGGGTCCCGTATAAATTTGTAGGTATGTAAATAGTTTATAACGGGTTTTTTTTTTTTTGTAATCTAACTACAAAACGGTTTTCGGATTTTTTCCTTTGCTTGTGCTACATGACATTGCTTCTTCTTGTCAAATTTCATGATTCTAGGTCAACGGGAAGTACCATATAGGTTTTGATTCCGGAACATAAACGCCCGTATCTTTTGATTGAGTTGACTTAGAAGTTTGATGTATGTCACTGCTTCAAGGGATTGCAGCTTGCAGCCCTGAGTATTTCATATAAATTTCAACTTGATAGCTCCACGCGTTCTTGAGAAAAAATGGTCTTAACAGTCGGACAGTCAGAACAACGAACACGACTTTTGAGGCACAGAACCCTAAAAAAGGATTTTTTAAACTATTGGATATATTTGATTGAATTTTCGTATGCAAACTGAGACGTTAGATATACGCAGTTTAATTTATTGCCGTCTCCACCTTGTATATTCGAGAAAACCAGGTCATAAGATAAGAATAATATCGTCTTCACTAAAGTTTCAGATGATTCCACTTGCACAGAAGATTGTCAATACTATTTACAAGCGTCGGCATGGTTTGTCGTTTTCAGTTGCGATTAGTGTTGCCGCTGAAAAGTTGACGCTTTGCGCCTGCACATCACCTTTTAGGGAAGTCAACATTGTCAAAACTTATTTGGCGTCGCGCTCTCATTTTAGCTGCTTCTTCGAATGAAGGCATGGAATTGGACTTGAAGAGGCCGAGACTGGACTTGTCAAGCATGCTGAGTCCACTGCTGCTATTCGAATTACTATCTATATTCACTAGTTTGTCTTGTAGGATGTTTTTGGAGCCACTTTTTGGTTGCTCCTGTTTGATTCCGATACTGTGCGTGTTTTCTTTGATTTGCGAGGTGAATGTACTGGGTATGGCCTGTCGGGCCCTCATCTGCTGGTAGGCACTGGCTGAGATGTAGCCTGAAACTTTGTTGTTGGTTTCGTTTGCGATTTTCACCTGTTCCTCCTGGAAACACTCGTCGACCGTACGACCTTGTATTATTGCGAATACGTACTGACGCGCTAGCCTGTAAAAGATGTTATGACTTGTAAATATAAATGGAAAGTAGGAGATGAGCTTAGTTGGGACAGAGAGTATGAAATATGCATATTTCTTGTCGTAAATTTAATAATGATTGCAGTGTAACGACTTGTTACTAAGATAAGCCCTGTGGGGCAGCTTATAAACAGCGCAAAAACTTTCTCTATTTACAGGTTCTTGGGATTAAACCCACGTCATATTACAGAACTGGTGAAAGGTGGGTGGATTATACTTATCTGCCTTTCCCTCTGGGAACACAAGCGGGATGGTTTGTAAAATTTAGGGAAATTGTCGTTTACTTACTTAAGCATAGTTTCAGAAGTAGATAGTTTAGGCGCGGCCAGTTTAGCAGCGTGTGGCGGCAACGATAACAAGCGGCGCGTGAGTCGAGCTAGTGACGACGCCTTCTCACGGAACCCGGGCGATGACATGCGCCAGCCGTGCACGCGTAGAGCCTCTGATACTGCCCACAACAATTTCTGTAAAGAAGATTAGATGAGTAAGGGCTGATTTTTCCATCGCCAGGTAACTTTTATTCGAGGAATAAAGTTGACGTTTGACAGTTTTTGTATGAAATAACTGTCAAAATTTCAAAATTATTCCTCGAATAAAGTTATCAGATGATTGAAAAATCAGCCCTAAGTTAAAAATAAACTTTTACTGTATAAATAATATGTTTTTACTTTTTAGGTTTTTCTATTACGAATTTCCCAGTAGCAGCCTCAAGTCTGGATTTGTTTCTGGTTGACGGCAAAACATGACATGCTCCATAATACGTGAAGTCACTGGCGAAATGTGAGATTACGATACACTTGTGCCAACCCCTCTTTAGCTGCTTCTTCGAACGAAGGCATGGAATTGGACTTGAAGACGCCGAGACTGGACTTGTCAAGCATGCTGAGTCCAGTCTATAAGCATGATGTTATATGTTTATTTTCGAAGCCGAGTTTATTTTTTACCCGACTACGGAGGGTTATGATTTTAACTGGTATGTATGTCATGTATGTTCATCTGTTCCCTCATAACTTCAAAAGTACTTCTAATAATTTGACAAATGAGGTATAGTTAGAAGCATCTTGACCGTCCGCTGGTTATAGGCTATGTGACCTCACACTAAATTCAATATGGCGTCCCCTTGAGGACATAAAGTAATGAATTTAAAAATAAATATTTTGAGATGGTGCATTGTTAACGTAAAACAACATACAAAATTACTAACCTTCTTGTGAGTCTCATTCAATTCACTGGAGGTCCTCGTACCAAACGCCTCAGATGCCCGGCGTGCGAAGGTAAGTTGTGAATGCGAATTCCCAATACTATCACCTCCGAACGACAAACTCTTTGCAATCTTACTCCTTCCATTATCGGATTCATCATCAAATGGATCGCGCTTTCTCTTCAAGAAGTTGTCACTTTGTGTGCCATCCATGCTTTTTGTCTCGGCAGTTCGGACCGGTGACCCAAATAATGCTCGTTTGGATTTCATTGCCTGAGCTGGTAGTGATGTGGAAGGAGCTTGAGGCATAGGTCTTCGGGTTTCAGGGCTAAATAAGGCTCTTTTTAGAGTCTCTCGAGCAGGCTGGGATCTGGTTAGATGGTCGGAATCCATGAGCAATCTTCTCATAGCTTTTTTCTTGCTAGAGCCGCCACTTCGGGTCTTGGGAGTTTTTGCTGGGGTCTTCTTGCCTGGAGTCTTGCGGATCGGTGTTCTTTTGCCCGGAGTGCGTCGTGTTCGGGGACTCTTTCTCTCCGATGAGTTGACCAGCTTCCTGTGCGGGAAGAAACTTGAAAGGATTTCGATATCAGTACTGAGATAGACAATTACATATAGAAAGAAATACTAAAAATACGTCCTACATTGTAGTGAAGAAGATATGGTGCTTCTTATAAATCAGAGAGTTTTAACAAATATCCATGCAATCCTATTCTACTAATATTATATATGTGAAAGTTTGTGATATACGTGAAAGTTTGTGAGGATGGAGTTTTTGCGTGAAAGAGAAACATCAGTCTAATGATTGTTACTCTATCACGCAAAAACTACTGAACGGATTTGGATGAAATTTGGCACACATATCGATACTGGAAATATGAAATAACGTAAGGGACATTTTGTCGAAAATGAGTTATATATATCGTTGGATTCGGAATTTTTTGCTCTATCGATTGGTATATTTAAAATCTCGATATCTTAAAAAAAATGTCCTTTACATCACATATTTTCCGAAGGCCTAGACCATTTTTTTTCTAAAAACTGGCTGTATATGACATTTAAATTAATATTTTTATAAAAACTAATGTAAGTCTCTTTACTCACAGTATTTGGTATTTACATTAAATCAAAATCAAGTACATTTTACAACAGGTCACATAAGTTATTCCATAATTTGAGATGTTTTATTATTGTCTTATACATTAATGTTCCCAGAGAAGGTTTGAACGCACATGTCTTTTATCGATGTGTTAAAACAGTTATTTTAACACATCGATACTGGAAATATGAAATAACGTAAGGGAGAAAACTAAGGTTTTCATGAGAGCAAAAATAAGATATTTTTCTTATAAAACTGGCTATAATTTTTTAACTATATGTTTTATGTAAAAAGTATCTAGGACAAAGTTTCTTAGATTTCTTCATCCTTTGCAGCTAAACTAGTTAAAAATCAATAAAGCCTACAGTTTCAAAGATAGCATGTCCCTTACGTTAAATAATAGTGAATACGAGTGATATACGTTTACAAAATTTTAGATGTAAATAAACGGCATTGATGTATGGGACACTTAAGGAAATAAATATTTAGAGTTTTTCAAAGTAAAGGTCTCTTAATGGTACACTCTATATTGTTAATGCTGTTAACAAATATAAAAAATAGAATTTTATACATTCGTGACCTACTATGCCAATGTAATACAGTTTAAAACTACTTGCTGACTCATAGGGATAAAAAGTAAACGTATAAAATATATCAAAACTTTTATTTGTGCTCACTAATCCTCTTTTATAAACGCAATTTAGGTACTCTCAAAAATTATGTTATGTATAACATTATTAAATTCTGTTTTAAATCACAATAAAAAATAGCTATTTTGGCAGCTTACTAAAATTAGACTCATTGTCCCAAAAGAAAAATAAATTTTACTTAAAAATTGAACAAAATTAACAAATCAGTCTTCTTATGTAAATAGTAATCATTAAACATAAAAAAAAAACAAATTAACTTCTTCCTCAATAGAAAGCCTACAGTTAAATTGAAAAAGTCTCAAAAATTAGTCATTATTTTGATCAGTCTCATCATCGTCGGTGTCATTGAGCCTATCTTTAATTATACTCTTATTAGGAAGATTCAAATATTCATTGTGAAACCTATTTGGAATTATACAATTGTCACATATTTTTTTGAGATCTTTAAACTTTGGAACTGAAATTGGCAGTCTTTCCTTATACATAAATGGTAAGCTGTCTATGCTACTGGGCACAGCTGGATTTCTGGTACTTTCTAATTCAGATTGATCATTCTTTGCAAGGCCCTTGTCCTTTCCTTTACCCTTCCCTTCATTGTCCTTCTTCCAGTTTGCATTTCTTTGCAGAGTTCTATTTTGTGAGTAGTGCCATCCTCTAACATCGTATATTTTACTTCCACTATCTTTAAGTTCGATTTTTGAAATGTACATATTCGAATTTTCTTGAAATGCAGGTCTTTGTTTTTGAGAGTAGCAGGAGTAACAACTGATTCAGCAAAATCATTGAAATCAAAGAAATCCTGATGTCCTAACACATTCACTCGATAAGCATGAGGTCTTTTTCTGGCTGGTTCCATCAATGATGGCCACTGGGAAGGTCCCCAAACAATCAGTTTTTTAACCTCCCATTCAATGATAGCATGCATGCTATCTACTGGCATGTATGTCCAGCTAATAAGTAATTTATTTGAATCGTTTGTATATTCGCAAAATGTTCCAAAAAATATGTTAACATTGAGAAAATCACTTTGTTTTTATTCTGCCCCGTACAGTATCACAATAGAATAACACAGTTGTAACCCCCCTTTTTTTTTTTTTTGTAACCCCCCTGGAATCAAGTTCCTTTTAAATTTTCTCAATGTTAATGTTGTTTCTGTATAAGGAAAGACTGCCAATTTCAGTTCCAAAGTTTAAAGATCTCAAAAAAATATGTGACAATGTTAAAATTCCAAATAGGTTTCAAAATGAATACTTGAATCTTCCTAATAAGAGTATAATTAAATATAGGCTCAATGACACCGACGATGATGAGACTGATAAAGATAATGACTAATTTTTGAGACTTTTTCAATTTAACTGTAGGCTTTCTATTGATTTTTTGTATTGTTTAATGATTACTATTTAAATAAGAAGACTGATTTGTTGATTTTGTTTAATTTTTAAGTAAAATTTATTTTTCTTTTGGGACAATGAGTCTAATTTTAGTAAGCTGCCAAAATAGCTAATTTTTTATTGTGATTTAAAACAGAATTTAATAATGTTATACTTAACATAATTTTTGAGAGTACCTACCTAAATTGCGTTTATAAAAGAGGATTAGTGAGCACAAATAAAAGTTTTGATCTATTTTATTCGTTTACTTTTTATCCCTATGAGTCAGCAAGTAGTTTTAAACTGTATTACATTGGCATAGTAGGTCACGAATGTATAAAATTCTATTTTTTATATTTGTTAACAGCATTAACAATATAGAGTGTACCATTAAGAGACCTTTACTTTGAAAAACTCTAAATATTTATTTCCTTAAGTGTCCCATACATCAATGCCGTTTATTTACATCTAAAATTTTGTAAACGTATATCACTCGTATTCATTATTATTTAACGTAAGGGACATGCTATCTTTGAAACTGTAGGCTTTATTGATTTTTAACTAGTTTTGCTGCAAAGAATGAAAAAATCTAAGAAACTTTGTCCTAGACACTTTTTAAATAAATCATATAGTTAAAAAATTATAGCCAGTTTTGTAAGAAAAATATCTTATTTTTGCTCTCCTGAAAACCTTAGTTTTGTCCCTTACGTTATTTCATATTTCCAGTATCGATATAGTTTATAACCAGGATTAACACATAGGATACTTTTTATCCCGAAATTCTCACGGGATCGAGACTTATGCGGGTGAAACCGAGGGGCGCTGCTAGTAATACCATAACAACATAATAAAAGACGTCGGTTATTAACAAAAATCAACTAAAAGTCTATGCCAGGATTGCCAAGTAATACAAAAGTCGTGTTTGTTTAAAATAAATTGTTTTTCATTGGACATTTCATTCAGATTGAGCCACTAAGGGCTGATTGTTCCATCGGCAGATAACTTTTATTGGAAGAATAAAATTGACGTTTGACAGTTTTTGTATGAAATAACTGTCAAAATTTCAAAATTATTCCTCGAATAAAGTTATCAGATGATTGAAAAATCAGCCCTTAAACAAACATATCTGACCAAATGTAAACGTCCGCCAACCTCTTAGGGGAATAAAGTTGCGATGTTATTTTCACTGCTGGGCAAACGCCTTGCTCCATTTCCTTCCATTGGCGTACTATAATTTTAACTGCCCCGTTGGTCTCGTGGTCTCGAATCCCGGGTCGGACAGTGTTATTGGGTTTCCATTAGGAATTTCTTAGCAACAGTCCGGAGTTTGGAAGTTGGCGGTTTAATACCCCCGTGCCTCGGAAAGCATGTAAAGCCGTTGGTCTTGCGCCTGATCTCTCCCCGATGGTGTCAGATTATGCCGTCCCATCGGACTATGAGAGTAAAGGAACAGAGACTGCATCTGTGTTTACGCACATACTTGTGCACTATAATATATTCTGCGTACCTGGCTAATCTCCGTTGAGATTGGCCACCGTGACCGAAATCGGTCGGGCGGCTATTATTACGTAATTTTTATACAAATGTGATTATGTAATGTTAAATTGCGTACTTACTTCTTATCAATGAGCACCATTTTGGCGTTCGAGGCTTGCGCCTTCTCGTTGATAGTTGCTGCGCTGGCGAAGGCTTGCCGCCGACGAGCTAAGTGCGATAAACGACGACCAGGCGACTTGGCTTGAGCTATCCTGTAAAAAAAAATTATTCCTCTTACTAAAACAACGGACTAAACTTAATAGATCGCGGGGGTTTGGTTTCCGCACTTAGTCCTTCAGTGGACCATTGTGCGTGGGCCATGGCGGCCGTCGGTGGTTATTCCAACCAGCCCACCTCCCTCCAGAAGCTGATTTCACGCCTAGTGTAGGTGGGCTCTGCATTACCGGACCCCTCTTACAAAGAAGAAAAGGGGTTGGGTTATGCAGGTCCCTGATTCAAATTCAAGCAGTAGACATGACAGGAAGGCCTTTCTTTTTCTTCCAGTGTCACAAAACAGGAAATACATAAATACTTCATTCTCGTTGGAGTACAGCTCCTTCAACAAGAACTGGTCCTTAGCAGGTTTAAACAGAGAGAAGTGGAAAGAAAATAGGGAGGCCTTGGCTCTTCAGTAGGACATCATCATCATCAGCCTATAATGTTCCCACTGCTGGGACACAGGCCTCCTCTCTGTGAGAGGGAGTGGGCCGTAATCCACCACGCGGGCCCAGTGCGGGTTGGTAGATGTCACATGTCTTCGAATTTTTGGTTCTAGGACATGCCGGTTTCCTCACGATGTTTTTCTTCACCGTTTTGAGAGCAGTGGTGATGAAATAATTTACACAAAGTAAAGCGCCTGTCTGGGTTCGAACCTACGACCTACAACTCGTAAGTCGCGGCCGATGCCACTGGGCCACCACTTCAGTAGGACATCACAGGCTTTTAATAATAATAGTTACCTACAATAATAATGAGACATGTGTACTTAACACAGTTTACGAAAAAATAACTTCCTTAATTACAAACAGTCATTTTTTTTCTGCTTCCTTTGCAAGCAATGTTTCAATGATTAATTAGTTAATGAGGGCATTAGGTTAATGCTGACTAGTTTATAAACAAAGCAACATTAGTTGACTGTAACTTGCAACCAACATTCCTGTGTAAATGTATGTTCGCACGACGACATTTTAAGCTGAATTTTCATTGTACGAAAATCCAATGTGACAATGTGATGTCAGCTAAAACTGCAAATGTATAGCTTGATATATGTTGTCTTCTGTACTATGCACTTTTACTTAGGCTACCCCTTCGAGATATATGAGCGTGACGAATTGACGTTGTTAAATATTAATGTAGATGTCTGTTCGCCTAAGCATGGACATGGACACAGCATGGACTGGAACGGCTTATGATACTGGGCCGAGTGGAAGGCGCTCAAGGCAGATCACCGGCAAAATGGAGGCAGTATCTACCAAGTACTACACTTGGTCTGTGTGGTGCCGGACTTAAAGAATAGCACCACCCCTTACTTCCCGTGGGTGTCGTAAAAGGCGACTAAGGGTCGTACCGGAGAATGGGCAGCAGCGTTCTCTATGTATTCCACCATCATAACATACTGCGATCGCCAACCCGCCTGCCATGTGTGGTGATTATGGCAAACCCTCTCAAAATTGGGGAAGGCCTATGTCCAGCAGTGGACGTCTATCGGCTGAAACGACTACACTTGGAAGACGCAATCCTTAGCATTGAGGGAACAACGAAGAAGAAGAGAGGTCTTCTATGATATACATACTTGAGCCTCATTGCTTTCCTCTTGCTAGCGCTGTTTGGAGACTGCAGGCCTCCAGAATAAATGTTTACACTTGTATCAGTCTGGGCTCCGACATATCTCTCTCCATAGCGTAACGCAAGTAATTCTAGCTTCTCTGACTGCTTTGTCACATTGTAGCTGAAAGAAGACAAGTACAATTAATGAAGTTAGAATATCTACAAATAGTATGAAATGAAGTCACCCAGGCATGTCTGCATATTATTAGGAAAGAAACCTCGAAATTGCTTGAAAAATTGTGATGCCGTTTTTGCCAGTTTTGCATTTGCAATTGGGGATGTTTTAAAACTGTAAAACTAGCCTGCCAACCTGGAACAGGTTGATTGTTTGCTTGAAATAGCCTGTGGCCCATACAATAAAATTTGGCTATTTGAAAGTGAATGTTAGATAACTAATGTAATCATAATACCCATGTCTACTTCCTCAAACATTGTTTGAATCCATGAGGAAATAACTTTTGAGGAGTTTATAAAAGAATACTTACTATACATCATGGTATCTGCATTTCAGCACATTTGGCCACACTGTCTCGGCTGCCTCAATTTCAGTACACATTTTCAAATGTATACTTTTATCATTAACACTAGTATCTAACTCAGAAGGCTCATTAGATGTAGAAGTCTTAGATTTCTCCCCAATCGAACTTTTACTAGTACTTTCCTCAGTATCCAGAGTTTTCGAGATTTCAGGGATTTCTACGAATGACACTCGTTTCGTAGGTGTTGTAGAGTTTATTTCAGGCACAATAACTTTTGCTTCTTCATCAAACATAG
The DNA here is from genome assembly GCA_916614155.1 of Mesoligia furuncula. Classification (NCBI taxonomy): domain Eukaryota; kingdom Metazoa; phylum Arthropoda; class Insecta; order Lepidoptera; family Noctuidae; genus Mesoligia; species Mesoligia furuncula. The sequence goes on along the minus strand of OU744809.1, from coordinate 19,133,350 downwards.
GTAGATAAGAATAGTACTTCTTGAGCATTTCTGTCACATCAGTCTTTAGCATTGTTACTGAGGGTGGTGGTAACACTCCTTGAAGAGTTTCCTGTTGGAATATTAAGTTGAATAAATAAAGTTTATATTTGAAAGAAAAAAAAACAAAGAGAATAATTATTCTATTATTTGATTTAAACTATGTTTTGTAAAAATGTCCCATGACTAATGTATTGTAATGTAATATATTTATTTTGTTTTATTTATATTGCTTTGTCTGTCTTTTGGTCTGTGTGGTGCCAGACTTAAAGAATAGCACCATCCCTTACTTCCCGTGGGTGTCGTAAAAGGCGACTAAGGATCGTACCGGAGAATGAGCAGCAGCGTTCTCTATGTATTCCACCATCATACCATACTGCGATCGCCAACCCGCCTGCCAAGAAAATTGGGGGAGGCCTATGTCCAGCAGTGGACGTCTATCGGCTGAAACGACGACGACGATATTGCTTTATCTTATTCCAACCTCTGTATAACATGTTTGCAATAAATAAACTGATTTGAAAGATGAAATAGCCACATTTTATTGAAAACAAAAGGGCTTTTGAAGTTATAATGATCAGGAAACTGAATGTTACTTTGGTAGGTTATAGAGGAATTCCAAAAATAAAGTTGTTTATATTAATTTGTTTCCCTGTAAGAGAGAGAAACTGCTGCTAAATATCATTTTTAACATTTTTATCATAAATATTTTACTTATTGAGTAAGAAGCCTTGTTTACGAATTAGAATTAGCTCATGGCCAGCAGAAGACTGAGATTGTACTAAAAATAAATGATTAATGTTACTTTAAATAGCACTTTAATATTAGAATCAATGTTGACAGTACTTCTTTTTAACATGCTTATCAAATAAGACTACTTATTGATACAAAAATAGTCAGATACAAAATGAGGTCATTGAACATGTAAGTAATAATAACATTTGGGTGCTAACCACACAAGCTTATTGCTAACCATATAATGCTATAAACCTTGCTAACAAAAAACATCAGTGTTTATTCAACCGTGAAACATGCAACTGATAAGAGCTGCATACTTATAGAGATAACTAATGAAAGGTGCATAAAAGATAGAAATATTTATTGTACAGGCAATATAATAAGCTGGTTCACAGGTTAATAGCTATTAGCTAGTTGAGATGACATAATTAAGTAGGTTTATAGCTATTAGCTAGTTGAGATGACATAATTAAGTAGGTTTATAGCTATTAGCTAGTAGAGATGACATAATTAAGTAGCTTAAAGTACTAACAACAGCTAGGCTAGGTGACAACATTTTATTTGAACATTTTATGTTGAGCAAACAAAATGAGATTGTCTCATTTTGTTTTTCAACATATTTTTTGCAGGTTATTATGTAAACCACAAAGGAGAGGTAAAAAATAATGTTGCCATTCTGCACTATCTATGCTTACCTCAATCTTCCTGACTTTTCTTTTCTCATGAATTTCAAAATCTTTGAGGAAACTCCAAAAAGGTTCTGGCTCTGGAGGCGGGTCATCATCATCATCGTTTTCAGAGAACATATCTGGAGATCTCACTCCACTGTCAAAAGATGCCTCGAGAGATGAGTAACTTTGCTCCGAATTCCACTTTGCTGTACTCCCATCATCATTTATATTTGGACAGTCCTTCTTACTCTCCTCATAATGAGAGTCTCCGGTACTCTCCGAGGTCTTATCTAATCTATCACTAACATTATCTGATGCATCACTAATTCTCTGCTCGCCGTCGTTACTCTCAATAATTGACTCCGCATTATCATTGCTACTTGTGTACATACCACAAATTTCATCTTCACGTTTATGTTCTAAATTAGCTAAACTGGTGCTACAACTCATTGCTGAGAGAGGGTCTACGATAGGTTTCAACTTTTGAACATGCTTAATTGTACCATTAAAAGATAGTTCACTTATGGGTAACTTGAATACGTTTTCTGAAGGCCCCACATCTCTAAACATAGGCACGCTGTCTACTGCATTATTACTGTTTTCCATAGTAGGGGTTATGAACATGGGATGTTTAACTATTTCAGTTCTTGAATCCTCGGACGTCTGAAGGTCGGTTTGGTTAGATTTCTCGTTTATAAGGCTGTGGTCGATCGTAGCGAAAGAATTCTCAAGTAACGATGCCGCAAGTGGTGAACAAGGAGAATTGATTTTAACACACAAATCTGTATCTAAACTAGATCCTTTGTCAGTCATATGATCACGAACAATTTGATTTAATAAATTGCTCTCAGTTTCAGCTGTTTCGCAATGTTTATTTTTATCATTAGTTGATGTTACGATAGATAACTCTATGTTACCTCTGCTATGCGAACTCTCAGAATCACAGCGGTTCGAAGATATACCCTCGTTTGGTTCACGTTTTACACTTTCTTCTATCAAAGGATCAACAACATTAAAACTTCTCAAATAGCGTTCGTACAAAGAAAAACTATCGCTCATGGAATGACAATTCGAGTCTTCAAAGGATTCCATCACCACTTCATTCTTATTTGAGAAACGTTGTTTTAAGGACTCATGTTTTGTTTCTGCACAAGAAAAGATAATCTAATTTATAAAGTTCTCTATTTAATATTGCAAAACCACTGTATAGAGCTCATAATCAGAGCTTACACAAACACGCCATTTACGCCATATTGCTAAAACTAAAAAAAACTAGGTCTGTGCCTCTGTGGTCAGTAAAGTCAAGGAAGCAAGCAATTGTGCAAGAAACCAAACGACTCCCATTTTCAGTCTATGGTTTAGGGTTTAGGCGATTTCTGGTTTGATCCATTATCATTAACTGAAGTTATTTTTTAGTAGCAAGATTGTATCTTGTAGAGTTAAAATATTAATCATTACATCGTGTGGCCAGTACATTAAAAAGTGTACAAAACTAAACAGAGCCTACAATAATGTGTTTGAGCCTTGGTACCGGTGCGTTGCGACTTGCGATTGCGAAACGCACAGCCGCACGGTGTTCCGAGCGCACGGGCATGCAACCTAGTGCGGATTAGTGGATATATCCAATTTTTAGAAAATCTAATTAGGAAATCAGCAGATGTAATCGACATCGGCGTCGTCGAAAATTTGGTTCTAGATATGTTCTAGGAGTAGGACACGAGAGAACAAGATGTCACTTTCCTCATAATGACGTTTTCCTTTATCGCTTGTTGCTAACGAAGTGTTTTAATAGCAGTGGTAACGAAGTAAATTGCACAAGTAAGGTATACCTGGGTTGATGGGTTCAATAACCAATCAATAAGTTGAGGCCAATACTAAAGCAGTGGCAAATGGCCCAGAAGTATTGGACCCTCTGGGCCCACTGCCACTCCGTTGGTTATCTGAAAAGGGTATCTCGACCTTAGATGCGAATAGCGAATACCATAGTATTCTGCTGCTACTTGATTTTGCTTCTTAAATATTAACAGTCTGTGGAACCGTGTTGGTATTATTTGTCAAAAATGACATTAATAGATGGTAGAGTTGTAGACATCCGTTTCTTAGATAATATCGAAATAACTCGCAATTTTATTTTCGCCAGAATGAATCTAAATAATTAGACCATTGACTTTAATCCCACCGATAATAAAGTGCTACACTTTTCTAGTGTATCTCATATATTCTATATTCATTAATTATTTTTATTATATATTTATTATGTTTTTAAACAATAGAATATAAAAAATAGTAGCCCACCGGTCGGAACAGGGAACCGCCATCGGGAACAGGGTGCAAGCTACCGGCGGGCAGGGCAGGGCTACAGAGAGAGGAACCTCTTAACAATGCGGGCTATGTCAAGAAGTACCGCTTTCTGAATCAAGCCCTTGATCCAGCTGCTCAACGAGAGCCTCCTCAGGTGTTGGTCGAGAGTCTTGGCTATTAGGCCTGAAACTGCGTTAAGCGGGCGCCCGCGACGGGCAACCGTCGCGTGTCTATGCGCGTGGACACGCGGGTGGGCTCCGTTGGAACGCGACGGTCCCCGTAGCGGGTACCCGTCGCGGAGACCGGATTATTTTATTTACGCAGTGTCGCTAGTTCAATTTTAACCCCGTTTTTTAGCCCCGTTGCGTGGGTGCGGGGCGCGCCTCCCCGTGACGGACGCTCGCGTGGGTCCCCGCGACGGAGCACTTTTGTATGAAACCGCGCGGGCGCCCGCTTAACGCAGTTTCAGGCCTTAGTCCATTGCCTTGGCTGTTACGACTATCGGCACAAAAATAGTTGTTTACAAAATAAATAGGTAAGATAGCATCTCAACTCGGGACGCTAACGCTATGCTGTCATTATGACGTTATGCAAGAACGAGTGTGGGGACGACCTAGAAAATTAACCTTCCTGACTTGGATACGTCAAGTATTCATTCGACAACAAGCAAAGCGAATTCGAAAATTGGAGCATTCTAGACCGGAATAGGTTAATATTTTATTCATCGTGATCGTGACCTTACTTATAGAACGCATGAGTGAGCGAAGCAAGCTAGTAAATTTGAGCATCCAGACTGGGATAGGTTAAGCTGTCTTTGTCATTTTATTATGAGAATGCCAGAGCGAGCGAAGTAAGCTCAATAATTGCAGCATCTCGACTCGAATAGATTATGGCACCTGTATACTCTTCCGCGAGTGCTCTGCGCTTGCGCGAAAGGGTGAGTGACCAGCGCGACTCTGTACACTCGCACCCGCCATGCCTCGCGGTGTCTCGACGAGAGTGTACAGGCGCCATTAGATTTTGCTTGTGGATTTATTTAGAGTTAGAATGCAAGAGCTTCAGAATTGGCACCTTCTCGCACCTGTAGTTTGAAGCATTTGAAAGACATAAACAAAATAAGTTATTTTTAAATATTTTCAGTAAGCATTTATTCATTACAGGCCTCATAGCAAAAAGAATTTAAGGTTTTCGATAATAGTTTACCCCCTGAAGCCCCTGTAACCGGAGGGCCCCGTATCATTGATACCGCTGATGCGGCGGAAGGTACCTAAACCTCTGCCCGGGCCTGCCCTAGCGTGTAGCCTATATTACGGCAAGTATACAGTTACACGTGCCACTGCCATCCATCGTTTCATTCGCCTGTCAGCTTCATCACCGAACAAAAAGCGTAAAATGAACATGAGAAAAAACATCAACGCGAGATCGTAGTTGATTAAAGTACCCATGGACCTATAAAAAGGTCCATGGAAGTACCTAATATTGTCGAAAACGAACGAAACGTTAATTTCATCCTTCATCGATACCATTACTATACTCTATGATCGATACAAATCCACATGTGGATGATGGACAATTGGACATCTCTACATGATCGGACAAACTTTATTGAATGAAAACTGTGAACTTGTGAAACACAAACAAAATCCCGGCGTTGAAAATAAATCTTATTGGTATGTAAAATCAAATACTATAATAAATCCAGTGCTATTACAAGTAGAGAATCTTATAAATACTGAACCTTTGCGTATTATGAAAGTTTAGAAAGCACTAAGTAACTTTTTAACACGCAATCACTAAATTAAGGAAATAATGCTATAATCGGCTTTGTAGTGTACCTAATATTCATGTTATACTAGTTACTAGTGTTACTACTGACTCAAAGGAGGATGCATTAATAAATGGTTAATATCTGCCTTAAAAATGTGTTCATTACCTACTTTGCTTCGCCGGTATTCTCTTTAATTGCGCCTACCAAATTAAATATATAAGATATTGTATGTACTTTGTTCAGTTTCACAGCTTTTATAATAATCTTTTAATTATAAACGTGACCTAAGATAAACTCGAGAGTTGCACAGAAAAATCAGTTAACTTTATTTTTAGATCCAACTACCTGCATACCTACAATATATATTTTTTTTAAACTTCGAGATAACTAATACCGACTGTACACTGTCGGCCTGATGGCATTTCTCAAAATCAACTCCACTGTACCAATCTATATTCTCCAAACAGATGTCACAACAAGCTTATCAATGAATAAGAAAGCAGATTAAAAAAATTTAATAACATCTTATTAAGATGTTATTTAATTTTTTTGTTAATTATATTATATCACTTTCTGTAATCATCAAGTATTTCCATTGAGCCATTCATGATTCATCATCATCATCATTATCTGCCTAGCATTTTCCTAACTATATTGAGGTCAGCTTCCAGTAACCGGATGCAGCTGAATACCAGTATTTTACATGGGGCGACTGCCTATCTGACCTCCACAACCCATTTACTGGGTAATATTATAAACTTATACCCCTTCGTAAGACTGGTTGTTAGACTTTCGGGCTTCTGATGACCTGTAATGACAGACATAGAATAAGGAATGACAGCTGGGCCCAACAGCTTAACATTCTTTTCGAGGCACGGAGGGGTCTTGATATGTAAGGATGGTCACCCATCCACAGACCAACCAAGGTAAGCATAGCTTAACGTGATCGATCGATCTATGCGGCTGTTATTACTTGGTTACAAGCCCCTTATTCACGGTTGTCGTAAGGAACGAAAAGTACATAGCTTTGTATGAATAAATCAATAATTGATTTCTGAACCATTCAAGGCCCAAAGTCTCGTAACTTATTTGTAAACGGATAACATCAATATTAGAAGTCTTAAGTTAAACAAAGTCTGAAGTAAACACCAGGTATTGACTGTAGTCCAGTACCTACTTATGTATGATTATAATATAAATGAACAATTAACACACATAAGTACATGTATAACATATTGGTCATGTAGTAAATAAAATCATACAGTACTGTTATTAATAATTTTATTGTGATATCTATATAAAATTGTAACAGGTAGTTTGCATGTTGGTTTGTTCATATAATATTAATATGTATTGGACCAGACATACTGATTATATCAATCGTTCCATCTTTATTCTGTGCTTTCCGCATCCAGCGGGAAGTATTATGAAATATTGAATTTATTATGTTGGTAAAATATTATTATTAAACTGCCTCTTCGGTCTAGTGGTCGCAAATGCTATTACTGACATACAGTACATTTATGAGCTCGAAGTATTAAATAAATAAAGCAGCATTCTCAGAAAGAAGTTATAATTATAACAAATCATCTGCCTAGCCTTTTCTCAACTATGTTGGTGTCGGCTTCCAGTCTAACCGGATGCAGCTGAATACCAGTACCTATTTTACATGGAGCGTTTGCCTATCTGACGTCCACAACCCAGTTACTGGGTAATTAAATATCCTGTATTATAGCAGTTTATTAAAATCCAACGTTTTCCTTAAGTTTCCCGTATGTCATTACTTCCCAGAATTCGATCCTTATCAGCGACACTATCGAATGGTGTAATCAGTGCGAGTTTTTTTTTTCAAAATCAACGGCTTCGATTCCTGGCTAGAAATATTGATTTTCCAAAAATCAGATGTTGCAGTTTTATTTTTCATCAAAGTCGAGTCCGCGACTCCTTTGAGCACTTTTCGCTATTCCTCATAGTTTCGGATTTGGCCATCCACGCCCACTTGGAAAATTCACCCTGTATATCTAAAAATGAATTAATTTAGATTGTTATTAAGTACTAATTATAACAAGAATGTATCGTATTACCCAGTAACTGGGTTGTGGAGGTTAGATAGGCAGTCGCTCCATGTAAAATACTGGTATTCAGAGGGGCCCGTGGCTAAATAATAACAGCCGCACAGGTCGATCGATCAGGTTAAGCTACGCTTGCCGCGGTTGGTCGTGGATGGGTGACCATCTTTACATACCGTGACCCCTCCGTGCCTCGGAAAGCACGTTAAGCCGTTGGTCCCTGCTGTCATTCGTTACGGGTAGTCAGAAGCCCGAAAGTCTGACAACCAGTTTTACCAAGGGGTATCGTATTACCCAGTAACTGGGTTGTGGAGGTCAGATAGGCAGTCGCTCCATGTAAAATACTGGTATTCAGCTGAATCCGGTTAGACTGGAAGCCGACCCCAACTTAGTTGGGAAAAGGCTAGGCAGGCAGATGATGATATAACAAGAATGTATAATAAAGACAAAAAGGGCATTCTGTAATAAATGAATAGAATAGCTAAATCGATTGTTAAACCAGTGCAGTGGCGTAACTATACCGTTTGGGGCCCGTGACAAATTCAAGGGATGGGGTCCTCCCTCAATGTAAAGAAGCTCAACCAACGTTAAAGTTCTTTTTTTTCTAGCGCTTCTCCTGCGACTTCTTTCGCGTAGATTTAATATTATCCCCTACAAAATTTAACACCTGACTGCTTCGTTGGTCTAGTGGTCGCAAGCGCTACTGCTGAGCATGAGGTCATTTCAAAAAAATTAAACAAACAATGATTTAGCGCAAGACAAAATCTACACGATTGCTAACGACATAACTTAAATTTACTTACTACTACGACGTAACTTAAACTAAAAACTTAAAACAAAAAGTGATACGTCCTGTCGCTGGGACGCACTGATCGGTCTTTGAGTATTAAACGGGAACAAATTTTTTGAGCTGTTATTTAAATATTCGAGATGTTATTGAAAAACATATTGAGCAGTTATTTAATTTAATGGCGGTTGATTAATTATTGCGACAGTAAAACATGGACAGTAATAAAAGATCAATTAGACTGTTATTTTATCATACAATGTCAATTCTAAAAATAATTGAGCAGTCCAATAACTAAATGAGCGGTAAAAATGATGGAATGGGCGGTTCGCTAAATAGTTCGGCAGATCATAGCGGATGCAAGAGCGAGCGAAGCGAGCTCGGGACTTGGGGCACCCCGACTCGGACAGGTTAGGTTCGAAGGGGATGACGGGGGCTCGAGTGAGCGAGCAAAGCGAGCGAACGAGCCCCCGTCATCCCCTTCGTGTTAGGTTCCTTTAAACCCTGTAGACAGAAATAGGGGCCCCGCGAAGCGGGGCTCCGTCGACTACACACCCAAAACTACTTTACCACCTCATTGTTTATAGAATTGCTTAGAATGAGATTTATTACCGACAAATTCCGATTTATTACTGCCCACACGTAACTGCCCATTCATTCATTTTTACCGCCCATTTAATTATTTTCCCACTCAATTATATATTCACTGATCCATTTCATTATTTTTTATTACTCATTTTTGTTTACTTTACTGCTTAGTTTTAACTGCTGAACAAGTTATTAAACGTGCCATTTATAATTTTTAACTTACCAAAACCGCTATTTACAACTGCCTCTTTAAATCAGTGCCGTATTAAACCAACTGGAGGCGTACCATTGTCAGGCGATCCCCGCTGCCAAAGGTACGGTACTGTGTTGCACTTTGAAACTATATGTCCTGTTGGAAAAACGCATAAAATAAAATATTTTGGCACCTTATAATGGTTCTATTCGTCCTGAAAGATAACTCTGACGTCTATTTTCGTAAAACAACATGCAGGGATTGTCTTAGCTTTCAAAAACCGTCATTAAAAATTACACTTTTACTCTGTAGTGCACTAAATCAAGACTTAAGTCTTTTTAAAACCGTAATGTTCTTCAAATAATCTGCTCACATCATTACGATATTGCCCTGGAAAAAGCTCGAAAACGCGATGTTTTCGTCGCGAATCGAATACACGCTCTTAACGTTGTGATGATACTGCCAACTTTTGGTTTAATGGATGATCGGTTGGTTGCCATACTGATTTTTTTGAAGAAGGCGATTATTTGATGAACAGAGATTTTTATTGTAAATGTGCTGAAAAAAGCTAGATAGGGCTAGATAACTAAGAGAAGTGGGAAACTCAAGAAATAAAAACTGGCCAAGTGCGAGTCGGACTCGCACACGAAGAGTTCCGTACCACAAGGCTTAACGCCGAAAAAAACATGTTTGTTGTATGGGAGCCCCCCTTAAATATTTATTTTATTTTAATTTTATTATTTCTTATTAAAGTTAAAATACAACTGAGTATTTTGTGAATATTTCAAGTGCCTACCTGTTGCCATTTTTGAAATCGAGCAAAAAAGGGCAAAAAATCGCGTTTGTTGTATGGGAGCCCCCCTTAAATATTTATTTTATTTTGTTTTTAGTATTTGTTGTTATAGCGGCAACAGAAATACATCATCTGTGAAAATTTCAACTGTCTAGCTATCGCGGTTCTTGAGATACAGCCTGGTGACAGACAGACAGACAGACGGACAGACAGCGAAGTCTTAGTAATAGGGTCCCGTTTTTACCCTTTGGGTACGGAACCCTAAAAACAAGGTGGTCAACGCCCTTTGCTCTCTGTTCTGGCGTATGGTAACCACATTAGAAGCGACCGATGCGCAGAGATCGGAGGGGCAATTCACGTAATTTTAAAAACGTTCACAGTCTGATCTTCACAGTCTGATCTCAATCTGCCAAAGATACCTTTAGTTATTCCGTTTTTTATTTCATTTGTTTGTCGCCGATATGAGACTGCGACTAGATTTTGAACAATTTAAATTACGAAAATTGGCATTACTTACGCAGATTGAAAACAAATCGTCGTTCAGAAGACGCTGAAGTTTGTCGAGGACATCTGCATTCAAGTCACAGTTGCACACATCATCATAATCGATGTTAGGAAAAATTAGGACCGCACAAGCATTGTTTTCGTACTCATTGGCAATACATTTTTCAGTCGGTACAGAGCCCGCAGCGTTCCAGTAACTTTCTGACTGACCACGCGAGTTCACAGAACTATCAATGTGCAGGCCTAGGACTAGGGTTAGGGGAAGAGTAGCCCTCTCATAGGGAATAAGGGAGTTACGATGAAAAAAGTTGGAGAATTGTTTGTGGAGCACTTACTATGGGAAGGGAAGGATATAAATGGGGAAGTCTGGAAGAGAGGGATTAGAAACCTTAGATAGTGGACGGACATAGACTTTGAGCCACAGGGAAGGTAATGTTCCGGAGCATAAGGATTTTTTTTACAATGTGAGTAATCGTGGGGCAGGAGATCACCCAGAATAGTTATGATCATACCGTGGCACGGGTGATAGTGTCACATCTCACATCCCACGCTTTTGATTTAATAGATAGAATGATCTTTTTGATCATTTTGCCCCAATGCCACCCTATAGTTTCGCCACTGTGTTGAACACAAAATTATAGGAGCAAAGTCGTAGAAAATCACAAGTAATTAGATATATTGGACATTTGTCTCACTGGCCTCACGGTATCTGTCTATGATTGCACTGACCTCTGCCCTCTGCGCTTCTTTATCTATAAGGTATAAAGAAGTCAAAATGATGTATTCACTCTGGCTCCTGCACTCGTTACCAGTGCCTCAGTAAAAATAATAATTAAAAAGATAACGGTGCATTCTACTTTTTTTTTCGTCTAGCGCACATGCGCTTAGTGAATTATATAACATAGTTTTTTTTACATTGTATGGTAATCGACTTAGATTTTTCGCGGAAATTGTGAAGGTAATGTTAATATTTTATGATAAGTAGTATAGATAATATCTTAAATGGCTTTTGTTTTGAATTTATTTGTCCTCTGTGATAATTTCGGGGATAAGTAGCGATGCGAGACTGCCGCTTGTGATGTGGTGGTGATGCTTTAGTTGTTTTGCTGTCACGTTTAAGGGTGCGCGTGAGTTCCAGGAGCCTTTATTATTTCTATTACTGTGTTAAATAATAGTTAAGTACCTCGTATATTTAGGTAGGTATAAACATATTGCCTTTTATTCATAAACATTGCTTAAAGTTAAGTAGTGATTAGCTACTGTTTAATCATACATTTTTGACGTTTAAACGGCACTTAATCATCGTTTATAAATAAGCCCTTTATTCTGTACAGTATTTTCGGCTCATTACCTACCTGTTTTCATTTCATGTAAATTATTCTGATGAGTTCTACTTTTCCAATAATTAGTGATACCGAAATGGATACAAAAAAAAATTACGATATCTTTATCACAAAAATGTTTCTCATGAATGATTTAATTGCTCCAATTACTGATTTTAAATTAATTAGGTACCTACACAATCTGATAAATTACCATATATGTATATTGTCGTCTAGACACGGACGCTGCAATGTCTATATTTATGTTGTTTACCTACATCTCCACAACATAATATATGTATCTAATTGAAGTACTTATTATATTTACTTGCCAATGGAATTTGACCGGGGAAGTAGGTAGCTTATTTGTGATTCCGTGTGCTATGCCGCTATTTGACCGAAAATATACCTTAATTTAAACCAAGTAAAGTTTATTTTGTAATAGCGAATTAACGAGAATATTTACTTATACAAAAACGTCAAGTGTACCTAACCTACTTGCCCCTTTAATAATAGGACAATTTATCTCTTCCCTTCCCTTGTGTACACTTTAAAACGGGAACAAAGGTCGACGTTTGTTGGCTCTCAGATATAAACTCTGTAAGACCTTTAGCCATTGCAAATATCGAGCGAAACAGTCGCTTATCTATCATAAATCTTGCAAAAATCGGCTATTGACATCTCCTTTTTTTCGGGGGTTTCATACACCCGCGGGTTGGCGAAGGCGTCTGTCAAACTCTCACTGGCTAACCCACGCGATGTTCTTACAAATTCCTCTGGCCACGGGACGGGACGGGACGTACAATTTATTCTCAGCCCGAACAGAGAATCCGTTTTTTGTTTTTTTTTTCTGTAATTAGATCTTTTAAAGACACTTGTACACGTCAATATTTTGTTGGTCAATATTTTAAAACTAGATGGCACCGGCATTCCCTAGCTGACAGATTCCTGAGAAAAATACCGAAACAAACTCAGGCCATGGTCTCTTCATTATACAGGACTAGCAGCATCCCGCGGTTTCACCCGCGTAAGTTTCGCTCCCGTGGGAATATCGGGATAAAAACTACCCTATGTCCTTCCCCGGGATGCAATCTATCTCTCTGCCAAATTTTATTGAAATCCGTTCAGTGGTTTAGGCGTGAAAAGTAACATACGGATAGACAGACAGTTACTTTCGAATTTATAATATTCGTATGGATGAAATTGAATAGGTGCGACAAATTAAAACATCTAATTCAGCGTGTTATAAAGTAAATTTAGAGACGTGCGCGTAGAGGCAAGCGATTTGGCAACTTCGGCGTCGTCGCGCGCCCTTTTTACCCGACTGCGCGACGCAAAGGGGTGGTAATGTGTTCATCAGCCTATGTATGTATGTATGTTAGTTTGTTTGTTTGTATGCTCCTTTGAAGCACTATACAAACCAAACGCCTGGGCCGATTTTTATGATTCATGACATGACACGTTAATCGATTCCTCTTAGTCCGACGAGTGTCACTAAAGACATGACGTTAGTGAAAATTCAATATGCCGACTACTGGACGCCATATTAAATCTTTTTTTTTTTTTTTTTTCAAAACCTATTGAGTAGGGTATCAAAATAAAGGGTTTTAAAAGGTGATTTCAAAAATATATACAACATTATACTTAAAAGCAATTCGAAGTGACAAATTGTAAAAAACACCTACCAAGAACTAAATCGTCTGCGAAATCTTTCACATTTGTAACCTAAAAAGCTGGAAATAAAAAAGTTATTTAAAAAAATAAAAAAACCCGACTGCGGTAAAAAACTTAAGAGCGTTTACGCCGTACGGCATTTCATACAAACTTTCAAGCCCATGTTTTTCGAAATTAATGAACGGATTTTAATGAAACTTCCTAAGCATAAGCAGGATACAAAGGTCTAAAAAGTTAGTAGAGAACATTTTCGAAATGTCTTATATAAAAAAAGATAACTGGAAATATCTGTTTCTATGGAAAGTTTAAAATCGGTCTAATTTGGCTGTAACACTATTTTTCGAAAATGTTCTCTACTAACTTTTTAGACCTTTGTATTTTGCTTATACGTACGAAGTTTCATTAAAATCGGTTCATTCACTTCGAAAAAAAAGGACTTGAAAGTTTGTATGAAATGCCGTTCGGCGTAAACGCTCTTAAGTTAAAAGAAACTGAAAAGCTAAAAACAAGCCCATTTTAAATTAAATAAAAGTTGGAAGCAGGTGGGACCCATTTGAATTTGAAAATATAATAAAAAAAACCGGGCAAGAGCGAGTCGGACTCGCGCACCGAGGGTTCCGTAACATCCGGGTTTATGCATAAGGTTTATGTTTATGAAATTAAATGTTTATTTTTATTTTTGAGTTGATTGAATGAATGGTAAATTGTGGTTTACGATTTATGACGTATTAAAAAAAAACTACTTACTAGATTTATCAAAACAATACCTTAGAGTCGAATCCTGTCTTGACAGCAACTCAGATCACACCCCAGTCCTACTTACCATAAGCACAACTGTACTTTGCTATGAAAAGGCAGAAGCTCTATATAATAAGCACACAGACTGGGAGGGCTTTAGAGACTACATAGAAGAGAATATTAGGTTGTGTACCTCTCTAAAAACACCCCAAGAGATAGAAGATGCTACCAGGTACATAACGAACCTCATACAAAATGCTTGCTGGGTTAACACTCCAGACGAAAAGGAACAGTATAATAGTAGAAACATGCCCCTTGAAATAAAACTCAAGGTACTAGAAAAGAGAAGACTAAGAAGAGTATGGCACCAGTCGAGAAATAGAAGCGACAAAACTGCCTTAAACAAAGCTATAAAAGACCTAAAAGACATGTTGGATGATGCAGAGAATGTTACACTTCAGACCAAGCTAGAAGGACTAACCGCAACAGCATCAACGGAATACTCCCTATGGAAATACACAAAAGCTCTCAATAGACCTCAGCCATTCAAGGCCGCAATAAGAACCACTGGCAGTGGGTGGGCCAAAACTGGCAAAGAAAAAGCTGATGCTTTTGCAAATTACTTAGCGAACGTTTTCCGACCTAATGAAAGCACTTGTGCAGAGTTCGAAAACGAAATCGACAATATCTTAAAGCAAGACCTTCAATTATCACCACCGCCTAAACCAGTAAGTGTGAGCGAGCTAACTAAAACCATAAAAAGGCTTCAAAATAAAAAAGCCCCAGGCTTCGACCTAATTACCAAAGAGGTTCTTATTGAACTTCCCAGGAAAGCCATAGTGTTTCTTACCACCCTATTCAATGGTATACTTCGAGTGCAGCATTACCCGAGCAGCTGGAAAGTGTCAGTTACCACTATGATACATAAAGCTGGGAAGCCTCCGGAAGACGTCACATCCTACAGACCGATTAGCCTACTTCCAACTCTGTCTAAAGCATTTGAAAAGATACTCTTAAGCAGAATCACACCAATACTGACTGAGAATGGAGTCATCCCCCGGCATCAATTTGGTTTTAGGCAACAACACTCGACCATCGAGCAGGTGCATCGTGTGTGTGAAAAAATACGCAATTCCCTGGAAACAAAAGAGTAATTGCTCAGCAGTGTTCCTGGATGTACAGCAAGCATTCGACAAGGTCTGGCACAAGGGCCTATTGTGCAAAATAAAAAAGGCACTGCCTCATAGTTTTTACCTCCTGTTGGCATCATACTTATCTGACCGTATTTTCCAAGTTCGGGAAGATGGAGACACTTCAAAAATCTGCGAAATAATGGCGGGGGTGCCACAAGGTTCTGTCCTTGGGCCAGTCCTGTACTGTATTTTCACCGCTGACCTTCCAGAAATGCCTGGGGTCACCACAGCTAACTTTGCCGATGATACCGCAATAATAGCAAGTAACACAGATCCACAAATAGCCTCAAACATTCTGCAAACGAGTCTGTGCGAGGTAGACGAATGGCTCCGAAAGTGGCGTATTAAAGCAAGTGCCTCTAAGTCAGTGCACATTACCTTCACTCTCAGGAAAGGGAACTGTCCCCCAGTAAAATTAGGAGATAACACCCTCCCCCACAATGACACAATCCGGTATCTTGGACTGCACCTGGATAGGAGATTGACTTGGAAGAAACACATCAAAACTAAACGAGATGAACTGAACATTCGGTACAGGAATATGCACTGGCTGATGAAACGTAACTCCAAACTCTCACTAGACAACAAGCTCCTCATCTACAAAACCATACTGAAACCAATATGGACATATGGCATTCAATTGTGGGGAAGCGCATGTAACACAAGCATATCAATTGTTCAAAGGCTACAAAATGGCATACTGCGAACAATTTCAAACGTACCATGGTTTGTAACTAATGCTGAACTGCACGAGGCACTGAACATTAGAACGGTAAAGGAAGAGGTGGCATTGGCTGCCTCCAACTACAGAACCCGGCTTGAAAACCACCCAAATGAACTCGCTTCTGTACTAACGCATATTACCTATCCCAGACGACTTAAGCGCCACAATATCCAAGATTTGGAGGTGCGATGGTAAAAATACGACGGGTTCCGCCGCTGGAAAGAACCCGCCAAACGCCCACATACACCTACAACAAATCTGCTCATAGTCTTGGGACTGATCGCAGATAACTAAGGGGAAAAAAAAAAAAAAAAAAAAAAATATTTTTTTTAGTTTTATCATTCTCTTAGTTTAGTTTAGAAAAAAAATATATTAGAAACCTCAATATCATTTTTGAAGACCTACCCATAGATACCCCACACGTATGGGTTTGATGAAAAAAAAATTTTTGAGTTTCGGTTCTAAGTATGGGGAACCCTAAAATTTATTGTTTTTTTTTCTATTTTTGTGTGAAAATCTTAATGCGGTTCACAGAATACATCTACTTACCAAGTTTCAACAGTATAGTTCTTATAGTTTCGGAGAAAAGTGGCTGTGACATACGGACGGACAGACAGACAGACAGACAGACATGACGAATCTATAAGGGTTCCGTTTTTGCCATTTGGCTACGGAACCCTAAAAATGGTATGGGTCCCGCCTGCTTCCAACTTTTATTTAATTTAAAATGGGCTTGTTTTTAGCTTTTCAGTTTCTTTTAACTTAAGTTTTTTACCGCAGTCGGGTTTTTTTTATTTTTTTTATTACAAGCTATTATTTAGCTTGCACTGTTCGTAGTTCGTCAAAATTTGCAAACCATTTTTCGACTTCGACCATTTGTTAGTATCCGATTGAGCTGAAATTTTGCATACACCTTTAGTTCTGGTAATAATTTTAATATGGCCGCCGCTTCAAGATGGCGGATTACATATTTTTTCTCAATCCCCTTAATATGGGTATCAAATGAAAGGGCGTAAAGAGTAGAAAACGAGAAAGTTAATAACATCACATTAAATTCAATATGGCCGCCGCTCCAAGATGGCGGATTATATATTTTTTTCAATCCCTTTAATATGGGTATCAAATGAAAGGGATTAAAGAGTAGAAAACGATAAAGTTAGTAAAATTACACTAAATTCATTGTGGCCGCCGCTCCAAGATGGCGGATTACATATTTTTTCTCAACCCCCTTATTATGGGTATCAAATGAAAGGGCTAGAAGAGTAGAAAATGATAAAATAAATAACATCACACCAAATTCAATATGGCCGCCGCTCTAAGATGGCGGTTTACATTTTTTTCAATCCCCTTAATATGGGTATCAAATGAAAGGGCTTGAAGAGTAGAAAATGATAAAGTAAATAACATCACACTAAATTCAATATGGCCGCCGCTCCAAGAAGGCGGATACATTTTTTTTCAATCCCTTTATTATGGGTATCAAATGAAAGGGCTTAAGAGTAGAAAACGATAAAGTTAGTAAAATTACACTAAATTAAATATGGCCGCCGCTCCAAAATGGTGGATAAAATTTGTTTCAATCCTCTTAATAAGCGTATCAAATGAAAGGGCTTGAAGAGCAGAAAACGATAAAATTAGTAACATCACTCTAAATTCAATATGACCGCCGCTCCAAGATGACGGATACAAAAATAGTTTTATAAAACAAGCTTTTATTTAAATAAAAATGTAACCCAAAAAAAGAAAGAATAACTAAGTTTATAAAAACTTTTTTATTTTCATTTTTTTCGTAGGAACGGTCAAAATTAGGTAAAATACCGCTAGTTCAACGCGTTGCCAACTTGCTTCATGTTGTGAACTCAGCGATGAATACATTGCTTATCGGGCGCGCGCTAAAATTGATAAGTACTTTACTACTTTAATTTTCTTATTTGTTATGATAATTTTGAAAAAATACAATAACTTAGTTTGCACTATCTAAGACGATAATTACACGTTTATTTTCAAGAATTTAGATTTGGGAAATGACAATTAATGATTATGTAGCACCTCCTATTTCGATTTGTCAGATGTTTTCAATTTCATCCTGTATTATTAGGTGTCTCAACAAACAAGTCTTTCACTGACTTTAAGTGCTTAATTTCTTTTTCTTAGGGCTAATTTTTCAATCGACAGATAATTTTTATTCGTGGAATAAAATTGACGTCTGACAGATTTTATTGGAATTACTGAAAAAAATTCAAAATAATTCCTCGGATAAAACTATCTGGCGTTAGAAAAATCAGCCCTTAATCTATAATTTCCAAGTTCGAACATCATCATCATCTGCCTAGCCTTTTCCCAACTATGTTGGGATCGGCTTCCAGTCTAACCGGATACAGTTGAATGCCAGTATTTTAGATGTAACGACTGCCTATCTGACCTCCACAACCCAGTTACTGGGTAATACGATACCCTTAGTAAGACTGGTCCAAGTTCGAACATGTTAATAACAATAATCATTATTACAATCGCCTCAGCTTTTACAACTTGCACTCGGGGCAATAGGAGATGTTTTGTTTTCTTTTACTCTGAGGGAGTCATCGTATAACCATAACATGATTGGTTTATCAGTAACGATTTTATCTTGAATGCAGAAATTTAATATCACTTTTATACAAACTTGTAGTTTGTACACTACTATACTTAAGCGGTCTAGTGAAATTAATACCTCATAAGAATCTATGGTGTCTGTGTGGTCTGTATGGTGCCGGACTTAAAGAATAGCACCCCACCCCATACTTCCCGTGGGTGTCGTAAAAGGCGACTACCAGAGAATGCAGCAGCGTTCTCTATGCATTCCACCACCATACCATACTGCGATCGCCAACCCGCCTGCCAAGCGTGGCGTATATGGCAAACCCCTCCCCCTTTTGGGGGAGGCCTATGTCCAGCAGTGGACGTCTTTCGGCTGAAATGATGAAGAATCTATAAAGGCAGGTGGCATGGCAAAGAGCCATAAGTTTCCTGCTTGTCGTGTATTCGTGCCTACAATGTTCCCACTCTTGGGACACAGACCTCTTC
This sequence comes from Mesoligia furuncula, assembly GCA_916614155.1. Taxonomy (NCBI): domain Eukaryota; kingdom Metazoa; phylum Arthropoda; class Insecta; order Lepidoptera; family Noctuidae; genus Mesoligia; species Mesoligia furuncula. Next base: position 19,114,206 of record OU744809.1, on the reverse strand, counting down.
TCTTCGAGAGGGAGTGGGCTGTAATCTAGTGCGGATTGGTAGATGTCACATGTCTTCGAATTTTTGGTTCTAGGACATGCCGGTTTCCTCACGATGTTTTCCTTCACCATTTTAAGAGCAGTAGTGATGAAATTATTTACACAAAGTAAAGCGCCTGTCTGGGTTCGAACCCACGACCTAAAACTCGGTAAATCGGGGCCTCCACTGTGTCGCTGCTGCTCTCATTCGTGTATTCTTTCGCCTACGTTCTACGTGAGTAGGTACATCGTGCGGACGGACGCTTGATTCGCAATCGCAATTATTAGTTTGCTGATCGCTTTCAACATTCGCACAACGAACATTATCCATCCGGTTGTGCTTTGTCCTCCAGATTGCCTATACCTACCGCGTACTGGACTGCACGTCTGCATTGTCACCTAATTTAAAGACATCGTCACTTTGTACCAAATGTACACTTGCACATTCAACTGTTTCAGATATGGAGCTGGTCTCTCTGGCTAAAGAAGTGTTCCAGACTACAGCGGAGCATGCGGCGAGCTACCGACTGGGGCAGTCTGCTCTGAGGCATCTCGACCGAACGCTGTGGGTCGTCGAGAAGTGCGCGAGATGGGCTGTTCCGCCGCCATGTCAGTATTTTTATTTTCTTTACTCATAATCAGCCTGTAACGTTCCTTCTGCTGGGACTATGAAAGGGTGTGGGCCATAATCCACCTGAGCCCAGCGTAGCTATTCGCAACCATCCGACAGGCTATCATATTGAATATGACTCATTTCGATACCTGATTTCTCTTGGCCCCGACAGTAAACGACTGTCGGAAGAATAGCGGTCGTCTATTTGATTTAAACTGACAACATTTTCGGGTTTTGGACTTGTAAACAGCGTTCAGAGGACTCCTACGATAACTTTTTTTGATGTTCGATACGGTACGGAGGTATTTTTTTGCTTTATGCTTAGATTATATGTCTGGTTCTAACATCAGCGTCTTCTTGATTAGCAATCTAATCAACCACGTGATGAATTGCTGCTTCGAATCGGATACTCTCGTGCCTGTCAGTGACAAGGCCTGGCATGAACAATTTATATTCAAAATTAGACGAAAATGGCAGCTGTACGCGTGACTTGCGCTTGAGGCTTTCCCAAGTACACTTGGCCTTGTAATTACAGTGCTATTTCTTGAATATTTAAACAGAACTAAGTACATAATCATTTAAGAGCATGTATATGCGTTTCAAGGCCCTGTATGTTATAACAATGCTCAGTTTTGATATGAATCCTGATTGAACATTGACGAGAGATTTTAGTTGAGATTAATGAATAAATTATGTTATTATATAATCATCTCAACTAAAATCGCATTTTAAAACGAGGGTCATTACTAAAATAAGTTCTGAAATACGAACCTAATTCGTCAAGAATTCAGCTCGTTCAAACAAAATTAATCAACGCATGAGCACCCTTACTCAGTATACGTTTAAAGTCCATTTTACCATTTCCTCGTGAGATAACAGAAATAGATAAAGAGCTGAATGGAGGCTGCTCTCTATTTTGTTTAATTTTTCTACGAGATAAGTTTATCAGACATTAGCTATGTTTTGTTAAATCACGCTATCTGTCACATTATCTGCGTATGTGAATCATGCGCCTAATAATGATCGTCTAATGATTGCGGTTTCGTCTGACTAATATTAAGGCTAGATTCCTTGGTGCTAACTAATAATAATAATTGATTTATTTCAGACATAATTCTAGTCCATAGTAATGACTCCGTAGAGAACTAACTCCGCGTCTTTGTTGTCATGGGTTCACGACTATATTGAGACTTATGCGCGGATCAATCAAGTAGCGTGGCTAGATGGACTGGACGGGTTTTAGGGTTCCGTACTCGCCAATGGAACCAATAGGGTTCCATTGTGTTGTTCCATGTTTTATACTCAAATTGTTTTTAACAAATCATAAAAAATAGGTATCATAAGTTTACTTGTATCTATACATACATCATCATCATCTGCCTAGCCTTTTCCCAACTATGTTGGGGTCGGTGTCCAATCTAACCGGATGCAGCAGAATACCAGAATACCTGAATTTTATTTATTTGTATCTATAAATACAATACAATAAAATAAAATTGAAGGGTCTGTTTGTAATGTCAAAATGACAGCTTTTTACTAAATGCATATGAAAGTACATACGGTACTTATAACAAAATATCCATTTTTTAAGTTTTTGTCTGTCCTGTCTGTATATATTTGGTAATCTCCGAAATGGCTGGATAGATTTTGATGCAATTTGTCATGGGATTACATTGAACCCTGGGGAAGGACATAGGTTAAACCACTCGGGCAAAGCCGCGGGCGAAAGCTAGTAATAAAGTTGTCATACTTGATGTAAACGTGGGGTAACAGATGTTTTAGTGGTAGTGCATCAAGGATGTCTTATCTATAAAAGTACCGCTAGTAATGTAAATCGCAGAATGGCGCAATCTACATACATAGGTAAGTATATACAATTCAAAGTCCTGACTGACTGATAATTATATCAACGCACAGCCTACACTTGTGTTTGTGGTGCCGGACTTAAAGAATAGCACCACCCCATACTTTCCGTGGGTCATGTCGTAAAAGGTGACTGGGTCGTACCGGAGAATGGGCAGCAGCGTTCTCTATACATTCCACCACCATACCATACTGCGATCGCCAACCCACCTGCCAAGCGTGGCGATTATGGCAAACCCCAGCAAGAATGACAAGCACAAAAAACACTTGGGCCCATAGTACCCGGCGGCCCGCCTACCCTTGGTTACGGTAGCGACCAAGGCCACGGTGAGGCAAGGGGTGCTAAGAATCCCCGGCAGTGGGCAGGGCACATTGCTCGCAGAACAGATGGCCGACGGGGCCGAAAGGTTCTGGAGTGGCGACCGCGTACCGGAAGACGTAGCGTTGGAAGGCCTCCCCACAAGGTGGTCCGGCGACCTTGTGAAGGCCGCAGGAACCCGTTGGGTGCGAGAAGCACAGAACTGGTCGAAGTGGAGGTGCTTGAGGGAGGCCTATGTCCAGCAGTGGACGTCTTTCGGCTGAAATGATGATGATGACAGCCTACACCGCTAGTCCTAGAAACATGAAGTGTAGAGTAGGCATCCACTAAGAAAGGGTTTTTCGAAATTCCACCCCTATAAGAGGGAGAATGGGGGAGGGTGAAATTTCATGCGGACAAACTCGCGGGCAGAAGCTAGTGATGTAATAAAAAACCTCTTTTATTTTTGCAGTGGATGTAGACGAGCGCCCTCAGCCGGAGTTGGTGCGGCCGCTGCCGTGGGTGTTCTTCCTAATGATGATAGTGACGCTGAGGATCACTCGCGAGGGTATATCGCTGCTCAACCTCGTCATGGGGAAGCCGCCGTTAAGGTCTGCTGATGTGGTATGTAGCATATTTACACAGAATATTCTTTGAAACTGAAAGTAGCTATGAAATTATGAATAAAATAATATTGTTGCATATTCCACGTCCATTTCGTTGTGACCCCGTGGGGTCTGCTTTTGACGAATTTTTAAAATTCTCGGAGATATAAGTTTACCTTTTTGCTGTAGACTCAAACTGATCCCTAAGCTGTATTTTTTTTTGAAATATTGATAAACACTATCAATCTTGCAATTGATATTCTTTTGTGATGAGATGACTCGGACAATGATCAAAATAAATTATTTTAAAGAATTGTCTTAGGTATCCATATCCATACTAATATTATAAATTCGAAAGTAACTCTGTCTGTATGTTACCTTTTCACGTCTAAACCACTGAACGGAATCCGATAAAATTTGGCAGAGAGATAGATTGCATCCCAGGGAAGGACATAGGATAGTTTTTATCCCGATATTCCCACGGGTTCGACACTTATGCGGGTGAAACCAAGGGGCGCTGTAGTAAGCTATAAGCTGAACTTTTATCTACAGGTAATGTACATACAAAGCAAGAGACGCTACCTCCGTACACTAAAGTACCAAGGCAACAGAATGATGCGCGCACGCACGAGCACTGCCGTAGCGCCGCGCGAGTCCTGGTCCGACGCGCTCCACTCCATCTTCGAGTTCACCATGTGCTTCCGCCGCCAGTCGCAGCACTACGGCAACAACAACACGACGCGCGTCAGTAACAACGACGAAGTATTAGTAAGTTAGAAGTAAAGTGCATCCGGTTAAATTATGGCGCCCGGCGAAAACTACCGCGAGGCATGAGCCGCTGAAGATCAAAAGAACCATAAGATAAAATAAATAAATCTATACAGAAAGATTTTTTTTATCACCATCCAAATTTTTACAGGGTGTTTACCCATGAATATGAACAACTTTCGCTATGGGACCAATTCTGAAATTACGAAAAAAAATCTGTTTAGTACAAAACTTGACCAAAATGTATGAAACAGGAGATTTTTTTTTTCTTCCTGTATAGTAATAATAAAGCTGAAGAGTTCGTTTGTTGTTTTGTTTGAACGCGCTAATCTCTAAATACCGGTCGGATTTGAAAAATTATTTTTGCATTTGATAGTCCAGTTCTTACTGCGATAGCCAACCCGCCTGCCAAGCGTGGCGATTATGGCACCCCCCCCCCCCCCCCCAAATTGGGGGAGGCCTATGTCCAGCAGTGGACGTCTATCGGCTGAAACGACGAGTCCAGTTCTTGAAGAAGGCTATAGGATATTTAACAAAAGAAAAAAAGTCAGAAAGAACACTTAGCGAAAACGAAGTGCTATCGCGAGCAGGTGATGCAATGCGACGGGGTGGGTCGGGGAACAAGAAATTGCCCGCGGACGTAGTCGCGGGCAGAAGCTATATACACCGTGTTATTGAATTAACGCAAAACCTCTTAAGGGGTACTTATCATTATGAACAACTTTTACTATGGAAACAAACCTGAAATCGCAAAAAAAAAATCAGCTGTTCCCTACATTTTGACAGCTGTTTTTTTTTCGCAATTTTAAGTTTGTTCCCATAGTAAAAGTTTTGCGTTAATTCAATAACACAGTGTATATATAATAATAAGTTTATTGTACAAGGAGAAACACATACTTAATGTTAGTCATACACTAAACATGATTGTACAAGTGGTGATCAAAAGCAGCTTGAACAGCTGCAGCAGATGAACCGAAGACCTGGTAAAGGTCGCTGGAATCTGCTGGATGCGGCCAGCGAAGGTCGGGTCGGTTAACTTGGGGGAATTGTTTATTAAACTTATAATTCAACTTAGTTAGTAACAGTACTCCTTAAATAACCTTATTCTATACACTTAACCTAACACTATGACCAGCAATGGCCGGCTGCATCACAACAGCCAATTCTGGGTATAAGATCTTCTTTGTACAGACGCCAGCACATCAAGCTACCCGAAACTGTCAAGTTTTCTCAATTAACTTTGAATCTAACGCTTTAGCGATAAAGTTGAAAATCTATGACAGATTTTAGTAGCTTGATGTGCTGAACATGAGCTGTTCTTTTTGTAATTTATGTACAATAAACAATACCAATAAGACTCGAACAGTCTCAATCCAACGCACTGTGTTCACTAATAACTTCACAACGAATTATAATATTACATAAATATTATTGTCGACTGCGTCGCCTCCCAACGGTGGTGGTGAAACCCCACTTCATTTAACATAGGTAATAGGAAATACGGGCTGGTGTCCGCAACTCCACGTCAAAGCTCATATTTGTCGTACGGGTGGGAAAATCGATTATTCGATCCACCCCAGCTCCTCAAGGAAGGCCAGCAACGCCTAGGTGTCACTGACTATCTCACGGAGGGTACCTGGGTTACCGAACTGCTTTGCCCGGGACGTGGCGACCACTGGCCAGTTTAGAAGCACACGTGCCGCTGTCTCATCGTCCACCATGCAGACCCTGCACAGCTGACTGTCTGTGACTCCTATGACAAAGAGGCAGTGGCGACGGATACAACTCGATTCCTACCGGCTTCCCTTTGAAAAATAGCATAGTCAGTATTCTATATACAAATAATATAATCATATTAAAGATGTCTACTCCGGTTTACCTCTTACAAAATTTGGCCCTTCGCTACTGCAAAGGGGTGTTTATTAAATGACCCGTGGCTAGTTTAAGATGGTGTACATTTGACATGCGATCTAATCAGTTTTCACCTGTAATCGGATTTATAGAATTCAGGGAATTGTCTTAGCAAATTTTATACAATATCAAAACCTATAATATTTATTATTTCCATAATTTGCAGGTTGTAAAGCGAAGTAAGCGCGGTCGTGAGCAGACGAGCCCGGCGGCGTCCACCAGCGAGACCACGATGGAGCGGCTGATCGAGAAAATGATGGTGGACCTCGATGCTGACTCGGATGAGGACTCCAGTTTCACGGTATTTTATAAATACTCATACATAAACTAATGCCTTTTTCAGGGCCGTCTTTACCCGGGGGTGCAAGGGGTGCGTGGCACCCGGGCGCAGGGTTCTTGGGGCGCAAGCCAATCGCCTTATACCTACACATACCATGCGTAATCATAATCAGTTTTAAAAATTACTGAATAAATATTCATTACTTACACCTTTAAAAATTACTGAATAAATATTCATTACACCTTTAAAAATGTAGGCACCAATATTGTTTAATATTGTTTATATACTCCTCATGCAGCTTTAGGAATATTCGCTTTGCGACTTTCGATGTGCAAAAGCGCTTTTGCCAGTTGTTAGTCAGTTCAGAGTAGGTGCCAACTTGGGCACCTAACTGATTTTTTTTGTTGTAAGGAGTGCAGGCTGATTCTCGCACCCCGGCGCCCAATATGGTTAAGACCGCCCTGGGCTTTTTCAAAGGCCATTTGAATTTCTTTCATGCCAGAAAGTAGAGAACGCCATTTGGAACGATCCTTAACCCTTAGTCGGAACATGGATCCACGCGAGACACAATTGACTTTTTGTTTTTGTAATTATGGCATTCAACCAGTCAAATATAGTGCTACTTGAATCTTTTGGCGTTTGAATGGCATTGCAAGGGCGTCCCCGTTGCAATGTCATTCAAACATCTAAAATGTTGGTAACCATTGGTGTTTTTTTTTTTTTTTTGTGAAATGCAATATGGTGGTGTTTATTTCGATTTTGGCCTCGCGCCACTAGATCTTTGTACAGCTATACTCCTTTTTGCTTCATTCGAGTTTATACCAGGTCTTCATACACGCACGCCGGTTGAAATTATTTTATATATAGTATAAGTGGTGGGGTGTTCAGTGGAATACACATGTTGCTGTTTTTATGTTGCAGCTGAAAAGTTCTTTTCATAAAACGTCATGCTATTGGCCCCGACACAGACTCACAGTCGACAAAGTAATTCTACTTGAATTGTATCAATTTACAATACAAAAGTATACTGTATAAGGACCAATTAAAATTAATGCTTTACAAAAGCTTTAAATATAGGACATAATTTATTCTACACAGTTTTCAAGGACAATAATAGACGTAATATTTGTAGTTAAAATGTAACCTAACTTTATTACAGTTAACCAACGTGACAAGTCCAAAGAGCGACCGATCAGACTTCACGACAGAGTCGGACCAAGAAACGATATACTATAACAACGTCCCGAACAAACCAGCCGAGGAAAACGGCCAACAAATAGAGTCACCATTTTCACCAAACATGTCCGAAGCACCCTGCTCAACCCCCGAAAAGTCAGAAGTACTAATACCAGACCCTGAAACACCCCCTATATGGGAGAAGTCAGAAGAAACGATGGTAGAGCATGAAGTTTTATCTCCAAAAGACGAAACGCAAAAATTCATACAGCAAGAGGTCATGACGCCGTCGAAAATCCCAAGAACTCCAATTAACGAACAGAAAATCGGTACGAAATTAAAGATTTGGTCTATTAAAATGAAAGCGAAATTCTCTAAGCAACAACATACATCACTTGGTACGTTGGAGTATTGATCGAGTTTTGTTTTCTTTGTTTTTCAGCGAATGGGCGAACGGTTAAGAGTGTGCCCAGCAAAAAAAAAGGTATTCTGATTTTATGACAGATGCTTGATTTATCATTTATCATTCGAAAAGCCGCGTGGTGGATTACGGCCCACTCCCTCTCACAGAGAGGAGACCTGTGTGCCAGCAGTGGGAACAAAGGCCGATTCTGCATGTGTTATGCATTTGAAATGCGATCAGAATTCTTCATAGTAATTTGCTTGCACCAAGTTAACAATAGTTTTACTCTCTTTTAAAAGCATGATTCATTTTGTTTTGTGAATGATTACGTCTCTATAAATATTTAAAGAATACAATTTATCTGTCTGCTCTGATAAAAAGCGCCTTTCATATTCGCCTTATCAATTTCATTATTTCTAAATGTTTTTTGTATTACAGTGATCCGTAAAAATCATTAACATTGCATTGATTAAAAATCATCATTAAACCACAATTTTACGATAAAACTCATTGTTACGACCTTCTTTTTTACAAACAACGTTGTAAAAATGGCTTTTGCTTTTGACTGCTTGCTTTATATTTCACACTTACAATAACATTAATAATAATAGTTTATATTATTTTTACACACAGACTTTGATAAAGATATTTTCTGGCCAGAGGTTACATGTATTATCGTAATCGCTTCTTCAAAAAATACTATGTCCTACCCTACTCGAAGTCATTAGGAGTAACTTTTCTCATTTTTGACTATTCTAATTAGAATTTTAGGGTTCCATACCAAAAAAAGTACTATGCAAGTATGGCTGATAATGCTGGAAAACTTGCCAACCACAGTATTGCAGCCACATATTTCCGTTTAGAAGCGCTTTTACTTTTCGCATTTGCGAAGAAAATAATAATAATATTAGTTTTGATTTTAAGTAGTCGTCATCTACCTAGCCTTTTCCTTAGGTTGGAGTCGGCTTCCAGTCTAACCGAATGCAGCTGGATACCAGTATTATACATGGCGCGACTGCCTATCTGACCTAAGTAATGTTCCCTGTTAGTTCCACCTCTCTATTGTTTACATTTTAATAGTTACACACTAACAAAATGAAATAGGCGAAGATTTCTTGAAAACCGTAAAAAGGTGGTTTGTTAAAGCAGTGTATCTCTTAAACCGTAAATCCGTTTGACCAAAAAAAAAATGTTATTTTCAAGTCTTATTTTAATACAGTGATGGAACTCAAATCATAATTAAACATATATTAATGCATCAAAAAAAGCTTCAAATAAACCTCTTAATTGTCTTTAAAAGCAGTTTATCCCTTCACTAACAATTTTAATTATAACTAAAAATATGCCAATTGCCTATTGCCAAACTGCATTTCAACAATTTCAGTGATGGATTATTTATTATTTTGTATAGATAATTGCTTCATATTTTGCAATAAATTACCAGCGTTGTGTCATCGCACTTCTCTTTCTTTTCTATGTAGTCCGACAGTGACCGCGCTTTAGATCATGTTGTCCCCTTAAAATGTTCAATAATGCAGCCGCATAAGGAACTTATCACACATTGCATAACCGTATTGTTGGTGTACCTCATTCATTGTCTCGATGCGGTCTTCGAGTGTAAACAATGTACAGTTAAAAAATCCATTAGTTATCGCTTTTATAACCCATTGCCCTTGAGTGTTTATTTGTCGTGTTAAAAATACGATTACACTTATCAGAAGTAATCCGTTAGAAACATAAATAACTTTTGAAATTTATGTAAAAATGTATAAGTATGATGAATTGGAACTAAAGCGTCCATTTTAATGAGTGGGGTAATACGATACCCCTTGATAAGACTGGTTGCCAGACTTTCGGGCTTCTGACTACCCGTAACGACTGTCGAAGATCCACGAATGACAGCCGGGACCAACGGCTTAACGTGCTTTTCGAGGCACGGTATGTAAAGATGGACACCCATCCACAGACCAAACGCGGCAAGCGTAGCTTAACCTGATCTATCGACCTGTGCGGCTGTTATTATTTAGCCACGGGCTATCCATAGGTATATATATAGGTTATATCCATTGAATGAAATAAATAGGAAGGAAAATTCAATATAGCTTGTTCATATTATTCATACAAAAAATAACTTTAATAATGCCTGCTCCATACTTCATACGAGCCATATCTGCATACATATTGCCTTTCATACTTTATATTTTTTGCTCAGGATCGCCGATAAAGGATAAAGACAGACAAATCTCAGATGGCAAAAATATAACAGGAAATAGCACCATGTAAGGAGGATAAAAAGGTAACACTGACATTCTCTATTGATGAAATCGCTTTCCTTGTAAAATGTCCGATTGTTTTGGGTTATTCCCTAAGCTTTTAAAATTATGATTAAAAAGCACTTCCTCTCTCCTTAAACATCATCATTATATTTTCTTTGCTCATGTTTCATGTTTATTATTATATGTATATATTTATATATTTAGTATAATATACTTTATGTATGTAAATGGTACACCACAGACTACCTACAATATTTGTCTGTCGTTTCCCTTTTTGATCCATCCAAAGGTTGTCTTTAAAAGATCGCTTTTAGCGATAAGACCGCCCATTGTGTCACCCTTTGTAAAGTTACTAGATTTATATGTCTGTAATTTATATGGTGTACATAATAAAGAGTATTCTATTCTATTATATTCTGGGTCATGGCATTGGGTAGTCAAATAACTGAACGTTAGCGCTAATTATTTTCTTTATTACTTTCTTTTATTATTATTAATTATACCTCTTTTATTCTTGTGTAAACAAATGAAATGGATATTACTTGAAAATGCGCAGTTTGTGAAAACTGCAATCGCGGTGAAAGATAAATGAATTTTATTTCATCGGTATGATTTTAATTAACCATTAACTGTTTTAACAATTTGTTTATACAATGCAAGCATTTAACCTCATGAAAGTCTTAAGTTACACAGTACGACATAAGCAATTGTCAATTGTTACTGAGAAATTTTAAATCATTATGTAACTTGAATAGGTTATTTGCCTCAAGTACCCTTAATTTTTAAATTCAATTCATCTTGCGATCTGCATTCGCGATTAATTTGCCAAAAATGTAAACAAATATGAGTTTATGGAAAAATAACTTTAATTCCTACACAATAAAGTTCACTTTTACGCAACAACTTCAAACATTTTTATAACTTTTTTCAACAGTGCTAGTCACTCTGAAATCAACTTAATAACCATTAAAATAAAGTTGATATTTGTTTCACTTGAAATAACATCAATTTGAAACATAAATTTGAATAGACTCTTAACAGATACAACTAGATACTAGGTATTAACATAACATCACGACTATATTCCCAGAAGGTTTGCGCACAGGTGCACCTGTAGTGCACCCACATTTCGCCAGTTATACAGGGTTACTTTTCAAAGAACATCCAAATTTTTACATGGTTTTCTATCCATGAATATAAACAACTTTCACTATGGGACCAGCTCTGAAATCACGAAAAAAAACCAGCTTTTTCATACATTTTAGTCAAGTAGGTATTAAAGTTTTGTATGAAACAGCTGATTTTTTTTTCGTGATTTCAGAGTTGGTCCCATAGTGGCCTATGTAATACTGGCTATCTACCAACCCGCACTGGGCCCGCGTGGTGGATTATGGCCCTCTCCCTCTCACAGAGAGGAGGCCGGTGTCCCAGCAGTGGGAACATTATACGCTGATTATACTCAACAATCAAACGGGCACAAATTCATTCTACTGTATTAACAAAATCAGTAACATTAGTTGTATGAACAGATATAGATACACCTAGATAACGCATGATTAACTACTTCGCGTGCCAAAAATCGCACCAGCTTACGTTCCAAAATCGTAAGCCGCCACTTTCGCGCTCAGTCCTGTGTACTGCTGGCTGGGTAAACGTGAGCTTGTGACGTCATAGTAGGTAGTCAAAAAATGGCACGCTTGATTTTTAAACAGTTCTTGATACTTGCGTTATCTAGGTCTAGCTATATCTGTGGTTGTATGTATAATATTATAAGTATATTTATTTCTATTTTCAGTTAATCTCGCACAGTCAATCATAAGAGGCTGCCGTGCAGTTCGTTACTAGATTAAGTTTATTCACGTGTATGTCTTATGTCTGTCCACATTATGTATCGTTTATAATTTTATTATTTACATCACGGCCGCTTTGAACTAAGCGATAGGTACACTAAAGGTCATGGCCTGTTTCACTACCTTGTTAATGTCCGGTTAAATTATCTGGCAGATACGTTCGCTCAAATTTTTTTAGTTATCTGTTGGACAGTTTTTATATGGTTATAGTGAAACAGTCGCTAAATGAGCGACTTTGTTGGCGGTGTGTGGAATTAAGTGCCTTTATTTTACGTTAAATGAATGATTGTTACATTATATAATGCACATTGTGTAGACGCACTTTAAAGCTAACTTGCTAAGCATCTACTGCTATATACAGGGTTATTGGTAAAACATTAACAACCTCTTAAGGGGTCATTGTACTCGTCATTATGAACAACTTTTACTATGGGACCTAAACTGAAATCGCGAAAAAAAATCAGCTGTTCCCTACATTTTGACGAGTTATACAAACATAAATGTAGGGAACAGCTGTATTTTTTTTTTGGCGATTTCAGGTTTGGTCCCATAGTAAAAGTTGTTCATAATGATGAGTACAATGACCTCTTAAGAGTTTGTTAACGTTTTACCAATAACCCTGTATATGGATACACACATTTGCAAAACAGGCAAGTTAGTTGAATGCTCGCTTTGCATACAGATTTTTTGACAAATGAGTTTCCTTATGAACTTTTATGTAATTAATGTCAATTATATTTAACAAAGGACATTTCAAAGAATCTGTATACTTCATAATCTGCCAAATCAGAAAAAAAAAACAAGTTAATCTGCCTGTATTGTGACGCATTCCGTTGTCGACAAGACATTCAAGGTCTGTATACACTTTAATTAGTGCAACACATCAGTAAATTAGCATAAGACGTGCATAAATTATTACAAGCCTTTGTCACCACGTTACTATAATGAGTTATGCGCGATAAACTTTCACGTTTTCCAATTATCAAAGTGTAAATAGACCTTTAGACGATGTGTGAGTCTGGTAAGCGTTGATGCTGTATACAAATTTAATGAGTTAGTGAAACTCCGGAGACATGGGTTTCGATATCAAAACACGGAAAAAAATGTATGTAAGCAATTTTTTTTTTGGGGTCAGCGACTGCTGGTACGACGTCTGCGGGGTTTCGCTAACTAATTTAATTTTACCCTGTATAAGCGTAATTTGTATGATATAAGCTTATTATGTTTTCTAAATCGCTAATTATTTAATGAATCTCGTAATTGGGTCAATTTTATTACTTTGACAATGTGTATTTAGCTCCCGGAGAATCAGAATAATATGATTTTTTATTAGGTAGGTATTTGTTATATTAATTAAACTACAATCTAATTTTGCTCGGTTTTCACTCAACACTATGCTATCAGTGTTGAGGAAAACAATCGCTATTATTCATTTATAGTAGGTAAGTACTATGTAAACATGTCTAGCAGTCAATTTTCTTAACTCATTTACTGCGTTCAATAACTCTTTCTATTATTTCTGCAATATATTTATTTCTTCCAAAACAGAGCTTTAAAATTTATAAAGCAATGTCAATATTTCTTTTATTATATTCTTGCAGAAAACTAAATAATTATTTGTTTTCCACGGGAGTACACCGTCATTTTGCCGCTTGAATTGTATTGCTAGGTAAGCAGCTCTTTCGCAAATAATTATAATACTGAAGTCAGTTGCTCGTATAGTTGTTGTATTTCACGAGCTCGCGTTAGTCATTGCATTTTCAACCTCATAGCAATGACTTAAAAGTCACATGACACGCTTGTGATTTGCAACGACACTAACCCAAACTTGGGTGTTTATATATACTTGGAGTTCCTTACGTAATCGTTTTATGTTATACCATTTTAAATATAAGTTTTAATTATATAAGTATAAGTATAAGGCGTAAGGAGGCAAAATTTATGGTCAGAGATATTTTTTTTTAAAGTAGAGGTCGCAAAAGTCAATAGTAAATGTATACCATATGAAAATCAATGTAAAAGACAATAAAAACATATCTTTGCCGTAAGACTAAAACTTCATATTTATCCAATGAAAAATGTACGACTTTTGTACGTTATTTTCCTTGTTTTACATAATAATAATATGCACAGTAATGCTTGACTACAATACTCAAATTTAGTTACATTTGAACGATCATCGTCTTTAATAGCTACATTTAAATGTTCCAGGAATGCAGGGTACACTGCGAAGTTCTAATTTTCATCCGTTTTTTACAATTTGCAGGTCAGTGTCGTGTTGAATGTTGATTAAAATAAGATTCGCGAGCATGTGAGCGTATGACTTTACAGAATTATAATAATTAAAATCGTCAATACCGCCAGCCCTGTAAATTCATATAATCCTATTGATTGATATTACATGAAATAGTCTGAATTCAATAAGATTATATGAACTTAGAGAGTTGTATTGATGATTATTAAAATCATCAATACAACTCTCTAAGTTCATTTATAATTCTGTAAATACATACATGTTACTCTTGCGAATCAAATTTTGTTCAAGATACGATAATGTAAAATGTTTAAAAAAACGTAACACAATTTTAATTTCGCGGGGTACCTGGTGCATCCCCTTATCAAGTGCAATTATTAGAATACTCTGTAGAAATTAAATCAAGAAAATTATTTATTATTTTTCATTTTTCCAAAGATTTGGCCGTGTACGGATCAAATAATATAAAAGACTGATGAAATTGTAACAACTATTATTATTATAAATGTTTTCGTTTCCTAAATTATATAATCTTATATTTTTTTTAAAGTTTGATACGTTGTAAATTATGAAATTATTGTTACAAATATATCTTTAACAATATTGCCATTGGTTTTCTTAAATTCCCTGTCTTTTATCATTCAGTTGCAGATTTAATTTACGATCAAAATGAGCTCTCGTAATACGATACGACGTTAATTTTGCATCAATCGCTTGACAATCGTTTATTGCAGCAAACTTGGCCTTGCTAACAATCATAGTTTTCTAAACTTAAAGTTTCAACGTGAACACATACTATGAGCTGTGAAATTAAATTAATTTCAACAAATATTTTATAAAATAATTATTTTTCAGATATGTCTGGTCAGCCCCAGTCAAAAAAGCGTGAAGATAAAAATGATCAGCTAAAAAAAAATGCAAAAAGAAACTGTTTCCGCCCGGGATCGAACCGGGGGCCTTGTGCGTGTGAAGCACACGTGATAACCGCTACACTACGGAAACTTGATGTATGATGGCAAAATTACTGTACACTTTCTGATTTGAAACAAACTGTTACAAAAATGTCGACGTATTTGACAAGAGTTGTTTATAACCAAGCAACCTGTCGCTCAACGCTAACCCCGGAGGCAAAACAAGATATTAGTTGCGTCTGACCAAAATAATAAAAGGCATTCATAGACATAATAGTGTGAGCGAGCTCTCTGCATCCCAGTCTCGCGGCAACATCGCCCGCGGTTAGTCGCGGACGCGCGTCACCGTGTCACGCTATTGTCGGTGTTTAGTTGTGCAAATAATTGATAATAACCCGTGAAATAAACTAAAACCTAACACCATGGATCCCGAAGCCTTCTTGGACCTGGCCAACCAGGTCATTAAACTAAAAATGTACCCATATTTCGACATAGCTCATTCACTATTATGCGCTCTTGCAGTCAGAGAGGATTTAGGATCCGGTAAGTGGTATTTCATTTATTTTTAAACGGAACCCGCCAAAATAATGGGGTTTATCGTCGCACTTCCGCATCCTGTAATCAGTTTATACTCGAAAAGTAATTTGTGCGGAACGTTCTAAAATAAAAGACACCTAAACGCGTTTATAAATAGATCGTTCCCGTAACATCCAGACCGAATAGCTCCTGTAACGACTAATGTTAACTGAACACAAGATATTTGTATTAACATCGAAGTATGAAAGAAAATGACAGTATCCTTAGGTCGTATTGAAATTGCAACACCTATTTATAAGTAGGTATAAAAAATTATACATACTTAAATAATTTGCGAAGTAGGTATCATATTTATTTTTTATCAAATGAATGATCGCTTGATCTTATCACTGACGTGGACACTTGTAACTTGTCCTGGAAAAAATATATACTATTCATTAGTATTCCATGGAGAGCTGGTGAGGTTAGATTTTAGATAAGAACCTTACTTTTCCGTCATATCTAGAGCTTGAAGTAGCGACCTTCGTATTTTTACACCTGGTAAATAGATGGCGCTAAACTAAAAAGTAATTCCCGAACCAAATTAAGAAAAAAGAATTTGAAAGCTCCCCGTTCATAAAATGATTTCGCGATCTAAAAGTGATTTCTCACGGGCTCGTCCGGGATTTGAACCCGGGACCTCTCGCACCCGAAGCGAGAATCATACCCCTAGACCAACGAGCCATACTACTCACCGTCGAAATTACTGATTAGTTTCCACGAACATGCACGTCATCAATAATGTTTCACTTCAAGCTCGAATAGGGGAAAATTGAACCAAAATATTGATAATAAACTTTTGATCAAGCATTGCTTCATTGATTAATATTTACACACGCATTAATGTATCATTATGGCGCTGTATAGCGATAGCGCCTGTATGAAATCAAACAAAATCATAATAAGTACCTACGTACCTACCTACTGTACTTATCAAAATAACAGCGTCATGCTAAATTTTGCACCTTATTGCAGGACTATAGCCTTTTGGGTGTATTTTGAGATGTAAAGATCACGATAACCAGTGTCGTTGGCACGGTATACGGTAGTGGCATCAATTTTATGAGTTATAAAGTATGAATATGAAGATGGTATAAGTAAAGGTAATTAACTGTACCTACTAGTGTGCAAAGTTACTCTCTAACGAAACAAAGGAATAGCATTCAGTCTATTCTTCTAAACTATACACTAGAGTATCAATTCAGGAAGGTAATTAACTTTGCGCAAGTGAGGCTGTGTTCAACTGCTCATGCGATCTTCTCTGCCTCTTTCTCTCTCCTGCACTGCGTTTTATCTGCGCATATATGCACTGTAGTGCAGAGCTTAAAATGCACTCATAAATTTTCAACATAAAACCTAAAGAATTAAGGTGCAATATTAGGCTGCCTGTCAGAACAGAGAAACGGAGAAATATTAACCAATAGGAATGCACAAAATCTCCGCTCCTGTTCTCTCCAATTTTCTTATTGGTTAATATTTATCCGTTTCTTCGCTCCAGTGGACAGGCAGCCTTAAATGCCGAAGCACGGTAGCTGTGTCAGAAGAGCAATGCTTCAATCAAACCGCACAATATATTGGTAAACCGTTAAAGACCACGTGTAGATAACCTGCGGTAAGTATTTTAATATTAAAATGTCAAGAGTCAGGTTGTTGGCCTGAAGCCAGCAAACACAGTTGTCTCATGAAATCATGACAGACGCGAGACCACTAGCAAATTTCAATACATTATAATTTTTCTTCGTGATTAATTCTGCCTTCCTAGATGCTAATCTAGGACAGGACGCAATGTAGCCACTTAATTTAATATGACGTAGGTATGTTCATAATATGGCCGATTTGTAAGCTATAAAAAGCTGCTCATAAACGATAATTCGGGTCGGGAAACACGCACATCCGCCGATGTCAAAAAACAGGGGAATTTTTTTATAATCATGTTTTTATATCTACATAACTGGAGAATTGGTGCTTCGAACGCGCTAAAAATACGTTCTGGCCCCTTGTCATGGATACCTACTTGTTTATAAAGGGCGGACGGTGGATAAACAGTTCCTACACTTCGACCCTCTCTAACCAACCGACTCTGGTATCTACGTTATCACGTTATGTACGAGGTTGCGGATTGAAATCCTGGCAAGTAGGTACACACGGCTCCACATCAAGCTATACTTAACCAGTATAAGCTGTCTTCTGATTGTACGAAACACCTGTACAATGCGAGTTTAGCTAAAATTGGAAACGCATAGCTTGTTGTGTCGCCGTGTGTACCAATGTGACTTTTTCAGTTCATATGTTCTTTCTGAGTTTATCTTGGACAATACTGAAACCGATGAAGGAAAACGAAGTGAGGAAAGTGGACTTTACAATTTAATACTTATTTATTGAACTGAAAACTTTTTAAGCGCATTGGGCATTTTTTGAAATGGGAAAAAACCATTGAACTCGCGCCACTGACTGTTACCGTAAGCGACACTGCGCGTGTTTTTTTTTTTGTAGGACGACTAAAAAAATACCCGCTTCGGATGTGTTCGGCTATCCTCAGGATGTACTCGGTTTTAGTGCATATCCGATATGTCAGTGAGTGATGGAAAAGTATTCTGTTTGTGTTTTGTTTTCACTTCTGTCGGTACTCCCGGAGTGACACTGTTTTTTTTTAAATTTGAAATCGCCAAACCGTTTTGAGCAAGCGTCTATCCAATGCTCGTGCCTTCTCTGTATGAGAAGAGGCCTTTGCCCAGCAGTGGGACAGTTATATGCTGGTAATTTTTATCTGCGTTAGGTACCTACTTAAAACGACTTACGAACTCTCCACAATCATAAATAATAACTAGCCGACCAAATTAATTAGACAAAAAAATTCAGTTGAACGTCATCCGTTTTTGAACCATTTGGACGACGCGGACGCGCTATGGTATATTTTGGTAATATATTTGCCAGACGCACAGTCACGTACTGTCTCGGTGTCTTAAAGGTAACGTTTATTTATGTTTCTGTGGCGCCGACTGAAAATCAATCGGTAGACTTTGTTTACACTGAGTTGGTAACACAAATAGCCTGTCACTTTAAAACAGTTAAAGCTGTTTTGATTACCATCGCACCGCAATTGCAAACTATAATTGTATGGCAGCCACGTGAGAATGAGCCACATACACCAACCTAACACGATTGCGAGATTTTCGAGTCGTTAGAGCGTTATTACAGCGACGATTTGCCAGCGTGTATACAGCGAAGCGATTTGGTGCAGCAGAGCGAGCTATCTGCAACCACGCGACGCGTTCTCCGCGTTTTCACAATAATATGTTTTTTACACTCGCTTGTCTCCCTCTTTCTTGTACACTCACGCTAACCTCTCTCGTTCCGCTAACGCGGTCAACACGTTGAGCACACGTAGCGGGCGTGGTGAACAATCGCCTCGCTGGAAACACGGTCGCAAATCGCTAGTGTGATAAGGCCCTTAGGTAGTTAGGTATAGTGCCAGAGCAATACGTTTATATGCCCCATGTCGTTAGTTCCTTGGTTAAAAATAGGTAACGCCGCCGTCTCGGTTTGCCCATGGATTTCATATTATGGCAGCAAAATCATTATAGGTACTGCCTGTAGGTATTAGTAATTTATAGTAGGTACCTATAGGTCTCTGCTCTGCAGAAGTTAATATCCTGTAGAAAAGGCGGAACCTAAGTTTCTAGTAAGTTATGGTACCTACTAAAAAATCAACTGTCCCATACAAAACTTCAACACCAACTCGATCTAAATGTATCATCATTTCAGCCGAAAGACGTCCACTGCTGGACACAGGGGGGGGGGGGGGGGTTGTCAAAATCGCCACGGTTAGCAGGCGGGTTGGCGATCGCAGTATATTATGGTGGTGGAATGCATAGAGAACGCTGCTGCCCATTCTCCGGTACGATCCTTAGTCGCCTTTTACGACACCCACGGGAACTATGGGGTGGTGCTATTCTTAAAGTTCGGCACCACACAGACAATCTAACTGTATGGGACGCTATTATTGATCGAAGGGACGGCTAATTATAGTTTTACGATTACGATGTTGGTCCTATGGAGATTGTTTATGTTTGATGGTCTGTACCACTCGATTAAATATGACCATACCTCTAAGATCGACCTCGACTCTTTCCACAAGGATTGGCGTATAACAGCACTGGATAGGGATAAGTGGAAGGAGGGAAGGGATCCGAGGCCTTTGATCTGCAGTGGGACAGAAATGATAATAATAATAATAACTTTATGATAAGAACATGCTGCAGAGACTGCAGAAGTGCAGAATTCCCAAACAGGAAGTCTCAATCTAAATATAGCATGGGTGCATGAGTAAAGTAAGGTACTCCAACGATAGGAGATGTATAGACCTGTAGGGAGAGACATTATATTATGACCTACATTGCCAAAACCTAGTTCCCTAGTTTCTCTGCGCCCTACGGGCAATGGTGGCAGAGGTCAAACGGTAGTCGCTCTACGTTAATCTGGGTCACTGAATCGAACCCCCAACAGGTAGGTGTTACGTAGGTAGGTTATTATCACAGACGAAGAAGCGTGCCTTTGTAGTAGCTATATAGGTGTAATTATTGAGATTAGGTCAGTCAAGACTAAACGAACATAGAATGAGAACAAGACCAAGAGCATTATTTTCTTGTTATTCAAGACAATAAGATCAACGAAATAAGGCACTATATCCCTGTTTACACAAAAAGAATTTGGTAGAGTGGGGAAAGAATGTGCATTCGCACGTTTGGTGTAAACCGACCTTTAAAAAGCAATAGAAGTAGAGGTCTTCATGAAAGAGCGCAGCCAGAGGTGCTGAAGTGCTAAATTACCACACTATTTCTACCATAGTGTTAGAGGAGCAGGTATTTAGATCTTGACTTTTGGTCTAAATTTCAGGTTTCGTAGGCTGTGGCTGTACTGTAGTATCTAACCATCTTCTACGAAGTGCACCGTTTTAGACTGATCGACATTGCAGGCTATAATTAACTCTTCATGCTTACCATTTCCAGGTGCGCAAGCGTTCTCCCGGAAGCACCCTCTGTCATGCTGGCTGTCCACTATGCTGGTGATCTTCGCGGGCGGCATGGTGGTCAACGGGCTGCTCGGGGAACCCATGCTAGCACCACTCAAGAACACGCCGCAACTCGTTATTGGAACTGTCACATGGTATGTTATTTTCATTAAAAACAATTCACGAGTAGGTATTTTTGATGTATGCATACAGGCAGGGCAATCACCCAGCAAAGCTGGGAACCGCATAGGGAGAGGGCCACGAGCAGCCTAGATTGGAAAGTGGCGTTAGAAGTAATCGAAAAAGACAAAACAACGTGGGCAATCAACACCTTCCTACCTTTCAAGGCAGCAGGACTGGACGGTATTTTCCCGGCTCTGCTCAGGTGGAGCCAAAACATGCTGGCTGATTGCCTCGTAAAGGTGTTCCGAGCGTGTCTGGCCCACCGCTACATTCCCTTGAAATGGCGGGAAGTAAAAATAATCTTTATACCGAAACCAGGTAGGGGCGACTATACCCAGCCCAAATCTTTTAGACCTATAAGCCTCTTTTCGTTCTTTTTGAAGACACTGGAGAGGCTAGAAGATAGGAAGATTAGATCCCAATTTCGGTACAAAGACCTCTACATCCAAACCAAACCAACACGCCTACTGTGCAGGCAAATCAACTGAATCAGCACTCCATAGCGTAGTTTCACGCATAGGAAATGCTCTTAAAGACAAAAACCCAACTTTAGGCGCCTTCATTGATGGTGCTTTCGACAAAATAAACTTCGTCAGCATTGAACAGGCACTTGCTACGCACGGTGTTGCGCGAACACTCTTACAACGGATAAATAACATGTTAAAATACCGAGCTATTCAATTTACCGTGAACACCACCACACGAGGTATCGTGACTAGAGGCTGCCCACAGGGTGGGGTGCTGTCACCACTGCTGTTGAATCTAGTGGTAAATAAGCTCATCGCATAGCTCAACGCTAGCAGTCTGTACTCCGTGGGATACGCGGATGATATAGCAATTTTGATCACGGGAAAATTTGAGGGCATCTTATGCGATCTCATGTGAAAAGCCTTCAAAATAATCGAGAGTTGGTACACGAAGCACGAACTATCGGTTAACCCCTCGAAAACAGAACTAATAATGTTTACCAACAAGAGAACTCTTGGACCCCATAGGCTTCCAAAACTCTTCAACACAGAACTAACACACGAAGACAACAGACGAAGTCAAGTACTTGGGGTTGGGGGTGATCCTTGATAGCAAACTGCTCTGGAACAAGCATCTTGACTACAAACTTAATAAAAGCACAATTACACTCTACCAATGTAAAAAAATGTTAGGGAAAACATGGGGGCTCTCTCCGAAGATTACTCTGTGGTTATACAAAGCGCTGATCAGCCCAATGTTGGCTTATGGCGCTCTGGTGGATGATGGACGAGGACTGAACTCTCGACCACCATTACCAGACTACAACGCTTCCAACGACTGGCCTGTTCAGCTACCACTGGCTGCATAAGACCCACCCCAACAGCAGCCATGGAGATAGCCCTTCAATTAACTCCCCTTGACCTGTACATACAGCAGGAGGCGGCCCTAGCTGCCATCAGGCTAATGCATCTGGGCATATGGGGCAAAAACCTTACCAGTTCACACGCTAAAATCCTGGTCCGGGCGATTAAGTACCAGCCTCTCATCGCTGCCCCGTGTGATAGAACACCAAACCAACCAATGTTCAACAAAAACTATATTATACAAACAGTTCAGGAAGAAAGAGATCAGTCAGGAGCCAACGAAGTGCGAATCTACACAGACGGCTCAAAAACACAAAACGGTTCAGGTGCTGGCGTTCACTCCCTTGACCTCAATATTAACTTTCACATACCGCTAGGCACACACAGCTCGATCTTTCAATGCGAGTATGTTGCCTTAACACAAGCTGCAACAGTAGTACAGCGCTTCATCCAGAACTACGGCATTAAGTTCTTATCCGACAGCCTATCTGTGCTAATTTTTGAGTGCCATCTAGCTCTGGAGAGTTTATCGACGACCAATCATATTACTCTCCAGTGGATCAAAGGGCATAGTGGATCCTTGGGCAATGATGCTGCAGATGAACTCGCGAAGAGAGGCTCTGATATGAGGGTGCTAGGCCCGTACCCACTTCTCCCTTTGCCTTTCTCACAATTTCGTGCGTGGATTCGCCAAAGATCGACCGAACTCCATAGCAACAGATGGTTACGGGCCGCAGACTGTAGACAGTCAAAATTGGTTTTTTAAATTATACACCCGCGACTAATCAAAAAACTTCTCAGCCTGAGTAGAAATAACCTTACAATAATAATAGGTTCAATTACGGGTCACAACCTCCTTAAGGCATTGACTGCCACCGCGGTCACCTGGTGACTGCGAACAATACATTTTCTATTGTGTCTGTTGTCTGGCAGTCAACGTGTTAACAAACATCTTTTCAACAAAGGCGCCACAGACAGCCCCCTTTGCAGGGGCTGCCTTGACGCCGAGGAATCAGCCGCCCACGTCATCTTGGAATGCGAGGCCGTGGCTTCTCAACGTGCAGAAATCCTCGGAAAAATTAGGTCGCTCCGCGAAGCCTGTGAAGCTCCCAGGAAGCTTCTGTGCTTTTGGGCGGAGCTAGGTTGGTTCTGTTAGCCAGAATCCCCACGCACAACGGACCGAATGAGAGACGTGCGGAAAAGAGAGTCCCATCATCATCATCATCAGCCAGGGCAATCGACGCGTAAACTGTTAAGTACCATGGATTCACTAGGTACACGATTCTGAACCCCCCTGCGTTGAAAATCGTCGATAATTTAGAAAAAAAAATTACTTAGTTCATACATTTTGACCGCGTACCTACTCGGTCATTATTGTATGAACAACATTGCACTAGAATCCTGTGCTGAATTCAAGGTTACAGTTTGCGCGTCGATGTCGGGATGCTACCCTGTACTTATAGGTGGTAAAAAAATATTTAAAGTACAGACGCCAGCACATCAAGCTACCCAATCCCAATCAACTTTGAACCTTAAGCTTTAGAGATAAAGTTGAAAAACTATTAAAGAATTTTTTGACAGATTGTAGTAGCTTGATGTGCTGGCATCTGTATAACATAAACCATACATATTTTATGAGGTGCACTCTCTTTCCCCTCACTCTCATAGTCCCCTAGTCATAGTCCGTGGTAGTCGTTTGAGCAATATGTTACCTACCTATCTACTGATAATCATAAAAATATACCTATCTACTGATAATCATAAAAATAACCTACCTACCTATCTACTGATAATCATAAAAATATGCGAAAGACTGGAATTCGCTCGCTTTGCATTTTGGTGTAAAGGTTACCAACTATTTAAATCTATGGTAAAAGTCGAGGAAGATTAGAACTTGTTTGGGTGTAACAATTCATAAATAGCTAAACTAACTTGATTCAACCAGTTTTGCAGTCAGAATTTTAGTCACAAGCACAACTGCTTACTGGCCGTTTATCGATGTCATAAAATGAATGGGGATCACATCACGACACTACTCTGCTCATTGCCTTATGTAGGACACGTTGTTAGAGTTTCTATTGCCACCAATTACGGAAGGTATTTTTTATTAACTGATTATGATCTTGTTATTGACGCAACTACCTAAGTAATTAAATTTAAGTGTTCTTTATCATATTAATCAATCATGTCATCTTAGCTAATCGCAGTCCGCTGCTGGACATAGGGCTCCAACAGGCTACGCCACAACACCTTGTCCTCCGCCTTCCGCATCCAGTCTGTTCCAGCCATCTTCTTAAAGTCGTCGGGTCGTCGTCGGTGTTTATCACATAATTCATAATTACACATCAGCACGACGCCTGACATAAGCTTTAATTAACAAAGTGCACTTAGCAACAGTCTACAGGCAACTGTGTGGTGCCGGACTTAAAGAATTGCACCACCCCTTACTTCCCGTGGGTGTCGTAAAAGGCGACTAAGGGTCTTACCGGAGGATGGGCAGCAGCGTTCTCTATTTATTCCACCATCATACCATACTGCGATCGCCAACCCGCCTGCCAAGCGTGGCGATTATGGCAAACCCCCCCAAAATTGGGGGAGGCCTATGTCCAGCAGTGGACGTCTATCGGCTGAAACAACGTCTTAGCAACAGAACTTGCAATCATCATCATCAGCCTACAGCAGTCTTCTGCTGGACATAGGCCTCTCCTATTGCACGCCATTCAACTCGATTTTCGGCAACTCTCATCCAGCTGCCACCAGCCATCTTGCGAAGATCGTCACTCCACCTAGCCTGAGGGTGTCCCACCTTACGTTTACCGATTCGCGGTCTCCACTCAAGAACACGTCCACCCCAACGGTCATCGGTTCTACGGCTAATATGGCCGGCCCATTGCCACTTCCGCTTGCTTATTCTGTGAGCTTTGTCGACAACTTTGGTTCTCTGCCGGATCACCTCTTTGCGGATTCGATCCCTTTTTTTTTAACGTGGAGAAATGCTCATGCATTCTGCACTACCACAGGGAGATAGTGCAGTTATGTGGGACTCTAACCCACTAAAGCTCCACGGTGTCCTCCTCTGCCGCTTACGGCGGGAACACGGGCAGCACGCGTTAGCACTCATCCGTGTACCCGCCGCGGCTGTATGTCAGCGGACCTTCCTCTGGGGAGTACTCCCCGTCACCGGCGCACCAGAACACATAGCACGCCGTGACTACCCCAGGGACCAAACCTGCACATGGGCGCCAGACGACCCCGTGTCTGGGCATCCTTGGTCCCCCTGCGACGGGTCAGGTCATTGGCCCCGCCGCCTGCCAATTTTCGGCCGCAGAGGATAGGGAGAGCGGCCAACGTCATACCAACACTCCTCCTCCCCTGCGGCCCCACCGCGTCCGCCATCAGACGGTGGCGACCCCTTCAAGGCCGCGGAAGGTAGGGAGAGCGGAGCACCGCAATACCGGCACTCCTCAAGCTGCACCGCAACCTACTTGTTGGCCGCTACGTCGTCGGCTTACAGGCAAAAGCCCTGACGAGCGGCCCCTCCTCGGGTTCCTCTTCGCTTCACCGTGGGTGACCAAGCCACGGCTACTGAGCCCCCCCGCCTCGACAATGCGGGAACCCACGGGGGGGTGGGGGGTGGATTCGATCCCTCAAAGAGACTCCAAGCATAGCCCGTTCCATACCTCGCTGAGTGACCTTGAATTTATGGACCAGCCGTACCGAAAGTGTCCACGTTTCGGCTCTGTAAGTCATAACTGGCAGGACTTGCAATAGACGATGACCAAAATTAAGATAAGATATATAATGGAGATAGAAAAAGATGAATGTTAGAAAGGATATAACATATTATTTGAAGCCAAAAATAACTCTTGTTGAGTTGAACTTGGCTAGACGACCTTCAAGAATAATATAGGTATGGATATTAGACAAGACAGGATACAGATAAGGGACCTCTACTAAGATAAACTCCAGTTCTCTTAAAGACACGCATGTTCATGGTTTGCACTGCAAGGATGATAGAATAGAGGTTATACCTACTTGCTAATACTTTCCAACTCGAGAACCGACAGTAGCTAATTAATTGACTGACATATTTAACTATTTTTGATGGTTTGGTTAGAAACATAGCCTATGCTTATGATAAAGATGAAGAAGAGCATCCCTTACTCTTTATCATCTTACTTTGTACGAATTAAAATCAAGCTGGCCACTAGTTCCAGGCCCAGATTTCAACTTGTCCTATGTATTAACGTTTTGGCATCATGTTTCCAGGTACCTAGTATTCTACACACCATTCGACGTGGGGTATAAAGTGGCAAAGTTTCTACCTGTGAAGGTAGTAGCGTCAGCCATGAAAGAAATCTACCGCGCAAAGAAAGTGTATGACGGAGTCAGCCACGCCGGTAAACTGTACCCCAACGCTTACGTCATCATGATTATAGTCGGTAAGTGAGATTATCTCTGCTAATCGTAGTCTGAATAATTCTGATAATGTTTGGTTTTGCTAAATAAATGTTTTATTATGATAAGGTGCATTGATTTAGTACCTATGTTTTTTCCATTTTCCCTCTTCTATAAGTCGACGAATTTCATACCTAAAATATTTGATTTTTGGGCCGTTTAAGACCCTAGAAGCCAAGGCCATAGAATCATTTAGGATCTAATCTAACTAGTAACTAGGGTAGATAATTGCGTAACACACTCAGTAGGAATGGCTTTCATTTTGACAGTTCAACAACATTCATTGCGTTATTTACATTGTTGAGCAGACATATTCTTCGAACATTATGAAGCAATGGATTATCAATATCCTTCAGAATTAATCAGACTTTGATTGATTGTGTGTTACGCAATTAAGGTGCCTCAATTAAGGTCTCCCATTGTAAGGCTTCTGTCTCCCTTTTCCACACAATTAGTCCGTCATTTGCTAGTGATTTCAGTGATTTAGGGTAGGTATGCATATAAAAATATTAACCGCAAAAACACATTCTAGAGATCCATTTCCTATAGAACTTAGTTCATCTTAATCTTTGGTACAGTCAGCAACAAAAGTCGATTAACACTTTAGTTTTTTAATCTCGGTTATTGAGCAAAATATTAACACTTCAGTTTTTGTAATCTTAGTTATTGAGCAGAGTATTTGTACAAAATTGCATTGTAGGTACTTCTGCTGCAATTTTGCACAGATATTTTTCTCAATAACTGGGATTAAAAAAAAATGAAGTGTTAATCGAGTTTTGTTGCTGACCGTATCTATTTCTTTGAAGTGTTCGAAACTATTTTCCCTTTTACTGAAACTTCAAATCAATTTTCAGGTACCCTGAAGGGCAACGGTGCAGGCTTCACCAAGTTGATAGAGCGACTCATCCGCGGAGCCTGGACACCAACTGCCATGGAAACCATGCAGCCTAGCTTGTAAGTATTGACACTCCATGAATTTCAATTAGGTAACGGTCTTTGGATTGGGGTTCAGTATTTTTTTGGCTGATATCCACGCGTCTTTTCTGAACTAAGGGGTTGATTGATTGAAGCTGCAGACTGTCTGCACTTCTGCAGTCCCTTAGCAGTGGTTTTGACAGTGATGCAAAATCAGTGGTAGAATAACAGTGAAAGGACTGTTTGGTATCTTCAATTCAACAGTGTTGTCAGCCCAGCTACCTCCAGCCTACCTATTTAAAGTTTTTACCACAGCCTGATCTATTCTATGTCTCTTTAAAATGTTGTGCAGATAAAAGAGAATTGATCTTGACCTTTCGCTGTAGCCAATAATTGACTGCCTTCTCTTAATCCACCTAATAACTGTAACACCAAATAAAAACAATAACTTCTGGCTTTTTAAGTTACTTTATCTACTGCATGCAGGTCCTTGCCGAACCACCAAAGGTAACCCTTTTAGCCCTCACTAACTATAGACAATAAGCTCGCTTTTTAACCCAGGGCAAGCACGCGACACGTAGGTAGCGCAGGGATAAGCTACATGTTCTATATTTCAATTCTTTTGTTTTATTTTTCAGCTACACGAAAGCCTCGCTGGTTGCGTCCATTATCTTCGTGTTGGACAAGAAGACTGACCTCATTTCTGCGCCGCATGCTCTCGTGTACTTCGGCATAGTGATATTCTTCGTTTACTTTAAGGTACGGAGTATTTTAGTCGATCTTTCGAAAAATATTATTGCCTGCAATAAAAAAATGTTTAGTTGTTTAGAGTGACCAATTTGCAATAAAACAGAAATTGTAATTTCGCTCAGAAAACATCGTGCCTCTCTGAGGCAGGTGGCGGGCTAAGTCCCCGCTAATGTAAACAATATAGGCCAATCATGCTACATTCAGCTCAGTATGGCTGTAGACTGTTGAGCCTTGTTCTGGCTTCCACATCCACATTTGGACATACGTCATCTCTCGAACTACTCTCACCTTTGATAATAACTGTATTTATTTCCCTCAGCTATCATCAATTCTCCTGGGAATCCACGATCCCTTCGTGCCCTTCGAGAACCTATTTTGCGCGCTGTTCTGCGGCGGTATCTGGGACTCTCTCGCCAAGCTGCTTGGCAAGGGACAGCCCAAGGAGGAGACTAAGGATACTAAGAAAACTAATTAGCCAATACCATCAGGTACGCAGTAGGTACATATACTTCTTTAACTATCTATGAATATCTTGGGGGAGGCCTAGGTCCAGCAGTGGACGTCTTTCGGCTGAAATGATGATGATGATGATGATGAATATCTGATGGGCGTTAGAAGAGTGACCATGCTCAAGTACTATAGATATAAGAATATTTCTACATCAAGTACCCGAGTTCTGCAAATTCTGGGCAGGTATACCTAGGTCCCACAGCGAAATTGCCGCGCCAGCAGCATCTCCGTGTTTTGTGAAAGGTCCTGATACAGATTTTGGAAAAACGCATTTTTTTTCTGCAGCGTGTGCAAAGTAAAGCACCATTAATTTAAGAATCAAGTTAATTCGCAGAAAGAAGACACCAGTATTTTTATTTATCATTTTATTTACAGGCGTCACAAACATTTCGTGATCAATAATTCTAACCAACTCTTTTATTGTTTTCAGGTCGCATTTTCTACTCTGCAATATTTGCGCTTCGTAATCAACTGACACCGACAATACAAAATGCGACGGCTTTATTGATAAGCAGTAAAATAATACTATAAAAAGGAAAAAATAAAAAAAATAGTAAAACCCTTAAATCCTAAAAAAATGGCACAACGACCAAAGTTTGATTTCATTAGTTTTAAGATCCACTAGTCTTAAAGTTTATAAATGTTTTAGTTAATGACGTGGTATAATGAGTTTCTGTTATGTACTTATAGGGAGTGTAAGTAGTTGATATTTAGTTATTCAGTTCCTGCAAGCAACTCTTTGCCAAAAATTGTGATACATTTAGTATTTACCCACAGTATCAACTATGCTATAAAAACTTGCCATAATAATTTATAATACCTACCAATGTTAAAATGTAAGCATAAAATTAGTAAAAAATCTGATAGGTGCTTGGTACCATACCATACAGTATACCAGTGTTCCCTGAGTGAAAAAAAAAAATAAAACCATCGAGCATTGTAATTTTATTTTTATAAGTAAGACTTATTTTAGTTCACGAAACGAAAATCGACTAAGCCGACTTCCTTTACATTAAAAAAAAACAACTGGGAAAATGGCTACCATTTCCCGCGCAAAAATTTACTTAAGTTTTAGATTTATGAATATTCTGACCGATTCGCGTGGGTGCACGCGATGAGGAGCATTTTATTCGTGTACCAATAATATATCAAAATAAATTATATATTAGAATAGAATTTGAATTGTGATTGTAGTAGAAAGGTCTGACCGAGTTGCTGGGTGCATTGCAATGAGGAACACATCTTTCAACACGTTAAATGTTTCATGACATATAATGTATTATATTCTTATTCAATGATATCTGGGTATGCTAAAGGAAGCAATAAATTGTTTTTATTATTTTTTAGTTTTTGTTATACCTACTTTCGTCCCCATTTGACAACAGAACGGCTTTACCTAAATAGCTTATAATAGACCTCAACCTCGGGGACGGAATGCTATACTTAACGCAACCGGTTGCACTATGGTATTGGTATGGAGGTGATCTGACATTGCAGCGGCTGCAGAGTGTAGCCAAGCCAAATGATGTTGCAGCAAGAAGTCAAATGCTTCGAGAGCCTAATGCTAGAAAATAATATAGGACTCGCTTATTTCCTGCCATACCTATGCCTATGCTCCATAGCCATTCCATTGCCATTGCATTTTGCTCCATGGCCATTGCTGCCTATGTTCCGTGTGTCCCTCTTGTTTAGACGGATACACACTAAACTTTGCGAGGCGTGTGGGGCATCGCATGCGAAGCATACATGCCTCGCAGTTAATAGACTTACTTGCATTTTAATAGACCTAGCAAGATGGATTAGCAATATCCTTCCAAATTATTCCAGATGGAAATTGATAGTGTGTTACGCAATTAGGGTGCCGCACTGGGCCCGCGTGCATAGCTCAGAATAACTAATAGCCTACTCCTTCTCTAAAGCCTCCTCTACACGTCGTCTGCAGATGCATCAGCAGATGGCCATCTGCCAATGCCTCCGCCGACGTGTAGACGGGGTAATTTGCTA
This sequence comes from Mesoligia furuncula, assembly GCA_916614155.1. Lineage (NCBI taxonomy): Eukaryota > Metazoa > Arthropoda > Insecta > Lepidoptera > Noctuidae > Mesoligia > Mesoligia furuncula. Next base: position 19,083,243 of record OU744809.1, on the reverse strand, counting down.
GTCTGTGGTAGGTATTTGACATCGGCAGAGGCTAAATACCTACCACAGACTAGCAAATTACCCCGTCTACACGTCGGCGAAGGCATTCGCAGATCGCCATCTGCTGATGAATCTGTCTACGTGTAGAGGAGGCTTAAGATGCAGTGGGAACATTGTACGCTGATTATGCATGAATATCATGTTCACTATACATATACTTTAAATACACTATACATTTATACTACCTGTATATTAATACGTTTTATTTCAGCATTGTAACACGTAAGGTGCTGCTCCACCACAGGTCGAAAGCGTTTTTACATCCAAGTGGGAGAAAATGGACCACGCCGCGCAACTAGGTAGGTTATTGGTTAAAAATATGTTGTACTTCCAGTACTTCTTAGTTTAAGTTGATACATACACTATACATATATATAGATACTATACATGTAGATTAGTATGGGTTTTATTGACTGGCACTTCACCAGGTAACCATAACGAAGCTACAAAGTTAATTGACACAAGACTATTGAGCTCCAAACAGCAGTGGTGGCCCAGTGGCAATGGTTTCGATTTACTTCTAGGTTATGGGTTCGAAATTAGATAGGCACTTTACTTTGTGTCAATAATTTCATCACCACTGCTCTCAAAACGGTGAAGGAAATCATCTCCAACCAACCAAAATTCGAAGACATGTGACATCTACCAACCCGCACTGGGCCCGCGTGGTAGATCTGGTAGAATACAGCCCACTCCCGCTGACAGAAAGGAGGCCTGTGTCCCAGCAGTGGGAATGTTAGGTAAAGGCTGATTATTCTATTGAGTTTGCAAACCGGACCCTGACACAAATAAACAGTGATTCACTAGCGCTTTGAAGGGCGATAGAATAGAAGTAAAGATATTCTGATAATAACTAATAATTGGGAATTTTAAAGATGATTATCTTGATAAACATTAGAAATAAAGTTTCAGGTAAAATAAACGCTATCCGATAAGTTAGTTGGATGAAGCAAAAACACAATTAGGTTTATATTAATTAACCGATAAAATCATTATATTTTATTATTTTATATTTTTATTATTCATCATTTTTAGGCAGTAGTCATTGTAAGAACTACACTTCTGGACACATCTATTGGCCCACCTTAGAGTTTAGGTTTCGATGGCCCCTACCGAAATATGATTGCTAGATTGAACAAAAACTGTTGATGCAGTTTTAAACCTGATACATTTTACCATCTTTTTCGATCGTATTGTTTTAAATTTGAATTCAGAATACCATACGACATGGAGCTACGCCTAACAAGTCGGATATGCGCCTTGTTAAAGGCAATTGATTTTTGAATAAAAAACATGTTTTATCAAATAAAGGTTTAATTTAATAACGCGTGTTGCCTCCATGGGCATCTACCACAGCTCTCATACGATTAGGCATAGAGTTTATCAACCGCTCTATGAAATTTTGAGGGATCATCTCCCATTCCTCTTCTATGGCAGTTTTCAACTCCTGCATCGTCTGGGCAACTGGCTGACGAGCCCTAACACGTCTTTTTAGCTCGTCCCACATGTGCTCAATGGGGTTCATGTCTGGGCTTCTGGCTGGCCAGTCCATAACTGTGATGTTCACATCCCGAAGATATTCCCTGACGATGCCGGCCGCATGGGCTCTTGCATTATCATGCATAAAAAGGAAATTTGGGCCCACATAGTCCGCGTATGGTATCACGTGAGGTTCTAAGCACTCACGAATGTACCTTTCAGCATTTAATGTTGGCAGCCGTGGTCCTGTAACAACCTCAAGTTGAGATTTGCCGCTCGCGGATATACCGCCCCAGACAGTCCATGAGCCACCGCCATAAGCAACCCTCTCTTCAAAGCAGCATTGTGCGAAACGCTCTCCCTTACGTCGGTAGACCTTCTTCCTTCCATCATTGCCATGTAACACAATTTTAGACTCATCAGAAAAGAGTACACGGCTCCAATCTTGCTGTGTCCAATTTAAATGACTGCGTGCGAAATGAAGGCGCGCTGTTCGGTGGGCTCGCGTTAGTTTGGGCCCATTAGCTGGCTTGTGTGGTACCATATCGCGTTCTTTTAGCCTTCTTCGAACAGTTCGAGCGCTCACAGATACTCCGTGGAAGTCGCGAAGTTGGTTTTGTATCTCAATGGAGGTAAGGTGACGATTTCTCAAGCTGGTCATCACGATGAATCGATCCTGCCTTTCAGTTGTGACCCGAGATCGTGGCCTTCCTTGGCGACGAACAAAGCCGCCAGTCTCTAGGTACCTCCGATAAACATTTCGGACCGCAGATCGACTTAAATTAAGTCGAGCACTCACGTTTCTTTGGCTGTGTCCGGCCTAAATAAGTGCCACAGCTTGGGCGGCGACTTCAGGTGAAGTATCCATAGATTATTGATAGAACCTCACCTTAATGTTAAGAATAAGTAATGTTTGTTGCAAAACCAAAGATATCAATCACTTTTTCAAGAATTAAATCCAAGTAAATCAAATAAAACCAAGTTTTCTTAGTATTCGATTGTTTGATATCAACAAACAGGCTCCAAATTGTCTTTTGTTTCTTTAAATTCTGTGTTCGAAATTCAAAAAAAGACTATTGAATGAAATTGTGAATGTGCCAGGTTCAAAACTGCATAAAAACTTTTTGCTCGACCTTGTAGCGGTATCTACAACGCCACATGCGAACAACGCGTCATACTGACGTCACGCAAATCCTGCATCGCGCAAGCAGAGTTTACCGCGCAACTAGCATAGATACAACGGCCCGACATGAATCATCGGGCAGTTGCCCGCCAGACACAACACCCGTCTGGTCGGAGGAACCTCCCTTTTCTATGGAGGTTGAGTGAACTTTACATCCTGTTCCTCATACCTCTATACTGGTGACCCCGAACATGAACGTCAGCGCAACCTTCGTGCACCTACTCCAGCGTGAAGTCATCATCACTCCCGCAAGCTTTAGAGCGGCGAGTCACACAGCCAGCCAGCATCCACGGCTTCAACGGGTATCCTGACCACCAGCATGCAGCGACCGCGCATACCTGGTCATCACCCTCAGCCTCATCAGCAACCTCGGCACAGCATACTGCACTTTCGGCCGGTCCTCAAGCAGAGCCATAGAAACCATCTCCTGGTCGACGCCAGCAGTCAGCCTCAACCCGGCGCTGTACCACATCCGACGCACTGGAGCACAATGCAGCGCCACCCCGACTCACTGGGGACGTCTTCGCAGACAGTTCCGACTCACCGTGAACTATGCGGCAACCGGTTCCGACTCACTGGAACCTCAGCTGGCCTGGCAAGCATCGCAATATACAAGACTCAGCCCACTATCGACCTCCGGTCTCCGGGGGGGAGTGATGTAGCGGTATCTACAACGCCACATGCGAACAACGCGTCATACTGACGTCACGCAAATCCTGCATCGCGCAAGCAGAGTTTACCGCGCAACTAGCATAGATACAACGGCCCGACATGAATCATCGGGCAGTTGCCCGCCAGACACAACACCCGTCTGGTCGGAGGAACCTCCCTTTTCTATGGAGGTTGAGTGAACTTTACATCCTGTTCCTCATACCTCTATAACCTAATATAAAATTTTTGCTAGGACCAAACGAAACTGAAAATACAAGGTGGGCCAATAGATGTGTCCAGAAGTGTATAACCCTACGGACAGAAAGTATTGAACATCAGCGGGGTAATTGCGTAACACTACGGGGTTTATACAGGGTTATTGGTAAAACATTAACAACCTCTTAAGAGGTCATTGTACTCATCATTACGAACAACTTTTATTATGGGACCAAACCTGAAATCGCAAAAAAAAATCAGCTGTTCCCTACATTTTGACGAGGTATACGAACATAAATGTAGGGAACAGCTGATTTTTTTTTCGCGAATTCAGGTTTGGTCCCATAATAAAAGTTGTTCATAATGATGAGTACAATGACCTCTTAAGATGTTGTTAATGTTTTACCAATAACCCTGTATAAAACCAATGATTAAAGTTAAGTGACGTTCAAATGTCAAAAATATATCTGTTTAAAACAGTCGCTATAATCACTACTTTCTGCAACGTTTAGAAATTAAGGGGAGTATCTACTGATACTCCCCTTAATTTCTAATGGCTTTCATTTTGACAATTCAACAACATTCATTGCATTATTTACGTTGCTGAGCAGACAAATATTTCGAACATAATTATGATATGAAGCAATGGAATAGCAATATCCTTCGAAATGCGAGTGCAGGGCATCCCACCAACCACCATTATTTTTGAAGCTCTTTTCATTGGAAATGTTATAGGTACCTACGATTATATCGGTCAATATAAGACCTTATCAAAATTTATACTATGTCCAATACAAAGGGACTAAGACAAGCGGTCATTAGATTTAGATACCTACCCATCACGTTATCGAAGTTTCATCATTAGTTTAATTATCTTAGGGCTGATTTTTCCAACGCCAGATAACTTTATTGGAGGAATAATTTTGAATTTTTGACAGTTCTTCCATACTAAAACTGTCAGACGTCAATTTTATTCCACGAATAAAAATTATTAGTCGATTGAAAAATCAGCCCTTATACTTATAAATATCCTGAATAACTTGTTATTTTCTATTGGTCACTAGCACAGATAAAGACCAAACTCCTTTGGAAGTTTTTTCACAACGCAGAGCGCCATATAAAACAACGCAACACCGTAAAGAAAATATAAAAAAAAAACTTTTACAAATTAAATAAATAGGTAGACTGTAACATGTAGGTAACTGTTGTTTCATCTATTTATTATGTGTTCCTAGACCAATCTTTGTATATATTTTTATCGTGAAAAACCAATTTATTTCAAAAAGCATTTCGTCAGTTTTTCCAAGAACATTGAAAACTAGGAAAAACGGGCTCGTCCGGGATTTGAACCCGGGACCTCTCGCACCCGAAGCGAGAATCATACCTCTAGACCAACGAGCCACACTGACGTGTAGAAACAGCCCCTATTTACCAACCCCTAGCTCTGTTAAACAAAATCAATACTCTTCTGTCATGTCGTGTCGGCGAGGTATGAATAGATAGGCATAGGTTTGTAGTAATAAAAAAAATCTCGGACGTAAGGGTGGTATTGGGGTTGCTGGGCTTAGAGTGTGCCAAAAGTACCTACCAACTTGCCTAGTATTGTTCTATGTAGGTACTATTAACTTGTAGTAAACTCTATAAAACGTAAACTGCTTGTTTTTTTTTTGAGTAAGCACCAGAGCTTATCAAACTGTATCTTGTGAAAGGGTACTAAATAGGTACCTACCTGTATAGGGCGTCTTATCTTATGGTAAAGAATGGAAATTGAAACTTACTTTACTCTTTTTGCAATTTGCAGGTCAGTGTCAGGTTTTATGTTAAGCAAAATATAATATCGAGCCTTTACCGCCGTTTTAGCGCAACCGACAAAAAACAAATTTTACAGGAGAAGGTTTTTTTTAAATATTTTTAAAAAGAAATGTGCTAGTAAATTGAAATTTTACATATATAATTATATGTAAATGTCTGAAAATCATTAATATATGTAAAATTTCAATTTACTAGCACATTTCTTTTTAAAAATATTTAAAAAAAACCTTCTCCTGTAAAATTTGTTTTTTGTCGGTTGCGCTAAAACGGCGGTAAAGGCTCGATATGTCTCGCAACCGTAACAAGTAGGTATATATCAGAATTGTAGACAATAAAATCATCAATACAACCCTGTGAGTTCATATAACCCTATTGAATGACTATTTCATGAAATATCAATCAATAAGGTTATACTGACTTGCAAATCGCGAAAAAACGTAAAAAAATTTGGATTTCGCGGGCTAGTCGGCGCTTCCCCTTTAAACACACTTAGCACGGCATTGGATATCCGTTAACAGCGGCCGCCCTAGAACTTTTTTTAGGTGGTGCCAAATCTGAATGTGGCGCTCCTGTCAAGCTAATTTGTAAATCAGCACAAGCTTTTTCCATTATGGACCCATCCGGGCCGTCCGCTCCATTTGCGCTCCCAAATTGACTCCGCTGTATATGTACCTATAGTAGTTACTGTCATCGGTCATCGAATAGTTACCATCAGTAACTATTCGTTGACTGGCGCCTGGTGGTCGCATTTCGGTTGATTTCAGCGCCCCCATCACGGCGCCCGGTGCCGTCGCACCGTTCGCACCGTCCTAGGGCCGCTACTGTCCATTAATAATACGTGCGTGCACATACCGCATTATGGCGTTCATATACCTACCACTGAAAACCAGCGCTGTGCTGCAGCGCTGTCCTATAGCACAGCATCATGCTGAGTGGATGGAAGCCTTCTTATCACAGTTTTGACGTGCAGCAGTCGACTACTTCTGTTATGTGGTCGTGATTATAGAACTATTTTGTTTCATTTTTCTTTGGTCTTTGACATATCTCGGGAGCCTGGGTCCCAGACCTTTGGAAGGCGTACGAGGGGCCGAAGCTAACTCGCAGAGGCCCGTGAAACGTTTTTAATGAAATGAGGCACCAACCAACGATTATCCCTGTTCGCACTATGCAAGTGCACCCAAGGACAACCCCCGGTTGGTGTAGGTCTATTGCAAGACGTGGAAACAAAAATATTGCCAAAGGGAACTGGTTATCTAGGACTTGGACTATGGAAAAACTATAGCCTCTGTCTGACCGATGTTCTATATAAATTACACAGATAAAATAGCAGGGGGTGAGTAGTACACTCAATAATGGCGGCTCCCGAAAACGGTCGCTAGCACATAGTGTTGTAGCAACAAGGGGGCAACATGTCCTGAGGTGCTTATGAGGAGTGGAGGATATATATTTCCACGGCTATCACGATAATCCCGGAAGTACGGTCAAGATCCCTACCAGCATCTTACTGGAATACTTCCTTCCTCCGAGCACGTTTGCTCTTGCGAATCTCCACTCAAGCCGGCCAATAAAGGCAAGAATGAGGTGGGGGCTCTGTTCCCCGTCACTGTTCACTCCAGCATGCCAATAAAGGCAAGCCATAGATGAGGAACAAGACTTCTCCCGGGAGATAGGGTCCGTGGGGTCGCTACCGCCCAACAGCTCGTCACATGCTGCCCTGCGGGTTTCTGTATCTCTCTTGGTCTGGCTCCTCACCCTAGACCTGTTCCGGCAAAGTGAACTCTTCCGGCACAGGCCGCACAGGCCTAGAGTTCGGAGCGCCCCACCACAATGTCACGTAGGGATACAGCGCGGCGGCGGTGGGGTTATTAAAATCATAAAAATAATTTATTTTTCTTTATTAAGTATTAGAGTTTTTGTGACAAATAGAACTATTTTTCTCTTTCTTTCTTTCTATACAAATGTAAAAAGAGGCATTTTCTTTTCAGAAGGAAAACAGCCTGACAGTGTGTAGCCGGAACTCCGGTAGCGGTTATCATACCTACGTTCGATTACTAACTACAAACTTATTTAAGTACTTAAAAAATCACAGATAAATTATGGACAGGTAAATCAAATCAAGATTACTGTTATCAATTAAGTAAATAAGTAGGTTCACACCTTCTGGAATTTCTGATTAGGTTTTTAGTCAAAGACTTGGTTTAAAAGTCTTAGAGAATATTTTAAGTAGGTAGGTAAGTAGGTAGGTACCTACTGGGTAATAAGTTAGATCTGCATAGCTATTCAGAACCATTCCGAATTAAAAATGACACATTTTCGGTTACCTACATAATTTGCCTAGTTCCGACAGCAAATAGCGGTCGTCTAGTTGGTTTAAAGTTAAACGGTTTTCGCTGAGGCTTTTTGAACAGCGCTTACCGGGCTCCTTCGATAACATTGATTGATGTTCGATTCGGCGTGGAAGCGTATCGAATGGTTGTGAATAGTTATGCAGCTAAGTCGATCGGTCGAAGTCAAGGACTTGTAAAAATTAGGGGCCTAAAAGTAGTAGTGATACGCTGGTTCTGGCGCACCGATCTGAGGGCGGGTGTGCCAGAACCCCAGAACCTAAAAAAAAAAAAAAAAAAAAAAGTTTTGGGGTGCTCTGATCACGTTTCTGCGATCCGTTTTTGCGTAGGATGCGCGGTTCCGGAGATGTGCAAATCAATTAGCTGATTCATCTAATTGATTTCCGGTGCTACGAACCCTCATTAGTGTTTCATTGTTAATCCTCTTATCTATTCAACCTCGTGCACCCTCATTAGCGATGCATTGTTCGCCTAATCCTTGCATTCCTTGGCGTTCTTATCTACTATTACTCATTGCTAACCCTCAACTGCTTTTCTGAATCATCAATAAAACACATTCCTTCATTTTATTACAACATTTTATTTCTTATTTTCTACAAAATATGTGCGGAACATTTCATCCACTAAAATATCATTGTACAGTGTGTTCCCCGTAAATATGTTCGTAAAACTATGCATTGAACATCCCTGAAACTTATATAGCAAATACATTAAGCAATATTCACCACAAACTGAAGTCCAATCATTCTGAATCCTATCAACATTCCAGCCCCATCTTTTGCAATTCCTTTTTAAAAACTCGAGATAATATTGCGTAGGGGTTCGTCCATATGAATCAAAATATTGACCGATGCCATTCGTATCGATATGTACAGCTACCCAGTGTGAGCCTGGTTTATCATCCGTATCCAAATTGCATATTATATACGTCGGTACATGGGTATACATAGGTAGTCTATTAGCAGCATAAACATTTTTTTCTAGACTGGGATGGATCTTTTTTAGATGTTGTTGTACTTCTAGTGTATCCATGATATTACTGCTATTAACAGATTATTACAGTACCAATCTGTTCAATGGTTGCCATAGGAATGTTCAATTATAGTGATTTTTGTAAATATATCGCATTCTTTTGAGTGACTCAGAAAACAAGCTGATGCCTGATGGGAACAATGTGCGATAACTTTGTTGACTCATAGAGTCACTATCAGTTTCGTTGAACTTAGGAATTTGCTTTAGATAAGAATGGTGCTATATAAGAGCGAACAGTTGCAGTCATGAAATCAGTCTATGGTCGTTTGACCACAGTGAATTGTATACCGATACTACGTTTGTAGTACTTCAGCGCATCAATAATCATGGAGGTAAGTGTTTATTCTATTGACAAACTTACTTGTATATCTTTTGTTGTTCTTTTGTTGTTTCCTAACGTGTGTGTGTGTGTGTAATCACAATGTAAACAAATTGATATTAACATGATATCTCTGTTGTTGCAGAGATCATTCAGCTTCGCAGACGATAATGAAAATACCTATAAACAGTATTACTACTCACCGCTCTCCCCTCAACATGAAGAAGAGGGCGATGATATTGTCATTAATAACACATGCGATGGTGGAAAAAGGAAATCGCAACCGATTGATAATTTTTTTGAAGTGGTGCCAAAAATAAAAAAGAAGAAACAGTTATCGTCAACCGTGGCACGAGCCGCTAGAGATGGTGTATCATACATTTCTACTAATTCTGACGACGGAGCCCAAGCGACGCATCTCATAAAAATTGAAATGTACGATATGAAGAAGCTATGTAAGATTCCAACTACCGATCATTGGAAGCACGCTACCACAAGGATTAAATATTATGTAAAGAATAATAAGGATAGCATCTACGACAACACAAACGGCCTCGTATACAATATTACAAAGACAATAGCAGAAAGTGAAAACGTTAAAAAATACTTTTTTAACAATGATAGCCATTAGCTGATTAGTGAATGTGATTCTGTTTACTTAAATTACTTCTGTGTACTCATTAGATTCTATCTGTCTTTCTAATCCTTTGCTAGACTATAAATATTGAACATTATTTGAAATTGGGTATCATTGGTCTCGTTTCAGCCGATAGACGTCCACTGCTGGACATAGGCCTCCCCCAATTTTGGGAGGGTTTGCCATAATCGCCACGCTTGGCAGGCGGGTTGGCGATCGCAGTATGGTATGATGGTGGAATACATAGAGAACGCTGCTGCCCATTCTCCGGTACGATCCTTAGTCGCCTTTTACGACACCCACGGGAAGTAAGGGGTGGTGGTGGTATTCTTTAAGTCCGGCACCACACAGACTATTTCGATCATTGGTCTACCGACACTTAACTGTTACTTACTGTGCTCATTCGACAGTGAATTCGATCAGGAGATGTCAAAAGTTTGTGATGAAATGGAGAAGCGTGAACTGTTCGATTCATCATATGATGATGAGTTGTATAATCACTGTGCAATGGTTGAAACAACGTTGATGTAAGTATTAAAAGTACAAACTCAATAAGAAATATTATTGTAGTAATGTTTTATTTTAAGATTTATCTAATAATTTTCTTGTTTTTTGTTACAGTCAACCACAAGTTGGAAGAGGTAACAAACGAAGTATCACTACTGATGAAAATATGAGTACCAAGAAAACAAAATTTGATGAAGGAGCTTCTACATCATCGATTGAAACCAATAACGTGGACAACAATAAGGTGGAATGTGACACATGTCATGTTTTTATTAATAAAAGGTATCTAAATAACCATTTAAAAAGCAATTCTCATAAAAATAATCTTTTAAAATCACATAGTTCATTAACAAATGTAACAGTTGTTGAAACCGCTTTTGGTAACCGAATTTTAACATATAGAATTAATAGTAAAACAACTCAATCGATGCAATATTTTGAAACACCGGAATCGTTTTTAAATTCATTAAAAATTGATATCTTATTTTTGATAAATGAATGTATTCAACAACATACAATTCTTAAAATAAACTTCATATTGCATGCTGATTTCATACAACAAACTAAAGACGTTAAGAATACATTTGATTTTCAAACGTTTAATTACATAATTTGTCAGGGTGACGACTTAAATATTTTTTATTCATCATTAATAGACACTGTAGTTGGTAAAATTTGTCAATTTGAAAAAAAAGATAGTGGTTGGAGTCTTAATCAAATTAAATACATAGACATGAATGTTAACAAATTCAACCCCTACGTGGTAGTTCATATATCGATCTTCCTCAAGATATTAAATCAAAAAAAGCTGTAATCAATGTTAAAAATAATGATAATATGTGCTTCAAATGGGCATTACTCTCTGGTTTATATCCTGTATGTAAAAGTGTAGATCGGGTAACATCTTACACAATTCATGGAAATAAACTTAAATTTACTGGTATTTCTTTTCCGGTTAAAATTGCAGATATATCAAAAGTAGAGAAATTAAACAATATTAGTATAAATGTTTTTGGTTTAGAGTATAATAAAGAAAAAAAGTGTAATTCTGTTGTAGGTCCTTTATACTTAACAAAATGTCGTACCCCTAATCATATCAACCTACTATATATATCAAATGGTACTAACAATCATTACTGTTTTATTAAAAACTTATCGCGATTAGTTAGTTCACAAATATCAAGTCAACATCGTGCAGTTTATATATGCGATTCATGTTTAATTCATTTCCCATCAGAGGAAAGACTTAATAACCATCAATAATATGATTGCGCTCACATTTGTACGGAATTACCCAAAGGTGAAAATTCCAAAAAGGATTGGTTTGGTAACGCAACATCAAATAATAAATTAAAATTTGATAAATTCACAAAAAAGTTGGAAATGCCCTTTGTGGTTTATGCAGACTTTGAGGCCTTTTTGAATCCGATAGAATCATGTAGTAACGATCCCTCCAAGCCTAGTACAATGAATATTCAAAAACATGAAGTGTATAGTTTCGGATATTACATTAAATGTTCATATGATAACAGATTATCAAAATATGAGACGTATAGTGGACCAAACTGTGCACAAGTGTTTATGAATCGCCTTTGTGAAGATGTGAAAACAATAGTTAAAAAAAATAGCTTCCAAAAATGCCCCGTTCCATTATCAGATGAAGATAAAATTAAATTTTCAAATTCAAACATATGTCATATTTGTGAAACTGAGTTAAATGAAGATCCTTTTTACGATTTTGATTGGCACACTGGTAGTTTAAGGGGTGTTGCACATCAAGTGTGTAGTTCTAAGTTCAGAACCCCTCGTCATGTTCCAATATTTTTACATAACCTCAGTCACTACGATGCTCATTTTATTGTCCATGCATTAAACCTCGATGATGGCAAAATTGAAGTTATTCCACAAAATAAAGAACGATACATATCATTTTCAAAACAGTTAACAATAAATAATCAACCAGTAACTTTAAGATTCGTAGATTCATTGAAATTTTTATTGTGTAGTTTAGATCAACTAGCTAAAAATCTTAATGATGATCAGTTTACAGAACTAAAAAGAAACTATCCTAATAATGAAGATTTTTTACGTTTAAGACGGAAAGGTATTTATCCTTATGAATTTATGCGTAATAGTGATTGCTTGAAACATCCATCACTTCCTGATCAACACCAGTTTTATAGTTCACTCACAGATTCGAATATTTCAAATGATGATTATAATCATGCAAAAGATATTTGGCAACATTTTAAGTGTAGTAGTATGTCTGATTATTCCAATTTGTATTTAAAAACTGATGTTTTACTTTTGACCGATGTGTTCGAAAACTTTAGAAAGCTTTGTATTAAAACTTACGGATTAGATCCTGCCCATTACTATACTGCTCCAGGTTTAAGTTGGGACGCAATGTTAAAATTTACGAAAATAGAATTAGAATTGTTAACAGACTATGACAAAATTGCTTTTTTTAAAGCTGGTATTAGAGGGGGTGTATCTCAGTGTAGCAATCGTTTTGCTAGAGCAAATAACAAATTCATGGAGGATTATGATAGTGAAAAACCTAATTCATATCTAACATATTTTGATGCGAATAATTTGTATGGTTGGGCAATGTCCCAATCCCTTCCTGTTGGTGGTTTCGAATGGGTTAATTGTAATACGGATTATAATGTGTCGGATACGTCTGATTTTGGTTATGTTTTAGAAGTTGATTTGGAATATACTGATGAACTTCATAATTTACATTCTGACTTTCCGTTATGTCCTGAAAACATATGTGTGGGTAATACTACAGAAACTAAATTAGTTCCTAATTTAAATAATAAAAATAAATACATCATTCACTACAGGAATTTAAAACAATGCATTGAAATGGGAATGATATTAATTAAAGTACATAGAATTTTAAAATTTAAACAGAGTTCTTGGTTAAAGAAATACATCGATTTAAATACTAGTTTGAGAACGTTAGCCAAATCAAACTTTGAAAAAGACTTTTTTAAATTAATGAACAATTCTGTCTTCGGTAAGACTATGGAAAATATTGAAAAAAGAGTAAACGTTAAACTACTAACTCACTGGGATAATCGTGGTAAAGTTTTAGGTGCTCAGGATTTGATTGCAAAACCAGAATTCCATAGTTTATCAATATTTTCAGAACATTTAGTCGCAATACAATTACGAAAAACAAAATTAATTTATGATAAGCCAATTTATTTAGGATTTTGTATTTTAGATATATCTAAGACCCTTATGTATGAATTTCATTATAACTACATGATTAAAAAGTTTAAAAATAAAATTAAGTTATTGTACACCGATACCGATAGTTTGATATATCAAATTTTTACAGACAATTTTTATGAGGATATAAAACCAGATCTACTTCACTATTTTGATACATCAGATTATCCAGAAAATAATATTTACGGTTATCCAAACATAAATAAAAAAAAGTTAGGTTTTTTTAAAGACGAGAATAATGGTAAAGTATTGAGGGAATTTGTAGGGTTGCGATCAAAAATGTATGCCCTGGAAGTAGAAGATAAATTTATAGCAAAGGCAAAAGGGGTTAACAAAAGTGTTACCAACAAAATGAATATGAAAAATTACAAATCGTGTTTGTTTAATAAAAATGTACAATATTGTAGTATGCTTCGATTTAAGTCAATCAAACACACTATTTTTACACAAAAAATAAATAAAGCATCTTTATCATATAATGATACCAAACGATGTATTATGGACAACAACATTGATACATTGGCTTGGGGACATTATAAATTACGCTAAGTGTTGATGTCAACTTTTTATTTTTATTTCTGTGTATGTACAAAAGGAGAAACCCGTTTCTGGGCCTAACCGTTACACGAATAAGATATGTACCAAAAAAATCGTCTATTTTGCTAAATTAACCCATTTAAATCTTAGCCTCATTTACAATGGCCAAGTGTAGAAAATAATTAGATTTCTATTTTTCTGTTTTAAACCACCTTTGTAAACCGTTACAACACTTATTTTGTTATACGTCAATAACTTCACAAATGCTGGTATTCTATCAATAGAGCGTACCCTAAGAATATGATCGATTTAGTGGAAATCGATGCTGATACAAATAATTAAATAACACTCCATTGTTTTAGTATAAATGACTTTTTAGGTATTAAAATCAATGTAAAACAATTCAATCTGGAAACTAATTGATATTTAACGTAATCGCCATTAAAAAACATTAAAAGAAATAAATAATCGATAAAATCGACTGCACCATGGATTGCACTAGTAAACGGCAAATGTCAATGTCAACGTCTGTCAATTGTCATGGTTGTAATGTCATGTCATTAACGTCATTCGCTTTTGGATTTTTGCGCAAGTCAATGTGTTGTTTTTCTGTATTTCTGGGGATTTATTTTTTCATAAGACCTCTAATCGAATACTAGACTCCGAAATTGATTGCATTCTGACTGTTCCTCGCTTGAACAATGGACACCGTTACATAACCTGCCACCTGTGCTGACTTTTACTGGAAAACCGGATCTGATTATTGCTCTTTTTGACGACTGGCACGACATCATGAACCTGTGCATTAATAGCGGAATAGCAACGGCCCACTGCCATACAATAGGAAGGCGAAGATTGGAAGATGAAAATGATTCTTTCAATTGTACAGGAATGGGTCGCGCGCGCCTCAAACGGTTAGTATCCGATATTTCTATATTGTAATATTTTTGTACAATGTATGTAATAATTTAATGTAGTCGAACTAAATAGTGTTATCGCATTTGTTCAGTTGTTTGTTGATAGTTGTACTTTATATAATGATACCAGAATGTGCAGATGTGATGCTTCATATTCGAAGACATGACTGTGACATCACCAATCCGGACTGAACCTGCATGGTTATTGGTTAATTATATTCCCTGTCAGAGAGGAGACCTGTGTCCCTGCAGTGGGAATGTAATAAGGCCACTTATGTTTACCCAAATGTGCCACTCGGATGTTTATTGCTAAATGCTAATGCTAAACCTAATAGTCAAATGATAAATGTTTGCTTCAGGTAAATGAAAATGACTTTAATCTGCCAAGCTTGCTGGAATCATGCCAATGCTGTATCTCTTGATGGAAATATACCAGGAGGGAGTGAACAGACACCAACGAGTGTGTATTCACTGTGGACGTTCTCTTCTGAGAAGAGTTCGTTGCCATCAACTTACGACTACTGGTACAGTGCAAGAATACAGAATACACGAAGTTATAAGAGGATGGATCCTACCACACACGGTTAATATAATAGTATTTTTCATGCTTTTTTAATAACATTTTTTTAGTTTAGTTTTGATAACAAGGGCATTCAACAGTTTTATTTGGTATGCTAAAACATTTCAGTGAATTAGAACAGTGTAATAATGGTTAAGCTAACTCAGGCTTACTAACCTACATCAAGATTTCTTTAGATCATTCTTTTTCAAAGTGGGCAATAACACACCACACTTCTCTGGTGTAAAGGCACCCTTTAATGTAGATATATTATTTTCAGGTACCCTGCTTCAAGTGTTGTCTATCACTCTTATTGGGTGTGAGCAAATAGAGCATCCCGGCATTTCCATGATCTACAGCAAGAGCTGTCAACATCGGACTCAAACTTAAGAGGAAGAATAAAGTCGAGGCATATTAGTAATGGGATGTATTTCGTTTATACATTAGTCGACAGCTCTCTAAGTGGAAGGGATGCTATAACGAACCTGTATCATTAGGAAAAGAACGGTTGGATGCTGTACCCACACCATGAGCATAATATGGTATCTTGGTTAAGCACGGCACCAGGGTAGTCCTCCTGCACAATTTCTGGATACCTACTGTGTTATTATATTATGATAATCCTAAAGAAGAAAGTAATTAATAAAACCATCACAATTATCTGTGTTTTTTTTATTTTAATATATTATTGCAATCTCAGATTACTTACTGTAATCTGAGATTGCATCAAATCCCTAGTACAATATTAACAAATGCAAGCCAGTAGTGATGTAAGTGGGCCTTGTATAATAAACATAGTTTTCTGCTGAGGTTTTCAGTACTTACCGCTACAAAAACAATCAGATAAATCGGAAGTCATCCCTTAAGCGCTTTTTATATAAGTACCTAAAACCTCATCGTGATAGGCGGCAGGTGCTGCAGCACAGCACATGTGCGTTCCAGATTTGCGTAGGAAACGAAAGTCTCAAAAATATCATTGTTTAACTAGTTACCTACTAAAAATAACCTAAAAAGTGAACATTGTTGTCTGATTTCACCAATTTGGCCATTGCTGGGAGACGTGAAAATTGGGCTCGTGAAACCTTCCTAAATGCTCTAATTTATGGCCAAATTCCAGCCCTGTAACGCCAGGCCCAAGTTTCTATGGAGTTTGGGTTTCTCCTTTGTATCGATTGTAAAATTCTGATGTACTAATTGTGTTAGAGTTATAATTATTCGATTGTAAATAATGTTATATAAGTAATGATAAAACTGTGAACATACATTTGAGAAGATTGTAAAATTCTGATGAGTACTAATTGTGTTAGAAATAGTATGCGTATGAATAATAGTTTTTTTTCATCAATTTTATGTTTAATATAATTTTAGCAATATATACTTAATTTTTACAAAAACATTTTCATTTTTTATTTCATCCCTTTGAACTCCAGACGTGTGAAATGTTTCACTTTATCCATCCGTTTACTGCTATTGTGGCAGGGCCAAGTGGATGTGGGCAGTCAAATTTTGTAACAAATTTCATAAAATCAGTTAAAAAAATATGTAATTGTGATTTTAACCAGATCACATGGTGCTTTGATGAAATGCAACCTTTATATAATTTACCAAATGTTAACTATCATCAAGGAATTCCTAATCTTAATATGTTTGATGGTGAAAACCCACATCTTGTTATTATTGATGATCTAATGAGAGAGTCTGATGGAAGAATTGTGGATATATTTACAAAAGGTAGTCATCATAGGAATCTTAGTGTATTTTATTTAACACAAAATTTATTTCATCAGGGTAAAGGTCAAAGAGACATTTCTTTAAACTCAAGTTATATAATATATTTTAAAAACCCTCGAGATAAAACTCAAATAAGATATTTAGCACGACAAGTGTCGCCAGATAACCCAAAATTCATTGAAGATGCCTACAGGGATGCAACTTTAGAAGCGCATGGATATTTAATGGTAGATTTAAAACAGAATACCAATGATTTTTGTCGCATCAAGACAAATGTCTTCCCATTTAATGGACACTGTACAGTCTACGTCCCAACAAAAGAGTTTAAATACATCAAGAATCAAACAATTCAAATCATTTCTAAATGATGCATCGTCGACTCACAACGCATAAACATTTGCTAAGCGCTTTGCATACGCTTAAACCAAAATATCAAAAAGCGTTACTTAAAACATGTGATGAAGAAGAAATAAACTGTATTTGTGAATGTATTCATAACGTTTTACAAGGAAAAGTACCTCTTAAAGATCAAGATAAACAAAAATTGAATAAACACAAAAATATACTCCGTAAACTGGTGCATAAGTGTAAACATAAACTAAGAAAAAATATAATCATACAAAAAGGAGGGGCTTTCTTACCAATAATATTAGGTGCAATATTGAGTGGATTAGTAAGTGGACTAGCCAGTTAACATGGAAAATGCAAAGAAAATGATACTTATTGAACCTGGATTGATTGAAAAATTAAAACAAGAAAATAAGGTTAATAGTAATTTGTCTCGATTAGATATTGAAATGCAAAATATTATGAATAGTAAGACGGAAGACCGTAAGAAGTGGATGTTATATTTACAAACACTACAAAGATACCTTCACTTTACCGAAGAGGATCGACAACCACTCAGATTACCAATTTATTCTGATACATCTAATGAAGATCTAAATGAGTCTAAAATTGACTTTAAAAATAAAGATAGAGAACTAAAAAGTATAGTTGATGCTGAATCTTTGTTAGAGGAGAACGGATCCATGAAAAGTAAAGAAAATAACACAAATCCGCTTTATACACCAACTCAAATACTCAGTTTAATACCAAAAAGTTATAATAAAAAAGGTGAGTTATTATTAAACTTAGTTGGAACAAATAAAAGTAAAATACATTGGGATAATGAAGGCACAGTCATAATTGATAATGAAAAAATTCCTGGAAGTAATATTGTTGATTTAATAAATGATTCACTAAGACCCTTAAAAAGAAGTGATCCAGTTGGGTGGGATAGATTTGCTAAATCATTAAAAGATATTAAAGTACCACTCACTTATATCGGAAACCCAAAGAGATGTGAGTTTATTAATCAGCTTCAAGCAAAAGATCTGAACAAAACCTCGGAGATTGAAGATCAAGAGTTTTCTACACCGAACAGTGGAGATAAAAAATTTATAAATAAAATACGTAAAAAGGTCGATTGGGAAAAATGGACCCTGTACTAGAAGAAATTAATAGAATTTATTATGACCCATCTAACCCCGCTGGTTTTAGTAGTATTGATAAATTATCAAAAGCCATGAAGGGTAAAATGGATAAAAAGCAAGTAAAGGAATGGTTACAATCACAAGAAACATACACTTTACATAAACCTATTCGGAAAAAATTCCCGCGTAATAGGTACATTCTATCGAATATTAATGAACTGTGGCAAGCTGATTTAAGTGATATGCGAACTTATTCTCAATATAATGATGGTTTCAACTACATACTTTGTGTTATTGATGTATTTAGTAAATATGCTTTTGCAAGATCAATGATTAAAAAAAACTCAGAAACAACTAAGGAATGCTTTGAAAGTATATTTACTGAAAGTAATTCAACACCTACTCACATACAATCTGACAAAGGTACAGAATTTGTTTCAAAAGATGTACAAAAATACTTTAAATCCAAAAAGATTAATTACTATACCACCAACAATCCTGATATTAAGGCCAGTATTGTTGAGCGATTTCAAAGAACTCTAAAAATGAAAATGTGGCGTTATTTCACTCATAATAATACTTATAGATACATAGATGTTTTACAAGATTTAATATACTCTTATAATCACAGCATTCACTCTAGTATTAGGATGTGCCCATCTGATGTAAACTCCAGCAATATTATGACAGTTTGGACTAATCTTTATGATAGGAGGTCAAACAAACTTTCTTTAGAACACCCAAAACCAAAATTTAATATGGGTGATTATGTCCGAATAACTAAATATAAACATGTTTTCCAAAAAGGGTATGAATCAAATTGGAGTGATGAAATATTTATTATATCTTCAATAATTGATAGATCTCCATGGGTTGTATATACAGTAACAGATTTACAAAATGAACCAATAGTTGGTACTTTTTATGAAAGAGAATTACAGAAGGTCACTTACAACCCCACCTCACAATATAAAATAGATAAAATAATTGACTCTCGTTATTCTGGCCACAGAAAAGAAGTATTAGTGAAGTGGAGAGGTTATCCAGATAAATTTAACAGTTGGGTTTTAGCTTCTAGTTTAAAAGAAATATGAATAAAGAAAGTTTTTATTTAACTTTGCTCAGCAATAGTTCAATGGACTACTTTCCTGATAACAAGACCACAAATTTTTCAACAAAATTACCAAAAGCTATTAAATTAGAAGGTTGGAGTTGTCGAGTTTCAATATCCATGTACAATGTTTACTGTTCAAGATCATGAAAATGTTATATACATTACAAAAACCATGTTAATGCCTACTGAAGATAAACCCTCAACAGTGTACTACAAAAAACATATTCCAGCTACCAACTATGATAACGTCGAGCATATTTTAAAAGCGTTAAATGGTATCAGAGAGAAATTAACATTTCGTCAAGATGAAATAACAAAATTTGTGTATGTTTCTGTTTTGGATAAAAATATAACATCCGTTACATTATCACCCAAATTAAGTTTACAACTAGGCTATGAACCAAATAAAAATCTCTTGGAAAGAAATTTTGGAAAGTGCCCTGCTAATTTACACTTAGGGTTACCATCTCAACTATTTGTGTATTGCGACATAATCGATCCTCAGATCGTGGGCGATGTCATGACTCCTTTATTAAGAATAATTTCATTAGATCCTTCAAAATATATTTATGGTGCAAATAAAATGTATGTTTTCTCTCCACCTCACTACTTACCTGTTATGCGAAGAGAGTTCGATACGTTGGAAATAGATATAAGATCGAGCACAGGACAAAAAATACCATTCCAGTTTGGAACCGTGTGTATTAAACTACATTTCCGAAAATTATAATAATGTATTCTCTTCGTGATCATCATAATTGTCCATATGAAAATTATTATACACATCAAGCTGGATCAGGAGTTGGAGTAATTTATAAGGGTTCACCATATCAACGCGGTCATGGTATTGGGAGCTTCTTAGGGGGTTTATTTAGATCAGTTTTACCTTTACTTTCAAGTGGTGCTCGAGTGATTGGTAAGGAGGCATTAAACGCTGGAGTTGGTCTTTTATCGGATATGGTTCAAGCGCGTCCTATGGAAACCTCAATAAAAGATCGTCTAAAGCAAGTTAGTACAAACTTAAAACGAAAGGCTGATGATAAAATTGATCGATTTAACATGACAGGATCTGGGTATATAACTAAAAGAAAACGACGGTCCCCGTTCATTCCACAATTAGCTGCTAAAGTGAAAGCTGCGAAAAAACTTGGTTTAAAACCAAAGAATATCAAAGATATATTTTCAAATTAAATATGTCTTTTCTTCATAATCATTCTTGTGAGTGCGCTAAGTCAGAATTGGATTTGTTTGCACTACCGTCTACACAAACAAGCATTGAAAGTGGATTGTGGATACACTATAAACCAATTTCATCTCTTGCTGATGATGGACCTATCGAGTTTCAAGTTCCTGGTACAGGCGATGACTACATAGATTTGTCTCATACATTAATCCACATAAAGGCAAAAGTATTAAATCAAGATTCAACTAACTTGGTATCGACTACAGTAGTAGCACCTGTAAATAATTGGTTGCACTCACTTTTTAGTCAACTTGATGTTTATTTAAACCAAAAACTTGTATCACCACCTAATAATACCTATGCCTATCGAGCATACATGGAAACCCTTTTAAACTATGCTCCTGCTGCTAAACAATCTCATCTTACTTGTAGTCTTTGGTATGAGGATACAGCAGGAAAAATGGATTCTACAGATGGTAAAAACATAGGATTTGTTAAAAGGCAAGAATTAGTTACTGAAAGTAAGGAAATAGAAATGATTGGACATCTTCATGGTGATATTTTCAATCAAGATAAATTTCTAATTAATGGTGTTGAAATGAGTGTAAAATTAGTTCGATCAAGAGAGAGTTTTAATTTAATTGCTGGGTCAAACGATGTAAAGTTTAAAGTTTGCATTACAGATGCAACTCTTATTGTCCGAAGAGCACGAATTAATCCAAGTGTATTACTTGCACATCAGAAAGTTTTGGCTTCTACTACTGCTAAATATCCTATTACTCGAGCTGAAGTCAAAGTTTTAACAATTCCTTCGGGTGTTCAAGGAAAAACTCTTGATAATATATTCTTAGGACAGGTACCCAAAAGATGTATAATAGGGTTTGTGAATAATTCTGCATTTAATGGTTCCCTTACTAAAAATCCATTTAATTTTGAAAACTATGGTATTAATTCTTTCAGCTTATATATTGATGGTCAACAAATACCTTCAAAAGCTTTGCAACCATCTTTTAATAATAGTATATTTACATCAGCATATCATACTCTGTTCTCGGGAACTGGTATCCACTTTCTTAATGAAGGAAATGCAATCTCTCATGAACAATATGCCAAAGGTAACTGCCTATTAGCATTTGATTTAACTCCTGATTTATCAGCTAACTCATCAACTCATTGGAATCTCATAAAGCATGGTAGTGTAAGATTAGAAGTACGATTTGAATCCTCACTAATACAAACAATTAACTGCATTGTTTATGCTGAGTTTGATAACATTATTGAAATAGATAAAAACAGAAATGTTACTGTAGACTATAGTAGTTAAGGTTATATGTTAAGGTTATATTGTGTGTTAGATTTATGTGTTATGTGTAATGCATGTTGTCTATGTAACTATGGGAAACATTATAAAATTAAATAAAACAAATTGTATTTAGTATACCATTTTTTATTTCTATAAAAACCTCCATTTAGTCTTATACAAAACACTGTCCGAGTTTAAACTTTACATAAGCACACTGACTAAACCACTGAACATGTTGTTGCCAAGGATCATCATCATCTTCCCAATCTTTTAAACCGCCACCACAATGGAAACACTTGACCCTGTCTCCGTGGCCGGTATAAAAGAAACCGGCGTCTGCAAGATCTTCAGGCTTCTGTGGCATAACGAGAGGCCAGCCTTCAAAACTGAGAAACCGTCTAGATTTTGAACTGAAGAATGGATATTCAGCTCTTGTGTACTGCATATTTTTCTCATTTTCTTCTCCACTCAGTGTTGTAGCTTTGCTATTCAATGACGTGTTCTGTACACGTGTACCAGACTCATCTCTTCCTTCTGTTGTTGGCTTTCTCTCAGCATCACAAGACGACAGCTCCCTGTACACACCTCATTATTAATATAAATGAGTACACAGAAGTAATTTAAGTAAACAGAATCACATTCACTAATCAGCTAATGGCTATCATTGTTAAAAAAGTATTTTTTAACGTTTTCACTTTCTGCTATTGTCTTTGTAATATTGTATACGAGGCCGTTTGTGTTGTCGTAGATGCTATCCTTATTATTCTTTACATAATATTTAATCCTCGTGGTAGCGTGCTTCCAATGATCGGTAGTTGGAATCTTACATAGCTTCTTCATATCGTACATTTCAATTTTTATGAGATGCGTCGCTTGGGCTCCGTCGTCAGAATTAGTAGAAATGTATGATACACCATCTCTAGCGGCTCGTGCCACGGTTGACGATAACTGTTTCTTCTTTTTTATTTTTGGCACCACTTCAAAAAAATTATCAATCGCTTGCGATTTCCTTTTTCCACCATCGCATGTGTTATTAATGACAATATCATCGCCCTCTTCTTCATGTTGAGGGGAGAGCGGTGAGTAGTAATACTGTTTATAGGTATTTTCATTATCGTCTGCGAAGCTGAATGATCTCTGCAACAACAGAGATATCATGTTAATATCAATTTGTTTACATTGTGATTACACACACACACGTTAGGAAACAACAAAAGAAAAACAAAAGATATACAAGTAAGTTTGTCAATAGAATAAACACTTACCTCCATGATTATTGATGCGCTGAAGTACTACAAACGTAGTATCGGTATACAATTCACTGTGGTCAAACGACCATAGACTGATTTCATGACTGCAACTGTTCGCTCTTATATAGCACCATTCTTATCTAAAGCAAATTCCTAAGTTCAACGAAACTGATAGTGACTCTATGAGTCAACAAAGTTATCGCACATTGTTCCCATCAGGCATCAGCTTGTTTTCTGAGTCACTCAAAAGAATGCGATATATTTACAAAAATCACTATAATTGAACATTCCTATGGCAACCATTGAACAGATTGGTACTGTAATAATCTGTTAATAGCAGTAATATCATGGATACACTAGAAGTACAACAACATCTAAAAAAGATCCATCCCAGTCTAGAAAAAAATGTTTATGCTGCTAATAGACTACCTATGTATACCCATGTACCGACGTATATAATATGCAATTTGGATACGGATGATAAACCAGGCTCACACTGGGTAGCTGTACATATCGATACGAATGGCATCGGTCAATATTTTGATTCATATGGACGAACCCCTACGCAATATTATCTCGAGTTTTTAAAAAGGAATTGCAAAAGATGGGGCTGGAATGTTGATAGGATTCAGAATGATTGGACTTCAGTTTGTGGTGAATATTGCTTAATGTATTTGCTATATAAGTTTCAGGGATGTTCAATGCATAGTTTTACGAACATATTTACGGGGAACACACTGTACAATGATATTTTAGTGGATGAAATGTTCCGCACATATTTTGTAGAAAATAAGAAATAAAATGTTGTAATAAAATGAAGGAATGTGTTTTATTGATGATTCAGAAAAGCAGTTGAGGGTTAGCAATGAGTAATAGTAGATAAGAACGCCAAGGAATGCAAGGATTAGGCGAACAATGCATCGCTAATGAGGGTGCACGAGGTTGGATAGATAAAAGGATTAACAATGAAACACTAATGAGGGTTCGTAGCACCGGAAATCAATTAGATGAATCAGCTAATTGATTTGCACATCTCCGGAACCGCGCATCCTACGCAAAAACGGATCGCAGAAACGTGATCAGAGCACCCCAAAACTTTTTTTTTTTTTTTTTTTTTTTTTTTTTTTTTTTTTTTTTTTTTTTTTTTGGTTCTGGGGTTCTGGCACACCCGCCCTCAGATCGGTGCGCCAGAACCAGCGTATCACTACTACTCCTAAATACGTATTCTATCTCCCATATCGCAAGGACCGCTTTTCTTGAGGCTAAAATTAGCCACAAACACGGTAGGTAGGTACGGTATTACCTACGTAAGCTATGTTCAGTTAACATTTAGTTTTATTTTCAGCACTAGCTTCTGCCCGCGTCATATGTATACTTATCTTCGTTTTCGGGTAGCGTTCTGAAAAGAAGTCAGAACTCATCAGAACTTCTTTTCTTTTTGCTCGGCTCCCAAAGGTCGTAGCGTGATGTTAAATAGCCTATTTGACTTTCCTAAGAATTGGGCTATCAAATCTATCAAAATAAAACACATTTCGACTGGGAGTTTCAGGGATTAGCGCGATCAAACAAACAAACTCTTTAGCTTTATTATATTAGTAATAGTATACAACGTGTTTTTTTTTTTATATCCCATAACCTAGGGGATCATTGACCTCATCATTGTGAACAACTTTTACTATGGGACCAGACCTGAAATCGCGAAAACAAAATCTGCTGTTCCCTACATTTATGTTCGGATAACTTGTCAAAATGTAGGGAACACCAGATTTTTTTCGCGATTTTAGGTATTGTCCCATAGTAAAAGTTGTTCATAATGATGAGTACAATGACCCCTAGATTTATGGGATATCAAAAAAACACTTTGTAGATGTAGATTTTCAGTAACGAAGTTGATTTCAGCAGCCCTTTCCACATAGTCGACGTGGCCAAAACAAAAGTAACGAAGACTTGGCAAACATGGCCACAGTTATTCAGTAAACAAACTTATCAAAAATATATATCACCCTACTAATCTACTGCCTTTTTTGCGACAACAAAAACCGATGAATGATAGCTATAGGTATCGATAACACATGTTTTTTTTTGTGCACAGTTCCGTTCCGTGACGTGACCAGTAACGGAAGCTTTTGGAATCTCGGATGTAGGAACGATGAGACAGTCAAGTTTTTAGATAACTTACGGTATTATTCTGATGTTATTAGCATAGATACATTGTATGTATAGCTCGTTATGAGGTCACTGTCGCTGCTAGTGGGCCGCAGTCACACCGATACGAACGCGGCCTTTCTTTCGATGAGCATTTTATTATTGACTTTCTCGCAGAAAATCCCTTTGTGTGAAAGCATAACTTGGTTGTCCTGACTAATTTGTGATGTGACTTACTTACTTAAATCATTTCTATTGGACTAACTACCTACTAACTTTAGAAAGCTATAAAAATTCAGGTTATGTTAATTTGAAGGTTCTGGATATCATATCGTCAAATGATAGGGTCTTGTTTCAGTTAATTCTGGTAATTTCGTAGCACACTATCAATAGCAATGGCTTTCATTGTGCCAGTTCAACAACATTCATTGTTGCGTTATGTTGGGTCAACCACTCAATGAGCCCGAATTAAAGGGCTAGGTAAGGTGACCCCACAGACGTCAAACGATAGCTAGGATCGTGCACGATCTAAAACAACAACGCATTAGAAATCTTGATCTTCACACCGATTAGAAAGCATAAACAGCCAGTCGTGCGCTCACACCTGTAATTAAATAATACCAGTCTATTACTGTCCTACTGCAGGGCAAAGCCGTTCTTCTCATAAAGAAAGGCATGAGCTCAAAGACTACAATATAATGCGGCATGAGCTTTTATCCACCATGTCACGCTTGCTCGCTTTTCGCAGCATCATGCTGAGATCACAGAGCATGTAACACGCTGGGATAGAGCGTTTTGGCCTCGTACAGGACTTTCTGTTTTTTTTACTTTCTTTTGTTTTTTATTTATGTTTAGTTTGTGATCTTCTTGTACGAGTCACAATAAATACTTTTTCTTTCTTTTCTCAAGGCGGTGATTTCAGACTTATACCTATTACTTATTTATAAGTTAGGATTTCCTCACCAATCCCAATACGACGCTGACGTCCAAGATAAGCGTAAGAAAGCACATACACAAGATTTGAAAAAGTCACATTGGTGCGTGTCTGGTGTAAACCCACAACCTCGAAACACACCTATAACTAGGTACCTCTACCTACCTACATACTTATTAACTTTTTGGTACTTATTATCACTAGAGTCACCACGTCTGATTCGCACCGATAATTCGGTGTGATTGCAATCAAGCAGGTTGCAAACTACACTACAGTGACGTCGACCGAGACACCGAGTATCGCGCGGCCGCGGCCCTCAACCCGCCAGATGCGCGAGCGATCAGACTTGGACTGAACGCGCCGCTTATTTTAATAATTTTAATTTAGTGTAAGCTTAGTTTTAACGTAACATAGTGTTAAAATTAGTGTAACAATCAATTAATGGGAATAGTTAATTAAAGGTGAGTGTTTGATTTTTTTTTCTTTCTAACGGTGCTCGAAAGTGAACGGCGATTTCTGTGAAAACAGTTAGTTAGATGGGATTCTCGTGCGGGTGCATGCAATGTGATCACTTGATCGTCTTCAGTTGTTTATCGTATTGGCATACTTACCTAAGTTAAAATAATGCCTTCAGTAGAGCAGTCCCTTTTAGTCAAAGAGATTTAAGATATTTTGTCCGGGTGATTGACATCCTGTTGCGAATCGTATTTTCGGTTAAATAAAGATAATTTATACTTCCTCTTTTATTTGTATAAGGTTTGAGCACCTAACAGGCAGGCAAATGGTGAAATAAAACGATATATTTATACCTGCAAAAGTTTGATATGCAATCAATACTAAATGATCTTTAAATTCCAATATTTCCATAATATACCATCATTAGTCATCAAGTTACGATAACATTCTACTGGTCGTAAACTTATTCTATGTTAGTTAGTAATGAGCATGTGAACTGCTATGCTATGACTTTATGAGTTAATTAAACACATCTATTTGTAGAGAAAACATTATTCCACGTAAACCAGTCTTGTGCAAAACGAAGACTGATAGAACGGAACATGTATTTTGAAGAGAAATTTATATTTTCTTTTTCACCTGCATTCTGTATAGCTTTACTGTGGTGCATGTGGGCTAATGAATTCAGGATTTTACTAGCTATTAGCTAAGTATTCTGCAGTGCCTCCAGCGGGTGATTTTGTAACTCAAACACACTGTCAGTAGCAATTGCTTTCATTTTGACAGTTTTACAACATCCATTGCGTTATTTATGTTGTTAAGCAGACAATGTTTTCGAACAGATGAAGCAATGGATTAGCAATATCCTTCAAAATGATTCAGATTTATTGCGTGTTACACATTTAGGGTGCAGCTTGTTTTGTTGGGAATAAGATAGAATTTAATCTGTGTCTTAAGGCGAAAGCGCCAGGGTAGCCCGCGAAATTCAATATTTTTAACGTTTTTTGCAATTTGCTGGTCAGTATTAAGTTGTACGTTGATTAACATATGATTCGCGGCCGTAACAAATATGTATTTACATAATTATAATCATTAAAGTCATCAACACAACTCTCTAAGACCATGTAATCCCCAAGAATGACTATTTCATGAAATCTTGACATTTGGGGATTATACTAACATAACAAGTTGTATTACTGATTGTAATGATTATAATTCTGTAAATACATATTTGTTACGGCCGCGAATCATATTTTAATCAACGTACAACTTAATACTGACCAGCAAATTGCAGAAAACGTTAAAAAATTTGAATATCGCGGGCTACCTTAGCGCTTCCCCCTTAAGTATAGATAATGACCATAAGGTTTAATATTTGGGTTTACCCGAAGTTCCTGTACTCCTGGCCCACTCGTTGGCCTAGCATCACTTTTGACCACTGAGATAAAAGCAAAAAAATCATAGGTACCTACAATTTTAAGAAATTTAGGATCACTTTGACTTACTTTATTCTACAGAATTCTAACACAAATCTTCAGCATCATTGAAAAATTTTGTTTCAACATTTTGATCGATTACCTAATCAAGTAGCATAGGCAGTCCGCTGTGAAACATTTACAAACATGAATTGCCTATAAGGTCCTCTTTTAAAATGCTCTTGTGTGTGGCACATCGGAATTAAGCTTTCATCCTGTCCTTTTTATGACCAAAGGATCGATGAATTTAATCCGTCAGACGTGTTTGATTGACGGCCAACTTCTTCGTAATCTCCGCAACGTTGCAACCCAGTTTATGGGTAAACCTTTTTATTACCGGACAACGTGTTAGCGCCATAGGATCACCGAAAAAATGCTAACTAGGTAGATGCCTACCTACTACTTAACTTTCGCAAAATGGCCGGTCGATTTGAGCCCAAAGATTCGCCGCTTCATTCAGCTTGCATTATTTTATTAAACAAACATTCTTCATCATCGACATATACTATACATACTATAGACGGACTTTTAATTACCTGCAGTAAAATGACAGCTTATGTGTGACTGAAATTGTCGTCATTTTGTTTTTTCGCGGCCATCAACCAAATCTTGTTTTTCTAGTACAGAATAGTGTAACGAAACGAAACTTATTTGACATGCATATCTTTAAACTCGGTCCGAAATGAGTTATTAAGAAGTGTCGTTTTACTGCAGCTAATTAAAAGTCGGACTATACACGATATCCCATCGTGTAAAACCACAAATAATTGTCTGATAAAAAAACTGCATCGTGAATCGTGAGTCAAGCCGAACGGAAGCATCATAATAACTTAACATGTGTTATGAATTAATCATACGTCTACCATGAAGGCATGAACGTCGGTTTAGACTTCATTTATCCTATTCTGTTTCTCAGAAGGGCTCTCGAATTTGTATTAGGTATGTTTTTGGTCTGGCTTTTTCTAGCAGATTCTGTAGGTACAGATGTGAGTGTCATTTTAGGCCGTTCGTATCTGCCACAACTGTCTTTTTGGGACTCCTGTCCGCGGTTTCATGAACTTAGTTTCCGAAAGTAAATCTATATTACTTACTTAGGTACTTAATAGAACTATTCTGTTTCAAATTACATCGTGCTGTTACTACCTATTAGTACCTAGATATGTCTCTAAAAACAGACTGAGCTAAACTTTAATAGCTTTTGCTTATCCTGGGTACCATATCGTTTGCTGAAGACAAAGACTATATAAACACCGTGGTTATATTCTCTTTGGCTGTAGACGACTCTACATGTCATTTGTTGACTGTATAACTTACTGCTGGATTTTAGTTAATTCAGAATCCAAGCTCTCGTTTCCGAGAAATCCCCTAATATTATAATTTTCTTGCAAAAAAAAATCTGCCCAGCCTTTTCCCAACTACGTTGGAGTACTTGGAGTCGGCTTCCAGTCTAACCGAACGCAGCTGAATACCAGTATTTACATGGAGCGACTGCCTATCTGATCTCCACAACCCAGTTGCTGGGTTACACGATAGCCCTTGGTACCTAAGACTGGTTGTCAGACTTTTGGCCTTCTGAGTACCCGTAAGGCCGCTTGTATACGTCCGTTTTTCGTCCGGTGTCCGTTGCGCCGAGGGGAGGCGGCGTTGCATCCGGCGTAACTTTTTCGCCGGACCTGTGTCCGATGCATGTGCACATATTCATTATAAACCATACACCACCGCAAATCCGGCGAAAAAAAACGGTCCGTTGTCCGGTGAAAAAAACGGACGTATACAAGCGGGCTAGCGCTGTCAAAGATCTACGAATGACAACCAGGACCCAACAGCTTTAATGTGCTTACCGAGGTGCGTTACAGAGGCACAGACGGGTCTCTATATGTAATGGATAGTTACCCATCCACGAACCGACCGCGGCAAGCGTAGCCGTGCGGCTGTTATCCTTTAGATTTAGAAATCATTACCTCATTTTTCAGTGTTTTCCCCAAGTTAAAGAGGCACACAAAAATTCCCATGTCTTTCCTTAAAGTTAATGGATTCGCCACATCATGTCAGTCAGACATTAAAAGAAAAAACCTGTTGACTGCTGAATTGCTGTGATTTAAATAAATTATGCTAATAAACGAGACCAGCATAACAATCTAATATCTTCAGTTTTAAATGTATTGAATGAATCTAATTTGGCAAAGATGAATGGATGTTTTTATTAAATATTTCGACCAATCTGCTTCTGCTACGCCATGGTAGGCAGATGTCGGAAGGAAAATCATTCAAGTAAAATGAAACAATCGCCAGGATGTTTTGGGAAAAATGGATGACAAAGAGAGTGGGTAACGAAAACACATACGAACGATAAAGGCGCAGACCCACCGCGACGCACGGATAGGCCACGCTTCGCTTTGCAAGAAAATTTATGTGATTATGTCCACTGCAAACCACAGACACGCTAAATTGACGTCATTAGTACATGCGTGGCTTGCTCGAATATGGCGCTCACATAGCTCAACGCATGTCAACGCCATGCACGCCGTGCATGCGGTACACACTATACACGACTAACTACAACTGTATCGCAGCACAGTGCGTCGCGGTGGGCCACGCTACAGTAGTACATAGTTGTGGGTGTGTATAGTGTGTACTGGCAGAATTTAGACCCACGTTGTCAAACAAATGCATCTACGCAGCTCAAATGCGCCGCGTGCCCGTGCACAGCATGCGCCGCGGTGGGTCTGCGCCTTCAAGCTTGTAAAAAGTATTTTCCCTGAGTACCTACCCATACGAGCTTAGTATTTTAATGCATATTAGCTCCTAGCTGCATTTCTTTATGCGTTTGGGGTGCATGAACTCAATTACGCGGCAGAACAGGACGTTGTAAAAAGAGCAATGCAACATGCGAGTCTTTAAGCCCTTGCTCCTTGCAAGCGTGGCTAGTAATTATGGTTAACGTTAGTTAAATTATGGGTTTTTCCCGTTCTTTACTTATTTTGAAAACGTTTAGAGAAGACCCGTTCCGTCGAATTATGACTAAATTCTGAGAAAATTGGGGGGCGAAGACCGTCTTTTTTGTAGATTACCCTCTTAACTTCCTTCTTTTTATAACGTTATAGGCACTCAGTAAACTGCATTTGGAGAGCTTTGCTGAGCATGTGCGTCGGCCTCAGTTCAGACAAGTTTTGTTTATCGAGTGAAATTGATTGCCGAAAATCGATAGATAACACTTACCTATAGCATCTAAGTACCTACTATGGGATGTTGTTCTAGCCATCGTTGGGTTGTTGAGGTATAGATAGTCGGTCCCTGTAAAAAGCTGGTATTCAGCAGCATCCAGCTAGACTGGCAGCCAACCCAATGATCAAGGTTGGGGAAAGGCTAGGCAGATGATGTTTATCTACTACGGGATGTTATCCTTCTTAAAATTCTTTAGGGTCTAAGGAAAAACGCAAAATGCACGAGCTAGGGCAACAGAACTTTGCACTTTGTGAACGGATGCATTGAACTAAAGAAATGGGTTTATTCCCGGTCGTCCCCGCCCTGTCGTCCCCAATGTTCGATTTAGTCCCCGCCCCGTCGTCCCCACTATTCATTGTTCACTCTTGCTCAGAAAGTCGTAATTAAAAATTTTTAACAATCCGTGAAATCTCTTATTGAACTCCCCATTATTGCATTTTGCCTCTCGCTCCATAGCAGAATAAGTGGGTATAAATAAGTGGGTATAAGTATAAATAAAAAGTACTTACCAATCGTCACCACTAGGAATCAAACTTTTTTTCCCACTCGTGCAATGTGGGGACGACGGAGCGGAGGGGACCGGGAAAAAACCAAGAAATGCACCTTCATTAGCACCTACTTGCTTACCTACATGTAGCAGGGTTATTTTTTTCAATGACGTAATTGCGGAAAAGATTCCAAGAAAATAATAGTTACACGCTTCTAAAGATAAATCTAAAAGCCGTGATTGATAAAATGTTTAGCTCATCAATTTCATAATTGACGAAACGGTGAACCGCCACGCCACGCATCCGTATATCTGATAAAGTAATTAAATTACACATTTTAATACTTTATCACGATTTTGACGGTAGGTATCGTGATTTCTGTTTAATTGTTGTTACGATGACGTAATTACTTAGATTATTGATTAGCATCCTCTTTGGATTATGACTTGAGTGATTCATCAAGGTACTGTTTACAAAACCACCCTTCTGCCTAAGTAAGTCTGCTAAGTAGATAGGAGACGACAAAGTCTACGGCAGAAACTTTATGAAGCTGCTATACTGCATTTCAGTTTAAAGATCTTCAGATGACAGGAGCATCCTCACTTAACTTTTGCTAGCATGCTACGTAGGTCGTATCTAGAGGTGTTAAGTTAGTAGGTAATCGTAAGGTCAGGCAGACAGTAAAAACCCTTTCATTTAAACACGACCGTGGCTTAGAAATTAAATTGTGACAAAATACGACCGTCTTGTTTGTCCTTTGTGCAAGCGCAACTTTAATTAATGTTTAGCAACAGCATTCTGGCAACATCTTGCCTCCTAGACATTAGTAGATATCTGTATCTTAGTTTTATGATTCAGTAAAATACTGACTTTAAAACCAAATTCGAAGTAGGTATGCAAGTAGGCACCTAGTTACAGTAGTATACCCAACCGGATTATAGCTATTTCGTCGTAGAAGTGTTACTTAATAGTGACAATAGGTACAGGTACAGGTACAGGGTGTCAGGGACATCAATGTGCAACCTGTTAGGTACCATGGATTCAGTACCTACTTACATGATTCTTCGTGAAAACTTAGGAGACGTGTTTGAATTTGCTAGAAATTTTACAATATTGACAGCTCACTCCCCGCTCACTTCACCTACGTTTTCACGGTGAGATAGTTACAGAATCGCACTGCTGAACACCCCTTTTTTTTTTTTTTTTTATCGGATGGGAAATCATCAAATGACTCCTCCCGCTCTGGGTGGAGCGGAAGGGAGTGTCAGACTCTTACTGACTAAAACCCACCCGTGTTCCTTCCTTAGCCCTTTATGTTCCGGGCCAGCGGTAACCCTTTCGGACAATCCCGCTGACCCGGCAGGCTTCGGCCCTAAGGGGCCCCTCCTCGATGCTGACATCTCTTTGAGGCGCGCGTGGAACACGTACGCGCCGTCTGGCGCTGAACACCCCTGAGTTTAAATTTTTCGTCGTTATTAAAAAAAGAAAAGAAATTAGCTGTTCCATACACTTTGACCGCGTAGGTATTGCACTTAATTTTCTATGAAACAGCTGATTTTTTTTTAAATAACCGTCTAATTTCTGCGCTAGGGTTCATGCTGAATTCGTGGTTTCAGTTTCCGCATCGATATCCCTAGCCTGCCACCCTGTATAGCTATTCGTCAAAGTAGCTAGCAATAAAAGCTGAAGGCCTCAATGGGTGAGCAAATCGTTAAAAATAAAAATTAACGAACTTTTGCAGTAAGCAGCTAAAAATACGCATAATGTCCTCATATCAAGGTCCTTTAAGGTCGATTAATTAAGGAAAATAAAAAAATTAAAGCTTCCATGCGCACTTATCGCCCGATAACTGCAAATAATCGAGGGTCGACCTTAATAAATCATTAAAAACAACAGACTACCAAACGTAAGGAATCGGAGTGAAACGTGATCTTACTAAGGAAGGATGTTTTTCAATGACTCATGAAGATACAGATTGCTAATAGCTCATTGTTTTAGATCAATAGAATGGGTATACTTAGTCGGTACCCTATTACATTAGGAAGTGGTTTATACGCATAGTTAAATGAGTTATACGCTTGCGGATGCAACTTGCAAATCTTCCTTTAGGTTATAAACTGTCTAGAAGTCATTCGGTAGATAACCATAACTAAGATGTTATTAATATAACGTTCGTCGACTTGGAAGAGTCAGAAAGCTATTACCGAGTGGACTCAAGCTAAATACAGGTTGATATTGCAAAACATGCGACAAACCGAAATGGGAGACAGTACCTACTAATCATTATGAACAAACTTTACGAAGGGACCAAAGCTGCAATCCCGAAAATTATCTGCCTGCTGTTTCCCTACATTTTTACGAGTTATGCGAACACAAATGTAGGGAACAGCTGATTTCGTTTTCGCGATTTCAGGTTTGATCCCATTGTAAAAGGTGCTCATAATGATGAGTACAATCTCTCATTTCGATTTGTCGCATGTTTTCAATTACACCCTGTATACCATTCCTATACGTAAAAGGCGAAAGGATTATGGGTTTTCAGGGAAAATGAAAAATGAGTATAATGGGAAGACGAATAAAAAGAAGAAAAAAGTAGAAAAAACGGAATGCTAAAAACTATCATTCAACCATTCATAAGCTCAACAATGTGAATAAGAAAAAAAAATGCTCAGTACTGACAAAACACACATTACCCGTTTTCTAAATTAAACTTAGTTTAGAGGTGGCAAAGAACCCATAACAACGAATTTATTTTCAATCGGTTTTTTTACGTATAACTATTATAATTTTAAAATTACTTGAATTGAGACATTGTGCATAAAATCTTTACTCCGCTTCAATGACAGTAAATACTACGCAGAGTCGTAGACGGTAAACCCTCATGTAATAGATGTGTAAATATATATATGATACCTTATAATTTATATAATATGTATATTGGTATAACGATGCCAATAAATTCTTCAAAGGGCAAACTGAATTTATGCCTCACCTGTCTCTGTCTATAACACGATTAAAAGGACTGCGCGTATCCGGTGCCTGCACTTGACTTTGAAATTAACTAATAATAATGACTAGACTAACGGCTCTTGATCATGGCCATCAACCATATTGGGACCTATAAATACCTAACTTGCAGGCCTCACACAGCCTGATTTGCTGAAACTACTAAAATTATGCTATACTGCCTATGGCCCGTTCACATTCTTAGTACGTCTATTTAGTGAGGAGAAAGTGAAGATACCCACATAGTTTTAGCCGTAGATGCTCTAAAAACACAAACTAAAAAAAGTTACCACTTTTACAGACCAAAAACAATCAAAATGTCGCGATTCAAGACGATCCTAGTAACTGGTGGCGCAGGCTACATCGGCAGCCACTGTGTGGTGGACCTCCTGCAAGCTGGCCATGACGTCGTGGCTGTAGACAACTTCGCCAACGCAGTGGGCGATGACGATGGATCGCCAGCCCTGCAGAGGGCGGAACAGATCACTGGCAAGAAGATACATTTCTACAGAGCAGATTTGCTGGATAAGCCACAAATTAAAGATATATTTGATAAGGTGAGTTAGATTTTGTATCTCTTTTACAGGTTGTCAGACTTTCGTCTTTCTCCTTTTCCCCTGAGCTCTGCCATGACTTACGGTGACGGTATTACGGGTCCTGAGAGGCATGAAGCCTGGAGAACTCTTGATTGCTTGATACGGTTACTCTAAATTCAATAGAACGAATCAAACCAATTAAGCTTTGCGCGGTGCTATTCTGTAAAAAATCTCACCGTGAAAACACAAGTGAAGTGAGCGTGGAGTGAGCTGTCAATAGTGTCAATTCCTAGCAAAACAAACTCACTTCACCTAAGTTTTCACGGTGAGATTTTTACAGAATCGACCGGCTGATCGACTTTTAGACCTCGGACATTTCACTGGTTAGAGTCCGACCTAATTTATGGTTATAATATACAAATAATACCATCTGTCGCCAGCTATCTACTATTTTGCCCAGAGTTCATTGCATTTACCCTAATATATGAGTTTGATTCCAGCACCAAATAGATTGCGTTATCCACTTCGCTGCGCTGAAGGCCGTCGGAGAGTCAATGCAGCAGCCGCTACTGTACTACCAGAACAATCTGCTTGGCATGCTCAACTTACTGGAGGTAAGGATTATCCACGTACAGTCAACAAAAGAGATAGGTATGCAGGATCGTCGGATATAGTTGTTGTTTAGTAAGAAACCGATGGATATTGTCGACTGAAATTTAATTTAACAAATGAGCTGTTTGTTTTCTATTAATAAAATAGAATTTTATTCGAGTTCATCCATCGGTTTTGTTACTAAACTTCAACTATATCCGACGATCCTGCATACTTATTTCTTTTGTTGACTGTTCCTATAGTTCAGACGTCGGCAATATGGAGGCTGCATAGCTGAAGAATGCAAATCCTTTAGTTATACCTACTTTTCTGTTTTGCCAGACCAATGTCATTTCGGGGTTCTCTAGGTAGGAACATCACACGACCCCACTCCACTTACTATCAGGTGGTTTCGTCTGTGTTAATGCATCAGTAGTTATACGGTAGATATAGATTAAAAAAATCCGGCAGATCTTTATCGCGATCATGTGTACGAAGCGGCATGAATATTATTTTTTTTGAATATGGTACACACTTAGTAAATACAGATGATTCTAATCTGTTGAGATTTTAAATTGATTAAGATGATATTCCAAATTGATATTTAGTGTAGTTTCTTATCGTAGAGAATTTATGATCTGATTGAAATTGAGGTACTTGAAGAGTCCCTACATTTACATTATAATAAGTATGTGAGCTCTCAAAAACAAATAAAGGAACACATCCTTGCTGCAAACGAGTTGGTGGAAATGTGTAACAAGGAGGCAGGTAGAGGGGACCCGATGACTCTGAGCACACATCAATGTTCTTGTCAAAGGGAATCAAACCTTGAGGCTATCCAACCTGAGGCAACGGAGGACCCGTCCCAGTCTGGAGGAGCTCAGGAATGTATCCCCCCCAATCAAGATACACCACATCTTGTACAAGGTCCATCTCAAGTATCACAGACAGAGACTTATGCTATCACTTCTTCTAGTAATGTCAGTTCTTGTTCTGTTATGTTTTCAGATAGTTTAGGGAGAGGGTTAGGTAAATTATTGAGTAACAACCTGAGTCAATCAGCTGTTAATTACTGTATGCCTAGGAAATCCTACAAAGAAATAATGTCATCAATAAGTTGCAATAAATATAATCCAAATGCCATTATTTCTGTATTTGTAGGTAATAGTGGGAATGTAAAAATAGATGACATCACTGAGAGTGTCACTGAAATCCTAAAGATTAATTGTCAAAAAATAATATTATGTGCTTTCCCATACTTTGAGCACTTATCAAGTAGGCAAAATCATTATATACATATGCTAAATAATCATATGCATTTATTAGTTAATCACTATAGTGACAAACTTATATTTTTTGACACCAACACTTTTGTTGAGTATTTAAAATCGACTAGGGGTACAGCGTATCTGCCTATTAGTTTTAGACGTCAAATAGCATGGCTATTAGCTTTTATTATTAACTCAGACATAAGTAGTATGTCGAAGTCGGATGTAATTAGCACCATAAAAATTAGTAATAATACTAATAATAAGGTGGTCAGCCACAATAATTTAAACTAGTCAGTAAGACAACAGAAGGTACCAATAATAATATTATTAATCTCACCTACAACAAGGTATCTTCTAGCACTCAATTAGTAAATTGTAAAAAAGGGGCTAAGCAGAATTCCTTGAAATTGTTTCATCAAAACATTCAAGGTTTTTCTTCTAAAATATTAGAAATTGAATTGTTTTTAGAAAAAACAATGTTTGATATTATTTGTATTACTGAACATTGGTTGAAAGATTATGAAATGATGATTAATTATGAGAACTATAGTGTGGGCAGTTGCTTTAACCGAAAATCCATGCTGCGTGGTGGATCATTAATATTAATTAAAAATTGTGTAAAATACAAGACTCGTAAAGACATAGTGGAACTATCGGTGGAACATAGCATCGAACTGTCCTGTGTTGAGCTAGATAAGCATTTTATAGTGTGCGTTTACAGACCTCCAAACTATCAAAACTACTCTATATTTGAGTCAGTAATGGAAGATGTCTTAGGAAAACTTGCAACTGGTAATAAATCAGTAATTATTTGTGGTGACTTTAATGTTAATATTTTGGAAAATAATTCAAATAGCAGTAGATTGTTAAGCCTCTTCAATTCATTCAATCTGTCAAATGTATTTTTGGAACCAACGCGAATAACTACGGCTACTGCTACATGTATTGATAATGTTTTTTGTTGCTGTGAATATTTAGATAAAGCCATTGTAAATTATCTCCCTTCGGATCACAGTGGTCAAACCGTGTCTTTTGAGTGCAACACACCGATACAAAAAGTGCAGATTCAAACTAGACTAATAACATCGGGTAATTTGAATAAGTTTAATAACACTTTAATTAGCAAGTTAAATGCTCAAGGCCTAAGTATGACGAATGGTAATATTTTGTATAAAGAATTCTTTTCATTAGTGCAAACAGAGTTCAATAATTCCTTTAAGAAGAAATCTAAAACTATTTGCCCTAAGTTTTTATTCAGTGACTGGGCAACTAAAGGAATCAGGAAAAGTAGGGAAAGATTATTTGAACTGTATGGCCTTAAGCCGTATATAAACACGGATACTTTTAATAAGTATGTTGCTACTTATTCTAAAATTTTTAAAAATACCTGCAAAGCAGCTAAAGCTTCTTTCATTAGTAACAAAGTTAAATCCGCAGACAATAAAATAAAGACAGTTTGGAAAATTATAAACAATGAAACGAACAGGAACAAAAAACATAATACTGATTACACACTGGACACTTCCCGCGGTCTCATTAGCGATAACATCGATGTTGCTCAGGAATTTGCAACTTTCTTTACCAATATCCCAATTAAAACTACAGAAACTTTAAATTCCTCGCCCGCACTAGCTATTGAATTATTAAGAGCGAATGTCTCAGCCTGTCCTGTGGAATTTAAATTTAAACATATAAACCCCATAGTCATTATAAAGGCATTTAAGCAACTTAAGATCAAATTTACCGAAGATCTGTGGGGCATGTCCACTAAAGTTTGTCAATCCTTTATTGAGACAATTGCACCCTATTTAGCATTAATATTTAATTTGTGTGTAGATCAAGGGGTTTTCCCGGATTTAATGAAGTTCAGTAAAGTTATTCCACTTTTCAAATCTGGGGACAGCAAAGACACTAATAATTATAGACCCGTATCGATTTTGCCGGTTTTTAGCAAGGTGTTCGAAAAAGTAATGTTAAATCAAATGCTCAATCATTTTAATCGTAATAACATCTTACACGATCAACAGTATGGTTTCACCAAAGGACGTTGTACAACCGACGCCGGTGTCACCTTATTAAAACACATCTTTAACGCATGGGAAGAGGCACAAGATGCTATAGGCATTTTTTGTGACCTATCCAAGGCATTTGATTGCGTGAATTACGAAACACTGCTCTTGAAACTTGAGCATTACGGACTGGGTAAACTTGCTCTTAGCTTAATAGAATCATATTTAAATGATAGATTTCAGCAAGTTCAAATTAATGGTGTGAATTCATCGGGCTTAAAAGTCAAAATGGGAGTACCGCAGGGCTCAATATTGGGGCCATTCCTATTTTTAGTATATATAAATGATTTACCTCATTTACTGAAAAACCAACCACAAATGGTGTTATTTGCTGATGACACATCACTGATTTTTAAAGTAAGCAGACGTGCACAGGAGCTTGACGACGTAAATAACGCTATGCATGTGGTCCATAATTGGTTTACTGTGAATAATTTGGTATTAAATGAGAAAAAAACTAAATGCATTAGATTCGCTTTACCGAATGTTAGAAGTAATGAATGTCATGTTGTATTGAATAGGGAGACACTTGAATTCGTCGAAAATACGGTTTTTCTGGGGATCGCGCTTGACTCAAAGCTACAGTGGGGTCCGCACTTAACATCACTTGCAGGGCGGCTAAGTTCGGCCGCTTACGCTGTTTGGAAAATTCGCCAATTAACAGACGTGGATACCGCGAGACTGGTCTATTTTAGTTACTTTCATAGCATCATGTCTTACGGTATTTTGTTGTGGGGACGGGCTGCAGATATTGATTCTATCTTCATTCTGCAAAAGAGGGCTGTCAGAGCCATCTACAAGCTCAGCAGACGCGATTCTCTACGAGAACTGTTTAAAGAAATTAACATCATGACGGTTCCTTGTCAATATATATATGAAAACATTATGTACGTTCGAAAAAATCTACATCTTTTTAGTAAGATAAGTGACAGGCATAATTTTAACACTAGAAATAGGGACAAATTAGATCAACCGCGTTTCAGATTGTCTAAAGTAAAAACTTCTTTTAAGGGTTACTATGTAAAATGTTATAATAAAATACCATTCGATATTCTTCAATTAAATGAGAAGAAATTTAAAACATGCATTAAACGCACACTATGTAGACAAGCATATTACAAGTTGGATGATTACATCGTAGATAAAAATGCTTGGCTTAATGCTGGTCCTGCTCCACAGGCACTTGGGCTCACTAGTTAAAATTTCAATATTTGGAAGAGGTGCTTCCCTTTTTCTTTTTCAATAATTCTGACATTACTAACATAACTTTTTTATTTTATTCAATCCAGTTTTAATTGTTGAATACTGCAATATTAGATACCTCTTCCTGTTTGGTAGTAAATTATATTAACATCTTAAATAAATTGCAAACTATAGTTTTGTATAATTTAGAAGCATTTTTTTTTTAATTTTGTAAATGTAAGAACCATGTTTCCGTTTATTATGATTTTTTTTTGTTGTTGACTTGAAAGAGCATGGCAGTTGAGAACGTGCCATGCTCACTTAAATGTCTCACCGATGGTGGCGCGTGTGTTGGATTATTCGGTTCCCTACAAAATGGTTGAGCTGGATGGTGCTGATCCACGCCTCATGTTCGTGAACGGGTGCCGTCGGTTGAGACTGGTCATCTCTTAACTGCCAAGGCTTATTTTTAATCTTATATTTTGAATTGTTTCTTCATTTGTCTTTTTTTTTACATTGTTCTCACATATAGAAGCAACAAGAATAATGTACCCAGGATTTTGTAATAACTTGATTTAAAAGAGTGTCCATGGAGTTTCTTGCCCGTTCTTCTCCATAGAGA
Organism: Mesoligia furuncula; assembly: GCA_916614155.1. NCBI lineage: Eukaryota > Metazoa > Arthropoda > Insecta > Lepidoptera > Noctuidae > Mesoligia > Mesoligia furuncula. The sequence goes on along the minus strand of OU744809.1, from coordinate 19,041,711 downwards.
TCTACGTTTTGGAATGGGCAACTAGCTTCAACTTTCTGACTAACTGACAGACTATTTAATTTTGACAATTCAAAAGTGCCTGTACAAGGTTTAATTGAAATAAATGCTTTGAGTTTGAGTTTGAGATTCACAGCGTTAATCGCAGGAAATGCCGATAGTTAGGTAGATAGGTACCTAGGTACCTGCTTCTATTATATTATTTACCCAAGTATTTATAATATTTACCTCAATCACTGTCTTTACAACTTTGTGGCATTGCTTATTTTAGTGTGATACATTATCGACTCCAATGCCCTCTTTTAAAAAGGAAAGAATAGCTTAAAAATATCTTAAGTTGTGACTAAGTAGGTAGGTATTCAGCGACGTGTTTTTTTATGGTTTTTGGAGTCTTAATTATTCAAATGACCAACCTGGCTGTCTTTCCGAGGTATTTTATGTTCAAAGTTAAAGCCATTAACCGGCTTCGCTACTACCGCCATGTCAATTTTTTAGATTCGGCAACCCCAACTACATTCAATCAGAGATTTCCCCTCTTGTAAAGTCTATAGGCCATGACTTATTGGAGAACCGACACACACAATCTAGTATAGCGAAGTATACCGGTTCAGTCGTACTGATTGCTTGCTTGGTTTATCTAAACGGCCGTTCGCACTCTGACGCCGTTACCAATATTACAATGCTCCATAACATATTATTACGTTTACCGTTACTCGGAGTGAGCATACTGCGAAATCTCTGTATCTAACAAATGGTAAGATAGGGTCATAGGAGTTTATCCTGCACAGGCTGCAGAGAATTGCACATACTATGACTAACTTCCTTGTATATTTAAATCATGCTATCGAACGCCAAGAAAAATACATATAGTTTCTGCCAAAACCTTCCTAAAATATGTCCCTGTTCTTCCAATTCCAGGTAATGCGATCACATAACTGCTATCAAATGGTGTTTTCTTCGTCGTGCACGGTTTATGGCGAGCCGGAGTATCTGCCCATCACTGAGACCCATCCTACTGGGAGCATCACCAACGTGTACGGAAGGACCAAATATTTCATCGAGGAGATGCTCAAAGACCTTAGTGCTGCTGATGAGGTAAATTTTCTGTGCAATCTTTAATATTACTTAACTGTTACAGAGGTTGCGACTTGGCGTTGGTTAATATTGGCCAGTTTCATCATGCATAATATTTGCATACGGGTACATGGGGGTACTTTTCTCCATGGACTTATTGCATTTTCATTGAAGTTTCTATTTGATAACAGTAAAGGAGGAACGCGAAATCTTTTGGAGTGATATGGCTATGGTATACCGCCAAGCTCGTCACGTACGCCAAGCTAGTCACCTACCGATAATATTTGTTTTTTTTTTGTTTTAAATGATACCTACTTTATTATTAAAGGACGAAATTTTTTAATCGAGGTTTGTCAACAAAATGCTCAAACCACAGATCAGCTTAATCAGGATTATTGTTAAAGCAGTTTATGATCTATGTGGGATTGGTTGGGCAGCACAAGATTTCTTATAAACAACCAATTCCCAATTTGTTACAGAAGGACCATTTTTTGCGACAGATATTCAAACCGAAAACAAGCCTTCACTTTAGAAGACTGAAAATGTTTTCTAGTAGAGCCAACATGGTCAATGAGCACACTTTCTAATGACATGCTTAGCCGGTGTGATTCAATACCGGTCTGGTTGGCCTGCTACCACGAATGCCAAGGTCGAAAGACGCTTACATAATCGTAGCATCCGCGTAAATTATGTAGTTGACAATGATTCCAATCACATATTTTTATAATGCTCTATTTAATATGCATTAATTTATCAATCTGTCGGGAAGATAATTATTTATTATTATATAATTAGATACATTTTTCGAGATAGATTAACTGGTTTATACCCTACCCTACTCTTAAAATTATGCACGATAGCTTGCACTATTTTATGAAAAATTGTTCTTTCTAAAAAATTTAACAGAAGATGCGAGAATAACTTCGTTAATCTTTAAACTTTAATTTAAATATATTTTTGACTACTAGTGCGTCAATCATGATGCAGATGACTTATGTAGGTAATAATGTTTATAACTGCACATAAAGTACATGGAACTTATTTATCTTCCCCAGAAATGGAATATAATATGCCTCCGCTACTTCAACCCAGTAGGCGCGCACCCTTCAGGCCTAATCGGTGAAGACCCGACAAAGGAGTTCTCCAACCTGATGCCATTTATGGCACAAGTGGCCCTCGGCAACAAACCCGTGCTCACAGTCTTCGGAAACGATTATAATACGCCTGACGGAACTGGTAAGCAGATATTTTATATAAGGGAAAGAAGAGTGACTGACTGTCCTATCTCAAACTTAAGTCTTCTGCGTTTGCGCTTAAGATAGAAATATTTTAAAGTCATCCCTGTTTCGTCAAGATTCTGAATCACCTTTGCTTTGGTAACAACTCAAGCGCAAAAGAGTTGCAAATCAACAACAGAATTGTGCCAGTTCATCATCATCTGCCTAGCCTTTTCCCAACTATGTTGGGGTTGGCTTCCAGTCTAACCGGTTGCAGCTGAATACCAGTATTTTACCTATCTGACGTCCACAGCCCAGTTCCTGAGTAATACCCTTTTGGTAAGACTGGTTGTCATACTTTCAGGCTTCTGACAACTGACGGGCTTGTGCCAGTTATCACAGAGAAAAATCTTTTAGCTTTGTTATGTTTTTGGCCAATCTGATTTTTCAGAATTGATTAACGAATTTGTCTTTGCTCATTTTGTCTGCTTTGTCTTTTGATTACAGGTATTCGAGACTACATTCACGTCATGGACCTGGCAAGCGGACACGTCGCTGCACTGAACTTGCTCGGCAACAATCACGTTAAACTAAAGGTAACGAACATTGATTTAATCACTCAATTAGGTACATCCGAGTGGCACCCGGACATCCCTAATTAAGTGATTCGATCGATGGGTGGAGCGGAGCTTGGTACAAGAACCGCTCCACCCTAATTTTTTGACTTCTGAGATTGTGCAGGGAACAATACATCTTCCTGATAAACTAAAAACATATAACCTCTATAGTCTATATATCTATCTGGGTTCATTACTGAACACTTGCTATAAAAGCGAAAATAGACACAGCAGGGTTTGAAGTTAGTGCGACTGGTGCGAGGACCACACAAAGAACAGTTAGTTCTGTGGCTCCACCGGCATTTTGAAAACCCAAAAAAAAACATATCGAACGCCTTGAAAAACCTTTTCTTTAAAACAATACCTATGATTTCTAGGTCTACAACCTGGGCACTGGCAGAGGGGTATCAGTCAAAGAGCTGGTGGACGTGTTTGAAAAGGTGACGGGTACTAAGATACCTCTGAAGTACGTGGCCAGAAGACTGGGGGACATCACAGCTATGTGGGCGGATGCGACGCTGGCGAAGGAGGAGTTAGGCTGGTCGACCAAGTTGTCCGTAGAGGAGATGTGTGAGTATAGAAATATAGGACTTTTTAATCAAATTTCGAACATGTTTCTGGCTCAATCACAATCTGTTGACTACGAATTAATAATAAAAATACCGAATGCAAACCCTATATCTGGTAAAACTGGGCCTATGAAAAAGAATTTTGAAATTGTATGATCAGAATAAATAGTCTGTAGGTATCTCGGAACTCACCGACAATAGTACATTTTGATGCAAATGTGCAACGTCAAATGGTCACGCATATCAAAATACGTTTATCAAAACTCTTGAAAATTTCTCTGGCAGTCTCGGCGGGTTACACTTCTCAACGGGCTGACTGAGCAAGCATTGCTCTTGCTCAGTCAGCCCGTCGAGAAAGCAGTGCAATAAGAGCCACTTTTCGAGCAAGCGTGGTCAAAAACAGTTGGTTTTTAGAATCAATTGTATCATAACGATCTAGACAAAACGTGCAATTTTATAAGCTTTTTCATAATTTCTAGGCACTGACTTCTGGCGATGGCAGACGATGAACCCGGACGGCTATCCCAAGAAGAGCAAGAAGACGAGTGTCATCGTCAACGTGAATGGCAACAGTTAACATGCATTTCATATCCATTCTTATTATTTATAGTTCATTATTAAATAAGTATCCAGACTATTTATAGCACGGAGTTTTATTGCCATGATACCTAAAGTAAAAGTGCGCAGTGCTGCACACCCCTACCCTATTTCAAGTTAAACAAATATCAACTTTATTTCAATGACTATTAGTGACTATGCTCTATTGACAAAGTTATTAAAATGTTTGAAGTTGTAAACTGAACTTTATTGCGTAGGGATTAAAGTTACTTTTCCATTAATTCACATTTGTTTAGATTTTTGGCAAATAAATCGCGAATGCACGGTATGTTCTTATCTCGCTATGTGGTAGGCGGAGTGTACTTTGGTCATATCATCTGCAGACTACGAAAAACTGACAGTAATAAAGAATTGGTACCCGAGGCAATTCGTCATGGATGCCTTCACTCTGGGTTGAAGAGGGTTATAGAATATGGACTGCTTACGACCCCTGCCACGATATTCCTCTACCCAGGAGCGTAATTGCGTAACAGACTATGTATTCTATTCTATTCTATTTTTTTGAGGTTCTGGCTCCATCGGTAACGTTCGATTATTTTGCCAATGTCAAGGTATGAGAAGATAATGTATGTGTGTAACACATTATCAGTAGCAATGGCTTTCATTTTGACAGTTCAACAACATTCATTGCGTTATTTACGTTGTTGAGCAGACAAATTATTCGAACATAAGAAGCAATGGATTAGTAATATCTTTCAAATTGATTCAGATTGTGATTGAAAGTGTGTTACGCAATAGGGGTGCAACAAATGTCAAAAACTCTCAAAATGTAGGGAAATTAGAGGTATTTTTGACAGTTTGAGACTGAGCTCTTAAAATTACGGGAATGAACCCCCCCCACCCCCCTCTGGTAATACTTGCACAGTGATCCATTTCAAAAATAAAATATAGTTTTGTACTTATACCTGTTTTTTAATTTCTATTCATGTTACATCTTCATACAAAGAATCATGTTGCCATTTCAATGGTTCATAACCAACACTAGTTGTATTCGGTAATAGATATCTTGCAAACAGTTCTAGGGTCTGAGGATTTTCTGTCTTCACAAAGGGAGATAAAATATCTGTAACAGAAGCATAAACAAGGATTATTTTGAAAATATTGCAACTAGGTATTTATAAGAGAGTTTATTCAACAATCAAGAGCGGCAAGCGGGTGAGGCGCGGGGCGGTGCAGGCGGCGGATTCCAATTCGTACTTCACACACACAAAAAAAAAGTTTAAAAACTAAAACCCGTCTACCTACTGAAAAGGATGAAAAAAGAAAGTACCTTCCCCTGGCCGCATGCCGATGCCGCTGTACTAACATACTTATAAGCTATGGTAGCATGCGACCACGGGAAGGTACTTTCTTGTTTCATCCTTTTCAGTAGTCGGGTTCTAGTTTTTAAACTTTTTTTTTTTCATACTTTTTAGAGCGTGCTATTTCAGTAGTCGGGTTTTAGTTTTGGAACTTATTTTTTGCTTTTTTCCGTTAATTTTATTTATGGGGCGGCAAACCTTACAGGCCCAGGGCGCTGAATCTTAAAATACGCCACTGGGAACATGAGGCCAGTCGCTGCGCAGTAACAAATTCACATGTCTTCGGGGGTGAAGGGAGGGGGGGAAGATGGGGGGGTGCGCAGCGAGTAGCGCACTTCAGAGCCGCCAGAAAGTTTGAATCGGGCTGTACTTATGTTACAAAAGTTCATGTTTTTTTTTTTACTTTTTATCCGGTTACATGAAGTAGTTTCTCTTAGGATGTGAGTGAAAACAGCCAGAGGTTTAAAAAAAATGGCTCCTGCAAAGATTAAACGTTCAAACAACCTTAGAAGCAAATTACATTTTTACCTAATAACGGCGGTTTATGTGAATGCAAAGCACTGGGCACACTGACAACCAATTGACAATCCGGCACATCCTTCACATCCCCAACTCTTCCCAATATTATCCTCTCATAAGGCTGCTTCTTACAACCAGTTCCAAAGCCACATAAAGGCTGCAAATCTACTGTCACTTTCAACCAGTACCAAGTTGCAACATATTCAACTCCCCATTTTGGGAATATTATATTTTTAACAGCGGCAACATTGCTTGGTGCGTTTGTACACCATACTGCTACCAGGCAGTTTTCTGAAAGGAGGTTTTGTACTGGTATTGCCGCTATGTCTTCGTTGTACATCATTGAGTAACTGGAAAACAAATGACAAATGAAAATTATCTTGTAAGCCTGTATTGGTCCATTAATGGGCATTGTTCCATTAAGTAGGTTTTTTTTTAGTAGTCTTACAAATTCCCAAAATTTTAAGTGAACTGCTTATTTATGGCCAAATTGACATATGAATTCATTTTTATTTTATTTAATTAAAGTAATGTGTAAGCAATTAGCAAAACATGTAAAAAAACATAAAAATTTGGTAAAGAAAATTGGTGAGACTTTGTCTAACTCTAAAACAACCATGGCTTAAATGGTTCTAAATTGTCTGTACTATCTTCGCTTTAAAGCTTTGTACCCATATTCCAATTTACATGAAGCGACTGTCTATCTGACCTCTATAACCAAGTTACTGGGTAACATAGTATTTTAGTGAGTTGGTCTTCAAGAAAACTGGCCAAGTGCGAGTCGGACTCACACACGAAGGGTTCCGCACCACAAGACAAAAACGCCAAAAAAAAACATATTTGTTGTATGGGAGCCCCACTTAAATATTTATTTTATTTTAATTTTATTATTTATTATTAAAGTTAAAATACAACTGAGTATTTTGTGAATATTTCAAGTGCTTATCTGTTGCCATTTTTGATATCGAGCAAAAAAGGGAAAAAAAATCGCGTTTGTTGTATGGGAGCCCCCCTTAAATATTTATTTTATTTTGTTTTTAGTATTTGTTGTTATAGCTGCAACAGAAATACATAATGTGTAAAAATTTCAACTGTCTAGCTATCGCGGTTCTTGAGATACAGCCTTGTGACAGACAGACGGACAGACGGGCAGACGGACAGACAGCGAAGTCTTAGTAATAGGGTTCCGTTTTTACCCTTTGGGTACGGAACCCTAAAAAAATAGAGTTATAATAATTGTCTAAGTTTGTTTCATCAGAGCTATATATTTAAACTCTCCGGGACAATATACAGGTATAAAAGGACCAGTTTGTCCCAACAAATATAAACATCTAAGGACTAGTTCTCGATCAGAAAGGTTATAAATAGTTGTCCCAATACAGAGAGTTCAAATGCTTGTACCTAAAGACCAGTTTTTCTGATATTTCTTTTCAGTTTTCAGCTCTAATAAGATAAGCTTAGTGTCAATATAATATGGGCAGGGTAGTTTTTTTTTTACCTCAACTTATCATTAGCACTCTTCAGCCTCCTTATGTACTTGTTCCACCAGGGCGGATCTGCCACAAGTATGTCAAACTTACTGCCATCTAATTTCAGGCACTGTTCCTTCACACATCCACAGTAAAATCTGAAAAATTAGGAGAATACTTATATTGTTGCACTCTTTAAAATGTAGAAACAAAAAAAAAAATTTTTTGGAGGAAACCAATTTACTGGTATATAGTTGTATCTGATAAGGAAGAGTCTAAATGTTTTCACAACATTTCCATTAAATTAAAAAATATATACAGGGTTATTGGTAAAACATTAACTACCTCTTATGAGGTCATTGCACTCATCATTATGAACAACTTTTACTATGGGACCATGCCTGAAATCGCAAAAAAAAATCAGCTGTTCCCTACATTTTGACGAGTTATACGAACATAAATGTAGGGAACAGCTGATTTGGTGGGAAAAGTAAAACAATTCTTACTTTTATTCAATACCTTGAATTGGGTGGTATTGAGAAATTATTCTCTTTCACCCTACATTTTACAGAAGTCTCAGCGTTATTACCACCCTTTACACCCATTAGGTCAAAGATGGTGGATTCAAACAATTGTTTGGATAGATCTCTGACGTCTGATGTGTCCAGTAAATTGTATTTCCTGATCAAGCTCTCTTTTATCTTTGTAGGCACTTCTTGGATGAATCTTTCGTAAATTCCCTTTACTGTTGCTGTCTGAAAACATGAAAGAATATGTGAATTAACGATCAGGAAATGAAAACAAAACTACAGGTAAGTTAAATATTAAGTACAATAAAATTAAACGTTTGAGGGGCTTGTGGCTAAATAATAACAGCCGCAAGGTCGATCTTTCTAGATTCAGCAATGCTAGCCGAGCCTGGTCTTTAGATGGGTGACCATCCATTAAATACTCCGTGCCTCGGAAAGCACGTTAAGTAGTTGATCCCAGCTGCCACTAGTAGATCTTTGACAGTTGTTACATAGTCAGAAACCTGAAAGTCTGACAAGTCTTAGTCAGTTGCTGGTGAAATAGGAGCAATGAAATATACAGAAAAAATACCAAAGAGGTATTGTATTACTCAGTAACTGGTTTGTGGATGACAGACAGGCAGTTACTCCATGTGAAATACTGGTATTCAGCTGCATCCGGTTAGACTGGAAGCTGACCCCAACATAGTTGGAAAAGGCTATCAAGTGAACTGCTATAGTCTGATTATGATGCGCAAATATATTTCGAACCAAAACCAACAGTATATTTTAACTTTAACTTACTTCTTCTTGCAAACTGTCAGAGTTGTATGTCCTTTTCCTGTTGCTTTGGTTTTTATCAATATTTTTAATGGAGAACAATTTGGATAATAAACTTAATGATTTTGTTTCATTTTTGCAAGTTAAAGTATTTTTATAAACGTTGGTGATAAATTCTTTGTGATCAATCAAGTAATAATCACGATGCATAAAAATTATAGCCATTTTGTGTTTTTCTAGCTAAACAAGTGCAAAGTTCTATAGAATATTTATTCAAGGATCAATTATTAGGGCAATTGCCAACAAAATGCACAAAACTGTAACACTTTCAGTCAATGATTTTGATTTACTAGGTACGTTACGTTACGATCAGCTGGCAGCTGGATGTACTGGAAAATGAAAATTATTGGGAAAATGGGAATTGTCAATTTTTGATTGACATTTCTTTTATTTTGGTTCCTATCTTGCTCACACTACAGTCAACGTTCTGATTCTCTGTCCTTGTCTAAAATTTTATCATTTTTATGACAATGACACAACTCTTTCAAAGATGACAGCAAAATAGAAGATTGCCAACAATAGATCAAAAAGATGAATGGTAAAATAAACTATAATTCAAGATTTTCTCTGCAATTGCCTATTTCTCTTACACACGTCCTACCTAGTTAGAGTGATTTCGGTTTAAAAATTCACATGTAGACTAAAAGCTAAATTTCAAGTTTAGTGAAAAACCCGTCAGGGTATATATGTTCTGTGGTGAAAAACATCCCAAATGAGGCAAGCGAAGCAGCACGGTGCACGGTGGGCTAACTATGCTATTACGTAATTATGCTGAACATTGTTCACGCGAGCAGTATCCGAATATGTATATTCATAAAATAGAAACGACAAAAATCAGTGACAATTTTGAACAGTAGATGGAGGGCATCAAAAATATTTTTTGTTTGGTAGATTTTCATTTTTGCTGCTCAAGACCCGTTAGGTTGCTGAGTTGCTGTCAAGTTAACTGTCAAAACGAGAAATCAAGGAAAAGGAAGACTCGATCTCGAAGCTAAAAGCAAATCAAGTTGGAAGATTCACGATCGCTTCCTACGCTAATTCAACAGTTTGTTGTATATTCAGTTAGCACGAATTATAAGAATTTGCAAATTTCAATCACGCGCATTTTACGTGATCAGATTCGCTGAATAGCTGTTTAACTCGGAAGTTTGTTTTGAAACAGAAATAATCATTTTTTGAAGAAGTTGATGACGATGTTTTGTATTGGAGGATCTTTTATTTAGATCATGGCTGCTAATAAAGGTAAGTCTCTTTTATACATTTGCTATAACATAATTTCTTACTTTGTATTTTATTAGTAAAATGTTCAACCTTTATGACGGCCTTGCTACTCAAGAACGCCGACTCGGTTTTGTAAATAACTATATTTTACAAAAAACTATAGCCTTCCGGTTTTTCCGGTTTACCAGTGACTTATCTAAGTTGTAATAAATTACATTCTTAACAATATTATTTACCCTTTTATCTGTTGATAGTCAACATGATTGTTAGGAATAAATCTAATTAAAGTATTAATTTATATTGGGTACTCTTTAGAAAATTAACCATTACTCTTGTTACCTACAAACTTATTTATTAGAGTTCACTTTCATGATAGAAAAACTTCTTTTTTTTTTAATGTAAGTAGTGACTACCCAATTAAAATGAACAATCCAGAAGGTATGACTAAAGCATTAAAGCTAGTTTGTTTATTAGATTATTAATAAACCTAAATTAGTATAAGTTGATTATAAACCTGGATATATTTAATTTATCACGAAGTAAGAAACAATTTGTTACTTGGGATAAGTAGATACTAATTATTTTATATATTTTGAAATAATAAAGACAGATTGCTGGTTGTTACATTGAAAGTGATACAGTAAATTTATAATAGAATTATAAAAATGGTTGGAAGCTTAGCCATTCTGTCCATACATAGAAAAATGATTCAGAGTTAGTAAAATTCTAGTTTCAGCTTGAATAGTAGGTAAGGACTTTTATGTGTCATGTTCTATGTGGTGGTGGTTTGGTTCCGGTTCTTGCTTTGTTTGTGATAAAAACCTAATAGTTTAACATTTATAAAATATTAAAAAAAATATGGTAAGAATATTTAAACTTCTGGATAATTATACTTACTTAAATTTTAAATAAATAAAGCAAAAGACATTTCCTAACCCTACCGGTAGGTACCTACCTAACTTTTAAGTAATATTAAAATATTTACCTAATTATTAAGCAACATAATTAGGTATGTATTTTGTGAAAATGGCCAATGATGATTAATTTGCAACAGTGCATGAAAACTTATTAAAAATAATAGGTAAACATAGATATAATTTTTAAAATATTTATTTAATAAATAATTCACTTATAAAAACACAACATTCAATCAGGAAAAAAAGTTTAAAAAATCAAAATACAAAATGATACAAATTATTTTATACCATTTTATTATAAATGTTTTTTTTTTTAGGCATATAGGCATTACAATTTCACTATGCAGGACCACAATTTTATCATTGTTTTTCTGTGAAATATTGATAAAAGTTTGTTTTGTCCTAAGGCATAACTACACTAAATGTTCAGTACCCTATTTCCTTTCAACTCTTACATTATCTTATCAGTACATAAACGAGCTGACACCATCAGCCTGGAGATTACTTCTCATTTTATCTTGAAGCTGATAAACAATAAATTTAAAACAGTAGACTGATATTTAAATAACGAAATATTTTTGAGCTATGAACACTCAACATTACATAATTGTCGAGACAGTTGAACCCTTTCAGTATTACAAGTGCGCCATCTAAAGTACTTCCAACAAAAAGGTAAAAAATTCGTTTTCATATTTACAAGTCCCGACACAGAATATTGAGCACTGTTTCATTGAAGGGAACCATAAAAGTTGTACGAAGTGGAGATCGGAAGCGAATATTGATTAGGGGTGGTTGCGCGCGCGAGCGGCGCGGCGGGGGGAGCCGGCTGCGTGCGCCGCCGCCCGAGTGCGCCCATGTGGTGCCACCGCTGCGACCCTCCATTGCCATCCCAATTATACACTAATGTTAAATTCCACCAAATATCAAAATTCCTGCCGTATTCGCCCACAACCGTGCCACTCCACCATGTGAGCCGGACCGCGGCCGCGGCCTAACGCATCCTCACATATTGCGAGCGACAACGTAAAAATCAATAAATCTCCCAGTGAAACTTGGATATTGCATTTTCATATGAACAGTGGCTGTAATGTAGTCGCGTAACGGTGTGGAGTGTGTTCCAATAGTGTATTTGTATTTCAGTGAAGATATAAAAAGTTACCGATGTTCAATCACAAGTTACCGACTGACTTTCCAATGCAAACCCTTCGTAAGAAAACCAGCCCTTGCAAATGTGAGTCCGTAACGCTAAAGTTAGATCGAGCAGCTTCATGATCACCATGTTTTTCTATACTTTTGATATTACGGTAATGCGGTGTTATTAGATAGCGCTAAATGTTCCCGACCACGTTATTCGCATATCTTAGCTTTATTATATTTTGCGGTTTATGTTGTAACCTGCATGGATCGGCTCAGTACTATCACCCTACTAACTAAGAGGTGGACTCAGCAGCGTGTAGCCGAGTGGCGTGCTAGTCCATGTCATAATTAGTGACCCCCGTGGTGTTTTGGACAGAGGGTGTGTTGTGGGCCCGTGGCGGATGTGGAGCGGCGGTGCATCGGGGGGACTAACTCCATAACTTGCTATTTGTCGGTTTGTACGGGAATTATGCAGGTGTGTCATTTCCAGCACCTCTTGCGGCAGTTCGGTGAGTACATCTGTCCTTTGATTCGACAATCATGCTTGTGTGCTGTGTGTCTACGTATGTAACTTTGTATCAATGTCATCGCATGTAGTCACTCCTTTATTATTCCTGTTGTCTGCTTCGTTTATTATTTTTAATTAATGCCGCTACAGTATTCGTTAAAAACTTTGCCCGCTAAATTATCTTACGTATTAATTTAGAATGAACAGGCAATGTGTGTACGTCAAATATATTTTACGCCGTCGATTTAGAGCACATTCATGTGATTTTGCTGATGCTCCCTCTGTTAATTTTATATGTATATCGCTGTATGTAACAATATTGGAAAAGGATTCGGTGAGTCAATTAAGAATTAAAGGCTAGGCTTAATATCTACGCTCTCTATCTGCAGTTCTGCGCTCGCTGCGATACCAATCAAATCTGCAATGTTATCGCATTTTAACTGCCGGTTGTAACTGAGAAAATAGGCTTAGAAACAAGATGCCGCTCTTACTGTTTAGTAACATTCGATAAATAGAACTTCAACAATATAACATCGAATTCCGCGACTAGACTAACATCTTATCCCCAATAACAAAGCATGCTCTTTCGTAAATAACATACCTCTATCTATGTATATGTCTGCAATGATTGCGCAGTTTGCATACAACATTCTTGAAGTATTTCTGTTTCCTCACACTAGTGAAAGAGAAGATTAAAAACATCACTGTGAATCTTCAGTTCAAAGAGGTCACATCCAACAGGTACCAACCACTGCGACACTCGTGGTTCTAAATTTAAAAACAGGATATTCAATTAACTGGGAATGATGGACCGTAAACAGGGGCCAAAATAGGACACCCGCGCTCACTTTTATTTCGCGCTGAACTTCAGCCGCGGTGTTGTGCTCTCGAAAAAAAAAGTGTAAAAATAAAACCATGACATTGAAAAAGATTGAATCAAAAAGTTTAATTAGCAAAGGTGATATTATGCAAACTACTGTTATGTGTGTGTGCACTTGTGCTCGACTAATGTGCTTTGTTATTTTAGATCGCTGGTTGACTTGCTTAGTTTATAACTCTGGTACTGTTTACGATTGTCTATACGCTGCTTTTATTTCCGCGACCTATCGGGCTAATCGGGCTGATTATGCCGACTGTCGAAGTAATTTATGTGAAGTCCTGATTTATTCTTAAAACAATGCTGTTGAACGACATTGGCAATAAAGTTCAAGTCATCGGCCCTTGTAAGATATGAGTGTCTGTTTTTGTGTGAGAGTGTGTGTGTCTTTGAAACCGTATTTGTGTACGTCGAGAACCAGCAATGGGTTCTTCTTGTAGGGTCAGCACGTAGACCGAACCGTGTGTCAGAGAACTTAAAAATAGTAGCGACTGCAGGAAGAGTAAGCTCTAAATTTTGTGACAGTCTTCTCTAAATTACGTCATTACAGGTCAATATTCCCTGGCAAAGGTTTTCTTCTTTCTAATAATATTTCAATATGACTTTAAACAGACAAGAACGAGCCGGGCCGGTTCTTAGGCGAAGGAGTTTCATTTCGCGCGAAGCTGATCGGGGTACTAGAAGTACCCGAGGCCCGGGGCGACAGGATGTGCCAGGAAGCCCTGGCTGACCTGAAGATGGCCATCAGAGCCGCTGGAGAGCATAAGCAAAGGATACAGGTCCACGTCGCTATAGATGGGCTGAGGCTGCGCGATGATAAGACTGGGGTAAGTTATATCTTTAACTAGAAATAAAAATCTTAAATTCACTGACAGACAACACACAGATCAAATCGCTGGCTCTACAAGCTTCAAACCTTTGCATAAGAGTTGCTTGGAAAACGAAAGTGAGCGCTAAGGCAGGATTTTCGAAACTCCACCTGTGACCTGGTTAAACGGGGAGCAAAACAAACGAGGTTGTGGTCTGTTACCAATACATAATGAAGAAGTACCGGCTTTCTGTTACATTTTTAATTGCCAACACGAATATTCTCTACAAACCATTGACTTATATTATGTATATTACTAGCTACAAACCGAATGGCTTAGTGGCTAAGCACATAGTCATGTGCTTAGCCACTAAGCCATTCGGTTTGTTACAACGTTACGCATCGGAGATCCTATTACCTCAAATAGGTACAGACGCCAGCACATCAAGCTACCCGAAACTCAAATTTTCCTAATCAACTTTGAACCTAATGCTTTAGCGATAAAGTTGAAAATCTATTAAAGAAATTTGACAGATTGTAGCTTGATGTGCTGGCGCTACCTACAGATATACAAGGTGTAACGGAAAGTGGGTATCAACCCTGAAGGAGGTGAATGTGCTCATGAAACTGAACAACTTTCCCCAAAGAACATAGGTCGAAATATGAAAATAATTTGGACCTCCCATAGTAATAGTAAATCATTGATGTGCTATTGCTGTGGGGGGTCCAAAATTTTTTTTCATATTTCGACCTATGTTCTTTGGGGAAAGTTGTTCAGTTTCATGAGCACATTCACCTCCTTCAGGGTTGATACCCCCTTTCCGTTACACCTTGTATATGGGTACATTTTATTACTAAAGGGGAAGTTAAAATCCGCAATACCTAATCAAAAGTTTTCCGGCTGCTCTCAGGGTTATCCTGTCACGACCATGCGTCGTTAGTACACTGACGCATTCCTCTGAGGTACCTGCCAGCCCCAAACCCGCAAGACTGAGACCAGCAACACTCTAATTGCAAATAATAATAATATTAAAGAGTTATCCATTGTCGTGTCGGCCAATGGACTGATGGCCGAAAGCCTCGATCTACATCTATCGAGGCTATCAAGGGCCTGATTCAGAAGGCAATACTCCTCGATACGGCTCGCATTGTGAGGAGGTTCCTGTCTCTTGAGCCCTAACCACCAGTAGCTTGGACCCTGCTCCCGACACCGGCGGATCACTATTTTTTTATATTTTTAAATGTTTTTTATACAATTTTTTTATATTTTAAGAAATATTTAAAAATGTAAAAAATCACAACTTGAATCATTTTGAAGGATATTGCTAATCCATTGCTTCATAATGTTCGAAAAACTCGTCTGCTCCAACGGAAATAACGCAATGAATGTTGTTGAGTGTCAAAACGAAAGACACTGCTATTGTTAATGTTTTACGCAATTACCCCACTGTATCCGAACGTCATTCAAGACTCAAGCATTATTTAGGTACTAAACACTAACTTCTATACCTATTGTATTGCCAAAGCGTTGAGTGAGGTTTTGTAATACGGGCCAAAGACTCCCACTATTTCATACATTTTGGTCATTGGTCTATAAAATTTTCGCCATCGCATGCCTTTGCTGTCAATGTACTTACTAAACGCATTATATTGTAGCGATCTCTGTCTATGTTGTTTTTCGTATGTCCTATTTACATGTAACGTAGATGGCTGAAACATGTGTGGCGCCGAGGCTATTATGGGATTAGGTCACGAGGATATAAAGTAGGACTCATGTGTAAATGTGAGTTATCCGTTCGCCATTTATGAACTTAGTTATAATCCAGCTGTAAAGTGATTGATGATTAAAGGATGATGATCATAATATTTTTGATGCGTGAGAATAAGAATCCAAGTGGATGCTTTGGTGCATGTGATATAATCTTCGAGTTGAGAGTACACGCACTTACATAATCTCGGCTCGTCAAACTGAGCCAACCACAGACTTATACATATAGTCTGTGGAGCCAACATTGACTCACAACTCATTCAGATTTATCCAATATTCCAAATGATATTTCGTTAAACCACACACCGACAATGTTTGGTCCAATGGTTGGAGTCAAAGAAATCCTGGACGGAGCAGTTACAGGGAGCTGTAACTGCCCCGTTGGTCTCGTGGTCGTAAGAGCGACTGCTGAGAGTGGGGTCCTGGGTTCGATTCTCGGGTAAAACTGTTGGTCCTGCACTTGATCTCTCCCCGGTCGTGTCGGATTGCCGTCCCATCGGACTACGTGAGAGTAACAGCAAGTACACCTGTGTTTTTGCATAAACTTGTGCACTATAATAATATACCGTTGAAATTGGCCACCGTAGCCAAAAGTCGGTCGGGATGATTTATTTATTTTTAATTTTTATCTACTAGGACTCCCTGTATCATCACCCGGTCCACAAGATATCGTTCATCGCTCAAGACATGACGGACTCCAGGGCTTTCGGCTACATATTCGGCTCTCCCGACACTGGCCACCGGTTCTTCGGCATCAAGACTGATAAAGCTGCTAGTCAAGTAAGTTAGCCAATTACCTTGTAATGATCCTTAGTCAAATAAATAAATAGTCGTTTATTGGAGACCTAGAGCAATGGTGGCCCCGACTTAGTCGTGACTAGATCGTGATTTCGAAGCTACTTTACTTTGTGTATTTAATTTTATCACCACTGCTCCCAAAACGGTGAAGAGAAACATCGTGAGTAAACCAAAAATTCGAAGACATGTGACATCCACCAACCAGCACGGGGCCCGCGTGGTAGATTATGGCCCACTCCCTCTCACGGAGAGGAGGCCTGTGTCCCAACAGTGGAAACAGATATAGGCTGATTATGCTGTATGCTTTTATACCTTTATTGGTAAGGAGTTCTTACAAGTCATCCAAATAAACATCGTTACATTTAGACATTACCAAGTCCTAAAGAACACAAATAAAAAGATTACAAACAAAATATAATGTCACTCAGCCAGCTATGTCGAATCGAAAATGACTAATTTTCAGTTACTAATTTCCCTTGCCCCCGACAGCAAATAGCTGTCCCAAGAAAAGTGATCGTCTATTTGATTTAGGCCTGATTTTTCAATAATTTTTATTCGTGGAATAAAATTTACGTCTGACATATTTTGTATGGACGACTTTCAAAAATTTAAAATTATTACTCCGATAAAATTATCTGGCGTTGGAAAAATCAGCCCTAAAACTGACAAAACTTGGGGTTTGGATTTGTAAACAGCCTTTATAAAAAATTTGATAAAATTGATTGATGGCTTTTTACAAAAAAAAATGGTTTCCAGCATTCGGCCAACTTGAAGGGAAGCGAAATGCTTTTTATGACCCTGGTATACCACATACTTACTCGACTATATTATAGACACAGGTTTAAAGAATTTTTATTTCTCATACGAACTTACCTAATCAATTAAACTTAATGAGATAAAAAAAAGCTATTTAAAAAAATAAAAAACCCGACTGCGGTAAAAAACTTAAGTTAAAAGAAACTGAAAAGCTAAAAACAAGCCCATTTTAAATTAAATAGAAGTTGGAAGCAGGCGGGACCCATTTGAATTTGAAAATATAATAAAAATGGCATGGGTCCCGCCTGCTTCCAACTTTTATTTAATTTAAAATGGGCTTGTTTTTAGCTTTTCAGTTTCTTTTAACTTAAGTTTTTTACCGCAGTCGCCATTTTTTATTTTTTTAAATAACTTTTTTATTTCCAGCTTTTTAGTTTACAAATGTGAAAGATTTCGCAGACGATTTAGTTCTTGGTAGGTGTTTTTTACAATTTGTCACTTCGAATTGCTTTTAAGTATATATGTTGTATATATTTTTGTAATCACCTTTTAAAACCCTTTATTTTGATACCCCACTCGATAGGTTTTGGAAAAAAAATAATTGATAAAAATATTTAATATGGTGTCCTGTAGTCGCCATATTGAATTTTCACTAACGTCATGTCTTTAGTGACACTCGCCGGACTAAGAGGAATCGATTAACATGTGAATCATAAAAATCGGCCCAGGCGTTTGGTCTGTATAGTGCTTCAAAGGAACATACAAACATACATACATACATAGGCTGATGAACACATTACCACTCCTTTGCGTCGCGCAGTCGGGTAAAAATGTAGTTACTTACATCTAAATAACGCAATATTCCCTTCAAGTGGAACATGTCGAACGAAACGCAATAATGAACAAATATTGAAACGTCGGTCGTATCGGCCTATTGGATCGCGAGACATCTCATCATATCCTTAAAACATTTCTGTTATAGGTAGTAATAGCAATGAGAGACTTATTCCAAGTAGTATTCGAGCTCAAGAAGAAAGAAGTGGAGATGGCGAAGCAGCAGTTGGAGGGCAAGACGGTCACCAGCAGTTTAGTTCGCCACGCTACCAACGCCTCCACTGAAAGTAAAACTAAGGTAATTTTTGGCATTTGGAACATTCTTAGAATTATTAAACAACTTTCATAACTGACGTTTGGGTTTTTAAAACTTCTTTTACACTTTTCACTATGAGAGTTTCTCGACTCGAATAGGCGATTCGATAACCGACTCGACTCGACTTTTTAATCTTCTTTCGATAAAGAAGATTAAAAAGTGTACATCTTGTAAGTACTATTTTGTACGAGGCGAGGACCGCTTCTTCACCTTTGAATATATATCGCGAAACAGGTGCAACTGGGATCTTCTAGGCACGCTCGTTCCGTCATAGACCTCATCCATCGGCGTGATCACGGTCAAGAATAATAATAAAAAAAAATCAAAAGCATTGAAAGTTGTCAAATCACAGTTCGAGAAAATCGCATGGAGAGTCTCGTTTGACAAAAGTAGTATAAAATTTGAGTTTTTGTTTCTCGGCTGAGTGTAAACAAACGAATGCGATAAATCGTCTGTCGGGTCTCGCCTACAGACCCGCATGATCATTTTCTCCTCTCGACGATGCTCGAGGAACTCCGCACGTTTAAACGCGCCGTACGTGTGTGCTGTTACAAGGTCGCGAACCGAACGTTTGGACTGCGTTGTCACTGGTAGCATTGCGTATTGTACGGCGGAAATTAACCGTCTGAAACTCATATATATCTATACTAATAATAAAGCTGAAGAGTTAGTTTATTTGAACCCACTAATCACTGGAACTTCCAGTCGGGTTTGAAAAGTCTTTTTGCATTTGATAGCCCAATTCTTGAGGAAGGCTATAGGCTATTTAAAATCACGATAGGACCTAATAGGAGCCGAGCAAAAAGAAAAAAGTAAGAAAGAACGCTATGCGAAAACGAAGTAAATGCGCTGGTGGGCGATGCACTGCTATATTTAAGGGCTCCTCACACACATGCCTGTAGCTTGCACAAAAGTATGCAAGTTTGCGGCCAGGAGCTAGTTCACTATAGTATGGTTTGTTTGTCTGTGTGGTGCCGGAGTCTGTGTGGTGCCAGACTTAAAGAATAGCACCACCCCATACTTCCCGTGGGTGTCCTAAAAGGCGACTAAGGGGCGTACCGGAGAATGGGCAGCAGCGTTCTCTATGCATTCCACCACCATACCATACTGCGATCGTCAACCCGCCTGCCAAGCGGGGCGATTATGGCAAACCCCCCCCCCTTTTGGGGGAGGCCTATGTACAGCATTGGACGTCTTTCGGCTGAAATGATGAGCTGGCATGCCAGTATGGTATTCACCAATCAGAAGTTGTTATGGCACACGGCATGCAAGCTGATTGGTGAATGCCATGATGACGTGCAGGCTACTTGAATAATTTTGTGCCAGCTACTGGCATGTGTATCCTTAGCATAATGTTAAAACAAGAAATTTCACGCGCACAAAGTTGCGGGCAGCCGGTCGATTCTGTAAACATCTCACAGTGAAAACTTAGGTGATGTGAGTTTGTTTATGCTAAGAATTGACATTATTGACAGCTCACTCCACTCTCACTTCACCTAAGCCTTCACGGTGAGATGGTTACAAAATCGCACTGCAGGAGCTAGTTCTCTACAGTATGGTTTGTTGGCGTGAGACCGCAGCATAACGTAAGCGTTCTAAACTATACAGGCATTCCCGAAACATTCACACATACTAAGCCGAGTATTTAAAACTAATAAACATATTTAACGTTCCGTAGATTTCTAAGCGGCTGTTTTGAAAACAATGTTGGTATCAAAGGAATAGTAGCACGTAGTTGTGGATTTAGAAGGAAAATAACTAGACTTTTCATGTGTTTGGAAACCGCTAATGCTAAATATTGCATACTTTACATTTCGCGGTGTGTTTAGCTAACAACGACATCCATACTAATATTATAAATTCTAAAGTAGGTAACTCTCTGTCTGTCTGTACGTTACCTTTTCACGCCTAAACCACTCAACGGATTTCGATAAAATTTGGCAGAAAGATAGATT
Source organism: Mesoligia furuncula (assembly GCA_916614155.1). Taxonomy (NCBI): domain Eukaryota; kingdom Metazoa; phylum Arthropoda; class Insecta; order Lepidoptera; family Noctuidae; genus Mesoligia; species Mesoligia furuncula. The sequence continues at coordinate 19,021,086 of OU744809.1, read as the reverse complement.
GCATCCCGGGGAAGGAGATAGGATAGTTTTTTATCGGCATACCTCGCGGGCGAAGCCGCGGGCGGAATCTAGTCTAGATATGCTTTAAATTTTCTCAAAGGAGTCCATTCAGCCGCCGACATTTTATTAAAATTAAATTTTCCTAAGGGAAATTTAACACCCTATACATTTTTACGATCTAAAATGTAAAACAAAATTAAAATTTCGGGTAATTCCGAATGGCATGTATTTAATCGAACCTCGGATAATTCCCATTTTGGCTATCTAAAAATATTATTGAACACTTAAATATAATGAATGCGCCTCTTTTTGTTAACCACAAATAATTCTTATTTTGGGGTCCTAAAAATTCTAAATAGTCAAGCAACTCGCCGGCCACTGCCGCTGCACAGCTGGCTTCCCTCGCTCGCCTCTCGCGCGTTTGGTCACAGTTCTGACCTAACCTTACACATTTGGTCGGAGTGCCCAAGCTCTTGGTTACTACAACCAATTCGGCACGCGCGTCACAGTTCTTACCTAAGCTAACCCGTATAGTCGGGGTACCCCAGCTTAGTTACCGCGACTAACTGTGGAAAAAGGCCAGAGAGCTATAAAGAGGCTCATTTATTTAAAAAAGTGTTCTTCATTAGAAGCGCAATAAGTTTTTAGAGGTCCATTAATTTTTAAAAGCTTTCATCATTAGAAGGCCAATAAGTTTTAGAGGAACAGTCAAATATTTAACCCAAGTTAACTAACGGTTAATTCGGGTGTTTCTTGTCATAATAGTAAAATATGTTATACTATTTCGCATAGAATCATTTTATTTCTGTACGGCCCTTCATTTTTTTCAGTTCTACTACAGCTTCTAATAAGTGCTTACTCAAACAAATTAACAATACTTTGACGCAAGCAATCGTCATTAAAAAATCATTGTGTAGTGACGCGCAATCGATTCGTCAAAACATCCAATAACTTGGTCAATTAACAAACAGCATTGACCAGTTCACATAATGTGCATTACTGGCACAGAATGATCGTGAAATGTGAATATGGCGAAGTGGCTCCTTATACCGACTTGGTCTGTGGAAATTAATAAAAAGGTGCAGTGTTGACTTTATGACTGGTTCAATATTGTGTTGTATTATGGCTACGCGTGCGTGCTACTGAGATTTTAGGAGGATATATACACAAACAGCATCTGTGTTTTCAATAATGGTGTTTTTTTGTAATATTTTTTTAAGGGCAGTGTGTGGGAAGGCCATGTTCGGTTGCGATTATTTATTCTTACTCCCAATACTACGGTGTTTAAAATACATTGGAATTTATGTTAAGCAAATTGTATTTTTTTTATATTAACACTTTTTATTTGATAGTCAGAAAAAGTTAAACGGTCAATACGGTGTCTATATTAATAGAATAAACACAAACAAAGCATTAACTCAAAGTCTTTGTCGTAATATAGATCTTGCATGTATCTAAATTATAGGAAAGCAATATTACACAAAATAAAAACATATTCCATTTGTTTTAATATTGAGGCTTTGCCAGTCTTCAAACACGACAGACGGGGTCAGTAGTTGTGGGTCGTCAGTAGCCCGAAAGTCTGACAACCAGTCTTACCAAGGGGTATCGTATTACCCAGTAACTGGGTTGTGGAGGTCAGATAGGCAATCGCTCCATGTAAAATACTGGTATTCAGCTGCATCCGGTTAGACTGGAAGCCGACCCCAACATAGTTGAGAAAAGGCTAGGCAGATGGTGATGATGATTGAGGCTTTGCCAGTCCTCCAAATCTATTTGTACCGAAATGCACATTAAAAGGCAATAAAAAACCTTCGTAAAATCTTAATTTCTGTCGTTTAAAAAAAAAACTTACGGAAATATATTTTTTTATTATAACTATCAGTTTCCAAAACAAACACAAAGCCAGGTTACAGTCGATCAATGCCATAATGCGAAAAAAGTATAACTCAATAGCGAGAATAAGATGAGCTAATAAAGCTCAGTCTTTCAGGACTCAAATGACGTAACTACCTACATTTATTTATATAACAGTATTGATCTTATTTGAAGACGCTTTCTCTCTGAGCCTGGAAAGAATGGGTCGGTGTTAATTATAATCAATGTACGATGTAATCAATGTAAAAACCCACGTAGTTGTGGTCTTAAACCATTTTTTAATTTATAACGGTTTATTTACAACTATAATGTTAATACTGTACCTACACTGAGAGCAGTGGTCGCGATGATTTGTGGGTAATTATTCCTTATCACCATTTTAATTAAAAACAGTGAAGGAAAACACCTTGAGGAAACTGGCATATTATTGTCTTAGAACAAATAAATCAATAAATTCGAGGACATATCCTGGCGTTCACCAACCCGCCTTGGGCCCGCGTGGTTTCCTTCGAACCATTCCCTCTCGCAGAGAGGAGCTGCCTGGGTCTTAAAGTCCTGATTATGTAGGTAAATACTGTTCAAAAATGAATATCATGCCATCGCCTACGCTAATCGTCAATCTCCTCTAGTTTATATCTTGGATTTAATAGATGATTGACCTTTGCTGAATCATTAATTTCTAGTTCTATTTCAAATGGAAATTACCTAGATACTTTTATTTTTCTATCGCGTAGGGTAAAGTTCAGACAGTTTGAAATAATAGTTCGACTCGTTATGATTCTGTTTTCTCGAAGACTTGTTAATATATTCTGAGCTGTCTGTGGTGGTACTAAAGGTCGCGGGGATCGATGTTTAAGCTACGTAATTTATGTATGTGACCTACAGACTGTTTGTTTTGAGTCTGAGTCGGCACCTATATGAGATTTATGTATGTATGTGATCATTTTGACGAGGACGCAATGTTTCTCTTTTGCAAAAAAGACACAATTTTTAATGATGTTTAATCCTGCAGCAGAAAATATAATTCGGAGAACATAGACTGGAAATAAACGTGCTTAATTTATAGAAAGTAATTTAACTAAGCTGCAGTTTAGTTCGCAAATACTAATGTAGCATTGTCATGACAAATTCGCGAATATTAGTATTCACCGACTATCGTTTTTATATCTCACGCGATTTGTTTTAAACCTTCGGCATCATGCAAACTGAATTTCGGCATTTAAGTAACTGGTAGATACTCGATACGTTATAAAACCTATTCAGTTTATTTTGCAAAATGAACAGAGTTTGACTATATTAATTTTATAATTTTGTAATCCCGCCCGCAGCATAGAACTCCGCAATGCTGCGGAATCTAGCATGACTGGATTTTCGATATCACACAAACTGCTTACCTATTTATAAACACTTATAACTACATTAATACGCGGGATAATTGCGTAACACACTATAAGTAGGAATAGGTTTCATTTTGACAGCTCAACAAAGCTCAACATTCATTGAGTTATTTACGTTGTTGAGCAGACAAAATTTTCACACTTATGAAGCAATGGATAAGCAATATCCTTCAAAATTATCTGGATTGTTTTTGATAAAAGTGACGGGGAAGATAAACGTTGGTAATATATTTATTGATTTTTTTTGGTACTAAAGGTCGCGGGGATCGATGTTTAAGCTACGTAATTTATGTATGTGACCTACAGACTGTTTGTTTTGAGTCTGAGTCGGCACCTATATGAGATTTATGTATGTATGTGATCATTTTGACGAGGACGCAATGTTTCTCTTTTGCAAAAAAGACACAATTTTTAATGATGTTTAATCCTGCAGCAGAAAATATAATTCGGAGAACATAGACTGGAAATAAACGTGCTTAATTTATAGAAAGTAATTTAACTAAGCTGCAGTTTAGTTCGCAAATACTAATGTAGCATTGTCATGACAAATTCGCGAATATTAGTATTCACCGACTATCGTTTTTATATCTCACGCGATTTGTTTTAAACCTTCGGCATCATGCAAACTGAATTTCGGCATTTAAGTAACTGGTAGATACTCGATACGTTATAAAACCTATTCAGTTTATTTTGCAAAATGAACAGAGTTTGACTATATTAATTTTATAATTTTGTAATCCCGCCCGCAGCATAGAACTCCGCAATGCTGCGGAATCTAGCATGACTGGATTTTCGATATCACACAAACTGCTTACCTATTTATAAACACTTATAACTACATTAATACGCGGGATAATTGCGTAACACACTATAAGTAGGAATAGGTTTCATTTTGACAGCTCAACAAAGCTCAACATTCATTGAGTTATTTACGTTGTTGAGCAGACAAAATTTTCACACTTATGAAGCAATGGATAAGCAATATCCTTCAAAATTATCTGGATTGTTTTTGATAAAAGTGACGGGGAAGATAAACGTTGGTAATATATTTATTGATTTTTTTTTTTTTAAGGTAGGAGGGAGGGGATGGGAGGGTATAAATTAGCATAAGGGCAGGACAGTAATGATATTTAAATAAATGTTTCCTCAATCATATGCATTCTACTGATTCTGCATTTAAAATGTTAATTTCGGTATTCATAATTTGCGGTATTGCGAGCCCTCCAACATAATAAAAAAACCAAGCCCCAGGGCAAGATATTGATATGAATTAAAATATGAATCGCCTCACAAAAGGTACTAATGAGTTATCATTAAATTACCTTCAATTATATCACCCCACAAAGTCCTTCCGAGATAGGCAGTATCAAACAAAAGGCGATCAACCTGTTATCACTGTATGTAGCCATTCCTTTGTATCCGATACATTCGCGTTGTATCCTTAGGTCATGGTCAAGGTTTCATCATATCCGGTGCAGGGTATTGTTGTGTAAGATACCAACGACCGCCCCCGTCCTTGTGTGATAACCCTTTTGTACTTAATATATTTATTTTTAACCGACTTCAAAAAAAGGAGGAGGTCAGTACGCCGTCATTTATAAGCCGATTTCGAAAATTCTTTTTTTATTCAATAGGATATTTTATAATAGGACATGAGGAATTGAGGGAACTCCTCAAATATTATAGGCACACCTATAGCGATTTGGGTATTTTATATACTAACTCGTGCATTTGCTCTCGGAAACCACCATTTGGTGAAGTGGAACTGATGAAGAAGACCACAGATGGCCACCGGAACTACTCAATAATAATTATTTCATGGGTTGCGATTCGATTACTTTAATATGGTTGTTAAGCACTTTATGCTCGTCACAATGCGAATGGTGAAATAGAGCTGATGGTGGAATACCAGGAGAACTCCTCATCAATTAACGTCCCTGCATCGGGAAAAGCAATATTTTGTAAAAGGCGATGGGCAAGTTGACATTAGGCTATTGTAACTTAGATACATGATAAACAAACCCACTAAAAAGCGAGAAATAAAAACTTTTTAACAAAAAAAAACCGTTTCTAAAAAAAACACTACAATTTCGGAAGTCGGTGGCAAAAACTAAAATACAGATCCAAAGACACCGACTTTAAAAATTAAAGTTATTTTTCACTTTGTAGTGATTTTTTTAGAAGTCGGTTTTTTATGTTAAAAAGTTTTTTAATACTAGCTGCTTAGTTCGCGTGCATGTCGGAATTTCTTAAATACCTAAATTTAATTTAATCATCATCTGCCTTTTCCCAACTACCTATGAATTTTGGGGTCGACTTCCAGTCTAACCGGATGCAGTTGAATACCAGCTAAATTTAATTTAATATTTTTCTAAAACTAAAGTAAGTTCAATTACTTAACAAAGTGCGAACGATGAAAATCTTTTTTGTTTCATTTGTTTTTAATATCGATACCCAACGCCCAACACGTGGGAAAAGTTTCGCTAGCTAATTTAATTTGACCCTGTAGATGGACTTAATATTCGTAATAAGGTTTTGTTGAAAAAATAAATAGAGTCTGGTGAGTTTTTTTTTGGGTTTGGGTGACTTGGGCCACCGCTAGAGTTGGCTTTCATCCAAATTAATTCCAATTTGAAGTCGAATATATAAGTATAGAACCTAGTCTCAAACAATAGTAATAACCCGCGTCCATAGAAAAAGAAATAAAACTTCGTATAGAAGCGTAATTCCCGCTCCGAAATCGCAATATTACCCTGTTTATTTTAACAGTTTTAGTGCGCCGGATACTTTCAGCCAGTCAGAATTGTACCGGGTACCATACAATATCCTACGAAAATGTTGATCGCTTTGGACTTTGTCACATTAAACTCGATACTTTAGAATTCATGTAAGTACCTGTATTGATTGAACACTTGTGTATTGCGTTTTTGACGCAATACACAAGTGTTTTTCTTGTTGTCTAATATCTCTAAATATATGGTCGAGGTTTTCATATGCACAATCTTGGCTGGTCGGACTTCGCTTCTATACGAACTATTATTTCTTCTCCCATACCAAGTCCCACTACAGGAACTGAACTACTTTCCAAAGACGTAAATAATTTCAAAGATAGTATCGCAATCTTCCTCAGAGTATCGCTTCGGCTGGTGAGACCAATTCATCCACATCCAAGGTCGTGGATGTTGGGGCGGAAGGGGGCGTGGCCGAGCTGGTGGATTTGGAACAGGAGCTCAGTTCCCTTAGGAGAGGACTGACCCAGGTCGAGGGTCTGACCCCATCTAACGACCCATTCGGAGACTCCTTCACGGCTTTGCCTTCGCAGGTAAACTTGGGAACTGCGGCAGCCGTCCCACCGCCGACGAGGAAGCGACTAGCTAGTTATCGACTATTTTCTCGCTCAAGAAACGTACAAACGCCAGCACATCAAGCTACCCGAAACTGTCAAAAATTCCCAATCTACCTTGAACCTTTTGCTTTAGCGATAAAGTTGAAAATCTATTAAATAAATTTTATAGATTGTAGTAGCTTGATATGCTGGCGTCTGTACGTTTCTCGCCGGCATTGTGAACAGTCACTGATCACTATTAATATACAGGGCGGCATACATCGACGCACAATGTTGAGCAACAGCTGATTTTTTTGTAATAACCGACGAAAAATTTTAAGTCCAGAGTCATGTATTAAACCCAAGGTAACAGTTTGCCATTAGTCGATGTGCCTCTGACCTCGGACCCTGTATGTATCTCTAACAGTCACGGGACCTACGTCTCGTATACGTTTATTGAGCGAGAAAATAGTCGATAGCTAGTCGCATCCTCGTCGGCGGTAAGACAGGTGCCTACAGTGCAGTGTAGTAATTAGGGCCTGTTACACGATAACCGAATAGCCACTATAGGCCGACCGCTTAACTGAGACGTTGCCACAAGTTGTTACAAGTTGACGAATCACTGAGCTCTCGCATCACGTCACCACACCCCTCCCGCACCATGCTGCTACCTCAGGCAACGTCTCAGTTAAGCGGTCGGCCTATAGTCAATAGCCAATAAATTAAAAAAAAATTAAGGTAGTGAAACAGGCCCTTAGAATATTAGAAAAATATTAAACACATGAGTGAATAGAGAGTGAACAGTGGTGGCCCAGTGGTAACGGCCCCGACTTACAAGTTGTAGGTCGTGGGTTTGGAACCCAGACAGGCGCTTTACCTTATGTAAATAATTTCATCACCACTGCTCTCAAAACGGTGAAGGAAAACATGGTGAGGAAACCGGCATGTCCTAGAACCAAAAAATCGAAGACATGTGACATCTACCAACCCTCACTGGGCCCACGTGGTAGATCATAGCCCACTCCTTCTCGAAGAGTGGAGGCCTGTGTCCCAGCAATATTATAGGCTGATTATGCTATTAAAAGAGTCTGTGTGGTGCCGGACTTAAAGAATACCACCACCCCTTACTTCCCGTGGGTGTCGTAAAAGGCGACTAAGGATCGTACCGGAGAATGGGCAGCAGCGTTCTCTGTGTATTTCACCATCATACCACACTGCGATCGCCAACCCGCCTGCCAAGCGTGGCGATTATGGCATACCCTCCCAAAATTGGGGGAGGCCTATGTCCAGCAGTGGACGTCTATCGGCTGAAACGAAGACGAACGACGATGCTATTAAAAAGATTTTTTAGTAAAATGACCACAGCAGAACTTGGCTTTCCCTTTCCCTTTATTGTTAGGTCTTAAAGATTTTGGCATAGCGCCACTATTGTGACACATCGAAATTGGCGTTACATATGAAAATTACCATATTCGTATTGTTTTAGGTACACGAAGTCACAAAGTAAATTTTTATTCCTTCAGTTACATAAATATACTTTTACACAATTACTATGGGTGATATAAAATGTTGAAGTCTGAGCCGTCAAAATTGTAAAATTTTCAATCATAAATTCATATTCAATATTCATACATCATTTTCATGTTTCATTCATTCCGATAGCAAACGTCACTAGAAACCACCAAGCACAGCCAATGGTTTATAAACATTCTTGAAATCTCCAACGGGGACCGTATTATGAAATGTTAAAGCCATCATTGTTCCAGTGCGAGGGAGAAATGGAGGACATACAGGACGTATAGTAATATATTCCCTGGGCTAATATATTCATATCATAATCTAGCATAATGCTCCTTTCTTTCCTTTCCAGAAGGGTCTCCTCCCGCCCCCTCCGTCGGGCGCGTCCACCCGCGGCCGCAGCACGCCCGCGGCTCCTCCCTCCTCGCGCGGCGTGTTCAGCCCGGGCAAAGCTGCACCCCCACTGCCCTTCGACCTCGCCTCTGTTTCCGCTGAGTTTGAACCAACGCCAGCTCTAGTCGACAATCTTAATGATACACCGGTTAGTACTGAAAGCTTTAGATGTAATACAAAAATGTACTCTAATGTAGGAAAAGAAATATTACTTTGTATGGAAGTGAATCTGGGCGTTTCCTACGCCCTGAATCTGCAAGCTGCTTAGAGCGATAAGATCGCACATAGTAACACGCTATATAACTTTCAAACTTATTGTAATTTATATGGTGTATAGTCGACCTCGTAATTGCTTTACCACTTTTTCTAGTAAGTATTTTGAAACTCTACTAAGGGTGAAAATATCCAACTGTCACATAGGCCAATTTACCTTGTCGTTTTATGACGTGCAAATGACATTCAACCGATTAATTTGTTGTAGATATAAGTGAACGATATGGTATCCTGTGATTGGAAGCGCACACTAATGTTTGTTTCGAATCTTGTATACTTGCATGTAATTGTGTAGCCTCTGTTGTAGATTCAATAAATAAATAACCTTATTGTGATTAAGCAATTACGAGTTTGATTATACAATAAAGAGTTACCAGTTTATTTGCAGTCTTAGAGCGCATTTTGGAATGCGTTCTACGCGAGAGTTTCGCTTCCATGTTACAGTATTTTATTTTCTATGATCCCTTTATATATTAGAACCGTGTGTGTATATTATAAACGTTTTATAACTCTGTGTACTCGTCCTTTGCATGTCAATGAATTGAGATGGCAAGAGAATATTACCCCGTTTCAGTTATAAGACGTTTGTAATGCCGGGTACAGATTGGTGGAAAATAACATGAATTCTAACACAACAACAAGGCGAAGATGTTTAAACATAATGTTACATTTCATGTTACGTTTCACCAATCTGTATCGCGTAAAGCTATGAAGTGTATAACTCTACACAGTCGGTTTCAACTACGTAATCTTACGGTGAGAAATGATCAGAACTAATGTTCTAAAGAACATCATACTGATGCCGTATTACGAAGTATTAATGCCATCATGATTCCAGTGCGAAAAAGAGATGCTGCTATCAGTCATGTATAGCTTTGTCTCTCTCTTACACTGGAATCATGATGGCATTAAACCGTCATAATACGGCACCTGGGACCGTACTACGGAGTATTAATGCCATCATAATTCCAGTGCGAAAAAGAGATGGTGCTATCGATCATGTATAACTCCGTCCCTCTCTTACACTGGAATCAAGATGGCATTTACCCGTCATAATACGGAACTAATTCTGACTTAGCAACCGTTTTTAAAGATTAATGCCATCCGATAAAACTCACCCCCCAGATCCAGGAAATGCCTAGTTTCAGACTCATCGTCCTATCTATTCTTGTACAAATTATGATTATTAATGAATAAATTTATTTAACATTTGAAATGTAAAAGTATCCGCAAATAATAAGCAATGAACCGCTGTGTGGAGTTAATAGTTATAGCGAAACATGACATCACTTGCGTATTAATCTTTTGGAAACATGTATTATTATGACGGATTTTGGATACTTATCAAAATACACTTCATACGGAAGTGGTGCCATTCGTTTTACAGTTCTATATCCAATTGGCAAAAGGTTGTCGTAAAAATATTTATTCTCAATGACACTAAAGATCTCCCAGAAAAATTATGCGCTTTGGCAGTCATCGTCTATCTCCGCAAATACGAACTCGCTATAGTGAGATCTAATATAGAGCTGTTACAACCATGGAATTTCTTACCTATTTTGTGTTACTATGTTTACAAAATTAGAGATTAACAACTATATGCAATTCAAAAAAAGCTATTGAAAATTAGTGACACATGACGAGCGCGGCAGTACAAAACTTAGAAGCTTTGCGCAGAGTAATCTCCTACATAGGATAGGAGATTACTCTGCGCGACGTTTATACTCATTCGGAAACACGAAGATTTCCGAAGCGCATATCTTTTCTATTTTGACTGTAGTATTCTTTACCTATAATATGTATCGATGTGCGTTCGTGATCTCAAGTGGCTCGTATCAGAAGGTTATGCAATGTTGGCAACTTGAGGTTGCGAATAAAACTTAAATCCTGTTTCACCACTCGTTGATAATTCCTCATTTATCTAGTTTTAAAATATTATATTTGTATTTTAGACAGTATGTAAAATGTTTTTTAAAACTATTTTACAGAAGAAAAAAAATAAACAATCCTAGATTAGTGTGAAGATAAACGCTGCCCTCTGTTCACTTTATTTTATACTAGCAGAGCCCCGCGGTTTCACCCGCATAAGTGTCGATCCCGTGGGAATATCGGGATAAAAACTAACCTATGTCCTTTCCCGGGAATCAAACTATCTTTATGCCAAATTTCATCTAAATCGGTTTAGCGGTTTAACCATAAAGAGGTAACAGACAGACACTTTCGAATTTATAATATTAGTATGGATTCACTGTGATCCCAGAAACTTTATCGCGTAGTGGTGAAACGCATGAACAATATGAATAATCGTATATACTCTATATGTTTATGAACTAATATTAATTATGCCTAAATATATCTTAATTTATGTTGTAAAACGGCCGTTTGGACAGATGTAATAATTATTTATGAATTAAAGTTTTTCTTGTAGTTGTGTACTTATTTTGGCAACGCTGTGTACTTTATGTTAATGTTATGTGTAAGTGAAATACTTTTTTAGTACCCTATAGTGCATGATCTCTCTGGTATTGCTTGAAAAACACTGGCGTGGGATGTTATTGCGAAAAAAGTTGAAGAAAATTGTGTACCTCGTTGACCTCGTTCTTAGTCCGTTTTGAGAGGGCAGAAGGGTTTAAAAAAAAAGTTGAGGATTATATTAATTGAGGTTGTATATTGACCGATATCACGCTACCTAATATCATCAGCGGAAAGTGAGAGACACAGTAGAATTCTGCCTGAATAACTCGTTAACTTTATCTTTAGTTAATACATTGTTCGCAAAAACATTTCACAGTCAGTAGTAGCTCCCTGTGCTGTGACGTCTGGTCTGTATGCTATAAGACTGAATTATGTGGACGTGACGCTTAACTTTACTTTACCGAGAACCGTTTACCTGAAGCATGATGCTACCTCGCGAGTCGCGGTGTCAGTATGGCTGCCGAAACTACCGTCGAGTATCCTAAGCTAAACGAACTACCCCGCACGACTCAATCTCGCCCGGTTTACGTTACGCACTACGAAACGCACAATCTACGGTTATGTGTTTAGACGCACGCTTTCATCATTGTAGAACGAATTTTTTTGTTTATTAAAAATTTCAAATGTTTAATTAAAATCCCTGGATTACTTGCATCGCCAACGATCGAGTAATTCTTGAACTGTTGAACTATGAATGCGCTCCACGTCTGCATATACTTAGTGTTATGGTGACGGCTGTGTTACAGGTTTGCGTGCCCGGCGCGTCCACGACGCAGTCGCTCAGTTACGACGTATTCACGGAACTAGACCCCCTCGGCACCGGCCGGAGTAAACCTTACGTTGACAAAAAACTCTTCTTTCAGGAGCTCAAAAATCCGCCAAAGAAAGTGCTCAAAGACCTCGTGTCCACACAGAGTCTAATATCAGACATATTGCCGGTCACCACAGACACTAAGATAGAGCATTACGGGCCGGCGACGACGATGACGTCACTGTCGCGGCACTCGGGCGGGTCCGTAGCGATCGTCAAGCCGACGCAGAGCGCTCTGTTCTCGGGAAACTTTTTCTCGTCGGATCCGTTCGCGGAGACGGATCCTTTCGATAACACTGATCCGTTCTCGGATTCGTTTAAGGACGATCCGTTTACGAGTATGCAGGAGTTCCCGAAGTCGAGTGTATCGCGAGTGGATGAGCTTAAGAGCAAACTGAGCAGGGAGGCGACTGTCGACAAGCCGGAGGTGGTGGAGAATGGGAAGAGCGTGTTCAACGGACCACTGCAGGTTAGCCTGCCGCCAGAACCCGCACCCAAGTCGCCGCGACTGCAGAGACAGGTAGGCATCATTGATGTACAGTTTTGCGGAAATATCTGTTTGCAACAGATCCGAATTAGGAAATCTACAGATATTTTCGCAGATGAATCCTAATCTTAGTTCCTTTTGCACCATTTCCCAGTAAATAGTAAATACATTTAGCGCTAAATATGGTGTTGAATGGTGCAAAATGGACTTTACACGTACCTTTATATTATACCCATCCTGCTCCTGTCGCGCTCAACTGCAGCTTTTCCTGATGGCTCATTTTCTTACAGCAAATAAACATTGAGAATGACGTCATTGCAAGTGACGAGCGCGAAACCTTCAATAAAATCAAAGTGTAATAACGCGCTTGTGATTTGCATCAACTGTATTCTTACATTCGCAGAGCACAGAGAGCAGCACAGTCAGAAAGCGGCCTCAAGCGCACAAGCTGACCTCAGACAGCGCTTCCCCGCCGCCGCCCCTGCCTCCCAAGAAGATAGCCGACCTGCCCAGCACCCGGCCGCCACCCAGGCCTCCGCACGATCACGATGATGATGAGGTGGGCCCGCCGCTACCCAAGCCGGCTATGAGGAGAGAACCGCTGGTAAGAAAACTTGAATTATCTATGTTGCTGGTCCAGCACCTTTACCATCCATAACCAAGAGTTCCTTATGTTCCTATGGTCTTCTTCTTTTCGTGTCGACGGTACTTTGGTTGAATTTATTACATCGACATCGACGCGCAAATTCTAGACCTCCTAGCGGAGAAATTTTTGGTCGGCTATAAAAAAAAATCGGCTGTTTCATAGAAAAGTGACAAACTATGTCTTTTGTAACGGCCAATAATCTCTCTCTCTCTCTTTTGTGACCAGTAATCTCTCTCTCACTATTGGTCACGCATCTGCCCGGTCCATACTTCACACAGACCAAGCGACCGCACGAGTCGAGAGGCTTCTTCTTCGTTTGCCCTATCAAAGAAGCATGAGTGAAGAAAGGCTATGCACGTCGACTTAGCAAACGCTATTCCTAAGTCGACGTGCACAGCGTTTCACTCATTTGTTTTGTGAAGTGGCCTGGCCGGTGTAAACCCCGCTTAGCTAGTGTACCTAAAAAAAATGTGTTGTGCAGGCGGACCGCAGCATGAAGCCGCGCTTGTCGTCAGCCGCCACCAACAGCAGCGAGGACGAGTACCTTACGCCGGCGCCGCCGCCGCTGCCCACGGCGCGGCGGTTCGACATCACGCTCAGCCAGCTGCTCACCTGCACCATGGACGAGCTGGCGCACAGGTACCAACCAGCACCACATCCACAGAACTGCACCTGACCACCAACAGCAGCGAGGACGAGTACCTTACGCCGGCGCCGCCGCCGCTGCCCACGGCGCGGCGGTTCGACATCACGCTCAGCCAGCTGCTCACCTGCACCATGGACGAGCTGGCGCACAGGTACCAACCAGCACCACATCCACAGAACTGCACCTGACCACCAACAGCAGCGAGGACGAGTACCTTACGCCGGCGCCGCCGCCGCTGCCCACGGCGCGGCGGTTCGACATCACGCTCAGCCAGCTGCTCACCTGCACCATGGACGAGCTGGCGCACAGGTACCAACCAGCACCACATCCACAGAACTGCACCTGACCACCAACAGCAGCGAGGACGAGTACCTCACGCCGGCGCCGCCGCCGCTGCCCACGGCGCGGCGCTTCGACATCACGCTCAGCCAGCTGCTCACCTGCACCATGGACGAGCTGGCGCACAGGTACCAACCAGCACCACATCCACAGAACTGCACCTGACCACCAACAGCAGCGAGGACGAGTACCTCACGCCGGCGCCGCCGCCGCTGCCCACGGCGCGGCGCTTCGACATCACGCTCAGCCAGCTGCTCACCTGCACCATGGACGAGCTGGCGCACAGGTACCAACCAGCACCACATCCACAGAACTGCACCTGACCACCAACAGCAGCGAGGACGAGTACCTCACGCCGGCGCCGCCGCCGCTGCCCACGGCGCGGCGCTTCGACATCACGCTCAGCCAGCTGCTCACCTGCACCATGGACGAGCTGGCGCACAGGTACCAACCAGCACCACATCCACAGAACTGCACCTGACCACCAACAGCAGCGAGGACGAGTACCTCACGCCGGCGCCGCCGCCGCTGCCCACGGCGCGGCGCTTCGACATCACGCTCAGCCAGCTGCTCACCTGCACCATGGACGAGCTGGCGCACAGGTACCAACCAACACCACATCCACAGAACTGCACCTGCGGTGCTATTCTGTAAAAATTGTGAAGTGAAGAAAAACTTAGGTGAAGTGAGTTGTCAATAGTGTCAATTCCTAGCAAAAACAAACTCACTTCAACTAAGTTTTCACGGTGAAATTTTTACAGAATCGACTGGCTGATCGGCTAATCCACGGACCTACCTCGGATAGTATAACAAAAAACTGGTAATCTGCGTTATCGGGACTTGGAAGCCGGCACCAACATAACTTGTCTATAAAGGGCAAACTTTCCACGTATCGATATGCATCCCTACTCGATGCCTTTGTCCCGACAACGCGCGCGCAGTTACTTAAGCGATGCGTTCAGAAGCGGGCAGAAAGTATTGGGTGGTTGGATGATTGTAACAAACATCCAACCTGGCAGAATTTGGCATACCTATTATTCAATAGAGCAGAGCGGTTGTGGCCCAGTGGTAACGGCTGCAACTAACGAGTTGTAGGTCGTAGGTTCGTACTCAGACAGGCGCTTTTTAATTATTTCTTCACCACTGCTCTCAAAATGGTGAAGGAAGACATGGAGGAACCAAAAAATCGAACATTTATGTGACATCTACCAAACCGCACTGGGCCCGCGTGGTGGATTACGGCCCATTCCCTCTCACAGAGAGGACGCCTGTGAACCCAGCAGTGGGAACAATATAAGCTGATTTATATTTATTAAACACTATTGTGTACAGGATGTAAAACAATAATGACCTAAATGTGTTTTTCTTCCAGATTACGAGTTCCTGCCGCAACGCTGTCTTCTATGACTCTACCTCAACTCACCGATTACCTCCGATCGTATCTAGCTGCCGATAATGACAGAGCGGTATGTCATTTATTAAATAATACTATTTATGTCGGCTTTTTTCTAAATTTATCTATACTAATAATAAAGCCGAAGAATTTGTTTGTTTGAACGCGCTAATCTCTGTAACTACCATTGATAGCCTAATTCGTGAGGAAGGTTATAGGCTATTTAATAAAACGCTAGGACCCTTAGGAGCCGAGCAAAAACAAAAAAAAACAGTGGCACGCCGGGAGTGCTGCCAGAAGTGAAAACAAAACACAAACAGAATACTTTGCCATCACTCACTCACTGTCTGTGTGGTGCCAGACTTAAAGAATACCACCACCCCATACTTCCCGTGGGTGTCGTAAAAGGCGACTAAGGGTCGTACCGGAGAATGGGCAGCAGCGTTCTCTATGCATTCCACCACCATATTATACTGCGATCGCCAACCCGCCTGCCAAGCGTGGCGATTATGGCAAACCCCCCCTTTGGGGAGGCCTATGTCCAGCAGTGGACGTCTTTGGGCTGAGATGATGACTCACTGACATATCGGATATACATTAAAACCGAGTACATCCCGAGGGCAGCCGAACACATCCGAAGCGGGTATTTTTTTAATCGTCTTATAAACAAAACACGCGCGGTGTCGCTTACGGTAACAGTGGCGCGAGTTCAACGGTTTTTTCCCATCTCAAAAAATGCCCAACGCGCCTAAAAATGTTTTTAATTTAAAAAAAATGCAAAAGTACCCTAAGCGAAAACGAAGGTATAGCAGGCGATGCAATGCGATGGGCTGGGTAGGGAGAACAAGAAATTTCACGCGGGCGAAGTCGCGGGCAGAAGCTAGTATGTCATAATTTTCAAACAAAAACCACTATACAGGGTTACTGGTAAAAGATTAACAACCTCTTAAGACGTCATTGTACTCATCATTATGAACAAGTTTTACTATGGGAGCAAACCTGAAATCGCGAAAAAAAAATCAGCTGTTCCCTACATTTTGACGAGTTATACGAACATAAATGTAGGGACCAGCTGATTTTATTTTCGCGATTTCAGGTTTGACCCATACTAAAAGTTGTTCATAATAACGAGTACAATGGCCTCTTAAGAGGTTGTTAATGTTTTACCAATAACCCTGTATACTAATAATAAAGCTCAAGAGTTTCTTTATTTGAACGCGCTAATCTCTGTAACTACCATTGATAGCATAATTCTTAAGGAAGGTTAAAGAGTATTTAATAAAACGCTAGGACCCTTAGGAGCCGAGCAAAAAGAAAAAAAAAACAATGGCACGCCGGGAGTGCCGACAGAAATGAAAACAAAACACAAACAGAATACTTTGCCATCACTCACTGGCATATCGGATATACATTAAAACCGAGTACATCCCGAGGACAGCCGAACACATCCGAAGCGGGTATTTTTTTAATAGTCTTATAAACAAAACACGCTCGGTGTCGCTTACGGTAACAGTGGCGCGAGTTTAATGGTTTTTTCAGATCTCAAAAAATGCCCAACGCGCCTATAAAAGTATTTAATTTTTTTTAATGCAAAAGTACGCTAAGCGCGTACTTTTCACGCGGGCGAAGTCGCGGGCAGAAGCTAGTATGTCATCATTTTCAAATAAAAACCACTATATACTAATAATAAAGCCGAAGAGTTTGTTTGTTTGAACGCGCTAATCTCTGTAACTACCATTGATAGCCTAATTCTTATGGAAGGTTAAAGGGTATTTAATAAAACGCTAGGACCCTTAGGAGCCGAGCAAAAAGGAAAAAAATGGAGAGAGAACGTTAAGCGAAAACGAAGTTATAGCAGGCGATGCGATGCGACGGGCTGGGTCGGGAGAACAAGAAATTTCACGCGGGCGAAGTCGCGGGCAGAAGCTAGTATGTCATAATTTTCAAACAAAAACCACTACCCATGATAGACCTCCCAAGTAACGATCGAAGATGAAATAATTGTCATAATCACTTATAGTTCGTTTTTTTTATACCCAGAGACTAATCTGACAGGTGTAATGTCAAACTTCTATACTAAAAAAACGCAAACACTAAAGACTTAAATGTCAGATTAGACTCTGGGATAAAAAAATTGGCCAAGTGCGAGTCGGACTCGCACACGAACGCCTTTGCCTTGTGGTACGGAACCCCGTACCACAAGGCAAAGGCGCCGAAAAAAAAAAAAGTTTGTTGTATGGGAGGCCCCCTTAAATATTTATTTTATTTCAATTTTATTATTTATTATTAAATTAAAAATACAACTGAGTATTTTGTGAATATTTCAAGTGCCTACCTGTTGCCATTATTGATATCGAGCAAAAAAGCGCAAAATAATCGCGTTTGTTGTATTGGAGCCTCCATTAAATATTTATTTTATTTTGTTTTTAGTATTTGGTGTTATAGCGGCAACAGAAATACATAATTTGTGAAAATTTCAACTGTCTAGCTGTCGCGGTTCTTGAGATACAGCCTGGTGACAGACAGACAGACGGACAGACAGCGAAGTCTTAGTAATAGGGTCCCGTTTTTACCCTTTGGGTACGGAACCCTAAAAACGAACTTTAGTGAACGCATTTTGTTATTATAATTATTATTAGCAGATACAAAGACTCCCATCCACGTGATCCCTTAGTATTATGACATCCACTACGACCTTCAGTGGGTAGTACTCAACCTTAATTCTCTTTACAGCATATACACGTAGAACCAGCAACAAAAACGGAAAAGGAGAAACCCTTATCAACGGTGACAGCAATACCAAGCTTATCAACACCAAGCGCTATCCTCACCAAGCCAGAGAAAATAAAAATACCGAACGACTTCAAACCGGAATTCGAAGACAACTTCACACCGCCCGCAGATATCAGCGACACTTTCGTCGCTAACTTCGACGATTTCGACAAGAAAGCGAATCCTTCATACGACAGGTACGCGGCTTTCAGAGAAATACAAGAAGAAGAGTTAAAAGCGAAATCTATTTTAGACCCTATTGACGCTCTGGAATCCGAACCGAAGCAAGACTCTGACGAGAAAGAATTAACAGCCATAGATAATTTAATAAGAGCCAATCAGGAGCGAGAAATTGAGAATAAGGAGACTGCGCCTAGTCCTTTGAAAACTTTGGACGAATTGACGTTAGATTCGTTCAATATGTTCAGGAACTCTGTGAGCCCTAAACCGTCGCAGATCGACGCGAAGATCGAAGATATAAAGTCTGTTATGAAGACGTTGCAGATTGAGAAGTCTAGGAGGAGCGTGTCGCCGCGAGATAACGGACATGTTGATGTTAAACACGAGGATACTAATGATAGGTATGTAGATTATCTTTTTTTTATTTCGGTCTTTGATTCTATCTACGTTTTTCTCTTTGATTGATTTCGATTTATCTTTTTATAAACTGCACCATTTTATTATCTACTTATAAATATTTCCCAACGCAAGTATGTTTATGAAATAAAAAATCTATGTTATCTTCAAGAAATTTCTGTAACTTCTTTACGCACATTAATGATTTTGGTTTTTATATGCCTTGAAGTTTTGGTCCAAAAATGGTAACTATAAAACTAAAATGAATTTCCGCCTGAATGTCTCGACTATTTTTTCACCCTTTATTTTATTTTTGTTTCATTACACTAATATAATTCAATTGAATTCACTTCAATTGCAGCATCCATTCCAATACTTCCAGGTACGCAGCCTTACGCGAGATTACAATAACAGAGCCACCACAAGATGAATTCGAATCCCTACCGCCAGAACTTCCAAAGGAACGAAAGAGATCCGACGAGAAATCGGACGGATTCGACAATTCCGACTTTTTCGACTGCATCGACAATAGCTCCCTCTCTTTCACACACGTGGAGGACGCGTTTAGAAAGAGTCCGATTGTGAAGGAGAGAGAGAGGGAAGAAGAGAAGAAAGTTGATGAAATAAAAAAGGAGCCTATTATTGAGATTGTGCCGTTACCTGTGAGGGATTTAGCGCCACCCACTAGGTTGTCTACGGGGTCTATTAGTGACGTCGTTAGTGGCTCTTCGCCTGATACTAAAGGTATGTTAGTACCGATTTCTCTTTAGTTATTGGTCACTTGACCAGTTTTTGCAAGGTTGAATGTATCAGCCGACAGTTGATTAAATGATCCTAATAGCAACTCACACAATTATGCGTTATGTTTGTGTAAATGTTTAAGTGAAAACATTTTGTATTTATTTTTGCGGCTAAGAACAAATACTTTTCGGGTTAGGTCAACCTGAAATGACAAACGAAACGCTTCAAATAATTTTTTACTTACATTATCTTAAATGCAAACACTGAAATTAGCTCAATTTTATGAAGTGTTGTCTTGCAACTGACATTTAAATGATGTGTTTCTTTTAATCTTCAGAAAAGCTAGGCGGCGGGGTGGTAGGCGGCGCGTGCGCGGGCACGGCGGCGGCGCGCTGGGCCGCGCTGGCGCCGCGCGCGTCGGGCGGCTCGTCCGACTCGCGCGACTCCGAGCCGCGCGTGCGCCTGCGCCGCGCCAGGCACCACGACGCGCCGCCCAGGGCGCCCATCGGTACGGCGCTCATTATCTAATAATCACAGATCATTTACATACCATCACCATTCAAATAAAGCCTTTTCGCAATTATCTTGAGGTAGGCTTCCAGCCCAACCGGATACAACTGAATACCATTATTTTACATGTGGCAACTGCATATCTGCCCCCACAACCCAGTTTCTGGATAACATTATACTAACAGACTTTCGGGCTTCTAACTAAAATTAAATGTTATAGTAATTGGCGCCGATTCTGTTATTCACAAACTAAACTAAATTTAAGTTCATACATCTTTTTCTTTCTAAATGACCTCCACCCCTCTCTAAATTACATGATGACTAAAAACCAACATCTTAAAACATGTTGAACAAAAAAATACTTCACCAAAGCTTCCCTAACATTATTACTAGTCTTACTATGTATATTACATATTTATTTACAAATTTTAGAAACCTATTTCAGTACAAACATCGTCATCGTCCCGCGACGTATCTCCGTGGGATGAAGAACTGCCGCCCGTGACCAGACTGCAGAGACCTCCGTCACATAGAGAAAGAGACTCAAGGTAACCAAAATACGTAAAGTCTAATCAAACTTATGTTTCAAAGTAATATTATTTCAAGTTACACAAAAATCAACTTTATTTTAACGGTAATTAAGTTGATTTTCCGTGATTAGTAGGTTTAATACCGGAAGCGATCACAGACTTGTCCGAGGCACTTTAAATATCAATTTCAGAGCTGAGAGACTCCGCATGATGAGGCCTACACTCCGACCTACGCAGCTCCAAGCCGCTCTAGGATCCGAAAAGTTCCAACTGGAACTTCAAAATCGATTCACCCTGTTGGAAACCATGGGTAATATTGACGAGAAAGCTGACGAGGTGGTCAACGCACTACGCGACGTGTCCCGCAGACTTTTCCCGTCACGGCGAAAAAGTAAGGTGTCCAAACTTTCCTCGGAAACTCTCGGACTTATGAGGGAAAGGCGAGAGTTGCCATCTATGCAGCCGTCTTCGTCAGATAAGAGGGCCTTAAACCTAAAAATTAGGAAGCTGATGCGACGCGACCTTCGGTGCTCCAACACCCGCGACATTAAAGACGCGATTGAGCAAAACCGAGGGTCGAAAGTGTTTGCTCAGCAATTAGGGAGGTCCCATCTGACGAAATTAAAAACTGCGGATGGCAGAATCGTGACTTCGAAGTCCGAGATTCTCGAGGAAGTCGAGGATTTTTATGGGCACCTGTACTCAACACGGACGAGGAAACCAGCGGGGCAAAGTGCAGACGACCATCGAGCCGAATTAACACGCCACTACACGGAGGATATCCCGGATATCGACCATTGCGAGATTAGGGCGGCTCTCGAGCAGCTAAAGAACAACAAGGCACCTGGGGATGACGGAATAACGACAGAGCTCCTTAAAGCAGGCGGGGCTCCAGTCCTGAAAGAGCTAGCGAGTCTCTTTAATTCCGTCATCCAAGAGGGTACAACGCCCGAGGCGTGGAGCAGAGGTGCGGTGGTTCTGTTCTTCAAAAAAGGTGATAAATCCTTGCTAAAGAACTATAGACCCATCTCACTTCTGAGCCACGTATACAAGCTGTTCTCGAGGGTCGTCACGAACCGTCTCGCTAGGAGACTTGACGAGTTCCAGCCGCCAGAACAAGCCGGTTTTCGAAAAGGCTTCAGTACCGTAGACCACATTCATACTGTTCGACAAATTGTACAGAAGACCGAGGAGTACAATCAGCCGCTGTGTATGGCATTTGTGGACTACGAGAAAGCCTTCGACTCCATCGAAATATGGGCAGTTCTGGCCTCTCTGCAACGATGTCGAATTGACTGGCGCTACATCGAAGTGTTGAGATGTTTGTATGACGCTGCAACGATGACTGTCCAGATCCAGGATCAAAAAACCAGACCCATCCAACTGCTCAGGGGGGTGAGACAGGGGGATGTAATATCCCCTAAATTGTTCACCAACGCTTTGGAAGACGTCTTCAAGACGCTGGACTGGACTGGACAGGGTATTAACGTGAACGGCGAGTATATCTCACATCTTCGGTTTGCCGGTGACATCGTCATAATGGCAGAGTCGCTGGAACAGCTACACCAAATGTTGCATAGCCTAAATGGAGCCTCCCGGCGGGTTGGCCTCGGTATGAATTTGGACAAGACAAAAGTCATGTACAATTCGCACGTCTTGCCGAGTCCAATGCACATCGAAGAGTCGCTTCTCGAAGTTGTGAAGGATTACGTCTACTTAGGGCAAGTCATCCAGCTCGGTAGACACAACTTTGAGAAAGAGGCCGACAGAAGGATCCAGTTGGGTTGGGCAGCATTTGGAAAACTCCGTCAAGTCTTCTCGTCGCCTATCCCGCAGTGTTTGAAGACTAAGGTCTTCAACCAGTGCGTCCTGCCCGTCATGACATACGGTGCTGAAACGTGGACACTGACGGTCGAGCTGGTCCACAAATTCAAGGTCGCTCAGCGCGCTATGGAGCGAGCTATGCTCGGAGTCTCTTTAAAGGATAAAATCAGGAATGAAATTATCCGGAAAAGAACCGGAGTTACCGACATAGCTTGCAGAGTAAGCAAACTGAAGTGTCAGTGGGCTGGCCATGTCTGTCGAAGGACCGATCGCCGGTAGAGCAAACGAGTCCTGGAGTGGAGACAGCGTATCGGCAAGCGTAGTGTGGGACGCCCCCCAGCTAGATGGACGGACGACCTAAAGAAGGTGGCTGGGGTAGACTGGATGCGGAAGGCGGAGGACAGGGTGCTGTGGCGCAGTCTGGGAGAGGCCTATGTCCAGCAGTGGACTGCGATAGGCTGAGTTGATTGATTGAAGTTGATTTCAGAGTGACTATAACTATTGAAAAACTTATAAAAATGTCTGGAGTTGTAGCGTAAAGTGAACTTTATTGTGTAGGATTTAAAGTTATTATTCCATAAACTCGTATTTGTTTACATTTTTGGCAAATAAATCGCGAATGCAGATTAGTTACATCTATGTACATCTAAATCTATACATAATATAAAGCTTTTCGTGTCTGTCTATATGACCGCGTTATTCTTCTAAACTACGCATCGGATTGCGAGGCTATTTTCACCATCATTTAGATAATTTATTCCGAAATGTTTATCTATAAAACATTAATATTTCTTTATTATAACTAAGTTTAATATTATTAAACTAAGATATCATAAAGACTGTACTAGCACTATTAAAAAAAAAGCATAGTAAAATCTTTACCAAAGAGTTAGACTACTATATCTTATTCTTCCAATGCAATCTTTATCAATAGCATGGGGTCTCATTGCGAAGAAAGAAAAAATAGTTCAAAAAAGCCTCAATAGATGGCGTTATATGTATCGATTTGTTTTTGAAGTTTGTGTATCTGTTTAAATTTGACCATAGAAAAAGTATGTCCTTGTTTTTAAAAATCCCCTTATCACAAAAAAAAGGAATAATGGGCTCCTAGTTCCAAATTCCATGATTTTAACAAATCAATGTTTGCTCACTCATTTAATGTTTATTTCCTCCAATATAGATGGCGTTGTTTTCATTTTCTGAGTTTTACTACACAGCTCAATATCTATATTTCTCACATTAACATTTACCATATCTATTTTGATAGAATTAAATATTTCTTAATATAAAGCAAAATATATTTAGATGTGTAGAAAATATATCTGTGTTAACTTTTGGCATACCTATAGGCCTTGAAGCCATGTCAGAAACATTACATAAAAAAAAGAAATTTTTGTTGTTTTCAAGTTCAACTCAAGGACCATATATTTACTCTAGTTTCAACTTTGAAATCAACGACACGATGACGACGAAGTCTTTTCACATCGCTTTGTTTGAGTTTTCGTACCCCACGTATATATAAATCGGATATTGACACGGCTTTCTTTCTCGATCGACTTTTGGCACGTAAACGGACTCTGACTCTGCTGTTATTACGATTGACATTGGCTTTCCCACCTCGGACACTGGAAATTAAGTAACATTTACGACGACCCGGCTTGTGTTAAAGGACAAGTTTGGCAGGCAACTTTTAATTGTTTGATGTATAATAGGACCAACATGCGTCAAACATTGTTTGACGTACTGTCTTTATATTTTTTTACAAACTTTTATGTAAGTAGTTAACTTTGACGTATGTATCTATCAAATAACAAATGAAAGAAACAACCAGTCTTCTACGAAACCAACAGGATCGCAACTCCGTCCGTGTCAGTCCGCTCTTCGAATAAGACGTATAGAAGCTCGAGTGCAATCTCGTTAAACTCGCGAGATCTCGCCCTTTTTTCGTCCGAAATCAATCTCGCTAAAAAAAAAGCTGAAATCTCGCGATAATGAAATTGCATCCCCAAATATTGCTACTTAGTTAAGTAATAACAGCTTGTAATGAAAGTAAAATGTTTTCTACACACTCGAAACTGACTCTGTTAAAAAAATAACTCTCCCTTCTTAAAATCATCTAATTTGCAGCAAATACCTAATCATTTCAAGAGCTGGGTATTTCGATCTTATAAATTTAAGTATAATAATTTGCGTTGACGTTTGACGCCGAACCTAACAAATAGGTAACTAAGTCTGCCGGAAAACATGTCCGTTTCAACCGCGCGGCCACCTCATAATATTTGATGAAACTTTTCCAGGAATTAGTGCTAATTTGTTACTTTAAACACCTCTTTTCGTGAATTTGTTACAAAAAAAAAATAAGTCACTATGACAAATAATAGTTGGCCGCTAGAACCGCCACTTGTCGTAGTCATCGCCCGTGATTACACAGAAACTATATAATGCAGATAGACGAATGATGCATCAAAAGAAAGGTCTTAATTTGTTCAATTTGTTACAAAAATAAAAAACGTCAAAACGTAAATAAACAAAAAGTTATGAAATATATTTAGTTTTCAGGTTACGAGTAGGTAGGTATATCACCATAAATATCAAATTAATAGAGGCTAATGTGTATGGGCAATTAGTTACTAATTTGTTACAGCGAATAAATAGAAAAAAATACTAGAAAGTAAGTTCAATAATTTGTTAGAGTCGATTTTAGTTGGCCGCTCGGACGACAATATGCCTAAAATACAAAATGGCGTTTATCTCGTTATTAAAAGTAGGTTTAAGCTTAGTTATAGGACTAATCGACGGGTAACGTGACCTAGTTTGGATAAATATGGCGAATATAACTGCAGCATTCATATTTTATAAGATATTTACAAAAAAACAGTAGTACCTATGAAACCGTATGAGAGTACCTAGGGTGATCATGAATTTTCACAATGAAGTGAGACTGAATGGTGATTATTGGAATGTTCGATATTCATATCTAATTTTTTTAGGGCGAGTGCTTATATAAATACTTACATTTTAAGTTAAGGCATCCTCTGGATACTTTATAAAAGTAAAAGTCACAAATCGATTAAAAGTAAAAAAATCAAAACAAAGGCAAAAAAATCAAGTAATAAAGTCAACAAGATAAATATAAAGTCTTTATTGACTAACATAATATTTATAAATTAACTGACACGAATATAGAACACAGAATGTAGATATATTTTCTTAGGGGAACTAATTTTTTGAGCTGTTATTTAAATATTCGAGATGTTATTATGATCAGTTGAAAAACATATTGAGCAGTTATTTAATTTAATGGCGGTTGATTAATTATTGCGACAGTAAAACATGGACAGTAATAAAAGATCAATTAGACTGTTATTTTATCATACAATGTCAATTCTAAAAATAATTGAGCAGTCCAATAACTAAATGAGCGGTAAAAATGATGGAATGGGCGGTTCGCTAAATAGTTCGGCAGATCATAGCGGATGCAAGAGCGAGCGAAGCGAGCTCGGGACTTGGGGCACCCCGACTCGGACAGGTTAGGTTCAAAGCAAAGCGAGCGAACGAGTCCCCGTCATCCCCTTCGTGTTAGGTTCCTTTAAACCCTGTAGACAGAAATAGGGGCCCCGCGAAGCGGGGCTCCGTCGACTACACACCCAAAACTACTTTACCACCTCATTGTTTATAGAATTGCTTAGAATGAGATTTATTACCGACAAATTCCGATTTATTACTGCCCACACGTAACTGCCCATTCATTCATTTTTACCGCCCATTTAATTATTTTCCCACTCAATTATATATTCACTGATCCATTTCATTATTTTTTATAACTCATTTTTGTTTACTTTACTGCTTAGTTTTAACTGCTGAACAAGTTATTAAACGTGCCATTTATAATTTTTAACTTACCAAAACCGCTATTTTCAACTGCCTCTTTAAATCAGTGCCTTTTCTTAGAGGTACCTACTTATTATTTCAATTTTAAAAGAATTGTCGTCGTAACAAAAATATGTATTGTTATTTAAAAAATAACATTTATAGTGGCCTATTTTTGTGCCTGGTATAAATTCTATAGTATGTACCAACTAATAAATAATAATTATCCTTAATGTTAATAGTAATCGGCAGTTCAGTGAGTAAAACTGAGTCTGCAGCTCCGATTAAATCAAATGTTATGATCTCGCCTAACTTAAGTTCACCTTTCAACTGTGTGTCACATTTTTTTTTCACAATTTTTTAAAATAACAATACGTTAATTTATAAATATGATGTTAGTTTATAAAGATTTTATATTTATCTTGTTGACTTTTATTACTTGATTTTTTGCCTTTGTGTTGATTTTGAATAAAGAAATTTTAATCGATTTGTGACTTTTATAAAGTATGCCACAGGATGCCTTAACTTAAAATGAATTTACACGGGGTTACTTTTCAAAGACCAGCCAAATTTAAAAGTGTGGTACAGACCATCACACTGAACAATTTTCTCCATGGGACCAACATCGTAATCGCGAATAAAAATTCAGCCATCCCATACGTTTAGGTCGAGTAGGTATTGAAGTTTTCTATGGGACAGTTGATACATTTTTCGCGATTAAGATATGGATCCCATGGAGAAAGTTGTTCAGTTTGATGGTCTGTAGCATACCTACCCTTAAATTTGGCTGGTCTTTGAAAACTAACCCTGTATAAGCACTCGCCCTAAAAAAATTAGATATGAATATCGAACATTCCAATAATCACTAGGTACCTATTCAGTCAAACTTCATTGTAAAAAATCATGGTCTCCCTACTCTCATACGGTTTCATACTACTGTTTTTTGTAAATATCTTCTAAAATATGAATGCTGCAGTTATATTCGCCATATTTATCCAAACGAGGTTACGTTACCCGTCGATTAGTACTCTCTAAGCTTAAACCTACTTTTAATAACGAAATAAAGGCCCTTGTATTTTAGACATATTGCCGTCCGAGCGGCCAACTAAAATCAACTCTAACAAATTATTGAACCTATTTCTAGTATTTTTTTCTGTTTATTCGCTGTAACAAATTAGTAACAAATTGTCCATACACATTAGCCTCTATTAATTTGATATTTATGGTGATATACCTACCTACTCGTAACCTGAAAACTAAATACCTATTTCATAACTTTTTGTTTATTTACGTTTTGACGTTTTTTATTTTTGTAACAAATTGAACAAATTAAGACCTTTCTTTTGATGCATCATTCGTCTATCTGCATTATGTAGTTTCTGTGTAATCACGAGCGATGACTACGGCAAGTGGCGGTTCTAGCGGTCAACTATTCTTTGTCATAGCGTCTTATTTTTTTTTGTTACAAATTCACGAAAACAGGTGTGTAAAGTAACAAATTCGCACTAATTCCTGGCAAAGTTTCATAAAATATTATGAGGTGGCCGCGCGGTTGAAACGGACATCGGAAAACATGTACCTAGCTGTACCATTACTACGCTCAAGAAATCATGCGCTATCGCAAGGCATGCATGAAAATCAAAAACGAATGAATGAATTTATTATTGCCGAGTCGAATGACTGACGACGTAAGCTTCAAGGTCACAGGGCGACTTTAGTTTTGTAGTACAAAAGTACAGTATGGTTTTAACGCCATCTATTGGTATTTGTGTAAAATAACTGCTCGCGGCCCACAAGCTAGCGAGTCAACGCTGCTAGCACCATCTAGCGGCGACGTGAGTGAAACAAGCCGGACTCAGCCACTTTAGAAAATAAGCCGAATAGGCCGAAGAAATGACGTAGTTACGGCGGTCACGTTTCTTTGTATGGGATGGGGTATCTGTACGCTAGTATTATATTATCTGTGTCAATAGACACTTCTTCGTTATAACGTTACAGGCACAACTCATCCGGCTCAAGAGAATGCCTCGACTCGGGGAGCGGCCGAGAAAAAGACAAACTCCGAGATAAACGCGACATGAGGGACAGAGAGAGAGACATGAGTCGTGACGGCCGGGACTCCGCACGGGACCGCCGGGACTCGGCCCGGGACTCCGGCAGCGGCCGCGACCGCCGTGACGTCAGCAAAGAACGGGACCATAGAGATCATAGAGACAGGAGGGATAGAAGGTCCAGGGATCGGGAGAACGATTCGTGGGACAGAGACAGAACGTATAGTAGAGAGAGAGAGTATAGGGACTCGAGGAGTAGAGAGAGACTGCCCAAAGACTACAGAGAGAAGGACAGGGATAGACATAGGAAGCCTAGGCATTCGTATGATGAGGATGAAGAGTAAGTTGATTTTATAAATTTTTATACTCATTACATTTTTCTTGAAGTACTCTTATACCAGTGGCAGGGACTTCGATGTGCAAACTGTGACCTTGAATTCAGCACAACATGATTCTAAACCTCCTAGCGTTGAAATTATTGGTCGGACTCGCACACGAAGGGTTCCGTACCACAAGGCGTAAAACGCCGAAAAAAAAAACGTTTCTTTTATGCCCCTTTAAATTTTAACTTTATTTTATTTTTATTATTTGTTGTTATAGCGGCAACAGAAATACAGCATCTGTGGAAATTTCAACTGTCTAGCTCTAGCTATCACGGTTCATGAGATACAGCCTGGTGACGGGCAGACAGACAGACGGACAGTGGAGTCTTAGTAATAGGGTTCCGTTTTTACCCTTTGGGTACGGAACCCTAAAAATTAACTGTTTCATAGAAAAGTGCAACACCTTTGCGGTTAAAATGTATGGAACAGCAAATTTTTTTTTTTTTCGTAAAAACTTAATACAAGGTGGGTTTAGAATCGAGTACTGAATCCATGGTCACAGGTTGCGCGACATGTCCCTGCCAACCAGTATAACAAATAAATGAAATTCCTATGCACCAAATAAATGCAGCTTGAATATTAACGATGTAATGCTTTACCAGTTACAGTGATGGCTGTGGGTCGGGGCGATCATCACCCAGAGACCGGTGGCCGGACCAACGGTGGAGGAGGGATGGTAAGTGTTAATTATATCTTTAAACAAGGCAAAAACGCCGAAAAAACGTTTGTTGTATGGGAGCCCTTAAATATTCATTTTATTTTGTTTTGAGTATTTGTTGTTATAGCGGCAACAGAAATACATAATTTGTGAAAATTTCGACTGTCTCGCTATCGCGGTTTTTGAGATACAACCTGGTGACAGACAGACGGACGGACAGACAGCGAAGTCTTAGTAATAGGGTCCCGTTTTTACCCTTTGGGTACGGAACCCTAATAAAAAAAACAACGCATGTATAGTCCGCGCGGAACTAATTGGCCACGCCTTGAGTGGGGCCTGGGGTGAGGGCGTTGGAGTTCCCTAGTGTTCGCGACACACGTACTGAGTAATAACAAAGCGTCCCCGCCCCTCCGCCCCACCGCTCACACACCCAAGGCGCGCCCAACTATTTCCGCGCGGACTAATAGAAAGGCTGCTTTGAGCCGGTTGGCGCACCTGGCAAAGCGCATGCGCACTTAGCATCATCCTACAATGTTCCCACTGCTGGGACACAGGCCATCTCTCTGTAAGAGGGAGTGGGCCCTAATCCACCACGCGGGCCCAGTGTGGGTTGGTAGATGTAACATGTCTTCGAATTTTCGGTTCTAGGACATGGCGGTTTCCTCACAATGTTTTCCTTCACCGTTTTGAGAGCAGTGATGATGAAGTTATTTACACAAACTAAAGCGTCTGTCTGGGTTAGAACCTACGACCTACAACTTCTGCTATTGCCACTGGGCCACCACTGCTCATGCACACTTATTATTGCCAGAAATCGACCTTCATCATTTCAACCGAAAGACGTCCACTGCTGGACATAGGCCTCCCCCAAGCACTTCCACTTCGACCGGTTCTGTGCTTCTCGCATCCAACGGGTTCCTGCGGCCTTCACAAGGTCGTCGGACCACCTTGTGAGAGGCCTTCCAACGCAAAATCAACCTTATGCACATTGTTTTTAAATAAAAATATTTTTATTTATTTTCAGAGAGAAATTACGGCTCACTCGGTTGGCGAGAGACGAGGCGGCGTGCTGAAATGAGACAAAGTGAAGATTCTAGTGAGAGAAGGTTTGTGAACTTTCCTATTTTAATAATGTTGTAGCCAATAACTGACAAAAATAGTAGATACAAGGGTTGAAAGGAATCAATTCCCATACGAGGCTATAGTCCGAGCAGGAATTGATGACTTTCACCCGTGTTAAACACACTTTTCGTTTTGAATATAAGGAAAGTAAAAATAGTAGTTTTTCAAAAATATTTATTGATACATGAATAGTACCCATTTAAAATGAATTGAGAAGTTAGAACAATTTGAGTTTTTTTTTTTTTTTAAGTATGAAACACACCGCGTCACCGCCGCGGGCCGTCCCGCTTAATAGGTTTTTTTTAATTCACACTGGCTGTTTATACACTCACAAGACCGCAACATTTTTCTTAATTATGTAAAAAAAAATCGTAGCTGTCTACCTAACCAAATTTACTTCTATTTTTAAAATAAATTTCCGCCCTAGAGAGGGAAGCAATTACTATGAGTATTTCCCACACAAAGGTGGGAAGCAGCGTCTTCCACCCGCTATTTGGATCAAACAAACACTACTTTCCGAGTATGAGAAATGGAAAAGAATTTTGTGCCACAACCAACCACTACAAACTTACCTTGCACGGTTATCAGACACACAAAAGTGAACTGGCGTAAAGAAAGAAATCACGTTTACTTGCGGTAAACATGATGTAGAAAAAGAACACAAACACAAAAAAAAATACAAGTTAGGTGAAAATATGCGTCACGACTACGCAAAACGTCTATCGCTCAGCATAATGCTAAGACACTATGCTAGCCCCAGCGCTGGTTTTCAGCGACAGCCGGTGTTGACGTGATGACATCAACCGGTGCAGCATACGATAAGATAAAAAAAAAAAACGTCTGAAGTCACCTCATTGTAATCTTACATAAATTTGCGAATAGTTGTATTGGTTATTTACTGTCCGACATAATACTACTTTTGATCTACCTACGTACCTGTACCTACTGTCTATGATTCACTACTTATACAGGGTTAGTTTTCAAAGACAAATTTTACAAGGTGTTCTACCCATGAATATAAACAACTTTCACTATGGGACCAACTCTGAAATCATGAAAAAAAAAAATCAGCAGCATACAAAACTTCAATACCTACTTGACCAAAATGTATGAAACAGAACACCATGTAAAAATTTGGATGGTCTTTGAAAAGTAACCCTGTATTACAAAAACCAATAAATTGACCCTTCTTATTTGCCAGGTACGGCTCAACCTTAGGCTGGTCATCCCGCCGCGCGGGCACGCGGCGCGAGTGCTCCCGCGAGCGTGACGTCGCGCGCGACAGCCGGCGCCGCGCACGCCGAGACGACACGCGCCGCCCGCGCGACTACCGCTTCTCCAACGACTTCTCGCCGCGGGACAGAGAGCATGCGTCGCCCTTTGATAACGACTTCCATGACACTCCGACGCCGACAGAGAAGAAGAAGAGGGCGCCTGCGCCGTATGCCAGTTTGGAGGGGACAAGGTATGTATTTTTATGTAAAAAAAACTAGCTGTGCCCGAGACTTCGTTCGCGTGAATTTCGGAAAATAAATTGGATTTCACTTTTTTTTTTACTTAGTTTTCTAAAATAAAAGTAAGTTACTCCTTACAACAGCAGCTATCTGCTAGTGAAAATCTCGTCAAAATCGGTCCAGCCGTTTACGAGATTAGCCGGAACAAACTGACGGATAAAAAAATTAAATTGATTTTTGTTACTGTTATCCTAGATACTTTCATAAGCATTTAGTAATACGCTGTTATTTTGACGTGACAAACAGACACTTCAATTTTATTTATTTTTATAAATACCCGTACAAAACTAAGTGTCTCTCAAAACATACACAAGTCTTACAAAAGGCCTGGTGATACGCTATCAACATCGGCTTCTGGCAGCCTTCTTTTTTCTTTTTCGTTTCGACGGAATATCTAAGTTTCTTCTTGTTTTTGGGCCCAGTAGGTGGTCCCATTTTTTGCTACGTCAGAGGCGTTGTTCTGATCGTCAAGGGTGCAGTCTACTGTTAATCAAATGCTGAAAGCCTAGTCAAGTCGCTGAATGCCTAGTAGTAGTAGATGCTGGATGCCTAGTAGTAGTAGATGTATTTGACTGATGACAATAACAACAAAATTAATTCAAGTTGAGACAAGAATTGTCTTTGACGGATCAAAATTAATAATATTCTTCTATTTTAAAACTCTAAACCCAAACAATTGACGATTGAATTAACTCACTCATCGCTCTTTCTCATTAAAATCAACACAAAATTTTACTATACCAGATTCGCATTCGAACCAGAAGACGCAACAGCCTCCCCAATTTCCGTAAGCAGCGCCCGCGCAAGAGACAGCGAACAGAGCGCGACCCGCTTCCGATTCGATTCGGACTCCATCTCGCCGCGCTCCATGTTCGAGGACGACTTCGCCGCGCCGCGCGTGCGCACGGCGTCCATCGCCGAGGAGGAGGAGGGCGAGCTGCCGCCGCTGCGCCCGCGCCCGCCGCCCGGCGCCGCGAGGGACATCCGGAAGTCTGACTCTATAAACATCTTCACTCGAGAGACGGATCCGTTCGAAGGGGATGCGTTCTTTGCTTGTACTGGGTCGGATCGCGCCGCTAGACGGGAGAACTGGCCAGGTGACTTTCAAGGGTTCGATAACGCGTGAGTTTGGATCCGGTTCGTCCAATGAGAATTGACAGGTTTTTTATGAGAAGGGTAGTGGGAGCGGGGATGAAAGAGGGTAAGGATTTTTTATAGTAGTAACAAAAGTTAGTTTATTAGTGAATTTGAATTTGATACTTTTGCAATGGCAGCAGTCTGACATTCCATTTCTCCCCTGTTCCCATTTTTTACCTCTATTTGCACACTACCGTACCAGTTTTTGACACCCTTTTCAAAGTTCCTAAAATTAAATATGTCTCGCCGCGAAACTTATTTTTTTTTCATAAAAATGCTTTTCTTCGTATTTTAATAAGTTTTAATATAAAAACAGGATGAATGTCAGCATTGTCAATTTCATTGTTACAATACAAAATATGCTTATAATAATAAAATAGTCTGTAAATTGAAGTATTAGAATATGGTAGAATGCAAATAGAGGTATTGCATAGTTTCCGTAAAGGTTGTAAAAAGAAGGATTGATAATGAAATGAGTCTTGCCATAGAAATTAAGTATTTTTCAATGGATCTCGTGTACCCTGTGTGATAGAATCCCAGATATATGTCTAAAATAATCTCACGGACGTTCTCAAACTGAAGGCTTTTTCACATCACTACGCGCCAATTTTTATAAAATTCTCGAATTTTTATGTATGCCCATAGACAATAGTCCACTTAATACAAGGAGGTGCGTTATGATGTGAAGAGGCTTTATGTTAGTTATCTTAGCTTTAAGATTACATGCCGCTATTGATTACCTAGTGTAATACACTTTAACCACTGACCATTGTCACCCTAGTATTATGTATATATGTTGAGACATGTACATACAAGAGATGCCTCATGCCTGTATGTGTCTTTAGACGCAACCTGTGATATATATAAGCAACGCCCTTTATGTTTTTTTTTTTATTTCTACGCTTTGCCAATGTGTATTTTCATGTCATTTTTTACCTCGCGTAAGTGTCACAACTCTATAAAAGTAGTGTTGTATGAATTTCTAAATAGTCGTTTAGGTAATTTTTACAATAGCATTGCATTGCATTTTAATATATTTTTAATTTACAATTGAATCGGACTCTTTTTATACTTTTGAACGATTATGCTCTTTAAATTGTATGAAGTGCCGATTTGCAGAAATTATGTAACGGATGCAATCAAAATGATTTTTAATACTTTTCGAGTCGTGAATAAATACAATTCGCCTGTATATAATAATATATTTATAAACCCTTTATTTAGAAGACTGCACATATTCGTAGACGTAGTGGATTAAATATCTAATGTATCTTATATTAATAACGAAACAATCATTCCGATTTTACATTATAATATCTCCGCTCCGCGCTGACCGAAATTAGCACGGATTTATTAATGTTATTGAAAAATACACTTTATCAACAGTGAAATACAGTGCATAATTGAATAAACATCCAACGTTTACTCTGACTGACGTCTTAGAGAATGCCCGCAAGGTCTCGTTTGCACTTTAAGGCACTAATCGTAAATTTTATTATTCAATGTCATCCGGTCTGCAGTGAGCCGATAACAATGATATTTATTTTAGTATATTTTGGACTGTAACGGCTAGTAAGTCAACACTATGGAATAACAAAATTCTAGGTATGGAAAGAAATTGATGAAAGTTTGGGCACAAATCTGTACAGTTTCTAATTGATATGTAAAAAGTTTGCTACAATGCAATCATGTGCCGCTGTATAAAATGTAAATAATTAATATTTTGTAAATCAATTGAAATATATCCGTCGACGACTGTTGTTGTTCTAAACTATTTTTGAGCACGGAAGAAAAAAAATAAAACATTTTTGAATAAATGTAAATTGAATAATTTTCGAAATTGATAATGTATTATAATTTTGCCAATCGTACCTTCTATAATAATTGTAGTTTATTTCGTATTATTTAAAAAATAAACAATGTAATTTTCATTCTACATTACAGTACAGAATTTTTTCAAGTAGGCGAAAATTTTGCACACTTTTTGATATAATAAAAAAAAACATGCATTTTATGAATATGTTGTACGTTTTCAAAGTCTGATGCATTTTGTGAATTACCTAATTGTCTATCTCATTAATTTAATAAAATGTCATATTATATTTGTAATGTTTTATTATAGTCTAATTAACTAAAAGTTTTTTTTTTTGTGATAGAAGTACTCTGTAAAAGCGTTCTTCTATAATATTAAGCGTCAATTGTGCTTCTAAGATATTATAGAAATGTATGTTTAGTGAATCATTACTGTGATAATTTTAATTTATTGTGATTTTTTCCCGGAAGACTTTTTTACTTAATTTTTTATGCACTTCTTTCTATGTAAAAATCAGCATAAATAATATTCTAAATGAAAATGTCTATTTCTAACATGATAACTAACACTTATCTATTAAAATGTTGACTTAAAATATTGAATGCATATAGCATTAATCAGTCGGAAATATAACAAAGTAACTGATCTAAGATAACCTGAAAAGTTACTGAGTTGTAGTTCCGAAAAAGAAGAATGTAATTTTATCTGATAATTTATGTCCGTGACTACCGCCGGACCACCAACGCCAATCGCTTTCATATTTGGTAAATAATTAGTACTTTTTTGGTACTAATTAGTACTCGAACCACAAAATTGGTACCTTAGTAGTTTTCGAGAAAATCGACTTTGAAGGTGGTCCGGCGGTAGTCACGCTCCCTTCAGCAGGACCACCATGAGCGCCGAAAAAGGGGGCACGCTACAGGTATTCTTAGTATACAAATAATTAGTACCCATAAATGTGATTTATTACGTAAAAAAAACAGAACTGTAACATTTGTATTTACCGAGAAATCAACGATGATAACGTTCAGCAGGACCACGATTTTGAATGTTGATTCCAAGTTAGAGAAGCTTGTCGCTTTCCTCAAGCCTACATAGAAAATTAGTACCCTGCAAGATAAAATTAGTACCCAAAATTCGACACTAGTACTCAAGTAGTTTACGAGATATACCATGCCATTGGTGGGGTGGCGGTAGTCACGGTGCCAAATATTCATTTCAAGATTTCCCTATTAAAAACTTCCCAAATTTGTACGAAAATTAGTACTCCTAAAGAAGTTAAAGCGACCAAATATTCAGATTCCCAAGTATTGTATTTTAAGAGAAATTAGCTTTCATTACTTTTCCATATTAATCTTCGCGTATAACCCGAACAAATTCAATGTCAATGGTATTGAGCTGTTTAAGAGATGTACACTCATACATAATTTTTTTTACATACAATACAAATGTTACAGTTCTGTTTTTTTTTACGTAATAAATCACATTTATGGGTACTAATTATTATTTGTATACTAAGAATACCTGTAGCGTGCCCCCTTTTTCGGCGCTCATGGTGATCCTGCTGAATCCCGAGCGTGACTACCGCCGGACCACCTTCAAAGTCGATTTTCTCGAAAACTACTAAGGTACCAATTTTGTGGTTCGAGTACTACCATAATCAGCCTATAATGTTCCCACTGCTGGGACACAGGCCTCCTCTCGGTGAGAGGGAGTGGGCCGTAATCCACCACGCGGGCCCAGTGCGGATTGGCAGATGCCACATGTCTTCGAATTTTTGGTTCTAGGACATGCCGGTTTCCTCACGATGTTTTCCTTCACCGTTTTGAGTTTCGAAGTACGAGTACTAATTAGTACCAATTGAGTACTAATTATTTACCAAATATGAAAGCGATTGGCGTTGGTGGTCCGGCGGTAGTCACGGACATAATAATTTTAATGAATGTACCTTCAATATAAACCTAACGACCCATAATCATTTTATAGCGACTATAACGAATGTATTCATGTAAACTAATGTTACCTATAAACTAGTGATGACGTCGGTTTTGTATTAATGTATTTTTTGTACATAATGTAGCTAGAGGAAATTAATTATGTGCGATTACTACCACCTCTAAGGCGCAATACCAAAGGTATTTATGTTCTGTAACTGTTGTGTAAAATACTCGGAGTTATTAAAATTATAACGAAATGATCGAAAACTATGACTACTTTTTAATTCATTTACCCTAGCAACATAGTAAACCTAAATATGAAAAGGTTATACAGGCTGGCAGGTTTATCGAAGCGCCGCCTGTTACCATGATCAGGGGGCCTAAAAAGGCCACTTTGGAGAATCATAAAAGGATAACATTATGAATCGTAATATGGCGAAGACAGGCCGTGTGTTTCTTTTTTCGCTGCACTACGTAGGTATACTTAATCAAAGAGATTGGGATCGGATTGATTGTATTTTAGCACAGACAAAAAAAATAACTGAAAAATGCTTCACCAATGGGATTTGATACGACTAACTTAACAATATCTGTCCATTATGTTATCGTTTTATGATTCTGCCAAAGTGGCCTTTTTAGGCCCCCAGTAATTACATGATTCTGTTACCCCTGCGTTGAAATTTATCGTTGGTTAATTTTTTTTTTTCTGTGCCATACATTTTTACCACAGATATAGATATACCTAGATAACGCAAGTATCACGAACTGTATGAAAACCAAGCGTGCAATTTTTTTGACTACCTACTATGACGTCACAAGCTCGCGCTCTCGCTCACACTTACCCAGCCAGCAGTACAAAGGACTGAGCGCGAAAGGGGCGGCTTATGATTTGTAATCATAAGTTGGTGCAATTTTTGGCACGCGAAGTCAAAGTCAAAGTCAAAGCATTTATTTCAATTAAACCATTAACAGGCACTTTTGAATTGTCAAGAAGTCGGTCAGTCAGAAAATATGAAGCTAGTTGCCCATTCCAAAGCGTACTATGGAGAAGAACGGGCAAGAAACTCCATGGACACTCTTTTTAAATTATGTTTTACAAAAATATTAGTACATCATTACTTTTGAATTTAAAATTATATAATGTGAGAACGATGTAATAAATAAAAAAACTGGCCAAGTGCGAGTCGGACTCGCACACGAAGGGTTCCGTACCACAAGGCAAAAACGCCGAAAAAAGACATGTTTGTTGTATGGGAGCCCCCCTTAAATATTTATTTTATTTTAATTTTATTATTTATTATTAAAGTTAAAATACAACTGAGTATTTTGTGAGTATTTCAAGTGCCTACCTGTTGCCATTTTTGATATCGAGCAAAAAAGGGCAAAAAAATCGCGTTTGTTGTATGGGAGCCCCCCTTAAATATTTATTTTATTTTGTTTTTAGTATTTGTTGTTATAGCGGCAACAGAAATACATCATGTGTGAAAATTTCAACTGTCTACCTATCGCGGTTGTTGAGATACAGCCTGGTGACAGACAGACGGACAGACGGACAGACAGCGAAGTCTTAGTAATAGGGTCCCGTTTTTACCCTTTGGGTACGGAACCCTAAAAAAGACGTAAAACGTTAAAAGCGTCCAGAGTACAACAAATAGTACTTAACAAAACAACAATCAAAAATAAAATAATTAAAAATAAACCGAGGCAGCTAAGAGATGACCAGCCCCAACTGACGGCGCCCGTTCACGAACATGACGCATAGATCAGCACCATTCAGCTCAACCATTTTGAAGGGAGCTAAATGATCCAACACACACGCCACCGTCAGCGAGACAATTGAGTGAGCATGACATACTATCAGCCGCCAGGGCACATTCAAGTCAATGAAAGACATACAGGAAAAGTTTTTAACCAGTGCGCAAATTTTTTTTGGTGGCTCAGTGTAAGCAATAGAACACATTTCCATTTTTAGTTTATGACTTTTTTTTTTTTCATTTTCCACTTTGTCCCAATTTAAAATAAGCAAGACATGGATATAATTTAATAGTAATACTATGAATGAGCATGAATGAAAACGCGAAATTTAATAGTAATACTATGAATGAGCATGAATGAAAACGCGAAGGCCGCCCGCCGGCCGCTGGACGCCCAGCGCACGAGACGGGGCGCGGGTGCGGGGGCATGCGGCGCGGCGCCGGCGTTTGATAAACAAAACGCACGCATGCACATGCAGTACGTCACTTGCGGAAGCGGAGGTCGGATGTCCCTTTGCCGTCCCTGCGCGCGTGCCGCGTACTAGACTAGCGTCACCGCATTATATTGTAGTCTTTGACTAGCGTAGTGACAATGTCTCATTTTACTCACCGCGAGTATTATGAAATGGTGCGAGTGTATTTGTTAAGCAATGAAAATTTACGAGCAGCACGAAGAAGATTCGAAAGGGAGAGCGTACCTCGTATGCGAGCCCAAAGGATCCTCAATCCCACGGTCCCTAATGAGAGGACAATTTTAGCAGCAAACCAAGATGTATGAAAAGTGGTGTTAGTGTCCTAAACAAACTAAATGCTTACTTATTTAAACGTGCACGTTTATGCCTTGACAAAGAGGAGGTCACTTCGAACAATACCTAAAATTATTGTGATTAATAAAATGTAGAGGTAAGAAGAAATTATAAACAATCTTAGTGTCTTAGGTTCTCTTTGATTAGACATTGACGCAAATTGTATCATGTCTAAGTACCTATCATACCTAAATGTTTTATTTTGAATGGACTAAAACGTATTACTTTCTTACTTATTATGATTTATTTTCTGCATTTTGATGGTCCTAAGCCCATGAAAGTATGAAGGATAAATTGGAATTTACGAAAAATTACGTTTACAAATAACTTTACACAGTCTAAACTTAAAAAATTGTAGCGCTAAACTGGGGTCAATAATCCGCCGTCGTTAGAGCGAGCGCGCGCGCGTGAGTACTTCTGATAGCAGCTGGCGCGTCAGGCGACCGGTCGACGCGCGGCGTGAATCGGGCGACCGGTCGACGGACTGGCAAGCGACGTCCATAAAATAAATTTCTGAGTAAACAAGTCTCGTAAGCGTTAACTTAATTTTTTACTATTGAAACATATCAAAACAAAAAATACGTGTTTATTAAAATATATTCAAGTTTATTATGTCAAAATTTGCGCACTGGTTAAAAACTTTTCCTGTATTAATACTCGGTAAATGGTAGCTATAGGGTACATAGAACTCACATCTGTGCTATGCAATTATACAATACAAAGGAAACTGAGTCTATACAATGCAAAGATAGTCTTACAATCTTCGACAGCTCCAACAGTATCTTCAAGTGTTAATCAATTAGTTGTGGTTGTGGAGCAGGACCAGCATTGAGCCAGGCGTTCCTATCAGTGATGTAATCCCCTAACTTATAATATGCCTGACTGCATAGTGTGCGTTTTATACAAGACTTGAATTTTGTCTCATTCAGTTGAAGAATGTGGGGAGGTATTTTATTATAACATTTTAAACAGTACCCCATAAAAGATGAATCTACTTTAGCCAGTCTGAAGCCTGATTGAACCAAAAGGTCCCTATTTCTAGTACTATAATTATGTCTATCACCTCTTTTACTAAAAAGATGTAAATTTTTCCTTACATACATGATGTTTTCATAGATATATTGACAAGGCACCGTCATGATGTTAATTTCCTTAAAAAGTTCCCTCAGAGAATCGCGTCTGCGGAGATTATATATGGCTCTGATGGCTCTTTTCTGCAGAATAAAAATAGAATCGATGTCTGCAGCTCGTCCCCAAAGCAAAATACCGTAAGACATGATACTATGAAAGTAACTAAAATAGACTAGTCTCGCGGTATCTACATCAGTAAATTGACGGATTTTTCTGACAGCATAAGCTGCTGAACTTAGCCGTCCTGCAAGAGTTGTTAAATGAGGACCCCATTGTAGCCTTGAGTCGAGCGTGATCCCTAGGAAAACAGTTTTATAGTAGTTACTCTTGCGTTATCTAGGTATATCTATATCTGTGATTTTTACCGTGTAGGTATTGGACTTTAACATGAAACAGCAGATTTTTTTTGCTAACCTACGAATAACTTCTACGCTTGGGGGTGTAGATTCATGTGCTG
The DNA here is from genome assembly GCA_916614155.1 of Mesoligia furuncula. Lineage (NCBI taxonomy): Eukaryota > Metazoa > Arthropoda > Insecta > Lepidoptera > Noctuidae > Mesoligia > Mesoligia furuncula. Next base: position 18,979,919 of record OU744809.1, on the reverse strand, counting down.
AATTCATGGTTACAATTTGCGCGTCGATGTCCCATGCCACCCTGTGAACAAAGTAAACAAAGGGCATTCTTTATCGATCGGTTGTCAACTTATTATTCTCCTAATGTTTGGTCTAAGCCACGAAGTAAAAATACTAGTGGTCTAAGCAGCCTGCCGGGGCAGCGGGATTGTCCGAAAGGGTTACCGCTACCCCGGAACAAACGGGCTAAGGAAGGAACACGGGTGGGTTTTAGTCAGATTACACAAACGAAAAAAAAAAAAAATAAAGTGGTCTAAGCAGAAGACCTTGTGCAATGTTGGTTTCGGCATTTCTTTTCTTCTAGTAAATGTACCGTCAGCAGAAACATTACGCAAAGTATCTTTACTTACAACCCGCAAGAGTTAACTTGAGACTTCGCTCGGATGACGAAAGCAAACGATACTCAGGCATCGATGGCGAGAACGGTAACAGCGCGGGGGTCAGGGGAAGGGGCCGCTCGGGTCTCAAGTTAACTCTTGCGGGTTGTAAGTTCGTACTAGGTCCTTAGAGGTACCTACAAAGAGAACATCTGTTCGTTCATACTATCTTTTCACAAATGCATAATAAAATGCTACTTAGCTTCATAATTATTTATTATCAACCTCAGCCCGTCACGCTCACGATTCACTGCTACGCACGAGCCTCATTAAAGTCTGTTCAGCAATCGTGCCACCTCTGCACCGATGCCATTACACTTATCATCAGGGCCGTCTTTAACCTGTTAGAGGTCCTGGGCACATAAGGATCACGGCGCCCCCTGTGTAGATAAGAGACAATAAGAGAAACATACAAATATTTCATAAATGAGAGGCTAGAAACTTATTGTTAATCGCACTGTACAACTTTGGCTAGGTACCTCTCCAGTGTCTGATTAAATCGTTCCACCATTCACCAGTAGGTAAGAAGTTGTTCTCGTTTTATGAGTACCCATTACTCGGCAAGTTTCCTGAAATATTTGGGACTCAAAATTCCTTCCCTGATCGCTGTGAATCTCCAAGGGTACTCCAAAACGGCAGAAGACTTCATGAACCAGTTTATCTGCAACTGTTGAAGCTTCTTGGTTTGGAATGGCGAAGACTTCCGCCCACTTAGTGAAGTAATCCATCACAACCATGAAATACTTGTTACCACTTTCACTTTCCGGAAACGGCCCCGCAACGTCAAGGGCTATCCTCTCCCATGGTGCACCAACATTGTACAATTTCAATGCACCTCTACTACGAGTCTGAGGTCCCTTTACAGCTGCAAAACTTGTACATTTGCGACACCAGTCCTCGACATCGTCCCGACAGTGGACCCAGTAAAACCGTTCTCGTATCTTCAGTAGAGTCCGTTTTACTCCCAGATGACCTCCTGAACGGTTGTTTAATAATGGTTATTGTGGTACAGCTGTAGAACATTCGGTACTTGAGCTTTAGGGACAACCATTTGCAAATGACAGCTGTCTCCCCGAGCGTTTTCCCATTTACGGCACAGGACTCCATCCTGAATCACCAAACTGTCCCATTGGGCCCAATAGCTTTTTGTGATCGAACTCATTGCTGAGACGTCGCTCCACCTAGGCTTAGGAGCTCTGGCCTTCATCCACTCCAGAATCGGCTTGATGTCCGAATCTTCCTGCTGTGCACGTTGTAGGCTTTCCTTCCACTCGTTACTGAGGTCTGTCTTGAGCATCCTCACAGGTACGACTTCTTTACTTTTTTGCCTAGTACAATGCTTGCAGTTTTCAGGACAAGGTCTTCTTGACAATGCATCTGCGTTGCCATGAGATTTCCCGCTGCGATGTTCGACCTCGAAGTCGTATTCCTGCAGTAGTTCAATCCATCTCGCAACTTGTCCTTCTGGATTTTTGAACTGCAATAGCCATTTAAGTGCAGCATGGTCAGTTCGTAGGTGGACTTTCCGCCCCAGAAGATATTTGCTAAAGTGCTGCATTGACTTTACCACAGCAAGCAGTTCCCGTCTCGTAACAAAATAGTTCCTTTCAGGTTTCGACAATGACTTGCTGAAGTATGCTACCACAACCTCTTGTTCGCCGTTCCGCTGAGACAACACACCGCCAAGTCCTATTGTCACTTGCGTTTGTGTCAACTATAAATTCCTTGCCCGTATCATGGTACCGCAAAATAGGTGTTTTGCACAGACGGTCCTTTAGCTCCTGGAATGCGATGTCGCAACTTTCATTCCAGCAGAAATGTCGCTTCTCCTCGCAAAGTTAATTAAAGTACAAATCGCCGATAATAGGAGCACAAACTCAGAAATGCTCTGACCTGCATCTTGTCTTTTGGAATTGGCCAATCCTTGACAGCGGCGATTTTCTCTGGATCCGTGCGGATACCTTCTTCAGACACTACATATCCCAAAAAGCTAACTTGTCGTTTGAATAGTGAACACTTCTTCGGACTTAACTTGAGGTTGGCACTCTGGATCTTCATGAGCACGCGTTCCAGGTTTTGAAGATGTTCTTCAAACGTGTGGCCTACGATGATGATGTCATCCAAGTAGACCAGGCAGGCATCGCCAATTAGTCCGGTAAGTACAAGTTCCATCAACCTCTCAAATGTTGCCGGAGCATTGCACAATCCAAACGGCATAACTTTAAATTGCCACAGACCCTTTCCTGTCGAGAATGCAGTTTTCTCCTTGTCCTTAGGATCAATTTCAACTTGCCAGTAGCCACTTTTCAGGTCCAGCGTGCTAAACCACTTTACTCCAGTAAGCATGTCCAGCGTGTCATCAATTCTTGGCAAAGGATAGCTGTCCTTCTTTGTAACGTCGTTCAGACGACGATAGTCAACACAAAACCGCATGCTGTCGTCCTTCTTTCTTACCAGCACTACAGGTGAACACCATGGACTAGATGAAGGTTCAATAACACCATCCTTCACCATTCCCTCAATCATGGTTTCCACTTCTTTTTCACGTGCTACCGGCAATCTCCTTGGCCGCTGACGGATAGGCAATTCTACTCCTGTGTTTATTTTGTGTTAAACTCTCGTCAAACGAGGCTGACATCGGGAAGACTGGCATAGTCTTCCCGATGTCAGCCTCGTTTGACGAGAAAACATCTTCTTCGCCTTGACCATTTCATTTTGGGACAAAGCACTGCGGCAGTCTTCTAAAAGTGTGGTCACTTTTGTTTGTGCATCCTTGCTGAGGGTCCCAGTCGATAGATGTTGGCATCGACGCACCCAATCCACTTCCTCGCAAGTACCAACAAGCGTGCCTTTTTCTATTATCTGTTCCTGATCACAAAGGTTCAGCACACGTACCCCTGAGATGTCAGTGGCTCTGACGGAAGTCCGTGCCACTTTCCATGGAAGGTCATTTTCTACCCGTTCCACGAGTACACAACTATGAGTTTGCCGAGGATTCCAAGGAAGACTAACCGGCACATTCGTTTCCGATCTCGGCGGAAGAACAATCTTCTTAAGGCTGTACACATTCCCAGGTAACGCCCCTTCCACGAAAAGTTCCTCTTGTCCACATTTCAAAACACCTTGCTTGACATCAATCTCGCAACAATTCTTCCTCATAAAGTCAAGGCCCAGGATGCAATCGTCCATTTCAGCCACGATGACATTATGCAGGTAGATTCTGTTGCCTAGCGTCAATTCCATTTTCTTCTCTCCATTGACGGGTATGCGCTGACCGGTGGCTGTTACCAAATTAATGCGTTCCCGGTTGTATGCGGAGTCTTCGAGGGACCGACTTGTAAGTTGGGAACCGACAACCGTGTGAGAAGCTCCAGTGTCTATGGTCAGCTTACACGGCGTTCCGTTGACTTCGCCCTTGATGATTAGGCTGTTCCCGTCATGGGTTTGTGTGATCGAAACCCTTGGGGCTCTTTGAACATCAGCCAGCACCCGCCCCGCAGTCCTGGCTATTACTCGTTTCCCTGCTGCTGGTGCTGCGCGGTGCTGTTAGCCGCACTGCCCTCCGGTCCGACCGATCGGTCGTCTTCTCTTTCTGCAGTTCGCTTAGGGCAATTGGATCGAAGGTGGCCCTTTTCCCCACAGCCGTAGCACCTAGGGCTGTATCCTTTCTTGCGTTCGCGAACTGTAGCTGCTGTAACCTCCCTGACGCGATGGGAACGATGATCCTGCCGCACAGCTTCCACCTCCAGTGGGCCAAGGCCTCACAGCAGCTCTTACTTCATAGTCGCGGATGCCGTTGATGAATGCCTGCACCAGGTTTCCATCAATAAGCACAGGTACGGACTGGTAAGCTTTACGAACCAGCTTCTCCACTTCAAGGGCCCATTGCTGCAAGTTTTCGTTACTGCGTTGCACGCGATCCTTGAGCTGTGCACGAAACACGTGTTCTAGGTGAGCGTCGCCAGACCGAGCCTCCAATGCCTCAAGGAGCTGCTCGTATGTCACTTCCTTACCGAGAGCTTCCAGAACAGTTAAGGCCTGGTCGCGCAGGCCTAGTGTGAGGGCAGTCATGGCCTGACTTTTATTCCAACCGTTCGCCTTCATGACAGCCTCGAACTGGATTTTGTAGGCCGACCAGGAAGAAGTTCCGTCGAACGGTGGCACTTTGAATCCACGTAGCGAAGGTGTTGTAGCTACGGGAGCTGCGATTCCATCCCCAAGTTTGAGGTAATACAGCGGTTTCTTCACGTCAGCCATCACGGTTAGCTTCACGTCAGCCATCACGTTGTCAACCCGATTATTTACTTGGTCGATTCGGGTTTCGGCTTCCGACAGGCGGTTGTCATGTTGAGCAACCTTATCCTTCACCTCCTTCATGTTTTTCCCGAAGGTAGCGTGAAGGTCCTTCATAAGGATCATCTGCTCTTCCTGGCAGCGCGCCTGCTCCTCCTTATCACGTTGGAGCTGTTCTTCCAGCCGACGAGCCTGTTCCTCCTGCCGGCGGGCCTGTTCTTCCTGTCGACGAGCCTGTTCCCTGTGCAAGTAGTAGTAAAATGTAACTAACTGTCTAAATAGTCCTGTCAGACTATTTAGACAGTTAGGTACACAGACTCCACAGAGTGCCACGTTGTACCTATTGCAAAAACAGAACGAAAAATTAAAAAATAGATTTATCGTTTTGCTGTAATTTTAATTCTGACAACTTTAAGCCATACGTCATAACTTGAAATTGTAAAAGTACCAACTAAAAGTTGTCGTCATTGTCATTGTCAAAATCCCGTCAGGGTATATATGTTCTGTGGTCAAAATTGTCAAGACTGAGTGAATCAACAGCTGTTTTACATTTTTTATCTAAAAATTAATTAAAACTGGGTATAAACAGGTAGTTTTGTATTCCTTATTCAGGTCATGGTAGATTTTATTAGAATTAGTGTTGTATTTGAACATGAAACAAAGGTAAGTGTAGCAAAAGACAAGCCAGTTTAATCGTGTTAAAATGTTGTTTACGTGTTACTGACAAAGGTGTTTGTTTGTGAAGGGCTCGCCCAATGCAAGGCGGAGATGACATGGTGGCTTACGCCATGGGGAAGAAGGCAGACGACCTTGCTGACCACACTGAAATACAACTGCATAGAATAAAATCCGTGGATCATTTTATAGAAGCGCAAGTTCAAGAGGGGGACTCTTTACAAGCTATTGCGTTGCGGTTTTATTGTTCTGTAAGTTAAAATCATTTGTTTTTATTAATATTACTTCACTAATTATTTATTATAAGTTCTCAAAATAAAATTGTACTTCAATGTTTCAAATTGAATATATCTGTACCTTCCTGTTATCATTGTTATCTATCTTGTTAATAAATCGTGTTTTAAACACATTTCAGATATCAGAGCTCAAAAGGATCAACCACATACATAAAGATAATGAAATATTTGCCAGACGGACTATAAAGGTGCCAGTTACACCATACTCAGTACTGACGGAGCTAATACCAACGCAGAACCCAGAGCCTGTGCCTTCAACCTCAAACAGTTCATCTCATACAGTCCTACAGGAACTGTTAAATACTAATAATTACAATGGACCTATAAATCAAAACAATGTATCAATAAATGCACCTCCCAAAGAAGATGTGGAGTGCTCCATAGATTGTAACTCAGTTGTGATGAACAGCACACTGGCGCCATCTGTTGCGCCATACACGGACTCTGAGCAGAACGAACAACTACTAGCTACAGAAGATACTCAACTCTTGCCAAGTAATAAAGAGAAGATATCTGTTGAGTCAGTTGTGGTGAAGGAACTGACCTCGCACGGCGCTGACTTTGGACTGAAATGGTTCCATTTAGTGTGCTGTATGCTCATCCTCGGTGTTGTGATACCTCTTGTCTATGTTATGTTTTATTTAGACAAACATGAACATTCAGAAATTTCAGATCTTCCACCATTACACTCAAATCGATGACTGACTGATATAACTCGATCTGATGGAAATGCTTTAAGTTGTAATGATATACATTATAAATCAATTTTGTATAATGCTGTAAGGGGACGCAATGTGATTCTTTTAATAAAATTTATCATTATAAGTACTATTACAATACTGATTTTATTTATACATAATCTGTAAACATTTTGATGATTTTTTTTAAGGCTTTTGTTAGTAGGTAGATGTCCAATGATAAAATAAACTTATGATGACACTTCAAATAAATTTAAAATATAAATCCAGCCTGATTGTGTTTCAAAATAAAATTTTCTAAACACACAACAACCCCTTGTGGATTTTGCTCCTATCAGCAGAACTTACAAGGTTCAGTACAATATAACCTGTGAGTACAATACAAAGTGCAAACCACAGACTAAGAAGAGAAGTTACCTTGTGCAAACCTTACCAAATGGTTTTGTAAAATAGGAGTTTAGCTCCTAAAGAAGTGAGTCAAAACGAAGTTTCGGTTTTGCTTTGAGCCCCATTGACCCTGTAAGCTTACGTACCTACTTATCTAATGGCTCCACTGACCTCTATCATACATGTATAATACAGGTCAGTGAAAAGCTCTTATACCCACCTGTCATAAAGAGTAAACTTACATAATGTGGATAAGACAAAGATTAAAACAGAAGACGATCCAGGAGGGGATCGAGGTGGAGGGGGGGTTCAGGGGATCAGACCGGAATAACTCACTTTTACTGACAATAAGCGACACCTAAAAGCCAGCGCACACTGGGGGACGGCATCAAGGAGGATTCGTCGCCAGCCAGTGCACACTGATGATTTGCGATGCCGCCAACACTATTGGATGCTGCGGCATGCCGGCATCGGCAGCATCCGGCGGTATGCCACAAGGCGTGCTCAGTAGTCCCTCGAGTTTGCTTAACTACACAACGCAGTCAAAAAATTTGCCATCGAAGATTTGTAAAATTGTAATCTATATCTTGTTACCATTACACCTAGCCTACGTACTAATTCACGTTGGTAATTTTAAAATATTGGCCATGAAAGCTTATGCGCGCTGTTGGATTTTCAAAGCGGCGCGGTCGAAGAGGCGGTGCTGGAGGAGGCCTATGTCCAGCAGTGGCAGCAGCGGACGTCTTTCGGCCGAAATGATTATGATATTTGGATGTATAGCAAACCCTACAGAATGACCTCCACGTTCTACCTACCTGTTTTGTGATAGTGATTTTTGCAGGGTGGGCTACGCGGGATCGGAAAAAGTACTCTGTGGAACACAGCTACGGCGATTCCACGACAACTTGACCCGATCACTTCTTTACATATTAAGGATGACCTTTGTCTAATATTGTTGGATTTATATTGTATGAACATTCGGCAATATTTTTTGCATTATGTCGGGTGATGTAAAGCGCCTATTCTACTTGGCTGAATTTTAATCAGGTGCAAACAAATCCAAACAGCTCCCAGAGAAGCAACACAAACTATTTACTAGTACGCCACTGCGACAGTGGCATGTGTATCCATGTCCCAGTATGGAGCTGTCCCACCTATCTGCTATCGGCTGTTTTGTATAGTATTTTTACTATTATTATTAATTTAATTATTATTATTTGGTTAGACACACTAAGAGCAAATAAGCTGATGCGTGTGAATCAAATAGCTTGGAGATATTTAATCAGTCCAGTCCATCCTTGAAGCAGTTCAGTGTGGGAGCCGTCACAACATTTTGTTACATCCTACTCCATGCTGTTACAACTCGGCTAGACAAGAATTGCTTCAAGGCCTTTTTTTATGAATGTTCCCCAAAGCTTTAGGGAAGTATTACCTAGCATATTTTGAATGCATGATGATACCGGAAAACATCACTTCAAACCAGTTTTCAATCTAGATGTATAAAAAGGGTAGTATAAACTGTATAATAAATTAATAATAGACGCTGACGCTACCTAATTTTGGTCGGTACCGTGCCGTCAGACTACAATATAATGCGGTCGTGCCGTCACGACGAGCGTCTCGAATTGAACACGGGTGTAGGAAATACGCCAAGTCGTCGTTACACTTACATAACAATTTATTATCCTTTCTATGGTCATTTATTGACAGACCAGATTCTAATTTATTTAGATCAGCAAAGACATTGACCACTATATTATTTATCTATAGCTATAGATATGCGGTCGTAATTATAGATGTTGTTAATTACTTTTTCTTCATATATCTACGTAATTAGTATCAATATCTTAACACGATGAAACATATTTTCTCAAGTCATACTTCAAGTACCTATTGTAACAATTATTCCAGAGGTCATTGACCCCTAAAAATATTTATTTATTGTATCGTGTTTAGCTACGAATAATAAGTCATATCGATACTCTTCAGTCACGTTTGCAGTTTCGCTAGCTAATTTAATTTGACCTTGTATATTATAGATTGTGTGAGTATAGATGCAACCATAAGTGTGTGATTCGATGAGAACGTCTTTCTGCTTTTTATCAGACCTAAAAAATCAGGAAGGCATTTGTAATAAAAAACATATTTCACAAAATAAACTATTTATTTTCCATTTCTATTTGCTATCACTTAAAAATACATCGATGTAACAAAGAAATCGGTAAATCCATTGACACAATCTTAGTTAAAACTCTTTTAACAATTATTATTAATAATGATAAATGCATTCTTAAATAGCTAAAACCCGACCAGAGAAATAATATTTTTATATTACACTCTTGCATTGCAATCGTAAAGGATATTGCAAACAATTTACGACAAAATATAGCCTATTATTAAAATAAAATAAAAAACCAAGTTTAAATTCACCAGGACAAGGTAAATCATTAAAATGCCATAATTGCGACTAAGTATTTATTTTCCTGGTAAGGCTTAGTCACTATGTACAGATATATAATAATAAGGTGAGCCTCGCAGATTGATACTGTATAAAATTAATGACGTGATCTGAGGTGACTAAAGTAAAGCTTTTCATCATTTTAACAATGCACTTCGCGATTGTAAGATAATGCTTTAAGATAATGCTTCGCGATTGTGGCAGCAATCAGAAGTTTCCACGACCGCCGAGATTCGGGTTACTCTCGTGCACACTGTGAAGAATAAAGGGAGTGTTAGTTATTATTCTCTATGCTCAAGTCACGTAATGTGCAATTTCAAAGATGATTAAGGACCGCCAAGAAAACTTAACACGGTCATCCCCGCTCGATGACCTCTTAAAGACCGCGGAGTGAATGTGAGGCTCAAAATATGCAGAAATAGCGTAAAATAAACTCATCTTTATATCAGAATATAGGTGGGTAGACACAGTTTTAGTTGTAGCATTTTAAGTTTACTTGGTTGAGTGACGTTAATGACTCTGTTATAATGTTCTAATTAACATAATGAAATGACAAAATGCTACAACTATGAATATAGATGTTAGGTACACAAACACAGTAAAATACTAAAGCACACAAGAAAATAGACATGGTTAGTATTACAGAGAACAGCAACTCAGAAGATTATCTTGATCCGAAGAGCGGGCCAGCGCTTTGTAGGGAGATTAGTGATTTATTGTTATCCAAATCAAAACAACAAAATCACTAGTCTTCCATACAACGCGCGGCCGGTGGCTGAGGCCCATTAGTTGATGAACACCTAGAAATGTTAATCACCAAAGGAGTTAGTCACAATAAAGGTTAAAATGAGTTAGAACATACAGTTGTGATGGGTGATCGTTTCTAACATACACTAGAATTAGGTTGTACAGCGAGAATAATACAAGAATGGTAGGTACATGTGTGAACACTCGAAATGTCTACGCTCCCTCTACTAACAAGTGTGTGCACATTACCTTAGCATCACAACATCGACGTCACACAGTCAAATCCGTTCAACAAACTCTACTTAATCTTAGTTTGGTTTGGTGCCAACTCAGGGAACTCTTCAAACATTCTATCGTCAAAATAATATTGTGTTAGTGATAATTTGAATTATTGTGATAGCAAATGTTTCAGAAACTCCTCAACCAAATAAAATGTTAACAGCACAAATTAATCAGTTTGACTCGCAATATTAGCAATGATACAGTATGGTAGTTATTGAAATTAATGTTGACATGCTTTACTTTTATTTTGATATGAAACAATACACATGATGCTGACGAAACATGATGAAATTGGAGCCTTAATCGGGCATCAAAATTAATTTCATTTCATCTTGTGATCCCACACCTCGGAAGACAGTTTTTGGTTGTGTTTACTAATGTAGACAGACATCAAAGGGGTCATCGTACTTATTGGATGAACGTACCTCTGTTGCAGGAGATACTGCGCCATCTGTATACGCTGCGGCGTGCCGGTGATGGTGATGATGCGGTCGGTGGAGCCGGGCAGCGGCTCGGCGATCTCGATGCCCGCGCCGCTCTCCGCGCGGATCTTACGTATGCGGGACCCGGCCTTGCCTATTATCGCGCCAGCCAACTGGAACGGAAATAATAGTGTCACATTTTATGTACCGACCTAGTTAAGTCCAACTAGATGATAAGTTATATTGGATCGTGAAATTTTGCTTTACAGTAAAGTTATAATGATGATGAGCAGCAATACTAACGTCTTTGGGAATGGTAACTTGCGTGCTGGTGTCCTGCTGGTTGCCGCCATTGTTGCTGAAGCCACCTCCCCCTCCCCCCACGCGGCCGCCGCCCCCGAAGCTTCCCCCCCCGAAGTTGCCGCCGCCACCACCGCCGCCGCCGCCGCCGCCGCCGCCGCCGCCGCCGCCACCACCTCCGAAGGCGCCGCGCGGTGGGCCGCTGAAGCTGGCTCTAGGTCCGGGGCCACCGAAGTCGTTGAACGCAGCTCTAGGACCGCCGGGTGGACCGCTGCGACCTAGGGGTGGTCCTCGCGGCGCGGGCCCCCGGCCGGCGGGCCCCATGGGCGGCATGCCGCGCGGTGGGCCACGAGGAGGCCCGCGGGGCCCACCTCGGGGCCCGGCACCGCCGCCGCCGCCGCCACCCGCGCTGCCTCCCTGCCCGCTACCGAATCCTCCGTACTCATCGGCGTAGAAGTCATCGTAATTGTGCGGGTCGTAATTTTGTACTGCGCCTTTTACGGGAACCTGGAGTTTTACAAGCAGTTCTAGAATGCTGAATGTGTCAATATCAATAGCAGTAAAAACCTCGTAAAGAAAAATTAATTGTTTATTTATTTGTTTTGTAGAAAACCTCGTTATTTAGAACAAAATGTGCACCTGCACAGGTCTAACAAGCTTCTAATGCCATATATTGATGACAATAAGAACCTGGAGGACGTCAATGACGGCTATTTTTCAGACAGTTTTTATATTCCCCTGTAAAATTGTTTATTGCAATCAAGAGGTTTCACTTCACGGCAAAGATATGTCCAAGGAAACAATGAACAAGAAAAATTCTATTAAAATTGGACGAACAAATCAAAGTATACAAAAAAAATCCTAAGTTGAGGTATGATATGAATATATTCTTTACCTGTCTAATAAGGTCGAGCACCTCCTTGACGCCGGCGGCGACGGCGTCGGCCTTGCCCACCAGCTGCACAACGCGCTCCGTGCTCTGCGGAGCGGGGTTCGAAAATATCTTCAGACGAGCGCCCGTTTTCTGTAAGAAACCAACCCTTTTGTCAGATATTGTTAAGACACAGGTTATTTTTATCGGTATTGGCATATTGCGAAGGTTATTTTTTATTTTATTTTGTTACAGGAGTTAGAGATAATAATTTACCGATTTCTAAATGCAGCATAATTAATAATCTTGACTAAAGAATGTTCAGAAAAAGATTTTTTGCTGGCAGTCAACCAGAAAGCTTCTAGTAGTAAACGTCTAATAGTATAGTAGCATTAGCTTTCAAACAAATTTTAACAATAACCATTTACTTAACAATTTCTTAATGGTAACCTAATTCCGACCAAGTCTAAATCCAACGCCCTAATTCCAAAACAAATTACATAACACACATACTTAGTTGAGTTGTTTACGGCAATCTGTCGCGACATGGTCGGGGTGTTATAGAGTGGAATGAGAAATCGATGTATGATCAATTACCGATATTAGATAACGTCAGAGTACGTGTGTGATGTGTGGACTGTGTGGTGTCGATGACGTTTGACAGGAGAGAGGGCGCATGCGCGGCCACATCGACCGGCGCACGTGGCTGCCGCCCGGTCACGCACAAACAACCGCTGAAACCCGCCCTCCGCACATGCGAGCGACGCACCGCAACGCACCGCCTACTACGAGCCATTGCTCAATACTGACGGTGACGCGCGTCAACTGAACTCACTTCACAGTTCTTCAGTTACCATGCACTACACTGTTCCCTAGACCCAAAAACTATTTATACAACTCAAGTTATTATGAAAAAAAAAAATAGAACACTCCAATTAAAATTATTCTGAACACGTTGAGCAAAGTATAAAGTCGCCGGTACAATGTTACGCGGACAAGGGAGCGGGCGGAGCGACCATCCCTCGAGGGTGGTCGGACGCGAATGAGCGGGCGACCGGCGGCGCGTGCAACACCTGCCCGACTCCCCTCCTTGCACTTGTGGGGCTCCGCGGAAAGCTCGCACGCGCCACGCCTACCACATGCCACTAAGTAATGGACAGATAGAATTCTCATTCTAAACCACACATACGCGAAATTGGGGCAGACTGTCTACCGGAATCGTAGATAGTATTCTGCCAATTCAAACTGCTTTTGTTTATGAGCTCAGCATGGGCGTCTATGAGCTCAGCATTGTATACTTTTGAGAAAGGAGTAGGAACTTGTCTGTATATTTCACCCGTATTCAGCATCCATCACAAAAGTAAACCACTTCAGATCCTCGTCACGAACGCGAGTCCGAGACGTCACTCAGTCTGAAAAGGATCCGCTGGCGAAACGTCGGCGACATAATTTATCAGCATAGTCTGAGCTTATATCCAAACAGTAAACTAGGAAACTGAAGTATAGAGACCAAAACTGCTTCGTGACTCGACTTTTCAAACTTTTACTGGAGCAGTAACAAAATAAAATTGACTATAAATCATGAACATGCCAGACTAATATAACAACATACTGAACTTTGCACCTACAATCAATCATAAAGTTCGCTCGTCTAACCATAAAAGCTGCTGCAAATATTTGAACACAATTTGTCTTGATCAAAAGTGAAGCGGTGTTTGTGCTGGAGCTAAATCGCTAACCGATAGGGTGGTTTACTTCGTTCAAACCTTTGTCTAAGTATATTGGTGCAATTCGGAACAGTTCAGTGGCAGAATGCATTTGGTTGAGTTGGTAATGGTATTGATTCAAGATGTGGCTTTAGGACGAAAAAGATTGCCTAATCAGAGTCAAACTAGGTTACCAAAAAGCTAATCAATAGTAGGGCATTTCGTAAATAATTAATACTATCCACAGGTATGTTTCAGTACACACAGCAATTTCAAAATGTGTTGCTGGCAAGATATTTCCCCCGAGAACATGCCGCTAATCAGCTACTGAGCAAGTCGTAATATTTCCAAACACGCCGCGTTAACATTATTCAGATCAACGCTAGTATTCTCCGAACCACTAAACAATGTAGAAATAGGGAGAATTTCCGATAATGTTGACACAGTTAACTTCGGAATTTGAATACGGATCAACAACCATCCATCGATCTCTTGTAGTATTGATCCGAGCCTTCGAATTTTACCTGTTGCTTGTTAGAGGTTGAGCTTTTCTAGGGGCTGAAAAGCTTTCAAAATCGCTGTAAAAGGGGCCACTTAACACAAATATTTAAACAAAAATTGGTGTACAGGTCGACACGATTCAAAGTAAAGAAGCCGTATGTGAACCGGTGCGGTTCGATCGGAAACGGAAGCGGCTAGTTCGCGTGCTGCCGTAGCCCGTAATTGTCGGGGACACCGCCACAGCCCGGTGTCACCCGTGCCTAATTACACCGACGACATATGCGCGCCGGCTGCTATCTGTCTAAATGTAAATAGCATTCCCATTGTATACCTAAAAGCTGGTTTAATTGGTTCACAACTTGGTTCAACCCTCAATAACATTGTATTAATAATTGTGGTGGTACTGTCATGACAATGGTTTTAACATATCCGCTGTAACATTTTTTATGGTGTACTTAGAGGATGTGGAGGAGGTTTACAAAAAGTTTCCTGCGTCACGTGCGCGTAGCTCCGGTAACCCGACGCCGGCGCCGCGCGCTTCCGACGGATGAAACCCTACATGTGATATTACCCTACGGCCATTTCACAACTCAACCAAGAACCGCGATTTCATCACCAGTAGCACGGGCCTTAACAAAACGTATTGTTTCAACTTCCAAGTTTAAAAAGTGAAGCCAAACGATTTATTGTTTACGCAACCCGAAGAAACCAGACGGGAGAAGTTGCGCTCATATGGCTGCTCACAGTTAATTCATACTAGAAGACCTCAATGGGCGATGTTTGAAATAAATTCGTCCTCATTGCCGTAAATGCAACGTATTGTACAAAGTTTACCTGCACGATTCAAACGTAGAAGCGGCGGATGCCGTACCATATGTTCCAAATTTCTATTTATGTAAGAGAGGAGGTCTCCGAGGGGCGAAGAGCATTGTGCAAGTAGGTAGGCTGGGTGAAGCCCAGGTGCGCGCGAGCTTTTTGTGAGGCCTTCCGGCGGCTGCGAGCGCACCTGCCGCCCGAGTGAGGGCAGCTGCCGCCCGCGCACGCGCCGGCCCTGGGCCCGCGACAACAACACACTTCAAGAAACTGCTGCCCTAGGTACAGTTGATAAACGAAGGTCGGTAACCCCTCATTAATTCCACCTCCAGCACATGTCGACTCACTTGCGTTCTGAATAGCGCCAATAATAATAGCCTTTGCGCGAAAACACAATGTTACCTTTGTCATAAAGACATCTCCATTCATCGTGTTTTTTATTAAAACAGTATTTCTTTGGGGGGATATTGTTAATTCTATACTTACTTTATAAAGAATTCTGTGTCTTGTTAAATTGAGGCCGTAATGTAAATTGAACAAAGGAGTTGCGAGAACAGCTGATCGAAAGCAAAAAAAAAAAACGCAAAGAAAAAGGGAGCAAAATGGACTCAGGTAGATCACGATCGAGTTTTTAAATTGTTTCCGGAGACGATCAACATTGATGCATTCAAATGCATTGTTCGCCTGGAATAGACAAACCCGTTCATAGACACCCCGAGGCATCGCGCCGCTACTAGTCACGTCTGTAGCATCAGCCCTCGTTACTCAAATCTCCGCACAAACATCAGCTAACTAGCTCGAGTTATGAAATGCAACACCGCTAATAGCTAGATTGCAAAGTTGTCGGCGTCCCGGCCAGACAACGCAGGCACGTTTTATAACTTCCAGCGAAGTTGCTCGAGTGGTAATTGATCCTCCGCGATGCACTCTGCAGTTATGCAGGACGCTTTGCCTTGTTTGTTCCACTTGGCGACAAATTATGACGTCTACTGTAGCTTTTGTGAAGGGCGATGCATTTTAAGTTACTTAACAATTTCCGACGTCGCGTCGATCGCGATTTAATTTAAGGGATTCCACGAACAAAGTAGTCTTCTGTTTGTTACAGTAACATTATTAAGTGTATCTAAAAATTACATTGTCGATAAAGAGATAAAAGGCTCCGGATTCGGGGCGGCAGCTGCTTTCACATCTGCCTTGAAGCCCGTGCAGGCACCACGTGGCTGAATGCCATCGGTGTCTACACGATAAAAAATCCTTGAGTATAACTGCACCTTCGCTCGGCAGATGACTGCTAACAAGTCGTAAAAGCTCGTAGCATCTGCTCACCTCAATTACTGGCTGCAGATACGGGAATAAGAACGGGATGCATTTAATCGCAAAAGATATGTAGACGACTTGACGATGACACTAATAGAAATGAGCGGAAATTCTGCAGTTGAAAACGAATATCTATACTGAATTAGATAAAGCTGAAGAATATGTTTTTTTTTTTGTTTTAACGCTTTAATTGCTGAAACATTCAGTCGAATTTAAAAAAGTGTTTTTGCGTTAATGATAGCCTAATTCTTGAGCTTTAACATCACGCTAAGACCCTTAGGACCCCAGCTAAAAGAAAAAAAAGTGAGGAAGAACGCTAAGCGAAAACTAAGTAATACGCGGGCAGACGATGCGATGCGACGGGATGTGTTGGGGAACAAGAAACTTCTCGCGAACAGAAGCTAGTAATACATACATACAATACATACTTTTACTAACCAGTGCTAACCAGGTTTATCAACATCGGTCCTATTGGAATGATATCATCCAGTGTTCAATAGATGTTGTGGTTTGCTAGAATATAAACAAGTCTGCTTCCCGAATGTTTTCGGGCGAGATCAATCCCAGTGATTGTTTCAGGGAGACTTATTGACTTTCCACCGCGCTGTTGTTGTGGCAGATTGATGAGAGTTCGAAATACATCGTATTTTTTGCGCGAAAACCATTGGAGGGTCCAATATTTCATCCGCTCACTTATATTCCTAAGTTATTTTATGAATATGCTTACCTCTCGCAACTCTTTAATCTTGGCCCCTGCCTTGCCGATGACGCAGCCGGCGCGGCTCTGGTGGATCAGTAGGCGGACATCCAAATCTTCGTTACTGCTCTTTGGACCTCCCTAATGAATAATTTTTGTTTGTCATTTGAATACCAACTGTTTAATACGCATGTTTGTAGAATTTATAAAGACTTTTCTTGTTAATGAGATGTAAAACTTCTAACTTGATTGAAACTAAGAAGGCGAGTACAATTTCTCATCGTAGAACATGAAAATGTTGTTCTGTAAATGACTAGAAATTACTTCTACGAAAATAGTTTTCTCAACTTAGTATCAAAACGAAAATCAGGCATTACATAATACTTACATCAGCCAGACATGGCAGGATTTCTTTTACGATTTCCAGAATCGTGTCGACATCCGGCGCCGTTATCGATAGTACCCTGAAAAACAAGCATCATTAACGAAAACTATTTTTGCAGTTCGTGGAAATAAAATCACAGCACAATATTGAACAATGGTACAGACGTATCAACGGTCAGGGAGGTCTGGACTCATAAGTAAACTGAAGCATGATGGCGATGAAACTTGATGTCCGTAAGTGTCGTACTCAAGTAGATGCCTTCCAGCGCGGACAGAAGTAAGTCGAGTGAGAGGATTCAGTCCTAAGGGAACAGACTTAGCGGCTAATGAGCGAGATGCGAGGACACCGAGGTCGTGAAAGTAAGATCAAAAGCCGTCCAGTGCGACACAGTGCATCCTGCGGAGGTGATGAGGACGGGAGCTCGAGATACGGAGTTAAGCGCCTAACGCCGGGAGCTAATGATGTTTTACAAGATTCCAACTCCTGACTGTTGACGAGTAGAGTGCAAGAGCTCCACTCGGGCTGTATTAAGATTTGAGAGTAGATGTTGGCGATATAGTTTACCGTTCGGGGCCGGGGCAATCTGGGACTGTTATAGAGGCTTTGTACTGCGTGGCGGGGCGGCGGGTGCGGGGCAGCGGCGTCCAACGGGGCGGGACCGGCAACCAAGACACGCTGTAGCGGCGCACCGGGCGCCTATACTCATCCACCCTAGGCGCGCTTTGACCATCTTCAACTCTTACTACCACTTACGTAACTCTGCCAGTAAGGTAAGTTGAAAGTGGCCAACGGCGTCAGTATGAGTGTAGGCGCGCGGCGCGTCGAGCTACTAGCCACAGGGGCGTCTCGGGGGCGCTAATGACCTGCAAACTGGCTGCCGGGGGGTTATTCTGTCTATAAGTCTACGGACTCGCCGCTGTCGCAAGACTCGATGCCGAGATTAACCATCGAATCTTACAGTCTTCTTCGTTCATTTTAGTTCTCTTTGATATCTACAAGACATACTAGAATAGCGTAATTGATTAAGCATAGAAGATACGGATCTGACAGGTTTTTGTATTACCCAATAGAGGCACAGAGCAGTACAGTTTTAGAGTTTATAAGATTGGTGGACGTACCTGTGGCGAAAAAATGGTTAAAAGTTAAATATATAAACTAAAAAAACATTCAGATAGGCATACAATGATAAAATAAACAAAAAATGCGAATATAAACTTACTAATGTAACAAAATAAAACTTTTTTATTGAGATTGGTCTAAGCAACTTTAATCAGTACCTTGTAAATACCTGCTATTGCTTGAAAGCTTACAAAAATACATTAATACTGAACGAAGAACTAGATTAGAGTACCTATAAAGTAATACTTTATGGTTCAAGCTGATTTATTGAACGAGTCTACTCGCAACAATTCGCTACTTACTTCACGTGTAGCTGCGGGCATTATTGTAAATACTGACCTGATTTCTTAGCTTGGAAATATTTGCGCCTCCCTTCCCAATAATCGAGCCAGCCACCTGATGACAATGAATTAATTATGGAAATTGGCCCTTCACACCATATCCGTCCGTATGAACAGTAATGAACAGACACTACAAACGTTTTTGAATTATGTGCATTTCCTTTTCAAATACCATTATCGGGAAAAGTCTTTCCCGATTCTCGTAGTATTTTTTAGGATAAATTTGTCTCGTAGTTACTTAATTTCCTAAGCTCACAGAAATACGGAATAACATAACGATATACCGTTGTATGTAATCCGAATTCCAATTATGTCAAACTGTCACCACATTTTAAAACCAATTCTACTCTTCGAGGTCCATTTTGCACGTTCAAATGCTAGGCGAAAGCTTCCATTCACAAATGAAATCCAGAAATAGCTACAAGTGGAAATAGCCACCTATTACAGCCGGAGCTAATATGCTAATACATGTTCAGCAAACTGTACATAAACACGACCCGCGCGAACTGCAACCTCAGGCAGGCTTGAATTGATTTTATGCAATTTTAATGACACCGGGCCAACCGGGGAGGGTTGCTTTTAGCCTTTAGGTTAGGCACATAACTGTAAACTTAACATGAAATCCTGTTTGTGCCTTGTGTATGAAATTGGCTGTTTTACAAGTCCTTGATTGAATTGTATTTAAATTTGTAAAATATGTGTACAATACAATAAAAATATGGCATTGTATTTTTTGCAGAAGAAAAGAGAAGTGGAGGGGAGAAGCCTTTTGTCCAGCACCCTAATTGTGTAGTACATTCGCAATGAGAATCCCTACAACAAAATCCAATGCTTCATTATTTTTTTTTATTAAATCGTCTGCCCGACAATAAAAATAGCCATATTTAGCGATAATGTTAAGTTGTCAAAATCAATTACCTAGGGTTCAGCTCTGGCTTAATTTAGTATTTTTGTTTGTGCCTAAATACTCTTTAATCAGCTCTCTCCCTGGGCTTAATAAAAATACACATACCTTGCTCGGTATCAGAAAGGTAACTTCATCGTCGGTTTGCCGCGGACGTTTCTGCATGGGCCCCCCCTCGTCTCCATATGCGTCTCGCTTCATGTTACCTGTACAACAAAACAATTTCAAGTTAATAATGTAATTGTTAAGCTTCGTCGTTATGATTAGTCAGACACTCTGACGAAAGATGTCCATTGCTGGTCATAGGCTTTCCCCAAGCATCGTCACATCGGCCGGTCCCGTGCGTATCCCGTCCAACGGATTCCCGCGACCCTCACCAGGTCACCGGTCTACCTTGTGGGGGCAGTAGTTTAACGCAGCTTCAACTATTTTTAGGGTTCCGTACCTCAAAAGGATAAAA
Organism: Mesoligia furuncula; assembly: GCA_916614155.1. Lineage (NCBI taxonomy): Eukaryota > Metazoa > Arthropoda > Insecta > Lepidoptera > Noctuidae > Mesoligia > Mesoligia furuncula. Next base: position 18,959,851 of record OU744809.1, on the reverse strand, counting down.
CTGAACAGTTATAGGATCACTCGTGTGTCTGTCTGTCTGTCCGTCTGCCACAGAAAATTTGCTCCGAATCTAATGTACCGATTAAGTTGAAATTTGGTACACATATGAATCTCAGTGACCCAAACACAGACGTAAATAAATGAATTTTGAATATGGGGTCACTTTTGGGGGCAAATAGAAAATAAAATAAAAAAGTTTCGCAATCTGTACCGTGTGACATATCAAATGAAAGGGCTTGCTGTGAGGATCTCAAATATTTATATTTATAATTTGAAAGTAAATTGTATTAAAGTTATTTAAGAAAATTGGAAGGAAATGGGGGAGGCCTTTGCCCAGCAGTGGGACAGATCAGGCTAAACAAAAAAAAATTGACCGTTGGCCCCTTATCTCCGAAACTACCGAGCCTAAAATTTTGAAAAAATACAGAAAGTAGTTCTATTACTATAGATTACAGGAAAACCTATAAGAAGTCTGTGGTCTTAAAACAACAAGGTAAATCTCTCAATATTGTGCGTACAAACATACATTTTCAGTTGGAATGTATGGGAGAACATGTTTTTCAATTACAATGATAAGTTATTTTTTAGTTAAGTACCACAAATAAATTTGGGTCAGATTTAAAAAAAAACATGGCAGATATTTAGATAAAATATTCATCGTACTGACCCTCTCCACGCGAGTTCAACTCGCACTTGACCGGTTTTTTGGAGTAAAGCTGGTAACAAGTTATTTTTAAAGCTAATTGATCTTCTTTGATGTCAATAAAAAAATCGTAAACGAAACCAAAATCGTCAATAGAAACGTCAAAATTATTTTTTTATTTTCCGGAAAATATTAGGTCAATTACGCACCGGACAGTTAACAACAAATCGCACATCGTTCCACTTTCGGCTATTGACTCGGCAAAAGTATCCATATACATAGTTCGTGTTGCTTTAAAACGCCTAAAGAATTGCTGTTTTGTGTCAAGCCTTGTTTAATCGTTCTTTGAATTGAACAAATGGTACTTATGCTTCGTTCACAACGCGAGAATTTTCCACGTGTCCGTTACTTTGCGACTGCTGAATAACTGCATACAAATCGAATCAAACTTTATGAGGGTTCGTATCGATTTTAAGTGCATATTGATTGATTACTTACACGTCATGCCGACGAGTTTTAAATGGTTATTTTACTATTATAAGAATCGATTTCCATAAATTCAGTTCTGTAGTACAACATGATTTAATTTAAGAAATACGCCTAAGCGTCCTTTTGTTTTTAAAGTTTGAACATCATCATCATTTGCCTAGCCTTTTCCCAACTATGTTAGGGTCGGCTTTCAGTCTAACCAGATGCAGCTGAATACCAGTATTTTACTTGGAGCGACAGCCTATCTGACCTCCACAACAAAAATGCTAAGTAATAAGTTCATACGTGAAATAAGGTTCCGATGTAACTAGATTATCTGAATAATAAGGGACTGGTTCGACCTTAGTCCTGGGTACAGGTGTGGACGTGACTTGGCGAGGCGGACGGATGACCTACATCCTCTCTGGACCCCTATTAACCTTCCTTGCGTATAGATTACAAATGAACTTACTACACATACGTTTTTTATTCATACGTTATTTTATATACGACATAAGTCTTTGATTTGAAGACAAATTCAACTTAAATGTGACAGACTAGATAACTATTTTATCATTCATCATTTTTGAAATTCAGAAGAGCGACTTGTTACATAGATAGAATAAAGTAATTAAAGATTTTTACGAGAAAGGATCGAGGAGGAGGCCAGCTCAGAAAACCTACAAAATCTGCATTAATGATCGTAAAATACACCAACTTATGCGTACATCAAGCGAAACATTATTTAATCTGCCTCATTGATACGCCTACGGAAAATCTTAAAATAAAACACTCACCTACAGTATTTTTTTCAATACCTCGGAAAATTGATAATTGGTTTCAAAGTCAAATAAGTAATATAAATAAAATAATTTGATCGAACTAATGCTTATTTTTGGTATGATCACGTTTTGTAATAATATTTTTGTTGGACTAATAGTTACGTTTCCGCTTTTCCGTTTTGACGCGCGTGTGGAAAACGTCGCGTGTCGGTCGTCGTCGTAATACCATTTTTAAAAATGTTGGATATTTTTCTTTTTGTGTTCAGTTTCAATAATTATGTTAAGTCGTTCAAGGGAAGCTTCAAGAGTTAATGAACTGAAGTACCATTTAAATACCATTTTGTTCTCATCAGAAGTAGTAATCATGGTTTAATTCTTTAAAGAATAAAAATTCATTTAGGTATTTGTTCATTGTTACAAAAATGACCATAAAACTTAACTATAACAATCTGCTTATTTAGACGGTGGTCGCCAAACTAAATAGTTGACCTCTATCTTGGAGACCTAAAAACATCGCCAGTCGTTATCGAACTCTTAATTAATTTGCACGTCTAAACAACACAACATCTTAATGGTTTTCGAAATAACGAGCAACTTGGGGTTCCGGGAAAATATGAATACAATAATAAGAGCGTTTCATTACCGAGTAACACTCGGTTATTTATAAGCAGAAAGTTTTTCAAAAGACCGAAGGGACGTACTTTGTATTTTCCTCTTTTATTGTAACTTGTGCCATCCACATGGAATTTAATTTCGTTCAGTTCACAAAGCACTTGCATGTCTCAAGCACTCGACTATTTGTCAAGCTAACTGTAGTTCGTGTTAAAAGTTTGCTGGGGAACTATTAGAAACAGGAGTTGGCGTATCGAGGGCTGTAGAGTCCCCTAATATCAAATGAAACTGCAGTCGCAAAACTGCACTCTAATCCATACTTCAATAATGTCATCATCTGCCTAGCCTTTTCCCAACTATGTTGGGTTCGGCTTCCAGTCTAACCGGATGCAGCTGAATACCAGTATTCACTTTTTAGCATACTTCAATAATGGGCTTAGTAGACATTGGACTTATTCGCGAAATGACCTGTAGTCGTTTAAATAATAATGCACACCAAAAGATAAATAAACAGAGATTTATTTTAATTTATTACGTTCGCAACTCAGCTCCCTTGCTAATGGACAATAAACTTTTCTTTTGTAATTTTGGAAAAGTTGGGATAAAAAGTTCTGTTTAATTTATCGTAGTTGATTAAGGGCTGATTTTTCCATCATCTAATAACTTTATTCGAGGAATAATTTTGAAATTTTGACAGTTATTTCATACAAAAATTGTCAAACGTCAATTTTATTTCTGGAATAAAAGTTATCTGGCGATGGAAAAATCAGCCCTAAGTGTTTTTATTTTTACTATTTGAAAAAGGGACGCCGAGATGTATCCATAGAGATGTATACACGCCCAAACTACTGAAGGGATTTCGATAAAATTTGACAGAGAGATAGATTGCATCCCCGGGAAAGACATAGGGTAGTTTTTATCGACATACCTCTCGGGCGAAGCCGCGGGCGGAAGCTAGTTAGAATTAAATTAACAAATATTACAAAAAAAATCCGCCCATGTTATACAGGGTTGCAGAAAAACAAAAAAGTTGTAAAAATTCTACGCCGGAGCCTTAAATCCCTACGCATTTTGTGAGCGCAGATAAGTGGATAGAACCAATAAAAACGGAGGTCTGAGAATTAGTCCAAGGGTGCAGATGGCACGTTTAGCCCAGCGTATGCTAATGTGACCGTCTGCCGGGCAGCAGGTGAACGAGGTCACTGACACCCGCAGGTGCACGCCTACATTCGCAAGTCGCGTTCGCGCCACAAAGGGTACCAGTGAGTGTGCCAAATTGCCAACTGTCAACCATCGGCAAAACCTTCAACTTTCTTTATTTCCTGCGACTTTGCTTTTAGAGTAGGTACGAAATATAGAAAATACCCGTTTAGCCGAATGTTAGTTCCACATAAGTTTTGGAATATTTGTCGCGGAGTTGTTAGAATTAGTTTTGAATTTTAAAATTACTTATTTTTTTTTTTTAATAACAAGTCAATTTATTTTTTGCGAGCTAAACCCGAATTTCGCCGAATCTTGTTAGAAAACGCAACTCCGAAACTGTTCGTAAAAATATCATAATACAACAATGGTTAAAAATAAATGTACAAAGAAGTCGCGAAACTCAGCAAAATAGAGCGGTAATGTTTATTACAAATACAAAGAAGAGCAACGAAGAGTTTCTGGAATTAGAACCAGGTTAAGGACGATCAAAAGCATAATCGAATGCGTGAATAGAACAGGCGGGAGTGAAACGGGGCCTGGTGCCCGGCAGGTGTTCGACGCACAAAGACCGACATACCGGTACCTAAAAACTTAAAGAACAACTCGCGCAAAAAATATTATAAAATAAAACCCTACAGCCAACCGTCGCTCAAAATGTCACTACCAGCTGTCCCACCTCACCTGTGAAGCATTCCTTTAGCTAGCCAACCCTCCGCCTTTTACTTAATAACCTAATAAACATAATGGATTCTTAAAGTCATCGTTCCCTTGTAATATATTTAATTTTTCTTTTAGGCTAAACGAGAACGGCGACGCAACACAGAATGAAAGAGTTATAAATTAATTGCAGGTCCAATCGAAACTGACAAGCGACCTTAGAAATGAAAAGAAGCTTTCGAAAACAGGCGAAAACGAAAGAAAATTGAAACCCATAATAAAGACAGTCCACGAAGAAAAACTGGAAATGCGGAAAAACTAGAACAACAAAAAACGCGGAAACAATATACTCACCGATTTTCAGGAGAGATTAGGCCACGGCGGTTTACACGTTAAACCAAACATGAGCCTTTTAGATTTAAGGACGAATTGTTTGAATTTCAAATCTTTAAATGCGAAAAAATTTAGAACGGTATGTAATGACAGTGAGTTAGTAAAATAAAGAGCGCGTGTGGCTTCATGTTGTTGGGGTTGGTTCGCGTCTAGTTGTAAAGACGTCCGCGGGTAGACTGACATCGTTTGTGTTCCGACGGGCTTTTAGTAAAGCACCCCCGAGACGCCGGGGCGCCGGAGGTGCACATGCGCGCCACCCGCCGCCCCGTCAATAACACCCTGCCTCTCATTGTGCCCCGGAAACGACGACTTAACGAGTCACGCCGCAAGACGACACCCTGTTCTATGTCTAAGCCTACCCAGATAGCTTTAACAATGTAAGTAAGATTAGTGATGATATCAGTAGGAAAAGTATTCTGGTCTTCTAAGCCTTGTGACTGCTCTACTGCTTTGTGCGAGCTTGTGTCAGTCGGTTAGACCTTGGTCGGTAAGGTTCCGCGTTTTGGCTAATGGCGTCCCGCGGTTTCACCCGCATAAGTTTCGATCCCGTGGGAATATCGGGATAAAAAGTATCCTATGTGTTAATCCTGGTTATAAACTATCTGCGTGCGTTCAGTAGTCTGTGCGTGAAGAAGTAACAAACATACAAACACACTCAAAAACTTTCGCCTTTATAATATTAGTGTGATGTATGTGATAAGACACAATACATAAATATCCAATAAATACCAAGGAAGAAGGAACATCCAATTAGAACTACACAATATAATTTCACCAAAGAGCGTAAAATATTATTATTTCGTTAGGTAACAAGCTCTTATCGGATGAGAGTCAGAGCAATCTACATAATAAACATCCTAGGTGGCAACTCTTGCATGCGACACTGTCGTTACGAGCCACTAATGTCCACCTACGACTTCACTTAACAAATTGACCACATAAATGTCCACCTCAATAATAGTAACATTAATAACGTTTCAGTTAAACGCAGTTGCGCCTAAATCAGTAGCTTTGGGAATGATGAGAGGCCAAAAAGCCTTATTTTGCAATCATGACAAAAGACAAGTATGTTTTCCAAATCTTGTTCCTCCACCATTCAAAAGCTTATGATTAGATACGGGAATGCTTAGTATTTTACATAATTTACATTCTCTGGATATGACAAAATTCAATGTTCCTAATGACAGTGGATAGTAAATTACTTCCACTGCGGACAGAAGATCAATCAGACCATCCAAATATTCGTGCGATCGAAGTTTGATACGTGTGTTTGGACTACATTTCATAAATGTATGTATGCATACTAACATTTAATGTTTGTAGTTATATGTCAATAGCTAATAGCCTACCGATGAGCCCACGTCGAAGACAATCGTTGCCTAGGCGACCTAATGACAACAAAAATGCGCACTATATTATTATTCTGCCTGGGTACAGCGGAATATTATATGGTGACCAAGTTGCAAGCGATATTGCGCAATGGTTAAAAACTGAAAATGAAACAATTTATAAATAGCATAATAATGAACCTAAATGGCTTTATTTGGGCATTCCTATTTTCTGAAACTTGATGAACCATGACTTAATTTTTTCCTGATGAGAAATCAGAGCAATAATCATTTAATGCTTTACACGTGGCGAGGTGCGCCCTTCGACAAGGGTGTCTGACACAGCCAAATGGACGGGACTCGTTAAATATCTTAACTTTTATCAAATTTTTCCTATCGGAAAAGTCTTGTAAGTAAAATACGAAATTGTCATTGCCTTTGATTAAATATTAACGTGGGATAAAACATGTGCTCCGAAGGCAAACTTTGTTCACTCGTGAGAACCAACGGTTGTTGGGACAATCATGCGGCGCTGACCTAATTGTAGCTCGCATTTCTTCCAGCGACATTATTTCAAAATTGTAATTGTAGCACAGGTCTGAGGGCTGAAGTGAAGTCTGTAATTTACCTGACACAGGATGCTAAAATATTCAGCGACAATGGGAACCTGCCAGGCGCCACCGACCACCACCCTGAGACTGGACACGTGATGTTTCTAGGCTATACCACAACCACCCCATATCATTAATTCCCTCCTTCAAGAGAATATGCAGGTGTCTTTGAGGCCACTTCTTTATAATTCAAATGGCCGTAATTACACGTCTCGATGTTTCTTGTGCATTTTAAAGTGAAAATGCACGATGTAAAACTGTCTGATTGAAACTGTTTAAAAGGAAATTTCTCGGTGCATGTATTTTTAATACTTTAGTAACGTGGCGCATGTTTAAAGTACTTCATCGAATACTGCTGGTATCATAGGCAACATTTTATAAAATTTTTACATATGCCCTAAGATGGGTTAATTCATGGAATAAAATATGCGGTTTTTCTTTGAAATGGCACGCATGCGGCAGTTGAGTAAGGAAGGAGTACATACACGCCTGTCTCATATATTTTGCTAAAGCGATTCTGACGCTATAAATTTGGGGACGTTTAGAGAAAGAGGTCCGCGCAAAGGTTCGTAAGGACCTAATCTATTATTGATAGAGGCTTCGGCAGAAGCCTTTTGGCCAAGGGAAAATTGGATTATGGATGATGTTGTGAAACACCTTGCTACTTTTAGTCATTTAATATAGACTAAGGAAAAAAATGTATTATTCATCAATCATAAAGGATAAATGTATTTTTAAAACCATTTTGTCCTAAAGAGCAGTATAGTTAAATGGAGAATAGAAGCATGTTAGTTGTACATACAATCGCGGTGCGCGACAAGTCCGTAGCCCTTTGCAATTTAACGAAAAAGCTGTAACCAAATCTTCATATGACCCAGTAGATTTTATTTCGTAGTTTATTCCTTTGCTCGAAATACTTAATTTTCAATCAAGCTTTAGGCAGAAACAAATTGAACGCTATCCGCACACCACACAGTTAAATAAGATGATGTAACAACATCAGCCTAAACGCACCGTTGTTTTTCTCCCTGGTTACATTACCACTAAATTTTTTTGTAAATCGTGAAAGGATTCACTTAACCCTCCAAGATTGACGACTAAGATTTTATCCGACAGCGTTCATTTATTCATAACATCACTAAGCGCTCAGATACGTCGTATAATAAAATCTACAAAATATTTTGGCAAAATCATAGTAGTGTTGTACTCAGTATGTCGTGATTGCCACTTCGTACAAAGCAATAGCACTTATTTCACGCTCGAGGTCCCACGTTGGGCGCCCGTGTCTGTCGTATCCGCTTTAGTATAATGTGTAACGAACCATGAAAGCATTACAACCTTACTTACGACGTTACCAGGCTAATATTCGCTACGTTTACAGCTCTCTGCGAGATAAACGATCTTGTAAGTATAACCCTACCTGAACAAGAACTTAATTTGGACATGAGTTCTCAGAATGTTCGAAAGCAGCGGTTGAAGTTGTCGAGCCCATTACCAATTCCTAATTATTGACTTAAAATGTTAAGAGCATAGTTAAAGAATTGTTTTTATTTGAAGAAAACGTTTAGGTAATTAGGAGAAAGGGGCAGTGTGGAGGCCTCGGTCGCCCCCTGTGGCCTTTCAGACAACGGTTATCCATTTCGTTTCCTCACGGGCCGGTGTGCGTGAATATTTGATGTTTCTATCGATCATAACTTCTTTGCGGGGCTACGAGGTACCGAAGAAGGGCCTCTACAGTAGCAACTGTTTCAGAATAATATCAGTCTGCATACACTTGAAAAGACATTGTAATTGTAATTTGTATTCACATAAATTTAGGACAATTGTAATTCTGGTACAATAGAATTCCCAGAATTTTTTCCTTCTAATTCGTATTATTAGCCACAGCGGCAGTTCGTATTAATTTTATTGCACACCAGTAATGTAAGGGTAAGCAGCGCGGCTGTTGCAACCGAATTTAATGATAATATAAACGTTCTGCATATTGTGCATATCTAGCGAAGATGTTGCGCTACAATTTGTCTTCCAAATTGATCACAGTGGTAATCAATTTAACCGACATTCTTATATGAACATCCAACATATTATTGGATTAATCAAGTCCAAAACTTTTTATTAACTGCTGGTCAGTCTAAAAGAGGCTTTAATGAATTCCGTTACAATTGAAATTATTAAGTAGCATAATAAGTCTATAATGTTCCCTTAGCTGGGACACAGGCCGCCTCTCATCTAAAGTGGGCTGTAATCTACCACGCGGGCCCAGTGCGGGTTAGTAATGTCACATGTCTCCAAATTTTTGGTTCTAGGACATACCGGTTTCCTTACGATTTTTTCCTTCATCGTTTTGAGAGCAGTGGTGGAGAAGTTATTTGCACATAGTAAATCGCTTGCATTAGCACCCACGACCTAACTCGTAAGCCTTTACCACTGTGCCACCACTGCTCTAATTATTAAGTGATCAATTAATATGTTATTTCTCCATTTTAAATACGTTTCTAATTACATCATTACATATTCTCCACTTGCCGACATAACGGCCTACGATTAAGTGGCGACGGAGCTCCAATTTTCTTTTCGAAGCAGACGGACTAGAAAGTTACTTGCATTTAATATGTAAACCATAATATCCTTTTACACAATTCCGTATTGGATATTTGCGTGCAAGTCTATAAAGTAAAAGGAATATCAAATGATGCATTTAAGGGCGTAATGGGGTTGTCCTCATGACTTATGGAGGCGTCGTGGTGGTTACGAAGTAAAAATAGTCTAGAATAGTAAGAAAGGTATCAGACGGACGTTTCGTGAGTGTAATTGGAGAGGTTCGTGGGCGTGCCGCACGCTACGGCAGCGCAGCCGGGCGGGAGACATCTTGTATGTATTTGCCCCTCTAGTAATTTCCCCGTCCGTCCTTGTATATTTAAGCGGCGGCGTCGTCGTCGTCCGAGCCGCTCTCATGCATATGTCATGAGCAGTTGCCGCGCGACGGTTTGTTGACGGTCGAGCCGCGGGAACCGCGACCACCGGCCCCCAGCCTAGGCCCACCAGACCCACCACCGATAATTATTGCGTTCTACTTTCGATTCCGGTTACTATCGGCGCCACCCTCACCGCTCTGTGGTGGAGCCACCACGACCAAAGGGATGAGGCGACAATTAGATCCCCGTTTTCTCCAATACTGTATTGCATGTACGGTCAAATTAAATGGCCGGCACCGTATAAACAGTCATAAGTCCGGTCCAGTGTGCACACGCGAGGCAATAAATAACGTGGCTCTGTTTAATGTCCCCGTGGGCAAACTGCGTGGATAGGTTATTGAATAAAATCATTAAACATTTTTATGTCCTACTTAAATACTCTCGCCGGAGCCAATTAGTTACTTGGGGCGATTTTTATTTAGGTACTGAATTATATTTCGAAAATGGTATAATAGAGACGTATAACAACCGAGCCCCGACGGATCCATCGCTTTCCTCGAGATAGATTACTTAGGAGATTTCATAGATGTTTGACTTTGTGATGGATTGCCTCGGAACCCCGCTACGTTTTAAGGGCGAGACCCGTCAGTCATTAATTAACCACTACTGTTAGAAAGAGTTACTTTGTACCTATTATGAGAAAATGAGACCAATGGTTTTTATATTTCTCTTTGAGGCTATTTTTTCTACCAGTTTGTATTACGTTTTCATGGCTGTATTAGACGCGATGCACTTTGCGTCCTTCAAAGATAACGTTATCTAATCTAAATTGGTACAGTATTAGTTTTGACTTTAATTTCGTTTGGAATGCGGTAGTTTTTTATTGTTTTGGAATTAAAACATGCATGATTGATTATTGTGCACTACAATAACATAAAAAAACCTTCCAAGAATAGAAAAAATACATTAGATAGGTATAATATTTATCAAGAAATATGCTGCTTGGGTAATGAGTATTAGACATTAAACAAATTGATTTGATGTGACTGACTGCTTGTAGGTGAAGTTATTAATCAAAATGGTATTTAATTTGATTAGCTATTAGGTATTCAATAAAAATAAACGACTACAGCTCCTGAAGGGTAGGCAGAGACGAACTATTATGTCAATGGTATTTGGTAATGGGGTGAAAAACTTATTGGAAATTTAAAGGAAATGATTTGCGCGAATGGATCAAATCAGAAATTAGTATATTAGAGGAAATCTGAGAGTGGCACCGGTGACTGAAAATACAAACATTCAGACAGACGGGCAGTGGAGTCTTAGTAATAGGGACCCGTTTTTACCCTTTGGGTATGGCACCCCAAAAACCATGGGTGTACTGTGTTAAGGATGATAATAGCTAGAAATGGGGTGACTACTAATAATGACGACTGATAGAGAAGTATGGAAGAACACAAGTTGCGCTGACCCCCAAATAAATTAGGATATGGGCAAGAGACTGACAATGATTTCTAACTGCCAAAAACAATATTGCCTATTAGAAAATCCAATTGTCCAATTGGGAATTCAACCTAAGACTGCTATGGATAAATCTAGTGTTAACATACAAAACTTGTACTTATGCCATGGGATGCTAGAGCACACTTAAAACTGCACCATGGTGATTAGACTCATAAAAAGAGATTAGGAAACCAACAAATAAGGACTTTAATATATTGTCATGACAGACATTCCATATCGTGGATCGACAGTCCATATTGTGCATTTAATTTAAGTACAGCTAGTCAAATCAAAACCTGTAGGTAGAGCTCAGACAGTTGTGTTAGTCCGACTGTCCGTACGCAAAATACGCGCTTTGACGTGGAGTTGCGGACACCAGCCCATATTACCTCTGTCTGACTGTCTAAATGCAGAAGACAAAAGCAGTTTTAAAATACAAGTTAGATTTCTTATAATATCTACCAGTGGACAAGATTAACTGCACTAACATTATACCATATTGCTGAAAATAAATATTAAGTACAATGCAGAATGTTTATCAATAAAAATTATGTAAGTACTTATCTCTTTGCTGTTTCTATTTATTGTGTATCAGAATTCCAACAATAACAAATATCTACATAATAATGAGTTTTGTTTACTACGAATGACTCATTTGTGTTATTCATACTATTTTATTCAAGTTATTCACAAGAATTAGATTATTGACCTTTGGCAGTAAAGAACTTGTGCTTTTAAATATTGTATTGATTAAAAGTCATACATACAGGAACAAGGAGCAATCATGGTATTTCTCAGTTTGTCAAATAAAATGTATGACAAATTTCCCTATGTGGCTTGAATTTGCATTAATTCAAACTTGACCATAGAGAGCAGTGCTGGCCCAGTGGTATGGACGTGATTTATGAGTTGTAGGTTGTAGGTTCGAACACAGGCGCTTTACTTTGTGTAAATTATTTAATCACCACTGCTCTCAAAATGGTGAAAGAAAAAATTGTGAGGAAACCCGCATCTCCTGGAACCAAATATTCAAAGACACTTGACCAACCCGCACTAGGCCCACATGCTGGATTATGGCTCACTCCCTGTTACAGAGGCGGCATGTGTCCCGGCAGTGGGAAAATTATAGGCGGATTATGCTTATGCAAACTTTCTTGACAATAGTCATCGGTCAATGGTTCGCAGTTCCACTGACCATAAATGTATGTGCAGATTGTTTAACTATTATGCCCGCTTAGTGGACAGTGAACCTCCTATCTGATCTATAATATTTCTGCATTATTTCTTGCTAACAATTCCAATTTACAAGTTTTATGCACCGTGTCACATGTCAGTAATTCATATATGAATACAGTCCTTACTTTTGGGAGAGATTTAACAATAAGTACAATATTATTACACTTTACATAATCTTTTGAGTACTTTCCAACAATATTATAACATTTTAAATGTCATAGCATTCATATTTCGCATGTTTGATAATGTTTTAATCTTATAACTACATGAAAAAAATTTGGTTAAATCAATCAATCTGCATTCTGCTAGGGGTTTAGAGTTTTTTAACTTTAGTTAGTTTAGGACTCAATATGAACACAATGTGCCAGGTCGTCTTATGGGCGGACTCATTGGTCATTTATCATAATTAATAATTTCTTGTTCCTCGTTTATCTGACCAATTTGAATGTAAGAATTAAGAACATTCATAATTACGGAAATTAACATTATTAAAGGTCAGATTTTATTCATGGAGCTGATGGAGCCTACCCAAAGATAAGAGGGCAGTGTTAAGTGAGAGAACCTAAAAGTAGCTCTAAAAACAATTTTCTAAGCTTGCAGAATCTTCAAACTTCATAGATTTGTACGGTTTGTGGGTCGTCTTAATGTTTTTTACATTGTAGTGAGCACCAATTTCATTGTAATACGTGTACTAATCTATTCTTCATATGAACAAGATTCGAGGATCAAATACTAATCCTGAACATGACTAAACTAACCCATTTACGTTACGAATAGTTATCGAGTAAACACTTGCTTGAAACATAGACAATTTCAGTTTTACCGCAACTTTAGCTCGCAAATTTCAACGATAAATACAAGCCCAGTAATCTTTCTTGCTTAAATATGAATAATTGCAAATAAATCAACGCCGGTTGCAAATTAATCGATAACATGACATGACGGTCGTGACTTGTAAAATTAACAAGCGATTTTAATAATTAAAAATTGACGTACCTTTAGTAGACAAAATGCAACAATTAATATCTGCTGCACAAATACTTATCTAAGTAACGATAGTTTTTAAATTAACTTGAAATAATAACCAAAGCAATTGCGAAACAGGAAAACCACAAAAAAATGGCGGCAATGGTAAAAAAAAGATGTTTGGTTTTGGTAGGTTTCTTGTTGTATTACCACAGTTTTTAATTATCTACCATTTTGTTAATCGATTGAAAACCAAAGAAATTAAATATTTAAAAACGAATATTTATTTAACTGGGTGCGTTAGTGGGCGATGGGCAGTCCTTCCTATACCTTAGTAAATTGATAATTTTACTACTAACAATCCAGAGTTATTTAGTTGTGGTAAAGTATGTTAGGTGAGCGAGAATATCTGCCTGTTCTTGTAAAAGTTACTTTTGCCTCCACCGTTTTGTTTGTAATAAAAAAATAATGTCAAACAAAACTGTCAAAAATGTGTGAAATTGGGATAAATACGATTAAAAATTACTTCGCTAGAAAATTTAGATTTGTTACAAACTGTGTGTCTATTTAAAATTCACTCTATTTTTGTTCATTGTAGTTTGTGTTTAGGAAGACGTTTACCATGAGGAATACCTAGTGAAAGTACTACAAAACAATTAAATTATCATTTCTGAATTCCAAGAAATGAAAAATGAATAACAGCTCGGATTATATTTACTGGTCCGAGCTACATTGCTCAAAAGATGCTCTTACGGATAACTATGGGTGGTTCATGCAGTTCCTGTTGGCGGTTTTGGCGTTTACTTGTCTCGTAGGTAAGAAGTTGGGAAATACAGGCCAGAGTTCAAGGTAGTTTGATAGCGATACCTACCCATATTGCGTACGTTTCTTCACTACGTTGCTCAATGAGGCTGGGTACATTTGCAGTCATTTGCTTTGTTTTTTTTTTAAACTTCAAGTACTTAATAAAATAAGTATGTGGTTAAGCAATATTGAGTTTTAAGATTATCTCAAGTGTACTGGAATTAGACAGTAAATGATTATCATTATCATATAGTACACTGTATTGTCCTATATATATATTATTATCAAATAACTACTGTTTGTATAGTAATGACAAGATAAAATATTTTCATTGAAGGTAAAAGATTTTGTGAGCCGCGGTATGCACGGAGGCCATGGCTTATTTGGTTCTACGACACTTCAAAGCAAGGATTGGGAGCACTGATCATACATGCAGCCAATGTGTGGCTGTCACCGCACCTCACTGGGAACCCATGCACATGGTATGTAAAGATAATGAAACAAGTAATAATAATTATTATACTTAAACAACCTGTTAATGTCCCACTGCAGGGCAAAGGCTGCTTCTCATATAGAGAAGGGTTAATTGCATAGAAAGATTTATTGAGCTTAAAAAAAAGTATTAAGTAGTCAAATTTTTAATTAACACGTTCCGGGACACTAAACGCACATAGACGTGATAACAATAAAACTTCTATTGTGTCTCGTGTTGTGTCCCGGAACGTGTTAAGGCACAGCACAAGGGAAAGTGGAAAAATATGGGGGTGACTTTTGCCTAGCTGTTGGACAACACAGGTTAGAGAAAAAACTTATTTTTAAATGTTATTGTATCAGCAAAGGGTACATAATTTTTTTTATTTGTGTTTCTAACTATGGGTTAAATTACCACTATTTCTTCATTGCTTCTGTCAGTGAGAAGCCAACTTATAAGATGGCAATAATAGATATAATTTACTTGGATAGCATCCATTAAGTTGACCGGGACAAACATTGTCATGTTTTGTAGAACTCAATCGCAGCACACTAGTGCAGCACCTACTGTGTCCATTTGTCCAAATCTAAATCATTCAGGGACCCACTCAAACACAGTGACATACACACATTCAGAAGAATTAATTATATCTAAAAAGATGACAGAATTGAGTGTAGGAAGGATTGGCAGCTGTACTTGACATGAATTAAGGACTGAGAAAAATAAATTTAAAACAGTATGAACATTGACCGTGACTCACAAACTATAAATTACTACTATCAGCACATCAATGTTCAATATCAATGTAAAACAATCAATTGTGAACCTTAAACTATAGTAGTAAGATCAAATATTCCATGTTTCTTTACTGAAGCCTGTAAAGTACTGTAACCAATATTATTATGTTTATTCTTTGCCATGCTTTAAGTATACATGACAAAGTCTTCAATGCGCATGGATTCAGTATATGATGAACCCCTGCATTAAAAATTTTAGATAGGTAAAAAAAAGTCCTCTTCCATACATTTTAGCCATGTAGGTTGTATTGCACTTTTCTATAAAGCAGATTTTTTTTTATAACCAACATATAATTAAACGCTACGGGGTCTAGTATCTTCTGCTGAATTCATGGTTTCAGTTTGCACGACGATGTCCACTACCACCCTGTATACAGCCTTTGTTAAAGTGAATGTAATTTTATCTTAACAGGTACATAGTGAACTTTATGCTGGATTCCACACTGGGCTTGCTAATAATATGGGCAGGCATCAGACTAGCTCAGCATTGTGCAAGAGCTTATGACATACCACTCATTAATTTTGGTGAATATGGTAAGTGTAGAACAGTAATTTTAATTAGAATTAAAATTTAAGTAACTGCACTTCACGAGCGCCCGTCATTGCAATTAGAATCTTACGTTAGTGACTTTAAAGTCACATGAAGCCTACTCGCAATTTGCTATAATTACTACTTTATCGTCCTTATAACCATAATTATACTGCAAACATAGCCAAGCCTTCATAGCAGTAAAACTTAAATTAAATAGGCATGATATGACAAGAAATGACAGTAAGATTAAAAATGTGAGATGAGCGTTAATAAAATACTGATTAGACCATGCCTGACAGGTTCTCAAAGTCACAGATTCTGACAAGATAGCTTTTGAGGCTACACCAAGCTTTCCGGGTCGCACGAAATAGCATAACAGGCCGCACGAAATAGCTCGTCGGGCCACACGAAATAGCTCGGCAGGCTGCAAAAAATAGCTCGACTAGTCGCATGAAAGCTCGACAGGCTGCATAAAATGTAGCAGATAGACCCTCCTGTTATCCCAATATTTACATTGACATGTCTTATTTTTTATCAATCAGGTAAACCTCCCATGTGCGCAGCATGGATATGCCAGTGCATACTATACGCAGCTCTGGCAACATTCGCGAAGTCAGTGCTAGCCCTGGTGCTGCGGCTACCACCAGTGGTCGCTGTGCTGTCCACGTTGAGACTATCGCCCGTCTCCGACCCTCGACTGGAACTGGCAGTCGTCATGCTCATTATACCCTTCTTTGTTAATGTGAGTATTTTTTACGTCTAATAGATGTGCGCGAGATAAAGAAATCTGACTTTATTTTCCGTTATAGTCGCTGATGATTCCTTATGTAACTTTACGAACAAAATAACTACTTATGTGACACTTTATCTACTAAAAACTAGCCTGAGAACTTTCATAAAATTGAAAGGAAAAGCTACGTAAATTCGATGGTTCTCATGTTTAAATCCTGCATTAGTTGATACTTTGATAGACAGATTCATAATTTGTAAGTATACGTTTATATGCACCAAACGATAAAGTCGCCACAAACAAACATAATTGCTGGCGTGTGGGAATATTCCCCTTGCGTGCGAGTGATTTTCCATTTGGAAATATTAATAATTTTAGTCAATCTAAAAATAAATCATTCGAGAATTTAATGATTTAAAAAAAAAAAAATCGAAGACATGTGACGTCTACCAACCCGCACTGGGCCCGCGTGGTGGATTACGGCTCACTCCCTCTCACGGAGAGGGGGCCTGTGTCCCAGCAAAAGGCTACACACATTATAGGGAACATTATTAGGCTGATTATGTTGTTATGTAAGTAGGCAAGATGTTACTATACGTATTAAATTCTTTTGCATTGATATTATCTTGAAGCAGTTCGTTTACACATAATATACTTACGTGTAATCGTGATATTTACTCGTCTCGCGCGATAACGACTTCATTATAAATAGGTACGTAAATGTTATACATTTTCCATCACAAAGAAAAACATATTGGCCACAAGCTATTAGGTAGTGTACACTTGAGTAAACAATTACTTTACCTAAATAAATATTCGTTACATGCAACGTGGGTAAACCAAGTAAATCAATAATAACAAAGTCAACAAGACGTCGTCGCAGGTCATACGGAATATTTGCCTCAGTCGCTAAGTAATTATTGAGGGTGAAATTTTCGAAGCGTACCTGGGAGGGAAAGTACTCTAAACACAGATATAGATATACCTAGATAACGCAAGAGTAACTACTTCGCGTGCCAAAAATTGCACCAACTTATGATTACAAATCGTAAGCTGCCCCTTTCGCGCTCAGTCCTTTGTACTGCTGGCTGGGTAAGTGTGAGCGAGAGCGCGAGCTTGTGACGTCATAGTAGGTAGTCAAAAAATGGCACGCTTGGTTTTCATACAATTCGTGATACTTGCGTTATCTAGGTATATCTATATCTGTGACTCTAAATACTGAAGATAGCAAATTTTTATTCAAAGGAAACATTCCTTTATTTTTAAAAAGAAACAAAACTGCATTTAAAGATTTTTGAAAATACGCTTGCCACACCCGGGAATCGAACCGACTAAAATCCTAAAAAATAGCATACTGTATTTTTATGACACCAATCGATAGGGTCATTCATGAGGATCAATAAATCGACGAATTGTGAACCTACTCCTTTTTTTGAATCAAAAAAAGGAGTAGGTAAAAATTTTATTCAATCCACTTAATAAAATCTTTATTTATTTTATTATTTTCGATATCAACTTTCAGCTATTATAGGTAAAACCATGCTATTTTTTACGATAAACACAAAGGGAAAGAAAGGGATAGAAGCATTAGAATTGTCTAATACAAGAACGAGACTCTTCCAAAAGACATCAACGCGCGACAAAAAAAAGTGTGCTCGTTTACCCAGCGACCATTTTAGATAGACCTCTGCGGTGGCTCATAAATCTGATTAAATCAAAAATAATGTTTCGTACTGTTTAATATAGTCTTTGGTCTTGACAGACAGACGGACGGACGGACGGAAAACAAAGTGATCCAATAAGGGTTCCGTTTTTCCTTTTGATGTACGGAACCCTAAAAACGAATCGATTTGCTTACCGATAGATTCTTGAGCTAATTTTACCTGTAATAACTACTTCTAGGGAGCGTCTACTATGCAAAGGTATGAGGTCTTTGCTTCATTATTGGTAAAAATACAAGACTCTCAATTTTGACCAATAATGGTACCTACGTAAATTATAGGAATCGACCATTACTCACCCCATTCGTCCACTTCTTACGAAGCCCCCTGTTAGTGTGCCACCACTACCTTCCTTACCAGTCTCACTAACTAATTCACATACATAGGTCATTGTAGAAAATGCACCTCCGACTTATCGACTTCTCAAGTAATTTAGTTTCCCTTTGTTACCTTTGATTTTCAGTTTAGACAAAGAACCCTCGACTGTTATCCTATTTTTAGCGCAGAGAGACATGCATTCGTTCACAGCGCTATAATCACGCATTTATTATTAAAAGGAGGTAGGCACGTTTGAAAGTGATGTATGTCAGTATGTGTTGCGTTCCCACCCGAAGCTAGAGTCTTCAAGGCTGAAATATATACGTCTACATCACACAAGACATATTGTGTAATATTTACGTAAATGACACAAAAAATTTAAAGATTATTTTACAACGAATGTTCGACTTGGACTCGTTATCTTTATAAGGCCAATAACCTCGTCATTAAGCGTACAATATGCTAAGATATTTTACAAGCTAATTGCGGTTCAAATAAAAACTTATGTTTTGAAGAGCGTAATAGACCTTTTACCATTAACTTATTGGTTAGCCCCCCGGGGGTCGCGCAACTTGTCTTATCTTTAGTCAAGGCTAGAGTAAGGCCAATACAGCATGAGCATAATCAGCCTTAAAGGGCTAAGGGAGGAACATGGGTGGGTTTTAGTCAGTAAGAGTCTGACACTCCCTTCCGCTCCACCCAGAGCGGGAGGGGTCATTTAATGATTTCCCACACGAAAAAAAAACTGGCCAAGCGCGAGTCGGACTCGCACACGAAGGGTTCCGTACCACAAGGCGAAAACGCCGAAAAAAACACGTTTGTTGTATGAGAGCCCCCCTTAAATATTCATTTTATTTTGTTTTTAGCATTTGTTGTTATAGCGGCAACAGAAATACATAATTTGTGAAAATTTCAACTGTCTAAAGTTCATTTCAAATAAACTTGCGATAAAGTTTGTTCACCTCCTTCTACTAATGTATCCCAATATTTCCAAACCATACGAAAAAAACCGGGCAAGAGCGAGTCGGACTCGCGCACCGAGGGTTCCGTAACCTCCGGGTTTATGCATAAGGTTTATGTTTATGAAATTAAATGTTTTTTTTATATTTTTTGGTTGAATAAAAGGTAAATTGCGGTTTACGATTTATGACGTATTAAAAAAAAACTACTTACTATTATCTCGTTCAAACCAATTTTCGGTGGAAGTTTACATGGTATTGTACATCATATATTTTTTTTAGTTTTATCATTCTCTTATTTTAGAAGTTACAGGGGGGGGGGGACACACATTTTACGACTTTGGAAGTGTCTCTCGCGCAAACTGTTCAGTTTAGAAAAAAATGATATAAGAAACCTCAATATCATTTTTGAAGACCTATCCATAGATACCTCACACGTATGGGTTTGACGAAAAAAAAAATTTTTTAGTTTCAGTTCTAAGTATGGGGAACCCTAAAATTTATTGTTTTTTTTCTATTTTTGTGTGAAAATCTTAATGCGGTTCACAGAATACATCTACTTACCAAATTTCAACAGTATAGTTCTTATAGTTTCGGAGAAAAGTGGCTGTGACATACGGACGGACAGACAGACAGACGGACAGACAGACAGACAGACAGACATGACGAATCTATAAGGGTTCCGTTTTTTGCCATTTGACAACGGAACCCTAAAAATGTATGGGCAGTGTCGGTAACACGATCAAAACATTGACTTACTCCGTGTTTGGTATTATGAAACTCAACCGATGCAATGTTAGCGACAGTTTTGTATGACGAACGATATCTATCGTAAGTTATTTGCACTTTTTGGTACAGGGTGGTTGAATGACATTTATCGCAAGTTTATTTGAAAAACACTTTAGCTCGCGGTTCTTGAGATACAGCCTGGTGACAGACAGACGGACAGACAGCGAAGTCTTAGTAATAGGGTCCCGTTTTTACCCTTTGGGTACGGAACCCTAAAAAAGGCCACTAAAAAATGAGCATAATCAGGCTTTAATGTTCTCACTGCTGGGACACAGGCCTTCTCTCTTCGAGAGGGAGGGAGTGCGCTATACTCTACCACGCGGGCCCAGTGCGGGTTGGTAGAAAATAGAAATGGTAGCTGTCACTTGTCTTCGAATTTGTATGGTTCTAAGACATGCCGGTTTCCTCACGATGTTCCACTACAGATGAACTCAGAAACCCTTTAACTTTTTAGCAGCTACTACGTACAGACGCCAGCACATCAAGCTACCCGAAACTGTCAAATTTGCCCAATCAACCTTGAACCTTATGCTGTAGCGATAAAATTGAAAATCTATTAAAAGAAATTTGACAGATTGAAGTAGCTTGATGTGCTGGGGTTTGTACTTAGCTACGTCTTCTTTTTTGCGTGTAAATGGTTTAATGCCTTTGAATGACTTATCGTGAATAGAATAGGAAATACCAATTCAATAATCTGATTGTAAGTAAGAAGTGTGTCCAATTCCAATGTACTATTTATTATCACAGCTTCTTTGCTCTAGTGGTCGCAATCTTGCAAGTGCTACTGCTGAGCATGAAGTCCTGGATTCGATTCCCGGGTTTGGCAAAGTGTTATTGGATTCTTCCATTTCGAATTTCTCAGTAGCAGGCGTAGCAGCCTGGGGCCCTAGTCTGTTATTTTTATAAATTCGTCATTCCAACACGATCCCACCACCATCCCATTGTCATTTTGCTAAAAGTTCGTAATCTGCTAAATTCATAATGGTTGATCATTGTTCGGTCAATGGCACAGAAATATACGATACTCGTAACGAATTAAAAGCAATGACTCGATATGACGTTCTAATGGTAGGTCACTGATCAAAGGAACTGTAAAAATTTTGTGCAGATTACTGCGAAGTCAGTAATTCAGTTTTCATTATGTACGAGATTACCATTCTATGCCATTTCTTTCAATGGAGTGTCAGTGTTTGACCATTAGAAAGTCATAATGACGCCATTATATTAGTAGATTACCAAACTTGTCAAAATCAACAATTATGAAATCTATGATAGACCATTCTGACACTGTTGTAATAGCAGCTTGAGGCCCTGGAGTCTGGAACTGTGCTCCGTTGATGGCAACAGAATCACCTCCTATTACATGGAAATATAACTGGCGAAATGTGGGTGTAGGTAGGTACACCTCTGTCCTCTTACTAACCATGCGGGGTGATACAGGCGTGGTGATATGATTATTATCAATGTCGCTGTCTATGAAGCCAACTCTTGAAGATAAAATGTATACAGGGTTATTGGTAAAACATTAACAACCTCTTTATAGGTCATTGTACTCATCACTATGAACAACATTTACTATAGGACCAAACCTGAAATCGCAAAAAAAAAAATCAGCTGTTCCCTACATTTTGACGAGTTCATCATCATCATCTGCCTAGCCTTTTCTCAACTATGTTGGGGTCGGCTTCCAGTCTAACCGGATGCAGCTGAATACCAGTATTTTATATGGAGCGACTGCCTATCTGACCTCCACAACCCAGTTACTGGGTAATACGATAGCGAGACGACGAGTTTTGACAAGCTACACGAACATAAATGTATGGAACAGCTGATTTTATTTCGCTATTTCAAGTTTGGCCCCATAGTAAAAGTTGTTCATAATAATGAGTACAATGACCTCTTAAGAGGTTGTTAATGTTTTGCCAATAACCCTGTATATATGTATAGTAGGCTGTCTTTGAAAAACTCTAGCCAGTTTTGTGAATGGTTGGCATACTGGCATAGGAAGAAAATGTACCGTGTAACAGTTTTTCTCGTGAAATCTAAACTTCTAAATTAATATAAAGAGGTGAAATTGTTTGTTTGTTAGAAAGAGGTAAAAATCTGGAAGTGCGATAGAAGATTAAAAAAAAAAATATATTTCACTGTTATAAAGCTACGTGCACACTATTGCTGAGTGCTTAGGTCATGTTTTTATGGCACTTATAGTTGACTTCAACGCGGACGGAAACCGCGGACAGAAGATTGTTATTAATATTTGATGCAGTCTGTTTGT
This sequence comes from Mesoligia furuncula, assembly GCA_916614155.1. NCBI lineage: Eukaryota > Metazoa > Arthropoda > Insecta > Lepidoptera > Noctuidae > Mesoligia > Mesoligia furuncula. The sequence continues at coordinate 18,937,138 of OU744809.1, read as the reverse complement.
TCTCGTGAGTTAATAGTACCTAGATACCTAACAGTTCGGCGCGGAGATTGGATAACCTACTTAGTGTCGCTCGGTGTCCAACTTTTAACCTTTTTAGGGTTCCGTATAAAAACGGAACCCTATTACTAAGACTTCGCTGTCTGTCCGTCTGTCCGTCTGTCCGTCTGTCCGTCTGTATGTCTGTCTGTCACCAGGCTGTATCTCAAGAACCGCGATAGCTAGACAGTTGAAATTTTCACAGATAATGTATTTCTGTTGCCGCTATAACAACAAATACTAAAAACAAAATAAAATAAATATTTAAGGGGGGCTCCCATACAACAAACGCGATTTTTTTGCCCTTTTTTGCTCGATATCAAAAATGGCAACAGGTAGGCACTTGAAATATTCACAAAATACTCAGTTGTATTTTAACTTTAATAAGAAATAATAAAATTAAAATAAAATAAATATTTAAGGGGGCTCCCATACAACAAACATGTTTTTTCCGGCGTTTTTGTCTTGTGGTACGGAACCCTTCGTGTGCGAGTCCGACTCGCACTTGGCCAGTTTTTAAATATTTATGGGACAAAATATAACATGGGGTAAAAATTATTGGAATCGATTCAGTTACTAATTCTGAACAAACTATATTCAGGTTTCGCATACTTATACTAAAAATAACGTTGTATACGTTGTTGAGCAAACCAATTATTCGAACATATTACTATGAAGCAATGGAATGATTCAGACTGAGATTAATAGTGTGTTACGCAATTACGACGCTGATCATTATTGTAATAGTTCAGATCTCTGTTGATTATTATTAATCGCATAATATGTAAAATCTGCGTAAATATTTTATTCAATCCTGAATTACTTATTAAGTCGTACTTTACGTCGTTTACTTTACGTAGTAGTCGTTAATTTACGTCGTTGTATTGTGATGTAGGTTAATTGGTTCCGGCATCGTCTGCTTATTAACACTAGTACCTAATTAAAATATTGATAAAATATATCAGTCAGTGAAGGCGCGCCCTTTGATCTACCTAAACCAAAACAGACAGATACTGACCTATTCAAACTCAAAAACAAAGCATTTATTTCAAACTAGCTTCTGCCCGCGACTTCGACCGCGTGACCCTCCCCGACCCTCCCCGTCGCATCGCATCGTCTGGCCGCGCTATTACTGTGTTATTTCTGACTTTTTTGTTTCTCCTAAGTGTCTTAGCGTAATGTTAATTATTACTCTACAGAAGGGGTGGCCAACCGGTCGATCACGACTATTAGTCCAGTCGATCGTGGCAAGGCAAAAAATATTTCCAACTAAAGTGTATTTCAAATAAACTTGCGATAAATGTCATTCAACCACCCTGTACCAAAAAGTCCAAATAACTTACGATAGATATCGTTCGTCATACAAAACTGTCGCTAACATTGCATCGGTTGAGTTTCATAATACCAAACACGGAGTAAGTCAATGTTTTGTTCGTGTTACCGACACTGCCCATACATTTTTTTCGTATGGTTTGGAAATATTGGGATACATTAGTAGAAGGAGGTGAACAAACTTTATCGCAAGTTTATTTGAAATGAACTTTAGGTACAAACCTGATTTTGCTTATCTAGCGAAAGATGCGCAAACTCAATGCTCACATTAATATAAATAAGTACTTACTAAGAATAATTTTCAGTTTTATATTTTCCCTCTTGATAAAATAAAAAAATACTACATAACTGTGTACTGAACTATGCTGTTTCATTTAAGATTTTTGAGAAGTATGTAATTGGTAGGTCGCACTGGGTGTTGTCAGTGAACAGTAGATTTTGGGTCTAATCATGTTGGCCACCCCTGCTCTATAAGCCTTACGCAAAAATTGGACTGCAAATAGATTTTTTAAAATCCCACTGATACTTAGTTCCAGAGATTAGCGAGTTCAAACGAACTCTTCAGCTTTAATATTAGGTATTAGTAGAGATAAAACCAATTACAGGCACTTTAGAATTTATCAAGAGTTTGGTCAGTCAAAAATATGAAGCTATTTGCTCATTCCAAAGAGTAGTTGGTACTTAGGGGGAAGAACAGGCAAGAAACTCCACGGATAATAAATCGAAATTTTGTTACAAAATATTGGTTACATCATTAATGTTGAAATTATACATGTGAGAACGATGTAGAAAGAGTGCACGTTAAAAGCGTCCGTAATAAAAACATAAAAACAATTAAAATAAGCCGTGGCAGCTAAGGGGGCATCCATTAATTACATGAGGCGTTTAGGGGGGGAGGGGGGGTCAAGCCAATTCTCACCCAATCTCACTTGGGGGAGAGGGGGGGGGGGGGTCCTGGCAAGTATCACGTAATTCTTTTTTCCGCAAGAAACACTGTAACGTTGCGAGAAAACTGAGTTAAATTAGTTCAATTTTTCACTGTGATTCTAGACTACGATCTTAGTAATCTTAAATACTAGTCTTAAATAAAAATATTTAAACAATTAGTTTTTTTTTATAAGTCAACGCAATGAAGCATGATATTTGCTCTGAAAATACGCATTTTGAACAATCTCACGTGAGATTAGAGGGAGGGGAAGAGGGGGTCGAGCCAAATTTCAAGATATCTCACTAAGGGGGAGAGGAGGTCCAAAAATTGCCAAAATCACCTCACGTAATTAATGGACGCCCCCTAGAAGATAACTTAATGATCCATACCAAAGAAGCTATTGCATAACAAGATATTGTTTCAGATATTAATCTTCTGGGTGACAGACAACTTCCTCATGTACCATCCGCGAGGAGTCAGCTCAAAACTAAAGACCAAGGTAATATAAATCATAATTCTTAAGCCATAACGTTGATAATGTATAAAGCAACCATGCGGCATGGCATAGAGCCTTCGCAAATACTCAAACCATATCTGGGTAAGCCATTTCTGCAAAACACTTGTCTTATGGTCATCAGAATGTCTGTGCAACCTATTTGCCTTACATGCTTTACCTATGCAAAAGTGACCATTTTATAACACGTTGCCATAGCAAAAATCTGTCTAGCACTTTCAAACGCACCTAAAAATCCTACCGTGGCACATACATACTGCATGGGATAATGGTAACAGTTTATGCATCGTATTCTTTGTTAATTTTGCAGGTGAGATATCAATCCATCAAGAAAGAGAAGTCAGGTTCTGAGGAAGAGAGGGACTCAGCGGACGAACGTCTTCTAGGAGCCAGCGTATGACCCTACAGGAAGCCCAGTTCATTTCGGGCTTGAATCGTAATCTCTTAGAGTAGTGCTAGCCATCCTAGTATATTAAACAACTGTCTGTTGTGACGTCACCCCGGAATATTTGACGGATTAACGGTACTAAGATAAGACCTGAGGAGGTAAAAGGAGGGGAGGGGCATTACACCCAATTGTTTAATTTTCTCGGACACTATAGTTATAGAAACTACTGGTCCACTATTGACTTGCCATACCATTGTCCTCGATCATTAATTCACGACTATCCGACCAGCCTTCTAGTCGTTCAGTAGTCTGCTTACGATAAGGAAATATTGAAAATCAATTAACGATACGTATTTGACTTTTTGATCAAATAATTGTTAATCGATTATGAATTTCTCACTTCCATTTTACTCAAATTGTAATTGATACATATAAAATTGTGTGTTATCTATATATTATGTGTAAATCAAAGGTACGGCAAGTTATGTAGTACTTTGCGGTCAAAATAAGGATGAGCTTTCGCCATGTTGTAACGAATCAGGGGGTCTAAGCCCGAAAGCAGTTAGTTTCAGCCGATGTTACGGACGTTTCCTACTCTTTATGACCTACGGGCCACAACATGAGTTCGGGGCCTGAACTAAGAATCAATGTCAACAGGATAGTTCGGGGCCGAATGAATGACAACAGGCTCGTTCGGGGGCTTCGGGGCCAAAACAAACAAAGAATGAATGACAAGAGGATAGTTCGGGGTCCAAACTAAGAATGAATGAAAACACGATTTGACAGTTGTCCTTACTCCCGATGTGTTTTTACCATTTCGAAAAAGTTGATTAATCAGGAGTGAGTAGGGTTCATTCCGAAGTATCGAACTACCTTTGGACTGACCCGTATTATCTTCATTGACGGACTTAGACAGTAGGCCCCCAGCTGTCAAACGTTGGTTTCAATGTTAGCGTATAAAAAATATAAATATTCGCATACATATCCATGTGAGGTCCGTGCGAAATCAGCCCTAATTTTATTTTGACCGGAGGGTGGGTAGTTAAACATGGTGTATACTATATTGATAATGTAACATGGCACCTATTATAAAAATACATAATTAGACATTTCAAAATTACCTGTAATAAAAACTTCCATAAACTATAACATAAGTAATATCGAATCACAATTATTTTAGTTTTTATAAATGCTTATTGTATAGAAAAACATAAAATTATTGTAAAAAGACTTTATATTGATATTTTTGCTTGTTTTGAGGGCAAGACTTGGTAGTTTGGAGGATTGTGCTAGCATAGTATATTTGCTATGTATAGTGTGGCCATAATTTGTTTTTTGTTGTATTAAAATGAGGTATTTATTACCCTGTGAGATGTTTGGGAATATTATCTCTGACTAATAAAGTTCGACGACTTAAAAAGAGTTCCAGAATGAAACATGTTTGGAATTGAGAGGTCGCTTTACTAATTGAACGCTAAAATAAAAGTATATCATGTACAAATATGCCATTTTGCTTCAAACAAATTTTATATTAAATAAAAAATATATTTTTATAAATTTTACTTTTGAAAATATGATAATTTTAATGTTCCTACACGGTATAGTACTTAGATCCTCATAGTAGTGCCATGTATTTTGATTTTTTTATATAATATTATGTACACCAACATCGAATAAAGACTGAGAAAGTCGTGGGAATCATATCTTCCTATTAAATTCCATTTGAATTCCACTTGTTTAGGGTAGCTTTACACTTGTTTAGTATTACATCTACATTACGTTACACTTCATGGCATTTGTGAGGCGACCTGCGCGTGCGCTTGTTGAATAAAAATAAATGGTTTGTTTATTGCCATTTCTAAGCTAATTGGCAACTATCTGGCAATTAAGAGCTCATATCTTCGGTCAAGTATATTTGATCGAAGGCTACGTGCAGGGTAGCTAAATTTTTTATATCTTTCTGAATTGTCAAATTAATTGACTATTTAAAACATACTTATTTCTTCTCATTGAATACAAAACTAATTAGTCACATTATTAACATTTATTAAATACCCTAGCTACGATCTGATTTCATTTAACAAAAAATAAAATGATATTACTTGTCTTAATATAATGTGTACCACTATTTTATGACAGCAAAAATCATCTATGTTTGTGATGTAATGTACATATTGATAATAAGGACAAGTTTTATAAAAACTATGATGTATATATATTGACCCATTATGATAATTATGTAACATACATTACAACATATTTGTGCATCTGTTCATTGTTTGTGCGAATATAATTCACCTACGTGTTCATTATGGTTTTATTTTAAACCTCCGACAAAAACAGAGGGGTGTTATAAGTTTGACGTGTGTGTCTGTGTCTCTGTCTGTGCCGTCGTAGCTCCCAAACGACTGAACTGATTTTGATTATTTATTTTTTTGTTTGATAGGTGACGTGATCGAGAGTGTTCTTAGTTATGTTTCAAGAAAATCGGTTCAGCCGTTTGAAGATAATCAGCTCTTTTCTAGTTGATGAATTCATGTGAGCGTCTTGCACAGGTCTGATTGAGTCGAAACTTGGCATTTCGTGACTTCAATGATAGTAGAAGAACATAGTAGCCTTGAACTGCTGCTGCAGCATCACCTGGAATTTTCAGGACCCCCCCTCCCTTAACTTACAGCAAAGGTATCGTGTTTGGGGCTCCTTGGAATGGTCTCATTTAATAGGTTGTAGATAGTGACCAGGGGCTGATGATGGATTAGGAAAGAGAAATAAAGTAGGACCGGACAAAATGGTCCCACAACCAATAACAACCAAACACTGATGTCATTATACATATAGGCATTTTATATACAGCAATAAGTTGTAAATATACAGCAAATTGCTGTATATAAAATGCCTATATGGCAGTTCATTTCAGTTCATTTGGACTAGTATCATTAACCAGGGAGAAAAGAGAGGAATACGTTAAAGTGGAATGAACGCCATCAGTGACCACATGACCACGTTTCGTCTTAATAATGAAAGAAAATCACAACCATTGTTGAATCACAACCATTTACATGGAAGAGAGAGAAATGGATGTAGCTATTGTCTGTAAATTGTCTAAGACAATAGGGTATCATCACTGGGTCGATTCATTGCTCTTTAGTGGTGGATGACCTTTCTGCCACCGTAGCCGTAGCCTCCCGGGTAGCCGACGCCGCCGCCGCCGAGACCTCCGAGACCCAGTCCGTAACCATCGAGCCCGCTAACAGCGACGGCCGGACCGGCGATCACTGCACCACCTCCTACGAGTCCACCACCGCCTCCCAGCAGGAGGGCACCGTCTTGAGCTTGCCTGGCGACGGCGTCAGCGACGGCCTGCGCCTGCGATACGGGTGGCCTCAACAGCGCGAGTGTTCGCAATAGCGATAGCCTGAACGCGTGCAGCGTTGGCTAAACGTGCGGCTTCGCCAGCGCGTGCAACTTCAAGTGCGCTGGCGGCCCCGGCGCGTCTGGCGGCTTCCGCGGCGCGCGCGTTCTCCCAGGCGGCGGCTTCGCACGCTGCACGTTGGCTACGCGGGCGGCGTCTAGCGCTAAAAAAAATTTCATTCCTTAATTAACATCAAAATAAAAAAAACGGTCAAGTGCGAGTCGGACTCGCGCACCCAGGGTTCCGTACAAATTTGTAGGTGTACTTATAGTTTTCGGAATTTTTCCTTTACTTGTGCTAGGCACATGACATTGCTTCTTGTCAAACATGATTCTAGGTCAACGGGAAGGTTTTGATTTCCTTGAGACTTTACGAGTGTCAAAACATGCGGCATACGCGGAACATAAACGCCCGTATCTTTTGATTGCGTTGACTTAGAAGTATGATTTTTTCACTGCTAGAGATTTCAGCCCTGAGTATTTCATATTAATTTTAACTTGATAACTCCAGGCGTTCCTGATAAAAAGGGTCTTGACTGACGGAAAGACAGACAGACCACGAAGTGATCTTATAAGAGTTCCGTGTTTCCTTTTGATGTACGGAACCCTACAGAACAGTGTTGATGACAAGGTGATGCTGAACGGGAATATTCGGACTAAATCGGATGCGCGCGCCGCACATCCCTTGAACAGATCAATCAATGTACCTACCTACACTTTTATTTTGTAGACTTACTTTTTGAAATGCCATAGACAAATAATTAATTTAATGCCTACCTTAATTTAGATTTAATCTATTTTTATCGTCTTTAGACCATCTCGACTATTCACGAACCATCACGCCTGCACAATTTTCACCAACAAAAAAAAAACCAGATTTTTAAAGTGATATGTCAAGGGACTACCTACACTAACTGCCGTCGATGACCCCTCAAAAAAAAACCTATCACGACTGCAGAGTTTCGCTAGCTATATTAATTTAAGCCTATACGGGCTGTGTCCCGTGAGCCTTCCGGGACGGGAAAAGATTTTCTTCCAAACATTTTGACGGCCCGGATGCCGGTTTGCCCTGACCCGGAACAGTGTAGCTAGCTTAGCCCATACTATCCCGACTATCCCCTAGTATTTTATTTCGTTCTGTTTGTTTATTATCTGCATATAAACAAAACGGTTGCCATGGTATTATTGAGTTCCACATTCAAACGTGACATCAATTCACTGCAATAAGTCAATTTCTGCGTCAGAATGGCTTTTCTTGCAATCATTTATATTTGTTAAAAACACTGAGAACTTTTTTAATTTTGTTACAAAGAATTGTTTTATTCAATTAGAAACTGTCAAAATGGACGAGAGGGATTTAAGAAAGCTGCTGACGACGAAGAATGGGTGTCGTGTGCCATTGATGCGGCCTATACCCGATGTACACCAGATGGACAAACTGCCGTTCGTACCGCTACCGCCTTATAACAGAATCAAGGTAAAGCTATTGACTTATTGCAGAACTTCATATTCCCAAGCGGCTAGAAACTATTAGAATTTAGACGTTCGACGACCGAATAGGTATTAACATAATGCTAGGTATGTGTATAATTTAGTCCTAAACCTAGGTAATTCTTGAACAGATAATACATAATACGGCAAGCCCTGGGTTCGATTCCCAGGTAGGTAACGTCCTACCAGTAAACTTTACAGTACCCTTAGATACTGTAAATTTTACTGTGTGCGTTACTGATCTGAAATCTGTTTAGTAGTTTTATTGTGCCATGCATCGATGAAGCCCCGTACTGCAGGTAGTTTGGGGGACGCCACACACTGGTATGGCCAGTAGTGGACGTCTCTCGACTGAATTATGATGACGCTACAACGATGAACAGTGCTTCCTTTTTAAAAAAAATACCGTAAAACGCTGCAACTTTGCCAACTAAGCCCAACTTTGCCTATTTCGTTTCAATTACGATATTTCGCGTTTGCTTAGTTTTTTCTTATTTCCTACCATTTGGTAGTGATTTCACATTATTAGGGCAACAGATTTTTCATTTTTTGTAATGGTAGCTTCATTGTTACTCTGTCAGTTGTGCGACAAACACCGGTGCGCGTAGGTGAAAATTTTTAGTGTCGTGTAACTTTTGAAGTTTTAGCTAAAGAAAAGGTGTTTTCGTGCAGCTATAACATCCCAGGGTAAGAACATACTATCTACTTTCCATATTGCTTGATATTTTTATTAAAAGGACACGATTTCATTAAAATAACTTAGTAGGCAATTATGTGCACTGTTTTGGAAACTTGAGTGACACAACTTTGCCTGGGTCTAGGGTTGTCACTATGCGGATTTTAATATTGATATATTTTTTCTATATAAATGTCATATTTGCATGAAATTTTCACAGCTTGGAACCCGGTTATATCGAGACTCAAGAGCATGTATGCACTAAATTCCCTTCATTTTACGATATTTTAATTTTATTGCATACATTGTTAATGTTCCGAAATCGGGTGAGACACAGGTATCACCTAGGAGTTAGAGCTTCAATTGAAAATGTTACATTTTTTTTATGTCAATAGAACATTTTTATTTTTATTTCGACAGTTATGTTTTCAATCGCCTGTAAGGGTGAGGCAGAGGTGAGAGACCCTTCAGTGATTACAGGCATGATTTTGTATTTAAGTAAGTCTTAACTTTGTTGCAGTTATATGCAAAAATGCCGAATAATACACAACGAAGCAGGAGAAAACCAGGAGCTCGTAGTTATGCCGATTACTCTGTAGAAATATCAGAAGTTGCTGCAGATCTCGTACGAAAAAAAATCATTTCGTCATACGAAGCGGAAAAGAAATTTGGGAACCCGCGTCAGACCATTTTTAATAAATCAAAAAACATGCATAGCAAACCATTTGGTTGACCTACAGAGTTGACAACTAAGGAAGAAGCCCACATCGTAAAAGCCAGCATTGCTAAAAAGCAATACATTTGTGATTTTTACTCATAAGTAGCAATTTGTTTTATTTTTTTACAAAGTGAATAAAAGTTTAAGAAAATAATCCGTATTTTTTTGGGACAACCCTAGAGTCAACGACATTTTTGTATGAAAAGTTTCTGGTACCTGCTACAACATTGCCTATTAGCTGTAAAAAAATATATATTACCGTCATGGAAATAATCTAACTGCTGGGGACAAGCACGGTGTCTCATGTACACGGAAAAAAAAATACTAAAAAGATCAACAATATATTTATTGAGATATCCTTCTAGGCAAAGTTGTGTCTTTTACCTACAACTTTGCCTACGACTTTGAGTGCTTGTAATTCTGAATGACGGCATGATTTAAATAGATTTGGGTTCTACCTGGCAAGGCATAAGGTCTGTCTTCCATCTGCAAGTCTTTAGAAGCCGTAATAGTAAATAGGTTCAGAGATACGAACAAAAAACGTCAAAATCCAGGCAAAGTTACAGCATTTTACGGTACTGCTTCCCGCGTAGGTAACACTGTAGGTCTGTACGTAACATAGAGCACCCATCCTTCACGTGCTTCAGGTCTATAATTGACACTAAACCGTATACAGTAGTAAGTTGTAAGGAACACTAGCATAACATTAGGTTTTTTCAAAAGTATTATTTATTTTAGGACAAACAACAATACTTCCGCAAGATCCTCGAGGAAAAGGCTACCGAGAGGAAAGTAGAGATAGCTCGGCCGCCGCCTCAGCGCAGAGAACGAGACAGGTTAGAAATATCACAGTCACGACACATCGCAGTTTTGCGAGAATGCGCACAAAAAATACAACCGCCACCCATGTCTAAAGATTGGGAGCGAAAAATTTGCAACTTGGTCCCCGTCAAACTACGAAACATGTTTCCAGTTTTGATGGACGAACTGATCAATGAGAGCAAACTCGAATGGAACAAAAATCTCCACGGCCTCGCGGTTAAGACCATCATCAGAGATGAACCCGGAGTTTCTAGGATAAGGTATCAAGAACCCCACTTTAAATATAATGGCATTACAGAAAATTTTGAGAAAATGCTTACGTTTCGTAAAAAACTAGTTGATGGTGCCCTTATATTACATCCTTTTATAAGGTTAGTACTGGAGTCTTCCGAAAGAATGTTTCCCGAATGTATCATTGACTTAGCGAAATATAGGGCACGGGGTGCTTTAAAATTGAATGAATTTCTATCTAAAGTTTTGGAAGAAATCAAACGCGGTGAGTATCTTGTGTCTAGCACATGGTATGGAATCCTTGTTAACTGGCTCAAAAATCCTAGATGTCTCCGAGGAATGCGTCGTAAGAAAATACCAGATTTTGTGAGATGTGCGACCAAAATGATAGCAATGCAGATTCAAGAGCTTATGCGAAGATCTGTTGATGCTATTATAGACGGGCTTAAAGATCCAGAGACGGTTCTTATTCTTCATTTAGATCTAGATTTTAATGGAGACTTTATTTACGATCCAACACTAGAACGTGTTTACGAAGTTTTTCATAATATCGCAGACACTATATGCACCATTTCGCAAAGACTTATGCCTATAGAGCAGTATCTTAGAATACCATATAACTTTGACGCATTACCAGTGCGTTACAATGATTGGCTACACAAAGACGGCCATAAAAGACTACAACAACAATTAGATATAGTATTCAAACCACTACTTGTTTATTTAGACAAGTTACGAGTAGATTACAGTATGTTATACGGTTCGCCAGCGAAGGAAGCCTTGCTAAAATTTATTCAAGCAGAAGAAAAATTCGAAGTGTGTCGGGATAAGATTAAATATTTCCAAGAAATAGATTCCGAAATAACAGGTATTTTAGAAAATGAATATTTTAATTGTGCAACCGTTCGTCAACTCAGAATGGTGGACGGTTTGAAACGGAAAGCTTTGGAATTTGTTAATGACTTAATAGCGGGTATTATCTGCGCCCATTTAAAAGAAAATGATAGCATAAGTGCTGCATTTGAAGATATAAAAGCTAAAGCTCTCAATGATCCAGAAAATGCGGCAGAATTAATAGAACAAGGAATTTATATTTTACACGCAAAAACAGTTTTAGTTGAAGCGTTAAAGGAAAGAATTTTGGGACAAATTAATATTATATCCAATCTTCTTGAGATGACTTCGCTAACTGAAGAACACGTAGCATCTAACACACGCACCGTGAACTGGCTCAAAGACATTAAGCCCATATTTGAAAGAAACGCTGCAGCATACGAATCCCACAAAGCAGAAATGGAAGAACATCTACAAGCTAAAATTGCATTCCTAAACAATGAAGTTCTTGAAATGATACCGTATTTAGAGCTGTTAGACAACATGGACGATGTTAACCACACACTTGAATACCTTGAATACTTGAGAAAACTTGTGCATCGATTAGACGATTGTGATAAACTCGTGACTTGGATTAATGCCGAAGAAACAACATTTAAATTTCCAAATACGAGCTATCCAGATTTAGAAGAGTTGAAAGATTACGTTAAACCTTTTCACAGTCTTATATTCTTAGCTCATAAATGGAAGCGGAGTTATTATACTTGGATGGATGGACCTTTCGAATATATGGATCACACCCAAATAGAATTTGATCACGATTTTTATTATAAAGAGTTCCTAAAGCTATCAAAGGGTTACAGAAATAAGATAAAGCAACAAATTGCTGAAGGCGTGGAAAAACGTTTCCAGGGATTGGTAGATGATCCTGATGTTAACAATCTTCCGGCTCCAATGAAACTATGCGCTCAAGCTGTTGCCGAATTAAAAGAATGGAGGCCTAATGTACAGATGGCCCATATAATGTGTAATCCAGCCTTAGTGCAGAGGCATTGGGATGAAATGTCTACCATTGCTGGTTTTGATTTGACTCCTACGGCGGGTACTACGTTGCGAAAGATCATTGACTACAATCTCTGGGGGGACATTGACCAGTACGAAATTATAAGTGTAGCAGCAACAAAAGAACTCGCTTTGGTAACAAATCTTAACAAAATGATGGCTGAATGGACAGACATATGTTTTAAAACGAATCCATATAAAGACACCGGTATAAATATTCTCACGGCACTTGACGACATTCAATGTGTTTTAGACGATCATATCGTCAAAACTGTTGGTATGAGAGGTTCTGCATTCGTTAAACCTTTTGAAAGTCAAGTTAAATCATGGTACGAAAAAATTGTGAGAACTAATCAAACCATCGATGAATGGGGAAAAGTACAAAGTCAGTGGTTGTATTTATTGCCCATATTCTCTTCTAAAGACATAGTTGCTCAGATGCCCGAAGAAGGAGTAATGTTTGTGGAAGTAAATAATACGTACCGTAGATACATGACTTGCGTGGAAAAAGACCCCCATGCGCTTGAGCTCGCAGGTTCCTTCGGTGTGCTAGAAGCTTTTAAAATTGCAACAGGACTACTGGAAAAAATTAACGATGGCGTTAATAATTACTTAGAAAAGAAAAGATTATATTTCCCAAGATTCTTCTTCTTATCGAATGACGAAATGTTGGAAATACTGTCCGAAACAAAAAATCCTCATAAGGTTCAGCCTCATTTAAAGAAATGTTTTGAAGGAATAAATAAACTAGTATTCGATGAAGAATTTAATATATCTGCTATGATATCGCAGGAAACTGAGCAAGTTGAATTCCTTGAAATTATTAGTGTTCAAGCTGCTAGGGGGTCTGTGGAAAAGTGGTTGGTTCAAGTCGAGGATCAAATGTTAAAAGCCGTTAAATCAGAGACCGAATTATCTTATTACGACTTTCCAAACATAAGCCGTAATGAATGGATACTTTCTTGGGAAGGTATGGTAGTGCTAGCTATATCTCAAATTTATTGGGCGATTGATGTGCACGAAGCTCTGCAAACACATAAACTAAGTGAGTTAGACGCGTTTCATAATTTGTTAACTAGACAGCTGAACGAAACTGTTGCCGTAATCCGACGTACTGATTTAACTAAACTAAACAGTGTTACAATAAAAGCTCTCATTGTAATCGATGTGCACGCCAAAGATGTAATATTTGATTTAGTAGGTAAAGGTGTTATTGAAGTTACAGATTTTCAGTGGCTAGCACAACTTCGTTACTACTGGGAAGAGGAGAGGGTATCTGTGAAAATTATAAATGCTGTAGTGAACTATGCATACGAATACTTAGGCAATACCGATCGGTTAGTGATAACACCTTTGACTGATCGATGTTACCGAACTCTTATAGGAGCTTACTATCTCCATTTAAATGGTGCTCCCGAGGGCCCCGCGGGAACGGGTAAAACTGAAACAACAAAGGACTTAGCCAAAGCATTAGCCGTTCAGTGCGTTGTATTCAACTGTTCTGATGGATTAGATTACAAAGCAATGGGTAAATTTTTTAAAGGGTTGGCTTCTTGTGGCGCCTGGGCGTGTTTTGATGAATTTAATAGAATAGATGTTGAGGTACTTTCTGTCATTGCTCAACAAATATTATGCATAGTGCAGGCCATTAGACAACATTTAGAAGTATTTGATTTTGAAGGCACAACATTAAATCTAAACCCTGCTTGTTATGTTTGCATTACTATGAATCCAGGTTATGCAGGACGGTCTGAGCTACCTGACAATCTGAAGGTATTATTTAGAACAGTGGCAATGATGGTACCAGATTATGCAATGATAGGTGAAATTTCCTTGTATTCTTTTGGCTTTGTTGACGCAAGAAGTTTATCAGTAAAAATCGTCACTACATATCGACTGTGTTCCGAACAGTTATCTTCGCAAAATCACTACGATTATGGAATGCGAGCTGTGAAAACTGTTTTGTCGGCTGCAGGTAACTTGAAAAGAGCTTTCCCTAATGAAAGTGAGAGCGTTCTACTCCTTCGGTCTATCACAGATGTCAACTTACCCAAGTTCTTGTCTTGTGACGTACCTTTATTTGAAGGCATAATATCTGATTTATTCCCCGGGATTACACTACCAAAACCGGATTATGTCAACTTCTTGGATGCATGTCATGTTACATGTGAAAGAAATAATCTCCAACCAATGGATTGTTTCCTTCTTAAAGTAATACAGATATTTGAAATGATGATTGTGCGGCATGGGTTTATGATAGTAGGTGATCCTTTTTCTGGCAAATCAATGACTTTAAAGATTTTATCAGAATCGCTAACATTAATGGAAGAAAGGAATCAACCTAATGGATGTGCATGCACGTACAAAGTGTTAAACCCTAAAGCAGTCACCATGGGTCAGCTTTACGGTGCGTTTGATCCAATTTCGTATGAGTGGACTGATGGTATTGTAGCAACAATGTTCAGAGATTTTGCTTCAGAGGATACTCCTGTCAAAAAATGGATCGTCTTTGACGGCCCTGTAGATGCAGTTTGGATCGAAAATATGAATACCGTTTTAGATGACAATAAAAAGCTTTGTTTAACGTCGGGTGAAGTGATGGCTATGACTAGTGTTATGTCCATGATATTTGAGGTTTCGGACCTTACTCAGGCCTCGCCCGCTACCGTCTCTAGATGTGGAATGATATACATGGAATCAGTCTCACTTGGATTCAGACCGTTCTATACATCCTGGGTGAAAACCCTAAATCCTATATGGTATGAAGAAAATGAAGTATACATTTACGCAATGTGCGATTGGCTATTTGATCCATTAGTTTATTTTGTAAAAAAATACTGCATACAATTAGTGACAGCTGGAGACGTCAATTTAGTAGTGAGCACGCTCAGACTTGTGGTCATGTATATGGATAACGCGATCGAAGGTGAAGAAGACACAAGGTATACTAGAACTTGGTTTAACGCTGCGTTGATGAGTAGTTTAATTTGGGGCGTTGGCGGCATACTTGATACTGATTCCCGTGAAAAATTCGATGCTTTAATTAGAGAGTACTTCAGGGGCGAGAAGGGTTTGCCACCGTCGGTAGATCGCATCGATGTATCCGTTCCCGTAGAAGGTATGCTTGTTGATCATTATTACCTGTTTAAGGGCAAGGGTTGTTGGAAACCGTGGATAGAAGCTGTAAAATCAGTTGCTGTAAAGGAACAGATTAATTTACTTCAAACTGTTATTCCAACATTGGAAACAGAAAAATACTATGCTCTGTTAGAATTACATACTCAGTTCAAGCAGCCACTGCTTTTTATTGGACCCACGGGTACCGGGAAAAGCTTCATAGTCCAAAATTTTTTGATGAATCGTATTTCTATGGACCTTTATACTCCAGGATTCATAACTTTTACAACTACAACCTCTGCCAATCAAACACAAGAGTTAGTTATTTCAAAACTATGCAAGAGAAGAAAAAATAATTACGGTCCATCAAAAGGAAAAATAGCTATCATATTTATTGATGATATGAACATGCCTGCCAAAGAAATATATGGTGCTCAACCAGCAATAGAGTTACTAAGATTATATTTCGATCAGAAACATTGGTATGATCTAAAAACAACGGATAAATTATACATACATGACACCTTCTTCTATGGGGCTATTGGACCAGTCGGTGGTAGTCGACAACTGATTTACCCAAGAATGTTAAGACATTATAATATTTACTCAATTAATGAGTTTTCAAAAGAGAGTATGACTAAGATATTTACTACTTTGTTACAATTGGGTTGGAGAAGAAATGGATTTAGTCAGGACACACAGCCCGTTATAATAAACATTATTGCTGCTACAATGGACGTATATGATAATGCTATGGAACAATTAAGACCAACGCCTGCTAAATCGCATTATACCTTTAACTTAAGAGACTTTTCAAGAGTTATCCAAGGGTGTGCATTATTAAGAAAAGAATCTGTTGATAATAAAAAAACATTCGTAAAGGTTTGGGTTCACGAAATTTTACGCGTATTTTATGACCGACTTGTCGATGATGAAGATCGTTCTCAATTTTTCGAAGGTCTTAAAAAAACCACCAAAGATTTCATGAAAGACACATTCGAAAACGCCTTAGATGTTTATCAAAATGAGAAAGGGGACGTAACTCGCGATACGATCAAAGCCATGATGTTCGGTTCTTACCTAGACACAGACAGTCTAGAAGGTGAACGACGATATGAGGAAATGCCGTCAAAGGAAGCTGTACTAAACGTAGCACTCTCAATGCTAGCTGAATACAATGCATTGCACAAAGCAAAAATGACTATTGTACTATTTGACTATGCTTTGGAACATTTATCAAAGATTTGTAGACTTTTATGCATGCCTTCAGGAAATGCTTTACTTGTTGGTGTTGGTGGTTCTGGACGACAATCTCTTACGCGTTTAGCCAGTACTATATTGGGTCAACAAGTATTTCAGCCAGAGATAACAAAAGCTTACAGCGTGAAAGATTGGCACGACGACGTAAAATTGGTCCTTCGTGAATCAGGTGGCTTGAATAAAGACACTACTTTCTTGTTTACTGAAGGTCAAATAAAAGAAGAAGTGTTTATACAGAATCTAGATAGTTTACTTAACTCTGGTGAAGTACCTAATCTGTATGGCTTAGACGAACAGCAAGAAATTCTTGAACTAACGCGTTTAGCAGCACAAGGAGGTAACAGGAATCTTGACATAAGTCCTTTGCAGATACTGGCTTTCTTCGTTGGGCGCTGCAAAGCAAAGTTACACATTGTATTGTGTTTCAGCCCAATAGGAAGTGCTTTTAGAACAAGGCTACGACTTTATCCGTCTTTGGTTAATTGTTGTACTATTGACTGGTACGACAGCTGGCCCGAAGACGCTTTAGAAATGGTTGCTCATTATTATATGGTTAAAGTTAATGTACCCGATAAAGTGAAATCAGCTGCCGTAATAGCTTGCAAACAATTTCATGTAGACGCTCGAGTCATATCGGTTGAATTCTTCAATACACTTGGGAGGAAAACCTATATTACGTCAGCGTCTTATTTAGATTTAATCAAATCTTTTACCTCGTTAACTAATAGAAGGCAAAGAGAATTAAGAGCAGCCAAACTTAGATATACCAATGGCTTAGATAAACTAAACCAAGCAGCAGATGCAGTAGCAATAATGCAACGTGATTTAAACGCTTTGAAACCGCAACTTATGGTTATGGCTGCCAAATCAGCTAAGATGATGCAAGAAATAGAAGTAGAAACTGCAGTCGCCGATAAAGCTGCCGCTCAAGTAAGAGAGGATCAAAAAGTTGCAAATGTTCAAGCGGCGGCTGCACAAGAACTTAAAAAAGATTGTGAAGCTGACTTAGCTCTCGCGTTACCAATTTTAGAAGATGCTATTGCAGCTTTAAATACTTTAAAACCAGCTGACATAACGATTGTAAAATCTATGAAAAATCCCCCATTTTCTGTAAAGTTAGTCATGGCAGCAGTGTGTGTGATAAAAGGTATTCAACCTGATAAAATCCCAGACCCAAACAACCCCGGAAAAAAAATGTTAGATTATTGGGGCCCTAGTAAAAGAATACTAGGTGACATGAGCTTCTTGGAGTCTTTAAAAAACTTCGACAAGGATAATATTCCTATTCCTGTTATGAACAAGATTCGAAAAGAGTATCTTTGTCATAAAGACTTTAAACCTCATATTATTGCAAAAGCTTCGACAGCTGCTGAAGGTTTATGCAAATGGATTATTGCTATGGATATGTACGATGCTGTAGCTAAGGTCGTAGCCCCTAAGAAAGCAAAATTAGAGGCTGCTGAAAAAGAATTCGCAGAAACAATGGCTATTTTGGAAGAAAAGAAAGCTTTAGTAGCTAGATTAGAAGCCAGGTTGGCAGAATTGAAGGAAGCATTAGAAGAAGCTAATATTAAAAAGAAAGCATTGGAAGACGAAGTACAGTTGTGTATTGATAAATTGGCCAGGGCTGAAAAGTTAATCGGTGGCTTAGGTGGCGAAAGAGTACGTTGGGCACAGGCTGCTGAAAATTTACAGACGTTATTTGATCATTTAGCTGGGGATATTCTTGTGTCATGTGCCATCATGGCTTATTTATCACCTTATACGTTGCCTGTTAGAACGTCGATGATTGACCAATGGCGTGACCTAGTTATAAAATTGCAAATGCCACATTCCGAACAGTTCGTATTCAAAGATATATTAGGCACCGATATCAAGATTCAAAATTGGTGTATAGCCGGACTACCCAGAGATTCATTTTCCGTCGATAATGGTGTCATACAAGACAATTCAATGAGATGGTCTTTAATGATTGATCCGCAAGGTCAAGCAAATAAATGGATAAAAACGATGGAAAAATCTAACGATTTGCAACTACTTAAGTTTACTGATGGCAATTACATGAAAGTTATGGAAACTTGTTTGGAATACGGGAAACCTGCCCTCATAGAGTGTGTTATGGAAGAGTTAGATGCGCCATTAGACCCAGTTCTTTTAAAAAATACATATATGCAGGGAGGCAAAGAATATATTGCTCTTGGGGATAATGTAATAGAATATCATCCAAACTTCAGGCTGTATATGACGACTAAATTAAGGAATCCACATTATTTACCCGAAGTTTTTAACAAAGTAACGTTAATAAACTTTGCGCTTACTAAAGATGGATTAGAAGATCAGTTGTTAGGCATAGTAGTAGCAAAAGAAAGACCAGATTTGCAAGAGAAAAGAGAAAAACTAATCGTTCAAAGTGCTGGTAACCGAGCTGCATTAAAACAAGTAGAAGATGACATCTTACGTACTTTACAAGAAACAAAAGGGGATATATTGGAAGATGAAAGTGCTGTTGAAGTTCTGGATTCTTCAAAAACTTTAGCTGTTGATATTATGAAAAAGCAGGAAGCTAGCGCGGAAACCGAAATTATAATAGAAAAATTCCGTCTTGGTTATAGACCGATCGCTTCACATTCTGCTGTATTATATTACTGTGTCACAGAATTGCCTAACGTTGATCCCATGTATCAATACTCCTTGGTCTGGTTTATAAATCTTTACATCATTTCAATCGAGAATGCGAATAAATCTAAAGATTTGGACAAAAGATTAAAGTTTTTGAAAAATACTTTTACTTATAATTTATACAGCAACGTATGTAGATCACTTTTTGATAAAGATAAGTTGATGTTTTCTTACGTGATGTGCTCTAAAATGCTACTTTCTTCAGGTGAAATGAACATAGATGAACATATTTTCCTTATAACTGGAGGTATAGCTATTGAAAATCATTTAAAAAAACCCGTTGAATGGTTACCTGATAAAAGCTGGGACGAAATATGCAGAATAAGTGACTTAGCCAGTTATACTGGGTTTCACGACGACTTTGTAAGGAATATAAAACGCTGGCAAGAAGTTTATGATGATATGCAACCGCATAAAAGACCACTGCCCGGAGTGTGGGACAAAAAATTGAGTCAATTTCAAAAACTATTGGTTGTAAGGGTTTTGAGACCTGACAAATTGACAACAGCAATAGCAGATTTTGTGGAAAAAAAAATGGGCAAGAAATACATAAAGCCACCGCCGTTTGATATAGGTAAATCTTTTGGAGATTCAAACTGTCTTGCACCTTTAGTATTTATATTGTCTCCCGGCTCGGATCCAATGGGAGCATTGATAAAATATTGTGAACGAATGGGATATTCACATAGATTCAACTCCATATCGTTAGGACAGGGACAAGGCCCAATTGCACGAGTAATGATTGAAAGAGCCCAACTTGAAGGTGGCTGGGTATGTTTGCAAAATTGTCACTTAGCTGTTTCGTGGCTCCCGACTCTTGAGAAAATCATAGAAGGTTTCGATTTAACGAACACAGATTTAAGTTTTCGATTATGGCTGACTAGTTATCCATCTAACCAATTTCCTCAATCTGTTTTACAAGTAGCGGTTAAAATGACAAACGAGCCACCAACGGGACTTCAACATAATCTAAATCGATCTTATATTTCAGAACCTGTAAAAGAAACTGAATTTTTCGAAGGATGCCCTGGCAAAGATAAACCCTTTAGCAAACTTTTATACGGCATCAGTTTTTTCCATGCTGTAGTGCAAGAAAGAAAAAAGTTTGGTCCGTTAGGATGGAATATTCAATACGGCTTCAATGACTCTGACTTTCAAATATCAGTTATGCAGTTGCAAATGTTTTTAAACCAATATGAAGAAATTCAATTTGTAGCTATTAAGTATTTGACTGGTGAATGCAATTACGGTGGTAGAGTGACTGATGATTGGGATCGTCGTTTAATAGTTACAATATTGGATAACTTTGTAAATGCTGGCGTCGTAAATGATCCAAATTACACGTTTTGTGACATTGGCCCACAATATGGCTTGCCGCGGAGATGTGAATATCAAGATTACCTAAAGCATATTGAAACTGTTCCCATAAATCCTCCACCTGAAGTTTTCGGACTGCATATGAATGCAGGAATAACTCGTGATTACACTACTTCCATGGAATTAACGGCAGCTTTAGTTCTAGTTGAAGGTGGTGGCAGCGGCGCAGAGGGTGGAAACACAGAAGCTATTATTATTCAAATGGCCGAAGAAATTATTTCTAAGCTACCACGTAAGTTTGACTTGGAAACAGCGCAAAAAATATATCCTGTTGATTATAATGAATCTATGAATACAGTTTTAATTCAAGAGATGGAACGTTTTAACAAATTGTTACGTGAGATAAGGAGTTCTTTACTCGATATGCAAAAAGCAGTCAAAGGTCTCATTGTGATGACCGCATCATTAGAATTACAGTCCGTTGCGATGCTGCTTGGAAAAATTCCAGACAACTGGTGTAAAGTTTCCTACCCAAGTTTGAAGCCACTTCCTAGTTATGTAACAGATTTCATAGAACGTTTGGCTATGCTGGACGACTGGTATAAGAATGGAAAACCACCGACATTTTGGCTGTCAGGGTTCTTTTTCACTCAGGCGTTCCTCACCGGATCTGTCCAAAACTACGCTAGAGCTAAGAAAATTCCTATAGATTTGCTAATGTTTGACTTCGAAGTACATGATGTTGATTATGAAACCAGTCCCCCAGCTTCAGGAGTGTATGTGATGGGTCTATTTATGGATGGAGGGCGTTGGGATCGGAAGGCCTATGCAATAGGCGAACAATTCCCAAAAGTATTAAATGATAATATGCCAGTTATATGGTTGTATCCCAAAATGAAACAAGAATTTCAAGAGGGTTCAAGATACAAATGTCCCCTGTACAAGACGTTGGAGAGGAAAGGAGTATTAGCTACAACAGGTCATTCATCTAATTTCGTATTAGCGTTTTATCTGCCGTCTGATAAACCCTCAGCTCATTGGATTAAACGAAGCGTGGCTTTACTGCTTCAGCTCGACAATTAACGGCTATGGTTTTCAACGTTTTCTTCCATCGTGTCGGCGGTAATTTTATCGGGCTTTCCCTTGCTGAGTTACTATCGCTTCTTTCTGCAAGACGCGCTTTGAAGCCTTTGTCAGCTCCTAAACCCACCGGCGCGTCGTCAAATTGCATTTCATCGTGAATGAGGTCATTTATTACGTACCCAAAAGAAACGATGTCGCTATGAAGATTAACATTTGATTTTTTTTTCTACTAAGTAAAGAACTAAAATACAAAACAAGGTTTTTGTTAGAGATTCAAACCTTTGAGCCAGAAAATAAAACATTTTCTACTGTAAAATCCTTTTACTAATAGATCAGGGATGGCGAACCAATGGCACGCGCGCCATTGGTGGCACTTAACAAAATGATTTCGGCACGACATCATTTCAGAAATGTGGTGCCCAAGTCATCTAGTTTACAACAGCAGAAGTCGCACTAATTTATCATTTTCATTTAAATAAATATAAAAATGTTAATATTCACATTAGTCCACCTACACCAACCTGGGGTCTTGTCATTAGGTGCACTTGCATAGTGCGAACAGGGATAATCGTCGGTTGGTGTCTCATTTCATTAATTTATTCATTAATTATTTCGGACTCGCGCACCGAGGGTTCCGTACCATCATATGTTTTTAAATTTTCATCGGCGAGGCCTATATTTATCAGAGAATTTTAACACTGTGCTCTGCAGTATAGAATATTGCAGTTTTATGTAAGCGCCATCTCTTGACCGATAGTGGAACTAATGTAACTTTTGTTTGTGATTTCTGAAAAGTGTGCTATTTAGAGACTTCGTTTTATTTTTTTTCAGATTTTTCTCTTTGCAAATTCGGAGATAAGGGAGGAACGGTATTTTTTTTAAATTTTTCATCAATAGTCGAAAACTATGCGGCCTAAAAAAAAAAGAAAAAATGTTTGAGAATGTGCAAACTGCGCTCTTTCATATGATACCCCATATGCCCTAGTAGCTCCCTTCAAATTTTTCAGACCCCCTTTCAATCCCTGTTGGAAAAATATAATTACATATATTTTTATTTCTTTCTTATTTGCTAAATAGTTGGGCAAACGTCATCTAAAACTATTCCAAACAAGTTGATAGCATTAGTAGTTCTTGAGATATACAGCTGTGACAGAGAGACTGACTTAGTCTCACCATAAGGGTTCCGTTTTTACCATTTTGGTACGGAACTCTAAAAAACGACGGGCCTCTGTAAGTCGGTTTCGACCCCTGTTATGCCTTCCAAAGGTCCGGGACCCCAGGGTCCCGAAAAATGTCAAGAGAGATTAAAAATAATGATAATGCGAAAGTCATCATCTGCCTAGCCTTTTCCAAACTATGTTGGGATCGGCTTCCAGTCTAACCGGATGCAGCTGAATACCAGTATTTTACATTTAGCGACTGCCTATCTGACTTCCACAACCCAATTACTGGGTAATACGATACCCCTTTTTTTTTGGATGGGAAATCATCAAATGACTCCTCCCGCTCTGGGTGGAGCGGAAAGGAGTGTCAGACTCTTACTGACTAAAACTTACCCGTGTTCCTTCCTTAGCCCTTTATGTTCCGGGCCAGCGGTAACCCTTTCGGACAATCCCGCAGGCATCGGCCCTAAGGGGCCCCTCCTCGATGCTGACATCTCTTTGAGGCGCGCGTGGAACACGTACGCGCCGTCCGGCACGGGCCTGGTCCTGATCGGACGGTGAGCTACCCATTACTCTCCGCGCGCAGGCCCGATACGATACCCCTTGATAAGACTGGTTGTCAGACTTTCGGGATTCTGACTACCCGTAACGACTGTCAAAGATCCACGATTGACAGCCGGGACCAACGGCTTAAGGTGCTTTTCTTTTTTTTTCCAGTAATTAATCACTAAGCCAAGATTGTTGGCACGTTATGGCCGCATGAAATATTTAGTTGGAAAAAATGGCACGTACGGTAGCTAAAGAGGTTCGCCATCCCTGATATAAACCTAGGTACTATCTTAGAGCTTGTCCGGAAAGAGCGAATTCGAAAAGAAAAATAAATTAAATATGGTTCGACATTATTTTCTACAAAAGCTGTGAAACCGCAATTTTTAGGGTTCCTTACCAAAATGGTAAAAACGGACCCTTATGGTGAGACTAAGTCTGTCTGTCTGTCTGTCACAGCTGGATATCTCAAGAACTACTAATGCTATCAATTTGTTATATTTTTTCCAACAGGGATTGAAAGGGGGTCTGAAAAATTCGAAGGGAGCTACTAGGGCATGTATCATATGAAAGAACGCAGTTTGCACATTCTCAAACATTTTTCCTTTTTTTTTTAGGCCGCATAGTTTTCGACTTTTGATGAAAAATGTAAAAAAAATACCGTTCCTCCCTTATCTCCGAAGTTTGCACAGAGAAAAATCTGAAATTATTCTATGTGATAGAAGTTTATGTAAGGATTAGGAAAAAAAAAACGAAGTCTCTAAATAGCACACTTTTTGAGAAATCACCAACAAAAGTTACATTAGTTCCACTATCGGTCAAGAGATGGCGCTGACATAAAACTACAACACAACAGGATACCCCATTGGCGGATGCGTGACTAGAAGATAGTTTATTAAAGGACTCAAAATACTGCGTTGTGGGACACCAAATTAATTATCTGATTCATAAGTACCTATATGATTTTATTGCCTCTACCTGGGCACCTGTTGGCCAGTCCCTAGATTTAACAAATTATATTCTCACTGATATAATTAGTTTTTGTCTAGTAAGTAGTATGTATGTACTTAGCAAGCACGAATTTATGTAACAAAAAATGTCATGTCAGGGTTACCATATTCACTGTCATTAGTTTTATTATTAAAACTGTATCTCCCGTTATATACATATAATGAGGGATTTTCTTTTTCTTTTTTTTTTAACGCTTCCCTAGTCGCTGGATAGATGGCGCTGAACTTGGTAAGTTACTGCAAGGAACGGAAGTCACATAATTTTTTTATTAATTCACTTGGATGTAATTTTGAGATCGTAAAACGAAAGCAAACGAAACTGTCACTCAACGAGCGTATATGACGTGACGCAATGTTTTTTTTCCAAGCGTTTTGACTTTGGCATCTAGTAACGTAGTCACTTCAACGCCATCTTCAGGGTTCTAGGAAACTATGTTTTTTTTTTAATACTGAAAAGAAAAACCTCTCATTATGTTAGGGGCCATCTGGCCGCTCTCCCATAATCACGTGTAATTTTTATTATTGAAAAGATCAGATAATTTGTAGAATCTGTTGTTTTACTACAAATATTTTACACGTCTCAGATTAAATTCGTCGCCCGAAAAAATACACGTGATTGTCAAATTATCGTGATATTTGTTCTGACCCCCCCCCCGATTATCCTGTAATATTAATACGTAATTTAATTTAATATTTGGATTAGTTTATTTATTTATGTAGGTATGTTGTCGCGTGGTGGATTATGGCCCACTCCCTCTCACAGAGAGGAGGTCTGTGTGATCTGTGTCCCAGCAGTGTACATTATAGACTGATTATGCATATTATTATGTTTTAAGTATGTTGTAGTCCAACATCTTAATTGCGTAACACACTATCAATCATAGTCTGAATCATTTTGTAGGTTATTGCTAATCCATTGCTTCATATGTTCGAAAAATCTGTCTACTCAACAACGTACCTAAATAACGCAATGAATGTTGTTGAACTGTCAAAATGAAACCCATTGCTACTGATAGTGTGTTACGTAATTACCCTTCGGCTTCGGTAGCATTACAGACATACAACGCGGTCACATTAACTTGACGCTTGGCGTTGATGACGTCATTTTGGTGTTTTGGTAATTCACCTAAATATGTATACCTAATAAAAAATATAATAAAAACAACAACAGAAAACTAGCCAAATTATCGTCGCGCGTATTGGTAACAAAGGCAAAGACAAAGGCCTAACACTTGCTGGGCGAGCTAAGGTATGCGGGCCTCGCATTCCAGAGATGCGTCAAGTTAACGTGACCGCGTTTATACCTATGCTATGTATCTAACTAAATGCTTTGCCCATTGTTATGTTTTTTTATTATAGTTAAAATCAACTAGTTTCGTCTAAAGTTGCGAGCGGCATGTAGGTACTTTATTTAATTCTACCAAAGTTTCCCCGCGGCTGATTAAGTAAGAAGGTACTTGCTCCAAGTATACAGGGTGGCAGGGAGGCGCAAACTGAAACCATGAAATAGCTACTTCATAGAAAAGTGCAATACCTACACGGTCAAAATGTATGGAACAGCTATTTTTGTTTTTTAATAACCGACAAGAAATGTCAAAGCTGGAGGGTTCAGTTCAGAATCATGTACGGAATCTATAGTAACAGGTTGCGCGACGATGTCCGCCACCCTGTATAAAAAAATACCTCTTTATCTAGCACTTGGTTGCAAGTTGCAACTTTAGAGGAAATTACTTGTTTGGTGCAATCTAAACTTTAATCAAGGTATTAAAATAAAGTCATTATACAATTTCGCATTTGTTTTATTTTATTAAGAAAAGGACACGTATAATTTAATTAGTCACATTTTCATTGTTGCTGTTCATCTGCGGAGCGTTTCGCTTCATGACTTCGCGTCTTGTATTTTCAGCCTCGAGCAATCTTTTTCTCAATTTCAACATTATCGCATTGTTTCTTTTCTGAAAACATGCCCTTTTATAATTTCTTAAGCCGGGTATCCACTATGTTAGCGATCGTCTTGCGCTCCGCGCTCCTGCAACTGCTCCACATAGCACGCTCTAGGAGCGCGAGCGTATCCACTATGTGGAGCAGTTGCAGGAGCGCGGAGCACAAGAGGTTCGCGAACATAGTGGATACCCGGCTTTAGGTATCTAACTATAATTATCGTGGACGTCCACGTCCAAAACCATAAAATGTACGTCCACGTCATACGTATACGCAATGGCCATAGTCTATCTAAGCTAGCCCTTACCAAATGGTCACATTTAATACGCCTACGTTTGGTGTGCCAAGGGGTGTAAGGCGGAATACATAACAACCGGACTCGCCAAACGTCAACCTCACCTGCGCGCGGTACACCCTGCCACTGACAGACGAGGCACTGGCGACCGACCGATGGCGGTATAACCACCCCATAAGCCAACCTAAATCCTCCAGAACGATGACGGGCTGCTGCGTCGTCGCTGCGAAAGGCTTGGCTCTGCGGTCACCAACCCTTATGCCCAGCGTGGTGACTACGGGCATTAAATCTCCCACATGATTAAAGTGCCAAAACAACGGCCCCCAGTTCCCGGTGGTCCCACTGTTCCTGGTCAAGGTAGCGGTCACGGTAACGGCGGGACGGGGGGTGCGAAGAATCCCAGGGTTACGGCAGGCTACCAACGACGTTTATATATGGCTACATATAATGGACGTTCGATGAGGCTGAACCGTCACCTTGCCGAACTTGAGGTAGAGTTAGGCCGCATTAACTGGCATATACTGGGGTTATCTGAAGTCCGAAGACAGGGGGAGGACACGATAACCCAGGAGTCAGGCCACCTATTCTACTTCCGCGAAGGTGATCGCCTGTCCCAAGGCGGGGTCGGCTTTCTAGTCAACAAGGAACTCACTAGCAGCGTTGTGGAAATCAGTAATAGTGTGTCGACACGGGTAGCGTACCTTGTACTGAAACTCACTGACAGGTACTACTTGAAAGTGATACAGGTATATGCGCCGACTTCGACATGCTCTGACGAGACAGCCAAGGCCATGTACGAGGATATGGCCAAGGCAATGCACAGTACGACAAAAGCCCACTACAACGTTGTTATAGGGGACTTCAATGCCAAAGTGGGATAACAAGAACGCGGTGAATTGAAAGTCGGACCGTTCGGATTGGGGCGCAGGAATCACAGGCGGCAAATGCTGGTCAACTTTTTGGAGTCGCAGGGGCTCTTCTTAATGAATTCGTTTTTCGAAAAGAAATCCCAAAGGAAGTGGACCTGGCAAAGCCCCGATAACGTGACAAAGAACGAGATAGACTTCATCATGACGGATAGGAAGCATATAATTAGAGATGTCTCCGTGATTAGTAGGTTTAATACCGGAAGCGATCACAGACTTGTCCGAGGCACTTTAAATATCAATTTTAGAGCTGAGAGACTCCGACTCGGAGTGTAGGCCTCATCATGCGGCCTACACTCCGACCTACGCAGCTCCAAGCCGCTCTAGGATCCGAAAAGTTCCAACTGGAACTTCAAAATCGATTCACCCTGTTGGAAACCATAGGTAATATTGACGAGAAAGCTGACGAGGTGGTCAAAGCACTACGCGATGTGTCCCGCAGACTTTTCCCGTCACGGCGAAAAAGTAAGGTGTCCAAACTTTCCTCGGAAACTCGCGGACTTATGAGGGAAAGGCGAGAGTTGCCATCTATGCAGCCGTCTTCGTCAGATAAGAGGGCCTTAAACCTAAAAATTAGGAAGCTGATGCAACGCGACCTTCAGTGCTCCAACACCCGCGACATTAAAGACGCGATTGAGCAAAACCGAGGGTCGAAAGTGTTTGCTCAGCAATTTGGGAGGTCCCATCTGACGAAATAAAAAACTGCGGATGGCAGAATCGTGACTTCGAAGTCCGAGATTCTCGAGGAAGTCGAGGATTTTTATGGGCACCTATACTCAACACGGACGAGGAAACCAGCGGGGCATAGTGCAGACGACCATCGAGCCGAATTAACACGCCACTACACGGAGGATATCCCGGATATCGACCAATGCGAGATTAGGGCGGCTCTCGAGCAGCTAAAGAACAACAAGGCACCTGGGGATGACGGAATAACGACAGAGCTCCTTAAAACGGGCGGGGCTCCAGTCCTGAAAGAGTCTCTTTAATTCCGTCATCCAAGAGGGTACAACGCCCGAGGCGTGGAGCAGAGGTGCGGTGGTTCTGTTCTTCAAAAAAGGTGATAAATCCTTGCTGAAGTACTATAGATTCATCTCACTTCTGAGCCACGTATACAAGCTGTTCTCGAGGGTCGTCACGAACCGTCTCGCTAGGAGACTTGACGAGTTCCAGCCGCCAGAACAAGCCGGTTTTCGAAAAGGCTTCAGTACCGTAGACCACATTCATACTGTTCGACAAATTTTACAGAAGACCGAGGAGTACAATCAGCCGCTGTGTATGGCATTTGTGGACTACGAGAAAGCCTTCGACTCCATCGAAATATGGGCAGTTCTGGCCTCTCTGCAACAATGTCGAATTGACTGGCGCTACATCGAAGTGTTGAGATGTTTGTAAGACGCTGCAACGATGACTGTCCAAATCCAGGATCAGAAACCAGCCCCATCCAACTGCTTAGGGGGGTGAGACAGGGGGATGTAATATCCCCTAAATTGTTAACCAACGCTTTGGAAGACGTCTTCAAGACGCTGGACTGGACTGGACAGGGTATTAACGTGAACGGCGAGTATATCTCACATCTTCGGTTTGCCGGTGACATCGTCATAATGGCAGAGTCGCTGGAACAGCTACACCAAATGTTGCATAGCCTAAATGGAGCCTCCCGGCGGGTTGGCCTCGGTATGAATTTGGACAAGACAAAAGTCATGTACAATTCGCACGTCTTGCCGAGTCCAATCCACATCGAAGGGTCGCTTCTCGAAGTTGTGAAGGATTACGTCTACCTAGGGCAAGTCATCCAGCTCGGTAGACACAACTTTGAGAAAGAGGCCGACAGAAGGATTCAGTTGGGTTGGGCAGCATTTGGAAAACTCCGTCAAGTCTTCTCGTCGCCTATCCCGCAGTGTTTGAAGACTAAGGTCTTCAACCAGTGCGTCCTGCCCGTCATGACATACGGTGCTGAAACGTGGACACTGACGGTCGGGCTGGTACACAAATTCAAGGTCGCTCAGCGCGCTATGTAGCGAGCTATGCTCGGAGTCTCTTTAAAGGATAAAATCTGGTATGAAATTATCCGGAAAAGAACCGGAGTTACCGACATAGCTTGCAGAGTAAGCAAACTGAAGTGGCAGTGGGCTGGCCATGTCTGTCGAAGGACCGATGGCCGGTGGAGCAAACGAGTCCTGGAGTGGAGACCGCGTATCGGCAAGCGTAGTGTGGGACGCCCCCCAGCTAGATGGACGGACGACCTAAAGAAGGTGGCTGGGGTAGACTGGATGCGGAAGGCGGAGGACAGGGTGCTGTGGCGCAGTCTGGGAGAGGCCTATGTCTAGCAGTGGACTGCGATAGGCTGAGTTGATTGATTGACTGAAGTTTGGTAACAGCAAAAAATTTCTATTTTGAGGTAGCAGTGTCGAACGCCCCACGTAGCCGTTCGGCCCGCCCGCGGGCACGCCCGTCCGGCCTTCTGCTGATTTTGCAGCGTAAAATTGTAAAGTCAGACACACGAGTAGTGACGTTTTGGACAAAATGTGTTGAGTTATCTGGCCGCCGTAGTTCTGGGCCTATTCGGTTCTATGGAAATTCCGCTTTCACTTCTAACAAGTCCCGTCAGGAAAAGTGGCGACCCTGCCGCCCGCGTGTTCCTATCACAGAGCATTATCCTATGTACAGACAGATCAAGCTACTAAAATCTGTCAGACTTTAATAGAAGATTTTCAACCTTATAGCTACAGTATTATTAGGTTTGGTTGATTGGGAAAATTTTACAGTTTCGGGCTCAGACCAATTAAAAAACCAAGACAGAGGGCTGTCAACAGTAAAGTGAAGCCGGTTTCGTAAACATGATTGCACATAGTCAGGTGTAGTATGATTGTAATGTGTGCGTGTGAGCGTGTACGCACATAGCGGAGGTGTAGTTTTTGCATGCTTTACTGTATTGTTTGCAGCGCTATGACTTTTTTTTTTTTTTTTGCGGATGGGAAATCATCAAATGACTCCTCCCGCTCTGGGTGGAGCGGAAGGGAGTGTCAGACTCTTACTGACTAAAACCCATCCGTGTTCCTTCCTTAGCCCTTTATGTTCCGGGCCAGCGGTAACCCTTTCGGACAATCCCGCTGACCCGGCAGGCTTCGGCCCTAAGGGGCGTCCTCGATGCTGACATCAAATGTGACTTTTCCAGACTTTATCGTATTTTACAATCAGTAGATTGGGAGGCGTTGTATGGGATTTTGGATCCTGATAAGGCATTAACGTTTTTTTATAGCGTAGTTAATGAAGCCATTAGTGAATGTACACCGATGAAAAAAAAAAGCGGGAATAAAAGCAAATATATGTATCCAACCTGGTACACTGTATCTGATTTAATACGCGACATCAAAACAAAGTGGCGGTATCATAAGTTATTTAAAATGAATGGTTCCAATAGTGACTATGAATGGTTTTCTTATTATCGAACCCAAGTTAAATATAAATTAGCGTCAACATATGAAAATTACCAGCGTAGGCTACAGACAAATATTAAAAACGATCCTAAATCTTTTTGGAATTTTGTTAGAAGCAAGCGTGCTAGACGCAACAAAACTCGAGTCACAAAAGATGGAAAGGAGTTGAGTGACGAAGAATGTTCGGAGTGTTTTGCTTCCTTCTTTCATTCCGTGTATAACGAGGTGCGCCCGGCGCTGAACTCCGCTGAGGCGGAGCGCGCGGCAGGCGCGAGCGCGGGCGCGGCGCGCGTGCACGTTGGCCAGGTCGACCTGCGTGAGCTGCGTACCGCGATCCGCCGCCTCAAGCCCAAGTATTCGGCGGGACCAGACGGGATACCTCCTTATATAGTAAAAGACTGTAGCGCGGTATTTGAAAGGCCATTACTGCACATTTTAAATTTGTTTTTAAAGTTAGGTCAATATCCCAACCAATGGAAAATAACTAAAGTGATCCCAGTCCCTAAGGGAGGTCCGGGAACTGATGTTAGTGGCTACCGACCGGTGGCAGTGTTGTCGGCGTTTGCTAAGGTGTTTGAGTCGGTATTGCACAAGTGTATTTCTGATCAAGTAAGTTCTCGTCTGACTGACGCTCAACACGGTTTCCGGACTGGTCGAGGTGTGGGGAGCAACTTGTTGTCTTTCATGACATACCTGGCGCCGGTTGTTGACGCTGGGGGGCAGGTGGACACTGCGTACTTCGACTTTCGGAAGGCGTTCGACACCGTCGACAACGATGTGCTGTTGGCTAAGTTTGCGGCATTTGGTTTCACACCCCACCTTCTGCAATTCTTCGCGAACTACCTTAGCGATCGCCAGCAGTACGTTGAATATGGCGGACACGTCTCAAAGCCTTATTTCACGTTTTCTGGCGTGAGTCAGGGAAGCAATATCGGTCCATTAGGCTTCATTCTCATGGTCAATGATCTCCCGGAAGTCGTAAGAGAGGCGAAGTGTTTGCTATTCGCGGACGACCTCAAGGTGTTCCTGTCGGTAGCTAATACTTCGGACTGTGAACGGCTTCAACAGGATATTGATAGGGTGGTGCAGTGGAGTGTAGATAATAAGTTAGGTTTTAACGTTTCCAAATGCGGTATAATGAGCTACACTCGCGCGCGGGAACCTCTGGTACATCGGTATGGGATGGAAGCCACGGTCATGTCACGACTTACGCATGTACGGGACCTCGGGGTGGAGATGGTTCCGGAATTAACGTTTCGTGAGCACATCTTAGACATATGCGGCAAGTCGTTCCGAAATCTTGGATTTATACTCAGACAGTGCAAAGACTTTCAGAGTACAGCAGTGGTTAGAATTATGTACAATGCGCTAGTACGGAGCCGTCTTGAAACGAGTGCTATCGTTTGGAACCCCCATGAGGCTAAATACAGTATTATGGTTGAAAGAATCCAGAACAAATTCACTCGTTTTTTGTTTTTTAAGCTGTACGGTGTCTATCCCTTCTTCCCACTCATGTACCCGAGTCTCTTTGTAATAGGGATGGTAGGGTACAGCAGGCTGGCGGTGCGGAGGGACATCGCTCTGTGTAGCTTAGTGTTTCGGGTGCTGCGCGGCTGGCTTCACCACCCCGATATATTAGCGGGGCTGGGGCTGCGCGCGCCACCCGGCTGCGGTGGCGCGCGTCGCCCCACGCCAACGCTACTGGAGCCATTCTCTAGGACTAATCTTAACAAGTTTGCCCCCTTATCACGCGCCATAAGGTTGTTGAATATTATTTCAAATGAGGTAGATATATTTCACTGCAGCCTGATGAAGTTCACAGAAGTAGCATTGAAGTGCATTGAAAATGTTGGGAAGGGATTTTAATTGTATTTTTAATGGTATTTGTATTTTTAATTGTATTTTAATGGTATTTGTATTTTTAATTGTATTTTAATTGTATTTTTTTTTTTGTATTTTTGATTGTATTCTATTTGTGTTTTTTATTTATATTTTTTTTTTTTACTGTATTTTAAATTGTATTTATGGTTCTATTTTTAATTGTATTTTTGGGGTACCTACCTACTACCTACTCAATGTAAGTTAGATGTATGTGTATCTTTGTGGTAGTAACATTGCATTGGCGTTTTAGCTGTTATGGTGTTATTTACGAAATTTTGAATAAATAAATAAAAAAAAATAAAATCTCTTTGAGGCGCGCGTGGAACACGTACGCGCCGTCCGGCACGGGCCTGGTCCTGATCGGACGGTGAGCTACCCATTACTCTCCGCCCGCAGGCCCGCGCCTACGGTGGCCGGGAGTCGTCACGCGGCTCCCGACGCCTGGGGCGTCCCCCGCGGCGGCTGAGACGGGAGGCTCTCTCCCTGAACCGTCCCGCCACCTCCTTCGCTAGCATGACTGCTTCGCAGAAGGAGGTGACTGCCTCCCACTCCCTCTCGCCCCGGACCATGGCTTGTACCAGGGCCGGACGCGAGAGGTCGCCGTCGCTGCCGATCGCCTCTACGAGGACACGGCGGTGCTCCGCCCAAGCGGGGCAGACCTCCACCGTGTGCTCCACCGTGTCCTCTGGGCGATCCTGGCAATGGTGACACCCGGGCGTTTCCTCCCGCCTGATGATGTGCAGGAACCTCCCGAAACTTCCGTGTCCGGTGAGGACCTGCGTCAGGCGGTAGGTGAGGGCGCCGCGGCACCTCTCTAGCCACTCCTCAAATAGGGGTCTTATCGCCGCTATCGCGGCGTGCCCTGCGCTTGGTTGCAACAGTCGCTCTTTCCATGCCGCCATGAGATCGCGCCGGAGATCCGTCCGCTCCGCAGCGATTTGCCGCGGAAGCGGTTCCTCCCCCCGGCGTAGTGCCTTCGCGCGCCACTCATACAGGCACGCGAGGACTATCGCCTCCAGATCCCATGGCGGCAGTCCGGCAAGGAGGCTTGCCGCCTCGCCAGAGATCGTGCGGTAGCCCCGGATAACCCTTATGGCTACCACCTTCTGGGACGCGTCCAGGAAGTGGGCGGCTCGCCGCCGCAGTGAACGTGCCCACACCGGGGCCCCGTATAGGGCCATGGACCGCACGACCCCCGCGTAGAGCCTCCGGTAGGAGGCGTTTGGCGCATCGAGGAGGGGCCCCTGCATCGAGGAGGGGCCCCTGCATCGAGGAGGGGCCCCTTAGGGCCGAAGCCTGCCGGGTCAGCGGGATTGTCCGAAAGGGTTACCGCTGGCCCGGAACATAAAGGGCTAAGGAAGGAACACGGATGGGTTTTAGTCAGTAAGAGTCTGACACTCCCTTCCGCTCCACCCAGAGCGGGAGGAGTCATTTGATGATTTCCCATCCTCAAAAAAAAAAAAAAAAAAAAAAGGATGCGTTTGGCCCCGTCAGGTTGGGCAAGAGCCGCTTGAAGGCGGCCCCGGCCCGTTCCAGTTTGGGGGCCAAACGTCGGAAATGCTCCACGAAGTTCCACCGGCTGTCGAGGACGAGACCCAGGTATTTCATCGTCATCCCGACGCCGATGTGAACCCCTCCTACCGTTAGTTGGGATCCCGATGGTGGCGGGTTCCGGGGTGCATGAAACGACATGGCCTCGGACTTGTGCAATGCCACCTCGAGACCCAACTGCCGGATCCTTTCCACGACTATCGCAACCCCGCGTGTCATCGCGTCGGCCGCCGCCTGATGCGACCTCCCCTGCGCCAGGACCAGAGTGTCGTCAGCGTAGCAAACCACGCTGACGCCATCAGGGAGGTCGGCCCGCAGCACCCAGTCGTAGCCGATGTCCCACAGGAGCGGCCCCACAACCGATCCCTGCGGGACACCGCACGACATCTCTCGCCGGTTCCACTCTCCATCGCGACCGGGGTAGCTGACGGCTCTGTCCGTCAGATACGCCTCGACTATTCGACGGAGGTATAGGGCGGCACCCGGTGATACCGGAGTGCCTCCACAATGGTACTCCAGGGCAGGGTGTTGAACGCGTTGGCGATGTCGAGTGACACCGCCACGACGACCCCACCCTGGGACACCGCGTCCCCCGTCGTGAGGGCTCTCACGCGCATGATGGCGTCCACCGTCGAGCGCCCCTTGCGGAAACCAAACTGGCTGTCCGCAAGATCCGGCCCCGTCCTCACCAGGTGCCCGACGAGGCGGCCCGCAATCACTCTCTCAAAGAGCTTGCCGACCTCGTCGAGCAGCACGATGGGCCGGTTTGCGGACGGAGAGTCCGCAGGGCGCCCTGGCTTCCGAATGAGGACCAGCTTCCCCGTCTTCCAACGGAGTGGAAACTGGCCTCTCTCCAAACATGCGCTTAAGAACGCCTCCATTCGAGGCCCGAGAGCCCTCGAGGTCAGGACCCAGGCTTTACCTGGCAAGCTGTCGGGTCCTGGGGCGGAGCGCTATGACTTTTTTTTTTTTTTTTTGCGGATGGGAAATCATCAAATGACTCCTCCCGCTCTGGGTGGAGCGGAAGGGAGTGTCAGACTCTTACTGACTAAAACCCACCCGTGTTCCTTCCATAGCCCTTTATGTTCCGGGCCAGCGGTAACCCTTTCGGACAATCCCGCTGACCCGGCAGGCTTCGGCACTAAGGGGCCCCTCCTCGATGCTGACATCTCTTTGAGGCGCGCGTGGAACACATACGCGCCGTCCGGCACGGGCCTGGTCCTGATCGGACGGTGAGCTACCCATTACTCTCCGCCCGCAGGCCCGCGCCTACGGTGGCCGGGAGTCGTCACGCGGCTCCCGACGCCTGGGGCGTCCCCCGCGGCGGCTGAGACGGGAGGCTCTCTCCCTGAACCGTCCCGCCACCTCCTTCGCTAGCATGACTGCTTCGCAGAAGGAGGTGACTGCCTCCCACTCCCTCTCGCCCCGGACCATGGCTTGCACCAGGGCCGGACGCTAGAGGTCGCCGTCGCTGCCGATCGCCTCTACGAGGACACGGCGGTGCTCTGCCCAAGCGGGGCAGACCTCCACCGTGTCCTCTGGGCGATCCTGGCAATGGTGACACCCGGGCGTTTTCTCCCGCCTGATGATGTGCAGGAACCTCCCGAAACTTCCGTGTCCGGTGAGGACCTGCGTCAGGCGGTAGGTGAGGGCGCCGTGGCGCCTCTCTAGCCACTCCTCAAAGAGGGGTCTTATCGCCGCTATCGCGGCGTGCCCTGCGCTGGGTTGCGACAGTCGCTCTTTCCATGCCGCCATGAGATCGCGCCGGAGATCCGTCCGCTCCGCAGCGATTTGCCGCGGAAGCGGATCCTCTCCCCGGCGTAGTGCCTCCGCGCGCCACTCATACAGGCGCGCGAGGACTATCGCCTCCAGATCCCATGGCGGCAGTCCGGCAAGGAGGCTTGCCGCCTCGCCAGAGATCGTGCGGTAGCCCCGGATAACCCTTATGGCTACCACCTTCTGGGGCGCGTTCAGGTAGTGGGCGGCTCGCCGCCGCAGTGAACGCGCCCACACCGGGGCCCCGTATAGGGCCATGGACCGCACGACCCCCGCGTAAAGCCTCCGGCAGGAGGCGTTTGGCCCCCTCAGGTTGGGCAAGAGCCGCTTGAAGGCGGCCCCGGCCCGTTCCAGTTTGGGGGCCAAACGTCGGAAATGCTCCACGAAGTTCCACCGACTGTCGAGGACGAGACCCAGGTATTTCATCGTCATCCCGACGCCGATGTGAACCCCTCCTACCGTTAGTTGGGATCCCGATGGCGGCGCGTTCCGGGGCCCATGAAACGACATGGCCTCGGACTTGTGCAATGCCACCTCGAGACCCAACTGCCGGATCCTCTCCACGACTATCGCAACCCCGCGTGTCATCGCGTCGGCCGCCGCCTGATGCGACCTCCCCTGCGCCAGGACCAGCGTGTCGTCAGCGTAGCAAACCACGCTGACGCCATCAGGGAGGTCGGCGCGCAGCACCCAGTCGTACCTGATGTTCCACAGAGGCGGCCCCAGGACCGATCCCTGTGGGACACCGCACGACATCTCTCCCCGGTTCCACTCCCCATCGCGACCGGGGTAGCTGACGGCTCTTTCCGTCAGATACGCCTCGACTATTCGACGGAGGTAGGGCGGCACCCGGTGATACCGGAGTGCCTCCACAATGGTGCTCCAGGGCAGGGTGTTGAACGCGTTGGCGATGTCGAGTGACACCGCCACGACGACCCCACCCTGGGACACCGCGTCCCCCGTCGTGAGGGCTCTCACGCGCATGATGGCGTCCACCGTCGAGCGCCCCTTGCGGAAACCAAACTGGCTGTCCGCAAGATCCGGCCCCGTCCTCACCAGGTTCCCGACGAGGCGGCCCGCAATCACTCTCTCAAAGAGCTTGCCGACCTCGTCGAGCAGCACGATGGGCCGGTATGCGGACGGAGAGTCCGCAGGGCGCCCTGGCTTCCGAATGAGGACCAGCTTCCTCGTCTTCCAACGGCGTGGAAACTGGCCTCTCTCCAAGCATGCGCTTAAGAACGCCTCCAGTCGAGGCCCGAGAGCCCTCGAGGCCAGGACCCAGGCTTTACCTGGCAAGCCGTCGGGTCCTGGGGCGGTATTTTTGGCCTTCAGCCTTCCTACCGCTGCTCTCAGTTCTACCCCGGTCACTGCAGGGATGTCGTCGTCGTCCGCGTGGTCCGCTTCGGGTACCGCAATTGGCGGAGCCATGGGCGGGGGAGTGTGCTCCCCCCGAGAAGGGAACAGAGGAGCGCTATGACTTGACTTTGACTTTTTATTTGGTCTGAGGTTTCGGGTAGCTTGATGTGCTGGCGTCTACGTCTGTACAAGCAACTTTTGACGCGTGGTCAAAATCTGAACTAACACCGCCATCATGTTTTTTTCAGTACATTGCACTACGCATTGCACAAATGTTTACCAACAACGCCCCCTGTCAATGTTATTCGGGCGCAGGACGTACATTGTACACAATATGTTGATTGTTGGTATATCTACCTACTTTTTATTAGGTATACAGGGGTGTAAGAAGACCCATCACATGGCATTGCCGTCAACTACCCATTCTTGTACAGACGCCAGCACATCTAGCTACCCGAAACTGTCAAATTTTCCCAATCAACTTTGAACCTTAATGCTTTAGTGATAAAGTTGTATCAGGCATTAATAGTGGCGCGCAACACTGCCCCCTCCTAAGACATGCTCGTCCCGAGCATTATCGGCCCCATAATAACGCGCCAGTCGATCCACGTGGACGATCTTAGGAGTACCTCTTGCACCTTTCTGTATCCGGTAGGTTACGTCATTGATCTTTGTCACAATCCGGTACGGTCCGTCCCATTTAGCTTGAAGCTTAGGGGATTTCCCTTTGCTGCGTACTGGATTGTGCAACCACACTAGTGAACCTTCGTCGAACCCTTTATTGTTCATTTTACGGTCATAACGGGTTTTCATCTTTTCAGACATTTGCTGGCCCGATTGTCTGACGTGCTCATAAATGTCATTCATTTTGTTCCGCAAGTCATTCGCATAATCGGTTATACTGCGTGGGGCATCAGGTGGTATTCCGGTGATCAGGTCTGCAGGCAGCCGTAATTCTCTTCCAAAGTTTGCGAAAGCTGGTGTCACCGATGTGCTTTCGTGAACAGCGCTTCGATATGACAACAAAAACGGTTGTATGTGCTTGTCCCAATCTCGTTGCCGATTTTCCACAACTTTTGCTAGGTACCTCTCCAATGTCTGATTAAATCGTTCCACCATTCCATCTGATTGTGGGTGGTAAGAAGTTGTTCTTGTTTTATGAGTACCCATAACTCGACAAGTTTCCTGGAATATTTGGGACTCAAAATTTCTTCCTTGGTCGCTGTGAATCTCCAAAGGTACTCCAAAACGGCAGAAGACTTCATGAACCAGTTTATCTGCAACTGTTGAAGCTTCTTGGTTTGGAATGGCGAAGACTTCCGGCCACTTAGTGAAGTAATCCATCACAACCATGAAATACTTGTTACCACTTTCACTTACCGGAAACGGCCCCGCGACGTCAAGGGCTATCCTCTCCCATGGTGCACCAACATTGTACAATTTCAATGCACCTCTACTACGAGTCTGAGGTCCCTTTACAGCTGCACAACTTGTACATTTGCGACACCAGTCCTCGACATCGGCCCGACAGTGGACCCAGTAAAACCGTTCTCGTATCTTCAGTAGAGTCCGTTTTACTCCCAGATGACCTCCTGAACAACCATTATGGTACAGCTGTAGAACATCCGGTACTTGAGCTTTAGGAACAACCATTTGCAAATGGCAGCTGTCTCCTCGAGCATTTTCCCATTTGCGGCACAGGACTCCATCCTGCATCACCAAGCTGTCCCATTGAGCCCAATAGCTTTTTGTGATCGAACTCATCGCTGAGACGTCGCTCCACCTGGGCTTAGGAGCTCTGGCCTTCATCCACTCCAGAATCGGCTTGATGTCCGAATCTTCCTGCTGTGCACGTTGTACGCTTTCCTTCCACTCGTTGCTCAGGTCTGTCCTGAGCATCCTCACAGGTACCACTTCCTTATCCTCTTGCCTAGTACAATGCTTGCGGTCTTCAGGACAAGGTCTTCTTGACAATGCATCTGTGTTGCCATGAGATTTCCCGCTGCGATGTTTGACCACAAAGTCGTATTGCTGCTGCTGCTGGGCGGTGCTGTTAGCCGCACTACCCTTTGGAGACCAGCCATCTTCCCTTTCTGCAGTTCGCTTAGGGCAACTGGATCGAAGGTGGCCCCTTTCCCCACAGCCGTAGCACTTAGGGCAGTAACTTCTATTGCGGTCGCGAACTGTAGTCGCACTGCCCTCTGGAGATCGGTCGACTTCTCTTTCTGCAGTTCGCTTAGGGCAACTGGATCGAAGGTGGCCCTTTTCCCCACAGCCGTAGCACCTAGGGCTGTATCCTTTATTGCATTCGCGAACTATAGCTGCTGCAACCTCCCTGACGCGATGGGAACGATGATCCTGCCGCACAGCTTCCACCTCCAGTGCATGGGCCAAGGCGTCCTTAAGCGTCCCGTGGTGCCCAAGCCTCACAGCAGCTCTCACTTCAAGGTCGCGGATGCCGTCGATGAATGCCTGCACCAGGTTTCCATCAATAAGCGCAGGTACGGACTGGTAAGCTTTACGAACCAGCTTCTCCACTTCAAGGGCCCACTGCTGCAGGTTTTCGTTACTGCGTTGCACTCTATCCTTGAGCTGCGCACGATACACGTGTTCCAGGTGAGCGTCGCCATACCGAGCTTCCAATGCCTCGAGGAGCTGCTCGTAAGTCACTTCCTTACCGAGAGCTTCCAGGACAGTTAAGGCCTGGTCGCGCAGGCCTAGGGTGAGAGCAGTCATGGCCTGGCTTTTATTCCACCCGTTAGCCTTCATGACAGCCTCAAATTGGATTTTGTAGGCCGACCAGGAAGAAGTTCCGTCGAACGGTGGCACTTTGAATCCACGTAGCGAAGGTGTTGTAGCTACGGGAGCTGCGATTCTATCCTCAAGTTTAAGGTTACCCAACTCCTGCTTCACATCAGCAATGACGTCATTAAACTTACTGATCTGAATTTCAGCTTCTGACAGACGGTTGTCATGCTGGGTAACCTTCTCTTTCACCTCCTTCATGTCCTTCCCGAGGGTTGCGTGAAGGTCCTTTATGAGGAAAATCTGCTCTTCCTGACGGCGCGCCTGCTCCTCCTTATCCTGTTTGAGCTGTTCTTCCAATCGACGGGTCTGTTCTTCTTTGTCCCGCTGGAGCTGTTCTTCCAACCGACGAGCCTGTTCCTCCTGTCGGTGGGCCTGTTCCTCCTGTCGA
This sequence comes from Mesoligia furuncula, assembly GCA_916614155.1. NCBI lineage: Eukaryota > Metazoa > Arthropoda > Insecta > Lepidoptera > Noctuidae > Mesoligia > Mesoligia furuncula. The sequence continues at coordinate 18,896,158 of OU744809.1, read as the reverse complement.
CGGGCCTGTTCCTCCTTGTCCCGCTGGAGCTGTTCCTCCAACCGACGAGCCTGTTCCTCCTGTCGGCGAGCCTGTTCCTCCTTGTCCCGCTGGAGCTGTTCCTCCAACCGGCGAGCCTGCTCCTGCAGCATCAACATCAGAGCAGCCAAATCTGGTGCTGCTGATGCTGGAGCTGCTGCGGACGGGCCGGCCTCCATGGTCGGTAGCTGGCCCTCCGACCTCTGTGGCGTAGCTCCACCAAATCGCCTCTGGTCCGTCTCCTGCTGGCGTTGACTCCGGGTACGGATACCCTCCGTGTCGTCTTTGGGTAAAACCGGCATGATTTTTAATCCCCTTTTCTGACACCAATTGTTACGAGCTTCGGGTTCGTGACAATAAAAACTGCCGATTTAATAACCAAAAAAATGACACTTTAATAATCAACACTAATTACAAGTCGAACACACTATTTACAAAACACAATTGCACTACTGATCGCTTTAAGTCGCACTTGAATATCGCTTCGATGCTTTCACTTCGATCGCTTTATCCAAACTGTGCCGGTCGTGGCGCGTCTCGGCCTTATATAGCGCCAAAGAGAGTTCTAGAACCTTCCATTGTAGAAACATCTAGAATGTTCGAGTACATACAGGCCCCGATCGACCAGATGTCGAAAGTTCGGGAATGTTCTAGAAAGTTCTCGAATCGAAATTTCTAGAAGGGTCTTCATTACTAGTTCCGCTACTCGATACTAGATGGCGCTAGTGGTAACTACTGTTACTATGTATCAGGCATTAATAGTGGCGCGCAACAGTATTTAAAGTTGTGAAAAATTTGTTTTCGTAGAAAAACGTCAGTAAAAGTTGGAATTTTGTTAACCTTAATATCTCCGTAACCAGAAGGTTTTCAGGAATGGTCCAGCACAAACAAAATATTTAAAAACTGACGGGGACTATAAGGGACTCTCGGCGTGTCTTTTTACACCGTATTTACAGGTTTTTAGAACAAATTTCCCATAAGTATCCCCTTCATGAATAGGTACTCGACTGTTTGTTTGGTGAAATAGGTCAGGATGCCCGCCGACCCGAGGCCAGTATTTTATTATGGAGCAAAATCTAAATCGGGCGCCCTTAGGCACTTACTTTTAGCACAGCGCACTCTCGTTCAATAACTTCGCATTCTTCTTCAATGGCAGCTGCTTCTCTCATCTGCCGTTGGTTTTCTTCAACTATCTGCTTCTCTTTTTGACGCAAATCTTCTTGTATTTTAGCTTCCTTGTCTGTTTGTTCCTTTAAGCGCTGCTCTATTTCTCTTTGATCTGTGATTAAAGTACACACGACGACGCATTAAGCTATTCATTTCCAGTATTAGTTGACCTCACATTGTAGCTTTCCCTACAATGAGAGGTCAGCTTTTACTGGAAATATCAATCAATCTGCCTAGCCTTTATTCAATTATGTTGGGATCGACTTCCAGTCGATGGAGTGATGCAACCGGATGCAGCTGAAGGGAATACCAGTGTTTATCATGGAGCGACTGCATTATATAACCTCCACATTCCTGATACTGGAGTAACACAATACTTCTTCCGTAAGACTGGTTATTAGACTTTTTGAGTTCCAACTACCTGTAACGACTGTCGGGACCACAACGGCTTAACATGATTTCCGAGGCACGGAGGGGTGTCGATATGTCATTGATGGCCAAGCCACGAACCGACCGCGACAAATACTGGAAATATGTTTAGCAGCTAATGTAATAAAAATACTGGTTTTTTTTTTTGCAAGATAGTGCCTGTCCGGGTAGCTGTGAAATATCACAATCAATATCACAAACCTCTGTCGAACAGTTGTTGAAATCCTCCCAGGTGGTCATTTAGGATATCAATGTGCGTTTCTATCTTCAAATCTTCAGATGCCATGCACATATCGATCATAGAAATCTGGTGCTTACTCTGGGTTATTTGATTCTTCAGGAGCTGGATATTATGCAACGAACTATTAATCAATCTAGCCAGACTAGCCACTTAGCCAGTCCATATACAGGATCAAATTATATTAGTTAGAGAAACTCCGCAGATGTGGTAATTGTTACGGATATCCAAAAACTGACCAAGTGCGAGTCGGACTCGCACACGAAGGGTTCCGTACCAGAAGACAAAAACGCCAAAAAAAAAAAAAACACGTTTGTTGTATGGGAGCCGCCTTTTAAATGTTTATTTTATTCTGTTTTTAGTATTTGTTGTTATAGCGTCATCTAAAACTATTCTAATTTCAAGTTGATAGCATTAGTAGTTCTTGAAATATCCAGCTGTGACAGACAGACAGACTGACTTAGTCTCACCATAAGGGTTCCGATTTATTACTTTGGTACGGAACCCTAAAAAACTATTCCTCGGATAAAATTATCTGGCGTTGGACGAATCAGCCCTTAGTGAAGTAATTACCTCTAATTGTTCTGTTAAGTGATCTACTTCGGCTTTGGTCGTATTGAGGTCGTCGGCCAGCGATCGTTCTTTGTTGCGAAGTTTTAATACTTCTCTTTCTTTTGATAACTTCTGCTTGGTCACTGCAATAACATATCGCAAGTTCTAAATAAAACTGTTCACCGTTACCGTTGAACTCTGCTATCGAAGTATTACCGTGTAAGCTATACTTACTAATAATAAAGGTACTGACACACATGCTCATTACTAGCATGCTCAAACCAATCGGAGCACGCGAAACTCACGTGACTTTGATTTTCGCGTGCTCCGATTGGTTTGAGCATGCTAGTAATGAGCATGTGTGTCAGTACCTTAAAGCTGAAGAGTTTGTTTGTTTAAACGCACTAATCTCTGGAACTAGTCGGATTTGAATAATTCTTTTTGCTTTTGATAGCTCAATTCTTGAGGAAGGCTGTAGGCTGTAGACTACTTAACATCACGGGAGGACGCTTAAGGAATCGAACAAAAAGAAAAAAAAAACAGAACGTACCTACCTAACGCTAAGCGAAAACGAAGTACCTATGGCTACCTAATAACGCGAGCAGGCGATGCGATTCAACGGGGTGGGTCAGGGGAACAAGAAATAAAACGCGAACGAAGTTGCGGGCAAAAGCTAGTTTGTAATATAATGTAGTACCTACCTATAGAGTAATTTAGGTAAAGCGAATAGTGTGGACGGCAAACAAAATCAACGCGTATCCTGTCAAAAGTCGACTACAAGCTACAAGAACCTTTGTGTTCGTGCTAAAAACCAGCCGATGGATAAGCGCGAAGGCGAGCGTTACGTCAGTTACGTGTAGGTAATGCTCTTGCTCGTAGTCCTAGTCCCGTCTCCACCCGCAGAATATTAGCGTTACATTACACGATAAATTACATTACACTCGTCTGTACACTCCTTTACGCAAGATCGCATATTGAAGTCGCATGAAAACCGTCGTCGCGAGCCTCCGCAAACATAGGTACCAGCAGAGATGTTACCAGACCGAGGCATCCTGATTGCCTACATTATAATAAATTATGTATGTTTGGACTTACCAGATTTCAGTCTTAACTTTAATGACTCAAGCGTATCATTGTCACTGAACATTTTTGTGAAGTGACCTTCTTCCAAGCAGATTGTTTAATTGATAGCCAAAACCGTGTTTGCCGCCGGCGCCAAGTTCTTTTGGTTTGAATTATACACAGAGTAAAGAGTGAGTATAATAGTCGTTGTTTTTTTTTTTTAAATTGTAACTCGATTACACGTACACAAAATATTGATTTTAAATATTATATAATATCTCACTACTAAAGTGCAAAGAAACACTTTTTTGCGATATCCGGCTATCTCTAAAGAAAACTGTAATCAATCTATTAATTACCTATTTCTAAAAACTGTATCTTGCAGTCATCAGTGTCTTTTTTAGCAAAAAGAAAAGTTTTTTTAAAATTAGTTTTTTACTCTATAGATCAGCGTTGCCAATTTGTGGGGAACTCCTTATAGTACAGGGATTCTGAAGTTTATTGGGGATTTGCATTATGCAGGGCAAATGCGGAGATTTTGACATGTCACCGTTAAATAATATCCATAGTTCATACTTTTATAGTTTCGTTTATTAGTGATTAAAATTATCTGAAGTATCTTGGATCTGGGTCTGTAATGGCTCCAGTACACGTTGGCCGAACGGCTCGGCGAGTGCGTTCGGCCAACGTATACTGGCCCGTTTTGTGTGTATTTGGCGTTTGAGGCCAAGACTCGCCGACGACCCGATTAGTGTCGATTTTTCATGCACAAATCAAAGAAATTCGGCGCAAGCCGCAATCAGCGATCACACGTTGGCCGAGTGTTCAGTTCATAGTTACACGTTGGAGTAGATTGTAGTGTCGCGCTTAATTGTTTCAACGATTCTTTCACGAACGCGAAGTAATGAGGAAATATTTAGATTCATTTATTATCATAATGAATTAATTCTGTTTCGATGAATACTTTGCATCCACCATCTTCTTTTGCGCCATCTTTTTTTAATCACTCTTCTCTGGTGCTCATGTAAATAAAACTTGAAAGCGCTGTACAAGTATATTGCAGCGGCCACGATCACCCTAACGCCCATCTTCATCTAGCGACCAACGCAGAATGAAACACGCGAACGTGTGAACAGCACCACGAAAATCTAGCGAAAATCGAGCGCACTCGCCCAACGTGTACCTTAAGATTTTGCTATTTTTACTAAATAAATAAAAATCCATACATAAAACGTGATGTCCTTAATGCTGATTCTGCCGTTTTCATACGCATCGGACAAGCGAAAATTTTGTGTCCTTAAATATTTCAAAACAGGAAACCGCAATCGACTAAATACAGATACTGTAGTATCTTTATTGGCAACAAGAGATTAGTTTATTAACCGACTTCAAAAAAGGAGGAGGTTCTCAATTCGACGGTATGTTTTTTTTTTTTTTTGTGTGTTTGTTACGCGATTACTCCGCCAATTGTCAACCGATTTTCAAAATTCTTTTTTTGTTTGAAAGGGTATACTCTCGAGGCGGTCCCATTATCATCAAGTTGGAATCTGATGAGAGGATCCCATGGAAATCGAGGGAAACCCTCAAATTTTATAGGCAAAGCTATAACGATTTGGGTATTTTTTTAAATAACTTGAGCATTTGCTCTCGGAAATCGTCATTTGGTAAAGTGTAGCTGATGAAGAAGACCACAGATGGCCATTGGAACTACTCAATGACAAATATTTCACGGGTTGCGATTCGATTACTTTATTATGGTTGCTAAGCAATTTATGCTCGTCACAATGCGTATGGTGAGCGGTTGTTGAGGAGTTCTCCTGGTTCTTACCAGGAGAACTCCTCAACAATTAACAACCCAACATCGGGAAAAGCAATATTTTGTAACAAGTGATGAGCAGTTGACATTAGACTATTGTAACCTAGATAAATTACAAACGGACCCACTAAAAAGTGAAAAATAAAAACTTTTTACAAAAAAAAAACAACTTCCAAAAATAATACTAAAAATTGAAAAATAACTTTAATTTCGGAAGTCGGTGTCAATAAACGAAAATACGGAGCCAAAGACACCGACTTCGGAAATTAAAGTTATTTTTCAATTTTTAGTATTATTTTTGGAAGTAGGTTGTTTTTTTTTTTTTTGTAAAAAGTTTTTATTACTTTAGTTCTCCACAAGCTGGGGTATTTGACTTAGATTATTGGGGAGTTTGATAAATTGGTATTGGCAACCCTGCTCTATAGTTTTATTTTCTGTTTTCGAGTTTCTCTTTCTGACGTTTCTGTTTTATCTGTGGAAAGAAAGCGTGCGGTGCTTTGCGAAAAATGTTTCACGAAAGTTCTTTCATGTAAATTACACAAGATGTAGAATCAAAATGGTTTCTAGATACAGCTAAACCTCATAATTAAGTTGTAAGTGTTCGTAATTTGTAACTTTAATGTGCAAATCATCGAAAATGGTTTCGGGCAGCACGAGGGTGATTCAAGTCACCAACATCGCACCCCAGGCCACCAAAGATCAGATGCAAACACTCTTCGGGTATTTGGGAAAGATTGACGACATCAGATTGTATCCAACTATCAGAGACGTGTCCTGCCCAGTGCAGTCTCGAATATGTTATGTAAAATATTACGATTCAGCAACTGTAAACGTCGCCCAGCATATGACAAACACTGTGTTTATTGATCGGGCACTTATAGTGATTCCTATGCAGTCAGGAGAGATCCCGGATGAGCACAAAGCTTTAGAAATGTCTAGCAACGGGACCTTAGTGCCAGGATTGAGCACAGTGGAGCCGCGTCTGCCGGCGCATATTATCAACGCCCTGGATGGCGTACCTCCCAACCAGGTAATCCAAAGTCACGACCCTAAGATGATTGCGTTAGGGTTGCCGCCATATCCGCCGCTACCGGCTACCTACGACTCCAGAAAGATAGAGGAAATAAGAAGGACAGTCCTAGTTGGTGATGTGGACAATTTATCATCCCAGCAGTTAATAGATCACTTCTGTCAAGCTGGAGAAGTGAAATACATGAGATTTTGTGACCGGGACATAGACAAGCAGAGGTATGCACTGATTGAGATGACAGAGCAGGAAACAATCATAAAAGCACTGCAGTTGAATGGCAGTCTGGTTGAAGGACAGGCCATCAAGGTGATATATTAATTTTTAAGTAGTTAGATAATATCTATCTAGTCTAGAATTACTGACCAGATGTGTTTTTAGTATCTATTTCACTTTAAGGGGACCACATGACCTAAAGCGCGGTCACTGTCAGACTGCATAGATAAGAAAGAGGAGTGCGACGACAGAATGCTGATAATTTATTGCAAAATATGAAGCAATTATCTATTTACAAAAAATCTATTGTTTGGACTAAAAAATTAAAACACTAGTGCTTTAGTATGATGCTTGCAGAATAATCTGGCAAAAAATCAGAATGTTTGTATGTATATTAGTATGTTTTTTATTGTAAAAAGAAAGTTTGGTCAGTGGGTCGTCTTAGGGGTTTAGAGGTATCTTCATGATTTTTTTCTATTGTATCAAATGAGTTGTATTTGATTTCAACACAATATCTACCTAGCATATATCCTGAAGAATATCATATATATATATTTCTGATTTTGTTTACTGTAGTCAATCATATACTTTTAGGCATTATAAAACTTGAGTTTTTTGCGTTTAGGTCCTGTAATCCCCTTAACAACACCCAGTAATGGTTCATTTTTAATGTCATTTATATTTTGTACCTTTTTCAATGGTTTTCTGTTTAAAATTAATTTAGTGAGAGTGAAGACTTCGACATATGGCAGGCATTAGTTCTACCAAATAAGCATCCTAATTAAAGTACTAAGTATTACTATAAAATAACCTATAGCATAATCAGCCTATAATGTTCCTACTGCTGAGACACAGGCCTCCTCTCTGTGAGAGGGAGTGGGCCATAATCCATCATGCGGGCCCAATGCGGGTTGGTGTATGTCATATGTCTTTGCATTTTTTGTTTTAGGACAAGTCGGTTTCCTCACAATGTTTTCCTTCACTGTTTTGAGAGCTGTGGTGATAAAATAAATTACACAAACAAATTACATTTCGACCGTCAATACACAACACTACTGCTCTGTCAATTAAATCTTGTTTTTCTTTTTTTTTTTGGCAACTGAGCCGATGTTGACTATTCTGCCAGTGTCGCGTATAGACGGCAGCGCAGCGGCGGGCCATCGTCAATTATAACTTGTACCTTTTGCGATGGTTTTCTATTACATAATTGGTTTATCGTGAGTGAAGCCATAGACACATGTCAGGCATTAGGTCTACTAGATAAACATCCTACTTGAAGTACTAATTATTAATATAAAATAACCTATATGATTTGTTTATAATATGTGATTTTGAAAATTTTCATAATAACTTCACAATATTACAGGTGCACCATGCGACGCAAGCTATTTGCAAGCCACAGACAAAGAGCAATGAGGCAGCTCAACGAGAGATTGAAGAAGCCATGTGCCGAGTGAAGGAAGCACAGAATTTAATCTCAGCTGCTATCGACCCTGTCATAGGGCTTCTGTCTAAGGATAAACGGAGGTTAGATTTGGCTAGCTTATTGCTTAAACTTAGATGTAATCTTATTTTATCTATTTAGATGGCAAATGATCAGATGTTAACATAACACTTTGAGTGAACATGTTTTAATGAAATCATGTTACATAAAATGGTAATATTTGTTCGTAAAATTTCCAGTTAGGGTAATAAAAACTATGGATTTTTTTGTTTTAGTTTTGTTTGAAACCATTACAAAACAAAGGAGAAGGATAACGCTCCCATACAAGTATGGTCCAGCACGGACATTAATAAAACAATATATATCATGAAGGAATATTTGTACTTAATAGTCCTGTTTATATTTTATTACTCCAGAAGTCGGTGGTGACGAGATATAAGATATTTTAGGTGAACATTCTGGTATGATATTTTGACGTTTAAATACAGTAGACAATATGTACATTGTCGTGATGGTCCAGTAGTTAAAGCCTCGCTTCTCATGCACGAGGTTGTGGGTTCAATTCCGGGCAAGTACCAGTGTCACTTTTTTAAATTCATATGTAGTTTCCGAGATTATCTTGGACATTACTGACATCGGTGAAGAAAAAACATCGTGAGGACACCTGGACTTCTAGTTAAAATAGATATCGCCAACCCAGTCTTGAGCAAACGTGCAATGCTCGTGTCTCTTCGGTACGAGATGAGATAATAATAGGCTGGTATTATTATTATTTACTTTTAATCATATTTAACTACGTGTGTACAATAATGTATAGGTATCACATAGACCGGTCCCGTGCTTCTCGCGAATTCCTGCGACTTCTACCAGGTCATATTGTTCAGCATGTGAGGCTTAGGTAGGTACCTATGAGCAGCAGTGGACTTCTTTGGCTGAATGATGATGATGACTATTATTTTAAAGAAAACTCTTTAGTTCGTTTGTAAGAACGTAATATATGAATAAGCATAGTGATCAATGCTCGTTCTTTCTCTGTATGAGGAAATCAAATCAAAAGTCATTTATTCAAACTAGGCTGAGAATCAGCACTTTATGAACGGCAAAATTACATAAGACAGTCCCCCAAGACGCCCGACATAAGACATTTTTCTAATATCTATGTTCTGGCATCCTAAAACAAAGCAATGTCTTTCTGTACTATTAGCTCTAGAGAAATCTTGCAATGTGACAAATATTTCAACATGTACTGGAACTTCAGGGACTGGTGGAACTTCAGGGAACGGTAGAACCTCGGGGACTGGTGGCACATTTATATTTTCTTGTTGCTGACCGTCGTTCTTGACGCTGTTGGGCCGCCTAGGTACTGGAGATTGCGCTCTGTAAGCTCGTTGGCAGCATGGGTGGCAAATAGAGGTTGTCGGTCTCACCTATATATACGAAAAAGTTCATAATGTATCATTTCATAACATAATAATTGTATAAACTTGTTGAGGAAAAATCCTTTCAGATATAACATCATGAATGTGTCTATTGCTCTTAGAGTTCCGTGTCAGTGTGTGAAAACGAACACGCATCAGGGATCTTCCACAGTTTACACACACATTACGATGGCAAACACTAGGCTTTGGTCTTCCACTTGTACCAGACTGTGATAATGTCTGCCTAGCCAGTAACTAGCAAGAATGGCACACATTATCAGACGCAGTGACCTAAAATAAACAACTTACATAAGTATACACAAATAGCTACACCCTTAAAAGACGTGCTCAAGACGTTACTGAAAACTCACGCGTGTTAAAACTCACCAATCGCGGAGTAATCCACTGTCTTATTATATATAACAGATTGTATTTCATCCGAATCCCACAAATGTCTCCTTATGCGAAACGTTGCTATACCATAGTTAGTGCAGCGCTGGTTCTCCATTAGAAATAGGGTAAAATCAGTTGTCCAAAGTACAAGTAGCCAAGGTACAACAACAGATATCCAGAAACAAAGCCAAAGGTCATCGTAAAACACCACAAGAAATCATTCAATATGCGAGCCACAAGAACCTACACAGGAATGACTTAAATTGTCAAATTATTAATGAAAGGCAAATGTCTTGACTTTGTCATGACAATCGACATAAAACCCATATCACACGTACCTAGCTGCAATATGTATACAAACATACATAAACTACCTGCTTTTGCCATGCGGGAAGGCAGAAACTATAAAACGCCCTCTATTAAGTATTATGACCCTTACCTACTTACTCGTTTTGGTTTGTCCACGTTCATACATCTAGTCATTTAGGCGCGTCACAATAATAAAACTGATATATTGTGTTGTACATAAGGTGCAGTCAAATATATAATTATTAGGTATAGCTGTGCATGTGTTTAATATAACAGAAATTATAATATATTATCGTAAATGTCACAAAAATATGTCAAAATATATTTTAAATCACCTTACTATAATAATACAATAATGTGTCCTGCACTAAATATCTGTTAGACACTATCTGTTAATTTCTATGTAATTATGTTATGTTGTATTGAGTTTCTCAGTAGCAGCCCGGAGTCTGGATATTGTCTTGTCCCGGTTGATGGCAATTGGCAATAGGCTCGCCCTCTATGTCATGGGACTTGAATATAACTGTTGAAATGGGGGGGTAGGTGCTATAGGTATACCTCTGCCTAACCCTTCGAGGATTCCAGGCGTGATGTTATGTGAATATTGGGTCAAACACTATATCGTATTAAGATTTATTTTGAAAACATCTATTGCTTCGTCTGTAACTGCCTTAACAGAAGAATACAGTGTTTCCATTACTTTGAAGAAAACTACTACCACCTACTTGATTTATTGATTTTTAATTAGAGATAAATAAAATGTGTCTTTTTTACTTTTACTTCCGTTATCACTAAACGCGCATAAAAATTTTTTTTTTCTTACTCTATTATCAAAAATACAGGTAAATACATGTTATTTCGAACGATGAACATGTACTAATTATCATCTTATTTCAAATAATTGCAACATTTGAAACTCACGGATGGAAGTCAAAATAAAACAAACAAAATAATACCCTTTTAAATAGATATTTTCCCACACACATGTGCGGAGAAATGAAAGTCATGATAGAAATTCAAGTATTATAAGTTTTTTTTTAAATATATTTAAGTCTTTGTCCGTGCAGGGCCACACTTTATCCATGTCCTTTTGCAAGTTGCAGCTACATTTCCTACCATGGATATTTTTAAGTAGATACTGAAATGCCTATCTTAAACAGTTACAAAAATATACATATGAAAGATACATTGTAAAATATAACTTGTCAATGCATTTTAGGGTATTACTGACTTAGCTCAAAGAAACAAGGGTTTGATTCCTTCATCTAAACTTAAACTACCATTGTTTTCAGGACACGGTCTCGCTCCCGGTCGCGGAGGCGGTCTCGGTCGCGGTCACGCCGCTCCCGGTCGCGCCACCGCTCCAAGCGCTCCCGCTCTCGCTCCCGACACCGCTCCCGACGCTCAAGGTCACGTCACAAGCACCGCTCGACCAGGTCAGTTTTAACCGATTCAATGGCCTTCACTTTCTGAGCCTGTTGAAACGGCTGAAACTGCCTGGTTGGTGTGAATCGGGAATTTATTCATTTAATGATATGTTAAGATTTAGATTATTATTTCTCACAGATTGGCCTAAGACAGCAATAAGTGGAAAGAGATGAGGCCTTTGCCCTGCGGTGAGACACTATTAGCGGATCTATCTTTCCAAATCTTACGCACGGACGGGCGACTTACCGATTTTAATTACATTTAAAGTCTGTTCGCTGAAAGTTGATAAATATTGCCATTGCGGCCATATTGCCATACCATTCTGGAATGCGTTTCCAGTGAGTCGTTAGGTTGTTCGCGTGTTGTTTTTTGTTTTATACTGTTAATAATTGTTTAAAATTGTTGTTAGTATCGTTGTTTTGTTATTGTTCTTATTAGCGGGCCGTAATTTGTAATGAGTGAAGAAATCCTGACTTTATCAACTCTCGGTGAACAGACTATATATTATCTTGCAAATCTCATTTTATAGGCCAGTCATTAAGGACATCGTAGATCGCAACTAAATGCAATGCACTGAGTTTTTGAGATGCTGATGATTGCACAACTGCGCAAAATCAAATTGTACCGTATACTTTAAAAATGTATGGGCCCCCCCCCACCCAGTGGCGGATTTACAAATTTGCCGCCAGAAGGCTATTCAAATTTTGCAGCCCCTACCGACCTCTACAATAATGTGTCAGTTTCTAGATAATATTTATAACCCAACGATGTTAAAATTGCACAAGAAATAGTTGTTGGGTACTTATCTATATTTCTGAGGTCATAAAAACTCGAATTATGTACAGACGCCAGTACATCAAGCTACTACAATCTGTCAAATTTATTTAATAGATTTTCTACTTTATCGCTAAAGTATATGGTTCAAAGTTGATTGGGAAAATTTGACAGTTTCGGGTAGCTTGATGTGCTGGCGTCTGTACTACTAATAAGGCGGGGCGCCTTAATACCTAACACAATAATGAACATTCTTTGCCGCTTCTAAAATCTGCCGCCCTAGGCTCCAGCCTACTCAGCCTATTGGTAAACCCGCCACTGCCCCCACCCCATTTTATGTAGGATGCGCCTTTTAGTCAAAAATTTAAAGTAGTCCATAATGTTTCGTGCACCACGCAGTTAGCACAGGTCTTTTGAAGTTACAAACTTGGTTTTACTCTATTGGTATCCTAACAATTCAGTGCAATTTTTGGGCGACCTGACTCAGTTTATTTTTTCTGTGACTGGCTTTTTAGCTGTGATGTTATTATTAAAAAGATAATAATATATAATACTAGCAGCGCCCCGCGGTTTCACCCGCATAAATGTCGATCCCGTGGGAATATCGGGATAAAAACTATCCTATGTCCTTCTCTGGGATGCAATCTATCTCTCTGCCAAATATCAAAATCCGTTCAGTGGTTTAGGCGTGAAAAGGTAACATACAGACCGACTTACTTTCGAATTTATAATATTAGTATGGATTTCTAAGATACTATATTTTCGAAATCTACTAAAGAGTTTGCCAATAATATCTTCGTCGTGTTTTTCGTTTTTTATATAGACTATCTTTGTAAAGATATTATTATTATCAGCATCCCTATAGAATAAAAAAAATATTGTTATGTGCTGGACATAGACCTCTCCAATTGCATGTCATTTAACTTGATCTTCGGCCACTTTCATCCAGCTGCTACCAGCCCCTGAAAAGATCGTTGCTCCACCCAGACTAAAGTTTTTAAAAGTGTGTCAAAACCTTTTTTTTAATCGTTAATAATTGAATATTTTAATAATACAGATCTCGTTCTCGCCATCGCAGCTCCCGGAGGTCTCGCTCGCGGTCCCGGCACCGCAGCTCTCGTTCCAAGCGCGACCGCTCGCGTGACAAAGACAAGGACAAGGATAAAGACAAAGACAAGGAACGCAAAGAAAAGAAGGAATCCACTGAAAAAGAGAAAAAGGAAAAATCTAAGTCTCCTCCCAAAGAAGTAGAAAAAGAGGAGAAAGAAGAGATTAAACCAGAACCAGTCGTCGTCGAGACCAATGGCAACTCTTCTGACGTAAAGTCCAAGGCGTCCACGCCAGCAGACGACAAACCAGAAAAGGATGTTGAAAAAGAAAAAGAGAGGTCACCGTCAAAGAAACGAGAGCGGACCAGATCTCGTGATAGAAAGCGCGACCGCTCCCGGTCTCGGCGCAGATCTCGTTCACGGTCTCGCAGGAAACGCTCGCGGTCCCGCCGGCGGTCGCGCTCTAGAGGAAAGAGATCTCGATCTAGGGAACGGAAAAGGTCTAGGTCGCGAGACCGCAAGCGTTCTCGATCAAGAGACCGAAAAAGAACTAGATCGCGGGATAGAAAACGATCTAGATCGAGGGACAAAAAGCGGTCTCGATCCAGAGATCGCAAGCGTTCCCGATCGGACAGTCGTCATTCTAAGAGTCGCTCGCATAGGGACTCTAAAACGCCTCACGACCGAAAGTCGCGAGATCACACTCCTAATCTTTCTGTTATAGAAGAAAAGGTAATTTCTGTTCTAGAAAATAAGATTTCTGATGTATGTGACGAAAAGAATTCTCCTGATAACATGGACATTTCCAACTCTCCATAGTTTGCTATGTGCACCTCAAACATTCTATTGTTAATCTAGTAACTGATAAAGTGTTTTTTGTTTCTAATACTGGATTATTCATTTATAATTTTCCAAATACCGCTATTTAATTCGAAAGTACATATTTCAATCAACTTCGTATTTTATTATTATTCTGTAGACATGTTATTTTTGACACAAGATTTAAATTTTGCTGTAAGTATAAATTCTGTTAAAATGCTAGCCTATCTTTTCTTAGATCAATTAATTGCCTCTGGCCTTGACTTGTCATCAACAATAAAATGTGTTAGTAATAGTTTATTTTTAAGGAGCAATAAAAAATGATCCACATTAAATTTTTTTTTTTTTTTTTTGTAATAGTGCCTAATCAAATATTTCCTGCTACATTAATCTTTGTGTGACCATATTTAGGTCCAGTTAGTTTGTGGGCATCCCAAATGCTCTGAATAATTAATTGGTTGAATACGAAATCCCAATTTTGACTCTGGTTTCTATTGTGGAAGAGTTTCACTGATTACGGAGCCTAAAAACTACTTGAACAGAACCAGTAACATAGCAAGCAACACACACGGTGGATCTCAATCCTGTGGAGTTTCACTAGCTATTTTAATTTGAACCTGTATGACTAATCCTCCTTACATAATCTTCTAAATAGGAAGGGCTATTGCACAATACTGTGACTTGAATTAGTAGGTACTAGAATAGCTATCTGGAATTACAGTGGAATTTTCCAATCCCGGAGTGTATATTGCGCAATACAATTTGTGCAATCATTATTATCAAACTTTTTGTGCCACCCCAAGTAGCAATGGGACAAGACGAAGATTTTACCCCCGTCCCCAATTTCTGGAGTGATAGAATAGAATACTCTTTATTATGTACACCATATTAATTACAGACATAAGGTATAGAAACTGTACAAAGGGTGACACAATGGGCGGTCTTATCGCTAAAAGCGATCTTTTAAAGACAACCTTTGGATGGGTTAAAAAGGGGAAGGACAGACAAATACTGCAGGTAGTCTGTGGTGTACCGTGATGTGGTGTGGTGTGGTGTGTGATGCCCCTATTTTCGACATTATCTGGCTGGGGTAACGCACACCCTGCATATTATATCCCTGAAATATTCCGGTACTACCAAATAAGATGATGTCCCAATAACTTGTTTTATTATGCATTATGTGCTATCTAATACACAACAGACCTGTGCCTTCCCCTTTGAGTAATATAGGTGTGACGTTATGTTAGTGTCAAATTAGATACTAATTCCATCATTACTACTCACAAGTACAGTAATTAATTAGTAGTTTTAGAAGTAGGTAAACTTCTAAAACCGTAATTAGCATAGGTATAAAGTCTGCACAAAATTCCCTCTTTGATATATTTTTATAATTATATTTTTTGGAATTCTAAATAAAAAGGTTTGGCAGCGGTGGGATTCGAACCCACGCCTCCGAAGAGACTGGTGCCTTAAACCAGCGCCTTAGACCGCTCGGCCACGCTACCAGTTGTTGAAGTATCCAAAATAGACCAGCAAATTGCGTTTATAGACACTGCACTGAAAATAGGTCATGCAGTTGCAACCTAAGCCGGAAATACAATACCTGTATAATATACACCAATATACAATAGGCCGCAAAGAAAGCGGGTTGGTTATAAAAAAATGCAATAGCTTTTAAAATATTTGAGCTTTAAAAGTAAATTAAATTATATTTAATTAGGTACAAATATAGGAAGAAGTAAAACCCTTTCATTCCTTTTTAGTGACTGTATTAAAAACCATACTTACACACTTAAGTTTGGATTAATTTTTTTATCACATCTATTCAAAAACAGCTACTGAATTCTTCGTAAACAAGGACTAAAATTGCTCTTTAATCTCTATAGGGACTAAAAGTAATTTGAATTTGGAATGTGGATATTGTTAGTAAGAGCACAGAATAAATAGTACAAGTATAAAAGTTCCAATTACCAAAGAGATCAATCACGAATACGGGAAATTGTATGAACGACTAACAGGCTGATAAAGAAAAACGCGCGCGAGCCAAATTATTAAAAAGTAAAAAAATAAAAAACGCGCAAAAAGCATTCTGCCTTCGTTCGTAATTATTTACTTAAAATTGTATGTAATTAAATAAACGTAGGTACTATTCTTAATCATAAGTTGCACTCCTAGGTACTTATTTTTTCATAGAGGGTGATAAAAAGTAATGTCCACCTCGGGAGCAACACTATTTTAAGCTCGAGTGTCGTAGATACTTTGAATCCCTCGCTGCTCTCAAGATTCTTCTACCCTTTTCTACTACACTACCCTCGCTGCGCTCGGGATTCTACTATAAGTAGAATACTTCGCTCCGCTCTGGATTCAAAGAAACACTCTCGCCTTCAAAATAGTTGTTTGCTCCCTTGGCAAACAATTAATCTACTATTTTCACAGGTTTGAAGTCATCATATTTCGGGTCTTATGACTCTTCACAAAGTTTTACGACAAACAAAAATATACAGGGCTTTGAAACGCTATTATTGCTTCATAATACATTTTGTTTTATTTGTGTCCATTTCTGGGCCAAGATTGTATGGCACAAAAATCCATATCCTTTAGGAAAACACTAAATAGGTACCTATTTAGATACTTTCAAATAAGTATATAAGTAGGTACCATCTACTTCTTTGAACAACAGTGGGAAATGCCAGTGTTTTTGCACAATACTGATGCATTAACTGCAATGATTATGCAATAATTGCACAATTTTATGAAAATAATTATTACACAACAGAATTACTTAAGTAGGTACATAATATTAGTTAAGTACCTAGTAAAAATGAATTTAAGCGAGATTCTTGCGGGTCTGTCATCATTCATACAGAGAGTCATCACAAGTAAGATACCTACCTAAGTGATACTACAACAACCAGTCAATAAAGCAAAAAGTTCTGCTTAGTCTGTTACAGATATCGGAGACGTCATAAGGATGGAAGCAGTCGTCGTTGGAGTTCACACGCACGGAAAAGGAAGTTCTGAGACTCAAGAATTTGTTGGTACAGTAGTACAAGCTGATACGAGGTGTTCTCGCTGCAAAGACCGCTCTAGAGATCGTTCGGGAAGTAGCAATCGATCACGAGGTAGGTCTAGGGGACGATCCCGTGGTCACTCTAGAGATCAATCTCGTGACCACTCCAGAGCCGATCTTGTGACCTCTCCAGGAGAAGGTCTCGAGAAGCACCAAGAGGTAAATCTGTAGAACGGACAGGGTAAAGGGCTCCAGGAAAATGTGTGGATCGCTGCGGGGAAAGAGGAGGAAGACGAGAAAGGTCTAGGGGCCATTCTAGAGGAATCCAAGGGACACTCTAGAAGTAAATCTAGAGACCGATCCAGAGGAAAACCTAGAGTTCATTCTATTTAAATAATCAAAATAACGATTGAAGTGTACCAAAAATGGTAGGTACCTAGTCTTAAAAATTAAAGTTATGAAAATAAAATAATTAGGTACTTATATGCTTACAAAAAAAATGCAGAAAAACAAAATCACAAACATCCTCTAAAACTAAGCTGTTATTTTTTAAGTTACTTTAGACATGAATGAAATAACGCTAAGTAGGTAATTATGGAAGAAATAATCGATGTGTTTGCTGAACTGAAATGAATGAAGCGAAACAACAGGAAAAGTGAAACACAGTGAAGAAGTCCCACAAAAAAGTGCGTGAATAAAAAGAACAAGATAGTGAGCAAAAGCAAGTATTGTAGAAGTACAATGTTCTACAATTATACAGTACCTATCTGTACCTACATGAAAAAAATATAGGTACCGTGAAACGCTGCAACTTTGCCAACTAAGCCCAAGTTTGCCTATTTCGTTTCAATTACGATATTTCGCGTTTGCTTAGTTTTTTCTTATATTCTACCATTTGGTAGTGATTTTACATTATTAGGGCAACAGATTTTTCATTTTTTGTAATGGTAGCTTCATTGTTACTCCGTCAGTTGGCCGACAAACACCGGTGCGCGTAGGTGAAAATTTTGTTGGTTGGAAAAAAAAGGTGTTTTCGTGCAGCTATAACATCCCAGGGTAAGAACATACTATCTACTTTCCATATTGCTTGATATTTTTATTAAAAGGACACGATTTCATTAAAATAACTTAGTAGGCAATGTTGTGCACTGTTTTGGAAACTTGAGTGACACAACTTTGCCTGGGTCTAGGGTTGTCACTAGGCGGATTTTAATATTGATATATTTTTACTATATAAATGTCATATTTGCATGAAATTTTCACAGCTTGGAACCCGGTTATATCGAGACTCAAGAGCTTGCATGCACTAAATTCCCTTCATTTTACGATATTTTAATTTTATTGCATACATTGTTAATGTTCCGAAATCGGGTGAGACACAGGTATCACCTAGGAGTTAGAGCTTCAATTGAAAATGTTACATTTTTTTATGTCAATAGAACATTCTTATTTTTATTTCGACAGTTATGTTTTCAATCGCCTGTAAGGGTGAGGCAGAGGTGTATCTCTGCCTGACCCTACAGTGATTACAGGCATGATTTTGTATTTAAGTAAGTCTTAACTTTGTTGCAGTTATATGCAAAAATGCCGAATAATACACAACGAAGCAGGAGAAAACCAGGAGCTCGAAGTTATGCCGATTACTCTGTAGAAATATCAAAGTTGCTGCAGATCTCGTACGAAAAAAAATCATTTCGTCATACGAAGCGGAAAAGAAATTTGGGATCCCGCGTCAGACCATTTTTAATAAATCAAAAAACATGCATAGCAAACCATTTGGTCGACCTACAGAGTTGACAACTGAGGAAGAAGCCCACATCGTAAAAGCCAGCATTGCTAAAAAGCAATACATTTGTGATTTTTACTCATAAGTAGCAATTTGTTTTATTTTTTTTACAAAGTGAATAAAAGTTTAAGAAAATAATCCGTATTTTTTTGGGACAACCCTAGAGTCAACGACATTTTTGTATGAAAAGTTTCTGGTACCTGCTACAACATTGCCTATTAGCTGTAAAAAAATATATATTACCGTCATGGCAATAATCTAACTGCTGGGGACAAGCACGGTGTCTCATGTACACGGAAAAAAAATACTAAAAAGATCAACAATATATTTATTGAGATATCCTTCTAGGCAAAGTTGTGTCTTTTACCTACAACTTTGCCTACGACTTTGAGAGCTTGTAATTCTGAATGACGGCATGATTTAAATAGATTTGGGTTCTACCTGGCAAGGCATAAGTTCTGTTTTCCATCTGCAAGTCTTTAGAAGCCGTAATAGTAAATAGGTTCAGAGATACGAACAAAAAACGTCAAAATCCAGGCAAAGTTACAGCATTTTACGGTACCATATTAATTTATTATAGTCTAAATAAAACAAACATTCTGGAGGTATTTATTCTTACAAATACCTTATATAATTTCCAGGAAAGAAATACCTAAGTACCTCTTACTCTACCTACCCATTGACTTCTCATTCCTCTTTATCCAGAGAAGAGTAATTTAGTACTTATTTACATTGATATCACAATAAAAACACTATCACATGAAGTGATGGAAATGGAATGCATAGTAATACAACTGATACCAAACATTATCTAACCAATAGATAACCTCTACTGCTGTATCAATTGAGTCACATTCCAAGATAGGTAGATACACATTACGCGTATTACCCGAAGAGATTGGCTGAGGAGTGTTGGCCTACGGGCGGCAGACTTGGGGAGTCTGTCGCCTGAAAAAATGACCCGAGAAGGCGGCGCGCTGTGTTTCGCGCTCGCCTCTCAAGAAGAATTGCGACCTTTGAGTCATAGATGGTGACTGGCCGGCCTGAACATAAAATACCTGTCGAGTGCTGTCACCCCTTGGCCAGAGTTGGTTGGAAGAACACCGTGTGGTTTTAGTCAGTATAAGAGTCTGACAGACCCCTCCGCGCGCCCCAGGGCGGAGGACATCCATGAGGGTTTCCACACATAAAACAAAAAAAAAAACTGGAACGTGGTTTTTGAACTAACACCGACATTAGGTGCGCAATATATGTATAATGTATATGCTCCATAAAATTGGGGGCTAGCCAATACTACGCACTCTCACTAATCTAGACTGCGCTGCGCTCGGTCTGCTCCTGAGAATTTCCTAATGGTTTTAATTTTAACACCCATCAACACTTTCCCCTACGCTGTGCCTATTGCGCACACTATTTCAGTCTTTCACTTTCACAAACCAAATACATAATAGATTAGGTACCTACTTTATCATTGCCATTTTAATGACATAGGTACATACCTACTTACTCACAAGTGCGTTTAAAATAGTTTTCCAAAAAACCCGTCCATATGTTGCAGTGGGTTTGGTATATGCATGTATGTGTCGGGTTGGGGCTTTGGTCTCGCACGCCGTTACCAAAACAATGCCAACATCCGAATCATCAACATCCGAATGCACGCGCTCCCAGGTTACACAAGAGGTTAGACTTCACCTCAACCTTCAGGAGGGGTGGAAGGGGGTATATCTCGAGACGCAAGCGTCGGAGGTGCGGGGACTTTGTGCACATTAGGTATTCTATTCTGAATGCGTAGGTACGCAAATTTTTGGCTGATTATGAAAAATTTCATATCCTATGGTAACTAAAAATCCTGGCTACGATCAAACTTTATTATTTCTTTTATTTAACCATTTAAGTACTACACACATGGACAGACCAGAAAAAAAAGAAACTTTGTGTCGGGTCAGCTAGTAAGTACCTAATAGAAAAACATTGGAGTTTACACCAACCTTAAAAAATGGTCACTAAGCCCTTTTCAGAAAATATTACTACGAGAACTGGCGAACTGACAACCTGACAACTCAAGTCAAGCCACAAGTTAGATCGGTACACAAGGTCGCCGGTCGGCTCCATACAACCACATGAATAGACAAACAACAGACACACGCACACAGACGCGTACTAATACCGATCCCCCAGCCCAAATGATGAGAAGTAGGGGAGAGGGGGGTACAGTGGACCGTGGGGCACAGTGAATCCACTTATATAACTCCAAAGACATTTAAAGTATTTACAATAGACGGGACATTGCGAACAAAACAGTGTCCCGGTACTTGTGACCTAGGCGTAACAAGTCTCTCAGTCTAGTATTGTACGCCTGCGCGTCAAGTCGCATTGACGCATTCGTGTCCAACAAAAGAAAAATATTTTGTATGGAAATATGCCGAGTTGCGCATTACGTTACTGCAAGTCTCGTTATGGTAAAACAACTGGACCTAAATTCAGTTTATTTTCGTATGTATTATCTATATTTACTCAGTAATTAGAATTAAATAATTTTCATAAAAAGATCTAGAAAATTTGTTTATTTTGTATTAAACGCCATCTATTGCTGAGTAGCTTTACTATAGTTGGGTAAAATGACAGCTTCAGTGTTACCACTTTTTAACAAAATTAATATAGTGGTGTGACAAAATAATCGATTCATTCAAGTAACATTCAGTTTAAAATCGATCCATGTTTAATTGATTTTATAAAAGAGGGTAATAATTATTAGAAGAATTAAAAACTAATTAAAAGTCGGACTGCCTTTCAGAGATGTGATGTTGTATATCGATTTTGTTATCGATAATATTTATTTAAATGTGTGAGGGAGGTTATCTTAGGGAAACTACCTTTTAGAGATAGAGTATTTATTTGTGATATAGGCACAAAATTAGTTTACACTTTAATTTTTTTAAAAACATTGGGAACGAAGACCCTTAATAATTATTCTTTCGCGTTACAATGGCGGCACGAGGGAGGCACGTGGCGACTTGCGCGGTAGGATGATAAATATGCGTCTACGCAGTATGCGTTTGGGCAGCGGACTGGGCAGTTGGGCACTGGCGCGAGGGGCGCGCGTTCCGTTTTCCGTTTCGTTCAATTTTTGCCTAATTTGTTTAGTTTTCGATATTTATCTAACTGATTTGATTTATATTAGATTTTTCAGGCACCACCGATCCGATTTTTAATCGATGAATTGAAAATCGTATCTGGCAACACTGGCCATCTACCGGGCGATAGCTGAACCTAATTGAATAAATTGCCGCTCTAATTATGCTATATCTTACCAGATGGCGGCACTGAGACATGGGATCACAGTTTTTCTAAGACATTTCTTTGCATGGCCCCTCTATTGTACCTATCTTAAATCTCTTTGTATAACTCCTTGTCTATCGGCTACACACACACCGCAGACCGATGAAACGCGCGCTCTTATAGTTCCCCCTCCCGACCGCCAGTGCCCTTGACGCTCTCGCTGTGGGAGCACGTGTAACCGCCATTTCGCCGCCCGTAAGTACTAAATCTATTTTTTTACCGGCGTTCATCGAATGTTCTACACTAAAAACTATTTGATATTGGCGCCGATTCTGTTGTTCACAAACTAAACTAAATTTAAGTTCATGCATCTTTTTCTTTCTATTTCACTAGGAAAAGGACAGAAGATAAATATTAGTTTAGTCCTATCAAATTAAGATACTGCATAGACAACTTTAGACGAGATTAAAAAATTGGCTATTAAAAATACGTCAATTTATGTCAGGCGCTGACTAATTTGACAGGACTAAACTAATATTTATCTTCTGTCCTTTTCTTAATGAAATAGACAGAAAAAGATGCATGAACATAAATTTAGTTTAATTTGTGAACAACAGAATCGGCACCATTGTGTTAATATGATTAAAGTTCCTAAATAATGATTTAATAAGCTCTCAAAATAAAGTGATATGTTTGTCGTTTAGATTAAGTTAATCGTAAAAATGTGTTTCATTTTCAAATATGGCGTATCGGGGAACAGTGAACCGTTTCACTCTGGGGCACAGTGGGCCGCAGTCCACTGTGCCCCATACTGATATTACGGACCTGACTTAATTTGGTAATTGTTTCAGGCTAACAACATGGTACGGAACCGCACAAGAAAAACTAATATTGGTCTCGTAAGTCGGGAACAGATGAAGGATGCGATCGATCTCATTTTAGAAGGAAATAAAATTAGGAAAGTTGCTGCACTAAAAAACATTCCGTATACAACTTTACAAAGATATTACAAGAAGGTGGTCACAAGCGATGCCGAACAGCGATTAACACCCAATTACGCAGTTAAGAAAATCTTTACTGATGAACAGGAGCAGTCACTAGTCGACTATCTCGTCACATGCAGCCAAATGTTCTATGGTCTGAGTCCAAATGAAGTCAGGCAGCTTGCGTATCAGATGGCTCTCACTAATAATATTAGTGTATCACAAAAATGGCACGACGCACAGAAGGCTGGACAGGAGTGGTATTACGGTTTTAGAAAACGCCATCAAGTTTTGAGTCTCCGGACACCAGAGGGCTGTAGTCTCAGTAGAGCCACAGCTTTCAATAGGCACAACGTGAAAAAGTTTTTTGATAACCTCGAAATAGTAATGACGAGGAACGAATCATTCGGGAATGGTACGAGATGGATTGGATGAGAGTGATGAGACTAATACAATGACCGTCCAAAAATCGAGTAAAGTTTTAGCGGTTAGAGGGCAGAAGCAAGTAAGCAAGGTTACTAGTGGTGAAAAGGGGACACTTGTGACTACTTGCTACATAATCAACGCACTAGGCTATGCTCTTCCACCTGTGATGATATTCCCACGCGTGCACTTTAAACAACATATGATTTCGGGAGCTCCGACAGGCACTTTAGGTCTCGCTAATCCTTCAGGCTGGATGAACAGTTCACTATTTGTTAAAACAATGAGGCACTTAATTGATCAATCCCAGAGCAGCAAAGAAAACCCATCGCTGTTAATAATGGACAACTATGAAGCTCACATTTGCATAGAAGCCATCAATTTGGCAAGAGAAAATGGCGTTACTATCCTCACAGTTCCTCCCCACTCAACTGGCAAACGGCAACCATTAGACGTTGCTGTTTTCAAACCTTTTAAGACTGCTTATAACGCTGCTATTGACAGTTGGATGATGAGAAACCCCGGTCAAACTTTTTCGATTTACGAGGTGGCACAGTGCATTAAAGAGGCACATATGAAAGCCATGACACCAGCTAACATTTGCGTTGCTTTTCAGTGCACTGGGATATTTCCTTTTAATAGGGATATATTCACTGACGTAGACTTTGCTCCAAGTGAGGTGGCGAATAGAGACATAGTGCAACCTGTGACGCTGTCTGAAGATGAAATCCGCACAAGAACGCCATCTCCATCACTTCTCATGGACTACAATGATACTTCCGAACATACAATTATAACACAAGCGTTGAATCAAGCTGTAACACCTGCACTGCAGCCAATTTCATTCCTTGATCCATCAATTACGGGCTCGGCTTCTGAAAGAGTTGAAACTGAGACACCGGTAAACAGAGGAGCACCTGCCGAAATTATGCTGCCTGAAGATGAAATCTGCAGAAAAACTCCATCTCCGTCTACTTCGGGAGTCCAGAGTTCAAGCACTCAAGCAATAACTTTCTCGAGCCCTTTTGATTTCCGAGGAATTCCAAAAGCTGCTCCGAGAAAAAATAACCGAGCACCACGCCGCAAAGGGAAATCCATGATAGCTACAGACACACCAAATAAAGAAGAAATAGAGAACCTTCAGCAGGAGAAAACCGATAAACAGAAAAGGCAGCGTATGCAGGGAGCTAAGAATATAAAGAAAAAAGTTTTGCAGACCGCATCGAGTGATGAAGAAAACAGCAAAACCGGAAAAAAACGAAATCAGCGACAAAGAAATGCTAAAAGGAAAGTTTCAGAGTCTGAGTCAAGTGAAGAAGACATTGGTAATATGAGCACGTATTCTGAAGAAGAAGGTGGATATGATGACGAAGATGAAAAAGAAATAGATCCTGACAACTTCCGTCCTCTTGAGTCTAGTCCCAATGAAGGCGATTTTGTTTTAGTACAGTTTGTTGCACATAAAACGAAGGTATTTTACATAGGAAAGGTTATAGGGAAGCGAGGTGGAATAGATGTAGATATAAGTTTTTTAAGAAAGAGTACAAAAGTAAGGAATGGATACAGGTTACCGGATGTTCCAGATATAGCTTCGGTACCCTTAAGAGATGTAAAAATGATTTTACCTTCGCCTACTTTTAGTGGAACTAAACGGCAACAACAGGTCTATAAAGATCTTGACTTTTCCCGCTTAAATTTGCGATAATTTCTTTTACTTTTTGATACTTAGAAATTTATTATTTTTAAAGTTTTGAGAATTTTGTGATTAACAATAAGATTGTTTTTTGTTTTTCTAATTTCTAAGAGATGACTTAGTGCATTTTCCAGATTTTAAGGCTGTTGAAACTACAGACTGATAAAAGTTAATAAAAGACTGATTATTTTGTAATAATTATGATTAAAAGTATTGATTAAACAAATTATTCTTTTATTTCATATCTCTATTGAAACAGTTCACTGTGACCCATTAAAAAAAGCATGGTAATTGTATGTGTTAATTCACTGTACCCCATTACGATCCACAGTACCCCCCATGAAGATCCAGTGTGACCCAGATGTGGGGTACAGTGAATCATTTCCCAACTTTAAAAAAAACGTTTAATGCTAAAAATCTATTAATATTATTGCTAAAGTTGAAATAAATGTCGTTAGCCAACATCCCGTTCTGTTAAATGAAACCGTATTTTTATTGAATTTGTTTTTTATTTACTGCTTTGAACCGCTGACAAAAAAAAGTGATCCACTGTACCCCCTCTCCCCTACCTACTTTTTAATCAAATCCGAAACAAGGCCATAATATGTTCAGTTTGTAATTCGCGTCCTGCATTCTCTTATGATTATTTCTTTAGACAAGTGCGTCGACAAAGTAACTTCCATCCCTGTATGAATGGTCAGGACAAAAACCTAATCTGTCTGAGGCGGGGCGCAAAAATTGACAAACTCGCTTCGCTCGCCAATGCATCCTCAATCAACTCAGCCTATTGCAGTTCACTGCTGGCCTCTCCCAGGCTGCGCAACAACACTGTCCTCGTCTGTCCCAGCCACCTTCTTTAGATCGTTGGTCCATCTAGCCGGGGGACGTTCTACACTGCGCTTGCCGATACGCGGTCTCCATTTCAGGACTCGTCTCCTCCACCGGCCATCGGTCCTTCCTTCGACAAACATGGCCAGCCCACTGCCACTTCAGTTTGCTTACTCTGCAAGCTATGTCGGCAACTCCGGTGTCTTTCCGGATAATTTCAGTCTTGATTTTATCCTTCAAAAGAGACTCCGAGGATAGCTCACACTATAGCACGCTGAGCGACATGGAAGTTGTGGACCCGACCGTCAGTGTCCGATATGTCATGACGGGCAGGACGCACTGGTTGAAGACCTTCAAACACTGCGCGGGATAGGCGACGAGAAGACTTGACGAAGTTTTCCAAATGGGTAGCATTTGGGAAACTTCGTCAAGTCTTCGTCAACCCAACTGAATCCTTCTGTCGGCTTCTTTCTCAAAGTTGTGTCTACTGAGCTGGATGACTTGACCTAGGTAGACATAATCCTTCACTTCGAGAAGCGACCCTTCGATGTGGAGTGCATTTGGCAGGACGTGCGAACTGTACCTACATGACTTTTCTGGAACTGAGCAGTCATCATGGCAGCGTCATACTTAACACCTCAACACTTCGATGTTTGCATCCTACATTCTCATAATTCTCAAACTTATCTGCTTGAGCTGACAAAGCATAAATTGGTGAATACCAATTTAAGTAGACTCTCAGCTCTCTTTGTATGAATGGCCCAAATAAAACAGCTCGGGCCCTCCATTTTTAATATAGATATGGACTCATACTTTCACATTATGTTTCACTATTGTAAAGTCGAGCAGGCGGTCGATTGGCAAGCTACAATTGATAATAAGCAGAAGGGGATTAGTACAACGGAGTTTTCCAAAACCCTTAACACCTCGAGTGTTTTTATTGCGAATACTGATACAATGTGCGCATATTTACATAATAATTGCACAATTTATGAAATGATTGTGCAATAGAATTACACAATATTAGATAACAAAGATGAATATAAGTGGGATGCTTGCGGGCCTGTTATCATTCATTCAGGAGACTCGTCACAAGTAAGATATGTACTAAGCGCTACTACAACAACCAGTCCTTATCAAAGCAAACAGTTCTGTTTAGTCTGTTACAGAAATTGGAGACGCCAAAGGAATGGAAGCAGTCGTCGTTGGGGTTCGGACCTACGGGAAAGGATGTTCTAAGACTCAAGAAGTAAGTACCGAAGTACAAGCTGATACGAGGTGTTCTCGCTGCAGAGACCGTTCGCGTTCTAGAGATCGATCGAGAACTCGCGATCGATCACGAGGTAGGTCTAGGGGACGCTCCAGGGGAAGGTCTCGCGGCCGCTCCAGGGGACGATCCCGTGGCCACTCTAGAGACCGATCTCGTGGCCACTCTCGGGGAAGGTCTCGAAGAGCATCAAGAGGTAAATCTGTAGACCGGACAGGAGAAAGGTCTAGAGGGAAATGTGTGGATCACTGCGGGGAAAGAGGACGAAGACGAGAAAGATCCAGGGGACAGTCTAGAGGAAAATGCAGGGGGCACTCCAGAGGAAGATCCAGGGGACATTCTAGAGGTAAATCTAGGGGTCACTCCAGAGGTAGATCGAGGGGTCACTCCAGAGGTAGATCGAGGGGTCACTCCAGAGGTAAATCGAGGGGTCACTCCAGAGGTAAATCTAGGGACCGTTCCAGAGGAAGATCCAGGGGCCATTCTAGATAGAAAATCAAGATAACATTAACCAAGTTAAGTTAACTTGAAGAGTTCTTGTTACAAAAAAAAACAATAAAATACATCCAAAAAGAAATACAATAAAAAAATACAAAAAACAAAATATTAACAAACAAACAGAACTTAGCATACAAAAGTGTACCTAACTATAAAAAAGAATGTATGAAAAAAATTTATGTGAAATTTCCGCTGAAGAGGAAATGTAGGAAAACAACTGAGGATCGCACTAGGAAAAGTGAAACACAGAGTGAAAGTGTGTGACAATAAAAAAAAAACACCATAATTATGTTTAGTGAGGTATATTAAATGCAAGAACCGTGTCCTTTTGTATAGTTTTTAGCTGTCATCATGGGAGACTGATGTTATGTATAACTTACCTAGGTATAGCTAGTACGTTGTTTTTTTTACCTAAAAAATCTTAAGATTGTGTAAAAACAATATAGTCTGCCCATCCCATAATAATATACCCATCTAGATAAGAACCATTATTCCATGAATATTATGGAAACGTTCTATGAATAATATTTAAAAGTTTCAGGATTTATTTATTTAATTTTATTATTATTGTATAGGTACACAGTAAAATATATAGATACGACATAATTATAATTAATTAATTAGTTTATTAATTATGATTTTATGATAAGTAGTTCGTAATGATGATTGTTGTCTATAAATAACATAAGCATATTTGATAAATTCTTCTATTAGGACTAATAGTCGCTACTTCTAAACATAAAATGAAATATGAAAATTAAACAATCAACGTTTATTCTTTCTACATTACAAAACACTATAAGTAATCTTATTTTTCTGGAAATAAAGTCCCAAAATCTCTATTACTGTAGAGGTCCTGAGGGGTCCTCTATAGTACCACCGGGAGGTACACAAATGAGAACACCTAACGTGTTCTCATTTGTGTACACTTGTAATTAATATATTGATAAAACGACTTTACAGCTTTAAGCTAAAAATACGAATATTATTCATTGAACCGATAACACCATAATATAATATTTGACACATTCGTTTGAATCTTCGAATGGAACATCGATACAATTATAACCAGCCTGTCTTACTAAACGTAGTGCTACACATAAAGCCTCTACAGTACTCCTTGTTTTATCAAAATACAAGAATATCAAATAATTTGGTTGATCTCACATAAAAAACACTATCACAAATACCTAGCATGACTGACTGCATAGTAAAATAAGCGTGTCTGATAACAGTAGGTATACCTAGGGACTGCTATCAATCATGTCGATCCATAAAATTCACTCTGAAGTGATTGACATTCAAGTAAGTACACCCGCATACACACATCGCGCTTACATTACCTGAACGGGGCGTCGACAGAGGTATTTTCCCTTGCAGAGAAGGACTTTGGCAGTCTGGCGCCTAACCAAACTCAGGCCCTAGACCAGCGGCGGCCCTAGATTTTTTTTTTAGAAGGTGCAAAATCTTAACGTGGCGCCCATCTATGTACCATGTTCCTATGATGAACATATAGTTGTTATGTCATGTTCATATAGTTGCTTGCTTGCTTGTGGACGATCGGCTTTATAGTAAGTTACTATCATCAATGACTGGTGCCTAGTGGACTGTCCACCGTCAGCGTCTCTCCCATGACGGCGCCTTGTGCCGTCGCACCGCTCGCACCGCCCTAGGGCCGCTACTGCCCTAGACGACGTTCCTCTAAGGAGGAACAGCCATCCTTTCAAGAGCAGAAGCGTTGTTCCAATTTGCTTATTTCTTTAAAGGGTGAAATTAGATCACTAGCTAACGAAACTACACAGTTGATATCGCCGGGTTAAAGGCAAAACCGAGTCGGTTTTTTTCAGTTTTTCACTTGGTTTTTAATTCTCTAAAGATACACTTTCTCGATTTATTTGTTTCTTAATTCAGTCTACTAAATATATAATCGGGTTTTTACATTCGGTAACTCGGGAACGGTGAGTCCTGCGGTTTAGTTGGTTTTACCATTAGAAAAATAATCAAATGCCAATTCGAATGGCAAAATCGCAGATACACACATCAAAAGTGTCTAGGGATCAAGCATTTTTATGCGGATTTCTTGAGATTGAGATGTGGCTTTGTAATAAATTTATGATTTTATAAATTTATATGGATCCTTTTTGGTGCATTTCATAATTTGAATCAGGAACTGTGAATCAAATTCGAGTAAAAGATGAAAATCAGCTGTCAATATTTTCCCTATAAAAACATACAACGCATTGAAGACATTATTAGTGCTACTGTTTCCCTACTACTGATTAAAACCAACGTTATTATGGAGCGGCGACGTCATTTAAGCAGGGAAGAAATGCTCAGAGCCGTGGGAATGATAGAAGCTGGTTCCCGGCAACGTACTGTGGCTTTAGCTCTGAATACAAGTCAGAGTGTTATCAGTCGACTTTGGACACGTTACCGAAGCACTGGTACCGTGGCTGAGCGCCATGGAGGACGGTATCGCTGCACCATACGGAGACAAGACCGATACATTCAAATCTTAACTCGAAGAGCTCCAACAATAACCGCCATGATGTTAGCCGTGAGGCTTCATCACTCTTCAGGGAACTTAATTAGCGAGCAAACAGTCAGAAACCGCTTGCATGAAGTGAACCTTCATTCCCGAAGACCGCTACGGGTACCACCTATAGCAATGCACAATCGTAGGATTCGATATCAATGGGCTCTTGAACACAGAAATTGGGCAGAAGAACAATGGCGTTTCGTGTGCTTTTCTGATGAGTCTCGTTTTGGTATGAGACCGGATACAAGACGTATACGACACTGGAGAACCCCTGGACGCCAACAGCGATTAAAATCCTGCCAGGAAGTCCATCCTTATAGTGGTGGAACCATCATGGTATGGGCGGGTATTTGGATCGGCGGAAGAACTGAGTTGATTTGGATCAGAGGCAACCTCAACGCTCAATGCTGAGACGATTGTATCAGACGTCATCGTTCCTCTACAAGTGCAAATCGGTCCCTTATTTCAGTTAATGCATGATAATGCACGACCGCACACCGCAAGAGTTGTAAGACAGACTCTCGCCGCAGCTAACATCAATGTCCTGCCCTGGCCTGCTCAGTCGCCAGACTTGAACCCGATTGAGCATGCATGGGATATGCTACAGAGAAGAGCTCTGCCGAATATGGAGGGTATCCAGTCGCAAGAAGACCTTTTTTTGTTGTTGCAACGAACATGGGCGGGCATTCCACAGCGTGATTTGGATGAACTCATTTTGAGTATGCCAAACCGATGTTCTTGTGTTGTTAGTGTTCGCGGTAGAAACACGGATTATTAATTGTTTAAGTTACCCAATAAAATTTTAAAGAAAACTGTTATTTCAGTCTTTTTTTCGAACTTTTGTGTTAGTGGTTCAAATGTCAAAAATCCCTTTATTAGGAAAATGGCAAATTTCTTTATTAATGCAAAGGTGACTTGGTTTATCGTTACTGTGACAAACGAAAACACTTTATTTGATGAATCCTTAAAGAAAGTTTTAATTAATATCAATCAGGAGAAAAGTTATTGCAAAAATATATGTTGATCCCTAGACACTTTTGATGTGTGTAGTTGGTTTTGCCTTTAACCCGGCGATATATAGGTTTAAATATGATGAAACAATAAATGTTATTTTTATTATTTGTTGTTATAGCGGCAACAGAAATACATCATCTGTGAAAGTTTCAACTGTCTAGCTATCACGGTTCATAAGATACAGCCTTGTGATAGACAGACAGACTGTCGGACAGTGGAGTCTTAGTAAGGCTAAGAACTCACGGAGCGATTTTCGCCCGCAACCGCCGCGGTCGTGGATCTGCGGTTTTATTTCAAAACTCACGAGACCGGTTACGCGGCCGCCGCGGTTGCGATCATCGCCCGCAAACGTGGCGGGCGATGATCGCAAGATTGCAAGACGGGCGATTTTATTAGAATATTATACTTATTGTTTGTTGACAACGTCACGATGCCACGTGTCACTGATGCAAAATGGCCGGATCTCTGTACCTCCCGCCGCGCCGCCCGCCGGCCCCCGCGGTCGCCCGCCAACCGATCGCAAAGCGCGCGGGCGCCACCCGCCGAGGCTGCGGGTAACCGCGGCCCGCGCGATTCTACTAGTTGCCCGCCGGTACAGCGGGAGCCGCATACAACCGCGTACACCGCGGGCGTAAAACGCGTCGTGAAATGTGCTTTAATTTTTTATATAAATATTTGCATTCTACAGAAGCTGCGGGCTCGCAACCGCAGTGGACGCGGGCGAAAATCGCTCCGTGAGTTCTTAGCCTAACAGGGTCCCGTTTTAAAAAAAACATCTTATTTTTTAATCTGTGGATCTCGTTTGCGGAGTTTCGCTAGCTAATTTAGTTCGACCTTGTATATCAGAATACAGATTTTTCCACTCGACTATAATATTGTATTCCAATTCCAGGGATTCTTTACAATCGCTGTTTACGTTCACTATTTCACACCGGGCAGTCTTAAAATCCAGACGAAACTTTACACAGTGCGTTTAGGCCACCTGCGGGAGTTGATAGATGACCCCGTATATGACCCTCTGCGTTTTATGAACACAAGAAGATGGTTGCCTAAAGGTGAAGCGCCTTACCCGGGCTATTGTAGGGCACCCGGAAGTGGAACGTGTATACCCGCCCTTTGTAACTGCCAGAAACTCAGAGAACGATGGAACGTCTTGATAAAAAAAGCAAAAGAAAAGGAAAAACTATCGAATAAAAAGTCTTAATTTTGGACAATATGTTTATTGCGGTTATATAATGAAACGTAATTTTCATTTGAATATCTTACACAGCCTTTTTTACAATAAAGTTTTTGGAGTGCGTTTTAATTTTGTCTTTTATATTCTATATGAATCATTTTGAAGGATACTGCTAATCCATTGCTTCATAAGTTCCAAAAATGTGTCTGCTCAGCAATGTAAATAACACAATGAATGTTGTTGAACTGTCAAAATGAAAGCCATTACTACTGTTAAGGCCCGGCGCACATTGGCGGCACGGCACGGCAGGGGATCCTTCGACATCCCTACATGTAAGCGCACACTGGCGGTAACTATGCCGTGGCATCCTGAAGTATGCCGCGACGTCCTTAAGCATACCGAAGCGTCTTTAGGCATGCCGAGGCGTCCTTAGACAAGTGCTCGTGCCTACCATTTTTCACATTATTCGTCTCTTCTTCAGAGTGGTCTTACCGCGCGATTTATGCACGTTCGACAAGGACACGTTTCGGCATGAACGACGCTAAGCTAATGTAGGAACGCCCGGAGCCGTGGGGTTCGGGCGGGCGCTGTCTTGCCGCGGTATCCCGAGGATTGCCAAAGCGTTCTGAGGGATGCCGAAGCGTTCCGAAGGCTGCCGACGCGGCATGCCTGAGCATACCGCGGTATTGTCTTTGTACTTACGACCGTTAACATTGAAATTTCAACTTTATTGCCATACTATTAAGTTATATTTTTATTCGTCGCATAAAAATACCTTGCCATGCCGTGCTGCCAATGGGCGCCGGGCCTTATAGTTTGTTACGCAATTAACCCGCCGCTCCTGTATCGCACGGTTTTTACGACTTGACAAAACATATTAGAGATCTCCTAATTACATGTAAGTTTAATACTAATGTATTACCTATACATATAAACCTTCCGGAATAAATTATCTAAATGATGGTGAAAACCGCATCAAAATCTGTTGCGTAGTTTAGAATAACAACGCGTCCACACAGACAGACACGAAAAGCGACTTTAATGTATAATAATTAGGT
Source organism: Mesoligia furuncula (assembly GCA_916614155.1). NCBI lineage: Eukaryota > Metazoa > Arthropoda > Insecta > Lepidoptera > Noctuidae > Mesoligia > Mesoligia furuncula. The sequence goes on along the minus strand of OU744809.1, from coordinate 18,862,444 downwards.
ATAGATGTGGAGTATAAAACATCAATAACGATTGTTCATAAAAGTATAAATTGTGTGTGGTTGATAAGATTAAAAACATACTATCTACAGGTATATTACAATACCTTACTCCTTGATCCGTCTCCAAAAATACAGAGTCAAATAAAATAAGCTAGCGAAACTAGAGAAATCGAAAAAAAAAGTAAATACTAGCAGCCGTAGTCAGCTGTAGTTATTTTTTTGATTGGGATTATTTTTTTGGTGTTTTATCGTGTTTAGATATAAATACCCATCACTTCTGCGGAGTTTCGCTAGCTTATTTAATTTGAACCTGTTTTAGAACAAAATTCTCAGTAAAAGGCAATAAATATAGTTTGCCATTTTACGCTCTTTGCGTATCACTTTGACAGTCTTTGTACTGGCAACACCATGTTTTCACTCAGTAAGACAGGATATCATGCATCGCGTATCGCCAAGTCCAGTTCCTCGCGAGGGTCTCGAAGCGCGCCCTGTCTCGTACATACATCTCGCCTAGTTCGGGCTCCATGCATACCTGGTGAACAATGATGCTTGTAGTATGTTTTTTTTTAGTCTCAATTCAACCTTAAACAAATAATTCCAGAGTTCATTTCAGATTAACAAAAATGTGAAATGGATTTTAAATCTTAGATGTCTTAGAGCTATTCTACGATAGTTTATTTCTTAGTTTATTATGAAAAACCTACTAGCTGCGCCCCGCGGTTTCACCCGCATAAGTTACGATCCCGTGGGAATATCGGGATAAAACTATCCTATGTCCTTTCCCGGGACTCAAACTATCCCTATACAAAATTTCATCTAAATCGGTTAAGCGGTTTAAGCGTGAAGAGGTAACAGACAGATACACTTTCGCATTTATAATATTAGTATAGACTAGGGTTAAAGGAGACACCAAAAGAAGGGCTACTCTAAGGATTTCAATAAGTTTACTATCCTTTTCTTTATTTATTGGAAGGTGAAGCATCGGATATATAAAAAAACAACCGACTTCCAAATAAGACACTACAAAGTGAAAAATAACTTTAATTTCGGAAGTAGGTGGCAAACAACGAAAATGCCTACCCAACGACACCGCTTATCTCAAAAAAACCCAGAAGCTTCGCAATACGTTGCCATCTTAGAGAAATAGCTGAAATGTCTCTGTGCCTGTATAACACCACCCATCAAACCGGAACACAGCAACGCTGCTTGGCGGCAGGAATAAGTATAGGTACAGCGCGATTCAAACTTTATGGCGCCTCGGAACATGAGGCGAGTCGCTGCGCACTAAGGCCTCATTTACGGACAGGCGGGGCGTCGCGCCTCGCGTTGTGCGGCGCGGCCCGCACTGAATTCAAACATATGGCGTTGTATGAGTGCGTTTACGGAGAAGCGATTTTAGACGCGTTTGCTTGAAATGGAGCGTTTTTTGCGGCCGAGCCCGCGGCTGGCACCGCCGCGTCTCACGCGGCGTTTATCGCGACGGCGCAAGCAGCGGCCATTTTCGATGAAGCGATGCCCGCGGCGGAAACTTCTGCCAGTCATATTTGGAAATTGCAGAACGCAGACGTAGTCACCGTCACAATGGAGTACGATATGATCGACACGTGCGCTCCCATCTTCCGCTAACCTAAAACTGGTCGGTTTGATTGAATATCCCGCGTGCGCCGCAGCGTTGCCCGCCGCGTGCTTTGCTACACGCTTGAGGATTCGCCGCGGGCGCAGCGGCGGGCACCGCCACGCGTCTCTATGAACAACGTTTTATATTGCCATACGTTTGTGTTTACGCGTGCGATGATAAGTGCCGCTTGACGCGCCGCTGCTCCGTAAACAGAAAAATCGTATGACGCGCCGCGTGACGCCACGCCGCACGCGACGCGTGACGCCCCGCGTCTCCGTAAATGAGGCCTAACAAATTCAAGTGTCAGCGGGGGAGGAGGGGGGAGGTACTGCGCAGCCAGTAGCGCACTTCAGAGCCGCCATAAAGGTTGAATCGGGCCGTATTGGTAGTACTTCCCTGGTCGAGGACGAATAAATAAACACATAGCTTACGTCAAGCGCATGCGTCTCTTGTAGCACACTTATCCATGCCTCAACATGTCGATGGCTCCTAAGTATACTGAGTCAACTATTATCACACTAATATTATAAAGGCGAAAGTTTGTGAGTGTGTGTGTGTGTGTGTGTGTGTTTATATGTTTGTGACTTCTTCACGCTCAAACGGCTGGACCAATTTTAATAAAATTTTGTATGAAGGTAGCTGACACCCTGGATTAACATATAGGCTACTTTTTATCCCAATATTCTCACGGGATCGAAACTTATGCGGGTAAAACCGCATGGCGCAGCTATTTCTTTATAAGTATAGTTGACTCGGTATACTTAGGAGCCATCGATGTATTATACAGGGTCAAATTAAATTAACTAGCAAAACGCAGCAGGCATGATGGGTTTTTATATCTAATCATGATGAAACAAAAAAATAATTATTATATTATTTTTGGGATCAACACCGCAATATCGATAGTCGATACCTATCCCGTCTGTGGAGTTTGGCTAGCTAATTTAACTTGACCGGCATATCCTGAGAACGCTCCTTCAATCGTATACCTCAGTTTTCTACCAGGCGAAATCGAGGTCAAGAGACATCAAGAGCAAGTACATTTATTATTATTAATAATAATTTAAAAAACCATGGAATCTAGCTACGTCCATGCTAGAAATGCAAGTTTGCTTACACTCACCGCGGTGTATGGGTCAGTCAGCAGGCTTTGTATGGAGATGAGGACCTTGCTGATTGTCAGCGCCAGCGACCAGTTGTGGTGCACGGAATCTATGCCCACGTCCCCGTGACGGGAAATGTTCGGGTGTAAGATACGTGTGAGGAAACGTACCACTGGGGGACTCATTGGGTATCTGTGGGGAAAAGTATTAAGTATTTATAAGAACCAAATAAAGACTTGGCTAAAAGGTCCCAGAAACCAGGCCATTAAAAAAAAGTATTTATAAGTTTTCATTTCTGAAGTGGAAGAGTGTCCTAAGGACGGTATAATGGAATAAGGGCCGGTTGTTTCAAACGGTTGGTTAACGTAACATATGTTACGTACGTCAAAGTGTTGTGTACGTAATCGTAATTATTTGACGTAACTCAAGGCCATAATTTTGTAATTTGAAAGGTTTTTTTTTTGTTTTATCGATAGTTAGCCCCGTTTTTGACGTATACGCGTTCGTCAAGTGGACGTGAAACAACCCGCCCTTAGTAAGTCCTTTGTTACAGAAAATCAAAAAACTTCGCACAGAAGCAAAATTGGGCGTTTTATGCGCCCTGAAGTTGACAGCTAGAGTTTTGCTTCTATACAAACTTTTATTTTCTTTCTTACGACCTTACTCTAAGTATGACCCCCTTGACTCAAAACTGTCCAATAGTGTGACCTTAGAATATACAGGATGACAGGAACATGAACGCGCAAACTGTAATTCAGCACATGATTCTGAACCCCAAATGCTCATGCATTCTGAAAGTTGCAACAATTGTTCTGAACCCCCCTGCGTTCATGGTAAAGCCCGCACCCTAATTGCGTAACACACTATTACTCTCAATTTGAATCATTTTGAAGCATATTGCTAATCCATTGCTCCTTAGGTTCGAAAAATGTGTCTGCTCAACAACGTAAAAACCGCAATGAATGTTGTTGAACTGTCAAAATGAAACCGATTGCTACTGATAGTGTGTTACGCAATTACCCTGCCGGTTTCCACCGCGAGCGGAGCGGACCTTTTAATTACTTCTTTTACCTCGCAAGAGAAAACTGCTTACATGTGTTTCCACCAACAAAGAGTTGAGCGGAAATGACTCAGCTTGCAAAAAGAGTAAAAATGAGCTCATTTCTCTTTTGCGGTGGGACTCAGACGACTAAACTCTTTCTTGGTGGAAACGCAAACCTATTTCATGAAAACGAAGTCCACTCCGCTTAGCCATTTCCGGCTCATTACTCTTTCGCGGTGGAAACCGGGCTTTAGAGTTTGTGCGTCGATGTCTCTACCACCCTGTATACTTATTATACTTACTAATCTCTCAACTGCCATCATCTCTTAACTGCCAAGGCTTATTTTTAATCTTATATTTTGAATTGTTTCTTTATTTGTCTTTTTCTTTTTACATTGTTCTCACATATAGAAGCAACAAGAATAATGTACCCAGGATTTTGTAATAACTTGATTTAAAAGAGTGTCCATGGAGTTTCTTGCCCGTTCTTCTCCATAGAGATCTACGTTTTGGAATGGGCAACTAGCTTCAACTTTCTGACTAACTGACAGACTATTTAATTTTGACAATTCAAAAGTGCCTGTACAAGGTTTAATTGAAATAAATGCTTTGAGTTTGAGTTTGAGTTTAATACTATCGTGGATCTTACATTTAAAGGAAAAGAATATTGTTATTACACTGTAATTGTAATTTATTATTTTACTCGTACCTAGGCTTACACATTTTGAAGTACCAGGCGGCACGGGCGCGGCATGGCATAGCCAAGGATCTTCATATGCGGAAATGATTTTGAATCTTATTTTCATACACTTAACATTCACATTTCGTTGATATCGTCATAAGGGGACTTGAGTATACCGCTGGATTCGGGAAGCCGCAGAAGCCTTCGGCATACAAATGTTAATGCTTTGCCATGCCACGCTGCGTCATGCCACCTAATGAGTCGACCTTAGCACGCAAGTATTATGTGTAGTATTTCTACTTACGCATACGGCACTTGTATGTAGAGATAAAAGACGCCTCCCTCGTACGGGGAGCCGATGGGTCCTGTGACGCTCGCCTGCCAGTGACAACACTTGGGGTCCAGTGGGGTCGCCGCTATACCCTCCGGGGGGTCGTTACGCAACATCTGGGGATGAAAGTATTGAGATGATCTTTATTTTGGCCCATCATTGTTAAATAAGAAATAAAGTTTTTATTTTACCTATAAGGTAATTATTAATGTACTGCGGTACTGTAAGATGACATTCATCATCAGCCTGTAATGTTTCCACTGCTGGGACATAGGATAGCCCTCCTCTCGGTGAGAGGGAGAGGGCCGTAATCCACCACGCGGGCCCAGTGCGGGTTGGTAGATGTCACATTTCTTCGATTTTTTGGTGCTAGGTCATGCCGGTTTCCTCACGATATTTTTCTTTACTGTTTTAAGAGCAGTGTTGATGAAATTATTTACACAAAGTAAAGCGCCTGTCTGGGTTCAAACCCACTACCTAAAACTCGCAAGTTGGGGCCGTTACCAATGGGCCACCGCTGCTCAATTTATTGAATTGATATGCTAGATTTTTATAATTTGTAAGCTCTCACAAGCGCCATCATTCAGTGTCGCTGGTTTAGAAAAGACGACTGCATTTATTGGTTAGTCCCTGTACTGAGGTAGTTCAATGCATGAAGAGTTGTATATACACATTGCATTAATTAAATAAATAAATAAATTCCGTCGCCTTGCACAGATTTTATTGAAACGCGACAGTACACGATCAGCATCATACAACATTTATATAGCATTAGTTACGTGGTACCTAAATATATTCGATAAACCATCATCTTTGTCTACCCGTGACTTATCATTCAAGCTAACAACCAAGGTGTGTGCGACTCATTCAGCAGCGCATACACAATGTACATAATATTGTAACTGAATCCGATCCAGCCTGTCCCTTGCTGCCCTCCCCTACGCCCGACGCCCTAAGCCGAGATCCGCACTTGAACCTCATAGTGAAAATGTATAACAGCTATAAAAGACAAGGGCTCACTGACAACGCGCGTTTCTGTCGATATAAGCAGGCGTTCTATTCAGCGGCGGCCCTAGAATTTTTTTTAGGTGGTGCTAAATCTTCATGTGGCGCCCTTGTCAAATTGATTTGCAAATCAGCACCAGCTTTTTCCAATATGGACCTTTCCGCGCCGCCCGCTCCGTTTGCGCACCCCAATGTTCATCGCGACTCGGTCGATACTCCGCCTCCGCGCTTTATAGTAGTTACTCTATCATCGGTCATCGGTTGACTAGTGCTTGGTGGTCGCATTTCGGTTGATTTCAGCGCCTCTCCTATGACGGCGCCCGGTGCCATCGCACCGCCCTAGGGCCGCTACTGGTTCTATTGACAGTATCGTAAACTATGTCCTCTGTTGCAGCTTCTCGGCTCCTTACATGCGCGACTGTGTTGTCAAATTGTTATAAAATACAATCATGTTTCTTCTTTGTAGTTTTCCCTTTATAAGAGTTGGAACGAGTTTTTTGTTCATAGTATACCTTAAGTTCGATCCGCAGTCGGTTCCGGCGCCACGCGTTCTCTTCGCCGGCGGGCTGCGCCTGCACACACATCTGCACCAAACAGTTGCGGCAGAAACACGACTCTACCAGGCATTGGTATTTCTGAAACAACAATAAAGATTTACATACACTCCCGGACTCCGTGCCTTTTTTTTTTTGTTTTTTTTTTATCTTGGAGAAATGCTCATGCATTTTGCACTACCACGGGGAGAAAGTGCAGTTATGTGGGACTCTAACCCACTAAAACTCCACGGTGTCCTCCTCTGTCGCTTACGGTGGGAACACGGGCACGCATTAGCACACATCCGTGAACCCGTCGCGGCTGTCCGTCACCGGACCCTCCTCTGGGGAGTACTCCCCATCACCGGCGCACCAGAACACATAGCACGCCGTGACCACCCCAGGGACCAAAGCAGCATATGGGCGCCGACGACCCGGTGTCCGGGCAACCTTGGTCCCCCTGCGACGCGTGACGGGTCAGGTCATTGGCCCCGCCGCCTGCCAATTTTCGGCCGCAGAGGATAGGAAGAGCGTGTGGGAGTACACGACTCACGTAATATTAAAAACACACCTTCCAATACATAAATCAAAGGATAATGAACGTATTATTGAAATCCTTAGAACCGCCTTTTCCTTGGTGTCCCCTTTAAACCTAATAGCAAAATCGAGCCACCATGATGCACGGTGCCTCGATACATTAAGTCTATCGGTCTAGTCTAAAACATCAAAAAGTAATTTTTTTTTTGTGCTGTTGTCAAGCCGACATACTGGCCAACATTTTGGAGTCATCGTTGTTGAAACAATGATGGCCTTGATTATTTTCCGCTAATCTGTCCATCATAAAAAAATAAATTGAAGTTTTTTTGCCATAATATGTATGGAAAAAGTTTTTTTGCGATTTCTGACTTTTGTAGCATCTCAGTGGGTACAACAGAGATTTTTGATCCTTGAAGATCTATTGGCATCAAAAATAGTTTTTGTCAAAAACTGCCCATATTCCTGCTGACTGAATCATTTCTTTCAAAATCTATGAATGCATATCAAAATGTCTCAAAGATCCCTAAGTCCTGGTTCAGTATTCTGAGAAGACATGTTACCTTGTGCCAGTCGATGTTGGAGAGCAGGGGTCGGTAGAGAGGGAAGCGCTTGTTGGTGAAGACGGCCCAACGAGGTGGCGCCACGCGCGCGCGCACTAAGCGCCACCAGCGCGCACACACGCACGCGCACGCGCATAGAGACAGGTCGTCCAAGTAGCTGAATATGCATAGCAGCACTGCAAACACACATATGACTTCTTTAGAAGAAAGTACTTGCTTGTCTTGACATCAAGAGAGTGACCAATTCTGTGGAAAAGTGTAATTTCAAAATGTAAAGTGAGGTTTCTTTACTATACTTACTTTGGGAAGTCAAGTAAAGACTGTGTAAAAGACTTACGTGTTTACTTAAATTATTAATATTTGTTATAAATATCTAGATCTGAATTCATTAATGAATTTCTTCTTTGAAAAACGATTTTTATTTTTTGGAAAGATATTAATTTAACTGCCTAACGAAAAACTATTTTAAAGTGTTCCAATAAAAAAATACCTTCAGAAGGCAACTGCTCCACAAGTCCGGCGGCTAGATTGTCAGGTGGCCTAGGCGTTGACAGCGCCTGCAAGGAGCGCGCGAGGCAGGGCGGGTGCGGTGGTGGCCCCAGACCAGCTCGATCGTCACTGGCCGGTTCAGGCCCGTCTGCGGGGCCCGGGGCCGGCCCCTCGCCGCGTACCGGTGCATTAGCATGGGGCGGATCATCTATGAAAGCAGCGACGTCGACTCGCATGGAGCCATCAACACGAATTGGCCCGTCGGGACGCAGCGCTCCATCAATGCGCATGGGCCCATCGGGACGCAGTGGCCCACCGGCGCGCCCTGGGCCATCTGCGCGGCCTGGCCCGTCAGCGCGGCCTGGTCCATCAGCGCGGCCTGGGCCATCAGCGCGGCTTGGTCCATCAGCGTGACCTGACCCATCGACACGGCCTGGCGCATCGGCGCGGCCCGGCCCATCGGCGCGGCTTGGTCCGTCAGCACGACCTGGGCCGCCATTACCCCCAACTCCGCTACCACATCCACTGCTGCTTGCTCCTGCGCCCGAGTTACTTGCCCGGCTTGCTTCGTCTTCTGGACTTGTTTCACTATCCATTGAACTCTATAAAATAGTAGATAATGTCCAAGTTTTAGATCTAAGCTGAATACTTATACTCGTAAAAAAATATGCTGTGGTCTCCTATAAGTGAAGGAGTAGCCTGATTTTATACCATAATTATAGTGAATATGTTGAATCAATTTTAAGCGAACTTATAATATGGGGCAATGCCATAGACATATAATGTACAAAAAAAAATGTGTAAGAGCTATAGACGGTGTTGGTCCACTTGAGTCTTGTTAGCCTTTATTCAAAAAACTTAAAATCCCACAAAAACATTTCATGTTAAATGTTGCCAAGACGAGACCATGTAGCTCGCACTGTCAAAAAGTAATCAGATCTCATGTAGAACCAAGCTTCTAACTCTACACGCCCTAACTCTACAAGGCTTACTTCGCAAACTCTAGTCCTTAGTCAAAATATATGGCTTGGCCGTTTCGTTACTACAAGAACCATTAACAGTATGAGAGTTTTTCACCTTACGCTCATGTGAATGTAGCGAAATGGCCAAGCCATATATTTTGACTAAAGTGTAGAGTTTGCGAAGTTAGGCCTTGTAGAGTTAGGGCGTGTAGAGTTAGAAGCTTGGCTCTACATGAGATCTGATTACTTTTTGACAGTGCGAGCTACATGGTCTCGTCTTGGCAACCTTTAACATGAAATGTTTTTGTGGGATTTCATTTCTTTTTGTAAGTTGCTTATGATATTTATACGAGTATTTTTTCTGTTGTTCATTTTTCCTTTCTTTTTTTGGGGTTTATTTATAACAAGGACCCCCTATATAAATTTTCAGACCTCTAGCATCAAAATTTACGGAAGTCTCATACAAACTTTCACCCCCTAGTTTAAGGGGTTGGGGGGGTAAAAGTTTCAAGTTTTAAGATTTTTTTGTTGTTTGTGTACTATTACTAGCTTACATACCGAATTTCAGCTTTCTAGGACTTCAGGAAGAACCTTAAGAATATTGATGATCATCAGTCAGTGAGTCAGTGACGAAATCGGGGTATTTTAGATATCAATAAAATCTAAAGTATAAGAGCTATGCAATTGAAAATTTATAGGTTTAATAAGTCAACCACTGACATCATATCCCGAAAATTTTGATTATCTGGTATAATCCAAAGCCAAGTTAAGAGGGTTCAAAAATACGACGAAGTGCTTCGAGAAAAGGTAGGTAGTGCCCTTGCGCTTCGCTTGGCTCGTCTTGGCGGGGGCACTCCCGTGCCCCCAGACCATTGACCTTGTGTCCGTGTCTCATGTCTCATTGTGTCAACCCTTGAAAAATTTCTACATTTATATCTGTATTTTTTTTAAAACAGTCCAAAACTCCAGAATCCCGGAAGACTGGGAGCTATAGACAAAGAGACCCAATATACATACAAAAAGCAAATCAGAACCGCCAGAAGGACAGCATGGCGGAAATTCTGTGAATACATCGAAACCGATTAACCGGTGTAGGTCACACGGCTGCCAAGCTAAAATGGAACTGGGCTGGTCACATCTGTCGCATGCCGGAGGAGCTATGGGCTAAAGCAACCACACAATGGGTCCCAAACAGCAGCAAACGACAACGCGGCAGGCCCAGAAAGAGATGGCGGAATGAGCTCGACTCTTTCCACAGGGATTAGCGTATAACAGCACTGGATAGGGATAAGTGGAAGGAGGGAAGGGAGGCCTTTGATCTGCAGTGGGACAGAAATGGCTGATAATAATAATAATAAGAGTAAGGAAGATCGTATCAACTGATCAGATTCGGCGCGCTGCAAAAACCCGACAACTCATACACACTAAAGGACCATGAAACCAACAAGGTCCTTTTCGAGACTCACTTCCCAGACTGCAAACTCCTAGAGGACTGGACCTGGGAAGCTGTACCAGAGAGGACTGATCCAGAGCCCACAGTTTAGTAATAGAAGACCGGTTAAAGTGGGCCGTCAACAGCTTCCAGCCATATAAGCCCGCAGGACTAGATGGCATTTTCCCAGCCCTATTACAATGAGAGGTTCATCATCTTACACCATGTTATAGTGGAGACGTATCAGGGCAGCACAGCACTCAGATACATATCCCTTAGCCTGGCGCGAAGTGAGACTCATCAGCATACCCAAACCTGGCAAAACCGACTACACACAACCCAAGGCGTACAGACCCATAAATCTCACATCTTTTCCACTAAAGACTCTAGAGAAAGACATCCGAGAAGGACCTCTTCGGGCAAAGCCACTCCACAAACAACAGCATGCGTACTAAATAGAATACGCGCTGCACAGCGTGGTATGCAAAATTGAATGCGCAGTGGACCACAATGCTCAGCAGTTCATTGACATCGAGGGCGCCTTTGACAAAACCACTTTCAGCAGCAGTATTGGTGTAGTAAACACCAACTGTCAGTGAGCCCTACAAAAACCGAATTGATTCTCTTCACAAAAAAGAGGAAACTGACACTACAACTACGATGATTCTTTGGTACAGTAGTACTATATACCCTAAGCCTATCAACTGAAACCAAATATATTATTGGACAAACAGCTGAATTGGACAAAACATACCAACTACATCACTACAAAAGCCAGCATATCCCTGTGGCAATGCAAGCGAATGCTTGGCAAGAATTAGGGGATATTAGCCCCAGCATCACTTACTAGCTAAACACCACAGTCATTCCACCAATTATTAACAGTCATTCAGCCAATGTGAAAGTTCACTGGAATGGTGGCTCAGAACAGACCTGAGCACAGCCCAAAGAGACCTCGAAAAGCTGCACCGGTTCGCTTGTGTAGCAATCACCAGCTGCATGAGAACTACATCCACAGCTGCCCTATTGTCAATCCTGGAACTGCTGTCGCTGTGTGCATCGTGTGGGTGGAGGCGGCCCTGGCTGCCTTTAGACTCCCTAAAGCCCCGAAACAATACTGCTTTTAAAAGCATTACAAAATAGGGCTTATATAGGAGCAGTCTCAGGCCCGAAAGACTTGAGAGTATACACTGAGTGATCAAAGGGATTTTGCTATTGTCTTGGTGAGTTTAAGCACGCGATTCTTAACCTCATACTTTATTTTGATAACAAAATCTGATTGAAATTTGTTTATAGTGTTGTAATTGTTCTGTGTGGTCTGGTTTGGGTATAAGGTAGGTATTCTAAGCTTTTTGGCACTCATTTCCCAAGGAAATGAGTGCCGAGGAACCCCCTGATGGGGGTGGAGGGATTCCTCCAGATATTATGGAGGTTGTGGAGTGTTCCCAAAACACTGTTCGCGTGAGACCAGATGTAAGAAAGCGCCCCGGAGATCCTGAACTTTCTGTTAGTGACGCGAAAAGAAATAAGCCGCCGTCTGACTCTATTCAGTCCGTGTTCATAAAGCCAGGTTTCGAGAACGACTCTAAAATGCTTTATAGTGAGAGTGACAGAGCCCCCTTCACGGTTTTTGTCTCAAGGGTGGAAACAGACCCTAAGCAAGGCCTAACCTTGAACCCTCTTAAGTTTGCCCAATTTATTTTCAACAAAGGCTTTAAAGGTGTTGTCCAAGGCAGTGTCAGGTCTTTGGGCCGTAACAGGATGTCTGTTGACTTTATTACTTTAAGTGATGCCAACAACTTTGTCAACAATCCAACCTTATCAGAATTCAAGTACACAGCATCTATCCCTCGCTTTCATGTGAGTCGCATGGGAGTTGTTAGGGATATTCCTACGGACTGGACTCTAGAGGAGCTAGTCCTCGGGATAGAAAACCCTCGCAATTGTGGAGAAGTAGTTAGGGCTAGAAGGCTCAATTTTAAAAACAGAAAGGAGGACTCTGTTACTTGGTCCCCATCTTCGAATGTGGTTCTCACTTTCTCTGGCCAAATCCTCCCAGAGAAAGTATTTTGTTACAATGTTTCTCTCCCTGTCTCTACCTATCAACTCCCCTCTATCCAATGCCGCAACTGCCTTCGATTTGGCCATATAAGCACTCAGTGCAGATCTAATCCACGCTGTTACCGTTGCGCTCAACCTCATCCTGGAGATAGCTGTAATGTTCCCGACTCACAGGTCTCATGTCTCTTGTGTGATGGCGGAAGCCATAAGGCCACTGATAACAAATGCCCTGAACACTCAAGACAGAAATCAATTAAAATGGTAATGTCTCAAGAAAATTTAAGTTACCGTGAGGCATCAGCTAGGTTTCCCCGTCTCCGTAAATTGCCATACTCCAATGTTACTGCAGGTCCCTCCCAATCTAAATTCCCTCAAGGTTACCCTTCTGAACCCGTTCTCTTCTCGTCTCCTCTTAACACTCCTTCTTCTTCTCCATATGCATCCCCTGTTAAAACCTCTTATACCAAGACGGTTTATCGTTCCCCAAGACCTAGGCCAGAATTAGGCAAGTCATATGATACTCAAGCTCATAACTCAATAGTTTATACCCCTAATTCTTCTCAGCCTAATGGCTGTGCTCTGAATCCCCCTCTCGTTGAATCCACTCCCCTTCTCACACCTAATGACAATTTGATAGAGCTCCTGACTTGCTCCCTTATAAACATATTGTCTAAATTTAGTGATGCAATACCGAACAATGTCATTATTTTAGTTCAACAACTCCTCGAAACTTGGATTCGCCAAAACGGAAAAAATCCTTCAGTGGAACTGTAGATCCATTCGCATGAAAAAGCACGACATAATCTATCTTATAAATAGATATAAACCCGTTGTCTTTGCTGTGTCGGAAACATGGCTCAGGCCTGGTTCTCTCTTTAGGGTTCCTGGTTATTCATGTCTTCGGGACGATAGATATGACGGATGGGCCGGTTGCGCCCTTTTGGTTAGCAGATCTATCACTTTTTCCCAGATTCCTCTTCCCCATCATGACCCTGGTTTACAAGTTGTGGCCATTAGAGCCATGGATATATCCTATGTATCTGCCTACATTCCCCATCCCAATGCTAATATTTTGTCTGAATTTAACTCTATCCTTTCTTCTATTCCTGGCCCTTTGATTGTGTTAGGTGATTTTAATTGCCGTCACACCCTTTGGGGCTCTCACTGTAATGACCCGTCCTCCAGCTTTTTGCTAGACCTTTTAGATGATCGCAACCTGTGTGTTCTTAATGATGGATCTGCTACCCGCCGGGTTTCCCCTAACCAAAATATTAGTGTTCCTGACCTTACTTTTTCTTCCCCATCCTTAGTATCAACTCTTTCCTGGTCTGTTCTCCCTAACTCATATGGGAGTGATCATTTTCCTATCCAAATCTCTTTTCCAAGTACTCACCCGCGTTCTCCTCCCATCCAACCCCTACAAAAATATCGCCTACCCCAAGCTGACTGGACTAAGTTCTTGTCCAATTTGGACGCAGAACTTCAAAATTTTCCCCAAATAAATTCATCCAACTCCTTAATTCTATACAGTGATTTTGTTGAGTGTCTGTTGAGAGCGGCCAATTCCTCAATCCCATTAAAAAACTCTGCTCGTCACCTAATACCTTCTCCACCTTGGTGGGATGCTGAATGTACTGATGGCGTCCGTAAGCGTAAAGAAGCCGAAAACACCTTTTCCTCTAGTATAAATATGCCCGACTATTTAAATTTTAAAAAGACTTCTGCAAGTACTTGTAGGTTATTGGCAAGAAAGAAAAGATGTGGCTGGCTCAAGTTTTGCGAGTCACTGTCTCCACGCACTCCAGTTTCCCTTGTATGGAAAAAAATTAAAATCTACCGCAGAGCTTGTGAGAGCCACTCTCCCGATGTTTCTACCAATGATCACAGTACCTGGTTGGAAGACTTTATATCCAAATTAGCCCCCCCCTTTGTTCCTAGCTCCGAGTGCCTTCCCATTATAGATCCTCCTCCTTCTTCTCCCTCTGATAGATTTGATGACATTTTCTCTTATTCGGAACTTATTTGTGCCTTAGATCATCTCCGGGATTCTGCTCCAGGGGTCGATGGTATACCCTACTCCTTTATTTCTAAATCTTCTTCCAACTGTAAACTTATCTTTCTGAACCTAATCAATTCCTTTTACGTTACTGGCCAAGTCCCAGAGTCTTGGAAAACCCAAATAATCATCCCAATTTTGAAACCTGGGAAAGACCCAAAAGATTCTACTTCCTACCGCCCTATCGCCTTATCTTCTGTCTTGGCTAAAATTATAGAAAATCTCATCAAGAACCGACTAGAATGGATCTTAGAGACTAAAGGCTTCTTATCCAGTTCTCAGTTCGGTTTTCGAAGAGGTATGGGAACTTTAGATAGCCTAAGTGTCTTCATGTCTGATGTCCGCATTGCCTTTTCCAATAATGAAAGTGTTCTCGGTGTTTTCCTAGACATAGCTTCAGCCTATGATAATGTCCAACTTCCAATACTCAGGCAAAAGTTGCTACAGCTGAGTATCCCTGTGAGGATGGTCAACATCATTTGTAGTCTCCTTATGTCCCGGTCTATCTCTGTCCGTCATCAAAACTATCTCTCCCCATCCCGTCTTGTGTGGAAGGGTCTTCCCCAGGGGTCGGTCCTAAGCCCCATCCTTTATAATATATACACACATGATTTGGAGTCTTCAGTGAGTTGTTTCTGCAAAATCCTACAATATGCCGACGACATTGCTCTCTACTTTAATTCAGCTTCCTTTTCAGATGCCTCATCTCGCTTAAACTCTGCCCTTTACTACTTAAACCAGTGGCTGATCGATCACGGCTTAAGTTTGTCAGTCTCCAAATGCAGTGCAGTTGTCTTTTCTCGCAAGCGTAATATTCCCCCTATTAATCTTTATGTAGAAAATGAACCCATTTTGATCCGTGACAAAGTAAAATTTCTTGGCCTCATTCTTGACTCAAAATTATCTGGTCTCTATCATCTGGATTACATTTTTAAAAAATGCGAAAGAGGCGTTAATGTCTTACGCGCCCTTTCTGGAGTTCGCTGGGGAGCTCATCCAACTTCTCAGAAAATTCTATATAACGCCATAGTTCGTAGTCACTTTGACTACGGAATCTTTCTGTTGGAACCATGCAACAAAATAGCCCTGGCCAAACTGGAAAGGATTCAATCCAAATGCTTGCGTATTATCACGGGTGCTATGAAATGCTCACCTATTAATGCCCTTCAGGTAGAATGTTTAGAGCCGCCCCTACACTTACGTAGACAATATCTCTGTGACAGATTTTTTTATAAAGTCATCCAGAATAAATGTCATCCTCTACTCCCTCGTCTTCGTACACTCTCTCAGTTAATTCCAACATCTCGCTATTGGTCTCATAAAAATCCTCCACTTCTCGTTAACAGCTTCAGTAAATTCAATAATTTGCACATTTCTTTAGTCCAGTTAGATAAAAACCCCTTATTTGAAGTAAATTTTGATTCCTTGCTCTTCCAACCAAAAATTATTTTTAACTTTGGTATATCCAAACATGACCCTGCTGGTAATCTCAAATTCAATAGGATACTGGCAGAGGACTGGCACGATTGGCTGACGATATTTACAGATGCTTCTAAGTTGTCCGATAATAGTAATGTCGGTTCAGCTGTGTGGATTCCAAAATACAAAATTATTCTTAATTTTCGTAGTTCTGCTTTTGGCTCGATATTCACAGGGGAAGCAATAGCTCTTTTGGAGGCAGTCTCCTACATTGAGTCACATGGTCTCAACAAAAGCCTTATTCTCTCGGATTCTCTTAGTTGTCTACAGGATTTAATAAAATCGCCTTTTCGCTCTCGTAACAATTCCCCCCTTACCCTAAAGATAAAACAACTCCTGTATAGATGCCACTGCTTAGGCATAGAGATTGCACTGGCTTGGATCCCCAGCCACTCTGGAATTGCTGATAATGAGTTTGCGGATTCGATTGCCAAACTGGCTACTCGGAATGGGATCGAATCTCATCCGTCTTGCTATCCCCGAGATCTTGCCTTGTTAAACCCGAGATGATGAGGGATTGGAATGAGCTTTGGCAAAAAACTCGATTATTGAAGGGTAGATTTTATGGCTCTATACAACCATCCATCCCACCCAAACATTGGTTCAGCAAACTAAAATTTTCTAGCAAAATAGCCACATCTGTCATAATTAGGCTCCGACTTGGGTTTGTTTGCACACCTGTTTTTTTGGCCAAAATCCGCGTGAGGGACTCTTCTTTGTGTGAATGCGGTCTGGAGGAGGGTACATTGGAGCACTTGTTTTTCTCCTGTCCTCGTTTAACCACTCCCCTCTACGACATACTCCCTTCTGATGTTCTCCGCCCAATTAACATTCCTTTCCTATTATCTTTGGCCCATTCCCCTGCAGTTAAAATCCTTTATAAATTCATTAGCATTAATAAAATCCAATTATAGTTGATATATCTATTTAAGTACTTATTTATTTACTGAATGTTCTAACAGTTATTTTGTGACGTTTTACATATACTAATCAAAAAGGTTTTGTCCTTTTTTAGCATGGGGATCCATGGTTGCCACCGCTACAAACACTGATCAATAGTTGTGTAACAGTTTATGTTCATTAAGTATCTTCTCATACCTTGACATTGGCAAAATCATCGAACGTTACCGATGGAGCCAGAACCTTAAAAAAATAGAATAGAGTGATCAAAGACCGACTGCACATTACTATTTTTTAAAATAAATTATCAAAAAATATAAGGGAATATACTCACCATTTAAATATTTTAGTGTTAAACTGCAAGGTGCGAGATGGTAAATATGAAATTCGCAACACCGTGTAGAAAAACTGGCTAAGTGCGAGTCCATACCACAAGCCAAAAACTAAATATTTATTTTATTGTTTTTAGTATTTGTTGTTATAGCAGACAGAAATACATCATCTGTGAAAATTTCAACTGTCTAGCTATCACGGTTCATGAGATACAGCCTGGACGGAAAGTGGAGTCTTAGTAATAGGGTCCCGTTTTTACCCTTTGGGTATGGAACCCAAAATTTTTAATGTTAAAAAAATATATATACTTTTATTAGAAAATAGTTGTAAATTTTACTTTGTTTATAAGCACAGACATGTACAGATAATCATAATAAATGAAAGGGCTATCAAAAAGCTATTTACTGTTTATAATAGAGGAAACTTACTCTGTAATACCACCAGGCAGGTACTGTAGCGCAGGCTCTGTTCACTTTACGTTCAGAACTGTAGTTCAAATCTGAAGGCTCATCATTCCCTGAGTCACAATCATCTGTCTTTTCACTGTAGAAATACGAAGAAGGCAAGTACGACGGGAAATCCGGGAAGAGAAATGCATGGCAAGTGACACAAACTGGCTCCCCGAAGCTAGGACCGTAGTACCCATTGCAGACATGACAAGTAGAATTCTGTAACAAATTGATCACACTCTCATACAACACAACTGAACTGTATTGTCACTTATTTTTCTATTATTTCGAAGTTCATCATACGTACATCAAACTCAAACTCGAGAGGCTGCTCACTTGGAGTACTACAAATAAGTTTGTCACCATTTTCTTCCAGTTTCTTCATAAAAAGAAAAAACTCAGGACCCATTGCAAACATGTTTACTTTCCAGGCCAACAGTTTATTGATAGATTTGTTTTACAATTGTTTGTACAATCATCGGATCAGATATAAACATATAAGCTCCAATTTCTTATTTTAGTTCATGGAACAAAAATAAGCAACACCACATCACTAGTTTCAAACAGTTATTGCAGTATAAATGAATAAGTATTACAAGTAAATCTGAGAAATCCTCAAACAAAATCCTGAAATCAATTACAGAAAACTGTCAAACTATGAAAGTAATTTGACACTTTATATGACAGCAACAACAAAGATATTTGTATAGTTGCTAGCAGTAAAAAAATTAAAAAAACGGGCAAGAGCGAGTCGGACTCGCGCACCGAGGGTTCCGTAACATCCGGGTTTATGCATAAGGTTTATGTTTATGAAATTAAATGTTTTTATTATTTTTGAGTTGATTGAATTAATGGTAAATTGTGGTTTACGATTTATGACGTATTAAAAAAAAAGTACTTACTAGATCTTGTTCAAACCAATTTTCGCTGGTAGTTTACATGGTAATGTACACCATATATTTTTTTTAGTTTTATCATTCTCTTATTTTAGAAGTTACAGGGGGGGGGACACACATTTTACCACTTTGGAAGTGTCTCTCGCGCAAACTATTCAGTTTAGAAAAAAATGATATTAGAAACCTCAATATCATTTTTGAAGACCTATCCATAGATACCTCACACGTATGGGTTTGACGAAAAAAAAAATTTTTAGTTTCAGTTCTAAGTATGGGGAACCCCAAAATTTATTGTTTTTTTTCTATTTTTGTGTGAAAATCTTAATGCGGTTCACAGAATACATCTACTTACCAAGTTTCAACAGTATAGTTCTTATAGTTTCGGAGAAAAGTGGCTGTGACATACGGACGGACAGACAGACAGACAGACAGACGGACAGACAGACAGACATGACGAATCTATAAGGGTTCCGTTTTTTGCCATTTGGCAACGGAACCCTAAAAATCGAACTAAGTGAAGGCTAGTTCCTACTTCCTACCATGGAATTAGTATATTACAAACGTCCGTACCACTACTTAGGGACAGAAGCAATTTATTGGTAGGAACAATTTGTAGCACGCAATTAAGCACCTCTCTGACACAATGAACGAAACCGCGCGAAACGAACGCGCGATTTGCTAAGGAATCGTTGTGGTCATAGTAAATAATATCTGCAGTGGAGCTTGACAATTATAAAAAATGGTTACATCATAGATGTGTATACCTACTTAAATAACACTTCTTCAATGAAGAAGTCTCCGTCTCTACATTCATAGTAGTCCATCCCAGGAAAGAAGCCCCGCGGCAATAGTGTGCGTGTGGATTGAGAGATCTTTTCGAAAAACTCTTCCAATCCCAACCAAATTATAACAGGATTTAGGAAATAATTGTGAAAACTTCATGGTAAGGTATAAAATTTGTGAAACCTAAACAAAGAAAGTTAGAACTCATTAACTGGATCTCTCAATCTGGACAACTGAAGAAAAACCCATAACGCGTATCCAAGAATATACTGCCTATGTGTTTATAATTTGCATTTTAATTAATTGTGAAGAATTTGTGAAAGCTGCTAAACAAAATTTCGATTCGTTTCAAAGCCACGTTTAAGATTTATAACGGTTTATATGGATCTCTCAGAGTGGATAATTTTCAATTGAGTGATCTTGTAAAACACGACCTAATCCTGAAAAAGTATGAATAATTATCAAGTTTATTGCAAATTATGCTTCTGGGATAATTTGTGAAACAAAAATCGTGATTCGTAATCTTACTGGTTCAAGAGAAAATGAAAATCTTGTTTTTTGTCGATCGTCCCAACTGAGAGATCATTATTTTGAACTATATTTAATAAACCAAAACTTATAGGTAGAAGGTAGATACATCAGAAATTGTGAAAAATGTTGTACTAAAATTTGACGAATCAGTCGTCCCTGTAAGTGATATACAAAAAAAGATAAATCATTTTTTACAATCCTTAAGGAAAACGTTGAGTAGGGCGACCATATCGCCGGTCGAAATCATTACCAGTACAATTCAAATTATGATACACTTTAAACGTTTTTATACAAGTCATTTCTGTCTGGTTTCACTACATAATTTAAATAATATAAAATTACGTTTTTAAATGACAAGTTTCTGCAAAGTTAGGTACTGTATGTGTAGTGCTCTTACAAAGGTATTCTAAGTTCGTACGTAATTCTAATTGTTAGTAATTCTTACACACAAAAAGTTCAGAAATTTTAAGGTAACCAAAAAAAAAAACTTTTTTTTTAATTTCACTCATAAGTAATTACATAATAGGATGTAACCTAATCAATAAGTCCGTAGGACAAAGTATGTAAAATAACTGGTTCTTCTTTGCTGTTGTACGGTTTACGTACAATGTATTAATATAATGTAGCTGAGCTAGCAAATTGGTCGATTCCCATCGGCTGTAAGAACTATTGTAACTGTACTCAGTGTGCACGTTAACCACAACGCGAAACAGACGTATGTGAGAATCTCCACATTTTATCGTGTAGTGATCAATAAACCTTTTGTATTACTGTACGAGGAGTTTCCATCTTAGTCACACTCATAACTAACTAACCTACAAACAAGTATAGTGTACAGCTCACTAAATTGTACATTTTATGGTCCTTCGAGCCGGATGCTTAGTGATTTCTGTGTCTCCCCAACTGTGATAGCGAATCGGTTTGGCTGGCCTCCCAGAAGCGGGTCTCCCCAGTCCAAATTGAGAGTCGAGTGTCATCAGGGTGACTACACATACATTGAGTGTCAAGGTGTTACCTTCAAGATTCAACGGAGCTCGTAAACTGAGGCGAGCAACGAAAAAACCTTGAAGAAGGAGACTACTGGGACTATACAGTCGTCTTCATATCCAGGAACCAACTATCCCGGAGACTCCAACTCAACTGAACTACTACTACACTAAACTTCAGGTACTTACCTAATTTAACTAAACTCTAACTTAAAACTACTGACTTACCATGGCACTACTTACCAAACAAGTCGGTATCTTTGAAGACATCAAAACGCTTTGCACCAACTATAAAAAGGATAGCATATCAAGAAAAAACGTAGATTATCTGGAAAAACGTCTGCAAAACTTAGAAGAATTATGGGGAGCCTTTGATGGGCAGCATCAAATACTTTTAGAAACTACTGAAAACAAAAACATCGGATATTTTAACAATGATATTTATGAGAAAACGAAAAACATGTACGTGTCAACCAAGAAGAACATTATGGATTTACTGGCTTTCCAAAAGAGACAACGACCACAAAATGTAGACTTTGACCTATCTGGGTTAATGGTTGAAGAAACTGAGGATGACATAAAGAAACTCATAACTCAACAAGAACGCAACTTTAAGGCTTTAACTAAGGCTATGTCAAAGATGAACATTGACTTTATAACAGAAAAGTGGGAGCTAGAAGAACATCTAGCAACTTTAAAATCAAAATGGGAATGCATAGACAAGATACATTGGGAACTAGAAGATGAGCTTAAGGTGTCTAGTCTAAAAGAAGAGTACAACGAAAAGTACGAAGCCATTGAACAAAAATACGACCTCTTGAAAAGGAATCTAAACAGCAAGATTTGGTCCAATATTAATTTCCAACAATCTGCGCCGAAAATTGACATCCCAGAATTCACTGGAAAATATGTTCATTGGATTACTTTCAAAGATATATTTCTAGAAACCATACACCGCAACCCGAGTATCTCCAAGGCGCAAAAAATGCAGCACCTAAAAACAAAACTAAAAGGTGACGCAGAACGTCTTATCCATCACCTGTCAATCAGCGCAGATAACTATGATTCATGCTGGGAAATTCTATCTCACCGGTACGACAATCGCCGACTTCAGTTCACTTCTTTCATGAGCACTATGCAACACTTACCCACTATTCAACAACCCAACGCCAACAATCTGAGAAAAATGCATGATGTGATAACAGAGTGCCTAAATGGCCTCGGCAACATGGGGGTTGAAGTGAGTAGTTGGGGACCAATAATTGTCTACTATATGTCTCAAAAATTGGATTCCACAACTCTTAACGAATACACTAAGGAAACGCAGAACAATAGGGAATTACCGGACTTAAAGGAATTCCTAAACTTCCTGGAACTCAAGTTTCTAGCCTACGAAACTGCAAAGAGCTGTTTCAAGGACTCGTCTGAAGACAAAACTCCTCAGAGACCATACAACAAGGGCTGGAACAAGTGGAACAAGTATAAAAACAACCCTAAAACACAACAAGAACCAAACAAATCAGGCTATTCAAAAATATTCCACGCGTCATACGGAAAATGCCCTCTATGCAATAACGATCACGTGTTGATGCAATGTGACAAGTTCCTCAACATGGACATTTCGCAACGAAACAAAACAGTGGCAAAACTGAAACTTTGCAAAAACTGTCTTTATACACATGGCAACGATAACTGCAAATCTAAAAAAACATGTCGGGAATGTAATTCGAAGCATCATACACTACTGCATGCCAAAAATGCAAATAATTCGGAACCAACAACAAAAAAGGAGGATGATCAGAACTCAAACTCACGTCCTTCAACATCGTCTCAGTCTGAACCCGTTGCTCACCACATAACTACCAATGATACTGAAATTTTGTTGACTACGGTCCAAATCAAGGTCAAAAATGCCAACGGTACCTACGTAACATTACGTGGTCTACTAGATCAAGGGTCACAAATAAATCTAATAACAGAAAATGCCGCTCAATTACTACGCTTACCTCGAAAGAAACTCGACGCAACGGTAAATGGAATCGGTTCAACATCACGAACCTGCAAGGGACTCTTACATCTCAACTGTCAATCGATACATTCCGACTACAAATTCAACGTGCAAGCACTAATTCTACAAAACTTAACAAACAAGTTGCCAAGCCGAACCTTCCAAAGATCTGGCTGGACACATCTACGAAACTTAAAGCTTGCCGATCCTAATTACAATGAGCCGAACTCAATAGACCTCTTACTGGGAGCTGATGTATACGCAGACATCATCTTAGACGGAGTCTTAAAAGGTGACCAGCACTCACCTATAGCCCAACAAACTCATTTGGGCTGGATCCTGTGTGGCAAACTCAAGACCTTTAACTGTCACCTAACCTTAGCCGATACTACTGATTTATCGAAATATTGGGAAAGTGAAGACATTGTTCAAGGCACTAAAGACTTACAGAGAAACGATCAATGTGAACTGTACTACCAACAAACTACTAAAAGATGTTCAGATGGGAGATACATCGTAAAAATGCCCATGGACCAGTCTTACAAAAACGATCTCGGAAACTCAAAGTCAGCTGCGATTGCACAATTTTTACAACAAGAAAAAAGACTAAATAAAAATAAACAACTGTCAATGATGTACAAAAACTTCATTAGTGAATACTTAGAACTACAACATATGAAGCCTGCGAGTCAAGTAACATCAAACCAACTTGAATGTTTCTTGCCGCACCATGGAGTTTTAAGGGACCAATCGACAACCACTAAACTAAGGGTTGTTTTCAATGCGTCACAGAAAACTTCCAGTGGCAAAAGCTTGAACAGCCTGATGGAAAAGGGACCCAACCTACAAAAGGATATTCAAGCCCTTATCTTGAAATGGAGAACGTACAAATACGCATTCACAGCTGACATAGAAAAAATGTATAGATGCATATGGATAGCTGAAGATCAACAGCAGCTGCAAAAAATCATATGGAGAAACTCTTCTGACGAACCACTACAAGAATATGCGCTATGCACTGTGACATACGGTACAAAATGCGCGCCTTGGTTAGCCATGCGAACTCTACAACAATTGGCTATTGACGACGGTCACTTATACCCTGACGCGGCAAAATTGCTACTAAATGAATTTTACGTGGATGACTTAATTAGCGGCCACCATTCTCTCGAAACTGCCAAAAAACTTCAAATGGACTTAATCCAACTACTATATCGAGGAGGAATGAACTTAAGGAAGTGGTCAAGCAACTGCACCGAGTTATTAGAACAACTCAGGGAAGAACAGATTTCTCAAACT
Source organism: Mesoligia furuncula (assembly GCA_916614155.1). NCBI lineage: Eukaryota > Metazoa > Arthropoda > Insecta > Lepidoptera > Noctuidae > Mesoligia > Mesoligia furuncula. The sequence goes on along the minus strand of OU744809.1, from coordinate 18,838,369 downwards.
AACTTCGACTTCAAACAGGAAGATTGCATGAAAACTCTTGGTCTCGGCTGGAACCCCAAATTGGATACATTTACGTTCAACTGGAATCTAAAAGAGGCCTCTCAAAAGTTACTGACAAAACGAGCACTACTCTCTCAAATATCACAACTATATGACCCACTTGGCTGGTTTTCGCCTGTCACTATACGAGCTAAACTAATATTTCAACGCGTCTGGATAGAGAAACTAGCATGGGATGAACCGTTACCTACTGACATACAAGAAGAGTGGCTGAAACTGAAAGGTCAACATGAAGAACTAAAAACTATAAAAATAAATCGCTGGATTGGAAGCAGCCAAAACAAGATCGAACTACTTGCATTTTGCGATGCAAGCGAAAAAGCATACTCGTGCGTCATCTATACACGTGTGTCGAACGACCAAGGGCAGCCTGAACTAAGCTTACTTGCAGCGAAAACTAAGGTTGCCCTACTTGCACAAAAACTAACTCTGCCGCGACTGGAACTCAGCGGGGCATTACTTCTCTCTCAGTTGGTGAACAAGGTCACTGAGTCGCTAACTGAGTACAACATTACTGTATGGGCCTGGAGCGACTCAAAGGTGGTGCTCGCTTGGTTGCAAGGAGAACCATCCAAATGGGAAAAGTACGTAGAAAACCGCGTCGTCAAGATCAAGCAAGTGGTACCAGCATCCCATTGGTTCTACATAAAATCAAAAGATAATCCTGCAGATTGCGCAACTAGAGGGTTATATCCAAAACAACTGGTAAGCTCTCACGTGTGGTGGACTGGCCCTTCAATGCTGAGAGCGTTCACAGAAAAATCCGAAGAGCAGCTCAACTGTCTGTTTACAACTACGATTGGAGAAAAAAGCGAAGTGCCAACCCAAAGCCAATCAGAAAATATAATAACCAAATTATTAAACAAACACAGCGTATTAAATCGAGTGACGCGTATAGTTGCCTGGATTATGCGATTCAAGACAAATGCACTTAATAACGTAACAACAATAAAGAAACATGATGCCGGCCGACAAACGCCTTACAGCTACTTGACGACAGGCGAACTTGATAAGGCAATGAACATAATAACAAGAAATGTTCAACAATTGCAATTCAACACTGAATATAATTTATTACTTAAAAACCTACCTGTACTTCGAAAAAGCACTATTTGCAAATTGAGCCCTTACCTGGACAAAAAGGGTATCATGCGTGTCGGTGGACGCTTAAACAAAACTAATCTACCTTCAGGAATGAAAAATCCTGCAATTCTACCAAGAAACGGAAGACTGACTCAATTACTAATAAGCCAAGCCCACGCCGTGACGTTACACGGTGGAGCCCGGCTGACCCTTGCCTTCATCCGTCAACAATACTGGATAGTAGGGGGTAACAGAGCTGTGAAAACACAGCTGCGTCGATGTGTACGGTGCCATCGATTCAAAACTACCGAAAACTACCAGCTCATGGCCGATCTTCCTCCACAACGAGTGACACCGTCCCGCCCCTTTCATCACACGGGGGTGGACTTTACAGGCCATGTCGACATTAAATTGAATAAAGGAAGAGGGGTTAAAACATCCAAAGGATACATTGCTATCTTTGTTTGTTTGGCAACGAAGGCAGTTCACATCGAACTGGTTTCAGACTTAAGCACTGAAACTTTCTTGAGTGCTTTTCAAAGGATGTGTTCCAGACGTGGCACACCAAGCCACGTTTATTCGGACTGCGGCACAAATTTTATTGGGGCCTCAAAAATGCTGAACAAGGAATACGAAACTTTCAAAACAGAACTACACTCCGATTTCTTTAACAAAATAACTGAAATGAAAGTGGAGTGGCATTTTAACGCCCCTGCTTGGCCAACCGCTGGAGGACTATGGGAGGCTGCAGTCCGCTCTATGAAACACCACTTACGTCGTATTCTAGGGGATCAAAAACTCACCTATGAAGAATTTTCGACTTTGTTGACCAAAATAGAAGCGTGTATGAACTCACGGCCACTTTGCCCACTTACAGAGGACCCTGACGAGTTTTATAACTACTTGACCGCAGGACATTTCCTTACCGGCAGTCCAACTATGACGCTTCCATTATCAAGCTATGAAGATGATCGCAACTTAGATTTACGCAGACGATGGCAATTAACAGAAAACATGTTCCATCAGTTTTGGAAGCACTGGTCTTCTGACTACTTAACATCATTGCAGGCTCGCAGCAAATGGCTGAAATCAACTCCAAACCTCAAAACGGACGACGTAGTCATAATAAAAGAAAACAATGTTCCACCTGGAAAATGGGCAATCGCACGCGTCATCGAAGTGCATCCTGGCAGCGACGGACACGTGCGAGTTGCAACTATAAAAACGCAAGCTGGCATATTGAAACGACCTATTACGAAATTGTCGCTGTTGCCTACTGAAACCTTGCAATAACTAAACAAATAAATTAAAATAACAAGATAATTACGAACTTACTAACTTGCTGGCAACGAAGCATACTACACGGAAAACAAAAAAGGGAACATTCTTCAATTTATCAACATGTTAAGAACTTTGCTACTACTTATCTCCTTGACGCCTGGGACATACAGCAGTGCCATTCCACAAGAAACGTCTAGTGTTCAAATTACAACTCTAGGGAGTGATCGCCCCATATACTACGACACAATCGGGAAGATACAGCTGATTCACGATGAATGGAGACTGCTGATGTATTACAATTTAACTACGTACTGGAGTGGAGTTCAAAGGTTCCAAAACTACTTGGAAGATATTATGAATATGTGCAAAAGCTTGGAACCAAAATACTGTGAAACAACAATCCGTCAACTTGCGCACGAAATGGACCTTCTGCAATATTACAACAACATACTACTGGCCCCACACAAACATCTATCGGGTCGGAACAAACGGGGTTTGATCGACGGTATCGGATACGCGGCGAACAGTCTCTTTGGTATTTTGGACCAGAGATTTGCTGATCAATATCAGAAGGACATTCAAAACGTACAGAAGAATGAAGACTATCTCCTACAACTCGTTCAAAACCAGACTTCTATTGTCGAAATTGAAAACAACATCTTGAAGAAAAACGAGGAAAACATCGCACAGCAGTTTACACTTATCAACAATTTCATGAACGAAACTGACGTGCGATTAGCAAGAATCGAATCGGGTGTCGAGATAGCTATGGCTACAAGCTTTTTTACCTCGGCATCGCTTGCAGCACATTTACTGTTGGCAAACTTGAAAAACATTCAAGAAACACTTTTTAACACGTTAGTGGATATCTATAAAGGGCGAATGGATGTTCACTTGCTAACTCCTGTCAACTTAATTCAACAGCTGACTGTTATCTCGGGAAGACTACCGAAAACATTGACGTTACCGGTAGACGATATTCAACTCGAAATAAAAGACATCTACAAATTAATTTACGTGAAGGCTCGTGTTACTGACAGTTATTTCATGTACGAACTTCATATTCCGCTGGCGAGTGACGAAGATTTTGTTGTATACCAGATTCTTCCTCTGCCCATTAAGAACCCGCAGAGGGAAGACGAAACAATAGCCGTTCCTGTCTCATACAAGTATCTCGCAGTGAATCTGGAGAAGAATACTTACGTCAGGTTAAACGAAAAGGAATTGAATCGCTGTATTCAACGCCGAAAGGATATCTTCGTCTGCATTGTGAATGTGCCTATTTTTAATCTACAAAACGCCAATGCACCATGTGAAGCCAAACTGCTGGGCCATCAGTCAACTTTGCCATGTATAACAGAGAACACTGTATGTGAAACTACCTGGATTGAATTAGGTACATAATACAAACACATGGCTCGTGACGTGCTGTGACTCATGCACTATACGTACTGTATGCGACGGTGACGTCAGATCGCATGTCATCAATACGTCGTCTATAGTATCGCTGAAGCAAGGATGTCTACTTCAGACTGAGGATTTGAAAATACACTCTCACAACAATTACGACAGCAATGCAAGACTGGACTATGACATTCAAATTCCTTCGTTGGACAAAACAATAAATAGAATAGTGAACACACACTCAACACCTCTTCTAAAAACAAAGCATAACGAAGACATTGCAGTCGTCGAAGAACGGCTGCAGTACATGAAAACGAGAGAGCATCTACCAACGGCACTGACGACTCACGATATTCATCATTATGCAATTTCTTATGTGTTACTGACTGCAATCGGAGTCGCGATAATTGCATGGATAGCTAAAAAACGAGGTTGTTGTACGAAGAAAACATATGATACAAGTACCGAACACATTGAAATGCAATCCAGTAAACCCGCGTCTAAAATGAACAAGTTGTTTAGATCGCGTTCACTATTAGAGCGCCCTCATCCGAGGAGATCCCGAGAGGAGACCAGAGCGAAAGACAACAACAACCACGCAGGTTCGAAGCCAACACTGGATTCTGCAGTCACGGATATTGAATTTCATTTTTAATTAAGAGTTTATACTGTTTTATATTTTTACTGTACTTTAACATTTTAATATTTTGTTTTAACATTTTTACTTTACTAATTTCTTGCTTTGTACTGGTGATTCTTACATGGTCCTAGTTTTCTAACTCTTTGCTCGGGTTAGAAATATGTACGGTTTACGTACAATGTATTAATATAATGTAGCTGAGCTAGCAAATTGGTCGATTCCCATCGGCTGTAAGAACTATTGTAACTGTACTCAGTGTGCACGTTAACCACAACGCGAAACAGACGTATGTGAGAATCTCCACATTTTATCGTGTAGTGATCAATAAACCTTTTGTATTACTGTACGAGGAGTTTCCATCTTAGTCACACTCATAACTAACTAACCTACAAACAAGTATAGTGTACAGCTCACTAAATTGTACAGCTGTTATACATTTTTCCCATCAAATCGTCATAACAGACTATTTGGTCATTATGAACACCATGTCCTCTGTAGTGGCCAATATTATCGGGACTCAATGCAGGAATAAATTCAACACCGCCTAACAATTTGTAGCATCTGTTTCTTACAGAAATTGTATTTGGTACATCTTTCAAATAAACTTTTTCACATCCGTTCAAATCAATGGATATCAAATTTGAAAGTTCATAACTAATAATAATTTGACCTTTACAAAAATCCGATGTTTTTGTTTCATTACCAATAAAGATTGCATCTTCTAGACAAAAAATGCCAAAAACAGAAATCATTTATTAATATTGATTGGCAGAAATGCAATCTTCCTTGATATGCTAGTTGAACAACATGATTCTTTGGAGCACTGTTTCTTAAAAACAGCACTACAAATGTAATCTTTTTAATACATGGCCTGTAAAATGAGGTTGGATATCAACTCCAAGAAGGATTGATGACAAAAAAAATAATGCAGGTTTTGTTAATGCTGCACTATACATTAACTGGATTCGATATTATACCTCTATTAATGTGTCGTTCCCCCCAGAATCCTCACCATTTTTTTCGATGGAATTCGCTATTCCAAGTATGCCAAAAAATTGTGCTGAAATAGTGCTAAATAGTTCTACTATGCACATAAATAGTGCTATCGTAATTTCAGAGATATCCATCCTCATCTCTCGTACGCAGAAACTGTTATAGCTATAGACATAGTTTCTATTCCAAAAAATAGTGCTGAAATAGTGCCAACACCATGCGAAATCTCGGAAACAGTGCTTAAAGGGTTTCCGTGTTATTAAGGTACCGTGGTATCACTATAATAAAACCCAAGTAAGGTTTACTGCCTCTGCTTCCTTATTTCCACAATTTCTTATGTTAAAAAAACGTAGTCACGTCCTTTTTAATATGTACCACATTTAAAAAAACATTAGTATGACAAAAATATAGTAATGTTAGTGACGGTTTGAATATTGAATAACTTATGACTTACTAGGGCATGCACCCGGGAAATCTCGTTCTTGAAAATACCGTGAAATCCCGGGATTTTACAGAAATCCGGTACTGGGTCTTCATCCAGTAGTCCCGGTTCTTTCGATACTTTCGGTACTTTATTATTTTGTTTCTTTTTTCAATATAAAGTAACAAATCATATTCAATAAATTACTTTCTTATACAATAATATTAATATAAAACATTTTTAATTGAAAATACAGCGAATTTTCGCGCCATATAATTTTATTTGCCTTGCATTACACTAACATTTATTGATACGTCGTATACAAAGTGATTACGTGACGAAAAAAGACTTATTTCTAATTCAAAATACACCTCGAATTTAAGCTCTATTTGATAATTATTCCTAGTTTGATCTCAAAAAAAAACATTTTAATTCGGTTGTGATTGTGTTCTAATGATTATTGTCAATTATAGAATTACGAATAAAACATAGTTTTATTAACTACACCAACCCACATTTGTAATAAATTAATTTTTCAACAGATTTAGATAATTATATGTAGTGTGCACGCACACGTGCCCTCCATACAATAAATTAATAGCGACATTTGTACGTAAGTTCCGAAAGTACCGAATTTCCCGGGTAATCCCAGTTCCATATCCAGTACCGAAAACCCAATCCCGGTTCTGAATAAGGAACCGGTACTGCATCCACTAATACTTAAACACTGATTATGTTATTATTAATTATAGCACAACACTATTAAAAAAACTAGCATTAAATGTACTGCACAACGCCAGCTTCGCAAATCGCAATATCGCAATGAATATACACAATGTTAGCATGAATAGGGTAGTCGAAAAAAAATCGGACAAAATAAAAAAGTATGTCTACCCTACTCAACGTTTTCCTTAAGGATTGTAAAAAATGATTTATCTTTTTTTGTATAACACTTACAGGGACGACTGATTCGTCAAATTTTAGTACAACATTTTTCACAATTTCTGATGTATCTACCTTCTACCTATAAGTTTTGGTTTATTAAATATAGTTCAAAATAATGATCTCTCAGTTGGGACGATCGACAAAAAACAAGATTTTCATTTTCTCTTGAACCAGTAAGATTGCAATCACGATTTTTGTTTCACAAATTATCCCAGAAGCATAATTTGCAATAAACATGATAATTATTCATACTTTTTCAGTATTAGGTCGTGTTTTACAAGATCACTCAATTGAAAATTATCCACTCTGAGAGATCCATATAAACCGTTATAAATCTTAAACGTGGCTTTGAAACGAATCGAAATTTTGTTTAGCAGTTTTCACAAATTCTTCACAATTAATTAAAATGCAAATTATAAACACATAGGCAGTATATTCTTGGATACGCGTTATGACTTTTTCTTCAGTTGTCCAGATTGAGAGATCCAGTTAATGAGTTCTAACTTTCTTTGTTTAGGTTTCACAAATTTTATACCTTACCATGAAGTTTTCACAATTATTTCCTAAATCCTCTTATAATTTGGTTGGGATTGGAAGAGTTTTTCGAAAAGATCTCTCAATCCACACGCACACGCGGCAATAGGGTATACTTAACTAATTATTAGGTAGCCCGCGAAATTCAAATTTTCTTAAGTTTTTTGCAATTTGTGACAGTTAGTAGGTTTGTTGACCAAAATATGATTCGCGAGCGTAACATGTATCAGAATTATAATGATTAAAATCATCACTACAACCCTCCAAGTCCATATAATTCTATCATTGATAGGGTATTGGCGCCGATTCCCTTGTTCACAAACTAAACTAAATTTCAGTTCAGTGCATCTTTTTCTTTCTATTTCATTAAGAAAAGGACAGAAGATAAATTTTAGCAGAGTCCTGTCAAATTAAGATACTCCATAGACAACTTTAGACGAAATTAAAAAATTGGCTACTAAAAATAAGTCAATTTACGCCAGGCGCTAAGTAATTTGACAGGACTAAACTAATATTTATCTTCTCTCCTTGTCTTAATGAAATAGAAAGAAAAAGATGGCTGAACTTAAATTTAGTTTAATTTATCAACAGAATCGGCGCCAATATACAATGTGTTGATTTGCATCCTAGTCAAATTCAAGGACGTAATTATGCTAATGATTCTCGACCCAAATCAACAATAAAATGAGTAGGTATTTTTTTATTTTATTTTCTTATTTAAGGAAATCCGTAAGTGTGAACCAGCCGTATTTAAACGCGGCCCGTCTGTTACTAGCCCTATAACCGCGCTTCACACACACACACAAATGCATACCATTCATGCAATTCTCATTCGATAAATTCGTAGGTAATCAATCCCATCCTCCAATCACACTCTCCCGCGCTGCTCCTAGCCACGCCCCTTTTCCCCGTCTTTCTGTAGGCGCGGCGCGCGGCGCCGGCGCCGACAGTGTGATTGAACTCGCCGAAGTTTTCGCAAGTGCGCTTTGCGAATTTCCGTACATCGAGACGTAGTTACAAAGTGTGATGACGGACAATTACTCAAATGCCGAGTTGGTGGAGATGGTCGCCATCAGTGGAGACAGCCTACGTGGAGCCATCCGGATGTTCGTGGAAATGTATCCCGATCGGGCACAAGACATTCACCCAGGTGATAATGCTGTGCGGGTTACATTTTGGTCGCTGGTTCCTGGAACACCAAGACGCCAACATCCTGTGGATGGACGAGTGTTTACCTAAGAGTTGAAAGTAAGTACACCACGTACTTATACTTAACTAGCACGTCTTTCCATTTCATCAAACGTAGAAAACATCATTTTTAGACTTAGTATATCGGTACACTAACTAAGGTAGGTATTATTGCCGGCCCTAAGCCCGTTATGTAGGAAGGAAAGTTTCAAATCAACCAATTTAATCCACAAATAAAAACAAAATCATTTAATCATATGATAACAGGTCAGTGAACTTTTCTTTGGCGCACTAGTATTACTGTCATTAGTAAGATTTCCGTATTCCAATGATGCTCAAAAATGAGTTAATTATCAAGCGAAATTTATGACAATAATGTAGGTGATTTTCGAAATAAAATTAGGTAAATTATTGCTACCGGTCGGGTCATTGCTACGCGGCGCGACGGCGCCGCGTAGCAACCGCGGGGAAAAACAGCTGCATGCATTGTCGCTGTGTGCGTAGTCGGGTGATTCTGTTTTATTTGTATTGAATTAAGGGTGTAATTCTGAAATACTGTTAAATTTCAACAACAAAAAAAAAGCAGCGCTTACTAGTTATTGCCCCATAACGTACTTCAATTGATTATTTATGTATTTTATGACAACCTCCTGAACTTTGACGAGGATGCAAATCAACACATTGTATGAATTTCACAGGCTATCCTGGCGCTTCCCCCTTAAGATGTGCATTATAATAATCAGTGCCTGTAACATGATGTCGAGATACGTTTCGACTTCTTTCGTAGGTCGGAGTCGGACTCTATTCGGGAAAGCGTCTTGTGATAGTAAAAGTACTCTGTGATCTTGTGTGCGACAGACACGTGACGATTCCACGAGTTCAGTTTAATGCGAGCTATTTTGAAGATTTGTCCAGCCAGCCTGAGTCACATCACTTTTTAACAAACTTCAAAAAAAGGAGGAGGTTGTCAGTTCGTCAAAATCTTTTTTTTTGTGCATGTTCCCCGATTACTCGAAGATGCATGAAATCGGTCCAACCGATTTCAAAAATTCTTTTTTTATTTGAAAGTGTGGTCCCGTTGTTGTCATCAGGTCAGGATCTGATGATGGGATCCTAGAGAAATAGAAGGAACTCTTCAAATATAGGCACACCTATAGCGATTTGGGTATTTTTTATAGTACCTAACTTGTTCATTTGATCTCGGAAAGCACCATTTGGTGAAGTGATACTGGTGATGAAGACCACAGATAGCAGTAGCGAAGTGTCAATTTTTGTAAGAGGTAAGCCGGTGGTATCCGTAATATGATTATATTATTTGCCTATAGAATACCGACTGTGCCATTTTTTAAAGGTAAGCCAGTAGGATTAGGATTCGAGTTATATGGAACTGTGGAACCGTCGCCACTGACAGATAGCCACCGGAACGTTACATGCTCTGTGATAAGTATTTCGCGGGTTGCGATTATTTTTATTAAATTATTTTTTTCTTTTTTTTTTATTACTACACGTGGCCCGCTCTTGACCCCGATCAGAAAACTTGTGTAAGCAGCAATTTCACAAGCATTCTTTTTTTTTTTGTAATCTTTGAATTGAATAATTTGTTTTTTGTCGTAATTATTCAATAAATGATTATTAAGCAGTTTCAAAAATAATTGTTTATGATATATTTTTTTAAATAGTATGGACAAGGCTTTACTATACTATTAAACTGGACAGCGGAACATTTCTCAATTCTCCATAGTCCAGTTGGTAATTGGACAATGGAAACATGTCATTTTCCCCACAGTCCAATTGGACAAATTTGAATTGGTCCATGGAGCACCGACGGATTACTTTAATATAGTTGCTAAACAATTTATGCTCGTCACAATGCGAACATGGTGAAATGGCGCTGATAGTGGAATATCAAGAACTCCTTAACAATTAACGTCCCTGCATCGGGAAAAGCAATATTTGGCCAAAAAAAAATCCTGTTTGTCATACTGGTGTGACTACGAGTCGGCAAGGATGACATTAGGCTATTGCTTAGATACATTATAAACAGACCCACTAAAAAGCGAGAAATAAAAACTTTAAACCCGACTTCCCAAAAACACTCAAGTTCAAAGTGAAAAATAACTTTAATTTCGGAAGTCGGTGGTAAAAAACTAAAATACAGATCCAGACACCGACTTCCGAAATTAAAGTTATTTTGCACTTGTTTTTTTTTAACCTTTTTTTTTGTTAAAAAGTTTTTGTAACTTTGTGAGCTACACTCGTATTTTCCATTTTACATACTATGTATTGTACTCACTCACAAATATGAAGTTTGTAGAGATGTGTTACTCAATTATTACTCCGGCTGAACAGATTTGGATGAGAATGCACAAGTTATGTAGATGTGCATGTTCTGGGTATATAGCACTGACCTGTATTACAACAAGTATGCTTATTAGAGTTCAGTGGTATACAGTTAGAGCGGTTTCGCACTACATCCGAATTAAAGATCCGACTTCAATCCGAATTGGGAATGTTCAAAATTCGGACGCTAGTGCGCAACCCCTCATACAAATAGGACTATAGTCACTTCGGACCGATTTCTCCGATTCGGATCGGACGTAGTGCGAAACCGCCCATACGTAAAATAGAACTTTTATTCGGGCAGTTCTTCCGGATGTTTATGAAACCTTGCGTGTTGGCAACAAGGCCAATTTAGTTGTTGTGGGTGATCACCCAAACCTTCAGTAAAAGTAATTGAGCTAAGACGATCATAACACTGCACCGCGCTCCGTTGCGTAGAGCGAGGGCTAGGGCCGCAGATTTAACATTGTATCAGTTTGTATAGAAACCACGATCTGGTCGCGGGTCGCGTTTACGTGCGCAGATTGTTTGCTATGGCCACCCCGCACTACGCGACGGAGGGCAGTTTAGTGTAATAATCGCCCTATGTAAATGAAATGAAGTGAAATAAAACAACAGCATCATTCTTAAAATTATTCTTAAATTACTCTTATCTTTTTTCCGTTTAGTTCTTTCTTTCGAGCTTTTCAATGTGCCATTTTTATCAATATCTTTTGAAAAAGAACACAAAAATTACACAAGTCTAAGATAATTATATCATACGCGTACATTGTACTTTATAATTAAATTGATAAAATCCGAATTTCCATTTGTATAATAAGCAGCATAAACAAATTTCTGCATTTCTTACTTTTTAGTAATACTTTTACGATCTTTTTGATCTTTCAAAAACGTAATAGTCAATATTTAAAATCGTTACCGTTACCTATGTGGTGTGGACGAATACGAACTAATACTACCATGAAAATACTATTATACACAAACATATTTGAGTTATGGAACCTTATCCATAAATAAACACAATGTAGATACAGTCAAATATTAAATTATAACAATTCTTCGACACGAGTGTAAATGTAAGCAGCTATTTTAATACATAATGTTAGCTAAATTAGACAGCTGCCACCTTATATTTAGCTTTTCACAATGAAGCTGTCCCTACTTGCAGCTGCGAGGCGGCGCGGTTCGTGCACGGTGACGCGAGCACTGCTCGACCATGTTGCACGTACATTTAACAATATTTACCAATCGTACAGCCTTTAAAATACTTCATATTGCGACTTAACTGTATACTAGCATTTCTATCGGCCTATGCAGCACTCACAACGGCTACAATACGACCCTTACCTTAATCTAAACACCTAGACACGATATGAACAATGATTGCCAAAATAGTATTCACAAAACCACTAACGACATCTTTAAGGCGAATATAATACAAAATTAGTGTCAAAGAAAATATTTCAACATTATCAGTTGTGTGGACACAGAACCAGACATTCAGGCGGTCAGCAACGGAAGTCAACATCGTATATTTTTATGATATATTCGCTAGACTTATTTTATACACAACGCCCTAAACGAGTCCTAGGAAGTATTTTTTTTGTTCACAATCAGAAACAGCACATTTTCAAAACAGTCACTTCATCTCAGTAATCTTATATAAATAAAAATAAAATCCATATTTCCTTAACGCGATCCGTCATAAATACACCGGAGTCCGTATATTTTCCTTATCTACATAATCGTAACCGACGACGTTTAGAAAGTAAAGGTAAAAGGTAGAGCTAGAGTCCAGTGGCGCAGGCGAGCAGCTCTAGTAGAGTCGACGTCGCGGCGTCCACACACTAACTTAGCTATACCGCACACTCGCACAAAGCTACCGCGCGGCGGCCGGGGGGCCCCTCTACCGCACTCAGTACGGAGAGTAATACATGCCGCGCCTGTAACCTCTGCAAACAAGGCACGCCGTTAGTCACTACAGCTACGTGCTACACGTTACAGACACAACTACCGCTACGCGCTACGCACTGCCATGCAAGCTACGTCCACGACGAAGGAGGGGCGCCGCATTGAAAATACTCAGTTTTCTATTACAAACTTTATTTGTAAAAAAATGTGTATAAATATTGTCTTTCTTTTGATCAATTTACAACAGTTTGTACCGAATTTTACAACAGTGTCTACTGTCTACAGAATGTTTAATTGCTTAAGATGTCACATCTAGTTAGCGTCAACGTTCAATTGACTAAAATCCTTCCACTTCTAAATCTATAAAACAGAAGTAGAACAAGTGAGGAGAGAGGTGACATCTTCCACAAGTTAGTGTAGAAATTGGTGTAATTTGCAACTGTTAATGTATTACAATAATTGGTACCAAACTTCGTCTCTCATTAGTGTCACATCAAACGGTGTATGCTTCTTTCAACTATACTGAAATTGGAGCCTTAGTTTTATGCAGACTTGTGAGATGTCGATTGCACATAATGTGACATATTGATTCGTGATAATAATGACAATACCTGGCAGTATGTTTATGTGGAGGTAATAAGATGCGTTGTTTTATTTAAATAAATAGAGATGAGATGAAAACAAATGACAAACAAAAATACCTATTCACTTGATAGGTTTAAATAACAAAAATAAATCCTAACAAAAAATAAAATATTTTCTTAGTTCAGGGATGTAGTATTTAAATGACAGGAAGTCATCCTAAGTAAAACAATTTAATTTATTTATCTTGATTTATATTTTGCTATCAATTTTAAATGACTACATTTGCATTTTACAATTTTTGATTAATAATAACATAATTTTTTGGACAGAATTTAGGCTACAAATATTGATAGTCATAAAACACCAAATAAGTCACAAAGTCTCTTGACATATTTTCTTCATAAAAGTCAAAATTTTACAATCTGTTTTAATAAATAAAGAGATGAAGGTCTCTTAATAAAATTATAAAAGATTGTTCTGCTATCGGTTTTAACAAACTATCGTATGATACTAATATCCTGCTGGCCTTTCAGGGACAATGTCTTGAGATCGTATTATTAAAATATTATAATTAGAATACACTAAAGATAAGTTTAAATCCAAGGCTCGTACAGAGACAATTCAAAACATTTTTTGCATAAAGATCGTTAGCTACAACACTTTGTGTGGCAAAGTGTTGTTTACAGGACAATTTCATTCTCGTAACAGTTGCAAATTATGTAACAGAGTAAAAAAAAAACCACAGAAGTTGAAGATGTAGACAGTGTTAATATGGATTGTACCTGCCGCGGCGCACGGGCCGGTAGCCGGAGTAGTACGGGGAGAAGCCGCCGCGGAACGAGCCGCGGCCGCGGCCCCGCATGGCGCGCGGCGGCCGGTTCGTGGTGGACAGGCCGGGCTTGTTGGTGCGCTTGGGCATCACCTGCGCACACACAACGTCATGCTATTCTAGTACTTGCTACGTTAAAATGAGGCGAATATCAAACTCATCATCTGCCTGGCCTTATTGGTATAAGGCCAGGCAGATGTTATGTGTGGGTCGGATTCCAGTCTAACCGGATACAGTACCAGTCAACTCAATAGAAATTACGCAGAGGATAATTTATGCTAGACCATGCTGGGCACGAGCTGTGCCAAACTTCACGAACAATTGATATGAAGCAGTTCATGCTACACTGTGCAGCGTCCGTGTCCCGACCGAGTCTCGTTCTCTTCAAATTCTTCAAACTGAGCAGACAGGGACGCGGCTCGCGCCCGAGACAGTCTAGCATAAATCATCTCTAAAACAACTACAATCAACTATTATGGTTTGGGCACATTAAGAAATAGTATGCTCCTGGCAAAAATGGATTGAAGCATCACCTGCTTTTTAGCAGGCCACAACCTAAATGAGAAAAAAACCGGGCAAGAGCGAGTCGGACTCGCGCACCGAGGGTTCCGTAACATCCGGGTTTATGCATAAGGTTTATGTTTATGAAATTAAATGTTTTTTTTTTAATTTTTGAGTTGATTGAATGAATGGTAAATTGCGGTTTACGATTTATGACGTATTAAAAAAAAAAAAACCGGGCAAGAGCGAGTCGGACTCGCTCACCGAGGGTTCCGTAACATCCAGGTTCATGCATAAGGTTTATGTTTATGAAATTAAATGTTTTTTATTTTTTTAGTTGGTTGAATAAAAGGTAAATTGCGGTTTACGATTTATGACGTATTAAAAAAAAACTACTTACTAGATCTCGTTCAAACCAATTTTCGGTGGAAGTTTACATAGTATTTGTACATCATATATTTTTTTTAGTTTTATCATTCTCTTATTTTAGAAGTTACGGGGGGGGGGACACACATTTTACCACTTTGGAAGTGTCTCTTGCGCAAACTATTCAGTTTAGAAAAAAATGATATAAGAAACCTCAATATCATTTTTGAAGACCTATCCATAGATACCTCACACATATGGGTTTGACGAAAAAAAAATTTTTTAGTTTCAGTTCTAAGTATGGGGAACCCCAAAATGTATTGTATTTTTTCTATTTTTGTGTGAAAATCTTAATGCGGTTCACAGAATACATCTACTTACCAAGTTTCAACAGTATAGTCCTTATACTTTCGGAGAAAAGTGGCTGTGACATACGGACGGACAGACAGACAGACGGACAGACAGACAGACAGACAGACAGACAGACAGACAGACAGACATGACGAATCTATAAGGGTTCCGTTTTTTGCCATTTGGCAACGGAACCCTAAAAACTACTTACTAGATCTCGTTCAAACCAATTTTCGGTGGTAGTTTACATGGTAATGTACATCATATATTTTTTTTAGTTTTATCATTCTCTTATTTTAGAAGTTACAGGGGGGGACACACACATTTTACCACTTTGGAAGTGTCTCTCGCGCAAACTATTCAGTTTAGAAAAAAATGATATTAGAAACCTCAATATCATTTTTGAAGACCTACCCATAGATACCCCACACGTATGGGTTTGATGTAAAAAAAAAAATTGAGTTTCGGTTCTAAGTATGGGGAACCCTAAAATTTATTGTTTTTTTTTTCTGTTTTTGTGTGAAAATCTTAATGCGGTTCACAGAATACATCTACTTACCAAGTTTCAACAGTATAGTTCTTATAGTTTCGGAGAAAAGTGGCTGTGACATACGGACGGACGGACAGACAGACAGACAGACAGACAGACATGACGAATCTATAAGGGTTCCGTTTTTGCCATTTGGCTACGGAACCCTAAAAATGGGTTCCAATCTTAGTAAAAAAAATGTGATACATTTTATGAAGACTACATTATAGGTTATTTATTAGGGGTATCGTATTACCCAGAAACTGGGTTATGGAGGTCAGATAGGCAGTCGCTCCATGTAAAATACTGGTATTCAGCTGCATCCGGTTAGACTGGAAGCCGACCCCAACATAGTTGGGAAAAGGCTAGGCAGATGATGATGACATTATAGGTTATTTCAATAAGCTATCATACTACACTAATTCCTCATTAAATCACAGATTGATGATCCACTTGGTTAGTCTTCTTCTAAAAAATAATTCAACAACGTGCTTACCTTAATTTGACGCCCTCTAAATAATGATTCGTCCATAGCCATTGCAGTCTGTACACTGTCTTTGTCGCCGAACTCTATGTAGGCGAATCCCTTTGGGTGGCCGTCGAACTTATTACATAATATTGTAACCCTGGAAGTTAGCATGATTTTGGATTACAATAAATAATTTACAATATACCAAACATTTCAAGATGTTGAGACATTTTTGGCCTCATTTTATTGCAGACTAGTTTCTGACCGGGGCTTCGTGTTGCGCGTGGAATGTGTTACTAGGAAAAAACTAGAATATGTCCTTCCCCAGGATGCCATCCATATCCTTGCCATTGTATCGAAATCCGTTCAGTGGTTTAGACGTGAAAAGGTAACATACAGACAGAGTTACTTTCGGTTTTATAATATTAAGTATAGATTATTGCCGTTCCCATGACAACGGCTGTCGCGTGCTTCCAAAGTGTGGGTGTAGATTCTGCTATCAACCATGCAACCGCGCGTACAAGTACGCTTTGAAAACAAAGCAGTCGTCTAGACTTTTCAAGACAGGTAAGCCTATATTGCAGCGGTTTTATGTATGACGCGCGTTTGGCAAGAGGAAATGGTAATAAAAGTGCATCTAACATTACCATCGTTTTCAATAAACAATTTCACTTCAAGTCATAGTTTAACAGTAGCTATATTTTTTCTTATATTATGTCTTAGTGTACTATCGACCCACCCGCCCCCTGCTTTGCACAGGTTTTACGACTCGACAAAACATTGAAATTTCTTTATTGTTTATGTAGGTTTAATATAAATTGATTATACATAAACCTTTCGGAATAAATTCTCTAAATGATGGTGAAAACCGCACCAAATTCCGTTGCGTAGTTTAGAAGAACAACGCGGTCACACTGACAAACACGTAAAACGACTCTAATTTAATATTTATATGTCATAGTGATTAAATAGCTATTATACATAATGACTGGTCATTATATTTAAAGTAACCTAACCAAACCGAACCTCGGGGTGCCCTTCGCTCGCTCTAGCATCCTATGTCGACGTAGCCCCGCTTCGCTAATGTGATTAATTCTGTGTAAATTATCACTTTATCTAAATTGAGTAGACATTATAAATAATGGCTAGTTTTACTAATAACCCTGTATAATATCTGGATTTATTACTTTGGCTGTGACATATTATACATTTATTTTCTTTAATTAAAATGGTTTAAAACCAAAATTACAAAAATTAAAGACACAGTTTATACAGATTCAAATTAAATTAGCTAGCCAAACTTTACAGATGCGAAGTTTATCGATATAGTAAACACGATAAAGTTGAGGTAATAAGTTAACAACATATGTTCAGATTCTTACCTATTAATAGATCCACATCCGTGGAAATGCTGTTCCAGCTCCTCAGCAGTGGCACCATAGTCCACGTTGCCGACGTACACCGATCTGTTGTCAGCCTCTATCTTCTCCTCAATCGACATGTTTAACGGACTTGCTGTGGAAACAGAAAAAAAAAAACAAGTTGGAGAAAAAGTTCGTTTTCTAAAAATATTATTATAACATTCATTTTATTTTTGTATTACAACAAATAAGTGCAGTAGGCGATGTGACGGGAGCACGGTTCTACAACAGAGTATTGTTAGTTTACAGAAAAGAGTTTCATACGAAATGATTAATTTATTTATTGATGAAATAAACAATCCTGTACTTTATACTGCAAAACTATTCTCTATTTTTAGAAGTTACTCTAAATTCCTGCGAATTCATAGCTCTCCCAAACTCGTCATTAGAATACAAGATTCGCATATGCGCCAAGCCTCGCTAATGAGGGAAAACACCCAATTTCATTGGCTTTTTTCTAAAACCCAAAAAAAAAAAGGAAGAGCCCTTCACCTCAGGTTTCCTATTGGGAACCTGCCCATCTTCTTACTGACTCTTTTAAACAGGTGTAAGAAGATGCTTAAAACCAAGCAGAGACTCACTTGTACACACAGCAACACATCAAGCTATACATTTCCAGTTTTAGCTGACCTTGCATTGTGTAGGTTTTTCGTACAGTGAGAAGAGAAGTCAACATATTATACTGGTTATGTATTGACTTGATGTTTAGCCGTGCGTACTCTCAGTCATTGTGATCATTTTTCAAACAGGACCATACGTGGGAGATATTGAAGGTCAAAGTACCAACTCTTTTTAACTCAATTTCACAAAAACCATTTTAAATGTTCTTAACTTTAAATACACCCAAACCACGTGTACCATTGCATGCACCCAATTGCGTTGCCTTACAATGTTTTGCGTGCCTTACATTGCGCGCTAAACAGCGATCAAATACACCAAAAATAGAAATCCTTTCCCAGCAATAGTTTTTGTTCAATGTAACTTAGTTTGACATACAGAATGCATACATAATGGCTTTGAGTCTTTTGACACCCAGTATATTGAAAAGTTTTATTTTTCTACTCTTTTTAAATTCTGAATAACGGAGAGATGAGGGCTAGTGAGACGAGTAATACTGAGGTTCCTAATAACAGCGAGGCGCAAATGTGAATGATGTAAAAAGTAACATCAATCATGCAAACCCATTTTTTTTTTCTCAGAGCACCTTGTTTTACCAGAAGTTATTTTATAGTTTACCAGAACAGATCCTTAATATTTTGTAGCAAGACCTTTGGATAAAAAAACATTAAGAGCAAATAGTTTGGAGTATACTAAAGGCTTTTAATGACACTATTCCTAACTATTGTTGTTCTAAGGGACAGTAAACCTGTATTTTTATCTGCACTAGTACATAATTGTTAAACAAATTGAAGTTATCAACTTAAATTATCTGTATATTCAAATTATAACTGTTATTCTTTGACAGTTGTATAAAATTGATATAATTATAACACGACATATTGACATAAAGGTGTAAATTTGTTTAACAATTAATTTCCCTGACTGTGCCAAAGTTTTATAAATACAAGAAAACTAAGCCAAATCTAGGTGAACTAGGTGCCTAACATAATACTCAAAATATTGGATAACTATAGAACTAGTGAATGGATTATGTTGTGGCTGAAATTTTTATATAATGCTATTTATCCTCAGTTTCTTGCCTAATTAGCAATTATGATTAATCAATATTGTCCATGCTGAGCAGCACCGTGACAACCAATCTATTTAAATATGTTTAAAGAAAACTGGATTTTCCAAGATATGGCTGTTATATAGGACTCATTAACCTTTGGACCGCCACATCAAAAAAACAAAACCTTACCTACAAAAGTCTGTCATGTAGTCGTGAGTTTGACCGTGGCGTGCTGGGCACATTTTGGTTGATCATCTATACATGACTGTGGTCAAAATGTTAACAGCATAGTTTCTAGATCTTGTTCTTTGGTTTGCAATATTTCGTGTTGTACTGCCAAGGTAGGACAAAGCCTATTTCGCACCTTAAGAATTATAGAGACCTAATTCGAAATTTTAAGATTTCAACTTTGACTCATAAAATTACCTTGCACGACCATCTTCATCGAATAAATATAAAACATAATAAGTTAGGTTAGACAACTCTGACATATCTGACAAGTCTGACATAGTCTCTGTTTTATTAAGATTCAATGAAGATGGTTGTGCAAGGTAATTTTATGAATCAAAGTTGAAAATTAAATCTTCAAATTTCAAATTAGGTCTCTATAATTCTAAAGGTGCGATTTCTATTAACCAACAGTCTAAGAGGAGGGTCTTCTTTGTACAGAGATCTATGGGTTGTAATAAAGTATAGAAACAAAAACTTACTAAGTCCTGGTGGGCTACCCATACTCATCTGCTTGTCTACTTCAGTTTGCATCTGTTTTAGTTTCTCAGCCTCCTCTTCCATTTCACGTACTCTTGCCTTGATTGCGGCCAGGTCTGGCACTTCACCGCCAGCAGCTTCATCACCACCCTAAACAACAATTTGAAGTTAGATAGGTACTCTTTATTGTATGTAGACCTTCAATAACAAATAGACAATATTATAACATAACACCACACTTTGTTTCCCCAAAGGGTTGGGCAGAGGTGTACCTGTAGTACACCCATATAATGTTCCCACTGCTGGGACACAGGCCTCCTCTCTGAGAGGGAGTGGACCATAACCCACCATTGCCCACCAAGCGGGCCCAGAGTGGGTTGGGGACAGTTTCAAATAACAAATAGAAATAATGAAAATCACAACTCTATAATTTCACACAAATAAACTCACGACCATGGGCTTACGCAGAAACTACAGAACGCCACCTGTTAATTTTCTTTAGCTGTTATAGATAATGTACAGATGCCAGCACATCAAGCTACTACAACCTGTCAAATTTCTTTAATAGATTTTCAACTTTATCTCATAAGGTTCAAAGTTGATTGGGAAAATTTTACAGTTTCGGGTAGGTTGATGTGCTGGCGTCAGTACAAAATTAACCTACAACAATCAATCGTGAAAAATGCTTAATGTAGTAATAAAACTGGTGTTTGGTCTAACAACTGTTGAGTTTGTAAAATTTTCAGTATTTGGATAATATGTAATTTTATTTTGTCTGTATATATGCTAGATTGGCTCATGTCTTCATGGAAGAGTAAGACTAGCAAAACACCAAGCAGGGACTTGAAAACAAAATGAATTTCGTTCCACTAATGTTATCATATAACGTTCCAAAATTTGTAACGATACTGAAACCTAATAATTATAATAATATTACAAAGAAAAACGTTATAGAATATCTTTTTTGTAGAACAATTAGAAAACATTAAGCTTATCCGTTTGTAATAACGTTACAAGTGAAACATTACAGATTCATTTGTAACGTTATTCTTCATAATTTTTTGTCTGTTCGTATCAAGTACCGAAATGAATAACGTTATATCATTATATTAATACGGATAAATGATCATATTGTTAGTGGACACTTTAAGATTTCGTTCAATTTGTCAGTATCGTTATAGCCAAGGAATTAATTTTGTTACAATCCTGGTAGAACAGTACAAATTATCAATACTGGAACTACACATAACATTATTTTGAGTACCGTTCAAAGTCCCTGATGCCCAGTTTCTAATTACAAAAGAATACAAATCAAATATAAAATCAATTTAGAGAAAATGTTTGATCTGCATATTGATAAACAAATGAATAAACAAACAATAAGCCCCAGTCAACATGATTATAATTATGTAGTCTTGGGTCTTACAAAATCAAATCAAATTATGTTTGTTATCATCTGTGTTTGACTCAATGATAAACACTTAGAATAATAAAATACCACAGATTTGGGATCTTGCATTTGTCAAAATAACGAATTTTCATTAAATTGCACATTATGATTACAAGAAAGTTATGTTACACGTAAGTGTAATCGATGATTTACAGGTTAGCTTTGTAAACCAGTCGTGTAAAGGCCGATTACCGTTAATACTCAGTAAGTGTAACATTTCACCTCGGAATAACTGTTTTCTTTTCCTGCTTACTAATAAACCGTGTCCGTACATCTTTATACACTAGCATTAAGTTACTTTAGACTAGAGAAAACCAAGAAATACTCACTCCAAGACTATTGTCAGTCATGTTTAGGGAACCGTTGGTCCCGTCCAAATGATTGTTGTCAATCGTCTCTAAATAGTCATCATTTTCTGCCATGGCCATCATCTGAATCTTTCATGAATTCAACACTTAGAACTTCACACTTCACTAAATCCCTGAAACAACACGTAATTAGTGAAACTCTAGGTTTAAATAATTTTGATGATTACGAAGTTACTCTGACGTACCGGTAACCAAATCCGTTAGAACGCCAATGGCCTACTTTTGAAATACTATTCACTTTGAACACTTAGGGTCATTGGCTTTCACTGAAAAAGTGGTAATTTCATGAATATCCTATTATTCCTTTGATATTTACAGATTCGTTTCGGCCAAAATACCTAAAAATTAAACGCCAAACCAAACAACTGACAATGTGACCATGGTAAAAAAACTTTATATTTATAATTGAAATTAAAAAGTTGCCACATTTTCATTTTCTTATCAAAAGTGCGTGTTCGAAAATAAAGGCGAAAGTTTGTGAGTGTGTTTGTATATTTGTTACTTCTTCACGCACAAACCAATATTCAATTTGATAAAATTTGGTATAGTTGACATCTTGGATTAACACAGATACTTTTTATTCCGATATTCCCCCGGGATCAAAACTTATGCGGGTGAAACCACGTGGTTAAAAACAAAGTAATTAAGTATACGAATATACAACGTAATACAATTAAGATGGTTCAAAGTTATTATATCTTGCCTTGTTGTCGACACCCATGGTGTACTCTGCCCTCCTATCCTGATTATTTATTTTCGGAGACCCTTAACTGAAAATGGTTAAAATTTCAGTATGTGATACATAAGAATACAGTGTATCGACTCCTTTACTCTGGACCACTATTTACGACACATCCTGTATACTAACTTTATAGGAAAAGAGTAACAACTCTGTGGAATTTGCATATATAGAAAGTGCTGCCACCTTGAGTTTCGTGGGTGAACTAAAGCTCTATAGATTTAAACAATGCATAATAATATCTCGTATATTCTCTCGTATATTGACTCGCTACTCATAGTAATAATTATACATACTTACTATGAGTACCAACAAAAAAACAAAACTTAACAAAACGAATAACAGTAACAAGTAACAATTATAACAGAAATAACTGACATAAACTCGGGATTTCGGGAAGCGCATCAATGTCGGGATTTGTACATTTAGTATTTTTATCTATGGTCGGGATAGCCGGAATAATCTCTATACAAATGTACTCTGTGTTGACAATGGCGATGGCTGGCGACAATGACATTTGTTTGACAATTTGACAAACAAGACAAGATGGCAACCAAGTGTTTGTTTGTGTTGTATTGTCTTTTCAGCTAATAA
This sequence comes from Mesoligia furuncula, assembly GCA_916614155.1. NCBI lineage: Eukaryota > Metazoa > Arthropoda > Insecta > Lepidoptera > Noctuidae > Mesoligia > Mesoligia furuncula. Next base: position 18,814,987 of record OU744809.1, on the reverse strand, counting down.
CATTAAAAACCACAAAGTGTGAAGTTCGAAGGCTCACCTTGCTGTCACTACATGACCCTGGCAGAATAGTCGACATCGGCTCGGTTGCCAAAAACGAAAAAAAAAAAAAGTGTTTGTAACTCACCAAACTCCAGAAGTCGCTGTGGTCGCTGTCGTCTATGGAAATGATGACTGTGTTAAGTGGGCCCCAAAGAGTAAAGTAACTATAGAGGCAGTGGGCCCCCACTGACCTCTTTATTACAAGTGTATAGTTGCCGGCACGTAACTTGGCAAGAGTTTTTGTAGTGGGGGAAGTTTGCGCATGCACAATTTCATACATTTTTATATGCGCGAACTTCCCCCACTACGAAAATCTCTTGCCAAGTTACGTGCCGGTTATTGTACGCGTACTTGTATTATATGTATAGGTCAGTGGTGCCTCCCCTGGTCTGAGCTCTAAGCTAGGCTTTTCGCTAGCCGCGCATGCGCGCTGCTGTTTTATTGATAGGATTGACTACTGACGAAGTTATTGACGCGAACTGTACCTTCATGTTGACATTGGTTGCCCAAAGTCCATCAGGACCACAGAGTACCTTTTGATAGACTGATCAGAACCGTAGACAGAGATTTACAAATTATAATAATAACTGAAAGAAATTAGTTTCTCTGTCTACGATCAGAACATTATTTTTTCCCTGCCACCGCCACCGCCTGCCACAGGCTGTTACTGTCATAGTGACAGTTGCCACTTGCTGTCAAGCCATTGAGATAGGAAAAACATGGAGAGGCCGCGTTATTCTATACATACATTTGCTTATACAAATATGAGTGAAATATGATTCAGAATACGAAATATCGTTTTGGCTCGTTCTTTCTAATAAGATAATCGTATTTGATAAAAGAGACAACAATATTTTAAGTTGTTGCTCATTTTGGCAACATTTTGACGTGACGTAGTACAGTTGTAGGTAAGGTGCCGTAGCAGCCATCTTTTGCGACAAGTTTCGTGGTAGTTTTGCTGTCAAATGGTTGTTTACTTTTTGTATTATTGAGATTTGCGAGAAAATTATAAGGATTTTACCTTTTAAAACTACATGCAAATGTTGGAAAACAACAATTCAACATGTCTGTGTGTTGTATTGTGAAGTGTGGTGCAAGAAAGAATGAAAATCTACCTCTAATGTCTTTGCACAGGTTAGTAGCCAGTTTTCATGCAATAATACATGTAATAATACACATTCGATGATACAGTTGTAACGCGATCATGAATTTATGGCTAAAGTATTGATATTTGGGTTCATTTCCGTATAACAGACCTTTTTAGTATATTTTGTTAATTCATTAGTTTGTTTACAATAATATGTCAAATGGAATAGGGTTGTACCGTTGCCGTAATAGACTAATAGTTTCCGTAAACTAGTTCCTCCGCTGAAACGTCATCGGTATATTCTGCGATGTGAACATAAATAATCCTGTGTCTTATTCGGTCCGAGTGACCTTGCCAGGACCGAAATTAAAATATTTTATTTCACATAAACCTACATGGCTACTTTGGAAACGTCAGAAGCTAGGTGCACGGTTCCAATTTAATGTTTCTTTTAAAAATAATTGGCTTTTACAATGTTTTCTAATTTGTTAAGTACCTGGCACTGATTTTAATACATAAGTAACCCGTTTTTTATTAAATTTATGGACTAACTGTTTCTCTCTTCTCGCCACTGCAGATTCATTACCGAAAAAACTCAGTGAAAGCTGAAGTGACGGTAACAGAGAGTAAATAAGAAATATTTTGTTTTTACATTTGGTACTTACGCTATCAGATGCATTTATAAGTAGGTATCTTATTATAATATTGCCATTTGTCTTCACAACTGGTTTGTCTTAAGCATAACTATAATATTTTTCTTTGAAAATTCTAACTTTAATAAAAGATTTTCTTTTTTGACTTGTATGTACCTATCGATAAATAGTTCAGTAATTAACCATGAGTCTTTCGTTTTACCCATCACAAAAGATTAGAAATAAAGTATTTTCGCACACAATAGTTTTATGCAAAACTATAAAGTATATTTATCGAAAATAAAGTAAGATACGTTATTATAAAGTATAGTTGGCAACCCTAATTACAACGGACTTTAATTAAGTAAGTTATTATGATCCAAACGTGATAACTAGTAAGACTCATATTTAGTATCGATACTCGATAATAGTAACACCTATGTTCCTTGATTGACACAACCCTAGCAATGGCAGCCATTTTATGCGACAAAACGAGTTGTAGGTATGCACCCTTTTTTTGTAGGTATTTCCAGTCCATACTTTTATATGTCAATGTGTCAAGCACAGAGGGTATAATTACATATGTATATGTTCTGTGAGCACAGAGTACAAGACAGAACCATTGGCGAACACACTGTCACTGAGAATACTTCTACTATCAAAAAGTACTCTGTGACTTCTAGCTTTCAGTGTATAAAAACTTAAAAAGTACTCTTTGCTCCTAGCTCTTGTTAGAGAATAGAGCTGAGTAGTATATTCCTTGACTCGTTTACATCCTCTGTGGTATATATATTCTGTGCTCGTGGCTGAAAGACAGCATTGACATAAGAAAAGTTTTTCCTATCTCAATGAAAGACAGTAATTTAGTGACATTGATAGTCGTCATAGTGTTCTGTGATGATGCCAACTTAATGCGCGAATTAAAAGACGACGCCAAAATAAATCATCGTAATATAAACTTACAATAAAAAGTAACGAAGTTTTACAAAGGTTGACTTTTAGTTATCTTATCACTAATCGCTATCACAAACAACAACATTATTAGAAATTCAGAATACAACTTTAATTACTTCTGTTCAATACACTGATGGTGTATTCTAGCATAAACAAATTATTGGTTGCGGTAAGTATCGTAAACAAAAATCCATTCAGTAGGTTGGTACTGGTAGGTATCCAATATTCATACCAAGTTTTGATTGGTGGTTTCCCTTCTAAAAGAAATTGTTTATTTAACAACATGATAGTTAATAGTTTGTTGTATAACTAATTTGTAACTTTTCAGGTGTTTGTGTGTGTCTGTTGGTTGCATGCAATATATCTGAGTTGGAGTTTATCACCCGTGCTGAAACATGCCGCTCACAGCTGATGTGGCTGCTCAACAAGTGCAGGTATACAATACAGTAATAATCTCATTGAAAAGAATTCCTGGAAGGGTTTTGGGGAGGGAGGTCTTTGTGTTGCGGCCGGACCACGTCAGACAGTATAGGCTAACAAAAAAAAGATATACTTACACTGGCTCAGTGGTGACCTCTTTTCATGCCAGTATAATGTTTCAATTTTATTTCCTGACTGTCGAAGAAGACAGTAGAACAAGGACAGGTAATGCTTTTCCAAAACATGCTTCACTGAAAAGTGTTTCATATTAATGCTATGCTAAAACAAGACTAAGGCAGTTCAACTAATATCATGTAATATTTATATTATGTTAATTTTTCACTTCAGGAGCGTCTCAGATCCTTGCATAGACTGATTTATGACATTGAAGCAGAGAGATCTCGCAATGAGCAGTGTATAGACTCAATATTGAGAGCAGAGAAGGCTGTGGAGTCACCTCCTTCCAATGAGGACTCTTCCAGTTCTTCACAACAGGTATATTATGTTCTTTTATAACACCAAATTATTTGGCCAAGAGACAGTCAACATTTTAATGTTCAATTTAGATTTTAACCCTTATTATTGAACTGTCCATTTCATCTGCATTGTGGTACTGCAAACAAATTTCGAGAGCAGTGGTGGCCCAGTGGTAAAAGCCACGACTTACGAGTTGTAGGTTCAATCCCAGACAGGTGCTGTACTTTGTGTACATTTTGTCTCCACCTCCACCACCTCACTGCTCTCAAAAGGGTGATAGTGAAACATTGTGAGGAAACCAGCATGTCCTAGAACCTAAAATTCAAAGATACGTGACATCTAGCAACCCGCACTGGGCTCGCGTGGCAGATTATGGCCCACTCCTTCTCGGAGGTGGCCTATATCCCAGCACTGGGAATATTATAGGCTGAAAATGCTATACACATCCCAGAGTTATTAAATGTTGAGAAGCACATGCGGCAACCATAAATATTCTATTCTTATGCAGCCTGAAGTTTGCCTAAAGTATTTGGTTATTTTTATGAATTCGATCCAAATTAGGGACACTGATTATCTGGCTTTTGTATCCTTATCTGATAAAAATATGGTATTTTACAGATGCAGTTGAAAAGCCTGTATAAAGCTGGTTTGGCAGCAGCAGAGCAAGAAGAGAACCTACTTCGGAAGGCTTTGTCGCGTATCTATGAGATTCGCAGCATCAAAAATGAGAGAAGAATACAGGTACAATTAATGAACCCTTTAACTGCTTGTGTCGCATTTATGCGACACATATTTCCGTGCCCTTACCGCTCGTGTCGTATTTCTGCGACAGACAACATGCATGATTTTGTCATTCTAGAGATTCGCACCATCAAAAATGAGAGAAGAATACAGGTGCAATTAATTAAACCAAAGCCATTGCTAGATTATGAAGACTATTATGTGCTCTTCAAGACCCATATCATCTCTCCACTGAAAATAAATTAAATAAGTTTGGTTGGACAGCTGTTAGTAAGACCTTGCATATTTATTTATTTAAACTTTTCGCACAAAAAGGTACAAAGGCGTACTAAATATAAAAAAAAATAATGAAAAAAATTAATAAAATACTAGTTAATAAATCTTGTGCAGTATCACACCATTCACACCTAAAAGCAAAAGATATCTTTTTTACAAAAAAAAAAAAAAAAAAACAATCGACTTCCGAGTGAAAAATAAAAACTTTTTTTCGTAAAAAGGTTTTTATTTTTCACTTTTTAAGTTGTACTTAGGTACCCCACACAAATTCGTCTAACACTACTTGATATGTAAATATCAGTGACAGGATGTTATTATAATAACAGCATCAATATAAACCGAGTGGCAAAAATACGTATTATTGAAGCTAACTTAAAAACTACCCAAGTAAAGTTAATAAAATTTATATGGGACCTCCCCTGAGGCATAACCCTATACATTAAAAAAAGATTTTGAAATCGATTTACAAAACCTCCTCCTTTTTTAAGTCGATTAATTATGTAAAGATACGCTACTTATATCCACAATGCATCCCATGACAATTCAACTAAGCCACCACTGAAAGCAAACGACGCAAAATTCGTTTACTTGAATTTTTACCAGTAGGTACCTAACCGGGTTATAAATAACGGAGTTCTAAGGTAACGAACATAAACAAAACTGGCCAAGTGCGAGCACACGAAGGGTTCCATACCACAAGGCAAAAACACGTTTGTTGTATGGGAGTTAAATATTTATTTTATTCTGTTTTTAGTATTTGTTGTTATAACGGCAACAGAAATACATCATCTGTGAAAATTTCAACTGTCTAGCTATTACAGTTCATGAGATACAGCCTGGTGACAGACAAACAGACAGACGGGCAGTGGAGTCTTAGTAATAGGGTCCCGTTTTTACCCTTTGGGTACGGAACCCTAAAAATTACCGTATAGAGAACCTCCTCCTTTTTTGAAATCGGTTAAGAGCGCTATTACAAAATCGAAGTGCTCAGTTTTAGGTAAATTCGACGGCGCGCGGCAGCGGATGCGCACGTGTGCATCTAAAGAGGTATGCTACGCACACATGCAAACGGCTATACGTCCGATGCCAGGAACAAACCAACAAGAGCCTTTGCTACTTTGTTTTCGAAATAAATTAAATTACTGTTATACATAGTTCATGAAATATTATTTGTACCAATGAATGTTTCCTAGAACAGCAGTTTATCTATAGAATTACTATAGGGTCATAAACATATACTTGATTTTTTTTTTCGCAAACTAACACGCAGCCCGCTTGATGGTGTGTATAGTTGCCGGCACGTAACTTGGCAAGAGTTTTTGTAGTAGGGGAAGTTTGCCCACGCACAATTTCATACATTTTTATATGCGCGAACTTCCCCCACTACGAAAATCTCTTGCCAAGTTACGTGCCGGTAACAGTAGTTACCGCAACCTATACGACACGCTTGCGATGCCAGAAGCATTACTTGCGCGTTGCCAGTTTCTAAGAAAGGAATCGCACTGATACTTTTTGTTGGTAGGTACCTACTTTTTTACGAAGTTTATTTATATGTAATTTATTCAGCAGGTAGGTAGACATTTAAGTACTTATTTATAGAAATAAGTGCAATGTGATGTTGTATTACAGTTTGGATAAAAAAGTCAAAAGAAAGTAAAAAAGGCAAATCAAAAGTAATTTTATTCAAATTAGGCTGAGAATCTGCACTTTTCGAACGTCTAAATTACATAAGACAGTCCCCAAAAACGCCCGCCCTTCACCATTTCCTAGCGCTTTCACTGAGAAGAAGAAGTGGCGCAACAAACTCCCCAGCAGTACAGGTGTCTGTTGTTAAAAAAATAATACCGGCCGAGTGCGAGTCGGACTCGCACACGAAGAGTTTCGTACCACCGCAATAATATGCGCTGAAAAAATCACATCGCAATATAAAATACACATTTCGAAAAATTTCCACTATCTGCCTATAACGGCTCATGAGCCACTGACAGACAGACGGACGGACGGTCAGCGGACACTTAGTAATAGGGTCCCGTTGGCACCCTTTAGGTACGGAAAAAAAAATCTCTGAAGTGGCATATACCGTGCTTTTCTCTAATCTATGATTTCAAGAAGCACGTACCTACTCCTAATAAAACTAGTTTTATCTGGTTCTGGTATTTTGAGGTTCCAGGGAGCCTAAAAAGGCCACTTTGGCAGAAGCATAAAAGGATAAAATTAAGAATCATAGTGGACAGCTAGCTGTTAAGTTAATCGTATCAAATCCCATTGGTGAAGGATTATTCAGTTATTTTTATTTGTCAGTGTTAAAGACCAATCAATCCAATCAAAATCCAATCCCAATCTCTTTGATTATACCTAACGTAGTGCAGCGAAAAAAGAAAAACACGGACTGCCTTCGCTATATTATGATTCATAATGTTATCCTTTTATGATTCTGCCAAAGTGGCCTTTTTAGCCCCCCAGAAATCATTAACTTTGAAAACTTTTATTACTTTTAGTTGATATTGAGTACCACCAGTCCACACTGCAACTACTTATGTCTGAAAATAATTATCTGAATTAAAAAAAAAAAAGTCAGAAAACGAAGACAACAGCAACTATTATTTAAAATAGATAGATGGACATTTTAACACAGCGCTCAGTACGTCTAACTAAAGATATCCAAGCAAAAAAAAAAACACTGTTTAAAGTGATTTTATTTTGACCTAAAATAATCAATTGCAGGCACATTAGTGTATTTTCGTTAGCTGATAATTTTTCTTATAAGTATCTATGCGTTTTTCTTGTATATTTTTTACCATCTTCCTTATTTTGGTGGTCTGAATGTGTTCTGAAAGTTTCTCCATCTATTTTAATGGGACCTTATATTTACGTATGTTTTTTTTTCTATAATACAGGATATACATATTCGCGTTAGAATATCATAGGAAAATACTTATGCATTACAATCCGACCTTCTCTAATAAAAATAAAAAAACACTTGTATTAAGATGTGTTGGTCGCGCTTTATTCTTGGCGAATTGGTGAGCGAGACCAAGTGACGGCAACAGCGAGCGAGCGATACGTCCTCTCTTTGGAAGCGCTCGGCGCGGACTAAAGCTAAGACCGCGCGTCCCGAGATTTATGTTGATAAATAGCATTGCATACAACAATTATTTAAAAATATTAATTTACTTTAAATTAGAGTTATTTTTTTTTTCAAGCAAGGTTACGAAGTAACCTTCGTTATTAAATACTTTTTGTTTGAATTTCTTTTATACAACATGTCCCAAAATTCAACGATAAGCCAGCACCGGAGGATAGACCTGCCCATGACTACTCGGGGAAAAAAAGAAAAAAAATATATATCTCTTTTTTTTTGAAGTTATAAAAAAAAAGAAGAAATTCTTAAAAAAGTGAGACCTTTTATGATATTTTTCACTACCATGACCACACTTTTTTAAATATTTCTGTTATTTTTTTTTATAGGCAACCTGAATAGCACTGCTATCTACCACAATTCTTAAAAAATCCAGAATACCTCTAGTTTTTTCACGTAAATTAATGAAACTTAATTTATTCCCTAAATTTTTTGAAGATTTTTACTTTTAATCAACTTTAACTCATCGTGGTGTAAAAAAAAAGTATGAACACTACTATGGCAAGTTTTTTTATAAATTGACGCAACTAATCAAGATTCCAAAATGGTATAATACTCTAGGCAAACAAGTTAAAAAAAAAAATGTTCCTATTATTTCTAAACAGGGGCCAAATGACGGTCTGGTAATAAAAAGTATTAGTTCTTGGAAAATGTTTAATATTTAAATAAATGGTCAAACAATTTCTCATGTAATTTATTAACATTATAACCAATGTTCAAATTGTTTGCCACCAGCAATAATACATGCACGACATCGCCTTAAAAATGACCGTTTTATTTGTCTTGCATATCTTCTGCGATTAATATGATCCGCAGCCTGACTGATATTTCGACGAAGCTCGTCCAATGACGCAATGGGTTTTGAGTAGACCCTGTCTTTAAGACAACCCCAATAGAAGAAGTCCAGGGGGTTCAAATCGGGTGAACGAGGTGGCCATAAGATAGGACCAAGTCGCCCGATCCAACGCCCTGGATACTCTTGATTTAAATATTCTCGCACAGGGCGGGCATAGTGTGCTGGGCAACCATCATTTTGGAGCCACATGTTTTGGAGATCATTTAAGGGCACGTCGTCTAGCAATTCTTGCAAGTCATTTTGTAAAAAGTTTAAATAACTATTGCCATCTAAGTTTCCTTGTAACTCAAAGGGCCCAATTACTTTTCCATTTAATATGCCGGTCCATAAGTTAACCTTGAATTGATATTGGGATCTGTCTTGTCTCATCAAGTGCGGATTTTCATTGCTCCAACTATGTAGGTTGTGTAGATTTAAATATCCATCTTTCTTGCATGTTGTTTCATCCGACCATAGAATTTTGTCCAGGAATTGGGGATCTTCCCTGTGCCTTTGCAGCATCACACGGCAAAATGTGACTCTTAATGGATAGTCCCGCGGTAACAACGTCTGCACACGCCTGTAATGATATGGGTGAAGCTTGTGACGTTGTAAAATTCGATGTGCAGAACTTTTCGGGATTCCTGTAGCTTCTTCTATGGCGCGTACCGAAGTAGTCGAATCATTTTCTATCTCATTGAGAACTTCTTCATCACGATCCGAACTAGGTCTTCCAGCGTTTCTCCTACTGGATGGCATACGACCCTCCGAAAACGCTTGATGCACATTAATAAACACTCGATAATCAGGATATCTTTGAGCATTTGGGTACCTTTCTCGATACAGTCTGCTAGCAGCGTTAGCATTGCATCGGGTTTCTCCATAGATGAGGTGCATATTTGCGTATTCCTGTGGTGTGTATGGTTGCGGCATGTTGATCGTTAAACAGTCCAAAATGCGCCAGAACTCCAAATCACAAAACTCACAATCGTAGTCACAAAACACACAATCGTAGTCCAAGATAATGCCAGGTCAGTTCAGTTTGCAGATCGATTCCAGTCCAAAAAGCCAAGCCAAAAGTCGTTAGTACGTACGAGAGCCACGTCAGTTGAATACGGAACGGTGCGCAGTAAACAAAGGAGCAGAGCGTACTGAACTGACTTGCTCTGAGAATAATAACAGCTTCTCTACCTGCCCTGTTGTTGTCTCTTTTTAACGTAAATATCTCTGTCTATCTATCTCTCTCTAACTTCTAAGGTATGTATGCCCCATTCAAATTCCTAGAAATTGTAACAAGAACCCACTACCTGCCCTGTTGTTGTCTCTTTTTAACGTAAATATCTCTATCTATCTATCTCTCTCTAACTTCTAAGGTATGTATGCCCCACTCAAATTCCTAGAAATTGTAACAAGAACCCATTTTGGGCACGCAGTGAAAGTGATTACTGTCAACTATAATTTAAGGAATTTGGTTCTTGTTTTGAACTAGTATGGATATAATTTTTTTGTGGTTGATTTTCCTAGAGTATTATACCATTTTGGAATCTTGATTAGTTGCGTCAATTTATAAAAAAACTTGCCATAGTAGTGTTCATACTTTTTTTTTACACCACGATGAGTTAAAGTTGATTAAAAGTAAAAATCTTCAAAAAATTTAGGGAATAAATTAAGTTTCATTAATTTACGTGAAAAAACTAGAGGTATTCTGGATTTTTTAAGAATTGTGGTAGATAGCAGTGCTATTCAGGTTGCCTATAAAAAAAAATAACAGAAATATTTAAAAAAGTGTGGTCATGGTAGTGAAAAATATCATAAAAGGTCTCACTTTTTTAAGAATTTCTTCTTTTTTTTTATAACTTCAAAAAAAAAGAGATATATATTTTTTTTCTTTTTTTCCCCGAGTAGTCATGGGCAGGTCTATCCTCCGGTGCTGGCTTATCGTTGAATTTTGGGACATGTTGTATATTCATAGATAAAAAATATAATTTCGGGCGAAAAATTATCATTAACTCTCTGTTTTACGGAATTATTTTTGGTGTATTACTGTATGAAACATAATAAATTGATGTATGCATACAATAGTAGAAGATACAGTTGTATCGTAGATATTTTTATAAATGATTAAACTATTATATCTTCGATGTAACAGGGCATCGCAAGATGCCCGAAAGTAAAATTTTATGAAACAGCCTTTGCAGAAACAAGTTTTTTACTGATTTATGTGAATAAACTGGAATATTTATTGAATGCGCTCCCAAAAGAAGGAATCAAACTTTTTCGGGCATGTATTTTTTTTACTATTGTGGCTTTAGTTAAATCATAATCACACATCAAAACTCGAGTCAAACGCTCTAAACAAGAAAAAATTGTGATAGCCATCTTAAAAAGTGTAAACAACCCTGTTCATCATAGCTATTGACAACCCACGCTTCCGTAACGTATCGAACGTCAATTGACTGTGTCCAGTGTCAGTTTAAAGCAAATAGATGACCGCTATTGTTCCGACAGTTTTTTGAATATATAATATCGAAATGTGTCATTTTCGATACGATAGCCTGTCGGATGGTCAGTGGCGTAACTATACCGTTTGGGGCCCGTGGAACTTCAAGGGATGAGGCCCTCCCTCAATGTAAAGAAGTTCAACCAACGTTATAGTTTTTTAGGGTTCCGTACCCAAAGGGTAAAAACGGGACCCTATTACTAAGACTTCGCTGTCTGTCCGTCTGTCCGTCTGTCTGTCTGTCTGTCACCAGGCTGTATCTCAAGAACCGTGATAGCTAGACAGTTGAAATTTTCACACATGATGTATTTCTGTTGCCGCTATAACAACAAATACTAAAAACAAAATAAAATAAATATTTAAGGGGGGCTCCCATACAACAAACGCGATTTTTTTGCCCTTTTTTGCTCGATATCAAAAATGGCAACAGGTGGGCACTTGAAATATTCACAAAATACTCAGTTGTATTTTAACTTTAATAATAAATAATAAAATTAAAATAAAATAAATATTTAAGGGGGGCTCCCATACAACAAACATGTTTTTTTCGGCGTTTTTGCCTTGTGGTACGGAACCCTTCGTGTGCGAGTCCGACGCGCACTTGGCCAGTTTTTTTTTATTAGCACATCTCCGGCGACTTCTTCCGCGTACATTTCATATTTTCCCCTATAAAATTTAACACCTGACTGCTTCTGTCCTTATGTTAGGATCCTCCTGTGTTCATGGACCTCTCGGGCCGGGGTCCCCCTCTGGCTGGGGGCCCGTGGCATTTTGCCCCAATGCCACCCTATAGTTACGCCACTGCAAATGATTGTGATTGTGAATAGCTATGCAGGTGTAATTCTTACGTAATTAATCACTCACTAAAGGGAATCAGTAGCACATTCTTATCTGTATTTAGAAGGTTTCAACTCTACATTTCACCACTGTTTCCAAGAATTATTGTTTGAACTAGCTTCTTCGTCACCGTGAAATTTCACCCTTCCCTTCCCCAATTCACCATCTCAGGGGTGGGATCAGTGTTGCCAACCTAACCGAAGCATAAAACAGTAGATCAGGCTTAAAAAAACAGCAGAAAACAGTAAAATGGTAACTTTAAAACATTTAAGTCTACTACTATATTAGAATTAAAAATGAAACCCATAATAGAATTGAAAACGCAAGTATATAATCAATTTTATTTATTTCATAAGTTAAAAATAAGGAATAATTGACAAATTCTTAGAAATATTCTTACAAATAATTATTTATCATTTTCAATTTCTCTGTCTTCGATATTTTCTGCCTCGTTTTTTTTATTAAAATCATACATACTTTTATTGAATTTCTTCGCTTTTCAGTCGCGTTAAATGTATAGCATTCTTTTATTTCGGTTATACTATGTAATGTGTCTTTGATTGTCATCGTGGACCTTTTATTTCTTAGTTTAGTTTTCAAAATGTTTGCTGCTGTTTTGTTAGACATAGGATTTTCGGATACATGTACATGCATATCATGAAGTTAGTTATTTTAACTGGAGGTTTTATCGTTTTAGACGAAATCTCCAGTAATTAGAATCGTAAAAACAGTAGAAATTGGCACTTAAACAGAAAACAGGGATGTCATGATGAAAACAGTAAATCTACTGTTAAAACAGTAGGGTTGGCAACACTGGGTGGGATTTCCAAAAACCTTTTTGCGGTTTAGGCTGTGCGTTGATATATCAGTCAGTCAGGATTTTGCATTTTATATTATATAGATAACATTCAGGGAGTAACATTGAGGCCATAAAATTAACCTCAATTGTCAAATGAACATATGTCTTTAAAATTTGTAGTTTGGGTTTTTTATTCAAATAATCAATCAATGCTCGTGCATTCTCTGTATGAGAACTTGAGAAAAAGCATTTGCCCTACAGTGGGACAAAAGTGAAAACAAAACACAATAAGAATACCTACTTTGCCATCACTCACTGACAAATCAGGTATAGATACATTAAAACCGAGTAAATCCCGCGTACAGCCGAACACATCCGAAGCGGGGACTTTTTGAATCGTCTTATATATAAAACACGCGCGGTGTCGCTTACCGTAACAGTGGCGCGAGTTCAATGGTTTTTTCCCATCTCAAAAAAACTGATATCTCTAATAGATAATAATACCTTATTATTCAAATAATAGAAGCGTTTTACCTGAAATAAAACGATTATTATATACTTACCTTAGTAGAAGCTTACAAGTATTGAGATAGGCGACTTCATTTCCCGCTTTAGCAGACCTCTCTTTCTACCCTGTAGTCTGTCTCTTTCGCACACACCTCCCCTCCAACCAGGCGCGCGAGGTAACTGGTGATCCGAGCTTGTTCGTCATTGTGTCGAAATACCACCAGGCAGAGATTAAAAGTAAGCTTCTACTAAGGTAAGTATATAATAATCGTTTTATTTCAGGTAAAACGCTTCTATTATAAACTTGACCGTTAGTAGAAGCTTACAAGTATTGAGACCTGTTTGTTATCGCCTGGTGATGAGGAAAAACGCCAATGTGATTGAGTATAATATGTACCTATCAATAAACTACCATGAAAGTAGTAGGTGTGTATAAAAATACTTAAAATAAAATGAAAGGCAGTGTGTAAAGAAAGAGACTTCTATTTTTAAATAATTAATTCAATTATCATATGATAAACTTATAAATGTAGACAATTTTATAATTAATCAACAATTATAATTAAACGATAAATCATCATTTTATAAGCAACTGAATGTCATTCACTAATGTTTAATATAGCAATAATGAAGTATCTAGGTAGTTTCAAAATCAACGAACCGGAACAAAAAGTGTAGAAATATCCGTGTTAGGATTACTGTTACTTGAGGAAACCATTACCTCTCGGCGATAGAATTTTTGAAAAGTTTTTGCAGATTTCCAATTCCCTTTCTCTAAAATATCATCCAGGGGAAAATTGTCTATCCAACTTCTAGAGGCTACAGCCGAACGCACACTTCCCGGCGTTGCAGATATACCTGCTGCCTTCAGAAGCGATTTGAACCAACCTGCAATGACCGTCCTGGAAGCAGGTGATGGTGGACCTCGCAACGTTATAAATAAATTTGATGTACCAGAGCTCCTACGTCTTTCATTTAGAGTGGCTATAGTTTGATTGACCCAAAATACAGGATTTAAATTTTGATTTTGAGTGTTAGCCATGAGACTCCACCCTGATTGTCTATAATCTCTACAGTCTGTTTTGGACCCAAATTGAGGCCAGAAAGTAATTAGGTCATTCTTGATTATGCATTGATCTCTGTCAACTCCCAAAAGGGTCAAGTCGTGAATCCTGCGACCCGAACAAAGACACAACAATGCTACAGTATGTCGAACAGTTTGGAAAGTGTTTGTACTGTCTACCGAGTAATTACTCATAAAATTGGTCAGTATGTTAATGTCCCAGATAGGTGGTTTTGGAGTAATTGGATTTTTTAAAGATATTGCTTTTATAATATGTTTTACAAGAACATTTTCACCTAATTTACCAGACAGTTCTGTATTACAGAGAGTGGAAACTACTGATTTGTGAAGGACGATTGTGTTATAGGAAAACTTAAATTTAATATATAGGTCGGCTAAAAATTGTGCTAAATGGGATGCATCAGGATGCATTGGATCTATGTTATTCTGTTTTGTCCATGACACCCAACGATTCCATGGTGCCTTGTAAGTTTTCCACGTCGAAGAACGCCACGCCGATTTAAGTAAGGATACCTGACCAGAATCCCATGTTTTTATTTTGTCCTCCCACCCCCACATTTCCAGACCTCTAGAACCATGTTCTCGACTTTGGGGGGAGGTAACCCCGTCGACGTGTCGACTAGGAATCGTTTCAGATTCGTTAAGGTGAAAGGGGCTGCGATTGCCCGTGATTTCAGGTCCGCCCGCCAGAATACCTTCTCCCAACGTGGGACTACAATGAGGTACAGACCTGTTGCTTGATTGAGGTGCATCAATACTCTGGGAATAAGAAATGGTGGTGGGAATATCCATGCCAGAGGGAAATTCCAAGTTGTGCTGAAAGCATCGTGAATCATCGCTTCTTGATCGTTCAAGTCTAGGGTTGCATAATTCGCTACTACTCTTGCGGTCTCGGATGCAAATAGGTCGATCACTGGTATTCCCATTTTTGCAAAGATCATCTCTGTGCAACTCGATGTTAAGTGCCACTCTGGGGTCCGCCGGTGTCTGGATAAACAATCCGCGTGATTGTTGAATCTCCCGGGAATATAATAAATTTTGAATAGAATTTGATGATGGTCCAGGATCCGTAGAATTTTGTATGTGACCTTCATGAGTAACTGGGACTTGGTCCCGCCCTCGTTGCGAAGATAGGCTACTGCAGATCGGTTGTCCGATTGAATGAGAACTGATCCTCCCGCTATGTTTGTCGCTTGTAGCTCTAGGGCTCTCAGAATGGCTAACAACTCCTTTACGTTGCTGTGTAAAAATCGTTCCTCTGTGTTCCAAACACCTGACATGGTCTGGTTGTCGAGTTGCCCTCCCCATGCTATGTCCGACGCGTCCGTAGTTAAGTAATGTGTCGGAGGTGGAATATGAAGTGGGGATGAAAGATGGCAATGTTGAAGCCACCATTGCATCTCGTCTAACACCGAGCGAGGTAGCACATATCCGGTTGATGGGGCTGTGTACTTGGGCAGAGAGTTTAGGAACTTCAGAGTAGACCGGTGGTTTAACCTGCCTCGGGGGACCGCAAAGCTTGCAAAGTTCAGCAGGCCTACCAGGCTTTGTAATTCTTTTAAGGACATTTTGCCTGTCATCAAAGCATGTGTGACTTTTTTGATTACGGCAGATGACTTTTCCGCTGGTAGTTGCTTGTGATTTGTCCAAGGATGCCAAACAATTCCGAGATATGTTACAGATTTTTGCGGAACAAGGACAGACTTTCCGTAATTCACTTGGAATCCGAGGATTTCTAGCGTCTCCAATAGCAGATCCACATGCTGGACTAATACCTTTGGGTCTTGATGTGTTAGCAAAAAATCGTCTAAATAAACTATTATTCTCAGACCTTTTTCTCGAAGAATTTGAGCAATCCAATTTGTAAGACAAGCGAAAATTTTTGGGGCTGTACTTAGCCCGAACGGAAGGCATGTCATTTCCAGTACCTCGTCCCTGTAAAGGAGACGTAGAAATCGCCTGTGTGACTCTGCTATCGGCAGATTGAAGTACGCTTGTGAAAGGTCGACCTTGCACATCCAATCCTGAGATTGGAGAAAGTCCGGGACGCGGAACATGTTTATTAATCGAAACCGTTCTGTTAGCACATAGTGGTTGAGCAACCGTAGGTTGAGTACGGGTCGGTATGATCCATCGCTTTTTGGTACCAAGAATAGGGAGGACACAAAGCTCGGAGTGAGAGGTGCTACCTTCAGCACGCCTTGTTGTTTCATTTGACGAATGAGTGAAGACATCTCCTCTGACTCTAAGGTGCGATGGCGATCGCCTTTTAGGTCCGGTGTTATCAAAGGAGGTCTTTGCCGAAAGGGTATGCGATACCCTGTTATTATCCGTAATATAAAGGAAGGGGCTCCCATTTGCTTCCACTGGTTGACAAAATGTGCTAACTGTCCGGCTAGGAAAGGTTGCGAGTCATTGTCTCTGTCTTTTATTGCCTCTGTAGCCCGAAGGCGACGAGCGGCGTTTCTGACCTCTTTGAGGGTGTCGCGATCCGCGAGATCGAAAATTATTATTAGAACTCCTATTGTTAGAGTTACCACTGCGTTGGTCTGGGCCAGCAGTGTTTTGTGCCTTCGTGTTGTAGTTATGATAGCCTTGATAATTACCCTGCGAGGGCTGAGTGTGAGGGCCATGCATATTGCTTGATACATCATAGCAATAGCTTGGGTGACTGTGACCATGCGATGGCACATTACGTACGTGCCCCTGCGAGGGGAAACGGGTAGCAGAATTAATGGGTTTTGCTCGCGAAGCATTCCCGCTGCTAGGCTTGTTCACTGGCCAGAATGCCTTCCTAACACCGCCTGCTTTTTCAAGGGCCGATGTGAGAGCTTCCGGATTGAAAATATGTGTATTTGAAGGAGGGATTTTATTTACAGCCGTTTTTACCAAAGGATCTCTAATGTACTTAAGGATACCGTCCCTTCTCATTTCTATAGTCTCTGCTCTGTGACCACAAGCCATTTGTAAGAGGTCTTGAGAAACTTTCTGGAATTCTCCTTTTAGAAAGATTTCATCAATTTTATTTTTTAAATCAGTAAGAATAGCATCTGGCGTTTGAGACCATGTAATTAAGTTACGTAAACTACTTATTAAAACCTCTTTTTGCTTCAAAATGCCGAATGTAATAGCTGCGTAAGATTTATCAGAATAGGCCAGGTGGCGTATATTATCATACGCCTTTACCTCCTCGTTTGATTCCATTTCCGTAAATCCCGGTGAATGGTTATATAATTTTTGTGTTTCTGCGTATCTAATATCAGTCCACGTGTTTTGCCCAAAACGCTGAACTTCGTCCAACATGTTTAAATAATTTGCTGGAGTTTTTGGAACCGCGGGGTCTTTTAACTTTGTTTCAATATCAAAAGATAAATCCGGTACAACTACCGGATGCTCAGAATTCTGTATCGGTGACGCCTGCGAGGCGCAATATTCGTTATAAAGCTCGTTATCTACATCTCGGCTTACAATGGAAACATTATCACTATTACAATTATAAATAGGAGGGTATTCATAACTCTGAACTGTTTTTTGTAACTTTTCTAAATCCTTCGATAATTTATCAATAAGATGACGGTCACGCCTTTGTTTTTTAGACCGATGCCGTCGACGGCGCTTAGAATTCCTTTTCTTTGAACCTTGATTTGAGGAGCTAGATGATGATGTCGAGCTGCTACTACTACTACTGCTCGATAATGATGATTGCCGTTCACGTAAACGCGATTTACATTTCTGCGGTTTGGTACCCGATCCGCTAGCGGTTGCCACTGGTTTATCTTGGACATCGGACCCCATGTTAAGCGCTCCTAGGTTTAGGTACACTACCTTAAAAGGATATAATAAAACCTAAGTAAGACACAATCTCTAAAAGGAATTCATATACTTAAAAAGAAATACTGAGGGTAGAAAATTACATGAAAGATTTTTAACAGGTTCGCGCGCAGTAATTAAACGAGACACAATCAAGTTTTATTGTTAAAATGACGGCTATTAGCCGTGCCTATACCGCGCTGGAACGTGTTAAAACATTTTTAAAAAACGAACGATAACATCGTTTAATATAAAATCACTTGTGCACTTACGTGAGTATGTTCTTCCTTGGAATCAGATAATAAAATATTAGTCTTAGCACAAGTGAACTGCGCGGGAAATATCACGCCAATGACGAACAAGCTCGGATCACCAGTTACCTCGCGCGCCTGGTTGGAGGGGAGGTGTGTGCGAAAGAGACAGACTACAGGGTAGAAAGAGAGGTCTGCTAAAGCGGGAAATGAAGTCGCCTATCTCAATACTTGTAAGCTTCTACTAACGGTCAAGTTTATAATATTAAGTTGTACTACAAATTGGCATCCACAGGTACCTTTTCTGATCCATTTGTTAGGTAACATTCTCATCAGATAGTTTTTGAAGAGACCATAGTAGTCTCAAAGTCCTATCAGGCAGTACCAATAAACTAATGTTTCGTAGAAACAATATTTTTTCTAAAACTCTTCGAATTGTTTTCAGGCGCGTTACGCAGGCAACAAAGAGACAATCGGTTGCGGAGCCCTAATGAAGATGTTGCTAAGTGCGGCACAGACGTTGCCCCTACACGTGGGCCGTGTGGGCGAGCGTGCGCCTCCACTGTGCGGTGCCGTGCCGCCAGACTCTGGACATGTGGCGAAGGCCGGGGACGCTGTTGCTGCCCTCGTCAGGGTGTCGGAGAAAGAGGAGAATTGGATATTGGCTGAGGTAGGTTCATCATTATTCTCTTGCTCTTATCCCAATTATAACATACTTTACAAATTATAACATACTAGCAGCGCCCCGCGGTTTCACCAGCATAAGTCCCGAATGTCGAGATAAAAACTATCCTATGTCCTTTCCCGGGACTCAAACTATCTCTATACCAAATTTCATCTAAATCGGTTCAGCGGTTTAAGCGTGAAGAGGTAACAGACACACTTTCGCATTTATAATATTAGTATGGATGGATTTAGGGTCGGCGCAACAAGGTAGGTTATGGATAGATTTAATTTTTTTATGGCCAGATTGATACAAATTGTGTTTTTCAAGATTTCCCACAATACAAATGCATAACCGTGCCTCGGGCGATCTCTGTCACGCGCGCCAACCTATGTTTGCGCCTTATAAGATTTTACGATCTCCAGCGTCATAATATGAATTGTATTGATATTGTAATGAAGTGTTTATTTGAAGCAAGTTAGCCTCGAAAAATGTATGGTAAATCTGAAGGTTGTACTTGTTGGAACTTCACTTCAGGTTTATTAACCCTTAGTCTGCCGGAACGTAGATCTACGCGAGACACAATGGCTTTTTAATTGTGTGTGTAATTAAGGCACACAAGCGGTTAATAAGAGGGATTAATGTATTGCTTTATTACAACAGGTAGTAAGTTGGCTGCCTGCTCAAGGCAAGTACGAGGTTGACGACATAGATGAAGAACAAAAGAACCGTCACATCCTGAGCAAACGCCGCGTAGTGCCGCTTCCTCTGATGCGCGCCGACCCGCGCGTTGACGAGCATGCCTTGTTCCCTAAAGGAGCTGTCGTGATGGCGCTGTACCCACAGACAACTTGCTTCTATAGAGCTGTGGTGAATAGACTACCGGCTAACGCTGCTGATCCTTATGAAGTTCTGTTTGAGGTAAATTAATATTATTTCTAGTAATTTATATTTTTTTATTAATGAGTGCAATAACAATCATAATCATTGATGATGTGTTAGCCAACATTATTGCTTGGCGTGCTAGCTAGCAGTAGTGTATTATTCCACACATCACTCACGCGACTATTCAATGTTCTCGATGGACGATAAATTCTCATGTAAACGAGCCTTTAACACACTAATATTAGAAAGGCGAAAATTTGTGAATGTGTGTTTCTGTTTGTTACTTCTTCACGCTCAAACGATTGGACCCATTTTGATAAAATTTTGTATGGAGGTAGCTGACGCCATGGATTAACATATAGGTTACTTTTTATCCCGATATTCACACGGGATCAACACTTATGCGGGTGAAACCGCGGGGCACAGTTAGTTTGTTTATAAATATCATGAATCTATAACCACGAAGTAATCTTTAGTCATTTTCGTCAGTTGTTTTTGTTGGTCAGTTTGTATCAGCAAGGCCTCCAGCTACTAAACTCTATATAAAATTGGTTTTAGGACTCGTCCTACGCAGACGGCTACTCCCCGCCGGAGCGCGTGGCGCAGCGCTACGTCATTGCTATCAAGGAGGGCAAGGGCCGCGCCACCTGACCTTCCGCCGCCGAGCGCCCGCCCTCCAGCCGCTCCGACGCCACTTCCAGCGACTCTATGCTGTAGACTACTGCCGGACTATTCTGTAAATATCTCGCCGTGAAAAGTAAAGTGAAGAGAGCTGTCCACCTGATGCTTGGGATTGACTGCTCACTTTACCCAAGTTCTCATGTTTCTTACGGAATAGTTCGGCTGGTACATACGCCGATATTATAACGGACTTATAAAGTGCTACATGGAGGGCAAGTGATTCCGAAGATGTTAGTTTATTGGTGACGATTGTCGGTATTTTTGTGGTGTTATTTAATTTACCTGTGCGGTGTATATTTCTTGTACAGTCATTTGTTTTTTTGCATTTGGTTTTCCTTCACCCATCGTGAGGAAACTGGCATGTCCTAGAACCACAAATTCAAAGACATGTGACATTTGCCAACCTACACTGGGCCTGCGTGGTAGATTACGACCCACTATCTAGAGGAGGCCTGTGTCCCAGCAGTACGAACAATATAGGCGGATTATTATAGCGAATTGTAGGTACTAAAGGTACACCTTTGACCTTTGGCTAGCCCTTTGGGGAATACAGGCGTTATGTTATGTCATTAAGGGCTAATTTAACCAGTCGGATATCTTTTATTCGTTCAGTTCTAGTATGGAAAAATGACAAAAATGTGTTCTCGGGATAAGGCTGCGTTTCCACCAGAGATGAGCGAGGATGCGTAGCGAGGAATGTGTGTAAAACTAGCCAATAACAACTATAACTTAATTCAAGCTATGATAATGAAGCGATGTTATTGGTTTGTTTCACACACATCCCTCACTACGCATCCTCGCTCATTTCTGGTGGAACCGCAGCCTAAGACTTATTCTTGTCGTGTCGTGTCTTCTATAAAATTTTTGTAGAATGCACCCTAAGTGATAAAGTGTTACGGTTATTCGTCAGCTGAGCCCGGGAAGCCCTTATCTACACATCACGCACCGTCAATAATACAAGCAACGCCATCTACCGGCATTGAAAGCAACTAGTATAACAACAGTAATCAGGATCTAGTGATGCAATCTATTTAACATACATACTAACGCCATCTGTCGCCTCATAGAGAAACTAATATGTTAATAGTCATTACAAATATTATCAACTTGTCTGTAATTCATTGAGCATTAATTTCATTGTCTTGGAAATAGTCATGTAAATCATATTCAATTATAAAATTGTAGTTTACATATCTGTAGCTTCCATTATTATAAGTTTTGTTATAAACTTTATAAGTATGTCAATTATGTAAGTGCTTCGGACATTTTACAATAATAATAAAAAGGGGATGGTAGTTGACTTCCCGCCAGGACGGTACCTTTTCCGGATTGGGGAACGGGCGAGAGAGACAGGGGGGCTTCCTTCTTGCTTTTGGCTGCGCTGAGGGTTGACGCTATCTGTTTGTCGTGTGTTTGCTAATTGCTAAGCGGATTTTAATAAAAAAAGATAGTGAGTGTTTATATCTCGTTTTCATTTTCCACTTCTGGACAACCTATTACAGTTCAGAAGTGGGATGGAAGAATTCCACGGCCCATACATTCGTGGCTTGGGAAGACGGTCGCCAAGCGTCGAGTCTCACAACTCGCAAGAAAATGGCGGACGCCACGAGGGAAAAAGTCCCGATTTTTTTTCTTCGGGGTCCTTTTTTAGTCAGCCACCGGGCAATAAACGACCAAGAATAACATACCTGGACACGGAGATCATCCCCAAATTCGATCCTGCCAAGACAAATATAAATGTGAAAGGTTGGCTTCACAAGATAGACCAGCTAGGTGAAATCTATAACTGGGAGGAGAAGGACAGGGTTTTCGTGATGCAAACCCGGCTACGCGGCGCAGCGCGTGACTGGTACGACGACCTAGAAGATTATAGCGCCACGTGGAGCACTTGGAAAGATTGGTTAACGAAGGCGTTTCCACGCACCACCGATTTCGTCGACCGCCTCGAAGAAATGCTGGCACGCCAAAAGGGAAACGAAACTATGACCCGATACTACCACGACAAGATCTCTTTAATGAAAAAGTGTGGACTAGACGGGGAAAACGCCATGTCATGCCTCATCCGAGGGTTGCCGGTCGAGCTGCGTGCGAACGCGAAGGCATGCGGCTACAAGACACCTGAAGAATTATACTATGGATTCCTTTCTTCACTTGAAAATTACGGGGATGCGAGGGCTGAAAAAACCAGACGGCCCCCTGGGCCCTCCGACCAGAAGCCAAGCAAGTCAACTTGGCAACGGGGCTCTGCGGCGGGGAACCCTGCTCCGAAGGTGTGCTACAACTGTCGGCGCCCGGGGCACGAGGCACGGGATTGCCGAGCTGCACCCGCCACACGCTGCCAGGTCTGCCAGCGCGTGGGACACACTGCTAGCACCTGCTGGTACGCGGCCGGGGGAAGCCCGCGGGACACGCCGGCGCTTCCGCAAAGAAATCAACAGGTACGACATGTTTATCATGTCAGCACAGAAATTCTTTCAGATTTATACCGTAAAAATATGTATATTAATGGCTTTAAAGCAATTGGCTATATTGATACTGGCAGTAAAGTAAATATAATCACAATAAAAGCGATCAAAAAATCGCGAATATGTATGGTACCATCAGATGTAGTAATGAGAGGCTTTGGAGGTTTACTGGTAAACTCTCTAGGAAAAGCGGTCATAAACCTAGTTATAGACAATATAAGTTTACAAACGTGTGCCGAGGTAACAAACACAAACCTCAACGATATAGACTTAATTGTGGGGCAACCTATTATTAATCAGCCGAACGTGAACTTAATTATAACCTCTAAATCTGTGACATTAATAGCAAATAGTGAATATGTTTGTCCCTTATCAAGTATACGTTTGTCTAGCCAGGACTTTATATCAAAAGCCGCCTTATTCCTGTTCGATGATGTCGAGGTTCTGCCGGGTACGAACACAGAGGTACGCGTCTACACGTCATGTGATTTAACGTCAAGTCAAATACTCGTTACCCACCCACGATTGTATTCTATGGGTAATGAATCCTATTATATACCACAGTTAGTCTTAGAAAATACACCAATTTTACAATTACGCGTAATTAATTTAGGTGATTCTTGTTTACAATGGTCCGCGGGTCGACTAATTACGCGCGCAAACATATTGACGCAAAGCGACGTAGCTATCGTTACATCTAGTGCCGCTAATAGCACACAATGTGATTATACTCAGTCGAACAAGACACTTGACTTGTCTGACATAAATATTGGCGACTTAGAAGAAAAACATTCAAAATTATTATTAGAACTACTAAATAAATATCCCGGTTGTTTTGCTGAATGTAGCAGTGAACTTGGTTGCACAGATTTAATTGAAATGCATATTTCTACCACATCAGAAACGCCTGTGTTTTGTAAACCATACCGATTATCCTACAAAGAAAATGAAATTGTACAGGAAAAGGTGAATGACCTTTTATCCGCGGGAATAGTGCGAGAATCGAACTCAGAATACGCGAGTCCTGTAATTTTAGTTAAGAAAAAGGAAGGCGACTATCGGTTATGTATCGACTACCGCGCTCTCAACACACGTACTGTAAAAGATCGATTCCCTCTTCCACACATTGATGATCAGATCAATCGACTATCGGGAAAAGTATTCTTTACGGTTCTAGATATGGCACAAAGTTACTACCAAGTTAAAATGGCGGAAAATTCAATTCATAGAACCGCCTTCATAACGTCGACTGGTCAGTATGAATTTTTAAAAATGCCGTTCGGTCTGGCAAACGCTCCGGCGGTCTTCTCACGGCTAATTCGAAAAGCTTTAGGGTCCCTTGATAATAAAATAGCTACATATCTTGATGACGTCACATTACCCACTGTAACAATAGAAGAAGGTATAGAGCTATTGGAAGATGTTTTGAAACTACTCTCTCGTGCTAATTTAAAACTAAATTTAAAAAAGTGCTCTTTTTTGAAAACCAGTGTAAATTACCTGGGTCATGAAGTTACCGAAGGGTCTGTACGCCCGGGGCAAGCCAAGATTATTAGTGTTACGAATTTTAGACAACCGCGGAACGTCCATGAACTGCGTCAATTCATCGGTTTAGCATCGTATTTCCGTAAATTTGTAAGAGGGTTCGCTGAAATCGCCCGACCTTTAACCAGCTTAACAAAAAAAGACGTACCTTGGATATGGGGTTCAGAACAAGAATATTCTTTTAATCTTTTAAAAAGTACGTTGACTGAGCGACCTGTGTTAGCAATTTATGACCCGCATGCTAAAACAGAAATCCATACTGATGCTAGTAGTTTAGGGTTAGGCGGTATTTTACTTCAATATCAAAATAATGGTGATTTAAAACCTGTTGCTTACTTTAGTCGCGTTACTAGTAGGGAAGAAATGCACTATCATAGTTATGAACTAGAAACCCTCGCCGTGGTTGAATCTCTAAAACGCTTCCGTATTTACGTAACAGGTACCCCGGTTAAGGTAATTACCGATTGTGCGGCATTAAGAACCACACTGACTAAAAAAGATTTAATTCCGCGCATAGCCCGATGGTGGTTAACGATCCAGGATTTCGATATTGAAATCGAATATCGCCCTGGCAACCGTATGAAACATGTTGACGCACTCAGTCGCAATCCGGTTGAAAGCGTCCCTATTCTTCGCATTGATGAAGCTGACTGGCGCCTCACGCTGCAGTTGCAAGACGATACGGTACAAAGCATTATTCGACAGATTAATGCGGGTACGGATAATCCAGATATCAACAAAAATTATACCATTATTGACGGATGTCTGTTTCGCAAAACTTTACACGGAGATCGATTCGTAATACCTAAACTATCAAAGTGGTCATTGTTACAGAAATATCATGATCAAGTTGGGCACATAGGTTTCGAAAAATGTGAAAAAACAATAAAATCAAAGTTTTGGTTCTCTGGTATGACTCGGTTTATACGAAAATATGTAAATTCCTGCTTACACTGTGCTTATGCTAAAGGAAACTATGGGAAAGTAGAGGGCGAGCTGCATCCCATTGAGAAAGTAGCAATACCAATGCATACTTTACATGTAGATCATTTGGGCCCATTTTTGAAAACACGCCGTGGTTACTCCTACATACTCGTTATTATTGATTCTTTTACTAAATTTGTATTCGCTCGAGCCGTTAAGGGCACCGGTTCTATAGAAACTATTCAAAACTTGAAAGAAATAACATCTACGTTTGGCAATCCTCATAGAATAATTACGGATAGAGGTGTCGCTTTCACTAGTCGCTATTTTAAAGAGTTTTCCATACATAAACAATTCAAACATGTATTAAACGCCATTGCTTGTCCACGCTCGAACGGTCAGGTTGAACGAATAAACAGAACCATTGTAAACGGCCTAAATACTACCGCCGAAAGCGAATGCACATGGGATGAAAAACTTTCGGATGTAGTCTGGGGTATAAATAACAGTCCTCATACTGTTACAGGATTCTCTCCGTTTAGCCTTATGTTCTCGCATGACAATTCCTTATTACCTGCTTACCCTGCAAACGTCGCTAAGAACAGTGACCCTCAAGAGCAGTTACTTGAACGTAGACGCAGTGCGAAATTGCGCATTGATAATAATATGGCAATTATGAAAGGTCGGTACGATAAGAGGCATAAGAAATGTAGAAAATACTATGTAGGAGAATTGGTTTTGTGGAAAGGGGGTTTATCTCGTGATAATACAGTCGGAGTCACTAAAAAGCTAGGGAGTGTGTTTACTGGACCATACAAGGTCACTAAAATAGACCATACTATTGACCGATATACAATAAATAGTATTCAAGGGGTCAAAGGATATAAAAAGTTTAGCGCAGTAGTTCCTGGTGATTCACTTCGCCCTTATAAGTCATCAGTGCCAGACAGCTCTACAGATTCTGATCACGAAATAGATAGGGATGATTTAATAGATTTATTAGAGAGTTAAATTTGTCATATCAATTGTTTACATTTGATAATAACTTTTATTCATAATACCGTTTGTTGCTATACCCTTACTTTGCTAATTATTGTTATCACAACTTGTTCAAATCTCTGATAGTTTCAAAGTAAATACCTATTTAATATTATAAATAATTGTATCATTTTCCGCCTTTAACATTCAACCCACCATTAAGTATTCAAGAATTCATTAAGTAGCTAGGTATTAAAAATGATGCACAAACAACAGAACACAACAATTAAAAACTTGATACTGATTACTGTATGCATTATAGAACAGAATTTAATCGATACCTAAACAGAATAATTGCTAATCTGTGTGATACAGGCAGATCTGTGTGCATATCTGTCCTGCTATACTGTGTGATACGGCGGATAGTATATCTGTGTGAATAACCCGCTATACTGTGTGATATGGCCAATCGATCTATGTAAACACCTATCCTGCTATACTGTGTGATACACTGTGTGATGACAGATAGGACTGTGTGAATATCTACTCTGTTCTACTGAATGATACTGCAGAAAAATCTGTGTGATTATCTATCCAGCTATGCTGCTGTTAGATCTCAGGAATGCCATTCCAGTTATGATTTGTGAAAGTCCGGACAGATCTGAGTGCACTAAATAAATCTGTGTGAAGGCTAATGACTAATAAGGTATAGAAACTATCATAGAGAATATCGCTATAATTACATAGAATTCAGTTGGTTCTTGAGAAAATAAAAACCTAAGTGATGAATAAAAATGTAACTTTTATGAAAAAAAATTAACTCAAAAAAAAAAAAAAAAAGCAGAAAAAAAAATAGAGTACCTACACATTTCCTATTTAGGTAGGTATTTATCAAATATACTGTGGGCTTGTTCTGTTCCCAGGTGCTGCCAAAAATGGATTCTGGTGTGACGGCCACTGCTGAAGGACCTGGAGCCCAACGCCGTGGGGGACCACGACAATAGCAGGATGGCCGAGTGTTACGGTTATTCGTCAGCTGAGCCCGGGAAGCCCTTATCTACACATCACGCACCGTCAATAATACAAGCAACGCCATCTACCGGCATTGAAAGCAACTAGTATAACAACAGTAATCAGGATCTAGTGATGCAATCTATTTAACATACATACTAACGCCATCTGTCGCCTCATAGAGAAACTAATATGTTAATAGTCATTACAAATATTATCAACTTGTCTGTAATTCATTGAGCATTAATTTCATTGTCTTGGAAATAGTCATGTAAATCATATTCAATTATAAAATTGTAGTTTACATATCTGTAGCTTCCATTATTATAAGTTTTGTTATAAACTTTATAAGTATGTCAATTATGTAAGTGCTTCGGACATTTTACAATAATAATAAAAAGGGGATGGTAGTTGACTTCCCGCCAGGACGGTACCTTTTCCGGATTGGGGAACGGGCGAGAGAGACAGGGGGGCTTCCTTCTTGCTTTTGGCTGCGCTGAGGGTTGACGCTATCTGTTTGTCGTGTGTTTGCTAATTGCTAAGCGGATTTTAATAAAAAAAGATAGTGAGTGTTTATATCTCGTTTTCATTTTCCACTTCTGGACAACCTATTACAAAAGGGCAGGTAAGGGATTTCAAAGACGTCGTTTATTTAAGTCGATTGTCATATTATGGTAATTTAAATGTAGTGCAAATTTAAATCAAGTGGGGTTGGATTATGCATCATATTGCATCTCGGGGAAGTACACAGGATAGTTTTATCGACATACCTTGCGGGCTAAGCCGCGGGCGGAAGCTAGTAGGAATATAAACCTTGATCTTATGTACAAACACCAGCACATCAACCTACTACAACCTGTCAAATGCTTTAATAGATTTTCAACTTTATCGCTAAAGCATAAGGTTCAAAGTTGATTGGGAAAATTTGAGATTCGAGTAGCTTGTTGTCTGTACATAACGTTCATATTTGTTTCCGTATGCGATGCTTACTTGGAAAAATAAATGTGTGGTCTGTAAATCTCGCCTTTATACCAATGTTGAATCTACGTTTACAGTTTCGTTCAGCTACGGAAGCGTCACTAACGTGTAATGGGTACGTGTTATAATAGATACAAAAAATCAAGGCTGCTTGTTATATTATTATATGAATGAGCTGCAGAGTAGTATAGTAATTCAGTTATACATAGATGTGCATTTCCGATCTGAATCTTCCGAATTTCTTTACTTGTAATATTGTATGTGTGTTAACTTGATAGATAGTGAATAAACTTAGGACCAAAGACATTAAATTATTTGCAATAGACGGGACATAGCGAACAAAACCGTGATCCGATACTTGTTACCTAGGAGTAACAACTCTCTCAGTCTAGTATGGTACGCCTGCGCGTCAAGTCGCATCCGTATCCACGAGTCTCCACCAAAAGAAAAATATTTTCTAAGGAAATATGCCGAGTTGCGCGTTACGATTTTGCAAATATCGTTATAGTAAAACGACTGGACCTAACTTCGGTTTATTTTCGCATGAATTATTTACATTTACTCAGTAATTAGAATTAAATAGTTATTTCATAAAATAGATCTAGAAAATTTGCTAGTTTTGTAATAAACGCCCTCTATGGTTGAGTAGCTTTACTACTGCCGCGCAGAGATGTGATATTGTTTATCGATTTTGTTATCGATAATATTTATTACTAGCTGTGCCCCGCGGTTTCAACCGCGTTAATTTGAGGAAAAAACCTACTAAAATAAATATATTGCGTTACTGTAGTGTAGTAAAAGTGAAGCGAATCAAACATGATCCAGAATCTGCAGAAGCGTGCATAATTAATAAGCTAGCTGGCAGTGTACCAGAGCAAGCTTTCAATAAAAAGTTAGAAGCAACAGAGCATCGAAAACAACGAATATCAGACAGAATTCGTTGTGAGGATGATGACGATGATACAAACACAGAGTCTAGCCATGTAGAACATGAAGGTCAAGGTCAAGGTCAAATGACTAAACCTAAGAAAAAGAAGTCTAAAAAATATTATGATAGTGACAATCTTCATCTAGATGTTGAAGAGAAAATGGACATTGAAGAAACAGTTGTGAACAAAAATAACAAAGGCAATCATACACACAGCTTTTTAAAAGAAAATACAACATTACAAGAAGAAAGTGATGAAAGTGGTTGTGATGATAGTCATTCTCCTCATACTATTTCGATCATCAACAAGAGTTTTGAAGAAGAAAACACAAAAATAAATTGCAATGACAATTTAAACATGATTAATAAGCCAGCTGGCATTGTACCAGAGCAAGCTTTCAATAAAAAGTTAGAAGCAACAGAGCATCGAAAACAACGAATATCATACAGAATTCGTTTTGAGGATGATGACGATGATACAAACACAGAGTCTAGCCACGTAGAACATGAAGGTCATTCTGAAAATAACAAATAAGCATCCAAATTAAAACATTTCCTCAAAACAAATCCTAACTTGAAGCTGCTTCCCCAAACATTTAACAACGAAACAAATCTTACCAGAGATGACGAAATATGGACTTTTGAAGTGTCCAAAAGAGATTAATATTAAATATTTTGAAAATACAACCTTAAATATCCATGGAAAATGCAAGGTAAAAGTTGATGGACAAAACTTATGAAGGTTTCTGAAAATAACAAAAAAGCATCCAAATTAATTAATTTTGTCTGTGTGGTGCGACTTAACTATGCATTCCACCACCATACCATACTGCGATCGCCAACCCGGCCTGCCAAGCGTGGCGATTATGGCAACCCCCCCCCCCCCCCCCCTTTTTTTTGGGGGAGGCCTATGTCCAGCAGTGGACGTCTTTCGGCTGAAGTGATGATGTGTATTAAATATTTTGCTTTGCTATATTCGTAGACTTATTGTGTAAAACAGTATTTTATAAATTCATAGAATGTAATTTTTCCATATTTCATTCTAAGCTAGTTCACTATTGAAAAGTCTTAACAGTTTGGTGTATAATTAAAACAATGTGTTGGATACAATCTTTTATTTATTATCTAAGGTTAAAATCTAATAGAATACATGATATAATAGCGCTTAAGTCCGAAATATACAATCATTTAATTTTGATTGTTAGTTAAAACAAATTGATTTTATAATTTTCTCTGATTACTTACAAACTAAGGAATAATAATACAATTAATGGAAGAAACTAAAATATGTCAGATTTTAATAAACAAAATTTACGAGGAACTGTTTTAGGTACAGTGCAATACCTTACAATATGAAAAGTCTATGGAGTAAAAAATAAAACATTTGCTTCAAGCAAACCATTCAGTCATAATCATGGTAAGATGGAAAATAAAAACTCAATTAACCTAAGTAGGACGAAGTAAGTTACATTATGTAATCTGGTAAATAAAAACAAGTAAGTGTCCTTGTCTAAGAAACACCAATTCATTCCGACACAGCCATTGAAGACTCTCTTATTATTATAACTTAAATCTTACGTAAGCGATGAGCAAAATTCAAGTTATGGCATATCAATACTAGTATATCAACATAAATAAAAAATGAGATCAATATGTATTTTTCTCAACATTATGGGCGATATGTATGCGGGACACTGCCTCTGGGCGGCGTGCGAGCACCACTTGTAACACAAGTTGTGATAAGTTAAACATTAGTCATTACGGTTAACCTTAACAAAATTGATTTCACATTTACATATTAAATTCGTCAAATAATCAAATCATTTTTTAGAGGAAAGACGACGGCTAGAGAGCTAGAAGCTATTTTTGGTACTAAGTGCAACGAAATAAATATGACTAAGAACGTAAATAGACTCGAATGTTAATTTGGATGGAGTCAGTTGAGTCTGAAAAGAAAGAGAAACAAAATATTTAATAAAAACTAAGGTACCTATATAAGATTCATTAAGGTATAGTAGCAAGCTCCAGTAATGAGCAGTTAGACGTTAGTCTACACGCACAGATACACCGTTTCGAACTGATAGGCGCGTAAAAAAATTGGAAAAGTGCTTTGGAAAATCGAGTTTTAAGAAAAAGCCACTGCATATATCAATTATAAATACAAGTTTATTGAACTCTTCTTGAGCTGAGCTTTGTCGGTACGGACTTGGATTTCAAGATTTTACAGTTTTTTTATTACTTATTTACACTCAAAGTTAAGTTAAAAATAGCAAGAAAAACGAATCTTTGTTGGCTCATAACTTTTTAATGGCTTTTTATTTTACTATTCTGTTTCCGTACAGACACAATTAATAATAAGTCAGAACGATATCATGTTTAACTTTGGAGCACAATGTCAACAAACAGTGGAGTAATACTCTCCCGAAATGTGTTTGGAAAAAATATCGACTAGTAGCACCTTAATAACTAGATCCAGGCTTGGTTGAACTATGCTGCACCGCCCATCTGCCCGCAGGCTTATTATGATGCAACATGCAACCCAAACCTACAGGTACAGTATAGGCTATAGGAGTGCAAGTTTAGGTTGCATCTTGCACCTGGATCTAATTATTGCGGAATTATAACGAAATATTTTTACATAACATTATATGGTAGTCTTTCAAAATCGCTACAACATGGCCAGCTACCTCTAGACAGCCTGCCGGTCGGTCATGAGCCCCTGCAGCTTGCGCGCCACGTGCGCGTTGGCCAAGCGCGCGCGCTTCACCACGTCGCCACCCGCCTCCGCGCCGCGCTTCACGCCCAGCGCGCCCAGCGACGACGTCAGGCCGCCCACCTCGCACGAGACCATCGTGTTGATCGCGTGCAGGTCCTGGGAATAAATGAGTGGTTATAACTAGTGCTTTAGGAATTAAATGAATGTGGTAGTTAGGCATGTAAGCTGAACATCTTTGAACTATTAAGGGGGAAATATTTTCCTTCGTTTTTTTTGGTCAGTTTTTCCTTAAAATCCGCCAGATGTCAAAATTTTATTTACAGGATAAGACTTTTACTAGGTAAAAAGTAATATAAAAAATAAAAAAAAACCGACTGCGAAACTGAAAAGCTACAAACAAACCTATTTTAAATTAAATAAAAGTTGGAAGCAAGCGGGACCCATTTGAATTTGAAAATATAATAAAAATGGTATGGGTCCCGCCTGCTTCCAACTTTTATTTGAGGCGAGGTTGTACCATTTTTAAGTTTTTTGGAGCTATGTATATCTAAATAATGTAAATATACCGCAAAATAAAAATAATTTTAACAAAATTGAACATATGGTCAAGCGCTGTATAAAGACGGAAACGTAATTACTAATAATTGACTCGATAAAAAAAAAATCGCAAAGATGACACTAAATCGATTTTTCAAATGTACTTCTTGACAAAAAATTATATTACGAAACCATCTAAGTAATGTATCAAAAAATAGGTTTTAATATTTTCTAGCGCTGGGTAAGGTAGATTTTTATATTAGTGGCTATTTATTTTTGTAAGAACAAAAATCATACGATATTGAGCTATTCGATTTCGAGCGGGCCGTTTAGTGCCGGCCGAGAGGTCTTTGAGGACGGACGCACGCCAATTTTTTTCCGCGTTTGCGCTTTCCATTATATGAAACGTTACGCTCAGTGTTGCCAACCCTACTGTTTTAACAGTAGATTTACTGTTTTAACCATGACATACCTGTTTTCTGTTTAAGTACCAATTTCTACAGTTTTCATTATAATTTACTGGAGATTTCGTCTAAAACGATAAAACTCCAGTTAAAATACCTAGCTTCATGATATGCATGTATGTATGCGAATACATTTTTATCTATGTCTAACAAAACAGCAGTAAACAACTTGGAAACTAAACTAAGAAATAAAATGTCCACAACGAAAATTAAAGGCACATTACATAGTAAAACAGAAATAAAGGAATGCTATACCTACATTTAATGCAACTGAAAAACCTACGAAGAAATTAATTAAAAGTACCTATGTATAATTTTAATAAAAAAAACGAGGCAGAAAATATCGAAGACAGTTCTTTTGTTTTTTTTTTGTTTTGTTGTGCGCGTAATTTTAATACTGTGACATCTTCTAAAGAATTTATTCTAATGACATGCTGTAAACTGCAGTTTTGATCTAAATTGAATGCTTAATTTTACTAACATATTTAATGAGATAAGGATTAATACAATGTATGTCAAAATTGCTTCGAAAGTCACTCATTATATTTTATTGATTGTAAAAAGATAAAATTGGTTACTGAAGTTATCCTTATAATATAGACATATACCACCGCGAACTTTTTTGAGGGCATTTTCAAGATATACAATTCTGTAGTACATTATTATGAAGTTCCTCGTATGGTTTAGCCAGCGTTAGCAATATAAGCGGCCGAGCGACGAGATTTTTTCCGACTTCAATTACATTTATTATGATTTCCTATGGAAAATACATCTTTATCAGAATAAAAATAGCGTGTAGCACTCCTTAATAATGTAACTACCGTAAACTACCTATTGAAAAATTTTTTGTGAAAGAATTTTCTAACTCGGATCAGTAGTTTCAGAGATTACCCTATACATACAAAACTTACAATTTTATCTCTTTATAATATAAAAAATAAAAGTTTGTAAAAAAAAATACAATAATATTGTATAACATATTATTACCTAGTGTAAATAAATGATTTTCTTTGACGGAAAAGCACGAAAATGTTACGACCATTGTTCAGACGCGACACTGTACAAAAAAGTACAGTAGGTTTGTTATTAAATTCGTTGAAATGATTATTTTCTTTGCTCAATAAGTTCGAAATATTGCTAAACTTATATAACAATTATAAAATATACTTGTAAAATGTATAATTTAAACGATTTGAAGTGCCACTATAATGTCAACATTTATTTTGCAGCGTTTCAATGAGAAAAAATATACTCAGGGGTGTTGTTCAGACTCTAGATAACCCTGATACTACTTTCAATAGTTATACGTAAGTACCTACTTTCTTCAAAACATAAAACTTTAGTCATTACATACTAACAATTATAAAAGTAATATTGATTGTACTCATGTTTGTCATGAGTATAATCATCATATAGTGTTAAGTTATAAATTGAATATAGATTGCGATTCATGACTCATAATGTTTATAACACTGTTTCAGAACAACCTTAAACACTATTAGTGAACCTCAAAGTACTGTAAGTCAAACAGAAATTAGTACAAGATAGAGACAAAATTTCAGAAAACTTTTTAACAGCCGATAATTCAGAAGTTGAAACAGCAAATAAGTAAGTCTTACTAAACTATATGTTAAAACAAGTAGAGAAGAAATTAATCTTAAATGTTTTTATACCGATTGCCTAAATACATACGTTAACTTTGTTGATCAGTACTAGTACCGAGTACGATGTATAAAAACTAAAATGATATCAGAGTAAAAAAAAATCGAAAATAAATTAATACACGTGATTATAGTAAGCTATCTCTTAAACGTCGATTGCACACCAGAGGGGCAATTCTCGTAATTTTAAGAACGTTTACAGTCTGATGTCTGAAAAATTAATGCAATATAATTTCAGGGCCAACTCCATGTTACCGGGAGGCAATATTGCTTGTTTGGTATATGGTCAGGTGAAACAATACCCGTAGGTACATTTAATCAAGATAGTGAAAGATAGTAAATTTTGGGAAGAAAAAATGGGAAAAAAAAACTTATTAATTTTTATATGCAGTGTCTATTGCCTGAAATCATAGATCCCCGACATATTAGAGGAATGGATATAAGAAAAATAAAAATGCGAGAAAGCAAAGAAAATATTGCAACACCTGCTATTGTTTCCACTTCTGTATCACAAATAGTGAATTTTGAGAATGTGGCGTCTACTTCTGTGTCACAAACAGTTACTTTTAATAATTATTAAATACGTTTTATAACCGACTTCAAAAAAGGAGGAGGTTCTCAATTCGGATAGTTATATTTTTTATTGTGTATTATTTTCATTTTCTTAATCTTTTCTGTTTATAACATAAAAATAAAGTTTGCTTAATCGATTTTGTTGTTTTTGTTCCTAACACTACATTATTGACAAGTTGTGAGTGAAGTTGTCCAGAACATATCTTCTCATCTGAAACGCATAGTATATGTATAGTGAAAGGAACGTCGTTCCATCCGGGTGTCCCGCGACACCTCTCGATAAATTTTATTTTGAAAAAAGTCTGATTTGTTAGATTTTTTGACATGTTACTGATGGTATGTGTATTTTAAATATAGGTACAAACTTACCTTAGATTTTTTACATAGTGCGTTTCTTTGCCAAACTAACCTAATTTTTACTAACTGGAAACTGTCATGAGAATTTATCAAGCGTAGATGACAAGTTCCTACATACAAATTTTATTTATTAAAAATAAAATATAACATCAAAGTTGATCTACTGTATTTGTCTGTTTCGTGGCGCGCATTCATTGCACAAAGGTTAGTCGCGGTCACAACGTGTCACGTGGCGCGGTCTCGCTCAGCGCGTCGTAGTTAAATACGCCGCGTTCAACTGGCGGGGGCTGAGGTAGTGTTTTCTATGCCTATCGGTCCGGGAAAACCTCGCCTTAATTTAAAATGGGCTTGTTTGTAGCTTTTCAGTTTCGCAGTCGGGATTTTTTATTTTTTAAATTACTTTTTTTATTTCCAGCTTTTTAGTTTACAAATGTGAAAGATTTCGCAAACGATTTAGTTCTTGGTACGTGTTTTTTACGATTTGTCACTTCGAACCATATAAGTTATATTATACAATGTGTTGATTTGCATCCTAGTCAAATTCAAGGACGTAATTATGCTAATGATTCTCGACCCAAATCAACAATAAAATGAGTAGGTATTTTTTTATCTTATTTAAGGAAATCCGTAAGTGTGAACCAGCCTTATTTAAACGCGGCCCGTCTGTTACTAGCCCTATAACCGCGCGTCACACACACACAAATGCAAACCATACATGCAACTCTCATTCGATAAATTCGTAGGTAATCAATCCCATCCCCCAATCACACTCTCCCGCGCCGCTCCTAGCCACGCCCCCTCTGCCCCGCCGACGCCGCGGCGCCGGCGCCGACAGTGTGATTGAACTCGCCGAAGTGTTCGCGAGTGCGCTTTGCGAATTTCCGTACATCGAGACGTAGTTACAAAGTGTGATGACGGACAATTACTCAAATGCCGAGTTGGTGGAGATGGTCGCCATCAGTGGAGACAGCCTACGTGGAGCCATCCGGATGTTCGTGGAAATGTATCCCGATCGGGAACCCCCGTCACAGAGCGTCATGCTGGCTGCTACGCAGAGACTGCGGGATCATCGGCAGTTTGACGTTCCCCGGCATGCTCAAGCTCGCGGCAGCGTAGGCCTGCCTGTCGCCTTGCAGGAAGACATCCTGGAATACTTCCAGCGAGACCCACGGGCAAGCCCGCGGGAGGCTGGTCAACACTTTGGAGTGCACCACACTACAGTGTGGCGCCTACTGAAGCGTGAGCTGCAACACCCATTCCACTACCGGGACAAGACATTCACCCAGGTGATAATGCCGTGCGGGTTACATTTTGGTCGCTGGTTCCTGGAACACCAAGACGCCAACATCCCGTGGATGGACGAGTGTTTACCTAAGAGTTGAAAGTAAGTATACCACGTACTTACACTTAACTAGCACGTCTTTCCATTTCATCAAACGTAGAAAACATCATTTTTAGACTTAGTAGATCGGTACACTAACTAAGGTAGGTATTATTGCCGGCCCTAAGCCCGTTAAGTAGGAAGGAAAGTTTCAAATCAACCAATTTAATCCACAAATAAAAACAAAATCACTACAAAAACTTTAGGTTGAAGGATATTATTAATCATCTGATAACAGGTCAGTGAACTTTTCATTGGCGCACTAGTATTACTGTCATTAGTAAGATTTCCGTATTCCAATGATGCTCAAAAATGAGTTAATTATCAAGCGAAATTTATGACAATAATGTAGGTGATTTTCGAAATAAAATTAGGTAAAATTATTGCTACCGGTCGGGTCATTGCTACGCGGCGCGACGGCGCTACCATTTCGGGGAAAAACAGCTGCATGCATTGTCGCTGTGTGCGTAGTCGGGTGATTCTGTTTTATTTGTATTGAATTAAGGGTGTAATTCTGAAATACTGTTACATTTCAACAACAAAAAAAAAAAGCAGCGCTTACTAGTTATTGCCCCATAACGTACTTCAATTGATTATTTATGTATTTTATGACAACCTCCTGAACTTTGACGAGGATGCAAATCAACATATTGTACTTATATTTACTTTTAACCATATAAGTTATATTATATATTTTTGTAATCACCTTTTAAAACCCATTATTTTGATACCCCACTCGATAGGTTTCGAGATTTTTTTTTTTGTAATACATATTGAAATAAAAAATAAAAATCGGCCAATTTGTTTTTTTTCAATTTTGAAATACCCAGTGTCACTCTCACAATTAAGACGAATCTAACGGCACTTCTCAAGCTGAAATCGATCAAGCCGTTTAGGCTACAGAGCGTGCCAAAGAAATATACATACACCTAACCCTCCTTCTGACGCAGTCGGGTAATAAAAATTTGTTAGAATTCGCTTTACGAGTATTAAATTATGGCAAGCCGAGCGTTCAGGCTTGTTGAAGGTTCCGCCACTGGCAGCGGGTAAGTAAGTAGTTACCTTGGCGGGACTGCGACTGAACCGGTACGTGAGGTGGTGGTGCGGCGGCGGCGGCGTGGTGAGCGGCTTGACATAGAGCTGGTGACGCTCCGACACGCGCTGGCCGGCCGGCGACCACGTGGCGTCGCCGCGTCCCGCTGGCAGCGGCGACAGACTGCACTCCTGGACAACAAATGAGTCTAATAGTAAATTATTCACTACGGGGATAAAGAGTGTCTTATGCCACAGGGGCTACCTTCAAACTAGCCCAACAATAAGACACCTTTATTCCCGAGGAGAATTCTCTACTTTTCGCACCTACAGAAAAGTAATATAAAATAATTCTATTTTCGAATAAGTATATTCTTTTTTGGAAAAGTTTTCATACAAATTTTTAGTTGAGGTACCAAATTTAAATCATATTATTTACCGGATTGTAATGGTATTCAGTTCAATATTATTACCCGGCTAGACCCTAGGGCTATAATGTCTTACTAAAGCCCCATTTGTACATTGTGCAATATTATTGCTTGTGGCACACCATAAAATTGAAGCAACAATTGACTGACACCACCTAAACAACACATACAATTGTTGCATGGTACGGGCAAGTTAGTTTCAAATCATTCAAAACTGGTAAACGTATAAATGTACAAGGACGTGCAACTCTGTGTTTAGACGAGGTAAAACTAGCATGTAATAATTGCCTTAGTCGCCAAACAGAAGTCGCATGCATATTATTGAATGGCAAAATATGCATTCAATTATTGTATGCTATTTTAAAGCGCGCGCGGGTAAACACTTGCATGCAATTCTTGAACGCAACATGGAAATGGGGCTTTAGAATTAGGTTTGCATGACATTCTTACATAGTCTAGCAGGTGGTGTGATTGTGTGAAAAATATAAGGTAAAGCGGCGCTAATCATGCCCTTTTACGCGCGAAATAATGTGCGAGTAACCCTGATTGATTTTACTACTAATATCATAAGGTTGCTAAGAAGGCGCAGCATAAAGGTCATAGCACACGTATCAACTCGGAAAGGGATCGTCACTGTATCAACTCGAGCCATTCACTATTCTTTGTATGAAACTCCCTACTGCAACGCACACTAATCGGAATAGTAATGTAATCGCCTCGCCTTGACAAGCTTACGAACCGCGGTGCGGTGCGTGGTCAACTTGTAGTTCCCGCGCTTTCGTCTCTCCGTACCCGAGCTTACGTCTCTTCGTCCGCCCTTGCCCCCCTCACCCCTCCCGCGGCCTGCAGCACCATCAACCAGCGGTCGCCTAGCCGTATCGGAGCTTCTGATCCGCTTTGGTTACGTGCTTACGTTAGATTGACGCCTGTTTGACGCCGAAGTGAAAGGCGATACGGTGACGATCCCTTTCCGAGTTGATATGTGTGCTATGCCCATAAGTAAGGCATAAAATAGTGTTCCGGTGGAACTTTTGAAAGGCGTTTCTCCTACTGTGAAAGTCTTTAAATAGAAAATGCTGTTGTTATGCCTATCATCAGCATAGACAAAAGCGAAAATAAAAAATTATGATGAAACTTACATCTTTATGTTTCCCAGTAAACCTCAATGCGAAGTTTTGCATACATTGCACATAAACCTTATTATAGAAATTAATCAAATCGCCTCTCTCTGGTGAACCTGAAAAGATACAATAAATTACCATGAAAACCTATTTGAAACTAGTCATTATTATTTTGGTTGCAATGAGTCGAAACTTGTTATCGGTAAACTAGTTGGTAGTAACAATAACAATTCAACAACATTCATTTCGTTGTTTACGTTGTCGAGCAGACAAATTTTTCAAACATATGAAGCAATGGATTAGGAATTTTTAACAAAATCCTTAGGATCCGTGTTTTGAAACAAAGTCGCAAGTTTACTACTACGAAACAAAGGCCGCTACCAAAAGCGAATCATTACCATGGACGTGCGATTGACACACGTCAACTCCTTTGCACGAGTTTCTATTTATTTGAGTATCATAAATTGCGCAACCAGTTAGCGACCTAATGGACTACAACATGATAAACTGTAAAAAAACAAAATAAAGCTACTCACTCTCTCCTTCAGTCTGTTTAATAAGAACAGATCTGTACACATGATTGTCAGCTAAAGGTCGCTGTCTATAACAGCGCATGATTTCTGCAAACGTCCTCTCTACTTGATTTGTAGGATTGTTTGACACCTGAAAAAAAAATCACCGATATTATTTGGAAAATAATAATTATTAACCTTTTAACCGCTTGTGTCGCATTTACATATGCGACACATATTTCCGTGCCTCTACCGCTCGTGTCGTATTTCTGCGACAGAGAACATGCATGATTTTTTCGTTCTATTCAACGATTGCTCCTCCTTATTTATTGTAGGTATTATTTTATCGATTTAGGTATTCAGCTGCATCCGGTTTGACTGGAAGCCGACCCCAACATGGTTGGGAAAAGGCTAGGCAAATGATGATGATGATGATTACTTTATCGATTTGTAGCCACGCGCTAGGGGCACGGCAATTGATATTTAGCCAAGCGCTAAAAAGGTTAAAATATTACTTTTACTGTAGATGTTTAGGCAAGTTAGACAAAACGAAAAATGTTGTTTTTTTCGTGATTAGAATCGAAACTGGTCGTACCCATAAGCCTCGAATCTGTAGGCTTAATTGATCGCATTCGAGACGCGTCCGACCTCAACCAATCAGAATAATTGCCGTTACAATGCTTGTACTGGCTGAAATTAGCGTATTCTTAAAAGAAGATTTTTATTTATTTTGCCCATTATTTGTCTGAATGCACTGTTATGCGATAAGACCGCCATTTGTAATGTCCTCAAGTATGTTATGTCCAGTTCTTCTGCCCAGTGCACCAAAAACAATATCTAACTATGTAATGTAAGACTGAACTCACTCTACATATAACATATACAGCACACATGAGGATCTGGTCGAGGTGGCGGTCCTTCATGAGCTGCGTTTGATGCATGATGGAGTATTCGAGACAGGTCCATATCTTGCGCTTTAGTTCCTCGTCAGTGAGGCGCAGTCGGGTGCACAGGTCGTTTATACGGACTACTGCTAGGCTGTAGAACTGCAAAAAAAAAAAAGTGTTGTTATTCATTACTGAGGAGACCTAGACTAAGGGGCCGTCTCCACGAGCGAGAGAATCGCGGCGATATTATTTGATAGCAAGGCGAGACTAGCCCGCGATTCCCTCGCTTGTGGAGACGGCCCCTTATGGTTAACATAAGTCAGTAAGAAATCGCCAACCCGTCTTGAACAGGTATGGAGACCAAAGCTCGTTATGCCTTCTCTGTACAAGCCCTTTGGACAATAATAGGCTGCTATTATTTTTGTTATACCTTGCGTGACAACAAGAGCAACTAGCCTACATAGCTACAAGTAGGACTTCTTTCTTGGATTTTTATTTGACTCTTTCCCTCAATATAGTCCCTTCCTGATTTATTTCTGGGTTTATTAAACAGATTGCCAGCTGTCAGTGTCAACTTGAGGTTCCGAGTCCCAATACGATCCGACAGAATATAAAAAAAACCAAGTCTTGATAGTTTAGAGCTATTCATTTAAAATGTTTAAGTAGTACTTTTTATTGAAAGAACTCGAAATGGCTTGTTTTTTACATAAATTATCAATTTTCATTATTCAATAAGAAACAATGAATTGTTGTCTGGTTGAGCCATTTAACATGATTGTAACAACTTTTATAACCAGAAATTGTACACAATTTGAGCCTTTTCAACATAAATGTAAGATTTGAAACAACTTACTTTTCTAAAGAATAGTATTAACGAGTTATTAGTTTTCTTAGGTGTGGTCGTGTTGCTGTTCGTTTCGCCGTTCGAACAACTCGGTGTGGGCTGTGACGTACTAGACTCTTGTCTTGCTGGCGCATTGTTTGTGGCAACTGGAACAATGTATTTAAAGATTTTAGGTGCAAGTTGAGTCTTAAATGAAATTGTTATCAGGTTAAGTGAGGATATAATTACATTGGCTCGTGGGCTCGTGATATGCAATGAACACCAATGCGAAATTACTGCCTCTCCAATATTTTAACGGGGCTTGGAGCCGATATAAGAGAAGTAAATTAACCGGTTGAATGCTGTAATTACAGCAACAATTAAAAAGCCATTGTGTCTCGCATAGTCCTCACGTTTTGGCATACAAAGGGTGCGTTAAAATCTTGAGTACAAATTGTTACCAAACCTGTCTTACCTAATAATGATTGGCCAGGTTTGATAGGATCCTTGAAAAGCTGCTTTTTCGCCTGGTCGGCCATTGGTGAGAGGTAACGGTCAATATCAGCCGACACAGGTGATTGAAGACCGTCTGTAAAAGAAGTATCTACTGTAATATAGGCAAAAGTAAATACAGTAGAATGTTATGCTATGTTCCTACATCAAAACAATTAGCTTGGTTTTAGTTCACTACATTTGGAGTTATTTTTTTGACGGCACGGTTGGCGCAGTGATTCAGCGATTGACTGCTGCCGCGCGTGTCGCGGGTTCGATTCCTGTACGGAACAAATATTTGTATGACCTACAAGTAGTTGTTCCGGGTCTGGCTGTTTTTGTATGTGAGTTTAAATGTTTGTAAACGCACCTACGATACAGGAGAAATTACTAGTGTAGGGCAACGTTTTTAAAGAAAAAAAAATAAAATCCGCGACGTTTCATAGTTTGACTAAATAAACAGGTATATCAGGAAGAAGTTGGATGGTTATCAGAAAAGAGACCAAAGAAAAGCTGGATGGATTGCATGAAAGTTTACATGGCTAGGAAGGAATTGAACTTTGAAGTTATGGCTCAAAGAACAAGTTGCGCCGATCCCATGGGATAAGGGCAGGGAAATAAGGTACTTACTGGACCTACGATGCGGTGAGTCATGAACTCTGACGTCATTGGACGGTGGTACTGGTGTTTTACTGAGTTGGTCCCATAATGGGCTGTCTGATGTCCATACCAGAGACTCCAATACTTCTTCTTCCACCTGAGAATAAGATAAATAAAAGTTTGGTTTCGTTATTTCTTCACATTTGTAGCTACATAAATCAAGTACATTGTAGTAGTACAGTACCTAGGGACCCATGTTACGTAAGCACCAAAGGGGGATGGGAGAGGTTCTTTGGTTTGATTATTTTTGATGACAGGGGGGACGGGTAGGGTCTGAAGGTGATTACGTCAGCAATATTTAGAAAAATTAAATTATTATGGGCAATAAATTCGTTATAGTCTACTAGCTGTTGCCCGCAACTTCGTCTGTCTTTCTCCAGGTCATGGTCTACCCATGTGCAATTTCATCCAAATCCGCTCCGCCGCTTTAATGTGAAAGCGCAACAAACAAACTTACTTTCGCATTACAATATTACTTAGGATATACTCCTTATTTCTGGACTCATGAATAACAATAAAGAAACCTGAACAGATTAAATAAAGACAATATACCAATGTTTACGTAAGCATAGGAAGGGTGGGGGGAGGTAAACCTTTGCTTGCTTACGAGGGGATGTGGTAACTCACATCGTCTCGTCAGCTAGCAAAGGTTAGGTTAAGTTAGGCCATTTGAGTAAGCAGAATTTCAGTCATTTGTTAGAATGGCCCCTAGGCGGCAATATCCACTTATCCCAAGGAGGGCCGTCTGCCACCCAATAAAATAACACATACGAATTTACTTACAGCATTCAGATGTTTAATAACATCCCGACTGAGTTTCTCAACAACTGCCTGTACTACCAGCTCGATAATCTTGTAAAAGTGGAAGGCACTGAGTCCGTATATCTGTAAAACTCTCGGAAACTTGAGCGAGTGAACGCCGTACGCGTGT
The DNA here is from genome assembly GCA_916614155.1 of Mesoligia furuncula. Lineage (NCBI taxonomy): Eukaryota > Metazoa > Arthropoda > Insecta > Lepidoptera > Noctuidae > Mesoligia > Mesoligia furuncula. The sequence continues at coordinate 18,770,965 of OU744809.1, read as the reverse complement.
AGAACTATTTCTGTGCAACACGCGTATACTGCTAGCTGGTATGTTTCTTGATTGAGCAGCATCTGTTGGGTAAAGTTTTTGATTTTAAAGACAGTCCCAAAAAGGTTTTAAGCAAGCAGGTCGCTATGCTGGGGAGGTCGTACGAGGTTATCTCAGTAGTATAGATGTCGTATAGGGACTGCCGCGGGAAACATGGCCTGAACGTGAGCCGTTTATATGAATGTAACAACAAAAATGTAATACATATTTAGATGCAGCAACCAAACGGTTGTTACAGGGCTAGTGATTAAACCCATGTTTTTTGAAGTAGTTTCTTTTACTTTAGTTGTAATGTAATACAAACCAAGTAACCATAACACTAACCTAATTTGTACTGCAATAGCTGATCAGCTGTTTGGTAATATTATTGCGATTTATATGCACTACTATTCAGTAGGTATTAAAGGGTATACAAAACAAACAACAGGTTGATAATAATAACCTAGGACATAGCCAGAAAGATACCACAACATCAGACAATAACAAAATATATTTTGAATATTTATCTTATCATTATTATCTTCATTAAGCGTAACTGCAAAAACAGCTGATATGATTTGCATGCACAATGCTGGTGCAGTGTCATGATAAGTGAAAAATTTGAACATTTTATTTATTTTTGTTACTTATCTAGGTATTACTTGCTATGTGGGTTGCATATTAACACAACAACTATGTTTATAATCATTTTAAAAGTAATGAAGTCAATATTGCATTGGATCTTGGTCTTGGATTGGATCTATAATTATTATCTTTTATAGGTACATTTTAATTTTTTTTGTGAATTTATAAAATTTTAAAATGTACCTGTAAAAGATAATAATTTATTAAAGATTAAAATATGATTAATTTATTAGTAAACTTTGTGTTTTTCTTGTATTCTTAAAAAGTATTCAGTAAGTAAATTAATATTTCGATAGAATGAATATGCGATGCGTTGAACGCTCAATATTTTGAACACTCGATGTATTAAGTGACTTACCAACTGAATTTCGACAAACCGTAGTACGAGAAGATTTTATTCCGACAATATGGAACTCCGACACGTCTTCATTTCGACAATACATTAGTTCGAAATTACTGAAGTCCGACAAAGCGTTTCTTCAACATGACTTAACTAGGAAACGATGCGACTTCGACGACATGCTTCTTCGACAACAATGGTACTCCAACATGAGTCAATTTCGACGTACTCTACTCCGGCACGCTGTACTTCGACAATAGCTTACCTTCGTCGTGATATATCTGAGACACGATGCTACTTCGAAATTATTCACGACGTACTACGGTTTGTCGAAATTTAGTTGTTAAGTCGTATTAAGTGTGAGATGTATTGAATGTTCGATTTAATAACCATTCGATATTATGAACGTTCGAGTATTTAGACGTTCGATTAATAGTGGTCGATCAATTGATATTCGATTATATGGCATTCGATTTGGCATAGTACACCCTAATATCTATATCGTAGTATCTATATATATACGACCAAAATGAGCATTATGAGTCGTGCACTTTTGGATTTTCCAATTTTTTTTAAACTATGGGCAAATGACTTGTAGGAGGGTCTGGTAATGTAACGCCTGATTCCGTAACTCTCACGACTGTTTTACACCACTAGGAAATTGTTAAAAATCAAAGTCTTTTATTTTACATAAAACCTACATGGAAACTTATGAAACGTCAGAAGCTAGGTGCATGGTTTCAAAGGGTCGTTTTCTATGGAGAAGAGCTGGCAATAAACCCCAAGCTTACTCTTTTAAAAATAATTGGCTTTTACAAAGTTTACAAATTATGGTGTTAATAGGTAGTGGAAGACAGTGTAGGGCCTGTCAACTGTTGTTTCAATTAAAATACTTTTTCCACTTACATTCAAAGACACTTGCGGTTTTTTCCTGTGCTCCTCTCTGATGATGTGTTCAAAGACTTTGTAATACAGACATGTGACCATATTGCACCGAAACCTGATTGTTTCATTACTGGAAGTACTGTTAGTCTCCCTCAGACTGCTTGCGAACTGTTCCATCCAATTGTTGCATGGCTGCACGAGATTTGTGTTTATTGCATCCATGTTGACATTGCAGTCACTGTGGACAAGAATTACAAATTCAAAATGGAGGTAATACTTAATGAAATCAAAATAATATTTTATATTCAAATAAGGACGAGAATTAGCCCGTTTTGTACTTCAAATTACCAGCATAACAGTACCCAAAATGTTGACCAAGTAGTAAAAGCATCACGTAGTTTAGCCTAGTAGGTATTTAACCACCCATTTTTCCTTCCAAACCTCCCATGTCTTGTGCGATCTCTGGCCATGTTGGCCCACCTTCGCCGTGGTCTACCTCGAATTTAAAAGTTCGAGGTAAAAAAAAAATTACATAAGAGTTGTCTGACCGAACCTCCGGCTTTGGATTCGGCCACCTTCGGCCGAAATGGGCCGAAGTGTTGGCCGTAACCGAAGGTTTCTAGCAAACGCCGAAATTAAACGAACTGTTACGAATGCGCGAGAGCGCAATGGAACAGGCGACGCGCGGGGGCCCCAGTCATACTTCATTGCGCAGGCCGGATGCCATTCGAAGTTCAACAAGACAACAGTCAACATAAACTAAAAAATAAACATTATTTTATTCACTTTTAGCCAATTCTAAACTGAATTTGTTCGGGTTATTAAACCTTCGGCTTCGGTCGAGGCGATAGTCGATAAATCGGTTTCGGCTTCGACAAAAAATCGATTTTCGGTCGGACACTAAGAGTGTACAAAACGTGGATTTCTTGTTCTTTTGTAATGAAACGTATAAAGGGAAGAAACCTCTTAACGAATTCAAAAGCTTCATGTGGCACTATCAGTCAGTACCATCACCAATCAAAAATGGCCATAGCAGTATATCGCGTGCGACAATCATTCCAATTTATACCTTATTACAATGACATAAGAGTCACACGACGCGAGCCCGTAAATTGCATCAGCTATACTAGTAGCTACAATATACTCACGTAAACAATTTCAAGAGATCTCTCGAGGGCTGTGGCTTGGCGTTTCTCAGGTACGCAGCAAGGCGTGCCAGACTGTTCTTGGCTTCAGACACCGGCGTCAGTTCCTCACCACGTCGTGCTAAGTAGCGCCGCCCAGTGAGAGGAGTCTCGTGGCATGCGCGACCACTCTGATAAAAATAATACATAATCAGCCGATAATGTACACACGACAACACAAATATCAAGCAATTCCATTCCAGTTCATGGACCAGCTCCATATTGTATGGTCTTTCTGCGTATCCTGCAAAGATATAGCTGATATATCGTCGACCCACTGTTCAGGGTCTATGGATGCCACATATCTTAGATTTTTATACAGGGTTGTTGGTAAAACATTAACAACCTCTTAAGGACGCTATAACATTTTTCCACGAATAACAGTGTTTTTCAGGTACTATTTTAACAAACTGGAGTCACAACTGCGTGGATATCTTGGTTTCAAATTAAAGATAATGTATTCATCTCCAGACTGGGCCCAAAGCAATTAAATAGCCCCATACAAAATTTTCACACAAATACGTTTTTACCATCACAAAAATCGCAAAAAATTAAATATAAAGGGGTCTGAATAGTACCCAATATAGCTAAATCCAATGCATATTTTAACTTAAAAATAAGAAGATATTGTTGCCTATATATAATTCTATAAAGATAAGCTAAATATTTTGTAGATAAATAAATAACATTTCATTTATGAGAAAAATAAGAAACGCTCTCAAATTTCTCCATACATTTTCTACCCGCGGACACTTGCCGGTCGGTCACGCCCGTGGAAGCACGCCTATGTAGCTTTTTCGCAAAAAATAATTACGTTAAAAAGTGAGTTCCGTTTTGTGTACTCCACAGTACGATGTTGATACTTTTTGAACCGAAATAAAATTAAGTACGATTTTTGGAATTTGTTTTAGAAATAAATACTTAGTTGTAATTTTTTGTTAAATGGATGTAGATGACGGATAAAGACTGTATAAATATTTGTGTTAAAAAATTATAATAAAATAAAAATCTCGGAAACTATTTTTTTTAGATATTCGATACTATAGTCGATTTTGGGGTGGTGATTACGAATATGACATCCTTTTTTTTATTCAAGATGGTGATTGTATTTTTAACCGACCTCAAAAAAGGAGGAGGTTGTATATTCGAGCATAACTCCGTCATATACGCACGGACGGATTAGCAAAATTCTTTCTTTGTTCGAAAGAGGTTTATTTCAAAATAGTCCCATTTAAATTTCGTAAAGATCTGATGGTGATTTTCGGAGACAGACAACGGAACTCTTCAATAAATACCAGCAAATCAACCGCGATTGCTGCTATCGCATATCTATGCATTGTTTACGCAATCACACATCATAACATCACGCCTGTACCCTCTAAAGCAGTCATGTCAAAGATACGGCCCGCGGGCCGAATCCGGCCCTCGGGCCATTTCGATACGGCCCGCGATCACAATATATCACAGATAAATTAATCCTTTTTTTTTTGAGATTTTAGACTGCACTCAATGCCTCTACGCAGATTTAAAAATACGCGCGCTTTACCTAACAGTAATTTTAAGAGTAGCGCCTGACAAGACGAGTGAGAGAGTGTTAGTTATGCTTTTCTCTCTCTCTCGTGCGCGCGCGAAGTCGTCTTCTATTTCGTCCGTACAGCTAACGCATACTGCGCCCCTCCCTCACCCTGTTTCTTACTTTTGGTATGATTTGTAACAACAATATATAACTAAATAAATAAAGATGTTAAAATAATTTAGTATGTTTTAGTATTTTAATTTGAACCTGGCCCGCCTTACACATTCTAAATCTAATATAATATATGGCCCTCTACAAAATTGAGTTTGACACCCCTGCTCTAAAGGGATACGCGGATGTGTTCAGTAGCTTCCTGTCACTGATATTCACATAGCAAGTAGTGTTATATGCATTTGTGTGCAGTAGGTGGGTACAACTAAAGTGAAAAATAAAAACGTTTTTACAAAAAAAAAAAAAAAACGGTTTCCAAAAAAAAAAACCACAAAGTGAAAAATAAATGTTTGTTTCTTGTTCTTTTTTTGTTTAAAAAAAAGTTTTTGTTTAAAGTGGATATACTTTCCAGGTGGTCAGGTCAATTGTCAAAGTCAGGATCTAATGATGGGATCCTGGAGAAATCGAAGGAACTCTTCAAATATTATAGGCACACACACTTATAGCGTTTTGGGTATTTTTATAGTAATTCGTGGATTTGCTCTCGGAAAGCACCGTTTAGTGAAGTGGAACTGATGATGAAGACCACAGATGGCCACCGGAACTACTCAATAATAAGAATTTCACGGGTTGCGATTCGATTACTTTAATATGGTTGCTAAGCAACTTATGCTCGTCACAATGAGAATAGTAAAATGGAGCTGATAGGTGAATACCAGGAGAACTCCTCAACAATTAACGTCCCTGCTTTGAGAAAAGCAATATTTTATAAAAGGCGTTGAGCAAGTTGACATTAGGTTATTGTAAGTTAGATACGTCATTATAAACAGACCCGACTAAAAAGCGAGAAATAAAAACTTTATAACAAAAAAAAACCGACTTCCAAAAAACACTACAAGGTGAAAAATAACTTTAATTTCGGAACTCGGTGTGAGTTCCGAAATTAAAGTTATTTTTCACTTTGTAGTGTTTTTTGGAAGTCGGTCGGTTGTTTTTTTTTTAAAGTTTTTTTTAACTTTAATTTCGGAAGTCGGTGCCTTTGGAACCGCCAAAGACACCGACTTCCGAAATTAAAGTTATTTTTCACTTTTTGGAAGTCTGTTTTGTTTTGTTACAAAGTTTTTTACTTTTATAAAAAATAATAACTCTCGCCCCAGTAAATAAAATACTTAAGTACTGTTTACATAAGTGAATGATTATTTTTAAATATCACTACGAAACTCTACGACAACTCCCAGGCTAGTATTTGATTATGTAGGTAATGCTCCAACAATTGTCATCAAAAACAATATTTAAAAGTACTTACATCTTTTCAAACTAACAGCAGACTGAAGGGTAAACGTAGATGTTCCTTGTGGGTAATACTAAAATGTTAAGGTCGTTTTTCGGCACCTACATAGGTAATGTACGTAATGACTGATGAACTTCAACAATACTATAAACGTGATTATCACACATAGTAAGTACTAATAACAGTTACCAAATTCAATTGCGAACTAACAACTAACTTTACTCAATAGATACCAGTAAAATTAAAAAATAATACCTTCAAGTACCAAGATTAGTTAAGTTACGTATAAAATCAAGCGGACAATGGGTTCAATGTGTGCGTGCGCGTAATGTTGTTGTGTTGCGTTTCAAATACCTAAACTTGAGCGAGTTCAAAATGTGATAGCGTCCTTAAGAGGTCATATAGTACTTATCATTATGAACAACTTTTACTATGGGACCATCTGGAAATCGCGAAAAAAATCAGCTGTTCTCTACATTTTGACGAGTTATACGAACATTATAAATGTAGGGAACACCTGATTTTTTTTTCGCGATTTCAGGTTCGGTCCCATAGTAAAAGTTGTTGTTCATAATGACGAGTACAATGACCTCTTACGAGGATGTTAATGTTTTACCAACAACCCTGTATAACAAAATTGCACTAAGTAAAGAGCATGCCCGCTTGGATTCGTAGCCACAACAAACTTGTACGTTGGAGTCGTTACCACTGGCCCACCACAGTTCATAATTATTATTAAGCTGATTAGGAATAATTCCTGTGTCACCACAAACTATTTAAGAACGTTCACTCATGCTGTGGTAGAAAATGTAACCGTCACTTATGCAGGTTTAATAATTGCACCGCATTGCATGCATATAAAACTAAACGATGACGCATAAATATAAAAGCCTGTTTCTAGAAACTTTGAGTTTATCTGAAATTAGCTACCGACTCCACTTCGCATGTCAGAAGATCAGATTTCTATGCTATTGTTAAGTTAAAAATTATGGCGGCAGGTCATGGGAACAATCTGCGACTCCCGTATTCTCCTTAAACTTAAGGGGAAGATATATAAAACCATGATTAGACCTGCTGTCTTGTATGGATCAGAATGTTGGGCCACAAAAGGGATGAATGAAAGGCAATTGCATGCAGCAGAGATGAGAATGCTAAGAGGGATGTGGTGTTACACGAATGGATATAATAAGAAATGAGTACATAAGAGGAAGTTCGAAAGTGGCACCGGTAACTGAAAAGTTGCGTGGGAATCGGTTGTCATGGTATGGGCATGTGTTACGAAGAAATGAGGAAAATGTCGTAAGGAGAGTTTTGAGTATAGATGTCGATGGCTATAAGAGTAGGGAAAGACCAAAGAAACGATGTATGTAATGTGTGAATGATGACATGGTTAGAAAGGGGGTGACTACCGAGATGACGACTAATAGAGAAGTATGGAAGAAACAGACATGTTGCGCCGATCCCAAATAAATTGGGATAAGGGCAGGAGAATGATGATGTTAAGTTAAAAATCAAAGTATTATACACATAAACCTTCCAAAAGAAATTCTTTAAACGGTGGCGAGAACTGCGTCAAAATTCATTGTTTAGTTTAGAAGAACTAAGAACACACACTCGAAAAGCGAATAGCTGGTTACACACCGGACGCGTCGAATTTTGATCAGAGAATCTTTCGGACGTTCCGTTTTAGAAAACCCTCGATCCTGCCGTCCGCTCCAGTGCCGATCCACGTTTTAGGTAGATTAAATTTAGTTGAACACACGCTTGATATGGATCGCCTGATCACCTGATCCATGCACGACCGTCAACACCGAGCGCGCCATACAACTGAGCTCCTTTGAGCATTATCAAAAAACCGACAGCGCTTGGATCGACTGCTCCACCGTGTGTGCTCGGATCGCTCGCGGCAAGTCCACACCGACCGCGCATTTGAAGTGGACTAAGAAGTGGTGAAGGTGGTGAAGTAGCGGGCGTTTGGGGACTGTCTTTTGTAATTTTGACGTCCGAAAAGTGCTGATTCTCAGCCTAGTTTGAATTAAATGACTTTTGATTTTTGGAACGCGCTCCTACCGCGCCCGATCGGAGCGCACTGGATCGTCCGTTGTGTACCCGGCTAATTTCGTTTGTACTATTGTTAGAAGTGCTTTACTTATCATGCACTTAATTTTGTCTGAAAAGCTTTATTGCAGATTGGAACCAGATACTTGCACAGGACAATATCACAAGTCCACTAATTTGTCCAAAAATGAGTTTACACACACATGGCATGCAAAATGTTTAATTATTAAATAAATAAATATATAACGCTCATATTAAAAAGGACGAAATAATAATATTATAAATGCAGTTGCAAATATGGAGTTGGAGTTAGGTGCTCGATTAATTTCAACTGAGCATTAAAGTATACAGTATAGTATACTAGAGTCCTCTTCACCGTATCTGACAGCAACCCTGACTAATTTTCTTATGCAGTAATACAGAGGTATAAGGTAGGTATACTCACAGGTCCAAAAGTAGCAATAACTTGTGATATTTCATCCCCGGACACTTTGTTTGAAGTACCAATTTGTTCGTTAGCATGTTCACCTAAAAATAATGTCCATAAAATTGTCAGTAAATGTTATTGACTGAAAAGGTGTTTTATATTTTTTAATTTGTAATGATGTTTCCCATATGATTAAATAACATTGTTATACCTTCGTAATCTACAAAGCAAGTTAAAATTGGATTTAAATAATAAATATTCGACATTTTGCTTGCAAGTGAACAAGGTTTTAAAAGTGTCACTTATTTTTTTTTTTTAAGAAATGGTAGCATTTTGTTAGTGGCCAGTAACACTTATTAAAACCTTTTTATCGATTTTGACATAAATGTAGTTCACTGACCTATATTATACAGTACTTGTAAAGGGTAGGTTAGTGATGTAGTTTCATTTGGTGGGGGCAAAGTTAAGACGCTCCCTCACTGGGAGCATTCGCCTGTAATGTAACAGTTTCGGGGGTCTACTCTCTAAGCAGGAAATCCTTATTTATTTATATATATGTACTTTATTGTATACCAGAAAAATACATAACATGAGGAAAATACATCAAACAGTAGTTTCGGCCGAAGTTACGGTAGTACCCTACTCCGTATAGTATTAATTCTGGGCCTGAAGTAAGAATTAATTTCAACATGATTTGCAGCTGTCCTTACTCCGATGTGTTTTCGCCTGTCCTAGCGAAAACCGAGAGAGTAGGGTTCGTTCCGAAGTATCGAACTACTTTCGGACGGGCCCGTCAGGTAATGGTACTATAGTAAATGCTCTACATCGAATCTTGGATTGTTACATTACAGGCGAATGCTCCTGGCGAGGCACCGCCTTTACAGGTATTTTTGTTACACTATTATAAACAATTAAGGTAACTCACCTAAGAATATACGTTCATCGAATTCACCAACACTTAGAACATAAGTTTCATATAAATTGTTCAATGATTTTAGATTTTGGTCAAAAGTGCCGATTTCTAGCACTCCATTAAGTTCGTCAATATCACCTTTCAGGATCTAAAAATAATATATTAGAAAAATATTTACACTTAAATACAGGAAGATAACAATATATTACAAAGGCAGATCCTGTCAATATTTCTGCTGAAGCCAATGGCCAGTAAATGATAACACAGAGCACTTTTATCATACTAATGAGAATATAATGATGAACGCCTATGTATTATAGCAAGATAAACTAAAGTTTATCTAATAACGTTTATATAATACCAAGTGGTCAATAGGTTAAGACCTATTGACCGCTTGGTATTATAAGAATTGCCGTGCCCCCAGCGCCCAGTTAATAAATAAATATCAACAGAGCTGCGTGAACATAAAACTGCCCAGGGCAAAGCCTGTTTCTGGCGCCCCTACTCAAGATGCTTTTTTAACCCTCACACACAATACACACACTCGACAGCTGTTGCCCGCGACTTTATCTGCAATCCAGGATGAAAAGTAGCCTATCGATACCTTAATTCGCAAACCAGCCAACTCCACATTTCGTCAAAAATATTTTTTTTGTTTTGTTGCAATAATTGCCTATTTAACTAAACAAAATTATAAATATTTTTGACGAAATGTGGAGTTGGCTGGTTTGCGAATTAAGGTATCGCTATGTCCTTCCCCAGGTCATGGTCTACACATGTGCCAAATTTCATCCGAATCCGTTCAGCCGATTTAGCGTGACAGCGGCAGCGTCACAAACTTACTTTCGCATTTATTATATACTAGTTGCGCCCCTCGGTTTCACCCGCATACGTTTTGATCCAGTAGGATAAAATGAATCCTATGTCCGTTCCCGGGACTCAAAATATCTCTATACCCATCTAAATCGGTTCAGCGGTTTAAGCGTGAAGAGGTAACAGTCAGACACACTTTCGCATATATAATATTAGTATGGATATATAATATATACTAGCAGCGCCCCGCGGTTTCTCCTACATAAGAGTCGATCCGTGGGAATATCGGGATTAAAACTATCCCATGTCCTTTCCCGGGACTCAAACTATCTCTATACCAAAGTTCATCTAAATCGGTTCAGTGGTTTAAGCGTGAAGAGGTAACAGACAGACACTTTCGCATTTATAATATTAAGTATGGATTAGTATGGATTTTGCCGTAAGTACTTACTTTTCTAGGTGATTGTGGTGTACACCTAGGTACACAATCACCTAGTCAGGTACACCTGTGTGTAAGCCTAAGTAAGCTGCTAATAACCCAATATCACCATGTGATTCTTTCTTTAAATCTATTAAAGAAAGAATCACAATGGTGATATTGATTATTTTATTAAGAGCGTTTTTTTTTTTTTTTTTTTTTTATAATGAGTATACTACCGCGGACATGGTCATCCGCGCCTTTTTTTACATTTTTTTATTGCTTATGACATTTAGAATTGTTTACAATTAACGTGCTCCTACGTCGGACTTATAACTAAACTTAAGATCTACGTGGGTCCATCCATATACTAAAAATATACATATAATTTTTTTTTTTTTTTTTTATTAATTGTAAGGCATGCTTGTGCGTTATTTTGTTATGAGTATTAGTTGGTTATTTTTATAAATATATATATATATATATTTTTTTTATTATTTATTGCAAGTATATACTATACACAGACGTTACAATTTTATTTTAATTTTTTAATTTATTACAATTATACTAATAGATGTTTTTTTTTTTTTTTTTTCCAATATTGAACTTGAAACAGAGATAGACTGTGTGAACTACGCGGCAGAAAGAGCCGACCAGCCCTCACCGACGGCGTCCGTTCACGGACATGACGTGCCCATCCGCGCCGTTTAGCTCAACCATATCTTAGGGAACTTAACGACCAGATGGGCAGCACCGCCGCCGGCAGGGCATTTACGTGAGAGTGACGGACTCGCGCTGCCGCGCAGTTTTACATATTTTTACTTATTATTGCAGTAACTCGGGATTGGTTTTCATTTAAATTGATGCTGGATTAGGTTTGGTTTTGGAGTTGAGTGGACTTGTTTGTTGGGTAGGTTAAATGTTTTAGTGGGGTTTACTGGCCAGGGATTTCGCCAGCCTTAGGAGAGCTTCAGTGACCACGACGTCTCGATGCTGCATGGCCGTCTTAAGATTGTATTCGACGACCGTTTTTGTCGGCGCATCCATCGCCCTCTTTGCAAAGCGGCCTGTGGCATCGTCGGCGTCATCGGTGTAATAGACGCAACTGGCCGTGTGCCTCGACACCGCCACTACCGCGTGGGAGACGCTGTCATGGATTTGGAGCCTCCTGGACTTGGTGTTGATGATAATTACGCTGTCGTAGGTCAATCCTTGAGCCTCGTGTATGGTCAACGTGCGCGACCCTTCGCCGGACCCATATCCCTCGCTCATAAGAGAGGCTTTCTCCTCTTGCGTATGAACCAGGAATAGGGTGTTTGGGGCGGTTTTCGGTATTTGCGCTCCCGTGTAACCTTTCACCTTCAGGGAGTGGACCCGCGACAGCGACGATTTGGAGGAGTATATACCGGAGTATATCTCGCTCAGCGCGAAAGCCACATCCATTGGGTTTCGGTGCGTGCAAAGCAGTTCCTGGGTGATACCAGCCACCAGGTTTGGACGGGTATACCTTAACTCGAATAGGTTCTCTCGGTCCAAAAATGGAAGCTGGTTAACGTCTCCGACGAGGACAATCTCGCTTGCTCCAGACAACTTTACTGCCATAACTATGGCCCCAAAGTGGTTCATTAGAGCCTCGTCTACCGTGAGGCGGTAGCATTTGTCTTGGCTCCTGAACCCGTTGGCTAAGATTGAGGCCATAGTGCGCACCTTTGTCTTGACTCGGTCTCCTAAGCGGTGCGCAAGCTTTTCTCTGAGGTCTTTGGCAGCTTCAGTTGTCGTGGTGGCTACAACGTCCTTCTCCTCATCGAAGTTTTTTACCACCCAGGTTGTCTTACCGCAACCCGGAACTCCGTTTACCCACCTGATCCTGGGCACCGCCCAACTTTCCTGAGATGCTGGGTTTTCTGAAGTCCCCAAAATGGATTGCGCCATTTCGAGGATCTTATCGTCCAGCATGATTTTGGTACATTTGGCGGTGATCAGTATCGGGTCGTCTTCCTGTGCTCTGAATTTTATTTTGCCTGAGCGCTCCGTTTCCTCCTCGTCCAGGGCCACGAAACCGCTCTTCGCGCTGTAGGCTGCCATTTTTATTAAGAGCGTTTACGCCGTACGGCATTTCATACAAACTTTCAAGCTCTTGTTTTTTCAAATTAATGAACCGATTTTAATGAAACTTCCTACGCATAAGCAGGATACAAAGGTCTAAAAAGTTAGTAGAAAACATTTTCGAAATGTCTTATTTAAATAAAGATAAATGGAAATAATTGTTTCTATAGAAAGTTTAAAATCGGTCTAATTTGGCTGTAACACTATTTTTCGAAAATGCTCTCTACTAACTTTTTAGACCTTTGTATCCTGCTTATGCGTATGAAGTTTCATTAAAATCGGTTCATTCATTTCGAAGAACAAGGGCTTGAAAATTTGTATGAAATGCCGTTCGGCGTAAACGCTCTTAAGCATTCTTTAGAACACGCCTGCCTGTATGTATAATCTGATCCGGTTTTATCAAAGAGCGAGCGAAGCGAAACCGAAATTTGGACCATTGTGGAATGGACTAGGTTAAGTTTTCATTTCAATTTTAATAAAACAATGCAAGAGCGAACGAAGCGAGCTCGAAATATTGAGCACCTTGACTTGCATAGGTTAGATTTTCGGTGTTATTTTACTAAATTAATGAAAGAGCTTGAGATTTGGACCGTGCCTGTAGATTTAACATTATTTGTTTCTGTTAATTTTCATTATGTTTTTACTCATTACAAAAACAATTTCCGGTTTTGGAAACACACGTCGCAGCGCGGGGCACCTGCAGTTTTGGGGCCCCGTATCATTGATATGGTTGATAGATGATTTTGGCGCTCCCCTGGCTAAAGCGCCCAGGGTGGTCACCTCCTTCGCCCTTAACACGGCTCTGATTATCAATAACGAATAGGGTCGTGCATTTAAATAAATAACGAATTACGAACCCTATGTATTTCACTGAGTGTACATAAATAATAAAATAAATAGGTTCTCAATCGTATAAATATGACAGGCGAAACGGGCACGAAAACATTTGTCGTATTATATTAATCCAACTGGGGCAGTCAATTGGTTAACCCCCTTATTAAAAAAGGAGGGGTTAAGTTATGCCAAACATAAACCTCGATAAATGTATGGTTAATCTGAAGTTGGAGGTTACTAGGGGTAAAATTTTTGCATGCCAACTTACTTGTTTTTCGAAAAATTTCTTTAACGCTGGCTTCCAGGTGTACTCTTTAGAGGCTGCAGCATCTACTAGCAGTCCATTTTTGATTTCACATAATACTGACATAATGCAGGGTGCCGTTGATGGCATTTCGAAATCCTCTTTTAACCAGTCAGTGGGCAAACCTAAAAATAAATTATTTAATTGATGTTTTTTTTTTGTTACAAGCATATTATATATTTATTTAATAATAATTAAGAACAAATTTTTAAATCATGAGTTATATGTATAGTAAACCTTGCATTTTAAACATTATTTATTTTATTGTACTATAACTTTTATGAGTTAGAAATTTAAAAAAACTTTGTTGAATAATGAATGAGCCAGAAAAGTCCAAAATAAGCAAGTCAACTAACACTTATTTTAGGTTTCTCTGATTAATTTTGAACTCAAAGCCTAATAAATATATAATTAAAACGGCAAAATGTAGTAAGAAAATACTCAATCAATTACAAACCTTTAAATGCAGGATTAATTAAATCTACCCTTCTGTCCATGAAGGCATTTGCAAAGACGAAGTCTAAAGACGCAAGCAGCAAATGATACATGTCCACAAGATCATGAGCTGACCTGTGGTGCTCCCCCTTCACACATATGTACAAACACCAGGTAAACTCAAACAGAGCATTTGTAGTACACGGTTGTGTCCTGTGTGGGAAACATTTTCATAGTATTATTGCCTTTATGGTGTGAAACAAAGACATTTTTCAAGAAAGCCAGAAGATATGATAATAGGCCTGACTAAAATATTGGGTTAATTTCAATTTTCTGTACCTTAATTTTGTTGACTACCAAAAAGTTTTATTAAACAACAATGCATTAGCATATTTAGTCCTTTTTCAGGGGCCTATTTTATCTAAGATCTAATGATGATGCATATTTTCGCTATATTTACAGGTTTTTTTGGAGAGGTAGTTAATTAAAAAACTCTAAAATTACTGCCAGCTAAACCACAGATTTATTAACTAGTTACTACATAATAATTTAAATCATTGCCTACAAGATCATCCATACCTACTGCTATAACAGCCTATGCAGACATACATTCAAAACCGCTACTGCTGCGTGCTAAATTTTAATGTGCGGGTGGTGTGAGGGCCACTTTATTAAAATTCTTCGAAAATGTGCTTAGGATTTAGTGAACATTCCCAAAGAATTGTGAAAATTGGTCAAATAACCGAGTTATGGTCTGTAAAGTTGGGCCCTCAGTTCTCACATAGAGGATTGAGGGCCCACCTGAACATGATAAACTATGGACACTACAGAAAAGTCATTATGCCAAAATCTAAGCTAATGCCAAACAAAATTTGTGGAATCAAGATATTATCGCAAAACACTGTCCTACTTTGTATATCTTCATACAAAATGGGCCCTCAATTCTCATACACGTAAAAGTGTATTACGCAAAAAAAATTAAATTATTAACTTACAGTTACTGTTTGAAATCAGGGAAGGTAACGGGCACGATATGAAACCTCACTCAGCAAGCGCTACGTATCGTGGAGATGGTGCAGGGACTTTGACCTTTCAGTGAACCCCGCTAAAACTGAACTGGTTATGTTTACCCATAAACGAGCGTTAGGGCCTTTTCGCCTACCTAAACTGTTCGATACTGAACTCCAGCTGGCCAACGAAGTCAAGTACCTTGGTGTAACACTAGACAGTAAGTTAAACTGGAGCAGTCTTGCATAACCTTTTGGCAGTGCCGGAGAATGATAGGTAAGAAGTGGGGCCCATCCCCTAAAATTACACTCTGGCTGTACACTGCAGTGATCCGCCCCATGATAAGCTACGGAGCTGTGGTTTGGTGGCCTCGCACCAAGCTAGTGACAGCCTCCAACAAACTGCAACGCATGCAAAGACTAGCCTGCATGGCGACTACGGGCTGTATGAGGACTACTCCGACTGCAGCAGTAGAAGCCATCCTGGGAATCCCGCCGCTCCACCTGTTCATACAGCAGGAAGCGACGATGGCGGCAGTACGTCTTAACACACTAAATCTCTGGGGTAAGAGTAATACACCACACACCACGCTGCTTGAGGGACTCCATAAGGATTTCCCCATTACGAAAGCCATAAACGACCGGTGTAATAATAAAAAAAAATATATTTTAAGAGTGTGGATGTTATTATAAATGTGTGTGTTGTACTCCAAATAAATAAACAATAAGTAGAAGTGAAAATTCGGGCGCCAGGAGCACACACCAAACTATGCCAAGGATAGACTAACCTGCGGAAACTGGAAACTTTTAATCTTCAAGCGGGGAGTATCAATAAAAATCGACACAAAAGTTATTGAACGATTTTATTACCCGAAGGCTGCTGGTATCAACATACAAGAAAATTCCTTTCTAATATTAACAGTTGGTGTAAAACTAAGATGGAATAGAAATTAATTCCTGTCCTGTCATTATTGCACTTTTGTCAATTTAAGTTAAGTATTATAAACCATACCATATTCCGGCGAATAATCTAACAAACCGAATGGGCAAACCCTGGTGATTTTGATCTTCGCGGGGACGTCAGGCGGTCCATGATATATGTCGGTAGGGGCTAGCGTTAAAAATTTAAGTCTTGAAGTGAAAATAAATAAGAAACGCCTCACGGCTGAAATGAAACATGAATAACCGTTAGCTGATGTTCAGCGTCGACAAAAATGCCGATCGGAATGTTTACGACCAAATGCAAATTAACTCACCGTTTCTTTTCCAAAGGAAGTTTTTACATCAGTAGATGAATTAATCCAATATATATAAGGTTCAAAAGATCCTGAAACAAATATCGGAAACTATTAACGTCTGCCATCCAAATAACCACGCGACACGTGAGTAGGTTTGAAACCACGAAGAATTTTACCAACCTTTTACAAAATATGGACAATCCCATTATGATGCCGACAAGGGCAAATCAGCCACAACATAATTAGGACTGGATGTAGTCTATTGGGTGTATCAACTTCCAGATTTTAATTGGAGCTCTAAAATTACTCCATTTTATATAAAGTTCGGCCGGAAAGTGACATATCAAAATCAACTGACAGCATCAAAAAAAAATCAGTGTGACCACTACACGACTTCCGATTCAAAAAAATGAATTTTTACATGGCAACACCACCCTGTTGCCTACAAATTAAAGCAAAGAACGCGCTATCATGTAACAGGCTTAAAAGACTCGTTACATTACATCCCCTCCCGAAAATAAAAGAAAGGAACTTTCTTTTATTAGAAAGAAATCTTCAACCAAATAAACCAGTCTTGACAACTTTCTAATTCAAAAAAAGAAAAAAAATCATATAAAATTCAAAGTGCAAATCAACTCTGAAAATGTCAAACGACAAAATCTCTAGAATTTAATAAAAGTAAAAAATGTAAATGACAAAAAGTCAAAAACGAAATAGTGAAAAACAAAAAATTATAAGTTATAAAAACTCATTAAATGAAACGAAGAGAGAAATCTCTTAGCGCTCCAAAACTCCAAAACAGTGCAGTTAGGCACTATAGCCACTGACTAAAAATTTCAAACAAATTCGGACAATTTACCAAAACAAACTACAATTTTTATAGTGCAGTTAGGCACTATCGCCACTGACTACTATGTCAACCGCTTCCAACTCAACCATCTCTATGAGTGCAGTTAGGCTCTATTGCCACTGACTAACTCCGTATTCAACAATCCAAAAAATTTGAAAACTCCGAACAAAAGTTTTTAAATAAAGCTGAAAGACCTTATTTAAAATTCTGTTACAGGCACAACCTGCAACGAGACAAAGGAAAGCATATTGTGATCGGCTCATCACCACCGAATTCCCGAGCACAATAGCTGTAAAAGAATGCGAATGCTGTGACTGGCTCAACACTACCAATCTCCCAAACACAGACAAACACAAAAAACATTGAGATCTCCAATGAGAAATCTCAATAACAAAAAAGCGAAAGCCAAAGTTTCACAATGCGACCGGCATACCACCACCGAACTTCCGAACGCAAAGGAAAAAGGATGACGAAAGTCAAAACAAAATCTCGCATCGTGATTGGAACAACAAAGTCCAACACAATGGAAAAGAGTCGAAATCAAGGTCAAAAGTTACACCAAGATCCAAAAAATAATAAGGCATTTTGTAACAAAGGTTACCGAATGACCCCCAAAAAGTAAAGTCCAGGATGAACGCGTTACTAACAAAGTCAAATCCGATCATTAAAAAGAATGAAACTCCAGTAAAAATGAGAAACAAGTCTGTCAACGAACAGCACAAAATAGATTTAAAAATCGATTACTATTTATGACGAAGAGGAAATAGAATGATTTTAAACTATGAGGAAAAAAAAAAGATTACAAAAACTTGAAATTGAATTTAAGTTTTTTAACCTCAAGGTAGAAATTACCTGAACTGTAGGGTTGTATAAGATCTTAATAAAATATAAACAGGTAGGTTACCCTTAAAAAAGAAAAATAAAATCTTAGACAATCCAACAAAAACAAACAAAATATAAAATAAGATCCTTCGATGTGAAAATTATTTGGTGTGAAAAAAAATAGTATTAAATTAACCAGAATGACCTAAGTTTTATTTTTAGAATGTCTCAAATTCAACAAATTTATAAGAGGTTACCTAATTTTACATCTTTCAAACCGCCTATAACCTATCATCCATCCTCTCGTACATCACACTGTCAAAAGCGGCCTTCAAACAAAATTATCAAAATCAAGACTAACACTTGGAAACCAAATTAAAATTTAATAATATCTTTAACATGATAACGTCCCACTGAACCTTTATTTAAATCCTTCAAAACATAAACGTTATCTGAAACCTTTTCAGTTATTTTACATTTTACAAACTTAGGTGCAAGTTTAGCTGAAAAATATGCTTGTGCATTAGATTGAAGAAAACTTCTTCTCCACACCACATCACCCACATCAAAAGAAATGACTTTCCGACCCTTATTATAATAAGCGGCATTACGCTTATACCCCTTTAACAAGTAAGCTTGAACTTTAACAAAAATATCACTAAGTGAATTAAGAGAAACTGCATAAGCATTTCTATTTGACATTTCTAGTTGAGATAAGTTATCAACAGAACTACTAAAGTGATGTAATGACGCATCAAGAATAAGCTCCCTACCAAACATCAGAAAGTTAGGAGTAAACTCAGTAGCAAGGTTTACACTATTATTTAAAGCTAATTGAACATTGGGCAAAAAACTTGACCAAGTTCTATGATCATCTTTAACAAAACACGATATGCAGGTTTCGACCGTTTTATTATATCTCTCAACAGGATTATTTTGAGGCGTATACAAAGTATTATAAAATATTTTGGTTATATTAAAACCTTTCAAAAAATCTACAAAATGTTTTGAAGTAAATTGAGTTCCATTGTCACAAACTACTATTTTTGGACAACCAAACTTGAGAAATATTTCTTTTTCAAAATGTTTACAAATTACTCTAGTGGTAGCATTGATCATTGGAAAGAACCAGCAATATTTAGTAAAAACGTCTACGACCGAAAGTATGTATCTATGACCAGAATAAGTTTTAGGTAGAATTCCTATGATATCAACTGAGAGCATAAGCATGGGACGATCAACCTTTTTAGGATTAATCATAATACCAAAAGGTGGAGATGACAAAATGTATTGATGAATATCATTAAACATTCCCTTCCAAAAATAATGTTGTTTTAATTTCTTTAAAGTTTTATGTATTCCCAAGTGTCCATGATTAAATGATTAACAAACAGCAAGGCGAATAGCAAACGAAAAGCAAAAACTAAGTTTCAAAAAGTTAAATGTTTGAAAATAAATTCTCAAGTTTGAGGTTAATTATAAAAGTCAATGTGGGTAATCCCATAAAAAATTACTATGTTAATTTTATCGTTTTAAAAGTGCAATAATCACTTACAAGCAGTTTAAATCTAGATAAATTAAATGCACAATATTGTACTTAACAATTAGATTAAATTATTTACTTAAAAAGTTAAACTTAGTTTTTAAAATAACTTTACTGTTGAGAACAACAAAACGCAGTCTATGCTAAACATTTCTGTTGGTTTTGCTAAGAAAAAACATGATATTAAACAAAATCATCAATTGTAAACACCAAACATTGTTTACAAAGATTCACCAAATTAAGTTAAGTACTACTTATGAGTCAAAAATCAAAATAAACAAAGTTATTAAAGTAACAATGTAGAACAAACCAATGCAAACAATAGACTCATAAGTTAATTAATTAATAGTGCAATAATGACAGTATAAGGTACCAGACAAACCTACTTCAAGTCCCTGTTCGCAGAGCGCCAATTGTAATATTGAAAAAAGATAATCTAGCGACAATTGTAATAATAAAAAAAAATATTTTAAAGTGTGTCCACTACACGACTTCCGATTCAAAAAAATGAATTTTTACATGGCAACACCACCCTGTTGCCTACAAATTAAAGCAAAGAACGCGCTATCATGTAACAGGCTTAAAAGACTCGTTACACCGGGTTCCTAAACAATTTATGTTTGATAAAAAATACAAGATCCAGCTTCACGAGGATCGCCGATGCGAGGGGTTGTGCCCCACAGAGCTGCGTATCTTCACGGACGGATCCAAAACAGGTAGTGGCACAGGAGCTGGAATCTTCTCGGAGGAATTCAACATACGTATAGCCACACCATTGGGGGTCCACAACACAGTGTTCCAGGCCGAATGCTTGGGCATCTCTCTAGCCGCTTCAGCCATTATGGCCAGGGAAGTTAAGGAACACTCAATCCGCATACTCTCAGACAGCATGGCTGTTCTGCAAGCGCTGAACAGTTACACAGCTGACTCTGGGCTAATATACGAGTGTCACCAGCGCCTCAACCAGGTGGGTAACCTCAATAATATAACCATTCAATGGATCAAAGGACACAGCGGTTCGCTAGGCAACGATGCAGCCGACGAACTTGCCAGAAGAGGGTCGAGTATGGCACCCGTGGGACCCGAGCCCATCCGTCTAACAAAACAAAAGCTGCGTATAGTTACCGCAGCTTTAACTGGCCACGGGTCATTCAATAAACACCTCTTTGTCATAGGAGTAACGGACAGTCCGTTGTGCAGGGCCTGCATGGAGGACGACGAGACAGCGGCACATGTGCTTCTAAACTGCCCGGTGATCGCCACGTACAGGGCAAAGTACTTCGGTAACCCAGGTACCCTACGTGAGATGGTCAGTAACATCAAGGCGTTGCTGGCCTTCTTTGAGGAGCTGGGGTGGATCGAATAGTCGATTTTCCCACCCATACGCAAAATACGCGCATTGACGTGGAGTTGCAGACACCAGCCCGTAGTACCTATTACCTATTACTGTTTGAAATCCTATATGCTACTAAATAAATTGTGAAAATTTATGAAAGCAACAGGTCACCACTTTTTGTTGTTTGAAAGTTATCCCTCAGTCCTCCATTTCTTTTGTTTTCGATTTATTACGCTTATCGTATGAAAGATAAGACAAATACAAAATTGTCTCTTTTTGTGAAAAAAAATTGTGCAACAAATTCGGTACCAGAAAGAAATTAAAAGACTACAAATTTCACAAATTTTCACAATTTATTAAGTAGCATATTATTATAGGATTTCAAACAGTAGCTGTAAGTTAATGATTTCATTTTATTTGCGTGATAAACTTTTACATGTATGAGAATTGAGGGCCCATTTTGTACGAAGATATACAAAGAAGGACAGTGTTTTGCGACAATATCTTGTTTTCACAAATTTTGTTTGGCATTAGCTTAGATTTTGGCATAAAGACTTTTTCTGTAGTGTCCATAGTTTATCAGGTGGTCCCTCAATCCTCTATGTGAGAACTGAGGGCCTAACTTTACAGTCCATATTTGACTTTCACAAAATCTGATTCCAACTTTCACAATTCTTTGGGAATGTTCACTAAATCCTAAGCACATTTTCAAAGAGTTTTAACAAAGTGACCCTCACACCACATGCATATAAATTTTATATTGCCCAGTTACCTCAGTGGATGTGGAGCGATCCTGTTCCCCTTATAAATATTTTGAATAATCGAAAACACAATACATACATTTGGAACAATACCTGGTTGTTTACATTTACAAGAATACAAATAAAATGTTAAATAATTGTTAATTTTATTATTGTTGATATTGATATAAATAGTTTACAAATGAGTCATTGCTTAATTGTATGCTGATTGATATTTAATGTTGCATGCATTTTTCATGCATATTTTAAGCTTTTTATGTTGCATATAAGTAATCCGTTCTTTACTGATGACAAACAAGTCAATTCAAATTTTAATTTTATGGGTGAAAATGAATGTATAAAGAACTAAAGTGGAAAGATAATTTGAAGTCTCAGAACATTAGATTCAGTTGACTGGTAATCAACAATCACAAAACAAAACATTGACAAATATACTGTTACCTATTGATGTGGAATACAGTTTTTGGTATTCTATGAGTTAACCCAGACAAACTAAAGTAAAACAAGAAAGATGTGGTGATCATCTTGTTAATTTGATCCACCAACCATCTACTTCAAAACAAATGCACCATATTACTGCTTATATTATTTTTTCATACTCTGCTGAAAAAAGTTGAATACCTACAATATCAATCTATATGAACATAAATAAATCACTTACTTAGGTCTTCTTTTAGTACTAGTTTTCAAAGGTTCATTTGTTAATCCAGAGAAGATCTCCTGGAAGATTGGCTTGAAGTTCCTGTACAGCACAGTGGACACTGCAAACTTGTGCTCCAAGTGAGATATCCTATCTCTGAATTCAGTTGACATTGAAGCCATCTCCATCCAGTTTTTGATTTTTTTGAAGAACTGGATTAGACTGTGGAGCCAATCAAAAAGCTGTATTATGATACCAAGATTTATTTTATTTTTAATAGAATGGACTGATGCCGAACTAAAGAACAATAAAAGGCTATTTTAACAACGAAAAAATAATTACCTTATGTTGCATAATCTCAGGAGTTTGGTGAGACTGACACAGTTCCCTTCCACAGCCTTCCCAGACTGCACTGTAGGAGTAATAGAGGTTCTGCATGCCACATACAGGGCACAAGCGATCCAGTGCAATGTATCACCCTAAAGAAACAAGACATGTGTAATAAACATCTTAAGATTAAAAAAAAAAACATGTTTGTTCTATCATAATTCATAACTTATTTTCAAACAACACAAATTGGTACTGTAAACAAAGGTATAGGGAAAATGATTACTGCAAATATTGTCGCAATGTTTGTGTCATCTATGGAATGCTCCATGCTAAGTGATTATGGTCAGTGAGCATCCTTAGATAAGGGCCTCCTGTGGGTTCCACAGGTGAAAGTAGCAGGTTAAAAAAAACACTTGAATAATCACAAAGTCACGAAGTAACATATGCCATATTATGGACATAGTTATTAGGTACACGTATTTAGCAGTCTCAATATTGAACCTAAATAAAATCATTACGTACACTTGGAAGCACTAGCGATCGACATAGAAAAGGAGTGTTAAGATGCTCAAGAAGTTTTTGTAAGAAAATCTAAACAATTACGAATAGAGGAATATTAATTGCAGTAATATTATGAATATACAAGACTAAAATACTTACATCTAAAGAATAATTTCGTTTTATCTCTAAAAAGGACTCCTTGGATTTTTGAGCTGCAACTGGGTCGACATTTAAATCTGAACAAAGACTGTCCATTTTAGCAACGCAATTTTCTTCACTGTCTTCTAATATAGACATTTTTATAGTGAATTCACTATTGATTTAAATAAAACATAAAAATAACACACGTAAACTTCTCCCGATTTTGACAATTTGACAGGTATTTGGCGGGAATACCACGACTCCTCCCACGCGCGGCAATTTTGTCTTTGGTTTTAAAACATGGCTGCCAAAGGGTTTATTCTCTCTCACCAAAGCTTTGTATTAGCCAGTATACTATTGTAATCTTTGGCTATCTTTATCTATGGATGAACCTGGGCCACCACACTGGACCGATTTATTTATAATATTATTGACTGTTTTCTATGTTGGTCTTTGAGAAGCCGTAAACGCAACCAGAATCGTCGCAAGTTGGAAGACACACACGAGTAATGCTAGGTACACTCGCGGTGACTTGAGTCACCATCGACGTGCTGAAGATTTCGAAATCTCACGTCGCGTCGCGTGAGTCGTGTCACTGCGTGTGTAATATTCACGAGAGTCTTCCGTATTATTATATTACTCTTTGGTCTCGTGAATAGGGATACGCAAAAAGTATCAATCACAGATATAGATATACCTAGATAGGTAACGCAAGAGTAACTACTTCGCGTGCCAAAAATTGCACCAACTTATGATTACAAATCATAAGCCGCCCCTTGCGCGCTCAGTCCTTTGTATTGCTGGCTGGGTAAGTGTGAGCGAGAGCGCGAGCTTGTTACGTCATAGTAGGTAGTCATAAAAATGGCACGCTTGGTTTTCATACAGTTCGTGATACTTGCGTTATCTAGGTATATCTATATCTGTGGTATCAATACTTTTGTTTCGATACCAAGTACTTTTGGAATCGATACTTTTGTTCAGATACTTTTGAAGTATCGATACTTTATAAAAGTATCGATACTTTCCTTCTCTAATCTAAAAATCTAATAAGAAAAATTATTAATCGATATTTTTAAACAAAATATTTGTCACACACAACACTACTAAACCTAAGACATGGTTCGGAAAATTCCCACTTACTACCAAGCACTCGTGTGTGTTATCATTTTATTTATTTGGGCTGGAAACAGCAAACTCGTAAGAAACTCTTGAAAAAGAGTTTCTTACGAGTAATTTTTACGGGTTGAATAATCTGTGTAATGTTTTTTTGTCTTTAAAACTATTTCAATTATCCAGTTTTCTGATAATTGCAGTTCCTATTGATATTATTGCATTATTTGCACAGCATCTTTCAGTTCTTTAGTTATAGGAAAGTACTTTTCTGACATATTCCTGAAAAAACAAGTAGCAACACTAAGCCACCAAAATATGTGAGTTGTTTGTACTTTTGTAGTCTATGAGTATATCCAATAGATACTTAGAAACTGTTCAAAGACACGTTCCTGCTAGATTTTGTTGCGAAACTTAGCAACACAAACTACACTCCATTCGGGTTTTTTTATGTATTAAAAAGTACTCGATACCGTCAGGTATCGATACTTTTGTTCCGATACTTTTTTTGTATCGATACTTTTAATACGATACTGGTATCGAGTAAGGTATCGATACTTTTCAAATTTTGCATATCCCTACTCCTGAATATTGTACATACTAAGTACACTCTCGTGATGAGACAGCTTGAAATAGCGTCGTCACGATCAAGTGGATTGTAGACTAAAACAAAAGTTAGCTATGTAGCTAGCTTGTACATTTAGTCTTAGCAGTCCCGATCATAGATTATACAGTATATTATTGGTAGATTGCACTATTCAATGGATTTTACTTACTAGTTCCATGACAGTGCTTGACATTGACACTTCTTGACATCAACAGAATTATACATATCGATATGTTTGCTCTTTCTGCTGGTAGATTCAAGGATACTGTACTCAAAACACTTAGTCACCATTCATTTTAATTTTTTAATTTAAGATTTGCATGCCTTCTGAGTTTTTGCTGTTTGCTAAATTTACTTTTGTTTTACTTTTTAACACAAGAAATGTTAAATGTTAACTTAAGTTATTGTTGTAGGTTTCAGTTTTAGTTTAATAAGCATGGTTTGTAAAGATTATTATTTTTTGTGTATTCCGTGGAAAATGTTGTTGGTTACACATTTGGCCGTATCTTATTGTATTTTTTCGTACAAAATGTAATGTGTCACTGTTTGTTTTCCCAAATAAATAAATAAAATAAAAAATAAAAAAATACAGAATATCAAACATGTCAAAGACATGATTTCTGAAAAAATCTCTTCCAAATTCAAATTTAAAATTGTTTGAAAATCTGTGCTTTCATTTATTTTTGTTGACGAGACATTATTATTTCGAATTTATTGTGTGTGCGACGTACGTGTCTTCTCTGCATTTTTATTATTGATAGTATCTTACAACCTTAGAATAGTCTTACAACGTTTACATTTTGTAAAGAAAATGATATCTTTTCATCGACTTTACCATGTTTCCTGCGTAGCTCTCAGTTTCAAAAAGCAAGGGCTAAAACTATGTAAAATGGTGAACCCGAAGAGTAAAAGGTGATTGTCATTATTGATTATAGTAACGTTCTTTTAATAATGTTATTGTTTTGAGGTTATATTGTTGTTGTTTTAACGTTTTCTTAGGGAGTGGCATCCAACTCAAGCGTTCGCAGTAAATGCTCTGCCTTCGGTAAAGAGTCTAACGCAACAGAAGCATGAGCCTGGCAAACGTGGGCAGCGCAGAACTGCCATGCTGAACAAAATGTTTATGAAACAGATCACTGACTTGATGTCTACTGGCACTATAGCTTTGGATATTGTTGGAAGAGGCATTGAAATCTCTAAAGTAAGTCATCTAATTTATTAGATCTGGCTAACTTATCTCTTGACAGATACTTAATTTCACAAAAACAGATTTCTTTTGAACTGGTTGTGGAATATTTTCTTTTGTATAATGTAAAAGTATGAATATAGTATCTGTAATCTTGACAAAGATTGCGCGTTTATGCTATGTATGTATTTAGTTAGTAAGCCTCTATATAAATAAATAAAGGTCAAGAGGACTTGTTCAACCTGTGTTAGTACTTACCCAGAGGATACAATATAAATGAAAGCTTGTGCCCTAGAAAGCAAAACACACTTGAATCTCAATAAAAAAAAGAGTTTCATCAAAGCGTCCTGTTCAAAAACAAGCCCCTGGCAGACTTTCTAGAATATGTGACTGCATCAGAATATATTCCTATTTACAGGTTAATGTGACCCCAGACTTGAACACAGTGAATGTGTTCTGGGTTTGCAAAGGCAATGCTTCAGATGATGATACAGAAAATGTGCTAAACAAAGTAGCCGGTGGTCTGAGGCATGAGCTATCCACACTCCGGGTCATGGGGGAAATACCTTACATCGTTTTTGTTAAAGGCAAGTTGCAATATTTTTTCAATTGTCACATACCTTTATCTGAAGATAAATTTGTTGATGTCTTTTTGTGTACCAAAGGCTGTCAAACCACAATTTTTATTCATTAGTTATTTGAAAATTGCAAAATTGACCCTAATTTTGTCAATGGTCTGCCTGGTCTGTCAGAAGCTGTTGGTTTCATTAAACCAAAGATTTCATTGACTATTTTTGTGGTAGATTTAAAGAGAAAGTATTTTTAACCAATATAAGTCTGAAATTGCCAACCCGTCTCGAGCAAGTGTGGTGATCAATGCTAGAAAACTGTTCAAGCTGAATTGCATTTTTAGCATAATTTTAAGTAAAACAGGCTCAGGACTACTCTTCTGGGATTTTTAGTAAAAATTATGTATTTATTGAGGTTGGTGTTCAAATATATAATTTTGCTATGTATATTTGGGATCATGAAACGGTGCCAATCTAATCCTTAATTTAGGGGTCGAGATTAAATGAAACATTTGAACGTTGCAGTAGCTACATCAGCCCATAACTATTTGAAAGAAATAAAATCATCATTGCCCTCCTGCCCTTATTTTAGGCCAGGGCAGTACGACTCATTCTTCGAATCTTTATATACAGGGTTATTGGTAAAGACCTCTTAAGAGGTAATTGTAGGTACTCATTATGAACAACTTTTACTACGGGACCAAACCTGAAAGCGCGAAAAAAAATCAGTTGTTTCCTACATTTATGTTCGTATAACTCGTCAAAATGTAGGGAACAGCTGATTTTTTTTTCGCGATTTCAGGTTTGGTCCCATAGTAAAAGTTGTTCATAATGATGACCTCTTAAGAGGTTGTTAATAAATAACCCTTTATAAAATAAAATGTATTAAAAGATTCAAACTAAACATTCACAGATAAACAAGAAGCCCATATTATAGACTTGGATCGTCGCTTAGCAATGGCAGATTATGGAGAGGACTATGTGCCTACTGATATGGGACATCTACTGAAGTCTGAGTTCACCATAAACACACAGCTTTCACCTGAAGTGAAGGTAAACATTGTATGATAATAACTCATTGAAATGCTGATTCTACCTAAGTCCGACAAAGTATTGGCGCTTGTCTGTTATACGACGCTGATAAGAAGAGAACTGGTGATAATTGCGGCCGTCATAGTCTGTCTGGCTAAAATATATATTAACTAGCAGCGCCCCGTGGTTTCACCCGCATAAGTTTCGATCCCGTGTGAATAACGGGATAAAAAGTATCCTATGTGTTATTTTGATGTATACCTAAGCTATAAAGTTTCATCAAAATCCGTTTAGTAGTTTTTGCGTGAAAAAGTAACAAACATCTAAACAATATCCTCCCATCCGATTTCGGTCACGGTGGCCAATCTCAACTGAGATTAGCCAGGTAATCCAGGTATGCAGGAGATATTATACTGCACAAGTGTGTGCGCAAATACAGGTGCACTCTGTTCCTTTGCTCTCATTGTCCGATCGGTTGGCAATCCGACACAACCGGGTTACCGGGGTGGGATCAGGCGCAGGACCAACGGTTTTACGTGCTTTCCACCAAACTGCAGGCTGCTACTGAGAAATTCCTAATTGAAAAACCTAATAACACTTATGGTTCGAGCCCAGGACCCCACGGCCCACTCCCTCTCACTGAGAGGAGACCTGTGTTCCAGCAGTGGGGAAATGTAGGCTGATTATGTAAGTTATTTCTTTGCAAACATGGGTAATTGGTACATCGCCCAGCAGTCTCCCAGTCGCCATATCTAAACTGCCTTGGTTGCAAATCGGGCAGTTTAGATAGTAAGACTTATGTAATAATTAAGTCTTAGGTACCTAAGACTTAATTATTACATAAGTCTGTCTGTCTGTCTTTCTGGTTTATGATAGCTGCTAAGGGTTTCATAAGGTTATTGACAGTTAATTCTGGAAATATTATTGCATTCTCGATTTGTGTAGGTAGCAAGAAATGTTTGCTTAAAAATCTTAACTGGTAATCAAAAGTCAACTAATTAAAAAAAGGCTGAGATTCAGCACTTTTCTGACGTCAAAATTACATAACATAACCATAAACAGTCCCCTAAAACGGCCGCCCTTCCGCTTCCTATAAGTTAGGGATAGGTTTGCTTCTTTTCTTGAACTTATACTTATACTTACTTCTTATACAGTTTTAAGTAGGATAAATACAGTATTTTTATGTCACGGAGCGACGCGCGCCTTACTTTTGGTTACGGTGTACAAACACACTGTGAATGTGAGTGTGTCAGGAGCTCTCGCTACCGTCCGATAAAATGGCGAAGTTATGTGCTGACGCTCGTCTTCACTATTTTATATTACTGCTTACCCCCAGCAGAAAACGCGTGATACAGGATTAGGTTAGGTTAGGTTTGCAAAAATATAAATTTTGTATTTTCTTCAGGCAAAAATAAAGAAGCTAGAAGAAGAGTTACCCATATTTGAAGAACTACTCCCTGAAATGACCCACAATGTCTTCGGTCTGGACCACTCTAGGATAATGAGCAGACTCTTAGCTGCTAGGAAGAAGACCCGCGATGCTTGGAGCACCCTGAACACGGATAGTGACGTCATATCGTATCGAGTGACATCCGATCAAGTACCTGAGCCTGTTGGCAACCAGAGGAAAGAACTGGCCGAGTTCTTACAGAAGAGACAGGTTAGATATTTTATAGTACCTTGTTGATTTTTAACCGACTTCCAAAAAGGAGGAGATTATATGTTCGACTTTATGTATGTTTGTAGGGTTCCGTATCCAAAGGGTAAAAACGGGACCCTATTACTAAGGCACTGTCCGTCTGTCACCAGGCTGTATCTCATGAACCATGATAGCTAGACAGTTGAAATTTTCACAGATGATGTATTTCTGTTGCCGCTATAACAACAAATACTAAACACAGAATAAAATAAATATTTAACGGGGGCTCCCATCCAACAGACGTGTTTTTTTTTTTTTTTTTTTTTTCGGTTTTTTTTGCCTTGTAGTACGGAACCCTTCGTGTGCGAATCTGACTCACACTTGGCCAGTTTTTTTTTGACATTGGGCTATTGTAACTTAAATAAATTACAAACTGACCCACTAAAAAGTGAAAAATAAAAAACTTTTACAAAAAATAGCAACCGACTTTCAAAAAAACACTACAAAGTGAAAAAAAACTTTAATTTCGGAAGTCGGTGACAAAAAACTAAAAAAAAATACAGATCCAAAGTCACCGACTTCCGAAATTAAAGTTATTTTTCATTTGGAAGTCGGTTGCTTTTTTGTAAATAAGTTTTTTTATACATGATTATTATAAACTTGGTAATTTTTTTGGGATCTTGTTGGTGAGGAAGCAAACCGAACGTATCATCAGCTGATAGCAGTCAAATGCTGTCACATCACCACTGATCGTGGTTTGTGCCGCATGTTTCCCCCGGTCTGTGCGAGTTTTATTTAGGTCTTACCCACGATATTGGTCGACATAGGCCTCTCCAATTGCATGCCACTGAAGTCGACCCTCCGAAACTGTTCACCGCTGCACTGGAGAATGTCTTCAAGGTCCTGGACTGGAAAGGGGCTGGCATTAACATCAATGGCGTGGACATAACTCACCTTCGGTTTGCCGACGATATCGTAGTCATGGCTGAGACTATGGAGGACCTCAGTACAATGCTCGATGACCTCAGTAGAGCCTCCGAAAGAGTGAGTCTTAAATTGAACATGGACAAAACGAAGGTCATGTCAAATGCCCATGTAACACCCACTCTCATAAAGATCGGAGACGCTACACTGGAAGTCGTGGACGAGTATGTTTACCTAGGACAAACTGTCCAGTTCAGTCCAGTAGGTAGGTCTAACTTTGAGAAAGAGGTCAATCGTCGAATCCGACTCGGCTGGGCAGCGTACGGGAAGCTACGCAATATCTTCTGGTTCCACATACCGCAGTGTCTCAAGACGAAAGTCTTTGACCAGTGCGTGTTGTCAGTGATGACTTATGGCACTGAAACGTGGTCGCTCACAATGGGCCTTATAAGAAAGCTAAAAGGCACCCAAAGGGCAATGGAGAGGGCTATGCTTGGAGTTTGCCTGCGTAATCGAATCAGGAATCAGGAGATCCGCAGGAGAACCAAGGTAACCGACATAGCCTGAAGAATTGCCAAACTTAAGTGGCAATGGGCAGGGCACATTGCTCGCAGAATAGACGGCCGATGGGGCTGAAAGGTTCTGGAGTGGCGACCGCGTACCGGAAGACGTAGCGTTGGAAGGCCTCCCACATGGTGGTCCGACGACCTTGTGAAGGCCGCAGGAACCCGTTGGATGCGAGAAGCACAGAACCGGTCGAAGTGGAGGTGCTTAGGGGAGGCATATGTCCAGCAGTGGATGTCTTTCGGCTGAAATGATGAACTCGACCCTCGACCACTCATCTATAATTCAGTTTATCGTCTTCCCACAAAGTCTGCAGCACGAGTAAAGTGCTTAATCTTATTGTTTTAGCTACATTTATTAAAAACTATTCTATCTATGTTACTCTGTGGTTCCTAGAAAAGAAAATGCCTAGATTTTCCAATCTTTTTCCGTTACTGTTAGCCTGCATAATCCCACTGTTGGGCAAAGACCTCTCCCCATGACTTGCAGCTCTATCGATCCAGGGCTAAAATGGACCACTGGTCGTTTGTTTTTTCCAGCTGGTCCCACCATCTTTTCCGTAGGTATC
Organism: Mesoligia furuncula; assembly: GCA_916614155.1. Lineage (NCBI taxonomy): Eukaryota > Metazoa > Arthropoda > Insecta > Lepidoptera > Noctuidae > Mesoligia > Mesoligia furuncula. Next base: position 18,739,239 of record OU744809.1, on the reverse strand, counting down.
GTTAAATGTCACAACGTCAATTACGAATCTGCTTAGTGATAGATAATTATATTCGTAATGTAATTCTTTCTTCATTGCCAGTAGCGTAGCGAGTTCAAACCTCGCTTGCAACGACAATTGATGTGGCCTACGTCTTTGTTTGTTTACCTGTCATAGAATGTCACACAGATAAACATTTTAACATTACAAAAAATTAAAACGAATCCTTCCGAATTTTTCAGATCGAACAAAAGCGTCTCCACAAGCGCATGAAAGACTCCCGCCAAGACTGGCAACTCTGCGAAAAAGTGGAGGGCACTGAAGAAATAGATGAGGATGACGAATATGAAGATGAGGACGAGGAGAGCTACAACTACTACACCGGACCCAGGGAACTATCCGACCTTGTTGATAGACAACCTCAACTGTAGCTTAGTTATAACGTAGATAAATAAATTATTGTAGAATTTATTTATAGTTTGATTTCTGTGTAGACAGGTGCCGATGGATTTGCTTATTTTGACGACGTTTAGTACAAACATTTTTAATATAGGAAATATGAAATGTTATAAGCAAGTTTGATGGCACTTCTAGAATTAATTGTAGTTATTAGTATGGAATCAATTTTGGTGATGGGTGGGTGACTCATTTAGGCAGATCAGTAGGCCTAAATGCTCATCCACACAGCGACACGCGTCAACGGCAGTGGCAACTGCAGCTGTCGACGAGTGTCGACAGTTGCCGTGGACAAAATGCCGTTCGTGTATTTGAGCACCGTACTCTACATGAGTGGCACGTCGACTGCTGCAGTTGGTTGCCTTTGCCGTTGACGCATGCCGCTTGTGTGTATGCACACTAAATGGTGTTACGGAAATCATTATCTAATTTGTAAGGTGAAGAACTGGATATAACATTGCAAAACTTGAAAAACCGTACACTACCCTAATTTAGATATAGGTACTTATACCGTATTTTATATCATAAATGAACACTGCCAGTCTTCCAAGGTAGGTTGCGTCATAGGAGCCTACTTATAGATTACGCGTCCACGAATATCAAGGCTCGTCTATTTAGCCCATTCCCTGTCCCATGAACCACAGGTTCAGGTTGATTAGTTAACTATTGTCTACTTTCTGGACAGTGAAAGTGTTGATTAGCATAAGCTATCGTCGGGGAATATATTTTTAGAAGTTGGCAAAGGCCCGGTCGCGTATTTGAGCACCGTACTCTACACGAGCGGCACGTCGACTGCTGCAATTGGTTGCCTTTGCCGTTGATGCGTGCCGCTTGTGTGTATGCACACTAAATGGGGTTACGGAAATCATTAATTAATTTGTAAGGTGAAGAACTGGATATAACATTGCAAAACTTGAAAAACCGTACACTACCTTAATTTAGATGATACTTATACCGTATTTTGTCATAAATGAACACTGCCAGTCTTCCAAGGTATGTTGCGTCATAGGAGCTTACTTATAGATTACGCGTCCACGAATATCAAGGCACGTCTATTTAACCCATTCCCTGTCCCATGAACCACAGGTTCAGGTTGATTATTTAACTATTGAAAGTGTTGATTAACATAAGCTATTTATTTTTAGAAGTTGGCAGAGGCGAGTGCTGCTAAGTATCATTTATTCGAGTTAAATATGAACATTTCACGTGCTTCTAAGGGCTGGTTTTTCAATCTAAGTACAGGATAATTTTTATTCATGGAATGAAATTGACGTCTGACAGTTTTGGTATAGAAGAACTGTCAAAAATTCCAAATTATTCCTCCGATAAAATTTTCTGGCGTTGGAAAAATCAGCCCTAAGTCAAATATACCATTTTTTTTTCTTTCCACTTTCGTAAACTATTTCTAGCAAGGATTTTTTGACAGTGGATATATTTTCATAAATAAACCAGCTGCGCCCCACGGTTTCTCCCGCATAAGTCTCGATCCCGTGGGAATATCGGGATAAAAAGCAATCCCTGTCCTAATCTAGGTCATGGTCTACGCATGTGCCGATTACGGTCAAACCGCTAACGGGTTTAAGCGTGAAAGCGTAACAAACAAACATACAAAAAATGCAAATATTTTCTCTTTATAATATTAGTTTAGATAATGTATTCAAAGGTTTGAATTGAAACGGAACGTTTGGAAAATACACACATCAAAAGTGTCTAGGGATCAAGCATTTTTATGCGGATTTCTTGAGATTGAGATGTGGCTTTGTAATAAATTTATGATTTTATAAATTTATATGGATCCTTTTTGGTGCATTTCATAATTTGAATCAGGAACTGTGAATCAAATTCGAGTAAAAGATGAAAATCAGCTGTCAATATTTTCCCTATAAAAACATACAACGCATTGAAGACATTATTAGTGCTACTGTTTCCCTACTACTGATTAAAACCAACGTTATTATGGAGCGGCGACGTCATTTAAGCAGGGAAGAAATGCTCAGAGCCGTGGGAATGATAGAAGCTGGTTCCCGGCAACGTACTGTGGCTTTAGCTCTGAATACAAGTCAGAGTGTTATCAGTCGACTTTGGACACGTTACCGAAGCACTGGTACCGTGGCTGAGCGCCATGGAGGACGGTATCGCTGCACCACACGGAGACAAGACCGATACATTCAAATCTTAACTCGAAGAGCTCCAACAATAACCGCCATGATGTTAGCCGTGAGGCTTCATCACTCTTCAGGGAACTTAATTAGCGACCAAACAGCCAGAAACCGCTTGCATGAAGTGAACCTTCATTCCCGAAGACCGCTACGGGTACCACCTATAGCAATGCACAATCGTAGGATTCGATATCAATGGGCTCTTGAACACAGAAATTGGGCAGAAGAACAATGGCGTTTCGTGTGCTTTTCTGATGAGTCTCGTTTTGGTATGAGACCGGATACAAGACGTATACGACACTGGAGAACCCCTGGACGCCAACAGCGATTAAAATCCTGCCAGGAAGTCCATCCTTATAGTGGTGGAACCATCATGGTATGGGCGGGTATTTGGATCGGCGGAAGAACTGAGTTGATTTGGATCAGAGGCAACCTCAACGCTCAAATTTATGCTGAGACGATTGTATCAGACGTCATCGTTCCTCTACAAGTGCAAATCGGTCCCTTATTTCAGTTAATGCATGATAATGCACGACCGCACACCGCAAGAGTTGTAAGACAGACTCTCGCCGCAGCTAACATCAATGTCCTGCCCTGGCCTGCTCAGTCGCCAGACTTGAACCCGATTGAGCATGCATGGGATATGCTACAGAGAAGAGCTCTGCCGAATATGGAGGGTATCCAGTCGCAAGAAGACCTTTTTTTGTTGTTGCAACGAACATGGGCGGCCATTCCACAGCGTGATTTGGATGAACTCATTTTGAGTATGCCAAACCGATGTTCTTGTGTTGTTAGTGTTCGCGGTAGAAACACGGATTATTAATTGTTTAAGTTACCCAATAACATTTTAAAGAAAACTGTTATTTCAGTCTTTTTTTCGAACTTTTGTGTTAGTGGTTCAAATGTCAAAAATCCCTTTATTAGGAAAATGGCAAATTTCTTTATTAATGCAAAGGTGACTTGGTTTATCGTTACTGTGACAAACGAAAACACTTTATTTGATGAATCCTTAAAGAAAATTTTAATTAATATCAATCAGGAGAAAAGTTATTGCAAAAATATATGTTGATCCCTAGACACTTTTGATGTGTGTAGTATTCTTGCGCTCTTAGGCCGCTATCCCACTGGCGTTTTACGAGCGTTGGCGCTTCTCCAACGTCTGCGCAGCGCTAACGTTGCGCAGACGCGACGTTAACATCGCGAGTTTCAAGTGGTAAATCGCCAACGTTGCGCAGACGCGACGTTGCAAATCACAGCATGTGTGTGACGTTGACGTTGCGTTCAGCGGATGTAACGCTTGCCACTAGAAACTCGCGACGTTAACGTTGCGTCTGCGCAACGTTAGCGCTGCGGCAGACGTTGGAGAAGCGCCAACGCTCCTAAAACGCCAGTGGGATAGCGGCCTTATTTATTTATCTGTCATCGACACATACAATCTTATAGGAAAGAAGGCTAGGCGCGCAGATTTATTGCAACTGCGGTCAATAGTCGTTTGTTGTATCATTGCGAGTCGTAAGATCAGATACCTACGCTTCACGGCAAACAGATGTCTGTTATTTTTATTCCATACACACAAACTCACGCTTTTTTTCCTGGTAGGCAAAAACCACGCAATGCCACCTGCTATACAGCATAATTTTTTTTACCGGTTCCAAATTTTTACAGGGTGTTTTACCCATGAATATGAACAACTTTCACCTATGGGACCAACTCTGAAATCGAAAAAACCTACTTGGCCAAAATGTATGAAACAGCTGATTTGTTTATATTCATGGGTAGAGCAACCTGTAAAAATTTGGAACCGGTAAAAAAAATCATCCTATACATACGTCCTTACTTAAAACAACGGCCTTTTTCTTCGAAGTTGTAGAGAACTACAACATGAAATAGGGACAAGACTATTGCTCGATGCAAACCCAGATTCGAGGATTGAATTCAGAAGTAGTGATGAGTTGGCAGTTTTCTTATTAAATTGCATAGTGTCCAGAAATACACTATGTCTACCAAATAGGTACCTCAGGAATGGAACAGAATTTGCGTGAAATTATCGGCAAAGTAAATTAACAGGATCTTATCAGTAGATGATGAAAAGAGTCATTCATCGTTAACTTAGTTATTACGTTACACACAAATACGTTTTTATAGCGGTTGCGGGCACGCTCAGACAATGGATGAGAAAACTAAGGGGTTAGTTTCAAACGAGATGGGCATGCCTATCACATTATTTTTGCGCGCGAGCACTTATTCACTTTGAGCGCTTATCCAAGTTACTCCTCTTTGAGCGCTTATTCCTGCTTTCTTCTGGAGCGGGTTATTCCAACTTACTCCTGCGTACTTCTTGAGCCCTTATTCCAACTTCTCTTTGAGGGCTTATTCCAACTTCTCTTTGAGGGCTTATTCCAACTTCTCTTTGAACGCTAATTCTAACTTATTATGACTACTAAACCTTCCCATCTCCCCTTTTTGGAGGATGATGCGGGAGATCTAGTAACGGTTTGCGTTCCCATTGAGGGACCACATTTGATTTTGAGCTTATGAATGAGTCAGCTTTTAGTAAAAGTTCTCAAACAATTGTAAATTCAGCCTCTAGTTTGTAAAAGTAGCCACTCAAAAGATACAATCGGTTAAAGGTGGTCCCTCAGTCGTGACTGTCAGGCATCCATATCTCAAAATCTAGTTAAAATTTATAACTGCTATAAATGACTACTCTTAGTAAAAGATTTGTAAAACAAATTTTATGAATATCAACCCTTCCTTTTCACAGAATAGAAAGAACTAGCATGCGGAAGGTGGTCCCTCAACCGATCACCATAAGGTTCATCTTGAGTGGAGACCACAATGGAATTTGAAAATTACTTGGGTCTAGCGTTAGTAAAAGTACTCGAACGATTGTGAATTCAACCTCTAGTTTGTAAAAGAAGTCATTCAAAAGTTACAATCGATTTAAGGGGGTCCCTCAATTGAAATGTTTATTAAAAGAAAAATCAATTTACGTAGCATTCAGAAGTTAAATTGACGAATGCTACAGTCTATCCTTTAGTAAATTTTTTTACTAACGATTTCTTTACTAAACAGTATCAAAATATTTACCGTTTTATTTCAAATAATAATAGAATTCCTGGGAAGAAATACTAAGAAGAGGTGACCACACACTAGAATTTCTAGTGGCTGTTTGTTGATACTAATCTATATACATCATGGAAAGTCGTGTTAGCTGCACTATCTATAACTCAAGAACGACTGAACCGATTTGGCTGAAATTGGTGGGGAGGTAGCTTAGAAATAACTATAAAAGAAAGTCGTGTTAGTTATACTATTTATAATTCAAGAACGGCTGAGCCGTTTTGGCTGAAAATTGTTGGGGAGGTAGCTTAGAACGTTTGCGTTCCCATTGAGGGACCACATTTGATTTTGAGCTTCTGAATGAGTCGGCTTTTAGTAAAAGTTCTCAAACAATTGTAAATTTAGCCTCTAGTTTGTAAAAGTAGCCACTCAAAAGATACAATCGGTTAAAGGTGGTCCCTCAGACGTGACTGACAGGCATCCATATCTCAAAATCTAGTTAAAATTTATAACTGCTATAAATGACTACTCTTAGTAAAAGATTTGTAAAACAAATTTTATGAATATCAACCCTTCCTTTTCACAGAATAGAAAGAACTAGCATGCGGAAGGTGGTCCCTCAACCGATCACCATAAGGTTCATCTTGAGTGGAGACCACAATGGAATTTGAAAATTACTTGGGTCTAGCGTTAGTAAAAGTACTCGAACGATTGTGAATTCAACCTCTAGTTTATAAAAGAAGCCATTCAAAAGTTACAATCGATTTAAGGTGGTCCCTCAATTGAAATGTTTATTAAAAGAAAAATCAATTTACGTAGCATTCAGAAGTTAAATTGACGAATGCTACAGTCTATCCTTTAGTAAATTTTTTTACTAACGATTTCTTTACTAAACAGTATCAAAATATTTACCGTTTTATTTCAAATAATAATCGAATTCATGGGAAGAAATACTAAGAAGAGGTGACCACACAGTAGAATTTCTAGTGGCTGTTTGTTGATACTAATCTATATACATAATGGAAAGTCGTGTTAGCTGCACTATCTATAACTCAAGAACGGCTGAACCGATTTGGCTGAAATTGGTGGGGAGGTAGCTTAGAAATAACTATAAAAGAAAGTCGTGTTAGTTATACTATTTATAATTCAAGAACGGCTGAGCCGTTTTATCTGAAAATTGTTGGGGAGGTAGCTTAGAACCAGGAGACGGACATAGGATACTTTCATCCATTTTTTTATATAATACTTTTATTTACTTATAGAAGTAGGGTAGGAGTAGGTTAGGAGCACTGCAGACCCACCGTACCCCTGGCCGTACCCCTGGTGGTACGGTGGGTCTTTTAAAGTTAAACGGTACCACCAGGTAATAGTGTTGTAACACTAGTTAAAACCACCTCTGACAACAACAATTGTATTTAATAATTTTAGTAGGGTAGAAGTAGGGTAGGAGTAGTGTAGGAGTAGGGTAGGGTAGGGGTAGGGTAAGAGTTAGGACACCACGCGAACGAAGTAGCGCCGAGCAGCTAGTTTACAATATAATACAAAGTGGTTCGAAAGACTTCGCAACCACTGTCTAAGAGTAGACTACGTACATTTTTAATAGATAAAACATACTACAGTGTAACCGAGTTTTTGTCAGGGAAAAGAAATGCCTGAATAGAATTGGCTTTAGGTTGATGGCTCTGGCTTTTGGTTAAACATAGGTGAAAGTTAATAATATAAATGTTGCATGAAAAGTCACTAGTTTTTACTTATTAAAAAAATCCTGCTGTGTGGTCACCTCTATCTTAGTATTTCTTCCCAGGAATTCAATTATTATTTAAAATAAAACGGTAAACATTTTGATACTGTTTAGTAAAGTAATCGTTAGTAAAAAAATTTACTAAAGGATAGACTGGATCATTCGTCAATTCAACTTCCGAATGCTACGTAAATTGATTTTTCTTTTAATAAACATTTCAATTGAGAGACCACCTTAAATCGATTGTAACTTTTGAATGGCTTCTTTTACAAACTAGAGATTGAATTCACAGTCGTTCGAGTACTTTTACTAACGCTAGACCCAAGTAATGTTCAAATTCCATTGTGGTCTCCACTCAAGATGAACCTTTTGGTGATCGGTTGAGGGACTACCTTCCGCATGCTAGTTCTTTCTATTCTGTGAAAAGGAAGGGTTGATATTCATAAAATTAGTTTTACAAATCTGTTACTAAGAGTAGTCATTTATAGCAGTTATAAATTTTAACGACATTTTGAGATATGGATGCCTGTCAGTCACGACTGAGGGACCACCTTTAACCGATTGTATCTTTTGAGTGGCTACTTTTACAAACTAGAGGCTGAATTTACAATTGTTTGAGAACTTTTACTAAAAGCTGACGCATTCAAAAGCTCAAAATCAAATGTGGTCCCTCAATGGGAACGCAAACGCTTAGAACCAGGAGACGGACATAGGATACTTTCATCCGTTTTTTTATATAATACTTTTATTTACTTATAGGAGTAGGGTAGGAGTAGGTTAGGAGCACTGCAGACCCACCGTACCCCTGGTGGTGCGGTGGGTCTTTTAAAGTTATAGTTGTCAAAAACTAATAGGCCCGTTTTGACATTTGTCATCGCGACGTAACTAGTGAAGTAACCATACGACTCGGTACTCGATACTCACGATAAATCGATTCAAGTTTGTATGAGTATTTGATCGATTTGATTATGTATTGTAAAGTGATATTAATCTTTTTTTCGAGTCTAAAGCACTATCTTTAAATAAATATCCAAAATAGAAGAGCCAAGGTTAACGTGATAGTGAACAAAAGCAAAGCCGTGCCGCTTGGTCAGAGACAAGCCATTCTACAGAAACCAGCGTCGTCAATTCAAAATTTTATTTACGGCTTTGAGCGCCAAGCTCATTCTTTTCAGTAAAGATCACTACACAATATTTAATTACTATTAAAATCGAATGAAGCTGATGAAATTCAGTAATTAATTGGTTACGTTTTTGAGACGTGTCGTAATAATTAGAAATTGCATGCTGCTATAAAGTAAACGTAAAAAGAATACTCGCAATATACTCCATCATATTAATTAACGCGCCAAAAAAAATATGTATTTTTTTAAAACATTATATGTAATTAATTATTATTTTATTGTTTCTTTCAGTTTCGTTCCAAGTTACATTCTAGGTTCTTTCTCAAATGTCAAAACGGGCCTATTAGTTTTTGACAACTTTAAACGGTACCACCAGGTAATAGTGTTGTAACACTAGTTAAAACCACTTCTGACAACAACAATTGTATTTAATAATTTTAGTAGGGTAGAAGTAGGGTAGGAGTAGTGTAGGAGTAGGGTAGGGTAGGGGTAGGGTAAGAGTTAGGACACCACGCGAACGAAGTAGCGCCGAGCAGCTAGTTTACAATATAATACAAAGTGGTCCGAAAGACTTCGCAACCACTGTCTAAGAGTAGACTACGTACATTTTTAATAGATAAAACATCTACAGTGTACCCGAGTTTTTGTCAGAGAAAAGAAATGCCTGAATAGAATTGGCTTTAGGTTAAACATAGGTGAAAGTTAATAATATAAATGTTGCATGAAAAGTCACTAAATTTTTACTTATTAAAAAAATCCTGCTGTGTGGTCACCTCTATCTTAGTATTTCTTTCCAGGAATTCAATTATTATTTAAAATAAAACGGTAAACATTTTGATACTGTTTAGTAAAGTAATCGTTAGTAAAAAAATTTACTAAAGGATAGACTGGATCATTCGTCAATTTAACTTCCGAATGCTACGTAAATTGATTTTTCTTTTAATAAACATTTCAATTGAGGGACCACCTTAAATCGATTGTAACTTTTGAATGGCTTCTTTTACAAACTAGAGGTTGAATTCACAGTCGTTCGACTACTTTTACTGACGCTAGACCCAAGTAATTTTCAAATTCCATTGTGGTCTCCACTCAAGATGAACCTTATGGTGATCGGTTGAGGGACCACCTTCCGCATGCTAGTTCTTTCTATTCTGTGAAAAGGAAGGGTTGATATTCATAAAATTAGTTTTACAAATCTTTTACTAAGAGTAGTCATTTATAGCAGTTATAAAGGACATTGACAGGGTTTGGACCAAGTGCAGCCCAGAATGACCACATAGTGCATTTTGTTCCCTACATCATTACTAACATATAAACCGAAGCGCTCCAAATTCTGTCCAGGGAGTCGAGAGAAAATCAAGTTTTTCGTTGTGAATTATTTATTGACCAAAAATGAACTTTAACAAATAAATGTACTATTTTTAATCATTATTGATAATACACTATTAATAATAGCTGTTATTGATGATTTTTAATCATCACTGACAATAAACTATTAGTAATCACTGTAATCTATTAATACTAACTAAACTGTAAACTGGTAGTGTGTTATGTCAAGTGTCACTCAAGTGGGTCAGATAATGACGTTAATAATTTGATAATTTAGTTTCAGAAAACTTCAAAATTTATTACTATTCAATTTCAAACACATTTTTCTCGAAAGTATGATTTTTTGACTTACGTCACTTTATGAGCGGAGGTGCGATTTTGCTATTAAAAAATAGTAGGCGTCAAATTTTTTTTTCTTGATTTTCTTGTTAATTACTCGTCGCATTTATTTTCAGATTATATTTTTGTGAGGTACATTGTAGGTACATTCGTCTGGTAAATATTAGGTAACCATAAAATATCTATTACATTCATTATCAGTATTCACCCGTCATTCTGACTGTCAGGACTGCGGCTCACTTTATTATTACAATTGTTCTTGTTTCTTTGAGGTACATTGAATTTCATTAAAGGTACATTCAGGTACATTGCAGGTACATTCCTTTCATATACAACATATTCATTTCTGCGACAGTACACCCGTCATTCTGACCTAGACATAGTTTTGATAATGTTGATCCTCATGACCACTATTGTTGATACAGGCAATTTTTTTTATATTATAACGGTTGTGGTCCCCGAACGGTTAGGCAGAGAGTTGTATATTAAACATTACGCGCAATAGTGCCGTTTTTGATCAATCTATTTTGATACAATCCCTTTTTATTTACCTACTGGCTACTTGTCTTTATCACAATACAATATAATGAACGAGTCATCAAAATTTCCAGAAGGAATTTGTACACCAATGAAAATTACTAGATGACACATTCATAGTGTAATTCTTAGAATCGAGTTGCTCTCCTCTTAACTTTATCAATGTTTCTTTGTCGCTTGTTGATATACGATAGTAGCACATGTCAGAGTTAAATTAAATTAGCTAGCGAAACTCCGCAGACTATATGCTAAAAATGATGGTATGAAAAAAAAACGGCCAGGTGGGAGTCGGACTCGTACATGAAGGGTTCCGTACTACAAGGTAAAAACGCAAAAAAAAAAATGTATGTAGACCCCCCTTAAATTTAAATTTTATTTTATTTTTATGATCTACTAGCTGCGCCCCGCGGTTTCACCTGCAGAAATGTCGATGCCGTGGGAATATCGGGATAAAAAGTAGCCTATATGTTAATCCAGGGTGTCGGCTACCTCCATACAAAATTTTATCAAAATTAGTCCAGCCGTTTGAACGTGAAGAAGTAACAAACATATAAAGGCACACACTCACCCCCTCACAAACTTTCGCCTGTATAATATTAGTGTGATTTGTTGTTATACCGACAGGAAAGACACACTCTGTGATCATTTCAACTGTCTACCTATTACGGTTCAAAATCAAAAGTCATTTATTTATTCAAACTAGGCTGGAAATCAGCACTTTTCGAACGTCAGAATTACAAAAGACCGGGTCAATTACAAAAGAGTCCCTCAAAACGCCCGCCATTCACCACTTCCTAGTGCTTTCGCTCATGCAGAGATACACTCCGCTGACTGACAGACGGCCGGACGGACGGATGGACGGACGGACGGATGGACGGACGGACTGACAGCGGAGGTTTAGTAATAAGGGTCCCGTTGGCACTTATTGATACCAATCACGTATGTAAGATTATACAAAAAAAAGGTCTTATTTCAAGTAACTACAATACCTGTCGTCGTTGACCTAAAAAAATCATCAAATCATTTCTATTTTAGTTTTATCATGTTGGTAGATATACTTACCCATTATATCTGCGGAGTTTCCCTAACATCTTTAATTTGACCCTGTATGTCCTGGTTAAAAGATTAACAAGACAACAAAGTTAGTAGCGAAGCTGACTGGTTGCGCCGGATGTACTTAAGTATCGCCGCTCGTGGAGGATAATGTCACGGATAAATCCTCTTGACAATATTAGTCAAGGAACATTTTGCCATAGACGGATTGGTGCAGGCATCAAAGGGTCATAGTATCTATCGATTAAGAGATTTAAAGCCATAAGCTGGCTTCACTGGCTGGAAATGACTGACTTCCAGGTTTTTGGCGTGGATACGCGCGGATTTTAACGTTTTAGGTTATTCATGTTCTTGAGGTGCTTGTGGCTAAGTAAAGTAATATAATGCAGCCGCACGGGTCGATCCATCAGGTTAAGCTACGCTTGCCGCGGTTGGTCCGTGGATGGGTGACCAATTTTACATACCAAGGCCCCTGTGCCTCGGAAAGCAACGTTAAGCCGTTGCTCCCGGCTGTCACTTGTGGATATAATATATGACAGTCGTTACGGTTCGTCGGAAGCCGAAAACACGAAAGTCTGTTAACTGTTACCTAGGTACAGGGTTGTGGAGGTCAGGTAGGCAGTCGCTCCATGTAAAATACTGGTATCTGCTCAGCTGCAACCGGTCAGACTGAAAGCCGACTCCTAAATAGTTTGAAAAAGGCTAGGCAGATGAGATTATTCACGTTCTTAAAACTTGTACAGATTGATGAATTTTAAGGGACCAACTTTTTTTTCATGAGTTTTCGAAAGGTAAACTCAACTTCAACTTTTTTTATGTCCTTGTATTCATGCAGATGTGGAAAGGGATACGTATATGTGGCAGGTCCCATTCCATAGTAGGTATGTACCTAAGAGATAAGTGAATTTGATAATTATCATACATTGACACATGAAAGTAGAATCAGTAGAATGTTGGATTGTGTGAAAGCGTTCATTGACTGATAAATTAAAAACAGCGGGTGCTAATCTCTAAAAATCTCACCGTGAAAACTTAGGTGAAGTGAGCGTGAGCTGTCAATAGTATCAATTCCTAGCAAAAACAAACTCACTTCACTTCACCTAAGTTTTCACGGTGAGATTTTTACAGAAACGACCGGCTGTGCTTAAAAAGAGAGGGTGCAGTGACAAAAAATAAAAACAGTACCTACCAAGGAATTTATATACTTATTTGTCAACGATAACCCCCCCCCCCCCCCCCCCCCCCCAGTAAAAGGCACGTTTTATTGGACGAACGTGGACGAATAAGGATCGTAACACGTGGCGTTCTGTTAGTTTCTGCCTATGTTCTGTGGATGAATATAGCGTGATTATTATGGATGCTTGAATGTGTTTTCTCCAGTTTCATTTCGCACTGTCAATCAATTTACTTATAGAAAATTGAAAATGGTTCCAATACAAGCGGATGAAAGTTATACGATTGATAAAATTGTCGTTTTAGTAATCTGGATATGGAAATTGGCAAAAAGGACCACTTATGGATTCACTCCTGTGTCTCTCTCTGTCACAGGCGTCTCAGTCAAAAGCTCTCAAAACTAATCGGCTTAAACTTTTTCAGAAATCTAGTCGGTACGTAGGTAGGTACTTGGCCCAAGTACAGTCACGAGCAGAAATATGTATATGTCGCAGACAGATGGATCGTAGAATCCGCTGTTTTACAAAACCATTAGTGGTTTTAGAAAACAGCTCCTGTTATGTAAAACAACTGAACAACGTTCAGAGGTTTTCCATAATTACTGAACTTGAACACGTCGAATTGCATTAACGGTTTGCATTTATCAATGCAGCGGGTCAACTTTTAGCGGTTTTGCAAAACAGCGTGATGAAACATCATATTGTAGATTTTAGTTCTAAATTTTGTAGCTCGTGGCTCTCTCTCTCTCTCTAACAACAAAATCGGTTTCCGAAACAGAAATAAATAAAACGAGTAATACGAGTAAAAATTACCTTAAGTCTAGGGAAATCTTAATTAAAAATTAATAGTTTTATGAAAGACGCTCATTGTGACTGCAGATAAGCCATTCTGCATTACGTCTAAACGTCAGTAGCAGTTTTGTAAAACGTAGCATAATGTTTTACACGACGGATTCTACAATCTATCTGCGACATAATAAACAGTGAGCAACTTTCAATAGCGATTTTTTCGTGAAATAGGTAACGATTGCAACTTTGATACACGACCTATTATATAAACGGTTCTAAAATAATATGTAACAACATAAAATTTACATTCAATAATTAAAGAGATAATCGCTTTTTAATTTAGCTCTGAGTGTACCTATAGGTACAAGTTAATGATCGTGACTGTACCTACGACTTGCACTTGGCGGCGGTGTTCCTGATTAACATATCCTTCAGTTTTCAGGGACACCATCATTTAGCCTAATTGTATGCGTTACCAACGAATCATGTAGTTCATTGAGAAGCTTATTAAGAACCGAGTGTCTCCTTATGACCCTAGAACTCTGAACATTATCAGTAATGATAACATCAGTCCCTCGTTGTATCATTTATTGTAACTTACGAGGCAGCTCGATGCTCAGCGGAGGACGTTTCCTGGCTGTTATGATGATGACAATGACATAAATGGCGACAACTTAGCATCCACGCCAACTGTGGAGTTGATGAAGTGATATAGTATTATTTATATTACTTATGTCAGTACCTATACAGGGTGGCAGGAACATCGAGGTGAAACCTGTTGCCATGGATTCAGTACAAACGCCAGCACATCAAGTTACCCGAAACTGTCAAATTTTCCCAATCAACTTTGAACCTTATGCTTTAGTGATAAAGTTGAAAATCTATTAAAGAAATTTGACAGTTGATGTGCTGGCGCCTGAACATGATTCTTGACACCCGTGTCAATTTCTTTTGTCGGTTATTAAAAAATAATTAGCTGTCCCATATATTTTGACCGCGTAAGTATTGTACTTTTGTATGTAACACAGCACATTTTTTTGATAACCCACTAAAAATTCTACGTCTAGAATCATGTGCTGAATAAAATTCATGGTTACAGTTTGCGCGAAGATGTTTCGGCCACCCTGTAGATGACAACTATAGGAGTTGTATGGTAGAAAAACTAAAATCTGATGTGGCTCCTCAATCCTTACGGACATTAAACATAAACTTGGATAAGGGCGAAATTACCAGTAATCCCCACCGACAAATCCCCCAACAGTGGGGATTGTAATTTTTTTTTTCAGAAATCCCCACTAGTTATATAAACTTAGCCTAATGGGGATTTTTGGAAAAATAAATAATCCCCACCAGACGATGATGCAATGATGGTAGCAATGTATACTGGGTTGGGTCTCTGTCAAAATGGCTGGAAAGCTTTAGTGACCTCTATAACTATTTGTGATCCTCACACTAGTTTTCTCACCATGAAATTAAGTACTTTTAAAAATACTTAACCCATGCTTCATGTGATGAGATGGCACTTTTGTGCCTACTATGATTTTTTTTGACATGAGTGATTTTATAATTTTAATTACATTTTGGATAGGTACTTACGTGTTATGAATAATGATTTGATATGATTCTAGTTTAACATACGAGTATGTTTAAGACCTCGGTTACTAACAATTAAGGACAAATAATTAATCCCAAAAAATGAATTTATTTTAATTTTAAAAGTTGTGACCCAATATCGCTAAAAGAAAATATGTATGAGTCGAAAAACATAACCCTCTTTCTTCCTCTTCTTCTGGCGCAGTCGGGTAAAAAATAATATATAAAACACTATCTATAACATCACTAAAATGAGCCCGTAACTTCCGCAGTATGGTCGCAATATTTCCTTATTTGAATACTATTTTGGCACTATTCCAGTAAAAAATTGGCATTATCAGAATGGCAAAAATTCCTTAGTGATTCCATTCCATTGTAATATAGTCCACGTTTTTATGACGCACCAAGAGTCTACGTGGAGCTTATCAGTTACCACAAAATCTGATAAGCTTGTAGCAATTGACTGCATTCGGCATTCTTCGGCCTATTGTTTGGGACCGATAATAGGTCCAGTCACGAGCATAAAAAAACTTGCATAATTAGCGTACATGTTTCCACGGCTGGGACACAGGCCTCCTCTCTGTGAGAGGGGAGTGGGCCGTAATCCACAACGCGGGCCCAGTGGGGGTAGATGTCACATGTCTCCGATTGTTTGTTTCTATGAAATAGGTACTGGTTTTCTCACGGTGTTTTCCTTCACCGTTTTGAGAGCAGTGCCAATGAAATAAATTACAAAAAGAAAAGCGCATGTCTGGGTTCGAAACTAAGACCTACAAGTCAGTCGCGAACGACTGGGCCACCACTGCTCGACCTCGACCAAAAACCTTACAGTTACGCAACATTCAAAAGCGTTTTTCTCGTGAAATAACAATCGCTATTTTGAGAAAAGACCTATTTTATAATAATGAGGTTTCGAAAATACTATCTTCGTAACACCACAAAATATCTATCAAAACTTTATGAGGAAATCGATTTTTAATCTTGCGTAAGTGTAAGGTATTTATGCTCATGACTGTACGTCATACTTAGTCTTCAAATTCAATTGAAACATCATGGTAGGTTTCGAACGATAGCGCCTTACTTTATTGCTAAAGCCCCTATGTTTACACGGTTAAAAAAATCAGCAATTAAGGTATATTCTATCTAATAAGAACGAATTTTAATCATATCAGCCGTTTTATTCAGTAAAAATCTCACCGCTAAAACCTAGGTGAAGTGAGCTGTCATTTTACCTGCCGAGCGATTCTGTTAAAATCTCACCATGAGAACTTATGCGATGTGAGCTGTCAATAGAATCAATCCCTATAGCATCAGCCGGTCGATTCTGTAAAAATCTCACCGTGAAAACTTAGGTGAAGTGAGTTCGTTTTTGCTAGGAATTGACACTATTGACAGCTCACTCCACGCTCACTTCACCTAAGTTTTCACGGTGAGATTTTTACAGAATAGCACCGCAGGTGGAATAACAGTTCACTTCACCTACGTTTTGACGTTAAGATTTTTACAGAATTGATCGGCCGAAGCTATAGAGATTGACTACAGAAATCTAAATAATATTGCCTTATTATTTAGATTTCTGCGAGATTGACACTACTGACAGCTCACTTCAAGCTTGCAGAATAGATGGCTGAACTCAATAATAAGTTAAGAGTTAAATTGCTTAGAAGACTTTTAGGCTAGATTATAATCAAGTATAAAGTTCTTAATAATTTTACTAAAAATAAACTAATTTATCAACATAAATCTCGATTAAAACCAGATTTGACTTGAGATCATCATCATCATCATTTCAGCCGAAAGACGTCCACTGCTGGACATAGGCCTCCCCCCAAGATTTTTAGGGGGGGGGGGGGATGCCATAATCGCCACGCTTGGCAGGCGGGTTGGCGATCGCAGTATAGTACGGTGGTGGATGCATAGAGAACGCTGCTGCCCATTCTCCGGTACGACCCTTAGTCGCCTTTTACGACACCCACGGGAAGTATGAGGTGGTGCTATTCTTTAAGTCCGGCACCACACAGACAAACAACCGGCACCACACAGACAGACTTGAGATAAGACTGTTCAATCTGTTAGTTTTAAATCGAGATTCAATACTGATCATTTTTCTAGAATCTAGAATATGGACGTTAATAACTGTAATACGGTGAGAATATTGACGTATATTCAATTCTATCATAACATCATGACTGTGTGTATTCCTGGAGGCGTTGGAAGAGGTATATGGTGCACTCTCACCGCCAGTCATGCTATAAGTCCCCTACAATAGGGGGCCAAAAAAACCGGGCACAAATCTAGGCTCCGGACTGTTACTGAGAATTTCCTAATGGGAAAACCCAAGATATTGTTCAACCCGAGGGTCGAACCCCACACTCAGTAGTCACGTTAGCAATTAATAGCGCCAGTTCAGGTTAAAGCGTCAGAGCAGCTCGCGAAAGTCAATTTTTTTTACGTTTGTCGCAATTTGCTGGTCAGTATTACCCTGTACCCTGATGATTGAGTATTCAATCACAATCTGAATCATTTTAAAGGACATTGTTGTAGACGTTGTAGTTCAATATTAATGTTCGAAAAATTTGTCAGCTCAACAACGTAAATAATGCAATGAATGTAGTTGTTCCGTCAAAATTAAAGCCAATGCTACTGTTAGTTAGTTACGCAATTACCCCACTGGTTGATCAAAATATGATTAGCGAAACCTGCAAATTGCAAAAAACTTAAGATCTTTTTTTTTAATGTTTCGGACTCCCATAGCGCATTCCCCTGGATATTCATCATCTGCCTAGCCTTTTCCCAACTATGTTGGGGTCGGCTTCCAGTCTAACCGGATGCAGCTGAATACCAGTATTTTACATGGAGCGACTGCCTATCTGACCTCCACAACCCAGTTACTGGGTAATACGATACCCCTTGGTAAGACTGGTTGTCAGACTTTCGGGCTTCTGACTACCCGTAACGACTGTCAAAGATGGATATTATACAGGGTTATTGGTAAAACATTAACAACCTCTTAAGACGTCATTTTACTCATCATTATGAAACACTTTTACTATGTGGTGTTTTTTTTATGGCTTGGAATGTAGTGTAAGTAACAGCTGATTTTTTTTCGCGATTTCAGGTTTGGTCCCTTTGTAAAAGTTGTTCATAGTGATGAGTACAATGACCTCTTAAGAGGTTGTTAATGTTGTACCAATAACCCTGTATAATTATTTATTTAGTATCAAAATGAGCGTTAAATAGAGAAGTTTCTAGGAATCATGGTCTGAGCAGAGTAAATCAAGTTGGTCCAATCAAGGAAGTGGCTCCGTCAATCTGTAGATACTGTCGTAACTATAGTAACTGTAATTATCTTAAGTAGTGTTCTGTGCTTGCCTTATATTCGTCCCAATCTAATTAATGCAGCTTTTGCTAGGTCTATGTTTATTGTGACCAGGTTAACTTTAGTATATAGGTTTAAATCATTTATTCTCATAAAAGACAAAAAAGCCACTTACATGAGAACAGACAAGATTCATTCAGTAAACTTATTTTAGGTAACCGTCACCAAAGTATATGTGTAGTATTATAATTATTCTATACTCATACAGCAGTTCAACTCTCAGCCATTTAAAAACATTGGAGGACTTTAGTCAAGGCAGTTTTCAATTATGTGTTTGGATAGCCGAGATTTAAAACTGCTGAGAGAGCTAACACTTTTTATGTAAGTGGGTAGATTATTAAATAGTATTTATATTTAGTTTCAGGAGTTTGCTGGATGCGGGAAGCAAAGAACCGGTCGAAGTGGCGGTGCTTGGGGGAGGCCTATGTCCAGCAGTGGACGTCTTTCGGCTGAAATGATAATGATGATGATATTTTGCGGGAGTTTGTCGGTTTTGTCCCAGGAGCTGTAGAGGATAGTCTATTGAAACTGTTGATTGTAACCATGGGCTGAGATTAACTTTGTTATGGAATTTCTCATTTCCCAACAGCAGGCCAGAGTCTAGTTCATGGTAATAGGCTCGTCGCCTATGGCCTTACCTACCCCTAAGGAAATTATAGGCGTAGTGTTTATTATCCACGGTGGAATTCAAACTGACAGTTTTTCAAAACTTATAAGTTGGTACTTTGGTAGGTAGTTGATTAGTTTTGTGGGTGAAATAATAAAGGAATTCATCATCTGCTTAGCCTTTTCCCAACTATGTTGGGGTCGGCTTCCAGTCTAACCGTATGCAGCTGCGTACCAGTATTTTACATGGAGCGACTGCCTCCACAACCCAGTTACTGTGTAAATAATAAAGGAATTCCAATAAAAAAATAAATAACCAAAAAAGTGATCTTAAAATGATCCCGCTTCGGCTTTCGAGGTCCGAACCCTAAAAACATGCTGATCTGATGATACTCATCTGGTGTATCGGTTCGATACTCAAACAGCCAGGCCATGGAAAATAAAATGAACAAGTAGTATATCTGTGTAGAAATATTTCTACGTAATGAATCTGTCAGGAAAAAAACTATCTTAGACATTTCAGGGTGGTTTCCCCCTCTGATATGCTCGTTCTTTCAACCCTGACTCACCCTGTATTCTGGGAATGTAGTGTAATAATATTGTAGGAATAACTTTATCTAAGAGTTATATACTTTACTTACTATCAAAGAGCTTTGGATAGGTAGTGATAATGAGGTAGGTACCAACTCAACAAGTAACACATACTTTTGTTCTGACAATTAATGACATTATCATTCTACATTGTAAATTTGTAATATAATAATAATATCATAATTACAATGTTTACGCTTTCATCGGCGAAGGTCACGTTGATAAAATTGACAACCTCATTTTTATCACATAAACAATGCGTTAATAACATTTGCAACATAACAAAGGCGAAGCAGTCCACATGCATATCGTGCCTACTGTACTTAGTATATGAACCGATATACGACTTGAATAAACAATGAAAATATTTGCTTTTATTGGGCTAACTTTATCAACGTTAATCAACAGGTTGCCTTTAGACTCATGTATGCTGTCTAATGAGGGTACTTGGACCATTTTGTTAATGCTAGCTTTGTCTGCGTCTGTTCCTGCCTAGCCTCGTAAGCTCGCAGCACATTGGTAGGCCACGGTCGCTCAATAGCACCGACATATATTTATGCAACTTTGCTCGCAATAAATTACAATATCGATCCCGTTGCCAAGTCACGTTCAGGATGTGTACCTAAATTTCGGGAGGTGTCGATTCGTGGCTACAGAGCGTCTACTCGGTGGACCAGTAATAACTAATACAGCTTTTTATATCGACCTCCGTGCAATAAAGTTAATCCAGGTCCTGTGTAGTGTAATATCGGACCGGGGGCTGCGGGGGGGTAAACCGGCCGGCGCGGTGGCCACCTGTCGCCGCGCGGTGGCGCGCGTGTGCCCCCCGGGCCGCCGCGCCCCGGCCCGCAGGCCCCGCGCTCCGCGCCCCGGACCCCGCCCGCGCCCCTGCACCCTCGACGCCGCTGCGCGCGCTTCTCCCTTCTCTCGAATCATTCGTTTCGCGACGCGTAAACTTGCCGGCCGGCCTCCGTTGCACTCGCCCGGGCTCATTCCCATCGCGTCCGCTCGCTGCACCGCTCCGATCGCACCACCTAGCCGAACACCTCGCCATCATGACGGAGAGCACAGAAACCCCTGCGGCGGCTGCGCCTGAAAAGACCCCCACTGAGAATGGAACTACCGAGACCCCGCCCGAAGAGACCCCAGAGAAGGCAACCGAAGAAAAAGAAAAGGAGACTCCTCCACCCAAGGAGATGCGCGCTGTCGTCCTCACTGGCTTCGGCGGACTCAAAACTGTCAAGATTCTGAAGAAGCCTGAGCCCACTGTAGGAGAAGGAGAGGTCCTCATTCGTGTGAAGGCGTGGTGAGTACTCCTTACATATCCTTACTTAAAATCAGCTTTAATTTATAGAAAAAATAGTTTCATACCAACATTTCGACAGATTAAAAGACGTTGCGTTTGAATATTTCTTCGTTCCATGATTTAGCAGCCATTAAGTTGTGAAATATTAAGTAAACGACCCTTGTTATCTACAATCACGTTGGTCTTGAAGAACGTGCTATTTTTTACACCCTATCGTTTTTTTATTCATCGTTTTGGATGATATTTTTGGGCGGCCGGTGTTCTGTGTAGTGTACCCACTTAGCCGGTGTCTGCGCGGACGGGTCCCGTTCGTCCGTCGGTCGCCGCGTCTCGGGCTCTCGGCTGCCTCATTAACATCTGCCTCCGTCGAGATGCACAGCTCATGCACCCGACCGATTGAAATTTCTGCACGCACACTGGCACCCACTCCCGATCGTGCGACGCGCCCTAAAGCGGATTTACACTTCGTCGACCGCCCGCCGTCGATGCGGCGACTAACTAATATGTTTGTGCTTGTTTTAGCCTCTCTCTTACTTGATGTACAATTATGTTTACATAGCCGTGTTATTTCATTCGATTTCGCCAGATTATTTATTCAATAGGCTATGGAAATTTGTTTTCAATCGGCATCGGAATAACTGCATGCATGTGCGCACCGGAGCGCGTCGCTGC
Source organism: Mesoligia furuncula (assembly GCA_916614155.1). Taxonomy (NCBI): domain Eukaryota; kingdom Metazoa; phylum Arthropoda; class Insecta; order Lepidoptera; family Noctuidae; genus Mesoligia; species Mesoligia furuncula. Next base: position 18,717,351 of record OU744809.1, on the reverse strand, counting down.
GTGGACGCTGCGTCGCCGACAGTTGTAACAAATTAATGTTATTTTGTCATTCGAAGCCCGAGCGAGCCGAGTTCGTGCGAAAGGGAGTTGAGCGCCTACTGACATTGTTCTTTGTTCGTTTTTATCGCTCCACTGCTTCAGATAATGCAACGGACGAGTCGCGTCAACGTGCTACTTGCAACCGCGACACATGAGTTATCTGCCACTTTTCTCGTTAACGTTAACTGCTTCGTTAGAGGCTTAACAAAACACTCACTTAACTATGAAGTATTTGTTTCGTTACACCACAAACGTTTAGTCATACTCATGAATGAGATACTTTTTTATGAGAGGTTACTTTGGGATAAGGTCAGACGTTCAACGGCTTAGGAAGTTTGATAAGGCAGGCAGTTTTTTAAATTTTTTGCTTGCTCCAAATATTATCAGGAATTTTATCAAGAATTGATAATACATGCTCTTGGGTTCCAAGAAAAAATTCGGGTGCAAGAATTTTAACTATGTAAGAAGCTTTAAAGGTTTGCAATCCTATTGTCATTTTTAGTAGTATTGTCTTAGAACCTAAAAAAGAAACTTAGCGTAGAATTGAAGTTAGATTTAGGTTCACGAGAAATAATTGTTGCGAGGAGACTGCATGTGCAATAGAATGGTACGGAGGCGTATGACTATGAGAGAGGCAAGGGAGGAATGGAGGCGAGGTGTGTAGGTGCAGTGCGAGGTGCGAGGCAGGGCCGGCCAGGGCGCATCCCCGCGCGTGCTAAATATAGCGCGCTTATCGTCGACTTACTATGTAAATGACCGCGACATAGCCGACGCCATCTGCCGCAAAAATATTAACTGACTGGTTGAGTCCCGGACCGGTACCAGTACAAGTTTGCTCTCTAGCTTTGAGCCGCAAAAACGTGTGAGTTCCGCCTACATGGCAACCGAACAATCCAAGTTTAGCGGTTTACAGTCTGGCAGCTCTGGGTCATTCCTTTGTGAGATTTTTCAAGTAAATCGGTCATTTTGAACTGATTACCACAGGAATGTGCTTATTACTGTCACTGTCACAAGAGGCGACTCCATTCTAATTAATGTACTTATTAACTTTCTCAAGGTTCCCATGATATTAAATGGGAAAAAGAAAGACGGGTTTCAAAAGCCATTAAATAATTTCGAAGAAATGTACCTACAAAGAAATTCCAAACACAGTAAACCATTGATTCCTGGTATTTTAGGATACGACCAAAAGCTTTACAGCAAAGTTCTCGTCAAAATGAACGCTCTCTAGAGTCCAGTGCGATTTGATACGAAACTCGTTTCACGGATGACGGAGGTCCAATTTCTACATTCCTTGTTATCATCATATCTTCGAAACCGTTTAGAGTTCGTTGCAATTACAACGGATTTAATTGTACGAGTAGTTGTAATCTAAATTGTATAAATAAACACAAGACTGAGGCTTCTGTAGAAGGGTTTTGAGTAAATCCTATCATAAATCACGCAGACAGTGAATCCACAAATGGATATCAAAAACTTTGTTCGGAGTCACGCGCAGACACATCAATTTTACTTATGTCTTGATAGTTACTAAAAGGGAAAAACCAAAGGGGGGTACTTTGGGTACCAAAGTTAAAAAAGTTGGAAAATTATAAGGTACCTATGTCAGAGTGTGTTGAACCGCTATTAAGGAATCGTTATATCACATCAGTAATTTAAATCTATACCTGTATTAAAGTCACGCAGTTATCACTCGCTAGGGTCACCACAAGTAAAGCTCTCAAAGAGACATCCCGTTTAAATACCGTTAAGTGATGGTAAATATTTAACAAAGCTATTATAAATTCCAACACGTGGTGATTTGGTTTACACGGAGTACTACAATATTTGCTTGTATTGCGGAAATCCCTTGACAAAGCCGAGCTCAAAATTAACAATGGTGTTTTTTTTTCTAATTTTCCAGAAGGTGGTCAAGTTTATCGTACACAATAACGCTTGTTAAACAGCGGTCTAAAATAAATGATACGTTACAATTTATAGAATGACGAAATTCATCTTATTACGATACGGACGTGAGTGGCCCCGATGGCTACAGGGATCGCTTTCGTGCAGCCGCCTTTTCGGCTAATATGTTTTGTAAGACATCATGAGGGATCCAATGAATAACGCGTCATTATTTTCAATTAGGTCAAGCCGGTGCCAGTAAGAGATGTCTTCCAAGAACAATGGTTGTACTCACGCCTCGGATAAGTGGCTTTCTTTTTATATGGAGAGTGCTTAATTGTATGTGGAGATGATGGGAAATGTGATGGCTGGACTTTTGTTTTTTGTTCCGTCCATGTGCTCTGGGCGTCTGGCCTACATCATTTCGAACACGAGTTTATTTTGGGGTCAGGGATATCGTAAATATCAAGGATTCCACTGTGTGTGTACTTATCAGTACAAGATCGTGGTACTTTTTGTATCGAAAGTGCAGTGTTAATTGCTTACATCCTTTCCTTTGTTGGCGTATCAATTTAAAGCCTAAAAATAACATCTGCCCCTCGAGTACAGGGGCCGGGCTCTATGGTATAAAGTGCAGTATTGTGCATTTTAATGGGCTCCGAAGCCGCATAAGATGGGAGAGATGAATTTGTTTATTACCCTCTTCCTTATTGAGAGCGTCTGCGCGAGATAGCTCTCTTCCTATGAGTCACTAGAAAGTTATGTTCTTGAGCTAACTCGATTCAAATAACTTGCTGTGGTACCTGACTGGGACCGAGTGGGTGGATTCGCTTGCGATTCAGTACTGGACACTATGGCTTGTTTGTGTGTTTCATTTGATACCCCCTGCCTTCAGACGTCTGCCTTCTGGTTTAACAACTCTCTTGTATTCAATAAACTGGAAAGGTTATTTTCATTGCTTTTAACTTTTTAAGTTAAGTAATATAAAAGAACAATTTATTGTTATTATGCGCCTGTTGAATTCAATTTGATAATGGGGGTATATTGTATTCTTTTATTAAGTTGTTATTCATCATAATGGCAGGTTTATCAATTGATCATTGCATTCAATGCCCTCATAATTTATTAATCTCGATGAACTTGTCATTGATACGTGATCTTTCACTGTTTCAGTAATTTAAACTGTAACACCTATCCGACTCGAACGTTCAACACAAAGTATAATTTGTGGTATAAAAATAACAACGCCTATTATTATATTCGTATTTTTATAATAACATGTTATCGTTAGCGTGACCTGTGGGATACGGTCCATCCATCAATCAAACATGACGAGAGACGGTGTTGCTACACGTGCACGTGAAAGCTTCACATCAAGCTAATTCATCAATAGTTTGTTGTTTTAATATTATTTGTTGAATAATTAGTGTGTATGAGTACTGTGATGCGTCACGACCTTATTCCCGTATTACTTGCACAGCCAACTTATGCAGATGAGTCAGAGCAAGTTAGGCTATCACGACTGACTCACACCTAACAACATAAATACGGAGTTAACAACGTTATCCGTGATTTGTAGGTGATCCTTTCAATTAGGACACTTGATACCATAAACAATTTTGACCTTCACCAGTTTCTGGCCGTTTCTGGCGTACTTACTCTTCTTGCATAAGTGTACCTAAGCGGCACTGATACTTAATGTAGTTGTAGGTATATATTATTGTTCTGCCACTACAACTACACATGCGATTAGTTTTGAACAAGGATAATTGCTAAAATAATCTCATTAAGTATAGAGGATTCATTATTGCTAACTTCGGTCGTGAGTACGTTTGTATTGCACGTTAAGGAAAAGCGTTAAATCAGAACAAATTGAAGTAAACAATGTTATTAACTCCTGCATATTTTGTGATTTAACCAATTCCTGTTTGCTTTCAATTTTGTAAACAGGGAAGTTACTTGAGTGTTGACACGTATGTTCAGCCATTATATTCATTATGTGTATTACTCGAAAAGTTGTAAGTACTTACTTGTCGGAAGCTGTAACATATGCTGTCTCTATAAAATCCATCGTCGGACAGCAGATGCGGCAGGCGGGGTCGCGCCGGCCCAACCGCCGCCCGCGGGCACATTGTTCGCGGAGTCAACGAACTTACGAAAATGCTCCTTCGCTTATTGTGCCCATAATCGAATCAAGTCGCTACTGTATATGGTAGTAAACACGACGCATACTTTCATCTTTTTTTGACAAATAAAACACTTGTGACAAGATATACAACTCCAGAACATTCGAGAAGCTTTTCTGGAAGCAACAATCTTCATGAATACCTTATTGAATCTTAATCTGTAATCAATCTTGTGGCGAGAAAGTTTCACCTCTATGGTTTTATCCATAATTTTGCCATCGAAGAGAGTATGCCTACATCAGTCTCGTTATTTATCACATTTTCTATCCATTAAGATCTCAACAGCCGTTGTTTATGTTCTAGATTGCTTAGCAAATTGAATTGGAAAATCCCGTGACTCGATTCTGCATGAAAAAGGGGTGTGGTTGCGTTATCCTCGGGTGTCGGCTAGGTGGTGTGCGTCGGGCTCGGGGGTGGGCGGAGGGTGCGGGGGTGAGGGTTGCGAGTGCTTCTGTAATGTCTGGCGAGCCCGGGGCCCGGGGCCGGGGCACGGGGCGCGCGCCGGATCAATACGGCGCGTCCCCTACCCGCGCCATGCCGCCCGACCAATCTCCGCAGGCCCTACGTCTTTCGACGCCAGTGCTTGTTTTTTTATAGCTCCCATTAACCATGCTCTTCGATAAATGAATAAAAGCATGTGTTGGTATTTTTTCCAACCACGACTAACGGTACTAGTGTTCTTATTTTGACTTATTTCACGAGTACTGTTATCGCAGTCGCTAGTCGTCTTTACTTCTATTACCTACGAACTTGTGTTCCCACGTGGACTATGAAAAGTAAAGCAGCGCTTACTTGCACTTGATATCTGCAAATAAATTTAACATCAATTCAAAATTGAGGATACAGTACTAACAACAACAAAACAAATCGGTTTTAAATGCAACAATTCCTGACTACTCAACTACCCTTATGGTTACCCTAATCGATAATCCGAATTAGGTAGGTAGGTACGTTTCGTTATTGACCTTAACCTAAAGATTTTTAAATTATAAATCATAAACTATATGACACCAATATAATCAGGTTGATAGATAAACATAGTGGCAAGTTGGCAACGTGTTATCAGAATCGTGACGTGTGGGAATAGGTAACTCATTTGTAACGTTATCTGTCCCAAAAAACAATAGAAAGAGGAGGTGGAGTTAGTGGTAGCTCCACAGTAATCTGCTCAAAGCTAGTGGGCCGTGGATACATCGCAGACGTGTTTAGAGTACAAATTCCTGTAGCGGAGTCGTTGCGGATCTATATTTAGTTAGGTAGCAGTAAGGGCACCCTCTCGTACAGAATCGACGCACGCCCTAATATGCTTCGTTCCGACACCTTTTTGCTTGCCGACTTTCGGTTCGGCCACTATATGATATTCCGTTTATTACCCTGCGAGCGACGCGTCACGCTGTGTAGATGACTTTTTTTGCCGACCCGCATATGTTCCATATGAGGGTCTGCTACATTGATTTCGGTTATTATAGCTTTGTTAAAAGTTATACGGTTACCGTAATGTGAGGCTCGGTTCGTTTGCTTTTACTTTTATGTAACATTTATTTTTATTTGAATGCGGGTTTTATTCGTGGCCATCTAAGAGATTTTCTGTTTAGAATCAAATCGTAATTGTATAGCAGTTCTTATGAATTTGTTATCGTCAGAGGGGTGGCCAACGCAACAAGTTTTATAAGTCACATCCGAAATGTCTGCTATTTGAACTTGAAGTTATCCTTGTTTGTTTTCTTTATCGTTCGATCTTCGGAAAACAAGAAAGAAGATAGTTTTTATGGACAAGAAATGGTTCATGGAAAGCTATTGTTATATTTACCGATGTAACAAAGATGTGTAAAGCAAATAAGACCAAGCCGACACAATTTTTGAACTAGATGAATATTGAGATATAGTACTGTCTGTTATACTCTCTCGTCTCTCATCGACTATCGCAATAAAATGAGTCTTGATAAATAAATAAGCACGAAGTATAAAAGCTCCTTACACCGAAATGAAAGCCAACTTTCGCTCACGTAGCTTTTCTGTAGCTCCAATGAAAATTACCTATCCAAGCTTTAACAGTAGGTGCGAAGGCAATTGGGAGTACAAAACCGAGAGATATTATCAGTAATTGTGTAACTCACATTTTGAAAGCGATAATTGCAGTTCTGTATCGAATTCTTGTCTGTTTTATAGAGCACGGCAGTGCGTGGCTAATGCGTGTGCTTAATGTGGAGTGGGCAACAATTTATGAAATGAAATGGATGCTACGTACGAGACCGGAGAGCCGCTTAATGACGGTTCATTCAATTGAAATTATTTAGTCACCCTAAAGTTAAACGTTGGACGTTCAACCATCTGCGGAATGCAAGTTCACTTCCTGAGGCGACAATTAAAGCCGATGACTGACGTACGGACCGAAACATCGTTGACATGGTTCACCACTAGCATATAACTAATGAGGTTGCAACTACTCGCACATTACAATCAGTCCACCATAACGTCATGTAATTTTATGCAAGGCAGATTTTTTTGTTTATTTATTCGTGGCTGTATTTGCTGTTATTGATTAAATTCATGTAAATTAAGCACGTTATGTAGGTATTTGCTTTGTCTTGTGAATTTCCATCTGTTTGTGAAGTTACTTGCCAAAGCAATTAGCCACATGTTGCGGTTATTTCAATATGTTTCAATCTCCCGTAGGAATAGATTTCAAGGAATTTGAGAACAGAATATGCTGAAGTTCAATGTGAAAGAAAGCGTTTTAAACTCAAAATGTTCATTTTTGCCTAATTCGCTTCAGTTAATCCTGCGGTTTCCTCTTAACAAACTTTCACTAATTAACGTGTGGTCGCTGTTTGTAAACGAAAAGTAAACATTAATTAGAAATGTCATTTAAACTGAATTTGGGGTGCATCTATCAGCCTAGCATTATCACCATCAGTTAATTACAGCCGTAATAGTAAAGCGGGTGTCACACGCGGCTGGCTTGCATTCTCGTCATAGCCACTGATCGGAAGTCGATAGCTTCGTCACGCGTGTCATGGTGTATTCATTCTGGTCAGCGTTACGGCCCGCTGGCCGGATATTAACGCTTTTTTGAACCACCTCAATTATTCCTTCCGAGCCTTTGATAACTTATGCGTCCCCACCAAATAATTTTGCAGTTATTTGGTCGCATTCCTTTCCTGAGATCACTGGTGGCCAAGTGGTAACGGCCGCGACTTCCAAGTTGTAGGTCGTAGGTTCGAACCCAGACGTGCGCTTTACTTTGTTTAAATTAGCTCATCACAACTGCTCTCAAAAAGTTGAAGGAAAACATCGTGTGGAAACCGGCGTGTCCTAGAACCAAAATTTCGAAGACATGTGACATCTACCAACACGCACTGGGCCCGCGTGGTGGATTACAGGGAGCCTAATTTGCCATGTTTTTCCCCTTGGTTTCAGTTAGAGCTACACCCACCTTACTCCTACGAAAGCCTGAATTCCGCAAATTAATATTCGCAAGTTCACTGCCGCTGCGCAGCAAATCAGAAAGATTTTCGATTTTTTTTCTACTTTATTTAATTAAGAGACCAGGGGGCCTAAAAAGGCCACCTTGGCAGAATCATAAAATGATAACATTATGAATCATAATGGACAGTTAACTATTAAGTTAATCGTATCAAATCCCATTGGTGAAGGATTTTTCAGTTTCTCTTTTTTTTTGTCTGTGCTAAAATATTTACCAATCAATCCAATCCAAATCCAATCCCAATCTCTCCCAATCATCTACGTAGTGCAGCAAAAAAAAGGAAAACGCGGACTGTCATCGCCATATTATGATTCATAATGTTATCCTTTTATGATTCTGCCAAAGTAGTTTTTAGGCTCCCATGTCTTTGTGTCACGACGGGAACATACCAAGATGAAAAGGATTTAAATAATAACTCATTCGCGCGTTGGAATTTTAAAGACCACTGTATTCAACACCATAATATGAATACGACCTACTGAATAAACATTGTCTTAGTACATAATAAATAACGACAATTGTTTTAATTATCATGCAATGAGTCCACGACCACATAGATGCGTCAGGGCGTAGGTTCAGGCGCATTGAGCGATCGATCCAGCCAGCTCAACTTCCGGTGCCTATTTTATAAGCTATTTTATAACTTAAATAATGTGTAGGTATTAACTCGGCAACTCGACGTCGATTCATGTCAGTGAGGAATACAAATGAATCAGAAAGTACGCGAATAAGGAAATTCCATTCGGTGCAGTCGTACTAGTGGAGGCACATGCATGATGATAAACTAATAGTATGAGCTATTCCTATTCACAAGTCGTAGTCTTTGTACGGGCTGGGAGGTTGTGAGTCACCGCCATAGCTCGCACATCTACACAGTAGTAATAACACCCTTAATTAACACATTTGTAATTCTATGTAATAATGAAGAATGAGCTAATATTTGTAATCTGAGACAAAGAAGCGTTTTGGAAGGTCGGTTTCTCGGGAAGGGCTTTTTATTTATTTGGAGTTTTTGTAGTTCGCTGTTCGTTGCATGTTTGGGAATAGGAATCGGGGATCCCAAATCCCGGGTTTATTTTTTGTCGTGTTGCCTGTTGCATTCGGGGACAATGTTTTGAATTAGTGAACTTGCCACGTTTCCGGAAACCGAAATCCGGATTAGCTCATTTATTGTCCGTTTTTGTTATCGTTGACTCAGGCAGACTCGAGTCTCGGTTACTTTTTCGCGTCGGTAGCAGTATTTGCACAAATATTTTTTGGAAAGGATAGTCAGGAGAGAGATTCGTCTTCATTGTTCATAACTCTTGATAAATGTTTTATGAAAGATTCACCACTATTTGTCAAAATATCAATCCCGTAGGTACCACTACATTTTCTGTTTAGGAGATTGACAGTTGCCACTAATGAATGACTGACCACATAACGTGACTGTTCCTAGAGAACCCCATAGTCTTTTCCATCAGATATCTGTCATATTCATATCCAATGACGATAATTCTGACGAATGGTTTGTCGAAATTGACAAACCAATAAAAAAAACAAGTGAAACTCATATCTCTTTTGACTCGCTACGATACAATAATACACCAAGCAATAAACATCGTCGTGAAAGACACAAGTTTGAAGGAGTTGTACCTAGTCGAAGCGATAACAGTCACTTCCAGTATCGTGAACACGTTCGGAACATGAAACATGAGCGCGGGCGGAAGGAGAGTTTAACTTATACGCAGTAGGTACATACGCTGAATTACAATGATGTTCGCGCTCTCAAGTTTTCGTAGGAAACGCTAGACGCTGACGAATCAGCCGTACGTGGTTTTATGTTCTTTGATGTTTTGATAACACGCTAGACTAGACATCGTAGAAGGTTTACTTTGTAGGAATGTGTATGTGAGTAGGTATCATTTTGTACATAACAGCACCTGTTGTCATCGCGGGTTTCCCTATAACGAAGATATCTCAAATAGGAAGGAAGTTTCAGCGGTTTTAGCTGCCCATTGATATTTTTTTCTAGGAAGGTTATGTCCCTCTTTGACATTTGGATGGGTTTTAACCTTTGTACCTAAAAAATTGTTATCACGGGTTTTCCCAAACGTAAATCTGAAAGGGAAGGAAGTTTCAGTAGCCTGAATTCATGAATGATCGGGAATTTTCTGCCTCATTTGACATTTGGACGGAATAAACAATCTATCGATTTGTCTAACTTGTAAAAGGTACAGTCTAGACTAGAGCCAGCCAATTTTAGTTTTTTTAACTTGGCACCTGCCAAGTTAAATCATAGTTTTTATTATGACTCAATCCACCTGGGTTGACTCATAAAAACTACGACTACAATGTCTAAAATTGCGGACAGTGCAAGTGATCGATTCGGTTCAGCAGTTTTCACTGTCGCACGATGAAAACGAAAGTGCAAAGTTCAGAAAAGCAATTTCGTTCGTGTAAGTTAAGTGCGCGCGGCGTGGATTTCGCCGAAGTGCAGTGGAACGTGACGCCCGACATCCGACTTGTGCAAGTTCCTCCACTGAACTGAACGAGCCACGAAACGTTGCAGATTGGAACAATCATTCTGTTTACGTTCCTACTGAAAATCGATCGAGTACTGAGAATCGCAGCACCAGAACATAATAAACGAATGTTTTCTCTCAAGTCATAAAAATTACAAGTCTAGACATCTAAGCGGTCGTCCGCACTAATGTTAATGAACATGAATTTCTTATGGCAAAACTTTCCCTAGGTTGTGAACCATTTGTAGTACTTACCTACGTTCCTACTAGCTACGTAGGTAGCTACTTGGTATAGCATGTTGGAAGCCGTCGCGTCGACGCCGTCGGCAACCCGACGCCTGACGCCGCCGCCGCGCCGCCGGTCGGTCGCGTACTCGCGTCATATCACCGCCAACCCCGACGCAATTTTTAAATTACCCCGCACTGAGGGTGTTCATTCGTTCACTATAATATCCACTCTAAATGATCGTGCACACGTGAGGGGGCGAACAGCAACGCAAATAATAACATATTCAAAATTATTCTCGACATATCATTCTGCTAGTGTTCAATAAACCGTGAAGTTATTTGAATTGCGTGAATAGAAATTGTATGCAACGCAACGCATTAATCGCATTAGCACTTTGCTGGGGTTGTGTACGTGCGAATAGTGAAGACCCTTTCAGTAATCCTGAACTTCTACGTGATCCAATTAATTGCCGCAGGAGTTGCCGCGGCCGTGTCGTTGTCTAAGCTATAATATGACAATATTTTATAGGTACGCACATTTCCTTATTAAATTCCACGTTTTACAGTTGCTTTAATTAAGAATCTTATTAACTTAGGTTATTACATACCTACGTGACTCATTACTATCTGTATTTTGTGCTCATGCTGAGCTGTAAGTAAGTATTTAAAGTAAACATTCAATGTTCCTCAATTTTGTGGAAATGGCTCCGTAATTAAGATAATCGAAGGAGGGCACAGGGTTGATGACTCGCAGTTTGGCCTTTCGGCGGTGCGACGTCGTCGGTTTTATCGACCCCGGGGCCTTGACATAAGGAGTCTGAAACACGCGACTGGCAACAACACTTGGAAACAATGTTCTAACATAATAATTTATTCAAGTGCCAACCACCCCAACGCTATTACCTATATGATTTAATAGTCTGTAACAATTAATCCTCGCCAACTTTAAACGCTAAACGTGCGTAGGCTCCAAGAATGTTTCATCAGGGAACACTTATGAATTCGCGTTATTTATTTTCAAGTAGTGCAAGCGTCAACAAAAACTAGTCTACCTGCCCATGACGTGCTCGTAACGAACTATTGTTGTAGAAGGAAGCCTTTCAATGAATGTTGAATAAACGGTCAGGTAGCGTGCGTAAAATTCGATACGAGCGAGGCTCGCCGGAGATTATCTCAGATTAACATTCCGACCCTTGGGTCCCAGGATCGTCGCCTATGGAGGACCAATGTAGGACAAAGCTTTTTCCATAATGAAACCGTAGAGCCCGCGCCCAATTTACCCAATAAAACGTATGCGGGTGACAGACGTGCGACAGCCGACACCGTGGCGACGGGCGACTCGTTCGACTCCCATGTCGCACTAATTACCCCGAATTGAAGGCTTCAGTATACATTTATATCATACTAGCTTCCGCCCGCGACTCCGTCCGCGCGGATGTCGGTCTTCGCGTGGATGGTTTATTTCTCCATTTTGAGTAACTCTGACAATGACATCTTATAAATATCTATCGGACCCAAATACGGCTAAGCCTATAATAATTAAGGAGATCCCTCTATTGAGCTACTGCTGTTGAGCTCGCGTTCTGTAGTAAGTATTTTTTTCACAGTAATTCCGACCTTGATAAGTAGCATGTACCTAGCAGTAAATTACTGACAGTGACGAAAAGTTTGCAACAATAAAAAAGTGATCGTGACAATGCGACAGAAAGTTAATTGAGAGCTTCAGCATACACAACATTGTTAGTGAGCTCGTCCGGAATATGAACATGAAGATTTCTTGGACTGCTCACACGGGAAAGAGCTACGTAAAGTTGCCCGTGTGAAAAACAACTCGCGGTAAGATCTACGCCAGCAACTCCTAGGGTCTGACCTTGAGCCTTATTTATTGTAATGGTGTAACACAAAGCTACAGGAAACTGTATTCTCTTAAAATGAAATGGAAAATTATCCACTGCGGGTAATGCAACGTGTGTTCGCGGTTCTACAGAACAACGTCTATGAATAAAACTGAAAATTAAGAATTTTTTTTCTACGTATTTTTCCAGGATAAAAAGTATCCCATTTTATGCCCAGGATAATAAAGTATAATTATACCAAGTTTCATCGAAATCGAACCGTTAGTTTTCACGTGATGCCTGCATATACAGACAGACAGACAAAAATTTTTTTAATCACATATTTGGGTTTGGTATCGATCCAGCAACACCCCCCGCTATTTATTTTTTCAATATTTTCAATGTACAGAATTGACCCTTCTACAGATTTATTATATGTATAGATGACATGCTACGGGCACAACAATTTTTCTTGCGTGATACAATGTTATATTGCATACAAAGATGCGAATGAATCATCACTTGAGTGTTTTAACAAGGGCGTAATATTTATAGAGAATTTATTCATCGAGATGATTAATTTCCTTATTTGTTTATTGTGCAAAATGGCAGCTCAATTAATTAATCGAGGAAAGGGCCTAACAATGCACTACTCATAGTCAGCCATTGATAGCAAGTTAAGGACAAAAGTCCATTACCCCTTTCAGGATCATTAAAATGTTGGATTACTTACGCAGTTTGAACAGTAACTACATAATAACTTAGACCATGTAGCAACATTTAACAAATTCGCAGTGTAGTTTATCGTAGGCGAGGGTTACAATATAGCTACGCCTACTCACCCCAGGACAGCAACTATAGATCACTCCATACATTTACATAATACGCTCAACTTTATAATTCCGACTAGGTGTGATTTGGCGAGAAAATAGTTCGGAAAAGCCAGGAGAAAAGGTATCAATTATCTACCCACAAAATACTAAGTAAAGAATTATAAGTTGCGATTTACGGGTAGTTTAATCAAATACCGTCGGCGCCGATGACAAACGATATCGAATTTCCGCTTTCACCACAATGCATCGATACTGGGAATGGGGTAGACGATGACTCATGAAAACACTGAAGGGACGCAGACAAGGGGAGGGCACTAAATTACAGTGTTTGCGTGTAGGTACCTAGGTACTACAAACGTTACTGCCTACGTTACGGCTACAATTTGGCTAGATTTAATCAACAAAATTGATTCAAAACAATTGGTTAAATATAGACTGTGTTCATGTTCATTTATGTACGCGTGAAACCTCTCGTATCCACATAATACTGTTGCTAGGTAAACTATGTTCGTTACCGTAATACGAGTTCCGAGTTTTCCAGCTTTCATTGTTTGTTGTTACGTACCTACACTATGGATATTTTCGGAGTTCTATTAGCCGACCAATGGCGTTTCCTTGTTTAGTCGTAGAGGTACAATAGGCATTTGGAAAATTAAGCATTCGGTTGTTTTATTTAACACAGCAGACGTTTATTACTTTCTACTGTAAGCTGTGTAACGATGTTACAATAAACAGAATTTCTGGAAGTGTGCTTGGAGAACAGAAAATTTGACTTTTTGTATCGATTGTTTTTAATTTTACATGCGGTAAATAAAGTGATGAAGATAACGGTGAAACTAGTGGTTTCGAATACCTGATATTTTCAATGCTGGTAAAGAAAAAAAAATTGAAAATTTCCAATACCGGGATCCCGGTATTAACTCAATTTTACTCCAAAATTAAATAACTAATAAACACCACAAAACAATAAAATTCTGTTTTTTAAACATAAAATTACTTTTAAGTCACGGTAGACACAAAAAACCGGTCAAGTGCGAGTCGGGCTCGCGCACCGAGGGTTCTGTACTCTGTAGGTAGGTATGTGAATAGTTTATCACGGGATTTTTTTTAACGTAAGTGCTTACATATTTTACATGTACTTACTTACAAATTTGCGGTTTTCGGATTTTTTTCTTTACTTGTGCTACATGATCTTGCTCTTGGCAAATTTCATGATTCTAGGTCAACGGGACGTACCCTATAAATTTTGATTACCTTGAGAATGCCGAAATATACGTTTTTTGCGGCATAACCGGCCGTATCTTTTTTTTACGTTAACTTAGGTGTTTGATTTTTTCACAGCTTCAAGAGATTGTAGACCTGAGTATACGGTTTTAATTTCAACTTGATACCTCTACGCGTTCCCGAGATAAAGGGGTCTTGACAGACTGACGGACGGACAACAAAGTGATCCTACAAGGGTTCCGTTTCTTCCTTTAGAGATACGGAACCCTAAAAGTCATGGTAGGTCGCAAAAAATTGCACTGTACTTACTGATTTCTTGGGATGTTCTTAGGATAGATACCAATACCAAGTTTTCAGCTTCGAACAACATGTGTTAACTGCGTGGTGCTCGAAAAACCTTGAAATTCTCGGACTTCTTTCAGTTTTGACTTATATAACTTCTAGCATCATGCGGAATTGCAGATAAGTCATTCAATACACTTTTAAAGTATACAAAACTGTACCTTGAGTTTTATTGGACCTACAGAGGTATATGGCTACGCTCAAATTTTGTATAATTTAAAAATGTATTCGGTGTATTTTCCGTAGAATGCACCTTTTAGCGCGTGGAAGCCCCCCTCCGCCGTTCCCCTACCTTCCTTCTCACCTAAGGAATCTCAGGATCGTACTTCTATTGATTTATGTACCGCTTGCTTTGACCGAGAGGCAAATACAAAGACCACCATTTTTGGATCCGGTATTAGCCAATACCGGGAATCCGGTATTGGAAGCCCTAAGCGAAACGCAGCTTTAAAAATATACTAAGATACATTTTACAGTAGCTGAAAATATCACATTCAATCGAGTCCTATATGTGTTGACGCAAGCAAATAAAACGGTTGTGTAAGTAAATGTATTGTAGTCAGTATCTGTAGGTACTTCGGTACTTCAGGGAGCTCCATCGAGACATATCGATCAGGGACGAGTAGGTAGGACGCCCGCAGTGACTGGATCCAGTATGGCGTCGTGCAATATTGTAACACGTGTTTTTGTCTTCGCAGTATTCTGCTGGTTTAGCAAGGTGTTGTTAGGTTATACATTGTCTTATCTGACAATATTGCTGATCTTCTTCTGTTTAAACTTCCGTGAGATACTGTTTTCAGTTCAATATCAGCGAGTTCTTTGTCTGTTCCTTTTGGCGTAGCTATTACTGTCATGTTTATATTTTCTTTCTGTTTGTCTTTTGTACGTTCGTGTGTAGGGGACCAGCGTCTGTAATACTGCGTACGATATGTGGTTCTACAGTCTCAAACTATCTTTATGGCCCATTTCATTAACCATTCATCTTTCGTCTCGATGGGAGGGTGACCTCGTAAAATTGAGCTTTTAATAATAAAAGCGAAACTTTTTTTATCGTACGCCACTGCATCACCAACTTTGACATTGGGAGTGAGCAGTGACTTAAATTAACCTAAATTATCGAGTCCTTTATGTGTAACAATAGTGAGGCCACCTATGTCCTGCCATATTCATATTGATTGGTTCGTCAACACGTTTAAAAATTTAAATGCAGGCTTCTTTATTCTGTACGCGTGTTCTAAAACATAACAACAAATGGCTGCCGCATTCCTGACTCCAGTCTTATAATTAAGTAACTACCTACCTACGCACTTGTGTATTGATAGCGTTCACGACGATAAACTTGAATGATTACTTGAATAAGATTAATAAATTCAAATTGTATTGGTCGATAGATCCAGTCGGTGTTTCGACAGGATTAAGACATTGTTTGTAACAGCATTCAGTAAACTATATACGTCATAGAGTCTAAGAATGGATACTAACTGGTAGTTCTATAAGGCTACGTTAAAGTTCTTAATTTTTAGACTGAACCCGTCATAGTCCATACTTTACTCTCCATCTCTATCCATAAATAAACATAATTAGCCTATAACGGTTGCTGGTACACAGGCCTCTTTTCTGTGAGAGGGAATGAGCATTATCCACCACGCGGGCGCAGTGCGGGTTGGTAATGTCACATGTCTTCGAATTTTTGGTTCTAAGACATGCCGGTTTCTGACGACCTACTTACTACTCGTAATCCACAAATGCTTATCAATATTCTTAATGCGCAAGAATTAATGACACTTCTGCAAACAAAAAAAAAACATTACTCATCATCATCAGACGAAAGACGTCGATTGCTGAACTTAGGCCTCCCCCTAGCGTTGCCACAGTTGACAGTACTCATGTCGTACCCAAACTCTTACCCCTTACTAATAAACGTATTATATCAGATGAATAGTTACACACCGACTTCTCTCTTTCAGTCGTCAGTAATTTGACTTTCGAAAGAAGAAGACGAAGCGTTGTGTAACTATACCAGTGGCGAAACTACAGGGTGGCATTGGGGCAAAATGCCACGGGCCCCCAGCCATAGGGGGCCCCCGGCCCGAAAGGGTCATGAACACAGGAGGATTCTAAAATCCTAACATATGTTTATAAATGCAAGCTTTTTTTGAAAATGTGTAACAAATGAAGGACATCATTCAGGTTTCGAACATTTTGTACCTAAAGAAATTAAAGTAACCAAAAATTTATTTAAAGTAGCCATACCCGCCGACAGTAAAGCGCGATCTTCTATGATGTTGTGTTATCACCCTTTTAGTCATATAAGCTCCCGTCAAAAAAGTGAAGTTAAAACGCCCATATGCACCATTGATGACAAGACGGAGAACACAGACGGCAATGCGACGTAGGGACCGTGCGTTTCGTAAATTTAATAGGGATCGTATCTAATGATGAGAACTGGACACTATTTAAAGCTGCAAGGAATAGATGTAATTTGGCGATATGCAATGCTAAACGCCGCCAATCAATAATTCTTCCTCTTCTGCCGATATTGGGAAATTTCTTGGAACTCTTGGTATCGGCAAACCGCGACATTTGACCTTCTTAATTTAATTGACTAGGACGACTGAAACATAATTTCCCCATTGTTGCTACCATGGATCTAACCATGGTCTAACCAAGCAACAAACTCTGTCCCTACTATTAAATCAAAAGCGGTGGGATGTGACATTATCACCCGTGGTATGATCATAACTATTCTGGGTCATCTCTTACCCACGATTACTCACATTATAAAAAAAAATCCCTATGCACCGGAATATTCCCTTCCCTGTGGCTCAAAGCCTTGTTCGTCCATTACCTAAGGTTTCTAATCACGCTCTTCCTACCCACTTCCACCCCATTTATATATTTCCCTTCCTATCCTAAGTGCTACAGGCCTGCGTCCACAAACAACTCTCTAATTTTATTCATCGTAACTCACTCAAAGACACTGGAAGACACCAAAGTTATTGCAATACTGTTGATCGATTTCTCGAATGCCTTTAATACCGTCAGCCACGACATCCTGTTCGCCATTGTGGCCTAGGTATGTTATGAATTTATAATCTCTCCCGACGCAATGGAATGGATCTTCTCTTACCTACAGAAACGACAGCAGTCCGTTCATTGGATTCTTCATGATGCTGGTGTGATTTGGAAACTAGCGTTCCTCAAGGCGGTATTCTTGCTCCTCTTCTGTTTTAAAATTTTATTAATCTTATAACTTCTGAACTTCAGTGTGCATATCATCTGTATGCAGGCTGTTTGCAATTATACTGTCCAGGAAGGGTTGAAGAAATACCTGAACTATCGAAAAATAAATAGGGACTTGATAGTCATAAAAACCTGGTGTGATAGATTTAAGGTAGCAGTAAACCCTAATAAGTGTCAGGCGATCATCTTCGGTAATTCTCGGAGTATGAGTAAGGTGGATGGATGATAACCTTGCCATCAGTTCTCTTCAATAGTACGATCGTTCCATTTGTCCTAGGCTTACACATTGAATAGTTCTTCGAACTTGCATGGTCAGCCAGAAAGTTACTGGAACGCTGCGGGCTCTGTACTGACTGAAAAATTAATTACCAATGAGTACGAAAACAATGCTTGTGCGGTCCTTAATTTTTCCTAACATCGATTATGGTTATGTGTGCAACTATGACCTGAATGCAGATGTCCTCGAGAAACTTGACCGGTCGATTTGTTTTCAACCTGCGTAATTAGGATCATCTTTTTTTTTTGGCTGGGAAATTATTAAATAACTTCTCCCGCTCTGGGCGGAGCGGGAGAGACGTCAGACTTTTACTGACTAAAACCCATCCGTGTTCCTTCAGTTGCCTGATGTGCCAGGGGCCACGGTATTATCTCTTCTGAACAGCCCGCAACCCTGGCAGGCATCGGTCCTAGCGGACCCAAGTAGGATCATCTGATCCATATTCCTGAGGCGACAAACAAAATATCTCAAAAATGTAGGCAAATTAAAGGTTTTTTTGACAGATTGAGACAGATCAAACTGTGAACGTTCTTAAACTGATCTCTGTGCATCGGTCGCTTTTAATGTAGTTACCATACTCCAGAGCAGAGAGCAAAGGGCGTTGACCATCTTGTTTTATTTTCTTGACTCTCCCACTTCTCTTAGTTATCTAGCCTTATCGCTACTTTCAGTACATTTGTGCCAACCACAATAAAAATCTTCGTTCATCAAAAAATCGCTTTCTTCAATGAAATCAGGATGGCAACTAACCGATCATCCTTTACACTAAAAGTTCACGAGCGCATTCGTAAGAATCTGGCAGTATGACAACGTTAAATGTTTTCCCATCGTTTGTCTAATTTTTTAGTCCAGGACCTCATGCTCAGCAATCTACGCTTTCGATCACTAAACAAACGAAGCAGTCAGGTGTTAAATTTTGTAGGGGAAAATAATTATGAAATCTACGCGGAAGAAGTCGCGGGAGAAGTGCTAGTAAAAAAAAACTATAGCATTGGTTGAGCTTCTTTACATTGAGGGAGGCCCTATCCCTTGAATTTGCCACGGGCCCCAAACGGTATAGTTCCGCCACTGAACTATACAGACGATATACAATGTTTATTAGTCCTTACTAAAAAACATTGTATAGCGTCTGTATAAAGTATTAAATTAACGTTACCTTTATTTGTTCCAGTGGCCTGAACTTCCAAGACCTGATCGTACGACAGGGCGCCATCGACTCACCTCCTAAGACACCGTTCATCCTCGGCTTCGAATGCGCCGGAGAGATCGAGCAGGTCGGCGAGGGCGTCACCAACTTCAAGGTAACCATGGAAACATATTTGAAACAACTACAAATAACGGCCTTGACATATACCTAATACCACTACGAGTGGACAACGCAAAAGGGACGTTTAAGGCCATCTTGTAGTGCGGTGTGTAGGTATGATAACGCACTCCCTGCATAATACGTATCGGGGCATCTCTCTCTCGCAGGCACTGGCCGGCAGGCGTGAGCGCTTGAACTGCTCAATATAGTCTAATTATTGTTCTAATAAAAATATATTAAGAAACCATCTAAGTAATATATCAAAATATAGGTTTTAATATTTTAGAAGGAAGGAAGATTTTTATTTAAGTGGTTATTCCACTTAAATAAAAATCTTCCTTCCTTCTTGCTAGAAAATATTAAAACCTATATTTTGATATATTACTTAGATGGTTTCTTAATATAATTTTTTACTAAGAAATACGTTCGAAATATAGATTTAGTGTAATCTTTGCGATTTTTTTCTCTCGAGCCAACTATTAGTAATTCTGTTTCCGTCTTTAGTCAGCGCTTGGCCGTATGTTCAATTTTGTCAAAAGGATTTTTATTTTGCGTAATATTTACAATGAATGGAAATATATAGCTTTAAAATACTTTAAAATACTACAACCTCGCCTTAAAAAAAAAGGATAGCACCAGCCGTGGACAGCATCAGACGTGGTGTTTTGTACATAGTTTCTGGCTAGCCGTATTTCCATAATTCCATTCTCAAAAGAGGTCTTTATAGTATGAAGCGGTAAATAGTTAAAACACCTACACAATCTCATTTGTTTCTGTAATTTCCCCTTTGTACAAAATTCCGGAGACGTTGCAATTTCACCGCATTTTCCGCCATGCCATTTCATGAAATTCTCGGGACATTCGGGCAACCCTAATCTTAATTAGTTTCTCTGATACGTCTCCTTGTGCAATTCCTCACCATGACTATGTGAAATTTCACACGCCTTCAGAATATTAATTCGGTAGGTAATGAATAATACAATTAATGTGCAGAACAGAGTCCCTACTGACTTGGAAATTATTTTAATTAAAATTTCTTCCTTTCCGTTGATGTTTTATCGCAATGATAAATTAATTACACTTCGTTCACTGTCTTGTTTGATAGTTTTGCTCAAAGTAAATCGGTCACGGGCTCGTGGTATATCGCAACGGATTGCAACTGCCGCTATTCCTAATTTAAGTTAAATCAGTTTTAATTGCAATGCCTGTGGGTAATAAAACTTCCGTTTCTATAGTTGTAATAGGACCTAGGAGCTAGCTCTGTTTTAATTCTCAATTTGTTACTTACACATCTTAAATATGCCATAAACGTCACTGTTGGGAGACCAGAGAAAAGATGGATGGACTGTGTGAAAGATAATATGACTAGAAAGGGACTGACTACCGACATGACTAATAGAGAAGTATGAAGAAAAAAGTATCTCAAAAATGTAGGCAAATTAAAGGTATTTTTGACAGATTGAGACAGATCAGACTGTGAACGTTCTTAAACTGATCTCTGCGCATCGGTCGCTTTTAATGTAAGTAGTTACCATACTCCAGAGCAGAGAGCAAAGGGCGTTGACCACCTTGTTTTAATTTCTTGACTCTCCCACTTCTCTTAGTTATCTAGCCCTATCGCTACTTTCAGTACATTTGTGCCAACCACAATAAAAATCTTCGTTCATCAAATAATCGCTTTCTTCAATGAAATCAGGATGGCAACCAACCGATCATCCCTTAAACTAAAAGTTCACGAGCACATTCGTAAGAATCTGGCAGTATCATCACAACGTTAAATGTTTTCCCATCGTTTGTCTAATTTTTGTACCACAAGTAAATTGGGATAAGGGCAGGATAAAGAAACGTCCACTGTTGATGTTGAGTATGGGATGCTTAGCTCATGAGACAATCATCTCTTCATCATTAACTAGTCTCTTTCAAAAAGTAACTTGATCTATAACACCTTCTTTATCCGTGTTACCCCATCTGACTCCATCTCGTAAATCAGAATTTTAGTTCATCAGTTGGGCAACAAAATGTACCACCGATTAATCTTCTACGAATATGTGAAATCTACATCAAAGCTTCATAATGGACGGCCCTATAAACACTTCTCTTTGTTTCCGCTCCTAGTGATACATTGTTATTCTTATACGATTTAGTGTTACTACGGGTAGTATGCATATCTAGTTCCAAATTATTAAGGGTACCTTTCCGTTAGTGCTTAACTTTATCGACCAATCTAGCAATGGGTATTTCTGATAAATCAGTAGTTTTCTTGTATTCTTGGTCTCCCCGACTGGCTCTGTGATCACACAACCGCTTTGCCAGATTATGTGACACTGTTGATGACAAAATATGTTGGTCATTCTTTTCGGCTTATCGTAATCTTATCAACATTTACAACCAGGTTGGCGACCAAGTCGTGGCTCTGCCGGAGTACCGCGCCTGGGCCGAACTCGTCTCCGTGCCAGCCCAGTATGTTTACGCGCTGCCAGAAGGCATGACTGCCTTGGACGCGGTGGCAGTCACAACCAACTACGTGGTAGCCTATCTGCTGCTTTTCGAGATGGCTAACCTGACTCCTGGCAAGAGCCTGCTTGTGCACTCCGCTGGAGGCGGCGTGGTAAGTTATTGTTGCTTAATTTTTTTGTTTTCAGTTTATCTATGAATATATTTTAAGAGGGTTTCTCCTCTACTATAGCAATAAATTCCGGTAAGTAATATATAAAGATAGTTGTAAGGGTAAAAGAACTGATATAACAACTGCTGTGGACAGCAAAAAATACTTTTGAGAAAGTCATTGTAAAATAAATCTAAGTAGATACTCCACAAGCGTATCTTTAGAAAATGAAAGTGAAGTTCAAGAGCACGTTTTATCGACCAAAAAAACTGACTCACATCCAAAACTCATGAATGCAAAGCTAAAATTAAGTTTATTCAGAACTTGACAATAATACCGAATGAAATCGAAAATACTCGCGGTAGCATTGACCCTTGAGTCTGAGCACACAGCACGCTTCACACACTTCTGTGTACTTGATAATTACTGGGCAAACAGACTAACGAGATGTCTAATTGTTGGTCTAAATAGTTCACAAAATATTCATGTTTGCTCTGGAATTTTAGTTTCCATATGACGTGACCGACCATTCTCGCGTGTCGGCGACCGGTAATTCGAAGCTCGGTCGCTGGGCGGGGTGACAATACCAATTTGTTGACATTTATTAACAAGGAAAACTAATTTACAGGCAAATAACCTACAACTATGCTAAGTATTGATGATAATGTGATAGTAAATGTGGATATTGTTTTAGTTTCATTGTGGCTGAAAGCTTTGAGAAACTATGTAATTGGGGAGATGGACTTGTCTGTATTCGATTGAATTTTCTTGTATTACTTACGTAGTAAGTAAGTTTAGTTGTAAGCGGAAAATTTCTGTAGTACTTACAATGGATTGTTTGAAGACAATCTGTGACTATTGATATTGACTTGCTTCCAATAGTTTGTCTTTGTTCGACGTTTGTATCGAAAACAATAACGATTTCCTACTCGTAATCGAAAATCAAAGTTTCATATTTGATACTTAGACTTTAAACTATTATATTTGCGAAAACTTCAAAAGGAGTATCGGCTATTAGGCCTTTATCGAGACATCTTAGATTTAACGAGTTGGATATCGGAACCAGTCTACATTTCCCTAATATACCTATTTCCATTCTAGGGCCAAGCAGTAGCTCAGTTGGCTAAGACTGTAGAGAACGTGACGGTGTTCGGCGTGTGCTCGAAGACCAAGCACGAGGCTCTGAAGGCCAACAACAACAACATCGACCATCTGCTGGAGCGCGGCAGCGACTACACCAGCGAAGTTAGAAAGTAAGTCAACATATTCTTATTCAGTTGTAAAGATGGAGCGTCAGAACCGAAAGTATGATAGATACAGAAAAGTGGTGAAAGGAGTCACGAGCTTGATTTTAGAGGACAATAAAACAGCATTTTTTTTAAGACTTTTGGTTTGACCAGGAATTGCAGTTAATGTTTTTGTAAAAAAAAAACATCCTGTATAGTTGAAGGTATCAAATTCTACAAAGAAATGTTGTGTATTATATACAAGACCTTTTATAGAGTAACATTATACAGGTTCGGGACATTTAAGCCACTGATCCATTTTTATGACATTCAGCACTTATACCAACAATATTGATAGGTACACGTAATCCACTCCTCCCACTTGCAGATTGGGGTTATGAGATTGCTAATCTCAATTTGCCCATAGATACCACATTATCTAACATATCGGCCTTTCAAGGGATAACCATTTTCAGTATTAAATTATATAGGTACGCCTACACTCTATAAAAACACCACACATTGTTACAAATAGGGACTTTACATAACTTGTTGGTACAAATCAATGATGGATCAACCATCCAGAGACATAAGGAATTACTTGGTTCTACATGAACATTAGCCGTTAGGCAAGGCTCCAGTGCCTCAGGCCTATGTCTGGTTATGCTATAAGCTGACGATGCTGCATCTATATGAGCAATATTTATTGTAATTATACTGAACAATCAATTTAAATAAATAAGTGTGTTGTTCCGTGGTTATGTTCTTCAGAAAGTCCAGGGGATCACACGTTTCACGTAATATTAGTAAACAAAATATAAATAAAAATCCAATATAAAAATAAAAGGATAATAAACGTATTATTGAAATCCATAGAACGGAAATCCTTAGAAGGGCCTTTCCTTTGGTGTACCCCTTTAACTCTAACACAGGTGCGTAGTACCACAAAATATAGATGTACAGAAGGCAATCACATGTATGTTCTTCACTTTTCATACCTACGCTCGGCGGTCGCGCTATGGTTGTCAACTTTGGCTTATACATAAAAAACTATCGTAGTTGTGGCACTCGTATCTAGTTGTTTGATTTATTATTGAGCTTATTCTACAATATTAAAACAAAACAATAAACATACTAAGTATTACAATACAAAAAGTTTACGGAACAAAAACATAAAATTTTACATTTGTCAATTTTCACTATCGAAAATCCCTAATATCTTCAAAACGGATTACCCTATTTACACAATTTATTTTGCCCTATTCGTTTTAGACCTAAACCTATCAAATGACGCTAAAAAGAACACTATATCACAAAGAATCACAAACAAAAAATCATGTTTTCAACTTTATACGTTGGTGGCGTGAATTTACCTTACAAAAAAGTTACTTCGTTTATACTGATTCAAAATAGGAAACTATTATATAAATTGAGCTTAGATAGGCATTTTTTTGTTGCTCCGTTTTTGCACTTCACAGACGCGTGTCTCAAGCGGATGGCACACGCGCTCGCACTACTCCGAACCCGTCCGAGATGACGTGTCCGTGAGCCGTGTCTATGTGTGCGTTGCTCGAGCGCACTTTGTGTGTAGATTGACTTCTGTACTATCTGTATTTTGTAGTAGTACTCCGCGGCGTAAGATACGACCGATGTATCTTGGTGAGCCCGAACTTTGCGCAGAAGGCTGCGCAGTAAGATTTTTTAGGAACCCAATGGTGACATGAGGCGAGTGCGAGTGAGAGAACATGCGCGAAAGTTGTTAGTGCCTATCGCTAAGTTACGTCATCGTAATTTTTTTTACGTAGCTAGATGACTAAATGTATGAATGAAGCAAAAGGAGGTAAGGATGTGCAGGTGGCGTTCTGTAGTTTCTGCACAAGAAGGCCTGAGTTTGTATGTTCAGTAAATTACTAACCACATTCAACATTGAGGTAGGTACCTCCTCGTCCTTGCGTTGTTTCACAACACGATCTCTTACGATATATCGAATTTTAAAGTTCATATCAAGAATTCGGTGAGATCATCAATAGTTTGAATGGGTTTCGTTGTGCTTTGAACACGTGCCAAAGTGAAAAAAATCAATGCGATACCGCCCCATTTATTAAGACTTTATGAGTGATCGGTCTTACGCTCGCGCTATTACCAATCATAATCGTGGTACAGACCTACCTACTTTTACATGTACCTACATAATTCTATAATCTTTTAACAATCGGCATTTCTGGAAACAGTGTCACATTAAGTGACAAAATGAATGTGAAGCTAAAGCCAACCGTCATGAATCATACGAATACAAATTAATTTGTTCAGCAATCATGAAGAATTCTAAAAATGTAAGGAAGGATCGGATTCGTGATATCACTGAGCTAAAAATATCCCGTTCAGCGGCCCTTCATTTTACTAATAATACCTTTGTTTACGTTACACGCACTAAATGTTGGGTATGCGAGGATTTTTATTATGCCCGTTTATTCCGATTATTGTCACAATAAATTCTGGCTAGTTTCGGCAATGTCTGTTAATTTTATGGCGGGGTTACATATTAAACCTCTTCCGGATTCCTTAGGGTTATAATCATCTGGCACGTCATTTTGGAATTCAAAGTTGAATCATTGATGATCTACTTCCCGACACTTCATAGCTAAACTATGTTGTTCCCAATCCCATGCTTAGTTAATTGGCTCTTATTACAGTTACATATTTCAGTGCGAGTCCTCCTCTAGTGATATGTGCAGTACCAGTTTATGAAGACCTCTCCCACCCCCCTAGAGCTTTTATTAACGGTTTAAAATAGGGAACTTTATAGCTGGAGTCGAGGTCTGGTTAAGTTGGTGTCGTACCACGTTAATTGTTCGCTTTATAACCCGCTCCTTAGGGCAGCTGCTTCGTAACAAGCGCGTCATTTAATTCTCGTAAATAGACAAAGATATTTTTATATCTGGTGAGCACTTTATAGCGTAAACAACGAGCCACACTAGTTTAGTGTAAGTAAATAAATAGTCGGTTATCTACTGCGCGGAGAAATGCTCTTACAATAATATTGATCTACCTACAATATATAAAGTGTGGAAACATGTATGATTTCTAGTATCCTTTGTTTAAATAAAATTAAAAACTTAATTCCACTGTGTATATAATAATCAGAAGCACTTACCTAGTTAACTGCAGACTATTAGTAAGAAATCCCATTACCTGCGTTTGATTTATTATCATTAAATAGCCACTACCGTTATTTCACATAAGTTTTCTGAAAATTAATAGAAAACTCGTAACTGCTAGTTCTAACCTTGGGAAACGCTTTACCTACATTTCTTTATTTCAATATAATTAAATGTTTTATTAGCCAATAAAATGGCGGATAGTAAGAAACGCGTTTCCTTTAAATAATAGGTTGAGATGATTGATAGATTCCTGTAAAAAAGTAGTTTTTCTAAAATATTTAATGATAATAATTACATGAATAATAGGTACCTATTTATTAGTCTTTTTTAAATCTGAAGTATGGAACACACCACGTCACCGCCACATGAGTAGATTCTGTGTCACCACCGCGGGCCGTCCCGCTTACTAGGGCCCCCTTATCATTCTGTCTGCATTCTTACTTTTACCATTTTTCATAAATTACTTAGAGAACACGATTCTTGATAAAAATTACTAAAAATTGTGTTGCGACGTGACACTTTTTAATGCTGACCGTCCACCCAACTTTCTTATTTCGATTTAAAACTTGCATACAGCCTAATCGATACTCGCAATAAAAAAAATGAAAAAAATTTGTAGAAACTGAATATCAACTCTTTAAACTAACAAAATGTATTGAAATGTAAAGTGTTTGCAGAATATCCAATCTATAGAATTAATTAATTATCATCATTCTCAAAAAAACTTCTGGAAAGCCTACCTAAAAAAATTAAATTTAAAATTTAAAAAACCCCCGACACAAAAAAATAATAAAATTAAATGTAAGTAATTGGAAAAGGATCAAATAATTTAAAAACCCCCAACTTAAAGAATCTAGGTAACGAGACTAAAACAGATAAATTCATATGGAAGTCGGGGGACCTCTTAGCATGGTGTTCCACAGAACGGTCCCCCGACTTCCATATGAATTTATCTGTTTTAGTCTCGTTACCTAGATTCTTTAAGTTGGGGGTTTTTAAATTATTTGATCCTTTTCCAATTACTTACATTTAATTTTATTTTTTTTTTTGTGTCGGGGATTTTTTAAATTTTAAATTTATTTTTTTATTTCATGCTTTTTGTAGGGACTCCTTAATTTTTGTTTCATTTCTTTTATTTTCTTGCGTTTTAAGATTCAGGTAATTTGGTACTTAATCAGGTTTTTTATCCGTCAAAAAATAATTAAGTACTTAAGTATTAATTTATAGTTAAAGAATAATTTTTAAGACTAAACAGATTTTTTTGTTTTATTATATCCTTTTTCTAGTTCTTCCTTTAGTTATTCAACTTTCGTACAAGTATTTCATAGCTATTAGATGTCTTAGGTATTTCAGATCTGGTTTGTAAAATGGGACTGCGACACTATCTGATGTAGAAATACCTACGCTTTTTAAGTAGGATAATTCCATTCGTAATACAAATAGTCAAACTCAGTGGTCGTAGGTACCAGTCATCACTCCACTTTCCTCATCATTCTAGAGCATTGATCAGATAAAAAAAAAATTTCAAGTTTTTAGTTTTCATTTGTTAATATTCCTCATTCCCTTTCAATATAGTGTACATTATTCTACTTGTCAAGCCCTTGCATTTGATACCTATATTGAAGGAGTTGTGAAAAGAAAATATAATTCGCCATTTTGTGGTGGCGGCCATCTTGGATTTGAAATTTGTAATAGCGTATAGTATTCTACTAGTCAAGCCCTTTCATTTGATACCCATATTGAGGGGGTTGTGAAAAAAAATGCAATTCGCCACTTTGTGGTGGCAGCCATCTTGGATTTGAGATTAATCATAGTGTATAGTATTCTAGTATTCAAGCCCTTTCATTTGATACCCATATTAAGGGAGTTGTGAAAAAATATGTAGTCCGCCATTTTGTGGCGGCGGCCATCTTGGACCGATTTTCATCAAACATAGCTAAGAACACTCCCGACTAATTCACCTATCAAACAAAAAAAAAAACAAAATCAAAATCGGTTCATCCGTTCGGGAGCTACGATGCCACAGACAGATACACACACACACCCAGACACATACACACACACACACACACACACACACACACACACACACACACACATACACACACACAGACACGTCAAACTTATAACACCCCGTCGTTTTTGCGTCGGGGGTTAAAAATATTCTATGCCGCTCCGGCCGCTCCTCTATTAGAAAGCATTTAATTTGCAAGGTTTTTAAATCGCTAACCACATCAGAATGTCAACTCCCAGTTTCCTGAAAACTAGATTATTTCTACTAGTTGCCTAAATGTTGTTGATATAGTTATATTCTCGAACATGTTAATTAAAGCGAATAGTTTTTTTCTCCTTTCGTACTTGCTTATGTGGTCGGTTCTGCCTTTCCTTCCACTACTGCTAAAATAAATAATGTATTATAGCTGATATGAAGTTAGATTCTGGCTGATATGAAGTATAATTAGCGTAAAACGTGGGGCGTCGCCGTAGTACGCCGATCCCAAATATAGGGCAGGTGAATGATGATGATGATGAAATTATTGAGCAGTAGCCATGTCCAAGCTACCATGTTCCATTGGTTAGTTTATCTAACGTCGTGTGATGTTACCAGGGTGTCCGCCGATGGCGTGGATATCGTGCTGGACTGCCTCTGCGGTGAAGAGTGCAACCGTGGCTACCAGCTGCTGAAACCGATGGGACGATACATCTTGTATGGTATGTATTGATTTTATTTATTCAAACTTCATGTCCAATAGTGGTACCTACCTACATAGTGCTAATGCCACAAGGCATTCTCTACCAGTCAACCTTCAGTTTAAAAAAAGACATAAACCTACTTCTTTTTACGTAGTTTTGAAATTGTTAGGAGGCATAATTTGGAACATTACTTATGTGTTAATGATATTGATCTCTAGGTACTCCAACGCGACAGTTTTTATCCTAATCTTAGGCCCATATTCTAGAATGATGCTCAAGTATCTATGTACTTGTCTAAATAATCTAGACCCTAATTCAGAAAGTAATAGCAGATTCATTTAATATTTAATCTAAACTCTTAACTAAAATCGTGATTTACGATTGAGACCTTACAAATTAATGCTTGAATCCATCAATCCATCTAAAAACTAAACTTAAAGTTTCTAAAATTTACAAGATATTATTCCCTTTTTGTATAAATTTTATTAGGTAGTTAATTTAGTAAACGTGATATCCTATCGTTGAGTATGTGTTGAAATAAGTGTTAGTAAACAATGGCGTGTATCACAGGATCATCTAACATCGTGACCGGCGAGACGAAGAGCTTCTTCAGCGCCGCGCGTGCTGTGAGTACTCAATGGCTAATTATCTGATTGTACTGGGCTGAGGTGCGTGTGCGCAGGACCTAATAAATAATACAATGATCGGTTCAAATGAGATTGTGTGCTTCTTGTTAGAGAATACTTCAATGAGTACTTTAGAACATTTTTATAAGTACTGGGGTTTAAAAACTATGCTTTTTTAAATTATTTTACCTTGCCTATATTACACAATCGTGAAGAAGTCTTAATTATCCAAAAAAGTAAACCATTTTCTTTATAGGTATATGTTTTTTTTTTACCTGAAATAAGGTTGGGGCCCAATAGTGCTAGTTTCGTGAATCGCGGTTCGATTTGAGTCGCGAATGTCCGCCATACATACCTCAACCTTGAAGCATTTGCATTGCATGGAAACTTTTCGTGAACTGTTCCTATGGGGATGCCATCTTGAACTACAAGTTTATTTCGGACTTGATTCTCGGGTTTGACAAGTCAGCCAGATTCATTTGGCCTGCCTTTCGAAACTTGAAAAAGTACTTCGTATAAAAATATTTCCTTAATTCCAGTGGTGGCAAGTAGACAAGGTGTCCCCGATCAAGTTGTTCGACGAGAACAAGAGCCTGGCGGGTCTGAACCTGCGGCATCTGCTGTTCCAACACGGCCGCGCTGAGTACGTGCGACGTGCTGTGGAGCGCGTGTTCGCGCTGTGGGGAGAGGGCAAGGTCAAGCCGCTGGTTGACTCCACCTGGGCGCTTGAGGATGTACGTGACTTGTTTTACTGGATGAATTTCTAGGTGGCGGCAATTGGAGAGCTGGTCTTAGGGTATTGCTGATAAAACAGTTGAACTGTTCTGTTCTGGTCTACCTAATGGAACATTGTGTTTGGTTGGATGGGTTTCCCGCTAGAAAATACTATTGAGTTCAAGCGAAAACTGGGAGGCACTGGATTATTTGCATCTAAACACATTACTTGTCAGCAGCATACTTGCGACGTTGCGACTCTCAATTCAGCTGTTTTAATTAATTTTAGTTCCGTGTTAAATACTATCCTCATTAATTGTATGTACCTACTGTAAAATTAACTCTAAACTGTAAATTAATCAGGTCGGCGAAGCCATGCAGAAAATGCACGATCGCAAAAACATCGGCAAGCTTGTGCTCGACCCATCACTGGAGCCGAAGCCCAAACCCGCCACCCCAGCCAAGGGCAAGTCAGGCAAGGAGAAGAAACCAGCCAAAGAGAGCTCCGAAGACAAGAAGGACAAGGAAACCAAGGAGGAGGAGAAGAAACCAGCTGAGAACGGTGAGAAGAACGGGGAAAAGAACGGTGAAAAGAACGGTGAAGAACCGCTCACTAACGGTAACAGCGACGAAGGTCAGTCTCGAACTATTGTGACCAGGCATGCGTAGTGCGAACACGCTTTGACAGCTCCATTTTTGAATCGCCTGTGACGTCATCCTGTGTGGACCCCACAGAGTTAAGACTGCGGTGTAAACGGGGCACGACTTTCATAGACAATTCAATAGTGTTGCTACAAGTAACGAGTATTTATTCATTATGCGGGTGAAATAAACAGCTGTCGGTATGATACTTATATGGCTTCTGAAATTATAAAGCACCCTACGAAATAAATTGATATTGATGACCTTTTTAACTCTAATTTGTCTATCAATTCAAGGGACCGCTTTTTTATTCAGATACCAATTAAAGCTTGTTGACCGCAGTTGTGCGTTTCACCCTGTTATTATTTTTATTATGGCTTTTATTTTAATTAACTACGCACGCATTTATTGGCTAAACGCATATATTGGCTTCTTGCGGAGCCCCATATTTAACGATATTCAAGTATTTATACAGCCTTTAGACTTGCTAGTAGCATTTATTTTTAAAACATTTTTCTTGCAACAATTTTGATCATAGGTACTGGCATATTATTAATCACATGCGATCCTAGAATATAGATCAACACATTCATTTACGACTGTTTTTTACACTTAGTATGTTTTTTTTAAGCTATAAGCAATAGTATGTTCCAGACATTTGGAACGCATTTATATTTCAATTATAGCTGCATCTTAGACGGTTGAGTAGGGTTTTGCTTTTATTAATCAACATTGAAAATTGCATACCTATATCATTAAAATCCTGAACAGTCAGTGCATACTATAACCGTAAACCTTTAGGGCATACTATAACCGTCTTATTACAAAACAACTTCTAACTTTAGACCTAGCTTAAACCTTCGAGCCAGTTACTGTATCTTGAATGTTATTCCGACAATCTTAAAGTTCTTAATTCAAAATTAGACTCGGGTAGTCAGTTTTGGTAATAAGAACTTTAAGTTCGCCGGATTATAGTTCGAAATTTACCTTGTTTTGTAATAATGTGGCGAGATATTAATTGATATTTTACTTCTCATTGAATACACATTCTTCTTTTGTTATTTTTTATCCAATCTTCTTCTTCGAACAAAATGGTAATTCGATTCTTCATAACGTCATCAAAAAAACCATGTCTAAGGGCTGTTTTAATCACTGGAAATATACGTTTAGCCAGCTTGGTCATAAAAAGTCGGGTCTGAGTTTTCTAGGATTACATATAGGTTTAGTTATAGATAGAATCTACTAACGATTATTATAACAGCTAGGCAGCTTTAGCATTTGTTTAAGAATAGTGTGCGGTTTATAGGATATTTTTTGCTTATAATTATTGTTAAGTAAGTATATCGTATTGATGCTTAGAATAGGTACAATGAGCATGCTTTTTGAAATAGAAAGCGACTAGATTTTATGACTGAAGATGATCAGAATGAAGTCCATTTATTTTAACTTGGTTTTGGACAGCACCGAGGCTGTTCAATTATGTAGGTATTTACCGATTAAGATTTTGTAAATATTAAAGTTACAGGTATTCTCAGTCTGTAAAACAATTTTATCATTTACATCTCGGAGCGCACCCCATGTTTTGGTTCATTACCCATCGTATAATTTGATTTACTCTTGAAACTTTGCGGGTGCCTATTAAATTTTAATGAGCCATCCCAAACTTATGCGAGATGCAGACTTATGAAATGTAGGCGCTGAGCATACCGCACCGACACATGGGGGGTTCTTGTGTCTTGTACAGTCAACTACGCGGCCATGGTAATACCTTGACTTTGACAGCGCCTATATTTCGTGGCAGTATTTTCGTAGTTCAAGTGATTACTGACGTGTGGTTGACCGTACCAGTAGATAGATACGTATTGCAGTATCCGGTCTTGTACTTATTACGTTGTTGTTTCTCAACTTGCAGAGTCAAAGGAGAAGGAAAAGGAATCTAGCTGAATTACTTCCCTCGAGGACTGAACCAGATAAACCACCGCCAATTGATTATTTTAGAGTTGAAGCTGTCCCGAGGACGCCGCGTCTCGCTTGCTCCGCCGGCGCTACTATATGTTGCCTCACCTTCTTATCTTATACAAGTCTGATACCCGACATCCTCCGATCGCTCATCCTATTTATAAATGTTCTCCATCATTGTAATCATTGTAACACGCGATCGAACGATGTCGCACGCTAATTTTAGTTTTTAATTATTCGATTTATTATCTATCATCACATTTCCTAGTTATTAAATTAATCGTTGAAAATGTGACAGCGAAACTACAATGAATTTATTATTAATCAATTATTTCTTTTATAAATTAATTTCATAATTTGGCCTAAGTTAAGAAGAATCGTCTCAGATAATACATACAGTCTTTTTTTTATTATAGTTTAATGTTTAAGACTTTATTTTTAAGATGAGATATTTTAATCTGCAGTTATTTTGAATGGCTATTGTATATCTAAGGTGCAGAGATGCTTAATCTTTATGTATGTTAAGCTTTAATATTTTATTAGTAAATGTTTAAAATTTGGCCCACGAGACCCACAGCAGCACCCGCCCGGGTCGCGTCGTCGCACGCGTCGCTCTCGTCCGACGTCCGACTGTCTGTTGTCAGCGACTAACGAATGAAAACCTTACGTGTGATATTTTGTGGTAGGTATGCTAGATGTTTTGCGGTATTTTTATGCTGCCTTTACATGACATTTTATTTTATTACTTTGATTTAAAAAAACGATTACTTTATATTTTTATACTTAACGTTTTGTAAATTATTTTCTAGTTAAGAGGAGATTTCACAGAGTTTATTTGAACGCACGGATCATTGTGTGACAGACACGATCGTCCGCCTAGCTACAGTCTTCTACTGCTGAACCTCACTTAGGACGAGCTTATAGTATCCCAAATGTGAAATATTTTTGTGGCTAAGTTCATACGAACCAACATAATGTAATCGATGTCACCTACGATGTAAGTAATATTTTTATATTCCAATAATAACGACTGTACCTCGGTCTCATCTCATATAATGAAGCTTTTTATGTATCTTTCACACGATTATCACATATCTACTCGAACATACACATTCACACGATGTATATTAGGATTAATATTTTGATACCAATATTCACTGCATTTCTTTTGATATAACTAGCATATTGTATTTGTCTACCCCCTTATTTCTTAAGGTTGTAACATTTTCGGCCATATAAATGTACAGTATGGTTGTAGGTAAAATGTACCCAGTACTACTTAAATATTTTATCTGTAAACACATATCATGTGCGGATGTAAAATGTAACTCCCAGAGGCTGAACGTAGTCCGGTGCGCCGGAGTAAAACATCCACTGCACCCACACTGCTCAACACTCACCGCGCTCTATATCTACTAACGTGTGTTCAAACTACCGCCGCCGCCGACTTGTTTAACAGACTTGAATTTTTATAAACTTTTACCCTTTTTGAACATTTTTGCAAAAGCATAGTTTAATATGAGCACGTGTTGTGATCCGGCCTATAGAACCGTTTCCAGTATCCGGTGATCCGGTGCGAAGTACCGACCGCCGTAGGTTGTGATGACTGCGAGTAGCATGGCAACACCGGAGTGACGCACTTGGACCCTCTAGGTAGCTTTTGTAACGGTAACAATAGTGGCACACGAGTGTATGACGCTGCTTTGTTCGTACGGTGGCTTGGTGCTAGTTTCGTATCGCACGCGGATACATCTCGCTTCAGTGTCTCGGACCAATATCCTAAAGCTACTTTAGTCTTCTTATCAGTAATATTCTTCGCTTTGTGTGTCAAATATGTGCGAATTTCTTGTAATGTAAACCTATATTAATTAAATCTTGTGTATATCGACCTGTATAATGGTTTAGAATTATCTCTGAATTTTCTTCTATAAGGATATTTGATGAAATTCAATAGTAATAGAGCTGGGGTGACTGCGCCGTTTGTGTTTGTGTCCAAATTGTTGTAGGTTAGTATCGAAATTGATGCCAATATTTATTACCTTGGGGATGGGTTGAGAAGGCAGGTGAAACTCGCGCGGTCACGCCAGCAGGCTCATAGCAGACTGGGTCGTTATTGTATTACACATTTATTTTTATAAGGGCGGGCCAGTGTGATATCTATACTATGAAATAAATAAATAAATATGTATGATCTGTAAAAATGCTTATTTAAGTCTTTTATTTCAAGATTCCTCCTTTTGGTTTGTGCGACACTAGCTGGCAGCTGGCATACTTTATTGCTCGTCATTATCTCGCACCCTAAATCAAAATTTATTTTGTAGTTGCTGAATTAAGGGATATCCACATAGGTACCCACCGTAATGATACTCGCTAAGGTTCCTCTTCTCTTTGATTGCATTTGAATTAAAATGGGTAAATACCTAAGTATTAAGATAAATCATAAAGTTTAAAAGAAATTTTAAATCGCTGTGGCACACGTATTTGGTGCAATGTCAAAATGTAGGGACTTGTGAGATGGGGTTGAGTGATGTGAGATGCTCAATTAATAGTATAAGAGTATACGGACGGAACTCCCGCTATGATAAAACTGTCCTGTAACTCGTAATGGAGCCAAATTTACCCAATTATTAATATTTTATTTTAAAACAAATTTAGGTCTGCAGTATGTTTCTTGGAAATGTAGGCAGAATTATAGGTACCGTATGCTAGCCCGAGAAATTCAAATTTTCTTACGTTTTTTGCAATTTGCAGGTCAGTGTCAGGTTGTATGTTGATCAAAATACTTATAACAATAAGAATCATAAATACATAGTTAGATTTGCCGTGTTTCGATCTGATTTCAGAAACTCAGAACTGAACCCCGACAAATCTCAAAAGAAATGCGTGGACAAACATAGATACACCTAAAAATTTTTGTATATTTGATTGGAAGCCCTTATAGATCAAGTATCTATCATAATTGTCCAGCCCCGTATCTAAAGGGGGGCAAACCGGGGCACTTGCCCCGGGCGGCAGTTTCATGGGGGCGCCAAATCCTTGAAACAAGAATTCGAAATATCGAACAAATGAAGCCTCTTTTTCTACTACCTCATAGGTTTTTATCAAGTACCTAATCGAATCTTAATATACTATGTTTGAAAAACAAACTTTTGTATTTCCATACGCCCAGTTATCTACGTTCTACAATGAGTCAGGATCGTCTATCCGGCCTCTCGATCCTAGCCATGGAAAACAAAACTGCCTATGCGACGGACCTCATCGCAGAAAAGAAAGCACGCCGTGTAAAATTGTAGTCTTTCCTAGTTATATATTTTTTCTGTGTTTCTGTTTTATGTCACAAATGAATGCTATTAGTTATTAGATAATAAAAAGTATTTTAACAAATGGTCACAAAAATGCTACTCATTGGCAGTTTTAACAGTTTTTCTCAAACACTGAAGGGAGGGGGCGCCACTATCAGGGTTTTGCCCCGATTCGAAAAAATCTACCCTTGCCCGATTCGAAAAAATAGACCCGGGGCTGTAATTGTATATTACAGTTCCATGATATTACAAACATACATATTGAATTGATAACCTGTCTTTTTTTGAAGTCGGTTAAAAATAAAATACCGTAAAAAATACCGGTAACGGATAATCTAAATAAATTCAATATAATAAAAAAAGATAAATTTCCCATATTTCGGGAGTAGTAGTGATTCGCTGGTTCTGGCGCACCGATCTTGAAGGCGGGAGGGGGTGTGTCAGAACCTAAAAAAAAAAAAGGTTTTGGGGTGCTCTGATCACGTTTCTGCGGTCCGTTTTTGCGTAGGATGCGCGGTTCCGGAGATGTGCAAATCAATTAACTAATATCTAATTGATTTCCGGTGCTACTGCACCTTCATTAGCGTTTCATTGTTCGCCTAATCCTCTTATCTATTCTACCTCGGACACCGTCATTGCGGTTGCATTCATTGGCGTTCTTATCTATAATACTCATTGTTAACCCTCATTATGAGTGCTTTTCTGAATCATCAATAAAACACATTCCTTCATTTTATTTCTACATTTTATTACTTATTTATTAACATCTCATCCACTTAAATATCATTGTACAGTGTGTTCCCCGTAAATATCTTCGTAAAACTATGCATTGAAGATCCCTGAAACTTATATAGCAAATACATTAAGCAATATTCACCACAAACTGAAGTCCAATCATTATGAATCCTATCAACATTCCAGTCCCATCTTTTGCAATTCCTTTTTAAAAACTCGAGATAATATTGCGTAGGTGTTCGTCCATATGAATCAAAATATTGACCGATGCCATTCGTATCGAAGAAGTCACATTACTCCCTTCACAAACGAACTAAAATTATTAAAGATGGCTGCCAGGAGAAAGCTGCATTTGGCCAACTTGTTGTTTGGTATCATTACAACACAAAAACCACACTACCTTTATGAATAGTTAAATTGGAAACAAAACTATTTAAAGTATGGTCTTCGCTCCATAGTTAGCCCACTCTCGGTGCCAATGCACAGAACTACAGCATTCCGAGGGTGTTTTAAGTTTGCAGCCACACGTTGTTGGAATGATCTCCCACCACCAACGCGCTGCCTGAAAACAATACAATCTTTTAAATACCAACACAAAAAGTTACTCCTAAATCAACAAATTTCACTTCAACCATAACAATTGTACTTTTGTATTGGTTCACTGTACCTCAGGGGTTATGGATTGCAGGCTTTGGTTTGGGATCTCCTAAGGTGGGCTGCTTGGAACTTTTACCCCTGTCAGTGGGCCTGTTTTTTTAATGTCTGTTTTGCTACAGCATTCTTCCCTTACACTTGGGAGCGCCACTTTGCTACTGCTTCTGTAATTTACGGTTATTCTTAGTAATGCAACTGTCTCCATCAACCGTCTTGTCAATAGTGGCTTGATGAATATTTACAAATCCTAATTTATTTATTTAACCTATTTAATTTATTCTTGTATTCAATATAATCACGATGCACTTACCATTTTCTTCCTGGACTGCAGACTTTGGTTCTCCCTTGAGTCGCCAAGTTTGTCATTCCATCATTTGCACCATAAAAAGTTCTAACACTATTTGACAAACACAGTTTTACAAAAGCCATAGGTTCCTACACAATCACCCAATTCTGTCCGTGTTGCATAATGTACCTACTCTGTGCCCTACACATCCAATTGTATATTACATTAATTTTATTATGCACCATGCTTTTTAATAAAAAATGTAAATAGTACGTTCAGCAGTATGTAAAAACGTCAAATCTATAGCTTTGTGACAGTTGCACTCGCGCACAGATTGTTAATAACCGGCGGCGGCGCGTGAGTCGCTGTCCAGAATGTTACCACTACCATTAATATATTATTTCATGATATCTTTTCGTATTGTATATTTTATTTCTTATTTTGATTGTTGTTTTTGTTTTTGATTGTTGTTTTTGTTAATATCTAATCGCATGCTGCACCGGCTGACGTCATCACGTCGACGCCGGCTGTCGCTGAAAACCAGCGCTGGGGCTCTGTCTCGTATAGGGTCTTAGCATTATGCTGAGCGATGGCCGTTTTGCGTAGATGTGACGCATACTTTCTCCCAAATTGTTATTTTGTTTTATTTTTTGTTTGTGTCTTTATTTAAAAAAAAGAAGAAACTGTTGTCGTCAACCGTGGCACGAGCCGCTAGAGATGGTGTATCATACATTTCTACTAATTCTGACGACGGAGCCCAAGCGACGCATCTCATAAAAATTGAAATGTACGATATGAAGAAGCTATGTAAGATTCCAACTACCGATCATTGGAAGCACGCTACCACGAGGATTAAATATTATGTAAAGAATAATAAGGATAGCATCTACGACAGCACAAACGGCGTTGTATACAATATTACAAAGACAATAGCAGAAAGTGAAAACGTTAAAAAATACTTTTTTAACAATGATAGCCATTAGCTGATTAGTGAATGTGATTCTGTTTACTTAAATTACTTCTGTGTACTCATTTATATTAATAATGAGGTGTGTACAGGGAGCTGTCATCTTGTGATGCTGAGAGAAAGCCAACAGCAGAAGGAAGAGATGAGTGTGGTATACGTGTACAGAACACGTCATTGAATAGCATAGCTACAACACTGAGTGGAGAAGAAAAAGAGAAAAATATGCAGTACACAAGAACTTCAAACAAGGTGAGATAACTTTGTTGACTCATAGAGTTACTATCAGTTTCGTTGAACTTAGGAATTTGCTTTAGATAAGAATGGTGCTATATAAGAGCGAACAGTTGCAGTCATGAAATCAGCCTATGGTCGTTTGACCACAGTGGATTGTATACCGATACTACGATTGTGGTACTTCAGCGCATCAATAATCATGGAGGTAAGTGTTTATTCTATTGACAAACTTACTCTTTTGTTGTTTTCTAACGTGTGTGTGTATAATCACAATGTATACAAATTGATAATTTGATTCATATCCTTTTTGGAAAACATGTTTATATTTAGTTATTCGGGCATAATCACCCACATTAAATTTTGGTTTTGGGTGTTCTAAAGAAAGTTTGTTTGACCTCCTATCATAAAGATTAGTTCAAACTGTCATAATATTGCTGGAATTTACATCACATGGGCACATCCTAATACTAGAGTGAATGCTGTGATTATAAGAGTATATTAAATCTTGTAAAACATCTATGTATCTATAACTATTATTATGAGTGAAATAACGCCACATTTTCATTTTTAGAGTTCTTTGAAATCGCTCAACAATACTGGCCTTAATATCAGGATTGTTGGTGGTATAGTAATTAATCTTTTATGATTTAAAGTATTTTTGTACATCTTTTGAAACAAATTCTGTACCTTTATCAGATTGTATGTGAGTAGGTATTAAATTACTTTCAGTAAATATACTTTCAAAGCATTCTTTAGTTGTTTCTGAGTTTTTTTTTTATCATTGATCTTGCAAAAGCATATTTTACTAAATACATCAATAACACAAAGTATGTAGTTAAAACTATCATTATATTGAGAATAAGTTCGCATTCACTTAAATCAGCTTGCCACAGTTTTAGATTATAATAATCATTAATATTTGATAGAATGTACCTATTACGCGGGATTTTTTTCCGAATAGGTTTATGTAATGTGTATGTTTCTTGTCATTGTAACCATTCCTTTACTTGCTTTTTATCCATTTTACCCTTCATGGCTTTTGATAATTTATCAATACTACTAAAACTGATCTATCCAACCCCGCTGGGATTGGATGGATCATAATACATTCTATTAATTTCTTCTAGTACGGGTTAAATTTTTCCCAATCGATCTTTTTACGTATTTTATTTATAATTTTTTTATCTCCACTGTTTGGTGTAGAAAACTCTTGATCTTCAATCTCAGAGGTTTTGTTCAGATCTTTTGCTTGAAGCTGATTAATAAACTCGCATCTCTTTGGGTTTCCGATATAAGTGAGTGGTACTTTAATATCTTTTAATGCTTTAGCAAATCTATCCCACCCAATTGGATCACTTCTTTTTAATGGTCTTAGTGAATCATTTATTAAATCAACAATATTATTTCCAGGATTTTTTTTCATTATCAATTATGACTGTGCCTTCATTATCCCAATGTATTTTACTTTTATTTGTTCCAACTAAGTTTAATAATAACTCACCTTTTTTATTAAAACTTTTTGGTATTAAACTGAGTATTTGAGTTGGTGTGTAAAGTGGATTTGTGTTATTTTCTTTACTTTTCATGGATCCATTCTCCTCCAACAAAGATTCAGCATCAACTATACTTTTTAGTTCTCTATCTTTATTTTTAGAGTCAATTTTAGACTCATTTAGATCTTCATTCGATGTATCAGAATAAATTGGTAATCTGAGTGGTTGTCGATCCTCTTCGGTAAAGTGAAAGTATCTTTGTAGTGTTTGTAAATATAACATCCACTTCTTACGGTCTTCCGTCTTACTATTCATAATAAGACGGATACATAATAAGACGGATACACTGTCGAATAGCTCCATATTCTCTTCCACGGATGCGGAAAAGAAAGCACTGGTACACACTTCGCTGAAGTTTTCCATCTTTGCAAAGAAGAAAGTAGGGAGCACAGTAAGTAACAGTTAAGTGTCGGTAGACCAACTGATACCCAATTTCAAATAATGTTCAATATTTATAGTCTAGCAAAGGATTAGAAAGACAGATAGAATCTAATGAGTACACAGAAGTAATTTAAGTAAACAGAATCACATTCACTAATCAGCTAATGGATATCATTTAAAAAAAAATATTTTTTAACGTTTTCACTTTCTGCTCTTGTCTTTGTAATATTGTATACGAGGCCGTTTGTGTTGTCGTAGATGCTATCCTTATTATTTTTTACATAATATTTAATCCTCGTGGTAGCGTGCTTCCAATGATCGGTAGTTGAAATCTTACATAGCTTCTCCATATCGTACATTTCAATTTTTATGAGATGCGTCGCTTGGGCTCCGTCGTCAGAATTAGTAGAAATGTATGATACACCATCTCTAGCGGCTCGTGCCACGGTTGACGACAACAGTTTCTTCTTTTTTATTTTTGGTACCACTTCAAAAAAATTATCAATCGGTTGCGATTTCCTTTTTCCACCATCGCATGTGTTATTAATGACGATGTCATCGCCCTCTTCTTCATGTTGAGGG
Source organism: Mesoligia furuncula (assembly GCA_916614155.1). NCBI lineage: Eukaryota > Metazoa > Arthropoda > Insecta > Lepidoptera > Noctuidae > Mesoligia > Mesoligia furuncula. The sequence continues at coordinate 18,675,642 of OU744809.1, read as the reverse complement.
GAGTGCGGTGAGTAGTAATATAGGTATTTTCATTATCGTCTGCGAAGCTGAATGATCTCTGCAACAACAGAGTTATCATGTTAATATCAATTTGTTTACATTGTGATTACACACACACACACGTTAGGAAACAACAAAAGATATACGAGTAAGTTTGTCAATAGAATAAACACTTACCTCCATGATTATTGATGCGTTGAAGTACCATAAACGTAGTATCGGTATACAATCCACTGTGGTCAAACGACCATAGACTGATTTCATGACTGCAACTGTTCGCTCTTATATAGCACCATTCTTATCTAAAGCAAATTTCTAAGCTCAACGAAACTGATAGTAACTCTATGAGTCAACAAAGTTATCTCACATTGTTTCGCAACAGGCATCAACTTGTTTTGTGCCTCCCACAAAAGAATGCGATATATTTACAAAAATCACTATAATTGAACATTCCTATGACAACCATTGACACAGATTGGTACTGTAATAATCTGCTAATAGCAGTAATATCATGGATACACTAGAAGTACAGCAACATCTAAAAAAGATCCATCTCAGTCTAGAAAAAAATGTTTATGCTGCTAATAGACTACCTATGTATACCCATGTACCGACGGATATGATATGCAATTTGGATGCGGATGATAAACCAGGCTCACACTGGGTAGCTGTACATATGTATACGAATGGCATCGGTCAATATTTTGATTCATATGGACGAACACCTACGCAATATTATCTCGAGTTTTTAAAAAGGAATTGCAAAAGATGGGACTGGAATGTTGATATGATTCAGAATGACTGGACTTCAGTTTGTGGTGAATATTGCTTAATGTATTTGCTATATAAGTTTCAGGGATCTTCAATGCATAGTTTTACGAAGATATTTACGGGGAACACACTGTACAATGATATTTTAGTGGATGAGATGTTCCGCTCATATTTTGTAGAAAATAAGTAGGTTATAAAATGTAGAAAAAATGAAGGAATGTGTTTTATTGATGATTCAGAAAAGCACTCATAATGAGGGTTAACAATGAGTAATAGATAAGAACGCCAATGAATGCAACCGCAATGACGGTGTCCGAGGTAGAATAGATAAGAGGATTAGGCGAACAATGAAACGCTAATGAGGGAGCTGTAGCACCGGAAATCAATTAGATATTAGTTAATTGATTTGCACATCTCCGGAACCGCGCATCCTACGCAAAAACGGACCGCAGAAACGTGATCAGAGCAACACGTGCATATTGGCAACATTGGCCTTTGATGAATTATTTTGTTCGGTCCCACAGGATCGAAACTTATGCAGCTGAAACCGGGGCGCAGCTAGTCCATACTAATATAAATTCGAAAGTAACTCTCAGTCTGTCTGTATGTGTCTGTCTGTCTGTATGTTACCTTTTCACGCCACTGAACGGATTTCGATGAAATTTCACAGAGAGATAAATTGCATACCGGGGAAGGACATAGGTTAGTTTTTATCCCGATATTCCTACGGGATCGACACTTATGCGGGTGAAAGAACGGGGCGCTCCTAGTAATATGTATAAAATCGGGAGCTATAAGTGATTGAATTATTCATTTACCCGTGATTCCTTGATTTTTAATCTTCCGATCACTACGGTTTTTATACCATTTTACCACACAAGACATGTTGTATTTTGACTAATGTGTGCGTGCCGGCCTAGTACAGCGAGCTGGCCAACTTCGAGTGACACAATTTTTTGTGTCATGCTCTGCAGCAGAGCCACCATCCTAGAAACCGATCAATTAGGTATACCTTAAAATGATGTACGTCAAACGTACATAATGTACATACATACGTATTACCGTTATCGCTGTACGTGCATTAGATAATGATAAAATAGACATTGATTGTGGCTCTGCTGCAGAGCATACTCCCTAGCAGAGCCACAAAGTACATGTACTCAGGAAAGATAAACGCCACTGTTTTTTAATAAAAACTGTTGTACGAATAGTGTTTATTGCGTACGTGTTGAAAAATATCATTATTAGACAGTGGTTTTATTTATTTAGCTTACTAAAATTTTCAAGGTAAGCGCCTGATTATTTTGTGTCAGCCAAAGTTTTTGTAGACAATCTGTTACAGTCAGGATGGCTGGACCAAACTAGACATGTACACGAGACTATGTGCACTATTTTTTTCCACTGTTTCCAGATACCTTAGTTAAAAAAGCGCAACGTAAGATGCCAGAGCAAGCGAAGGGCTTCCCGAGGTTAGGTTTGGTTAGGTTACTTTTACTGGCGTCGCTGTACCGGTGGTGCGAGGAAGCGCGGGCGCGAGGCGAAAGGTTGATGCAGCGACATATGGAGCTGCGTCGGTCTCAGCTTCGCGAGGGCCTGGTGGCGGAATGGCGGAACAGGCTCTCACGCCCTACCCGGCGCCTCGGCACCATCGAGGCGGTCCGGCCAGTACTCGAGCCCTGGCTCGGGAGGAGGCACGGCTCCCTGTCGTTTCGGGTGACGCATGTGCTCTCGGGGCATGGTTGCTTCGGGAAGTACCTGTGTCGCATAAACAGGGAGCCGGACGCCCGGTGTCACCACTGCGTCGACTGCTGGGAGGACACGGCGTGGCATACGCTGGCAGAGTGTGCCGCATTGGAGGAGCCGCGCCGTGCCCTCATCTCAGAAGTAGGCAGTGACCTGTCGCTGCCGGCCGTGGTCGAGTCGATGGTCGGCAGCGAAGAGTCCTGGGACGCGGCGGTTTCCTTCTGCGAAGCAGTCATCTCGCAGAAGGAGGCTGCGGAAAGGGAGAGGGAGATCTCGTCCACTCACCCAGCCCGCAGCAGGCGCACCGGGTGTCGGCGGAGGGCGGACAACGCCCTCTTCCAGCCCCTCTAAATGGGTCCAGGGGCGACGGACTCGGGGACGTCCGCTGCCCCCCACACATCAGGACCCGAGGTGGCGGCGCGTACTGTTCCACGCGCGCCCCTCTTAGGCGTCGCGGGGGGAGTCAAACACCTCACTCCCCCCCTGACCCGACGAGGCCCGCAGAGGCGAGCCGGCACCAGTCGGGGGTTGCGGAAGGATCGTACGTTCCCGCGACCCCTGGCGTAGGTGTGAGATGGAACACCGGGGCGATTTTTAGTCAGTAAGAGTCTGACAGACCCCGTCGCCCGCCCCAGGGCGGCGGACATCCACGAGGATTTTAAACCCCGGAACAAAAAGAAATGGTTAGGTTACTTTAAACCCTTGCGGGGTTCCGTCGACATAATTATTGTTTTCTGCGAAGTCTTAATAGTTAGTACCTTTTTTTTAAATTAGCGTACAATTTCATATATTTTACGTACATTTTTCTTAGCCTATAACAAAGTCTAAAAGTGGAATACTACTTAGTGAAATATATAGCGCCCGCTAGAAAGAATACTTCCTGGCGGTGACACGTTGGTTATTGTTTTCTGCGAAGTCTTAATACGCTACGCTGATGACATGGCGTTGCTGGCGCCGACGGCAGGGGCCATAAATGAAATGCTGAGGGTCTGTCAGGCGTATGCTGCATCACACGGACTTGTTTATAATGTTAAAAAGTGCGAGTACATTGTCTTTGGGGCCGGCGGCGGTGAATGCCCAGATACTATACCTGACATTACCCTAAACGGCTTGAACGTCAAAAGAGTGACAAAATTCAAATATCTAGGGCATTTTCTCGCTGACGACCTTAAGGACAATGTTGATATTGAAAGGGAGCGTAGGGCATTGGCGGTCCGAGGTAACATGTTGGCCCGAAGATTCGCTCGGTGTAGCAATCAAGTGAAAGTAACACTTTTTAAGGCATACTGCCAGTGCTTTTACACCGGGAGTCTTTGGGTCAACTATACCAAAAGAACGCTGGATGACCTACGCGTACTTTATAATAATATTTTTAGGATGCTGTTGGGACAGCCACGATGGTGCAGCGCTTATAATATGTTTGCGCAAAACCGAACTGACGGCTTCCACGCCGTCATTCGCAAGAAAACCGCGTCGCTGTTGTCAAGGTTGCGGGCGAGTGGCAACAGCATTCTAAAAACTATGGCGGAGAGTATCGACTCTCCGATTATTAAAAGTTTTGTGGGAAGGACAATCCCAAAACATTAATTTGGGGATGTCCTCTTCTCAAGCGGTCTTCTTCTTAATTGGATTTTACCTACTAACACTAGTACTAAGTTATAATATTGTTTACTAACACGCTGGATCCTTGTTGTCCGAAAATAAAGCATATTATTATTATTATTAGTACTTTTTTTTAAATTTAGTGTACAATTTCGTACATTTTTCGTACATATTTTAGAAATTAGTCTGAAGTTCGTACAAAGTCTTTCACCGCTAGAAAGTATGACACGTATTAAGTAGTGCACATAGTCTCGTGTACATATCTAGTTTGGTCCAGCCATCCTGACGGTAACAGATTGTCTACAAAAACTTTTGCTCACCCAAATAATCAGGCGCTTACTATGAAAATTTTAGTAAGCTAAAATAAATAAAACCACCGTCTAATAATGATATTTTTCAACACGTACGCAATAAACACTGTAGCTGCATCATCATTCATCATCTCAGCAACCAACCGCGGAGTGGCGCCCCTGCTGAGCTCTCAACAGGGGCGCCACTGTCGCGGTGGCGATAGCAGAGCGCTAGGGCTAAGGGCTCCGCGGTGCAGGTACAGGCTCCGCGGTTGGTTGCTGAGATGATGAATGATGATGCAGCTACAACACTATTCGTACAACAGTTTTTAGGGTTCCGTACCCAAAGGGTACAAAACGGAACCCTATTACTAAGACTTCGCTGTCTGTCCGTCTGTCCGTCTGTCCGTCTGTCTGTCTGTCTGTCACCAGGCTGTATCTCAAGAACCGCGATAGCTAGACATTTGAAATTTTCACATATGATGTATTTCTGTTGCCGCTATAACAACAAATACTAAAATCAAAATAAAATAAATATTTAAGGGAGCCCCCCTTAAATATTTATTTTATTTTGATTTATACCATACAACAAACGTGATTTTTTTGCCCTTTTTTGCTCGATATCAAAAATGGCAAAAGGTAGGCACTTGAAATATTCACAAAATACACAGTTGTATTTTAAATTTAATAATAAATAAAAAAATTAAAATAAAATAAATATTTAAGGGGGGCTCCCATACAACAAACATGTTTTTATCGGCGTTTTTGCCTTGTGGTACGGAACCCTTCGTGTGCGAGTCCGACTCGCACTTGGCCAGTTTTTATTAAAAAACAGTGGCGTTTATCTTTCCTGAGTACATGTACTTTGTGGCTCTGCTAGGGAGTATGCTCTGCAGCAGAGCCACAATCAATGTCTATTTTATCATTATCTAATGCACGTACAGCGATAACGGTAATACGTACATTATGTACGTTTGACGTACTTACATCATTTTAAGATATAATTGATCGGTTTCTAGGATGGTGGCTCTGCTGCAGAGCATGACACAATTTTTTGTTAGTGAGAATCCGTCCGACTTTTTGTATACCTACGTGTGTATTTAATGGCGCCTGGACACTCTTCCGGGAGTGTTCTCGCCATGTCTCGCCGAGAGCGCTAGCGCGAGAGGTCGAGTAACGGGTGCGGCCCTGTACCTGTACACTCTCGCACTCGTCATGCCTCGGGGTGCCTCGACGAGAGACTTCCGCGAGTGCTCTCGCCATGTCTCACCGAGAGCGCTCGCGCGAGAGTTCGAGTGACGAGGGCGACCCTGTACCCTCTCGCACTCGTCATGCCTCCCGGTGTCTCGACGAGAGTGTACAAGCGCCATAAGAGCTGCGATACCTAGTTGAAACTATAAAACAAATCTTATTTACACAATGAATACGCGGGTGGAGATTCAGTTTTACGATTTATTACATTTTTAGTCTAAATAAACTCCATAGACGACGACATTAGCAAAAATATGGGGGTTTTCATAATTGTACGAGGCGAAGGCATCCCGTTCGTGGTCCCATAGAAATGTATGGAAGACGTGAACGCTCTGTTGCCGACGTTGTCCGATACACACACTTACAATGATTCTGTACCTGCAAAGACAAAACAGAAACATGGAAGACAGAAAGATTTCATCTCATTATAATAAAATTGGACAGAGATGAGAATTATTGAGAAAACTTCTGAGCGCCTCCATTTACTACTGCTCATCTTATCGAGCTGGAAGCAAACCTCAGCTATATTATGCTAGCGCCGACTAATGGACTTGCAAGTGCAACACAGGAAACGTATCTCTATTCTATAAAACATTATTTTTATGCGAAACCCAAAACACGTGTCTAGTCCTAAAGAATCTATGTACCGTAAAATGCTGTAACTTTGCCTGGATTTTGACGTTTTTTGTTCGTATCTCTGAACCTATTTACTATTACGGCTTCTAAAGACTTGCAGATGGAAAACAGAACTTATGCCTTGCCAGGTAGAACCCAAATCTATTTAAATCATGCCGTCATTCAGAATTACAAGCACTCAAAGTCGTAGGCCAAGTTGTAGGTAAAAGACACAACTTTGCCTAGAAGGATATCTCAATAAATATATTGTTGATCGTTTTAGTATTTTTTTTCCGTGTACATGAGACACCGTGCTTGTCCCCAGCAGTTAGATTATTGCCATGACGGTAATATATATTTTTTTACAGCTAATAGGCAATGTTGTAGCAGGTACCAGAAACTTTTCATACAAAAATGTCGTTGACTCTAGGGTTGTCCCAATAAAATACGGATTATTTTCTTAAACTTTTATTCACTTTGTAAAAAAATTAAAACAAATTGCTACTTATGAGTAAAAATCACAAATGTATTGCTTTTTAGCAATGCTGGCTTTTACGATGTGGGCTTCTTCCTCAGTTGTCAACTCTGTAGGTCGACCAAATGGTTTGCTTTGCATGTTTTTGGATTTATTAAAAATGGTCTGACGCGGGATCCCAAATTTCTTTTCCGCTTCGTATGACGAAATGATTTTTTTTCGTACGAGATCTGCAGCAACTTCTGATATTTCTACAGAGTAATCGGCATAACTTCGAGGCCCTGGTTTTCTCCTGCTTCGTTGTGTATTATTCGGCAGTTTTGCATATAACTGCAACAAAGTTAAGACTTACTTAAATACAAAATCATGCCTGTAATCACTGAAGGGTCAGGCAGAGATACACCTCTGCCTCACCCTTACAGGCGATTGAAAACATAACTGTTGAAATAAAAATAAGAATGTTCTATTGAGATAAAAAAATGTAACATTTTCAATTGAAGCTCTAACTCCTAGGTGATACCTGTGTCTCACCCGATTTCTGAACATTAACAATGTATGCAATAAAATTAAAATATCGTAAAATGAAGGGAATTTAGTGCATGCAAGCTCTTGAGTCTCGATATAACCGGGTTCCAAGCTGCGAAAATTTCATGCAAATATGACATTTATATAGTAAAAATATATCAATATTAAAATCCGCCTAGTGACAACCCTAGACCCAGGCAAAGTTGTGTCACTCAAGTTTCCAAAACAGTGCACAACATTGCCTACTAAGTTATTTTAATGAAATCGTGTCCAGTTAATAAAAATATCAAGCAATATGGAAAGTAGATAGTATGTTCTTACCCTGGGATGTTATAGCTGCACGAAAACACCTTTTCTTTAGCTAAAACTTCAAAAGTTACACGACACTAAAAATTTTCACCTACGCGCACCGGTGTTTGTCGGCCAACTGACAGAGTAACAATGAAGCTACCATTACAAAAAATGAAAAATCTGTTGCCCTAATAATGTAAAATCACTACCAAATGGTAGAAAATAAGAAAACACTAAGCAAACGCGAAATATCGTAATTGAAACGAAATAGGCAAACTTGGGCTTAGTTGGCAAAGTTGCAGCGTTTTACGGTACAAAATTTCTAAACTGTATCATGAAAAAAAAGTTATGAGGTTGTTAAGTTAGGTAAGTACCTGTTTGTTCGTACAAAAACATGCTCACCCGCGCCGCTGCTGGCGCCGCGCCGTCTTGCGCTCATTGATAATAGTACCTAGGTACCTAACCGTTCGGCGCCGGAGATTGGATAACTTACTTAGTGTTGCTCGGTGTCCAACTTTTTTAACCTTTTTAGGGTTCCGTACCCAAAGGGAAAAAACGGAACCCTATAACTAAGACTTCGCTGTCTGTCCGTCTGGCCGTCTGTCCGTCTGTCCGTCACCAGGCTGTATCTCAAGAACCGCGATAGCTAGACAGTTGAAATTTTCACAAATTATGTAGGTATTTCTGTTGCCGCTATAACAACAAATACTAAAAACAAAATAAATTAAATATTTAAGGGGGGCTCCCATACAACGAACGCGATTTTTTTGCCCTTTTTTGCTCGATATCAAAAATGGCAACAGGTAGGCACTTGAAATATTCACAAAATACTCAGTTGTATTTTAACTTTAATAATAAATAATAAAATTAAAATAAAATAAATATTTAGGTAAGGGGGCTCCCGTACAACAAACGTGATTTTTTCGGCGTTTTTGCCTTGTGGTACGGAACCCTTCGTGTGCGAGTCCGACCCGCACTTGGCCAGTTTTTTTAAATATTTTTGTGACAAAATATAACATGGGGTAAAAATTATTAGAATCGGTTCAGTTAGGTAGGTACTTATTCTGAACAAACTTTATTCAGGTTTCGCTTACTAAAAATTACGTTGTATATTAGATATCATGTGATGATGATTCTCCACAAACACTTAACTTGGGGAGTCCCCAGAAATTTCAACGTACACTGACCTCACGACACCCAACGTCATTTAGGCATCATAGATCTATGAGACACACACATACACATCTTAGACAATTTACAGCTCAACATCGATTTCTTCCAGAGCAGCAACAATATAAACACGAGAATATCGAAAAGCCGCCCAAGAGTGGCAAAATATACATCATGGTAATATTGTGCACATTGTCCCAAGTTAAATATTTATTTATTACAAAATAATCATGAAATATAGTGTCTTTTCTGATGAGTCTACCTTTTTTAAAGCAATGATAAGATGAAGTATTCTGTCATGATTTACCTGTCATAGTTTTCTTCTTTCACGGCGTTACGCAACGTTTCTGCCAGGCTCAAACACAGATCTGGAACTATTTTCTCGCTATATTCTACTTCCACTAACTCTGCGTCCACCACTCTCTTCAGGATTTTTTGTATTTTCTCATCATCGAAACGATTCTTTGGGTTGAGTCGGTAGGTTGGTTGATAAATTCGGACCTGTTTAGGTTTGCTTTCTTCAGTCATTTTGTTGAATCAATACATAATAACTACACGGGGGCCGGGGGAACATAGCAACATGACTTTTATTACGTTACTATATTTTATTATTGGTAGGTGCTTTCTATTAACAGTGGGTCAGTGTCAGGACTCTCAGGTATACAACACTACCCTGTTATATCACCCCTCACTCACCCTTAAATGTCTTGAATGGATTAAGACTTAGGTAGGTACACACAGAGCATATAACACTTTATAGGTACACTCGTCTACACGCTAAGCTATATATTTCCAGTATAAGCTGACCTCGCATTGTATAGGTTTTTCGTACAATCAGAAGTCAGCTTATACTAGTATATGGATAGCTTGTAGCCGTACATACTAACTTTGTAGGTAGTGTGATAAATGTTAATCATTTGGCAAAGTAAAAACTCTAACTTAAATCTACTGCATTACACCTTTGTCTGTGTGGTGCCGGACTTAAAGAATTGCACCACCCCTTACTTCCTGTGGGTGTCGTAAAAGGCGACTAAGGGTCTTACCGGAGAATGGGCAGCAGCGTTCTCTATTTATTCCACCATCATACCATACTGCGATCGCCAACCCGCCTGCCAAGCGTGGCGATTATGGCAAACCCCCCCCAAAATTGGGGGAGGCCTATGTCCAGCAGTGGACGTCTATCGGCTGAAACGACGACGACACCTTTACCGAATGCATTAAGCATTCGGTAAAGGTCTACTCTAAAAGGAGCTAGCCGTCCGATGACCGTCTGAGACCGCTGCCAATAATCCGAAGGTATATTCCCACTATCACTTCTTCAGCCAAGTTGATACGCAAGGGCAGATGTCGCCGATTATCGCAGTGGCGTCGGTACGGCACTCCGATAATTGAATGTGTTTGACTTTGTAGACCGGTGTCTACGCCTCGACAGTGGTGGCGATCGCCACAAACATTTTAGACTTAATTATCCCATTAATAGGTAAGCGCAGGCTTCGCAAATATTTTACCGCTTTGGACCTTCTGAAGCTGACGTTTCTCCCTATTGTACTTGTTCTACCCACTGAATATCTTAATTCACGAGACATTTTTTATTATACTTAAATGCAGCCTACTCGTTTTAAATTAGGTCATTCATTTTAAAATAGCTAGGAACCTCATTTAAGTCTTCTACAGTTACAATTTATTGATTTAGTCCAAGCCACATATATTGAAACTGTCGTATGAAGGAGGGCGTCAAGTTCGATTACATTTTGTGATTGCGACTACTGCGAACCATGCGAGTCAAAGTGTGTATTGCGAGATTGAAACTGTGGACATAATAATATTGACTTTGGCTCTGCACATCTACAGTAACTCCATGTGATATAATAATAGTCTTCCAGACCTGCCCAGTGCAGAGTTTAATTTTCAAGACCTTGGTTTGGTCTCTATGTCATTAGCATTACGATACTGAGGTGCTACTAAATCCTCTAATAAAACTCTGGATTGCAAGCAAACAGGAGGGTTTGTTGCAAATATCATTATGTTTAAATAGGCGAATTTTCAAGTTGCTTTGTAGCGATCAAAGCCTAAAAAAAATCAATAATCTGTGGAAATAATTCTTGTTTGCCGCGAATCAGATGTGAATATTAGAATTTTGAATTTTGTTGACACACTGCCTTTAGGGTACTAGCTTCTGCCCGCGACTTCGTACGCGGATCCTGTTGCTTTTGCCAGCGACAACGGGGTCGTCAAAATCGAAGATCTGAAACGTCTGATGTCGAATTCTAAGAGCCCGGGGACGGGAAAACAACGTGATGCGCGAGACGATTCGAGACTTCCAGATCTTACATTTTTGTAAGTCAACAGGAAATGCCCATCAGACCGAACAACTTTTGCTAAGACGTCATTCCTATATATGTTATAGTGTAGCTGGGCTCTTGGTGTTCCACATCAGGTGTTCCAGATCTTCAAATTTATTCTCCTAGCAGAAAATGCTCATCACGTGGAACCATTTTTGCTATGGTACCTACCATTTTTGTATCTTTTATAGTTTAGCTGGTCTGTTGAGGTTCTGCATCAGGTGTTCAAGTTTCCTAGATAAATTATAGTAACTAGATACTATATGTTGCCCCGACTTAATACCTGTACAACAAAAAAGAAACCATTCAAATTCGTCCAGTAGTTCCGAAGATTAGCGTGTACAAACAAACAGACAAACAGACAGATTTTTTTTGGATTCGTGCTCTATTTCCGTTTCTAAACCCCCTCAATTTTTTTTAAAATATTCAATGTACAGACAGTTTTTTTACTGTTTTATTATATGTAAGATAAAGGTTCATAGCTCCTCCCCCGTAGGTGATATCGTGATAATATGTAGCCTATATGTTGACCCGACCTCTTAGTAATATTCATGCAAAATTTGAAGTAAATCCATGCAGTACAATTTATCCCGGACATACATACAGACAAACAAAACAAAAATTCTAAAAACTATATTTTGGCTTCGGTATCTATTGTAGATCACGCCCCAAGTATTCTTTAAAAAAAATATTCAATGTACAGTTTTGACTTTCCTACCATTTTATTATATATGTATAGATATGTTCTGTGCACACTGCTGCTTCCGCAAGCGACAACATAGCGAAAATTGTGCGAAAAACCATCAAGTTTCGCAGCGGACCATTGAGATAGGAAAAACATGGAGAGGCCGCGTTATTCTATACATACATTTGCTTATACAAATATGAGTGAAATATGATTCAGAATACGAAATATCGTTTTGTCTCGTTCTTTCTAATAAGATAATCGTATTTGATAAAAGAGACAACAATATTTTAAGTTGTTGCTCATTTTGGCAACATTTTGACGTGACGTAGTACAATTGTAGGTAAGGTGCCGTATCAGCCATCTTTTGCGACAAGTTTCGTGGTAGTTTTGCTGTCAAATGGTTGTTTACTTTTTGTATTATTGAGATTTGCGAGAAATATACAAGGATTTTACCTTTTAAAACTGCATGCAAATGTTGGAAAACAACAATTCAACATGTCTGTGTGTTGTATTGTGAAGTGTGGTGCAAGAAAGAATGAAAATCAACCTCTAATGTCTTTGCAGAGGTTAATAGCCGGTTTTCATGCAAAAATACATTTAATAATACACATTCGATGATACAGTTGTGACGCGATCATGAATTTATGGCTAAAGTATTGATATTTGGGTTCATTTCCGTATAATAGACCTTTTTAGTATATTTTGTTAATTCATTTGTTTGTTTACAATAATATGTCAAATGGAATAGGGTTGTACCGTTGCCGTAATAGTTTTCTCCGCTGAAACGTCATCGACATATTCTGCGATGTGAACATAAATAATTCTGTGTCTTATTCGGTCCGAGTGACCTTGCCAGGTCCGTCCTCTGGTTCACAGCACCGAAATTAAAATATTTTATTTCACATAAACCTACATGGCCACTTAGGAAACGTCAGTAGCTAGGTCATCATCATCATTTCAGCCGAAAGACGTCCACTGCTGGACATAGGCCTCGCCCAAAGGGGGGGGGGGGGGGTTGCCATAATCGCCACGCTTGGCAGGCGGTTTGGTGATTGCAGTATAGTTTGGTGGTGAAATGCATAGAGAACGCTGCTGCCCATTCTCTACCGGAGAATCGACCCTTAGTCGCCTTTTACGACACCCACGGGAGGTGCACGGTTCCAATTGGTTGCTTCCTATGGGGAAGAACTGGCAAGAAACTCCACAATTTTTACAATGTTTTCTAATTTGTTAAGTACCTGGTACTGATTTTAATAAATAAATAACTCGTTTTTTATTAAATTTATGGACTATCTGTTTCTCTCTTCTCGCCACTGCAGATTTATTACCGAAAAAACTCAGTGAAAGCTGAAGTGACGGTAACAGAGAGTTTTTACATTTGGTACTTACGCTATCAGATGCATTTATAAGTAGGTATCTTATTATATTGCCATTTGTCTTTACAACTGGTTTGTACATAATACACATTGTTTGTACATAATACAGGTTTGTACATAACTATAATATTTTCTCTGAAAATTCTAACTCTAATAAAAGATTTTCTTTTTTGACATGTATACCTACCGATAAATAGTTCAGTAATTAACCATGAGTCTTTCGTTTCACGCATCACAAAAGATTATAAATAAAGTATTTTTGCACACTTTATTTTTATGCAAAACTATAAAGTTACCGAAAATAAAGTAACAAACGTTATTATAAAGTATGGTTGGCAACCATAATTACAACTGACTTTAATTTAGTAAGTTATTATGATCCAAACGTAATAACTAGTAAGACTCATATTTAGTATCGATACTCGATAATAGTAACACCTGTGTTCCTTGATTGACGCATTGACGCATAAAATGGCTGCCACAACCCTAGCAGTGGCAGCCATTTTATGCGACAAAACGAGTTGTAGGTATGCACCCTTTTTTTGTAGGTATTTCCAGTCCATACTTTTTTATGTCAATGCAGCGGACCCTCTACGCTAAGCGTCAACTCAGTGTGAAAACAAAACGTAGTATAATTTTGGAAAAATTGTATCTTCCATAGACAAATCCACAAATATATCAGTCACTCACTCAGACTAGTTTATAGTTATCTGTGACTCAGACACTCACTGTCACTGCCAAAAATTGGCGCGGTTATGCCGCAAAACAGCGGAGCGAAGCGAAGATAAACAAAGAAAGAATTTCCACAACAACAAGTCTTGATTTCGTGAACGTGATCGTGATGGTGAAATTTAAGCAAAGGGTCGTCTAATAATTGTAAAATCTTGAACGTGTTTGGGGCTCCTTGTGAGCTGAAAGCTTACCAGCCTCCCTAACCTATCACAGTAGTCCAGTACAAGTAAAGTAACCAGGTGTTTTACTTTCTATTCTACGGCAGGTGTCATCAGGTGTGGAACAATACAAGGTACAACTTTGACACTCGTACATTCATAACGTTCTGATCTCTTGATCTTTTGTCAGTGTAAGTATATTTTGTATTATTCGATACAAAATTTACCTACTGGTCAGTGGGACGTCCGGGCGCTCTCAAAATGAGTCGACAATCTACATTAACGAACTATTTTCAATCAAAATCTTCGTCAATCCCATTGACCATGATTAGTAAAAAGCGTAGTTTGAGCCTTAGGAGAACTCCGAGCAAGTCACCTAGTACAGAGGGTAAGTCACCTAAAACACCGATGATTTCAACCACAACAACGAAAATGTCTCCCACATCACCAAGCAAAGAATTGGTAGAGGTGAAAAAGGAAGAAGAAATAGTAACTTTGTCAAGTGATAGTGAACATGAAGCAACTCCATCAAAAAGAAGGATGGTTGGCATCTCTGTTAGAAGTATAGAATCATTACGAGGCAAGACACCAGTGCGTACTGCTCAGCAGCAGTCACCGGTGGAATTAGGAGCCAGTGCTGGTGCTTCAAATTCCTCTGTAGAAATAATGGAGTACAATGTGTCTCCTGGGGCAGTATTGGGACCATCGCCAAGGACTCCTTCATCTCAAGGTTCAAGTACTAATGGGTTCTACTCCCCAACTAAAAAAAGGGTTGTCAAAAAGAAATCTCCAGCTAAGAGAAACTTGGCAAGTCAGTTCAATGAAAACTTTTCTCCAAACTCTTTATTTGAGAATAGAGCTTTTGCTCAGATTGTGGAAGATAGAGATGACAAAAGTAAGTAAACATTGTTTAATTTAAAACATATAAGATCACTGGCATAAAATTAAATGAGAATTTACAAAAATAAAGGACCAATAAGATTATTTTTTTCTAAATTGTTTATGTATTCTTTAGAGGCAAGCTGAGCCATTTTATTATTTTTCTTCACAAACAAACACAAGTCCTTAACTCAAAAACTAAGTTTCCTGATCAAAAGCAAATAAAGAAAAATGTATGGTTCTCTACCATACATTTTTCTTTATTTGCTTTTGATAAGAAAAAGAATGAAGTACTGAGCTTGATTTAGCTGTGAAAATATTTATCAAACAACAGTTGATTTGCTTTGTGATTAAGTAGTGGTTTCTAGAATACTCTAAATTGGACATATCTTACATTTGAAAGAGTAAATTAATTAATTATCAAGTAATTACTTAAGTGTGAATTAATTTAATTGCTTATGACATATAACTCGATTCATAATCAAATTAACTAACATGAAACACAATTTACTAATTTCAGCTGGATTCCTTCTATCAATAATAGACAAGTACCTCAAGTCTGAAACTCTGAAGCCTTTATTAGAAGAAGTTTCACAAGTGCTTCTAGAAAAATGCATGCAAGTGGTGAAGCCTGGTATGAAGCTGATGTGCCGCTTGTACTGGCGCAAGCCTGGCTGGTACCGCATGGAGGAACTTGGGCAGATAACCACAGAGAAGAAGAATGATGGTGATAAGGATGGGGGAGGCATGAGTAGTCCAGATCTCCTGAACATGGTATCCTGTTTGAAAGGGTTTGGTTTGATCACGCAGGCTGGAACTGATGGTGAGACCCTCATGCTCTTTATATTTTGATAGTCAAGCTTCGCTTTCTTGTGATACATTTTAAGTTATGCAGGGTCCTCCCATTATATTATACTATTTGTACACTGGATTTGGAAAAAGTCTTTTTGCATCTGATAGCCCAATTCTTTTGGAATGCTATTGGCTTTTTAACACCACGCTAGGGCCCTTAGAAAACTTGACAGAAAGAACGCTCAGTGAAAACGAAATGATAGCGGGGGCTGGTGATGAGATGCGACGGGGTGGGTCAGGGGAACAATACATTTCACGCGGACGAAGTCACTGACAGAAAGTCGTGCTCTTATAATTAACAAAATAAAAACTTGTACAAAAATATCCTCAACACAACTAAAATATATTTCAGGTGGACCAAATCTACAGTTTGATGACTATGTGAAGCTGCTGAAGAGACCAGACATTCTGCAAATAGCCAAGGAGCTAAAGTTAAAGATACAGTCCAAACAAGATGCTGTGGAAGCATTGAGGGCATTCTCCAAGTGTGCACCCATCACTAACTTCTTTTCTAAAAACAAAGTCAGTAATAACAGTAACAGAATCTTGGAAATGTAAGTTTTAATTTGATATTATTTAACCTGTATTGTCCCACTGCTGCTGGGCAAATGTCCCCATTAGCCCCCATAGCTTTCTACTCCTCTCCGTGTTTTGCCTTCTCTGTAAATTTAAAGCTTACAGTCATGTAATTTACTGTATGTAATAATTGTCCTAGGAGCTAAGATATCAACTCAATTCATTTTGTCAGAAGAAGCCAGATTGTAACAAGTAAAAACACTATTGATGGTTTCCAACTATATTTTCGTAACGGTATAAGTACAGAACAATTTAATTATTTGCAAGTACACGGTTTCGGGGAAAAAATGCGTACACTAGTTCTCAGAGCTGTCCAGTCAGTGAGACTGAAGCAGTCCGAGAGCGCAGCGAACACACTCTGAGTCAAAGTTCGGAGAAGTCGCTACGTCCCCGTAAGGGGGCGTGGCGAGCGGTACCGGGGCTGTGCCCCCCGGCCGCGGAGGCAACACGGTGGCCTGTAAATACAGGCCCCTCGTTTGGTCGGCGATGTTGGCCTGTAGATTGATTGGGCGCGCGTGGATGTCGCGCGCCCATGTGTGTGGTTGCATATTGTAACTCTGTAGGCGCGCCGCGACGCTGTCCACAGCGCCGCTTTCTTCACGACACTTTGGCGGTCTGTCCCCGCCAGGTGAGACCCCCAGTTACCTGGGGGAGGCCCGGCGGGGGACGACCAGCGACAAAGGTGCCGACTCGACGCTCCTACAGAGTATGGGTGATTTGCTCCCGCCCGCCCCGCTTCCAGAGCTAGCCGGTTACGGTCCGGGCTAAGGAGCAGTCGTGTGTGTGTGGGCGGTATTGTACTGTGTAACACCGCCCAGTGTCTACGCGTATCGCGTCCCGCGTTCGCGTACGCGTGTGAGTATAGGCGTCTGTTTAGTGGTGAGTGACTGAGTTCGCCGCGCGACGCGCCTATATTAACCTAGCACGTGCCGCGCGACGAGTGTATGTAGATGGTGGAGTTCTATTGATTCGAGTGAGCCGCGTGTAACCTGGGTGCGGCTCACTCGAGGCGTCAGTCCGGTGCGATGGGGTCGTCGTCCGCTACCAGGTCGCGGGGCAAGGGTCTCGCGTCAGGGGGGCGCGCGTGCCAGGGCGCGATGTCCTGGACATGGGGCCAGGCCGATGCGTCGGCACGCGCGAACATTCCCGTCGCGAGGCGCCGCACAAACTCATCCAGGCTCTCAATCCCGAGATCCCTCCGGATGACATCGTTCCTCACGAAACGAGGCGCGCCTACTATGGTCCGCAGCGCAAGACTTTCCTGCGCGCGGAGTAGCTTTCGGCTCGGCTCGCTCGTGAGGGCGAACCATGCCGGAGCGGCGTACGTCATAATTGGGCGTACGTACAACTTGTACACACCCAACTTGACGCGCGCCGGGATGCGAGACGAGAGCACTGGCTTGAGCAAGGTGCGGGCGACCCTACCCCGTGCGGCGACCGAGCGGACGTGTGGCCCCATCGTGAGCCGACGATCGATGGTGACCCCTAGGTACTTGACCCGGGGCGACCACGCGATGTCGGCTCCTTGCAGCTTCAAGGGTGGTGGGAGGAGCGCGGACCCGGTGACCATCGCCTGCGTCTTACCCACGTTCACCGACAGCCGCCATTTCGACAGCCACTCGGGAAGCAAGTCGAGCGCGCGCTGCATCTTGACCGCCGCGTACTTCGCATTGAGCGATGTAGTAATGTACGCGGCGTCGTCTGCGTACAGCGCGAGCATTGCGTCCGGAGTGGTGGGGATGTCGTCGGTGTAACGCGAGTAACACGCTGGCGAGACGCAGCTGCCCTGCGGTACACCCGCGAGCACCGGGCGGGCGCTAGACAGCGCCCCGTCGACCACCACCCTGAAAGATCTGTTGGAGAGGAAAGTAGAGACCACTTTTACGACGCGACGGGGCGCGCCGGATGTGGCCATCTTGTACACGAGGCCCTCGTGCCACACCCGGTCGAAGGCCTTCTCCATGTCGAGGAGTACTGCCACCGAGTATTCCTTCTTGTTAAGCGCGGCTGCGAGGTGGTGCAGTACCCTCGACAGCTGGAGCGTCGTGCTATGCTCCGCCCGAAACCCGAACTGCTCCGGGCGCGGCGCTATGTGGGGTTGGAGATGTCGCAGCAGGAGTGCTTCGAACACCTTGGAGACGGTCGACAGCAGCGTGATCGGCCGATAGCTCTCCGGCTTCAATATGTTTTTTCCCGCCTTGGGCAGCATGATGACGCGCCCCTCCTTCCACGAGGCGGGAAAGGTCCCCGTGCGCAGTATCGCCGTGAACAGGCGCGCCAGCGCCGCTACCATACGGTACGGCAGGTGGCGCAGCACTGTGTTGGTGATACCGTCAGCACCGGGGGCCTTCCTGGGCCTCGTCCTAAGGATGGCGCGTCTGACTGCGCCCGGCGAGAAAAATATCGGGTCTTCATCGGGAGCTATCGGCGTGGCGAAGTAGTCTCCCAGGTGTTGCTCGACTGCTGCGACATGACCGGTGTCGCTGGTCGGGTTGGGGCGGAACTGACGCTCCAGGTGCTCGGCGAAGACCTCCGCCCGGTCCTCCGCTACGTACTTGAGCGCCCCGTCGCTGCCTAGCAGCGGACGCACCGGGGCTGGGGTACTCGTGAGTTGGCCGCACAACTTGTGTAGCGACGGCCAACTATCCGTCGTGGCGTCGATTCTGTCTTCCCAGCCCTCGGCGGTGTGCGCCTGGAGCTCGGCCTTAATCTTCTCCGCGAGACGGTTTAGCTGAGTTTTCAGCGTCGGACATCTTAGCTGTTGCCACTGTTTGCGAAGGCGCCTTTTCTCGGCGATCATCGCATTAATGCGAGCCGGCAGGGGCGGCAATTGCCCTCTCCCCTGCGGCTGCATGCTCGTCGCCGCTTGCAAGGCGCTCTGGATGCAAACAGTGACGTCATCCGCTCTCTCGTCTACGTCCGCGGAGGTGACGATGGGCCGAGTCGGCGTGGTGGTCTCTACTTCCTCTACGAACTTCGTCCAGTCCGTGAGTCGACGTGGCGCTATCGGCTTCAGTCGGGTCGGCATTCCCGATAAGACGACGAGTACCGGTTGGTGGTCAGACTGTAGCTCGTCGTCTATCACTTGCTGCGTGATCTGGCGGTGTAGCCCTCGGTGGACTACGATGTCCAGCACGTCCGGCATGTACTGCCTGGCGTCCGGGTAGTGGGTGGGCGTCTCCGGGCCGGACACCGTATAGCCGAAGGCTTCCGTGTCCGCGAAGAGTCGTCTCCCCTCGGTATTCGTATGGCACGAGTTCCACGCCGGGTGCTTACAATTGAAGTCGCCGGCGAGGATGGTGGCGCGTGAGGTGCTACCAAGCAGGGCCCGCAGCTCGGAGTGGTCCAGGCGAGCCGCGGGCGGCTTGTAGCACGCATAGATGTTGATATCCTCGCCGGCTACGTGTAGCTGCACACCCAGCGCGTAAAACGTGCTGAGCGACGGCAAGGGGAGTTCTTGATGGACGACCCTTCGCCTCACCAGTACCGCCAGACCACGGTACGTTGCGTGAGCCGACCGTTCGTCCTTCCTATAAGCGAGGTACCCCGGGAACCTGATCTTGTCCTCGGGCCCCAGGAGCGTCTCGCTTATTAGCGCCACGTCGATGTCTTGATCCCGAAGGAGGTGGCGGAGGGGGGCGACCTTATCCCTTAGGCCGCGGGCATTCCAATGTATCACCCTCAACGGTCTATCCATGATAGAGTGTCAATAGCGTGGCTAGACCGTCAAGGATGACTGTCTCCACGTCTTGTCCCTGCCTAATCGCTCTGATGAGCTCCATTAACAATTTAATGGCGCAGGCTGTAAATTCTTTTTTTGGTTTCGATGCCGCTGCGCTGGTGGCGCCAGCGCCGGCACTCGCAGCTTTCTTAGTTTCACAAGGTTCCCTTTTTTCCCGCTGCGTAGTGCCGGCGCTAGCGGTGGGTACCTCTGTGGATTTTTTAATGTTGGTTTTTGTAGCTACAGCCTGCGCCCCGCTTTCGGCAGGGACGGCCATAGGGATGGCTTCCTGGGTCGCAGAGGGGGGGGGTTTGGGTTTCTTCCCCTTCCTCTTCCCCCCGCGCCTCTTCTTCCTCCGCCCGGAGGAGGTGGCCTGGGTTCTCTCAGTGGGCCCGTTGGCCGCCGCCATCAGCGTCGTGCCTTGGGCCTCTTCAAGCGGCTTGTCCTGCGGCCTTTCTGTAGCCGCTTGTGGCTGGCGCACAGTGGCCGTGATGGCGGCGGTCCCCGCTCGCTTATTCCGGATCTCCCTCTGGAATACGGGGCACTTTATATTGCACGCGGGATGCGGACCACCACAGTTTGCGCAAGTGGCCGGCTCTTCCCGCGGGCGCTGGCAGTCGCGCGCCGCGTGCTCGCCCCCGCATCTCACGCAAGCGAGCGGTTGGTGGCACAGGTGCGAGCTGTGTCTGAAGCGTTGGCACCTGTGACACTGTGCGGGCCCGCGTTTTCCACGCCAGGCCTCTATTTTGACACCACGCATATACATGAATATGGTGGTGTCGAATATGGCCCGGACGTCTGGCGTCTTTTTCAAGATCGCGTGGAACACGCAGCCGGGTCTTCCTGCCGCCCCCTTTATGTGGCGGACGTACTCCGGCTGGTATCCCAGCGTCCGGAGCTCCTCCTCAATCTCCTTCGGGTCGGTATCTGCTGGCAGCCCTCTGATGGCCACCTTTAGGTTCTTCTCCGCTGGCAGCGAGTACGCGAACCAGGAGACGCCGCTGTCCTTCTCCAGGCCCGTCAAGTACCTCTGGACCAGCCGGTACTCCTCCTCGCTGTCTGGGGTGAAGCGAACTCCACCCCCGTATGGACGAGCGTTAGGGGGCCGGCCCAGTTTGGCACTGATGGCCCGGAAATGCGTCGCCCAGTTCGGCAGCTTCTCAACTACCAGCGGTGGGTATCTTAATTTCTTCTTCTTCCCCGGTTGCTGCTGCGAGGCAGCGCCGGGGGCGGCGGCAGAGGGGGGTGGCGCATCAGTGGATGCGGCAGGGGCAGGGGGAGGTGAATGTGTACTCACCCCTGAGGTCGTCGGTGTTGGTGGCGGCGACGGTGATGGCGAGCGCGGCGGCGTGCGGCGCGCTACTGCGGCGAAGGTGGGCGACGGAGGGGCGCCCCGACCCCGCGGCGCGCTTTCGCGCTGTGGCCGCGGCGGGTCTAGGCAGTACCTCTTCGCCACTTCCTCCGCCGCAGTCTCGCCGGAGCTCCTCCTACGTCGCTGGGGTCTAGGCTCGTGACCGAGCCCCCCCCGCGACGGTGTTGGTGACGTAGCCGGCGACATCGCCGCGGCGTACGTTTCTCCCTCGGTGGGCCGCATACCGGATCGCGGAGTCGTGTCTCGCGACACGTCTGAGCGACCGGACGCGGCCGAGCCCACCGATGCAAGGGACATACTCGACCCCGCGTTCGACGAGCATGCCGAAAGCATGGCGGGCGAGTCGTACGCCGCGGTCCTGGGTGGTGCCGGCGATTGGGGTACCTGTATGGCTGTCCTGGTGGTGTGTGCTGGGCGGGTGTGTGGCCCTGCACTCGCTGGCCGCTCCTGCTCCGCTGTCGCCGGTCCCGCCAGCGAGAAGCGGGGACCGGATGTGGCGGTGCGCGAAGCTGGCACAGCTTGGGGTGTCTCCGTGGCGGGCGCCGGCGGCGATGTGAATCGCGGCGGCGGCGCGGCGCTACGGGCGGGTGGTGCGCGGGGTCGCGCGGGTGGCGCGGGTGGTTGCGCGGGTGGCGCGGGGTTCACTGGCGGCGCGGCGGCGGGCGCTGCGGTGCGCGCAGCGGGTACGGCGGCGCGCGCGACGGACGCGGGCGCGGGGGTGCGCGCGGTTGTGGACACGCGCGCGGACGGCACCGGGGCGCGCGCTGGCGGCGCGCGGCCTTGTGACGCGACAGGCCCCGGGGCCTGAATCGGGACGGGGCGGAAGGCCGTCGGACGAACTGAGACGGCTTGCTGGCGACTCGTCGACGGCGTCGGCGCAGCGCGCGCAGGCGCCGATGACGCCGGTGGGCCGGCAGCTACAGCGGCGTCCGACTTCCCCCCCCCTCCTCTTCCCTCTTCCTTCTTCTCTGGCTTTTCCTTTTTCTTCCGGCTGATTCCCGCCGGCGGTGCACCGGACAGCGCCACGCCGATGTTCGGCAGCGACGTCGCCCGGTCCAGCGCCGGGAGGGAGTCCTGGGACCCGGCATCGCGGCCCAACGAGCCGCGCATGCCGGGTTTCGGCATCTTCGTGGGCGTGGTCTCCGCGACCGCGGCGGCGATTTCTCGCCGGGCAGCAGCGGGGGCTCCCTCTGTGTTTGCACAAGGGGTACTTGTAGCAAACACAGAGAAAACGATTAAAAAATGCGGTCCGCGCGGAGCAAACTTGATGCACTAGACAGGACAAGCTCGCGTGACCACGAGCGAATCCTCCACTCTGAGTCAAATGCGCGCGCGACCGTCTTTTATAGCGGCCGGCGCGTAGCGGGAGCCACGCTCCGCCCCTCGGTGACGCGCCAGTGCCGCGAAGTGGGGCGCCGCGCGCGCCGCAAGCATGATGAGTTGTTACAATTTGAATTTAGACAATCAGCAGTTATTAACATTGGTAGTGAAGACATAATCATTTTAAACATGCTGATAAGCTTGTCTAGTAAAATAAAATTAGTGATTGCAACATGTTCTCCTTTATTCATTCATAAATGTTGCTTAAAGTTTTGATTGTATTGATTGTTTAGCGACCATACATTTTTGATTGAATGTTACTTAACTTTAATCATTGTTTGTAAATAAACCCCACTATCTCTCTAATATTTTGTGACATTTATCTACATTTCTAATGCAAAAACTATATACCACTTCGCGAACAGGGGATTGAACCAGGCTCATCAATCGCGATACGGAGTACTAAGTCAATGCATTTTTATTAAAATCCATTTTTTTTAGATTAAAATCGAAAACAGGGCATTGTTACAAGATGTCAGATCTGGCGCGGACTACATTCTACAATTTATATGTCTTGATGTATTTGGGAATTGATTACACAATCATAAGGGAGAGGAAGCTGGAGTTCATGCTTATAAACGAAAAAATTAAAAGGGAGACTTTCCCAGTAGATAAACAAATGGTGGTTGACGATGCAAGTGTTGTGTTCCAAGACAGGAATGAATTTTATAGGTAAAGTGCATTTTTTTAAATTAAGGTATTAGAAATGCTTTTTTTGACCTGATTTAAGAGTTACAATAATGGGAATGTTATGAATATTGAAATAATATTGAAATTGCAATGATTGATGCGCGTTCATGAAATGAATTAAAACAGAATTGAAACTATTCTCTGCTATACAGGGTTTTTGGTAAAACATTAACAACCTCTTAAGTGGTCATTGTACTCATCATTATGAACAGCTTTTACTATGGGACCAAAACTGAAATCGCGAAAAAAAATCTGCTGTAATTTTGACGAGTTATACAAACATAAATGTAGGGAACAGCTGATTATTTTTCGCGATTTCAGATTTGGTCCCATAGTAAAAGTTGTTCATAATGATGAGTACAATGACCTCTTAAGAGGTTGTTAATGTTTTACCAATAACCCTGTATAAGGAACAAATTTAAGTACAAACTGTAATATTGAAAAAAATATATTCTTGCGACAATTGTAATAATAAAAAAATATATATTTTAAAGTGTGTGTTGTACTCCAAATAAATAAACAATAAGTAGAAGTGAAAATTCGGGCGCCAGGAGCACACACCAAACTATGCCAAGGATAGACTAACCTGCGGGGCTGGAAACTTTTAATCTTCAAGCGGGGAGTATCAATAAAAATCGACACAAAAGTTATTGAACGATTTTATTACCCGAAGGCTGCTGGTCTCAATATACAAGAAAATTCCTTTCCAATATTAACAGTTGGTGTAAAACTAAGATGGAATAGAAATTAATTTTTGTCCTGTCATTATTGCACTTTTGTCAATTTAAGTTAAGTATTTATAAACCATACCACATTCCGGCGAATAGACTAACAAACCACGCTCATTTTGGTGATTTTGATCTTCGCGGGGACGTCAAGGCGGTCCATGATATATGTCGGTAGGGGCTAGCGTTAAAAATTTAAGTCTTGAAGTAACAAGAAATAAGAAACGCCTCACGGCTGAAATCAAACATGAATAATTGTTAGCTGATGTTCAGCGTCGACAAAAATGCCGATCGGAATGTTTACGACCAAATGCAAATTAACTCACCGTTTCTTTTCCAAAAAAAGCTTTTACATCAGTAGATGAATTAATCCAAAAAAAATATATAAGGTTCAAAAGATCCTGAAACAAATATCGAAAACTATTAACGTCTGCCATCCAAATAACCACGCGACACGTGAGTAGGTATGAAACCGCGAAGAATTTTACCAACCTTTTACAAAATATGGCCAATCCCATTATGATGCTGACAAGGGCAAATCAGCCACAACATAATTAGGACTTGATATCGTCCTAGCCGTCAATAAATCCCGATTTATTGCGGAGCTCTCAAATCACTCCATTTTAAGCAAAGGGTCGGGTCGGAAGGTGACATATCAACGACTTCGGTGCTGTTTCGGTAAGGTCGGCACTTTACTGGGCCTGCCTAACTTAGACCTCCATCTTCGACCAGCTAACGTATCTGGAAATAAGTTAAATGGGTGATAAATCTCTATATCAGTTTATGCATTGTAAAGTCTACTCATCGTAAACGTCTACTCGCGCGCGCCAAGTGGTGAGTTCGATCCCTGCGAAGCTCCGTATAAAAAAAATATTAAAAATAGTTATATCATTGTTTTTTGCCGTATTCTAAGTACTAAATAATAAAATTAAGTGTAAACTATATCTGAGACCATTACCAAGATAAAAAGTGAAGACATAATAACTTTATAACAGTGACAACAAAGGAGTAGTAAACAAGTTCAACAGAAGTGAATAAAGTGATTATCTACAATTAATATATTTCGAGTAACAATAAACTTTTAACCAACATTAAAAAGTGAAAGAATAATCCTAAATAAGTGTTATTTTCGATACTCAAGTGAACAAAGAAACAGTGCAAAAATTGCCAATACCTACATGAATTACCCGCCACTAGTTAATTCAAAAAATCTGGAATCTACATTGAGGTGCATTATTTCGTCGGTAAACGTAACTGTGAGAATAGCTCTGTCAGTAATATATCTACACCTTAGCGAACGGTGTGGCTTAAGTTCGATCCCCACGACGCGTGTTTCTTTTTGTAAGTTGTCTGGTATTGTTTCATAACCATGTCTATGGAAATAAACCACAATGTTACATTAAGACGACGCAAGCAACTGTTTAGATCTAAGTCAATAGATTCGTTGAGTAATGATTCATCACTGGACAAAACAAATTCGGACATACACATAAGAAGTCTTGATCTATCAACGGGGGGTATATGCAAAAATGAATTTGACGAAATGAAGGTTGAAATACAACATCTAAAAGAACAGTTTGAACTAACACAAAATGAATTGGATAAGGTGATATGCGATAACAACGAACTCAAAGAAACAATATTACGACAGCAAATTTATATTAATACACTGAAAGATCTTTGTACCAGTCCTACAAAGTCGCAAAGACAGAAATTATTATCTGCGAGAAAAAGAAATAGACGTTCTATTACGGATAGTCAACGTGTTGCATCATTAGTCCAAGAACAGTCATCCAGCAACAATGAAAGAGACTGCATTGAGAGCTCAAATATATTATTAGAGACACCTATTTCTGATAAATCGCCTAGATCAGTGTCTGTACCCATATACGCCGATAAGCAAACGCAGACCGAAACATCTGTATCTACTGAATATAGCAATTATGGCGAAAACGAGATTAATAAACACAAGAAGACACTACAAGATCGTCGAGTGACAACAAAAGACAGTAGAAAAAAAAGAAAGCTGTGCGTTCTCAGTAACTGCAACCACAGAGGGACACTGGAAATATTGGAAGACACTTTTGGGCGACACTTTGAATTTTGTCATTACTTGTCACGTAATAGTAGTGTAAAAGACATTATTTCTAATATAGGTAATAAATTACAGAATTATAGTTTAGACGACTACTGTATTATTATGATTGGCGAGCAAGATTTTAAACGCACCGAGGAACCAATTGAAATGGTCAGGTTCATTAGGGAATCTCTTAAAACTGTATCTAATACAAATGTTATTATATGCTGCCCTACTTATGTACAAGGGGCTCTGATACACAATTATAAAGTAGAGATGTTTAATAGATTACTTCATATGGATATAGAAAATCATAACTTTGCTTATTTTTTTGACAGTAATTTTGACCTATCTGATGAAACATTCTCATATAATACGGGCAAACTTAACAAGCTCGGACAAAAACGCATTTATGAAAATATATTCCGTCGCGTACTTATTGATATTGAGACCTATCCAAGTGAGTATGACTACAACTGTGACTTTCCAAAATCACCCAAAAATACCCAAAAACCTCTTTTTCGTCCCATTACATAAAAAGGTTGCTGGTAGTAAGGAAAATTCAATGAAAAAACAAAAATTTATACTATTACATCAAAACATAGCTGGGATCTTAAATAAAATTGATGTATTTGAGATCACAATTACCGACTTGGCAAATCAGATTGGCGATATAGATTTTATTTGTTTGAGCGAAACTTTTATAAAATCAGGGCATGAAAATAATCTGGCTCTTACACACTACAACTTAGCTGCAAGTTACACAAGACAAGGTAAGAAACGCGGTGGAACATGTGTTTTAGTAAAAAAAGGTCTAATCTTTAATCCGTTACCGATAACTGATGAATTGGCCATCGAATTTTGCTTCGAATGCTGTGGTATTGAAATATTGAGCCATAATTTAATTATAGTGTGCATTTATAGAATTCCAGATTCCGATGTGTGTTTATTTTTTAAAAATCTTGAATTATTATTATGCAATATAACCCGCAAAGTTAAAAAAAATATTATTTTATGCGGAGATTGGAACATAGATATATTAAAAGATAACAAATATTCAAAAGAACTAACATCTATACTAAACAATTATAATATATCACTACACGTTAAGAAGCCTACTAGAAAAAATACTAGCATAGATCAAATCGCTAGTAATGTTCCCACACTTGACATGAAATGCAGTATACATAATTTAGCTCTCTCCGATCACGATACCGGACAATCGTTAACTTTTTACGTTCAAGAGATGAATAATAATAAATCAAAAACTATACAATTCTGGTATGAAACGAAAAGAGATTACGACAAGAGCAACATAACAAAGTTTTTAGATTGTTTAGCAGCCTTAAGTTTTAGTGAAATGTACGAGGAGACAGACTGCAATAAAGCATTTAATATATTCCACGACTTGTTTACGCTCTTTTATAAATTGTGTTTTCCCGAAATACTCGTCAAAAAGACCAATAAGCCTATTAAAAACAAATGGCTTAGTAGAGGTTTAAAAATATCATGCATAAAGAAGAGAGCTTTATATTACGCATATCAACACGATGCTATAAGTAAAGGTTACCACAAGAAAAAATACCGCAATTACACTAAGATCTTAAAAAAATGCATATCAAAATCACAGCAGATAAATAACAATAATTTTTTAAATAATGCTAAAAATAAATGTAAAGCGGCATGGTCAATCATAAAAAATAACTCAAATAAACCAAATAACAACAACTACATAAATGAATTAATAATCTGTGATAAAAAAATTACTAATCCTTATGCCATATGTAACCACTTTAATGACTATTTTATCGAACTGACACAAAAATGTAACAATAATAATTATAACGTAAACAACATTGACATTGGCAATAACCCAAATACTTTATTTTTGACTCCTGTAAATGAAATTGACATTATTAAATTAATTAATTCATTAAATAACACCAATTCTACTGGACATGACGAAGTAACCACTACAATAATTAAATTAAGTGCAAAAGTTATAGCATCCCCACTTGCCTACCTAATAAATCTCTCATTTGAAGAAGGGATTTTTCCAACAAAACTTAAAGAGTCTATAATTAAACCACTATACAAAAAGGGTAACTGTTCTGATATGGGTAATTATAGGCCCATCACACTGATTCCAATCTTTGCTAAAATTTTTGAAAAAGCAATGCATGACAAAATAAATAGCTTTGTAACTAAATATAACCTGATTGTGGAGACGCAGTTTGGCTTTAGGAAAAACTGTTCAACAACTCTAGCCTGTTTCTCCTTAGTAAAATTAATCACTGAGGCTCTTAATAAAAAAATGTCTGCATTGTCGGTATTCTTAGACATGAGCAAAGCGTTTGATTTTGTCTCACATAAAAGACTACTCCACAAAATAGAGAAATATGGAATAAGAGGCAAGGCGCACGATTGGCTTAAAAGCTATTTGTCTGATCGCCAACAGAGAACTGTTATTTCTAGAGTAGAAAAAAATACTAGGAAAATATATTGCTCAGAATTAAAAATTAATCCTTCGGGCGTTCCACAGGGAAGCATATTGGGTCCGCCACTATTTTTATTATATATAAATGACCTCATAAAATGCCTAAAATGTGAATGTATTCAATTTGCTGACGATACCACATTGACGATAAAATGTTCCAACAAAAATGACATAGAAGTTGACACTAATATTGAATTAATTAATGTAATAAACTGGTTAGCGGACAATAATCTTCATGTTAATATTAATAAAACCAAAGTAGTACAATTTCAAACAAGCAACTTGTCAGCTACACCAACAATAATTCGACACGGCACTACAATTTTACAACCAGGACCATCGGCTTTATTTTTGGGTATAATAATTGACAACAAACTGAATTGGAAGGAACATGTAGAAAGAGTATGCAGTAAGCTTGATAAGTTTGTATATGCTCTTCGCAAGTTGCGACTAGTGTCCAGTAAAAAAACAGTTCTAAATGCTTATCATGGTTATGTTTCATCAGTATTACGTTACGGCCTAGTTATATGGGGTAATTCAGTGGACGTGGACAGAGCGTTCAAAGTACAAAAAAAGTGTATCCGAGCCATGAGTGGAGCAGAATATTTAGACCATTGCAGACCATTATTTAAAGAATTAAAAATTCTCCCACTCCCGTGTCTGTATATTTTTGAGGTTTGTTTATTTGTTAAAAAATACCCTCATTTGTTTTCATTGAATGAACAAGTCTCGGAAAGATTGAATAAAAAAAATGCTGGCAAACTGTTAGTTCCTCCTCAGAGACTGCATCTCTATAGTAGAAATGCCAGTTGTATGACGATAAAAATTTATAATAAATTACCATCTGCGTTCAGAATGTTACCAATAGATAAATTTAAATGTAAAATGTTTGCTTGGCTCTTAGAGATGTGCTTTTATTCAGTTAATGAATTTTTAAATCATAATTTTTGACATTGTAATAAATATTCTATGTTATTAGTATTTTGGTATAATATCTATAATTATTACTTTGACTATAGAGCTTATTTTTTTTTTTTGACATAATATTGTTTATTTTGACATTTTAATTATATTTTCTGACATTGCAATTAATCTTAATATCATTGTATTACTTTGACTTTAGAACTTGTATTTTGGACATTTTTACTTCTTGACATTTTGATTAATTTAGTGATGATTTGAATGTGCTTAACTTTTTTTTTATATTTCTACACCAGCAATGGTAGTATATGTGAAACATTATTAGTGTAAGATCTCAAAATACCATATACTTGGAAATAAATAAATTATTATTATTATTATTATTATTATTATTATTATCAAAATCAACTGACAGCATCAAAAAAAAATCAGTGTGACCACTACACGACTTCCGATTCAAAAAAATGAATTTTTACATGGCAACACCACCCTGTTGCCTACAAATTAAAGCAAAGAACGCGCTATCATGTAACAGGCTTAAAAGACTCGTTACATTACATCCCCTCCCGAAAATAAAAGAAAGGAACTTTCTTTTATTAGAAAGAAATCTTCAACCAAATAAACCTGTTAAGACTGGTTTATTTTCTAATCCAAAAGAAAGAAAAAGAATCATATAAGATTCAAAGTGCAAATCAACTATGAAAATGTCAAACGACAAAATCTCAAGAATTTAATAAAAGTAAAAAAAAATGAAGATGACAAAAAGTCAAAAACGAAATAGTGAAAAACAAAAAATTATAAGTTATAAAAACTCATCAAATGAAACGAAGAGAGAAATCTCTTAGCGCTCCAAAACTCCAAAACAGTGCAGTTAGGCACTATAGCCACTGACTAAAAATTTCAAACATATTCGGACAATTTACCAAAACAAACTACAATTTTTATAGTGCAGTTAGGCACCTATCGCCACTGACTAAAAATTACAAACCACTTGGAACAGTACAACTTTGAGTGCAGTTAGGCACTATCGCCACTGACTACTATGTCAACCGCTTCCAACTCAACCATCTCTATGAGTGCAGTTAGGCTCTATTGCCACTGACTAACTCCGTATTCAACAATCCAAAAAATTTGAAAACTCCGAACAAAAGTTTTTAAATAAAGCTGAAAGACCTTATTTAAAATACTGTTACAGGCACAACCTGCAACGAGACAAAGGAAAGCATATTGTGATCGGCTCATCACCACCGAATTCCCGAGCACAATAGCTGTAAAAGAATGTGAATGCTGTGACTGGCTCAACACTACCAATCTCCCAAACACAGACAAACACAAAAAAACATTGAGATCTCCAATGAGAAATCTCAATAACAAAAAAGGCGAAAGCCTAAGTTTCACAATGCGACCGGCATACCACCACCGAACTTCCGAACGCAAAGGAAAAAGGATGACGAAAGTCAAAACAAAATCTCGCATCGTGATTGGAACAACAAAGTCCAACACAATGGAAAAAAGTCGAAATCAAGGTCAAAAGCTACACCAAGATCCAAAAAATAATAAGGCATTTTGTAACAAAGGTTACCGAATGACCCTAAAAAGTAAAGTCCAGGATGAACGCGTTACTAACAAAGTCAAATCCGATCATTAAAAAGAATGAAACTCCAGTAAAAATGAGAAACAATTCTGTCAACGAACAGCACAAAATAGGTTTAAAAATCGATTACTATTTATGACGAAGAGGAAATAGAATGATTTTAAACTGTGAGAAAAAAAAAGATTACAAAAACTTGAAATTGAATTTAAGTTTTTTAACCTCAAGGTAGAAATTACCTGAACTGTAGGGTTGTATAAGATCTTAATAAAATATAAACAGGTAGGTTACCCTTAAAAAAGAAGAATAAGATCTTAGACAATCCAACAAAAACAAACAAAACATAACATAAGATCCTTCGATGTGAAAAATATTTGGTGTGAAAAAAAATTGTATCAAATTAACCAGAATGACCTAAGTTTTATTTTTAGAATGTCTCAAATTCAACAAATTTATAAGAAGTTACCTAACATACATCTTTCAAACCGCCGATAACCTATCATCCATCCTCTCGTACATCACACTGTCAAAAGCGGCCTTCAAACAAAATTATCAAAATCAAGACTAACACTTGGAAACCAAATTAAAATTTAATAATATCTTTAACATGATAACGTCCCACTGAACCTTTATTTAAATCTTTCAAAACATAAACGTTATCTGAAACCTTTTCAGTTATTTTACATTTTACAAACTTAGGTGCAAGTTTAGCTGAAAAATATGCTTGTGCATTAGATTGAAGAAAACTTCTTCTCCACACCACATCACCCACACCAAAAGAAATGACTTTCCGACCCTTATTATAATAAGCGGCATTACGCTTATACCCCTTTAACAAGTAAGCTTGAACTTTAACAAAAATATCACTAAGTGAATTAAGAGAAACTGCATAAGCATTTCTATTTGAAATTTCTAGTTGAGATAAGTTATCAACAGAACTACTAAAGTGATGTAATGACGCATCAAGAATAAGCTCCCTACCAAACATCAGAAAGTTAGGAGTAAACTCAGTAGCAAGGTTTACACTATTATTTAAAGCTAATTGAACATTGGGCAAAAAACTTGACCAAGTTCTATGATCATCTTTAACAAAACACGATATGCAGGTTTCGACCGTTTTATTATATCTCTCAACAGGATTATTTTGAGGCGTATACAAAGTATTATAAAATATTTTGGTTATATTAAAACCTTTCAAAAAATCTACAAAATGTTTTGAAGTAAATTGAGTTCCATTGTCACAAACTACTATTTTTGGACAACCAAACTTGAGAAATATTTCTTTTTCAAAATGTTTACAAATTACTCTAGTGGTAGCATTGATCATTGGAAAGAACCAGCAATATTTAGTAAAAACGTCTACGACCGAAAGTATGTATCTATGACCAGAATAAGTTTTAGGTAGAATTCCTATGATATCAACTGAGAGTATAAGCATTACCCGAATCCTGAAGCGGCGGAAACTGAACTCCCTTGTCCATGATGAACAAACAGCAAGGCGAATAGCAAACGAAAAGCAAAAACCAAGTTTCAAAAAGTTAAATGTTTGAAAATAAATTCTCAAGTTTGAGGTTAATTATAAAAGTCAATGTGGGTAATCCCATAAAAAATTACTATGTTAATTTTATCGTTTTAAAAGTGCAATAATCACTTACAAGCAGTTTAAATCTAGATAAATTAAATGCACAATATTGTACTTAACAATTAGATTAATTATTTACTTAAAAAGTTACAACTTAGTTTTTAAAATAACCTTACTGTTGAGAACAACAAAACGCAGTCTATGCTATACAATTCTGTTGGTTTTGCTAAGAAAAAACATGATATTAAACAAAAGCATCAATTGTAAACACCAAACATTGTTTACAAAGATTCACCAAATTAAGTTAAGTACTACTTATGAGTCAAAAATCAAAATAAACACAAAGTTATTAAAGTAACAATGTAGAACAAACCAATGCAAACAATAGACTCATAAGTTAATTAATTAATAGTGCAATAATGACAGTATAAGGTACCAGACAAACCTACTTCAAGTCCCTGTTCGCAGAGCGCCAATTGTAATATTGAAAAAAAATATATTCTTGCGACAATTGTAATAATAAAAAAATATATATTTTAAAGTGTGTGTTGTACTCCAAATAAATAAACAATAAGTAGAAGTGAAAATTCGGGCGCCAGGAGCACACACCAAACTATGCCAAGGATAGACTAACCTGCGGGGCTGGAAACTTTTAATCTTCAAGCGGGGAGTATCAATAAAAATCGACACAAAAGTTATTGAACGATTTTATTACCCGAAGGCTGCTGGTCTCAATATACAAGAAAATTCCTTTCCAATATTAACAGTTGGTGTAAAACTAAGATGGAATAGAAATTAATTTTTGTCCTGTCATTATTGCACTTTTGTCAATTTAAGTTAAGTATTTATAAACCATACCACATTCCGGCGAATAGACTAACAAACCACGCTCATTTTGGTGATTTTGATCTTCGCGGGGACGTCAAGGCGGTCCATGATATATGTCGGTAGGGGCTAGCGTTAAAAATTTAAGTCTTGAAGTAACAAGAAATAAGAAACGCCTCACGGCTGAAATCAAACATGAATAATTGTTAGCTGATGTTCAGCGTCGACAAAAATGCCGATCGGAATGTTTACGACCAAATGCAAATTAACTCACCGTTTCTTTTCCAAAAAAAGCTTTTACATCAGTAGATGAATTAATCCAAAAAAAATATATAAGGTTCAAAAGATCCTGAAACAAATATCGAAAACTATTAACGTCTGCCATCCAAATAACCACGCGACACGTGAGTAGGTATGAAACCGCGAAGAATTTTACCAACCTTTTACAAAATATGGCCAATCCCATTATGATGCTGACAAGGGCAAATCAGCCACAACATAATTAGGACTTGATATCGTCCTAGCCGTCAATAAATCCCGATTTATTGCGGAGCTCTCAAATCACTCCATTTTAAGCAAAGGGTCGGGTCGGAAGGTGACATATCAAAATCAACTGACAGCATCAAAAAAAAATCAGTGTGACCACTACACGACTTCCGATTCAAAAAAATGAATTTTTACATGGCAACACCACCCTGTTGCCTACAAATTAAAGCAAAGAACGCGCTATCATGTAACAGGCTTAAAAGACTCGTTACAAAACTTATATTTTTTTTATTAACCGTTAATGTCCCGCTGTTAATCAAAGGCCTCCCTACTCTCTTTCCACCTCTCTCTGTCCAGAGCTGCCAAGGACCAATCTTTATGAAAGGAGTCCAGCCCTCCCTCTCTTCTCTATTCTCCCTGTACCAAAGTACAAAAATACACAAAATAAAATAAAAACCGCCGAATATACTTACATTCTTTTGAGAATCTCTCTAATGTTTTCCAGGTATCTTCAGGCTCATGTGGTTTACGAGAAGTATGAGGAAGAGACTGACCTAGATAAAAAGTGTGAACTGATCAAACAAGCGCACAACTCGTTCAAAGGAATTGAAGAGGAGCATATGTCACGGTAATAATAATTTATTAAAATCTTTGTGGTCATATATCATGAGTGGAGGTGGCTGCCATAATCATGTGTCTCATGAGGGTGAACTTGAACGCATCAAGTTTTAAAACATAATTTATTATTGATGTGTAAAGTGTTTGTACAAATGTACTTATTGAAAAAATCATTTATTTGTGTAATTAATTATTTTATTTTAGCAATGTGAAACATTATTCATAGAATTTTTCATTTACTAAAAATTCGTAAATTGACAATTATATTTGTCTATTAAAATATGAATGCCTTTGTCATCCATTAACCATAACTTTTCTCACTTGTAGTTACAAATCATTGCCGACATGGCTACGTAGATTCACTCCACCAAACGTTTACGTAAAAATCCTTGAGAGTGGAGTACAAGAATTAAAGAAACAGAAGAAAGAGGAGTATTACAAACTCGCAGTGGAGATGCTTGACACTATAATTGGGCAGATAGGGTTCAGACAACACAGGAAAGCTAGATGGTATGCGGAAAAGGCACTCATACTGCACAAACATTTGGATAGCTCTGAACAGGTAATTATTAAACTGTATTAAGAGCGTTTACGCCGTACGGCATTTCATAGAAACTTTCAAGCCCTTATTTTTTAAATGAATGAACCGATTGTAACGAAACTTCATACGCATAAGCAGGATACAAAGGTCTACAACAGTCATGTCAAAGATACGGCCCGCGGGCCGAATCCGGCCCTCGGGCCATTTCGATACGGCCCGCGATCACAATATATCACAGATAAAAATGAATCTTTTTTTTAGAGATTTTAGACTGCACTCAATGCCTCTACGCAGATTTAAAAATACGCGCGCTTTACTTAAAAGTAATTTCAAGAGTAGCGCCTGACAAGACGAGTGAGAGACGACTCTCTCTCTCGTGCGCGCGCGAAGTCGTCTTCTATTTCGTCCGTGCAGCTAACGCATACCTCACCCTCTTTCTTACTTTTGGTATGATTTGTAACAACTATATATAACGAAATAAATAAAGATCTTAAAATAATTTAGTATGTTTTAGTATTTAAATTTGAACCTGGCCCGCCTACACATTCTAAATCTAATATATGGCCCTCTGCAAAATTGAGTTTGACACCCCTGGTCTACAAAGTAAGTAGAGAACATTTTCGAAAAATAGTGTTACAGCCAAATTAGACCGATTTTACATTTTCCATAGAAACAGGGATTTCCAGTAATATTTTTTTAAATAAGACAGTTCGAAAATGTTCTCTACTAACTTTTTAGACCTTTGTATCCCGCTTAAGCGTATGAAGTTTCATTAAAATCAGTTCATTAATTTCGGAAAATAAGGGCTTGAAAGTTTGTATGAAATGCCGTACGGCGTAAACGCTCTTAAGTATGTACTTATGTCAAAATATTTTATGGGCACCTATGTATTGAAACGTCAGAAGCTAGATACACAATTCCAATTTGTCGTTTCCTATGGGGGCTGGCAAGAAATCCCATGGTTTCTCTTTTTCATGTCAGCCCACGTAGGCACGAGCGCTTTATTAACGCGATGTTTTTTATATTGCGTATCGGATTTTTAACTCTCGAATTCTCGATGTTGAGCTGAGTTTTGAGAATCCAACAGAGCTCGGGCGGTCAAAAAGTGCACTGTTGAATTTGAACTTTGGGTGCTTAGATTTTAATGTTAATTTGTTAGACAATTTTGGGTTAAGTACTAAAATTATAAGTTTGTTTCAGTCATACAATCTTGCTAACCAATTTTTAGAGCCCACTAGAATAACTCCTACTAGTGCCACATGCCTAGATAACATTTATACAGATGTTATACCGACCCATAAAGAAATTATTAACTTAATAGACTCAGATCATTGCGGACAATTGATCAGTATTCCAAATTACAACAAAAAAGTTACTAAAAAAGATATCACTGTTAACCCAAAAACAACTAATCGCTTGGAAACATTTAAAACTAAACTCTTGGGTAAATTACCACTTTTATTCACTAATGATGACCCTAATCAACAATATAATGATTTTTTTAATATGTATTGCACACAATTTGATAACACTTTTATTCCAAAAAGATTATCAGTTAATAGTAACGCTTCCTTCAGTGACTGGGCCACCATTGGTATACATAAAAGTAGAAAACGACTTTATGAATTATATGAAGAACGGATTTGTATAAACACTGCTGAATTTAATTTATATGTTAAGAATTATTCTAAAATATTTAAAAAAGTTTGTAGTATTGCCAAGTCACGTTATTTGAGTTCAAAAATTAAAAATAGTAGCAACATTATTAAAACGACTTGGAATGTCATTAATAGCGAAACGGGAAGGTCATGCACCCGAAGTAGTGACTACAGCCTTGCTATTGATGACAATATAATTAAATCAGATTCTCAAGTCGCTGCGGCCTTTGAAAATTTCTTTGCAGAGATTCCAGTATCAACTACTAAATCTCTTAACTCATCACCCGCTGCCGCAGAGTCTTTACTTAAAGAAAACGTTTCAGTTTGTGATTCTGAATTTCACTTTGAATATGTAACCTGTAACGATATAATTAAAACCTTTCACACGTTAAATGTTAAAAAGACCGCAGATCTATGGGGTAATTCTGTGGATGTTGCTAAGTCGATTATAAACATTGTAGCACCTACTTTAGCTGTTATATTTAATAATTGTATTGACCGTGGTGAGTTTCCTGATCTTATGAAAAACAGTAAAATAATACCGTTGTTTAAATCGGGTAGTACATCAGACCCTACTAATTATCGACCTATTTCAGTACTACCTACCTTTAGTAAAATTTTTGAAAAACTTATTTTGAATCAATTGCAAAGATTTTTTAATAAAAATAAATTACTGCATAATAAACAGTTCGGTTTTACAAGGGGTCGTTCGACTACCGATGCAGGAGTTGAACTTTTAGGACATATTTATAATGCATGGGAGGACAAATGCGATGCCTTGGGCGTCTTTTGCGATTTGTCCAAGGCATTCGATTGTGTTCTTCATGAAACATTAATCAGGAAACTGCACCACTACGGAATCCGGAACGCCTCTCTGGATCTTCTTACTTCTTACTTGAGTGATAGGATTCAGAGAGTTGATGTTAACGGAAAAAGGTCACCCGGATCTGTAGTAAGAATGGGGGTCCCCCAGGGCTCAATTCTTGGTCCTTTCTTGTTCCTTATTTATATCAATGACTTGCCGTACCTCATAAAGGATAATCATGATATAGTGTTGTTTGCAGATGACACTTCTCTTTTGTTTAAAATCAAACGTCAGCAGCTGGTTACTGACAATGTAAATAACGCCCTTGCAAAAGTAGTTAACTGGTTTAATGTCAATAACCTACTTCTTAACGGAAAAAAAACGAAATGTATTAAGTTTACGATACCCCACGTTAGACAAGTAGAAACTAGTGTTCTCATTAAGGATGAAGAGTTAAAACCCGAAGATACCACAGTATTCTTAGGCATAACGTTGGATGCCAAGCTTCAATGGGGCCCCCATATAGATAAATTGTCAAAAAAGCTTAGCTCTGCAGCATACGCCGTTAGGAAAATTCGTGATTTGACTGATTTAGAGACAGCCCGTTTAGTTTACTTTAGTTATTTTCATAGTGTGATGTCGTACGGTATTCTGTTGTGGGGAAATGCCGCCGATATTCAGACAATTTTTATTTTACAAAAAAGGGCAATTCGTTCTATTTATAAATTAAGTCCTAGACACTCCCTCAGAGACAAATTTAAAGAGATTAATATAATGACTGTGCCATCTCAGTACATTTATGATAATCTTTTGTATGCACATAAAAATATTAATCTGTTTAAAAAATACAGTGATATCCATAACATAAATACTAGGAACAAACACAAATTTGTTGTTCCTACAACAAGGCTCAAGAAAATAGGTGGCTCGTTTAGATGCCAATGTATACATTTTTATAATAAACTTCCTAGCCACATTCAAGAACTAAGCCTAAATAAATTCAAAGCTTTTATAAAGCGAAAACTATGCCAGAAAGCCCATTATACTGTAAAAGACTATATTGAGGACAAAAAGGCTTGGGATTGAGCTGCTCCAATAGGTTTAGACAGTGAATGTTATTTTGCAATTTTTTACACTTTAATATTATCTTTTTTCGTTTTTTTAAGTATCTATTTACTTACACAATGACATGTACATTTACTGTATAAAGTATTATATTATTTTAATTATTGTGAATGTGAGGACTATGTGGGTCATTGTGTACATTTTAATCGTGGTCTGGCAGTTTGAGTAGTTTATGCGGCCTACCCAAATGTCCTGTCTTTGGTATTGTTCGTCGAATCGTTGAGCTCCTGAAGTTCTGAGTTGAGCTGCACGGTTACTGACAAATGCGTGCACTGACTGGACAGGTCCACTCAATCTGTGTGGTTCTTTCCTCAAAAGATCTTTTCAGACACTAATCTACATGGTCCTCAAAGATTATGTCCGGATTTTTATATACACATTGACATTGATGAATTTTATTTAGACAATGACATGAATATTTACTTTGTAAAGTATTTTTTTTTTCCTTTTCATTTAATTATTGTGAATGTGAGGACTATGTGGGTCATTTTTTTTTTTCTGTGTTCCTTCTTAGTTTTAATCATGATCTGGCAGTTTGAGTAATTTACGCGGCCTACCCAAATGTCCTTTCTTTGGTATTGTTCGTCGAATCGTTGAGCTCCTCATTTCTGAGTCGAGCTGAACGATTTTTGACAAATGCGTGCACTGATTGGACAGGTCCGCTCAATCTGTGTGGTTCTTTCCTCAAAAGACCATTTCAGACATCAATCTACATGGTCTTCACACGATCTGACCAAGATTTTGTCTGGACTTTAAAAGAGACTGTGACCTCTGAGTTTGTTTCGGCCTTTCTTCTCAGAGTAGTCAGATAGGAAACGCCGACCACATCTAGTTTTAAAAAATATGATGACGTGTAAAAGTGTTTGTAAAAACCTACTTACAGAAAATAAATCATTTATCATTTATCATTCATTATCATTTATCATTTATCATTAGAAAAGCGCTCGTAAAAGTAAAAGTGATTTGGCTGGTGTTGGATATAATATTAAATTCCTTTTGAAATTGGGGCAACTAGCGGTCAGTACTTTTGGCAAATTGTGGACAAAGTAAAATAGGTGAACATTTGACCATTAAACAAAAAAAATACTTCCCCTATCATCTTCAGCAAACACTTATAAGCAGATTAGGTATCAATCTAAAAATATTATAGGTAGGTTAATCTAATATTATTGATATTCTTCCACGGCGTAATCGGTGGCAGCACAGAGGTCACTTTGTCTGTATAATTCATGCCGTGGAAGTGACGAATTTTTGGCCAAAAATCTTTGAAGAATTGTAGTACCAGCGACACTAAAAAGAAGAATTGATGTTCTTGTTCTTCGTACCATTTTGAGTCTTTGTTGTCCTGAAATCTAAAATGTCTTTGTTTTCCAGGCTGCAAAGATTTTGCTAGCAGGATTCAGATCAGAAGATATTACAGAGGAGTTGAAAGACGAAATGCGTCCGCGCGCACTAAAGATCGCCAACCAGCAGAATATACTGTTGAAGGAATCATTGAGGGACGCACTACGAAGCTATGCAGATAAAGAGACTATACTTGAAAGAACTCTGTCGGGCGACCATATTTATAAACAGCCAATGGAGTAAGTGATAAATCGGGACCGTAAAAATGTTTTTTTTTTTTTAATTCGTCTCCACTTTCCCACTGTTGAGCAAAGGCCAAATCCTTCCAGGTGTCCTTTTCGAGAGCCTCACCGGCGCTACGCCTCGTTCCAGGGCTGTCCTCGCCACCTCTTCCAGGGCCGGCCTCGCCACATGTCCCATCCTCAGACCTTATTCAATTAGTAAAATTTTAAAGCAATTTTCTGTTGAAGTACTTATTGATTGAAATTATAATGCGGCTTTACACACATAGTATTTTCAAACTCATACTCTTATGAATTCTTCCTTCTTATTTAAAATCTACATATTTCACGAAGAAATCTAATTTTATGCTCGCCTGCTAGATATAGGCCTTAAACGTCGTCACATCGACCGGTATTCGTTCCCCGCACCCATCCACCTTACACTATTGTTTTGTTCCAGTAACTACAACCAAAGAGGCAAACTTAAATTTGAAGTGCATACTAAAGAAGGAAGGTCTACGCTATCGTGTGAAGAATATTGTATTGTCCACTATATCAATAATAGGCAGTTCACGAATGGTATGTAACTTATATGTACTTCCTTTTTTGATCGGAATCTTTATACATACAAACGCGGCTCGCAACGATGGGTCATTTTATTAATTTTTTATGTTTTATTTTTCTCTCTGTTCTATTACTTGTTTTTTTTTTTTTCTCTCATGGTCTGGCAGTTTGAGTAATTTATGTGGCCTACCCAAATGTCCTTTCTTTGGTATTGTTCGTCGAATCGTTGAGCTCCTTAAGTCTTGAGTTGAGCTGCACGATTTCTGACAAATGCGTGCACTGACTGGACAGGTCCTCTCAATCTGTGTGGTTCTTTCCCCAAAAGACCATCTCAGACATCGATCTACATGGTCTTCATATAACCTGACCAAGATTATGTCTGGACTTTAAAAGAGACTGTGACCTCTGAGTTTGTTTCGGCCTTTCTTCTCAGAGTAGTCAGATAGGAAACGCCGACCTCATCTAGTTTTAAAAAAACATGATTGACGTGTAAAAGTGTTTGTATAAACCTACTTACAAAAATAAAATCATTTATCATTTATAGGATAAGTGTCGCAATAAAAAGTAAACATAGAGGGAGAGAGTAGAGATTTCTTATTCTTTGTTACTTTTTTCTTGTCTGTTTAAATGTGTGTACATAAATGGTTAAATAAATAAACCAGGAATTATAGTGACCATATCAATTCTTGATTTCTATCTACCCTTTTAGACTTCCTCGGTGGTAAATCGTTCCTGGCATTTAGTCATCTACAGTCTATTTGAATTTTTGTTTCCAATTGATATTATTTCCATTTAAACTAGTATCAACTTTATGTTAGTGTAAATTAAGTTGATTTTAGAAAAAATGATTAATAAAATTGTTTCAAAAACAGATTTTTCATAAAATAAAATATGTTTGATACAAGCTAGTCAATTTTTACTACCTCACCTTATGTGTAGGAATTAAAGTTACCCAAGTAAATAACTTAGTAAAAATTGGCTAGCTTGATTGGTTAGCTTGTTCATTTTGCGCTGCAACTTCAATAAGCTGTATGAGTTTTTGTCAGTGTTACTTCTCAGAGCATTCAGATAGCAAACACCGGACCTCACCTTGTATTAAAAAAAAATGTAAATGAAAAAAATTGTTTTTTGATACACATATTAGAACTACTATTAGAGACACTATTCAATGCAATTTTCCTTTACAGGCGAACACTGGGAAGGCCGCATCGTCTCCACAATATTCTTCCTACTATTCTGGGACATTATCTACAGCAAGCCGCGCGGCGTCACCGGTATCTTCATGAACCACTTCCAGCGACATCCACTGGATATGTTCTCTGAAAGCTTCTACCTCAACCGAAAGACGCTGATCGATGAGAGGCTAATGTTCATACAGGAATGTACTGAGAATATGATGTTAGTGCTCATGCAAACTAATTGGGATGGACGGCCTGAAAGTAAGTATATTCGTGCTATTCAAGCTTATGAATGATCAACCACAAGGCAGTGGTAACACTGGAATTATGAAAACCTGTTTTACTTCTATGACAAGAAGGCCCTACCAATCACCAATTTACCCTTGGAGACTATGTTCACCGCGTTTTAAACGCGCCGTCGACGCGCGATTTAGGAACGCGCTTCGACGGCGCGTTGAAAAAACGCGGTGTGAGTAGGCCCTTAGAAGTGCGTCTGAATGTTTTCACTAGAGGGATATTCCCATGGATGCACTCTATCTGCGTAGAACAGGGTTTCGGTCTCGTACCAACTAACTAAAGCCTTCGCCGAATGCTGCAAACTTGGTACAGACGCCAGCACATCAAGCTACTACAATCTGTCAAATTTCTTTAATAGATTTTCAACTTTATTGCAAAAGCATAAGGTTCAAAGTTGATTGGATAAATTTGACAATTTCGGGTAGCTTTATGTGCTGTGCTTATTTAGTCTTATAGGCTAGATTGTAATTAATTATTAAGAACCTGGTTCTTTTTAAAAAAGGATAAAAAATGTGCTGGCATCTGTCCGTACATATAATTTTTTTTAATAGCTGACCAAAAATTTAAGCAGGGAGGTACAAAATCATGTGCTGAATCCTGGGTTGCACCTCGATGTCCCGGCCACCCTGTACCTGGATAGTTGGCTTCTATCTAACTTGCTGGGTGCTGAGTTTATCTACCACATTCTTGTATGTCAGACATGTTTATGTTTATGAATCAATAAACTTTTATTATTACTTTTGATATTTCTCGGGACCCTGGGGTCCCGGACATTTCGAAATCGTCCGAGGGGCCGAAGCCACAGATATAGATATACCTAGATAACGCAAGTATCACGAACTGTATGAAAACCAAGCGTGCCATTTTTTTAACTACCGACTATGACGTCACAAGCTCGCTCTCTCGCTCACACTTACCCAGCCAGCAGTACAAAGGACTGAGCGCGAAAGGGGCGGCTTGCGATTTGTAATCATAAGTTGGTGCAATTTTTGACACGCGAAGTAGTTACTCTTGCGTAATCTAGG
This sequence comes from Mesoligia furuncula, assembly GCA_916614155.1. Lineage (NCBI taxonomy): Eukaryota > Metazoa > Arthropoda > Insecta > Lepidoptera > Noctuidae > Mesoligia > Mesoligia furuncula. The sequence continues at coordinate 18,632,063 of OU744809.1, read as the reverse complement.
TATATCTATATCTGTGGCCGAAGCCAACTCGCAAAGGCCCGTTAGACGCTTTTATTACTTTATTATTATGTTTTATATCAACCAACAACTAACTGAGAGCTGATGGTTCCTTTTCTGTATGAAAACATGACTGTGCACTTGGACAGGCTATAGCTTAATTTATCAATACTCTGTTTTAATCCTAGGCGAGATGTCTGAGATCCAGCGCAGCATAGGCTGGGAGTCAGTCCGCGAGGTGACGTCATGTCTGGGCGCGCGCGGCGTCGCGGCCGTGTGTCGCCGACTCGCCAAAAACTACGGGTATGCCTGTAGTGGTTTCCCCGACCTTACGCTGTGGAATATACATACTAAAAAGGTAATTATTAAGATCGCTTTTAGCGATAACCGCCCATCGTGTCACCCTTTGTACAGTTTCTAGATTTATATGTCTGTAATTTATATGGTGTACATAATAAAGAGTATTCTATTCTATTCTATTATTACTTCATTTATTTACATTATATGTAGTAGAGCTCTCTAAAAAACCGCGCGAGGAAGTACTACCACTATATTACCAGCATTTGCTGAGCTCCGGTTTGAAGGGTAAATGGGTGCCGGTCTGATTTCAATTCAATTCAATCTTTATTGCATCCATAATGTACACATACAAGTGGTTAGTATACAAACAATAGAATCAATTATTATTATTATCAACTTTATCTCTAGAGGTAACAACTAAAGTCTGTTCTAATGTTTGTTTCCAATAGGGATAAAAACTGCCACTTGCTCACTACAGATGTCGCTGCGCTCCAACGTCCAAGAATTTGACAGCGAGCTGTCCATCCATGCATACATATATCCATGCATTTTTTGTAAACAAACGACTTCTTTTACGCATAATTAATTAATATTCGTTATTTGACTGCAAAAATACAAGGATCTATGTAAAAGGAAGAAAATTGTGGAAGAAAGCTCTCAAAAAAATGGACACTCGTTATATCGGCGAGACTGTGCTATTATTTTTCAACTTACAGACTTATTGCAGAAATTCGTATATATATAGTGATGCTCCCAAGAGAACTAAGTCCGTTTTTATTGCCTGTTACGTGAATTAGGTATAGTAAAGTTGTGTGTGTATATATTATCATATGAGATCAGTGCTAGATTTAAAATCTCTGAAGTTTTTCAGACAGGAAGATCATACTCGAGTTGGTTTTCAACTCTGATCAGGTTATTCCTATCATATGCCGCCAGCCTTTACAAAAAAAATAACTTCAAGTTAACAAACACAAGATGATATACCTATAAATTATAAAAAAATCATAATTTATTGTCTTTTCCACTAAAGCTGCTTAGCTTGACTTTTAATAGTGCGACACTCAGACTCTCATTCATATTTATTTAGTTTTCGTTTAATTTGTGATCAATATAAAAGTAAATATAAACAAAACAAAGGTGGCTTGTAGACTTTGAGCAGTGCTGCCACCTATGACGAGCTTTCAGTTTCAAATTGCCTATTGATGTTCAACTTTATGCTCCTATTAATTAAGTTGATTTTTAACCGACTTCACAAAAAGGAGGAGGTTCTCAATTCGGTTGTATGTTTTTTTTTATGGTATTACCTCAGTACGCCGTCATTTAAAAGCCGATTTGGAAAATTCTTTTTTTTTTCAATAGGATATACTTCGATGATGGGATCCATGAGGAATTGAGGGAACTCCTCAAATATTATAGGCACACCCATAGCGATTTGGGTATTTTTTATTCTCGTGCATTTGCTCTCGAAAATCACCATTTGGTGAAGTGGAACTGATGAAGAAGACAGATGGCCACCGGAACTACTCAATAATAATTATTTCACGGGTTGTGATTCGATTACTTTAATATGGTTGCTAAGCACTTTATGTTCGTCACAATGCGAATGGTGAAATAGAGCTGATGGTGGAATACCAGGAGAACTACTCAATAATTAACGTCCCTGCATCGGGAAAAGCAATATTTTGTAAAAGGCGATGGGCAAGTTGACATTAGGCTATTGTAACTTAGATACATGATAAACAAACCCACTAATAAGCGAGAAATAAAAACTTTTGACAAAAAAAAACCGACTTCCAAAAAAAACACTAAAAAGTGAAAAACAACTTTAATTTTGGAAGTCGGTGGCAAAAGAAGTCGGTTTTTTTTTGTTAAAAAGTTTTTATAGAATTACTAGTATGCTTAAAAATCTCATAAAATTTGTTAAAGTTGTAGCGCAAACTGAACCGTATTTTGTATGTGTTAAAGTTATTTTTCCAAATACATATTTTTGGTGACAAAATTGAAAATGCAGAATAACTGCGATGCTTCAGGTATTTCACATGTCTATATGTGATGGTGACCAGTCATCATCAGGTGGGCTGTCTGCTTGGTGGCCATTCAATAATTTAAAATCCAAGGGACACTTGAATGTGGATAATACTTAAATTATACTCGTATTCATCCTTTTTATCTTTCTTTCTTTACAGATAAAGTTTGTAGAAGTAAAGACGGACGCAGACAAGCCATCTATAAAGCAGCTGCAGTGGTTGCAGTATCTCCTGGAGCACGGCGTCGACGCAGGCTTCTGTTACGTGGGCGTCAACACCACGCGCTCAAGGGCCAGACCTTCCAACGACCCCTAATAAACTGACGTGTACAAGTTAATTATAGTAATGGTACACTTCAGAAGGTGAAGAATTTAGTATTAAAGTGTTCTTCCTAAGGCGACCGCAACCGCAAACTGCAGCGACACGACTGGTTTCTATGTACCTTAGATGCCCGTATAATACTAGTCTGATTAAAAATAACTGCTCACAAATTCTATATTGTTTAAAATGTAAGCGAAATTATATCTAGATCTATCTTCTTTCTTGGACAGAAAATGTTATTATTAATTTAATTTCATAAATGACCGTATACTCTAGATTTGTCTGTCAAGTTTGGTGATCAAGAAAATATTTTGTCACAATCACCATGCTTGGTGATATTAGCAGGTATTTTATTGGAAGATGTCATGGGTCCTGTATCACAAAACTTAACAGTTACAATTTAAAAATTGTAAATCTTATCTTAAATGGGTGTACCACAAAACTCTCAAGACATAATTGTAACGGAAAAACTTTACCAATATGTAAATTGTATTGACACATCTACAGTTTACATATCGACGGTGAAGTATCAATATCTAATAACTAACATTTTTGCGATTTTCACTTTATTGCATATTCGTAGGCAAAATAATATCCCTAACCTGAAATATTTGATTTAAATCATTACCATCATCACTAGAGTTTACTATAATTTTTTCAATATAAGTAACTTTTTTATTCAAATATTAAAAACTATAGAAATGAAACGTTTTTTTTCGCCTCCTGTAAAATCATGTTTTTGTAGTTATTATATATTGATACTTCACCGTCGATATTTGTTATTTCTGTGTTACTCATATTTTTTCTACAATTTACTATTTTGTAGACTTGTGAATCACACTTTCCATCACAATCCGAAGAATTTTGAAGAAAATTCATAATCCATTTCATCTTAATAATGCTTGACAAGTTCGTCTGCTCGGCAACGTAAACCACGCAACAGATATTGGTGAATTGTCAAAATGAATGCCATTAGGATTGTGAGTGTGATAAGCAATTACCCCGCGCGACATCCCAGCTACCAACATTATTATTGACAAAAACCTTTTTTGTAAGCCGACCAAGCCACAGAGCACCATAAAGCACTGTATTGTTTCATTATTTATACAGGGTTATTGGTAAAATATTAACAACCTCTTAAGAGGTCATTGTACTCATGGGTATGAACAACTTTTACTAGGGGACCGATACTGAAATCGAGGAAAAAAAATCAGCTGTTCCGTACATTTTGACGAGTTATACGAATATAAATGTAGGGATCAGCTGATTTTTTTTCGCGATTTTATGTTTGGTCCCGTAGTAAAAGTTGTTCATAATAATAAGTAGAATGACCCCATATCACCATATGAGGGTATCCATTAATTACCGGACATCTTGTATATATTTTTACTCTAACAAAACTAACATAGTGTAAGGATGTGCCAGTTGAAGTCTATCATTTCCATTCCAATACTTACCTATTGTGTATGTTTTTTTATTACTTTTATTTGTAACCTATATTTTCTTTACACCCTGTTAGATTAAAAAAGGGGCTTGTCTCCAAATCTGCATTAATTGGCGAAACTTCAGAGAACTGATGGACTATCCGTATCTAAACACAATAAACTAATTTCATAAAATAAAGATATTTTAATGTAAACAGCTCATGGTGAGATGAACGTCAACCCCATATCGCGCGTAGTGACTTGAAACGTGTATGAAGTTTCGTCAATTATTTCATCAAGGCCCAGTCGATCGATTCTGTAAAAATCTCACCGTGAAAACTGAAGTGAAATGAGTTTATTTTTGTTAGGAATTGACACTTTTAACAGCTCACTCCACGCTCACTTCACCTAAGTTTTCACGGTGAGACTTACAGAATGGCACCGCTGTATATGCGACAATAGGACAATACTGATACCTGCCACTGTGGCAGTCGCAAAAATGTGACCAATTGCACATTTAAATACCTTATAATTTACCTTAGTGATGGGTTAAAAGGGTGTCTTATCGAAGTATCAATACGGAATCTTTGAATATAGTGTTTTTATTACTTAAATGTACATTTAATATTGTTGTAAAAAGGTGTTAGTCGTTCCGATGTCAAATTACGTATTATGATAACGTTTTGTAAACGTTTTATTATTATTTTAGGCAAAAAATATTAACCAAAGTGATTATGTTTGCTAAGTGATCTCAAAATTCGGATATTACTTATTTGGTTTGTTCCAACTTGTTGTGTTTGGTTAGTACAAGTTCAGTGAGGAGGTTAAATTATGTTTAGACATAGAGTCAAGAACACATCAGTGGTAAAATTTTTTTAACATTAACTGCGCCTTGAAGTTATGTCATAGCAGTAAAATAACTGTGTGAACGGACTGTTCGTTCACAGTTATTTTACAGCAGCAACTTTATTGTAACGAGAATAAAGATCACAATGATTTTGACAGACTTGTCAGCAACCCAACATCAACTGTATTATAATGAGAATAAAGATCATCACCGTGATTCGGACAATGATGCAAAATCAGAGGTAAAATAACTGAAAGGACTGTAAGGGCGATTTTCATAATGTAAATGTTTCTACTGATATGCGATTGACTCATACGTATTGTTAATGATTAAGATATCAAAATGTGAATTGGTGCTAATCGCCTGAAAGAAATGATTAAATTTTATTTTTTTACATCTTGTGTTTCATTTACCTGTATTGAATACTCAATATTAACTTCACCAACGCCGGATAAGTTTCGGTTACCTCAGAAGAGACGTGAGACGAGGATGGGACGCAGACGCGGCAATAGTATGCAGATGGAAAAACGACGCGCCTGCGCCTTGTCATATCTGTATGTTTTGTGACAGATCGCTATAACATTTTCTATGAAGATACGTGATAGGAACGCCGCGTCTGCATCCCGTCCTCGTCTCACTTCCCTCATGTGTGGCCCGCGCCTTACCTGGCATTTAATTGTATAGGTACAAATGTACCATTTTTACATGTGCGTGTGGTGTGAGGGCCACTTTGATAAAACTCTTTGAAAATGTGCTTAGGATTTAGTGAACATTCCCAAAGAATTGTGAAAGTTGGTATGAGATTTTGTGAAAGTCTAATAACCGAGTTATAGACTGTAAAGTTGGGCCCTCAGTTCTCACATAGAGGATTGAGGGCCCACCTAAAACTGATAAACTATGGACACTACAGAAAAAGTCTTTATGCTAAAATCTAAGCTAATGCCAAACAAAATTTGTGAAAACAAGATATTATCGCAAAACACTGTCCTACTTTGTATATCTTCGTACAAAATGGGCCCTCAATTCTCATACACGTAAAAGTTTATTACGCAATTATAATGAAATCAGTAACTTACAGCTACTGTTTGAAATCCTATATGCTACTAAATAAATTGTGAAAATTTATAAAAGCAAGAACAGGTCACCACTTTTTGTTGTTTGAAAGTTATCCCTCAGTCCTCCATTTCTTTTGTTTTCGATTTATTACGCTTATCGTATGAAAGATAAGAGAAATACAATATTGTCTCTTTTTGTGTCAAAATTGTGCAACAAATTCGATACCAGAAAGAAATTAAAAGACCCTTTATTATTAAGAAAATCGAGTTTTATTTTTATCATCTGAATTCGCAAATAGGGTGACCACAATTTCTTTTAGATTGCAGTAAAGATTAGTAAATGTAGATTATAAGTTTTAATAAACTTTCTTCAATTTTTCGCTTATTATCGTCATAGCATTATTTTGTACTCAAGTTTCATGATAAAAAAAAAATACTTACAAAAAAAAAATACTGTTACCCAAATCATTTTTGCTTGAAATATCGTTCGTTCTGATGACAATAATCAAATAATTTATTTATTATTTTTATAAAGGCTTTTGCCCAGCCATGGGACAATGTAGGCTAAATATAATCCTAACTAATATTATAAATAAAACTAATAACTAGCTAATATTATATTAAAAATATTATTACAAGTATTACTTATATAATTATTGTTTACATATATGCACAATAGTTGTAATATTTAGTGTAGTTACTAAACAATAGTTTATGATAGTGCAGCGGAAGTTGTAGGTAATAAAGCATTAAGGCGAGTTTTATGAAACAGTTGTAGTGAAGAATAAAAATAATAATAATTTTTTAATACGCAAACACATCTTCGGTCAAGACACTCAATCATCTTCGGTCAAGATATCAAACATTCAAGATAAGTTTGTTTTGATACCTAGGTACTCATAATTTTACAAGTTCGTAATATTTTACTAAATAGTACTTAGATAGTCACTCTAAGAATTGTTTACGTAATTCAATTTCACCTATTTATAAATTGTAAAATTTTAAAAATAAAATATAATTATTTAATACTCCAGAAAACATCTTTGTTATTGTGCAAGTACCTACCTAGGAATAAAAAAAACATCCAGGAACGCACTGCTTTATTAGGTACTAGCTTCTGCCCGCGACTTCGTCCGCGTGAAATTCGAAAGTCATATGGCTCCATCTATTATCATAATAACGTTATTATTGTTTTTCTCGGGAACAGCACTTTTTTCGGGATGAAAGGTACAGTGGTTTAGGCGTGAAAAGCTAACAAACAAACTTACTTTCGCATTTATAATATTAGTTAGGATTATATTTAGCCTCCTTTTTTCCCCTTACTGGGCAAAAGCTTTTATAAAAATAATAAATAAATTATTTGATTATTGTCATTAGTTTTTTCGGAACAAAGGATTTTTCAAGCAAAAATGATTTGGGGAACAGTATTTTTCTGTGATCGTTCAATTTCCGAAATTATTTTTTTTATCACGAAACTTGAATACAAATGCTATGACGATAATAAGCGAAAGTTCATTAAAACCTATGACTCTACATTTACTAATCTTTACTGCAATCTAAAAGAAATTGTGGTCACCCTATTTCCTAAGACAGAGAATAAAAATAAAATTCGATTTACTTATACATTAGAGGGTCTTTTAATTTCTTTCTGGTATCGCATTTGTTGCACAATTTTTTTCACAAAAAGAGACAATTTTGTATTTGTCTTATCTTTCATACGATAAGCGTAATAAATCGAAAACAAAATAAAATGGAGGACTGAGGGCCCTGAATTTTATCAAGCTCATAACTTTTAAACAACAAAAGGTGGTGACCTGTTCTTGCTTTCATAAATTTTCACAATTTATTTAGTAGCATATAGGATTTCAAACAGTAGCTGTAAGTTAATGATTTCATTATAATTGCGTGATAAACTTTTACGTGTATGAGAATTGAGGGCCCATTTTGTACGAAGATATACAAAGTAGGACAGTGTTTTGCGATAATATCTTGTTTTCACAAATTTTGTTTGGCATTAGCTTAGATTTTGGCATTAAGACTTTTTCGGTAGTGTCCATAGTTTATCAGTTTTAGGTGGGCCCTCAATCCTCTATGTGAGAACTGAGGGCCCAACTTTACAGTCTATAACTCGGTTATTAGACTTTCACAAAATCTCATACCAACTTTCACAATTCTTTGGGAATGTTCACTAAATCCTAAGCACATTTTCAAAGAGTTTTAACAAAGTGGCCCTCACACCACACGCACATATTTTTACCAGATACAGTCATTATTCTATGTCCGTGACTACCGCCGGACCACCAACGCCAATCGCTTTCATATTTGGTAAATAATTAGTACTCAATTGGTACTAATTAGTACTCGAACCACAAAATTGGTACCTTAGTAGTTTTCGAGAAAATCGACTTTGAAGGTGGTCCGGCGGTAGTCACGCTCCCTTCAGCAGGACCACCATGAGCGCCGAAAAAGGGGGCACGCTACAGGTATTCTAAGTAAACAAATAATTAGTACCCATAAATGTGATTTATTACGTAAAAAAAACAGAACTGTAACATTTGTATTTAGCGAGAAATCAACGATGATAACTTTCTCGCAGTTGTTGGACCACGACTTTGAATGTTGATTCCAAGTTAGAGAAGCTTGTCGCTTTCCTCAAGCCTACATAGAAACCTGCAAGATAAAATTAGTACCCAAAATTCGAAACTAGTACTCCAGTAGTTTACGAGATATACCATGCCATTGGTGGGGTGGCGGTAGTCACGGTGCCAAATTTTCATTTCAAGATTTCCCTATTAAAAACTCTGTGATTTCTTCCCAAATTTATACAAAAATTAGTACTCCTAAAGAAGTTAAAGCGATCAAAAATTTAGATTCCCAAGTGTTGTATTTTAAGAGAAATTAGCTTTCATTACTTTTCCATACTAAATCTTCGCGTATAACCCGACCAAATTAAGTTGTCAATGGTATTGAGCTGTTTAAGAAATGTACACTCGTGCACATTTTATGGATGTCGGAAATAGTATTAACAACAGTTCAATGCTTATTTAAATTTTCATACAAACAGTGTATCTAAGAAAAAAAAAATATGTACGAGTGTACATCTCTTAAACAGCTTAACACCATTGACAACTTAATTGACATCCCCGTCCTCGTCTCACTTCCCTTATGTGTGGCTCGCGCCTTACCTGGCATTTAATCAGGGGGAGTCAACTCTGTTAGGATTGGATGGCTCAGTAGGTGGGTTTGATATAGGGATTCCAGTACCAAAAAACAAATGTTAAAAATTCGATGTTAAATGGCAACATCAACGTTTTCAGCAAGGAGTACGTCGGTTCCGAATTGCGTCAAAAGCTATTATATCGCGAATCCGACCAACGTGCAACGTCACAAATAGTACCCAATAGTCCTTATATTTTGTGACTATTAAATTTGGTCGATTTAATCGCTTTTGACGCAATTCGGAACGCGGGGATGTGTTCTGTGGTTTTCAGTCAAACGTCAAAGTTTAAAAAATTCAAAATGGTTTTTCAAACGGTTCAAAACAAATAATCGTTAATTATTATGCGTGTGTGATTGGTTTTTGTTGTCGTTTTTCCTGTATTTCGTGTGATTTTCCGTTCAAATTGTGTCGAGTTGAGTATTCTGCTCGAGACTCCGAATACGGGATACCATACCGCAGCATTTTGTTGTTTTAGAAGTCTAGTGACTTTTTAGCTTAGTGACTCTTATTTTGTGTTTATTTGTATTCTTTGGTCAGTGAATCGGTGAAAAAATTATGAGGTACAATAACCGAAAATGTGCAAAATACAATGCATCCACAACTTAAGATTCGGAACTGATCTTACATCGTTTTCCGAAACCAGGACCTTCCAACTTACAGCGGTATGTATATTAAATAATCCAAAGTATAGTACCAATTTCAATCAGTAATAACATTCTGTTGTTGATAAAAAAATTCAACCCTAAAATCATGTTTTCAGGTCGGTAGCATGGGCAATGTTTTGTTACCCAGAGGAGAACTGGAATTCTGTCAAATTTCAGAAACGCCTCTTTGTAAGCCATAAAATGCTTTGTTCTAAACATCCGCCCCTAAGACGACCCACTGACCATTTTCCCGAAAGTACAATTGTCCAAGACCGTTTGCAAAGGAAAAAGCTGCATAGATATTCCATTCCATCTGAACTCTCCACCACATCACAGCTCTCAAGTTGAGATGTCCATTGCTGACATTGGATCCAATCAACAGCCTGGAACTGGCTTTGCCCGCATGGTATGATGATAAAATTCCTGTCCTATGCCCTTCTCTAAGGTTTAATCTATTTCTGTACTATTTATTTGTCAGAAAATTGTTACAAAGTTGTTACATACTTTTAAAAGTTCATACTATTCTGCCGTTTCCGGCGTAAAAATACATTTTCAGGGTTTTGGTTATCTTGTTAGATATAACATTGAATTAAATAAATTAGAATAACATTCAAATTGCAAATTAGTCAAATATTAGGAATGGAAATGTCAAAAAGATTAAAATTAAGTCAAAGAGATAATAAGAATAGAATATAATTATTCTAATATTTAAGTCAAATTTCATTTCATTCATAAAATCATTAGTTGAGTAATAGCATTTACATGAGATAATTGAATAATTTAGATTTAAATGTCCTAAAGTTAAGAGTTTTAAAACAGTCTGGTAGTTTATTATAAACTTTGGTCGCCATACAAAATACATTATTAGAAAATAGTTTAGTATTTCGTCTACGTTCACGAAGCATGTGGACTTTGCGGCTAGGTCTAGATACAAGATCATTATGCAGATTAAATTCATGCTTATTTGGGCACACAAAAATACAAATTTCAAAAAAATATAGTGCAGGGTGTGGTGGTAAAATTTTTAATTTTTTAAATAATGGTATTTTGTATCTGTTTTAGTTTTCACATTTGGAACAGCCTGGAACTTCAAAAGCAACAATTTCAACTACTGATATTATACAGACTCCAAACTCATCTGGTGTAAGTAAAATGTTTTTTATTCATGGTTTTTTTAAATGTTCCATACTAAAATCGCCAACCTTCACTTTATACCACACTTACTTTATACTACTACTACTTTTTTTTTTTTTTGGATGGAAAATCATCAAATGACTCCTCCCGCTCTGAGTGGAGCGTCAGACTCTTACTGACTAAAACCCACCCGTGTTCCTACCTTAGCCCTTTATGTTCCGGGCCAGCGATAACCCTTTCGAACAATCCCGCTGGACTACTACTACTTTACGTGTACTTTATCACTCTTGCATCTGTCTGTCGTCACAGTTGGTTTTTTTGGGTTCCGTACCCAAAGGGTAAAAACGGAACCCTATTACTAAGACTTCGCTGTCTGTCCGTCTGTCCATCCCTCTGTCTGTCACCAGGCTGTATCTCAAGAACCGCGATAGCTAGACAGTTGAAATTTTCACAAATTATGTATTTCTGTTGCCGCTATAACATCAAATACTAAAAATAAAATAAATATTTAATGGAAGCTCCCATACAACAAACGCGATTTTTTTGCCCTTTTTGCTCGATATCAAAAATGGCAACAGGTAGGCACTTGAAATATTCAGAAAATACTCAGTTGTATTTTAACTTTAATAATAAATAATAAAACAATATAAAATAAATATTTAAGGGGGGCTCCCATACAACAAACATGTTTTATACATAGGTATACCAACTGAAAGTAGACCAATGAAATTGTGAAATGAGTGGCAGGTTCTACTGTTCCTAAAATTGTGAATAATAAATTTATGTTCACACTTAATTTACATTCCTCTATTTTTGGTTTTAGGCTAAATCCACTGAAAAAACTGATAAAGGAAAGCGACTAATTAAGGGGCTTACTTGACCTAAAGTGCGGTCACTGTCGAACTTCATAGAAAAGAAAGAGAAGCGTGATGACACAACGCTGGTAATTTGAAGAAAAAATTTGAATTACAATTCAAAATCTGATCAGATAGACGGATTTCAAGACCATGGAGGAGAGTATGGACGAGATCCACAAATAGCAAGTTATGCTCTAGTGTTCATGATTTTATGTATAAGGAAAAGAATTAAACAGCCTGTGGCATATTATTTGTCAGGAGATCATGTCACTGCAGACAGATTAATGATTTTGATCAAAAAGGTACATTATTGTATTGGAATTATTTACACTTATTTACTGTTTAGTTAACTGAAAATCATTTTCTATTTGTGACCCTATAGTATGTTATTTTTATTTTATTTTCTTACTAAACATTATTAACTAACTTAATTTTCTAATTACAGGTTCTCCATGCTTGTTTTGAGGCATGTATCATAATTGCTGCAACTATTTGCGATATGGATGGGGTAAATAGAAGAACACTTTCACAACTAGGGGCATCTGTTGAACAACCATAATATAAATACACGCAGTAAAAATGAAATTGTGTTACCTAAATTTAGATTAACTAAAACTAGCAAGTCATTTCTTGTAAACAGCATCCGTTTTTATAACAAGTTGCCAAAGCCGGTTACAGAACTTAGCGATGGAAAGTTCAAAACCCTCATCAAACGTGTCCTTATCAAAAAAGCATATTATAAGATTAAAGACTACGTTGAAGACAAGCTAGTCTGGCAATAATTCCTTCTGCACATGTGGCTTCCCTGGCTTCTCATTAACGGCATAACTATGTAAATGTCTATTAACTGCTCTCAAATTACGATGTTTAATTTTTATTTCATTATATTTTTTTTTTTTTTACATACTTTTTGACATAATTTCTTTATTATTTGACATTATATACTTTTAAACATAATTTCTTTATTAATTGACATTATATACAGACACTTGAAATTTTTCACCTCTTTATTAGTGGTTTTTATGAGAATCATAACACTTGGTTTTAGTAGGTTTTTATTATTATTTTACTTTTTTTATTATCTATCCTTTTGATAGATTCTTATTTTGTAAATGTGAGGACTTTGTAGGCCTTATAGACTTTAGATCTGTAGACCATTTTCTATTTTATCAAGTAATTGGTACCTACTTGTTGACAGGCCTGCGCTGTCCTCCCATACCTACTGTAATCTGGAAACATTGTAAAAGCGAATTATTTTTAAAAAGAGTAACCATGGAGTTTCTTGCCGGTTCTTCTCCATAGGAAACGACCAATTGGAACCGTGCACCTAGCTTCTGACGTTTCATAAGTGCCCATGTAGGTTTATGTGAAATAAAACATTTTGATTTTGATTTTGAACCACATTTTAGATTTCAGGAACATGAAATTGTTGCTCTACACGATACGTCCCATCTTCTCAAATGTTTTAGAAATTTATTTCTAAAATACAACTTAAAATGCAACACTAATGTTGAGTGCAATGAAAAACAAATTGCAGGTAATAGGACTGTTTTACACTAAATAAAACAGTTATTATGTGCTGAAAGAAAGACACAGCGTCAGTATGAAGAAGCTGTCTATGATTCTGGCTTCTAGGAGCATAAATATTGAAAAACATACCTGATTCTCTATGGATTTATGTTGATGTTACCTTCCATCTCCGGCAGGGGGCGCCACCGTTAGATCCGGCGTCCGACCGTTGAGGTTTTCATAGTGTCTTCACTCACCAGCAAGGGCCTTGCTCTGACGCTGTGTCTTTCTTTCAGCACATAATAACTGTTTTATTTAGTGTAAAACAGTCCTATTATATGCCTAGCAGAAAGACACAGCGTCAGTATGAAGACTTGTTTGATATCTGCTGGTGAAGGTAACTATAAACGCTATGTGAAGTAAATAAATGTGTTTAAAGAATTAAAGAAATTTGTTTCAGATTACACATTAATATTTAATATCAATTACCCAAAACAGTAAAGTAATATAAATTACTACTGAATATAATCATTTAAAAACACAACAAACAATTTGGTAACTTCCCAACTTGAACAATCAACTTGTTATTGAAAACCTGAGAAGTTTAATCGTAACAAATCTTCCTCTTCATTATTTGAATTTTTAATTATTTCTCTGCAGTAAAACTTCCTGAAGGTCTTATCACTCTTCCAGTTTCCTCTGGCTAATATATCATCCACAGGTACATTTTCCCACCACCCTTTGGATGCTACGGCAGCTCGAATGCTTCCTGGGGAAGCTTCCAGATTTACATCTTTAAATATAGATTTAATCCAACCCGCTATGATAGTTCTTGTAGCTGGTTTTATTTCGCCTTTTATTGAAACAAATAGACTTGTAATGTTACTATTAAGGCGTCTTTGTTGTGAAGTTTGAATTAATTGTTTAATATGTCTTAAGGGACATATATTAGCATCTGGATGCATTAATAAAGACCATCCGGACTGTCTATATTTACTTGAATCTGTTTTTGATCCAAACTTGGGCCATAATAAACACTTTTCTTCTTCTTCTATGAAGTTGTTTTGAGATATATCCAATAAGGTAAGGTCATGTATCCTTCTGCCTGAAGCTAACAGTAAAATAATTGCAGTTCTTCTTGAAATATCAAAAAGTGAATTTGTGCTTGGGACTGTCTTCAACCAATTGAATAACAATTTTGTGTCCCAAATAGGGGATTTTGAAGACTGAGGTTTTGCTAATGCTATGGCTTTTAAAACTTGTTGAATAAAGAAATTTTTTGAAAGACCCTCTGCATTTGAAGCACAAAAGGTAGAAACAGCTGATTTGTGTAGTAAAATTGTGTTAACTGAAAAATTTCTTTTTAAATGCAGATCTGCTAAAAATCTTGCAACATCTTTACCATCTGGATTTTTGTGATTAATGTTATTTAGGGCACAAAACGATAGCCACCTTTTTATAGGGGCTTTGTAAGTATTTAGAGTGCTTTTGCGCCAGCTATTACTCAATAAACTGATCTCGTCCCTACTCCAGTTTGCTACTTGGTCTGACCACCCCCAATTTTCCAAGCCTGGAGGGACAACTTGTCCACTTGTGGGGGACAGAACCCCGTCGATCGATCTATTAGGTTCTTCCGCAGATCTGATATCGGTAATGGATTTGACAGGGACCTGGCTTGAAGATCGCTCAGCCAAAAGCACTGATCCCACTGTGGTGCTATTACTATGTATGTTCCTTTGGCCCTGTTCAGATGGTCCAGCACCCGAGGGATTAGGTTGGGAGGGGGAAACACCCATCCCAACTGGAAGTCCCAATCTTGACTGAAGGCGTCGCAAAAAATTGCTGACCCATCTGTTGAGTCCCAAGTTACGTATTGTGGGACAACTGCGGTTTCTTTTGACGCAAACAGGTCTACGTCTGGAACGCCCCATCTTTTGAATATAACGTTCTTGGCTTGGGATTGTAGTTGCCATTCGGGAAGAGGCTTTCCTCTCGAGAGGCGGTCTGCAATCCCGTTTAACCTCCCCGGGAGGTATGATGCCGACAGCGTTATGTTGTGCTGCTCGGTTAGGTGTAGGAGTTTGTTTGTTAGGCCCAACAGGGCTAAGGACCGGGTTCCCCCCTCGTTCCTTATGTAAGCTATGAGGGTCCGATTGTCTGACTGCAATAGGACATGTGCGTCCTTCATGTGTGCACCTTGTCTGACTAAGGCTGCATACACCGCAAACATCTCCTTCACATTGGAATGCCATTTTTGTTGGTGGCAATTCCATTTGCCTGACAACATGATGTTGTTCAGGTGAGCTCCCCAGCCCGCGTCCGCCGCGTCTGTGGTGAGAAAGTGGGTAATCTTGGGGCTGTGCATTGTTCTTGCACCTTTGCCTACGTTTTTTACCCACCATTGCAACTCTCGAGTCACTAGAGGTGGTAACCCCCTCTTTTGTCTGCATCCCCTGAATGATTTCAGAAAAATCTGAGTTCGGCGACAATGAAGGCGACCATTTGGAGTTACTAAGTTCGCGAAATTTAGTACACCCAGCAATTGTTGCGTTACTCGGAGACAAGACTCTTTCTTTTGCAATAGGCTTGTTGTTAATTGTTCTATTTTTTGTACCTTTTTTACCGGAAGAGAAATTAGTTTTGTTTTTGTATTCCATACTATGCCCAAATATTCTATTTGCTGAGTTGGGGTGAGAAAGGATTTTTGATAGTTTACATGCCAACCCAACTTTACTAGAGTATCTACAGCTATTTTGGTGTGTTCTATGAGTTGTGTCTGATTTTGACTGGCTATCAAAAAATCGTCCAAATAAACTATTATTCTTATGTTTTGTCTCCGAAGGATTTCCGCAATCCAATTGGTCACCGATGCGAAAGTGTGAGGAGCTGATGAGAGACCGAAAGGCAAGGCTGTTAACTGTAATATTTCGCCTCCATATATTATGCGCAGAAAACGCCTGTGAGTTTCCTTTATGCTCAAGTGAAAATATGCTTGATGGAGGTCGATCTTTGTCATCCAGTCCCTGTCTTGTAGGAACTGAATTACATCCAGTCGAGAAATTAACTGGAAATGCCGAGTCGAAACATGTAAATTTAGACTCTTTAAATTGATTATAGGGCGTATTCCCCCATCTGGTTTTTTGACTAAAAACATTTTGGAGTGAAAGCCGGGTGTCAACATTTTTGGTTTTTCCAAAATGCCTGCGTCCTTTAGCTGATCTATAGCTTCTGTCATCTTCTTGGATGGTTTTGTTGCAAACTTGTTTATTATTCTTTTGTAAGGGTAATGTAAAGGAGGTTTTTCTAAAAATGGTATGCGACTCTCCGCTATTATTTTTTGGATATATTGACTGGCCCCCAGTTGTTTCCATGCCTGAACATGGAATTTTAGGCAACCTCCCTTGAATACTCTGCTTTGGTTGTCACTTATCTTTAACATTGGGGGTGTCTTGGGAGCCTGTACGGCGAAAGGAATGCTTTTTATTATAATTATTCTTAGATTTTTTGTCCGAGTTATACTTATTTTTCTTATTAAAATTAGTTTTGTAAGATGGCCTGTGATTTTTATTGTTTACCTGACTGTTATTAATAAGTTTCTTCTTATCTTTTAAATAACTTGGCATGTTAAGCCATACCTGGGAGCCTCCTAGGGAATCAACAAGAGGGATGAGCGCTTCTCTATTGAAGAGATGCTCTGCACTAGGTGGAATGTTTTGTAACGCTACTTTAAGATTGATGTTACTAACTTCTTTTAGAATGCGTTCGCGTCTGACCTCGATACATTCTGCTCGCTTGCCACATATGACTTGCATACAGGATTCCATATTTTTGTATGAAGGAGACGTTGGACCAAATTTATCAGACAACTTATTAAATAGAGTGTCTGCATTGAGCTCTGTATCAGAACTAGCAGCCCAATTGACGACCTCCTGCAGACCACTTTTTAAAAGTTGTCTATTTTCCAAGACAGCATTTGACAACCCCGCTAACAATTGTTCTGTACTAGCTAAATAATCCGTGCCTTTATTAAGATGGCACAGCTCCTCGTTTAATTTTAAACCTATAAAGCCTGGTGTTGCTATATGTGTTTGCAAGTCCTTCTTATAACGAATACCCTTCCAGGCCTGTGAATTAAATTGTTGAAGATTGTTCAACTCTGCTAATTTTGCTGGATCGGCTACGGGTACAATTTTAGATTCGTCAAGACTTATTTTTAAATCTCCCAAACACACGTTATTATTATTAGGTGGCTTACACAACATTGGTGGTTTATTTAAAAATTGATTACAATTATTAGAATTTACGGAATCGTAACGGCCGCCATTATTATAGTTTGTACTAATAGCCGTGAAAATTTGCGGCATTTGAGCTACGCAATCTGATAGGTACGTAACCTGGTTTATGAGGGTATCCATACGAGGATCCGAACAGGTTCCGACCTGTTTGGACCTACGCCGCTTAGACCTTTTGTTAGGTGGTGGCGAGGCAAAACCTTCCTCGTCTTCCGAAGACGAGGAACTGCTTTGTGGTGAGCTTGAGCTCACAGCTCTTCGCCCTCCATCCGGAGCAGCGATTTGAGCTACGGGTTCAGGAACGGAATCCTCGCCGCTCATAATAGAAGGTAACTACTTACCGACTCGCCGTCGAATATACAACACCAACACTGCACTAAAACTTAGCACTATTTTCGAACCGAGAACAATAAGTTTTTGTCAGTTTTCAACTTGAGAAAAAACTTTGCTCCTACCACGACAAAAATCATAAACGCTATGAAAACCTCAACGGTCGGACGCCGGATCTAACGGTGGCGCCCCCTGCCGGAGATGGAAGGTAACATCAACATAAATCCATAGAGAATCAGGTATGTTTTTCAATATTTATGCTCCTAGAAGCCAGAATCATAGACAGCTTCTTCATACTGACGCTGTGTCTTTCTGCTAGGCATATAATAATATCTTTCAATTTTATACTTTTACGGGGAGTAGTACCAGCAGTAATTTCTCATATATTTCATATCATATCTCATATTTTTTCTAAAATAAAAGTAGCCTAAGTTACTCCTTATTACATCAGCTATCTGCCAGTTAAAGTCCCGTCAAAATCGGTCCAGCCGTTTCAGAGATTAGCCGTAGCATTTATACATTGAGTAAAAAGCGGTTATTTTAATATTACAAACAGACACTCCAATTTTATTTATTTGTGTAGATTAGTGTTTAGTGTATAAATCAAGGAAAAACTAAAATATTTTGCAATTTCGGTCCACTTTTCTAGATACACCAACTGCATAAATGACTTTGTAATCCCATATAAATATATAGGATTACAAAGTTACATTTGCAGTGAATGAATCAGTGTACCTGTATATATGTATAATATAATGGAATAATAGGTGTAGATAGGTACCTAGATATAATTATTTATTGACTTGACAATTGCACTAAAAAACCTAATTTAATATAATATGTATTACTTGTGAGATACATTGTGTTTTCATGCGATGGCCAAGCAATCTATTTATTTAAAACATAAAATATTTTTAATCCTGATATGGTCACTATAAGATGTTGTTAGGATAGCTAATTACGTAATAACTTAAGACAGATGGACCCTTAAGTAGGGACTGAATAAATTAAACGACTTGGTATTACATGGGTCTCACAACTTTTTACGGTAGAAGAACTGAGTTGCGAGACTTGTTTTTTTTTTTACAAGTTATGGTTTTAATGGCATTATTTTGACTTGTAACAATGTAAAAGAAAAATTGTAAATCGATTTTGACCCACTGCTAATTATCGTATCTGCTGTATTATGATGATCAATATATACGTCTTTTTCAGATATCGCGACGTGGAATCACATTGCAGATTTTTTTGAATTGGATAACAACAACCCATTTTTCGTGTTTGCCTGCCCCTAACGAAGAGCCACTTAAATCCGAATAATAGACAAGAAATGAAAGTACAATATTAGCCGCGCAAGTTTTGAGCCATTCCAGTGTCTGCTGGAATGTATGCAAAAATTATCGAAGGTGTGTTGATATCATAATAATGATGTTAAAAAAACATCCATGAACTTAAGAATCAGCGTGATTATGCGAGTATGTGTCTAATTACTCATTGAAAGAAGGTCGTAAGTCAAACTAAACGTCAAGCCTATGACCTTTCGGTCGGTACTGTACTACCATCTGGATCCATTTTCTTTTTAGGGTTCCGTACCCAAAGGGTAAAAACCCTATTACCCTACCCCTAAACCCTATTACTAAGACTTCGCTGTCTGTCCGTCTGTCCGTCTGTCTGTCTGTCTGTCACCAGGCTGTATCTCAAGAACCGCGATAGCTAGACTGTTGAAATTTTCACAGATGATGTATTTATGTTGCCGCTATAACAACAAATACTAAAAACAAAATAAAATAAATATTCAAGGGGGGCTCCCATACAACAAACGCGATTTTTTTGCCCTTTTTTGCTCGATATCAAAAATGGCAACAGGTAGGCATTTGAAATATTCACAAAATACTCAGTTGTATTTTAACTTTAATAATAAATAATAAAATTAAAATAAAATAAATATTTAAGGGGGGCTCCCATACAACAAACATGTTTTTTTCGGCGTTTTTGCCTTGTGGTACGGAACCCTTCGTGTGCGAGTCCGACTCGCACTTGGCCAGTTTTTTTTCAAAAGTTAATCTTTTATTGCAATTAAAATGTTCATTGTTCTTAAAAACTGTTTTACGTTATTTTTAAATGACTAAAATAGTATTTATTTTTACAGGAGAGCTGCCAACAGAAGCACTTGCTACAGTCAACCTGCTAAACAAAATCGACCGATTGTTTGATAGCCTAAATGCGGACTCTCCAATTTAAAAAAAGGCAAAAATGATTTGAGAAATATTTCAGACTGGAGCCCTCATTTTTCAAAGAAATGAAATTATTTTTAAAAAACTCCCAATTTATTGGTGCAAAGTCGAGGGCACCTTCGCTGGATGGATGGATCCAAAACATGACGGGAGTGGAAAGATTATGGCGGAATTAGGAACAAAAATATCCCGAAATTGGGAGATTGTCCACCAGGAGACTGCAACAAGATGCATTGGAGAATTGTTTTGGGTGTGTCAGGAGTAATTGTGGGTCTAATTGCAACCCAACAGTCTCACAATTTGTTGCAGCTTTAAAAACAGGATTTATTTCAAATTTGTTGGCACCAAGCTCAGCAGCAAATTGTGAGACCGATGATGATGTCATTCTTGACAATTAAAATTTATTTTTGACCCACAATCCCAAACCTGATGTAGACCGTCCATCAGCAGTAAGCATTGTTTCAGTTTGTCCATGGATCAAATGGATGAAAATACTGGGGAGATGCAAGCATGTGCCTATGTTTGTGGTTACATAGTTAGGAGAATGGAATCAAATTGTGAATCGTGTCCAATCTTTAACATCCTCTACGGATACTGTGTGCAATTTGTTTACTATATTTAAAGAATATGATTGAATGTGTAAACAAAAGTCCATCAATCATGTGTGATTATTTAAATAAAAATGCACACATGAGGGATGTTAAAGATTGCTTGCAAAAAAAATATTAATTTTGATTTTCTAGATACATGTAGTGAACTTATAGGGCAAAATGTAACAATTAAAATAGATTATATATTTTACATAAGCATTAACAGATTCTGTAATTTATTTTCTTTTGTAGGCGAGCCTACAAAAGAAAATAAATATATTAAAACACAAATAATATTTTTTTGACATATCGATACCATTGGCTTTAGTGTGAGTTTTTTCGACTCACGTTCGATTGCGAGCGCGTTAGAATTTTGTATGGGAAATTAGTGACCACCAGGCGGCGCTATAACTTTTTCCATATAAAATTCTAACGCGCTCGCAATCGAACGTGAGTGAAAAAAACTCACACTAAGGCCACAGAAGTATCAATTAATGTAAGGGACACGTTCATATTTTGACATTAATCATTCAAAGGAAATCTATACGTTAGTTTCAGGTTTTACAGCTTAGCTATCACAGATTTAAATGTAATTTAGAAATACAAAAATAAAACAATTGTTAATATTATTTTTATATTTTCGACTTTTATGTCTGCGTAATTATGATAAATTCAACACATTAACAGTCTATAAAACTTAAGTTTAAAACTTCTAAATAAACAGTCTTACAAACTCTGTACTTAGTAATTGAATGAATGTACTAGAAACGAAAGATCGATTGTGAAAGATGATTAGTACGATGGCAATGAAACGAAAGATCGATTGTGAAAGATGATTAGTACGATGGCAATGAAAGTTAGCTTGCTACATATCAGTAATCTGTGATGAAAGTTGAAATGACGAATAGAAGGGACGGACGGATGTAAGGGAAGAAGATCGAATAAGAGGTGCATGAATTTTGTGAAAGATGATTAGAAGATGGCAGTGAAAGTTAAAATGACGAATAGAAGGGACGGACGGATGTCAGGGAAGAAGATCGAATAAGAGGTGCATGAATTGTGTGAAAGATGACTAGCATGATGGCATTGAAAGTTAAGACTGTTTATTAGAATACTATTACTTTTCAGAAGTTTTAAACTCAAGTTTTATAGACTGTTTAGTAATATTAACAATTGCTTTATTTTTGTATTCCTAAATTTCATTTAAATCTGTGATGGCTAAGCTGTAAAACCTGAAACTAACGTATATATTTGCTTTGAATGATTAATATTGGTTCATACCAACATTAGTCATGATAAGAACTTATTTCCATGGTGTTAAAATGCCATAAATTTTAGTAGATAATCTTATAGTTACATAATTACAACACTAAAAGTCCTTTACAATAGAATTACGTATAACTTTCTATTTCTCTTGCTGCTTACACTACGCTCGACGGTTTACACATAAAATATTAGTAACGTAAACCACAACTAAACATGTTTTTTTAATGTAAGGGACATGCTATATTTTTAATCCACTCAAATATAATCGTTTTTTGGTTCTCCTGAAAAACCGTGGTTTGTCCCTTATATTAATTGATACTTCTGGTATCAAATGAGAATTAAATTAATGTAAATATTCAGTATTATAACAACGAACTTTTTAAAAAACAAAATAAAATAAAGCAAATACGAATTTGATTTCTACTTGTTACGTTTTATGCATATTACAGTAAGGAGCGTAAATAAAGATAGTTTTGTGAGATGTTAATGTAAGAGAATAATTCTTAAAAAACTTATCATAAATTAAAGTAAGGAACATGTTATTTAATTAATTGTCTGATTTGAGGTTTAAGGTAATGGACTAAATAATTTAATACGATGACTTACTTTATTTTTCTGAGAAGATAAATAATAAATAATTTTTTTTTGTCATAAATCGTTTGTCGCAGTCCAAAAATTTGTACTTTATGGGACATTTTTTTTAACTATAGAAAGTTTTTAATAATACCATTCGATACAGCGGAGAATTCTGAATTCCAATGTTATAATATAACTCAAAATTATACAAAATGTTCTCTTACGTTAATTGGTACTTCATCTATATACTATGTTAGCCTATTTCTGTCTAAAAAAACAATTATAATTCTTGAACCTTAAAATTAAGTTATTCCTACGATGAAATATTTATTATGAATACTTAATTTGTAATAAATGTTTATTCTCATTCATACATATTTTACTAGAAAATAATCAATCGGCCAGAAAAGTTCTCTATAGTTCTAAATAATAATCTTAATTTAATTTTAAAAGACCAAAAACAGGAAGAATCACAGGATGTAGAGATCGTTTAATTTACACTTAGGTACTGCACATACACTGATAAACATTTCCAGTATAAACTGACACCTCATTGTACGAAAATTCTATACAATTCGAGATCACCTTATACTGGAAATTATAGCTTCATAATTATGTAGCCTTGTGTACCATTTACAAACAATTGGCGTGTAATGTATGATTGTGTCTTATTGATTATGGTTTCCTTCATAAATAAAGTGGTATACGTTAAACTGTGCTTTTATTTAATTCTGTTTTAGAACTTCAAGTAACATGATGAGCACGTTCTAAATAAATTACTGATTCCTATTATTATCAAAAACTCGTTAATAATATGAATTAGTAATTTGTTTTAGAGCGAGCTCTTCCTGATAAACTACAAATTCAAATCACCAAAGAACACTCACACAAACACAACAACCATACACACGCATGCATACCCACACATGCACACTTTCAAATTTCGCGCCATGTCAAGTTGCCAAAGGGGCCCACAAGCGACGCTAGTTGTCTTACTTTTAGACCAACATTTTTGTATGAACATGACGTTCTTCTCCGCTAGGAGTATAGTGTTCTGTGCATTTAATTGTATACATTTGTACCATTTTTACCAGATAAATTATTCTTACTTATATACAGTACCTATAATAAGGGGGGCCCGTGGCTAAATAATAACAGCCGCACAGGTCGATCGATCAGGTTAAGCTACGCTTGCCGCGGTTGGTCTGTGGATGGGTGACCATCTTTCCATATCGTGACCCCTCCGTGCCTCGGAAAGCACGTTAAGCCGTTGGTCCCGGCTGTCATTCGTGGATCTTTGACAGTCGTTACGGGTAGTCAGAAGCCCGAAAGTCTGACAACCAGTCTTACCAAGGGGTATCGTATTACCCAGTAACTGGGTTGTGGAGGTCAGATAGGCAGTCGCTCCATGTAAAATACTGGTATTCAGCTGCATCCGGTCAGACTGGAAGCCGACCCCAACTCAGTTGGGAAAAGGCTAGGCAGATGATGATACAGTACCTATAATCAACACTCGTCTACGGTAACAAATAGCGCCCCGTTTTTTGCAGACCTCTCAATAAAAATAATAATGAAATTTTCATCTCCCCCTTGTGTTACAAATTGACCTTGACCGTGACCTTTATGTAGTTGCTGTTGCCCGCGACTTCGTCTGCTATCCAGGATGAAAAGAATTACCTTACTCAGGTCATGGTCTATCTGTGTGCCAAACATCCAAATCCATTCGATCCAGACGTTTTAGCTTGAAAGCGAAACTAATCTTAAAGAGGGTCACACTTTCGCATTTTGGGATCGTTGTATTCACACAGCATTAATCTTTCAGGTGGCAACTGAATTAGCAAAATAGCTGAGTTGAGAATTTGAAAGTCATCTTCTTGAATTTTTTTACTGTATCAATGCACGCGTCAATTCTTTATATGCTAAATAATTAACGTACAAACCAGTGACTCGCCAATTTGAACACCTCCGCACAAATTAGTTAACGCAATCCGCGCGAGTGGATTTCGTCCCACAGATCTTAATCCATCCCCTTATTCTCTATGCAACAGGCGCCGATTCAGATTAAAACTTTTTCTTCAAACTTTTCATAAACTCTTTTCCAAAGACCACGTGCCTTCAAAACAATACTGTCATTACACCGATTGGATTGTAGTCTTTGCTGTCAAGTTTTCATAGCACGATAGCACGCATCGAATATGATTTTAAAATATATACAAGATTAATGGAAAGATCCATAAGGTGTGGATTAGGCAATGTTCCCGGTGTACGTTCCACTGCTGGCCATGTCTGCTGTATCCGCCGCCTCGGTGGTATTCCTGTACTGCAAGAACAGAGGCAACAGCCGGCAAGGCTACATTGACGTACAGAAGAAGCCCTCGGACGGTGACTGAACTACTTTAGTGATTATCTTATTTTTATTAGTTTTAATTAATTATACGCGTTGATCTTTTTGTTTTGGACCTTTGATTGTGTTGCTGAAGATAGGCTGGTTATGAGGCGCAAGTTTCATCAGTAAGTGATGGTTGTAGTGATATTTCCTTCATAAATATCTGATTATTCCACCTTGTTCATCTAGGTAAAAAATGCATCTTCTCATTCAGAGTAGAGTACCAAATTAGCATGTCCAAATAAAGCCACAGACATGTTACTGTGTCGTGTTGTGACTCGAGATACACCAATGAAACGAATCTGTTCACGACTACGTCATATCACGAGTTTTGATTGGCTAACACTGCGGCAGAAAGCGTAACGACACGACACAACACAGTAATATGAACTAACAACTACTGTGCTCACGGAGCATACCTCAACATAAGTGTGTATGATAGAATTCCGTTATCTGTGCACAGATCTATGCTTCGCATGCTCCAGACATATTCGCTTCAGCCGCTCCTCACGCCCACAGTGGTACCCGGGAATAGCACGGACAAATAAATAATACCATCACATTTTTTGTAACATTATTTATTAAAATATATTCTACTAAAATTCATAACATAGTATGTACATTTTCAACAGTACACCTCAATAGGACAATAAGGCACCTATTTCTTAACTTAAATGACATAAAATCTACGACTTTTTAAACCCATAAAATAATTCATGACAATAATTCATACGCAAGAGTAACTTTCACCACATAACGGTATACCAATCGAGTAACAAAGAAATATAACATACCTATTTTGAGCATTTATTAACAAATGGTTCCTCTACATATAAACTGCGTCCACACAATATAATATGTAGACACATTACAAAAATCACTTCTCTAACTTGTATAGATATAATTCTATTTAAATATAATCGAGATAAAATGCCTATAAACCATATCTTCACTCCTACGTAAACTTTCAATAACGATTTCTAGTGATTTCTTATAATACCATCACCTACTTGTTACTATTATGGTAACTTACATATTCCAAATACTAGAGCGAAATACATAGTGTAGTACTTAACAATTTTGACTTGACACCAAATAAATTAAGATCTAATCTAGTAAATAGTACAAAAATCCAACAAGTGTATACTCCGTTGGTTTAGGTAGTTAAATAAAGGTAAACAAAAAAAAAAACACGTGATTCATGGGTGCTAAACCTTTTGTTACAAATTTTAGAATCATTTTATTTATTGAACATGGCTACAATCATAAATACCGAAATTTCACCAAAGCCTATTCACACGCACTTTTAAGGAAGTTATTTGATAATATAATTAGGCATTTTAAACGAAAATTTGAAAAGTTTCACATGATACTTAACCGGCTTTTTTTTGTACGGCATCTCGTACTTGGCCTTGGAGGTCGTGACTACTTAACCGGACTATCCTGTAGTTGCCTTAAGCGAATTCAAAGCCTCCAGCCAGAGGCGAATAACTTATAAACTAAGCGACTGCACGCTAAGGGCACCCCCGTGGGGTACGGACCTCGACTTAGGGCGTCGCTGTGGGGAGGACAGCAAGATGAGACAGGCTGGATCATATTCACAGTGAGAGCTCTCTTTGTAATAAGTTATGGTCCTACTGGGACATAGATATATATAGGACAGAATATGATCAAGAATTGTTAGTTTGTAACGGTGTAACTGTAGTTTATAAGTTGTCTACATTATCGCATTAGGTGACAAACCTGTAAAGATAAATAAATAAAGCCCAGCCCCATTTCGAATTTTTCAGACCCCTTTCTGTCCCTGTTGCAAAACATATACATATATTTTTATATTTGCAAAATAGTTGGGCAAACGTCATCTAAAACTATTCCATATTTCAAGTTGATAGCATTGGTAGTTCTTGAGATATCCAGCTGTGACAGACAGACAGACTGAGTCTCACCATAAGGGTTCCGTTTTACCATTTTGGTACGGAACCCTAAAAAGGAAGGTTTCGTCAAAATCGAAAATAAATTTAATTTGGTTACTTATAACATATTTTCGAACAACGTGTCATCTATAAAAAACCCTTTTTACGATTTGTTTACCTTTAGTTAATTACCTAAACGGAAACCAATGGAGTATAGGCATAAGAATAATTTCAATATATTTGCTACAAAGTTACACAGCCGAATGGATGTACAGCATTTGTAGAATCCAACACCTACTCTTAAAGTAATAAAATGTTTATATAAAAATTGGCAAACGCTCTTCCTACACCTACACACAAAAACAATTATATAAAATACAGGCACAAACAGTTAAGCCTAAACATCTAGTGTATAAATATTTCATAAAATTGTTTGATCTTTTATAAAATTTACATAATATTCTCATTTTATATACATATTGAATAATAATATCTATGGCTAAATTTTTTCTCTTATATAAATCATTGCATTTCCCACAATTTCCTTATCTTTAAAGCTGCAATTTTAACTCTGCTCATTAAAGCGATATGCTTGATTCTTTTGATACGAATTCTCATTTACAAATTGGTTAATTCAGGCATAAAACTTAATCTAATAAACGAAAGAGTACGACAATTATTACGTAAAAAATGACCACAACAAATAACCAATGACTTTGGTTCCTGGGACTATCTACACAATCTCAACACACGAATTGAATCGATTATTTGAGAAACCCCATAAGTCAGCTTTTTTGGCAAAATTACTTTTTTTGTAATATGCATTCTTTGGCAGTAAATACACATTACAGAGAGAAATCCCACAAGTCAATGCATTAGTATGGAAATTATAAGAAAATTAAATAATAAATTAAATTAATTAAATTATAATTATTATATTCAGGTAGAGGTTTTTTTCGTTTCCTGTAAAGTTAGGGTCTGTTGACTTATGGGGTTTCTCAAATAAACTATTCAATTGAAATCATCACCAAATAGGTAAAATTTTAAAACAGTCAAGCATTTCGACACATTCACATAATTATCTCAAGATATTTCATTTCAGTTTTGGATATAACCATGGTTATATTTTTGTAAAATGCATATGCATACCGCGAAGAACTTTCATGTCTTTTCCGCCACGGGAATAACCCAAGGATGTTTCCATTCTTTTAAAAGCATTATATTGTGTGCGTGACAGCGTGTGTTTAGATATTATAACAACGTAATGTCGGCAGTCTTCAGCATTGTCGAATCGTGTTCGGGGCTCCTGGTCAAAGAATAATGATCATTATCTACATGTTTTATAACATCCTTAGCCCAGAAATTACTACACCGCCGCCCAACCACCACGATTTACATAAGCCATGTTAGTAATGACATTTAAACTAAATTAGTATTTTAATGATTTAGCTTGTAAACTTCATTTCTATACGGTATAAAATAGAGAGAGCACTATTTGCAATGCCTTCGTACATCATAGGTTCTCGTAAGTATTATAAAATGAAATAATTACCTATTAAGTTTCAAATTACTGCGTTGTGCACATCGACACAAGAAATAAATCATAATTATCGAAACTACGAAATCTTACACATACTAAACATTGCATTCTTGGACTTATATTAGCTAAACGATAATGGCTGTTTATAAGGGAAATATTTCAAATTATAATTTGTTATAGCTAGATGCTAAGTATCTACCTGGCATTTAGGAGACTAATCTATTTATATAATGAGATCTATTAGCAATGCGAAACTTGAATTACATGGTCAAGACATTTCCTCGGGAAGGCAACAAGGTATCATACTAAGACGATTTTATTGACCTAAATATCATTATAAAAACTACATTTCGTTACAAAGGCAGTACACCGCCTATTTCCTTTCCATTCAATGATTATTTGTACGACACATAACAAAAAAAAAAACTTATTTTAGAGCTGATCAGTATATTATCGATATTTTTTTTGAACTTGTTAGTTATCGATATCGATTGAATGGTAGCAGCCAGCTACGAAATAAAAACCTGTAAGGTTGTTGCTAGACATGTCATGCAAATCATCACAAGGGAGAACGAAAAAGACTGTGTGAAGTCGGTCCGTAAAAAGTCGGACATTTTGACATTCAATACAAACTTCCCACAAAAGTCGGTCATACAAAAAACGTCCGTCAAAAATCGGTCACCGACACCAAGCGGTAATATGCGTTTCCGCCAAAACGTTTACCCTCCTATGAAAAAACGCGGAGTAAAGTTACAAGCAGTATTAACTTCAGTTAAACCATACATTTTGCGGGGTTTCAAATTGACTTTACTCCGAGTTTACTTAGGACCACTTGCGCCACAAATCATAAAAATGCGTTTAGCGCTAAACATATTTAAAACATTGTTTTGTTCCTAACAACCGTTCGAAGATGACACACAGAATGATGTTTTATATACGTTTAGCGTATAGAGGTATGAGGCACAGGATGTAAAGTTTACTCGTCCTCTATAGAAAAGCGAGGATAATGCGTAGTTCGCATGTGGCGATGTAGATGCCGCCACAAACGTTAAATTTTAATGCATTAAGTGATTCGTGGTGTAAATGGTCCTAAGAGGGTTAAAGAATAGCTGTTACAATAAGGCACTATTAATCGACGATGAACCGGAGTTCGCTCACATGTTGGGCTCCTGCTTGAAGGGCATGGGCTCGAGGAAGCTGGGCTCGGGCAGCGGCAGCTGCGGCACGAGCGGCGGCGACTCGGCGGCCGACATGGGCGACGCGTCGGTGGCTGGCTCCTCGATTGCCGCTTCTGTTGACGCCCCTGCGTGATACATTAGTTGAAGTTACGAATGTACGGGCACAGGTTGTGTGTTAGGTAAAAATTGTAAGGAGTTGTTACAAAGTGTAAACGGATAAGATCATGTTTTGGCAAGGACACTACCAGCCGCACTACCAGTAGTGTACAGTCAGCCGGCGCCTTCCGCTTCTGCACCTCATGCCGGCTGGCTTCTAATACCAGTCAAATGGACTAGGACGGCTTTACTCTGGGCAAGAAAGGTCGATCGCGTCGCAACCACAACAAACACGGTATTACTCCTGCAAGCGAGGATTTTTGAGCTGCAGTGCTCACCGTCCTTCTGTATATTTGTTGGACTCACATTCATCGAGAAAGAAGGATCCAAGGCCAAATCAGTACCGAGGAAGGACATTGTTGAAGCTGTCGCGGATGAAGTCGGGCAGTACTGCATCCTAGAGGTGAATCTGGTATTTTGAGAATCTGATATTATGAGATCGAGGCCTGCAAAAGGTTGTCGTCCCTTGCCCAAAATTTTGCCCGGCGGGAATTTGCGTGTAGATGCTACAGGGAAGCATGCCCAAACCCAAGTGCGGTGTGATAATGATTGTTTTTGTGGATTATACTTGCTGTGTTGACTGTACAATTTAATCCAAAATAGGCTTAGTGTCGTTCATTGTAAACGACACTACTGGTAGTGCGGCTGGTAGTGTCCTTGCCAAAACATGGATAAGATGGTGTGAAGATTATAGGTCATTTTGTAATTTATCTGGTAGATACTAAGCCTAGGTCACCTCAGCATGTTTTATCGCGCATTGGATTTCCAACTCGCGGTGTTGAAGCGAGCATTGAGAATCCAACAGACTGCATCCCAGTGCGTCAAATAAACATACTGTTGGATTTTGAACTCTCGACTGTAAGCTGTACGTTGAAAATTCAGTGCACGATAAAAATCGCACGTCGGTGCGAGGGTTTATAAGAAAATGACGTACTCGCGCGATGGTCGCTTTCGTTTAGGCTTTAGGGAATGGGGTAAATACTAAAAACCCATATGACATGGTGACCGACCTCCAAGTAGCATCTCCTGCAGCAGACTATCCACATGGGCGACTCCGAACAGCTTGGCGAACTGTATCTGCTCGATCATCTGCCACGTGATGCTCTGTAATGGCGGCAAGCACAGCAGGAGCTCTCCGAAGCGGCCGCGCCCGTCGTACTGGCGGTCGCTGATGTAATCTTCTAGGTTTATCTGGATTTGGTAGCGGAGTTGCTTGATTTTTTGCGGCTGGGAGAGGCCTTTCGCGTCTGGAAAGATGAGGTTTTTATTACTACTTTGTTACATAAGAATATTGCGTTTGCCGGGAAAAGAACTACATCCGTACGGGCTGGGAAGGCCTGTTTGCTAAACTATCAGATAGTAGAAGTAGTGTTGTTTCTTCGGTAATAATAATAATAATAATTTATTTCCATAAGTAATGTACAGAGTAGGTATGCGCAGCATTTACAGCGTAGGACTTACAAGTGCACAGAGATTTGATCAATGACCCCCATGCTAGGTGGAACCCGTGTTACAGGGGTCGGTGATCTTACTAAGCAAATGATGTTCAAAAACAAACATGACAAGATTTGTTAGGCAACACACAATTTTCAGAGTATTAACATCGAATTATAAATCTTAATTTATGTGCCATAAAGAGCAAATGACACCCACACTACGCGCGCCAGGTAGTTCTAAAAACCCTTTTGATACTTGCATCGGTATTCGTACAACTTTGCACTTTATGATCCTAAACATAAAGTGCATTTTACGTAAGGGAAATTATATGTGCGGCAACAAAAGTTTTCTTTAGCACCTGCAACCTAGCGTCTTTTTTTATATGTGGGCGACGAGTTAATAGAACAGCTTCGATTATATTAATTCATCATCTTTACTATTCCAACAGAATATCAAAAAACCAGCGTCAATTTACGAGCGTAAATTAATATGACTCCGAGCTACCGATAAATATATTTACTTTTGATTTGATAACTCAGCGACTAATGTTGTAAGTGAGCTACTTTATATATTTTAGAGATTCAACATCTGTCTGCTAATAAAATCAAATTCCAGCCTCAAAATTAGCAATCAAAGTTTTTCATTCAACAACTAAATTAATAAATCATATTCTTTTTTCGTGAAAGTTTGCAACACAAGCGCGGGAGTGTACCTGACGCTCGTTGGGAATCATGTACCTAGAAATTCTGTTCAGAAGGAAGTTAGCGTACCCCACTTTCTGGTTGAAATAGGTCAAATCTGTCCCAAAACCGAATCGGGGCACCCCGACTCCACGTAGTCTTTTGGCTGCTACCCCGAGGGTGTATTTAAAAATCCGGAGGCGCGGAGGGAGTGCAGCCCCCGCCCGCTGTATGTGCCTATCCTTTGTTACGTAAGGGCGAAGGGGCTGCACTTCCCGCAGCGCCGGAGACGTGCAGAAGCAACTTTGTATTGAAAACTAGTGTTTTGAGGTTAGGTTACAATAATTTGTTTTTCTCAAGAATGGTGCGTCCTCGTTTCATGGGAGTGGTACCAGGGGGAACGGGGGACCCCCCTCCCCCCTCCACCCCCACCACCTCGTTTTCGTTTTCGTTTGGTTTAAATTTTCCCTAAGGTGTCCAAACACAAACAAACACAGAGTTGCAGATGTTTGTTTATGATAACAATATTTTTTGTATGTTCATTTGGGTAGGTATAATAGTCAATTACTTATGGTAACATTATAAATAGATAGGCGATTACATGAAATTATAGCTTTCATTGACCATTATTTGATGACAATAATAAGGAAATTTTATGTTCAAATATAGTAGATTCACTCATCAATTACTTATGCTAAAGTATAAAAATAAAGGTGACTCTATGAAATTAGAGTACGTTGATATTATTTTATAGATGAAGTTGATACACTTATTAGAAGCTGGCAATGAGTAGACATATCACAAATCTAGTTGCTTAAGAATTATCACCATGTTGCGTCATATTAACAGTAGCTTGTTTTACAATATATGGTCGCTTATAAACCATTTATTAGACGCTAAAAGGTCGTCGCTGACCTATTAATTCATTAGACAACTAAATATATTTGCAGACGAGAATGACATTTTAAAGAAGCTGCCTTAATTAGCACCCTTTACGTAAAGGTAAGTATACTTACTAGGGTCGAAAAACACGATGGCCTTGAGACACGCGAACTCTGTGTCGTCGATGTCGATCTCTCGCAGCGGCTTCACGATCTCGTCCATCACGCGCATGCCGATCATGCTAATGTCGATGTCCATGCGGCCGTCTGTGAATAAGCAAGGAAGGTTATAATAATAATAATAATCATTTTATTATCAGACAAGGCAGGCAGGTTATGAGATAAGTTTCAAGTTAACTTATCTGGTAGATATCATCTGCCTAGCCTTTTCCCAACTATGTTGGGGTCGGCTTCCAGTCTAACCGGATGCAGCTGAATACCAGTATTTTACATGGAGCGACTGCCTATCTGACCTCCACAACCCAGTTACTGGGTAATACGATACCCCTTAGTAAGACTGGTTGTCAGACTTTCGGGCTTCTGACTACCCGTACCGACTGTCAAAGATCCACGAATGACCTGACCATGTAACTTCCTGATCGATCGACCTGTGCGGCTGTTATTATTTAGCCACGGGCCCCTCCAACTTATCTGGTAGATAATAAAACAATTTATATTTAACTTATCTGGTATATTATAAATATAAATTGTTAAGGGATCATTTGCTATAGAATAGAATAGAATTTTTTATTAACGTGACCAAGACTCAAACTCAAACAAGATTGTTAGTTAAACTTACGACTATGTTAGTAAGCACAGACACTAAACAAAAAAACAAGAAATGACGGTTGGTCACCGTTGCGACATCCCATGAGAGACGGCACAACAGTGACCCACGTAAACACAGTCAAGGCGACTCGCAACCATGTTTAAGACACTGTTGGGGCCGCCCCACACCCTGCGCACCAGAGAAGCGCACCTTTTACGCATTGTTGCGTAAAAACAATCTAATAATAATAGCCTCCCCGACTGTTTTCGGTCACGGTGGCCAATCTCAATTGAGATTAGCCAGGTACGCAGGAGATATTATAGTGCACAAGTGTGTGGGCAAACACAGGTGCACTCTGTTCCTTTACTCTCATAGTCCGATGGGACGGCAATCCGACACGACCGGGGAGAGTTCAGGCGCAGGACCAACGGCTTTAGGTGCTTTCCGAGGCACGGGGGTATTAAACCGCCAACTTCCAAACTTCGGACTGTTACTAAGAAATTCCTAATGGGAAACCCAATAAGACTTTGTCCGACCCGGGAATCGAACCCAGAACCCCCCGCTTAGCAGTCGCGCTTGCAACCACGACACCAACGGGGCAGTTCAAAAGCAAGCAAAAGCAATCTACATGCGCATCTACGAACATCCCTGACGCACTACAGAAACGGGGCAGCCCCACCAGTATCCTAAACGCATTGTTATATAGGACGCTAAGAGCGCTGTATCTTCGCGTATATCTAGCCCACAGGCTGCACGTGTATAGCAGTACAGTAGGCTCGAAAGAGAGTGATTTTAACAGGAAGTGAGCATCGTGCAAACCTGCGTGACAGCATGTTCGCTCTAACCGACAACGCTCTCCATTCCCGTTCAATGTCATCATCGTCTTTGAGGCTGGGAGTCAATATATTGACCAAGATACTTAAACCTGTATACTCTCTGCAAAGGTTATTATTGTAATTCGATAATTATCTGCTAAACACTTTCGGCCTTATTACAAAACAAGATTTATCTTTAGACCCAGGTTTAAACCATCCAGCCATTTTCAAATTTCGAACTTTATTCCGACGAAGCTAAAGTTCTTATTACAAAAGCTGACGTTAAACCCGAGTCTAAGTTGTCAATTTTGCATTAAGAACTTTACGATTGCCGGAATAAAGTTCAAAATAGAGTAACTGGCTGGAAGGTTTAGGCTAGGTCTAAAATTAGATCTCGTTTTGTAATAAGACGGATCATTTCTTAATTTACGTCCCCAACTCAAAAAGTCTAGGCTCAGCTTCTCTCCTAGGCTATGTTTTGCACAAGTGACAAGTAAGTACATACCAATATTATGTTTGGTGATGATACAGTTGTTGCCAAGCAGCAGGATGTCGTTGAGGTGCAGAGAGCGACGCGCGCAGCCTAATAGCAAGTGTTCACCTGCGTGTGCGCGTAGGAGGGCCACCTAAGAATATGACAGATAATAATAAGAATCACTTGTCAGTCATTGTTATAGCTTCTAGCACAAAAACAATTTTTGTAAAATATTTTATTTGTTTATTTGCTTCTACTACATTAAATTATTACTCATTTAAATACATAAAAACTCTTAGGCACTAAACTATATTATCATTTTGAAACATTAACAAATTAAAAATATTATCAGCTTGCTACTATTAACAATGTGTAATTGCTATTGACTTGCTATCAAGAAACGATATGTAATGGTACACTAACTTTTTCTTGTTACCCACAGCTTTGTAAGAAAAATATCTGCGTATCTACTACTTACTAGTTGATTTACAAGTACCTACCGTTCTTCATAAGTTTGTGTATCGAGTATTATGAATGATTAACTTGTATTTCTCATGATAAGTGAATTGTATTCTTTTTGAGAAATAAATGTCTTAAACCTTAAAATACGTATAAAGTAAGGGGAAGACCAAAAAGGGTTGGAAATGGGGTAACTACTGAGATTAGTCGACTAATAGAGAAGAATGGAAACAGACATGTTGCGCCGACCACAAAGAAATTGGGATAAGACCAAGAGAATGACAAACAAGTTAAAAGTCGATCTGAGAGTAAATATTTTTTATTTTATTTTTTACTAGCAACGCCCCGCGGTTTCACCCGCTTAAGTGTCGATCCCGTGGGAATATCGGGATAAAAACTCCTATGTCCTTCCCCGGGATGCAATCTATCTCTCTGTCAAATTTTATCGAAATCCGTTCAGTGGTTTAGGCGTGAAAAGGTAACATACAGACAGAGTTAATTTCGAATCTATACATATAATAAATCTGTAGAAGGGTCAATTCTATACATTAAAAATATTGAAAAAATAAATAGCGGGGGGTGTAGCTGGATCGATACCAAACCCAAATATGTGATTAAAAAATTTTTTGTCTGTCTGTCTGTCTGTATATGCAGGCATCACGTGAAAACTAACGGTTCGATTTCGATGAAACTTGGTATAATTATACCTTATTATCCTGGGCATAAAATGGGATACTTTTTATCCTGGAAAAATACGTAGAAAAAAAAAACTTATTTTTCAGTTTTATTCATAGACGTTGTTCTGTAGAACCGCGAACACACGTTGCATTACCCGCAGTGGATAATTTTCCATTTCAATTTAAGAGAATACAGTTTCCTGTAGCTTTGTGTTACGCCATGACAATAAATAAGGCTCAAGGTCAGACCCTAGGAGTTGCTGGCGTAGATCTTACCGCGAGTTGTTTTTCACACGGGCAACTTTACGTAGCTCTTTCCCGTGTGAGCAGTCCAAGAAATCTTCATGTTCATATTCCGGACGAGCTCACTAACAATGTTGTGTATGCTGAAGCTCTCAATTAACTTTATGTCGCATTGTCACGATCACTTTTTTATTATTGCAAACTTTTCGTCACTGTCAGTAATTTACTGCTACATGCTACTTATCAAGGTCGGAATTACTATGAAAAAAATACTTACTACAGAACGCGAGCTCAACAGTAGTAGCTCAATATAGGGATATCCTTAATTATTATAGGCTTAGCCGTATTTGGGTCCAATAGATATTTGTAAGATGTCATTGTCAGAGTTACTCAAAATGGAGAAATAAACCATCCACGCGAAGACCGACATCCGCGCGGACGGAGTCGCGGGCGGAAGCTAGTTTATAATATTAGTATGGATTTATTTATTTATATTCGGGGTGTACTAAGCGTGTTGCTGTCATGTGTTCCTTACCTGATCATCTAGATGCAGCTCGGTGAAGGCGGGGATGTACTTGGCCCACTCCACCAGTATGAGTAGCTGCTGCTTGATGGAGTCGCACACGTCGTTGATCTTCGCGAGCTTTCGGTTGTTTATCTCTGCGTCCGTTACGTTGTTCGTCTGTGGATCAAGGAGTAACATTGAACTAGGTGATTTTATATATATTTTATATTTATTATTATTTTATTTTGATGACGTGTTTTAAAAATGGTCGGGTTTTTATATTACTTCCCATAACCGCGAATTCATGAAAGCGTAGTTTAACGTAGGTATCCTATTACTCATCATCGGGGCGTAATTATAAGTGCTGGGGGCCTTAAAAGGCCACTTTGGCAGAATTATAAATGGATAACATTATGAATTATAATATGACGAAGACAGTGCGTGTTTTTTTTCCCGTTGCTCTACGTAGGTATAATCAAAGAGATTGGGATTGGATTTGGATTGGATTGATTGGCATTTTGGCACAGACAACAAAAAATATCTGAAATATCCTTCACCAATGGGATTTGATACGATTAACTTAACAGTTAATTGTCCATTATGATTATTAATGTTATCCTTTTATGATTCTGCTAAAGTGGCCTTTTTAAGCCCCCTTGTCATTTCTATAATAAACCCACCAAACTATGGACGTATTACCTTCAGTATTTTATGTCAGATGTGTTATTTTTTCGGCACTGTTAAGTCAACTTACTTTGCATAAAAAATAAACAACGTTCCTATAAAATATGTAGATTAAAACTAAAGTTAGTGATTGTTTTAATAACAGATTTAGAATACTTCTAACCCTTACTTGAGTTTAAACTGTAATTAGTAAGGTTCTAGCAACTCTTACATTTAGCCCTGTGCTGCCTTAATATGCAAACCGACGACGAGCGAAAGCGTCTAAGGCTTCTGCCTCGAAACTTGCGGGCAGCGGGGCGGCAGCGGCGGCGGCGCGGGCAACGCAGACCCGTTCTCGAAACCAGCGGGCAGATCGCGCGGCACTATAGCCACAGATTACTAAATAGTTACTTCGTAACAGATACATCACTCCCATACAAAAGCTAAAATACCTACGCTATAATAGCCTACAAAATCTTACTAATAATACCAGCTGTTTGCAGCGAGAAGAAATGTACCTTAAGTTCGCACACAGAGAGTTGAGATTGTTTTGCCCGCCGCGTAACCAACGTGCGAGCGCGTCATCGAGCGAATGTGCTAGGGTCGTACCTATGATGATATTGGTAATAAAACGAATGTTGTAGAAAAACAATTATTTTTTATTTGTTGATCAAATATGTTCTATTTTAATAAAATGATAGATGCATTTTTTTCCTTCCCTGAATTTTCGATTATTAAATTTTATTGTCGAAAATATCCGAAACCGCGTAAATAATTTTAATAAATAATCAAAAGGGAAATAGGAGCAAAGCGTAGGAAAATGAATTGTTTTTAAAATTTCCAAGACGGTACTGCCAGGCCGATCCATTATGACGTTGTCAAAATTATTTAAAAAAGCTTTTTCTAATTCTTCAATATAATTATTAAAAGTTTCTGGTGGGACTTTAAGCCCGCCATAAAAAGACGAATCCTTATTATAGGCTTTGAAATGAGTAAACAGTGCTGTTTCGTCAAAATTAGGTTTCTCCTGTAACAAAGCATTGAAGCTAATGCAGTTATGTTTTTTGCTACACTTATATAATAAATATCCTGATACATAAGTCAACGCTCTTTACTATGACACCCATCCACTGCACAATAATTACGTGGTTTCGACATTTTGATACTCAGCGCGGTAACCGTGACGTGCGAGCGAGCGCAGGCGGCGTGCGGCAACCTGCTGTCGGTTGTACCGACGGCGGTACGCGAAACGGTAGGCATATAACGCGTGGCCTTGAGCGAGTGACGGACGCCTGCTATAGCGGCGTAGTGTCTACTATTTATTCTGTGGTAGTGTTGTGTTCGTGGTTGTGTCGTCGAGATATTTGTTGTTATTTACGAACGAAATGTCGGAACAACGGCGACAAAATCATTTTGATTCAAATTTATTCCTAACGCTCGCAAAAATAAATTGCACAACACTGCAATGACGCGCGGGCGGTCACCTCTTGACCGGAGTGCACCGCTCGTTGTCCGCCCCCGAGCCGCTGTTTTCGAGGGCCGGTCCATTTGATTTTACGCATTAGATCCTGCCGCTCCCGCGCCGCCGCCGCCGCCGCCCCGCTGCCAGCAAGATTCGAGGCAGAGGCCTAATTGGGGTTTTCCCTCAGGAATTTCTCAGTAGTAGCCCGGAGTCAGGCTCGCTCCCTTTTACATGGGACTTAAACCTAACCGACAAAATTAGGGTGTACTATGTAGGTCTGTAGCACAGATATAGATATACCTAGATAACGCAAGAGTAACTACTTCGCGTGCCAAAAATTGCACCAACTTATGATTACAAATCGTAAGCCGCCCCTTTCGCGCTCAGTCCTTTGTACTGCTAGCTGGGTAAGTGTGAGCGAGAGCGCGAGCTTGTGACGTCATAGTAGATAGTCAAAAAAATGGCACGCTTGGTTTTCATACAGTTCGTGATACTTGCGTTATCTAGGTATATCTATATCTGTGGTCTGTAGTCTGCACACCTTTGCCTAAAAGCCTTCGGGGAAAATTGGCGGGATATTTTGTTATGTTCTAACATACAATTTACGATGTTTACTAACCTCATCAATAACCTTCCTGCTAAGTAGCTCAGCGTTGAGTAGCGACACGACTGACAGCCCGTTAGCCTGTGTCGGCTCTTCATAAGATGGCCGCCTGCAGTTGATGCGATCCCGCTCATTTTGTACCGCTGAAATAATACATGAAAACTTATTATACAGAATACAACGTTATTTTTAGTATAATGCGAAACCTGAATATAGTTTGTTCAGAATACGTAACTGAATCGATTCCAATAATTTTTACCCCATGTTATATTTTGTCCAAAAAATATTTAAAAAGGTTAAAAGTTGGACACCAAGCGACACTAAGTAGGTTATCCAATCTTCGCGCCGAACGGTTAGGTACCTAGGTTTATACTATTGTCAATGAGCTCAAGAGGGCGCGGCGCGAGCGGCGCGGGTGAGCATGATTTTGTACGGATAAACAGGTAACTTAAGAAGCTTATAACTTTGTGATTTTTCATGATACAGTTATAAAATTTTGTACCTACATAGATTCTTTACATAAAAAATACTAGACACGTGTTTCGGGTTTCGCATATACTAAAAATAATGTTGTAGATATAGCATGCTAATACAGAGTGGCAGGGGGGGGACATCGAGACGCGCAACCTTACGAAGGAATCAGTTATTATTAAAAAAAAAAATGCTTTCCATACATTTTTGACCGCGTATTTATTGTATTTATACGAAGCAGCAGATTTTTTTTTGTAATAACCGACGAAAGATTTCTACGCTAGTAGGGTACAGAATCAGGTGATGGATTCACGGTAAGAGGTTAACACTGTAGGTATATGTATGAATAAAGGCTCTTCTCACAAAGAGAAAGAATGAGCATTGATCACCAACTCTGCTTAAACCGATATCATCAATATCAGACGCTTCACTCGAGTAAATGTTCATTTTTGTTTCATTCCTCGTTCACACGACACTGACAAAATTATATACGAATGAACGTTCATCTGCTCATTTCATTTTTCATGTTTCAATCATTCAGTTGTCGAGTGCCGCAATGCAACTTCCTTGGATCGGTTCATTGAATTTTCACTTTTGATTCACTTCGTGTTCAGACGCAATGCAAGACGAAAATGAACAAAACTTGAAGCGTCTGATATAATCCGCTTTACTTCCTATTTTATTATGGAGAAGGAACCTACGTTTGTTCATTAGCCAAAATGCCTCTCACTCATACAGAGAAAGAATAAGCATTGATCACTCTTTCTCTCTGCATGTTGGCGATTTCAGACCTTCATCATAGCTATTCACAACCGTTCGCTAAGCTTCTGCGCTGATTCGAACATCCATCAATGTTATCAAAAGAGTTTTCTGAAGGCTTTTCACAAATCCTAAGCCCGAAAATTTTGTCAGCTTAAATCAAATATTCCACCGATATTTGCTGTCGGCAAGGCAAATGGAAATTAAAATGTGTCATTTTCGATTCGACAACCTGTCGAATGGTTGAGAATAGCTATGCTTGAATCGTTTTAAAAACAGTGTTTTTTATAAAAGCGTGCTTTGTAATTCTATGATACTTAAAAACTAGTTTGTCGTCTGCTTACGTCATTTGGATAATTATGTAGGTACGAATTTCATATACAATCACTTTTTAAATTTTATATATATTTTTGTATATATAGGGTTATTGGTAAAACATTAAAAACCTCTTAAAAGTCATTGTACTAAAAAAAATCAGCTGTTCCCTACATTTATGCTCGTGTAACTCGTCAAAATGTAGGGATCAGCAGATTTTTCGCGATTTCAGGTTTGGTCCCATGTAAAAGTTGTTCATAATAATGAGTACAATGACCTCTTAAGAGGTTGTTAATGTTTTACCAATAACCCTGTATAATTGTATTACTTTTATTTTTATTTAGGTAGGTAAATATTGGGTCGAGGGGATTACCGTTTACCCAGACTACACACACACACGCATCACACCAATATCACTATCCAATAATATAATCAATACTTATTCATTTCGCGCCCATTAATTTAAAACCCAAAACAGATACAACGATCTGGGGGCACGGTAGTGCCCCCGCCAAGTCGAGCAAAAAGCGGCACGGCCGTAACATCCTTTTCTCGAAACAGTTCAGGCCATTTTCGACCCCCCTATAATTTCGCTGTGGAAAATTTCCTTGTCTTAAGCACATACGTAGTTACGTACATAACACAGGAAAATAAATAAAATTACATATTCCTGAGTCTGTACGTCATTAATTATTCCTAAACAGTTCTGTATCAGCATTAAGTCTGAAATATGCGGTTGCCTTATGACGAAAAACGGGTAATTCGAATAAATTGAATTAATTAAACGTACTTATAAATATCAATTTATATTAGCTTCCAATGAATCTGTTTGCGTAGTAACGATAGTATCTACGGTGAATAATAAGTTAATTATTTGTGATGTTGAGTCTCTCTTGTTTATGCATTTGTCATTCTGTTTAGGTAAACATTGTAGGTAAAAACTGGCCAAGTGCGAGTCGGACTCGCACACGAAGGGTTCCGTACCACAAGGCAAAAACGCCGAAAAAAACATGTTTGTTGTATGGGAGCCCCCCTTAAATATTTATTTTATTTTAATTTTATTATTTATTATTAAAGTTAAAATACAACTGAATATTTTGTGAATATTTCAAGTGCCTACTTGTTGCCATTTTTGATATCGAGCAAAAAAGGGCAAAAAAATCGCGTTTGTTGTATGGGAGCCCCCCTTAAATATTTAATTTATTTTGTTTTTAGTATTTGTTGTTATAGCGGCAACAGAAATACATAATTTGTGAAAATTTCAACTGTCTAGCTATCGCGGTTGTTGAGATACAGCCTGGTGACAGACAGACAGACAGACGGACAGACGGACAGACGGACAGACGGACAGACAGCGAAGTCTTAGTAATAGGGTTCCGTTTTTATACGGAACCCTAATAAAAACCGTCAAATCAGAATCTAAAATTAATTCGTTGTTTGTGTTTAATTATGCATTATACAAATCGGGATAAAAAGTAGCCTTGTCCTTTACCAGGTCCATCTCTTTATTTAATTTTATCGAAATCTGTTCAGTGGTTTAAAAAAGGTAACAGGCAAACAGACCGACTTAAGCCGGATTCATATTACTGTGTTGTGTCGTGTGGTGTCGGTTTCTGACGCAGTGTTAGCCAATCAAAACTGGTGTTTTGACGTAGCCCAGATTAGTTTCATTGGTGTATCCCGGGCCACGACAAAACACGACACAGTAATGTGTCTGTGGGTTTACATTCGCATTTATAATATTAGAATGGATTTCTGATGCTTCTACATTAAGAGAGAAGGAACTTAATACATTATGTATGTTACATACGTACCTACATTGTTCAATAAATGAGGTAATTAAAGTATTATCGTCTGCTGAAGATAATATAGGTTGGCGACCTATCCACTGGTTCGGAGAAGCAATGAGGACAAACAAACAAATCGTATTAATATTATGATGGGACATACGTCTGAACTATAAGGAGGCTAAAAGATTAGATTTGATTTTCCCGAACAGAACATTTAATATTTAATGTATCAAATCCTTAAAAATATATAAAATGTCTGTTTTAAATTATGATACCTACTCGAGGTATTATATTTTTTGTAAAAAAAAACAGCACATTTTTGTTTTCGATATGTCCGAGGTCGACCTCGTAATTGCTTTATCACCCTAAGGTTGGCTGTCACTTGCACGCAATGAAACAACAAGATCTATTTGTATATTCTTCTTATCGTATCGATGGCAAAAATTTCAAACGGATTTGGCACAAACTTCAGCTGCGCGAATTTCGCTCACTGACGCAGTCATTAAGTCATTAATTGCACAGGTGACAGGGCAAGTTAGTTAGTTTTAACTTTAGTAAAGTTCAATTAACTGGGAATCGTTGTCAAAAGAGACCTCGGATTGTAGACCGCGTTATAATAGTAAGCGTAATATGGGGTCGTCCACCAAGCTAGATGGACCTTAAGGAGGTGGCTGGGACAGACTATGCGGAAGACCGAGTGTTGTGGCGCAGCCTGGGAGAGCCTTATGTCCAGCAGTGAACTGCGATAAGCTGAGTTGATCGTTATCAAAAGTGGCAAAGCAATTACGTGGTCGACTATACATAACTAGGTATAGTAAACTTCTTTTTATTCAGGTATGCCAATGATTTTAAACAAGCTTCCAATTTATGTATATCACAATGTTTAAGTTGGTGTTTTTGTATTTTTTTATACATGTACACGTCAATATTTTGTCGATCAATATTTTAAAAACTAGATATCGCCGGCATTTCCTAGCTGACTGATCCCTGAGAAGAAATGCCGAAACAAAGATAGACGTCATTGTTCTTTAAAGTTCAGTCATTTTATAATATTGTTTGTTTTTTTTAAGCCCCGTATTGATTAAAGTCTTAAAACACCCCTTTCTCTTTAGCCAAGTTCCTTAAAGTATCACACAGAAAAGCATGCATTCGTTTTGATAACATCGGTAGGTACCTATCGGCTTAATGTTGTATTTCTCACCTTCTTTCTTCATGCCCGCTTTGAAGCATTTCCTTAGCCTACAGTATCTACACTGGTTTCTTTTGTCTTTGTCCACCACACAATTTCTGCTGAACCTGAAACAAGTAAAAAAATCCTATATAATTTTTCTATATTTATGTCTGTAATTTATTATTGTGTACTTATACATAATAAAGAGAATTCTGCCGTCATAAAGAAAAAGGGCACAACTAAATTTTTTTTCAGAATTGAGTTAATACATATTTGGAATCAGAATAAAAAGG
The DNA here is from genome assembly GCA_916614155.1 of Mesoligia furuncula. NCBI lineage: Eukaryota > Metazoa > Arthropoda > Insecta > Lepidoptera > Noctuidae > Mesoligia > Mesoligia furuncula. The sequence continues at coordinate 18,587,798 of OU744809.1, read as the reverse complement.
CACATATGCCAGTTTTTTTTACTAATTTTTGGAAAAAATTTTAGTTGTGCCCTTTTCTTTATGACGATGACGGCAGTATTCTATCTTCTATATACATATATCTATAATATTTTAATATTTACATAACATAACAGCACATATCATTGGGCGGGTCACGTCGGCCACATGCACAGTGACCACTGGGTAACAGTTCCCACACGGTGGTTGGCTAAGGATGGATGGCGCCGCCGAGGCCGGCTCAGGAAGAGGTGGCGAGACGACCTAGACGCGTCACGCAAGGGTTGGATCGAGGTGGCTTTAGAAAAGGATGCCTGTAAGGATTTGAGGGAGGCCTTTGCTATCAGTGGGCCAGTGTAGGCAAAGTAAAAAAAACGTTCGAGTGCGAGTCAGACTCGCGCACCGAGGGTTCCGTACAAATTTGTAGGTATGTAACTACAAATTTACGGTTTTCAGATTTTTTCCTTGAAGACAAGACAAGAAGCAATGTCATGTAGCACAAGTAGGTACTACATGAGATGCTTCTTGTCAAACTTTATGATGGTAGGTCAACGTGAAGTACCTACCCTATAAATTTTGATTCCCTTGAGTGTCGAAATATACGTTTTGTGCAACAAAAACAGCCGTATTTTTTTTACGTTAGCTGAGAAGTTTGATTTTTTCGCAGCTAACGCAGTAGACTTGAGTATATGGTTTTAATTTCAACTCTATACCTCCACGCGTTCTCGAGATAAAGGGTCGTGACAGACAGAAAGACAGACGGACAACAAAGTGATCCTATAAGGGTTCCGTTTTTGCTTTTGAGGTACGGAACCCGAAAAAAAACATCACAACTGTAATCCCCAAATGGTTAGGCAGAAGTTGACCTTAGTACACCTACATTTCGTCAATTATGTTTACTTCCCATATAAAAGGGGACGAGTCTAGTGCCATAAACCAAACACTAATCCAAACTAGTACCTAGTAAACAAGTATGGATGAACACAATTATCGAATTGTTAAATTAATACAGGGTTACTTTTCAAAGACCATCCAAATTTTTACATGGTGTTCTACCCATGAATATAAACAACTTTCACTATGGGACCAATTCTGAAATAGCGAAAAAAAAAATCAGCTGTTTCATACATTTTGGTCAAGTAGACCAGGTATTGAAGTTTTGATGGTCTTTGAAAAGTAACCCTGTATTATTGTTAAAATTGCGAACTAGCGCAACCACGGGATACATCTAGCTAATAAATAATAATATGATGGTAGAATTACGAGCGGCTACAGGAAAATACCCGTAATACTTTGTCAGACTGGCAATTTTAATAATTTTGATCCGAAGTGGCAGTTGAGTGTCGAAATTAGTACTTAAACTGGTTTGTTTACGAATATTTAATTTATTATTTTAACAGAAAGGCTTCCAAATAAAAACCACCAAGGTTAAGTATACATAATACTATTTGCATATCTTATTTAGTTACGTCAATAGAAGCGATAGAAAGGTTGTAAATCTTGTTTATACGATTTTTTTGTCATACCAATTAATGTTGAGATGTTGTTATTTTAGCATATTCATGGTCCTATTAATAGTAAATTACATGATAAGTATGTAAAAACAGGAGGAGTTTCTGAGATATTATAATCGCAGGGTTATTAGCAAAAATAAAAGACAAATGTTGTCAAAGTTGGATGAGATCATGAGAGTTGCCGAAAATCGAGTTGAATAGCGCGCAATAGGAGAGGCCTATATCCAGTGGACTGCTGTAGGCGGATGATGATGGTAAAAGTAATCCTAATCCCGATATTTTAAATAAAACTTTAGTTTTTAACTTAATTATTAAAAAAAACCTTTAGTCAGGACCATAGAAATGTAAAAAACAGCAAAACCTTTCATATAATTATCTATGGTCAGGACATATTCTTTCAATTATTGCAATTTTGTTCATTTTAGATGAGGAAGAATCCTAATAAATTCACCTCTGAATGAAAATTCCCAGTAGGTAATAGTACATTTATTATATTACTAGCTGCGCCCCGCGGTTTTACCTGCGTAAGTGTCGATCCCATGGGAATATCGGGATAAAAACTATCCTATGTTGTTTCCCGGGACTCAAACTATCTTTATACCAAATTTCATATAAATCGCGGTTCAGCGGTTTAAGCTTTAAGAGGTAACAGAAAGACATACAGACTTTCGCATTTATAATATTAATATGGATAAATGAGTATAGTGCACCAACACCAACAATATTACGTCCCATAAATTAATTTCTTGGATTTCGTCGTTCAAAACGAGCAGGTAATAACCATCCACCATATAGGTAATTAATGACGTAAACAAGCTGACACAAAAACACGGTCATATTTAAGAGGAAACATGTTTCTCAGTCATGGTAAACCGCATTCTACTTACAAACGATTTTACTGACGTAATACCATACAAATAATACGTAATAAAAAACATCATGGTGTATGGACGTCTGAAGGACAAATCACACTTCATTCAATTTATTTTGACAGCGACTGCGAAAATGTTTGAATTGCGAATTCACTCTTTCGCAGAGTGTTGTCGGTATTACAAACTAAACTGAAAGTTGGTTTACACAATTACTTTTTTACTTAAAAGCTAAATTGCTTTTTCAATATTGTGTTGTTTTAATGTTACATACTTACCTATGTTTTGATTACTTAAAATGTTATGTGACTTTCGATGCTGGCGGAAGATACTTTTTACCTACAATGTTTAAATTGTGAAATGCGGAATAGCTCTGAACTAATATTGAAAGTATGAAGTCGGAATAGGAGCCTAGTCTACTCTTGCCCAATTTCTATGCATATTAATAATAAAAAAAAAAAACATAACCCTTACATAGCTGGCTTTACCGTAGTCGGGTAAGTGTAGTAAATCTAAGGTCATAATTATTCAAGTTCTTTTCCAACTTAATCATCACACTAATATTATAAAGGCGAAAGTTTGTGAGTGTTTTGTAACTTCTTCACGCAAAAATGGCTGGACCATTTTTGATAAAATTTGGTATGGAGGTAGCTGACACCCTGGACTAACACATAGGCTACCAATTTTCAATCAGTCTTCGTACTCCCGCGCTGTCTAACGTGCGAATTATACCTGACGAGTGCGAGTAGTCCCTATTTGGCGTGCTCCCAGATTCGGCTAAGGTTGTGGGGTTCCCACCGATTCAGATGAAGCGAATACCGCAGGGCGTGCCAACTTCTATCATTCACCAGTTTCACAAGTGCTGTCTTGAATTCACAATTAGTGGCAACACAACGGATTATAAACGTCAGCGTAAGCGTAAACGTGAAATAAGACAGCTAAATACAACATTATTTTTAGTATATGCGAAACCCGAAACACGTGCCTAGTATTTTTATGTAAAGAATCTATGTACAAAATTTCAAAATTGTATCATGAAAAATCACAAAGTTATAAGCTTGTTAAGTTAAGTACCTGTTTGTCCGTACAAAAACATGCTCACCCGCGCCGCTCGCGCCGGACCTACTTGCGCTCATTGATAACAGTACCTAGGTACCTAGCCGTTCGGCGCGGAGATTGGATAACCTACTTAGTGTCGCTCGGTGTCCAACTTTGAACCTTTTTTAAATATTTTTGGGACAAAATATAACATGGGTTAAAAATTATTGGAATCGATTCAGTTACTTATTCTGAACAAACTATATTCAGCTTTCGCATATACTAAAAATAACGTTGTATACCTAAGTATCAGAGTGTGAAACAGTAGACATATAAATTAAGCCCGTCCTAATGGGCTGTGACAAATCAAGATGGATAACGTCTTCAACTAGCGCCTGTACCGACTTAAACAATTGACCATAATACACACGGCCAATTTTAGCTGACCTCGCATTGTAAAAGTTTTTCGTTCAACCAGGAGTCAGCTTATACTGGATTGTACAGCTTGATGTATAGCCGTGCGTACATTACATTAATTTCGATGTTTTCCTCTACGTTTATTAACCAAACTATTTCAATGATTCAGTGATTATAAAACCATGACCTTGCCCAGTGGTACTTATCAGAACGTGTTGTATGAGTTGATTATGATCCTTGACATAAAATTGTTACGTTTCCGTCTCCTCTACAATAGTAAATATTATTGTAATTGTATAGCACGCACTACTGTGTAAGAGGATTCACGACACGTGTCTTATTTACCCTAGATTGAAAATCAAGCAAAAACTGAATAGTCCATTGTGCTTTGAAATAAACCACCACCAGGAGTCACCACGTAATGTTTTTTTTCACGTTTCATTCCGCTATTTCTATATCTTTGACCCCTTCCCTTGGGGGCTGTTCATTTATTAAGTAAGAAGATTTGAGGGTTGAGGGGGTCCAAACAAGTCTTATTCTTTCTTACGTGGGGTGGGAGGGGTCTAGATTATTCTTACGTAAGATCACAAAAATAAGCAAAAACCAAAGTTTTTTTTTTTTAATACCTACTTTTCTTTTGTAATTTTGGTAGATACTGAACTTACGTAAGATTGAAAGGGGGGAAGGGGGTTCATCCAAGTCTTATTTTTTCTTACGTTGTCAGAAAGTGGTCAAAATTGTCTTACGTAATAAATGAACAACCCCTTGTCGACCACTATACTGTGGTTATGGACGATCCCGGAGTGCACGGACACACCTCGGCTGCCGCTGCTTGAGGTGTCATTGTCAAAACTCTCCATACAAAGTTACAGTTGCCGGCACGTAACTTGGCAAGAGTTTTTGTAGTGGGGGAAGTTTGCGCACGCACAATTTCATACATTTTTATATGCGCGAACTTCCCCCACTACGAAAATCTCTTGCCAAGTTACGTGCCGGTACCTGTACAAGCCAAGCGTATCACCGTTTACTCTCACTACGACACAAATGACGTATAGAAACAGACGACTTTGAAGGCGGTCTCTGTGACAGAAGTTTTGCCCCCAACGCACTTAGTATAACGGGCTACAGGTTAATAACACACTATCAGTAGCAATGGCTTTAATTTTGACAGTTCAACAACATTCATTGCGATACTTACGTTGTTGAGCAGACAAGTTTTTCGAACATATGAAGCAATGGATTAGCAATATCCTTCAAAATGATTAAGATTGATAATGTGTTACGCAATAAGGAAGCTGGTAAACGGAAGTGATGGTGCAGTTGCCAACTTCAACGGTGATGATTTCTATGCCGTTCTCGTTGGAGCACGTCGAAAGAGCCAAAATGGTCTCCGACGCACGACACCCTTTGCACGACAACATTCTTGTGCCACAAAGGCCACCGAAACAGTTTTTTAAAGTGTGTCGTCCCACTCACTGGCGAACCGTAGCTGTGGAGAGACAATGCTTCCTTACCCAAACCGTTCGTCCCACCCGCTGAAGACCTCTCACCTGGACATGAGTTACCTTGGGTAACTTGGAAGACTTTAAACAGACTCCGGACCCAGGTTGGCAAAGAAAAGCAAGCAAGCAAGGAAAACCTGTTCAGGTGCAGATTCATAGACGACTCCGCCTTGGACTGTAAATGAGGTGTTGTTCCACAAACGATGGGACACTTAATATCGTGTCCTGCGTATCCTGTCAGCTGCACGTTACAGGAACTGGTGGACGCTGGTGATGGCGCCAAACAGGTAGCCGAATTCTGGGTCGAGTCGATTTAGATTGCCATCGACACGCTAAGAAGAAGGGTGCTGGTGTCCGCAACTTCACGTCTAAGCGCATTTTGCGTAAGGCCTCAATGCACTTTCGGCGCAACGTCTTTTATTAGAACTTCCGTGTTCTGTGAACGACTCCTATATTTATGATCCATAATATATTATGTTTTTTTACCTGCATGTGTATAAATGGTTTTTCCTGACGCTTCTTCTGAAGAAACCTTTGCAGCCGTCGCAGGAGGAGGCTCCGTAGTGCTTGCCGGTGGCGCGGTCGCCGCATATGGCGCAGTGCTGCGACAGCGCCGCAGAGGACGCCGCGCTCGCTTCGCTGCTACTAGTCTCCAGCTGCATGTCGCTGTCTAGAACAAGAAGAGTGATACATTTTAGTATAAGAAGAATTACTTATATATTTGTGTGGTGTAACAATACCCAGCAGTGAGGTGTCACAGGCCAGCACGCGTAGCATGACCACCATATACAGGGTTATTGGTAAAACATTTCCCTACACTAGCACATTAACACTTTGACGAGTTAATAACTCGTCAAAATGTAGGGAACAGTTGATTTTTTTAGTAAAAGTTGTTCATAATGATGAGTAAAATGACCTCTTAAGAGGTTGTTAATGTTTTACCAGGGTTTTGTCGACGGAAGAATAGACAAAATGACAGATTGTAGCCTATTCTTCCGTCGACAAACCTGGTGTCTATGGTGGTCATGCTACACATGCTGGCTAGGCTTACATTACAGGATACAATATTATATTCTAGGTCCAGGATATCGAGGACCCTAAACAAGCTAAGGTAGCTCGTGCATACAAATTGTCCGCCCAAAACCTTCTTCTGCACAGCAACCTTGCAGTGTTGGCATGAAGAAATATTTGTAAACACGTTTACGTAAAAAAAGAAAGGATTTCCTTCTTTGTCTCAACACCACAGCTCATAGCATAATCAGCCTGTAATGTTCACTGTTGGGGCACAGGCCTCCTATCTGTGTGGGGGAGTGGGCCATAATCCACCCAGCGGCGGCCCTAGAATTTTTTTTAAGGTGGTGCAAAATCTTCATGTGGCGCCCCTGTCAAACTGATTTGCAAATCAGCACAAGCTTTTTCCTATATGGACCTTTCCGCGCCGCCCGCTCCGTTTGCGCCGCACTTGGCCAGTTTTTTTGTGTTCGTTTTCAGAACTTGTTCGCATGATGTCGCTACAATAGGTGTACTTAACTGATGATCAGGACACCGCCTTAAAACCCAGCAGTTGACTTAACATTAGCATAGGATACCATCGATATGTTCCAGTTGTGTTGTACCTAAAGAAAATATTCACCCCGGGTAAAAACCAAACCTGGGTAAGTATGACTAGAAATGACCACATCATAGTTAGGAAAAATACGTCAGACAATGTAGCTACACGTCATTTATCGCTTCATTATTCAGGCTGCACGTGTGTAAGTTTTGCTAAGTTATTGAAGGAAACAATAAAATAATATCGTGAGTTTAATACCTAATTGTTACAGAATACGTCAGTAATTAGTATATTAAGGAGTAACTAGGCAGGCTATTTGTCTAGTACATACTTATGCGTTTAGTTTATTTGTTTCTTTGTATAATGATTACATTACTTGAGACTTAAACTTAGCTGGCGAAATGTGGGGTTTACTAGGTATAGGTACATCTCTGCTTAACTTTCTGGGGAATACAGGCGTGAACTTGTTATCACACTAATATTATAAAGGCGAAAGTTTGTGAGTGTGTTTGTATGTTTGTTACGTCTTCACACACAAACGGCGAAACCAATTTTGATAAAATTTGGTATGGAGGTAGCTGACACCCTGGATTAACATATAGGATACTTTTTTTTCCAATTTTAAATCAGTCTTCACACTCCCGCGCTGTCTAACGTGCGAATTATACCTGACAAGTGCGAGTAGTCCCTATTTGGCGTGCTCCCAGATTCGGCTAAGGTTGTGGGGTTCCCACCGATGCAGGTGAAGCGAATACCGCAGGCGTGCCAACTTCTATCATTCACCAGTTTCACAAGTATGTCTTGAATTCACAATTAGTGTAGCTTTTTATCCCAATAGTCCCACGGGATCGAGACTAAGGCTGCGTTTCCACCAGAGATGTGCGAGGGTGCGTTGCGAGGGATGTGTGTGAAACAAACCAATAACATCGCTTCATTTTCATAGCTTGAACTAAGTTAGCGTTGTTATTGGTTAGTTTTAAACACATTCCTCGCTACGCATCCTCGCTCATCTCTGGTGGACACGCAGCCTTATGCGGGTAAAACCGCGGGGCGCTGCTAGTGATGTAAAATCAGTATAATAATGTGAGTTCCCTCCATGAGTTGGCTCACCATGGCCAATTAGTCGGAATCAGTCGCCAAATATCAGAATTTGTCGGTCACTGGTGCAAAAGATATAAGGGTTTATAGGTGGCCGATCTGGAGAGTCTCCCCAGCAGGGCCACAGTTATATCTCAAAAACTAGGGCACCTAGCGAAGACCTGTTATCTCCCATATTTTGTCGCCAATTAGTCCGGTTGTTCCCAGCTGTCATTCGTAGATCTTTGACAGTCCTTACGGGTAGTCAGAAGCCCGAAAGTCTGACCGTCTTGCCAAGGGGTATTGTGTTACCCTATAACGAGCTCATATAGGTAGTCGCTCCATGTAAATTATTGGTATTCAGCTGCATCGGGTGAGACTGGAAGCTGACCACAACATAGTTGGGAAAAGGCTAGGCAGAGACTATAGTAAAAATCTAAGTTGTCTGTGTGGTGCCGGACTTAAAGAATACCACCACCCCTTACTTCCCATGGGTGTCGTAAAAGGCGACTAAGGATCGTACCGGAGAATGGGCAGCAGCGTTCTCTATGTATTCCACCATCATACCATACTGCGATCGCCAACCCGCCTGCCAAGCGTGGCGATTATGGCAAACCCTCCCAAAATTGGGGGAGGCCTATGTCCAGCAGTGGACGTCTATCGGCTGAAACGACGACGACGACTCCCCTCAAAGTGTGTCCCTCGTTTAATCTAACACCCTGTATGTTAATCCAGGGTGTCAGCTACCTCCATAAAGAGTTTTATCAAAATTGGTCCAGCCGTTTGAGCGTGAAGAAGTAACTAACATATAAACGCACACACTCACAAACTTTCGCCTTTACAATATATGTGTGAAGATTAACTTCGTTACTTTTAAACCAACGAAAAAAGATAATGAATTTTCAATAACTGATTCAATGCATTCACGTGTTTACGCTTTCACATAGGTAAGTACCTAAAGTATAAGTTACGTTGCTAGGTAGATAGTGACCTAGAACGAATGATATACCTATTATTTCAATGTTTATTGAGAGTAAGAGATTATCTTTCTTTAACCCTAGCTGATAGCACTGAGTGGAATTGACCAATCAGACTTCGACATAATTATCACTGTACCTATTTCAGATTTACACTCAACCTGTAGATAGTAGTTTGTACCGTGTATGCTAGCTAGAAAGTATAGGTCAACCCCTTTGCACCCGCGGTTTTATCCGAATCGTGTAAAAGGGATGGGTAGTCGCGTGGTCTGTTTGCGAATAACAACAAACTGCGATATGACTAATAGAGATTGCTATGCGTGCTGCCATGTTGTTCGGACAATATCGTAACTATACAGGATGGCTTAAATGGACGCACAAAATGTAACCATGAACTCAGCCCATGATTCTAGACCTAGCGAAGACATTTTCTCGTCGGTTGTCAAAAAAAAATCTGATGATTCATAGAAAAGTGCGATACCTACGCGGTCAAAATGCATGGAAAAGCAAAAAAGAAAACAGTGGCACTTCAGGCGCGCCGACAAAAGTGAGAACATGAAAAAGCATAGTAATTTTATAATTATGTTTGAAGGTCATTCTTTCCAAAGAAAATGTACCGCGCGTTGATGTCTTTCTAATGGCCAAAACTTAAAACAGAGGTGTTGGTTACGGTAACAGTGTCGCGAGTTCAATGGTGTTTTCCCATCTCAAAGAATGCCCAACACGCCTAAAGAAGTTTTCACTTCAAAAATCGACGAAAAATTTCAACGCGGGGAGGGGGGGGGGGGACGGGGGGGGTTGTTCACAACAGTGAGGTCTACTTACTCAGCATCGGGTTGAATAAGGTTACCAATGATGATGACGACTATTGTCCGAATAGGTTAGGTAATTTGGCCAGACCATGTTTGGCAAGAGTGATGTTAAGGTAATTCCAGAGTTTTATTGAACACGACTTGTAAACCCCCACAGAAATTGGAGTAATTTTATTCTTTGATTACACTATCTTTTACACCTACTGTCTATTGTTTAGCACTGTAAAGTAAAGCGAATAATTACGCCGTGTTCTATTAAGAAATCCGAATTCTATTGTTGTGATTGCATCGTATGCCTACATCTACATAATAACGTACAAAACTGTAATTAAGGCCAGGATATTCGAGCGCAGTAGGCATTTAGCGTTACCTCCCTCCGCGCGTGGCAAGTTCCGCGAACGCGCAATTCGAATGAACTCGCTGACCCCGCTGCTGCCACGGTAATTTCATCTACAGTATTGTGACTCGGCCCTATTCTTGAAATATAGGGCTGCTCGCCTACAGTATTTTAATTTCATCATCCTACTTTAGTTTCTTTCTAGTTTTGTGATTGTAAATATTATATTTTTTTAATATTATGTGTAAAATTTATGTTAAAATATTTCTGGTGTCTAGTTTTTAGGGAAATATAAATATAGCAACATAATTAATTTTATTACCTACCAAAAATTTTCTTTTTAGGGTTCCGTACCAAAATGGTAAAACGGAACCCTTATGGTGAGACTCAGTCTGTCTGTCTGTCTGTCTGTCTGTCACAGCTGGACATGTCAAGAACTACTAATGCATCAACTTGAAATTTGGAATAGTTTTAGATGACGTTTGCTCAACTATTTTGCAAATAAGAAAGAAATAAAAATATATGTACGTTTTTTGCAACAGGGCCTGAAAGGAAGTCTGAAGAATTCGAAGTGGGGCTACTAGAGCACGTGGGGTATCATATGAAAGAAAACAGTTTGCACATTCTCAAACATTTATTATTTTTTTTGGGCCGCATTGTTTTCGACTTTTGATGTAAAATGCAAAAAAAAAAACCTTTCCCGCCCTTATCTCCAAAGTTTGCAAACAGAAAAATTTGAAATTATTTTATGTGATAGAAGTTTATGTAAAGATTACAGGAAAAATAAAACGAAGTCTCTTAATAGCATACTTGTTCAGAAATCATCAATAAAAGTTATATTAGTTTCACTATCGGTCAAGAGATGGCGCTGACATAAAACTGCAATAATATACACCGCAGTGCACAATGTTAAAATTCTCTGATGAATATAGGCCTCGTCGATGAAAATTTAAAAACATATGATGGTACGGAACCCTCGTTGCGCGAGTCCGCAGTCCGGTGCGCAGTTTTTTAATTGCTACCTAATCTTTTCTTTCATGACTGTTATATCGCTTCCGCACTACCCTTATGAATGATCCGTTTTGTCGAATTTTTGTCTGATAATAAACTACTGAAGGGATTTTGATGGAAGTTTCGATATTCTGTAGCTTTGGTTTTCATCCATCACATAGGGTATGTTTAATAACTAATTTATAGTCCACGAAGTCGCGGGCATAAGCTAGTTATTTATTATTAGTTATATACTTTGGACTAAATAAATTCTGATAAAACTCATTACAATACAATGCACAGGATAATAAATTCTTTATTAGAAATAAGAAATACTAAAATACTGCTCTGTCAAAGACGTACCGAGATCAAATAATACACAAAATGTTAGTTAGGTATTCATCCAAATTTATTTTATCCCCTTCAAAGTATGATCCTTCAGAAACGACACACTTACACCAACGAATAACCAAATCATAAAAACATTTTTTAAACGCTTTTTCCGGAATTGAGCTTAGTTTACGCCGCGAGTTCTCCTTCGTTCGCTAAAATTCGTTCACAGTGATGGCCTTGTGCGAAGGCGCAATATCGTGGTGCAAGATCCAACAGTTTTCTTTCCACAAATCTGGCCTTTTTTTCGAATTTACTCTCTCAAAAGCCGCATATCGCTCAAATAATATATTTTATTTAACGTTTGACCTTCCGGTATGAATTCCGAGTGTACAATACCGCGATAGTCAAAGAAAACAGTCATCATGACAGACTTTTGATCGACTTTGGCCGTGGCGTGGTTTTTTCGGTTTCAGTTCAGTTGGAAGGCGCCACTCCGAAGCTTGTTGACTAGTTTGCATGTCAAACTCGTCTCGTCACCAGTAACAATGCGTTTCATGAATGTTGGGTCGGAGTTGACTCGTTCTAGTATGTCTTCAGCGACTCATAAGCGATTGAGTTTTTGGATCACGTTCTCCAGCTCCATCTCCACTGGTGCTTTCCGTTGCTTCAGAGTCTCTGAAAGATAGATCAATGCTAAAAAAAACCTACTATAGACGCATTCGCAAGCTTATCCTATTACTAAGTTTTATAAGTAATTAGGTAGGTACCTATGTAATGTATATTATAATAAAAAGATCATCTATAAATTGAGCCATCGTGAGAGGCCTGGCAGATGTGAAACATCGAAATTATTTTAGACGAGCTTGCCCCGCTGTTTTACTCGCGTAATTCAATTTCCCGCAGGAAGTCAGTCAGTAAGTCGGTAAGTCAGTCGGTAAGTCGATCGGTAAGTCGAGTAGTAAGTCAGTCGTTAAATCAGGAGGTAACAAATATCTACGTACACTCTACTATCAACAACATCAACAACCTTGCATTATTATTATAATTTATAGAATAGATACAGTAGGCACGGTAATATTATCTATACAGTATACTATCTTCATACAAACGGTCGGAACGCGAGTTATACCTACGCGCCTAGAGTCCGGTTTACACTCGGTAAACAAACAGTCTCGAATGCTCCGCAGTGATGAACGGACGCCGGACGGTGTGATCGTTTTATTAGCAGTAAGCGTGCTATTTGTGACAAATATTCATTGAAATAATTAATACAAGTACTTACTTAATAATATGGTAAAGAGCAATTATAGACTACATTGTGCTGTTTTTGGTTGCTTGAATTCGTCAATAAGTATTTTTTTAAATTAAATCTACTAATAAAAAAAAACAAAAATATGTATTGTTTTTGAACTCTCCCTATTTCATTCACAACGAATTTCATATTTTTAAATAAAAAATATAATATTTTACCTATACAATCACAAAACTAGAAAGAAGCTGGCAGGTTGATGAAATTAAAATACTGTAGGCGGGCAGCCCTATTGCGTGTTTACGTGCGGCTGTAGGTCTGTAATTATTTCTAGAAGAGGGCCGAGTCACTATACTGTATAGATAATAGTGTGTACATGTCTGTCGCTCACGTAGTAGTAGCTATTGCGCCTGAGCGAGAAGCAAATACTGCCGTCGCGTCGGTCGTCATTCTAAATCCCATTCTCTAACTAAAAAAATCGAATTGTAGATTATGTAGTTACTGTTCGTCTGTGCATTTTTAGGGTTCCGTTGCCGTATGTCATAGCCACTTTTTTCCGAAACTATAAGAACTATACTGTTTGGTAACGCCATCTCTTGAGGGTTTGATAATAAATTAATATCGGCCCTAGTAAGTTCTTTTGACATCATTGTCGGAACAGACGATATCTCTTTCTCCCTTCCCACCAAAGCACGCCTAATTGGCGTCGGATTCGACCGTGAACCGCGATAGCGAGTAGCCGTGTAAGAACTGCTCGCCACCGCTCCGCTCGCTTTATTCGCTTTATCCGCTTCCGCAAGAAAAAACTGTGTTTGAACTAATAACGACCGCCCGCGGGTGTGTTTGAGTGATTCAGTGTGAGATTCCTGTGATCAGCTTCAAAGCAGGTTCGCCAGCCGCCATTTTGCCCTGGACACGTGCAGCGAGGGAAGACCTTGGTCTTCCCTCGCTGCACCGCGCGTTACCTTGGTAAGGCGTGCTCTCCTTGTACCTATTCCTCACAACTGATCGCCTGTTCATCATCTAGTTTTTCTAGGCGATTACCGCCATCCTTGAAAAACAGTCCACTTAAATTAAAACCCATCTTTTTCAAATCGCCTATATGAATATGGTAATTTCCATAACACTGTTTAAACTTGGTAAGTAGATGTATTCTGTGAACCGCATTAAGATATTCACACAAAAATAGAAAAAAAAACAATAAATTTTGGGGGATCCCCCATACTTAGAACTGAAACTCAATTTTTTTTTTTCAACAAACTCGTACGTGTATCTATGGATAGGTCTTCAAAAATGATATTGAGGTTTCTAATATTTTTTTTTCTAAACTGAATAGTTTGCGCGAGAGACACTTCCAAAGTGGTAAAATGTCCCCCCCCCCCGATCTACTAAGTAGTTTTTTTTTTTAATACGTCATAAATCGTAAACCGCAATTTACCTTTCATTCAATCAACTCAAATATAAAAATATAAAAAACATTTAATTTCATAAACATAAACCTTACGCATAAACCCGGATGTTACGGAACCCTCGGTACGCGAGTCCGACTCGCTCTTGCCCGGTTTTTTTTTAAATACGCCTTTAGATCTTGGTATCGATGAACTGCAAAGATAAAAAGTTTTATTAGCAAAAATTATCTTTGTTGTAGTTGTGCTACTGTTTTGTCTATAAACTGAAATATTAAAAACTAAAATATCAACTAGTTTATATTTACTTTGATATTACTATACTTAATTTTATTGTAAATTTATGGTACGCCAGCACATTAAGCTACTACAATCTGTCAAATTTCTTTAATAGATTTTCAACTTTAACGCTAAAGCATAAGGTTCAAAGTTGATTGGAAAAATTTGACAGTTTCTTTGATGTGCTGGCGTCTGTACCTACCTGCTACTGCTAGTACTGTGACGAAAGCAAGTAGGTACCTAATTACATAAACAACTACAATATTGTTCTGTCCCGTCGACTTTTACAAATAGGTAAGTTGTCATAAATACGTAGAAAAATAATAATCTAACTTACTTTATTTTTTTTAAGCTCCCGCAGTTCAATGCTGGACAGTTTTTCTTCCTTCTGTTTTTATTCCCCATAATTTAATCTTAATTATCACTATATAATATACCTACTACAACATAAACTAATCATGATCTGCCTAGCCTTTTCCCAACTATGTTGGGGTCGGCTTCCAGTTTAACCGGATGCAGCTGAATACCAGTATTTTACATGGAGCGACTGCCTATCTGAACTCCACAACCCAGTTACTGGGTAATACGATACCCCTTGGTAAGACTGGTTGTCAGACTTTCGGGCTTCTGACTACCCGTAACGACTGTCAAAGATCCACAAATGACAGCCGGGACCAACGGCTTAACGTGCTTTCCGAGGCACGGAGGGGTCTCGGTATGTAAAGATGGTCACCCATCCACAGACCAACCGCGGCAAGCGTAGCTTAACCCGATCGATCGACCTGTGCGGCTGTTATTATTTAGCCACGGGCCCCTCAACAACATAAACTAATATCTAGTTTAATTATTAATACTAGAACCTACAACAATATTTACAGACTGATTTTTAAAACGAATACACAAACACGGTAAATAACAATACTGCATTATATTTCAGTCTGTGAACGTATATTTCGATCGATTAGCGGGGGAACGCAGCGAGCCAGGAAAAGCGACACAGGTCCTACCTCGGTGACGCCTGGCAGGCTACTGAAGCGATGCGCGCGGGCCGCCTTGTTCTATTATATCTTGTTAAAACAATAAAATTCAGTTTTGAGAAAAATTTGCCGTAGAATTTTCTTCTATACATCATTGCCTATTTTTTGACATATTTTTTGTGAGTAAAAGTTTGATCTACTTCAAGTAAAACTTGAAAAACGATCAAAAACTTCCTTGTTTTCGATTTGTTTGCGATTTTTTATGATCGAGTGAAGTTGTAAATATCGTGTTTTGAACCGTAGAATAATCAAGAGTGTTAATTGAACTGCAACATATATTTTTTTCAGATTAAAACAAAGAATATTTGATTGTTAAATGTTGAATCAAAAATAGGTCAATTTTGAGAGTCCTGGCCTTAAATATGTACATCATTCTTTATGAGGTGTCAGCTGTTATCAGCGTAGATTACAATAAGCAGCTGAAAACAAGATAAAAAGGAAAAAATCGTCCAAATATAATATTCAGTCATGGGTAGGTATTAATAAACGCTGATAAATCGCAATTTCTTTACCTAATTGTATGCAAATGGCCGACACATTGATATTAAATGGCTAATGTGCAAATAAAAACGTGATCACTAGAGTGTGGTGTCAACAAACCTTCGTTGTACGTCATGACAGGCCGCGCCTCCTGCGGGGGACTGCGTACTACGGGTCCGTAGTACGGCGTACTGGCGTGCTTCTCCCACTGCGGCTGTGCACCCATCATGTAATCCACCGCGCTGTACATCGGACACAACTCCTGTGACGTCATCTCGTAACCGAGCACCGGCATCTTCCAGCCGCCTACCACTCAACAACACCCACGTCCAACTGTTATCCACTAATCGAAGTAACGCAACAGACGATAACCCCGATAATGCTCCACACAAACACGATTAATCAACAGGTGGTTTAAACCAGACGAAATAACACAACCCCTTATCACGGAAAACTTTACGAAACGTGGATCATAACAAATATTAAGTTTATCACAGCAAATATTGATCCGATAATGAGTTTGGAGACGGCTACTGCACCGCTTCCGGCTAATGTTTTCGTTTTTATCACACAGTAATTGTGTACCAGTTCTCGATAGTGTTGTTTATAGAGAATCACGCCGGTCTCGGGTGACTGGCTGTTGGACACGACGCGACCTTCTGCGCTCGCGGTGTAACTGCGACTGACGGCCGCTGTCGCCATCACACCTAACATCCGCTTCGCCAATTTGCTGACAGCACCTATGAATGACCCGCTCAATGTGTCCAAGTCAGCAAATGGTAGCGATTCGCGGCGCGCACCCGACACCGCGCTGACTCACCCGTTATCGGAAATGCAGCGGATGTGGAATCGAATGCGGCGCCCGAGGAGTCACTCGGTAGCAGCTGACGAACAGAGCCTTTTGCCATAACCGTCATGTAGCAGTAAGTAAACAAACTGCCGGGTGACTAATTAGTTGTCACACGCACTGGCTTTGTTCGCATGCTCCTTTGTTGCTATGTGTGCATCTATTGTGTTGTGTGGGCTATTATCTATCAGGATTCTGATAATGTTCGTGGAGATGATTTATCTCTGAGATGATAAGGAGTAATGACCAACACGACAAATCATCGAATTCTGTCATTATCAGTCATTTTACACGGATATCAGAAGATTTTTTTAAACTGCAGCACTTTTGATTGTTGTAAGACAACGACTTGAAAAGCATAACTAAGTAATTAATGGGTGCCTATGTATAAACAATCGACAAGACAAAAACAGCTCTCAAGCACTCATGAGCCAATTAGTCTAAATTATATTGTAAGTTCTTCGTTGATCCTTGACAAACAAAGCTAATAGCCGTCTGCATACTAATATCAACATACTAATGCAGTGATTTGGTATTAAAACGTAATAAATAAGATGTAAACAGTGGCGGCATTCTGGAGCTATCGGCAGACGGGGCAAGTCGGGGTCGCGATATCTCGGCCGAGCGACGATGCCGATACTCCTGCCATAATAACCCTTTCTATCGTAAAACACGAGTTTTTAGATAAACGTTCGTTGAAATCATTGTAAAATAACAGATATGAAATGTTAAAAACTATATTAGAAAAGTATGGAAGGATATCATTGACATTTTTGTTCAAACACGGATGACTAATATTTGATAGATTCTACGACTTTGTAACTAATTTTTGTATTCAAGAACGCTTTGCAAACTTTGCCTCTCCCTTTAAAATCATACTCTAGCATATTAGCTACCCATACATTTTTAGTATAACCGGTAAAACAAACTTTTGTTTGTTTTTAACACTTGATTAATAAAAACTTAACGAAACAGGTGACAATATTTTTATTTATGAGCCAAGGTTGCACTTCCTTATACATTTTTCACAAATAACAGTGCCCTTAATAATAAAAAAAAACATATATACGGAAATCTGAGAGGTTAAGTACCTAGTCACATAATAATTACGTATGTATAAATTAATTAACTATATATTTTCAAGGTAAGCAGCTACAGACGCAGTAGAAATAATTCATTTTTATCAGATCATGGTGAATGTTAGTGATCAACAACTCTAGTAAGTATTTTAGTCTACCCTACTAATAAGATATCTTTATGGGCTGTCAGACTATTTACTAAGATTTGTAAGTGTTATGTAAGTGTCATTTACTTAGTATTTTACATATTGAAATATTATGTAACTTGCATAAGCCACAGACTAGAATTCACAGATATTCAAGACACGCTAATTTCTGTTGAAATAAGAAATAAGAAGCAAATTCGTAAAAAATGTATTTACTATTCATATTGATCTAACATTCATGAATAAACATCGTGATCAATTGGTATTCGCCAAATAATTATTTACCATCATCCAACACAGTATAATTTTTACCAAATTTTTTTTTTTACTGAAAAAAATGTGTTTTTTTTGGGCTTATTTTGTATTAATAGCTTACATTTCAACTGACATAAGATTAATATCTTCGTTATAAAGATGATAAACACAAACTTAAACAAAAAGTTATTAGATTGTAAAAAAAAGTTACCATCCCACATATCGGTTTGTGTAAAGAAGAAAAAAATATGAGGAAAATCCGGTTCGAACTGAGCGTTTCTTACTAAGGACTAAGAAAATTATATGATAAGTCGTGTTATTATTGAAATGTAGGTCTAGCTTGGCGCTTAGGGTATCATTAGCTACGTTGTACTCAACATAGATTATTAAGTGTGGTCAAGTCGAATATTTATTATTTACCGAGGAAAACTTCGCAGGTGTTGAAAATAACCCCAGTTAGTGAAAAAAGTTATAATATAAATTTTTAATATTTTTTTATTAGATAAGTACCTATAATTACGCTCGCTTTAAGAAAACTTCCAAACCCTTCCATGTTTCACAATGAAATAGACAATTCACCGTATTAATAATAATAAAAAAAAAACTTTAAATAAATAAAATAAAATAATCTTTATTTCGGATAAGCAACATCCATATGGGTTAGTAAACAAAAAGATAACTTATACCTACGTTAGTAAACTTATTATCTGTTTGGAAACAACTTATTATCTATTTTAAAATCTAAATTATAACTTCTCTAATTTCTCAAATTATAATTCTCAGCTCTTAGCTCCCCGAGGGTCTTAGATTTCCATAAGAAACAGGGCTGTGTAGAGTGATTTTTTCGACCATTATTTTATTTCTGCCCTCGACTTCGTCCGCTTGGAATTTCAGCCCCCGACCCACCAAAATCGGATCGCATCGCCCGCCCGCGCTTATAACTAACCCTTCCTCAAGAATTAGCAACATTTTTTTTTCAAATTCGACTGGTAGTTCCACAACTCGAAAAGTGACTATTCAGATAATATTTTTTATGCATTAATATTAATTATGCATAGTAGTGAGGACTTTACTAATATAATATAATCATGAATTATTTTAAATCGTTAAGTAGTTTTTTGTATAATTATGAATGTTAAGTGTACACTTTAAAATAAAATCACGAATTTATTAATATAAATGAAACAGCCTGTAACGCGCAAATAATAACAATTTTCCTTTTTCTTACTTACGTCACTTTACATACTCTTAGTGACCTATACCTTGACATCAAGTTGTAAAACACTTAAGTAAGTAGGTACTTGAGCGAGCTAACAATAATATGAACAATTCACTTACGTAAATCAGTATTTTGCTAACATAATATTACTGGCGTCATTGCCATTGTAGACAAGATTTTGAGAAAAATTTAGTTGGTTTCCAACCTTTTTGATCCAAGTTGATTAGTCCTGTGGTTTATTTTATAGAAGACTAGCGGCTATACCAATACCTACCCGTGCTAAGATAATATAAGGATTTTTCGATGTTACTATTGCATATTTTAACATGGAAAAGTAGTTATTGTGACATAACTGTAATAGTTAGACATAATTTATAGTATTGCGGACTTTTTGTAGATATTGATGTCTTCTGTAAAACTGTAGTACATCACTTTGCTCTATTGTCAATAGTTTTCGCAGTGTACGCGATATAAGGATTTTTTTTGGTATTTTTTTCACACCTTGGGTTACATTATCGAAGTTTTGATACGGATCCCTAAATTTTTGAAAATATTCTATCGCCTATGTTCATCAGGAATAATGTAGGATTCTAATGGTGAAAGATTTTTTCAAATCGGTCCATTAGTTTCGGAGCCTATTCAATTCAAACAAACAAACAAATTTTTCCTCTTTATTATAATACTGGCGGTCGCCCGCGTTTCCGCCCGCGTGGATGTTGGTTTTCGCGACAAAAAGTAGCCTATCTTTTATTCTGATTTATATAACCTATAGAGGTCCCCCGCGGCTCCGCCTGCGTGGATGTCGATTACCGCTACAAAAAGCCTAAGTTTGATCCCATGTGTTCAACTACCCAAAAGTAAATTCAGCATTTTAGCCGACAAACAGGCAGATAAACAAACAGACTATCGCATTTATTATATTAGCAGGATAAGATAATTTCATGTGTTAAATATTGTTTTATGGGATAATTTTTTTTGTAAAATAAGTTACTGAATTAGAGCTTCCCTATAAACAACATCCTACTTCGCCTGTCGCCACGGGCCGCGGAGCGCAGAAATAGTATTATGTTGATTTCGCCATAACTTCCAAACCAAACGTCCAATTTTAATGAATTAAAGACTTAATATTATCTACATAAACATTACTTTGTGACAAAATAGTTTATTTTGATAAGGAGTAATGACATGTGTAAAATAAATGCGTTTAAATGAAGTCCTAAAAAAATTCAAGATTTTTAAATAAAAAAGTAGTTGTTGTGCTTAACTCGAAATAAATAGGTATAGTGTGTCGCGGACTTTTTTGTAGATATTTTTAAGGTCTTTAATTAATTAGAAAATTATATGGTTCTATCTTTTACAGTTTAGGCGGCGTACGCCAAATATGGAACTTTTTTGGATGATTTTTTACACCTTGGGTCCGAAAAACCCAAATATCTTACGGACCCCTATTTTTTCTAAAATAAAATATAGCCTATGTTACTCGCAGATAATGTAGCTTTCTAATGGTGAGAGAAAATCTTTTAATTAATTTCTTCAAAAATCTTTTAATTTTAATTAATTTTTAAAATCGGTCCCGTAGTTTTTAAGTTTATCCATTACAAACAAACAAACAACCTCAATATTAGTGTAGATGTGCACCCTAATTGCATAACATTAACATTTAAAGGATATTGCTAATGCATTGCTTCATAATGTTAGAAAAATTTGTCTGCTCAACAACGTAAATAACGGAATGAATGTTGTTGAACTGTCAAAATGAAAGCCATTGCTACTGATACATTTTGTGTTCTGCAATCCCCGCTGCAGACTATTTCTTGAAATTTTAGCAATCTCAAATTGACATTTCATCAATTTATGAGTTTGAAGTTTGGGTTTGTCAAGTTTCATGTGACCTGGCAAGGTTGATTTTGCCATTCAAACTTCTTCTAACAGTTATGTAGATCGAATTATACCAAGAAGCTTATAGATAAAAGTGGAGGCAACACTCTAAATACCGAAGTGAAGACGACTGTGGTCGGACACTCTCTTTCTAAATACACACATAAGAACGAGACAGTGAATGTGTTTTCTTTGTCATATGTATGTGTTTAGAAAGAGAGTGTCCGACCACAGTCGGTTTCACTTAGGTATTTAGAGTGTTGCCTCCACTTTTATCTATAAGCTTCTTGAATTATACCTATTATAGGTCTACCAGAATCTCATTGCAAAAAAAAACAAAAATCTTTGTGGTTTTCATACATTTGACAACATTGGCAATGTCAAATGAATGAAAACCACAAAGTTTTTTTTGTTTTTTTTTTTTGCCATGAGGTTCTCGTAGACCAAAGAGATTTAAGATAGGTACAATAGAGGGGCCATGAAAAGAAATGTCTTAGAAAAACTGTGATCCCAAGTCTCAGTGCCGCCATCTGGTAAGATATAGCATAATTGGAGCGGCAATTTATTCAATTAGGTTCAGCTATCGCCCGGTAGATGGCCAGTGTAGCCAGTGTTGCCAGATACGATTTTCAATCGATGGATTGAAAATCGGATCGGTGGTGCCTGAATAATCTAATATAAATCAAATCAGTTAGATAAATATTGAAAACTAAACAAATTAGGCAAAAATTGACTCAGGCAGAAAAAATATTCTAAGTACAATTTTATTTGCTACTATTCATTGTCCGTGTCACCGTCTATGACAAGGTATCAGTTTCAGTGTGTGTTTTTAAGTAAGTAGTTATTTACATTTTAAAACAAAATAATTTTAAATGTGCCTGCTTTGCCGCCGAATTATTATGCTTTTGTGTTTTATATTACTTTTTGTGTAAAGTAGACCTTTTTTGCAATTGTCGGTTGCGTTTCGTTTTTAGCAAAATTATTTTTTTACACTTTTGTTTGCAAATATTTGTAAATCTTATATCGATATACGTATATCCGAGGCGAGGTCCAAAGTCCGTAGATCTATGGATAAATCCGTAGGTCTGGCAATGCAAGGTGACACTAAGTACAAACTATAAAACCTGTGGTAGGGATTTTACCATATAGATTCAAAGGTATCGATAATATTGAAAAAAGTTAGTAAGACAATTTTTTCGCATTTGAATAGATTGAAAAAAGTGCCAAAAAATTTGGAAAGCAATAAAATTATTAGTACAGACGCCAGCACATCAAGCTTCCCGAAACTGCCATAGCCATAAAGTCGAAAATCTGTTAAATAAATTTGACAGCTTATAGTAACTTGATGTGCTGGCGTGTATACATAGTTTCAATGTTTACAAATGAATTAGTGTCCGACCGAAGGTGCAATTCTGGCCGAAGCCGAAGCCAAAGCCGATTAATCGGTATTCACCAAAACCTTCGGCCGAAGCCGAAGCCGAAGCCGAAGGTGTCATTGACCTTGAGAAATACGATAGTTACTTTGATCTCAGAATATACTAGATACATATTGTGAGAGCTTTAGAGATTTAGCCCAATAACGAGCCGAGTGACCAACATATACCTACAAGTAGGTAATAAAATATTGTCTAAAAGTTTCAAATATACAATGTTAATTAAATATTTATTTACTTAAAGTAATTTTAACAAAAATAATCAAATAATCAGTCACATTTTTTTAATTATCAGACGAACACAAAATATTTCTATAAAATAATTGAGCAAAGTTTAACGCTTTTTCAATATCTATTTTTTACTAGCACACTAGCACACCTTCGGCTTCGGCCAAACCTTCGGCAAATTTTTGGCCGAAGCCGAAGATTTGGCCGAAGGTGCTTTTTTGGCCGAAGGTGGCCGAAGCCGAAGCCGAAGCCGAAGCTTCGGTCGGACACTACAAATGATATATTTATTAAATTCTTTTTTCATACAAATTACTAAATTATCGTTATTATGGTCTGTGCTGTGTGGTATGGTAAATTCTTCAAAAGACCATTTCAGTATGGTCTTGACATGATCTGACCAAGATTATATTTTGACCTCTTGAGTTTGTTTTGGCCTTTCTTCTCTGATTAGTCAGATAGGAAACGCCGACCTCATCTAGTTTTTAAAATATGATTGACGTATAAAAGTATCTGTACAGACACCAGCACATCAAGCTTAGTTTTTAATTCTTCTAATATTATTACCCTCTTTTATAAAATCAATTAAACATGGATCGATTTTAAACTGAATGTTACTTGAATGAATCGATTATTTTGTCACACCACTATATTAATTTCGTTAAAAAGTGGTAACACTTAAGCTGTCATTTTACCCAACTATAGTAAAGTTACTCAGCAATAGATGGCGTTTAATACAAAATAAACAAATTTTCTAGATCTATTTATGAAAATTATTTAATTCTAATTACTGAGTAAATATAGATAATAGATACGAAAATAAACTGAAGTTAGGTCCAGTTGTTTTACCATAACGAGACTTGCAGTAACGTAATGCGCAACTCGGCATATTTCCATATAAAATATTTTTCTTTTGTTGGACACGAATGCGTCAATGCGACTTGACGCGCAGGCGTACCATACTAGACTGAGAGACTTGTTACTCCTTGGTGACAAGTATCGGAACACTGTTTTGTTCGCAATGTCCCGTCTATTGTAAATACTTTAATGTCTTTGTCGTAGACCTATAGTCGTTTTGCGCGAGGATAAAATCAGAAATTAAATTATCCGGAAAAACCGGAGTTACCGAAAAAGCTTGCAGGTAAGCAAGCTGAAGTGGCAGTGGGCTGGCTATGTTTGTCGAAGGACTGATGGCCGGTGGAGCAAAGGACTGTTGGCAAGAGTGCAAGATGGCAAGGGACGCCTCCAACTAGATGGATTGACGACCTCAAAGTGTCACACTCCTCCACATTGCCGAAGGTACGCGACTGAAGTTCGGCATGATTACTCCTGCAATGCTATTTAATGCAACGTAATTTCGGCATAATGTGTCGTCAGTCTTGACTTTCGTCTTGAGACACTGCGGTATGTGGGACGAGAAGGTTCTGGAGTGGCGACCGCGTACCGGAAGACGTAGCGTTGGAAGGCCTCCCACAAGGTGGACCGACGACCTTGTGAAGGCCGCAGGGACCCGTTGGATGCGGGAAGCACAGGACCGGTCGAAGTGGAGGTGCTTGGGGGAGGCCTATGTCCAGCAGTGGACGTCTTTCGGCTGAAATGATGATGATGATGTGTCGTCAGTAATTCAAGTAGTACTGCAGGCGTAATCATGCCGAACTTCGGTCGCGTACATTAGGCATAGTGTGGTTAGACACTAAGAAGGTGGCTGGGGCAGACTGGATGCGAAAGGCGGAGGACAGTGTTGTGGCGTAGCCTGGGAGAGACCTATGTCCAGCAGTGTACTGCAATAGGCTGAGTTGGTTGATTGATACCTATTCGAATCCCGTGAAAGAAATTAGAAATCTAACTTTACTTAACTTTACTTACAGTCTTATTTTTTTTTTTTTGTAATGTTTCACCTGGCCCATTTCTAGACACTGTATGATACGAATAGCCGGATACGTAGCGACGCACACGAATCAACAAACGCATACAACGTTCATTGAATGCAATGTTCATGAAATGCTTGGAAGCGTCTAGAAGTGTCGAACACGAGTGTTTATGATTTGACTTCGGTACCTGGTAATGTGTAAGTTAAACGTAGCAGCTGGCGCCGATCTAGAGCTACGGCTATTCTGCTATAGCAGTTCCCACTCCTGGGACGCAGGCCTCTTCTCTGTGATAGGGAGTGGGCCATATTCCACAACGCGGGCCCAGTGCAGATTGTTGTGATTTGTGGTTCTAGCGTGTTTCCTCACAAGGTTTTCCTTCACCGTTTTGAGAACAGTGGTGATGAAATAAAGCTCCTGATTGGGTTCGACCATACGGCCTACAACTCTTAGTCGCGGCAGTTACCACTGGGCCACCCCTACTCTCACTTCTGCAGTTTTGTATATAGAGAACGTTAAATAGCCCAAAGTATAGAATAATGGGTGCTATTCTCCTAACATCAGTACCAAAGACTACAATATAATGCGGCGTAGCCCTAGAACTCACGATCACGATTATCGTGATCGTGAGTTCTAGAGCTACGAAAGTATGATCAGTACGAACGAAACTGGACAACTGCTACAAGGATCTTTTGGCGCCTGAAGCACATTGACAGGGCGTTGTCGGTAAACTATGGAAGTTAGAAGAAGAACTGTCTCTGTTGTAAAAAGAAAGTGTCCGTCAAACTGCGTTAAATTAGGGTGGCGCCACAGTGGCAACAGGGTGAATTTGTCACGGCAGTAATTTTAGGTTATGTTTACAAAATTATTTTGGACTAAATAAATATTTGAGGTTTGGTATACTAGGCTGTCACAACCTAGTACCTACTCTAGTCACTAAAAATATTTTTTCTAACTCATACCTACTTCAATCCGTCAACAACTGCTACATTCATACCATACCCTTTGCCTGCGCTGGTGCCATTTTGGAGGGTTTTTGAACTGTTATTTACTGCTTATAGCTGAACACTTTTCAACTCACATAAGAGACGGTTCTCCTTACCTCTACCCTCCATATGGTAAACATTTGTGAAGTTTTCACAGAAATTGTATTGACACAACATGTTGACGGCGTTAGTTCGGCGTTGTTCTGCGTTAATTTTGGCGGCCACGCGCCAAAATTAACTTGTAGCGTTGTAAACCCACCATCATTTAGGTACTACTAGCAACCTAGGCAGGCGGTTTACTTTGTGTAAATAATTTCACCGCCACTGCTGCACTGCTCTCAAAACGGTGAGGGAAAATATCGTGAGGAAACCGGTACGTTCTAGAACCAAAATTTCGAAGGCATGTGACATCTACCAACCCACACTGGGCCCGCGTGGTAGATTGCAGCCTACTTCTTCTCGAAGAAAGGAGGCCTGTGTCCCAGAAGTGGGAACATTAGGCCGCTATACCACTAGAAACTCGCGGCGTTAACGTCGCGTCTACGCAACGTTGGCGCTGGGCAGACGTTGGAGAGGCGCCAACGCTCGTAAAACGCCAGTGGGATAGCGGCCTTATAATTATGCTGAATATGTGAAATGATATATTTTTTTTTAAATTAAGTTTGTTTTCATAAAGTTTCATAGCAATAGCGCACTCGTTTATGCTGGATCTACCGAAAAAAGTTATTTTCATCGATTATCATATTACATACAGAGTATGATTAGATATCTAGGTACCTATAAGCATTAAAATATATCAGACAAGCTGTCCTTGAGGTGTACCTTCAAAAGATAAAGATATTAATTGTTGACACATACTTTTAATCACCCTGTATAAGCCCCTTACGACTTTTATGATTGTCAAGACAATATCAATAAATACTTATTAAAAAGTGAAAATTATTCATTGACATATCTTATTGCTGCGCGGTAAAACTCAAGATGCACTTGTTTATCTATTGATATTGTTAGGTACTTATAACGCCAATTAAGCCAAATTATAGGTAAATTCCGTGAGACGGCTCGGTCGCGGTGACTTACGTAATCTGACAAAAGTCCGTTATGTAATAAATATTAATCCAATTCTATTTTTGAGGTATTCCTCGAAATGCACCACTCAGGTGCGTTATGGAAATAAAAATATTATAGTTTTATTATTCGAAACGCACCAACGATGAAACATAGAGAAGAGGGGTTCCTTCTATTTGGCAGAATCTTGATACTCCGATTTTTATTTGGCATAACTCACATGGCATAATCTTATTTAATCGAATATTTTTAAGGCATAAAAATTATTTAGCATAACTTTTGTTTGGCAGAATATTTACGTGTCCGAATTTACAATGGCATACTTTTATCTTGGCAGAATTTTGTTTCGCATAATTACCTTTGCCATAATTAATATTATGCATAATTTTGTTTAGCATAACATTTATTTAGAGATACGATTATTTGGTATGGGTGCATATTTGAACATCAAAAATTAAAAATTTTGTGACAGAAACCGACTTTACGCAGTCTTGTCTGCCCTACCCCTAGAGTGTAATTTAAACCCGCGTAGGCGCGGAGGGGTAGGGCGGCCCGCGAGCTGAGGAGCAGGTGGTTTGAAGGCCCGCCACCGCGGCTGAGGCTGCCGAAGCTGCGGTGGTGAGCGTTAAAACCATCTGTGACGATAAGCTCGCGTGGCGCCGCCCAAACCCCGCAGCGCCGGAGCCGTGACAGAAACAATGCTTGCTGCATGTTGCATGCCTGCTTGCATGCTGCATGCCTGCTGCATGTTGCATGCCTGCTTGCATGCTGCATGCATGCTGCATGTTGCATGCCTGCTTGCTGCTTTTTTTTTTTTTTAATGGCTCCCCCCCGGTGGGTTCCCGCATTGTCGAGGCGGGGGGGCTCAGTAGCCGTGGCTTGGACACCCACGGTGAAGCGAAGAGGAACCCGAGGAGGGGCCGCTCGTCAGGGCTTTTGCCTGTAAGCCGACGACGTAGCGGCCAACGAGTAGGTTGCGGTGCCGCTTCGGCGACATCGCAACTGAGGCGGGCCGCGATGTCGTTGTAACGGAGGCATCGCGGCTGAGGGTTGAGGGCCGCGGCGGGAGAGGAGTGCCGGTATTGCGGTGCGCCGCTCTCCCTACCTTCCGCGGCCTTGACGGGGTCGCCACCGTTCGATGGCGGACGCGGTGGGGCCGCAGGGGAGGAGGAGTGTCGGTATGACGTTGGCCGCTCTCCCTATCCTCTGCGGCCGAAAATTGGCAGGCGGCGGGGCCAATGTCCTGACCCGTCGCAGGGGGACCAAGGGTGCCCAGACACGGGGTCGTCTGGCGCCCATGTGCTGGTTTGGTCCCTGGGGTGGTCACGGCGTGCCATGTGTTCTGGTGCGCCGGTGATGGGGAGTACTCCCCAGAGGAGGGTCCGGTAACGGACAGCCGCGGCGGGTTCACGGATGAGTGCTAACGCGTGCCCGTGTTCCCGCCGTAAGCGGCAGAGGAGGACACCGTGGAGTTTTAGTGGGTACGAGTCCCACATAACTGCACTATCTCCCCGTGGTAGTGCAGAATGCATGAGCATTTCTCCACGTTAAAAAAAAAAAAAAAAGGTTTTTAATGGCTATCGATATAAAATGTATGCCAAAAGACGATTCTGACTGTGAATTTTCTGCGATATGATGGTTCTGCTTTTTAATTATTATGGATATAAACATTATGCCTAAAGATGATTCTGACTAACAAAATTATGAGTTTTGAATGTATGACAACTGAGTGTATGCGAAATGATTTTCTGCGAAATGAAGTTTATGCTATACGTTGTTATGCAAAACAATATTATGACGTAAAAAGTTCTGCTATAAAAGGTAGACCCAGAGAAGAGCATGAAGGATTCGTAATAAATGATATCGATAGACGTTTTAAAATTCAACTGTCCTAATTGATTATTTATTAAAACTACCAGGAAAAATTAACTGGAAGGTGAACTGGAAATGAACTAGGTGGGTAAGCGACTTACCACTTAGCTCTATAATAGCAAAACATAAGTAAAGTAAAAATATATTTTTAATAAATAATGCTGTAGATAATGTACTAAAAGTTAAAAAATAAAACTGTTGGTCCTAGGTACCAGTCATCACACCACTTTCCTCATCAATCTAGACCTAGAGCATTGATCAGACATAAAAACTTTTTACAAAAAATAAACAACCGACTTCCAAAAAAAACACTACAAATTGAAAAATAACTTTAATTTCGGAAGTCGGTGTCTTTGGTTCCGCATTTTCGTTTATTGACACCGACTTCCGAAATTAAAGTTATTTTTCAATTTGTAGTGTTTTTTTTGGAAGCGGTTGTTTATTTTTTGTAAAAAGTTTTTATTTTTCACTTTTTAGTGGGTCCGTTTGTAATTTATCTAAGTTACAATAGCCTAATGTCAACTGCTCATCACTTGTTACAAAATATTGCTTTTCCCGATCTTGGGACGTTAATTGTTGAGGAGTTCTCCTGGTAAGAACCAGGAGAACTCCTTAACAACCACTCACCATACGCTTTGTGACGAGCATAAATTGCTTAGCAACCTTAATAAAGTAATCGAATCGCAACCCGTGAAATATTTGTCATTGAGTAGTTCCAATGGCCATCTGTGGTCTTCTTCATCAGCTCCACTTTACCAAATGATGATTTCCGAGAGCAAATGCTCAAGTTATTTAAAAAAATACCCAAATTGTTATAGCTTTGCCTATAAAATTTGAGGGTTCCCCTCGATTTCCATGGGATCCTCTCATCAGATTCCAACTTGATGATAATGGGACCACCTCGAGAGTATACCCTTTCAAACAAAAAAAGAATTTTGAAAATCGGTCCACAATTGGCGGAGTAATCGCGTAACAAACACACACAAAAAAAAAAAAAAACATACCGTCGAATTGAGAACCTCCTCCTTTTTTGAAGTCGGTTAAAAAAAATAAAATCGAAGTCAACCGTTGCCAAAATTTACATATTTACTCAAATTACGCTACGCCTCACGATTTTATTTTAACATTGGAAATGTTTTTCGATCGCTTCTGAATAGCCCCTATTTTCGCTAAAAGTACGACATGGCCCTAGTATGATACTAGGGCCATGTCGTACTTTTACTTTCGTAGCCCTAGAACTCACGATCACGATAATCATGATCGTAAGTTCTAATGCTACGAAAGTGGTTGACTTCTCAAAAGATGCATCTAATCAAGGACTATAAGATGATGAATTTTTGATGGTGGTTGTGACTTCTCAATCAGCTCCAGTTTTCCTAGTTCTTACTAGGAGAACTCCTCAACAATTAACGCCCCTGCATCGGGAAAAGCAATATTTTGTAAAAGGTGATGAGCAGTTGACATTAGGCTATTGTAACTTAGATAAATTACAAACTGACCCACTAAAAAATTAAAACCTTTTTACAAAAAAAACAACCGCATTCTAAAAAGCACTACAAAGTGAAAAATAACTTTAGTTTCGGAAGTCGGTGGCAAAAAACTAAAATACAAATCCAAAGACACCGACTTCCGAAATGAAAGTTATTTTTCACTTTATAGTGTTTTTGGAAGTCGGTTGTTTTTTTTTGTAAAAAAGTTTTAATTTTTCACTCTTTTCTTTAAAAAATAGTCTTAAGAATATTTCATTAAAGCTTAAAATTGCATGGCGTAATTTTTACCTTACGGATTTTTACTTCGTACTTTTGAGCTCTATTACCTACTTCAAAGACGATACAATGGATATTTATGCAACTGTTGTATAATAAGGGTTATTGAATGTGGGTTTATCACAAGACTTTATCTACACCCATGATATGAATCCTCTATAAGAGGTTCTGAAACCTTAGGGTGTTGTACAGTGTTGTAACTTGTAAGAACTCTATGTAAATTCATGGAAAGTTCAAGCTTCTGCGTGGAGTAGCTCATAACCCGGGTGTGCTGCGTCACCTGAAGCAGTGCGTGCCAGATCGGTACGTGTGGAGGCGGCGGCGACCGCCACTGCTGGCCGTGCCTGCTGCGAAAACCAACCTGCTGTCAAAAACACCCCTCATTCGCACAATATGTGTACTAAATGAAGTGCATGAAAGGATAGACATATTTTCGTGCAATTTGAGTGACTTCGCAAGAGTTTTGTTGAATTTTGTTAGTTACATTTAAACATTAATATTCTGTGTTGTTTGATTTTATTATATTTTAGGTTAAGTTTTTATAGCATTAAAAGAAAAAAAGAAAAATAAAGTTTTGTATTTTAAAGTTTAGATTTTTATGTAAGTAAGTATTGTATAAAGTGCTTTGTATTTTTAGTTTAGACTTTTAAGTATTAGCCGTAAGTTGATTTTTCATTTTATTTTGTGTGGAAACCACTATTGTATTGGGATCATCTTGTAAAGATAGTGTGTAAGTTTAGTAATAATAAATTAATAAAAAATCACAAGAGGCGAAGCCGAGTGTGATAATAGTATCACATGAGTGTTTTAATACCTAATTATGTACAGTTGCATACAAGACTTTATCTACACCCATGATATGAATCCTTTATAAGACTGTCTGTGTGGTGCCGGACTTAAAGAATAGCATACTTCCCCATACTTCCCGTGGGTTCGTAAAAGGCGATTAAGGGTCGTACCGGAGAATGGGCAGCAGCGTTCTCTATGCATTCCACCACCATACCATACTGCGATCGCCAACCCGCCTGCCAAGCGTGGCGATTATGGCAACCCCCCCCCCCTTTGGGGGAGGCCTATGTCCAGCAGTGGACGTCTTTCGGCTGAAATAATGAGTAGTGAGAAAGTGGCTGTTTGATGACGATGAGTAAGGAAGGGATCGAAAAAGCAAAGGAGTTGCTTTAGTACATTATTTTAACACTCGTTTGGATGATATTATTATGGTTACTATGTCACTGGTTGTTTTGATGTTAGCAATAAGCTAACTGTTTCAGAAACTTTTATAGAGGATTAATAGCATGGGTGTAGAAAAACCTATTAATGTACAAAATCAACAATGTATCCGAGAATCTGAGATCTGTGAATTTTATGTCTGATCAATGCCCTAGATTGATGAGGAAAGTGGTGTGATGACTGGTACCTAGGACCTACCGAATTATTTTTTAGCTTTTAGTACATTATTTACAGCATTTTCATTAAAACCGTTTAACTTAAAAAAAAAGTTCTTATGTAACTTTTCAGACCTGTATCCTGCTTATGCGTAATTGCGTATGAAGTTTCTATAAATCGGTTCATTCATTTCGAAAAACAAGGGCTTGAAAGTTTGTATGAAATGCCGTACGGCATAAACGCTCTTAAAGATTTAACTTGTCTTTTTTTAAAGTGCAATAGCCCCCATTGACCTTATTTACATACGAAGGTAAAAATAAGACAATTAATGAATGAATCTGAAGTGTTTTCCTTATGAGGAATAAATATAAATTTTCTAAAAAAAAAAAAACAGGGTCACCAACGACACCAACATGCCATTTGCAAAAACTATAGAATTAGCACACACACGAACATGCGAGTTTAAAAATTACCACATTTAAAGATTTACGCAATCAGTGGTTGGACTTTGGACTTGCATTATGTACCTACATAAATATCAGGTCCAACGTCCAATTCTCCGATTGCGGTGATTGCGAAGTGGGGAAATCACTAGCGACCGAATCACAATAAATAGTTGAGTTGGATGTTTGCTTGCCTGTGCATTATTATAAAAAATAAATATTAAATTAGAAAATTGTTTTATGGTAGGTATGAATTTATTTAAAATTACTTTATAAATAATTTCGCATTTAAAAAAATTGTTTTACTTACATAATAAGTTTTTTTTTTATTATTATTTTATGAATGAAAAATAAATATTACTCGTACCTACTTATAATAATTCTTACAAGTGTAAGAAGGGGGTTGCCTAGTAATATCTTTGTTCACCAAGTGTTGGTTAACCTATGACCTGTTCATAGAATAATCATAATTATACACACGGACCAAAGGTCAATGTGCAATTACTAATAAAATTTTGCAAAGAAGGGACAAACGCATATGAGTCGCCTACTTAGGTAATTTACTGTACCTAATATAATTTTCTGCATGTCATAATACTGAGTAACAAGGCGTAAAGTCCACTTACTGTACAAAGGACAGATATAGCTAGACCTAGATAACGCAAGTATCACGAACTGTATGAAAACCAGGCGTGCCATTTTTTGACTACCTACTATGACGTCACAAGCTCGCGCTCTCGCTCACGCTTACCCAGCCAGCAGTACACAGGACTGAGCGCGAAAGTAGCGGTTTACGATTTTTGAACATAAGCTGGTGCGATTTTTGTCACGCGAAGTAGTTCCTCCTGTGTATATCTGTGGTACAAAGTCTATTTCTACATAAAGTATCGTATCGACTAATAACTGTATAGACGTGATTTTTTAGGTACATATACCTAAGTATGCATTTTATAGTCAACTACTGTTACTTTTAGCCTGCATCATCCTTCTGCTGGGCAAAGGTCCCTCCCCATGACTTGCAGCTCTTTATATCCAGGGCTAAAGTGGACCATTGGTCGTTTGTTTTGTCCAGTTCGTCCCGTATCTTCTACGGGGTCAGCCGCGACGCCTTCTAGTGGTGTCAGTGCTCCACGTGGTGGTTATTTTGGCCCACAGCTCAGTGGACCATACGGCCGTCGTGGCCAGCCCATTCCCACTTCAGCTTATCGGCTTTTTAAGCAACAAACATCAGTAATCTGTGTTTTGGAGCGCAGTGTGGTGTTGCGAATATGGTCTGTAAACTTGAGGCCTAGAATACTGCGCTCCATTACACGTTGGCAAACCTTGAGTTTAGACTTTGAATGTTAGAGATTAAGTCTGGGATCCCACTAGTTTCTGGAAATTCGGAAATTATCCCACGGGACGCTACCGGGACAAAAAGTAGCCACTGTCCTTCCCCAGGATGCCATCCGTCTCCTTGCCAAATTGTATCGAAATCCGTTCAGTTGTTTAGGCGTGAAGAAGTAACATACAGACAGTTAATTTCGAATTTATATCTAACTAATATTAGTATGGATAAGACAATTTTAATAGTGTGCTGTATATTTATGGACACCAACACGGATTAAAATGAAAGTTTGCACAGCTTCTGATACGAAAAACATCCAAGATAAAAACCGTAAACAACACGGTTGAAAAAAAAACGTTATGAAAGTAGTGGTCGTCCGATCGTACGATGTCCAAAAATAACTTAATAACAGCTCATAAAAAACATGCAAGTTAGGTAACATTACAATCAAAAAGCTCCATTATCAAGCTTGGATTCTAATACATAAATATTAATTAAGTAACTTCAGAAGCTTCAAGGGTCTTGCATCCACGATTGACAGCCGGGACCAACGGCTTAATGTGCTTTCTGAGCCATGGCTGTCTGTGGCTCAGAAAGCACATTCAGTTTCGGTATGTAAAGATGTAGGCCTATGTCCAGCAGTGGACGTCTTTCGGCTGAAATGATGATGATGATGATGATGTAAAGATGGTCACCCATCCGCGGACCGACCGCAGCAAACGTAGCTTAACTGCTGCTATTGATACTTAGCCACGAGCCCCTCCATTTATTAGGTGCAATCTTGCAAAATTATAGCAATACAGGGGTCCGAAGTCCAAATAAATAATAACAAACAGAAAGCTAACGTGACCTTGACCTCCAAATATTATTTTGTGGATAAACTTTAGAAGGATGAGTCACATAAACACAATTAATATGAGTCAGGACTTTTTAAGGAAAATAATTGTAACATGTTTCAGATCTTAACTAGGTACCTATAATGCCCTACTCGATTACTAACGTCAATGACCCGTACGTTTCAATACCCAGTGTTACAGACATAATTATTTTATTAATAATAAGTACATTCTTATTATGTGCAATCTTGCAAAATTATAACAACAAGCAATACAGGGGTCCAAAGTCCAAATAAATAATCTTAGACTGAAACTGAAAACGAAAATGACCTTGACCTCCCAATATTTTGTGGATTAACTTTAGAAGGATGAGTCACTTATACACAATGAATCTGAGTCAGGACACTTTAAGGAGGATGCGCCATGGTAGCCCGCGAAATTAAATTTTCTTACGTTTTTTGCAATTTGCAGGTCAGTGTCAGGTGTATGTTGATTAAAATATGATTCGCTACTGTAACATGTATTTATTTACATAATTATAAACATTAAAATCATCAATACAACCGTCTAAGTTCATTCCTATAGGAATGAACTGACAGACGAACAGAACAGACGATTATATTTATTTATTTATTGATTGATATTTCATGAAAAAGTCATTGTGTTGGGCTATCATGCAAAAATAATTTTGCATTTGATAGCCCAATTCTTAAGGAAGGTTTTTGGCTATTTAACATCACGCACGCTACGTCCCTTAGGAGCCAAGCAAAAGGAAACAAAAAAACTGGCCAAGTGCGAGTCGGACTCGCACACGAAGGGTTCCGTACCACAAGGCAAAAACGCCGAAAAAAACATGTTTGTTGTATGGGAGCCCTCCTTAAATATTTATTTTATTTTAATTTTATTATTTATTATTAAAGTTAAAATACAACTGAGTATTTTGTGAATATTTCAAGTGCCTACCTGTTGCCATTTTTGATATCGAGCAAAAAAGGGCAAAAAATTCGCGTTTGTTGTATGGGAGCCCCCCTTAAATATTTATTTTATTTTGTTTTTAGTATTTGTTGTTATAGCGGCAACAGAAATACATCATGTGTGAAAATTTCAACTGTCTAGCTATCGCGGTTCTTGAGATACAGCCTGGTGACAGACAGACAGACAGACGGACAGACGGACAGACAGCGAAGTCTTAGTAATAGGGTCCCGTTTTTACCCTTTGGGTACGGAACCCTAAAAACTGGCCAAGTGCGGATCGGACTCGCACACGAACGGTTCCGTACCACAAGGCAAAAACGCCGAAAAAAATACGTTTGTTGTATGGGAGCCCCCCTTAAATATTTATTATATTTTGTTTTTAGTATTTTTTGTTATAGCGCGTCAACAGAAACACATAATTTGTGAAAATTTCAACTGTCTAGCTATCGCGGTTCTTGAGATACAGCCTGGTGACAGACAGACGGACGGACAGACAGCGAAGTTACCGTCCCGAATAGGGAATAGGGTCCCGTTTATACCCTTTGGGCACGGAACCCTAAAAAGATCGCTCAGCGAAAACGAAGTAGTAGCGAGGGATGGGATGTGAGGCGATACCCATCGCGTCGCAATTTCGGTCGGGGTCCGAAATTTCACGCGGGCGAAGTCGCGGGCCGAAGCTACTTTATAACGAAATATGAATAAAACATATTCGTTAGGTGTAATCATCATGCAAAATTAGAACAAAAAGCAATAATAAAAATACTTTGTGGTTTCAAAACAAAGTGTGCCTACTTGAGTCACTCATTAGTCAGCTTATGATAATCTAAGGATGTTATTATATATATACATAACTAGATATAGGAATAATTATCTTTTTAGGGTTCCGTAGCCAAAAGGCAAAAACGGAACCCTTATAGATTCGTCATGTCTGTCTGTCTGTCCGTCCGAATGTCACAGCCACTTTTCTCCGAAACTATACGAACTATACTGTTGAAACTTGGTAAGTAGATGTATTCTGTGAACCGCATTAAGATTTTCACACAAAAATAGAAAATAACAATAAATTTTAGGGTTCCCCATACTTGAACCGAAACTCAAAATTTTTTTTTTTCATCGAACCCATATGGATGGGGTATCTATGGGTAGGTCTTCAAAAATGATATTGAGGTTTCTAATATCATTTTTTTCTAAACTCAGTAGTTTGCGCGAGAGACACTTCCAAAGTGGTAAAATGTGTATCCCCCCCCCTGTAACTTCTAAAATAAGAGAATGATAAAACTAAAAAAAATATATGATATACATTACCATGTAAACTACCACCGAAAATTGGTTAGAACGAGATCTAGTAAGTAGTTTTTTTTTAATACGTCATAAATCGTAAACCACAATTTACCATTCATTCAATCAACTCAAAAATAAAAAAAAACATTTAATTTCATAAACATAAACCTTATGCATAAACCCGGATGTTACGGAACCCTCGGTGCGCGAGTCCGACTCGCTCTTGCCCGGTTTTTTAGTAACAGCAGCACTGTCACGATGACTGGGCAAGAAACGGCTATAATTATTTACTATTATGAAATAAACCGTAATTACTGGCACTGAGGTTTTTTTATTGGAAAATTCCTACCTGACAATCAATAACAACAAAATTATGCCGATGAGGCGAACAAAAATAAAATAGCATACATTATCAAATCTGGAGAATTTAGAATACTTGTTTTTTTTTACTATGCTAGGGGAAAGTTAAAAAAGTTGTGAATATCTTGGTTCAAAAAAAACTTGATAAAAGTGTGATAGTCCCCTTTAAGGAGCAGTGAATGCCTAGTGGTAATGGCCGCGACTTACGAGTTGTAGGTCGTAGGTTCGAACCCAGACAGGCGCTTTACTTTGTGTAAATTATTTCATTACCACTACTCTCAAAACGGTATACCTATTTTTTTTTTCACAGATAAAAATGAAATAAGTAATATACCAATTAAATGATGTAAATAATGAATATTATTGGAAACTTTACATGTATGTAATGTAGTGAGTAATCATTAGTTGTTTGTTTGTCTTTAACAGTTATTAAGATATAGTCAAGGGATTTTGAGTAATCAGAAAACGATTTGTAAATATTTGCAGTTAATTATAGAGAATACTAATGATAGCTTGAACATCATATTTTTAGATACTTATGAAATCCATACTAATATTATAAATTCGAAAGTAACTCTGTCTGTCTGTCTGTCTGCACGCCTAAACCACTGAACGGATTTCGATAAAATTTGGCAGAGAAATAGATTGCATTCCGGGGAAGGACATAGGATAGTTTTTATCCCGATATTCCCACGGGATCGACACCTATGCGGGTGAAACAGGCAGGCAGACAGACAGACACACTTTCGCATTTATAATATTAGTATGGACAGTATGGATGAACAATCGCACAATAAAGATGCCTTTAAAATTGCTTTTCCATGGCTACAAAGAAGAGGGGGGATGAGGAAGACCTCAAACCACATGGATAACGAGGTTCAAAAGGACATGAGAGAGATGGGACTTATGGAAGATGATGCAAGACTGAAATGATTGGCGTCGCATGATTGGTAAACCCGACTCCGCGTAACGGGAAAAGGTGCGGCCGAAGAAGAAGAAGAAGAATCGCACATTACAGATGGGCCGCATCACAACGCAAAACAGCAGCTGCAAAAATACGCCTACCGAGCGATCCACTAGTGATTTGGTTGCGAGGCGAGGCCCGCCCAAATGGGTGGTTTCTAAACGACTTCAAAAAAGGAGGAGGTTACTACTTGGACTTCCTATGTCACTCTGAGCTACTATATTCAATAAACAATGAATTATTCCTTTCCTCAATTATCTGTCGTCCAGTAAACAAAAAACTCAATCAATAATATAAAATAATTGATAAAGTCTATAGAATATGTTTGTAGCTACATGCGATAGCAACAATAAATGGGCTGGCATTCAATTGGGTCTAGTGGTGCAAGCTTACAATTGAAACTAATTGTGTCCTTAGGCCGCTGCTAAATGCACAATGCTCATACATCACTGCAATTACCTATTTGAGCTTCATTTTAACATCCAAGCATGTAATAATATTCACCTTTTATGATGGTTTATGTTTCAATAAAGTTTTCAAAGTAAATTTGTAGAATAAATGGAAATTGTGTAAAATGTGACTCTCCAAAAGAGAGGCTCTCTTTTGGAGAGTCACATTTTATTCTGTAAGTAGTTCATTCAAAAGATATTATATTATAATGTGCATAAGCTTATTTAAGTAACAATAATAATTAATTAGCAATTCGAATAAACAGAAAACACAACCTGTATTATAATCTGAACCTTTTGATTAACGTTTGAAAAAATTATATCAGTTGGCGTCTCGGTTGAAAGCACACCACGAATTTTTAAACGGTTTTATTTAGGTTGCCCTGTTTGTTAACTGCAAAAATAAATAATTGGTCCATAGTAACCATGAATAGGCAGAAGTGGTGGCCCAAACGGCCGCGACTTACGAGTTGTAGGTCATAGGTTCAAACCCAGACAGGCGCTTTGCTTTGTGTAAATTGTTTCATCACTACTGCTTCTCAAAACGGTGAAGGAAAACATCGTGAAGAAACCGGTACGTCCTTGAACTAAAATTTCAAAGACATATGACATCTACCAACCCGCACTGGGCCTGCGTGATACATTACGCGGCCCACTCCTTCTCACTGAGAGGAAGCCTGTGAGTGAGAATATTATAGGCTGATTATCCTAACCATTAATGCTCTAATATTATTCCGCAGATCAATTGCACATTGTGTAACTTATAATATAAGGTATAAAAAACAATACTAGGTAATTCAAACATATTATTCCTTTCTTAGAAATAAGTACCTACAGGAGTGAGCTGTTTAGTTTCCATAAGGAAACCTAGTTGTTTGTCACACTGTTGTATTTTAGCTGGGTCATTGTGAGACATAACTTGTTTTGCCGGTGTGGGTAAATATTATCTTGTCAACTCATTTTAATCTTTATGTTACATACTTATGATGAGTTTTTTATAAGTATGGATGTCTGTGCCAAAAACTGAGACAAGCTGTCGATTTTCTTTTAGATTTTTTATTTGCAGCCCTTAGGAATAATGTATACTAGCTTCTGCCCTCGATTTCGTCTGCGAGGACTTCACAATTGGGTTTAGACAGAATTTAAAGATGCAGAAACTAATTTAATCATAAATTGAGTCAAAAAATTTACCAGGATAAAAAATATCCTTTGTGTTAATTAAATTACTCATGCATTTTCCAACCACTTTTCTACTTTTCACTTTTCATAACTAGTTTTAGGCCTGTAATCTCGACCAAAAACCTCAACCATCCAGTACATTATGTATTAAAAAGTACATTCAAATAGCTTCATCATCAAAAGATCCAAGGTTGT
The DNA here is from genome assembly GCA_916614155.1 of Mesoligia furuncula. Lineage (NCBI taxonomy): Eukaryota > Metazoa > Arthropoda > Insecta > Lepidoptera > Noctuidae > Mesoligia > Mesoligia furuncula. The sequence goes on along the minus strand of OU744809.1, from coordinate 18,547,895 downwards.
AGTGGCATTTCAACATACATACTCGTAAATGGCAAGTATTTTATCTAATATCCAGCTGATTTCAAAAGGTTGTTATATGATAAGAAGATAAAGTCAATGTCAACAAAAAAAAGTGTTGAACACCTACAATTTCACCATTCTTCTTTTTTGAAGTTGTTTAAAAACTAAGATAGGTAAGTACAACATCTAAATACAACATCTGTAAGTAAACAGATTTTTAATTTAAAAAAGAAGGTGTGTTTGCAGATCCTTTTTCAGAACAATTAACTATTAAAAAAATGAAGTTTTGAATATCATAATTATCTCTTCTAAAAAAATTATCACAAATAACATTTTATATCTATATAAAGATAAAAATAATAGCTGCATGGTCTGATATATGTATATGTATAATCACATGTCAGATAAGCAGATTATTTAAAATGTTGAGTAAAATTGTGAGTAAAATAAATATTTTAGTTACATCATGTGTTTACCAATACTGAGCAGAGTAATAGGATGCAGGCTGTAAGAGAGATAAACAATATTATCATACATACCTACATACAATATATTAATAAGTAAATAATTACATGCTGCATGAGGAGAAATTCCTTTGTCATCTATACTGTAACTATTGGTGATTAAAATTTATAATAGGTATGTATGAATAAGTAAGTACTTCTAAAGGCTGATTTTTAAATGCCAGATAATTTAAACCGGAGGAATAATTTTGAAGTTTTGACAGTTCTTCCATAAAAAAACTGTCAAGATGTGAATTTTATTCCTTGAATAAAAATTATCTATTGATTGAAAAGTCTGCCGGGACGGGTGAAATTTGTCACAAGTTGACGAATCACTGAGCTCTCGCATCATGTCACCAAACCCCTCCTGCACCGCACTGCTACTACCTCATGCAATGTCGCAGTTAAGCGGTTGGCCTATAGCCTATTATTGTCCCACTGTAGGACAAAGGCTCTTGCTCAAGACGGGTTTGTGATTTCAGCCTAATAACAACTATAAGTCCAGGTTTAAACATAATGTTTTCCTTCAATGATGTTAGTAACGTCCAAGAAAAACTTATACTATGTCAAAGCCGTATTTGAAGCAAAGGCAGGTTAAATATAGGTAATATATCAGTATGTTAAAACTACTTTATTGACCTACATAGTTAAGTAACAGATAACCCATTAAACATAAACATTGGGTAACAAACTAGCAACATTTAGAGGTCAAACCTGTTCTCGCACATATCCGCGATCAAGCCACCACACAAATATCGTAAGATTCGTAAGTGTTACAGCAAACACATTTACTTAAACAAACGGAAAAAACGTCGCGAAGGAATCAAGTTGTACAACGGCGTAGTACCGCACAGGGCAGTTATCATTAACATGTTCAAATTCTTCCTATGACATTATAGAATCGATTAACGTAAGAAATTATACAGAACATACAAGGCATGTGCTCTAGAATCAGTAAGTTATATTGATAGTAATTAATTTGTTTACTACTACTATCATGTTCTCATCATTATCTCGGTATTATGATACATAAAAGTGTCCTACCTTCATCGCAGAGTCCCATTGTCGAGTCAATCTTTACGTTTATAAAGCAATCCTTGGATTAAATAAAGAATTCTTTGATTTTTCACTTTTAATAATATTTCATTGATGATTAATTCTCAATAATTGTGACAGCTGTCAGATTCAATTGTCAGGACGGGACATAATTTAAGTGATGGCGGAAGAATGAATGAATGATAAATAAACATAACCTGTTAACAATATAATACAGCGACATCTATGTTTGTATGACTATATCAAAAATATCTGTTTTGCATTATTGTCACTAGATGAAGCTACTTATTTATCAAACAAAAAACATAATTGTTCAAAATAGTAAAGTTGTTTGCAAATAGCAATGTAGGTTCATCTTGGTCAGGGTGGGTCGTCTTAGGGGCGGAATTAAAAATTATAAAAGTTATCCACAGTATTTTCGATTTATGATAAGAGCGTTTACGACGTAGGTACGGTATTTCCGGGTTCATACAAACTTTAAGACCCTTGTTTTTCGAAATGAATAAACCGATTTTAATGAAACTTCATACGCCTAAGCAGGATACAAAGGTCTAAATAGTTAGTTAAGAACATTTTCAAAAAATAGTGTTAAGCCAAATTAGACCGATTTTAATTTTCCAGAGAAACAGAGATTTCCAGTTATCTTTTTATAAATAAGACATTTTGAAAATGTTCTTTACTAACTTTTAGACCTTTGTATCCTGCATAAACTTATGAAGTTGCATTCATTCATTTCGAAAAACAAGGGTTTGAAAGTTCGTTTGAAATGCCGTACGTCGTAAAAGAATACCTATTGCACAATCAATCAAGGCTCAAGATGATAGGTGGCTCAAGGCTCAAGAAAATAGGTGGCTCGTTTAGATGCCAATGTACCTATACGTTTTTATAATAAACTTCCTAGCCACATTCAAGAACTAAGCCATAATAAATTCAAATCTTTTTTAAAGCGAAAACTATGCCAGAAACCCTATTATACTGTAAAAGACTATATTGAGGACAAAAAGGCTTGGGATTGAGCTGCTCTAATAGGTTTAGACAGTGAGTGTTATTTTGCTATTTTTAAACTTTAATATTTTCATCCTATTTTTTAAAGTATCTATTTACAATGACATGTACATTTACTGTATAAAGTATTATATTATTTCAATTATTGTGAATGTGGGGACTATGTGGGTCATTGTTTTCGTTTTAATCATGGTCTGGCAGTTTGAGTAGTTTATGCGGCCTACCCAAATCTCCTGTCGAATCGTTGAGCTCCTTAAGTTCTGAGTTGAGCTGCACGGCTACTGACAAATGCGTGCACTGACTGGACAGGTCCACTCAATCTGTGTGGTTCTTTCCTCAAAAGATCATTTCAGACACTAATCTACATGGTCCTCAAAGCTTATGTTCGGATTTTTTATATACACATTGACATTGATGAATTTTATTTAGACAAAGACTTGAATATTTACTTTGTAAAGATTTTTTTTTCTATTAATTTATTGTGAATGTGAGGACTATGTGGGTCATTTTTTTCCGTTTTCCTTCTTAGTTTTAATCATGATCTGGCAGTTTGAGTAATTTACGTGGCCTACCCAAATGTCCTTTCTTTGGTATTGTTCGTCGAATCGTTGAGCTCCTCAACTTCTGAGTTGAGCTGCACGATTTTTGACAATTGCGTGCACTGATTGGACAGGTCCACTCAATCTGTGTGGTTCTTTCCTCAAAAGACCATTTCAGACACCAATCTACATGGTGTTCACACGATCTGACCAATATTTTGTCTGGACTTTAAAAGAGACTGTGACCTCTGAGTTTGTTTCGGCCTTTCTTCTCAGAGTACCTAGTCAGATAGGAAACGCCGACCTCATCTAGTTTAAAAAATATTAAAGTGTAAAAAAAGTGTTTGTAAAAACCTACTTACAGAAATAAATCATTTATCATTTATCAATTTTTTTTTTGGTTCAGTATCGCCTCCATTTTGGAATCATTTTTTTTTGGCCCTGAAAAATTTCTTGACGAAGGAGTCTCTCTAGGTCAGTCCAGTAGGTTTGACCGAGTCTGGATACTTGAACGTGTTCAACTAGGTACTTCTTGCCGGGGTAATTGAGCACTACCGCATTTCCTCTCGTCCAGGCAGGTACAAATAAACGTTTTTTTTTATTTTCAGAAAAAAAAAATCATTTCCATTTTTTTCATTGCCTCAGCGGTCGTCTACCTTTTGTCAGGGTAGACGGTCGTGTCTATAGTTTTTATACCTATTAAGTATAAATATACAAAATCATTTAATTTGAAACATTATAATAACGAGTTATTCCGGACGTTATAGTCCTTCTTTTGCCTTGTAAAAACAAAAAGAACCCTATTCAGAGATAGGCGTATTACTTACCTAACAAACTAACAGTAGCAACGGCTTTTATTTTGAGAGCTCAACAACATTGGTTGCGTTTTATTTGTATTTACGTTGTGGAACAGCGTTTTCGAACATGTGAAGCAATGGATTAGCAAATAAACTTTCGAATAGATTATGATTGAAGTTCCCACTTTCTCAGTCTTGTAAAGCCTAAGTACCATAGCTGCCTACCCATCATCTTTAGGCACTGCAGGACTGTATTTCAAAATCCAAATGTAGGTACTTAGTCACTAGACACCAATGTTTCACAGGCAGATCGTTCGTAGGTATTATTTACGCTCAGTTCTTAAACAGAAACAGTAGGTAACCATAAGTTTTTGCACAATCGCGCAATTTTTTGAGGGTTTCATTACCATCAGTAGGTAGGTGTGTGTGCCTGTGCTGCTAAACTGAGAGACCGTTAGTTAGCACTTTAGCACTATGAAAGACTCAAATGATTTTTTTTCATTTAGGTACAGATTTCAGGCACGGGCGGACATAGGTTGGGTCAGTAGGTACTCGTAAGAAACCGCGGGAAATACCTAGCTATACCTTGCTGGTATTTAGAACAAAATGTTACACTGAGAAATCGGCGACTTTGAATTGAAAATAGACAGTCTATTTTCATGCCAGTTTCCATCGATGATTATATAACTGAAGGTATTATAAAATTTAAAATAACAGAAAAACTTCGTAGCAAAACAAACATTTATAGATATAGAATGTGTGTCAAGTACGGCGGCGTTATTAGACGAATTTGTTAGATTAGATTTTGTTGCTCCAATGGCGAACCGTGACTTTTTGTAAGCGTCAGCAGTGCGATTCTGTAACCATCTCACCGTGAAAACTTAGGTGAAGTGAGCGTGGAGTGAGCTGTCAATAGTGTCAATTCCTAGCAAAAACAAACTCACATCACCTAAGTTTTCACGGTGAGATTTTTACAGAATCGATCGGCAGGACCCCTGGACCAAGAGAGATATTTGATGTTTAGAAAATACCAAAATTTACTACCTTTTTGCTACTATTTGATACCTAACTTCAAATATTTAATACCTCAACTGATAGCGAAAAAACACGTAAAGAAAGTGGTCAGCCATTCTGACATCAGGATGTCTGGACCATTTTTTTTTCATAGGACGAGACAACACACCTAATTTATCTCTTTGTAAATATTTACTACCTTTTTAGTACCTCAACATATATTTTTTTCAAATTTTTTTGGCAGTCCAGAAAAATGCTACGCATGAAAGATTGCACCAATAGAGATATTTGATGTTTAGAAAATACCAAAATTTACTACCTTTTTGCTACTATTTGATACCTAACTTCAAATATTTAGTACCTCGACTGACAGCGAAAAAACACGTAAAGAAAGTGGTCAGGCATTCTGAGATCAGGACGTCTGGACCATTATTTTTTTCATAGTTCGAGACAACATAACTAATTTATCTCTTTGTAAATATTTACTACCTTTTTAGTACCTCAACATATATTTTTTTCAAATATTTTTGGCATTCCAGAAAAATGCTACGCAAGAAACTTTGTTAGTTATGTATATTCTCCCTCACACACACACACACACACACACACAACAACACAGACACTAAAACAAACATTACAGAATAAGCAATAATAAATTAATTATTATTAAAAAAATATTATGTAAAATCCTAAACCTGTCCTGTAAACCTACACTGTGAAGTGAGGCCCCCTCCTAAAATTTGTATGCTTGTTTTGTTTCTCTAAATCTTGTTACATTCTGTAATCTTCTTGTTATTTTTTAAAGTTTTTTATCACCTCCCTCCATATACCGTAAGTACAAAGAGACCTTCACAGTAGCCCGCGAAATTCAAATTTTCGTACGTTTTTTGCAATTTGCAAGATGTCATGAAATCCTGACATTTGATAGCAATACTAACATAGGGATTTGTATTACTGATTGTAATGATTATAATTATGTAAGTACATATTTTTACAGTCGCGAATCATACTTTAATCAACGCACACCCAGACACTGAGCTGCACATTGCAAAAAACGTACGAAAATTTTAATTTCACGGGCTAACGTGAAGGTTCCCCCTTAATTCTTATGCCATGTAAATAGATAAATTGTCACTTTATTAATAGAAATATCATCATACATCAATTAATCATAAATAAGCTTGACTTCCGCAAATCTTGTTATCACTATAGTTAGTTGGTCTCTCATACTGCAACAAAGTTTTTGCCCGTAACATAAACATTCAGAACACTAATCTGACGACGGTATACTTTTTATTTCCAACAATATTCGTGGGTACCGTATAAATTATTTCTTAAAAACTACCTACCCTCATATTGGTTAATAAAGTTCGTCACGTCGCGTCTTGTCATTCGCGTCACACAGTTACAAAAATAATTATTTCTAATAATATTAATTCGCCAGTGGTTATATGTAGAATTGTTCCTGTGCATTAGACCAATAATAAATGCAAATAGGAAATACTGAGATGGATCTAATCATTGTATCATAAGGAGATAGACGTGTCATAATCCACAAAGCCATTATTGGATTCGGATCGTAATATATGCTTTTCCGCTGTTCATACTTTATTTGTCTTAAGCAGCCGACTGTAGGTAAGTGAGCCGGTTCAAAATCATCATTTCGCAATTTTTTCTGTTGGCCAATTAATCACTACTTCTACCTTTGCCTTGCACTGCTTACAGGAACCATAACACCTAATGTTGGCTTCCTTTTTAATTGAATAAAGGAGAAACCCAAACTCCATAGAAACTTGGGCCTGGCGTTACAGGGCTGGAATTTGGTCATAAATTAGAGCATTTAGGAAGGTTTCACGAGCCCAATTTTCACGTCTCCCAGCAATGGCCAAATTGGTAAAATCCATTGAGATAGGAAAAACATGGAGAGGCCGCGTTATTCTATACATACATTTGCTTATACAAATATGAGTGAAATATGATTCAGAATACGAAATATCGTTTTGTCTCGTTCTTTCTAATAAGGTAATCGTATTTGATAAAAGAGACAACAATATTGTAAGTTGTTGCTTATTTTGGCAACATTTTGACGTGACGTAGTACAGTTGTAGGTAAGGTGCCGTAGCAGCCATCTTTTGCGGCAAGTTTCGTGGTAGTTTTGCTGTCAAATGGTTGTTTACTTTTTGTATTATTGAGTTTTGCGAGAAAATTACGAAGATTTTACCTTTTAAAACTGCATGCAAATGTTGGAAAACAACAATTCAACATGTCTGTGTGTTGTATTGTGAAGTGTGGTGCAAGAAAGAATGAAAATAAACCTCTAATGTCTTTGCACAGGTTAGTAGCCGGTTTTCATGCAATAATACATTTAATAATACACATTCTATGATACAGTTGTAACGCGATCATGAATTTATGGCTAAAGTATTGATATTTGGGTTCATTTCCGTATAATATACCTTTTTAGTATATTTTGTTAATTCATTTGTTTGTTTACAATAACATGTCAAATGGAATAGGGTTGTACCGTTGCCGTAATAGTTTTCTCCGCTGAAACGTCATCGGCATTTTCTGCGATGTGAACATAAGTAATTCGGTGTCCTATTCGGTCCGAGTGATCTTGCCAGGTCCGGCCTCTGGTTCACAGCACCGAGATTAAAATATTTTATTTCACATAAACCTACATGGACACTTAGGAAACGTCAGAAGCTAGGTGCACGGTTTCAATTGGTTGTTTCCTATGGGGAAGAACTGGCAGGAAACTCCACAATTTTTACAATGTATTCAAAATGTACCTGGTACTGATTTTAATAAACAAATAATTCGTTTTTTAATGGACTATCTGTTTCTCTCTTCTCGCCACTGCAGATTTATTACAGAAAAAACTCAGTGAAAGCTGAAGTGACGGTAACAGAGAGTTGTTACATTTGGTACTTACGCTATCAGATGCATTCATAAGTAGGTATCTTATTATATTGCCATTTGTCTTCACAACTTGTTTGTCTTAAGCATAACTATAATATTTTTCTCGGAAAATTCTAACTCTAATAAAAGATTTTCATTTTTGACTTGTGTGTACCTAACGATAAATAGTTCAGTAATTAACCATGAGTCTTTCGTTTTACGCATCACAAAAGATTATAAATAAAGTATTTTCGCACACTTTATTTTTATGCAAAACTGTAAAGTATATTTACCGAAAATAAAGTAGGATACGTTATTATAAAGTATGGTTGGCAACCGTAATTACAACGGACTTTAATTTAGTAAGTTATTATCCAAACGTGATAACTAGTAAGACTCATATTTTTAGTATCGATACTCGATAATAGTAACACCTATGTTCCTTGATTGGTACAACCCTAGCAGTGGCAGCCATTTTATGCGACAAAACGAGTTGTAGGTATGCACCCTTTTTTTGTAGGTATTTCCAGTCCATACTTTTTATATGTCAATGGTAAAATCAGACAACAATGTTCACTTTTTAGGTTATTTTTAGTACCTAGTTAAACAATGATATTTTTGCGACTTTCGTTTCCTACGTAAATCTGGAACGCACATGTGCTGTGCTGCAGCACCTGCCGCCTATCACGATGAGGTTTTAGGTACTTATATAAAAAGCGCTTAGGGGATGACTTCCGATTTATCTCATTGTTCTTGTAGCGGTACTGAAAACCTCAGCAGAAAACTATGTTTATTATACAAGGCCCACTTACATCACTACTGGCTTGCATTTGTTAATATTGTACCTAGGGATTTGATGCAATCTCAGATTACAGTAAGTAGGTAAGTAATCTGAGATTGCAATAATATATTAAAATAAAAAAAGCAGGTAATTGTGATGGTTTTATTTATTACTTTCTTCATTAGGATTATCATAATATAATAACACAGTAGGTATCCAGAAATTGTGCAGGAGGCAATTGACTACCTACCCTGGTGCCGTGCCTAACCAAGATACCATATTATGCTCATGGTGTGGGCACAGCATCCAAACGTTCTTTTGCTAATGATACAGGTTCGGTTATAGCATCCCTTCCACTTAGAGAGCTGTCGACTAATGTATAAACGAAATACATCCTATTACTAATATGCCTCGACTTTATTCTTCCTCTTAAGTTTGAGTCCGATGTTGACAGCTCTTGCTGTAGATCATAGAAATGCCGGGATGGTCTATTTGCTCGCACCCAACAAGAGTGACAGACAACACTTGAAGCACCCACCTGAAAATAATATATCTACATTAAAGGGTGCCTTTACACCAGAGATGTATGGTGTGTTATTCCCCACTTTGAAAAAGAATGATCTAAAGAAATCCTGATGAAGGTTAGTAAGCCTGAGTTAGCTTAACCATTATCACACTGTTCTAATTCACTTAAATGTTTTAGCATACCAAATAAAACTTTTGAATGCCCTTGTTACAAAACTAAACTAAAAAAAATGTTATTAAAAAAACATGAAAAAAAATAATAAATTAACCGTGCGTGGTAGGATCCATCCTCTTATAACTTCGTGTATTCTGTGTTCTTGCACTGTACCAGTAGTCGTAAGTTGATGGCAACGAACTCTTTTCAGAAGAGAACGTCCACAGTGAATACACACTCGTTGGTGTCCTGTAGGTGTCTGTTCCCTTCTGGTATATTTCCATCAAGAGATTGCAGACAGCATTGGCATGATTCCAGCAAGCTTGGCAGATTAAAGTCATTTTCATTTACCTGAAACAAACATTTATCATTTGACTATTAGGTCTAGCATTAGCATTTAGCAATAAACATCCGAGTGGCACATTTGGGTAAACATAAGCGGCCTTATTACATTCCCACTGCAGGGACACAGGTCTCCTCTCTGAGAGGGAATATAATTAACCAATAACCATGCAGGTTCAGTCCGGATTGGTGACACAGTCATGTCTTCGAAAGAAGCATCACATCTGCACATTCTGGTATCATTATATAAAGTACAACTATCAAAAAACAACTGAACAAATGCGATAACACTATTTAGTTCGACTACATTAAATAATTACATACATATAGAAATATCGGATACTAACCGTTTGAGGCGCTCGACCCATTCCTGTACAATCGAAAGAATCATTTTCATCTTCCAATCTTCGCCTTCCTATTGTATGGCAGTGGGCCGTTGCTATTCCGCAATTAATGCACAGGTTCATGATGTCGTGCCAGTCGTCAAAAAGAGCAATAATCAGATCCGGTTTTCCAGCAAAAGTCAGCACAGGTGGCAGAGGTTATGTAACGGTGTCCATTGTTCAAGCGAGGGTCAGTCAGAATGCAATCAATTTCGGAGTCCAGTATTCGATTAGAGGTCTTATGAAAAAATAAATCCCCAGAAATACAGAAAACAACACATTGACTTGCGCAAAAATCAGAAAAGCGAATGACATTAATGACATGACATTACAACCATGACAATTGACAGACGTTGACATTGACATTTGCCGTTTACTAGTGCAATCCATGGTGCAGTCGATTTTATCGATTATTTATTCCTTTTAATGTTTTTTTAATGGCGATTACGTTAAATATCAATTAGTTTCCAGATTTAATTGTTTTACACTGATTTTAATACCTAAAAAGTCGTTTATACTAAAACAATGAAGTGTTATTTAATTATTTGTATCAGCATCGATTTCCACTAAATCGATCATATTCTTAGGGTACGCTCTATTGATAGAATACCAGCATTTGTGAAGTTAGTGACGTATAACAAAATAATTGTTGTAACGGTTTACAAAGGTGGTTTAAAACAAAAAAATAGAAATCTAATTATTTTCTACACTTGGCCATTGTAAATGAGGCTAAGATTTAAATGGGTTAATTAAGCAAAATAGACGATTTTTTTGGTACATATCTTATTCGTGTAACGGTTAGGCCCAGAAACGGGTTTCTCCTTTGGAATATCCAACTGCACGGCGAACGTACACGTTTCCATATTTCTTCTCTTAGAAGGTTCGCCAATTGGTGACTTGGTAGCAAAGTTTTACTGCGAAAATCAGATAAGGTTCTTTTACGTTTCACGCAACGATCAATGGGCTTAATTTTATTCCACTGATAAATATCAATAAAAAAATTATAAGTTTCACACTCAGATGTTTTGTTAGTTGCCATACTTGCTTCTGCAAATTCATCAGAACAAGTATCGGACTCGTCGTGACCAAAAAACAAATCGTAATTTTTTTTTATTGATAGGTATAGAGTTTTTGTTGACATTTTGTAAGACAATCTTTCGGTAATGTCTTGGTATATTGGGTCATAGGGTGAAGGTAAATCATTTTTACGTGAAAAGTATTTCTTGAACTCACTCAAAACACACTTTTGTTCTTCTAATGGAACTGCAGTTTTCCGACCTCTTTTCATAGTTTATTATAGAAAATATACGTAATCACTGCTTAAGTATAACCACTGGCGAATTAATATTATTAGAAATAATTATTGGTGTAACTGTGTGACGCGAACGACAAGACGCGACGTGACGAACTTTATTAACCAATATGAGGGTAGGTAGTTTTTAAGAAATAATTTATACGGTACCCACGAATATTGTTGGAAATAAAAAGTATACCGTCTCAGATTAGTGTTCTGAATGTTTATGTTAAGGGCAAAAACTTTGTTGCAGTATGAGAGACCAACTAACTATAGTGATAACAAGATTTGCGGAAGTCAAGCTTATTTATGATTAATTGATGTATGATGATATTTCTATTAATAAAGTGACAATTTATCTATTTACATGGCATAAGAATTAAGGGGGAACCTTCACGTTAGCCCGTGAAATTAAAATTTTCGTACGTTTTTTGCAATGTGCAGCTCAGTGTCTGGGTGTGCGTTGATTAAAGTATGATTCGCGACTGTAAAAATATGTACTTACATAATTATAATCATTACAATCAATAATACAAATCCCTGTGTTAGTATTGCTATCAAATGTCAGGATTTCATGACATCTTGCAAATTGCAAAAAACGTACGAAAATTTGAATTTCGCGGGCTACTGTGAAGGTCTCTTTGTACTTACGGTATATGGAGGGAGGTGATAAAAAACTTTAAAAAATAACAAAAAGATTACAGAATGTAACAAGATTTACAGAAACAAAACAAGCATACAAATTTTAGGAGGGGGCCTCACTTCACAGTGTAGGTTTACTGGACAGGTTTAGGATATTACATAATATTTTTTTAATAATAATTAATCATATTATTGCTTATTCTGTAATGTTTGTTTGTGTATCTGTGTTGTTGTGTGTTGTGTGTGTGTGTGTGTGTGTGTGTGTGTGAGGGAGAATATACATAACTAACAAAGTTTCTTGCGTAGCATTTTTCTGGAATGCCAAAAATATTTGAAAAAAATATATGTTGAGGTACTAAATATTTGAAGTTATGTATCAAATAGTAGCAAAAAGGTAGTAAATTTTGATATTTTCTAAACATCAAATATCTCTATTGGTGCAATCTTTCATGCGTAGCATTTTTCTGGACTGCCAAAAAAATTTGAAAAAAATATATGTTGAGGTACTAAAAAGGTAGTAAATATTTACAAAGAGATAAATTAGGTGTGTTGTCTCGACCTATGAAAAAAAAATGGTCCAGACATCCTGATGTCAGAATGGCTAACCACTTTCTTTACGTGTTTTTTTCGCTATCAGTTGAGGTACTAAATATTTGAAGTTAGGTATCAAATAGTAGCAAAAAGGTAGTAAATTTTGGTATTTTCTAAACATCAAATATCTCTCTTGGTCCAGGGGTCCTGACGCTTACGACTTTTTGCGCCTCTCAGACGAGGGTCAGTGCCTATACATTACTTGCCTACCTAATGATTATTATAATTAGGTAAGTACTTAATTTGTAATTTGCTAACCATATTGTCTTTCTTCTTTGAAATGGCTATGCTGTATAGATTTATACATTGACCCTAAAAGCATCTATACTTAGTACCTGAAAAGGTCGATTGCAGCTGTCATTTTTTTTAGTCAAGTAAGTAAATTAAAAATCACAGTTTAGAGTATTTGAACTTTCAGAAAAGCCTCCAACTCGGTTGAGGTTCTGATCTATCAGAATAGAACTCTAATGACAAATAGGCAGGTGCCCTAACTTTGGCCCTAAGTTCCTACTTACTTATTGAAATTTTCAGATCTCTCTCTCTGTAAAGCTTTGGCCTTACTTTCATCTGGATTTTACTATTACGCTTCCAATTTACCTAGACTTACTAAAAGAAGGTGTGTATTACACAATGGTATTACTAAATTATTTCTAGATTATTGAATTATTTTGATTGTTATTATTTTGTTGTTTTCCTTTATGTCTCATCATCATTATTTTAGACTTCTTCGACTTCACGTGGTTACTTCGGCTCCGCACCGTAATTGCATAACACACCATCAATCTCAATCTGATTCATTTTGAAGGATATTGCTAATCCATTGCTTCATAAATGTTCGAAAAATGTGTCCGCTCAACAACGTAAATAACGCAATGATTGTTGTTGAACTGTCAAAATGAAACCCGTTGCTACTGATATAGTGTGTTAGGTACGCAATTACCCCGTTGAACTCAGTTGCTTATGGGGCACCTTCCCAGTCCACAGACAATGACCCACCTTCTATCCTGCGCCGCATGCCCTGTCGCCTGTGAACTTGAGGCCTGGACTCTACTGAAGCGGAGCGGAGCGGAGACGTGCAGCAATCGTCCAATCACAGACGAGACGAGTGACGCGATGAGGATTTTAACCATTGTAATTGGTCGATTCCTGCACGTCTCCACTCCGCTCCGTCAAGCTCCGCATCAGTGGAGTCCGGGCCTCATGATCTTATGACTGCGTCAGTGAGCGGAGTTCGCGCAGCTGAATTTTGGGCCAAAGATGTTTGAACTTTTCCCATCGATACGCTAAGAAAAAGAAGAACTCCTAAGTGACCTCAGTTCAATACGGAACTTCCATGTTTGTTAGCCTGTCTCAGAATCCAACATAAACCTCACAGGAACTTGAAACGGCACGGTGAGAGAATATCCACTGTTTAGTAACACCATGGCACTAGAATTCGGTGTGTAACTATATTCAATTGACAATATTTACGTATTTCGAGCCTCATGTCGTTCCGCGACACAAATGTGATTAAAAATATGCACTAAAACTGGCTCACTGTCACGATTATTTACGATAGACGGTTCACGGCGGTTCCATGTGGCGACTCATAATACTGACACACAATTTGATTTGCACCACTTGTAAATATTAATTTGACTTGAAAATAGAACCACAAAACATCTCGCTTGTTTCCCCAAAGACTTAGGCATAAGCAGAGGTGTTTAGTCGACAGAGGGTAAACCACAATTTTGCCAGTTACATTTAAAGGGACGACCGTGTTGCCATATGATATAACTGTTACAATGTTGGCTTATTTTAATATCGCTCAGTGCAATTATAGGATTTTTATTTTTTCATAAAAAATCAGGTTTGATTTTGAACCAGGAGCTTTTCTTCAAAATCGAGCTAACTAATGAGAACCACTTTGTTCTAAGGAACATTGGATCATAGTATAGGCTTTTGCACTGCAGTCCCGTCTCAAAAAATCACGTATAGAGAGCACCCAGTGTTATAAATCAATGAAACTGGCGCTGGTATACTGTATAGATATTGACAAACTGTTTGTATTTGTACAAACTTCAATAGAATACTCTCTTCAAATTTTTACGTAACCTTTTTGGAGTGCAACTCTTTTGCCGGTTGGCAAAGCTCCCGTGTCAACGTTGAACTAAAAATGGACATTCTAACACTTATGAAAATACCCAATAGTAACGCCGGTGCATCATGTGGTAATTATGCAACAGTCTAATTATAATGAATCATGATTTACACCGCTACGTCACGCTGAAGTTGGCAGGCTGTGGACAACGACTTGGCAGCAGCACTTCGGTCGTTCAATGACATGGTTCCTTTGACAGAACCATGTCACAGTTCAGAATGACGCGATCCATTCATACCTTGGATTAAGGTCAGTTAGTTTATGATCCTTGGCTATAATCGTCGATAAACGATGGTTCATTGACTTGCTCTGCTGAAAAGAAAGTAACAGTGGTCGAGTTGTCGGGTTACTCTGTTATTAAAAGTCATAGGTGTTATGTGCTTGCTTGGCAAATGAATCGGTGATTGCAGTACCTACGTTGTTATGCAGACAGTTGGACGCTTCTGCAGCCGATCCGTTTGGATCCCTTGATAAGTTGAAGGTGTTAAACTAAAGCACTTCAAAGTTCCATGTAAAAGAATTGATCTAGCAAGGGAAGCAAGTTTTAAATATCAATGGTACCACCATGATCAACCTTGGTTGGTAGGATGCTTAATTTTTTTCCAGTCTACCAGTCCATATCTACTTCTTAGAGGGGCCCGTGGCTAAATAATAACAGCCGCACAGGTCGATCGATCAGGTTAAGCTACGCTTGCCGCGGTTGGTCTGTGGATGGGTGACCATCTTAATATACCGAGACCCCTCCGTGCCGTTGGTCTCGGCTGTCATTCTGGACTTTGACAGTCGTTACGGGTAGTCAGAAGCCCGAATGTCTGACAACCAGTCTTACCAAGTAACATACCTACTAAGTAAGTATACGTAAGTTACTTAGTAAGTAACTTACGTAGGTATTACCCAGTAACTGGGTTGTGGAGGTCAGAATGTCAGATAGGCAGTCGCTCCATGTAAAATACTGGTATTCAGCTGCACCCAGTTAGACTGGAAGCCGTCTTCAACATAGTTGGGAAAAGGCTAGGCAGATAGATAATATCTAATTCTTAAAGTAGGTAATGCTGCACAGCTGTTCTAGATTGTAGGGGGCCGGTATTATGACTTATATATCTAACATTTTATCACTTATCATTATAGTTTTT
Source organism: Mesoligia furuncula (assembly GCA_916614155.1). Taxonomy (NCBI): domain Eukaryota; kingdom Metazoa; phylum Arthropoda; class Insecta; order Lepidoptera; family Noctuidae; genus Mesoligia; species Mesoligia furuncula. The sequence goes on along the minus strand of OU744809.1, from coordinate 18,532,095 downwards.
TTAGTGGTCTAGGCGGCATCGATAGAAGTTACTTCTTACCTACCTCAAATAAATAGTCTTGTTTTATGTGTAGATAGATATGACCTAATACCTTATTCCGTTAATCTCTTCAATGAAATAAATAGTATGAGATAGCATACAATGTATTAGGCAGCACGATTGGAGTGTATATAAGCCTTAAGGGCAAATTTCTCAATTTTTTTTCTCAATATTTTGCTTCACCTCATATCACTCATATCACCTCAATTTCTTAACAGAAAAGATTTTCATCCGAGCCACTATTTTGGAAATATAGAGCGTTTTATATACTTAGGTATAATAAAATAAAATTCGGAGGCCCACAATTCGGAAACGGTGCGTTGTACGGCCATGTTTCTCAGAACTTAAATAGTTTCTATGGTCAAGGTTAAACCGAAACTGCAATAAAATTTTCAGATTTCCGAAAAAAAGTTTTTTTAGGAAAATTACCGTCCCAATTTTTTTTTTATTAACATATTTTTTTTTTAGTTTTTTTGCTGCTCTTAGTGCCCCTAAGCGTATACGCCAACTCTAACAAATCCGCCCGTAAGATGACCCACTGACCGGCAGCACCAGCAACAGCCTTCTGAATAGGTACCATATTGGGAAGGGTTGATTGCCCGGTTTTAAGGCACTGGAATACCGTCAAGATGCGGGATAATTGGTTTGAAACAGGTTTATTTTTAGGTAGGTAAGAACTCTAATATTCAAGATGGGAATATACATGACTTAAAGCACCATTGACACCAATGACACCTTTGAACAAGCAAGGTCAAAATAGGTTTGACGCACACTGCTGCAAGGATCTTAGAGCACTCGAATGACATTGACACCCTGGGCTCTGTTGAGCCCCCTCTTGAACGTCATTCGGGGAATGCAATAAAATACGTTTAAAAACAAGATGGCGATGTTGGCGTTAGTTTCCGTTCACAAGATCCTTGCACGGCTATAGCTTAGCCATTAAGAAAATAAAAATGCTCTCCAAAACCCCGGGGGTTAAAACATAATGAACTGGCTCCCGTTGCGTGATGCGCTTCCTGAAAACATGCACTGAAAAAAATAGTAGCTTCAATCATACTAGATAAGAGTGACCTACACTAATAATACATATTATAGATACCTAATGAATAATACTAGGAAAAACTTTCAGTATGACAATTTTTAGGGTTCCATACCAAAATGGTAAAACTATCTGTCTGTCATAGCTGGATATCTCAAGAACTACTAATGCTATCCACTTCAAATTTGGAATAGATTTAGATGACATTTGCCCAACTATTTTGCAAATAAGAAAGAAATAAAAATATATGTACATTTTTTGCAACAGCGACTGAAAGGGGGTCTGAAAAATTCGAAGTGAGGCTACCATAATTATGAAAAAGCGCAGTTTGCACATTCTCAAACATTTTTTCTTTTTTTTTAGGCCGCATACTTTTCGACTATTGATGAAAAATGTAAAAAAAAATACCGTTGATTTTTCTCTTTAAAAAGTATAAGATAAGGGGGGCCCCTAGCTCCGAAGTTTGTAAAGAGAAAAATCAGAAATAATTATATGTGATAGAAGTTTATGTAAAGATTACAGGAAAAATAAAACGATGTCTCTAAATAGTAGGACACTTTTTCAGAAATCATCAATAAAAGTTATACAAGTTCCACTATCGGTCAAGAGATGGCGCTGACCTAAAACTGCAATATTTTACACCGCAGTGCACAGTGTTAAAATTCTCTAACGAATTTAAAAGCCTTGCCGATGAAAATTTAGAAACATATGATGGCATGGAGCCCTCGGTGCGCGAGTCCGATTCATCTTTGCCCGGTTTTTTTTAATTGCCATGCTACGAAATAGTAGATACGCTACGATTGCTACGAAATTCAATGTTTTGATTTTTTTTGCATTAATAGAAAACAGCGTTATAATCACAGATATAGATATACCTAGATAACGCAAGAGTAGGTAACTACTTCGCGTGCCAAAAATTGCACCAACTTATGATTACAAATCATAAGCCGCCCCTTTCGCGCTCAGTCCTTTGTACTGCTGGCTGGGTAAGTGTGAGCGAGAGCGCGAGCTTGTGACGTCATAGTAGGTAGTCAAAAAAATGGCACGCTTGGTTTTCATACAGTTCGTGATACTTGCGTTATCTAGGTATATCTATATCTGTGGTTATAATAATTAATTAAAATACTGTGTCGAAGAGTTAGACAGATCATGTGTAACCAGGGGGCCTAAAAAGGCCACTTTGGAGAATCATAAAAGAAATTATAAAATGGCGAAGACACTCCGTGTTTTTTCTTTTTTTTCGCTGCACTACAGGTACAATCAAAGAGATTGGGATTGGATTTGGATTGGATTGATTGGTATTTTAGCACAGACAAAAAAAATAACTGAAAAATGCTTTACCAATGTGATTTGATACGATTAACTTAACAGTTAACTGTCCATTCTGTTATCCTTTTAAGATTTTGCTAAAGTGGCCTTTTTAGGCCCCCAGCACCACACATTTCGCCAGTTATGTTTTTAAGTCTCATGTAGTAGGGGGCGAGCCTATATTGCCATTAACCGGGCACAAATCCAGACTAATTTATAACTATCTAACATTAGCTTCCGCCCTCGGCTTCGCCGGCGAGGTATGTCGATAAAAACTATCCTATGTCCTTCCCCGAGATGCAATCTATCTCTCTGCCAAATTTTATCGAAATCCGTTCAGTCATTCAGTGGTTTAGGCGTGAAAAGGTAACATACAGACAGAAAGACAGAGTTACTTTTGAATTCATATAATATTAGGATTTATTTTTATTAAACACCGATCAACATTCGAGGGTACTTCTCAAAAACTACAGTATACAGCTCTGCTATAATTTTATGTATTTTTTCTGTAAATGTAGTGTATTTATCCAAATTTTAATGTAGACCTACAAATATTAGTCTAATAACGAAGTGTGAGTGTTATCTTTAAAAAGAAACGAAAGAATCATAAAAAAAAAACAAAACCTAAACTCAAACAGTGAAGTGTCAAAAAAATTAACAATAAATCGTGGATATTGTGTTAAAGTGCAGTAAAAGTAAATAAAGTGCATAGTAACAGTGATACAAATAAAGTGTCTCAATAAAGAAAGAGGAAAAATATTATTTCTTACGAGTCATTACCTAACGACTTCGTTTATTTTTGTAAGTAGATACAGCTGGCTTATTTCAACCATATTACTTACACTTCGTGTGGTCGAGGGGCTCTAACGTGTGTCTCGCAATCAGGAGGTTGTGAGTTCGCGCCCAGGATCGAGAGATTGTTTTTGGAATTTAAAAATTGTTTAAAACTAATATTTCTTAACTACGACTTTGACTCGTGCCGAAGTAAATTACAATGGAGAATGAGCAAAGTGATAACATCACATTCAGAAAACCACAACGTTCAAGTTCGCTTTGTGACTTGTCATCAAACCAATCCCTCTTTGACACAACAATGTTAAGCTTACCAAATACATCAATCAACGAATCTCAAAATTATAAAGACCTCAACGATAAAATTAATCAATTACAAGAAGAATTACTAATTGCAAACCAAGAAGTAACTAATTTGAATTTAGAAAACACTAACTTAAAGCGAGAATTGGTAAAATGTAAACAAGTAATAGATAACTATAAAAAAGTCTGTACAGCCGAAAAACCTATGCGAACACCAAAACAAAAATCTGTCAAAAAGAAATGTGTTTTAGGGACTCCGAAGCCATGCAATACACCACCAATACCACTCCCGGTGAACAGTGAACATCCACTGGAGGAACCGGTATATTCAACATCGCAAGGAAGTGTAAAACAAAGAGATCCCTACCCAATCTTAAAAGGTACCAACCAAAATAAAATACCAAAATCTAAACGTAAGATATGTTTACTCAGTAGCAATAATAAAAACGATATACTGTCTATAGCTGAAAGCAAATTCCAAAACAACTGCAATCTATGTCATTATTTAAAACCACATGGAAATACAAAACAGCTTTTAAGCGGTCTGGAGACTAAGTTAATAAATTACACCATGAATGACTTCTGCATTATTTTCCTTGGGGAAGAAGACTTCAAGAGGACTAATGATTATTATGAAACTATTTTCCATATAAGAGAGGTACTTCAAGCAGTGCAGCACACTAACATTATTATTTGTATGCCAACATATAAGTATCCATTTGACACTAGTTTATTCAACTGTCGTGTAGAGACATTTAATAATCTTTTATACTTAGATATACTGACGCATGGACACGCATTCCTTTTGGACAGTAACCTGAATCTGGAATATGACTGCAGTATGTTTAATAAATACTCAGGCAGAATAAAGAACCTTGGACTACGTACTATTTTTAAGGATTTACTGGACTTAGTTACTGACATTATGCAAAATGTGGACATAGACAATGTAAATGACATAAATAAAACAGAAGACCATTTTTTTCTTGACTAAACATCTATACATCATGCACCAAAACATCGCAGGTTTGCTAGCTAAATGCGATTCTCTTGCAGTCTGCCTCAATGAATTAATTGATAAAAACATAGGCGTGGATGTCTTGTGCATTACGGAGCACTTTATGATGGAAACGTATGAAAATCACCTGAATTTGAACGATTACTGTTTAGCCGCCTGTTTCAGTCGTAAAGAAACCAAAAGAGGTGGTGCATGCATATTAGTGAGGTCCGGACATCAATGGAGAGAGCTGCCGCAAATAGCAAAAATATCCACAAGTGGTGTCTTTGAATGTTGCGCCATTGAACTAATTACCCACAAAATCGTATGTGTTTGCATTTATAGAGTACCAAATGCCAATAATTTTAATGAATGTATTTGTAAATTAGAACAGATATTACATATTTTGTTGAAAAAGAATCTTAAAAATATTGTTTTGGCTGGTGACTTTAATATAGACGTACTAAAAAGAACTTATCAATCAATAGAATTCGAAAATATTTTATTAAGCTTTAACTTGCAACTGGCGCTTTATCAACCGACTCGTCTTGTGAGCAAAACATGCATTGACAATTTTGCGCATAACTTTAGTAGGTCCTGTAAGGCTTCAGTATTAGAGTTAGCGTTGTCTGATCACACAGCACAGTTGCTTAAATGCCCAATTAGCACAGTATGTAGTTTTAATCGGTGGAGTAGGAGAAGACGTGACTACCATGACGATAACATTAATAAATTTAAGGCCTATCTGCGGAGTCTGACATTTTCAGAAGTATATGAAACAAATGACCCTAATGTAGCATTTAACGCATTTTCTGACATTTTTTTATTGCTTTACAAACAGTGCTTTCCCGAAACTGTAGTATCGGTAAATGTCCACAAAAAACAAAAGTGGGTATCACGTGGTATCAAAAAATGCAGCGAGAAAAAACGGCAATTACTGTGGCAGTTCCGATTGAAACCTTCTCAGCAGAACAAAAGGCAATTTAAAAATTACACAAAAATATTTAAAAAGATTATTAATTTAACTCAGCGAGCTCAAAATATCCATAAAATAAAGACATCAAAAAATAAATCTAAAACCACATGGCAAATTATAAATCAATCAAAGTTAAATATGCCAAAGAATAGTATTAATAAACTTAGAATTAATAATGACGAAGTTATCACGGATCCAAAATGTATTTCTAATATATTTAATGATTATTTTATTGATAAAATCCAGCCGATTGTTAATTCGGGAGACAGAGTCACAAAACATATTTTAAACCGGAAGGATTCGATGTTCATGGCTCCAAGTTTGCCAAACCACGTTCTTAAAATTACTTTAGCTCTTAAGAACACAAACAGTGTAGGTTATGACGGCATTTGTACAAAAATACTTAAAGCAGTAGCCGAGGAAATTTGTTGCCCTTTAAGTCACATAATAAATTTATGTATAAGCGAAGGTATTTTTCCGGATGCCCTGAAAAAATCGGTAATAAAGCCATTGTTCAAAAAACATGATAGGGAGTTAATGGAATACTACAGGCCGATTTCATTAATACCAATATTCTCCAAAATAATTGAAAACTATATTTATAAAGAACTCAATTTATATTTAGAAGCAAATAATATTCTTTGCAACGAACAAAAAGGATTTAGGAAAAACAAGACGATTAACATGGCTATTTATGACTTTTTATACACAGTTATGACAAATATGGATAAAAACACTCCAGTATGTGCGATATTTTGTGACATGTCTCAGGCATTTGATTATGTGCAACATAATATTTTACTAAAAAAGCTTGACGCTTATGGGGTAAGAGGAAATGTCCTTGAGCTCTTAAAATCTTACCTACATGACAGAAAACAAATAACCGAAATAAGTAGAATTAATATACGCACCAAAAGAGAAGAAATCTTTCGATCAAATGAACGTAACGTTATGTACGGAGTTCCACAAGGAAGTATACTAGGACCACCGCTTTTTACAATTTATATTAACGACTTTCCAGGGGCAATAAAACATCCGATGACACTATTCGCGGATGACAGTACAATAACGATACCGTGTAATCAAAGAGACTTTTATAAAGATGACATAAATAATACATTAAAAGAAACTATAGAATGGTTAGACAATAATAATTTAAAAATTAATTTAAATAAAACCGTAATAATGAATTTTAGCCAGCGCGCGTTGACCTTTTCTAATATTGACATAACATACAATGACATTAAAATTGACACAGTTAATACAACTACGTTTCTAGGACTTACAATAGATCGAAATTTAAATTGGAAGGTGCATGTAGAGGCTCTGACTAAAAGGATAAGCAGTAGTGCGTACGCATTGTATATTCTGTCACGCACTGTTAACATAGATGCATTATTAACTGCTTACTACGGGCTAGCTGAATCTGTTCTCAGATACGGTGTTATCTTTTGGGGTAACTCAACTAATAAAGAAGCTGTATTTAAAGCACAAAAGAGATGCCTCAGAGCCATGTTTAAGTTGAAAACCACTGATAGTTGTAAGCCCTATTTTATTCGTTATAAAATTTTGACATTGGCATCACTTTATATTCTGGAAACAGTAATGTTTGTTAGAGGTAATTTTGATTTATTTTCGCGAATGGCAAATAAATTTCCAAGAAACAGGCGTGATCAAAGTCAGCTCTGTCTGCATAGGAGTAAGACGGCACTTATGCGCAAAAGTGTTTTCTGCATGGCTCCCATTATTTATAATAAGTTACCCAAAAGTTGGAGGGAGCTAAATAATTTACATTTGAAAAATCAACTAAAGTCATATCTAATTGACAAAGCTTACTATAATATTAATGAATTTCTGACAGAAGAATTTATATTGACATAGATTTTGATGTATTATTATTTATTTTTCTAAAATTGACGTTTATAATTTTTATTTTTTTTGTTTACCTATTCACATAATATTAATGTTTTTGACTTGAAATTAATAATTCAAAATATTTGCACGCCATACTTTTTGGCAAACATGTCTGATCCTTTCTATTTTATGTTATCCTGCATGCATTTATATTCTTGTATGTATACACATGTTTGAGCAAATAAATATATCTTATCTTATCTTATCTTATCTTATCTTATCAAAAATTCATGAAAAAATTGCTAAGCTATGTAATTAGACTGTGCTACGAAATTGGACGTTCTTGAGAATGATTTTTTCTTATACCATTAACGATGTTTTGGTCTCTGATTGACAAGGCTATATCTCAGTAATCATTATTTTGTAATTACCTCGAATTACCTTTAATCATTGATAATGCTGATCACATAAGGTACTAATGATAGTAAGTACCATGTAAGTACCTACCATTGATCATTAACATTAAAGAAATTACTGCGTGGGTACCTACCTACATCTGTAGGTAGGTACAATCTGCACCCTATTATTGCGTCATCTTTCTTATAACTAAGTAGGTATGTCAAAATGTGTCTATTATTTTTAGAAGTCAAGAAATAGGTACATTAGCTGTAATATAACCTTGGCCAAAACTTAGAAACAGCGGCGCTATTCTGTAAAAATCTCACCGTGAAAACTTAGGTGAAGTGAGCGTGGAGCGAGCTGTCAATAGTGTCAATTCCTAGCAAAAACAAACTCACTTCACCTAATTTTTCACGGTGAGTTTTTTACAGAATCGACCGGCAGCACCCTAATTCCTTAACACACTATCAATCTCAATCTGAGTCAGGCTTGAGGCTTCAGGCGCTCTCATCATCGACCATAGGCACTATGATGGATGACTCATCGTTTCGGCTCACTACGTGTCTCCGCTTGGCGCACCTTGTGTTGCTCCCCATCAGTGTCACTACGGTAAAGCAGTCGACAGACTCGGGCATATTGGCCTATCCGGCTGCAGGAACGCAGGTCGCCTAGCACGACACGCAAGCATCAACGAATTATTCGTCGAGCCCTTTGTCACCGCCGCCGCAGGCGTACCAGGTACCAGCGGTATTAGAACCAAACGGCTTGGTACGTGACGATGGGAAGAGACCAGACGGCATGACGTTGTTGCCTTGCAAGGTGGGTAGGCCTCTGGTGTGGGATGCAACCTGTGTCGGTACCCTTGCGGGCGCCATCTCATGATCCTAGCACGGCGGGCTGGCGCCGCTGCTGCGGCTGCTGAGACCCTCAAGCGGTGTTAATACTGTAACCTTATGCGTAACTACAGCTTTGAGCCGTTTGGGGTCGATACGCTCGGGTCATGGGATCCGAGTGCGCGTCTCCTTTTTAAAGAAATTTCTTGCCGGCTGATCGACACTTCACGTGACCAGAGGGCTGAGTCGTGCTTTGGCCAAAGAATTAGCATTGCCATACAACGTGGCAATGCTGTCAGTCTTCTGGGCACGTTTCCGGATGACAGCGATGCGGATGAGTACTTCGACGCGTAAATATCCGTTTGCTTTTGTATTTATTTATATAGGTAGTTATAGTTAGTCTTTTAATTTAGTACCTAATGTAAATAGTTAGATTTAAGAGATTATGAAAATTAAAGTACCCAAATCTACCATCAAGTCTTATAAAAACAAGATAAGAGTTAAGAGATCTTGGGGCCTAAAAAGGTCACTTTGGCAGAATCATAAAAGGATAACATTCTGAGTCATAATATGGCGCAGACTGTCCGTGTTTTTCTTTTTTTCGCTGCACTACGTAAGTAGGTATAATCAAACAGATTGCATTTATATTTTAGCACAGACAAAAAAAATAACTGAAAAATCCTTCACCAATGGGATTTGATACGATTAACTTAACAGTTATCTGACCATTATGATTCATAATGTTATTCTTTTATAATTCTGCCAAAGTGGCGTTTTTAGGGTCTTTTATCTAATAAACAAAAACATAACTCTAAAGCTAAAAACATCTTAATTTTCACTAAATTAAACAGGACTTAGAAAAAATGTCCGATTTGTTGCAGACATTTTAAGTATTTTATGCACTGTATACGAGCTGTCACTTAATGCATCAACCTGACACGGAGATACAAGGAATCACAGTAAGTAATTTACGAGTTCTCACCTTACAAAGTGCTTCTAAGTCTTTTACGAGATGTCACTAAAAGTCAGTTTATAAGTGACCTAACACTATTGTATACAAGGTATCACTATTATAACATGGAAAATTGTGTGATGGACAATTTCACATCAAAATGACAAATTTACCAATTTTGCAGTTATGAGGTATCACATCTAGAGCGACGCATTGCTTTAAATCGTTGTTGAGCAGACACATTCTTCTTCGAACTTATGAAGCAATGGATTAGCAATATCCTTCTAATTCCTCTAATTTTTGACGATCAAAAGTGCCTTTAATGTGCCTATTTAAAATAAATGATTTGACTTTGACCTTCAAAATTATTAAAATTGTGATTGGTAGTGTGTTACCTACGCAATTACGGTGCCGCACTATCTACCATTCTACCTTACGGATATAAAGAACCACAGCTGATTTACCTACTTGAGGTAATTACTGTGTTTTTAGTGCCATCCACTTACGGTCGTATTTATTTCAAGGTTGAAACCTGTTTGAATCGTAGGTACCTAAACACAGTTCTTGTAAGGGGGCCTCGACGGTTATACTATAATTTTAATTAAATCTTATTTTTACGGTTGCTAATAACTAACTAATCTCGGGAAAACATAATTTAACTGCAAAAAACTGTGGGGTAAGTAATTGCGTATGTGTGTAACACACTATCAGTAGCAATGACTTTTATTTTGACAGTTCAACAACATTCATTGCGTTATTTAGACAATTTTTTCGAACATAATATGAAGCAATGGATTAGCAAAATCCTTCAAAATGATCCAGTTTCTAAATAGGTAAGTATTGACCATAGATATACATTTCTATGGTATTGACCTTCTTTCATATATCTATGGTATTGACCAAGGTTATATTACCTAGACAGCTAAAGTACCTATTTCTTCGGTGCTATTCTGTAAAAATCTCACCGTGAAAACTTAGGTGAAGTGAGCGTGGAGTGAGCTGTCAATAGTGTCAATTCCTAGTAAAAACAAACTCACTTCACCTAAGTTTTCACGGTGAGATTTTTACAGAATCGCCCGGCAGGACTTCTAAAAATAATAGAAACATTTTGACATAGGTATGTACTTACTTAGATGTTTTTTTTTAAGAAGAGTTTTGACCTTTATTTTAGTCGCGGTGTCTTCAATTTCTTCTTTGCACTTCCGTATATAGGCAGTGGAACTACCACTATTGGTAGAATTCATTCTACGATGATGTTTTATATAAATGTATAGTAGTCTGTGAATAAAAGAAAAGAAGACGTTTGTTTCTTACGTAAATTAAAGGTCAAGTTACGTTCTATCTAAGCAGTTTACCAAGATTACGAATGCTTATAGTCTAATCTGCTGGGAACTCAACACAAGTTGATCTGAGGAAGTAAGACAGACGGACAGTCGCTCCTATTACTTTATCGTACTTCTGCATAGACTTTGGAAACATCTACGCCCATAGAGATGAGGTTAGAGTTTTGTCATATGATCATCATTAATGGTTTCGCGAAGGCTTTTTAACCCTGTGGAACCCATGGATAAATAGCTTGCTCATTTTAACATCTAATTAGCTCTTTAACAGTAGGTATGTAGATAGGTATACTTTTAATAAAACTTACCCTTAGTATGTAGGTACTTAGTGAATACATATAATAGGTACTAGGGCTACATTTAGAAAGTCATTCCTACTGAAAACTGAAACAGACTCTGTAGCATGACAGCTTATGAAGTAGGCCGAAGATACGCTGAAGTAATAAACTTAAAAGTGTTGGACATCATCATCAGCCTGCCAGCTGGACATGTCTTTCCAACTGCACGCCATTCAGCTCGATTCTCGGCAACTCTCATCCATTTGCTACCAGCCATCTTGCGAAGATCGTCGCTCCACGTAGCCTGAGGGCGTCCTACCTTACGTTTGCCGATTCGCGGTCTCCACTCAAAAACACGCCAGCGGTCGGTATACCTAACTACCTAACTATAAAGGCCACGTTCGTACGGACGTAAAAATATCGCGGCGGGATTTTATCGCGCATTGGATCATTGAGAGCATTGGGAGCATTGAGAATACAATAGAGCGCATTCCAGATTTCCAGCCCATCCAAAAAACGCACTGTTAGATATTCAACGGTGAAGTGGTAGGACATAGAGATCATAATATACTTGACTGTAACGCCTATTGTAACCTATGTTCACAAATAAATGAATTGAATTGAATTCAACTCTTAGCGCACAGCAGAGCGTTTAAAATCTAGTGCGCGAAAAAAATCGCCCTAGTGGGACTAAAATTGATCAATGAATTATCGTAAAATAAATGGTAATATACATTCAAAAGGCTGCGGATAGTATTACATAAAACAATTAGTATATAAAAGGTATAATAAATATAATATATAATATAAAATTATATATAATATTAGTATAGGTACAATCGGCACGTAATTGGCATGCAAATGAAAAATTAACGCCAACAGCCCACGATTGACGTGTTAACGACAAATAATTTCCCACCAGACACGGAAATAATTAATTGCATAAGAATCATTTAATTCTTGATAAGAATTAAATTACAATTTATTAATTGTTTTTCGTATTTTTCCGCTTGTCAAAACTTTTTCTTCCGATTATCAATTTTGATCTAAGTAAGTAGGTACTCGCCTAGTCTGTTAGGCAAGCATCGGTAACAATTAGAAAAAGTAGGATAACAGTGTCTAATTAATTAGTGACAGTTGATCTAAATAATAACAGCCACACAGGTCGATCGATCAGGTTAAGCTACGCTTGCCGCGGTTGGTCTGTGGATGGGTGACCATCTTTACATACCGTGACCCCTCCGTGCCTCGGAAAGCACGTTAAGCCGTTGGTCCCGGCTGTCATTTGTGGATCTTTGACAGTCGTTACGGGTAGTCGGAAGCCTGAAAGTCTGACAACCAGTCTTACCAAGGGATATCGTATAACCCAGTAACTGGGTTGTGGAGGTCAGATAGGCAGTCGCTCCATGTAAAATACTGGTATTCAGCTGCATCCGGTTAGACTGGAAGCCGACCCCAACATAGTTGGGAAAAGGCTAGGCAGATGATGAGTTGATCTCCTGACCACAATTCCATCTTTACCTAACCACTGTTGTTTTGGAAATGGCGTCTCGCAGTTCAATCTATGAAGTTGTCGTTTGCTTCAAGGCAGGTCTACAGGCAAGCCCTGTGGATACTCAATAAATTAAGGCCTTCAGACAGGGCTTAAAAAACTTAAAACTAAGCGACTACACGCTAAGGGTACCCCCTGTGTGAGGTACGGAGAGTTATTCCGTTTATCCACCCCAAAATATCCACCCTAAGGTGGATACGCGGAAACTCATGTCCGAGAATCCACCCCAAGCTTATAAATTCCGTTTATCCAACTTTGGATTGGAATTTATAAGCTTTGGGTGTATTCTCGAACATTAGTTTCCGCGTATGCACCTTAGGGCGCTTTCAATTTAGACGTTTCGTTTCGGACCGCTGCCGCACGTTTACCGAGCCGATGGTTATAACCCGCTGCCGGGCCGCTGCAGTACGGCAGCAGTCCGATACCAAACGCCTAAATTGAAAGCGTATCTGACTGCCGTGCGTTTGTATGCTATTGTTAGTGTACGTTAGTGTTAGTGTAGTGTTTGTTGTGTGTATATTAGTGTGTAGTTTGCGACGTTGCCGTCCTGTCATCGAGCGTTCGCGGTACCGACGTCGCACTGTTGCAGCACCGCGCGCTTTGTATGAAAACAAACGAACGTCCGTGCGCAATACGACAAACGCACCGCTTCGGTACCGCAGCGGCCCGACACGAAACGTCTAAATTGAAAGCGCCCTTAGGGTGGATTTTTAGGGTGGATAAACGTAATGGTGGATTTTTAGGGTGGATAAACGGAATAACCGGGTACGGACCTCGGCTTAGGACGTCCCCGTCGCCACGTCGCTTTGGGAGAGGGCAGCACGGGACATGCTGAATCGAAATTATTTAACCACTAATTGTTACTGTAGATACTTATATCTTCACTATCAATAGGTAGCATAATTATCTAGTCTCATGCCAGCGTGGGGTAGGTATTTATTGGGTAACATTTTGACAGTCAAAACAACATTAATTGCGATATTTACGTTGTTGAGCAGACACATTTTTCGAACATATATGAACTACCTCACTACCTAATGGATAAGCAATATCCTTCAAAATATTCAGATTGAGACTGATAGTGTGATATGAAATTAGGGTGCTGTTTTCAATAATATAGATACTTAGACCACACCTGAATTAATGCTAATAAAAGCGCGTTGTCGAATTTACAACGTCGTGCGTTATAAATCTAATCAAAAAGTAATTTATAAATAATTTAATTTTTTATAAATTACTTACATTTTTATTTCGTAACTAGCTGTGCCCGCGACTTCGTCCGCGTGGAATAGTGACTTTTCGGGCAGCATATTTTGAATTACATATACCGTCTACAGACCGGGCATTTGCTGTCCGAACCCTCTGAGAACTCAGGCGAATTTCAGTGAAAGTCTCAGACTCTAGTGCTTGAGCTTCACGATCGGCAGTGAGACGTATTTCTCGTTCTTCCTGTGTTTCCTGAGACCGAACATTTGCTGTCCGAACCCTCTGAGAACTCAGACGAATTTCCCTATCAGTGAAAGTCTCAGACTCACGCGATAGTGTATGAGCTTCACGATCGGCAGTGAGACGTATTTCCCGTTCGTCCTGTGTCTCCTGGAATCGAGCATTTGTTGTCCGTACTCTCTGGGAGCTCAGGCGGATTTCCCTGACAGCAAAAGTCTCAGACTCACGCGATAGCGCGTAAGCTTCGCGATCGACAGATAAACGTGCCTTTCGTTGTTCCCCGTTTTCCCTATTTCGAGTTGTCATCATTCGAGAACGATTTGAACTCAGTCGAGATTCTCGCTGAGTCGAAGTTTCTGCAGCACGAAACCTAGCCTGGTGCAGAGAGCCTTTTGTCTCACGACCTTCCTCAGATTCCTGTGATCGAACTAATCTCATCCTTTTAGCATTTCTGCTACATTGGGAGAGGTTGGATCTTCTTCGAGGCATTCTTACAATAAAATAGTACTTACTACTTAACACACAGTTATTTAGTAAACACGTACTATCGTAAACAATTAAATTATAAATACTTACAGATTATCATACAGTCTAAAATTATCACAGTTTAAGTAATAAGTGTTAAGACGTGTAAACCAAACGTCATTATCATCATCATTTCAGCCGATAGACGTCCACTGCTGGACATAGGCCTCCCCCAATTTTGGGGGGGTTTGCCATAATCGCCACGCTTGGCAGGAGGGTTGGCGATCGCAGTATGATATGGTGGTGGAATGCATAGAGAACGCTGCTGCCCATTCTCCGGTGAGACCCTTAGTCGCCTTTTACGACACCCACGGGAAGTAAGGGGTGGTGCTATTCTTCTACACAGACAAACGTACTAACTTTATAAAACAAAAGAATTGCTAGAAAAAATAATTACTAACCTAAGCTAATGAACTTATACTTAATAAAGAAAATCAAGAAAAGAAATGCCTAACCTATACCAAATACTTATAATATTTATATACAAACCCTAAATACAAATTAAGATAAGTATACCGAAAATCAGGGAAAGAAATGCCTAACCAATAATAAATGCTTACAATATTTATTTACAAAACCCTAAATAAAAATTAAGATAAGTAAATACCCAATAATCAAGGAAAGAACCGCCTAACCTATACCAAATACTTACAAAATTTTAAAGAAAATTAAGAAAAAGAACCTAACCTACAAACCCTAAAATATAAATAAATGAAATATGCAAACAGTCAGTATTCAAGTGAATCGCAATAATCGAATCCAACTATTCGCCTATACTCTCCAGGATACTGCGTTCGCTACGAATAACTGAATCCTTATGGCAGCGGCGCGTTTTCTTTTGAAATGGTCATCTCGCAGTTCAACCTGAGGGGTTGTTGACTGCTTAACCTGGCTTTCCTGTGGATGCCTCAATAAATTAAGGCCTCCAGCCAGGGCATAATACACAACTTAACTACACAATATAAACTTAAAAACTAAGCGACTACACGCTAAGGGCACCCCCTGTGGGGTACGGACCTCGGCTTAGGGCGTCGCTGGGAGAGGGCAGCAAGGGACAGGCTGGATCGGAATTATGGCAGCGGCGCGGCTCTCAGCGCGCTTTATACAAGGTGTAACGGAAAGGGGGTATCAACCCTGAAGGAGGTGAATGTGCTCATGAAACTGAACAAATTTCCCCAAAGAACATAGGTCGAAATATGAAAAAAAATTTGGACCTCCCATAGTAATAGTAAATCATTGATGTGCTATTACTATGGGAGGTCCAAATTTTTTTTTCATCTTCATTCACCTCCTTCAGGGTTGATACCCCCTTTCCGTTACACCTTGTATATATAGCCACGGACGCGCAGGCGCGAGGCGTTTACGTACTCTGATAGAATACCTTAACAAATGTTCGCCGTGATTCTTTAAATTGACATAACTTTTTTATTTATGAACCGATTGACATGAAATAAACACTAAATGTTAAGTGAAGCTTACTACAATATATTAGTGAAAACCGCATCTAAATCGAATAAGCCGTTTCTGATATTAGCGTGCACAAACACAGCAGACAAACAGACAAACAGATAAATAGACAAAAAAAAATTTAATTACATTTTCGGGTTCGGCATCGATATAATAACAACCCCTGCTACTTTTTTTTAATATATTTCCATTGTACAGACACCACTTTTCTACAATTTTATTATATGTATAGATTTCTAGTTTTAAGTAAAACCTGAAACCTATTACCTACTTATTACAAAAAAAATATTTGTTTGTAATAAGTAGGTAATACCGTAATAGTTTTGTTGTAGGTAAATATTGCACTAGAATTTGACCAAGGTTTTGAGATGTTTTCCCTTTGACACTACACCCGTAGCTCGTATCAATAAACGTGTCGAATTGATAACCTCCTTTTTTTGAAGTCGGTAAAAAATGATTGCAAATCAACAGCGCGTTTTAGCATTCAATAAAATAGGTAACAGTGCAGTGGCGGGCCAGTGGTATCGGCCCCGACTTACGAGTAGTTGCGAGTAGTAGGTCGTATTCGAACCTAGGCAAGCGCTCTACTTTGTCTTAATAATTTCATCACCACTGCTCTCAAAAACGGTGAAGGAAAACATTGCATCGTGAGGAAACCGGCCATGTTCTACAACCAAAAATTCGAAGACCGCACTGAGCCCACGTGGTAGATTACAGCCCACTCTCTCTTGCAGAGAGGAGGCATGTGTCCCAGCAGTGGGCTAAGGCCAGGCTTATAGGCTGATTATGATTATGCTAGTGTAAATAAAACGGGCACTCGTTTTTGTCCTATTTCAAGATACACGAGACAAAAGCGGTACTTAGGTACAAGTTTTGTCCATAGGAGTGAGTGCTACTAGGTCGACACTTGTAGGGTTATCAAAGAACCAAATATCAAGCAAAGCTTTCAACTTATCACTAGGTATAACTCAAAGAGGGCGTTGAGCCAATAATTTATACAGCCGATAACGTTTGTCCCTTGTCCTCTGTAATGAGCAACAATACAATACAACACCTTTTGTAAGTACAGATAAATGAGGATCTATCAGTCTTAGAGTCCCTCACAAAATTATTGTCTCAGAGTGGGTACCTACATCATCTAAGCCCCCACGTAGTATACCAATAAATAAAGGTCTCCCTTTCATCTGGAACTGTCATTAATTTGATGTCTGCTAAAATGCTGATAAAAAATAAGCAAATCTTACAGATTGAAGTTGAAGATTCAGTCCGTACACAGTTATTTTACGTCTGATAGCAATAACCGAACAGCAACCTTATTGTAATGTGATCACAGAGATTTTCACAGTGATGGAAAATTAGGGGTAAAATAACTGTGAATGGGCTATGATTGATAATATAATAGAACGCAGTCAGGCAGAGTTCAAAGCTATCACAGACAAAGCAAGAAAGACTGAAGCTGTGGCGAGACAGTGCTTTCTTACCCAAAGCGTTCGTTCCACCCAGTGAAGACCTCCGAACCTGGACTTGAGTTACCTTGGGTAACCTGGAAGTCTTTAAATACACTCCGGACCCAGGTTGGCCAAAGCAAGGAAAACCTGTTCAGGTGGAGATTCATAGACTCTCTGCCTGGGAGTTTAAATGTGGTGCTGTTCCACAATTAATGATGGGACACTTAATATCGTGTCCTGCGTGTCCTGTCAGCTGCACGTTACAGGAACTGGTGGACGCTGGTGATGGCGTCAAACAAGTAGCCGAATTCTGGGCCGAGTTCATTTAGATTGCTATCAACACGCTAATAAAAGAAGACATATACAGCAGACACCACAAAGACCACAAATCAAGAGTCAAGACAAGACCGCACGTCTTTCTAAGGGTCTGCAGCGTCCTCATGTCTGATAACTTCCACCAGTACTCTGACGCTCCACATCAAGCATCAACACTGCTTCACTCATATACATTTATTGGCTCGATGTCAAAGAAATTGACGGCTCAGTTCTCTCTCAACGAGTCTCGGCATATTGACGATTTGTTTGACTGCTCTATTGTAGTTTAATACGTTACAATTAAGCTTTAATGGGGCATCTTTAAATGTGTTAACACCTAAAGAGTAAGGAATAGAAACACAATTTTCTTCTTTCTCAGAAAAAAAAAAACCATTGTGCAAACTGTAACCATGAATTCAGAATATGAATCTAGACTAGCGTAGAATTTTATAAACGGTTAAGCATCAAAAAAAAAAAAATCTGCTGTTTCATAAAAAAAGTACTTACGTATATTTACGAGGCCAAAATGTATGGAATAACTTTTTTTTTTATTATTTAATAACCGACTAAAGATTTACTACTCTAGAAGCATGATATATAATTATGCTAAATTCATGGTTACATTTTGCGCTCTGTTTTTTAGGGTTCCGTTGCCAAATGGCAAAAAACGGAACCCTTATAGATTCGTCATGTCTGTCTGTCTGTCTGTCTGTCCGTCTGTCCGTCTGTCCGTCTGTCCGTCTGTCTGTCCGTCCGTATGTCACAGCCACTTTTCTCCGAAACTATAAGAACTATACTGTTGAAATTTGGTAAGTAGATGTATTCTGTGAACCGCATTAAGATTTTCACACAAAAATAGAAAAAAAACAATAAATTTTGGGGTTCCCCATATTTAGAACTGAAACTAAAAAATTTTTTTTTCGTCAAATGGATAGGTCTTCAAAAATGATATTGAGGTTTCTTATATCATTTTTTTCTTAAATGAATAGTTTGCGCGAGAGACGCTTCCAAAGTCGTAAAATGTGTGTCCCCCCCCTGTAACTTCTAAAATAAGAGAATGATAAAACTAAAAAAAATATATGATGTACAATACCATGTAAACCTCCACCGAAAATTGGTTTGAACGAGATCTAGTAAGTAGTTTTTTTTTAATACGTTATAAATCGTAAACCGCAATTTACCTTTTATTCAACCAACTCAAATATAAAAAAACATTTAATTTCATAAACATAAACCTTATGCATAAACCCGGATGTTACGGAACCCTCGGTGAGCGAGTCCGACTCGCTCTTGCCCGGTTTTTTTTTTCTTCTTTTTACGTAGGTAACAATGGCCGTTGCTTCCAGAAAATTCAGACATTTAGTGACGCGCTCCACGTTATCGATATCTTAAACCCTTAACACCGCTCAGTCATTCATAATAAGTTTCATAATCATAACTCAGTAAGTATCTTAGGTTGGGGTAATCTGTGAAAAATTACACTTCATCACTTTTATTTATATCTGCGTTTGTCTGTATGCAAACAGCGTCACGCTGCGGCGAGCTGTTCTTACGGATGTAAATAAAACTGTAGGTTAGTACGCAACTCCGTATCTGTTTATAATCTTAAGTAAAGATAAATCAGATATACGTGAGCTTGGCACAGGCCTTGACCTTGCACTTGACCTAACCGGGCCACAAGGACATAACAATTTACTTCTGTAAGAAACGTCAAAACAAAACTTGTCACAACTCTCGTTCGTGTGCAATAAACTAGGTTACTACTGAAAAAAAGAAATAAATACATTTTTTGGCAAGTCTTCTTAAAATTCAAACATAGTTACCTAATTATATTACTGACACGGTAAATATAAGTGCATACCTACTCGAGTATTCGCTCGTTTTCTGATTCGATGTGTACTGATGCGACACGCGTCAACGGCAGAGGCGACTGCAGCCGTCAACGAGTGTCGACGGCTGTCGTCGATGCACTCTAAGAAAGGTGAGGTGACGATGCAGCGATGATAATATGAAAGCGGCCCAGCGGGGTGCATTCTGTGGTCTTCGCTTTCGTCATGGTGATTGCGAGTTTCGGGTCTATGAGTATGGGTTTACTAGGTGTGCACCGCGGTTTCAACCGCCATATTGTTGGCAACACCGAGTGAAGCTACTTCGAGTGCTGGCTGGCGGGGAAGTTATTGAAGGAAGGAACTTACCATAGAGTAAGGAAACTTCCCGCCATTATTATTTTTCTCATGCCGCGAAACGCGTTTGATTTTGTGGATTGTAATTATTGATATGTTTGCATAAATACCTAGCTAATACGTGTTTTAAACAGCCTCCGTATAGAAATAGTTAGTAATACCTATGATTTAAAAGAAATCGGATTATTTATAAATTACTTCGTTTTCGCTAGTATGCGTTCTTTCTGATGTTTTTATCTGCTCTGCTCGGCTCCTAAGAGTCGAAGAATTATGTTGAATAGCCTCTATCCTTCCTCAAGAATTAGGCTATCAAATGCAAAAAGAATTTTTCAAATCCGACAGGTTGTAGTTCCACAGATTAGCACGTTCAAACAAAAAGCAAACAACCAAACAAACAGTATTATTATTAGTATAGGCAGTATATAGATTATTAAACTCTTTTCAACACAAGAATGTTTGTGACCTTCATCTGTTATAAATAACGGTGAGAAATAGAAACTGTAATGGTATCGTTACGATTTATCATTTACGTCTCGTAAAGATGCTGCAGTGTGGTTGTAACATTGAAAATAATCATAAACGTTGACATGACCTCGGATCGAACACAACAGGTTTTTTCATCAGTACCGAGTATACTTAGCAATTATTTTATTTGTACACATAAGTACATTAGTTTCCTTATCTACCGCGAACACACAAGGCCGTCAAAATTTTAACGATTAGATACCGCCCCGATATAAGCTTGCTGAAATGCTGACTGTTTCGAGGAAATGCGGTCGGAGAGACTTTTGAAAAAGCCTAAGTAAAAAGTCGTTATTCGAGGCTTGGTTCTAGCTTATTTCCTCCTGCAATATTGGACCAACTTAAAAGATATGTCATAAACTGCATAACGATAAGTACTGTGTCCCTGAATAACGATAAATACTGTGTCATGTTTTTCTAGTTGTCAAAAGTGTACCTACACTACGCCTCTGTTGACAGCGGTTTTGATCGGCATTTTTTGAGGGTTCTAGTGCTTGAAAAAAATGTACCCTATAAAAGGAAAACATAGGGACATACAAGTAGTTAATATTTATTAGGTATTCTGTAAAAAGTCATTGCTTTATGGTCATTAAAAAGAGAACAGGCGAGAACGTTTCTATGGAGAAACGACCACCTGCACAAGGACCTTATACTTTATAGCCATAAGTTTCAGAAGCTTTGACCAGTGAATTGCTAATAAATTGCTTCTGAATCATTAACAATGGCGCCGATTCTGTTGTTCACAGACTAAACTAAATTTAAGTTCAGGCATCTTTTTCTTTCTATTTCATTAAGAAAAAGACAGAAGATAAATATTAGTTAAGTCCTGTCAAATTAGTCAGCGCCTGACGTAAATTGACGTATTTCTAATAGCCAATTTTTTAATCTCGTCTAAATTATCTATGGAGTATCTTAATTTGACAGGACTAAACTAATATTTATCTTCTGTCCTTTTTCTAATGAAATAGAAAGATAAAGATGCATGAACTTAAATTTCGTTTAGAACAACAGAATCGGCGCCATTATATCATTGTTCTGAATATGTTTGAAAAATATGTCTGCTCAACAACGTAAACGCAATGAATATTGTTGA
Organism: Mesoligia furuncula; assembly: GCA_916614155.1. Taxonomy (NCBI): domain Eukaryota; kingdom Metazoa; phylum Arthropoda; class Insecta; order Lepidoptera; family Noctuidae; genus Mesoligia; species Mesoligia furuncula. Next base: position 18,510,434 of record OU744809.1, on the reverse strand, counting down.
ACTGTCAAAATTAAAGTCATTGCTACTGATAGTGTGTTACGCAAAATAAATATCCATCGAAATGATTCAGATGTGACGCAATGAGTGTGCTGGAATTCAGATTAGTGGAAGTTTTTGGGCATTTCCCAAGCTGATCAAGACATCACTGTGACGGCCGGGATTCTCTCATAAACATTCATTAAAATTATTCTCCCGTCTCTAGAGTTGGGACGATGCCATTAAAATTAGTTAGGTACTGTCATTATATTAACGCATTCCGGAAGTGCACTCAGCTTTAAATATAAGGCGCTTGCGTTACATAAATAGTGTGTCTCCAACAACAGCGTGCGCGCACGCATCGGTGCGGTGTTTGACGCGCCTCCTCCGCCGCCCGCGCTGCTCGCGCCAACCGATGCGTTGGCTTGGCATAGGTTAGGAACCCACTGGCAGCTCAACGGCATGCCTTCCCGCTTTGAACTGGCTTGGCTTTTTCCGTTGACACCGATTTATGCATCTATGAGCATAATGTCAGCTGAGATAATCCTACGACTGTAAATAATTCTACTAAGATACAATGTGGAAGCGCACTAGCATAAAATTGAATGATAATAAAGTAGGTAGGTAACAATGTTTTTGTGCTACTATAAAGCCGTTCAACTCGGCATTTTCATAACCCATATCCTTCAACAAATCATTAGCTGAATTTTATTGCAGCTTCACACTTGTAGGTGTGTTGTGCTCTGTGGCCACGCCACCGTTTATTTTTTTATTGTGATATAATCCATTTTTATGTACGGCTGACGGTCATGACGTACATACATTGTTTTTGAATGTACGACTTTTATTTTAAAAGAAAAAAGTAAATTAATGTGGCGTTGCTGCGGAGAATTCTCTGTAGCCACGCCACCTGTAATCAATATTTGTAGATACAATTTCAGCTATTTCTCTGAAGTTATATAATGTACGAACGCTGTGTATTATGTACACGCGATAAGTATGAAAAAATATGTTAATTCTAAAGTTTAATTCTAAATTCACAAATTGTCCCATATTGTGTATTAAACTAATGTATTGTTACGAGCTTCGGGTTCGTGACAATAAAAACTGCCGATTTAATAACCAAAAAAATGACACTTTAATCTCACTAATAGCAACTGAACACACACTAATTACAAAACACAATTGCACTACTGGTCGCACTTGAAGATAGCTTCGGTTGTTTTCGCCTGTGTCGCTTGTCTAACACTGTCTCGGTCGTTTTTTTTTTTGACTATGGCATCTCGCAGTTGACCTTGAGAGGTCGTGACTACTTAACCGGACTATCCTGTGGTTGCCTTAAGTAAACTCAAAGCCTCCAGCCAGGGGCAATAATCTACTATACTAAGCGACTACACGCACGCGTCGCTGGGGAGAGAGCAGCAAGATGGGACAGGCTGGATCAGATTATTATTATTTAAGCTTGATGAGATCGGCTTTTCCTATCTGACTACTCTGGGAAGAAAGGTCGAAACAAACTCAGAGGTCACAGTCGGGAATTTAATTCTACAGGCTCAGCTGCGGCGCGGGCTGGCACTACATCGAGCAAGGGTCGGGGGGGGGGGGGGGCATTTACTTCTCCTGGAGGAGGGTTATGGGGTCATCAGGGTCGGTGAGAACATGCCTTGGAAGCGACATTTACTGATTTTGGATCCCGGGAGTATAACTGGCGGCCTCTACAGCCAGCTGAGGGTTGCGATGTTTGGCGGCGGTATCGATGAAGCGCTTGGAGAGGCGTTTCATGAATTGATGGATAGTGGGGATTTTGAGGTCAAGATGGAGGATCTTATTACGGACAAACCATGGGGATTCTGTAGCCTTTCGGAGGAAACGGTTTTGGAGGGTCTGCATCCTATGGATATGGGGGGGCTTTGCGTGAGCGAAGACTACACAGGCATAAGTCATTATTGGTCGAATGCACGCTGTGTAGATGCGCAATTTGCACCATAGTGACAATTTGCTGCGTGCATTGAGAACGGAGTGGAGTCTGCCGAGAGCGAAGGCGGCGCGCGAACGTACCGTCTTTATATGCTCTGCGAAGGAGAGGTGCCTGTCGAGGACTACACCTAGGTATTTGGCTTGCTTTTCCTAAGGGATCGGCTTGCCGATTATGGTGATGGGTCGGGGGATGTCCCGGTCGTGCCGCATCTCGGCCTTATATAGTGCCGCCGATAGTTCTAGAACCTTCCATTGTAGAAACATCTAGAATGTTCGAGTACATACCGGTCCCGACTGACCAGATGTCGATAGTTCGAGAAAGTTCTAGAAAGTTCTCGCATCGAAATTTGTAGAAAGATCTTGACTACTAGTTCCGCTACTCGATACTAGATGGCGCTAGTGGTAACTAATGTCACCATGTACCAGGCATTAATTGTGGCACGCAACAGTATTTTAGCGATTACTTCAGATTGACAGGAAAATTAAAATAAAACTCAACAGTTTTCATAAATAGAAGTTATTTATTATAAGTACTTAAATCCGTGTTAGCACAATGGTTACAAAATATTTTTCCTTTAAAATAATTTTAAAAAATTAAACAGCCCAACTAACAAATTAATGTTTTATAATAGTTAAGTTGACGTTTTACACTTTCAATTAGTTTTTGAAGATTGGTCGCGTAAAAGTAAATATAAACGCTTATAAAACGCGAATTAGGCCCAAATTACAAGACAATATTATCGTTTAGTAGTTATTTAGAAGTCCGCCAATGACCGTTGAATGTTATAAACAAGTTAAGTAAAAGTACAAAGACCGACTTTTCGGTCCAATACTGGTTGTGATGAGACCCTTAAGTGACCGCTTATGTCACATAGCAGTTATAGTGACGTTTTCAAATGACTGAAACGTTGTACTAGTGTCCAACAATACGACTCAAATACAATCGTTTTGATTCTCGTGTTAAATTGTATAAAAATAACAGAAAAAGGTAAGTGAAGTTAATTTTCATGATTACAAAATATCTACACTGTAAATTATTTAGGCGAGTTTGATATAAAAATAGGGGTTAATCTTTCAGGGAACTTTAGTTTTATGACAATTTATATATGTGTTGTTGGGAAGTTTTTAACGCCCTCCCCTATTTCTTTGTATTTTAATGGTTTTAGTTAATTATCCAATATATGTTTTTCATAATAAAGCTCTAACCATCTTGTTTACGTTATATAGCGACCTCTTCATTACACTAATATAACAAAAAGATCGCGTAGACTTTTCCTTGAGACCATGACGCCGCAGCCATGTTCAGCCGACTTTAGGGTTCCCTAATCATTACTTACATTGAATCTAATAAACATTCCATATCTTGAACAGGGATACAACGCGGCCCTCTATAATATATTCATCTTCTTTTCGTGTCGATGGCTATCTAATCAAATAGTACCTACGTTTAACACAGATTCATTTATTTAAATGAAAAATTTAATTTATAATCAGGTCTAACATAGGAAATCAATGAAATATGGTAGTGTTCTTGGACATCGATAAATTTTTGACTCGGAATTATTTAAAACGTCTCAAAAGACGAAAATGGCCTTTGAGAAGAACTCATTCTACCGTGTCAAGCAGATGTTATAACTGCTACAGTTCTTGTCATCCATCAGGCCGCGTTCTCGATGACTTACTTTTTTAATTTATTTTAACACCTTTTACTATGGGACTGAACCTGAATTCGCGAAAAAAACATCAGCTGTTCCCCACATTTATGTTCGTATAACTCGTCAAAATGTAGGGAACAGCTGATTTTTATTTCGCGATTTCAGGTTTGGTCCCATAGTAAAAGTTGTTCATAATGATGGGTACAATGACCTCTTAAGAGGTTGGTAATGTTTTACCAATAACCCTGTATAATTATGTTTATATATTTTTATATATACGGAACCATTTTCTGAAACAATCGTTCGTTCTTGTACGTCATTTTTGGTCGGGAGATCAGAAAACGAAGAGGTTATCAGCTCACTTTTCAATGAGTGGAACGTTTTCCTAATTTTTCGCTTGAAGGCCCCACTTTTAATTCTTCTCCATTTATTTGGATCCATATTTTTAATTAAATCACTTTTGTATTTGACAAAGTGAGGGTTTGACCTTTAAATTATTTAAAAGTCCACTTAAAGTTATGTAACCGTTGAAATTCAACATTTTAGTCGCATACAAGTCTTAGATAGTCTTTCATTCGACCAAAATAGTTTTGTTATTTAAAGGTCATGCACAAACGTTTAAGCGGCGTTTTAATTATATAAAAGTTATGTTAAGATTTGCACACGACGAAGTTTGTTTTACGAAAACCTTTTATTTAACCGAAACGTTTAAATGACCAATACATTGTCCAATAAACGTCATGACTGGTAGCATTATCTGACGTCGTATAAGTTAATCCTGAAGCCGCAAGAGTAAGGAAGATCCTATCAACAGATCAGGACCGAACCCTTGGCGCGCTGAAGAAACCCGACAACTCATACACACTAACAGACCATGAAACCAGCAAGGTCCTTCTCGAGACTCACTTCCCAGACTGCAAACTCCTGGAGGACAGGACCTGGGAAGATGTGCCAGATTGGTCCCCAACGGAACAAGACTGGTCCAGTGCCCACAACCTAGTAACAGAAGACCGAGTAAAGTGGGCCATTAACACTTTCCAGCCATATAAGTCCGCAGGACTAGATGACATTTTCCCAGCCCTACTACAATGGGGTGTTGACCATATCACACCACGCCTGGTAGAAATCTATCGGGCCTGCATAGCACTAAGATACATACCCCTAGCCTGGCGCGAAGTGAAAGTCATCTTCATACCAAAACCGGGCAAGGCCGACTACACACAACCCAAGGCCTACAGACCCATAAGCCTCACATCCTTTCTACTAAAGACCCTAGAGAGGCTCTGCGATCGACACATCCGAGATGGACCTCTTCGGGCAAAGCCACTCCACAAACAACAGCATGCGTACTCCACAGGCAGATCAACGGAATCTGCGCTACACAGCGTGGTATCCAAAATTGAATGCGCAGTGGACCACAAATGCTCAGCACTGGCAGCCTTCATTGACATCGAGGGCGCCTTTGACAAAACCACTTTCAACAGTATCAGCACGGCCCTAGACAGACACAATATAGACCCGTCTCTGAGCGGCTGGATCACCAACATGCTCAAACGAAGGGCAGTACAAGTGACCGTAAACGACACCACAAGAGCCATAGTGGCGAAGGGCTGCCCGCAAGGGGGCGTCCTGTCGCCGCTTCTATGGAACCTGGTCGTAGACAGTCTAATAAAAGAACTCAACGACAAAGGTTACTATACCGTAGGATACGCCGACGATATAACCATAATAATAAATGGCACCCACGAGAACACACTGTGCAATCTAATGCGCCAGGCCCTGAAAATAGTGGAAAACTGGTGTGGTAAACACCAACTATCAGTGAACCCCACAAAAACTGAACTGGTTCTCTTCACGAAAAAGAGGAAACTGACAACACTACAACTACCACGTTTCTTTGGTACAACCCTAAGCCTATCAACTGAAACCAAATACCTGGGCATCTTTTTGGACAAACAGCTGAACTGGGCAAAACACACGAGCTATATTACCACGAAAGCCAGCATATCCCTGTGGCAATGCAAGCGAATGCTTGGCAAGAATTGGGGGATTAGCCCCAGGGTTACTCACTGGCTATACACCACAGTCATCCGACCAATCATCACATATGGCTCACTAGTCTGGTGGCCCAGAACAGACCTGAGCACAGCCCAAAAAGACCTTGAAAAGCTGCAGCGGTTCGCGTGTGTGGCAATCACTGGCTGCATGAAAACTACACCCACTGCTGCCCTACAGGCTATGCTTGGACTGCCGCCTCTACACCTCATAGTGAGGGAGGAGGCGACCCTGGCTGCCTTTAGGCTCTTCAAATCAGGGACCCTGAGCAAAGACTCTAGGGTCAAACACATACGTCTAAAAGAAGATGCGATCAAACTGCAGCCAATGATGGCATCACCCTGCGACAGAGCCCCGAAACAATACTGCTTCCAAAAGCATTACAACATAGTGCTTGAAGAGGAGCGGTGCGACCACTCAGGCCCGAAAGAACTGAGGATTTACACTGATGGCTCAAAGACTGACTGCGGAACTGGAGTCGGAGTCTTCTCACACGACCTCAACATAAAAATATCCAAACCGCTGGGAATGCTCAACACGGTCTACCAAGCAGAGTGTGTGGGCATAATGCAAGCGGCTTATGCCATAGCGGCCAGGAGAGTCACGGACACCCATGTTCGCATACTCTCTGATAGCGCCTCAGTCCTCCAATCCTTAGACAAAAAATGCATCACATCGGACCTAATACTAGAATGTCACAATGCGCTCGAGCGGGTAACTGTATCGAACCGCAATACAGTGACACTACAATGGATAAAAGGACACAGTGGATCGCTAGGCAACGACGCAGCTGACGAGCTGGCCAGAAGGGCTTCCAGTATGTCAGTCTGTGGACCAGAACCTATCGTGCCCATCCCCTTCAACCAACTACGCAGGTGGCTACAGGAGCACACCCACACACAAGCAGAAAGCTGGTGGACGTCGTCACCAGGCTGCAGGCAGTCCAAAGAAGCCATGCCGGTATTGGATGGCAGGCTAACCAGGCGCTTACTACGACTGGACAGGAAAGGCCTGCGCCTGGTGACGGGGACCATCACGGGACACTGCTCACTAAATAAACACTTTTACACATTAGGCATAACAGACAGTCCCCTGTGCAGGGCTTGCATGGAGGCTGATGAAACCGTTGCGCATGTGCTGTTTGAGTGCACAGGCGTCACCCAGATAAGGTCAGAAACCCTCGGGACACCTAGATCGTATACAGATGTTCTTGACAGACCAGGAGATTTGATCAGCTTCTGGAGGGAGGTGGGCTGGTTGGAATAACCACCGACGGCCGCCATGGCCCACGCACAATGGTCCACTGAAGGACTAAGTGCGGAAACCAAACCCATAACATAGAACATAGAACATAGAAGTTAATCCTGAAAACGTTTACTCAATATGCGCACTCACACCATTAAATGACGTCATATAAGTTAGTCCTGAAAACGTTTACTCGACATACGAACTCTCACAATTATATGACGTTATATAAGTTAGTCTTGAAAACGTTTACTCAACATGCATATGTTGAGTAGACGTGTGAGTGCATACTCACACCATTATATGACGTCATATAAGTTAGTCCTGAAAACGTTTACTCAACGTATGCACTGACACCTTTGTACGACGGCGTATAAGTTAGTCCTGACAACGTTTACTCAACTTTATATTAAGACATTACAGTCACGCGACTGAACCGTCGCAAAATAAACGTCTATATATCGTAATTGTTAACTACATACCACTATATAACTGTTACATAACATGTAGTCTTATAAGACTGGAATTATACGACGTTTTTGCTAGTTGGGAGAAAATCACTCTCAAACCAAGAAAAATCCGTAAAAAATACATTACACCAGATTTACAGTGTATTTACGTATCTATACCTACCGATGTTTTTATATTATTATTGTAAATTTAAAAAAAGTCTGAGTTAAATAGATCCTGAAAATAAAGAATTAATGTTTGTATTTTTTTTTAACGCGAATCACTTTAGTAGTCATGTCGTCATAACACTCTCATTCTGAATTACGACAGTAACAATATGTTTTATAATGACCCAATCCTCCATTTTCATTCGAAGTACTTATATCCTTTGCTCGCCATCCGCAAGCCCGCGCCTGCGGTGGCCGGAAATCGGCTATCGATTCCCGACGCCCAGGGCGTCTCCTGCGCCTAGGGGAGTCAGGGCGCAAGGATTGCCTCTCCCTCACGCGCTCCGCCTCCTCCTTCGCGAGCATCACTGCTTCGCAGAAGGAGGTGACAGCCTTCCATGCACTCTCGCTCCGTACTATGGCCCGGACTAGGGCCGGACGCGAGAGATCGCCGCCGCCGATCGTCACCGCCGATCGCCGCCCGCCGTGAGGACACGGCGGTGCTCTGCCCAACCTGGGCAGATCTCCACCGTATGCTCCACCGTGTCCTCCGGGCGATGCACACAATGGTGACACCCGGGCGTGTTTCCTCCCGCCTTATTCTGAACAGGAACCTCCCGAAGCAGCCGCGTCTCTCCATGTCGCCATGAGATCCCGCCGGAGCTCTGTCTGCTGCGCCGCGATTTCTCGCGACAGTGGAGTAACGCCCCGGCGTTTTACCTCCTCTCGCCACTCCCATATGAGGGCGAGGACTTTGGCCTCCAGATCCCATGGCGGCTGGACTAGCCGGACGGCCATGACCCTCTGGGACGCGTTCAACCGCCGCCGGGCTGGCTGGATTTTTAATTTATGTACAAATTGTAATATAGTAGAATACTAATAACTTACATAAGTATATAACTTACGATGACCTCAATGGCGCAGTGGTACAGGCATTTGGCCAGAGTGCAATAGGTCCCGGGTTCGATCCCCGGTCGCGTCAATTTGGGAAGCGAACTTTTCTAAATTGGCTCGGGTCTGGGTGTTTGTGTTACCTTCGTTGGTTCTGATTTCCATAACACAAGTGCGTAACCAAAGTAATTGGGGTTAGATCAATGAATATGATGTCTGATATTTGAATATATAAATGAATATATTCATTTATATTTAAGCATTTTTTTTCATATGTACATACTGCATAGAATTCAGTATACTGCATAGTATTCAGAATTTTTTATAACACGGATATACATTACAATAAATAACTTCTATTTATGAAATCTGTTGAGTTTTATTTTAATTTTCCTGTCAATCTGAAGTAATCGCTAAAATACATTTGTTTAATACCTACACTATATGGGACAATTTGTGAGTTTAGAATTAAACTTTAGAATTAACATATTTTTTCATACTTATCGCGTGTACATAATACACAGCGTTCGTACATTATATAACTTCAGAGAAATAGCTGAAATTGTATCTACAAATATTGATTACAGGTGGCGTGGCTACAGAGATTTCTCCGCAGCAACGCCACATTAATTTACTTTTTTCTTTTAAAATAAAAGTCGTACATTAAAAAACAATGTATGTACGTCATGACCGTCAGCCGTACATAAAAATGGATTATATCACAATAAAAAAATAAACGGTGGCGTGGCCACAGAGCACAACACCTTGTAGGTACTTTTTCGCACTAGTTCACACTACATTGTCTAAAAGATTAAAAAAAAACCGGCCAAGTGTGTGTCGGGCGACGCACAGTGTAGGGTTCCGTAGTAGCCCGTTATCACAATGTAGTACGATTCTGTTGTTCTTTATTCTGAATTCCAAAAAAAAAAAAAAATATAATAAAAATTTTCATATTTTGTTTTTCAATGCAAGTCTTTACCCGTTATAAACAAGCAACTACTTCATCTTAGTCACTTTAAAAGATGAATGCTAAGGATTTTGTATTTGGTACAAAATTATCCAACACCCAAGTTCAACGACTATTACTGCTAAACTAATAAAGTTATCTTAACCGCTATAGTTTTCCTTTAAAGTTCATGAAATGCACTATCATCGTGATTTTTTCCAGATTTTTCAAGCCAGCAGTTTAGGTTTTAGAGGGGGGGGGGGACGCCCTACTGGAACAAAAATTTGCACTCTAAAGTTTAATATTTCGTAAATGGAGCATTAAATCGAAAAATTATTTTTCACACCACCTGCTCGAAAATGTCAAATTATATGTCAAGCAACCTTAACCTAAAGTGAGTCATTAGTGGCCGGGGGCACAGCAGGTCAATAATGTTGTACTGGATTTCATTATGACCCGCTGGTCAATAATGTGATTTGAATTTGGAATCTCACATGCTCAGCTAAATTGGCAGTAGGTATAGTACTTACAAACACCCTTTGGTGCCAGAAAGAGGAAAGCTATTCTCGAAACCCTTACTACGCGTGGTTGATATTCTCGATTTCCTACAAAATCATAACGACTGCTTCTTCATGTCGTTGCCATGTTTTCGAAGACATATTATTGTAAGAATAATTAGATAACTACGAACCATTTTTTAAAAGGAATGGAATAACATTAAAACTGGCATTAATAATAACAAATACCGTACCGCGCCGTAATACCGTAATAGTAATTGGCTGTAACATTAGTTAATTTATTTTAAGTAAACTGCGCTAAGATTGCTGTGGATTTTGTTAATAAATAAATAAATAATAAAACCTATCTACTACAGTCGATTTATCACATTTTATCAAAAATACTCTATTTTCACGAGCGTCTCCAATGCTGTTCCAATGTTCTAAATTCAAAATGCAGACAGCCAATCATCCAAAACCATTCTACCAGCCCTGTATAAAGCTTAGTTTACACAAACGCCACTTCCATGAGAGTGATATCAATAGACACACACGACAAAACCGTAGAAGAGACTTTTTTTTTGAAAATCGAATTGATCGTGTCTTGGCTACTTATTGGTAGACGCAATAAAGGCGCGAATTTTCGTACTATGGCTATTATTTTCTCACAGTAGGTGTAAAAAGTAGAGTATGCTCCTCTGGGCTAAAGGTGTCTTTGCCTTGGGCTAGCTTGAATCCCTCGCTGCATTCAGGATTCTTGTATTAACTCCCTCGCTTCGCTCGTGAGTTAAACTCTTAACTCCCTCGCTGCGCTCAGGAGTTAAGTCCCGAATCCTTCATTGCGCTCGAGATTCAATATGACGCCCGTGACATAAGACACAACTTTAGCCCCTCGGTGCATAATCTACTATTAGCAACCCCCAAGTCATTTTAGAAGACCTATTCAACGATACCCCACACGATGGGGTAGACGACAAAAAAAATATTCATCCCCACTTCACGTGTAGGGGAGCTACCCTAAAAAAAATTAAGGGTTCCTTGTAGGAACTACGGAACCCTAATAAAAAGCGAGATTCCGCCCAGCGGATGTTCCTCTATTTTTGGTTTTTGGGTTAAAATGAGACACAATTGATTTTTTATTGTAATTGACCGATTTCCGCGCATGGGTTAGAGTGGTTAATATAATCTGTATAGTTGTACACTGACACATAATCCTCAATCCTCAAAAGCCTATAATCCTCAAAAGCTTAGGGTGAACCTCTATAACTCTTTACAAAAAAAACCTGTTTTAATTGACTGCACTAGACCAGATGCAGAGGCTTTCCAGCAAAACCAAAGCAACGATTTTAAACATACCAAGTAACGAGACATCCGTCCAACGGCATTACAAATTGCCAATTAAAATAAACCCTGCATGTAATAATTTAATCCGTGATATGAGTGGTCATGTAAGATCAAAATTATACGGCCACAGACCGTCATGATTCGTTAACAGCCACATCCAAAAATAAGTCATCGGCCTGGCCTTGGTGTGAACTGAACACAACAATATTATGCGCACTCCGATGCATGATAATGATAATTGTACAACAAAATATTATAGACTTGAGATTTATAGCTTTAGGTACTGAAAGGTAACAATCATATTTTACAAATAACGAACAAACAGGTAAGTGTAAATCAACAGGAATTTGTTATTAGAGTAGCGAAATACGAGTGATAGTAAAATAAGACATACCTATTAGGTACCTACTGGACGGACGACTGTTCAACTAAAATTATTGACTGTGATTGAAAGGTATCGAGCTATCGATCGACATTTTATGATTAGGCAACTTTTACGTTTCATCATTCTCCTGCCCTCATCCTATTTTATTTTCTGGTCGGCGCAACATGTCTTTTTCTTCCACACTTCTTCTATTAGTCGTCATCTCGGTAGTCACCCTCTTTCTAACCATATCATCATCCACACATAAATAATGTAATTAACAGTCCCTTCATCGTTTCTTTGGTCTTCCCCTACTCTTGTAAGTATTCTCATGACATTTTCCCCGGTCCTGCGTATCACGTGGCACACCATTTCCACACAACTTTTCAGTTACTGGTGCCACTTTAGACTTTCTCTTTTACGTTTACGGGATTTAAATTGTTTTTTTTAAAATCCAAATTGAAGGTAAAACTTAATCTTTTAGGTGCCTATTCCAGCAACAGAGGCGTTAGAGGGACCTAAAAATCCCCACAAAAAATGAAGAAATTAAACTTTTTATGGAAGTGTAGTCAAGGTGAACAGCTGAACACAACCTTGTTTCATACTAAGTTATTAAGTAAACTATGTTTGTTGTATATGTTGATATTTGCTGATTATTATTATTATTTTTTGATTATGTACGAGTATTTGCTATCTTAGTGCAACTAAGTGATACTAACATAGTTATTAAGTTTTATTTACTAACAAAATTGTTACTATATTATTATGTATACGTAGGTTAACGTATGTATCTATGGGTCTTTGTTACCTGAAAATAAATGGTTTATTATTATTTTTGTTGTTGAAAGATATTATGTACCTATATTACCTATCTACCTATTTTAATCATCTCTATTTATTTAATGAGCATAGATTATATTTAATGACTGACTGACATCTCGCCGATAAGTATAGATTTTCCATTGACGATTTATACTCGTACCTATGTCGCAGCCAACTGGTTAAATTAGCCGTTTAGTTAACCACCTCGCCTTTGGAAGTAGTGTTCTACTCACTTCGCTCTCATTGCTCGCACGCGGTTGATCACAGTTCTAACCTAACCTAACCCATTTGGTCGGGGTGCCCTGGCTTAGAGCCTGGCTGCGACCAATTCGGCTCTCGTGTTATTGGTTACAGTTCCAACCTAAATTATAATATCATTCAGGCCGTTAGTTGAACGGCCGCCGTTTATTTACGAAACGGCTAATTAAACCAGTTGGCTGCGACATAAATATAACTAATTATAATGCTAAAGTGTATTTCAAATAAACTTGCGATAAATGTCATTCAACCACCCTGTACCAAAAAGTCCAAATAACTTACGATAGATATCGTTCGTCATACAAAACTGTCGCTAACATTGCATCGGTTGAGTTTCATAATACCAAACACGGAGTAGGTAAGTCAATGTTTTGATCGTGTTACCGACACTGCCATTTTTTTCGTATGGTTTGGAAATATTGGGATACATTAGTAGAAGGAGGTGAACAAACTTTATCGCAAGTTTATTTGAAATGAACTTTAATGTTTAAGTTTTCCTTCATAATCTGTTGAATGCAAAAGATGATGTAGGATTCCACTTTATCATTAAAAATTACGCGGCCTTACGGGTTTAAGAAACTCTAATACTGACAGGTTACTTAAAATATTTACTGAAAGGCCTATAGAATTTTTAAAAAGTCGAAAATATAACTTCAAGCCTGTTTTCTTCGCAGGTTTAGCTGTGTAAGCCTTCGGGGAAAACCTATAATAAATACACCCTCATTTTAAAGCACGACCTGAAAATCGAACACAGTACCTCACGTTCAGCGGTAACGCTTGCGACTATGAGACCAACGAGTCTGTTTAAAATAGTCAAAACATTTATTTCAAACAGGCACATAAAAGGCACTTTTGAACGTCAAAAATTACGATAAAATAGAATTGATTCTAGTCGCCCATTCCAAATTCCAAAAGGTAGTTTTCGTATGTTCGAACTATCGTTACTCTTTTAAATAATTTTTACAATATTTTGCATACATTAATTATGTAGTTAATATCTACTTAATATGTGAAGACGATGCACCTAAAATAAAATTAGGTACTAGGTACACCACAATAGGTAAAAGAATTAAAAATGAAAACGACATAATTAATTACTATCTGATAGATACAGAAGTGAGGTTGACAACAAATGAATTTAAATTGCCTTTCTGAAACTTGACTCATTGAAGTTTCTAGGTTAACGACAGAGGCTACGGCAACCGTCGACCGATGCCGTCGGCAACGTGTCGCTCGTGTTTGAGTACCGTGCTCAAATAGCCGAGCAGACACGCGTCGACAGATGCAGTTGCCATGCCGTCGCCACGTGTCACTCATGTGTACGCACACTATTAGGCACACTAAGAGATGAGTAATTATAAAATAGTATTACATTCGATATCAATACCTATCAACATAATGTCACAGAATATAATGCCCCGCCTATTATGTCTGATAATTACGCATCACCTAGTGGAAAATAACACGTGTGCCGGAAAACACGAAGCTCGGGAAATAGGTCTATCAATTTGAACAGTTTATTTTTACAGCAGACGCGCGATCAGCTGGTATTCTATTTTATTTAATATGTTAAATATATTTATAGAAATAGTTTTTTTTTAGGGTTCCGTACCCAAAGGGTAAAAACGGAACCCTATTACTAAGACTTCGCTGTCTGTCCGTCTGTCTGTCTGTCTGTCTGTCACCAGGCTGTATCTCAAGAACCGCGATAGCTAGACAGTTGAAATTTTCACACATGATGTATTTCTGTTGCCGCTATAACAACAAATACTAAAAATGAAATAAATATTTAAGGGGGGCTCCCATACAACAAACGCGATTTTTTTGCCCTTTTTTGCTCGATATCAAAAATGGCAACAGATAGGCACTTGAAATATTCACAAAATACTCAGTTGTATTTTAACTTTAATAATAAATAATAAAATTAAAATAAAATAAATATTTAAGGGGGGCTCCCATACAACAAACATGTTTTTTTCGGCGTTTTTGCCTTGTGGTACGGAACCCTTCGTGTGCGAATCCGACTCGCACTTGGCCAGTTTTTCTTTTCTTGCTTACAACCTGTCTCTACATTGTGAGAGGACAGTCTTGCTTGAATGCGTCCTGTGACAGATAAAAAAAGCATATAAGTTTTCCCGATGAAATCTTGTGGAATGTTGTTTTAGCCTGTGGATTCCTTTTCTATCCATGGATAGGTTTACCAGGATGTTTAGGTAGCGGGTTATTCTTTCTTTATATGACTAAGGGATGATTTTTCCAACGCCAGATAACTTTATCGGAGGAATAATTTAGAATTTTTGACAGTTCTTCTATACAAAAACTGTCAGACGTCAATTTTATTCAACAAATAAAAATTATCGGGCTCGCTTTTTATTTCTTTGACGGATAGATTCAGATCGTGGTGTAGAGCTTCATTCGGTACAACCCATGGCGCGTTTATAATTTGTTCTTAGAAGCTTGTTCTGACATCACGGTATGATCTTTGTATGAGTGTGATGCTGTTCCCCATAGTTCCCCTTTAAAAAGGCTTGATTATAGCTTTGTTTATGAGGAATTTTATTTTCCAAGTGTAATTGAGACTTTCGACTAGTAGAGCTTTTTAGGGTTCCGTACCAAAATGGTAAAACTGAACCCTTTTCGTGAGACTCAGTCTGTCTGTCTGTCTTTCTGTCACAGCTGGATATCTCGAGAACTACTAATGCTATCAACTTGAAAGGAATAGTTTTAGATGACGTTTGCCCAACTATTTTGCAAATAAGAAAGAAATAAAAATATGTATAATATATAATATAATATGTATATTTTTTGCAACAGGGACTGAAAGAGGGTCTGAAAATTTCGAAGTGGGGGCTACTAGGGCATGTGGGGTAGGTATCATATGAAAGAGCGCAGTTTGCACATTCTCCAACATTTTTTCTTTTTTATTGATTACAGGAAAAATAAAACGAAGTCTCTAAATAGCACACTTTTCCAGAAACCATCAACAAAAGTGACATTAGTCCCGCTATCGGTCAAGAGATGGCGCTGACATAAAACTGCAATATTCTACACTGCAGTGCACAGTGTTAAAATTCTCTGATGAATAAAGGCCTCGCCGATGAAAATTTAAAAACATATGATGGTGCGGAACCCTCGGTGCGCGAGTCCGAGTCGCTCTTGCCCGGATTTTTACTACGTGTGTGTAGTGTCAATCCAATGAGGTACAAACCAAGGTAATCGACATGTTCAGCTTGAGGCACTTGTATTCTATTTAACTGTTCTGGTGGGCAGGTATCTTTTCTTCTTGTGAATGTGACATTTATTGACTTGGTCTCGTTGACTTTTATCCTCCACCTCTTAAGCCAGACGGCTATGTCGTCTAAAAAGGTCTACAGCACAGTTGATGCTACTTTATGATCAGAATGGGGTACCAACACAACTGTGTCATCCTCAAATGTTTCTGTTGTCGCTAAATTTGATATTGGGAGGTCATACTGCTATGAAGACAATTATAAAATCGGTCCAAGCATACTGCCCTGCGGAAACCCAGCAGTAATAGTGTATAGTTTTGATGAAGTTTCGCCATTCTGTACAAAGAAATACCTATCCCTGAAGTACATCTAAATTAGGAAGATGTTGCTTGGGAAGCTGTTTTTTATTTCATAGAGGAGACCTTCGTACCAAACTCTATCAAAAGCCTGACACATTTCAAGGAATGCAGCAGCACAATATTTCTTATCATCCAATGTATTGTGAATTTTACTTAGATACGGGCCTGTGGATTAATATACCTTATGATTCAAACTAAGTATGGGTATTGTCGTAGATGAAATATATTTTAATTTTATGCTTTCAAGAACCGGAAACCGGAACCTTGTCTGTGTGGTGTCGGACATAAAGAATTGCACCACCCCATACTTCCCGTGGGTGTCGTAAAAGGCGACTAAGGGTCGTACCGGAGAATGGGCAGCAGCGTTCTCTATGCATTCCACCACCATACTATACTGCGATCGCCAACCCGCCTGCCAAGCGTGGCGATTATGGCAAACCCCCCCAAGAATGACAAGCACAAGAAACACTAGGCCCCTAGTACCCGGCGGCCCGCCTACCCTTGGTTACGGTAGCGGCCAAGGCCACGGTGAGGCAAGGGGTGCTAAGAATCCCCGGAAGAGATCCGGCTACCACAATCAGAGAAAACTGGACCTGGCAACATACAACACGCGTACACTCCGGACCGACGAGAAGATCACCGAACTCGAGGAAGAATTGAGCAAGATACGATGGAGTATAGTGGGGTTATCTGAAGTCCGAAGAGAGGGGGAGGACTCGATAATCCTCAAATCCGGAAACTTGCTCTATTTCCGGGAGGGCAACCAGCAGTCCCAAGGTGGTGTCGGGTTTATCGTCCATAAGTCCCTTGTGAGCAACGTGGTGAAGATCGAGAGTGTGTCGGCCAGGGTGGCGTACCTTATACTCAGAATATCCGAAAGGTATTCGCTGAAGGTCGTACAGGTTTACGCCCCGATCTCGTCACACCCCGACGATGAGGTACAGACCATGTATGAGGATATTTCCAGAGCCATGCATGGCTCTAAAACTCACTTTACCGTTGTCATGGGGGACTTTAACGCGAAACTGGGTAAACGTAACGATGATGAGCTGCGAGCGGGGCAATTTGGAGTTGGATGCCGGAACCACCGGGGCCACCTACTGGCCAGTTTTATGGAGAAGGAAGGCCTCTTTATGATGAATTCCTTCTTCAGAAAACGTAAGCATAGAAAGTGGACCTGGCAGAGCCCGGATGGTGCAACTAAAAATGAGATTGACTTCATTATGTCGACGAAGAAGCAAGTATTCAATGATGTCTCTGTGATCAACGCGGTGAAAACCGGAAGTGATCACCGATGGTAAGAGGCACATTGAACTTAAATATCAAGCTGGAAAGATCTCGACTGATGAAGTCTACGCTCCGTCCAGCACCGATCCAGATCCAAAACCCCGAGAGCTTTCAGCTCGAACTCCAGAATCGTTTCGAATGCCTAGGGAGCTCCGTGGACGATTATAACGATGGGTTCGTGGAAACTGTCCATACGGTCGGGTCTAAGATCTTCAAGACCCGCCGTACGAATTCAAATAAGAAGCTCTCTGATCCTACTTTGCGGCTCATGAAGGAGAGGCGCGATATGATCCTGCAGTCTACGGATGATGCGCTAAATTACCGGCAACTCAATAGACGGATCTCTAAGGCCTTGGAAAGCGATCTTCGCCGCTTTAATACAGAACGTATTAAGGACGCGATAGAGCGAAATAAAGGCTCCAAGGTCTTTGCTAGAGATCTGTCTATTGGGCAGAGCCAGCTTACGAGACTGAAGACCGATGATGGCAGGATCGTATCCGACAAACCTGAGCTGTTGGGAGAGATCGAGAGGTTCTATGGACAGTTATACACGTCAAAAAATAACCCCGCTATGAATCTGGCAAACGACCTGCACGAGATTAGGATGGTTCTGAAGCAGCTCAAAAACAACAAGGCACCGGGTGATGACGGAATTACGGCCGAGTTGCTGAAGGCGGGCGGAAAACCCGTTCTGAAAGCCCTTCAGAAGCTGTTTGGTTCCGTCATACTCGAGGGCAAAACACCACAGGCATGGAACAGAGGTGTGGTGATACTTTTCTTTAAGAAGGGCGATAATGCCCTCCTTAAGAATTATAGGCCAATTTCACTCCTGAGCCATGTCTACAAGCTGTTTTCGAGAGTCATCACGAACCGTCTCGCGCGCAGGTTTGACGACTTCCAGCCTCCCGAACAAGCCGGATTCCGTAAAGGCTTTAGCACCGTAGACCACATCCATACGCTGCGACAGGTTATACATAAGACCGAAGAGTATAACCTGCCTCTCTGCTTAGCGTTTGTGGACTACGAGAAAGCCTTTGATGGGCTGTGCTGCAGTCTCTTCAACGGTGCCAGATCGACTATCGGTACATCGAAGTGCTGAAGTGTCTGTACGAAAACGCCACTATGTCAGTCAGACTCCAGGATCAGGCCCCGAAACCTATCCTTCTGCAGCGAGGTGTGAGACAGGGAGACGTTATCTCTCCGAAACTGTTCACCGCTGCAATGGGGGATGTCTTCAAGGTTCTGGACTGGAAAGGGGCTGGCATCAACATCAATGGCGAGTACATAACTCACCTTCGGTTTGCCGACGACATCGTAGTCATGGCTGAGACTATGGAGGACCTCAGTACAATGCTCGATGACCTCAGTAGAGCCTCCGAAAGAGTGGGTCTTAAAATGAACATGGACAAAACGAAGGTCATGTCAAATGCCCATGTAACACCCACTCTCATAAAAATCGGAGACGCTACACTCGAAGTCGTGGACGAGTACGTTTACCTAGGACAAACTGTCCAGTTAGGTAGGTCTAACTTCGAGAAAGAGGTCAATCGACGAATCCGACTCGGCTGGGCAGCGTTCGGGAAGCTACGCAATATCTTCTCGTCCCACATACCGCAGTGTCTCAAGACGAAAGTCTTTGACCAGTGTGTGTTGCTAGTGATGACTTACGACGCTATTATAAAATGCAACCGCAAATGTGGTTATGTCTGACGTAGGTATATTTATTTTTTGCATGGCTTAAAACTTTAAGGATGGTCTTGGTCCTGAACCGCCTGACTATCGAAACGGTTTCCTGAACCGCCTGACTATCGAAACGGTTTTGATAAAAACAGATTGAAAAAACAGCATAACTATAATACGCTTTCCTGTACTTACATGCTACGCGTAATTATAATTAATCCCGTAAATTAAATACATGATAAGTTTAGGATGGCACATGCGGGCAGAGTGGCGGGGCATCACACGGTAACAATTTTTTTTAAATTAGCCCCCGCGGTCCCACTTCTGGGCAAAGGCCTCCCTCCTCTCCTTCCATCTTTCGTGAGCCAGCGCGTCCTCCTTCCAGTTTTGACGGAACCTATCCAGCTCGTCCCGCCACCTCTGTGGTCTGCCGCGACCCACCTCACTGTTTCAGGGCACCAGTTCTGTGCCATTTGTGTCCGGCATGCGGCAAACAAATTAATTATTTACTTATTATAATATTACACAAATACTGGCTGGTTATTTGGCTCCGATTTTGTGACAGGAAGAACATACTTTGGAAGTTTTTACATGTTTTTTTTTTATCTTCACATTAAGAAACAACATAACTATTTATTTTATCAATATCTATTCAATAACCAGTTCCATGACACTTCCGCATTAAATTTTCTTAACAAATTAATTAATTGCTTATAGTTTTTTTTTAACAAAGTTTCCAAGATTGACCTTTTATAACGTCTCAAGGTAGCTTGAGAAAAATTTAAACAAGTTAACTTTTAAATTGTAACCTCGTATTTTATTATTCTTTTGAAGTTTGAATGTAAATAAAAACTAAACGCACTGTAGTTTCCCCAATTACCAATACCAATTTTATACAATTCTAATTATATTTAAGTAGGTACATACTTATGCATTCGTGTCATACGGTACATCTATGGTACAACTCGTAGACAAGAGCGCTCCATTACTTATTTTACAATTTTTCAAGGTTCCAGTGTAGTTTATTACCTATTATTTAGTCCAGTTATTTAAATTACATACATTGTATAATATTTACATAAGTAATTTAAAAGGTTAGCTTTTAAATTACTTATGTAATAGTAATAGTCTTAAAATAATAATATGTAGGTAGGTACTACAAGTATAAAGGGACGTACGTGGGATACTACAAGTAGTATGTTATTGTTAATAGGGAGAGGAAAGAATAAATTCTAAAAGTGCCCAAGGCTGGCAACATTGCAACGTTGTATGACAATGCTGATTCTTTGGCCAAAAAATAGGTTATAGGCCAGCCCTCGGTCACGTGAAGAGTCGACCAACCGCTTGGAAATGTCTCGAAAAACTAAGTGAGTAATCGGACCATAGCCAATGCGTTTCCTGGAATTCACCATTTGGGTTGGGCTTGAAGCTACGTTCGGTCGTCCAAAGTTAAACATCAAAGAAATTTTAAAGCAGCTGCGGTCTTTCTGCGCAGCTAATGTCAAAATTTTCAGGATTTTTCACTTAGTTATGTATCAAAGTAAGTATTATTGTTAGGACCAGTCAACAATTTTCCTATTTTTACGGCATAGGTAGTAGTTTCTCGTAGCTTACTAACATCAGTAGCTGTTGCCCGTGACTTCGTCTGCGATCCAGAATGAAAAGTAGCCTATGTCCTTTTCCAGGTCATAGTCTACCCACGTGCCAAATTTCATCCAAATCCGTTCAGCCGTTTAGCGGGAAAGCGTAACAAGCAAACAAACTTACTTTCGCATTATAATATTAGTTAGGATCATATAGTTAGCGTCATCAACTTCTTTACTTCTCCGTGGTCATCATCACGAGTGATGATGACCACGGAGTTGTCAATTAATTAAGTTAAATTAAGTTAATTACTTAATTAAATCAATTAATTAAGTAGGTAATCAATTCCCAATATTTTTCAGGACTAAATCTATAATAAAGATCAGTCGATAATTTTCCCAAATTTTGACAAAATATAATTTGACAAAATTCACTACCTACTTATATCAGTGTTTAATGTAAAAGTGATTGACCGTTAGCAGACGTAGGTATGTTAGTATATATACCTACCTATCTATTAGACTATTACATTACGTATTACTTACATTTACTGTTTAGCATTTTCAGTTACTTAGTTGTAAGGTCATGGGGTCGGGACCCTCATTGTTCTTCCAATTTTATTATTCATCCTTCTTGACACAGACTTAAGTTTATTCTATGCTCGTTATTGGAAAGTATTTGAATTCGACGTACGAAGTACTTAAGCCCATACATATCTACTCAATAATAATAATAAGTATTTTATTTCTTACCACAATAAACATTACACACATTGTTACACTTATTAGATATTATTTGGTTTAGTTTACTGTGGGAGACTGGTGCCTTTTTTTTTTTTTTTTTTGCTGATGGGAAATCATCAAATGACTCCTCCCGCTCTGGGTGGAGCGGAAGGGAGTGTCAGACTCTTACTGACTAAAACCCACCCGTGTTCTTTCCTTAGCCCTTTATGTTCCGGGCCAGCGGTAACCCTTTCGGACAATCCCGCTGACCCGGCAGGCTTCGGCCCTAAGGGGCCCCTCCTCGATGCTGACATCTCTTTGAGGCGCGCGTGGAACACGTACCTACGCGCCGTCCGGCACGGGCCTGGTCCTGATCGGACGGTGAGCTACCCATTACTCTCCGCCCGCAGGCCCGCGCCTACGGTGGCCGGGAGTCGTCACGCGGCTCCCGACGCCTGGGGCGTCCCCCGCGGCGGCTGAGACGGGAGGCTCTCTCCCTGAACCGTCCCGCCACCTCCTTCGCTAGCATGACTGCTTCGCAGAAGGAGGTGACTGCCTCCCACTCCCTCTCGCCCCGGACCATGGTTTGCACCAGGGCCGCACGCGAGAGGTCGCCGTCGCTGCCGATCGCCTCTACGAGGACACGGCGGTGCTCCGCCCAAGCGGGGCAGACCTCCACCGTGTGCTCCACCGTGTCCTCTGGGCGATCCTGGCAATGGTGACACTCGGGCGTTTCCTCCCGCCTGATGATGTGCAGGAACCTCCCGAAACTTCCGTGTCCGGTGAGGACCTGCGTCAGGCGATAGGTGAGGGCGCCGTGGCGCCTCTCTAGCCACTCCTCAAAGAGGGGTCTTATCGCCGCTATCGCGGCGTGCCCTGCGCTGGGTTGCGACAGTCGCTCTTTCCATGCCGCCATGAGATCGCGCCGGAGATCCGTCCGCTCCGCAGCGATTTGCCGCGGAAGCGGATCCTCCCCCCGGCGTAGTGCCTCCGCGCGCCACTCATACAGGCGCGCGAGGACTATCGCCTCCAGATCCCATGGCGGCAGTCCGGCAAGGAGGCTTGCCGCCTCGCCAGAGATCGTGCGGTAGCCCCGGATAACCCTTATGGCTACCACCTTCTGGAGACTGGTGCCTAAGATAGGCTTTAAGGGCCTGTGTTTCAGGTCACCAGGTCTCCACCCTCTAGCAGTTCGATACATCACATAGCTTTTAGAGTCTGTAGCTCAACTTAAGGTGTTTAAGAAAAATAAAATAAATACCTAAATAATAAATGAAAGGAAAAAACTAAACAGACATAAAAGAGAAAAAAAAAGAAGAAAATTTAAAATAACATCTGTTTGTAAAGTGTTAGTATTGTTAGTAAACTTATGTAGTGGGGACGTGAGTAAGATGTGCTTCGTGTGTACTCTTGAGCTTATATTTTTTTCCAGTGGTCTACCTGCCCCTGTGGGGTACTTGCGTAATACACTAGGTATCAGTAGCAATGGCTTTCATTTTGACAGTTCACCAACATTCATTGCGTTATTAACGTTGTTGAGCAGACAAATTTTTCTAACATTTATGAAAATTTTATCAAAATTGGTCCAGCTGATTGAGCGTGAAGAAGTAACAAACATAAACACACACACACACACGAACTTTCGCCTTTATAATATTAGTAAAATAAAATGGATTGCTAATATCTTTTAAAATGATGCAGATTGAAATCGATAGTGTGTTACGCGAATCGAATCGTTAGTTGTTTTTCGTTCTACATAGATTGTAGATTCTAACACAAACCACCCAAATACAGTGTTATCAAGAACAAGAAACTTAGGTCCTTTTCGCAAAAATATTTTATTTTAGCTGTCAAACTAATTTTCAGCACCCTAATTGCGTAACACAATTTCAATCACAATCTGATCAGTTTGAAGGATATTGCTAATCCATTGCTTCATATGTTCGTAAAATTTGTCTGCTCAACAACGTAAATAACGCAATGAATGTTGTTGAACTGTCACAATGAAAGCCATTGGTACTGCGGTGCTATTCTGTAAAAATCTCACCGTGAAAACTTAGGTGAAGTGAGCGTGGAGTGAGCTGTCAATAGTGTCAATTCCTAGCAAAAACAAACTCACTTCACCTAAATTTTCACGGTTAGATTTTTACAGAATCGACCGGATTATGTGTGTTACGTAATTACACCGCAGTTTAGTCGATTTGTAAATCTGCTGATTCATCAAACTGACGTTACGTACGACCACAAAATACAGCGACTCTTCAAGGCCAGTTCTAGTTATTTGATACCATAAGTAGTATCTACTTATATTTCTAGGAATTATAAAAGCAATGAATGATATATCGTAATTAAAAGACACGTAGAGCATCAACATGCAATTATAAGTGGAATTCTTATCCGTAGACCGTAACCTATGGAAATGTCGCATGAATGAGTTGTGGAAACGGAAAATATTAGATCTAGGTAGGTACAGACAGATTTATTTATTACTAGCTATTAACAGGACCGTCTTTAAGAGCGTTTACGCCGTACGGCATTTCATACAAACTTTCAAGCCCTTGTTTTTTTAAATTAATGAACCGATTTTAAAGAAACTTGCAGGATACAAAGGTCTAAAAAGTTAGTAGAGAACATTTTCGAAATATCTTATTTAAAAAAAGATAACTGGAAATCTCTTTTTCAATGGAAAATTTAAAATCGGTTTAATTTAGCTGTATGTAACACTATTTTTCGAAAATGTTCTCTACTAACTTTTTAGACCTTTGTATCGCTTAAGCGCAAGAAGTTTCATTAAAATCGGTTCATTAAATTCGAGAAAAATGGGCTTGAAAGTTTGTATGAAATGCCGTACGGCGTAAACGCTCTTAACCGATTGAAGGACGGCACATACGGATCACGGGGCCCCTGTGAAGATCACACTAGTTAGTATTATAAAGGCGAAAGTTTGTGAGTGTGTGTGTTTATATGTTTGTTACTTCTTCACGCTCAAACGGCTGGACCGGGTAGCTGACACCCTGGAATTAGCATATAGGCTACTTTTTATCCCGATATTCTCAAGTTATCGAAACTTAAGCGGGTGAAACCGCGGGGCGCAGTAGTCAGTAATAAATTCGTCAAAGATTTTATTACAAAAAAACATAACACTAATTCATACGTTTGGTACATACTAGAAACTTAATGTAAATCGCACTGTAAATCAATTATTTTATCATTGATTGCGTAGAATGGAACGGCGGCTGCAAAGAATTATTTTTGATGGCAGTTCGGGGCCCCCGTAGATTGACGGCGCGAATCGCTTGTGTACTTGCCCAGCGTGCCCAATGGATAAGAGGGACCTGGGTGACCTCTGAGAAGATTATCAAATAAATATCTAACATACTTTTTAATGAATCCCGATAAATTCTGGGATTAATTAAAAAGTTTGTTACTTACAACAAAATTTTTGATCAGAGGATCAATTACGTGACTTGGGGCCACATGGGTCCAAATGTCCTGTTCAAACCAGAGCATTGCTTCAAATATGTTTATCCCCGTTACCCAAAATAAGCAGTTATGTACTAGGCATATAGAAGTTCTCTACGCCTAGTAGGTACCTGCTTATTGCTATTCAAATGTTCTATAATAGAACATTTACCAACACGATTTACCCGTGAGTGGTGATAACACTGATAGTAGGGCGCAACGACCCGGATTTGTATAAGAAATAATGTAAACTACTTATAATAAGTAATTATAAACTTACATTATCGAGGGCCTCGTCATGTCTCGTGGAAAAACAGCTGATGCGTACTTAGAAGTACCTAAGAATAAATCTACGCCTTAGGCAGCACGTGAAAGTTATTGTTTTTACATACTTGTTACGGTTGCGAATACCCATTTTATCTAATCAAGATAAAATTATATAATATTTTACCTGACACTAACCTGCAAATAAGTAAAAATAACAAAATTAAATTCTAACTTAACTAAAACTTTACTATATAGAAACTAGAAAATAGGATCGAAAAACACACTCATCCGCATCGCTGTCGACTGGTAATGTACCCAAGAGACTGGCGGCATTACCACGTTGTATGGTGATGCTTAGCCTCTGGCCAAGGTAAAAGCCAGCCCTTGGGTCACGGGAAGTGTCAACCAGCTGTTTCGAAATTTAAACCTGCAAATTGCAAAACGCGTAAGAAAATTTGAATTTCGTGTGCTACCCTAGCGTTTCTCTCATAATTTAATGTAGGTATTCTCTTGTGTCGAGACAAGCAATACGATAACTTTATCGTGAAATGATTAGCCAATCATCAAGGTTGTATTAAATTGCCATAAAATACCTATACAGTATCAGTAACGCAGGTTACAGGAACAATGGCGCTAAAGTCTCAATTCAGATTACCATCGACACGCTAAGAAGAAGTTTCAAACTAGCGACCATCACGATACAAGTTTACAGTGACATGCAACGGGGAAAAACAAGGGAACTAAAACTAGTTTTAGCATTCCATTGCGCTCATCACTCACAGAGAAAGGTGAAAAGTGCCAAATAGCAACAATGTTAGTGGAGATATTGCAAGCTTTCAGCATATTTGCCAAATCTTTTTTTGGGAGCGAGCAAACAGACCCTTTATTGCCAATTATCGCGGAATACTGCACTGCCGAGGACCCAAAGCACGCATCGCGGCAACTTTGTTCCTGGGAGAGCACCAGACGTGAAGACTTGATACGATACCCGTGTAGATACTAGATAGTACCTAATAGATACCATGTCTAATTTACGTTAGCCGAAGCCTCCTGCCAAACTCCTGGAGGCTCCTGTTAGACCTGCATAATCAGCCTATAATGTTCCCACTGCTGGGACACAGGCCTCCTCTCTCGATGAAAGGGAGACCGTAGACCTGCACTCTAGGCGATCTCCGCTCAATTTGGTAATTTACATAGATCCAAACATTAAGATGTACCCATAATTAAAAAAGAAGCTATGATACTGATTACGTCAGAAGCCCAAATAGTCTGGCAAGCGGTCTACATTAAAGAATCACTACCCAGTAATCTGTCACACAGGTCAGATGCCAACAACTTCGTTTTATTATCTCAGTCACATCAGCCCTCGATATATTTCATAGATATCGAAATAATATGATGAAAATACATATTGTCTTCCTTGGACGAACACGCCAGACTGGTAAGTGGCAGCAACCAAACAGCAACCTCATTGTAATGAGAATAAAGATCACTGATATTTTGACAGACTTGTAAGGTTGTAAGTGACATCAACCAAATAGCAACCTCATTGTAATGAGAATAAAGATCACTGAGATTTTCACAGACTTGTAAGTGACATCAACCAAATAGCAACCTCATTATAATAAGAATAAAGATCACTAGGATTTTGACGGACTTGTAAGTAACAGCAACCAAATAGCAACCTCATTGTAATGAGAACAAAGATCACTGGGATTTTGACAGACTTGTAAGTGACAGCAACCAAACAGCAATCTCATTGTAATGAGAATAAAGATCACTAGGATTTTGACGGACTTGTAAGTGACAGCAACCAAATAGCAACCTCATTGTAATGAGAACAAAGATCACAGTGATTTTGACAGACTTGTAAGTGACATCAACCAAACAGCAACCTCATTGTAATGAGAATAACGATCACCGAGATTTTGACATTAACCAAATAGCAACCTCATTGTAATGAGAATACAGATCACTGGGATTTTGACAGACTTGTAAGTGACATCAACCAAACAGCAACCTCATTGCATAATGAGAATAAAGATCACTGGGATATTGACAGTGATCTATTTAAATTATTCTACTCTGTGCAGTGACGCAAAATCAGAGGCAACAACTGTGAAAGAACTGTAATGCTATTCTGTAAAAATCTCACCGTGAAAACTTAGGTGAAGTGAGTCAAAGTGAGCTGTCAATTAGTGTCAATCTCTAGCATCAGTGGAAAATGACAACTCACTTTAAGCTCACTTCACCTTCGTTATCAGTGTGATTCTTTTTACAGAGTAGCACCGCTGTATTTTTTGTGAAGGCACCGGGCGTCCAGGGAAGATCTGCCGCCGCACCATAACTATGTATTTCTGTCGCCAAGCTGAAATCAGCTTTCAGTGTTGTCTGAGGGATGGCAGTTAAATTGTCTGCAGGCAATGAGCAATTATCATCAGGTAAGCCTTCCGCTTGTTTACTATCAAATCACACACTCGTATAATTATGTACAACAGAAAGAGACTGAGAGAGAGAAGGATGGATGGAGGGGGCATAATGCTTTTCCCTTACGTGACGATTTCTACCAGTCAGCTCCTACCGCATCGTTCCAAAAACAAAGGGAATCATATTCTAGTGGAGACAAATGAGTTAGTTAAAAAAAGAAAGAAAGTAAATACATTTTTATTTGCACTAAACGTTCGGCTTTTAGTTCTCGAAACTGCACAATACACTATCAATCACAATCCGAATCATTTCAAAAGATATGGCTAATCCATTTCACTAATAATAAAACGGCGAAAGTTTGTGAGTGAGTTATTACTCCTTCACGCTCAAGCGGCTGCACCAATTTTGATAAAATTTTGCATAGAGGTAGCTGACACCCTGGATTAATATATAGGATACTTTTTATCCCGATATTCCCACGGGATCGAAACTTATGCGGGTGAAACCACGGGGCGCAGCTAGGTTGCTTCATATGTTCGAAAAATTTATCTTCTAAACAACGTCAATAGTGCAATGAATGTTGTTGAACTGTCAAAATCAAAGCCATTTCTACTGTTAGTGTGTTACGTTCTTTGAGTATTAAACCAACTGGAGGCACCATTGTCAGGCGATCCCCGCTGCCAAAGATACGAGACCGCCGGTCATAGCGGTTATATACGTGTGTGCGTATAGTTTATGCTTGTGTTTGTTTTTTGTTTTGTGTGCGTGCGTAACAACGCGATCGTATTGCATTAGTGTATTATTGCGTTCCCTCGTCCCCCGCGATGAAAGTGACAGACTTATTTTAGTACTCGTGGCGTCTCCGGTTGGTTTAATACTCAAAGGTTACGTTAGACTGATCGACTAAGGAGAAATAGAGTTATGTGTGCTAGCTACGCATAATCTATTCCTTAATGATTCGTTATCAGAGCATACTGCTTTTCTAAGAGATTAATTAGTCAGTCTAGACATAAATAGCATAAATTAATTGGCACTCAAGGACTTGAACTACTTTATATACATCCACGAGCCATCTTTCATAAGTAGGTACTTACCTGATATGAAATGAGGCAGGGCTTATCTCACGACATTTGGTTCCGGCTAACATTAATAATTATATTATTGAATGACTCATTAGCAATAACAAATAAATAAGTGAAAACTCCAGCGATAGACATTAGCGTTTTGGCGTTTCGGCCAAAACTGTTGTTTCATAGAAAAGTGCGATATTTATGCGGTCAAAATGTATGGAGCAGCAAACATTTTTTTTTTTTTTTTACTAACCTACGAAAAAACTCTACGCATGTTGTGGTTCAGAATCGTGTTCTGAGGCCATGGTTACAGGCCTGCGGGCGGAGAGTAATGGGTAGCTCACCGCCCGATCAGGACCAGGCCCGTGCCGGACGGCGCGTACGTGTTCCACACGCGCCTCAAAGAGATGTCAGCATCGAGGAGGGGCCCCCTTAGGGCCTAAGCCTGCCGGGCCAGCGGGATTGTCCGAAAGGGTTACCGCTGCCCCGGAACATAAAGGACTAAGGAAGGAACACGGGTGGGGTTTAGTCAGTAAGAGTCTGACACTGATTCCGCTCCACCCAGAGCGGGAGGAGTCATTTGATGATTTCCAATCCAAAAAAAAAAGCCATGGTTACAGGCTGCGCGTCATGTCCCTGCCATCCTGTACAATGCACAGTAGGTAATGTAAGGTAAGACCCTATGGCCTTCTCTTAGGCTTTCAACGAATAGGAGGGATTTAAAGAAGACTAGCTTCCGCCCGCGGCTTCGCCTGCGAGGTATGTCGATAAAAAATATCCTATGTTCTTCTCCGGGATGCAATCTATCTCTCTGCCAAATTTTATCGAAGTCCGTTCAGTGGTTTAGGCGTGAAAACGTAACAGACAGACATACAGACAGACAGACAGAGTTACTTTCGAATTTATAATATTAATATGGATATGGATTGCTGGGCTGCACCCGTCTTTGCCCTAATTTATTAGCTTGACTGGTATCGTGATATTCCAATGTATCCCATCACTATGTGTGTCCACGGAAACTGGAGCCATCAGAAAATAGATTGATGCATAAACTATGCAGTTTTTACTAAATGAATGATCTTTGAAATTAGAGAAACTACTTAGAAACACCTTACACAGCTGATAAAATTGCACTATTTGGTTTTATCACCTACTTACGAGTGATATCACAATCTTATCTGTTAAATGTATTTACACTGACACCTGGGGGCGGCGCCATCTCTGTGTACAAGGAGAGGGACAAACGTATTAAACTTTATGACAAGTGTCTTTAAGTGCCGATCGGTAACTCGGTACTAATTCCAGGGAGCGTAAAAAGGCATGTAAAGACTATGGCAGAATCATAAAAGGATATCATAATCGACAGTCAACCGTTAAGTTAATAGTATCAAATCCCATTGGTGAAGCATTTTTCAGTTATTTTTTTTTTGTCTGTGCTAAAATACCAATCGTTCCGATCCAAATCCAGTCCCAATCTCTTTGATTATACCTACGTAATGCAGCGAAAAAAAGAAAAACACGGACTGTCTTTAATGTTATCCTTTTATGATTCTCCAAAGTGGCCTTTTTAGGCCCCCTGAAGATTGAGAGACCGACATAGATGAGCTTCTTTATTTCTTTTTATTATATTACGTCATTTAGAATAATAAAATCAATGTAAAAAGTCTACATCAGCCAGTATCAGCGCGGTTATTTCAACTCTCTCAACAAAAATCGTAGTAGAGTCTCTATCAAAAGTTTGATGTTCTGGAAACTGCTTTTTGAGTTGAAATAAATCAGAACGTTTGTCTTCTGGACTAGACCATTATTTTGTATTTGATACACTTACAGAATGCTTGACGTAAATAACGTGTTTTGGTTCTGGCACATCGGTCCAGATATTTTTGTTTTGCACTGCTTTACAATATTTACAAAATAGAATAGTACAGACGCCAGCACATAAACCTACTACAATCTGTCAAAATTCTTTAATAGATTTTCAACTTTATCGCTAAAGCATAAGGTTCAAGGTTTATTGGGAAAATTTGGCAGTTTCGGGTAGGTTGATGTGCTGGCGTCTGTACAAACAACAGTAGTACTTCTGCGGGGTAATTGCATAACACGCTATCAGCAGTAGCAAATAGTAGCAATAGCTTTCATTTTGACAGTTCAACAACATTCATTGCGTTATTTACGTTGTTGAGCAGACAAATTTTTCGAACATATGAAGCAATGGATTAGCAATATCCTTCAAAATAATTCAGATCGAGATTAAAAGTGGGTTACGCAATTAGGGTGCTGTACGTATAGGAATAATTTAAGTCAATGTACAGACTGGCAGCACATCAACCCCGCTTTCCGAATTGCGTCAAAAGCGATTATATCGCGAATCCGACCAACGCGCAACGTCACAAATAGTACTCAATAGTCCTTATATTTTGTGACTATTAAATTTGGTCGGATTCGCGATATAATCGCTTTTGACTCAATTCGGAACGAGGGGCAAGCTACCCGAAACTGTAAAATTTTCCCAATCAACTTTGAACCTTATAATTCAGCGATAAAGTAGAAAATCTATTAAAGAAATTTGACAGATTGTAGTAGCTTGATTAGGGAATGCAGAACCGGTTCTGTTTTAAAGAACCGGGATTTTCGGGACCTCCTTGCTAAAGAACCGGGATTCCCGGTACTTTCGATACTTTCGATACTTTAAATAAGCCTTTAAAAGGGGAGGCAGTCACCTCCTTTTGCGAAGCAGTCATGCTAGCGAAGGAGGTGGCGGGACGGTTCAGGGAGAGAGCCTCCTGTCTCAGCCGCCGCGGGGGACGCCCCCGGCGTCGGGAGCCGCGTGACGACTCCCGGCCACCGTAGGCGCGGGCCTGCGGGCGGAGAGTAATGGGTAGCTCACCTCCCGATCAGGACCAGGCCCGTGCCGGACGGCGCGTACGTGTTCCACGCGCGCCTCAAAGAGAAGTCAGCATCGAGGAGGGGCCCCCTTAGGGCCGAAGCCTGCCGGGTCAGCGGGATTGTCCGAAAGGGTTACCGCTGGCCCGGAACATAAAGGGCTAAGGAAGGAACACGGGTGGGTTTTAGTCAGTAAGAGTCTGACACTCCCTTCCGCTCCACCTAGAGCGGGAGGAGTCATTTGATGATTTCCCATCCAAAAAAAAAAAGCCTTTAAAAGATGAAGAGTTGAAACGGAGAAAGTAAAAGAAAGACGAAATGACAGGGCAAAATAAAAACATTTAAATCAAATCAAATAAAACGTTTTATTTCTCGTTTTATTGGTAACTGCGCATATTCTACCAGCAACATCTTTATTAACATTAAAACATTTTTGTACCTAATCCTAGATAATATTTATCAGAAACATTTATTAAACATCTTCTCTAAACAAATGATTTAAAATTTTAAATCAACATGACTCGACGTTGTGTGCTTCTCGCATCCATCGGGTTCCCGCGGCCTTCACAAGGTCGTCGGACCACCTTGTGGGAGGCATTCCAACGCTACGTATTCCGGTACGCGGTCGCCACTCCAGAACATTTCGGCCCCATCGGCCATCTGTTCTGCGAGCAATGTGCCCTGCCCACTGCCACTTAAGTTGGGCAATTCCTCGGGCTATGTCGGTTACCTTGGTCCTCCTGCGGATCTCCTCATTCCAGATTCGATCACGCAGGGAAACTCCATAGCTCTCTCCATCTCTCTCTCTTTCTCTCTCTCTCTTTCAGCCTTCTTATAAGGCCCATTGTGAGTGACCACGACTCAGTGCCATAAGTCATCACTGGCAACACGCACTGGTCAAAGACTTTCGTCTTGAGACACTGAGGTATGTGGGACGAGAAGATATTGCGTAGCTTCCCGAACGCTGCCCAGCCGAGTCGGATTCGACGATCGACTTCTTTTTCGAAGTTAGACCTAGCTAACTGGACAGTTTATCCTAGGTAAACATACTCGTCTACGACTTCGAGTGTAGTGTCTCCGATCTTTATGAGAGTGGGTGTTACATGAGCATTTGACATGACCTTCGTTTTGTCCATGTTGAAAGAAAGAAAGAAAATACGTTTATTTGCAGTAAACATGACGCAATGAAGAAGATAAACGAAAAAAAAATAAGAATGGGTTGGGGGAAACATGCGTCACATCCACGCAAAACGGCTATCGCTCAGCATTATGCTGCGACCCTATAAGAACCCCTGCAAGAAAGAGCCCCAGCGCTGGTTTTCAGCGACAGCCGGCGGATGTTCATTTTAAGACCCACTCTTTCGGAGGCTCTACTGAGGTCATCGAGCTTTGTACTGAGGTCCTCCATAGACTCAGCCCTGTCTCTCACCTCGCTGCAAAAGGATAGGTTTCGAGGTCTGATCCTGGAATCGGACTGACATAGTGGCGTTTTCGTACCGACACTTCAGCACCTCGATGTACCGATAGTCGATCTGGCATCGTTGAAGAGACTGCAGCACAGCCCAATCAAAGGCTTTCTCGTAGTCCACAAACGCTAAGCAGAGAGGCAGGTTATATTCTTCGGTCTTCTGTATAACCTGTCGCAGCGTATGTATGTGGCGTCAAGCCTGCGCGCCAGACGGTTCGTGATGACTCTCGAAAACAGCTTGTAGACGGCTCAGAAGTGAGATGGGCCTATAATTCTTAAGAAGGGCATTGTCGCCCTTCTTAAAGAAAAGTATCACCACACCTCTGTTCCATGCCTGTGGTGTTTTGCCCTGGAGTATGACGGAATCAAACAGCTTCTGAAGGGCCTTAGAACGGGTTTTCCGTCGGCCTTCAGGAGCTCGGCCGTAATTCCGTCATCACCCGGCGCCTTGTTATTTTTGAGCTACTTTAGAGCCATCCTAATCTCGTACAGGCTGACGTCCGGGATGTCTTCGGTATAGTGTCGGGTCAATCTAGCTCTTGGGTCGTTTGCCAGATCCATAACGGGGTTACTTGACGTGTGACTGTCCATAGAACCTCTCGATCTCTCTCAACAGCTCAGGTTTGGCGGATACGATCCTGCCATCATCGGTCTTTAGTTTCGTAAGCTGGCTCTGCCAAAAAGAAGCAGTCTTGAGTCTTTTTTGCGAAGCACTGTCCACCAAAGTCACAAACACAACGCAAAGCACAACATTCCGAAGACGCGATGGCCGCCACCAGCCCCTCCCGCACCCTCGTGCAGCATTCTCTTGTAGCATGCATGCTTCTTGTGCATGCTAGGTAGCAAGTGTATTCCACGCTTTAAGCGGTCGGGCTTTATGCTATAAAATTAGAAATATTCGAAACGCGAAGTATCTTTTCCCGAAAGTACCGAAAGAACCGGGATTTGGTTTTAAAAATCCCGGTTCCAAAAGCGACGCAATTTCCCGGGATTTCCCGGTACTTTCGGTTCCGGGATTTCCCGGGACTATTCACTAAGCTTGATGTGGTGGCGTCTGTACACAAATTAAAAGTCAGCGGTAAAAAAGTTATCTTGTCAGACGGAATAAATATAGACGGAGAGCTATTAATATAATGACGCGACCGACTTAATTATGTTGTTTCATAATGTTATAAGTGTTATAACTTATACGTAAAAATCTAAAGTATCTGCATATCGGTTTTTGTGTTTAATCATTGTTTCCGACGATAAAAATAACAGTAAGTAACCAATTACGCATGGAAATAATATGGGGGATGCGAAAATCATCAATACAACCCTCTAACTTCATTTAATCCCTTTGATTGATATTTCATAAAATAGTCATTCAATAGGATTATATAAAGTTAAAGGGCTGTATTTATGATGTTAATGATTATAATTCTGTAAAGTTATATTTGTTAGGTTCACGAATCATATTTTAGTCAACATTCAACAAGACACTGACCTGCAAATTGTAAAAAACGTAAGAAAATTTGAAATTCGCGGGCTACCCTGGCGCTTCCCTCTTAATAGATTTCGGTCATCATCAATCATTGGTAGCCTTGTTACCTACTGAGATATACATAGAGGGCGATTAAGAATGATATGAAATGGGTGATACTAGAGCTAATTTGCAGCATTTTTGACCCGATAACTTGGGGTCCAAAATGGGTTGCTTTGGAGATATCGAACTTTTTAAGTTTTTTTGGAAATTACCCATCGCCATGTTTTTCAGCAAAACTTTTACCATCTACTCTGCACCATCACCACACCATGTCTAGCCAAGTGACATACTCGCTAGATAATTGATCGAATCAATGATTGCATACCCATGTGACGGTAGAACATGGAGGACACATATAACAAAACATCTTTATACTAAATACCCATGTTGGCAAACCAATCAATGATTTGATTTGAATCCCCATCGAATAGAACACACGGTCTACAAACTTCGTCTATTCGTGACTACGTTAGGTGTCTGCACACTTGACGAGTCCCCTCGTCATCATTTTAGGTGTCATTGCATCACATTAGCCAGGTCAGGGGCAATTTGAACCGTGGCCGCGGCAGAGTGAACTTAGGGCCCTAATCTTTACTACTTCCTTGTTTACAGAGTACGGTTTGTGCCGTTTCAAAACAACTAACATTTGGGTGATCATTTGATCCATTTAAGATTGGAGGCGAGAATTCTAACTTGGGAAACTGTGACTGGAATAATATGCTTTACAATTTTATTGTGTAGGTAATTCTATGTAGGATTTATACTCTGAAATATGGTCTCTACCTAAATGAAATAGAAGACAAAATTAAATGTCTGGAGAAAGAAAACACAGTGAAAAATTCTTATGTAAGAACTAAACTCATCTGAAGAAAAGTCATTTGGACGGCCAGAGAAAGTTGGTTTATAGAAATTAATAAAATAAGGTAATCTATATGAAATAGAACACAAAATTAAATATCTGGAGAACGCAAAAACGGTAAAAAAGTTCTTATGTAGGAAGGAAACTCATGTGAATAAAAGTCATTTGGATGGCCGGAGAAAGTTTTCGTATAAAATTGTGTAATCGGTGGTTATGGAGAAGTGTTGCTGTTCGATATAATTAGGTCATGCTGTGTAATATTATGAAATAATATCGCGAGTCCCGAAATAATGACAAAAACCAAATTAACAAAATTCACATCAGTTTAGTAGATATTCCTTATTTTACCTATTTTTATTTACTTTATCGCACGAAGAAGATTAATAGGTACGTTTTTTAAGTTGAAAGATATTGAATGTTATGCCAGGCTTATCTTACCGAAATATTGCGTATCTACACAACGAAATATTGCAGGCTATAAATCTAGATTAAGCGAACATTTTTTATCGGAAATATTCCAATAAATGTGACATAACTGGACATGATAGTAGTGTTATGAATTATTTAATGTAGGTATGCTAGGATAGAGTTTTTGACTTCTGTTCTGTGTAGAGGGGTAACTGCGTAACACTCATCATCATCTGCCTAGCCTTTCCCAACTATGTTGGGGTCGGCTTCCAGTCTAACCGGATTCAGCTGAATACCAGTATATTACATGGAGCGACTGCCTATCTGACCTCCACAACCCAATTACTGGGTAATACGATACCCCTTGGTAAGACTGGTTGGTTGTTGTGTTGCTGCGTAACACTATCAGTAGCAATGGCTTTAATTTTGACAGTTCAACAATATTCATTGCGATATTTACGTTGTTGAGCAGACAAATTTTTCCAATTTATGAAGTAATGGATTAGAAGGTCCAAGGCCGATAGCATCCAAGTCCAACTGTTCCCTGTACGCTGCCTTTTGCGGGCAATCTCCCATAAACGCAAATTACAATCTCAGATTTATTTGTCTGGTCACTCTGTTGAAGTTGTTTAGTTTTTCAACAAAATATGGATATGTCCCAGTTCAAAGACATTCAGTATGGACTGTCAACATAATCATAAATCATTCTCCTGACCTTATCCAAATTTATTTGGGGGTTAGCGCAACATGTCTTTTTCGTACATTCTTCCGAAAATATGATAACCAGTCTTGCTAAGGGGTCGCTCGTTACACAGATGTGCCTTTGCAATCTTGTCAACTTTTCATAAAAAAAATTGTCAATATCTATTAGATTTTATTATCTGAATATTTTGGGTGAATTCGAATACTTGCGTCGTTACGGGTAGTCAGAAGCCCGAAACCCTGACAACCAGTCTTACCAAGGTGGATCGTGTTATCTAGTAACTTGGAGGTAAGATATGGGAGACGCTCCATGTAAAATACTGGTATCCAGCTGCATCCGGTTACACTGGAAGCCGACCCTAGCATAGTTAGGAAAAGGACTTCTCTATTATTCGTCATTTCAAATGGTAAATACAGTTCTCTAATTGCATAAATAACACACTATCAATCCCAATCTCAATCATTTTGAAGGATATTGCAAATCCATTGCTTCATGTTTGAAAAAAAATTGTCTGCTCAACAACGTAAATAACGCAGCCAATGTTGTTTTTTTTTTCGGTCGGAAATCGTCAAATGACCCCTCCCGCTCTGGGCGGAGCGGAAGGGAGTGTCAGACTCTATACAGACTAAAACCCACCCGTGTTCCTTCCTTAGCCCTTTTTTTTTTTTTTTGTGGATGGGAAATCATCAAATGACTCCTCCCGCTCTGGGTGGAGCGGAAGGGAGTGTCAGACTCTTACTGACTAAAACCCACCCGTGTTCCTTCCTTAGCCCTTTATGTTCCGGGCCAGCGGTAACCCTTTCGGACAATCCCGCTGACCCGGCAGGCTTCGGCCCTAAGGGGCCCCTCCTCGATGCTGACATCTCTTTGAGGCGCGCGTGGAACACTTACGCGCCGTCCGGCACGGGCCTGGTCCTGATCGGGCGGTGAGCTACCCATTACTCTCCGCACGCAGGCCCGCGCCTACGGTGGCCGGGAGTCGTCACGCGGCTCCCGACGCCCGGAGCGTCTCCCGCGGCGGCTGGGACGGGAGGCTCTCTCCCTGAGCCGTTCCGCCACCTCCTTCGCTAGCATGACTGCTTCGCAGAAGGAGGTGACTGCCTCCCACTCCCTCTCGCCCCGGACCATGCTTGCACCAGGGCCGGACGCGAGAGGTCGCCGTCGCTGCCAATCGCCTCTACGAGGACACGGCGGTGCTCCGCCCAAGCGGGGCAGACCTCCACCGTGTGCTCCACCGTGTCCTCTTGGCGATCCTGGCAATGGTGACACCCGGGTGTTTCCTCCCGCCTGATGATGTGCAGGAACCTCCCGAAACTTCCGTGTCCGGTGAGGACCTGCGTCAGGCGGTAGGTGAGGGCGCCGTGGCGCCTCTCTAGCCACTCCTCAAAGAGGGGTCTTATCGCCGCTATCGCGGCGTGCCCTGCGCTGGGTTGCGACAGTCGCTCTTTCCATGCCGCCATGAGATCGCGCCGGAGATCCGTCCGCTCCGCAGCGATTTGCCGCGGAAGCGGATCCTCCCCCCGGCGTAGTGCCTCCGCGCGCCACTCATACAGGCGCGCGAGGACTATCGCCTCCAGATCCCATGGCGGCAGTCCGGCAAGGAGGCTTGCCGCCTCGCCAGAGATCGTGCGGTAGCCCCGGATAGCCCTTATGGCTACCACCTTCTGGGGCGCGTTCAGGTAGTGGGCGGCTCGCCGCCGCAGAGAACGCGCCCACACCGGGGCCCCGTATATGGCCATGGACCGCACGACCCCCGCGTAAAGCCTCCGGCAGGAGGCGTTTGGCCCCCCCAGGTTGGGCAAGAGCCGCTTGAAGGCGGCCCCGGCCCGTTCCAGTTTGGGGGCCAAACGTCGGAAATGCTCCACGAAGTTCCACCGGCTGTCGAGGACGAGACCCAGGTATTTCATCGTCATCCCGACGCCGATGTGAACCCCTCCTACCGTTAGTTGGGATCCCGATGGCGGCGCGTTCCGGGGCCCATGAAACGACATGGCCTCGGACTTGTGCAATGCCACCTCGAGACCCAACTGCCGGATCCTCTCCACGACTATCGCAACCCCGCGTGTCATCGCGTCGGCCGCCGCCTGATGCGACCTCCCCTGCGCCAGGACCAGCGTGTCGTCAGCGTAGCAAACCACGCTGACGCCATCAGGGAGGTCGGCGCGCAGCACCCAGTCGTACCCGATGTTCCACAGAGGCGGCCCCAGGACCGATCCCTGTGGGACACCGCACGACATCTCTCGCCGGTTCCACTCCCCATCGCGACCGGGGTAGCTGACGGCTCTTTCCGTCAGATACGCCTCGACTATTCGACGGAGGTAGGGCGGCACCCGGTGATACCGGAGTGCCTCCACAATGGTGCTCCAGGGGAGGGTGTTGAACGCGTTGGCGATGTCGAGTGACACCGCCACGACGACCCCACCCCGGGACACCGCGTCCCCCGTCGTGAGGGCTCTCACGCGCATGATGGCGTCCACCGTCGAGCGCCCCTTGCGGAAACCAAACTGGCTGTCCGCAAGATCCGGCCCCGTCCTCACCAGGTGCCCGACGAGGCGGCCCGCAATCACTCTCTCAAAGAGCTTGCCGACCTCGTCGAGCAGCACGATGGGCCGGAATGCGGACGGAGAATCCGCAGGGCGCCCTGGCTTCCGAATGAGGACCAGCTTCCCCGTCTTCCAGCGGCGTGGAAACTGGCCTCTCTCCAAACATGCGCTTAAGAACGCCTCCAGTCGAGGCCCGAGAGCCCCCGAGGCCAGGACCCAGGCTTTACCTGGCAAGCCGTCGGGTCCTGGGGCGGTATTTTTGGCCTTCAGCCTTCCTACCGCCGCTCTCAGTTCTACCCCGGTCACAGCAGGGATGTCGTCGTCGTCCGCGTGATCCGCTTCGGGCACCGCAATTGGCGGAGCCATGGGCGGGGGAGTGTGCTCCCCCCGTGAAGGGAACAGAGCGCTCACCACCTCCTCCACCAGCTGGGGGCGGAGACTCTGCGTCAGCGGGGGGGCCCAGGTGCGGAGTTTATTCCGCACCATTTTATAAGGGCGCCCCCACGGATCCTTCCTTAGCCCTGCACGTACGTTTCGGGCCAGCGGTAACCCTTTCGGACAATCCCGCTGACCAACCAATGTTGTTGAGCTCTAAAAATAAAAGCCATTGCTTCTGTTAGTATGTGGTTGTAAATCTCTGAATAGTTTCTTTTTTAGGGTTCCGTACCCAAAGGGTAAAAACGGAACCCTATTACTAAAACTTCGCTGTCTGTCCGTCTGTCTGTCACCAGGCTGTATCCCAAGAACCGCGATAGCTAGACAGTTGAAATTTTCAAAAATTATGTATTTCTGTTGCCGCTATAACAACAAATACTAAAAACAAAATAAAATAAATATTTAAGGGGGGCTCCCATACAACAAACGCGATTTTTTTGCCCTTTTTTGCTCGATATCAAAAATGGCAACAGGTAGGCACTTGAAATATTCACAAAAGACTCAGTTGTATTTTAACTTTAATAGGTAATAAAATTAAAATAAAATAAATATTTAAGGGGGGCTCCCATACAACAAATATGTTTTTTTTCGGCGTTTTTGCCTTGTGGTACGGAACCCTTCGTGTGCGAGTCCGACTCGCACTTGGCCAGTTTTTTTTGTTTTTACAAGGCAAAAGAAGAACTAGGCGTTATAATGTTTAAAATGAAATGATTTTGTATATCTAGTAGGTATAAAAAGTATAGATAGACACGCGTCTGTCTGTGTGTAAATCACAAATCACAGCTGATATAGTAATTACTGAAATTAATTTCAGCGGCCGTCTACCCTGAAGAAGGGTAGACGACCGCATAAATGAAGGAAAATGGAAAAAATTGGCAATGACTGTCAAAATGAAAGCCATTGCTACAGCGGTGCTATTCTGTAAAAATCTCACCCTGAAAACTTAGGTGAAGTGAGCGTGGAGTGAGCTGTCAATAGTGTCAATTCTTAGAAAAAACAAACTCACTTCACCTAAGTTTTCACGGTGTGATTTTTACAGAATCGACCGGCTGATAATGTGATACGCAATTACCCCGCAGAAGCAAGTAGTTCCTCTGAATTTGCTGCAGTTCTTTATCATTAATTCGTGTTGCTAACAGAGGTCAAAAAACAAAAAAACTTTGTGGTTTTCATACATTTGACAACATTGGTAATGTCAAATGTAAACCACAATGTTTTTTTGTTTTTTTTTTTTGCCATGAGATTCTGGTAGACCTATACTTGCTATCACAGCCAATTGCACTTGTTTAGTCATTTACAAGCAGACGGATCTTATGTAATCTTTGGTCACATCTTTCTGCTCACCTTAGACAATCAATTGTATTTTCCCTCTGCACGGAATAAATAATTTTACCTGTAGAACAAGATGTTAATAATTGCAAGGTAAATACTTTTTTATGCCAGCAATGTCTTTGATAGTTTATCAATACTGATAATAAAGCTGAAAAGTTTGTTTGTTTGAACGCGCTAATCTGTGAACTAACAGTCGAATTTAAAAATTCTATTTCCATTTATTTATTTATTTAAACTTATCGCACAAAAAGGGGCATTCTCTACCAGTCAACCAAGGGTGGTGAAGAGATTGGATGGCAGGTGCCATTGATAGCCACATTCTTGAGGAACGCTATAGGCTATTAACGTCACGCTATGGCCCTTAAGAGTCGAACAAAAAGAAAATCGCCACGACAGGACTTGATATAAAAAGGCATAAAGATCGCTAAGCGAAAACGAAGTGACACTGCGGGCAGGTGATGTGATGTGACGGGGTGGGTCGGTGGTACAGACGCCAGCACATCAACCTACCCGAAACTGTCAAGTTTTCCTAATTAACTTTGAACCTTATGGTTTAGCGATAAAGTTGAATATCTATTAAAGAAATTTGACAGATTGTAGTAGCTTGATGTGCTGGCTTCTGTACAAGAAATTTGACGCGGACGAAGTCGCGGGCAGAAGCTAACAATTAATAATAGGTACTTACTATACTCTGTTTATTTACAGATTGGCGTCGTCGAGATGAATCGTTTCGCAAATGCACTAAGTTCCAATTTGGCGGACAAAAATGGTGTACAGTTTTATTTATAGGTCGTAAATGTTCGTCAAGCATGCATTATCTAAATAGCTTTGTATTAGACTGTAGCATTTTAGTTTAAAATACCAAATTAGACTAGTATTATCTATTTATGTGTTCTTTAAATCCTTATTGATACCTAATTATTCACCGTATGACCTGCAGTGCGATTCTGTAACCATCTCACCGTGAAAACTTAGGTGAAGTGAGCGTGGAGTGAGCTGTCAATAGTGTCAATTCCTAGCAAAAACAAATTCACTTCACCTAAGTTTTCACGGTGAGATTTTTACAGAATCGACCAGCTATAATAGTGCTATTCTGTAATTTATCTCACCCTGAAAACATAGGTGAAGTGAGCTGTCAATAGTGTCAATCCCTAGCATCAGGCGGAATGACAGCTCACTTTAAGCTCACTTCACCTAAGTTATCACGCTGAGATTTTTACAGAATAGCACCGCTGATGTGATTGTGACATTCTATTTTCCTTTCTAAGTAGATATAGTTCTATTTCTTTTCTCATGTAAAATATCTATATTTTAGTCTGTATATCGCGATGTTTTGTCCTCAATTCCGGTTGTGCCTATGAATACAAGTAAATAAATCTTAGACTGTTTATATTAGGTTCAACTAGTGTCTATTAACCTTGGCGCAGGCGCGTGTCATATCACGGAAAATGAACAAGCGCATCGTTTCGAACTCATTTTTATAAACATTGAGTTTTCCTACACACATAATATTTTATACAATATATTATAAAATCATGATTAGACCTGCTGTCTTGTATGAATCAGAATGTTGGGCCACAAATGGGATGAATGAAAGGCAATTGCATGCAGCAGAGATGAGAATGCTAAGAGGGATGTGTGGTGTTACACGAATGGATAGAATAAGAAATGAGTACCTACATAAGAGGAAGTTTGAAAGTGACACCGGTAACTGAAAAGTTGCGTGGGAATCGGTTGTCATGGTATGGGCATGAGTTACGAAGAAATGAGAAAAATGTCGTGAGGAGAGTTTTGAGTATGGATGTCGATGGCTGTAAGAGTAGGGGAAGACCAAAGAAATGATGGATGTAATGTGTGAATGATGATATGGTTAGAAAGGGGGTAACTACCGAGATGACGACTAATAGAGAAGTATGGAAGAAAAAGACATGTTGCGCCGACCCGGAATAAATTGGGATAAGGGCAGGAGAATGATGAATGACGACCGACGTAACTTGGCGAGTCTGGAACATAGGCACTAAGAACTTTCGCGCCAGTTCTCTCACTCGCACTCGCCTCATGTCACCATTTGGTTCCTAAAAAATCTTACTGCGCAGCCTTCTGCGCAAAGTTCGGTCTCGCCAAGATACATCGGTCGTATTGTACTAGTTGTAACAATGTGTTTATGGAGTTTCTTGCCCGTTCATCTCAATAACAACCTACTATACGCTTTGGAATGGGCAACTAGCTTCATCTTTCTGAAAGACCGTCTACTTTGACGATTCAAAAGTGCCTGCGCAATAATGGTTTAATTAAAATAAATGCTTTGAGTTTGAGCCTATATTTTTTATACATCTGTATTACTAAGTAAGTTTAAGAAAATCAATCGCTTAGTGGTGTCACCGCCATCGCAAACATTTTACAGTTTTCATCGTGCAGTTCGGAAAAAGCGCGATGATGATTATAAAACCTATGATTTTGTTAAAACGTTATTTAACTAAGTTTTGATCAGGATTCCGGACCAAAATGGTAAAACGGAACCCTTATAGTGAGACTAAGTCTGCCTGTCACAGCTGGATATCTCGAAAACTACTAATGCTATCAACTCGAAATTTGGATTAGTTTGAGACGACGTTTGCCTAACTATTTTGCAAATAAGAATAAAATAAAAATATAGGTATGTATATTTTTTGCAACAGGGACTGAAAGGGGGTCTGAAATTCGAAGTGGGGCTACAGGGCATATGAAAGAGCGCAGTTTGCACATTCTCAAAATTTTTTTCTTTTTTTTTTAGGACTTTTGATGAAAAATGTAAAAGAAATACCGCCCCCCTTATCTCCGAAGTTTGCAAAGGGAAAAATCTAAAATTATTCTATGTGATAGAAGTTTATATAAAGATTACAGGAAAAATAAAACGAAGTCTCTAAATAGCACACTTTTTCAGAAATCATCGACAAAAATTACATTAGTTCCACTATCGGTCAAGAGATGGCGCTGACCTAAAACTGCAATATTCTACACCGCAGTCTGCAGTGTTAAAATTCTCTGACGAATTGACGAATATAAGCCTCGCCGATGAAAATTTAAAAACATGATGGTACGGAAGTCCGAACCCTCGGTGCGAGAGTCGGACTCGCTCTTGCCCGGTTTTTTTTTAATTTGCTAGACCAAAATGACAGTTGGGATCAAATAATGTAATGTTAACAAAAAATCGGCCAAGTGCGAGTCGGACTCGCACACGAAGGGTTCCGTACCACAAGGCATTAAACGCCGAAAAAAACGTTTCTTTTATACCCCTTTAAATTTTAACCTTATTTTATTTTTGTTTGCTGTTATAGCGGCAACAGAACTACATCATCTGTGAAAATTTCGGGTCCGTGGCTTAGGCCCCCAGTGTTCGACGCACCTGTGGCCGACGCCCCCGATTCGATTTGTGCCTGACAGTACATTTGATCAAAAATTACTTTGAATTAAATTAATCGTATCGGGGGCGTCGGCCACAGGTGCGTCGACCACTGGGGGCCTAAGCCACGGCCCCAAAATTTCAACTGTCGAGCTATCACGGTTCATGAGATAGGTACAGCCTAGTGACAGACAGACAGACAGCCGGACAGTGGAGTCTTAGTCCCGTGGGGTTACCCTTTGGGTACGGAACCCTAAAAAGGTCGATCGCAGCTGATTTTAGTCTAGGAAATAAAAAATATAAGTTTAGGTCATATAGAAATATCGTTTTGACAAAGTTTAAACCATTACCAATCGTTTAAACATAGTGTTATGCTATGTATGTACCTATACTATGTATATTTATTTATTCTTAATATTTATTTAAAAATTTAAATTACTATGTATGTATTATAATAATTTAAATTACAGAGAGTAAACAAATAAAACGAGTAATTCGAGTGTGGAACGACGTGACTAAAATACTAGTCGTTAAATAGAATTTTGTAGAACACAGAATAGGTTAGGTCAATGGTCCCATATCCAAGTCGACGACGTGCAATTTTAATTTGAATAGGTATTAATAAAGTTGAAAAAAGTAAAACAAAGTGTTTTAAGTACCTACGTAGTTATAATTCGACGGTTAAGAATCAATAATGTCTATCT
Source organism: Mesoligia furuncula (assembly GCA_916614155.1). Taxonomy (NCBI): domain Eukaryota; kingdom Metazoa; phylum Arthropoda; class Insecta; order Lepidoptera; family Noctuidae; genus Mesoligia; species Mesoligia furuncula. Next base: position 18,465,457 of record OU744809.1, on the reverse strand, counting down.
CAATTTTTTACATTTTCTACTTTTTTAAATCAGTGGATTTAAAGTCTAATTTGGCATAGGTTATTCGGGCTGCTATCTCAAAATTCACAATATTTCCTAAATTATTTGCCATAGAAATACCACCTATGTTAGGAACGCGTAAATTTTTCTGCCAATATGGTCTATCTCTCCTTAAAAATCGTCTATATCGACGGTTAAGAATCAATATTAATTAATAGGTAGTGTCTATCTCACAAAAGTCAACTTTACAGTTACTGTAAAGTTGACTTTTGTGAGATAGACACTATATATTGATTCTTAACCGTCGAATTATATTTGTATAGATAACCATTTATTCTTTTTGTATAAGCAAGATAAACAACGTGCATGTCAATTTCGAAATAGAAACAATATCGACATCATTTTATCGTAGGTATGTACCTACTTTTCTATGGTTCCGTAGGTACCCAAAGGGTGCACACGGGACCCTATTACTAAGCCCCCCCGCTGTCCGTCCGTCCGTCCATCCGTCTGTCTGTCAGCGGGCTGTATCTTATGAACCGTAATTGCAGTTGATATTTTCTCAGTGTATATTTCTATTGCCGCTATAACAAAACATAAGGACTCACCCCGTAGCACCAACACACACAGACACACATACTACGTTAATTACATAAATTAAACAACATCTCTTTAGATTCTAGTTGGTATTTAAAGGGTCTCGTCACCGACATCTACATAAAAGGTTAAAACTTAAAGAGGACGTGTTTTTTCGGCATTTTTTACCTTGTGATACGGAACCCTTCGTGTGCGAGTCCGACTCGTACTTGGCAACCTTTCGGGTTACATACACGTCGTAACAAAACAATTGTTAATGACAATCATTTTCAATGTTCATGAAAACAATAACAACCTGCTGTGTGTTATTGACGTAACAGAAAATTATGCATGTTGTCATTGTAACGTAAGTGCCTAATTGCTCTCATAATTGCTGAGGGCGCCACAAGTTCAAGGAGTAGCACATGCAACCGTCTTGCCCTTCTCTTGTTAATGTTCTGACTCAGTGCTTGCCGTGCTTGGCCAGACTGGCAGCGCGGGCGCGGGGCGGGCGCGGCGTGGCGTACTCAAAGATAAGAACTTCGAGTGTCCATAGTGGACATGCGGGCGCGGTGAGCGCCGCGGGCTACTCGGCGCGGCGCGGGAAGTGCGCCTTAGCTCGTCCATACGGCCGCAGTGGGTGCGCGGGCAGCCCGCGCGGGGACCGGGGCTCTCACACTAGTTCGAGCTTTTTTCCAGTAAATCTAAGTCTTCTTCATCCGTATTATATTTGGACAAACACTGGACACTACAGCACGCAGAACGTAGCCGCGCTCGACTGCGGACCGGCAGATCGCGCGCGTTCCCGCACCCGCGCCGCTCCTCGCTGCCAGTCTGGTCAAGCACTCAAGGAAACGCTCTTGAGGTCTCAACTAACAAATAAAGCAACATGTTGTATATTTTTTGCACATACTGTTGGAAAATCCTGCTCTCATTAGTTATTTGATGTTGTTTAGAAGTTTAGTGTACCTTAATTAGTATTATTTAATGTTGATAAAGTGATAAAAACACACACGTACATTAAAATTATGATTTTTTTTTGCTATGTAAGTTGGTATACCTAGTTTTTTTTTCGGTTCCTCATGAAATTTTACTTTAATTTGCACAATATTGTTGCTAACTGTACGGGACGACGAAACTATAATAATAATATAATCTGCACGGTGCGATAAAATAATTTAGATCTGTGCAAAGAGATTACCTGATTATGTTTTTAATCTGTTGTACAGAGACGCCAGCACATCAAGCTACTACAATCTGTCAAATTTCTTTAATTGATTTTCATTTTTATCGCTAAAGTATAAGGTTCCAAGTTGATTGAGAAAAAATGACAGTTTCGGGTAGCTTGATGTGCTGGCGTCTGTACTATACCTCTAATTCTAAAACTCAATCGCTTTACCTTTTTAATATAGAGTAAGATTATGTACCCTACGAGTATATATTGTTCCGTTTAATAATTACCTAATGTATTATATACTAAAACCTTCCTGAAAGTATGTAGACACGATAATGAAAGAAACATCAAAATTGGTTCATTAGTTTTTGAGAAAATCGCTGACATACAAACTTACGGTACATATGGGTCGAACACAGAACCTCCTTTTTTTAAGTCGGTTAAAAAAGCAGTACTTACTATAACTAAAGAATGACTGCACAAACAGGGATTTGATAAATAATTTAGTACTTAAGTCATTCTATCATACTTACTTATTTTAAATCGGCTTCTTGCCTTTCTGACGGTCACTATGACTTTTCATTTTTGTTATAAACTTGATGGATTATTATTTGTAGTACCTACAGACGACGACATATCGAGCTATACATTTCCAGTATAAGCTGACTTCTCATTGTACGAAAAGCCATATAAGTACAAAGCGAAATCAGCCGGTCAATTCTGTAAAAATCTCACCGTGAAAACTTAGGTGAAGTGAATTTGTTTTTGCTAGGAATTGACACTATTGACGTCGTATATACAAATATAATGCTATGAAGGATGTATGAGTAAATACCTGCTTATAATTTTTTAACTCAGTATTTGTATCTACTACACAGTTACACACCCATTTTTAACCCACTTCAAAAAGGAGGTTCTGTATTCGACCCGTAGATATGTATGTACATTTATGTATGTCCGTGATTTTCTCTAAAATGAAAGAACCTATTTTGATGTTGCTTACATTAACGTGATCTGCATACTTTCAGGAAGGTTTTCGTATATAATACATTAGGTAATTATTCTTATGTACGAAGTTATATGCATAATTTACTGCGTTTCCGGCATTTCTATGCGACATTTGATGATTCTTCTAGTTGGTGTCTTCAATTCTTCAATGGCACCTTACCGTGGCACCGCTTGGCTGCAATTGTATATAATATCTATGCCTCAGGAGATTAACTTTGCTTGGGTTGTTTTTGAGTTAGCTTCAATAATACGATTATTTTTATATTGATGATGTTATAATAATAACTTCCTGACACTGATATTGACATAGCAAGTAGTGTTAATTGAATTTGTGTGGAGTAGGTACAACTAAAAACAGAAACATATAAACTTTTTTTACAAAAAAAAACAACCTACTTCCAAAAAAAACCCAACAAAGTGAAAAATAACTTTTTCACTTCTCGTGCTCTAAAAGTTCGTCTTTATGTTGTGAATAGGCGACATCGAAATCGATTTTTATGCTCTAGTGCATAAAGTAAATTAGGCCCAACAGCCATACACAATAAAACGTCGCAGATTAGTCGTTATTTTATTTCATTTGCTATATTTTATATCACTTCCGTGTTTTCTATTGTTAATTTAATAAAACCAGATAAAATAGTGTTGTTATTTAGGTATTAATTAAAATCGCAAAGAAACATTTTTTATGACTTGGCAGTATGAAGTACCCAAGTCGAATGATACCTACATGGTGAAAAAAAAAAACTGATAATAAGTTTCGTGGCGGGATTAGCTATTCTCTTTTTCAATTTCGCAACATTTTGGAACAGTGAAAATACTGTATACTTTATGCCGGTTTCATTTTCTCGTAATCGAAGTGAAAAGCAAAGTGCATAAACGAGCCATTTTACCCCTCGACTTAACTATCCGTGTCGGGGTGCAATTGGGCTTCTTTTATACACTAGTTTCGTAATTTCGGAAGTCGGCAGGGTTCGAAATTATCAAGATAATTAAGCTCTTTGATAATTATCCGATAATTATCTGATAATTATCCGATAATTATCGGATAATTATCACCTGTGTTAGAAATTCATTTGTTGTATTGTTTCATAACAAATACATTATCATTTGGGCAATTCTCACAGAAAAAATAATACTTAATTATGTTCATTTAATATTCAACACAAAGTACCATTAATTATAGGCAGATTGAGTAAAAATCAGTGTCCGTCAGATTCGACATTATAATTAAATTAAATTGAATGAAATAAAGCCAAAGGAATATCTTCTTCGTCCGATAATGATTCTATTTCCATTGGCGTTCCGATACACGCAAGTGCAGAAATGTTCATTCGAATACAGTTCACTTTCACGAGTGCTTTTTGTGTTATTATCAATCGATAATTATCCATGTGTTATTATCACGATAATTATCATGATAATTATCATGATAATTATCATTGATAATTATCCTTTCGAACCCTGGAAGTCGGTGTCAAAAAATGAAATCTCACAATCATTGGATCATTTCATTCAACCGACCTCTTCACCGAGATAGCCGTAATCATTTATTACATAATCTATGTACCTACCTACTTATTTACTTATACAAGTATGTTTAGAAGATGATTAAACTCAAATTAAACTTCAGGTTTTTGTTACCATCCGGATTCATGTTTTTTTTTTGTTTACCAAACAAGAAGTATAGTAAAATATACATACCTACTTTAGTGATATTAAGTAGATTAACAGTATTGATCATCGCACAGATTGTGAACCCTGTCGGTAAGTGCAGGTTCGTTCACAATTTGATGGTTTGGCATGGATATTTGTTACCATTTAGATTCACTATGTTTTTTTTTTGTTTTCACACCAATTTTCATGTTTTCACTGAGACAAAATCTGTAGACGTAAAGAATACAGAAACGATTCTTACCTATGTCAAAAAACTTTGTTGAGAAAAAAATTAAAGACTAATTATTGTGTCAAGTTAATACTTCCATTTATGTGTGGGCACTTACCGAGTATTTGCAGAAAGCTGTCCTCAAGCCTCATCGTGGAGGAGAGAAGGTAGTCGGTCCCCTCCAGCTCGCTCGGTGCCAACACGTCGCTCCTCATTTTCACCTTATTACAACTGCACAGAGTTCAAATTACAACTCAAGTTCCTAGAAAGGAGCCATAATTTGTTTATATCCTATGAATTATTTCCTTGGCGGAGCACTACACTGTATCTTCGTTCACACGCGTTCGGCTGTTGCGTAACAAATGCTTGGTTTTATGTTATTTTTTATTTTTATTTGATGCACAATAAAAACACTAAGATGAAGTTAAGTTACTCGAAGTCACTTTTAAGTTGAGTTAATGGTATTTTCAGTCAGTTCACTTTGACGTGCCTTGTAATTGTGCGGGCGGTGAGTAGTCGGGTAAACAAGGCTGCGAAGCCGGTTTATTGGTGGTTCTCGTGTATATAATTTGGTACGATAACGCAGATAGTGTCGGTGCGGCGTGTGCGCAGGATGTGCGGTGAGCTCGCGCGCGCGGCCGCGACTCGCGCGCCACGCTGCTCCATCAGCTGATCCACTATACCACTATAAATAATACTGGGGATTGTATGCAGTTGAATACGCTCTCCTATGTGGACGTTATAATGATTTATTATTTCTTTACGAGTTTACGACCCCCTATCGCTATGCTAACGGTTATCAGATTAGGAGGTGACAAACCACTGATTAAAGAAATGTTTTTATGATATGTGACAAACGCTATGCTATAACCCTTCACTGATGGTAGATTATTGGATTTAGATAAAATTTATCCGTTCAAATCCTACTAAGTATATTTTTAGTCGGCGCTTCCAAGATTATCGATAGGTACCTAGGTAGGCGCTTTCCATAAGCTATGTCCGTGTGTACAGTTATCAAAAATTAAATAAATAATAATAATAATTATTATTATTTAATTAATTAATTAAATACACATTTGGACAGAAAACAAAATGGAATTTATGATGAGAGTTAATACAATTTATTCAATTAGAATAAACAATAGGTACTTAAGTAAAAAAATATATTTTGGTAGGTAAACTGTACAAATAAAAAATCTCCCCCATTTTATAAAGACGTAGAATCTGGAAGTGCCATAACTAATTTTAGCGTAGTGAGTTCCTTCGATTACTTCGGCTTCTGACTGTACTCACACGGATATAAAATATTTATAGGTAGGTTGATTGGCCAAAAAAATCATCTTGTAATGTACCTAATCAAAAACATCATTTTTAGGGTTCCGTACCCAAAGGGTAAAAACGGAACCCTATTACTAAGACTTCGCTGTCTGTCCGTCTGTCTGTCACCAGGCTGTATCTCAAGAACCGCGATAGCCAGACAGTTGAAATTTTCACAAAGTATGTATTTCTGTTGCCGCTATAACAACAAATACTAAAAACAAAATAAACTAAATAATTAAGGGGGGCTCCCATACAACAAACGCGATTTTTTTGCCTTTTTGCTCGATATCAAAAATGGCAACAGGTAGGCACTTGAAATATTCACAAAATACTCAGTTGTATTTTAACTTTAATAATAAATAATAAAATAAAAATAAAATAAATATTTAAGGGGGCTCCCATACAACAAACATGTTTTTTTTGGCGTTTTTGCCTTGTGGTACGGAACCCTTCGTGTGCGAGTCCGACTCGCACTTGGCCAGTTTTTATTAAGTTCGGTAACTACTTAACAATAGAAAAATGTCTCATTCATTGACTTATAAATATTACGCCTAGCGGCCTCATTAGTGACAGACGTGACAATTGAGCTTTCAAGGAACGAAAAACTGTAGTAACTTGTGGATTTCAAAGATAGGTAATCCATCCATATTAATATCATTATATATTATCATACTTCACACAGTTCACACTAATATTATAAATGCGATAGTTTGTGAGTGTGTTTGTGTTTGTTACTTCTTCACGCTCAAACGGCTGGACGCATTCGGATGAAATTTGGCGCACAGATATTTTATAACCAGGATTAACAGATACTGTTTATCCCGATATTCCCACGGGATCAACACTTATGCGGGTGAAACCGCGGGGCGCTGCTAGTAATATTATAATTTTGAAAGTAACTGTCTGTCTGTCTGTATGTTACCTTTTCACGCCTAAACCACTGAACAGATTTCCATAAAATTTGGCGAGAAGATAATCATCCTGGGGCAGGACATAGGCTACTTTTTATCTCGGTAAAAAGTAGCCTATGTCCTAGTTGTTCCCGTGGGATAATATCCGGCATCCACGCGGGCGAAGCCGCGGCAGAAGCTTGTATTGATATAATTTTACTGAAGTGCGATTAAAAGGTACCTGATATTAGGCCTAGGTGTGTTTATTGCGCCTTGTTATCATTTATAATAATAATAAGGTAATACTGATAGGTATATGGTATTATTGATAGACCAAATCTATGAATAACTAGCTTCCGCCCGCGGCTTCGCCCGCGAGGTATGTCGATAAAAACTATCCTGTCTTTCCCCGGGATGCAATCTATCTCTCTGCCTTTTAACGAAATCCGTTCAGTGGTTTAGGCGTGAAAAGGTAACATACAGACAGTTAGACAGACAGACAGACTTACTTTCGAATTTATAATATTAGTATGGATACTATAGACTACATAGAGATTATAATAATACTTAGTGTTAAATATTTTAAGAGCCGATCTAATATTTATTACATACACATAACATGACGCCTGTATTCCAAAAGGGTGAGGCAGAAGTATACATATAAACAGACGCCAGCACATGAAGTTACCCGAAACTGTCAAATTTTCCCAATACAACTTTGAACCTTATGTTTTAGTAATAAAGTTGAAAATCTATTAAAGAATTTTGACAGATTGTAGTAGCTTAAACATATTACACATGCAGTTAGTTTCGCCATTTCTTCTCATGGATAGTCCTAGTCAGATAGGAAAAGTCGACTCCATCTAATTAGGTACCTAGCTTATAATTTTTTTTTCTGAATGTGCCTTAATTTTTCATATGACCCGTAAAAGTGATTCTGATATCCTATTTAGGTACAGAATAAACAATTCCATTTCATTTATTTCGATGCTCTAAAAACATTAACTACTTTTCAAGTGGAATTCACTTCATTCGATCAAGTCTGAAACATCATCTGCCTAGCCTTTTCCCAACTATGTTGGGGTCGGCTTCCAGTCTAACCGGATGCAGCTGAATACCAGTATTTTACATGGAGCGACTGCCTATCTGACCTCCACAACCCAGTTACTGGGTAATACGATACCCCTGCCCTGGTAAGACTGATTGTCAGACTTTCGGGCTTCTGACTACCCGTAACGACTGTCAAAGAAGTCTGAAACATCGACATAAAATAATTTAAGTAGGTAGGTTACTACTTCACGCACAAGATACAGGTTTCAGAGTGGGTCCCATAGTTTTGTTAATTTATAAGAGTAATAGCAGCGCCCCGCGGTTTCACCCGCATAAGTGCCGATCCCGTGGGAATATCGGGATAGAAACTATCCTATGTCCTTCCCCTGGATGCAATTTAACTCTCTGCCAAATTCTATCGAAATGCGTTCAGTGGTTTAGGCGTGAAAAGGTAACATACAGACAGACAATTACTTTCGATTGTATAATATGAGTATGGATAGTTGTACCCCTGAAAATATTTTTCACAAAGTACTATAGTTAGGCGTTTCATTTGAGCGATACAGAATAATATGGGCGTCGTATTGTCTTTAGTACTGAATAGTGCGGCTGCCCAAATTCAAAACCTAGTAACAGGTGATTTGAAAAAAAAACGGTTTTTGGCATTTTTCGACTTACTAGATAGTATCAAAATGATGTGGACCTTAAAACACCCAGTTTCATACGTAATTTTAAAAAAATAATTTAGCAAGTCTAAGCAATTTGGCATGATTACGAAAATTTCCTTGAAGTACAAATTTTAAACTTAGTATGTCAAAATACAAATTTAAAACCCTAGCAGCTCAAGCGACTTACTAAGTTATGAATTTGAAATACCAACTTGCTATGTTTTGAATTTGGCGCCAATTGCAAAATAGATGAAATTTCGTTTAGTATGTCCAGTGTCACCGGCGCACGGAGACTCGTGCGCCGGTGACACTGGACATACTAAACGAAATTTTCATTTTACTTATTATTTTTTAATACGGAGCGAAACACTCAGTGTTTCGCTCCGTATTAAAAAATAATAAAATGAGTTGCAGGCAATTTTATCGGTCCAGGCGTATAATGCGTGCTTTGCAGAACGTAAACGAATGCAGGTAAGAAATAACTTATTCATTATAGTTACGAAAATGTAAAAGAAACGTGACATAACCTCAAAATATAATTGTCGTTGCATTATTTTCATAATAAAACTAACATTAAACTGGTATGTTGTGCAGACTTACTAAGTTTTGATATTGTTTTTACATTTATATTTGGGTAAATTCACAAATAAAAATAAAGTATGAGCGCTTCAAGTGTAACTATACTCTAAAAATGATTACGAGTATAACAACTAAAATGTCAACAATATAGCACAACTTTTCGCCAAACATCCAAATTGCTATCTCTTCTAGTTTCTTCGGGCGAACGAATCAAAGTAGCCGACTAGTTTTTTGGCTCGCCTGAACATTTTTGTTGGAAGGAGTTACTATGTTTTGATTTTAAGCAGCCGAGTGCATTGCATAACGTAGCCGCGTGGTCTAGGGCTAAACATAGGCTACCTGAGAATAGATGGATTCACTGACGAGTTGAGAACTTTAGAGGCCATCATGAATCTTTAAACCCAAAAGAAATATCTCTATTTCTTTTGGGTTTAAAGATTCATTATTTATTTTAAAAGAACATACATTCATTGTTCACTTAGCGAATAAATACATAACTAAGATAAGGTAGTTCAGTAGCTAATAGTTTTTTTTTTTTATGTAGGTAGGTGTGATGTCGCAGTTTGTGTACGATGTACGACTAGCATAAGTTTGTGTTGTTAGTGACGTACTGCTTGAGTTAAAAGTTAAAAGAATATTGTTTAGATTTGAATATGTTAAAAGATTTGAATATTTTAAAAGATTAATAAGATTAAATCATCATGATTTTTATAATCAGCCTATAATCTTCCCATTGCTGGGACAAAAGCCCCTTCTCTATGAGAGGGAGTGGGTCATAATCCACCACGCGGGCCCAGTGCGGGTTGGTAGATGTCACATGTCTTCCAATTTTTGGCTCTTTTTTTTTTTTTTGCGGATGCGAAATCATTAAATGACTCCTCCCGCTCTGGGTGGAGCGGAAGGGAGTGTCAGACTCTTACTGACTAAAACCCACTCGTGTTCCTTCCTTAGCCCTTTATGTTCCGGGCCAGCGGTAACCCTTTCGGACAATCCGACAATCCCGCGTAAGAACCAAAAATCCGAAATGCCGGCTTTTGGATTTTTGGTTCTTACGCGATGTTTTCCTTCACCTTTTTGAGAGGAGAGGTGATGAAATTATTTACGCGAAGTAAAGCACCTGTCTGGGTTCGAACCTACAACCTAAAGTCCCCGTCACGAGAAGCTATAAACTTTGTAAATAAAGAACTTTATAGTAAAGTTCAATACGTAATCCTAAATTCAATCAACTCAATGTAACGTACGTGAAATACGAAACTAACGAGCAATTTCACTTGGTCGGATTTGTGGTACTGGAACGCGTTTGACTCATGGAACGTAAACATTTGGGCCGCCATCGCCATTTTGAAGTAAGTTACAGAATACTCGGAATCGTCTGACGGCAGTAATGTTGTTTAACGGCTGTTTTTTTTTTAATTTGATCCAAAAGTTGCGAACCCGTGAATGTGTGTTTACATAATTTATACCTTCTCGTGACGGGGACTATACACTTGTAAGTCGCGGCAGTTACCACTGGGCCACCACTTCTCTCGCTTCTGCAGTTCTGTATAAAGAGAACGTTAAATAGCTCAAAGTATAGAATACTGGGTGCTATTCTCCTAGTATATAAAAACGAAACTGGACAACTGCTACAACAATCTTTTGGCGCCTGAATGACATTGACAGGGAGGCGTTGTCGGTAAACTATGGAAGTAAGAGGTAAGGAGAACAGCCGGTCGATTCTGCAAAAATCTCACCGTGAAAACTTAGGTGAAGTGAGTTTGTTTTTGCTAGGAATTGACAGCTAACTCCACGCTCACTTCACCTAAGTTTTCAAGGTGAGATGGTTACAGAATCGCACTGCTGTCCCTGTTGTAAAAAAAAAAGTGTCCTCACAAGATTCAGTAAGCGTAGGTATTACAGGACACCTCCAACCTAATACCTACCTAAGCTGATAATGTAAAGAAAGTTCCTGCAGTATCTGGGCGAATTTGATGCTGTACACTTATTATGTCCAGCAATAGATAGTAGAAGTAAGCTGAAAATGCAAAATCGATTACCTAATGTTTAGTTGTCTAGTGAGAAAGAGGGAGGGGGCAGATTTAGATCTAGTAGTAAGTAAACAGGGTCAAATTAAAATAGCTACCGATACTCTGTATACTAAGGCTTAAAAACATTTTTATCAATAACTAGCTGCGCCCCACGGTTTCACCCGCGTAAATATCGATCCCGTGGGATCGGGATAAAAGCAGCCTATATCCAGGGTGTCAGCTGCCTCAGTAGAAAATTTTATCAAAATTGGTTCAGCCGTTTGAGCGTGAAGAAGTGACAAACATATAAACTTGCAAGACGGAATGTACAGTCGCCGAACACTCTCAGGATTTACCATGATTTTCTGTAGAAAAACAAAGAAAGCATAAATCAAAAAGTAAAAAAAAACACAAATACAAGTGTAAAAATATACGTGTTAAATAAATAACGATACTTGTACCCGTAATTTACACGTACGGTTTCGATAAACACATATTTGTAATACTGATTTTTTTTGCAACAAAAATGCTTGTAATGCAAGGCTTGTAAGTTTTGATAAACAGGGCACTGATGATGTATGAACGCATAGAGGAATGAGGAACAGGGTGTAAAGTTCCTCCATAGAAAAGGGAGGATCTTCCGACCAGACGGGTGTTGTGTCTGGCGGGCAACAGCCCGATGATTCATGTCAGGCCGTTGTATATACGTGTGGCGTCAATAGTGGTCCACAGTGAAGGATTCAATATACCACATAATTTACTATAACATATTACAATTTTAACCATTTTAGTTGTACATTTTTTTTAAATAAAAATCGCCCTTGAATTTGCATGATAAGTTAAAAATTTGGGTTAAAATAGAGAACTAACTTTTTTTCCAAAAGCTCTAAATTTACATTTAAGGTAGGTACATAAAAAGCCATAATTTTACACGATAGCTCTAGGTTTCAGCAGTATTTAACAGAAATCAAAATGCAAAAAATATGGTTTTTGTTGAAACTACAACCAAATTTGTAACAAAAGGTAGAGATTTCGTAAATAAAAAACAAAATAATATATATGTCGGAGTTGGCTTCAATTATTACAATAATTGTGGGTAGTCAACTTAATTTGTTATGATTTGTTGTTCTTATTATGAACTTAAGTGATTTTTACTATCAATTATTGTCTAATAAATTGTAACATAATTGATTGAGTATTCGATGTACGCACTAATTGATTTTGGCATCTTATCTCGATAATTGTAACCGATGTTTTTGTTCAAAACAATTGATGACATGTTATTTTGATTTTAAAATGATTTACTTTGTTAAATCTCCATTGTTTATTTAAGACAATTATTCTTGTAATATTTGATCACTTATAATGTAAGTCTTATTAGATTTATCACATTTTAGTATTTTGTATCAACTCTAGTAAACACGTTGACGTACTTCCGTGCGTCATCGGACAGAGTTGTTGTGGGGCGAATGCGTAGTGGGGACAAACCCCTTATAACTGAGCGCATTCGTTTGTGCTAGAGTCAGTCGGTCTTCGGACTCGACTCCTGACAGAGCACTAGCTCCCGACAAACCTGTCGGTTTACTAAAGTTTAGCCTTATACCTGTATACTAAATACGCTATATTTGGGTGGCTCTGTCACTATACGAACAGTAATCGATCCTACGATTTGTTCGCAATTACTTTGTTACTGTACATCATTATTTTACTGTGTATCTAGTTGTGTTATGTACCTACAGTGTGTGATTTGCTAGTGTGATTAATTGTTTATGAAATTACAATCTGATTTGAACTGCAAACCGTTTTTCTGTTGCGCAATAACCAACACTACCCACAGTACGCCCACAGCAGTAGTTAAAATATGCCTGAAAATATCGAGACAGACCTTAAGTTCTACCTGATCCTATATATATTTTCGGAACCCTTGGGTAAAAATGGTTAAAATTGTAATTGTATTGTTATAGTAAATTATCTGGTATATCAATTCCTTAACAGTGGACCACTATTTACGCCACACCCTGTATATTATGCTAGTTGCGCGGTAAACTCTGCTTGCGAGATGCAGCATTTTGCGTGATGTCAGATGTTGCGTAGCTCGCATGTGGCGTTGTAGATACCGCTACAAACGTAAACGAGGCCAAAGGAGTATGTAAGGATCGTAGCAGGTGGCATTCTGCCTACTCTCATTGGCGTAAGTTTATGTATTTTACTACTAGTACAACGGTTGTGCTATAGCCACTTTTAATGACCGTACTATGTATATGTGCGTCAGATCTAGATTTTGAACCATAGGTACCATCGAGGAAACTTACATCTCACCACCATCATTTCAGCCCTTTCGGCTGAAATGATGGTGGTGAGATGTCCACTGCTAGACATAGGCCTCCCCAAGCACCTCCACTTCGACCGGTTCTGTGCTTCTCGCATCCAACTGGTTCCTGCGGCCTTCACAAGGTCGTCGGACCACCTTGTGGGAGGCCTTCCAACGCTACATCTTCCGGTACGCGGTCGCCACTCTAGAACCTTTCGGCCCCATCGGCCATTTGTTCTGCGTGCAATGTGCCCTCTCCACTGCCACTTATATTTGGCAATTCTTCAAAACTTACATCTGCCCATTTTGAAAACAAAATCCCATGCACACGATGACCACATCTGTTAGCAAGCGTTACTATAGCGGCCGAGCGCTTCAAGCAATAATAGCCCTTACGGCGTATAGATGTAAGCTTCTTCGATAGTACATGTATATTTTTTATTTCCTTGTAAACACATTAATTAATATTTTGTAAGGTCGGGTCACCGTCTGGTTTAAAAGTAAAGAAAGGATTTAAACTGCACTTAATGGTCGCTTCAAGAAATTCTAATGAGGCATTTACATTCTAAATTAGCTTTTAGCATGTATATTGGAAGTATATCCGCTCGCTTGACCGTTATGTATTAAAATAAATTGAAAGCGACGAAGTTTAAATAATTTATGAAAGTGCATTCACAATGGCGCCGATTCCCTTGTTCACAAACTAAACTAAATTTAAGTTCAGTGAATCTTTTTCTTTCTATTTCATTAAGAAAAGGACAGAAGATAAATTGTAGTTTAGTCCTGTAAAATTTATCAGCTTCTCAAATAAAATGGTAGGTATTAAAATGAAATAAAACTATTATGATCCATATAAAAAGATTGTTTATTACGATTCACAATATTGACATCAAATATAAACTGTGTATAAACGATAAAATACATCAAAAAGGCACTTATAATAATTAAAAGTACTAATTATGGCGGCAAAAATCCGAGATTCAAATATAAATCTTATTCCGATTATAAATAAAGTTAAGGCAATGTTTCCACAGGTTAAAAACTTTCGTTCAGAAAGACATCAATCAAAATGGCAGTCCTTAATTTAACGTCGCAAATAAATATGCAGCTTTTTAAGCCTGTCATCTATTAAAATGGTGTCTATCCTGATATTTAAAAAACAATTTGTGATCATCACATGAAAATAATTTACCATTACCTACTGACATTGCTGAATCCGGTTAGACTGGAAGCCGACCCCAACTTAGTAGGGAAAAGGCTAGGCAGATGATGCACTGATATTACCGGTACCTACAGTCAATTCACAGTTATTTACGTCTGATTTTGCATTACTGTCAAAATCACAGTGATCTTATACTCCTTGTAAACGATCTCTAATGTCGTGTATCTCAGAACCGCGGGTGTACCTTTCAGATTTGCCTAAAATTATTGCAGTTATTTGGTACCTTCTGTGTACCTTTACGTACCTCTCTTGAAAATCTGTGTACCTACACCTGAACAATGTTATTAAAAAAATTAGGTACACCCGCCATCCTGATGTCAGAATCGCGGGTGTACTGCTAACCAATATATGTAGCTAAGTATACTGTATAAGTAGATTTGGTACCTCTTGTGTACCTGCAGAAACTAGTATAAAATAAACAAAATACTGTAAGGTTGCTGCGGACAATAAAAAAAAACTATTTTCTTTCTTTCACGTCGTTATTATTTTATAAAATAACAATCTTCAGTATTAATAATTTGACTTAAATATAAAAAAACAACATTTTGCCCATTTTAGAATTGTGAAGGATTTATAGAATTAGGATGTTTGTCAGAGTTTCCAGAATCAAAATGAAACAAGGGACAGTTTTAAAGGTCCGTCCATAAGGCCCTTCAGAAGCTGTTGCAAAACACCAAAGGCATGGAACTGAGGTGTGGTGATACTTTTCTTTAAGAAGGGCGACAATGCCCTTCTTAAGAATTATAGGCTCATCTCACTTCTGAGCCATGTCTACAAGCTGTTTTCGAGAGTCATCTCGAACCGTCTCGCGCGCAGGTTTGACGACTTCCAGCCTCCCGAACAAGCCGGATTCCGTAAAGGTTTTAGCACCGTAGACCACATACGCTGCGACAGGTTATAGAGAAGACCGAAGAGTATAACCTGCCTCTCTGCTTAGCGTTTGTGGACTACGAGAAAGCCATTGATTCGATCGAGACATGGGCTGTGCTGTACATCGAGGTGCTGAAGTGTCCGTATGAGAACGCCACTATGTCAGTCCGAATCCAGGAGCAGACCTCGAAACCTATCCTTCTGCAGCGAGGTGTGAGACAGGGAGACGTTATCTCTTCGAAACTGTTCACCGCTGCACTGGAAGATGTCTTCAAGGTTCTGGACTGGAAAGGGGCTGGCATTAACATCAAAGGCGAGTACATAACTCACCTTCGGTTTGCCGACGATACCGTAGTCACGGCTGAGACTATGGAGGACCTCAGTACAATGCTCGATGACTTCAGTAGAGCCTCCGAAAGAGTGGGTCTTAAAATGAACTTGGACAAAACGAAGGTCATGTCAAATGCTCATGTAATACCCACCCTCATAAAGATCGGAGACGCTACACCCGGAAGTCGTGGACGAGTATGTTTACCTAGGACAAACTGTCCAGATATACCTATCTGGACAGTTTGTCCTAGGTAAACATACTCGTCCACGACTGAAAGAGGTCAATCGTCGAATCTGACTCGGCTGGGCAGTGTTCAGGAAGCTACGCAATATCTTCTCGTCCCACGGACAGAGCGTGTTGCCAGTGATGAATTGTGGCACTGAAACGTGATCGCTCACAATGGGCCTTATAAAAAGGCTAAAAGTCACCCAAAGGGCAATGGAGAGGGCTATGCTTGGAGTTTCCCTGCGTGATTAATTCAGGAATGAGGAGATCCGCAGGAGAACCAAGGTAACCGACATAGCCCGAAGAATTGCCAAACTTAAGTGGCAGTGGGCAGGGCACATTGCTCGCAGAACAGATAACAGATGGCCGATGGGGCCGAAAGGTCCTGGAGTGTCGACCGCGTACCGGAAGACGTAGCGTTGGCAGGCCTCCTACAAGGTGGTCCGACGACCTTGTGAAGGCCGCAGGAACCCGTTGGATGCGAGAAGCACAGAACCGGTCGATGTGGAGATGCTTGGAGGGGGCCTATGTCCAGCAGTGGACGTCTTTCGGCTGAAATGATGATGATGATGATGATGTTTGTTTAATAAAGTAGACCGAGACTGAAAGCCTGACTGAATGGAAATAATTTCATATTTTATTATTATTGATATCAGGATAATAATAAAGGAAACAGGCAACAAGGAAAAAAAGTAGTTGTAGTATGCGACTGCTGAACACGAAGTTGTGGGTTTGATCCCCACTCATAGAACAACAAATTGCGGATCACACAAAGTGTTGTCCTGAGACTGTGTGTAATTTTCGTCCGTTAATTTCATATTTCGATTCCCGGTATGGTCACACAATAGGAACTAAATGTTATGCGGAGGTTCTGTATTCGGGATTCCTGGTATGACCACAATACATGTTTAATATGGAGGTTCTGGGCTCGATTACCGAAGATTGTTATTTACTCTTTGACGTCGTTACTAATTTTATAAAATAGTAACAACGTCAAAGAAAGAAAATCTTTTTTACTTTTCGCAGCAACCTTACAGTATTTTGTTTATTAAATACGTGTTTCTGCAGGTACACAAGAGTTACTAAATCTACTTATACAGTGTACTTAGCTACATATATTGGTTAGCAGTACACCTGCGGTTCTGACATCAGGATGGCGGGTGTACCAAATTTTTTAAATATCATTGTACGGGTGTAGGTACACAGATTTTCAAGAGAGGTACGTAAAGGTACACAGAAGGTACCAAATAACTGCAATAAATTTAGGCAAATCTGAGAGCTACACCCGCGGTTCTGACATCAGGATGGCGGGTGTACCTAATTTATTAAATATCATTGTACGGGTGTAGGTACACAGATTTTCAAGAGGGGTACGTAAAGGTACACAGAAGGTACCAAATAACTGCAATAAATTTAGGCAAATCTGAAAGGTACACCCGCGGTTCTGACATACACCTAATGTCGTTGCAAAAGGTTGCTGCCAAAATCACAATGATCTTTATTTTCGTTAACATAAGGTTGCTCTTTGACTGCTGCTGTCCGAGGTAAAAAAACTGTGAAAGGAAACTGTACCTACAGAGTTTTTTTTATTATGGAGATTATATTTGCTGATTAAAATTTTTTTTTGTCATGTCGCAAAAGAGGAAACAAAGCCTCATAATAAATAAACATCGCCTTATTAGGGCTCCTACTCCAAATTACGTAAATATTAAAAGTAATGGCATTTTTTGTACAAGCAATACATTTGGCACTTTGAGATTCGTCCTCTCAACAGTATAAAAATATAAAATAGCTTACATTCTAAACACTACGTATAAGAAAACATATAGGCGTTGTTAATTTCATCAATAAAGTTTTCTTGGTAAACAAATGTTGAGAACAACTTTCAATGTTGAGTAACAAATTGTTCAACATTGTTGATAAACAAATTTCCTGCCCAAACAGTCAGTCTGCATGACACTGGCAACTTGTCAACATGCTGCTAGCAACACTGAAACACGCTGTGTTGCCAACATCATAGAAATATCTTGCTAAAACAATACTGCTCGACATTTTGTTTACCACAGAACACGTGTCTTAACTAATTCACTACTTAAAATGTTAGGGACGGAAGTATAATAACAATGCTTAGAAAAGATTGAGAATCTTTTTGTGGCAAACAGTATTTCTAACTTGATTTGTTCAAATATTATAATCATAATATTATTGTTCGACAATGAATAAGCTTAAAGTAGTTATAAATATATTTATAACACTCAGTGACCTAAACCCGCAATTAAGTCACGCTTTTCTGTGACTTAAGGGCTGAAGACTTCACTGTCGGACTGCATAGAAAAGAAAGAGAAGCGCGATGACACAACCCTGGTAATTTATTACAAAATATGAAGCAATTATTTAATTTCAAAAAAATCTATTGTTTGGACTAAAAAAATAAAACACTAGTGCTTTAGATGTTGCTTGTAGAATAATTAGACAAAAAAACATAACCCTCCTTCTGACGCAGTCGGGTAAAAATCAGAATGATTGTATGTATATTAGTATGGTTTTATTTAGAGGTATCTTCATGATTTTTTTCTATCGTACCAAATTAGTTGTATTATGTTTTCAACACACTATCTTCCTAGCATATATCCTGAAGAATTACCATATATTTTTCTGATTTTGTTTACTGTAGTCGATCATATACTTTTATTGTTTCTAAAACCTGCGTTGTTTGCGTTTAGGTAGTCCATTTTTACACAAAAAAGGGTTTTTTTCGATTTAGAGCGGGTTTAGATGACTGGAGCTATATAAAATAGTATACGATACGTGCGACTTAAGTCACTATACTACCACTGGAATACTATATTACCACTGGAAATAAGAGTAAAAGGTACAAAAGATACTTAAAACTATCCCCCGATACACGTTTGTGTACTAACGACTGATATGAAGCTTAGGACTACTGATGAATTACCTCATTTATTTATTGTTTATTGGCCTAACGGCCTGTGCACACCACGTTTTTTAAACGTGCCGTTGACGCGCGTTTTAGGAACGTGCGTCGACGGCGCGCTTTTATCCTACAGAAGGTCTACAGGCTGCGTCTGACTCGCGCGCGTATAGCGTCTGTATCGTTACAAACGCGCGTCAACGACGCGTTTAAAAAAGGTGGTGTGTACAGGTACAGGCCCTAAGATTCGCACGGGCGCGATTTTTCAGAGGCGATTTTTTTTTCGCGCACTGGATTTTAAACGCACTGCTTAGCGCCGAGAGTTGAAAAACCAACAGTGTTTTTTTTTGACGCTCTGGGATGTTGGTGGATTCTCAGTGCTCGGCTCAGCATCGAGAGTTCAAAATCCAGTGCACGATAAAACCCCACAAATATTTTTCTTGCCGTGAAAAACTACGGTTGATTCGCCGTGTGTGGGCACGGTCGTCTGTATTGTATGGATCACTATGGAAGCTTCTTGACAGACATGGCGGCACTAGGGCACGGCGCCGTCGCCGTAGAGCATGTACAGACGCCAGCACATCAAGCTCCCCGAAACTGTAAAATTTTGCCAATCGACTTTGAACCTTATGATTTGGCGTTAAAGTTGAAAATCTATTAAAGAAATTTGACAGATTGTAGTAGCTTGATGTGCTGGCGTCTGTACCAACAATCTCACACGATTTTTCTACGTCGCGCTTAACACGCCGTACCGTAAACCGTGCCTTGTACAACGGGTCTGAAGACGGACGGTAATTGTAGGTTCTTATCGATGAATAAAATTAACGAAACATTTCACTATCCAGGATTGTATGAAATCACTGGGACTCTCCGTCTGGCGAGCGTGATATTGGCAAGGCTAGAACTTTGCCGGCATTTGTTTTAGTCGCTTGGGTTGGGCAAGGCTGCATCTGACCGGTTCGAAGGGTGATCATAAACATAGTAGTTCTTGCCCACTGAACTCTAATTATTAATTTGCTGGACCAAAATGACAGCTAATACATCTACTTAGGTACTAAATTTAATTGAAGCGTCCGTTTGTAATGTCAAAATAACAACTTTTTACTAAATGCAAGTGAAAGTATATAAGTATTTTTGTCTGTCTGTTTGTTCCGGCTAATCTCCGAAACGGTTGGACCGTTTTTTACTGGTCTTTCACTGGCAGATAGCTGATGTTATAAGGCTAACTTAGGCTTTTATTTTAGAAAATAATTATTGTTCCGCGCAATAAAAAATTACATACATACTCAGCCTCTAATGTACCCACTGAAAAAAAAATACCGCTTTTTTGTTCCCAATAAAACATTAAAACCCATGAAATCCAATATGTTTTCCGACATGCACGCGAACAAAGTCGCGGGCACAGCTAGTACTAAATAATGTCATGTTGACAAAAAAAGGTCGATCGCAGCGGTCATTTTAGTCTATACTTACAGCAAATAAAAAATCAGAGTTTATGTAGGTTTACATTTTCTAGGTTTATACTTCTTTTGATTGATTATACCAGTCGTTAAAGCATTAAAAGTTGACGACTACAACAATTGTCGTCGTCGAGCGCGATTATAAAATTTTAAATACACTGTGGCACGAATACAACATCTTTTCTAACACTACAATAGCGGACGTTTACGTCATGTCCAATTAGCAGACACAATAGAAATTCTATTGTTATCGGTACATACCCTGTACGCGCGACATGCGAAGGGTTAAAATGTCCAATCTACAGAAAAACAGATTATTTCTAATTCAGAAAACAGTCTGGAAGCATCAGGTTTTACGTCGTAGGCTCAAAACGTGTCAACATTGATTCGCTTTTGTCTAAAATAAAGAACTAAGGTCTATTCAAATGTACGTTACCAATTGATGTTATTTCTAGTGAAACAAATATCAACTTTAATTTAATGGTAATTAAGTTGAATTCAGAGTGATTAGCACTATTGAAAAAGTTATAAAAATATTTGAAGTTGCAGTGTAAACTGAACTTTATTTTGTAGGTATTAAAGTTATTTTTAGTTAGTTAGTTAGTTAGTTTGTTTCCATAAATTCATATTTGTTTACGTTTTTGACAACAAAATCGCAAACGCAGATTAGATTGTTGCTCATTAAATCTGCTAATTACTCTTGGAAATATTATTGACTTAGATAGCTAAGTAAATAATAAATATACACTTTGACCATCCGGCTTTAGAGAATGCTAAAATAGTGATATCACTATTTTAGCATTCTCTAAAGCCGGGGTCCATACGTGTGTAATGTAATTTAATGCGAATAGTGTGGACGGCATACAAACTCAACGCGAATCGAGAACTGCGAGAGGAAAGCCGATAGCCAATGGAACTCCGCGCGCGCCAGCCCGAGCATTACATCGCACCTACACGGTGCAAAAGCGTCACTTATGCAAATTTTATTTTGCGTTTGAACATTCGACATCTTATTAAAATGTGTACTTCTTCTTGACTAAACAATAACGACACAACTGCCCTCTCGCGGAAAGTATAAGCACTACAGAAATGACAATTACTCCCAGGTAAAGGGGTACATTAGCTACTTTTTCTCATACTCAGATCAATTTTGACAAAAATTGCATAAGTGACGGTCATGTAAGCTCGCAGTGCCGTCTACACGCAGATTTCGCATTACGTTACACACAAGTATGACCCGGCTTCAAGTTGTTGTTGTTTAAAACAAGAAAGACCATAGTCCAATCCGTTCCATATCTCAAATACCACAGGAATTACATAAATAAAATCTACTAATGCAGGAATTCCTCCATCATCTTCGTGTTCTGGATGACATTGAACAGTCATGACATTCATTTGTTTCGAATTCGAAAATCAATTCCATTGCCAACTCCGAAGATGCCGGGGAGTACAGTCAAGTCCTTGCACAGTTATTTTATCTCTGTGATATTTATTGTCGTAGTAATAAGCTTTCTGCTATTGCCAAGTCTATCAAAATCACAGTGATCTTTATTCTTGTGACAATAAGGTTGCTATTGGGTTGCTGCTGCCAGAGGTAAAATAACTGTGAAAGGACCGTTTTCCTGCGCCTGAGTTATATAAGACCAAAACGCAAATCAATGCTAACTACGTTATAACCTATTTCTACACCACTAACTACATAAAACAACATGTTATACGGACTGCGTTTCGACCTCTTCGCCGTAGTCAAGATCGTCGTACGTCAGCTCCTCGTCGAGAGAGTTCACCGTGGTCTCCTTGCCGCCGGGGCACGCCAGACATCTGTAAATATGGAGAGCAAATATTATGTAGTGTTTGTAAAATTTTAGAAATGCGTAGATATGGTTAGCACCACACGATCGTATAATATTGAAACAATCTGTATGGATAAGAAATGCATGCTCATAGTTGATAACATGAAGAATATTTACATATAAGTACTGACTACTATAAATCTTATTGATTGGCTTTAAGCCCTCTAATATTTTTTTAGAATATTTTAAATAACAATAAGGAGTATAATTTGCTTTAAAAAAATGATATTTAACCATTTTTTCTTTGTTTCAATGTGCAAAAATAATATTACGACACCAAAAATGTCTGGATTTAAAATATTTTTTTATTGAATAATCTTGCTTTTAATATTTTTTTTTTGTTTTTGTAAGGCCATCCTGAATAAGGCCTTTAGGTTAGTTTGTGAACAAGGGAATCGGCGCCAATGCCACAATGCGTACTCAGTCAATGTCAATCCAATGGAAAGAGCACTGAGAAAACTTACATAACACGAATAAAACCAGTCGCACACACTATCCACATTATTGATATAACTAGCTAATAAATTATTAAAACATAATTCACATAATTCCATCGAAAACTTTTCCAATTAATTAATAATAATTGATTGGCAACACCTGTTCGTAACTCGATACGTCTTCGGCGTACGCGCAGTTCAGCGCTCAATATTATAATATGCTAATGTCAAGTCGACCTCGTTACGCAGCCGCGCAGGTGTGCCTTCGCAATCTTGTCAACCAACCTTTCATACAATCTCGCTAGTATTAGATTTTACTAACTGAATACTTTGGGTGTACTTATTCGAATTTATAAACGGGATACTGAATAGTCGAAATCTTTTTGATTGGCTTAAAAGCAACTGAAGAAGAAAAAACCGGTCAAGTGCGAGTCCGACTCGCACACCGAGGGTTTCGTGCAAATTTGTAGGAATGTAACTACAAATTCACGGTTTTCGGACATTTTCCTTCACTTGTGCTACATGATATTGCTCTTTGCCAAATTTCATGATCATAGGTCTAGGTTTTGATTCCCTTGCGAGTGTCAAAATATGCAGCATAAACGGAACATAAACGCCCGTATCTTTTGATTTCGTTGACTTAGAAGTTTGATTTTGTCACTGCTTAAAGGGATTGCAGCCGTATTTGATATTAATTTTACGTTGAGAACTCCACGTATTCCTGACAAAAAGGGTCTTGTCGATACAACGAAGTATCTTAAAGGGTTTCGTTTTTCCTTTTGAGGTACGGAACCCTAAAAACTGAAAAGCAAGCGTAATCATCAGCCCACGTGTGTGTATGGAGCTTCGGTAAGCACGTTAAGCCGTTGGTCCCGGCTGTCATTCGTGGATCTTTGACAGTCGTTACGGGTTGTCAGAAGCCCGGAAGTCTAGCAACCAGTCTTACCAAAGTGCATCGTCTTACCCAGTAACTGTTGTGGAGGTCAGATAGGCACTCGCTCCATATAAAATACTGGTTTCAGCTGCATCCGATTAGACTGGAAGCCGACCAAAGCCAAACACATTTGGGGAAAGGCTAGGCAGGTGATGATTCGATTGGGAAGGATCCATTATGTTAAAGATCTTCATTATATTATTATATCTTCATTGCTTTTTATTATTAATAATTACCTGCTCTCGTTGATTCCGTAAGATAAACATTTATCTCCGACGCATTCACAGCATCCATCGTGGAACCATCTGGAATACAAAAACAATTGAAATTAGTAAAGAAATTACAATTTGGCATAGTACACGTACAAGCAGAGGTGGCCCAGTGGTATGGCCCCCGACTTACGAGTCAGGTCGTAGTAGGTTCGAACCCACACTGGCGCTTTACTTTGTGTAAATTATTTCATCACCACTGCTCTCAAAACGGTGAAGGAAAACATCGTGAGGAAACCGGCATGTCCTAGAACCAAAAATTCGAAGACATCCACGAACCCGCACTGGGTCCGCTTGGTGGATTATGGCCTACTCCACCACAGAGGAGGCCTGCGTCCCAGCAGTGATGGGAACACTATAGGCTGATTATGTTTAGTACACCCCTCCAGCCAGTGGTTGCCTTAAGGTGGACGGCGACGCTGAGGCTGGCCTAGAAGATGGCGAGACGGTCTAGACGCGTACCGCAAGGGTTGGATCGCGGTGGCTCTAGAAAAGGATGCCTGGAAGGATTTGGGGGAGGACTTTGCTCAGTGTAGGCTAATAAAAAAAAAACATATGTTTTATTACTAGCTTCCACCATCCAGGTCCAATAAACGCTCTGTGAAGACGATTTACCAGAAGAGATGTCAGCATCGAGGGGCCCCCTTAGGGCCGAAGCCTGCCGGGTCAGCGGGATTGTCCGAAAGGGTTACCCCTGGCCCGGAACATAAAGAGCTAAGGAAGGTACACGGATGGGTTTTAGTCAGTAAGAGTCTGACATTCTCTTCCGCTCCACCCAGAGCGGTACGGGGTCATTTGATGATTTCCCAACCGCAAAAAAAAAAACCGGCCAAGTGCGTGTCGGGCCACGCACAGTGTAGGGTTCCGTAGTAGCCCGTTATCACAATGTAGTACGATTCTGTTGTTCTTTATTCTGAATAGGTAAAAAAAAAAAACATATTTTGGTTTTCAATGCAAGTCTTTACCCATTATAAACAAGCAACTACTTCATCTAAGTCACTTTAAAGGATTAATGCTAAGGATTTTGTATTTGGTACAAAATTATCCAATACCCAAGTTCAACGACTATTACTGCTAAACTAATAAAGTTATCTTAACCGCTATAGTTTTCCTTTAAAGTTCATGAAAGGCACTATCATCGAGAATTTTTCCAGATTTTTCAAGCCAGTAGTTTAGCTTTTAGAGGGGGGGGGACGCCCTACTGGAACAAAAATTTGCACTTTAAACTTTAATATTTCGTAAATGGAGCATTAAATCGAAAAATAATTTTAGCAACCCCTAAGCCATTTTAGAAGACCTATTCAAGGATACCCCACACGATGGGGTAGATGATGAAAAAAATATTCATCCCCACTTCACATGTAGGGGAGCTACCCTAAAAAAAAATATTTTCCAAAATTTTATTTTACCACTTTGTTGGCGTAACTGATATACGTACTAATACAAAATTTCAGCTTTCTAGTGATAACGGTCACAGAGATTAAGCGAGGACGGACAGACAGACGGACAGACAGACATGGCGAAACTATAAGGGTTCCTAGTTGACTACGGAACCCTAAAAAGACGATTTACCAAGTGGTTTAGGGTAAGTAGCTAAGACTGGCCACCACCTCGTAGCACCGTCAGTCAACTTAGATCCTTAAAATAAACTGTGCTTGCCAATCACTACCAATTTTCTCTTTGACTGTACGCTGGGAGGCGATTTTGCATTTTGCAGGTTAGTATCAGGGTTTGTGTTGATTAAAATATGTTTCGCGACCGTAACAAATATGACTTTACAGAATTATAAATTATTAGAATCAGCAATAAAACTCCTTCAGTTAGAATTAGCCTCAAATGTCATGATTAATTCATGAAATAGTCATTCAATAGGGTAATATGAACATGGACAGTTGTGTGTTGTGTATTGATGATTTTTATGATTATAAATCTAAAAATAAATTAATTTCGCGGGCTACCCTGACTGTTGCTTGTACCACAGCACAGGGATAGGGCTATCCCTGTAAATATCCACGGTCGAACGGAGCAGAGTGCTCACCAGGCATGTCTGGCAAATATAACCATTTAACGGACTTGGAGATTGATTGCAAGGCAGCCAGATGGATGGGTATCCTGAACGGCTCTGGGGGCTTACTTTCTCAGTCCGTCAATGAAGATACGGGCCCTTCAAAAGCAGTAAATTCGGAATGAACTCATCTCCCAATTAATTAACTTTTTCGGACGGGCAAAACACATCGGGAGTAAGCATACCTAGTTGTCAAATCGTGTTGTCATTCATTCTTTGTTCGGCTTCAGAACTAAATTTATTTTATGAAGGTGATACGAAATAGGAAACGCCCGTAGACCCCTGACTCTTGCAGTGACCTTTTCCTGTCAGAGTTTAGAACCTGCTAATATTACTAGAAATAAGCTGTTATTTAGAATACTTTACCTTAAGCTGTTGGCGCCCATAGACCGGCAGGAGGCTCGGCACTTATCGCAGGACATACACTGCGACATGTAGGCGACCGTGCAGTTGAGGGTGACCACGTCGCGGCTCACCGGCTCTGATTCTTGTTCTACGCTCTCTGTAGAGTAAATTTACAAGATATTGGGTTTTACACTCACGTGTTTGTTCTTTTAGGGTAAGCGCATACGAGCCACCACAACCACCAGTGGCTGTCATATCTTGTTACGGTGTCGAGTACAGGTGACCGCCATCAGCCACACGTGTGCGACGAATCCATACAAAACGTATGAAAAAGCACGTGAATTGCATGTTACGGTGTCGTTTTTTAACTTAGGGTCAGAGCAGAGAGCAGCAAAACGCTCGCGCATATTTAATGCGGTCGGTGCGAGCGTGCTCGAAGACGCGCCGCAAATCCTCGAACTCTATTTTAATTGTGATTTATTTCATTATCATTTAACGAAAAACTGATGCTCGTTAATTTTGCTGTTCTTCTGCGCTCAACATTCAGAAGCAAAGTTATCGTTGGACGTTATTGTCGGAAAAATCTGGTTTTTTTCTGGCAATAAATAACCATTTTCTTGGTAAAAACAAATGGAACAAATAGAAAAATCCAGAATGCATCCGTTATTGTTTTTGTTTGCTGCAGTTCCTAGGTACCGACTAGCCAATGTTCATTAATTCATTGCCATTATATCTATTTGAAGAAGTGTTTTCTGAGTATACTTAGTAGGAATTTGGAAGCCCGTTGTTCGGAAACAACGGGATCGAATTTTCGGTTGGAGAATATTTTACCAGCTGGATCGCCTATGGAAGCTAACGGGAGCTAGTACAATGTACAGGTGGGTTATAGATAATTATAAAACTTGTATTACGATTATCTAGATGGATTTATACTTAATTAAAGACTAAGTAAGTATAATATCATAATATAGAAGCTAGCAAACCTAAAATAACATTATAATAAATGTACGGTCAACAAAAGAGATAAGTATGCAGGATCGACGGATATAGTTGAAGTTTAATAAGAAACCGATTGAACCGAACAGTGTTGATGAACGAAGATTTTTAGTATGGGCAGAGCATAAATATTGATTTGTAAAAAGGTTCCGAAGGTTTGGTTATGGTTTCGGCTGAACATGGTGTTTGGGTCGGACACTAGCTTTAAGTCATTGTAAGATCTTGTTAACATTATGGAACGCAAATAAATATATGAATATGAACTAAGTACACTAATTGATTACAAAGTTCCAGAAATAAAGGACGAAAAACAGACCACCCAATGCCCAATATAACATTGATCGCAAGCTAATAAAGCCATCTCAGGTGCAGGTAGTTGTTTACATTCCACTGATTCCACGTTAATGAATCATGCGCATCTCTCCGTGGGACGCCACTGACGCCTGCGCCGGTTTTGCTTTTTTTTACCGAGTCCTTCGTAGAAAATTGAATGAGACATAATTGCCGGCGAGGATTAAGTAATTGTCTCGTGCTACTTACAGTACCTACTGCCAATTGGATTTGTCGGAGAAATAAGTAGGCATAGGTACTTATAACGGTTATTTTTTTGGGATAGTTTACTGGTGTTACCTGTTTTGTTTGAGTTTATAAAATAAATGTCAACGGCGAAGTCTTATCAATACTTATAGAAAAAAACCTAGACTGGCAAAAATGCGAGTTTTGAGTTCTAGGTTTAGGCTAAGCGCGCAACACAAAATTTAATAGTTCTGTTGTGATTGTGATAAATAATTGCCAATCTGTGAACAATACTAGAGCCCGCGCACTGCGGTAAAAAGTCGCTTGAAAAATTATTGGCGTTTGCGATGTGATTTCGCATAAAATTGCGATTAAAAAAATCGCATCGCAGTGTGCGCTTACCTTACTTAGCTTAAAAAATTTACAAATACAGCCAGTAGCAAAAGTAGCCGATTATTTCGGAATTTTTATTTTTAAATTATCAAACCTAATTGCTGTTTTAATTAAATCTATTAAATTAAACCTACAAATATTCTTCAATTATGTTCTTAATAATTAGCAAGTTTTCGTTCCTAAATGTCTTCTGCAACAGCACCATATTTGCGTAACACACTATCAGTCTCAATCTTAATCATTTTGAAGAATATTGATAATCCATTGCTTCATATGATCGAAAAATTTGTCTATTCAACAACGTTAATTACGCAATTAATGTATTGAACTGGCAAAATAAAAGCATGTAGCGGTATCTACAACGCCACATACGAACAACGCGTCATACTGACGTCACGCAAAATCCTGCATCTCGCAAGCAGAGTTTACCGCGCAACTAGCATAGATACAACGGCCCGACATGAATCATCGGGCAGTTGCCTACCAGACACAACACCCGTCTGGTCGGAGGATCCTCCCTTTTCTATAGATAGAATATGAGTGAACTTTACACCGTTCCTCGTACCTCTATAAGCAATTGATACTATCACCCCACTGGAAAGTGTAAAACCAATGCTGTACACTTCAGAAGATTATGGTTTGCCAACTTTTTTGTCATGTGTTCTTCTACATTCCCATATCATTACCGAGCCACCTGGTGAGCTCCCACTGTGCCAAATGAATTAAACATGGATTTGAAGAAACATAATACACGGTAAACACTGGTAATCGGATATGATTCATATTTTAATATCTAATGCAAATTACTGAGAAGTGCTAATGTAGATAAAGCTCACAAATAAATTAAAATCATGTTTTATGAGTCATGGCATTTGTTTACTTGATCTTAAAAGGCTTTATTAAATCTTTAAGCTATTGTTAATTAAGAGAAAAATAAAAGGTCTGAGAATCAGCATTGTCATCCAAAGTGGCAACATAGCCAGCTTTTTTGGGCACTTTTCCCATGGACAGCTGGATGTTTTTTTGATGCCCAATGAGCTCTTTCCTTTATATACTTGTAGGTACATAATATAGATATTTAAATGTAAGTTTGTATGTTGTATTTAAGATTTCTTGATAAAAAATGAAAAGCTAAATTTTAAATACAGTACAGTATATTTACAAGGCACCTCTGTTAGACTGGAAGACCGAGCAGGCCCTATTATTCTATCCTCAATTTACTGTCCACCAAGACACAAAATAACTGCAGACATGTTCAAAACCTACTTCAATACTCTTGGCCATAGGTTTATTGCGGGTGGTGACTGGAATGCCAAACATACTTTTTGGGGCTCCCGCTGTACCAGCACTCGTGGACGCGACTTAAAACGCTGTGTTGATGAAAATCATTTAAAACCAATATCTACAGGTGAGGCTACTTACTGGCCTAGCGACCCAAAGAAACTGCCGGATCTCTTGGATTTCTTCATAAATAAGGGTATAGATAGCTTACACACTACTATCGAATCGAGTATAGACGGGTCATCAGATCACACTCCAGCAATCCTCACAATTAGCACTAGTGAGCTTACTCGGGAAAAAACTGAGTCTCTGACGAATGGTCGAACTGACTGGAAAGGCTTCTCGACTTACCTCAACGAAAACTTTAATGCTAATGTCCCACTAAAGAATCAAAATGATGTAGATAACGCCTGCAAATATCTCACTAACACCATTCAAGTGGCTGCTTGGATCAACACACCCTCTCGGCCCCAAGGTCCCACCAGCCCTACTCATCCACTAGACATAATGCAAAAAATCTTAGAAAAGCGCCGACTTAGAAGAATATGGCATCAATCCCATCACCCCCTTGACAAACTAAATTACAATAAGGCAGCAAAGGAGTTGAAAGCTATAGTCCAGGAGTCTACTAACTCAACGTTAACAACGAACCTTCAGATGATGTCACCTACGGAAGTTGGTGCGAACTCGCTCTGGAAGGCCACTAAAAACTTAGATAAGCCTCAACAATCTTATCATCCAATTCGATCACAAGCTTCCTGGGCAAGAACTGACTTGGAAAAGGCTGAGGTATTCGCAATGCATCTAAGTTCTGTATTCAGACCCATCGAGAGTGTTGTTGATGAGCATGAAATTGACACAGTATTGGAACAGGACCTGCAGATGTGTATGCCTATTATACCAACTACACCTAAAGAAATAGCGAAGGAAATCAGACTGCTGAACTCGAGAAAAGCCCCAGGATTCGACCTGATCACGCCTTCCATACTTAAAAATCTTCCCAGAAAATGCATTTCTTTCCTAGCTAGTCTGTTCAACGCAATATTTCGAACATCTCACTTTCCTGATCTGTGGAAAATTTCTGAAGTCGTCATGGTCCACAAATTAGGTAAACCTGAACATGAAGCCTCGTCATATCGGCCGATAAGCTTAACACCTGTATTGTCCAAACTGTGGGAGAGGATATTCCTTAACCGACTGAAACCGTGCATTGACGCCAATGATGTTGTTCCGTCTCACCAGTTTGGCTTTAGAAAAGCTCACTCAACAATAGAACAGGTTCACCGAGTTTACCATACAGGAAGACAGGCTTTTGAATGCAAAAAGTATTGCTCAGCGGCATTTCTTGATGTACAACAAGCTTTTGACCGTGTCTGGCACAAAGGATTGCTGGCTAAAGTGAAGGAAAATCTTCCGCACTCAATGTTCCTTCTCATCCAGTCATACTTATCCGACCGCTACTTTCAAGTAAAACAGGGCGAAGCAAGATCAAGATTGTTTGAAGTGAAAGCTGGTGTACCACAGGGATCTGTTCTTGGCCCAGTGTTGTACAACATATTTACATCAGATCTACCCACATTGGATAGCATAACAATAGCAACATATGCCGACGACATTGCCTATTTATCAGTTGATGACAACCCAGAAATGGCCAGCAATAGACTCCAAAAACAGCTAGACGAAACTCACAAATGGTTCTGCAAATGGCGGATACGTGCCAGTGCATCCAAGTCCAACCACATCACCTTCGCGCTCAGACACGGAAACACCCCTCCTGTCAGGCTCGGTCCTGATACCCTACCACACACAGATTGTGTAAAGTATCTTGGCTTCCACTTAGACAGGCGCCTAACATGGAAGCATCATATTAAAAATAAAAGGGACGAGATAAACCACAAGTTCCGCAACCTGAATTGGCTCATGGGAAGAAACTCTGTGCTCTCTGTAGACAACAAGCTCCTCATCTACAACTCTGTCCTCAAGCCAATATGGACCTACGGGATCCAACTGTGGGGCGTTGCCAGCAAATCCAACATCCTCTGCCTACAAAGAGTCCAAAATGGTATCTTAAGATCCATAGTAAATGCCCCTTGGTTTGCTAGGAACGACGAAATCCACCAGTATCTACAAATGCCAACAGTAAGCTCTGAAATCGATCGGTACAAGGAACAACACAAGGCACGCCTAACCTTGCATCCAAACCCACTAGTTGCTGAACTGTTAAACCCGACAGCGGTGGTGAAAAGGCTGAAGAGGAACCACCTTCTATAAGTGGAAGGCGCAGCACTGGCTGCTCCGCCACAACGTCATTTCGTCATGGATCAAATTCGCTTATGGTCCAACGACCGATCGCAAATAGAAAGAAGGGGAAAAAAAAAAAAAAAAAAAAAAAAAAAAAAAAAAAAAAAAATTTAAATGGCAAAAATGCATATGGTATAGTTGATACCACTGAAGAAGGTACATTAGGAATTTACAAGAAAGGTACAAATGGCAGTCTTGCACATTTCGTATTATTGACATAAGTAAAATCTCGTTATTTGACTGGATTTTGATTGTTGATAAAATTATCTGGATATTATAAGCTATTTTCTAGACCTAGATATCTTCTAAGAATTTTTCCTTATATTTATAAAAGATAGAACTGTGACTAAGTAATAACAGCTGCATGGGTCGATCAATCAGATCAAGCAGCGGTTAGTCTGTGGACCTTTACATATCAAGACCCCTCCACACCTCGGAAAGCATGTTAAGCCATTTGTCCCAGCTGACATTTGTCATTGGCAGTCATTACAGGGGCCATCAGAAGCCCAAGTCTGACAACCAGTATTACCAAGGGGTGTTGTATTACCCAGTAACTAGATTGTGGAGGTCAGATCATGTAAAATACTGCATCTAGTTAGACTGGAAGCTGACCCCAACATAGTTGGGAAAAGGCTAGGCAGATGATGATTTATAAAAGATACTTACGTAAATGGAAAACAACTGTCTTCTCTGGAACAGCTCTGTACGCTGACAGATCAATGTCTACTGGGTAGGTGATAGACAACCACCTTTGCTGAGGGTCTGGGTCACTGGTGAGAGCGGCAAACAGTCCGGGAACACCGTCCGCTAACTCTTCTACATATGATGTCTTAGATAATTCTGTCTGTGTGTCATTTGGTTTCGGACACATGTCTGTAAGGAAAATGATATTGTCACTGTGTTATCAGTTTTAGAGATATACATTGTATTTGTGAATGAGTGTATTGTTTGATTAATCTTGTTTTCCTGAATATTGCTTACTGTTGAGGAATAATATAATGTAAGCTACTTTGTATGTGGGAGACATTGAATTTTTCTAATAAAAGGCATCATTTTGTTCTAGGTGTGTTAACGAAGTATAATCATTACCAAAGAGTGGTCAGTGGGACGTCTTAGGGGAGTAAATAAATTGAATGTACTAACCAACACAGCTGCAGCATTCGCTGTACAAATAGCTGAGGCAGTTGAAACAGTCTTTGCAGCACGAACAATCCTTCAAGTCACATTTACAAGATTGAGTCAGCATACATTTTGATACCACACTGGCACAAATAGCTTCATTACAAGCGTATACTATTGGTACTATGCATATTAGAGCTACGACGAAGTAGAATTTCCCAGCCATGGCCAGAGGTTTAGACAAATTGTAAACACGACACTTGAGGAATTTACACAAAGTTGTAAAAATAAACAACACTAATTCGTATATGTTCTCAGTAACAGGAGCGTTCAGAAAGCACAAACTTGCAAAAAAGAATTGGCAGTCTATTTATTTATATATTACATGTAATAATGATACAAGTAACAAACTAAAAATAATTAAATACGATTTTTAGAAACAAGTTCAGCGTCAGCCACCCAAGTTTACTTTAGTGAAATTAGAGAATGAAGCACGAATGAAGAATTCAAGAAAGTTGTAAAAAGAACGAACAATTTTAAAGTGGACCACAGATTAAGTATGAAAATCAACAGGTTCTAACAGCAATGTTACTAGTCTCATTAAATGAAATAAAATTAAGTGGATTCGGCTACGGCTTAATTGAGATTAAAGTCTACCAAATAGCGGACATTTTGTACTCTTGTACCAAATATAACAATTTTCATAAAATTACCATTGATTTACTCAAACAAAACTATATTATAATTTTTCTGTGTTGGCAACATAAAGATAGAAACAGACAGCGGGAAAAAATAAATTGTCGAAAAATATCCAGGTGAATTCCTATTGGCTGATATTTTTTAACATGTTTGCGGGTATTTGATGTTTTAGCTAGACATAATATAATCAAAGCTTAGCGCTTCCTCCTTAGGTGGAACTTCAGAAAAAAAATCTGTTGTTTAATACAGAAGTTCAATACCTACTTGACCAAAATATATGAAACAACCAATGGAAACAACTGTTTTTATTTCGTGATTTCAGAGTTGGTCCCATAGTGAAAGTTGTTCAGTTGGATGGTCTAAAGCACCTCTTAGTATGTCGGGTTAATTTTTAACACTTTGTATACACCGTAAGGGCTATTCGTCTTTGCAGCTCTCGGCGACTCGGCCGCTTTGCTAATAGATGTGGTCTCGTGTGCACGGGATTTTGTTTTCAAATTGGGCAGATGTAAGTTTCCTCGATGGTACAGACGCCAGCACGTCAAGCTACTACAATCTGTCAAATTTCTTTAATAGATTTTCAACTTTATCGCTAAAGCATAAGGTTCAAAATTATTTGGGAAAATTTGACAGTTTCGGGTAGCTTGATGTGCTGGCGTCTGTACATACTTAGAGTTGATACATCCATATTTTGCCAGATAAGAAGTCTTACATATGTAATAAGGGACGAGCCTATTGCCGTCAACTGGGCACGAATCCAGACTCCAAGCTGCTACTGAGAATATCCTGATGGAAAAACCAAACAACAGTTTGCCTGACGTAAGAATCGAATCCAGGACCTCAGGCTCAGCAGTAACAATTACGACTAAATCACCAACAAGACTTTTCAATCACTCGACTGGTGTAAACAAGCCTTTACTTTTGATAATATAATCATGGCTGGTTTCTGGAACAGGTTTTCAATTATTATTATCAAACCTGTGCTTGCGACTGGTCAAACTGGCATATTTAAGATGACCTCTGAACTTTTTTGACATCCTGTTGAAATCTTGCTGTTTTATAGCAGAAAAATGTTAAGTTAGTGGTACAGTTCCATCTTATAAAATTAAAATACACAAAACATCACGCGTTCCCATTTCGCGTAAGAGAGGACGAGCACAGCGCATGTAACCTTTTTTTTTAAGGACGAGCCTGTTGCCTATGCCATCATAAACAATCTGTGATCAATACCTAGACTAGATAGGTACCTATAACTTAAAAAAAAAGTGTTTTGTTAAAGCACGCACGCTAGCACGAAAACCGTGCGAAGCCAAAAAGGAAGAAAAAAAAAAAAAAACGCTAGCACGAGAAAATCTTATAATTATTACGAGTTCCTACCAACTGAAAGGTTGAATAAAATAGAATACATTATGTACACCATACAAATTAAGAGATGACATAATTACACGAACAGGGAATGGCTTTCATTTTGACAGTTTAACAACATTCATTGCGATAATTACGTTGTTGAGCAGATTTTTTTTTTCCAACGTATTAAAGCAAATGGAATAACAATTTCCTTCAAAATTATTCAGATTGAGATTAATAGTGTGTTTACTCAAGGGTGCAGTGCTGGTGCAGAAGACATAATTATTAGGAATGAAAGTGTGCTAATTTTGTTGAACTTGATTGTACAAATCATTAAAGAATATTTGAAGGTTTAATTAAAACAACGGTTGTAAGCAGATTTATTTAAAACATTTTTTGTTTGAAAGGCGGCTTGATCGAGACTGTTCTTAGCTATGATTCAAGAAAATCGGTTCAGCCGTTTATAGATTTTCAGCTCTTCTCTAGTTGATGAATTGACTGATATAATTTTTTTTTATTTTTACGCAAGTTTTAAAAATTTGAAGTGAAAATTAAAATTAAATTTTAATTATTTACTAGGGCATGTGAGATATCATACTTATGAAAGAGCGCTGTTTGCACATTCTCATGCATATTTAATGCTATCAACTTGAAAGGAATAGTTTTAGATGACGTTTACCCAACTAGTTTGCAAAGAAATAAAAATACACTTCTGGACACATCTATTGGCCCACCTTAGAGTTTAGGTTTCGATGGCCCCTACCGAAATATGATTGCTAGATTGAACAAAAACTGTTGATGCAGTTTTAAACCTGATACATTTTACCATCTTTTTCGATCGTATTGTTTTAAATTTGAATTCAGAATACCATACGACATGGAGCTACGCCTAACAAGTCGGATATGCGCTTTGTTAAAGGCAATTGATTTTTTAATAAAGAACATATAATAATAATAATAATAAATCTTTATTAATCCTTTTGGAGTATTGCAGTACATGGGTATATTAATTATACATGGTAAAATTACAGGTTTGCTACAATTTTAGTGGGTGCAGTTCTGATCTCCTAACTAGGTTACAGTATAACCTGTATGAAGGAGTGGCAGTTCCGATTCCCCTTGGATTACAAGGATTTGTATTTTTACTGTTTGCGATTATTAGGTATTTGACTGCAGCTAAACAAAAAAAAAAAAAATATGGTATAACTAATTGTAGGAAGAAAAAAAAAAACAAAAACTATTTTCATGTGTGTGTAGTGGATGAGTATGTGTGTGTGGTGGATGAGTATGTGTGTGTGAATGAGCGTGTGTGTGTGTGGGTGTGGGTGTGTGTGGGTGGGTGGATAATGTTTATTTATTTTATTATACAGCGAGGGGCCAAGAAAATAAAAGAATATTTTAATGAAAGTGGAACGTGCACGTGGGAGAGTACAAATTAAGTCTTTTCTACGTTTATCGATTGTCCTATATGGCGTTCTTTGGTGTTGTAAGAGAACTGCTTGCATGATAAACTGTTGTCTTACGTTTAGGATATTCCATTTACGGTATAATTAATTGGTAGGGAATCTGATGGGGCGAAAGGTAGCAACTTTTAATACTGCTCTATGTGCTATCTCCAATGGTTTTAAGATCGTTTTAGCAGCACCACCCCAACATGAAATGCAATATGTGACAATAGATTGGCACAAGGCAAAATAAACATTGCGTATAACAGTTTGATTAGCAAATTTCCGAAGTGTTTTAAATATGAATATAAGTTTCCGAACCCTGCCTGTAAGAATGTTTATATGGGACTTAAAGTTTAGAGTTTTGTCCAATGTCACACCCAGATATTTAATTTGGTCTACAGAGGTTAGTGATGGACAGTTGCAAGGAGTTTGGGATTGATTAGTGCAAGAGTGAGCTATTAAGGTTATTGGGATGCGTGGTTGAGAGGCTGCACTGATTGAATATGTAAGAAAGTTGGTTTTGGAAGTGTTGAGTGTAAGGGTGTGATCATTGAGCTAGTTTAGTGCTGTGTTGAATGCGAGTTGCGCTCTAGTTTCTAGTTGAGACCACGTTTCAGCTACAACAGTTATCGCAGTATCATCCGCGAAAGATATTATGTTACTATTCTGGATATTGAGGTCGCATAGCTCATTGATGAAGATAAGAAAAAGGGTCGGCCCTAGTATACTTCCCTGGGGCACACCGTAATAAATGGGAAGTTCATTGCTATTGTTATTATTTATAGTGACAAATTGCGATCGGTCTGTTAGGTAGCTCTTGAACATGTCCAATTGAACACCTCTGACACCCACTCCTTAAAGTTTTGATAGGAGAGTAGAGACGGGGACCGTGTCGAACGCTTTAGCGAGGTCTAAGAATATGGTTAGGACTTTTTTATTATTATTAATACTTTGTACCACGTGATTAGTTAATTCGTGGACTGCGTCACATGTTGATAAGTTTCTGCGAAAGCCGAATTGATGAGATGATATTAGCTTATAGTGTTCCAAGTAATTAACCAATCTCTTATTAATTAAACGCTCGAGCACCTTAGATAACGCACTTAGGACTGCTATGGGTCGGTAATTATTAGGTAAAGTCCCGTCCCCTCCCTTGAAAATTGGATGAATAAGTGCCTTTTTAAATGAAGTAGGGAATACAGCAGTGTCGAAACAAAGATTAAATATATGGCATAGGATGGGTGCCAGTAGGGTGGAGTATTTTTTGAGGATGAAGGGCGAAATACCATCCCA
The DNA here is from genome assembly GCA_916614155.1 of Mesoligia furuncula. Classification (NCBI taxonomy): domain Eukaryota; kingdom Metazoa; phylum Arthropoda; class Insecta; order Lepidoptera; family Noctuidae; genus Mesoligia; species Mesoligia furuncula. Next base: position 18,427,657 of record OU744809.1, on the reverse strand, counting down.
TCCTGTAGCAGCGTTGGTCCGTAGGGAGTATATAGTTGAAATGATTTCGTCATCGTCGGTGTGTTCTAGGACGAAAGATGTGGCGGGTGTAATTTTGTGTGCCGTATAAGAAGTTGTAGTTTGTTGCAGGGGAGTTGTTCTGATATTATCACTAAGGTTTTTCCCGACATTGACGAAAAAGGAGTTAACTTTGTTACAGCATTCTATGGGTGAGGATGACGTGGTTAATAGTTGTGTGGAAGCATTATTAGGTTTTTTGGTATAGGTGACTCGCTTTATTGTTTCCCACAGTAACTTAGGGTTATGACCAGCTTTGTCCAGTTCTCCAGTGTCATAAAGACGTTTCGCTTTCTTTAGAATTCTCGTACAGAAATTTCTGTAGCGCTTGTAGGTTAATGTCAATATTTCATTTTCTGGATCTTGTTTTGCCTTTTTATGTAACGCATCCCTATTTCTGATGCAGCGTAACAAACCAGTCGTGATCCAAGGTTTCAGGAGTTTCTTTCTGGCAGGTACTTTCTTGGTCAAGGTGTGTTTTGTAATGGCTGTGGTCACTAGTTCCAGAAGCTTATTTGTAGCAGCATCAGCATTAGTTATGGAGAGAATTGAGTTAAAGTCTAGTTGAGACATTGTTTCATCTAGTTTCTCAAAGTCAATATTGGTGACGGTAGGTATTGAACTATTTCGTATACGTCGATTATCCAAGCAGAGTAGTGAAGGATAGTGGTCAGTGACCACGGAATCATAGACGAAGGAGTATGAAGGAGAGTGTGTTCTTAAGATAAGGTGATCCAGACAGTTATCACCTCTAGTTGGAATGGTATGTGCTGCTAGAAGGCCATGAAAAGCCATGTTTTATCAAATAAAGGTTTAATTTAATAACGCGTGTTGCCTCCATGGGCATCTACCACAGCTCTCATACGATTAGGCATAGAGTTTATCAACCGCTCTATGAAATTTTGAGGGATCATCTCCCATTCCTCTTCAATGGCAGTTTTCAACTTCTGCATCGTCTGGGCAACTGGCTGACGAGCCCTAACACGTCTTTTTAGCTCGTCCCACATGTGCTCAATGGGGTTCATGTCTGGGCTTCTGGCTGGCCAGTCCATAACTGTGATGTTCACATCCCGAAGATATTCCCTGACGATGCCGGCCGCATGGGCTCTTGCATTATCATGCATAAAAAGGTAATTTGGGCCCACATAGTCCGCGTATGGTATCACGTGAGGTTCTAAGCACTCACGAATGTACCTTTCAGCATTTAATGTTGGCAGCCGTGGTCCTGTAACAACCTCAAGTTGAGTTTTGCCGCTCGCGGATATACCGCCCCAGACAGTCCATGAGCCACCGCCATAAGCAACCCTCTCTTCAAAGCAGCATTGTGCGAAACGCTCTTCCTTACGTCGGTAGACCTTCTTCCTTCCATCATTGCCATGTAACACAATTTTAGACTCATCAGAAAAGAGTACACGGCTCCAATCTTGCTGTGTCCAATTTAAATGACTGCGTGCGAAATGAAGGCGCGCTGTTCGGTGGGCTCGCGTTAGTTTGGGCCCATTAGCTGGCTTGTGTGGTACCATATCGCGTTCTTTTAACCTTCTCCGAACAGTTCGAGCGCTCACAGATACTCCGTGGAAGTCGCGAAGTTGGTTTTGTATCTCAATGGAGGTAAGGTGACGATTTCTCAAGCTGGTCGTCACGATGAATCGATCCTGCCTTTCAGTTGTGACCCGAGATCGTGGCCTTCTTTGGCGACGAACAAAGCCGCCAGTCTCTAGGTACCTCTGATAAACATTTCGGACCGCAGATCGACTTAAATTAAGTTGAGCACTCACGTTTCTTTGGCTGTGTCCGGCCTGAATAAGTGCCACAGCTTGGGCGGCGACTTCAGGTGAAGTATGCATAGATTATTGATAGAACCTCACCTTAATGTTAAGAATAAGTAATGTTTGTTGCAAAACCAAAGATATCGATCACTTTTTCAAGAATTAAATCCAAGTAAACCAATAAAACCAAGTTTTCTTAGTATTCGATTGTTTGATATCAACAAACAGGCTCCAAATTGTCTTTTGTTTCTTTAAATTCTGTGTTCGAAATTCAAAAAAAGACTATTGAATGAAATTGTGAATGTGCCAGGTTCAAAACTGCATAAAAACTTTTTGCTCGACCTAATATAAAATTTTAGCTAGGACCAAACGAAACTGAAAATACAAGGTGGGCCAATAGATGTGTCCAGAAGTGTATAATGTACCTATACATATTTTTCGCAACAGGGACTGAAAGGGGGTCTGAAAAATTCGAAGAAGGGCTACTAGGGCATGTGGGGTATCATATGAAAGAGCGCAGTTTGCACATTCTCAAACATTTTTTCTTTTTTTTTTTGGGCCGCATATAGTTTTCGACTTTTGATGAAAAATGTAAAAAAAGAATACCGGTCCCCCCCTTATCTCCGATGTTTGCATAGAGAAAAATCTGAAATTATTCTATATGATAGAAGTTTATTTAAAGATTACAGGAGAAATAAAACGAAGCCTCTAAATAGCACACTCTTTCAGAAATCATCAACAAAAGTTACATAAGTTCCACTATCGGTCAAGAGATGGCGCTAACATAAAACTGCAATATTCTACACCGCAGTCTCGCCTCGCCGATGAAAAATTAAAAACATGATGGTACGGAACCCTCTGTGCGGAAGTCCGACTCGCTCTTGACCAGTTTTTTTTAAATTTCTGTTTCGGACGCTATTATTGATTTTACGTCGCACAGAGCTACGAGCGACAAAATTTAGTACTAAAACCTACAATGCGTTTCAAATAAGAATAGGATCGACTTAGCGCCATGTTGTGACGTCATAGCTGTCAAATTGAATAAATTGGGTAGGGTGAGCAAAACAAGATATTTTTTTAATAACATTAATTATTTACGAATCATGATTTCATGAACGAAGAATTTTTAATCTGAACATGTCTGCATCACTGTTTGAGTGGTCATCGTCAACAAATAACAACAATAACAAATTTAACAGGAAACAACCACGTAGAATTAACTAAAGAAGCAGTAACACTCCACAAGCACTCAGTCTCACGAAGAAGCACACCAACAACCACAGAGCATGTAACACCCAACAACGACAAGATGGCAGCTGGCATCTTCGTTACTTACTGGTGAATTGTTGTCAACAATGAAAATAAGAAAGAAAGTAGCATAATTAAAAAAAAACTAAGTAAGACTAATTTTTTGATGTTTTTTTCACTTTGATTTATCTAAGATTCGGTTAAGCAAAAAAAAAGTTATTGTTACGCAAATAAGTTTTCTTTGCAAACCGTACTTTTCAATCAACATTTGACAGATAGAGGTCATTGACGATGTGCGTGTGGTGTGAGGGCCACTTTGTTAAAACTCTTTGAAAATGTGCTTAGGATTTAGTGAACATTCCCAAAGAATTTGTGAAAGTTGGTATCAGATTTTGTGAAAGTCTAATAACCGAGTTATAGACTGTAAAGTTGGGCCCTCAGTTCTCACATAGAGGATTGAGGGCCCACCTGAAACAGATAAACTATGGACACTACAGAAAAAGTCTTTATGCCAAAATCTAAGCTAATGCCAAACAAAATTTGTGAAAACAAGATATTATCGCAAAACACTGTCCTACTTTGTATATCTTCTTTCTTTCTTTCTTAAGTTAAAAGAAACTGAAAAGCTAAAAACAAGCCCATTTTAAATTAAATAAAAGTTGGAAGCAGGTGGGACCCATTTGAACTTGAAAATACAATAAAAATGATGTGGGTCCCGCCTGCTTCCAACTTTTATTTAATTTAAACTGGGCTTGTTTTTAGCTTTTCAAGTGTATGAGAATTGAGGGCCCATTTTGTACGAAGATAAGTATACAAAGTAGGACAGTGTTTTGCGATAATATCTTATTTTCAAAAATTTTGTTTGGCATTTACTTAGATTTTGGCATAAAGACTTTTTCTGTAGTGTCCATAGTTTATCAGTTTCAGGTGGGCCCTCAATCCTCTATGTGAGAACTGAGGGCCCAACTTTACAGTCTATAACTCGGTTATTAGACTTTCACAAAATCTGATACCAACTTTCACAATTCTTTGGGAATGTTCACTAAATCCTAAGCACATTTTCAAAGAGTTTTAACAAAGTGGCCCTCACACCACACGCACATCATTGACGTTCCTATTCTTATTTGAATCGCATTGTACAATCTGACATTTCATTTCACGCTGTTTTACAAAACCGCTAATCATTGACCCGTTGCATTGATAAATACAAAACGTTTATGCAATTCTGCGTGTTCAAGTTCAGTAATTAGGACAAACCGCTGAATGTTGTTCAGTTGTTTTACTTTACATAACGGAGCTGTTTTGTGAAACAACTAGCGGTTTTGTAAAACAGCGGATTCTACAATCCATCTGCGACATGCACACTAGGTTGAAAATATCTGACTGTTACAGAAAAAATAATAGTCCTTGTTGTTTTTTTTACTACGGGCTAGTGATATTCTATAGGTTGGTAAAGTAATAGCTTAGTGAGGTCGAGTAGATATTTACTAAGTAGGTAGGTACCAATCTTCGATCAATAATAGATACCAATAATCAATAACAAAATAGGAAAATTTTAAGCTGATAAAAAGCCCTGGGCGAACAGCAGGGCATCTAATTATTGATTAATCCGTACAATCATATTATTTCATATTTCGCAATTATTATCGCGATAACACCCGAACGAACGGAACGGTGGTGGTGGTGGAATGTATTACATGTTATGGAGTGGGAAAATTACTTTGCCTTGTTTATCGATAAATAATAATAACATTCTATAAGTACCTAATGTGTTCATGCGAAGCATACTGATTAGTCCTCGGTTGCAACTAATTTGATAAGGTCGTGGCAAGATGGTAAGTCCGGACGTCCGCTCTTATATCATAATATTTCATTTATATTATTACAGGCCTACTAGCTGACCTGGCGAACTTAGTACCGCCTAAGAATCTATAAATATAAATGTTGTATTAACTTATTAGCTATACCTACTTATCATCAAAATAACCGTTCCCTATAAAATGTATAAAAAGCCCACCCGTTCTCGAGTTAAAAATGGTGTAACTAACCCGACTTTGTTAGGGTTCCTGTGACAGACGGACACACAGACTGTGTGTCCGTGTCACAGCTGGATATCTCAAGAACTACTAATGCTAACAACTTGAAATTTAGAATAGTTTTAGATGACGTTTGCCCAACTATTTTGAAAATAAGAAAGATTTTTTTTTTTTTGCAACATGGACTGAAAGGGGGTCTGAAAAATTCGAAGTAGGGCTACTAAGGCATGTGGGGATATCATACGAAAGAGCGCAGTTTGCACATTCTCATACACTTTTTCTTTTTTTTAGGGCGCATAGTTTTCGACTTTTGATGAAAAATGTAAATAAAAATTCCGTTCGCCCCCCCCCCCCCCCCCCGTATCTTCACTTTCGATCAAGAGATGGCGTTGACCTAAAACTGCAATATTCTACACCGCAGTGTGCAGTAAAAAATTCTCTGACGAATATAGGCCACGCCGATGAAAATTTAAAAACATACGATGATACGGAACCCTCGGTGCGCGAGTGAGTCCGACTCGCTCTTGCCCGGTTTTTTATTGATCAGTTGTTGTTTGTAGATAGATAAGTATTTATTTTAGATATTTTGAGTAAGCTTCTGCCCACGACTTCGTCTGCGTGAAATTTCTTGTTTTAATATAAAATAAAATATAGATATTCTATTATACTCTGCAGAGCTGCAGCAGTACCTACCTAGCTTTGCAATACTGTAGCCATTAGTGAAAGAATTTTCGGATGCATAATCGGGTCACAAAGGTACGATTCGCTACCGTTTCGACAATGTTCGATAACACTTGAACCATGCACAGGTACGCACGGGCGAATTTTTAACGCAACATCTTTTTATCGGGCACTAGATTTTCAACTCTCGGTGTTGAGCCGAGCTTTGAGAATCAAGCAGAATGCTTCCCGCGTCATAAAAACCGATCAAGCGCGAGTCGGACTCGCGCACCGAGGGTTCCGTACCATCATGTTTTTAATTTTTTTTCATCGGCGAGGCCTATATTCGTCAGATAAATTTAACACTATGCACTGCGGTGTAGAATATTGCAGTTTTATGTGAGCGCTATCTCTTGACCGATAGCGTAATTAATGTAACTTTTGTTGATGATTTCTGAAAAAGTTTACTATTGAGAGACTTCTTTTTATTTTTCCTGTAATCTTTACATAAACTTCTATCACATTGAATTATTTCAGATTTTTCTCTTTGCACACTTGGAGATAAGAGGGGGGGGGGGGGACGGTATTTTTTTACATTATACATTTAGTTGATGTTGGTTCAATGTGGATTGGCTTCTGCGAGTCTATTCTGTCCATTTATTTCTTTCTTATTTGCAAAATAGTTGGGCAACCGTTATCTAAAACTGTTTCAAATTTCAAGTTGATAGCATTAGTAGTTCTTGAGATATCCAACTGTGACAGACAGACAGACTGAGTCTCACCAACCATGAGGGTTCCGTTTTACCATTTTGGTACGGAACCCTAAAAATACACTGTTGGATTTTCAACTCTCTGAGCTAAGCAGTGTGCAGTGCGTTAAAAATCTGCTCACATCACTACTACAATCTGTCAAATTTCTTTAATAGATTTTCAACTTTATTGCTAAAATATAAGGTTCAAAGTTGATTGTGAAAATGTTACAATTTCGGGTAGCTTGATGTGCTGGCTGCGTCTGTACGATTAATAAATGAATAGTTTAAAAACACTAGAAAAACACGCGTGCAAACACGACTATGATACGATATTCTATCATGGAATGCCAGTGCATATCTTCCGGCTTCATCATCAGATCTTGAAACCTAATCGTGGTCAAAGTCCATTACAAGACTTTCTAAGAAATCCAAAACAGCTATGATACGATTTTCCATCATGAAGTTCCAGTTCATATCTTCCGGCTCCATCATCAGATCAGTTCGACAGTACCATATTATTGTATTGTCATCAGAACTACATACAGCTGCCAATTTTCATTACGCTACGACCCTTGGAAGATGGTTAAATTAGTTACCTTAGATTCCATTACATAGTTAGTTACATACAGGTCGACCTAATAAAACGTGTTAAAAATCACCCGTGGGTACGAGGGCTAACACGATACCCCTTGGTAATACATGGTTGTCAGCCTTTCGGGCTTTTGGCTACCTTCAGAACTGTCACTGAATAGAATAGAATATTGTTTACTGTTGCAGTGGAAAGCGCCAGAGTAGCCCAAGAAATTTAAATTTTCTTAAATTTTATGTAATTTGCAGGCCAGTGGTTGTTTGTTGAACAAAATATAATTCGTCACTGTAACAACTATGTACCTATTACTGTTACTGTTAGCCTGCATCATCCCACTGCTGGGCAAAGGCCTGTCCCCATAGTCCCCATGAGTTCCAGGTCTTTCGATCCAGGGCTAAAGTGGACCGCTGGTCGTTTGTTTTGCCCAGCTCGTCCCACCATCTTCTACGCGGTCTGCTGCGACGCCTTTAAGCTATGTTGTACCACACGCCAGCACATCAAGCTACCAGAAACTGTCAAAAATTCCCAATCAACTTTGTACCTTATGCTTTAGAGATAAAGTTGAAAATCTGTTAAAGAAATTTGACAGATTGTGGTAGCTTGACGTGCTGGCATCTGCACCTAATAAGGTAATAGGTAATACGGGCTGGTGACCGCAACTCCACGTCAATGCGCATATTTTGTGTACGGAAAATATAATATACCTCTAATCATTAAAATTATCAATAAAACACTCTCAAGTCCATATAACCCTTTTGTGTGACTACAGGATAATATCAATTTTGTGGGCTACTCTGGTGGTCCCTTTCCCCCCTAACAAAAAAAATTGGTTAAAACAAAGTGTACAACATCTGGAATATTTTTTAATTTCTAGTGTTGGCAGTCACTACTGTGCACGCTAGTGCTGGTGGCCACGGTCGCCAACGCCTACAAGAATCCGTACTACGCGCCGGGAAGGTCTGTGAACGTGCACCTTTTTGAGTGGAAGTGGGACGACATTGCTGATGAGTGCGAGAGGTTCCTCGGGCCTCGGGGCTTTGGAGGCATACAGGTGAGCTAATATCTTGCAAAATTTTGAGAAAACTGAAATTTGTGCTGAAATTTGTGCTGACTAAATTTGTGCTGACTAAACTGTGCTTTGATGACCATGCAAAGTTACTAACCCTATGGACTCCTAAATAAAAGTTTTCTATTCTATTCTAAAGGTTCAAATCGCTTTAAACTTCTGCAAATTAAAACATGGGTATTCCCATCTCTCCCTATTGCAGGAGATTTTGCATTAAAAAACAAATTATTATAAAACTGAAAGTTAAATTTTTTTCTCAGATTTCACCACCCAACGAGAATGTGGTGCTGTGGGGATACAATCGTCCGTGGTGGGAGCGCTACCAGCCGATGTCGTACAAACTGGTCACCCGCTCCGGCAACGAGCGACAATTCGCCGACATGTTGCGAAGATGCAATGCAGTAGGCGTCAGGTACTTATATTTATTTATTTATCTCTAAAACTATCATTACAGGCAGTGACTCAAATTCCAGCTGAAGTGCGATTCCATCAAACGCGTTCTGTTTGTTTTCCCCCTAAGTTAGGTTTAGTGTGCATTGTAGTCAGGAAAATCTTTAGACGGTATGCGGCCGTCTAAATGGTCTGCCGGTCGATTCTGTAAAAATCTCACCGTGAAAACTTAGGTGAAGTGAGTTTTTTTTTTGCTAGGAATTGACACTATTGACAGCTCACTCTACCCTCACTTCACCTAAGTTTTCACGGTGAGAATGTTGATTGCTAGAAAGTCATACGTGGTCTTCAACTTTTTTTTTCGTTAAATGTTACAGGATCTACGTAGATGCAGTAATCAACCACATGACGGGCGAGCCTCCAGAGAACGTTGGAACAGCCGGCAGTACAGCTGTCTTCCACGACTGGTATTACCCCGCCGTGCCCTTCAACCGCCAACATTTCAACTGGCCGCACTGCGTCATCGATGGCGCTGACTACGGTAATGACGCCTGGAGGGTAAGTAGTTGCATTACGCTCTTGTACCAATACAGATTTACGGAAGTCGACCGTATTTGAGACCGTAAGGACCGAAATCACCAAAAGTAGTTAATATAACACCGCCTTAAACTTTAGGACCTGCAGTTTTTAAGGCTTAAAAGCATTTATTTATTTATTTGTGCACAATTTATTACCATTATGTATGTATAAGGCCGCCAGTAACCGTCACAATACCCCTGTAGGCCCTGTACTAGTTGATACTGAATTACAGTAGGATAAAACATCAACAATTGACATCGGAATACTGCAGTTTAGTTAAAGAACGACTGGGTTATAAGCAAAGTATTTATTGTGTTGCAGGTACGTAACTGTGAGCTCGTCGGACTCAAAGACCTGAACCAAGGAGACGAACACGTGAGGAACATGATTGTCAACTTTATGAACGAACTCATTGATTTGGGCGTTGCAGGATTCAGGTGAGCTGTTGGCTCATTACTTCCATCTTCATTCATCCGAAACACGTCCACTGGTGGACCCAAAGACTAACATTCTCTTTGGCTGGACCAATACGCTTCTCCCAAGCATCCCAATTCCCCAATTCCCGTGACATCCTTCTTTCTGCCTTAAAGATTGTATCAGACTTTATCTTCTAGTATGATCATTTTGTTTTCTAAATTTCTCAAAAATCCTCAGAGTTGATGCAGCCAAACACATGTGGCCTCATGACCTCCTCGTGATCTACGACCGTCTCAACAACCTGAACACACAGCACGGCTTCCCTGCCAACGCAAGACCTTACATCTACCAAGAAGTCATTGACTACGGCACTGAAGCTATCAGTCGCGATGATTACACTCCTATAGGAGCGGTCACAGAGTTCAAAGTGGGATTAGAACTGAGCAGCGCATTCAGAGGGAATACTGAACTTAAATGGCTATCCAGCTGGGGTCCCCAATGGGGATTGCTGGCCCACGAAGACTCTCTAACCTTCATAGACAATCACGACAATGAAAGAGGCCACGGTGGAGGAGGTGGCATTCTGACGTATAAACAGCCTCGTCAGTACAAGGGAGCTATAGCGTTCTTGCTCGCTCATCCGTATGGAGAGCCTCAGATAATGAGTAGCTTTGATTTCTGGGACTCTGAAGTTGGACCACCTATGGATACCAGTGGGAATATTATTTCGCCTTCTATAAATTCCGTATGTGACTCATTTCTTAATAAAAAGATAATAATATTTATTTTTTATCGGGAGATAATTCAGAGCTCAATCGTATGGAAGATTGTTTTTAAAAACATTGCATGATTACCAAGATACTACCATTGACTCATTTGTTTATTATTCCATTTATTCATATCCTTACGCATTATTTCCTTGTCATTATTCGCGTTATTATCACTATACAACTGTCCATTTCTGCTGAATCTATGTCATGTGTTCCATCCATTGTTGCATTCACATCATCATCTGCTTAGCCTTTTCCCAACTATGTTGGGGTCGGCTTCCTGTCTAACCGGAAGCAGCTGAATACCCGTATTTTACATGGAGCGATTGCCTATATGACCTCCACAACCCAGTTACTAATACGATTCCCCTTGGTAAGACTGTTTGTCAGATTTTCGGGCTTCTGACGACCCCTAACGACTGTCAAAGATCCACGAATGACAGCCGGGACCAAAGGCTTAACGTGCTTTCCGAGGCACGGAGGGGTCTTGGTATATAAAGATCCATCCACAGACCAACCGCGGCAAGCGTAGCTTAACTTGATCGATCGACCCGTGCGGCTGTTATTATATACTTAGCCACAAGCATCTTCATCCATTGTTGCATCCATCAATGATTATTATTCTTTCTTTACACCAGGACGGCTCCTGCGGCAACGGCTGGGTCTGCCAACATCGCTGGCGCCAGATCGCCGCAATGGTAGCTTTCAGGAACGCAGCTGGCAACACTGGCCTCAACGACTGGTGGGACAACGGCTCCAGCCAAATCGCCTTCTGCAGGGGAGGCAACGCTTTCATCGCTATCAATAATGATTATTGGGACCTTAACCAGACTCTTCAGGTTTGAGATTATTCTTTATAATTCTGGGTTTATTTTATCCAGTTTGTCTATAAAATTTTGGTAGCCTTTGAGAATGAAGTTAGTATCACGAATTGGATAAAAGTAGCAATCGGATCCTTTCACGCGATTTTTATCCTGTTGCTAACGTGGGTAGGCCCCCCAAAAGTTGTACCGACGACAAAGCGGTTGCGGGAATCTATAACTAATTACTTATTACTAATTGCAGGCAGCGCAGAATCGGTGGTTGTGGCTATTCTTTGGAGAGGCATATATTGTCCAGGAGTGAACGTCTTTCACCTGAGATAATGATAAATGATGGCAGATTGAACAGTATTCTAAGGAGTTAGGACTTTGTATCTGAAACTCGAACTAAGTACGTCTCGCCGTTTTTTATGATAATACTTTTTGCAGGTGTTTCTATAATATTTGTCCTTAATTACACCTCTACTTTCTCCTAGTTAGAAGGCAATGTTGTATTTTATTTTTTTCTTCCAGACTTGCTTGCCTGCGGGCAGATACTGCGACGTGATATCAGGCAACAAAGTGGGCTCGTCCTGTCAGGGCAAGACGGTGACTGTGGGCAATGACGGACGAGCGCATATTACTGTTGGGGCCAACGACTATGACATGATGTTAGCCATACATGTGGGCCCTGAGGTAACTGTGCTGAAAATATTGACAATCATATTGATTTTATTTATGACTTATTTAAATAGGAATCAGTTTTACAGATCATATTAAAAATTATATAAAAAAATAAGCTAGATGGAGTCGGTCATTTCCAATCTGACACCTCTGAGAAGAAATGGCGAAACTCAACTCACAATCATGAACCAACCCATATAAAATTTTCTCCATTTTCCAATTAGAAAGTAGGTACGGTGGAGGAGGTGGCATCCTGACGTATAAATAAACAGCCTCGTCAGTACAAGGGAGCTATTGTTTTCCTTAGTACCTACCTACTAAATTAATGCCGCTGCGACCACGGATGTGATTTCAAATTTAATTATATTTAAAAGACTTTTATGCATATTTAATAAAAAATGCCATTTTTGTTTCAGAGTCGACTGTAAATGGCGTAAAAAGAACAACGAGAGCAAGAAGAACGCTTTCTTCGTCTTCATGATAGGCTTCTATTTGTAAATAATTTCTGTGAGACTTTAAAATAAAAGCTTGTATATAACTAACTTACTAAAGCTTTTAATTTTGGTAAACCTTCATAGCCCTCTCGATTGCCATTTCTGACTCTCTTCATATTCTGGCTGCTGAGACTAAAATTACAAACTTAGTAAGTATAAGACAATACTTACCAGAAAGTTTTATAAAACTGGCCAAGTGCGAGTCGGACTCGCACACGAAGGGTTCCGAACCACAAGGCAAAAACGCCGAAAAAAACATGTTTTTGTATGGGAGCTAAATATTTATTTTATTTTAATTTTATTGTTTATTATTAAAGTTAAAATACAACTGAGTATTTTTTGAATATTTCAAGTGCCTTACCTGTTGCCATTTTTGATATCGAGCAAAAAAGGGCAAAATAATCGCGTTTGTTGTATGGGAGCCCCCCTTAAATATTTATTTTATTTTGTTTTTAGTATTTGTTGTTATAGCGGCAACAGAAATACATACTTTGTGAAAATTTCAACAGGCTATCGGACAGTGCCAGACAGACGGACAGACAGCGAAGTCTTAGTAATAGGGTTCCGTTTTTACCCTTTGGGTAGGGAACCCTAAAAATGTTTTTATTATTTTAGTGAATTGTGGTGTCTAACGACTTCCACGCGAACGAAGTCGCGGCCAGTGTGTAAATAAGATAACATTACAGTGCGGTCGACGAGAGAATGCGTTCTTGACACCTTTGAGTTTCATACAAACAAATACGTGTTTTGAGAATTTGATGTTTATTGGTTACTAGAATTGTCGCACTGACAGCCTGACAGGTGTAAGGGACGCATTCTCTCGAGACGGTCGGACTTTAATATTAAACTAACATACCTATACTTACTATAGAAATCTCGATGTTTTGTCAAGGCGTAAAACGTTCAACGTGGCCCAACAAAGTCATAATCATAACATGTGGGCATAAATCGATCGATTTAAAGGCAAAGACATTTGTACCTATCTTAAATCTCTTTGTTTAAAGGATTCGATACGTTTGAATCGTGTTATTTACGAATGTATGACGTAACGCGTTCGGTTGCTTGGCTATAATATTATGTATGTAGATATTATATACATAATTATATGTATAATATTCTGTATCATAAATATTGGAGATAAAACGTCCTCTTGACTGTTATACTGGACTGACGAATTTGTTGACTGGGTTTATTGGTTTTGCTTAAATGTGGAAAGCGAAGCGGAGAAAATCACAGGCCGCGTCTCCCGGTGTCAGGGTATATATGTTCTGTGCCCGGTGTTGACCGCGTCTCCAGTAGAGTCCGGTGCTGTGAAGACTTCAAAACAGGTAAACTGCTTACACCAAATCGCATATAATACCTATATTATTATACATTGACCAATTGCAACTACCTGGTTCCTTCAGGGTGGCTGTATACACCCATGAAAATATTAATCACCCAAAACAACATAAAAACAGGTGAATCCATTCATGTTTAGAAAACGCCAGCCGGCGTAAGAAAAAACAAAAACTCTACATCAAAACACCGTCTCTCCAGTCAGGTATAACCACAGTGCAATGAAAACAAAATATAATGTTCGAACACACGAAACAGAACAACCTGCGTGACTGGTCTGCTAAAGAGTTGATCGTCGCCCGCGGGCCGCGCCGCACCGGCCGGCGGCCGCGCCCCCATTCGACGCGATGGCGCTACGCTCGCAACTCCTACGCAACTGTGAGTATTTTACACATTATAATATTTCTAAAATTATATTTTTAGGCGTTTCCTTTCAATTTTTTATTAAATAAAAGTGTTTCTAAGTGAGTGTATAGTGTAACAAAAAATAAGTTACCAAAATGTCAACAAAAGATTTTTTTTGTCACCGCGACCTTGTAGCGTCTTTTTTTTTTGGAGCTAAGGATTACTTACAGGTTTTTGATAGACAGAGCACTTGTTTTTCGAAGCTTGAGTTGAGAAATCTATGTTAATTACAAAATGAAAGGTCTTTGTAATGAGTGTTCGCGTGCGAAATTAATTAGTGTTTTCAAGCATTGAGTAGGTAGGTAGAGCTGATAAAATTATGTTTAGTAAAAAACTTATGACTGAAACAGACTGTTTGTTCATTCGATATTGAGGCCCGATGTTAATGCCAGACATTTTGTTAAAATAGTGGATTGTTTTTGTATTATTTAGTTCATTATATGGTGTCCTTCAGCTATCATCTGTATTTGTCAGTAGGTACTCGCCATAATAGGCTGTTTATCTAAGCAGACCTTGTACAAAGAAATGGCATTAATATTGGTTGAGCCGTATGTATAAAGATAACAGTTATTTGCTCTTGCATAAGTGTGACATTAAATGGCAATTGTTGGATATGTACATAGGTACTACATTTATGTTAGTACTGTGTGATGAGCACGATAATGAATAAAGTCAGATTACGAGACTGCACTGTATTCTATCATGCGTGTCCTGTCTTATAGAGTACCTACTTACGTAAATATCACGCGAGAATCATCCCATTAATTTTTAGATTCCCTCTGGTTCTGTACTTACCCTAAGGAAACTTGACAACCATATACGTGTAGAAGGGTCACTTATCGAATCCCATTGGTGAAGAATTTTTCAGTTATTTTTTTTGTCTGTGCTAAAATACTAATCAATCCAATCCAAATCCAATCCCAATCTTTTGATTATACCTAGGTACCTACGTAGTGCAGCGAAAAAAAGAAAAACACGGACTGTCTTCGCCATATTATGATTCATAATGTTATCCTTTTATGATTCTGCCAAAGTGGAAATTTTTATACCACCAGAAAACTTATCAATAAGAAAACATCTCACAGTATAGTTAGCATTTAAAAATTTCCAGCAATTGCGCACTCACTATCAGTAGCAATGGCTTTTATTTTGTGAGTTCAACAACATTGGTTGCGTTATTTACTTTTTTAGGTAGGTATTATGAAGCAATGGATTTGGAATGGATTTGGTGGATGGATTATTGGATTATTATTATTAATGGATTCCTTCGAAATGATTCAGATTGAGATTGATACGTAATTAGCGTGCAGCGATGCTATTCTTTAAAAATCTCACCGTGAAAACTTAGTTGAAATGAGCGTGGAGTGAGCTGTCAATAGTAGCAATTCCTAGAAAAAACAAACTCACTTCACCTAAGTTTTCACGGTGAGATTTTTACAGAATCGACCGGCTGGTATGCTGGTAGCATCAATGCATAGAAAGAACGGTAAAGAAGTTGCATACCTTTTAACACCTGACGTATGACGACTACAGTTAGTTTTTTTTATCCCAGAGACTAATCTGACATTTAAAAGTCTTTTGTGTTTGCGGTTTGACATTACACCTGTCAGACTAGTTTCTGGGATTAAATAAAAACTGGCCAAGTGCGAGTCGGACTCGCACATGAAGGGTTCCGTACCACAAGGCGAAAACGCCGAAGAAACACGTTTGTTGTTTGGGAGCCCTCCTTAAATATTAATTTTTTTTAGTTTTTAGTATTTGTTATTATAGCGGCAACAGAAATACATAATTTGTGAAAATTTCAACTGCCTAGCTATCGCGGTTCTTGAGATACAGCCTGGTGACAGACAGACGGACAGACAGCGACGTCTTAGTAATAGGGTCCCGTTTTTACCCTTTGGGTACGGAACCCTAAAAACGAACTAAGTCTTTTGTCGGCAGCAGTTGGCAAGATTCGTTGGATAAGTTTTTCCTTTCTTTAACTTTCTTCTAAACAAACATGTTTAAAAAAATGTATGGCAATAACCGTAGGATTTTTCGTTGCACTAAGTGTATACATGCGCTAACTTACTCTCACTACGCCAAGGAACGTGCCTGTACTTTAGCCTATACTTACCACAATAATCATTAGCACTCAAAAAAAAAATCTTTCTTCTAAAGTAACCACACAATGGGTCCCAAACAGCAGCAAACTACAACGCGGCAGGCCCAGAATGAGATGGCGGGAAGAACTCGACTCTTTCCACAAGGATTGGCGTATAACAGCACTGGATAGGGATAAGGATAGGTGGAAGGAGGGAAGGGAGGCCTTCGCCCTGAAGAGGGACAGAAATGGCCTATAATAAAATAAAAAATCTCCTGTTCTATTCAATGGCCCATAGTAACCACCCTACTTGTTACAGGTATCAATGGCACCCAGTCTCGTCAGCTGCACGGGCTACACAAGGAGCGTGCAGGAATAGCTGCACTGCGAGATGTGCTGGAAGATCGCTTGAGGGACATCAAGCGAGCCAAGACCTGGAAACATGAGAGGGTCCTTACTTCCGCTCAAGATACTAAGGTGAGAATACATCCTGGTACTTGTTGACAGGCATACACTGTCCCTCAATAGATTAACACTGTAATTTGAAAATATTGTAAAAGGCAATTGGCAATTGTTTTTAAAAGGGTAGCCGAGAGTTTCTTGCATTCTCCATAGGAAACGACCAATTGGAACCGTGCACCTAGCTTCTGACGTTTCATAAGTGCCCATGAAGTAAAATATTTTAAATTAGAAAATTCTCGAATGCGAATTCTCTTCTTGGCCTTGCGAATTACGTATAACGTTAGTAAAGGGACCTACTTTAGCACGCCAATTGCGTAACAAACTATCAATCAGAATCTGAATAATTTCGAAGGATATTGCTAATCCATATTGCTTCATTTGTTCGAAAAATGTGTCCGCTCAACAACGTAAATAACGCAATGGATGTTGTCGAACTGTCAAAATGAGGGCCATTCCTACTGTTAGTGTGTTACGCAATTACCCAGGAGGAGATCGTTCGGAATTCTCGAAGAAGCAGTGCGATTCTGTAACCATCTCACCGTGAAAACTTAGGTGAAGTGAGCGTGGAGTGAGCTGTCAATAGTGTAAATTCCTAGCAAAAACAAACTCACTTCACCTAAGTTTTCACGCTGAGATTCTTACAGAATCGACCGGCTGTTCATGTCATGATTATGTTATAAAAAAAGTGATAAAAATACCGTAAAATACTTATAGCTGTTGACTTCAATACCTAACATGGAATAAATTCCAAACACGATTGTTTGAAAACTATTGGCACACAGCACACCATTATGCTAATTTAATTAGATGTGGCTTCTCCGAGTATCCGAAACTTGACTTGTGTTGTTATGTAGAGACAAAATCTGTGTGGAAAATGTTTTTAGGTACTTTCGCGATCGCGACGAATAGATTTCATCTATTATAATATTAATATTTTCAAATAGGTATTTGAAAATATTTCAACGTAAACACAGCACGCATCGTTGTAAGTTTGCTTCAGTTAAATATTATGTTACGAGTTTTAGCTATTGACCATTACTTCATAGATAACGATGGCCCTATTATGTTTATTCCATACTTCCATAAAATGTTATAAATTCGAAAGTAACTCTGTCTGTCTGTCTGTACCTATTTTACCTTTTCACACCTAAACCACTGAACGGATTTCAATAAAATTTGGCAGAGATATAGATTATATCCCGGGGTAGGACATACTTATGCGGGTGAAATCGCGAGGCGCTGCTAGTATAATACATATTAGAGGAATGGAGGAAGTATGAAAGGTGTTTGGTGTGTGGTTGGCCTTTTGGAGGTATAAGAAAGGATAAGGATAAGAAAGATATAATTTCTATGTACAGGACATTCTGTTTTTATTTTCATTTTAGTTTTGTTTTAATTTTTTTATGTTTTTAACAGAGTGTGTTTATTAGTCTGTTATGGTTTGTGATATTTATGTGCGAGTCCCAACAAATACTTTTTCTTACTTTTGTTAATTTTACCATAGGTAGCCATAATTTGCAAAAGATCCTTTTCGTTAGCAAAATATTCACGATCAACCTCGACCTTACATAAACTTGAATAAAGTTCAGGGAAAACATGTGGGATTGATTATTTTCGCACACACATGCTCCGATTGCGAAATAAAGCGAACTGCGAAATAAAGCGATTCACTTATCACGTCCTCGGACGGATGTGTACAGTGTACACACTCGAGTGTACCGTAGACAGAATGGGTACCTATATACTGCATCGTACGGTGAAGTAAGCTGTATGAAGTGTTTTGGCGAACTGAGTGCGCTCAGACGTGCAAACAAAGATTTTCTCACGCCATTCAGGAGCTAGAGAAGTTTGTAACAAGAAGACTGGTACTGACTACAAGCTACGTTACAAAAACAACGCTATCTTACAGGGTAGCTACTATAATAGTCTACCCTAAAAGAAGAGATTTCCGATGAAGTTGACGACTGAATCAGACATGGGTCATTTGACTGAAGTCGAGTTTCCTAGACAAGGGACAGCAGCAATGATGAGATATTTTTAATAATTTAATGTATTCTGGAATTAAATATTTGCACACCACATGTAATGGTAGAATGTAATTGGGCCACATTTATAATAAGATCATACTATTTTGTACACCTACATTTTGGCAAATAAAATATTATTTTTTGGTATTTATATATCTCGGAACCATGGGGTCCCGGTCCTTTGGAAGGCGTACGAGGGGCCGAAGCCAACTCGCAGAGGCCCCTTAGGAAATTTAAATGAAATGCGGCACCAACCGACGATTATCCCTGTATGCGCTATGCAAGTGCACCCAAGGATAACCCCCGGTTGGTGAAGGACTATTGCAGGATATAGAAAAATAAAAAGTTGGACTATGGGTATGGGTGGCTAAAGTGGACTGGTTACCAAGAACTATGGAATAACTATGACCCCTGCCTGATCAATGTTTTGTAGTATATGTACACGGATAAAATGGCAGGGGGTAACTTGCACACTCAATAATGGGCCCCCGGAAACGGTCGCTAGCACATAGTGACGTAGCAACAAGGGGGCAACATGTCCTGAGGTGCTTATGAGGAGTGGAGAGGTATTCCACGGCTATTAGGACAATCCCGGAAGTACATTCAAGATCCCTAGCAGCATCTTACTGGAATAAAACGTATTATTATTATTAATGATTGGCTGCCATTTGGTTGGAAACGAAAAATAATGGGCTCTGTTTCCGTGGAAAGTTTATTTAAAGGTTTTAAAGTTAATGACAGTGGATACAATTTTGTCGGTCAAACGACCACCTCTGAGTTTATGCACAATTGTGCTCGTTTTATTGCATTTTGAGTTGTTGCTCACAAAACATCCCCCAAATTGCTTATTTCTCTTTCAATTTTGGCTTTCAAGACTTGTAAGGTTTATGGTTTGTTGTGTTAAATGCGAGATTTCTAAAAAACCAAAGAAAGAAATCTGGTATCTACCGTCAGATCTGGCGATCTGGCCAACCAGTTCAAATCGCCAAAACGGGAGATCACACGGCCCCGAAATGGATGTTGCAAAATCTCCATCGTTGCATGAGCTGTGTGACTGAGTGTGTACTGCCGGACGATTCTGTAAAAATCTCACCGTGAAAACTTAGGTGAAGTGAGTTTGTTTTTGCTAGGAATTGACACTATTGACAGCTCACTCCACGCTCACTTCACCAAATTTTCACTGTGAGATTTTTACAGAATAGCACCGCTGTATCGGTCTATTGCCTTGTCAACTAATTTCTTTATCTGTCTACAACATAATATATGTACCAAATCACAATGACATTATAACGCCATTAGCAAAAATTATAGCACATTCACATTAAATATGACATTACTTTTGCCCCACCTAAGCGATCAAGAAATCTCGGCGATGCGCGACGTTATCAAATCAAGTTTAGTTTTTAATGGATGATGATGGGCCACTTTATACAAAGGCCTTAATATGATTAGACTCCGCAATAAACAAACGAAAATAGTCCCCCTCTTTGTATCAATTTAAGCGAAGTTAAGTATTCTATTAAATTCAGGTGCCATAGATACTTATTTTGAGCCTTGTTGCCATAGCGTGCTTGTTGACCATTCTACCACTAACCATTTTACTACAACCATTGTTCCATAATTGTATATCCATTTAATTTACAAAACATACCTAGTATATAATGTACGTTCTTCATTCACCAAACGAATTGCTTGTACCAAAACCTTCTTCAATACATCCGTAGGTATAAATATCGAAAAACGGTAGGACCTATCTACAATACGGTTCCTTGTTCGTAATAGTCGTATCTATATTCTTCTTGTCTATTAGGTAGGTATATTTTATGGCATCGAATATACAAGGTGGAGATGACAATACAATTCAATAAATTAAACTGCGTATATCTAATGCCCTTCCCAATCTGCATACGAAAATATATGCAATAGTATAGACAGTATAATATAGCTAAGCTAAGTAATAACAGCCGCGCGGGTCGGTCAATCAGGTTAAGCTACGCTTGCCGCGGTTGGTCCGTGGATGGGTGACCATCTTTACATACCAAGACCCTCCGTGCCTCGGTGGTCCCAGCTGTCATTCGTGGATCTTTGACAGTCGTTACGGGTCGTCAGAAGCCCGGAAGTCTGACAACCAGTCTTACCAAGGGGTAGCGTATTACCCAATACCAAGTAAGTGGGTTGTGGAGGTCAGTTAGGCAGTCGCTTCATGTAAAATACTGGTACTCAGCTGCAACCGGTTAGACTGGAAACCGACCCCAACATAGTTAGGAAAAGGCTAGGCGGATGAGACACTACAACGCGGTCACATTAACTCGACGCTTGGCGTTGATGACGTCATTTTGGTTTTTTGGTAATATACCTAATAAAAAAGTATAATTTAAACAACAACAGAAAACTAGCCAAATTATCGACGCACGTATCGGTAACAAAGACAAAGACAAAGGCCTAACACTTGCTGGGCGAGCTAAGGAATGCGGGCCTCGCATTCGAGAGATGCGTCAAGTTAATGTGACCGCGTTGTACATATGTATAGCTAGTCAAAGATTTGCAAAACCCATAGTCGGCCCATCACTAGTATCTATTTAACTAGTTTCTTTTCAAAAAACACATTTGATAGTTCCAAAATACTCTAATGAATGATTGTTGTCAAATTTTATAGATGCGACATGGATGCGACGTATCCTTTCCTGTAGGTACACTAATTGACTTATTCTTTTCAGGTGACAGTCCAAGGCATCGAAGGAGAGTTCCTGAATTTCTGCGCTAACAACTACTTAGGACTTTCTGTAAGTTTACTTATTGCTATACAACGTTATTTTTAGGATAAGCGAAACCTGAATATAGTTTGTTCAGAATAAGTACTTACTTAACTGAATCGATCCCGATAATTTTTACCCCATGTTATATTTTGTCCCAAAACCATTTAAAAAGGTTAAAAGTTGGACACCTCGCGACACTGAGTACGTTATCCAATCTCCGCGCCGAACGGTTAGGTACCTAGGTACTATTTTAAATGAGCGCAAGACGGCGCGGTGCGAGCGGCGCGGGTGAGCATGTTTTTGTACGGTAACTTAACAAGCTTATAACTTTGTGATTTTTCATGATACAGTTTTAAAATTTTGTGTACCTACCTACATAGATTCTTTACATAAAAATACTAGACACGTGTTTCGGGTTTCGCATAAATACTAAAAATAATTTTGTATATTGCAATGCAAGACATTGAGAATAACTTTAAGTTGTGATTTTTTTGGAAGACGGTTGTTTTTTTTTTGGGAAAAATGTAAAAAAAAAACTCACTTTGCAATTTGCTATGTAAACAACAGTGACAAGAAGTTTTATGACATCATAAACATACACCAAGTGGATTATAATATTATTGAAGCTATGTACTATTGAACAACCCAAGCAAAGATGTAATATAAAATAAAATAAATATTTTTATCACATCTATTCAAAATAGTGCTAGTGTATTCTTCGTAAACAGGGACTAAAATAGCTCTTTAATCCCTAGCGACTAAAAGTGATTTGAATTTGTAATGTGGATATTGTTAGTAAAAGTTCCAATCACCAAAGAGATCAATCACGAACATTGCATTAACAAGTAACAGGCTGAATGATAAATTAAACGCGCGAGAGCCAAATTTCGCTTCGTTCGTATTTTGTGTTTCACTAAGTGTGTCCAAATAAATTTTATTCTTTCTTTAATTGTTTACTCAAAATTGTATGTAAATAAATAAACGTACCTACTATTCTTATTCATAAGTTGCACTTAGTTATTTTTTCATAGAGGGTGATAAAAAGTAGTGTCCACCTTGGGAGCAACACTATTCACTATTACTTACACACACACACTACACTACACACTACTTTGCACTCGAGTGACGTACTTTGACTCCCTCTCGCTTTCAAAATAGTTGTTTGCTCCCTTGGCAAACAATCTAAACTATTATTATGGGTCCACCGCGCGAGTTTCCTCTACCAGAAATAAAAAAAAATATTTTCAAAATCGGTCCACAATTGTTGCAAATAACGATGAACATACAAGACGTACTTACATTAAAAAATATATAGAAGCTAACGCCGCAAATCTCGTAATGTTAACTTGAGACGCTACAAGTTATAATGTTTTGTTTTTAATACAGAACCATCCGGAGGTGGTAGAAGCTGCTAGAGAAGGCTTGAAGAAATATGGCGCAGGACTCAGTTCTGTTCGGTTCATTTGCGGCACGCAAACAATACACAAGGTAAGGCATCACAGCGATAAGGCCGCCCATTGTAAGTAAGTTTTGTAGTGATAATTGTATTTTTTGTTGTTTTTTCTGGTGTACAATAAAGTGTTTGGATGTAAATGAGACTTCTGAGCATCTTAATTCCTATTTCCTAATACAACCTAAATGTGGTGCTGTCCCACAAACGATGGGACACTTAATATCGTGTCCTGCGTATCCTGTCAGCTGCACGTTACAGGAACTGATGGACGGTGATGAAGGCGCCAAACAAGTAGCCGAATTCTGGGCCGAATACATTTAGATTGCTATCGACACGCTAAGAAGAAGAATACAACCGACCTAGCAGCGGGTTCTTTAAGCAATTACTCAATAGGCACTATGTGCTACAAGACATGGACAAGTGTCCCTATGTTTTATTTTTTGAGAACCTGTTTTCATTTGGTACTGTCGCGTTTATTTTTTTTACTGCTTATCAATTTTGCATGTAAGGAGGCAAGGGTAATGTAAGCAGTATCCTTGTGCTTGCATTCGTTTTGCATTTTGTATGTGAACTTACATGCGAAGAAAAGACGTTTCGCTAGTCCTTGCAAAATTCATCACAAAAAACCATTCAAGTAGGTATTTTGTTGAACAAAAAATGCAACCTAATGCCAAAGTTCAAACTGAAAAGGTCTATTTATAAACTAAGTTGAGGTCTTAAAAAAGTCATAGATATGCATTTGGTAGCAATGATTCTTGTTTCACTTATTCATAAATTTCTATAGGAGCTAGAGAACCGTCTGGCCAAGTTCCATGATCGCGAGGACGCGATCCTGTACGCGTCCTGCTTCGACGCCAACGCTGGTCTCTTCGAGTCCATGCTAACGCCCGAAGACGCCGTGTTCTCCGACTCCTTGAACCATGCCTCCATCATTGACGGCATCAGACTGTGCAAGGCGCAGAAGTTCCGGTATCCTCATAGAGATCTGAACGGTTAGTTGTTAAAGACCAGTCTGTGTACTTAGATGCTTCGAAAACTTCATAAAAAGACTGATATTTAGTACTATGTCCTTCATATTTCTTCTATCATTCTTGCTATTACATTTTAAATAATCGTTAAACTTTATTGAATTTTTTGTTCGAGCGCACAATATGAACCCAAATTCCGACTTTCGAATTCTCTTGTAAAACTACTGCTAATACACACCATTACTGCTATCAAGCAGCGTAGCTGAATTCCAGTTTTCAGGGTATGGGTGCAAGTTTATCAGTACAGCCACATTTGACATGTTAAAAATAGTCTCTGCCAGGAATACTTTAACATCACAGTCAAAATGCATAACACTTCCCTAGGAAAAACCCTGAGCAATTTCACACACGGACTATCCACTTTCGATATCAACAGAATCGCACGTTATATAGAGGCGAATTTACTGCCTTTATATTTTGGGTGGGATGTCATCAAATGACCCATCCTGCTCTGGACGGAGCAGATGTGTCAGACTCATACTGCCTGAGATTCCGTAAAGTGATCAAATATCCATAGGTCTCTGACGTGATGATGACCTTGCTTTACTATTGTGGTTGTTTGACAAAATGAAAACATTCAATTGAAATGAGGTTTGAGATTGGCACAAGCTGAGGGAGCGAGGCCTGTGCTATGGCTGAAGTCAGGCTCAGGATGAAGATGAATTAAAATGAGATTTGACTTTCCTTACACTTCCTAATGTTCCAATATCTCTGTTATACAGAACTAGAGCACCTCCTAGCTCACAGCGAAGCTCGGATCAAGCTGATAGTCACCGATGGCGTGTTCTCAATGGATGGCACCGTGGCTCCGATACAGGGACTACGGGATTTGGCCGACAAATACCGCACCTTACTGGCTGTGGATGACAGTCATGCTACTGGATTCTTCGGGGAGACTGGCCGGTAAGTTGGTTGCTGTAGATTCTCTGAATATTACGTTAGAGATCGTTTACTTTATACTGCACGCGGCTCCACTGCTTTTTCAAAAGTTTGTATCATAGAAATGAAAGAAAACAGAAGTGGCAAGGGGGCGTGTTATGGTTTATAATTGATTGTGTAGTACGTTCTGATTAATTGCAAGCAAGTGTGTGCGCGACTTTGTATCTATTGCTTTTACTGAACTACATGTGTAGTAGTGGCGCGGTGGTGGGGCCAACCTAGCGACATCGGGTTCTGATACATTTTCAACTACCGGGCATATCATCATATCGTTGTATAGACGTTTTTGTGTAGGGGCGTGCACTTTGTTTTTGCGTGATTTGGTTCGTTTTATTAAATGGCGAGATGTATACCGAACTATTGCTAAACCTAACTCATCTCTCAAGAATTCAAGATGCAAGAGCTTTCTGAATTCGCATTGCTGTCGAAAGTCGATGCAAATAATAGGAGGAGCCAAATTACGATCCATTTTCATTGTTATGATGGTTAACATATACAGGGTCATAACCTCCTTTTTTTGAAGTCGTAAAAGGAAGTTAATTTGATGACTTTTGTTTGGGGTCATTGACCGCAAAACATATTTTCTCAACTCATACTGCAAGTAACAACACTCCCAGCGGTCGTTGACATCCCCAAAAAAACATAAAGTATTTTTATTTTATCGTATTTAGATACCTGTCACGTCTATACAGGGTTAATTTTCAAAGACCATCCAAATTTTTACATGGTGTTCTACCCATGAATATAAACAACTTTCACTATGGGACCAACTCTGAAATCACGGAAAAAAAATCAACTGTTTCATACAAAACTTCAACACCTAGTTGACCAAAATGTATGAAACAGCTGATTTTTTTGTAGTTTCGCTAGCTAATTTAATTTGACCCTGTGATCTCAGTTCCACGGAATTAATGAATATTTATTAACCGCCTAAAATTAGTTTTAATCGATACGTTCTTATCGCAGAAAATGCATACCTACCTATTAATAATTTTAATTAAATGCTGCATTGCACCAAGGTTGACTGACTATCGTTTTGAATTCTTATCCTAAGTTCGAGTTCAGGCTAATAATATCGCACACAAGTTAATAAGGTGGAATTGGAGCACTCAACGATTTTCCTTCTTATATTGAACGGTCAAAATCTATAATTTTACGGTTTAGTGCCAATACTTTTGTTACAACATAGTTTGCAAACAAAATACTCTCGTAGGTATCTACTGCTTGCTGCCTAGATACGTATAGTCGTACAGTTAACCGCACATCAATACTAAGCCCAAGTTCGCACGGGCACGTGTTTCCCGCTCCGGATTTTTTTTCGCGCATTGGATTTTTAACGCACTGCTCAGCGCCGACAGTTGAAATTCCAACAGTGTGTTTTTTATGACACGCTGGGATGCGCTTTATTGGATTCTCAATGCTCGGCTCAACACAGAGAGTTGAAAATCCAGTGCGCGATACAATCCCGCCGCGATATTTTTACGTTCTTGTGAACGTGGGCTAAAACTTGAATTACGAAAACCGCCCTTACTGCTACGACATAAAGACGCTTTCAAGGTCAATATGCTACCATTGCTGTGCGGTTGACCATAACAATAATTACCGTTTATACAAAATTGCTCCGTTTGTATTCATTTTGTGCATAATTCAAGGTCTGTTTGAGACCGTGGCATTTTCTGAATAAGGAGTTTTGCTCTTGTCATTATAAATGTATTCATTTTCCTTGTTGTAATCATATCTACGTGTGCAGCTGGTCCGACAAATATATACATGGACTTTTTTGTATATTTACAAGTACATAAATACTTGGTTAGACCTTTTGTAGAGCCTATACGCCTACTGCTAATTATGAAGCTAGCTAGGCGCAGGTACCAGGGGGCCTAAAAAGGTCACTTTGGCAGAATCATAAAAGGATCACATTATGAATCATAATGGTCAGTTAACTGTTAAGTTAATCGTATGAAATCCCATTGGTGAAGGATTTTTCAGTTTTTTTTTTGTCTGTGCTAATACCAATCAATCCAATCCCAATCTCTTTGATTATCTTACCTACGTGGTGCAGCGAAAAAGAGAAAAACACGGACTGTCATCGCCATATTATGATTCATAATGTTATCCTTTTATGATTCTGCCAAAGTGGCCTCTTTAGGCTCCCAGGTACTTGCAAATGCAATCTCAGTCCAATACAAACAAAAGGTAACTTTAGAGTGTTTAGAGTAATTAAATGCCGAAGATGCCTCCTTGCGGTACCTCGTGATCGCCGTTTAGCTCGCTACCTCGATGTCACCTCCATATAAAACAAATGCATGCAGCTAATATACAAACGCGGTCACATTAACTTGACGCATCTCTGGAATGCGAGGCCCGCATTCCTTAGCTCGCCCAGCAAGTGTTTAGGCCTTTATCTTTGTTACCGATACGCGCGTCGATAATTTGGCTAGTTTTCTGTTGTTGTTTCAATTATATTTTTTATTAGGTATATTAACAAAAAGACCAAAATGACGTCATCAACGCCAAGCGTCTAGTTAATGAGACCGCGTTGTACAAACACGCACGTACATACTGAAGGATACCTCTCTCTCTGTGATACATCGTGGGCTAAAATAATGCTGATAGAATGTTCCACCACACCACCTCATATTCTGTGCCGTCTCTAGATATACTGATATTATAAATTCGAAAGTAACTCTGTCTGTCTGTATCTGTATGTTACCTAGCTTTTCACGTCTAAACCACTGAACGGATTTCGATAAAATTTGGCAGAGAGATAGATTGCATCCAAGGGAAGGACATAGGATAGTTTTTATCGACATACCTCGCGGGCGAAGCCGTGGGCGGAAGCTAGTTTTTTTATAATTAATCTGGGGATAAAACCTTTCCGGGCATTGTTGCCCTTAAATTAATCTTGATAAACTGAATTCTGCAATCTTCAAAAACTTTAACGCCAAAACTTTTACAAAGCGATTGCCTACGAATCTCATCTAGATTAGTCTGAAGTGTCTTTTTCTTTCTTCCAGGGGCACAGAGGAGTACTGCGGCGCCTTGGGTGCGGCAGACATCATCTGTTCGACCCTGGGCAAGGCAGTGAGCGGGGCAGCCGGTGGGTACACCACGGGGCCCAAAGAACTCATCACCTTGCTGAGGAACGTATCCAGACCATACCTGTTCTCTAACTCACCACCGCCGGCTGTGGTCTGTGCTTCGATAAAGGTACGGACAGGGCCGTCTAGAGGTCCTATGGGCACATAAAGATCACGGGGCCCCTGTGTAGATAAGAGACAAAAAGAGAAACATACCTACTAATACATATTTCAAAACTGGGGGGTTAGAAACTTATTGTAAATCGGACTGCAAATTACTTATTTTGTCATTGAATCGGGTACTAGTAATGCGTAGAATGGAACGGCGGCTGCAAATAATGTTTTTTTTATGAGAGCAGGCCGGGGCCCCCGAAGATCCCGGGGCCCTGGGTACTTGCCCAGAGTGCCCAATGGGAAAGAGGGGCCTGGGTACGGAGATCTTGCTGTTTTTAGGTATACAGGGTCAAATTTAATTAGCTAGCGAGACTGCACAGATGGGATGGATGGATTTCCATTACCTAGAACTAAACATGATAGACAAAACAAAACATGGTTTCTTCGAGTTATTCCGTTGTGATCCCCTGAACCCCACCTCGATCCCCTGTTTGTTCGTCTTCTGTGTTAATCTTTGTCTTATTCTTAGGGGGTAAACGACCGCCGTTTCAATATCAGTTTTAAAAAACCGTTTTTCTTGTGTTGAGTTCACAGACGTGATTGGAAAAAACATGCAATCAAATTTTTTTGTTTTTTTCGTTAGGTACCACATTTAATTTGACATTGTATTTCGCGATTACAAAAAGGCACTATATGGAACCGATTCTCCAAAAACTTCACTAAAATCTTTAATATTCCCAACTGAATTGCACCAGCTGCGGCCTGTTGTTACGGGTTATCTGGCGTCAAATCTTCATGAATTTTTTTTTTCAACTACCTATTGAAGAAGTCGATAACTAAATATTCAAGGAATATTGTGTAGCTATAGCTACCTATCGACTTCACTACAGAAACAACAGTTCAGAGCATACTGCACATTTTTTTACACAAGCAGCCTGTGGGTCTCATACACGCGCGGACAGTACAACGCCTTGCGTGTGCAATATAATAATGCATTCAGGGTGCTGATGGGGCTGCCCCGATTCTGTAGCGCATCAGGTATGTTCGCCGAGTCGCGAGTAGACTGTTTTTATTCTACTATGCGAAAACGATGCACATCCCTGGTGCGCAGGGTTCGGGCTAGCTCCAGCGGCATCCTGAGGGCATTCGCGCAGAGGTTCGATTGCCAGTACTTGAACCATTGCTGTATGGTTCACATACTGGGCAATCGAAGTATGTAATATGTTTAGGTATGGTCTTTCTTTTTAATATTGTGTGTTTTTATTTTATTTTATTTTTAAATTTTGTAATTTTTGTACCTAAGTATATGATTCTGTGTTGGTCGAAATAAACGATTTATTACTATTATTATTACTACAGCGGTGCAGAAAATCGAATTTTGAGTGACATGATCGCGAAAAAACATCTCACCATAACGTTCCAGACCAATCTCGAAAGTTGTATGAAAACATTTCAAATAAAACGTAACACCTTACCTTCTTCTATTTCAGTCTCTAGACCTCGTAGAACAAAGCGGTGAGCTTCGCCAACGTCTTCGAGACAACACCAAATCCTTCCGCGAAGGTCTGAAGTCAGCCGGACTGACCGTAGCAGGCGACGAGCATCCCATCTGTCCTGTCATGGTGGGCGAGGCGCCGCTGGCCGTGGAACTTGCTTCTAACATGCTTAGTAAGTAGTCTACCTAATCAATAAAAAACCGGTCAAGTGCGAGCCGGACTCGCGCACCGAGGTTTCCGTACTTTGTAGGTATGTAACTATAAATTCACGGTTTTCGGATTTTTCCTTTAAGGCCTGAAACTGCGTTAAGCGGGCGCCCGCGACGGGCAACCGTCGCGTGTCTACGCGCGTGGACACGCGGGTGGGCTCCGTTGGAACGCTACGGTCCCCGTAGCGGGTACCCGTCGCGGAGACCGGATTATTTTATTTACGCAGTGTCGCTAGTTGAATTTTAACGGTGTGCATGTATAGTCGTGTCGATGGAGAACTAGAATTTTTCTCTGAGCGTGCGTGCGACCCGTATCACCATTTTTTTTTTGTCGGGGTGAAACCTTCAAACGGCAACCCTCCGGGGAGGGAGGTCGGGGAGTGTGGGATTTTTACTTCACTAAAACCACCCCGGTGATCACCATCAGCACATAGGGGTGGTCCCAGTTCCTCTTAAAATACCAATTCCGGAACCTCCCCGTGCAACGCTTGAAAGGCACATCCCTGGGGAGACTGTAAAGGGGCCTCATCTGAGCCTCGCTATGCACGGCACGTCACTTGGTGGGCGGACAGAGACCCCACTCTGTGCGCCCGCGACCTTGAAGGTCCACCTACCATGTTTCGTAAGCGGGTTTCGGCGTATTAGGCGCCAAGGCGGTTGCCACCCTGACGCCTCCTTCTCCGAGCAGGATCAGCCCTCTCCCGATCCCGCTCGGCGGCCTCCTTCTTGGCCATCACGGTCTCACAGAAGGAGGCTACTACCGTCCAATTCTCTGTCTCTGCCAGCATAGCCCCCACTACTGCCGGCAGAGACAGGTCTCGCCCGATCCTGGCAACCAGGACCCGCCGCTCGGAGGCCCACGCAGGGCAGTCCTCGAGCGTGTGTTGTGCGGAATCCAGGCTGTCTCCGCAGTGGCGGCAATTTGCCGTGGCCTCTCGCCCAATTCTGTACAGGTACTCATCGAAGCAATCATGTCCGGTGAGCACCTGGGTGAGCCTGAAGGAGATACGCTCCCCTCATTTCAGCTAGGCTTCGAAGTGCGGCAGAACGGCTTTGACAACGCGCTTGCCCGAATATTGCGGCTGCTGTAGCCGCTCGCGCCACCGCTCGAGCGCGTGTCGCCGTTCCCGCCGCCTCAGCCTTACAAATACGCTTCCTGGCACACTATTCCCGCTTTAGCGGATATCGTGAATCTGGTCGTAGACCTTCGCGTCCATATCCGCCAGGATGTCCAGCGGCGAAAAGCGCGCCAGGAGAGTTGCCGCCTCATAGGATATCGTTCGGTATCCTCGTGCGATACGAATGGCCGTTTTCCGCTGCAGTCTATTAACTTTAGTCCTGCAGCGTCGGACGCCCGACAGTCTACCTGACCAAATAGGCGCCTACCCGTATCACCTAGCGTTCTTGACTGAATAAGCCCGTGCGTGTTACCGCTGGCGGGCACCGCGCGTGCCCCCGCGACGGTGTCCGTCGCACGGAGGCGGGCCCCGTTGCGTGGGTGCGGGGCGCGCCTCCCCGTGACGGACGCCCGCGCAGATCCCCGCGACGGTGCACTTTTGTATGAAACCGCGCGGGCGCCCGCTTAACGCAGTTTCAGGCCTAAGGCTTCTACAAACAGACGCGATACGCGATATAATCACGCGCGACACAAAGGCACCGCAAGTCGCGCAACGAGCGATGCCTTTGTGTCGCGCGCGATTTAATCGAGCCTTTACTTGTGCTACATGACATTGCTTCTTGCCAAATTTCAAGATTCTAAGTCAACGGGAAGTACCCTGTAGGTCAGGGGTGTCAAACTCAATTTTGCAGAGGGCCATATATTAGATTTAGAATGTGTAGGCGGGCCAGGTTCAAATTAAAAAACTAAAACATACTGAATTATTTAGCCATCTTTATTTATTTAGTTATTATATTGTTGTTACAAATCATAGCAAAAGTAAGAGGGCAATTATTTTGAGCTCGAGGATCCGGATAATTTTTTTTTTTTTTTACGGATGGGAAATCATCAAATGACTCCTCCCGCTCTGGGTGGAGCGGAAGGGAGTGTCAGACTCTTACTGACTAAAACCCACCCGTGTTCCTTCCTTAGCCCTTTATGTTCCGGGCCAGCGGTAACCCTTTCGGACAATCCCGCTGACCCGGCAGGCTTCGGCCCTAAGGGGCCCCTCCTCGATGCTGACGTCTCTTTGAGGCGCGCGTGGAACATGTACGCGCCGTCCGGCACGGGCCTGGTCCTGATCGGACGGTGAGCTACCCATTACTCTCCGCCCGCAGGCCCGCGCCTACGGTGGCCGGGAGTCGTCACGCGGCTCCCGACGCCTGGGGCGTCCTCCGCGGCGGCTGAGACGGGAGGCTCTCTCCCTGAACCGTCCCGCCACCTCCTTCGCTAGCATGACTGCTTCGCAGAAGAAGGTGACTGCCTCCCACTCCCTCTCGCCCCGGACCATGGCTTGCACCAGGGCCGGACGCGAGAGGTCGCCGTCGCTGCCGATCGCCTCTACGAGGACACGGCGGTGCTCCGCCCAAGCGGGGCAGACCTCCACCGTGTGCTCCACCGTGTCCTCTGGGCGATCCTGGCAATGATGACACCCGGGCGTTTCCTCCCGCCTGATGATGTGCAAGAACCTCCCGAAACTTCCGTGTCCGGTGTGGACCTGCGTCAGGCGGTAGCTGAGGGCGCCGTGGCGCCTCTCTAGCCACTCCTCAAAGAGGGGTCTTATCGCCGCGTGGGTTGCGACAGTCGCTCTTTCCATGCCGCCATGAGATCGCGCCGGAGATCCGTCCGCTCCGCAGCGATTTGCCGCGGAAGCGGATCCTCCCCCCGGCGTAGTGCCTCCGCGCGCCACTCATACAGGCGCGCGAGGACTATCGCCTCCAGATCCCATGGCGGCAGTCCGGCAAGGAGGCTTGCCGCCTCGCCCGAGATCGTGCGGTAGCCCCGGATAACCCTTATGGCTACCACCTTCTGGGGCGCGTTCAGGTAGTGGACGGCTCGCCGCCGCAGTGAACGCGCCCACACCGGGGCCCCGTATAGGGCCATGGACCGCACGACCCCCGCGTAAAGCCTCCGGCAGGAGGCGTTTGGCCCCCTCAGGTGGGGCAAGAGCCGCTTGAAGGCGGCCCCGGCCCGTTCCAGTTTGGGGGCTTGACGCGACTGCTCATAACAAAGACTTCAACCTGAGTGCGCGGGGGAGGGGCGCAGTATGCGTTAAGGTGGATCCACACATTGCGAGCATTCGCTCCGCACGGCGCACAACGCATGCCTCGGCTTGAGGCGTGCGTGTTGACAAATTATACCAACATATGCTCGGGTCGAGCCATCGCGTGCGAAGCAAATGCTCGAGGCAAATAGGCGCCCAGACTTGGCAAGGCATGCGCTCCGCACGGCACACAACGCACAGCGCGTGTGCGCCGCACACGCGCTATTCGCTGTGCGCCGTGTGGCGGCCGGCTCATTGCGAGCAGTGCGTTGCGTTTGGATGGTTGTGTCCGCCTCGCTGCGGATGTACGCGCGCATTATGAACGACAAAGAAATGTTAAGAAAGAAAAACTGCTTAGTTTTATTATACGAAAGTAATAGATTATTATGGGATCCTAAACATAATCATTATTTTAATAAAAATAAAAGAGAAGACGTATGGCGTATAATCGCGAAAAAGCTTATTTCCGTGTTCATAACGCAGGCGGAAGAACTTTTTAACCCACCAACGACGACGACTTTTTTCTTTCCTTTTCTTTTCAATAATTGAATTAATAATTATAAAAGCAGCAGCGGATACGCGCACGCGATGCAAAGGCGCCATCTTGACTGCTGCTGTGTGGGCTGGATCGGCCCGAGCATGCGCTGCGCGCTGTTTGGCCCGAGCAAACGCAGTTTCATTTTCGCAGTCGAGGCGTGCGTTGATATTGTACGCGGCGCACGCCTCGAACGTGCATGCGCGGCTACGTCCACACCTAACGTAATGCTCGCACTGAGGCACTTTGATCTTGAAGCATTTGCCGACATACGTTGGCTCGCCCTCGCGCGTGCGGAGCGCATGCCTCGCCACGAATATACAGGTCCACACTTGGCGAGGCATGCGTTGTGCGTCGTGCGGAGCGCATGCCTCGCAATGTGTGGATCCACCTTTAGCTGCACGGACGAAATAGAAGACGACTTCGCGCGCGCACGAGAGAGAGAGAAAAACATAACTAACACTCTCTCACTCGTATTGTCAGGCGCTACTCTTGAAATTACTTTTAAGTAAAGCGCGCGTATTTTTAAACCTGCGTAGAGGCATTGAGTGCAGTCTAAAATCTCTAAAAAACAAGATTCATTTATCTGTGATATATTGTGATCGCGGGCCGTATCGAAATGGCCCGAGGGCCGGACTTGGCCCGCGGGCCGTATCTTTGACATGACTGCTGTAGGTTTTGATTCCCTTGCGAGTGTCATGCGGCATAAACGGAACATAAACGCCCGTATCTTTTGATTGCGTTGACTGAGAAGTTTGATTTTTTCACTGCTTCAAAGGATTGCAACCCTGAGCATTTGATATTAATTTCATCTGGATAACTCCACGCGTTCCTGAGAAAAAGAGTCTTGACAGATGGACAACGAAGTGATCTTATAAGGGTTCCGTTTTTCCTTTTGAGGTACGGAACCCTAAAAATCTAAAATTCATTCACCAGTAATTATTATCATAACACAACATCAAGCCTAATTGTATTCCCGAAGGGTTGGGCAGACCTATACTCGTATATTGTATCCTAGATTGCGCCAGAAGGGGGGGGGGGGGGGGGGGGGGGGCGAGCCAATTGCCATCAAATATTGAGCAAGCGTGCTGGGGACCTAAAAAGGCAACTTTAGCAGAATCATAAGAGGATAACATAATGGACGGTTAACTGTTAAGGTAAGTAAGTGGTAAGTGTATCAAATCCCATTGGTGAAGCATTTATCAGTCATTTTTTTTTGTCTGTGCTAAAATACTAATCAATCCAATCCAAATTCAATTTAATGTACCTACGTAGTGCAGCGAAAAAAAGAAAAACACGGACTGTCTTCGCCATATTATAATTCATAATGTTATCCTTTTATGATTCTCCAAAGTGGCCTTTTTAGGCCCCCAGATCGATGTTCAGGCTTCTCGGTATGAGAAGAGGCCTTTACCCAGAGGGAAAGTAACAGGCTGATATTATTATTGAATTACACCCTTTAAGGTCATAGCACACGTATCAAACCGGAAAGGGATCGCCACCGTATCGCCTTTCCGTCGCCTCGCCGTCAAACGTCGTCGCTCGCCGTGTGTCTCAAATCTTGAGGAAACCGGCATGTCCTAGAACCAAAACTTCGAAGACATGTGATATCTGCCAACCCGTACTGGGCCCGCGTGGTGGATTAGGGTCCACTCCCTCTCACCGAGAGGCCTGTATCCCAGTAGTGGGAACTAATAGATATTCGTGGAATCGTTGTGGATATTTTTCTAGATTTCAAGTTATTAATAATTTTTTTTCTTATTACAATCTTCTTTTCCAGAACGCGGTATCTACGTGGTAGCGTTCAGTTATCCGGTAGTGCCGAAGGGCGCCGCGCGCGTGCGCGTGCAGCTGAGCGCGGCGCACACAGCGGACGACGTGCAGCGCGCGGTGCACGCGTTTGGAGAGGTCGCGCGGGAGATCGGCATTGTTAAGAAGTAGTCTTGTGTAGAGCAACCTTGAGAACTGAGAGCCTACCACCACCTCTTATTAGCAGTAATTTTGTAATCTTACTTCAGTGTGGGAAAGATCATAATCATATCATCTCTATAAGAGCTAGCGGTAGGCCCTTGTGAGCTAATTGCGTAACACACTAAAGGCTTCTACTCACTATGCCGGCGGCCAAGCCCGGCGGCATTCGGCGGATATTTGAGCCGTAATTTTTGCCGCACAAACGGGCTGCACAACTGAAATGCTGCTCTGTGGCTGCCTGATTATGCCGGTGTAGGAGCCTTAACAGTAGCAATGGCTTTTATTTTGACAGTTCAACAACATTCATTGCGTTGTTGAGCAGACAAATTTTTCTAAATTAAGAAGCAATGAATTAGCAATATCCTTCAAAATGATTTAGATTGAAAATGTGTTACGCAATTAGGGTGGTGAATTTCTAGATATAAAATCAATGGATGTTAAAAAAGTGTCTAAATAATTACGTAAAGTTGACTTTGACTAGTGACTTAAAAATCGGTATATTTGCCTATTCCTTTGGCTTCAGAGCGTTTACGCCGTACGGCATTTCATACAAACTTTCAAGCCCTTATTTTTCGAAATGAATGAACCGATTTTAATGAAACTTCATACGCATAAGCAGGATACAAAGATTTAAAAAGTTAGTAGAGAACATTTTCGAAAAATAGTGTTCCAGCCAAATTAGACCGATTTTAAATTTTCTATAGAAACAGAGATTTCCAGTTATCTTTTTTTAAATAAGACATTTCGAAAACGTTTTCAACTAACTTTTTAGACCTTTGTATCCTGCTTAAACGTATGAAGTTTCATTAAAATCTGTTAATTCATTTCGAAAATTAAGAGCTTGAAAGTTTGTATGAAATGCCGTACGGCATAAACGCTCTTACAATTAGTAAAACAACAAAACATGATGAAGCCGCTAGCCCAAGTTCCGACGGGCGTGTTTTTCTGCGGCAATATTTTTCGCGCACAGCAGGATTACAGTTGCACTGCTTAGCCCCGAGGGCTGATAACCCACAGATATAGATATACCTAGATAACGCAAGAGTAACTACTTCGCGTGCCAAAAATTGCACCAACTTATGATTACAAATCGTAAGCCGCCCCTTTCGCGCTCAGTCCTTTGTACTGCTGGCTGGGTAAGTGTGAGCGAGAGCGCGAGCTTGTGACGTCATAGTAGTTAGTCAAAAAATGCCACGCTTGGTTTTCATACAGTTCGTGATACTTGCGTTATCTAGGTATATCTATATCTGTGTGATAACCCAAGTGTGATTTATTGACGCGCTGTTGGATTCTCAATGCTCGGCTCAACACAGAGACTTGAAAATCCAATGCGCGATATTTTTACGTCCGTACGAACGTGGGCTTAACGCTGAAAGCAATTCTAGCGAATCATGATTAAAAAATGATGATTAATTTCCAGTCTTGTTGTGTTGACAAATATTTTTTCGTGACAAAAATTATATCTGCGTGATGTTTTAATGACAATGTTCTTGAGATCTGTATCTCGCATCTTGTCTGGTCAATACGAACTCCTTATGTAAGTAATATTTGTAAATATTATCAAAACGAATGCTTATGTTTGTGTATGCATGGAACTATGGGACTGAATCAATAAATGTTTTTACTGTTATTGCATTTTAAACAGAATTTTTACTCATAAAAACTTTACTACCTACTTATCATTTTTTTTTATAATTAAGAGGAAATGCGGTAGGAGACTTTCTAAAAAAGCCTAAGTAAAAGCCTAAGCCATAATTCGAGGTTTGGCTCTCGCCTATTTTCTCCTTCAATACTGGACCAATTTAAAAGATATTTCATAAACAGAAATAAATTTCATAGCACACGTACGTAACGGAATCGAAAAGGGATCGGCACCTTATCGCCTTTCGGTTCAGCTTGTCCGGAGGCGAGGCGATTACGTTACGATTCCGATTAGTGTGCGTTGCAGTAGGGAGTTTCATACAAAGAATACTGAACGGCTAGAGTTGATACGGTGCCGATCCCTTTCCGGTTTGACACGTGTGCTGTGACCTTAAGAAGGATTTAATATATTATACTGTGTCCCTACGTTTTTCTTTTTATTTCATAATAGTTGTTCACTAGGCCTCTGTTGACAACGGCATTTTTGAGCATTTTGTTTTTGAGGGTTCTAGTGCTTATAAAAATAATATATCATCAAAAGGAAAACATAGGAACACAGTATATTAGGTGGCTCAGGCGCAAAACGTCTCTTTCGCAAAATGTCCCCTATGAAATTGCCGTTTTGTATGAAAAAATTTAAACGAATTTATTTCATGTATTTTTTATTTGTATTAATCGAAGTAATCACCCATGCAATCAATGCATCTTTGCCAACGCAGTGGCAGTTTATTGATGCCCTTTTTAAATAAATCAGCTGGACGGGTGGCAACAAATTCTTCAAAGGCATTTTGTACTGCCTCTCAAGTATTGATTTTTTTTCCCGCCAAGAAGTTATCCAAATTCTGGAAAAAGTAGTAGCCTGTAGGCGCAAGGTCTTGTGAGTAGGGCGGATGACGGAGAGCTTCCAACCCCAGTTCTTGCAACTTGGAGACCGTCTGCTGTGCAGTATGAGGTCGCGCGTTGTCGTGCAGGAGCAGCGGAGACGAGCGATTGACCAATGCTGGTTGGAACTGTGCCAGCTTCTCCATCATTGTGTTCAGTTCTTCACAGTACACATCTGCAGTAATGCTCACCCCGTTTGGTAAGAAGCTGTGATAAATAACACCGGCGCTAGACCACCAAACAGTGACCATCACTTTTTTAGGGGTAAGTTTTCGTTTAGGGCATTGTTTAGGTGCAGAACCAGGATCCAACCAACTTGCTGAGCGCTTGCGATTATCAAACAGAATCCATTTTTCATCGCAGGTAACAACGCGGTTCAAAATCCTTCAATTGTGTGTCTGTTGAGCAGTGCAAGGCACGTTTCGACGCGTACTTCGCGCTGGTGATCATTGAGTTCGTGGGGCACCCCCATTTGTCAAGCTTTTTTACCTTGCCAATTTGACGCAAATGGACCAATATTGTTTTGACGCTAACGTCGAAAGCTGCTGCTAATTCAGCCGTACATTGTGTATCATCAGCTTCCACAATCGCCTTTAATTCGTCATTGTCGACCAGTCTTCGGACGACCGCGAGGTTCATTTTTCAGGTCCAAATTTCCAGAACGGAAGCGAGCAAACCAATAATAGGTGGTGCGTTGGTTTGCAGTGTTAGCTCCGTAAACGTCGATGTTGCGTGCTGCTTGTGCCGCGTTGCTGCCACGACGGTACTCATCCTACTATCCTATCCTACTTCCTACTTATCCTACTTTCTACTTAATAATAATAATAATATTATAAACGCGAAAGTTTGTGAGGATGGATGGATGTTTGTTACTCCATCACGCAAAAACTAATGAATGGATTTCGATGAAACTTCACAGTAATATAGCTTATACATCAGAATAACACATAGGCTACAATTTATAAAGATTTTGTGTGATTTGGCCATAATATAACGATAAGTATCAAGTAAGTTGGAAAAATTCCTGCCCTCTGAGAGCTATTTTGGCGTGCGCTGCCTAAACCGTTAAAGTTACCCGAAGATAATGTATCGTGGGAATGTTTGTCTTAAATAGTTCTAAATAAAAGTCCGCGACTGCATATATCTACCTTTTATGTGGAAGTCATTATATCCAAAATAGTGAGATATAAATACATTTAAATTGGATACTTTTTTTACAATTTTTTACAATGCATATTTTAGAGTTCTTAGTTAATTCTTATCAAAATTAATACATTTATCGCTTTCGACATTTAATGTAGATAAACTTTGTCTTTTACACTAAGCAATTTGGACGAAAACTTTAAAAGTTATCACGATAAGATTGACCTGAGTGGAGCGCCTATGAGGCAATGACGCGCGCCATTGCCGAGTGCGCGACCAAGCCCCGAACGTAGGCCATGCAGAAGCGTGAGGCACAGAGCACTTTTTAACCGACGAAAAAACGGAGGAGGTTCTCAAGTCGACGCGTATATTTTTTTTTAAAGTATGACCACGCATAACTTTTTATAATACCTACTGGGCGTGAGGGCAGACCGGCAGACGTCGTTGACGGTTGTGTTCATTTTGCGAAGCGATTTATTACTAACTTACAGTAGGCATAATTATAATTTTTAGGTAGTATATTTTAAGTAGAAATATAGATTCGTTATTAATTTAATTATCATAGTCATATTAGAATTGTTTTCTTTGTTTGTACCTATTTTTAGTTAGTTGTATTTGTAAGTATTAAGTACCTAAATGGATTCGTTATTGTGTTCATTAATTAGATTAATACAATTGTTTTTTTTTTGTGTGTTTAAGGATAACGTATAGTTTTAGGTTTATGTTGTGTTGTAACTAGAGAAGATAGATTCGTTTTCCTCTTAATTACCTATTGGAATTGTTTTAGTTAGTTTGAAAATTACTACCGTTTTTGTGATTTTTTAAATAGTACTCACAATAATGACGCGAAAGCGTAAATCTAATATTCCACAAAGCTCTAATAAAGCTCGAGCTATGAATAGCTAAACTTAACGAGACGTCTCAACAAAAAGTAAAAAAAAAACAAACTGAGCTTCAAAGGTTTGAGTAGGCGGCGCGTGAGGCGGCACACAGACCTACTGAAACACCAAAATAGTCCCAAGATCGGCAACAACACGCTGAGTATCTGGCATCTCAACGAGCTGCTGAAACTCCAGATCAGTCTCAACCTTGACGTCAATGGCATGTTGAGTATCTGTTGTCTGAACGGGCTGCTGAAACACCGGAACAGTCCCAAGATCGGCGTCAACAACACGCTGAGTATCTGGCATCTCAATGAGCTGCTGAAACTCCAGAACAGTCTCAACCTCGACGTCAACGGCATGCTAAGTATCTGGTGTCTCAACGGGCTGCTGAAATACCGGAACAGTCTTAACCTCGACGTCAACGGCATGCTGAGTATCTGGTGTCTCAACGGGCTGCTTTAACACCGGGACAGTCCCAAGATCGGCCCCAACAGCATGCCGAGTATCTGGTGTCTCAACGGGCTGCTGAAACACTGGAACAGTCTCAAGATCGGCCCCAACAGCATGCTGAGTATCTGGTGTCTCAACTGGCTGCTGAAACATCGGAACCGTCCCAAGATCGGCCCCAACAGTCCTGAAACTCCAGAACAGTCTCAACCTCGACGTCAATGGCATGTTGAGTATCTGGTGTCGCAACGGGCTGCTGAAACACCGGAACAGTCTTAACCTCGACGTCAACGGCATGCTGAGTGTCTGGTGTCTCAACGGGCTGCTGAAACACCGGAACAGTCCCAAGATCGGCCCCAACAGCATGCTGAGCATCTGGTACCTCAACAGGCTGCTGAAACACCGGACCAGTCTTAAGTTCGGCTCCAATAGCATGCTGAGTATCTGGTGTCTCAACAGGCTGCTGAAACACCGGAAGAGTCTCAACCTCGACGTCAACGGCATGCTGAGTATCTGGTGTCTCAACGGGCTGCTGAAACACCGGCACAGTCCCAAGATCGGCCCCAACAGCATGCTGAGTATCTGGTGTCGCAACGGGCTGCTTAAACGCCGGAACAATCCCAAGATCGGCGTCAACAGCATGCTGAGTATCTGGTGTCGCAACGGGCTGCTGAAACACCGGAACAGTCCAAAATCAGCGTCAACAGCATGCTGACTATCTGGTGTCTCAACGGGCTGCGGAGAAACTAGAACAGTCTCAAGCTCGACGTCAGCAGCAGGCGACTTACATGGCATCCCAAAGACCCACAGAAACCTTTACAACGGCTGAATCTCGCAGACGCGTTGTTGTTACACGAATATAATGTACCTATCGTGGGACTGTTTGTCTTAAACAGTTCTAATTAAATGTCCGTGACAGCATATATCTACCTTTTATGTGGAAGCCGTAAATAGTGAGCCATATCGAAAGTACCTCTCTGTATGCTACCTTTTCACACCTAAACCACTGAACGGATTTCGATAAAGGAGATGGCTAAATGACTGCCCCAAGCATTTATAGTACCTAATCTCACATTAACTAGTATTCCATAAATTACTCGAATTTTTAACGTAGGTATCCATGATGACGAAAAATATTGAAATGCGATGAAAATGTAACACTAATCAATAAACAAATGACTACTTTTAGAAATAAAATTAATTTGAAATTAGAATTCTTAGCCAAACAAAAATTATTTTGATTTGAAATGGCCAGTACTGCAGAACGGCAATTTCATAGGTAAAGACCTATTATTATATCCTTCTTATTCTGTTTATGAAATATCTTTTAAATTGGTTTATGGAGGAGGAAATAGGTGAGAGCCAAACCTCGAATTAAGACTTTTATACTTAGGCTTTTTCAAAAAGACAACTTCTGACCGTGACCGCGAGAAATTTCCTGCTCCCCGACAAACCCCGTCGTATGATAGGATCACATCTCCTACCCGCATTACCGTTTCGTTTTCGCTTAGCGTTCTTTCCGACATTTTTTTTGTGCTCAGCTCAAATGTCCTATTGTGATGTTAGCATTATAGCCTTCCTCAAAATTTTGACTAACAAATGCAAAAATATTTTTTTAAGTCCACTGACAAACTCTTCAACTTGATTATTAGTATAGATTTCAGATTAAAATGACAAGAGAGGTAAAGGCCTAAAGGGATAAATAAAACAATACAGTGTAATAATAACTGATCTATTAACAATAATTTATTACAAGTAATAAAACTCACACTCGTACTGACAACATGACACACAGTGCGGTCGCGTGTATAACTACGCTCATTTAAACTATTCATTACAATTAAATATTTACATTGTATCGTACTGGATTCTCA
Organism: Mesoligia furuncula; assembly: GCA_916614155.1. Lineage (NCBI taxonomy): Eukaryota > Metazoa > Arthropoda > Insecta > Lepidoptera > Noctuidae > Mesoligia > Mesoligia furuncula. The sequence goes on along the minus strand of OU744809.1, from coordinate 18,385,379 downwards.
CTTGACGATATTGCATTGCTGAATCCACCCTTCGTTGACACATTCAAGACGTACACAATTAAAACTAAAACAGAAGTATCTGTCCATAAATAAAATTAAAATATCTTCCAAGTCCAATAAAATACGTAGTGTAAGTACAAACACTAAATATAATACAATAATTATTGTAAAATCGGAATGTCACAAATTGGGTTGAGGGAATTTATATACACTGAGTCTGAGTCAAATAAAAAATATTAAAAATACTGACTGAAATATATGGCCGAGTCAAAAGCACGTCCGTCCTGCCCGAAGGTTCGTCGTCGAATGCGACATTAAATCCTTATTATATTTGGAGGGTATCCGTTCCCTATGTCTCTCGGTTACGTCTACGTGTGTATATTTGTCGTGTGGACGTATTGAGATCAAGACTGAGCGTTTCTCTCGCCATCCGAGTTCGGTTCACGAGTTTTGAGGAATGATGGGTTTTAGTATACCTCATTGTAGCACAGCGGGTTTCCCTGTAACAAAAGTTTTGGTAAGTATTATGACAAAAGGAACGGAATGAAAATAAAATCTCAAAACATATCGATATTGGGATCAAAGAGTACCACCGCAAATATCACTGACTCAAAAGGTACTTCATGGCTGGACGGTCAACAACCTCGCGACGGTCTTGTTCCATAGTAAATACTTTTAGTAGCGGAGCTGACGACCCTTGGACACACGTAAACTTGCAGAGCAATCACAAAGGCGCCAGATGGCGCTAACTATACTACTGTGCTAGGATACATGAATCCATTAGCAAAATTAGGTGATAACAAAGTTGTCCCGTGCCTTTCAAAGATTTGTAAGATTTCTTCATCACACGAGACATATTTTGTTCCTTCTTTCTTTTCTTTAGCATCTACATAAAAGAAATATTTCAAAGATGGCCTGCTTACCTGGCGGTAACGTGGACGTGGAGGTGGTGTTGACTGCGGCTGCCGTGCTCGCCACGGTCGCCGCCGGCGCTACCGTCGGCGCTGCTGTACTAACAGGCTTCTGAAAATACAGATAAAATATTTATTAGTGAATCTTATGATATTCTTGAATTGACGTGTTACTCTAACTTTAGGAACCTTCTCTTTCTGATCTACTTAAACAAGTTGATTGTTATGATTTGCCTAAAAATTAAAAATAGCTTTGTATAGTGTGAGTGTCAACGGTCCGGAGACTATATTGATTATTACATAGGTTTGGTATACATAGTGGAAGCTACATTGACGCGCAAACTGTAACCATATTCAGCACATGATTCACTCCGGGAGTGCCGACAGAAGTGAAAACAAAACACAAACAGAATACTTTGCCATCACTCACTGACATATCGGATATATATTAAAACCGAGTACATCCCGAGGACAGCCGAACACATCCGAAGCGGGTATTTTTTTAATCGTCTTATAAAAATAACACGCGCGGGGTCGCTTACGGTAACAGTGGCGCGAGATCAATGGTTTTTTCCCATCTCAAAAAATGCCCAAGCAGTTTTCACTTAAAAAATCAGATATTTCATAGAAAAGTGGCCTACGCGGTCAAAATACCCCCTTACATTGTGATCGTTTTAATCCTTAAAAGAGGTCATTGTACTCATCATTATGAACAACTTTTACTAAGGGACCTACCCTGAAATAGTAAAAAAAAACAGCTGTTCCCTACATTTTGACGAGTTATACGAACATAAATGTAGGGAACAGCTGTTTTTTTTTTTGCGATTTCAGGTTTGGTCCCATAGTAGAAGTTGTTCATAATGATGAGTACAATGACCCCTTTTAAGGATTAAAACGGTCAAAATATAAGGGTGTATATGGAACAGCTCATTTTTTTTTTAAATTACTGACGTACATTTTCAACGCGTCCCTACCACCCTATATATGGAAGGGTATGATTACCAGAACAACTAAGTTGAAAACAAGCCGGATGGACTGATCCTTGCCTATTTCTGGCCTGAGGGAGAAGGTCAGAAGCTAAGTGCAAATACTAATATCAGTTTCGTCTGGCAAGACAGTGAGTTGATTCCAACATATTTAGGAATAGGCTAGCTAGATTCTAGACAAATTAGCATAATTAAAACGGAACTGCGCAACTTCTACGGTCAGTGCTACTTACTATGTAATATTTAATCAGTGTTATCAGTAAGAATTGATTTGGCTTTTAGAACATTACATCGCATTGTATTGTGATTAGATATCTAGTGATCTATCACCCAACTTTGCACATTAGCGGCGAATAAGAATTTAAGTGATTCATTTAAGAACTACATATCCGAGTTGACAATAATTTCTATCTGGCGAGATGGAAATTATCCTTCGTCCTCTTGAGTGGCAATTCGAAAACAAAAGTCTTAGGTGCTGTGAAAAGGTGGTGAAGTGAAGGTTAATGAGGCCCTTTTTTTCTGGGCGGAGCGGAAGGAAGTGTCAGACTCTTACTGACTAAAACCTACCCGTGTTCCTTCCTTAGCCTTTAATGTTCTGGGCCAGCGGTAACCCTATCGGACAATCCCGCTGATCCGGCAGGCTTCGGCCCTAAGGGGCCTTACTTAATGCTGACATCTCTTTAACTAGAACGATGATCATGAATTAATTTCGATCTGAGTATAGACTTGATTAATATGAAACTGTCACTGTCATTCTGTATTTGAGTCGAGAGTCGTGATTTATAGTAGAGTATGGTTCTGGAATCGCCTAAAGGCAACGACCATACAGCCCATAGACGCCTCATAACAGGCGACCGATGTCTGTCAACACATCAGACTTATAGATCTGATATAGGTCACCACTCAAGAATTTCGATTCAGTTTCGACCACTTCTGTGAGCCTTAAACACTTCCGCGTAAGTCAATAAAAATTGGTGAAAATAATTTATTATAATTACCCTTGCACAATACATGGGTGTGGTTACAATAGACAAACTTCGAGTTTCCGGAAAGATGGCATAACATTTCATCGGTAAGTTAATAGTTACATAATCCTAATTAGAATTATTTTCTGATATTGTTTACCGGAGTTCATCTTATACTGGTCATAGATGTAGGTGAAAAAAGGTGCAACGACTCTCGTTGATGTCTTTTATGTTTGCGTCCCTTTCTTCTGAATGTAATTTTTTAGCTATCTCTTTTCCTCTATTATTTGGTAAACATAACTAGTGATACACCAAATCCTATGACACAAATTATCGATAAAGTAAAAACCTATACCTACTATTTATACGAAATTTGAAGATCTTTTAATCTTCCAAAAGGTATTTTCGCATGGAGAAGAATGGGCAAAAAAGTCCGCGTTACTCTTTTAAAACGTACCTAATTTGTTTTTAAATAAATACGAAATTTTGTTATTTTGTTTAAATTTTTTACATTTCATGTTATCATTAAGTACAGACGCCAGCACATCAACCTACTACAATCTGTCAAATTTCTTCAATAGATTTTCAACTTTATCACTAAAACATAAGGCTTAAAGTTGTTTGGGAAAATTTGACAGTTCCGGGTAGCTTGATGTGTTGGCGTCTGTACATGTTAAAATAATATTAAGAAATAGGAAAGTAAAAAAAACAATTAGATAAAGGTTTAAAGGTAAGGTACTTATGCAAAAATATCGATACCATCGTGTTTTATTTAAACCTGTCCCATCTCTAGTGAGGCGTAATGACCTTGGTAGGGCCAATCAGAACGCAGTACCCCGCTTCCTCATACCTCTGCTAGTTGACAGAATTGTTTTGGTGCGTTAGATCAAGCATTAGGCGTCTAAGGGCTGTATGGTCGTTGCCTAAAGGTCACACGCACACGTATCAAATCGGAAAGGGATCGGCACCGCCTTTCGCCGTGCCGTCAACCTAACGTAAGCACATAACCAAAACGGATCCGAAGCTCCGATACGTCAACTCAGCTACGGCTAGACGACGCCGCGCTTACGGCTCGCCGACCGCTGGTTCATGGTGCAGCAGGCAGGCCGGAGGGGTGAGAGGGGCAAGGGTGGACGAAGAGACGTAAGCTCGGGTACGGAGAAACGTAAGCGCGGGGACGACGAGCCGTAACGCACCAAACCGCGGGGTCTTGGTATGTAAAAATGGTCACCCATCCACAGACCAACCGCGGCAAGCGTAGCTTAACCTGATCGATTAACCTGTGCGGCTGTTATTATTTAGCCACGGGCCCCTCTTTTAACCTTAGACCTTAATTTATGACGTGTGGAAAGAAGTCAAATTTATAATCTGATAAACATTTCTAGCCCGCGACCCTACGTTTCGCAATTATTGTAAGCTTAATCTCTGTTTGATATTAACTCATGTGATTTTAATTCCATAGGATCGGGAGGCTGGTACTGGGTGTGCGCTGATTACAATCAAACACGTCACACTTAATTATCGTTCACATTAGTTTACATTGACTTTAAATGAGCACAGCTGTCGGCTATGTATTGAATTGTTCTCGGTAATAAATGTGTTTAAAAAACATATGAAAAGGTAATCAATTCTCAACCTTATAGCATTTACAATTAGGTTGGAAATTTGTTACTTTTTCATTTGAAAACAAAAATGTACTGAAGTGTAAGAAACATACATAAAATATGTACGTTTAATTAAAGTATATGTATTATTGGGTAAAGGTCGCCTCATAATAATTACAAATTTTTCTGTTAAAAGTGTAAACCAATCTTTATTCTGGAATATTGCAACAGTAGCCGCTGTTTATCATATTGATAGCTTAACCGAGACCTAAATAAAAATAATGTATTCGAATGCCCTAAGGTTGAAATTCACAATTTCAAGTGGCTTGTCATCATGAAATGCCAACTCGATTTCCTTTTTCGGCAATTATTCCACTCACATGATCACCTTTATTGAATGTAAATTTTAACGTCACATTGAAATTCAAGGTACCGAAATGTCCCGGAAATACCTGCATTGATAACTTAAGTACTGATTATCCTCAAATTCAGAACCTATATTAGGCATATGAATGCCTAAATGCCCGCTGTCGGATTTTCAACTTTCGGCGGTGAGCCGAGCGTTGAAATTCCAACATCGCGGCATAAGACTTACAGTGATTTCCTGTATCCTGTTCTGCAAGGCTTCGACTTTGCTCGTGAGCGTTGTGTTAAGTGTTCCGATATCTGTTCGGATTTCTTCGTCTCTCTTCGTGTGTGCCGAGACGTTTGCGATCGTCTCATTCGTCTTGCCTTCGAGCTGGTGTAGAAGGGTCCGTACTTCCTCGACCCCTGCCACTGCTGCTAAAGCCTGCTTGTGGGTTGAACTTATCGAACTGTCGAAACCGTTGATCTGGAAGAAGAGAGAAGAGGGGTTAAATTTAACACTTAGAATCAGAATAGCGGTATCAAAAATAGAATTTAGTCGTTGAGCTCCTTAAGATCTGTCATCATCAACATCATCATTTCAGCCGAAAGACGTCCACTGCTGGACATAGGCCTCCCCCAAGCACCTCCACTTCGACCGGGTCTGTGCTTCTCGCATCCAACGGGTTCCTGCGGCCTTCACAAGGTCGTCGGACCACCTTGTGGGAGGCCTTCCAACGCTACGTCTTCCGATACGCGGTCGCTACTCCAGAACCTTTCGGCCCCATCGGCAATCTGCTCTGCGAGCAATGTGCCCTGCCCACTGCCACTTAAGTTTGGCAATTCTTAAGATCTGTGTTGAGCTACAAATTAGTGCATTTTGTGGACAGGTTTAATCAAATCTGTGTGGTTCTTTCCTCAAAAGATCATCTCAGACAGTAATCTGTATGCTCCACAGATTACCTGATCAAGATTATGTCTGGACTTTAAAAGAGACTGTGACCTCTTTTGTTTCAGAGTTTCTTCTCAGACTAGTCGGATAGTAAACACCCCTCATCTATTTAGAAAACGTAATTCATCACAGAATCCTTCCCTATTAGTCATCTAAAGCTCGACAAATTTTTATAATATTTTGTCTTTTTTCTGGTTAGATATCCAGCTAAATTGGAAGTCCAGTAAACAATGGCGTTTATTTTAAGAAGTCCACACGACGCTTTCAAGTGTTATCTCTTAAGGACGCGTTTACGAAATGACGCGCTTCAATTTTAGGTATTGAGTCTTACTACTACACGTGCACGGCTCACACACACAGCGACATGCGCGAGGCGGTGAAATTATGAGTAACCTGACACGACTTGATACTTGAGCCTAATTTTATTTTATTTTTGCCATGTATTTTTTTTAAGTTTACGGTGATTTGTTTTCAAACAATTTGTAGGTAATGTGAAGTGTTCATATAAGTAGAATGCTATTTACTTAATTTCACTGGACAGTGATTAATCAAGTACAAGTTGCCAAAGTACCTATGTATTAACAATTTGCGGACGAGCTTATTGAAAACAAATATAAAACAGGCTTGTTTTATTCGGTTCATTTCGTATTTTATATAATAAATTTGCTATGGTATCAAATGCAAGTAGGTTCTCGAAAACTGGAAAGAAAATACGTGTATTTGGCACACACCCTACAAGGCAAACAGTACAAATGCTACAATATTCATCACGCTAATATTATAAAGGCGAAAGTTTGTGAGTGTGTGTGTATGTTTATATGTTTGTTCTTCACGCTCAAACGGCTTCACCAATTTTGATAAAATTTTGTATAGAGGTAGCTGACACATATAGGCTACTTTTTATCCGATATTCCCACGGGATCGAAACTTACGCGGGTGAAACCGCGGGGCACAGCTAGTTGCTTCATATATATTTAAAAAATTCGTAAAACAAAAACAACGCAATGGATATTGTTGAACTGTCAAATCGGAATGGATTGCCATTCCAAGTGTGTTACGCAATTAGGATAACGTACTAAGCAGTGTCGTGCATTGCATAAAGGCATATTAGCAGTGGCTACCTCGATAAATCACCATAAGCCTGTCAATTACATTTTTGACCGTGCAAAGTGACGGATATTGAGATCGCCGATAGTGATGTCCAGATGAAAATCCAAGATGGCGGCTTTAATTTTTTTATCATGGGTGGTCGTTTTTATGGTTTTCAAGGGCGCTAAAGCCGATAGTGAGGTCAAAATAAAAATCCAAGATGGCGGCTGTATTTTTTTTTTTTTTTTCATCATGGGTGTCGTTTTCATGGTTTTCGAGGGTGTTGGAGCCAATAATTAGGTCAAAATGAAAATCTAAGATGGCGGCTGTAATTTATTTTTTATTTTTATCATGGGTGTCGTTTTTATGGTTTTCAAGGGCGCTAAAGCAGATAGTGAGGTCAAAATGAAAATCCAAGATGGCGGCTGTAATTTTTTTTATCATGGGTGTCGTTTTCATAGTTTTCGAGGGTGCTGGAGCCGAAAACAAAGTCAAAATGTAAATCCAAGATGGCGGCTGTAATCTTTTTTTTTTAGATACTTTTGTTTTATGTTTCCGATTAGTGACCGCATCTGCCTAGACTAGACCCGGCCTAGTGCCTGCCTACCTATTCTTAAGGTCTCAACAAAACTAACAAAAGAAGCCCAAACTTGGCACACCTAGCTCAGCTCGGCTATTAGTTCCAGTAGCAGTCTTCGAAGTACACCTGCAGGTCACTCCATCAAGTCCGGAGGTAAGGTCTCAACATAACTAAGAAAACGAGCCCATACTCGGCACACCTAGCTCAGCTCGGCTGTTAGTTCCAGTAGGAGTCTTCGAAGTACACCTGCAGGTCACTCCATCAAGTCCGGAGGTAAGGTCTCAATATAACTAAGAAAACGAGCACATACTCGGCACACCTAGCTCAGCTCGGCTATTAGTTCCAGTAGCAGTCTTCGGAGTACACCTGCAGGTCACTCCATCAAGTCCGGAGGTAAGGTCTCAACATAACTAAGAAAACGAGCCCATACTCGGCACACCTAGATCAGCTCGGCTGTTAGTTCCAGTAGGAGTCTTCGAAGTACACCTGCAGGACACTCCATCAAGTCCGGAGGTAAGGTCTCAACATAACTAAGAAAACGAGCCCATACTCGGCACACCTGACTCAGCTCGAATTATTCCGTTCTGATCCCGTGAACCCCCTCCACCCCCCTCGCCTCGATCCCCTCCTAGATCGTCTTCTGTTTTAATTTCTGTCTTATCCACTAAAAACTTTCTCATACGGGTTTGAACCGCTTTTTCTTTTGTTTTTGATCCTGAAGGATCGTCAGCAACAAAAATAAGTACAGGCTTTATTGAAATACATAAGTTCGTAATTTCTTATTATAACGGATACGTGTATATGCTGAAACCGATGGTTGGATTTTTATTTTGACCCCACCATCGGTTTCAGGACCCTCGAAAATCACGAAATTGACACCCATCATGAAAAATTGTAACATTTTTCACATCCGCCATCTTGGATTTTTATTTTGACCCCACCGTCGGTTTCAGCATCCTCGAAAACCACGAAATTGACACCCATCATGAAAAATTGTAACATTTTTCACATCCGCCATCTTGGATTTTCATTTTGACCCCACCGTCGGTTTCAGCACCCTCGAAAACCACGAAATTGACACCCATCATGAAAAATTGTAACATTTTTCACATCCGCCATCTTGGATTTTCATTTTGACCCCACCGTCGGTTTCAGCACCCTCGAAAACCACGAAATTGACACCCATCATGAAAAATTCTAACATTTTTCACATCAGCCATCTTGGATTTTTATTTTGACCCCACCATCGGTTTCAGAGCACCCTCGAAAACCACGAAATTGACACCCATCATGAAAAATTGTAACATTTTTCACATCGGCCATCTTGGATTTTTATTTTGACCCCACCATCGGTTTCAGCACCCTCGAAAACCACGAAATTGACACCCATCATGAAAAATTGTAACATTTTTCACATCCGCCATCTTGGATTTTTATTTTAACCCAACCATCGGCTTCAGCACCCTCGAAAACCACGAAATTGACACCCATCATGAAAAATTATAAAATTTTTCACATCCGCCATCTTGGATTTTTATTTTGACCCCACCGTCGGTTTCAGCACCCTCGAAAACCACGAAATTGACAGCCATCATGAAAAATTGTAACATTTTTCACATCCGCCATCTTGGATTTTCATTTTGACCCCACCGTCGGTTTCAGCACCCTCGAAAACCACGAAATTGACACCCATCATGAAAAATTATAACATTTTTCACATCAGCCATCTTGGATTTTTATTTTGACCCCACCATCGGTTTCAGCACCCTCGAACCCCACGAAATTGACACCCATCATGAAAAATTGTAACATTTTTCACATCGGCCATCTTGGATTTTTATTTTGACCCCACCATCGGTTTCAGCTCCCTCGAAAACCACGAAATTGACACCCATCATGAAAAATTGTAACATTTTTCACATCCGCCATCTTGGATTTTTATTTTGACCCCACCATCGGTTTCAGCACCCTCGAAAACCACGAAATTGACACCCATCATGAAAAATTGTAACATTTTTCACATCCGCCATCTTGGATTTTTATTTTGACCCCACCATCGGTTTCGGCACCCTCGAAAACCACGAAATTGACACCCATCATGAAAAATTATAAAATTTTTCACATCCGCCATCTTGGATTTTTATTTTGACCCAACCATCGGTTTCAGCACCCTCGAAAACCACGAAATTGACACCCATCATGAAAAATTGTAACATTTGTCACATCCGCCATCTTGGATTTTTATTTTGACCCCACCGTCGGTTTCAGCACCCTCGAAAACCACGAAATTGACACCCATCATGAAAAATTGTAACATTTTTCACATCCGCCATCTTGGATTCTCATTTGGACCTCACCATCGGTTTCAGCTCCCTCGAAAACCACGAAATTGACACCCATCATGAAATATTGTAAGTCTTCAGGGGATCAGACCGGAATAACTCCTCAGCTCGGCTGTTAGTTCCAGTAGCAGTCTTCGAAGTACACCTGCTGTGCAGGTCACTCCAGCAAGTCCGGGACGAAATATGAATTTATAAACCCTACTTACTTCTAGAAAAATTATAAGACTGTGAATCAAATCTTTCCTTGGGTAATAGGTACATACAGAATGCGTGAAGTATCAAGTTTTGTGTGTCAAATATTTTGTATCCGTACAGCGGTCTTCTTTTAGCACAAGCTGCTGCTTACAACCGACACAGAGTCCACTCACAACGGCGGCCGAGCGCTGACTAATATTTCATTACAAATTTTTGTGCAATAAACCGAGACAGTGACCAGTAAAATAACCCTTATTTCAATCCAATAAGATTCACGTATTACAGCTAAATATGTGAAAAAATAGATTCCGATTTTTATTTTTTTCTGAGCTTATTTTTAACATTTTGATAGTTCTTTTGGCTACCTTTTTGAGTTGAACATGTCTGCTTACATAAAATATTTTAAAATAAATATGTTTATGTTATTAAATAGAAGAAAAATGATCCCAAAGACAGCACGATATCGTCGATTTTGTGTGAAGAGGCAACGGAAATTATTTTTTACTATATTATAAACCAACATTTTCGAATAAAAAATGGCTACCATTTGGAGATGAAAGAGTAATCTATCTGTGGTAATTATTAGTTACATTTGGTTTCGTCTCATTTTGCCGCAAAATGCACCGAAAAACGGCTTATTTTTGTCAGATCCGTAAAGGCGTCCTTAAGGTGAATACGCAGTAGACCGCGAAATTCAAATTTTCTTACGTTTTTTGCAGTTTGCAGGTCAGTGTCAGGTTGTATCTTGATCAAATTATGATTCGCGACTATAATAGACATGTATTTACAGAATTATAGTCATTAGAATCATCTATATTTCTTTAAGTTAGATTTGCTCCATTAGCACTTTTCCATAAGAGATGTGTTGTTATGGTACAAATCTAACTTAGAAAGATGTATTAATGATTCTAATGATTATAATTCTGTAAATACATACCTGATATAGTTGCGAATTATATTTTGATCAAAATACAACCTGACACTGACCTGAAAATTGCAAAAAAACGTAAGAAAAATTGAATTCCGCGGGCTACATCTGCGCATTCACCTTAACGATTCTGCTCTATGCGATAAAGTGCTATCGCATATGACTGTTTTATTTAATTATAACAAAGTCACAAATCCTACCTAAGTCTCAAAGAATCTAGAAAACCGCTATTTATAATGTTGATACCGATAACTGAAGGTAATCCGTCTTAAGACAGGACCGTCATCGTTGCATGCGAGATAGCGATTAGATTAAAAATATTGACCCACATAATAATAACAACATTATGTCTTGTATGCTTTTGATGATCATACTTAATACTCCGATAATATCATGAACACAAGATAAAATCATCTGGAAAGACCATTTTGACCACCATTTTGAAAAGAAAATAACATTAAATGATGTGAAATTCAGGTATAAATTACCTTTTCAGGCCACATTTATGACATATTTTTAATACGGGGCTTTTACGCTATTTTAAACCAAGACGTCTCATCACTAGAGTTCAAATTCGTGTGTATATTTTCTCTTTTGAGGGGTGTTTTGGGGGGTACTGATGTTTACTTTTTGACAGAGTTTGATCCCAGGCCACATTTACATCGAATTATTAATACGGAGCTTTTAAACCAAGGCTTCATATTAATATAGTTCAAATTCGTGTGTATATTTTCAAGATTTTTGTTAGCAAATAATTGCAGTATATAAAAAGCTTCGGTTTTCCCGAAGATCTGATCAATTTACATCAAAACAATCCTTAGGTTCAAGGAAACAACGTTACACTTCGAGTGACAACTCATTTAGTCATTTTCTAAGATAACTGTGGTCTGGAGAGTTTATTATGAGCTGATAACTATTTTAACCTCGCATGCAACTGATGCAACGCAAGTCGGTGACCGTTATTGGCATATCAGTTACTTTCTGCGCGTGTATATGCATAAGCATAATCTCTTCGAGAGGGAGTGAGCTGGAATTGACCACGCGGGCACAGAGCGGGTTGGTAGATGTCACATGTCTTTGAATATTTTGTTCTGGGACATGTCGGTTTCCTCACGATGTTTTCCTTCACCGTTTTGAGAGCAGTAACACACAAAGTAAAGCGCCTGCCTGTGCCTGTGTTTGAACCTACGACCTACAACTCGTAAGTCGGGGCCGTTACCACTGGACCATCACTGCTCCGTGTAAGGGTGTCACTTATATGACAAAGAATAATAATATACCGCATGTATCAAAAAGGTGTGGTCATATTTAAGGGTATGGTACAGCCCATAGAACTGAACAACTTTCTTCATGTGACTCAGGCTGGCTGGACAAATCTTCAAAATAGCTCGCATTTAACTAGGTCAATAGGGCACTTTATGTGACGGCTAAACACCCTTATTTCAGAATTTGTGACGCTACAGAATCTTAGATAATCGATCGAAAACGTGTCCAGCCAGCTTGAAAAGCCACTTTTCGCTGGTTTCTCAATCTCGGTAACGGAAGTGATTTTGACGACTTTTTGCGTATCAACGGACGTCGCAGATAGTTTTGAAGTTTTGTATGGGATAGTTCATCATTTTTTAGGATTCCGTATCCAAGGGGTAAAAACGGGACCCTATTACTAAGACTCCACTGTCCGTTAGTCACCAGGCTGTATCTCATGAACCGTGATAGCCAGACAGTTGAAGTTTTCACAGATGATGTATTTCTGTTGCCGCTATAACAACAAATACTAAAAACAAAATAAAATTAATATTTAGGGGGGGGGGGGAGGGGGTGGTTTGTCCCATACAACAAACGTGTTTTTTTTTTTGCGTGTTTTTCGTGGCGTTTTTGCCTTGTGGTATGTGGCCAGTTTTTCGTGATTACGATGTTGTTATACTACTCCTTTTTTTTTTTTTGGGGTATGCATTTATTGACAAGAGTTATACGCGCAAGTATAGGGTCCGCACAACCCGCAAACACAAATGTTACCCGACACCACGTCATTTGTTTACTGGTTAAATGACGAAAAACGCCTTCATGACATAAAATGTACCCAATGAGCACGCTAGATTGACGTCATCTGCGATGGCGTGTTCTAAGTCTGTTTCCGCCCCTGTAAATATATACTATGTAAGCACCGCGAGGCTATCGCGGTGTTTACATAATTATATTTCAGTTTGGGGTGCATTAAATTAGCCACCACGAATGGCGATACTTGAATGTACAGTAAAGGAAATTCATTGCTAAGAAAATTGACACCCCTATTTACCGTGTTCTGAAATGGCTGATTTCATACAACTGTTAAAGAATTGTGACAGTTGTGATTTGAATATACGGACACACAAAATTGGAAGTCAATTTGTTTAACAATAAATTCCCCTGACTTTACATCCGGCAAACCTTGGGCAGTCAGCCTCGGTGTCACCTTGCTGACTGGCAAATATTCTTACAGTTACAACCGACACGAGAGGTGAACAATAGACTCCAGTTTTATCAAGGCCCGCCGTTTTATGTCTGGGTATAGTGAGGCATTGAAGAGTATCGATCTTTATTCCCTGGTTGCCTCTAATAATAGAATAGAACTCGCCAAGGGCTATGAAACCGTTTATACTCTGTATGTATATAAAATGCAGGCGTATTTTTCTCTATTTTATTTAATCCTCTTATAATTTAATATTTTATTATAGGCGGCTGTTTGGCCTCTATATTATAATGCAGTCAGGATAAGTGGACAATTGCAAAAAATAAGACCAAAATGTAACTATTCTGCGGTGCCGCACAGCTACATCGGAAGCACAGGACCGGTCGATGTAGCAAAGCTTGGGAAAGGCCAGCAGAGGACGTTTCTCGACTTCAATCATGATGACGATGATGCCTACATCTGTGCGTCTCATGATCATAAGGGTTTTTGAAGACTTAAATTCAGAGAATTAGATGTTGTAACAAAAATTTAAAAGAGCAGGCTTAGATGGTTTGGTCATATTAAGAGGATGAATGAAATTTACAAGGCAGATGTGAGTGGAAACGCCGGGAGGGGACGCTCAAGGATTGTTCAAGAAAGTTGAATTATACCTGTGACCCAAACGTAGCGACAGTTCTCTGCAGCTCGGCGAGTCTTCTCGGTGTGTCAGCTAACTTGGGCGCTGCGGACAGCTGCTCCGACACGGCAGCCAACTCCTGGGCCGCCTGCGCCACTTTCTGTGTCAACTCTTTGTGTTCATGGTCTAATGCTGCGAACTTCTCGTTCAGATCGCTGGCGTTCGCCCGCAATTCTTTGGCAGTTGTGTGGCATACTTGTAGGGCGTCGTCGACGCTGTTGCTGCTTCTTGATACTGTTGAAGGAAGATATACTTTGTTATTGTTGCTCCAGTTTATATGCAGGACTTGTGTAAAAAAGGTTCTTACAATAAAGGTTTATAAATAATGATAAAAAATTGTTGAAATGGGTTATAGTACTTATTATACATTAACAAATCGTTTGTTATGCCACGAGCTGGCAACAAGACAGACTGTAGGAAGAGTATATACAAATTCACCAAACTATTATACCTAGGATAAGTCCTATCCTGAGATTTTTTTTTACAGTTTTGCCATAGTAGAACTGCCAGACGTTAATTTTATTCCAAGGATAAAATATAAGTAGTATTAGTATTTATTTTTGTATTTTATAGTCATTTCCTAGCTATTTATCCCGTATGTTACACCTGCCATGTTTTGTCTCTGCATCACCCTAAGGTTGACTGGTAGAAAATGCCTCAGGCATTAAGTCCGTCTTTGTACAGTATTTCTTTTACTTGAGCATAAAGTTTTAATAAATAAATAAGTATCTGACTTTGGCAAAATCAGCCTTTAGTATCAAAATCACAACAACAACAAGGACATCTTATTTTTGTGGGGAGAAAGAAGAGCAAAACTGTAGTCACTTAACTACTTTTAATAATTTAATAAAAAGCGCAGAGATTCTGATAATAGGTACATACAACGACCAACAATAACTTATGTTGTCGAGATTTATCTACCTAAGCCATAAAGTTATTTTTATCAGTGCCTTGGTACTAAGGAATAATAAAAACAATGTGTCTCAGCTGTTTATCGTTTAGCTTGGCTCGTTTGGCGGAAACATGTGTCCAAACTTCCAAAGGAAGCGAGTTTCCTAATGCAGCTCACATGTGTGAGCGGTGCAATTGGCAACATGCTTCAGATTTCACGGGATTCTCAGGTCTTTAAGACGAATTCATGATAAGACTGATCATGGAGAGTTAAAAAGATAATGCTTATTATTGGTTCCCGTTTGCTTTGGAAACCTTTAAGCCTCCTTAAAAGATTCTCTTTTGTTAAGTAGTAAATGACTTGACAAGTAAACCACACTACTACCAAACCAACAATTTCAAGTCTGCATTATGAAAACCAAAATGTACAGACGCCAGCACATCAAGCTACCCGAAACTGTCAAATTTTCCAAAACAACTTTGAACCTTATACTTTAGCGATAAAGTTGAAAATCTATTAAAGAAATTTGACATATTGTAGTAGGCTGATGTGCTGGCATCTGTACAAAAGCGCCCAACCAAAAAAGTGCCGAAACATGTCCCAGATTGAACAGACTTGAAACCCGCATCAAAATGAATCAGAAAAAAAATTGGAGGAGCAGGAAATAAACAGAATTAAGGAAATAGCCGTGTTTATCGAAGAAACCTCGATCCAGTAACCAGAAACATACAAGCGGATACAACTTCAGCGAATCAGTAAATGTTTTTAACAGAACTCGTCCATAATCAATACATTACGGAATTTCACACACTTAAGAGTGCTGATGAAACTCTAAACATCCTTTGATGTTTCCTTGTAGAAAAGAAGCGATAGCAATCATGGCAGACACAACTGTCTAATTGAGTACTAATTAGACAACCATCCATACTAATATTATAAATCCGAAAGTAACTCTGTCTGGCTGTGTTACCTTTTCACGCCTAAACCACTAAACGGATTTCGACAAAATTTCGCAGAGAGATAGATTGCATCCCGGGAAAGGACATAGGATAGTTTTTATCTACAGCCGCGGGCGGAAGCTAGTTTTAAATAAAAAAACTGGCCAAGTCCAAGTCGGACTCGCACACGAAGGTTTCCGTACCACAAGGCAAAAACGCCGAAAAAAACACGTATGTTGTATGGGAGCCCCCCTTAAATATTCATTTTATTTTGTTTTTAGTATTTGTTGTTATAGCGGCAACAGAAATACATAATTTGTGAAAATTTCAACTGTCTAGCTATCGCGGTTCTTGAGATACAGCCTGATGACGGACGGACGGACGAACGGACGAACGGACAGACGGACGGACAGACAGCGAAGCTGCGAAGTCATAGTAATAGGGTCCCGTTTTTACCCTTTGGGTACGGAACCCTAAAAAGGCTTCGTGGCTAAATAACAACAGCCGCACGTGTCGATCGACGGTTAACCTACGCTTGCTGCGGTCCGTCCGTGGATGGCTGACCATCCATTACATAACGAGACCACTGCTGTCTCGGAAAGCACGTTAAAGTTTGGTAGTCAGATGCTCGAACGTCTGACAACCATTCTTACCAAGGGGTATCCTATTACTCAGTAACTGGATTGTGGATGTCCGATAGGCAGTCGCTCTATGTAAAATACTCGTATTCCAGTTAGAACGGAAGCAGACCCTAACATACTTGGGAAAAGGATAGGCAGATGAATGATGACATCATTTTAAATCACCCAGACTTAAGAGTATTATGAATAGAATACTCTTTTTTTTTACACTACCTGCTCGCTAACGTCAAATTATGTCATTCAAACCTAACCTAAAGCAAGTCATTTAAGCCCTACGCTAGCCGGGCATTAATATTGTACTGAATTTGATTATGATGGTCATTAATGTGATTTGAATTTGGAACGTCAACTGATCAACTAAGGGCTGATTTTTCAATCATCTGATAATTTTATTCGAGGATTAATTTTGAAATGTTGACAGTTATTGCATACAAAAACTGTCAAACGTCAATTTTATTCCTCGAATAAAAACTATCTGGCGATGGAAAACTTAGCCCTAAGATCAACGTATAGAATAATTAACAAAAAAAAAACCTTTTTTATGACATCCATTCAAAGAGAGCTAGTGTATTCTTCGTAAACAGGGCCTAAAATAGCTTTTTAATCCCTAGGGACTAAAAGTGATTTGAATTTGGAATGTGGAAATTGTTAGTAAAAGTTCCAACCACCAAAGAGATCAATCACGAACATTGTATGAACAAGTAACAGGCTGTATGATAACCAATGGTCGGAGTAAGTAGATTGATTTTTGGTACTTGTATCATAAATGCCCATAGAAAGAATAACATGGATAAGCCATTTTCCCGGAAAGTAATTCCGGTATTTCCGGATCCAATTAAGTATTGTTAATGTTGGTAGTGATTATTATTACTACTCAATTCAAAATTTAAAGGAAGGTATTAAAACTAAATTAATTTATTATTTATCTGTTTTCACGTAACGTTTCAATCCCGAAATTCCGAAGGAATGTCCATATTAATATATACGTTTCGGATCAGTGACCCCAATTTAATCTACCTACTCCGAATACTGATGATAACATAAAACGCGCGTCAGCCTAATTAAAAAAAGCTGTTACGATGCACTTCCATAATTATTCAAATATAAACATTAGCCTCTAACTATTTACTCATTCTATGTATTGCTCCTAATTGTATGTAAATAAATAAACGTACTATTCTTATTCATAAGTACTGCACTTACTTATTTTTTCATAGAGGGTGATAAAAAGTAGAGTGTCCACTTCGAGAGCAACACTATTTTAAGCTCGAGTGAATCACTCTCGCCTTCAAAATAGTTGTTTACTCCCTTGGCAAACAAACTACTATTTTTCTATTAATGTACAGGTCGACCAAAGAGTTCTTACTTCATAGGTTTTAGTCGCCGTCGCCGAACAAAATGATCGGTTGCTGTGGCGCCTATAACACCGCGTTAGAATATTACCCCGAAAATAAAAACCCCGACCCCGTAGGTATGTTATTTTAGTTCAATCTCAGATGATGCCACCGACTACTGCTTGAAAAGTGAGCTAGTTTCGAATCTTAGTTGCAGTCAGGTTTTGATTTTTTTCATTTTATTTTAATCCTTTTAGTGTGTTATATTTTCGGAATCGTCTCCTCAAGCCCTTTATTTTGATACCCACGTAGTAATGGTAATATTTTTTTTCAAATCCTTCCTATGTCATCGTCTAAAATCCGCCATATTGATTTTATAAAAACAAAACTTTTTTATTAATTCGATAATTCAATTGGTTTTTATTACCTCGCAGTAGGTGCGAAAAGTAGAGTATTCTCCGAGGGGATAAAAGTGTCTTCGTTGTGGGCGAGCTTGAATCTCTCACTGCACTTAGGTTTCTAGTCTTAACTCCCTTGCTTCGCTCATTAGTTCGTTGCGTTCAAGATAAAAAAAATAGCGCCTACGACAATAAGACACCGCTTTATCCCCTTAGTGAATAATCTACTATTATTATGTACACCATATAAATCACAGATATAAATGTAGACATTTTACAAAGGGTGAGGTGGAAGCAAGAAGCCAAGATATCTTATCTTTATAATAACCTCTCAGGTAGCTTTAACTTTATTGACGTTTATTTTTGGACGGAAAAACGAGCTTTATTTATATCCAATATTTTATTTATAGACTGCCCCAAATAAACTTGCGTCCTACCCCAGACGGCGAATAATTTTGACGCGATAATGTTTCGCAAATACAGAAGTATGGAAACCACGCGAAAATGCTTTTGAAGCCTCGGCTCGTGGCATGAAAATTGCGCGGTAATTCTTTGCAGTGCGGGGAAGGCTGAAGCTATTTATTTTTCCATGGATTTTTTTATGATGGGGAATAGGGACTATAGTAAGGTGTGTGTTACAGTTGTTTACTTTGACACGAGTCACGCGCAAGTAATATATCTAATGGCCTCCTGCCCGTGAACACTTTCCAATGGCCTTTAGCTTTGTTTTTATAATATTAATATAATAACAATGAACATTTTAATGTAGGACTTGTAGGTTATTACTTCTATACAATTTGTTTCTGCCTTAACGTTTATTACTTTTAGTATGACACGATTAGTAAACAAGTTTTTATTGTACTTGTTGTAATGTAAACCTACCTGTGAATGCATGACATAACTGTATATTAATTACATTTTTGTCTATCGCGCTTATGACATAATATATTCCCTGTAAATTAACAGGTCTGGCTCTTGTGATACAGGAACTCCTAGAACAAGAGTCAGTGCTCCGGCAAGCCTCCTTGCCGGACTGCCGCCATGGGATCTGGAGGCGATAGTCCTCGCGCGCCTGTATGACTGGCGCGCGGAGGCACTACGCCGGGGGGAAACTCGGCTTCCGCGGCAAATCGCTGCGGAGCGGACGGATCTCCGGCGCGATCTCATGGCGGCATGGAAAGAGCGACTGTCGCAACGCCGCGATAGCGGCGATAAGACCCCTCTTTGAGTGGCTAGAGAGGCGCCACGGCGCCCTCACCTACCGCCTGACGCAGGTCCTCACCGGACACGGAAGTTTCAGGAGGTTCCTGCACATCATCAGGCGGGAGGAAACGCCCGGGTTTCACCATTGCCAGGATTGCCGAGAGGACACGGTGGAGGTCTGCCCCGCTTGGGCGGAGCACCGCCGCGCCGTGTCCTCGTAGAGGCGATCGGCTGCGGCGGCGACCTCTCGCGTCCGGCCCTGGTGCAAGCCATGGTCCGGGGCGAGAGGGAGTGGGAGGCAGTCACCTCCTTCTGCGAAGCAGTCATGCTAGCGAAGGAGGTGGCGGGACGGTTCAGGGAGAGAGCCTCCCGTCTCAGCCGCCGCGGGGGACGCCCCCGGCGTCGGGAGCCGCCTGACGACTCCCGGCCACCGTAGGCGCGGGCCTGCGGGCGGAGAGTAATGGGTAGCTCACCGTCCGATCAGGACCAGGCCCGTGCCGGATGGCGCGTACGTGTTCCACGCGCGCCTCAAAGAGATGTCAGCATTGAGGAGGGGCCCCTTAGGGCCGAAGCCTGCCGGGCCAGCGGGATTGTCCGAAAGGGTTACCGCTGGCCCGGAACATAAAGGGCTAAGGAAGGAACACGGGTGGGTTTTAGTCAGTAAGAGTCTGACACTCCCTTCCGCTCCACCCAGAGCGGGAGGAGTCATTTGATGATTTCCCATCCAAAAAAAAAAAAAAGGGCTACACAGATGATTGTGTCTTGAAGTGAATTTTCTTCTTTTTTTTATACGCTGTAATCTTTGAATCATTTTACTTTCGTCAGACTAACTGACTTTTCAAAATCGTTTGATGTAAGTGTTCATGAGATAACTTCCCCCAGCGTGGCCCAGCAATAGGTTATAGCACTTTTTGCCATAACGAACTTTTGACTGATGGTAATACCACCCGGATCTAAATTAATAACTAATAATTTATGATCAAATATAACAGGTTTACCACAAGGTCCCATATTAGGTACCAATAAAATTAAGATCAGCTTAATTTTATTAAGAGGTTGATTAGTTTCCTGTTATTTAAAACTTTTCTGTCTTTTAAATGGTTAATATGGTAAACGCTTAAAACAGGCTTTATAAATCAAACAAACCGTAACCTTTGACCAGGAAGTCGCATAAAGCCGTATCATAATAATTACTTATTAGTGGACATAAAGGTATTGTTAGTTCCTTATTTGTTTGTCCATTTAACTTGATTCAATGTCAAGGCAAGATTATTGGCGTGGCTGGCACATAGATTGCTATAATTTCTTGGCGAGCGATCATTATAAAATGGATGTCATTTACAGCGCATAAACATTGATATACCTACACGTCACGATCTGCAATAAACTGAATAGCCTACGCAGACTATGAACTCTAGATTATACGGAAACGTAGAAGACTAATTGATTACAAAGTAATACTAAATGGTTCAAACAGTACTGTTCATTGCAAGTTTGCATCGTTTCATTTCAAAGATGTCAAACGCCGTTTGTGAATTTGACAGAAGAGTAGATTTCAGGGGACTGTGAGTTAACTTTGTTCCTAATTTGACCATGACACATGAGGTCAACTGCGAGACGAGTAGAATTAGGACACCATCGATGTAGTTAATGAACAATGCAATAGATGACATTGAGGAAAGACAATACGAATATAGTGGCAAGTTTTTGGAATCTAAAATTGGATCTGGAATCGACATAGTATTCTATCCAACATTATACATTGGCTAATGTCGTTGCATCAAACTACAACATTCATTACATTGGCGTTGCAGAGTCTAATACTGTTACTATAATATTCTGACAATATGATTTATGAAGTGTTACAGACAATCTATAAAACTGAAGAGTTTGTTTGTTTGTTGTTTACATGCGCTAATTTCAGGAATTCCGAGGGGATTTGAAAATTAATTTTACATTTTGATAGCCTAATTCTTGAGGAAGGCTATATAGACTACTTAATATAGGACCCTAACATAGGACTTTAGGAGCCGAGCAAAAACAAAAAAAGAAGTTAAGAAAGAAGAAATAACAGCGCGGGCAGACGATGCGATGCGATGGAGTGGGTCGGGTGCCGAAACTTTGCGCGGACGAAGTCGCGGGCAGAAGCTATGCCTCTATAAAGTTATTACACAGTCGTACTTGAAAGACATCAATACACTTCAATAACAAAGACCCTACCACAGACTACGAAATATAGTTACTCATAATTGAAGAAAACACTATCGTCTCGCTGTGAAAGGAATATAATTGTGAATGCAAAATAGACATCGTACTGCGTAGGTGTGACTCCATTGTTAAATATTAGCATTGTATGAGAATCCAAGTAACAACACGTAAAGTTGATTTTACGTAACGAGTTACCGCCCACGCTTTGACGTTCGCCGCTGTTATTATTCACGAGAGAGAACCACTTCAAGTTTAATTTGATTAAAATGTCAAAGAAAAAGCAACAGTTTGAATGATGGTGGCTATGATTATTTATAAACGATGATTAAAGTTAATTGACGTTCAAACGTCAAAATGTATGGTTCAACAGTCGCTAATTACTACTTAACTTTAAGCAACATTTATGAATAAAGAGGATTGTGAATACTGAGAAGACGACTGATACAGATTGGAAGATGTGCTGTTATGACCTTAAATAAATTAGGTTATGGGCAGGAGGATGATGATGTCAATGAAAAAGCAATTGTTGAAACAATTGGGACTAGTTTTAACCATAAGTAACAGAACAAACATTAGACACATAAGATTGAATGTGCATTAAAGAATAATCTTTTAGCGTGCCTCTGTATGGACGCTAGCACATCAAGCTACCCGAAACTGTCAAATTTTTCCAATCAACTTTGAACCTTACTCTTTAGCTATAAAGTTGAACATTTATTAAAGAAATTTGACAGATTGTAGTAGCTTGATGTGCTGGCTTCTGTGCATGCTTAACGCCTGTTCACGCGAATAGCCCATTATAGGGTCTGACGCAATTCGAAAGCTTTTTATAAGAAAGGTTGGACCTTCAAACTTAATAAATGTGGATTGTCTATATATTCAAGGTGAACTAATGTGACGCCTAACGGTATTCAGTCTGATAATGTTTGTTTGATACTACTGCCAGAATTTTACGACACCTCAGGTTTTGCAGATCTACATATAATCACGATTATCTAAATGAAAATTTATTCTGCACCTTGATGAACTTTAAATATGCAGACCCAATTCAGATGCATGTAAAGACTTCCTGAATAATAATTAAGTGCTAAATTCTAGCTAGATAGATTAATAATTCAATTACAGTTATAAACCCGAACCTCTGTCCATTTCGATGCGTAGGGAAGCAATCTGTCGCCTGACATCAACGAAGAGCCAGAGGACGGTGGCAGCTGAGACGACGCACACGCAGAAGGCAAGGGCTGCAGCCAGGCGGACGAAGGGTCTGGACCGACGACGACGAGATGTGCGCCGGCCCCAGGGCTCCCCTTCATCACTGGAGGCAGATAACAGCCGTCCACCCCGGGAACCTCCACCGCCCACAAGAGCATCCAGCTCCCGCCTCTTCCTCATCTTCTTGCCCACTCGCAGCGGCACTGCCGCGTGCACCGCACTCTCCATAACGCACCACAACGCTACCGCAAACGCATCCGCACACACCCGCAGCACACACTCACTTTCACGCCACAGACGATCGAAAACTCTGAAAGGTCCGACACGTGTGATCCGCACCGCGGCGACTTGCCGAATGATGACAGTAAATGATACTCAGCATATGAAATTACGATTTGTAGTCTACTTGTTTCTTACACTGTGGCTAATAAGAGTATGTTTGAGGTGCAATGTTATGCAAATTGCGACTGCTGTTTGTCTGTGTGTTTATTGCAAGGTGCTTACTTTTGGATAATGCTTCAAGTACTTTCAAGTTAGGTGATAGTCTGAAACCTAATAGTTTGCGGATATATGCTTGAGAAACGAGTCTTGCTTGACTTAATTTTATCGGTTTTCAGTGACGATTCACATTCATAACGACCGATAACAGCTAAGTGTTTTATGTTGCCTATTCATGCATAGATAAAACCAATGAAACATTGTACCTTGATTCAAGAAATAAAAAAATGTATATTTAAAGCTGTGCCATTGCCTTGAGAAGTTCTATTTGATTAGTTTTACAATGCTATTCAATTTTGTGAAAAAAATCTCCAGATCTACACAATTAATTAACAAAATGACGTAAGAGCAGTATCTATAGACACTATTGTATTTGATTAGAAGGCAGAGAAACGTGATCACGTAGACAACGTGTACGAACAGTTTGATCACATATTCAAGTATATTAGCGCTATTAATTCTAAGAGTATAACAATATGGAACCTAGACATCTAGGACAAGTCTGTTTATTTTCCTTCTAGACGAGACGAGAGGAAATTTCCTAAGGCATTGGCACTTTGGCTTTGGCAGTCAACCTTACGAGTCGTTTTTTATTGACCCCTGTAAAAGTGCATAAAACACCTTTCGTGAGTGGCGACGACGCCACCTCCCTGGCTGCTTGATGTTTTTACAGCGGAAAGAATGAGGTATTCTGAAATAGTTCGTAATAATTACGAGGGAAGAAAAGAGTTTGGATTTTTTTTAATATAAGTACAGAGTAAAAATAACCCTTTACGAAGCCGTCATCGCGTCATCTATGCACTCTGTAAGTACATCAAACTAAAAAGAAGTAACATGGGTAAAAAACAGCAATTATTTTTACCCATGTTACTTCATGGGTAAAAATAATTGCTTGGAAACGAGTATGAAAATTCACGGTAGTGCGCAATGTAACGCACGCAACACATTAGGCTTATGGGTGCGTGGAACAATACAGGGCCTCAAGATGCTATTACAACAGTGTCAGAATGGTCAATCATTGATTTCATAACTGTGGATTTTGACGAGTTTGGTAATCTACTAATATAATGGCGTCATTATGACTTTCCAATGGTCAACCACTGACACTCCATTGAAAGAAATGGCATAGAATGGTAATCTCGTCATAATCAGCCTATAATGTTCTCACTGCTGGGACACAGGCCTCCTCTCGGTGAGAGGGAGTGGGCCGTAATCCACCACGCGGGCCCAGTGCGGATTGGCAGATGTCACATGTCTTCGAATTTTTGGTTCTAGGAGATGCCGGTTTCCTCACGATGTTTTCCTTCACCGTTTTGAGAGCAGTGGTGATGAAATAATTTACACAAAGTAAAGCGCCTGTCTGGGTTCGAACCTACGACCTACAACTCGTAAGTCGCGGCCGTTACCACTTGGCCACCACTGCTCTCAACATACATACATAATGAAAAATGAATGACTGACTTAAGCGGTAATCTGCAAAAATTTTGACAGTTCCTTTGATCAGTGACCTACCATTAGAACGTCATTGTGCAGTCATTGCTTTTAATTCGTTACGAGTATCGTATAATTTCTATGCCATTGACCGACCAATGATCAACCATTATGAATTTAGCAAATTACGAACTTTTAGCAAAATTACAATGGGATGGTAGTGGGATCGTGTTGGAATGATGAATTTATAAAAATAGCAGACTTGGGCTCCGGGGGTCGTGGGAGTATTTAAAGTTAAGTTGTAGATAACATTTAAAACTTATTTCCGTAAAAAGAGATCAAAAATTGTTGGAACTTTGACTTTCAATATCTCCGTAACAACCAGGTGAGTTATGATCCAGTACAAAAAAAAAAGTAATAAAAAAAAATAAAAAAACCTGACTGTGGTAAAAAACTGAAAGCTAAAAACAAGCCCATTTTAAGTTTAAAAAAAGTTGGTAAAAAAAAAAGTTTACAAAAAGTTGGCGGGCTTTGAGTATTAAACCAACTACTCAAAGCAGGCGGGTCCCATTTGAATTTGAAAATATAATAAAAATTATATGGGTCCTCCTTCTGACGCAGTCGGGTAAAAATATCATAAGAACGGTGACTCTCAGTTTTGTTTCGGGTATTTTTTTAAACCTGTTAATATGATGTTCGTATTATCCACAAACCGGACCTACTTTAAACTTTAGACCAAGACAACTGGAATTTGTTTTGCAGACTAATTATCATAAAAACATTTTCGAAGTATTCAATTTTCGATCTACGGGATTGCGACTTTTCTGTTTGAGAAACAATGATCTAGAGAGCTGTTATAAGTCTAGACTAAGACGTGAGACGTGTGAAGTACGGTCAGCATAACAACTCGAACGTTTGAGGTCGTTTACACGTTGACATTGGACTGGTATCAAGTCATGTCTTATGCTGGCGACCTTGATCTTGTGGATTGAGTCTGTTATTGTAAATTACTTTGCATAATGACAATCTAATGTAGATTTATTAAGATTAGATTGACGGTTTTGAACATTTTAATAGAACTAGATTTTCCAAGGCAGCATAAAGTATATTAGCATAAACAGCCTAAAATTTTCGCACTGCTGCGACACAAGCCTCCTCTCTATGAGAGGAAATGGGCCGTAATCCACCGGCCCCAGTAGCAAGTCCTAACGCAAACTTAGGTCTATTTGGATTTCGATACGTATCACACTAATAAGGCGAAAGTTTGTGAGAGTGTTTATAACTTCTTCACGCACAAACATCTGGACCAATTCTGATAAATTTGGTATGGAGGTAGCTGACACCCTGGTTTAACACATAGGCTACTTTTTATCCCGATATTCCCACGGGATCGAAACTTATGTGGGTGAAAACACGGGGCGCAGCTAGTACGATATAAAACAAGGTGAAGATTATATTTTGTATTAATCGGACTTTATCATAGATATTAATTAACTGCTTGTTTTTAAATAAATTAATAACATGAGCAACTTACAGGGTGTCAGGGACATCGACGCGCAACCATGGATTCAGTAGGTACGGTCAGCAACAAAAGTCGATTAACACTTCAGTTTTTATAATCTCAGTTATTGAGAAAAATATCGGAAGTGTTAATATTTTGCTCAACAACTGAGATTAAAAAAACTTAAGTGTTAATCGACTTTTGTTGCTGACTGTACCTACATGATTCTGAACACCAATCGTTGAAAATTTTCGTCGGTTAATAAAAAAAAAACTGCTGTTTCTGACCACCCTGTATTTTTAATATTCGTTGTTAGGGAATAGGAATAATAATTATTATTATTTCATAAGCATAATTATAGGCATTTTATCTATTGGTATTGGAACTTTCTGAAATTATTATCTAAATAATCAATCAATGATTATCGTAAGCAAGTAATTGCGTACTATCAAATTATTATAGTTTTTCCCGTTAAATATTTATTATCATAACTTGTGTGGAACTGATCATTGCTACCTTTCTTCGATATAATTAATAAGCCATTAAGATGAACCAATCTGCAGTTTTAATTTCCTCCTCGATTAAAATAAATTGGTCTATTAAAATACACTAAAGAAACACTAATAACTGGAGCATGTTATTAAAAAACCACATCATAAATAATTTAATGTGAATGATCCTGGACCTATCTGCTGTCACATAGTAGGTAACAATAATTAGGCTGACTAAGAGGCCTAACAAAAGCAACCCTTCTTTTGCGCACTGACCACAGACGTCAGAAGTCACGATAAGACAAGAGCATAGAGGTGAGATAACATTATTTACGAGTCCGGTACCGTGGCATTATCGACCTACGGGCCAGTCGGACGCGGTGAATGAAAGCCGAGCATGCGCAGAACAGCCCGTGACTTGCGACACCATTGTATTCGAAACAATACTCAAATATTTAAATATTTAACTAGCAGGAGAGACCACACCACTGGTACAATAAGATACCTATAGAAAAAAGGCCAAGAAATTTGATAAAGTTACAAGAATTTAGCACCAAAACACACAGACAAACAGACGATAAAAAGACAATTGCTACACAAAACTCACTGTACACTGATCAATAAAATGCACAAAATCAACACAGAATTTAAAAGGAATATACGAATATTCTCATAAGACACTGTACGCGGAGGAAATGGAAATATTTAACAAATCCCAATGGGGTATTGTAAACTGTGTATAACGGAGCAAGGGCCCAGGGCGACGGTGGGGCTAGAACTGTCCGTGACGTCACCCAGGCGCGGCGACGCATGCGTACATAAACCACCGCATCAGATATAGAGAGATACTGGATGGTTACGAGAAATGTGTACTTAGATAAAAAAAAACAACTCCGTCAACGCAAACGGGATTGCTTGTTTGATTAGCATAAGCATAATAAATTAGCGTATAATGTTCCTATTGCTGGGACACAGGCCTCCTCTCGGTAAGGAGGAGTGGGCCATAATCCACTACGCGGGCCTAGTGCGGGTTGGTATAATATATGTCACATGTCTTCGAATTTATTAGTTCTAAGATATGCCATTTTGCTCATGATGTTTTCCTTCACCGTTTTGAGAGCAGTGTGCTTGTTCGATTTGGGGTGGCGAAAAAAAAACGGGCATTTACAAATGAACTGAAATATTTTTACACGAAAGAGCTGGTTAGCTTATATCGATATTTTAGAGACAGAGTTGATCAATTTCTGAAGGCCCAGGCTGGTTGACGACAGACATCAAAATACAGGGGATGTCATAATTATCTGATACCATCGCATCTTTTGTAATTATTTGTCTAGGAATTTCCGCACTGAACATTAGTACTTCAAGCTGTACTGGGGCTGCCTCAATTTATGTATGACACAATGTTTAAGGGCACACCGAGCTTCTAGCGGTAATCGATTTTAGGTATTCTATGCGCTCCGTGCGTGTATGTGTGCGTGAGGCACACTGGCAAGAGAGCGAACGGCTAGACAGATAAGCGCACTGCGCGACTCGCGCGCCGCGCGCGACGATCCGTGCGCCGGTCGACTAGCGAGGTGCTACCAATAGTTACAAAATAATGAAAAAAACGATTTGAAATAGGTACTTTTATTGGAAAAATTCACGATATGAAAGCTTTTTCAGATTTTATGCAATTTTTAAAATTTATAATTTACCGTCGTTAGGTAGGTAGGTATCTGATCAATGAAAAATGAATATTAGGTACTTATAATTTACTTAGTATAATAATACTATTACAATTAATTACCTTTTATGATAATTATTCTAAGTACAATAGAAACTTAAAAGTGATTTCAATAACGTAAAATAACATAATGGCTAAATAAATAGGGTAAAAGTCCCAGTAGTCGACCCTATATTTTCAATTTCAAATTATTTATTCTTCAAAGTAGATTCAATAAAATACTTTTGTTACTACGTAGTAAATTTTTGCAAGCAGATTCTATTGAATTTCTGATAATGAAGTTACATGGTAAGTACTTTGTTCGTTATGCCAAGACGTTACATAGCCACACAAAAGATACATTACGTATGAAAATATAATGTAAGAGCGCCGACTTCTGTATGGAACATGTTGTTTCAGGAAGAAAGAAGCCAGCAAAATTGTTATTACCGATATCATCGGTTAGTACCTATACCGGATTATTTTTTTACCGGTTCCAAATTTATACAGGTTGTTCTACCCATGATTATGAACAACTTTCACTATGGAACCATCTCTGAAATCACGAAAAAAAAATCAGCTGTTTAATACAAAAGTTCAAAACCTACTTGACCAAAGTTAAAGCATTTATTTCAAATAGGCACATAAAAGGCACTTTTTAACGGCAAAAATTATATTAAAATAGAATTGATTCTAGTCACCCCTTCCAAAATGTATGAAATAGCTTTTTTTTTCGTGATTTCTGAGTAAAAATTGGGAACCGGTAAAAAATCACGTGTGTAGTTATTTTAAACTTTTTTTAGAGAATCTGCTGTTACATTTGAAGTCGGTAAAAATTTTTTTGATAAAAAATATTTTAACACGTGTTACAATTTTACAACTTTCACAATTTTATAACTTTTCCGTTTCTCTTCTGGCATAACAGTCGCGGAAGGCATAGCTTTTTTTCGTTTTGCTGACTCTTTCTTGTCTATCGCGTCTAAAATATATTGTGTTTGTGGCTCACGAATTTCTATTTTTCTGTCCAGCCTTGAATCAATTATTTCTAGTAGAAGACAATCAAAGTAAAATGTTTTTAATTTTGTTTCCATACTGTACTTCCAGAATTCGTTATCTCTTTTTATTGTTTCTATTTTCATATCTTTTTCTGTCCACATAACAAATAAACATAATTCTTTCCTAGTAATGTGGAGCTGACCCTGCAGCTGGTAGAACCAATCGTGTTGTTTATTTATTGTCAAGTTCCCATTCTTCTCGAGTTTCCAGAAACTAATTTGTTTTTGTGCTATACCTTCCTTGACTGTTATGTCCTTAGCCGAATACGGACACTTAACTTCAATAATTTTATCACCTATTAGTCTGTCTGGACTTGCCGCCAAAACGGCAGTTCAGGATCGACGAATAGGCCACATTTCTGTATACCTTTGAAGTAAGCTTCTTCGTCGAGTTTTAGTACTTCAGCCAATTGTCACCAGACAGGCGCTTTACTTCGGGTAAATTATTTCATCACCACTGCTCTCAAAACGGTGAAGGACACATTGTGAGGAAGCAAAGACATGTCCTAGAACCAAAAATTAGTAGACAATAACATGTGACATCCACCAATCCGCACTGGGCCCTCGTGGTGGATTACGGCCCGCTCCCTGTCACCGAGAGGAGGCCTGTGTCCCAGCTGTGGGAATATTATAGGCTGATTATGCTTATGCCTGTGAGGAGCGAGCTGCTAAAGCAGCCAGCGAAGTGTAATGAATAATATTCATGGGTAGAACACCCTGTGAAAAGTAGAGTAGTGATCAAAAATTGCCCAGCATAATATTATGGCTATTAGGCTGTATATTTGCAGTATAAGCTGATCTCATTGTACGGAAATCCTATACAATGCGAGATCAGCGTATCATCATCATCATCATTTCAGCCGAAAGACGTCCACTGCTGGACATAGGCCTCCCCCAATATTGGGAGGGGTTTGCCATAATCGCCACGCTTGGCAGTCGGGTTGGCGATCGCAGTATGGTATGATGGTGTAATGCATAGAGAACGCTGCTGCCCATTCTCCGGTCTCCCTTAGTCGCCTTTTACGACACCCACGGGAAGTATGCTGCACCAATCAGCGTATACTGAAAATGTATAGCTTGATATGTAGCAGTGTGTACCTACGCATATCTTATAGAAAAAAATTATGAGGACAAAAGCAACAATAATAATCAATATCAGACTTACTTCATGGTAATATTTTCTCTATGTGTACATTTTACATTACATTTGATTTAATTACGACGAATCATTGGGTTTGAACCTATATACGCCCTACAATTGGCTGAATTACTAATACTCGACGAAGAAGCATACTTCAACGGTATAGAGAAATGTGGCCTATTCGTCAACCCTGAACTGCCGTTTTTGGTGGCAAGTCCAGACGGATATAACAGTCAGGGAAGGTATAGCACAAAAACAAATTAGTTTCTGGAAACTGGAGAAGAAGGGGAACTTGACAATAAATAAACAACACGATTGGTTCTACCAGATGCAGGGTCAGCTCCACATTACTAGGAAATAATCATGTTAATTTGTAATGTGGACAGAAAAAGATATGAAAATAGAAACAATAAAAAGAGATAACGAATTCTGGAAGAACAGTATGGAAAAAAAATTAAAAACATTTTACTTTGATTGTCTTCTACTAGAAGTAATTGATTCAAGGCTGGACAGAAAAGTGGAAATTCGTGAGCCACAAATACAATATATTTTAGACGCAATAGACAAAAAAGAGTCAGCAAAACGAAAAAAAGCTATGCCTTCCGCGACTGTTATGCCAGAAGAGGAGCGGAAAAACTTATAAAATAGTTGGTACACGTGTTAAAATAAAGCATTATCACTGTCTATTTCTCCTTGCACTGAAAGACAATAATTTTGTTTCGGTGTAATTGGCATCCTGTAATAAAACAGAACATTTGATTCAATTATAATTACTTTATTCATCAACAAAACTTTTTTGGATGTGTAAGACTTATTTCATAAAAATAATTATTTTCTGAACTTACAATTCCAGAGTTTGATAAATTTTGGACTCAGTGTCATCCATGAATTTTTTTTTTAAGGTAATGTGGTACTTAATTTATAAATACCTACTTAATTTATTATAATGTTTTCTTAGACACATCCTATTATTTATACGCTTACCTCACCCGTTCTTTAGATGACTCTTTGTTTTGTAGTGAAGTGCCAACAACTGGTACATTTACCCTATAAAACAGAAAAAGATAAAGAATTTTCCAGTGTACCTATTTTTTTAAATATCGTAAGTAGGTAGATAAGTGACAACTAGGTACTTTTAATAACTAGGTATAATAGGTAGGTAGGAAGATTATACTTACGAAGCCACAGTATTCTCTTTATCCTCAAAATTTTCTATCTGTAATTTGTCTTTCTCTCTCGTCATCAGATGATTCAAATTTATTTGCAGTGAAATGTCAACAACTGGTACATTTACCCTATAAATAGAAAAAATAATAAAGAGAATGATTCAAATCATAGTAGATTCAATTTAGTCAATTTTGGCTACCCCGGAAACTGTATACGTACTGTAACTGTGTAAATAAGTAGGTAAATATACGAGTTTTACTTACTTCATTTTTTCATGCAAGCTTTTAGCATTGGTTTTTCGCCAACCCCTTCTCTCCCTTGATTTCTTTATTTTGTTCCCCATTTCAAATACGCTACAGTGAATTTTCACACAACTTTCTTCGTTACGTTATTAAATCCGTGCGTAAGCGCAGGCGACACAAGCTCCCCGTCCGATGGCCGAAGCAGGACTAAAGCGGACAGGAGGGCGGCGCGGTAGCTCTGCATAAGATGGGCAAAACTCGCGCGACTTTAGGTATTTCCTTCTTAATGTTAAACAAATACACATTTTGAAAATGTAAAGTGTATACGTTATATAAAACATGTAGTTTTGTTATTATTCAAAAACTGGTGACATTCCGCGAAGAATTCACGCCGTACTAAGCGTTTGTTGTGTTTTTTAGAGATAACTTTGTGAATTTATTCTATCGGGCCAACTTTATCAAATCGTGTTTTCATTGTGTATACTGGCTAGTATATATGCCCAATAATGCCAATTTAATTCCTTAGATTTTTATTTAATTGTTTACTACTTCAAACAACCGTTATAAAAACGTGTTTTTGTGTATAAAAAGCTCGGTGCCCCGTTAAGTTGAAATAAATATTTTTGTATATTTTTTTATTTTTTGTAGTTCGGACATCACAACGCACCATCGTGTCCTTTAAAATCAAATTGATTTTGAAAGGTCTGAAAGTCTGTCATCGCATCTGTAATTCTAACTCTATCTCTCTCTTCTAGTCCAAAAGGATAATTGCGTAACACAGTGAGAGTTTGAATGGGTTTCATTTTGACAGTTCAAGAACATTCATCGCGTTCTTTACGTTGTTGAGCAGTAACATTTTTCGACCATATGAAAGCATTGGATTAGCAATATCCTTCAAAATGATTGAGATTGATAGTGTGTTACTCAATTAGGGTGCAGACTCTTAAATGGTGACGGAATAATTCATATTTGTCTTCTATGAAGATCATTGCATGTTTGCCGATGCACTTCACACTTCCCAAAAAGCATGTTTTTTTTTTCCATTTTATCTACAATCGGCTGTTTAGCCATGATTAGATGTGGAGAGAAAAGCATGTGAGCAGTTTTCTGTCTTATTCGGCAGCCATCTTCGATTTCAATAAACAATTACCACATATAAACTCAGGTTTCACATTTTCAAAACAATTTACACGACAAAACATTCTAGATATCATTTTCCGACACTATTTTACATCCGTGTTTACTACGTTAGCGTAGCTGGTGTCCTAATTTATTCTACATTAATTACTCAAGAGCGCAGTAGCCGTAAATTGTACAATATTTAATTAATTCGGTGAACTGGCCCGGAATTATGGAAGCCGTGTCCCATTAATCGTCAGAGCTGTTTTTTTTATCCTTCTTGGTAATGTTTTGACAGTAAAAATAAATACTAGTGGGCGAATTCTGGCGTATGTATTCTTCATAATGAACGAACGGTTAGGTGGTGGTCGCAATTCCTATGCTGGTAATAATGTATACCGGGAGATGCTATACTTCTTCATGACATGGTCCGGCTCGTTAGTCCTTATCCAACATTTTCGGGAGTAGCCCAGTTTAAAGCCCTATCATATAAAATTGAGCAAAAAGGTGGTTAACCGTGGTTATTTTGAGCAAAAACGTGGTTAACCGTGGTTATTTTGAGCAAAACGCCGGTTAACCCTGGTTATTTTGAGCAAAAACGTGGTTAACCGTGGTTATTTTGAGCAAAAATACAAAAACAGCTCCCCAAACGCAGCGTAAGTTTTATAAAAGTTTGGGTCAAATTCTGTGAATGGACAGAGGATTACGTGTGTAAAGCCGCCATAGAATCTAGATTGTAGTAGTAAATATAATATAAGTTATAACAGTCACGCACAGAGCGTCACTGGCATTGTTTAAATTAATTAGACCGGCACAGGTGTTTAGATTTCGAAGTTCCAAAGAGTACCTATGTACTGAGATATGCTGAGTTCGACCTAGAGGTCATAGGATGTAACGTTACGCAGTGTTATATGTATAGGTACCATAGATAGGTACTCTAAGGATACGCATAATGTTATATCGCACACGAAATACATTGGTTCCCGATTATGAAATAAAAAGGTTTTGTCAGAATGCATTATAAGTATACTATACTGTATCTCGAAGGAGCGAGTCTAAACGAGACTTAGTCTAATATAGTTTTCAGATATCTGAATATTCATTCTACTCGCACGTTTTAGTACTGCGGCTGCCGCAAGTGCTGGCGTTCTTAGTATTGTCGAAGGTACGAGCACGAATATAAAACCCACCAAAAATATTTCAAGCAAAGTAGGTTGCCAAGACTTACATGTATAACGCTTTCACTATTACAAAGTTTGAATGATCGAATGTAGAGCCAAGCCGCTGCACTATAAGACCAAACGGTACTTTCCATCTCAAAAATCGATAACTCTGTTGTTTTGTGATTTTTCTTCTTGAATTTTTTTTCATGTATTTATGAATACCTAGGCAATAAAAGAAATCAAACATCATAATTTTAAAAATTATATATTTTTCGTAAAAAAATGACAAAGATAAAGTTTCATAAAATTTCATACAAAAAATTATATTGTTGTATTAAAATAGCAATAAAAGTTACACTTTTGGTTAAAATAAGTTTAAATCTAAATTATTATTATTAAACAAACATTTACGAGATAAAAAAAATTAGCACTTATCCTATTCATCACTTTCTATTTCCAACAATTCTTTAGCTTCGTCAAACAATTCTTTAGATATTAGAAAACTTGGTTTATTTAAGCTAGATATATAAGGATCAGATGTATATAACAAAATATGCAGAACGTCTTCGTTTGTTCCTGATCTGGAACACTTCCTAGCGTGATGTAACCTATATTTCTTGTAATCTTTATTTCGGGCTTCCTGGGCATCTTCGGATAATTGTCCTATTGGCAAAACTGCATAATGCTCTATTATTTTAGCACCATGTATAAGTACTTTATGGACCGAAGATGGCATGTAGTACCAGTTATATTTGCTTACATATAATTGCGCGGTTACCAATGTATACTGGCCGAATTTTTCTGCGTTTACAGGGAATCCAGATGACATAGTTTGAAGAATTATATATAATCTCTTGATTAATTCTTCATCAATTCCAGTAATCTCTGCAGAACATTGATAATTTTGGAAAAATCTCCTTGCCGTATTTCCGTCATTACTATTACCGGAACCTTGACGTGGTTTATCAATGTGCAAACCAAGCACTTCTCGGAAACGTTTTTGGACATATTTTTTCTTGTCTTCTTTAAGTTGCTTGTTTTCTGGACTTGTTGCAGACCACTTCTCAAAACCTAAATTGTAAGAAATATGGAGGATCGTTTCCATAAACCTTATCCATGCGTGTAGTGTCGACAATCCGTATTTAAATGCATTTTCATTTTCAACTCTCGTTGTAACTTTTAAAAGATCATTCATTTGTCTGGGAGTTGCTCCACAAACAGTACAGGTAGCACTGGATGATGTGTTCGTTAACACTTGAGCAACTTTCCCATCAATCATCGTCATAAACAATTCATGTTTAACTTCGATGACTTTGTCGTCTATTGACATAAGAGTTGGAATCAACTGATTAATTTTGGCTTCAATTTCACTGACAACCGCTGTAGTTTTTTCGGGTGTTTCTTTTGCGAATTCTAATGAAATTGGTCTGCAATATCTAACAGACGAGCAAGTCGGGTTCTGCCATATAACTGCAGAAGTTTCTTCGTCTACTAGTCGCAGTGGTACAAGGGACACAATTAACAAATTGGCATCTGATATTTGTTCGTTTTCTTCCGGTAGAGTTTGTTTATACTCACTCTGCCCGGAAGATCCATCACATCCCCATTTAGTAAATAGCTTGAGACGATTGTTATTCATCGATTCTGACTATCTTTATAATAAGGCAAACTGTATGGTCTAAGAGATCTTGCAGATTTATTTTTGCGCTTATATTTGTCACCGTTATGCTGGATGCAGGCGGATAGCAAGCCTTTTTTGCTTCACTTAGTATTTGATAAGAAGGTAATACAGAACTTAAATTCTTATCAATGAGCCTTTTTCTTAGGTACGCATATTGGGCTTTAGTTAGATCCGTCTCAATATACATACTCAATGCCTTTTCTTTTGTAAAGGAAAGTGCACTATCTGGATTGAGTATTTTTTGTAGAATTAGCTTTTTCTCTTCTTTTTCCTTATTTCTGATAATAGTCACAATCGACGCTTCGTCATTTTCACCCATGGATCGTAAACCTTGTACATAAGCGTTACGGACATGTCCCATTCCGTACTCCTGGACCAGTTCCATATTTTTTCGTTTTTTTGTGTTTTCTGAACACTCATCATATGGTTTTGTTGGTCTACCACGATCACCAGAAGTATTCAAGCCAGAATTTTCAGATGTTGAGGTACTGCAAGAATTCAATGGTACTTTAAACTCACCATTTAACCAATTTGAGTATAGGCTCTCAAACCTGTCTGGCTTTCTTTGAGCTTTGGTCCATTTCTGGTTGCAACTTGATGTTAGATTTTTTTGAATACTGTCTAATACAGTATTAACGTCAGTTTCCGATAGTTGAAAGTTGTCCAACAAATATTGTTTGAGGTCTGAAGTACTTTTCCCTTTTATTATTTGATCACAAAGATCGCGTCGAACACAAACGAATTCACTCATTTTTAGTAAAAATATGTTTTTGTCTATTACTCGTAATTGTTACTGAAAAGAAGTATCTGAATACTTTGATGAATAGTATGCTGAAAACACGGGTATTTAAAGGACCAATATTTTAGTGCCTCGTGCAAAAACCATGGGACAATTGAGTATGACAGTTCTCATCGAAATAGTGTAATCAGTAGGTACTGATTGTAATTAATTACCACAATAGATAAATAGAACTTCCGTAGCAATATAGTTTATCATATTTGTGGTTAAGGTGATCACCGCAAATAAAAGTGTCATGGGAAGATTCTTTCAAATTTAGTAGTAGTCATGTATGCTTCTATCATAGAAATGAAAAAAAAAACAATACAGACATCAAAATGTAATGATTAAATATAATATTTCGTATTAAAAAAAAGAACCGTAATTTTCGGGTATTTTTTTATTTTCCCCTATTGACATATTGCCTCGAAATCACCTTTGGCGCAAAAAACGCGCAAGTTTTTTTTTATTCCTCATATTACTGAATAGGTAAGGTATCTAATAGAGTGATTAACTTGACACCGGCAGCTTTCGGCAACAATGAAAACTCCAATTGAAATAAATAAAAACTAAATTTTCTTTACATCACTAAAAAAATTAATAAAAAATAAAATAAAAATATATTTTCACAAAAATTGACGTAGTTGCAAAGTATACACTCTAAGCTATCTAATGATATATAACACTAATATACTTCCTTGGAAAACTTCCGAATAATTTTGTGTTGAACTTCCTTAACGGTAATTTAATTGGCATGAAAATATTTATGCTCAATGTTTGAGGTCCATTTTATATACTTAAACCTAAGTTATTTAATTATTTTTGTAAATCATTTGTAAGTTCCATCCTTTGAGAGTATAAAACCATAAATAAATCTATAGATTTAGGACTTTTATCAAAACCATTTTCGAGATGGAAAATACTGTTTGGTCCCATAGTGCGCTGGCCCGGCAGGCAGGGGCCTGCCGGGCCAGCGGGATTGTCCGAAAGGGTTACCGCTGGCCCGGAACATAAAGGGCTAAGGAAGGAACACGGGTGGGTTTTAGTCAGTAAGAGTCTGACACTTCCTTCCGCTCCAACCAGAGCGGGAGGAGTCATTTGATGATTTCCCATTGGCAAAAAAAAAAACTGGCCAAGTGCGAGTCGGACTCGCACACGAAGGGTTCCGTACCACAAGGCAAAAACGCCGAAAAAAAACATGTTTGTTGTATGGGAGCCCCCCCTAAAATATTTATTTTATTTTAATTTTATTATTTATTATTAAAGTTAAAATACAACTGAGTATTTTGTGAATATTTCAAGTGCCTACCTGTTGCCATTTTTGAATCGAGCAAAAAAGGGCAAAAAAATCGCGTTTGTTGTATGGGAGCCCCCCTTAAATATTTATTTTATTTTGTTTTTAGTATTTGTTGTTATAGCGGCAATAGAAATACATCATTGTGTGAAAATTTCAACTGTCTAGCTATCGCGGTTCTTGAGATACAGCCTGGTGACAGACAGACAGACAGACGGACAGACAGCGAAGTCTTAGAGTAATAGGGTCCCGTTTTTACCCTTTGGGTACGGAACCCTAAAAAGTCCCTAACTCAACAAACCTTACATCTTGGTCAAAATGAACGACTTGGCTGTTTCGCGGCCGTCGCCGGACATTCTTATGGGTTTATGGTAAGAAATAAAGTCATTGGTCTTTAATGCTGTGTCACGCAACAGTCTAATGAATCTCTTTAGATTTGCTCTCTTGTATTATCCATGCCGAAGCATAGGAGCGGTTCTGCACTAAATCTGATCCGAATCCGAGAAATGCCGGTCCGAAGTGACCATAGTCCTATTTGTATGAGGGATTGCGCACTAGATCCGAACTCTATCCGACCGAATTTAGATCATTCCCAATTCGGATTGAAGTCGGATCTTTTATTCGGATTCGGGAATGCGAAACCGCTCTGAGGGTTTGAAAATATGACGGAACGCTTCGGGAAAAGGTAGGTTTTTAGTGCCCCTGCTTTTTGTTTTTGGATTGTCTTGGCTGGGAGCACTACATTATTGTTTCCACGTTTATTTGGACAAAATAATGCGTATTTCTGGGGTCTTGCGTGTTTGATAAGCTATTCTGTTTATGTCGTCTTTGTCTAATAACATATTTTACGGAATTAGTAGATGATATTGAAAAGGACCATTTTCGCTCAGGATTGAGTCGAGTGGAAAAGGATAGGGAGACAATACAGGCTGATTATTATAATGTACCGTAAAGGTTCTGCTAAAGTCGACCTTGCAGGCTGGCAATAAAATTACTCCGGTTGCATTCGAACAGTCAAGCGAGTTTTAGAATGACTGGTCAAATATTTGTATTAGGTTTTTGTTTGGAAGAAAACTGATAATATAGTGGGAATGCCTGGAAGAAACGTAAAGAAATCATAAATCGTTGTTTGATTTCAAAAAGTACCTACCTAGCACATAATTCTCCTGACAGAATTCTGATAAGTTCGTCTTTTACAGTAAATAAAAACATTTTTACAAAAAAAAAAACAACCGACTTCCAAAAAAAAACACTACAAATTGAAAAATAACTTTAATTTCGGAAGTCGGTGTCTTTGGTTCCGCATTTTCGTTTATTGACACCGACTTCCGAAATAAAAGTTATTTTTCAATTTGTAGTGTTTTTTTTTGGAAGTCGGTTGTTTTTTTTTTGTAAAAATGTTTTTATTTTTCACTTTTTAGTGGGTCACTTTGTAATTTATCTAAGTTACAATAGCCTAATGCCAACTGTTCATCACCTTTTACAAAATATTACTTTTCCCGATCCTGGGACGTTAATTGTTGAGGAGTTCTCCCGGTAAGAACCAGGAGAACTGCTCAACAATCATTCATCATACGCATTGTGACGAGCATAAATTGCTTAGCAACCATATTAAAGTAATCGAATCGCAACCCGTGAAATATTTGTCATTGAGTTGTTCCGATGGCCATCTGTGGTCTTCATTATCAGCTCCACTTTACCAAATGATGATTTCCGAGAGCAAATGCTCAAGTTACTTTAAAAAATACCCAAATCGCTATAGGTTTGCCTATAAAATTTGAGGGTTTCCCTCGATTTCCATGGGATCCTCTCATGAGATTCCAACTTGATGATAATGAGACTACCTCGAGAGTATACCCTTTCAAATAAAAAAAGAACTTTTGGAACCGGTCCAGCCGTCTTCGAGTAATCGGTGAACATACACAAGGTAGCTACTGTAAACTGTTGAGGTAGTTCCCTTAACTGTCCTTCGTCTTCATCATCAGACCCTTAATGACAGTCACAACCTATCTAGGTGTAAAGTTCACATCAATACAAATTAATCAAGCCCAAACACAAGGTAACTGCTGTAAATCGTTGAGGAGTCCCCTCGACTGTCTTTCGGCTCCATCATCAGATCGACTCCAGAACTTCATTAAATTGTAGTGCTTTAAAATACTTAATGAAAAAAATAACAAACGCACTAGTCGCTCCTACGATTTTCGAATGTTCCCCTCGATTTCACTGGGATGCCATCATCAGATCCTGGTTTCCTTATCATGGGACCACCCTTGGCATATCTCCTTTCCAACAAAAAAAGAATAATCAAAATCGGTTCATAAACGACGAAGTTATCCGCGAACACACATAAAAAAAAATAAAAAAAAAAAAAAAAAACATATATACGGTCGAATTGAGAAACCTCCTCCTTTTTTTGAAGTCGGTTAAAAACTTCCTCCTTTTTTTGAAGTCGGTTAAAAATGAAAACAAAGATACGTGTATCGCGTTACACGTCACTTTACGAGTTGTACTATAATGTATTATACCTACATGGGCGTGTATATAAAACATGCGAACCTAATTAAAAAAATATGTACCATAATGAATGCTTGTTTGATAGTTTTTATTATTCCTGTAAACTATTTAACGAAATGTTTTTCTGTAGGTACAGTCTATTTATTGACTATTGAGTAAAGTACCTAACGAAAATTATTTTTCAACACACTTGCTCGTAAAGTGGCTCTTATTGAACCGCTTTTAGGTCCATAATGCAGTGTATTAAAAACGCGTGCTTTTTCTTTACTTTAATCCACATGTGCTTTATTTCCACAGATAACTATTTACTAGTCGGAGATGCGCGCTTTTTTAATCTCATTAATTCACTTTTTTTTAAAATAGTCAGTATTGTCCTTGGTCCCAAAATTAACTACTTAATATTTATTTTTTTAAGGTGAATGCGCAGGGACCACGGACAATTTTGAGGTGAATGCGCAGTGGTAGACCGCGAAATTCCAATTTTCTTAGGTTTTTTGCAATTTTCAGATCGGTGTCAGGTTGTATCTTGATCAAAATATGATTTGCGACTTTTTAGTGCTGACCATAGATACGTAGGTATATAAGAAGGTGTTGACCGTCCACCCAATTTCCTTATTTCGATCAAAACTTGCATACAGCCTAATCGATATTCGCGATAAAGGAAATAAAAAAAAATTAGAAACTGAATAACAACTCTTATAACTAACAAAAAGTATTGAAAGTGTTTGCAGAATACCCAATTTATGGAATTAATTTATCATCATTCTCAAACAAAATTTTACTAAGCCTACCTAATAAATATATACTGGGAATTCTGTAGGAAACTATTAGAAATTATCAAAAATAAAATCCAAAATAAATAATAAGTAGTTGTTCAATAAATTAAAATAATTCTAAACAGCGAGCGCATTCCGAATAAATTCAAATATAGAAACATTTCGGCGCGAAATTCAATAAATGAGGTACCATGGCCTGGCTGTTATTGACTCTGTTTAAGTGAAATGTCCAAAAAACGATTGAAATGACAATAGAAAAGCATAAATAATTATTATAAACAATGCTTATTGTATTTACTGCTTAAAATACTTAATTTTATTTAATTTCCAAGTATCGATTACATTCGTCATATTATCAATCGAAATTTAAAAAAAAAATCGTTTGGAATAATCGCTTTCGTACATCATTGCAATAAAAAAAAACAATAATGGTCGGCGATTTTGAACACAAATTGAGTACCTAGTGGTAATGATTAATACGTGTTATTGGACCTGTGTTTGAATATTACGTTAAGACCTAGGCATTTTCGTGTTGTTCACAATATTTTCAATAATATTTGTCACGTTTTAAATCTTACATTTAACTGTGTCTGTGAAATTTGTGAAATGTAAAATGTAAACACGCACGATTGGCGCGAAACTTCGACATTAGATATCCAAAAACTTCATTACCACTAAGTACTTATTTACCTTAAACTATGGATAAATTCGTCAAATAATTAAATGATGCTGATTGAGACGATGATTCACAGCCCCTGTGGTGAAGTTAGGGTGTTCGAAATCTCCAATTTTTATGTTTTTTAGCCTCGACCACCACTGTCATCAAAATGGCGAGTATCGTATGACTTGAATTTATACAAGGAAAATTAATAATAGTAAACTTGTGCGCTAAATATGAACATATTATGAGGTGTTTATCCAACACTCCTAATTAACGCACATTCATTAAAATTTAAGATTTGATGTGTAGCATAATTCATTCTCAAACAGGTTCGTGTGATCGGGGCGGATCGGTTTTGTCAGTACCATAGACTAATATATTTAAAATGAGAGTCGGTGCTTTTATTTACACCTGCGCGCGCATCGCTAGTGCTGCTTAGCACGGCGCGCGGAAAAACAAAACTGGCGCGCCATTTTCCAAAGAAGTTAATATTTAACAATACAAGTCTGTCTTTTTCCTCGCAAGTGTGTTGAAAAACGTCGTATGAAACGCGTGTGCATTGATCATTAGACTCTCGGCTTTCTTATCGCACTCGCCTGCGGCTCGCGCGAATAATACCGCCTCAAGCATAATGATCAACATAGCACACATGTATCATAATGTACTATTATTATACAGTGTGAGTCGTGGGAAACTAAACTACATTTTATCGAAGAAAAAAAAAAGATTTTTAAAATTTTGAAGACATTATGAAGACTCACACTGTATGTAATGATTAGGGTTACGCATATATCGCATTTATTGGCCAACAAAAAAAAAATCACGTATTTATTTGCATAGGTATTAATTACAAGAACTATCTATTTTTAAAAAGTGTAACAGCTAATATTGTGGTTGTTTCTGTTTTCCTGCTTAAGTTTTTGCCTTCGGTCATGACAATATTGTACACTACACTGTTAGCTGGGCTTTTTAGGTAGATAGATAACTACATCACGGGATCGTTGCGTTAAAAAAACGTTTTTCTTAACAAAATCGTGTAAAAAACACAACATTTCGCACTAATTAGTAAATTTTGCATGTATCGGCGCTATTACTAAATTTTGGATTTATCGCAACTATTTCGTAAAAAAGAAAATTACGTATCCCTACTAATCCCTAGTTGGGCTGCGTTTCCACCAGAGATGTGCGAGGATGCGTAGCGAGGGATGTGTTTGAAACGAACCAATAACATCGCTTCATTTTATCTTCAACATAGCTTGAACTAAGTTAGCGTTGTTATTGGTTAGTTTTACACACATCCCTCGCTACACATCCTCGCTCATCTCTGGTGGAAACGCAGCCTAATGGTTCTTCTTTTTTTTTTCGATTTTTAGCCTTTTTTGAAGGTTAGATAGATATGGTTGATTATACTTACAGTTTGACTTAATATAGTAGTAGTTATTAAAGTAAATAATATTTTATAGTGGTTATTCCGGTTATCCACCCCTAAAAATCCACCATAAGGTGGATACACAGAAACTCATGTCCGAGAATCC
Organism: Mesoligia furuncula; assembly: GCA_916614155.1. Lineage (NCBI taxonomy): Eukaryota > Metazoa > Arthropoda > Insecta > Lepidoptera > Noctuidae > Mesoligia > Mesoligia furuncula. The sequence goes on along the minus strand of OU744809.1, from coordinate 18,341,779 downwards.
ATCCCAAGCTTATAAATTCCGTGTAGCTGACTAGGCCTAGGGTAGATTCTTGGACATACATTTCCGCCTATCCACCTTAGGGTGGATTTTTTGGGTTGGATAAACAGAATAACTTTTTTATAGCTGACATTGGCAGTCAATATTATCTTTCAAAACATTTTTCTCATTATACTAAACATACTGCAACACATAGTTGCACAAAGCTTTTGCATAACACATGTCCCAGTTGCAAAACTAATTGCTGTCCTTGCTTTGTTTGAGGCATAAATAATATGTATATTCATTCAATTATTTACTTGTGGTATAAATGGCCAGTACATGAGCATGCATAATTTTAAATTGGAAACATGATAAATAATGGTGTGCTTTACAAATGCTTTCACACACCATCATTCTTACAATATGTTTATCAGTATACTGTATAATTAGTTCAACTTCAAACCTTGCTGTCGATCTATTAACCCTTCAATCAACAATAGCACTAGATTAAGGATTAGGAACAAAAACAAGTGGCCGCTCTTGTAATATAACTTAAATAAACACCTTAAGTTTATTACCGTTTGCAATATATTTACTACTTTGAGTGAAAAGTAAATATATTTTTTAAAATGAGAAAAATATGACCACAACATTATTTAATTTTGTGGTCTCATTTTTCATCTCATCAGAAATCTAGTACTATTATTATTGTTCATCGAAGTAATTCAAGATTTGCCTCACTCGACTCGAGATGGTGATTTCAGACTGTTTGAACCAGGAGAGAAGAATAAGACAAATGCAATTTCATGCAAGGTTGTCTTTAAAACATCACTTTTAATAATAAGACCATCCATTGTTCCACCCTATGTAAATTTTTTATCTGTAATTTACATGGTGTACATAATAAAGAATATTCTATTCTATAAAAATGGCTACATACCTTGTCCAATGTCTATACGCATAGTTGAGACTTGGTCATAGAGGGCAGCACAAATCCACGTGAGCATCAGCAGCCATAAAATGAGAGTGCCTCTCACGGCCCAGCGGAGAGCACATTGCACTTCAGCACCAATGTTGTGCTCTAGGGGTACAGGGGCGGCGTTGCGGCTGCGTTCACGCCTGGAAGTTTGCAAGAAGTTTTTGTTTAGAAATAGTAGTTTGAAAGTCTTTAGTTATAAAAACTTTTTGAATGTTGAAGTTGATAGATAAATCACAGGAATACTTGAAAAATTTCTTAATATGCAGTGTTGTTTAAGGCTTACTCAAAGATAAAAAAAATATATTTGTATAGTACACTGTACTGAATCTATCTATAATCTAACAAACCATTTATTTACACAATAATTGTTCTAATCTAATCACCAACAATAATTATTAAACATGGCATTAGTTTAAGCAGGAAAAAAATGCTATTAATATTTGGGTAACAACCTTGAGAAACCATGTTTTCATGCATGAACAGGAATGAAATGGATGACTCTATCTCTATCAAAAGTTATCCGACTAAAGAAAGTCAGTAGCATTATTTTCTATACTATATTACCTTTAATTACCTTCCTAACCTATTTATAATGTCAGTCTCTAGTATAGCAATAGGCAATATTTATGCTGATATTTATAATACTACGAACCTTGTAATTTTCTTCTTTCTGCTGGGAATTATTTCTAGCTGTAAGTCTTCTGACTCTTCGTCGCTAGACAAGTCCAAAAGACGGAAGTTTTCCTTGTTGATTTTAGACGGTGCAGACATTTTAGATTCCAGCTCATACAACACATGCTATTAGTTACTTTCATGTGCGATAGACATCAGATAGATTATCACACTGTATTTATTTACTTGCAATCATAAATTCTCTTCAAGGTTATAAAAGTTTGAAAGTACTGAAGATACAAAAGCTTACCGCAACTAAAGGGTTATGAATAAAGAGTAACTAGCCTAACTATGGAAAGAGCAGAAGTAGAGCTAATTATAAGATATGTAATAGTATTGCTTTTCAGATTCGATAAAAACTACGTTGATTAGCTAGCAAAATTAAAGAAGTAATGAGAAATGTCAAAGTCAAAATTAATTCTCTTCGTCTATCTTGGCGTTGGTCGAAAATAATGAGCTTGTTTATGTAAAGGTGGACAGCATGAAAATAGTGAAGCCTTGTAAAGAAGCCTAGCATGTTTTCTTTTACAGTATTGTCTGTGCTATTTACCCTAGCCCTAAAATAAATTAAAAAAAAAACACGAAATATAAATAGAACATTTTTTTCCCCTGGCAATGACACTTCATAGACTTCAAAAACGATGTGTCACTTACACAAACTGTCAATCAATGCAAAATTTTGTAAATGCAATGGGTTGTACACCGATTGTATTTCATTTTATTATTTAAATGGAATATAAAAAAGAGTTATTTTCTTTAAAGTGTTACAACCATGAAAGAAAAATGGAATTTTGTTTTGTATTTAGTTTGGTTTGCCTACTTGATTCTGTCAGCGGTTCTCATGTTCGGGCATGGATTCCTGTTATCCCGTAAAACTCTGAGTGATGTTACTGAATGTGTGCCGCTCGATAGATTTGGATGTGATGGACGTGAAAATTCTACAGTGGAGGGCCATTGCACTGAGGACGAGAAGATCCGTCGAATTTTGTCTGTGCCTGGCGGGCCGCTGGCGTGCGTCCCGCATCGATCTCGAGTGGTGTTTTTATTAGTGGATGCGTTACGGTATGATTTTACGGAGTATGATGAGAGTATTGAGAAGCCGTTACCGTATCAGAACCGGTTGCCAATAATGCGTGAGATACTGGACCGCTGGCCGGAGAGCGCGCGGCTATATCGCTTCATGGCAGATCCGCCGACCACTACTCTCCAGCGTGTGAAGGCGCTCGCCACTGGATCGCTGCCGACCTTCATTGACGCGAGTGCTAACTTCGCTGCTATAGAGTTGCAGGAGGACAATATAATTGATCAGGTAATTCAAGTGCTTGTTTCACAATTTTACATTTTGGACTATATTTTTCCCTGAACTTATGATGAATTTTAGCCCTATCCATGTCCTTACTTTTATTCTAATAGTATTTCTGTCAAATTGATAAGATTATTAAAAACTAGGTGACAAAGAACAACGGGCATGCGGTTCTCCTTGGAGATGACACATGGTCTCGTCTGCTACCAAAACGCTGGCTACGGTCTCATGCTATGTACTCATTCCACACCTGGGATTTGGATACTGTTGATACAGGTTAGTACTTTAAAATAACTATAACCTTGTTTAAAAAAATATAATCTACTTTATAACTTCTACTTTGTTCCTGAATGTTAAAATATGTAAGTTAGTCTATGATAAAATTTATTTTCTTCGTAAATTTCTTTAAGCTCTCTACTCTATGGACACCACAAAAGCTAGTTGTGCTTTGTATAATTATGTTTTTTTAAGTAAAACTAATCTTGGCAAACCATACTTTCATTGCATCTGAATCTCTACCTGGTAATATAGTTGATACTAATACTGGTAAGTATACAGGGTGTTTGGTAGCTGAGTGCAAAGCTTTAAGGGAGTGATAGTTGACACCAAATACAGCATTTTGAGCCCTACATGTCTTAGACGAAGTATGTTTTTTTATTTTTAACAACAAACATTTAGTAAAAAATAACATACCAACGATAACTGGGAAAAAATAAAAAAACATACTTTGTCTAAGACTTCTATGGCTCAAAATGCTCTAAATGGTGTCAACTATCACCCCCCTTAAGGCTTTGTATCCAGCTACCAAACGCACTATACAGGGTGAATTTTCCAAGTGGGCGTGGATGGGCAAATCCAAAACTATGAGAAATAACGAAAAATACTCGAAAGGAGTCGCGGGCTCGATTTTGATGAAAACTAAAACTGCATCATTGGATTTTTGAAAAATCGATATTTCTAGCCAGGAATCGAACCTGTTGATTTTGATGAAAAAAACACACTGTATTATTACACAACTCGATAGTGTCTTTAGTTTCCCGTATGTCATTACTTCACAGAAATCTGTCCTTATCAGCGACACTGAGTGTTTTTTTTTTCAAAATCAGCGGGTTCGATTCCTGACTAGAAATATTGATTTTTCAAAAATCCAATGATTCAGTTTTAGTTTTCATCAAAATCGAGCCCGCGACTCCTTTGAGTACTTTTCGTTATTCCTCATAGTTTTGGATTTGGCCATCTACACCCACATGGAAAATTTACCCTGTATATTAATGAGTGCAAAGATAACTATCTCAGCAGTCCTTGCCTGCAAGACACAATAGCCGCTGGACGTCATCGCGATAAAGAAAAGCTTATATTTTGCAAACTATAAGCACTTTAATAAAATAAAAACTTTTTACAAAAAACATATTAATAATTGAAAAATAACCTAATTTCAGAAGTTGGTGTAGTTGGTTCCACATTTTCGGTTTTTGCCACCAACTTCCGAAATTAAAGTTATTTTTCACTTTGTAGTGTTTTGTGTTGGAGGTTGGTTGCTTTTTTTTTTTTTTTGTAAAAAGGTTTTTATTTTCCACTTTTTAGTTGTACCTACCTCACACAATTCGTTTACTTAACACTACTTGCTATGTAAATATCAGTGTCAGGAAGGTATTATCATATCATCAGTTTAATATCATCATCTACAGTTGCATACAAGAATTTATCTACACTCATGATATGAATCCTTCCTACTAATATTATAAACGCAAAAGTTTGTGAGGATGGATGGATGGTTGGATGAAAAAATACTGAACGAATTTGAATTTGGATGAAATTTGGCACACAGATAATTTATAACTAGGATTAACACAGAGGTTACTTTTTATCCCGATATTCCCACGGGATCGAAACGCGTGCGGGTGAAACCGCGGGGCGCTGCTAGTATTTTTTTATTTTGTTTTTGTATGTGCAATCAGTGACTTTCACTATGAGAAGATGTTTTGAGTGATGTACGGGCGTGTACAGTGTGCTTCTCAGTAAGAGCAACCCCTCATTAATTAATGTTAAAACAATTCTTTTACAAGATAATATCTTTCCTCTTGAGGCGCTTTACGTAGCTGCGCATTGTGAGCTGCGTTGCCAGTGTATTGGGGTGACTCTTTACCTGTATCTTGTAGTTATACTCTGGACTTCCTCCTTCACCGTTGCAATCTCAGCATGCTCATGGAGTTCCGCAACAGTAGTAAACCATGGTGGCAATATTATATATAGGTATAATAGTTAGGTGATAATACTAAAAACCTATTCTAGTTTGTAATAAAACTATTTCTCAGCTAAAACTAGACTAATTCCTCTAAAATCAGTTTGCTCACTATTTATTTATCCATTTATTTTAGGCATCATGGCCCATATAAACACATACAATACAATATTAATATAACTTAAAAATTCTATAAATCCATAAGTACAACATTATAATAAAATTAAAATTAAAAACTAACACACACAAAGTGTCTGTGTCGTGTTTCGCTGACTGGTGGTGGTATGTAACGCTATTTAAACCAAGTACCTACTTAAATTAAAGTAAAAAATATAAAACTCTGCACCAGGGAATACAATATTGCAGTACAATTTTTTTTTTAGTTTTGGAAAAAGAAAGAAAAAAATTATAACATATGAAAAATCCAATAATAAAAGTAATAAAAAATGTACCTATTAATAATTAATATCAGAAAATATTACACTGCAAAAATATGCGCAAAAATCAACATTAATCCCAAGTAGTCATAAAAGGCAAAGACCATTAAGAGAATACTCTTTATTATGTAAACCATATAAATTACAGACAATGACACAATTTGTAATATAATATAATATATTTATTTGCATAAAAACACGGTATAAAAATATGGTAAAAGTTACTATATAGAACAAAACATGTTTTGCTATTCAGTATGTAACTGACATTAACATTGTTTCTCAATGAAATCCTTAACACTATAAAAGCTATTAACAGATAACCATTCGTACATTTTATTTTTAAATATCTTAGTACTTATTTAAATTGTTGATATCATTTGGTAACTTATTATACAACGTGTTTTTTTTTATTTCCTATAACTGTTGTACTCATCATTATGAACAACTTTTACTATGGGACCAAAGCTGAAATCGCGAAAAAAAATGAGCTGCTCCCTACATTTTGACGAGTTAATGCGAACATAAATGTAGGGAACAGCAGTTTTTTTTTTTCGAGATTTCAGGTTTGGTCCCATAGTAAAAATTGTTGATAATGATGAGTAAAATGAACCCCTAGAGTTATGGGATATAAAAAAAAACACGTTGTATAAACGTACACACACTGCAAGGCGGCTTTTATTATATTTAGTTAACCTTGGAATCTCACTAATATCATCTGCTTTCACAAATAAATTTCGATGCTTGCTGACAAATATACATATCTCTTAGATATAAAGAGACGGTAATGGTAACAAACCAAGTTTTTTTAACACAGGTCTACATGATTCGTCTGGTTGGAGCCCGTAAATTGCTCGAATGCATTTTGTCTGAGCAACGAATGCTCTATTATGATCGGTGCTGTTACCCCCACATTATTCAACCATATCGCAACAACGACGACATATGCGTGATACGATGTTATCGCCCGCCGTTTTAATGTTAGTTACGCTTCTAACCCCCTTGAGTGCATATACAAACTTATTTACTCTTTTAGAGACTTTATAAACATGTGTTTTCCAGTTGACATCTTGGTCTATAGATACACCTAGAAACTTTGTCTGCGTTACTTCAATTCTAGGTATATTTAGATTTATATTGTATTTAGGATTATTTGATTTATTAAACTGTATAAAAATTTGAAAATTTGTCTACTTAACAACATAAATAACGCGAAGAATGTTGTTGAACGGTCTAAATCAAAGCCATTCCTAGTATTCCTACTGTTAGTGCGTTACGCAATTACCCCGTGATAGGCGAACCTCTAATAAAGAAAATATAAAAAGAGATTGCATTCCCTAGTACCCTGCTAACATTTAAATATAACTTTTAAACCACCAATTTCACTCCTTGCAGAAGTTGATTCGAAAATATACGACGAACTAAGAAGAGATGATTGGAACCTGCTAGTGGCCCATTACTTGGGGGTGGACCACGCTGGCCACAGGTATGGGCCCAACCACGCCGAGATGACCAGGAAACTAGACGAAACCAATGTAAGACTGAAGAAAATAATATCTATGTTGCCACCGGATGTACTGCTCTATGTGGTTGGAGACCATGGAATGACTGAAACAGGTATGTGATCGTGTGTGTGTCAAAGCATTATTGTTGTGGAAAATAATACTTAATTTAATACTTGAATATAATATTGGCAAGATTATGTAATGTAACTAATTTATATCGTTAATCATAATTATGTTTATCTTGCCACTGAAAAATCATTAATTTCACTACTGCAGAAGTAATCAGTTTTTGTTCATAAGTGTAAAAGTCAGGAACTTTGTATTTAACCGTCGCCCTATTAAATTTAATAAGTAATTGTATTGTAATGTAATTTAAATATAAGTATGATCTTGTGGAAATATCTGAGGACAAGTCATCTACTTCAGCCAATTAACAGTTTTGAGAAAGCATCATGCTAATTGCGCGACACGCCTTCTGTTATGTGTTGATCTAGATTTCAAACTGACCAAGTTTTTAAACCTATGGAGCAATGGATTTTGGATCTATGGATGGATTTATGGATTTTGTTTTGTTGACAAAATGAAAGGGACTGTCAGTCAGACGCTTCCTGTACTTGACGCTGGAGCCGCACCGGCGCGCGCGGCTTCACCTGAACACATAATTGTGTATACGAATGAATATCGCGCTGCGCCGGAACCGCGTGTACACCGCATTGATGCCGAGTTAAATATAAAGCAACGATCACAGTTCAGTAAAGCATTTACAACGTTGCTTTACTATAATTAAACCAATGCTGTATACGTGGGACACTCAGAAATTTTTGCGAAAAAAAGAATGTTCTCTAAGTAAATCATTTTTTATTAAATCTTTTCAAAGTACTCCCCAAGCCTCTATAGAAAGTTTCATGCCTGTGATCCAGTTTTCTAAACACTTTTCCAGTCCGCCGCAGACACCTCGTTGACAGCCTGCTCGAACGCTGACAGCGCATCTTCAGGCGACGAAAATTGTATCCCTTTGCTGTACTGCTAGCAGGTTTTCTTCCGTAACAGCCGTCAGAGGGCGACCACTTCTTTCTTCATCCCCCAAAGTTAGCCGACCGCGCTTGAATTCGTTATACCACGATTCACGGTTGCCTTAGAAGGGCCTTCATCCATGAATGCCATTTGAAGTTTATCGTACTATTCGTCCGGTTTCAGGCGACACTTTAAATCGTAAAAAATCATAACGCGGAAATGTTCCCGGCACAGAATCATTTTTTAAAGAGTCACGATAATTTAAATTAGCTCGCAAACAACGTGGAGGGAAATTTTGAAATTGGAACGTACCTATTTTTACTTACAAATAATCATATTTTCAAAATAGATTAGATAACTGGCCAGTCTCTCATACATAAAAACTTTTTTCGCAATACTTTCTGAGTGACCTGGTACACGCGGACTCACGCGGTTCCGGTGATTCCGCCGGTGCGGCTCCGGCGTCATATGAACAACGTCACAGGAAGCTTAATTGCGTAACACACGCCTAATGACAATCCCTTTCATTTGGTCAACAAGACAAAATCCATTGTTTCATACGTTTGGAAACTTGGTTGGTGCAGCTCCGGTGTCATGTACAAGAAGCTTTAGGCTGCAGAGGACAAAATAGGAAGTGAGAGTGGAGAAACATTGGTCCACAGATATATTCACCAAGTGTTATTGTACTTGTAATATTAAGTAAAGGTGCAAATTTTTCACATTGTTTTAGACTCACATGAATGGACCAACTCTGATGGTAGGTATTCAATAGTATTGCTTGCAATGTAGAAGATTTTTGTGTGTTAATAATGCGGTATTGTTTAGGCTACATTTTCTGCTATGTGTGTGATTCTAAAGCATTTTTGTTAGAATTTGTGTCTATGGTAATAGATTGTAGCTAGTTTCATTATTTTCGTGAATAGTCATGTGATTTATAATTTGCGTTTTATGTAACAAAGCTCTAACTTGTGTTGTTCTTTGTATTAAAAACTAAAATATTTCGTTGCTAACTAACAATTAGGAGAATACGTGTTATTTATAATTACTTTGAAAATAAAGCATTAAAATCTTAAGTTGATTTTTGTCAGCTGTAAAAGTTCTGCATGAAAAATGTCTTTCAACATGTAGATCTACAATCATAAAAATATTCTCTCGTCTCTTCACCAGGCGATCATGGCGGTGAAAGTAAAGCTGAACGCACAGCGGCATTCTTCGCGTACCGGGGCGCAGGCCTGGCCGGAACTGGGCAGGACATAATGACCGGCAAAGAAGTACAGCAGACGGATCTTGCACCTACTCTAAGTGCGGCATTAGGAAGACCGCCGCCCGCGCCTTCTCTAGGACACCTGCTGTTGCCCGTAATGCCTAAGGCTAGCAAAAGTCATACTTTGCTGCATATGACTAATAATTTGAAACAGGTGAGATGAACCAAAAGTATACCTTTCATTATCTCTCATTGAAATCTAACTCAGCATCGTTTTATTTTTTCAACCTAGTTTTAATGTTAATTTTATCTTGTGTGACTAACGTTCTGCAGTGGCACTAATGCTAATTATTGTCTGTATAAAATATTCAGCATATTTAAACAACATAATTCCACTGACAGATAACACAATACATGATTCGTTATGGAGAGGAATCCCAACAAGTGTCTCTCGACCGACTCGCTGACCTTATCAACGCGACGAGGGAACTGTTACACAAAGCCGCCTCCATTGAAACTGATGACGAACTCAACAATTACGTCGCGGATGTCAGGTAATGCGGAAAGTATGTAAACAAACGAATTTGAATGTTGGCCTAATGTAATAAAGTTTAATTTTGTTTCAGGGCTCTGGTTGACGACATCCGCAATGTTTTCCGCGAGGTCTGGGTCGAGTTCGATTCTCTGTCTATGCTCAGAGCTCTTCTGCTTCTTCTCTTGGCGATATTTTTCAATTGGTTGATAACTGAAGGTCTTCCTATGGAAAGGCTTCCGGCTGTTTTCGCCAGCACCTTTGTCCCAACTGGACTTATTTCAATGGCTGTTTGTATGGCCGTATGCTATACAGCTTTCTACTTCCAACTTTTAGAAGATCTCGAACACGCGATTATCTTGAGTACTGGTTTAATATCGGCCAGTATAATGTGTGTTTTAATAATCATGCACTGGGATGGGATTGCTCAGAGGTGGTATGAAGGTCGTTCGCAATTCTACGAACGTTTCGCACGCGCGGCCTTAGCGGCTTCTGCAGCCATTTTAGTATCAAATAGCTACATCATAGAGGAGGGGTCTACCCTCGCGTTCTTGTGTATGACTGTGTTGGGACTGATGGCTTGGAATGCATCCAATATAAATACGTTGTTGTATTGGATTGCTTGTGGGGTTACATTTGCAGGGACGAGGTTGTATCGCGGTTGTAGGGAGGAACAAGGGGATTGTTGGACGACGGGGGCGGGGGTGCCCTCGGGGCAGTCATCACGGCCTGCATTAGTTCTAGGCATGGGCAGTGTGGCTGCTGTGGTTGCTATTTGCAGGCGACATGTGGGCTGGCGGGGCTATTGCACCGTAGTAGCGGGATTATTGGCCTGTTCACATTGGGCTACGGGTTATGGGTCATTAGGATCTCCGAGCCGTGCCAAATTGTTAGCGCGGGCCGCTTGGCTAGTCATTGTAGTGATGATGTGTCTGATATGGAAGCGTGAAGGCCGCGGCGCCACTCTACCGCTGATGGCGACTAGTCTGATGTTCTTCGTCGCTAACACTCTAGTACTTGGTGTGTCGTACGCTCCGGGCGCAGTATTAACTTTTATACTGGGATGCTTAGCCCTGAATATTGTTGCAAATTTGAAGAGTGATGGTTCTACGAAGTTTTGTAAGTGTTTTTCTCTTTTGGTTGAAATTAGAACTTCTATCGTTTTAATTTATTTTTAACCCGTTTCGTTCTTTATCAGCTCTGGTAACTCGATGCAACTCGAGCGTGGCTTGTATGTGGGCGTTGTTGGCATCCTACGCGTTCTACGCCACGGGCCACCACGCCACGCTGGGCCACGTCCGATGGGCGCCTGCTTTCCACGCTGGAGACCCTAACTATATGGAAATTGGACCGCCCATCACTGCCTCTTTGGTCTCATTGGAATTGTTCGGTAAAACTGTTCAAGTTATGTTATAAATTGCATAGTATAGTGCTCAAATACCCGATTCGATCGCTTTTGGATGATAAATCTGAAGTTATCATTAACTCCGAAAAATTTTGGTATACAGGATAAGTTTCATGATTTACCATCATCACTTAGCCTTTTCACAACTAAGTTGGGGTCTGATTCCAGTCTATCCGGATGCAGATGAAATCTGAATACCAATGTGTAAAAGACTAATTTCATGTATACGGAACAGAAATCTTTCGACGATCATTTAATCAAAATTGTATGAAAGCATTTATTTTTTCATGACTAAATTCGTTTCCCTCCCGAGTTTCGATCGGCAAAAAATGATTTTAAACTGAATTTTTGTACATTTTATTTACCCTAACAATGATTTCGTTTGTCAGGGTCTCTATTGGCATTCGGCGCGGCAGTGCCCCTGTTAGCGCTGTGGGGTGAGAATGGCGCGGCTCGAGTTGGCCCTCGCACGCAGCTAGCAGCCGTCTTCTCATTGTGCCTCAAGTTTATGCTCTGCTTCGCTATTAGGGTATGTACCTAGCAAATGACCACAGAGGAATCGCCACACCGGCAGCGTCTAGAGGCATTATAGTACCTACTAAGTGTCGCGGCACATCTGCGGAACGTACGGCGCCGACACTTCAGCGAATGAATTGTGTCGCTTGCTCATGAACGCGACGTAATTTCGGCTGATGTGTCATAGGGAACTTGAAGAACACTGCGAGCGTATTCAACCGAACGTTCGGCGCCGTACGTTCCGCAGATGCGCACAACTTGTCACGGACGAACGCCTGGACAGAGGGTGTAAGCTCCGTGGGGTAGTTGCGTACTACACTATCAGTAGGAATGGCTTCCATTTTGACAGTTCAACAACATTCATTGCGTTATTTGCGTTGTAGAGCAGACACATTTTCGGAACATAATGAAGCAATGGATTAGCAATATACTTCAAAATGATTCAGATTGTCATTGAAAGTGTTACGCAGTTGTGTTGGTTCTCACGGACGTGTTTTTCCCGCGGCGATTTTTTTTCGCGTACTTGATTTTCAACACAATGCTTAGCGCCGAGAGTTGAAAATCCAACAGTTGACACGCTGGGATGAGCTCTGTTGGATTCTCAATGCTCGGCTCAACACCGAGACTTGAAATTCCAGTGCGCGATAAAATCCCGCCGCGATATTATTACGTCCATGCGAACGTGGGCGAATGCCGCCTCTAGCAGCGACCGCCAAAGCGTTCTCCGTACTCTGTGGAGATGACACTTAAAGTTCACACTTCGTTAGACCGCCGCGCCGTCAAGGCCACTTTGCGGTTTTGTCATATGTAAGCCACACCTGATCCTGACAAAACCGCATTATACATCAAGTTGGATGAATAAAAATGCGTCTTGAAAAGTGGTAATACCGTAATGCTACGGTTACATCGTCGTGCGCTCTATTTACAGCGAGACGTCGAACGGTGTGCGAGTGAGCGCGCGCGAAGTGTAGTTCGCCTTATCGCTACAATGTAGCCGTTGCATTAGTGGTACAGCTGTCTCGATTTATTGCATATTTTCCAGGCCTTGTTAGTTCAATACCAGGCTTTGACCATTATATGTACGGTCGGCAACAAAACTCCATCAACACTGTCATTTTACATGTTATTAAATTGACTACATTTTTTTTCCCAATAAACTGCTTTTTAGCTTTTCACATAATAGCAAATAGTTTATATTCTAAAAATTGTACTTCTGCTGCAATTTTGAACAAATATTTCGCTCAATAACTAAGATTAAATATACTGAAGTGTTAATCGACTTTTGTTGCTGACTGTACCAACCTGTAAAACTACTTTTAGAGGTTGTTCTTAAGAAAACATTTAAAAAAATTAAACTTACAGTCCGATTCAAACTTTATGTCGGCTATGAGGTTCGCTGCTCGATGCGCAGTATCTCGCCCTCGCTGACACATGAATTTGTTACTGCGCAGAGACTCGCCTCATGTTCCGAGCTGCCATAAAGTTTGAATCGGGTTAAATATATCCACCTAATGACTGCTGCGAAATGACCCGATGTTTGACTTTTATTTGTAACCCCTACCTATTGCTCATCAGGTATTCGCGTGCGCGATCTCAGCTACTATCCACTGCCGCCACTTGATGATTTGGGGCGTGTTCACACCGAAGCTGTTGTTCGAGGCCGGCGCATGCGCGGCCGCGCTAGTCGGCACAGTGTTCGGCGCCACACTCGTCGCGTGGCACTTGCCCACGCAACACCGCTCCAGTTGACAAAAGCGGACGAATTAGATCGTAGTTTTATATGGACTGGACTAGTGGGGGCCTCGGATTTTGAGTGAATGGAGTGGCAACTAAGAATTGCAAATAGAACAGTGCTTTCTGATGGTTAATATTACTTGTTATAAACATCTAAAGGTCCATCCACACATATCAGGGTCAGGGTAAACTGGGACGTCCGGGCGTAATGCATAGAACACTTCCAGTCAAGAGTTTAGAAAGTCCCGACCCGGAACTGTGTGTATAGAGCTTTATAATTATATGGTCACAAACATATCTATTGAGGATTCGACTTTCAATATAAATACCGTGTTATTTACAAGGCTAGTGAAATGCATACTACATGCTTGACTTGGTGCCGTATTATGATGGCTTAATGCCGTCATGATTCCAGAGTAAGAGACACGGAGCAATACAGGACTGATAGCACAATCTCTTCTTTGTACTGGAATCATGATGGCAATAATACTTTGTAATACGGCCCTTGAATAGATAAGTTTGTGGCACCACAACATTGTGTTCAAGAACCTCTTACTTCTTTGTTGTGACAAGGACAGCAGCTAGTGTTTGAACGATTTATGAACGGTATTTTTATGAAAAGGTTATTTTCTATCTTGGCACGAACTGAGTCACTCAAAACAACCTCAGTTCTCGCCAAAATTGCTGCTGTTCGTAAGTACTGCCATCCTTTGAAATTACGAGTTGCGCCTCCCTATTGTTTGTAATAGGGCTGGTCCACGTGAATTTTTACACGCACATAGTGCCATTAAGTTTAGTGTGGACCAGCCTTTAAAAGCTTTATATTTTCTGTCTATGACCAAGTATTTTTCCTAGATTTTTAAAGGCCAAAACTAAATGCGCCGAGATTAATTGTCTAGTTACGAGGGCCCTTACATTATTACGCTTGACAGACTGTTGTAACTAAAATTATCTTATTGTACTGTTTTGGTTGAGATTATGAAGATATTATATTGCATGCGAATGTGAAAGACACTATTGTAATGTTAAATAGTATTGGAATGTTATAATGCATGAGTTGCGAAGTTCTTTTACGAAGTTACGGGTTCATTTTGTGCTTAATGGTTGTATTAATTTTAATTGTTCTATAATTATGTGGCGATGTCTACCCAAAGCATTTTAAATATAGATGATATTTAGATGTATTTTAAATATAATTTACGGTATCTGAACAAAAACTGCCATAGGCTGTATTGTTATTATTCAAAATAATATTTAGAAATGTTGTTGTTTCTTTGAATGAAATTTAAATGAACTTATTGTAGATTCAAACAAATCAGTATTTTTGTTCTAGTTGACATACATTAAATTATAGTTTTAGCAATAACATCTATCTAATTATTAATTATAAATCGCCATGATGATGAAGAGTAGAATAGATATTTATAATACTTATTCCATTGGCATTATGATTTTGGTTTACAATCATTTTTTTTTTATAACAATAAAGATTTTTAGCACACAATTGGGTTTTAATAAAAAAACAAATTGAAACGTATATATTATAACATTTATTTTCTAGAATACTATGACGTTTTAATGTCAATGTGAGGAGAATATAGTTTAAAATAAGGTAATCAAATCTTGGAACCCCAGAATTGTAGAATTGTGGTCACATAGCTAGCATACTCTAAAACTTAAGCTTGTGACGAATAGCACCTTCACTCACCAATATTAACTAATTTAGAAACGAATTATTGAAACTGGATATAAAATTCATTGCACTCTGAAATACACGCACTTGAGAGTTGTTAGGTGTGGAAGCGGGCAAGTCACGTGGCGCGCGCAGGCGGGTTGTAAGGGTTCAGGAGATACTCGGAGAACGAGTGCACAGCCGACGCGCCGCGCACTTCCTTATCCAGAAGAGGTAGTTTGGTAACGTGGAAATCTTCATACAAGTCTGCGATTTGTTCGAGATACTTTTCTTGAACTTTGTGTCTCGCCGCGCACAGATCGCACGGTGCTGATGTTCTCAGTAACAGCTGGTTGACGATAATGTTGTGCGTGTCAATGCCGCACCGCGTCAGCTCCTGCACTAGACGCTCAGTCTCATAGAGTGACAGGAACTCCGCAATGCAAACACATACGAAAGTGGTCTGGTTGGGGTCCTTGAACTGGGTGTTGACTTGTCTGATAACTGAAAGCATTTCGTCCATTTTGTTGCTGAACATGTCTGAGTTGAACTCGGCCAGGCCAAACAGTGTCGCTACCTGGTTGATGAATGGGGCCACCTGAAAAACAAAAAGAGGATTGTCAACTGACCTTAACCCACTTGACTTTAATTGTGTTAGTTATTTTAAATTGCTAATTAGTGTGAAGTTTTAATCCCATCTGGTGTGTTGTCAAAATAAAACAATTTTTAATTTATAAACGCAAACTCATGCTACACCAAGCCGCCGACTCATAGCCGGCGAGGTCATAAGACGTAGGAGCGAGATGACAATAGTACTACATATGCACCATACAACTTACACATTTTATGACCGCGACAGCCGCGAGTCTTGACGATTAATAAAAAGATCATAGATCTATGGTAGAGATGGACTATGTTTTTGAACTGGAAAAGTTTCATACCTTCGACTTCAGTCGCATAAGTTTTCCAAGACCTCGCTCGACGACCTGTGGGAAAGATAGCAGACGCAGAGTGTGTCCTGTGGGCGCAGTGTCGAACACCACCGCACTGAAGTTCATGCCCTTCACTAGCTTCATCACCTAGAAACAACAAACCAGTTTATTTTATAAAAGTCAGGGCTGGGAGGCAAATTGGAATATAATTTGGTATTTCGTGTTGTATGAACTGTTGTCAAACAAAACGTTACTTATTTTTTCCTTTCTTTCTCTACTGTGAAGTGAGTCATAGTCTGTGTCTATGCGATTTTACAAAAAACGAAAAAACCAAATGTGAATTCAACCAAGCATAGTAAGGAAAAACTTGGGTAATTTGATTAAAACAGGCAGATAAGTTCACTAATAATATTCAAGAGAGGAAAAGTTTGTAATTTCGGGTGTACGAGGTAATTTCCGAAACTACTCATCTGATTTCAAAAATTCTTTCACCAATTTATAAAATGGATCTTCAGGAAAGACAGAATTATGCTGTATGAATATACAGCATAATTACGTCTTTCCTTTCTTTTTTTAACGGGATAATTCCCGTTAAAATAAAACAGCTTTTTGATGACCAATTTTGCAACGTGTAAGTCGGCGAAAACACCGGTCGAGCGAATGCGTTTCTAACGAACGCTGCATTAACGCTACGACTTTTTTTTTTTTTTACCATATTTTGTGTTCCATTGCTGGGCAAAGGCCTCCTATCTGGCTATGTTGGCCCTGCAAACGTTATCACGCCATCTTTGCCATTGTCTATATCGACGACTTGTCTATATAAGGTTAATTCAAAAATTGATAAAATATGACTAATATATTTAAAATTTATTTTAATCTGTTTGGGGGTAATTTAAGTAGAAAAGTCAAATTATTATCAAAATAAATTTGCTTATCGTCGGGGTAATTAGATGTACCTAGATAAAAATTGTCTTTGACACAACATTGTTTGAACATGTAGTTTAGATTATACAATAATGTTTTGCAATATAAAATATACGCCTGACTGAACAGTTGTCTATTTGTCGCTTAAAATAACGAATATCTTTTGTCCGTACGACATAACGACGGGTTTTCCGCAATTCAACCTTTAAGAGCAAACTAGTCGCGAGCTCGAACTCACTGGTGGTCATGGCCAAAAATCACGTTGTCTTATCTGGCTTCGTGCCCGACTGAGCTAGTATCAGTGATGAGCAGTTAGACGCTAGTCTACATGAAAAAAGTCTAGTTCTCACCCACAGAAATACCATTCCGAACTGATAGGCGCGGAAAAAAAAAATTAAAAGTGCTTCGGAAAAAAGTGTTTTATGAAAAAAATAATGCGTAAATCAATTAAAAATAAACTTTATTGAACTCTTCAATAACTGAGCTTTGTCGGTACGGTCTTGGTTTTGAAGATTTTACAGTTCTTATATTACTTATTTACACCCAAAGTTACGTTAAAAATAGCAAGAAAAACGAATCTTTGTTGGCTCATAACTTTTTAATGGCTTTTTATTTTACTATTCTGTTTCCGTACTGACAACATTAATAATAAGACAAAACGATATCATGCTTAACTTTGGATGCACAATGTCAAACAGTGGAGTAATACACTCCCGAAATTTGTATGGAAAAAATATCGACTAGAGTCACCTTAAGGAGAGAAAATGAAGGCTTTCGTTTGTATAAAAAATCTTATTCCTTGGGTTAATAAACTTCGTTTCATGTTTAGATTTTTTGACAGAAATACTTGTGTAAGTCTATACTATTATAATAAACTGATAATTATTTGTAAGTTTGTATGTAGGGGATAATCTCTGGAACTAGCAGTCGGATTAAAAAAAAAGTTTTTGTTAGCCCAATTCTTGAGGAAGGCTATAGGCTATTTAACATCACGCCATGACCTATAGGAGCCCAGCAAAAATAAAATAAATCAGAAAGAAGGCTAACCGAAAACAAATTGATAGCGCGAGCAAGTGGTGCGATGCAACGGGGGATCACGAATTTTTTACGCGGACGAAGTCGCGGGCAGAAGCTAGTAAATAATATTGATAAAGCATGAAGCCTTTCCATCGTCAACGCAATGACATCTGCCGACGAAAAAATGGACGGGTTTACAAACAGGCTTGCCTTTCATGTGCTAGCAAATAATTTTTTGTTGCAGTTTATGGTGCCCCGCGAGACGCAATGCTCTAAGCAATTGCTTAGAGCATTGCGTCAATTTTGTTATGAGCTAATCCGGAACTGCACATGTTGGGAAAAATATTACCGTTATTTTTTTTTTGGCTGTCCCAGAGATTGCCAGATGTACATTCAAGTAGGGCCACTTGTCATTTGAATAATGATTATAATATTCAATTCATGGGTAATTTCTATTGGTAAGACAACTAAGACAGTGAATCATCATTTGTTATAAACTAATAATTATATTTGCATCAATAAAATGAGTTTATAATCAGCTAATGATATATATATCACATTATTTGATACAATAACACTAATAAGTACCACAACATTATTATATATTAATTGATATATACGCAGATACACATATATCAATTGACATTTTTGACAAAGTGACAATCTAATCAAGTTTCTGGGATTCACCAAATAACATGCAAGTATGGTTAGTTTTTTTATTGACATGAAAACTTACTTGTTTTGTTAATATGTTTAAGGTATTCCCCTATAGTCAATATGTTAAATTTTATGGGAATCCCCTGACAAGTACCTGCCATTCGAGTGCTTTTTAAAATTTTGTTATAATTTTAATTTTGCTGTGTTGTTTAAGTAAACTGATTATTGTTTAGCAAAGACTTATTTTATGATGATTCACCAATCACTTGGTATTGTAGCAACAGAAAGACTAAAGGATGTCTTTAGGTTAAGTGTTGAGTTAACCGCTTGTGTGCCGTAATTACAGACAATTAAAAAGCCATTGTGTCTCGCGTAGATCTACGTTCCGGCAGACTAAGGGTTAGTTTATAATATTTAACTTACCTCTGCATAACTCATAGCCTCATCTATGCCAGGGAAGGCTCCCACTATTTCCTGCATCACTCCCTTGCCCAGCCTCATAGCCTCCGTTTCCCCCTCAAAATATTCCTCAGGCAACTCTGTGAGCCCAACATTGGGATCAATTTCCATTGCAAATAGATTATTGAAGCCTTTTACTTTGGTTGGCACCTGAAATGTGAATAAAATCATACATTATTGCAGTAACAACAATAGAAATGTTGCTTTTATTTGATTTTGGGTTGAAAAATAAAAATCTAAATACTGGTTGAGTTTATCCTTTTTCTTAGAAGTCACTTTTCTAAAAAAAAAAGTTGTCTATGAGTAATTGTTTGTATCATAGCACCTAACATTGCATGTGACCTAGATTTTTAGTGCGACGTAAATAGATACTTCAATGAAAAATTTATTAGATTGTAAACAATGTGATTAAAGTGAACACACAAAGAGCAGGTTATCATAAATATATAATTTCATCAGCCACATAGTTGGTATTTCTGCCATTGCCGCTTTTCCGTAGAAATCGTAATTCCGACTTCCGAAATTGTTTTCAGTGCAATAATTAGACACTTAAAGAAAACATAACCTACCTTGGAGAACTTTTGATCAAATGCATCAGAAATGTTATGAGCTGGGTCAGTCGAAATAATGAGGACAGACTCCCGGACCTTGGCTAGTTGGATGGCCAAGCTGCAGCTAAAAACAAATAACACTATTGGATTTAATTGGATCTCGATGATATTACACATTTTTGTGATAGATTGCATACCTGCACGTAGTTTTACCAACTCCACCTTTCCCCCCAACGAATATCCACCTTAGGGATTTCTGGTCAATCACATTTCTCAAGGAAGGTTCTAAGATGTCCAAATCTTTGTTTTCTTCCATTTTTGCAGAGTAATTAATGTAACGAAATTATTTAATGCACTCCAAAACAGCTCAACTCGAAAATCGTAAACGTAAATTTTTTTGACGTAACGTGACGTGACATGCGCAAAACCTTAGAGTAAGAAAGCTATAGAGCATCGGGTAGCGTGGCCACACATGAGACAAAAAACTAACTTAACTAACATTGGCTACCAGTGTTGCCAGTAGTGATTGAAGATTTAGAACGCTGGGATGTCTGAAATGGAACGAAATTAGCCGTGAAGGAACGCAAACGAAAAATATATATTAAAAAAAAACTATTTATTAATGAATAAATAGATTTTTTTTTGTTATTGATTCGTAAAGAAGAATAAATTTTTGTAGTATGTTATGTTAGTTAGGTATGTTAGTTTGTCAGTATCATGCAGGCGGCAAACGTCACATATTATTATTTTTGCAGATCATTAGAAGAAGAAGAAATACGTTTATTTGCGGCAAACATGACGCACAAAAATAAAGACACAAACACAAATTTATTTGTCTCTAAGTTGGATTCTGTACTCTGTGTTGAGATCTTAAGCTTAGAAGATTTTATTTCTTTATTTTGTTTTGTCTGGTGTAATTTTGGAAGTTTAGAGCAACCCGGACGGTTTTGATCGTCAGCACGAGTATTTGAGCCAGAATCACGTTTTCGTTTTATTAAATACTTATCCATATTAATATCTGCAAGCCAACACACCAAAGATGTCATGCATTTATTACCCATTACCATTAAGTATCACATAAAATGGACATATTATTTAGAATATTAATATCTGCATTCCTTCTTTTAAGTGAAGAATAAATTCAATTCAGTTTTTTTTCAATTGAGTTTTTCTGTGCATAATGTATCAAATTATTCAAACATTTTTAAGTGTTTACTAACTTTTTGTGCTGATTTAGAAGCTAAGACTTCATTTATAACTTCTAAACTATGATTTAAATCTTTTATGTAATTAAATTAAACATCTCATAAGCAAATTGTGCTATTACAAAAACTAGCCAATATTTTAAATAAACCTTGAAATTTCCCCACTATTGGAAAAATCTTTTTAATCTGGTATCCCAGAGTAGACTATGGTCACTGTGGCCGCGTTCCGAATCGCGTTCACAATTAATGCTAAAAATGTTGTTTACGCTCTCCGATCGCGGCGCGGTCTTTAGTTTTGAGTACTCGGGCCAATGATATTAAACCACTGACCTCTAAGGTCAGTGTATTATACCGACCAAACGCCGACTGCGCAGTGGCGCCCTCATCGTTTGTTTGGTTATTTTTAATAATAGTGGCCACTATTTTCCGTTTTAGTGATTATAATAAAACTAAACTATGTAAAACTACCGTTTATGATAATATAAAGTAATATAAACGTAGGTATAATCTTGTGGAGCACAACTTAACGTGCTTATTTTCTGCATTTTTATTCTAAAATAAAAGAAATAACCACACAAACGATGAGGGCGCCACTAGGCAGTCGGCGTATTCTTAAAGAAATCATTGACTCGGACCAAGTTTGAGTACGAGCACTTTTTTACGTTTAATACTGGCTCTAGGTTAGCTCGCTTATGTCAATCAATGCCGTCAATTCTGGCGGTAACCAATGAATATCACCAAATTTTGTAATGCATCATTATCTATGTTTTATAGATTTTGTTAGAAAATATTAACCAAGAACAAAATAAGAACGAATTATTTTTTTCTGAATGTTAGACGTTTACAAATTTGAATTTGGTTTATTCATCAAAATTGAAAGGCAAGAGTGAACCGTGTGATTCGGTTATTTCAACATAAGTCCAACCAAACGACGAGCATATGTCATAACATTGTCATAACATAAATGAAGTCTCAACTTGTTTTTTAAGCGTAATAGGCACGTAGGCTAGCTAGGTACCTAGTTAGTAGGCTATTGAGATAGAAAAGTTATATTTTGCCCCGCGCGCCATCCAGTAGTTTGGGAAATGAAAACAGCAGCTTCTAACTTTCCTTAGGTTACCATTCAGCACAGTAGAATTTAATGAAAACAAAGCAAATACCTTACCATTCAAGGGCGAAAACTGAACAAAAAAACACGAAACGATTCAATTCACAAATAAAGTTGGCTTCCCCGCCAGCCAAAGCACAGACGTAAAAATTGTAAAGTAATCAATCTTTGGGTTTTAAGTTTTCTTTGATCCACCCTTTCTGGTTAGGCAAAGGATTGTAAATACTTACAGCCTAGTCTTCAGTACACGAACTTAAGGAGAATGGGTAGTTGAAACCGCGAAATTCAAATTTTCTTACGTTTTTTGCAATTTGCAGGTCTGTGTCAGGTTGTATCACCATACCAAAAAGGAACGAAGAGAACGCACAAAAGATGGGAACGCAAAGGGAACGCATGACCGTAAAATAGAACGCAAAATGTTCCAAAAGGAACGATCTGGCAACGCTGTTGGCTACATAAGTAGCTACCTTGAAAAAACTGGCACGCAGTGAGAGACGGAAATAGTATAGCTTTATCCTTTTCTGTTACTTATAATAACTCAATACATTATCCCTTTCTTGTGGAAATGAAATGGAGCTACCCGTCGTCTATACTTTTCTTTGTCTAAGCGCAAAACTGAAGATCCGATGTGATTGTCACTGTCAAAATTAATAATGCAAAGAATGATTGAATTGATGAATGAACTGATGGTTAGTAATTTAGTCGATAAAATAAAACTATATAATATAGAAATATATTATTGTTATTTGGTGCTTGGTGCAACAAGAACTAAAAAATCCAGCGTAGTGATATAAAAAAAATGTCTTAGGTTATGATCATGATCGGATAAGATAGACCAACATCTTTCTCACAGACTATAATATACATATAGTGGATCTTTCTTTTCGTAGCAACATTATTTCTAAAAGTCAAAACAATTCGGTCATCTCATCCATTGAGATAGGAAAAACATGGAGAGGCCGCGTTATTCTATACATACATTTGCTTATACAAATATGAGTGAAATATGATTCAGAATACGAAATATCGTTTTGTCTCGTTCTTTCTAATAAGATAATCGTATTTGATAAAAGAGACAACAATATTTTAAGTTGTTGCTCATTTTGGCAACATTTTGACGTGACGTAGTACAATTGTAGGTAAGGTGCCGTATCAGCCATCTTTTGCGACAAGTTTCGTGGTAGTTTTGCTGTCAAACGGTTGTTTACTTTTTGTATTATTGAGATTTGCGAGAAATATACAAGGATTTTACCTTTTAAAACTGCATGCAAATGTTGGAAAACAACAATTCAACATGTCTGTGTGTTGTATTGTGAAGTGTGGTGCAAGAAAGAATGAAAATCAACCTCTAATGTCTTTGCAGAGGTTAATAGCCGGTTTTCATGCAAAAATACATTTAATAATACACATTCGATGATACAGTTGTGACGCGATCATGAATTTATGGCTAAAGTATTGATATTTGGGTTCATTTCCGTATAATAGACCTTTTTAGTATATTTTGTTAATTCATTTGTTTGTTTACAATAATATGTCAAATGGAATAGGGTTGTACCGTTGCCGTAATAGTTTTCTCCGCTGAAACGTCATCGACATATTCTGCGATGTGAACATAAATAATTCTGTGTCTTATTCGGTCCGAGTGACCTTGCCAGGTCCGTCCTCTGGTTCACAGCACCGAAATTAAAATATTTTATTTCACATAAACCTACATGGCCACTTAGGAAACGTCAGTAGCTAGGTCATCATCATCATTTCAGCCGAAAGACGACCACTGCTGGACATAGGCCTCTCCCAAAGGGGGGGGGGGGGGGGGTTGCCATAATCGCCACGCTTAGCAGGCGGTTTGGTGATTGCAGTATAGTTTGGTGGTGAAATGCATAGAGAACGCTGCTGCCCATTCTCCGGTACGACCCTTAGTCGCCTTTTACGACACCCACGGGAAGTATGGGGTAGTGCTAGTGAGTTTCTTGCCAGTGCAGTAGCTAGGTGCACGGTTCCAATTGGTTGCTTCCTATGGGGAAGAACTGGCAAGAAACTCCACAATTTTTACAATGTTTTCTAATTTGTTAAGTACCTGGTACTGATTTTAATAAATAAATAACTCGTTTTTTATTAAATTTATGGACTATCTGTTTCTCTCTTCTCGCCACTGCAGATTTATTACCGAAAAAACTCAGTGAAAGCTAAAGTGACGGTAACAGAGAGTTTTTACATTTGGTACTTACGCTATCAGATGCATTTATAAGTAGGTATCTTATTATATTGCCATTTGTCTTCACAACTGGTTTGTACATAATACACATTGTTTGTACATAATACAGGTTTGTACATAACTATAATATTTTCTCTGAAAATTCTAACTCTAATAAAAGATATTCTTTTTTGACATGTATACCTACCGATAAATAGTTCAGTAATTAACCATGAGTCTTTCGTTTCACGCATCACAAAAGATTATAAATAAAGTATTTTTGCACACTTTATTTTTATGCAAAACTATAAAGTTACCGAAAATAAAGTAACAAACGTTATTATAAAGTATGGTTGGCAACCGTAATTACAACTGACTTTAACTTAGTAAGTTATTATGATCCAAACGTAATAACTAGTAAGACTCATATTTAGTATCGATACTCGATAATAGTAACACCTATGTTCCTTGATTGACACAACCCTAGCAGTGGCAGCCATTTTATGCGACAAAACGAGTTGTAGGTATGCACCCTTTTTTTGTAGGTATTTCCAGTCCATACTTTTTTATGTCAATGATCTCATCTGTCAAGTTATTTGTAAAACTATGATTGCTAGGAATTCGATTTTCGATCAAAATATTTTATTGATGTAATGTAATGAATGACTGAAATGTGCAAGTTTATAAATGAAAATAATGCTCTATCGACTTTTCCGCGGTCGTTTAACATTCAAGTTCTACATAGTGTTCACAATAATTGTAATCGCTTCGATATGTTGTTACTTTTTTCCGCCGATTTATCCTATTGCCCCAGTGACTGTGCCACCAAATCCTCTGCATCCTCGTTCTTCACGCCATTTGTCTAAGATAATGACTATAGTGTTCCGCCAGTTTGAAGATTTCGAAAATGACATCGCTGATAGCGTGCAGTCGTTTGTATCAGCGTTTCCTAATATGCCTGTGGTGGTAGTATGTGAAAATACTCCTTATCCACCGTTCCCTTTCTCTGCAACGAACGAGACTCTACGAAATGTTAAAGTACTGTCATTGGAACTGAAGCTTAGTGCATCGCCGCAAGATTTCAATCCATTAACGCAAATATTTACTGAGTATGTATTGTTTGTGCCTGATTCAACGCGAGTCTCGCGTCGGGTGCTGCAACTCGCGATGGCGGCGGCTGCATCAAGTCCCACACAAGCTGTAGCTATTGGTGTTGGCAACTCTCACTTGATATGCCAGCATGTGCAGTGGAACTACGCAGACTGGACTCTGCACTACAGTAAAGATGCTTCTGGAAAGATCTGTGATGCTGTACATGGTCAGCACGCACTGCTGATTAAAACCGCTGTCCTGCAGAAAGTACCACAACCCTTTGCTTTACCTTTTCCTGAGTCTCTTTATCTGCAAACTGCAGTTAAAAATGTTAAGGTAGGTTTAATTATGTGTAAACTGTATAATTATAATATATAATTTTTTACTCAAAATATCCAAGATTAATTTATTGTTTGTATTTTAGGTCCAAATATCAGATGGCAAGCTAGGTCCAGGTCGTGGAGTGCTTAAGACTCCAGGGGCAAAGCAGAGAGCATCTCGTCACATGCGGGACTATAGGGTTGCTCTGTACAAGCAGCTGGGAGTGAAGGCAGTTATTAGAGAAGATGGAAGAGTGCAGTGGTTTGGCTGCAAGAGGGAGACACAGGTATAATACCACATAGGTTTATTTTGTTTTTCAAATTTTAACTTACACAATCGTGAAATGAAGTCATTATTTATCAGAACTGTGCAAGAGTATTTATTAAGTATGTCCTGTAACTATGTATAACAGAAAGAAACAAGAGGATCCAAGGGAGCGAAGGATAATATTAGATTTAAATAGATGTGAGTGGGTGCTAGTATGTATACCAATTGCATGGTAGCATACTGGGTGCCACTGCAAGCTTTATGCTATTATGTTTGACCCTTTGAGGCTGGCATAGTTAGGGCGCATTCACAAGAGCGCGATTTTTTAGGCGCTCGCGTGGTGTACTCATCGCTCCCTCTTTAGGAAAACATTGGAATTAAAAACTTCTCTTTTGAGGGAGCGCCGCATACGCAACGCGCGCGCGAAAAAAAATCGTTTGTTGTATGGGATCCCCACTTAATTATTTATTTTATTTTAATTTTATTATTAAAGTAAAAATACAACTGAGTATTTTGTGAATATTTCAATTGCCTACCTGTTGCCATTTTTGATATCGAGCAAAATAGGGCAAAAAAATCGCGTTTGTTGTATGGGAGACCCCATTAAATGTTTATTTTATTTTGTTTTTAGTATTTGTTGTTATAGCGGCAACAGAAATACATAATTTGTGAAAATTTCTAGCTATCGCGGTTCTTGAGATACAGCCTGGTGACAGACAGACGGACGGACAGACAGTGAAGTTTTAGTAATAGGGTTCCGTTTTTACCCTTTGGGTATGGTACCCTATAAAACCAGATACTATAGGTCATCAAACTTTCCAATAATTTAAAATTATCATTATTTTTATTTTCAACAGCAATAATTTTCTGGTATACTAAGCTCAGGGTTTACTTGGCACAAGTATTAAAAGATAACATATTGTATAATACAGTCTATAATATTGTATAGCAAAATAAACAAGAGATTTAAGGAAGTAAAAACTTAGTCAATCATTGACAATTTCCAGCGCTGCTACCCATCAGTGCAGGGCACGCCATCCTACATGCTGTCGGGGCGCAACACGCCGCCATGTTGTCGCCGCAACATGCGCCGCGTCGCGGGCCACGTGTTGCGCGCCTTGTTGCAAGCCGGGGCGAGGTGCTGGCTCGAGACCACGTCGTTACTGGGGGCTGTTATGAGGTATACTTCGGTTTCAACTTCCAATCGACTATCGCTTTGGAACTCCATATTTTCTGACTGACCGACCGCTTGACAATTCAAAAGTGCCTGTAAATGGTTTAATTGAAATAAATGGTTTGAGTTTGACTAGATGGGTTTGCTTTTGTGGAGAAGTCAACACATTTCAGCAATGTCACATTCTTTATGGTAGAAGGACCTTTATAAGGAAAGTTTATTTGAAATCAACTCAGACTATCCGCAGTCCAGCGCTGGACATGGGCTTGTCTGTGGCCGCGCAACAACACACTGTTCTCCGCCTTTCGCATCTATTTGAAATAAGAAAAACATAATATTATATTAATTTTATAAATACATTACCGCTGGTTTCATTTTACTCAACGCTTATTTTATAGTATTTCTTAAGTTATGTTGCGAAATACTTAATAATAAGAATTTTTTTGGCACTAAAATTTTATGCCATAAAAGTTGACTATTTTGCAGCTTTCCCGCTAAACGAACCATGCAATCGAATCCGCCACCGAATCGAATGGTTGTGATTATGTGCGCAAGCCTCCACCTTTCTAAGATTTCTACTTGCTGTTTG
The DNA here is from genome assembly GCA_916614155.1 of Mesoligia furuncula. Classification (NCBI taxonomy): domain Eukaryota; kingdom Metazoa; phylum Arthropoda; class Insecta; order Lepidoptera; family Noctuidae; genus Mesoligia; species Mesoligia furuncula. Next base: position 18,314,095 of record OU744809.1, on the reverse strand, counting down.
TTGTATTACCTTGTTTCATTCCACCTTCTAACATTATGTTATACACGATCATAGAGCGTCTCATTAATCTTTTATAACACTTATCAAAAACTTCCAGAGGCGACATTCTCCCATGGGCAGAATACGTCGAAATAGGCATCCACGCTTCCGACGTTTCTCGAGTTTCTTGGCTACAGCGAGGCGGCGCCGACGCCGACGGCTTCGTATGGGAGCGCGCGACCAAAGGACACTACTACAGAGTCGCCTACTCCGCGGCCAATCGCGTCTATGTGCTGATACTGCCGTTTGCAGCCAGGAATGGCACCATGTGGCCAGCTGACTGGGTGTTGGCACATCAGAGGGAGTTCCCTGAGAGGCACTTGCATCCACTTGCACAGGTAATGTTAAACAATACTTTTTATAATTAAACCAAATCTGCTGTTCAGCTAATTCTCTACCTAGGAGTGTTAGGTAAAACTTTATTGCCAGAATTACTTTATCAACTGTCAGAATTGAAATTTTGAGTACTTTTGCATAGTTTTGCTTTGCTTTGCAGTAGGATACGTAGTGTGATGTTGAATAGCCTATAACCTTCCTCAAGAATTAGATAGACTACCCCCTACGTATGTAGGGGGTAGTCTAACAAATTTTACCTCTATAAAATATTAGTAAAGCTTTAAATATAACTTAAACGGCTAATCTCACTTATGAAGTGAGTGTGTAATAGTAAGCTAATTAATTGCTGTCATCTCTAAAAAATAAAATGTATGGTCTTACAGATCACCTTTGCGGGTCGCCAAGCGCCGGCTCCGAACGACGCTAGAGCGTTCCTAGATCTGAAGTTAGGCGCCAACGCAGTGGAGCGCTGCGACAAACTTGGACCTAAACTACTCTATCCTTAAGTTTAAAATTATTTACACCTAGTTTCTGAATTGAGAATTGTCAAACTCCACTTTAGCATTACTTAATGTAAGTACCTAACTTTATTGTAGCCCGCGAAATTCAAAATTTCTTACGAAATTGCAATAAAAAACAATTGAATTTCGCTAGCATTCGCCTTAAATAATGCTAAAGTTCTCAACTGCAAATTCTCAATTCAGAAACCGGGTGTAAAACCCATAAATTCTGTTCAGCATAGCTATTCACAACCATCCGACAGGTCATCGTATCGAAAACGACACTTTTCGATAACCTGATTTGTCTTGCCCCCGACAGCAAACAGCAAACGGAAAAATAGCGGTCGTCTATTTGATTTAAACTGAGAAAAATTTCGGGTTTAGGACTTGTGAACAGCGAAAAGGAAAGCACGTTAAGCCGTTGGTCCCGGTTGTCATTCGTGGATCTTTGACAGTCGTTACGGGTAGTCAGAAACTCGATAGTCTGACAATCAGTCTTATCAAGGGGTATCGTATCGTATAGGGGTATCGTATTGTATTAACCCAGTAATTGGGTTGTGGAGGTCAGATAGGCAGTCGCTCCATGTAAAATACTGGTATTCAGCTGCATCCGGTTTGACTGGAAGCCGACCCCAACATGGTCGGGAAAAGGCTACGCAGATGATGATGATGACTTGTGAACAGCGTTTAGAGGACTCCTACGATAACATTGATTGATGGTCGATACGGTACGGAAGAGTATTGTGTGGTTGTGAATAGCTATGCTGAACATAGGGCCTGAAATACAAGAAGAACAGCTGTTATTTCATTATCAGATAGCAGACAATTCACAGCACACTCATTTGTCCGTTATAATCGATGATCGGAGTAGGTAGATTGAATTGGGGTCATTGATCGGAAACGTGTATATTAATATGGACATTCCTCCGGAATTTCGGTATTGGAATTGTTGTGAAAACAGATAAATAATAAATATAAATACATATAAATTTAAATTTTGAATTGAGTAGTAATAATATCACTACCAACATTAACAATATTTAATTGGATCCAGAAGTACCGGAATTACTTTCCTGGAAAATGGCTTATCAATGTTCTTCTTTCTGTGGGCATTTATGATACTTACAAGTACCAAAAATCAATCTACCTACTCCGATCTAGGGTTATAATGAACTGATGTTGCACCATAGTATGTCAGTTGCATTAAGATGTTTGTTTTCACCACACATACTCCACACGCAGAGCTTTCGTTCGCTGCTGCCTCGATAGCACAATGTTTGTTGTCTGCGATTATTTATAAGGGCCTGGCTGCTATGAAACAAGAAATATCATTTTTATTTTATGTGCAAACAAGAAATGTAATTTTTTTGTAAGAGGTACTTTTATTATTTTTAATTAACCATTTTTGAGCGAGTTGTTCAAATGTTCATGTAATGAATACTAGTCAATAGTTAGAAGTCAGTAATTAGAAAGATTCAGGTAAAGCGATGTTTTGTTTATTAATTAATGAATGTAGAGAATCTGTTTTCATTGTTTGTTAATATTTCCTTTCAACATGTTAAAATTCTGAATCCAATCGTGTATAATTGAATTAAATATCGCGTCATATTATTATGACTTTTATGTTATTGTCATATGGTATAAATAGCATTGACGTGCTGAAATGTGCCAATTCATTTCACGAACGCGTCAGTTATTGCAATTTATACCTTATAACAATGACAAAGAGTCATATGACGCGCGCTTGTGAATTGCTAGGACTATACTAGATGTGTAGATAAGAATAAATTATAGTGAAGAGTTAGACTTTTCAAAATTGAAACTTCGATACATCTTTGCATGTAAATACCCATTTATATTAGTATTTAAACATTTTCAAAGCAATCATAAATTTTAAATTAATTAAAAATATTTTGAGATATCAATAAATAAGAATTGGATTAGAAAAAGAAAATCTAAGGTGTATAATAATTGGATCACAAAACATTTAAAAATAAGTAATAATAATAGTTTTCATCGTAATTTTAATAATAAGAAAATTTTGAATATTCAGTGTGATGTATTAAACTAGTCCAACTGCTTGTTAAATCCTAAAAAATAAGAATTTAGTGATCTCACACTATTCTAGTCGACAAAGTATTACTTCTTACAGCACTTATACAGAATGGCCCGTTGTGGCCCATATGGGACAGGTAGGTACTAACCAGCCCACCAAGATAGACAACTGGGTAGAATGCGGCCTACAGTCCATTTACAGTTAGTTTCAATTACCTCTGACAGCAGCTACCCAATAGCAACCTTATGGTAAAGAGAATAAAGATTGCTGTGATTTTGACAGACTTGTCAATGGCAGCAACCGAATAGCAACCTTATTGCGATGATTATAAAGATCACTGTGATTTTGACAGTGACGCAAAAACAAAAGGTAAACTAATTGTAGAAGGACTGTACTCGCCTGCTTGCCGCCTAATGTCTGGCTGCTCTATTCGAATATGGCGCTGAATAATTATGTGTAATATATTTTGTATTACTTTCGTCCTTGTCAAACTTATTCTACTTACCTAGATTTTATGTGAACGATGTGGTCTCCTAAAATTTGTTCTGATTCTTGCAAACTTGTATGTAATTGTTGCGCCTCTGTTGGAGATCCAATAAATAAATAATACGATTACCCTGGGTCGATTTTTGACAAATGCAATCTAGTCCAGCGTCCTGTATCCAACGCTAGATTAAAATAATCAGCCTATAACGTTTCCACAGCTGGAACACATGTCAAGGAGTGGACCGTAATCGACCACGCATGTACGTTTGCCCCGCACGGCCCCCCAGAATTTGCGATTTAGGCGTGCACCAATGCAATGTACTCGCCTCTAGGAGTATATGTACCGGTTTCTTTTTCAATGTACCTCTGTACTTTTGAAGAAATATGCAAAAAAAGGGGGCCGTGCCAGCCAAACGTTTTCAGCACGGCCCCCGTGTAACTTGAAAAATATATAGCGTATTAAAAAGTTTCATAAACTCAAGGAATGTACTTTAATAGCACGTTCTATGTACCGTAACAGATATTGTGAATTCGTAATAACAAATAATATATAGATGTGGATAGGGGGCCGTGCTGAAAAAAAAGAAATAAGAAAATATCTAAAAAAGACAAAACAACCTTAGCCAAAAACTATTAAAAAGTAATTCATGTTTGGCAAGTAACATATGTACCGCATTGGTTTCTCATACAACTTGCTAAATTAAAAAAATAAACGAATTTTAGTTTATTCAGCACGGCCCTCTATAGTTGCCTATATCTTTTTAAATATGACATGTTTGTTTACAAAATTCGACTTCCTGAATTATGTGTAGGAGTACATTCGTTCCAAATAAATTGCGATTATGGTGTATTAGTACTCTAAAAGATAAATTGGATCAAAAATATCCTAACATACAACTGATGGGGTGACCATGGTTCCATAAATTAGGTACATATATTCTATACCTATATTAATGAAATTATGTGACTTGCTGCTGAAATCTAAAATAACAAAACACAGAGTTGACGATTTCTTGCAAAGACATATTAATTACTTAAAAGGAGAGCTAAATATTGCAGCGAGTCAATTTCATGTAGAACCTAATACAGTAAAAAGAACAAATCGCAGGTCGAAAAAACGCACAAGTAAAAAACAACAAAAACCAAAACGACAATTTGTTCAAGATTCAATATTTAGCGATAAACCAACATTTGTAGAAAATTGGAGAGGTCAAGCAGACGAGGCCGTTGATGTAAAACCACATAACGATATAAAATTTATAAAAAATGGTAACATGGTCCAAAATTCATCTGTGGTTAACACATGTGGTTTTGATGCAATAATGTTTTTGATTGCAATTGGCTTAAAGTCGTTTTCTAATTTCAAAATGGAAATTGAGCCAAAAGACAATAAACTTCGGGACTATCTAAATCTCATGTTAAACGAAAAAGTTGACAAAGTCACGGTATATGAAATGAGAAATTACATTTGTCACGAATATTTTGACCGGCCATCGCATGTAAAGAAAATAACAGATTGTGAATGCAATGTTGCTAATTTTGTTTGAACAAATGTTTGCCAACTTACTTTACAGTGCTCAGTTTAAAAAAGCTTGCACAAAAGAAGAATGCCAATATTGTGTAAAAATGATAAGACCTTTTATACCTTTGAATATTAACGTAATCAACATGTTTGGCATTTTTGCATTAGAAGAGTCACTTGCTATCGAAACTACTTCTCAAATTTGTAAAAATGATTGCGATGGAACTGTCATTTCAAGTTATAAATTACAAAATATTATAACCTTTGATTTAAATGGAACAGACGCAATGGTTTTGTGTAATATTCTGGTCACTATTAATTTTAAAAACCATATGCTAGTGCCAGTGCTATTGAATATGTAGGGAATTCAATGGGGAATCTGGGCCATTATAAGTGCCATACGCTTAGCCATGAGCAATGGCTACGTTACGATGATTTGGCCTTGAAAATAAACAACAGTACAGTAGATTCAATATTCGTACACACCCTTACTTACGTTTTAGCGAGTGATCTTTGATGTTTTATAATTATGTAAAAATAATAACAATATTCTAATTATTACAGTTGCTTGAAACACTACTGTGATTACGTAGGTTAAATTAGTTGCCTGTGATTATTCCAAATAATTAATGTGATTAATGTAAGTAATATTATTGTAATGTAGGTAAGGTTCAATGAGTGATTTGTTGGAAATGTATCTGTGATTTTTTAAGCCTTTTAAGCTCTGTAGTGTTAGTGACACATAGTTTTTCTGCGATTATTCCATAGGTAAACGTAACTAATACTGTGAAATGTAACGAAATTGTAATTTTATTGTAATGTACCGTACATCAATCCGTGATTTATTGCAAATATATCTGTGATTTTTTTAAGCCTTTTGAGCTATTTAGTCTTAGCGACACTTGTTGTTTTGTCCGATTTGCGACCGACTTACTACTAATAAAGTTATCGTTAATACGAATACGATGCGAATACCATGATTTCACGTGAAAATGGTTAAAAAAGCTTCTGCATAAATTGAGTAAATCTTTAATAACATAAACGTTTATTTTATTAAAGATTTACTCAATTTATGCATTAAAGATTTACTCAATTTATGCAGAAGTTTTTTTATTAATTCTCACGTGGAAACATGGTCACCCCATCAGTTGTATGTTAGGATATTTTTGATCCAATTTAACTTTTAGAGTACTAATACTCCATAATCGCAATTTATTTGGAACGAATGTACTCCTATACATAATTCAGGAAGTCGAATTTTGTAAACAAACATGTCATATTTAAAAAGATATAGGCAACTATAGAGGGCCGTGCTGAATAAACTAAAATTCGTTTATTTTTTTAATTTAGCAAGTTGTATGAGAAACCAATGCGGTACATATGTTACTTGCCAAACATGAATTACTTTTGAATAGTTTTTGGCTAAGGTTGTTTTGTCTTTTTTAGATATTTTCTTATTTCTTTTTTTTCAGCACGGCCCCCTATCCACATCTATATATTATTTGTTATTACGAATTCACAATATCTGTTACTGTACATAGAACGTGCTATTAAAGTACATTCCTTGAGTGTATGAAACTTTTTAATACGCTATATATTTTTCAAGTTACACAGGGGCCGTGCTGAAAACGTTTGGCTGGCACGGCCCCCTTTTTTTGCATATTTCTTCAAAAGTACAGAGGTACATTGAAAAAGAAACCGGTACATATACTCCTAGAGGCGAGTACATTGCATTGGTGCACACCTAAATCACAAATTCTGGGGGGCCGTGCGGGGCAAACGTACATGACCACGCGGGCCCAGTGCGGGTTGGTAGATGGCACACGTCTTCGAATATTTGTTTGTAGGACATGCCGGTTTCCTCATGATGTTTTCCTTCACCGTTTTAAGAGAGTTTGAAATAGAGCAGCCGGTAATTGGCGATCCAGTATTCAAGCACTGGATCCACATACTGGATCAATGTAAAGCAACCTTTAGGCTACCTGGTAATCGTGGAAAGAAGGTAAGTATGAAGCCATTAAAGATGGCGACCATTCAAAATGGAGTTGTTTTGTTTTGAGAGTTTATAAAATGCATTTTGAATTACGTGCCTTTAGCTTTCAAGGCACCTTTCATTGTATTAGTAATAAGTTATTATTTATTATTTTAAAGCTTTATTAGAATAATTATACAATTACGAGTAAAAAAGTGTTTTATTTATTAACATTAGAATTAAAATTAGTTGTCGTCCTCAAACTTCTCATCCACGACGCCCGTTTGGAAGGGCGGATCACGAACCAAGCTTAGGAGTTTGTCCAGTTTCATAATCTATACACAAAAAAAAACAAAATTATTGTCTCTGGCCGCACATACTGTACATCGAGTTCTACAGTCCATTCACAGTTATTTTACCCCGATTTTGCATCAGTGATCTTTATTCTCATTCTAATAAGGTTGCTATTAAGTTGCTGCCACTGAAAAGTCTTTCAAAAACATTATGATCCTTATTACCGTCGCTATAAGGTTGCTTTTAGGTTGCTGATGTCAGAGGTAAATTATCAGTGAACGGATTGTTTACAAAATACTGATAAGTATACATAGTTTTGTTACATCGTGAACTTGTGACTAAACAATGTTCTATCCATTTTTATGAGTCATCATTCGGATCCGAAATGACTTAAAACTTTTAATACCTACCCATGATTGAATTTTTTTTTATGAAATTATTATAATTAAAAGAAAATTAATACGGTAGGTACCTGTAATGTCCGTTGTTCAATTCCTTGAGCTTTTTTGGGCGGTTTACACATTACTCTTAAATTCGGCGACAACTTCAAAACATGGCATGTTCCCCTAAAAAGAAACGATATTACTATTCAAAATAATATAAAAAACGACAGAAAATCATAAAAAGTTGAATTATTAAAAAATAAATGAACAGATGCCCCCAGAGAGATTTGAACTCTCGACCCCTGGTTTACAAGACCAGTGCTCTAACCCCTGAGCTATGGAGGCTATGCGAGGAGCGACGAAATAGGTGATCAAATGTTGCGACAAGAATTCTAGAGCAGGAGAGCAACATTTGATAGCATTTTCCATGCTTTTTTATTTATCTATGTGTGATAACGAAGTTAATTAACTAATTTAATAATGAACTTCACATTTTATAGTAGAAAACAGGTTTATGAAACAATTCTGATCGCATAATTCGACAAATTGAAGTGAACATTTGATTCTTTTTACGATTTTAGGGTAGGTAAGTACCTGATATATCCCATAGTAGGTAAAACTTGTCCGTATACAATGACCATTAAGAGGTTTTCAGATATTTCAATAACACTTTGTAAATATATGAGTACCTATCGCACCTTTAGAATTATAGAGACTTATTTCAAAATTTGAAGATTTCAAATTACCTTGCACGACCATCTTCATCGAATCTTAATAAAACATAGGTATTATGTTAGGTTAGACTACTCTGACATATCTAACAAGACTGACATATAAGTATTAAGTCTTTGTTTTATTAAGATTCGATGAAGATGGTCGTGCGTGGTTGTCGTTGAAAATTAAATCTTTAAGTTTCGAAATAGATCTCTATAATTCTAAAGGTGCGCTATGATTAACATTACTCATAATTATGTCCTTTAAAAGTAAGTAGGTACCTCACACAAAGTACTCAAGTTTAGTAGATAAGATAACAAATTAATTAAATCAATTGATTTTTTAGTTGTCAGAACTTTAATGTAAATCCACGTTACTTGTTATCTCCGCAGACGATGACAGGCAGTTTGGCATTGAAGTCTAGTCTAGAGAGTTTCTTGGTCTTCTTGGAGACGACAGCCTGCACGCATATCGGCCGATACTTGTCCACGTTCAGGTCGTATACATACACCTGCGAAATGATTCGCATAGATAAGTAGATTCCTTTTTATAAGGTTTTCTTATCAAAGGACACAATTCTAGGCAATGTCCCGGAATTAACGCACACCACAAAACGCCCCAATTAGAATATTATGTTTTAGTCATAATACATGCTTACACAAAATTTTTACTAATATGTATGTATAAAACATAATTTATTTATTAAATTAGTTACTAGTTACTGATTGTAGAGGAAAATTGTGGTTGCATTACAAATCTACGCACGCCCACAGACGCACACGTAGGTATAGGTACCTACTATACTATAAGGGTCTAGCGTACGTAATTCGTCCATTTGGTTTGTTTTGACTGTGCAGCGGAAGTGTGACTGTAATTCACGTTGTTTTAATTATTTTTGGGATAAAAAAATGACCTTTAATAAAAATTACACTACCTAGGTAATCGATTCGACAAACGATTCTGAACAAACTTTCATAATCTGCATTAATTCAGTTACCTATGTGTTTAAAACTTATTTACACTTATTTGGCTTACAGTTGGCTCTTGCCGATCGGCAAACGTCGTTCGTCATACCTATGCCTTCGCTGACTATTTTCGGTCATCACGGCACAGTTGGAGCTAAGCCGAGAGCCATTTCCTCAAACATACTTCACCGGATAGTCTCACTCATTCTCAATTAAGATACTCCATAGAGACCATAGACAACTTTAGACGAGATTAAAAAATTGGTCACTAAAAATACGTCAATTTACGCCAAGCGCTGACTAATTTGACAGGACTAAACTAATATTTATGTTCTGTCCTTGTCCTAATGAAATAGAAAGAAAAAGATGCCTGAACTTAAATTTAGTTTAGTTTGTGAACAACAGAATCGGCGCCATTGTACGCAAAATATGCGCATTGACGTGGAGTTGCGGATACGAGCCCGTATTACCTATTTTCGATATTAGCGCCCGGCTTTACCGAATTATGCCGACCTCTTTATTGAGCCCCGACCTCCCATAGTGACGAGTGATAGCTTGATATCTTTCCTTACAACAGGAGAGTTCTAAAAGTAAAATCACCTGCCATTAAATGGAGAGCATATATAATTAACCTACTTGTGAGACATAAATCGATCAGTCCGGCCGGATATTGTGATGTCGGTTTAATGCAAAGTCGAATGGAATGTTTTATTTTTAGACGATGGGAAGATTTCCAATACCTATACCATTGTATTTATTCTGAACGTGGTAGTACCTACAAGTCAGATGTAATAGTGCCAAATTAAAATTACCTATGCCTACTCTATTAGATAGTTTTTCAATCACAATCTGAATGATTTTGAAGGATTATTGCTACTCCATTGCTTCGTATGTTCGAAAAAGTATGCTCAACAACGTAAATAACGCAATGAAAGTTGATGTCAAAATGAAAGCCATTGCTAGTGATAGTGTGTTACTCAAATATCCCGCTGGGTTTGGACAAGGGATACTTTTTATCCTGGTAGTACGTTCCCGTGGGATATTATTGATTTCCGACGACCTTGTGAAGGCCGCAGGAACCCGTTGGATGCGGGAAGCACAGAACCGGTAGAAGTGGAGGTGCTTGGGGGAGGCCTATGTCCAGCAGTGGACGTCTTTCGGCTGAAATGATGAAATGATGACGCGGATAAAGCTAGTAAGATAGATTGGGTACCTTTCCATCAGCAGTGCAAGCTGCGAATACGGTGCTGGAGTATGGCGCCCACTTCACGTCGCCGACCGGAGAGCCCAGCTCGAACATGAACAGGGGTTCACTGGTGTAAGGAGAGGAAGATTAAATAAAAATAAAAAATAACGATGGCCTTGTCACATTTTTGATCTTGGTTTTGGTTGGATATTTCATGCGCCATTTTAGAAGATTTTTATTAGGTACAGACGCCAGCATATAGTTACACGAAACTGTCAACTTTTATGAATCAACTTTGAATCTTATGCTTTAGCTAGAAAATTGAAAATCTATTAAAGAAATTTGAAGATTGTAGTAACTTGATTTGCTGGCGTCTGTACATTAATTTCTAATCAACAAATTGAAACAAGAAAACTGAAAATACATTTATCACTTCACTGTCACTTCATTATAAATAAGCTTCACCGCCGCGTCTGTCTGTTTGTCTGAATGCAATAAACGAACGGATTTTCATACGGTTTTCATCAATCGTTGGAGTGGTTCATGAGGAAGGTGTGAATTGATTAAGGTTTTGTGTAAATTGGCGGAAATATGACGATGATTGTTGAAGATATCAGTAACATCATGCATACTGTCTTGTTTTTAGGTCTAGCAAGGAAGATTCCAGTAACAGGTTTGGTTGAAGTTCTCAGAGACAGGCAGTTGGTTAAACGAAAAGCTAAATACTCACTCCCTCCCATCCTCCCAAATCTTAACCCTCCAATCTCCTGAGCAGGAGGCGTAGATGCTGTTATTAAACTTGTTGTATCGGATCCTGTAGACGGGCATGTGGTGGCCTTGGACGGAGCGCACGTAGTTCCGGTTGTACTTCAGCGAGCAGGTGTGGATCATGCCGTCTTCCGTGCCCACCATGAAAATCTCCGACTTCTCAGGGTGGAAGCAGATGCAGCTGCCGCAACCTGTGTTGGAAGTAAGTCCATACTAATATTTTAAAATGGAAAAGTAACTCTTTCTCATGTCTGTCTGTCAGTCTGTCTGTCGGTCTGTCTATCGGTCTGTCTCTCAATCTGTCGGTTGGTCTGTCGGTCTGTCTCTCAGTCTGTCGGTCTGGCTGTCGGTGTGTCTGTCGGATTCTGTCAACTCCCTTTTCAAGTTCACGTCTAAACGGATTCAGATGAAACTTTCTTCACAGGTAGACCATGACGTGGATTAGGACTTAGGATGCTTTTTTCTGGTAGTACATTCCGTTGGGATAATATACGACCTCCAAGCGACCGAAGCCGCGGGCTAATAGCGCTATAAACTGACAGAAGATGATGGATCTTTCATGAATTAAGTAGATCCTGCTCAATTAAATGTACAAGTTTCTAACGCCGATTATTGTGTGTGCAGTTATATAAATAACAAAATTTTGTTGATTGACCGAAGGTATTGCGTCTCTTGAGAAAGCTTCATCCTATAAAGTTTAATATGGATTAAACTTTTATTATAGTACACCCACATTCCACAGTTCTACTCTCTTAGCACTTTATAGCATGAAGCTTTAGCAGGAGACCCAATAAAGAGCACGAGCAAGACCCTAAGCTAGATATTTTAAATAATGAAAAAAAACTTCAATATTTAAAGACCCTCATTTATTTGCTCAGAGCTCTCAAAATCATTATGTTTTAGTTCCTTGGTTTTCTGGTTATTTTATCAATTGCAGACTAGCTGTATTTTTGGTTAATGAAACGGAAGAGGCGTATTAAACCGGTTTAGCGTTTTAGAGCTGTTGCGTTTTCAGTTTTTAGGACTCCATTGGAAGTACATATTTTCAAGTAGAGTCTACCTCTATGTTTCTGAATGCTAGAGTAAATTTCTGCTCAGTATTATCTTCTGTCAAATCTTAAATTGTAATAGGTCAACCAAGCATACGATTTATATATTTTCGGAAAACGAGGTACAGGATCCTTTCATACATAATTCACTTCTGATTTTGCTTCACTGTCCAAACCACAGTGATCTTTCTTCTGATTCTATTATGGTTGCTGCTGGGTTGCTGCAACTGACAACTCTCTCATAGTCATTGTGAACTTTATTCTCGTCACAATAAGGTTGCTGCTATCAGAAGTAAAACAACGGTGAACGGACTGTAGAGAAAGGTGTAAATTCATCTACAGGTCTCCCAGAAAAACTATGCGGTTCGGTAATCATTGTCTACAAATACGACCGCGCTATGATAAATCTATTATAGAAACTGTTACAACTATGGAAGGACTTACCTATTTTGTTGCGCCATGGTTATAAAATTAACAACTTTATGCAAAACTTACAAATTCTGTGGTGCGAACATTTGTAGTTATTCGGAAACATGAAGGTTACCGAAGTGCATGACCTACCTTTTCTGGTGTACCTACCTGTTCACAATCATATATACCTAATCAGCTTATCAGCCTCTTCGAGAGGGTCCATGCGGGCCCAGTGTGGGTTGGGTTGTAGATGTCACAAGTCTTCGAATTTTTGGGTTCTAGGACATGCCAGTTTCCTCACGATGTTTTCCTTCACCGTTTTGAGAGCAGTGGTGATGAAATTATTTACACAAAGTAAGCGCTTGTCTGGGTTCGAACTCACGACCTACGACTTGTAAATCGGGGCCGTTACTACTGAGCCACCACTGCTCTGGTAAGCTGTAAAGTTGATAAAAGCCCAGCTTACTGTTAACAGTGAGCATCGTGCCATCAGGGCCAGGTATGGGTGGCACATTGGAAGTCAGGGTGATGATGGTGGTGGCTTGCAGTTCTCCCGGCATCACAGCCCATTGGACCACGCGACCATCGCCAGAAATGGAGAAGAATGATGGCTCCCCGTCGATTAGGCGATGACCCCAGCGGATCTTTGGAAGGTAAGAAAAGGTTACGTAACTTGCAAAATAAAAGTATGTGTAATAAATACCTAACCATAAACTATTTTATCAGACTTAACATTGAGTAGGTACCTATAAACTACAGTACTGCACATTAAACGATAAATTATTTTATTTCTATAAGTAGGTTTATAAAAACACTTTTACACTTCAATCATATTTTTTTAAACTAGATGAGGTCAGCGTCTCCTGTCTGATTACTCTGAGAAGAAAGGTCGAAACAAACTCAGAGGTCACTGCAGTCTCTTTTAAAGTCCAGACATAATCTTGGTCAGTACATGTGAAGGGGTCGGGACCCTTTATAGCAGAACTTTTTTATGTCATAATATTATTTTGCCTAACAGCGTATAGCATAAACTTCATTTCGCAGAAAATCGTTTAGACCCTATACACTCATTTTATCATACATTCAAAACTCATAATTTTGTAAGTCAGAATCATCTTTAGGCATAAATTTCATATCCATAATAATTAAAAAGTAGAACCATCATATCGCAGAAATTCACAGTCAGAATCGTCTTTTGGCATACGTGAGCCCGTGCGAAGGGGTCACAATTTTAACCTAACCATTTTAAAACAAATAATTAATTAGGGTCTTAGTTGGTTTACAAGCAATAATAAATAAGAGGTAGTAGACGAAGCCCCGCGAAGCGGGGCTTCGTCTACTACCCTATATGCCATAAAAATATGCCATAAAAAATATTCGTGCTCTATGCCATAAAAAATATTCGTTTAAAGAAGATTATGCCAAGTGTGTTATGCCAAATAAATTTCGGAGCATCAATATTCTGCCAGATAGAAGGAACCCCATGTGAAGACCGGTCCGGTCCGGTCCGGTCGGACCGGTCTTTTCAGGAAAGAACTACACAGATTGAGTGGACGGACCTGTCCAGTCAGTGCACGCATTTTTCAATAATCATGCAGCTCAACTCAAACCTTAAGGAGCTCAACGATTCGAGAAACAATACCAAAGTAAGGACATTTGGGTAGGCCGCATAAATTATTAAAACTGCCAGACCATCATTAAAAGTAACTGAAGGGATTAAAAACAAGGACCCACATAGTCCTCACATTCACAATAATTTAAATAATAATATTATACTTTACAAAGTAAATATTCACGGCATTGTATATGTAAAATGGTATATAAAAAAAAATAGTAAGCAAAAAAAACAAAACAACATTCACTGCAGGAGCAGCTCAAACCCAAGCCTCTTTGTCCTCAATATAGTCGTTAAATGTAGAAGGCTTTCTGGCATAGCTTCCACTTTAGAAAAGATTTGAAGGTGAATTTAAATTAATTGAAGTGCCATCTGCAAACAAAACTATATCAGATTTTTTGATTTTATCATCATTATCCTTTATGAGGTAAGACAAGTCATTAATATAAATAAGGAACAAAAAAGGTTTAAGAATTGAGCCCTGGGGGATTCCCATTGTTACTACAGATCCGGGTGATCTTCTTCCGTTAACAGCAACTCTCTGAATCCTATTACCTAAGTATGAAGTAAGAAGATCCAAAGAGTGTTCCGGATTCCGTGGTGGTGCAGTTTTCTGATTAATGTTTCATAAAAACGCAATCGAATGCCTTGGAGAAATCACAACAAATGCCTAAAGCATAGCATTTATAGCCTTTTATACATGTCCTAAAAGTTCAATACGGCATTAGAAGTCGAACGACACCTTGTAAAACCAAACCGTATGTTATGTAGTAATTTATGTTTATGAAAAAAATCTTTTCATTTGATCTAAAATAAGTTTTTCATAAATTTTGCTAACGGTAGGTAGCACTTAAATAGGTCTATAGTAGCTGCTCTACCGATTTAAACAACGGTACTACCCGATTTAAACAACGGTAATATTTTACTGTTTTTCATAAGATCAGGAAACTCACCACGGTCAATACAATTATTAAAATAACAGCTACAGTAGGTTCAATAATGTTTATAATCGATTAACAACGTCCATAGAATTACCCCATAGATCTGCAGTCTTTTTAACAGTTAATGTGTGAAAGGTGTTAATTATATCTTTACAGGTGACATATTGAAAAAACATTCTAGTTTGTTGATTCTGAATTTAATCACAAACTGGAACGTTTTCTTTAAGTAAAGGCGGTGGTGAACACCGCCTTTCTGATCAATCGAAGTGACTGATGAACAAATCCTTTTCAACAGCTAACGATATCAGCAATCTAATTGTCGATCTTCTCACGACCGCTGAATAAGTTTCGAAGTAGTCGATCCCGTAGGATTGAGTGAAACCCTTTGCCACAAGTTGAGCTTTATAGGTCTTGTTACCTTTACTTGAAGATCTACTTGTTTCCCACGACTTTAGCTCCGCGTGGCTTATCGACGAGCTTCCAGACTTTGTTGTCGTACATCGTTGACTCCCCAGAATTGCACAACATACTATGCACATTTTATGTCCCTGACAATTACCTACGCCACCGGTCTAACCGCCGCCGGCACAGACTATTCGCGACTGCACAGTGTCGCACGGTGTCCCGTGCGCATTCCCCGCTGTGACGCATTCGCATAAGCAGCGCAATTAATGCCCTTATTTTTGACCTACCTGATTGTGACGTGTTAACCGACAAATTCAACCAAATCATGTTATTGTGCTCGAGATTTTGTGAAAGACATTGTATATGAATAATTGCATGTCCTAATAATTTGTAACCTAACGAAATGTATTGTTTTTCTTTTTTAATATTAACGCTGTAGCTGATAGGTAGGCTATCTAGACGAAATTGTAATTTATATAACACATACAAAATTAATTAATTAATTACTGTCACTGGTGTATAACCTTTGTAATTAATAATAATAAATAAATTCAATCCATCTCTTTCATCATGGCTTCCTTCCAGTTATCCTTATCGTCCCGACTTAAGGCTTCCTTAACTGTCAAAGGCTCCTGCTCTTCTGTACATCATACAAGTCCATGATGATTTCTTTCTCGGATTCTACTACGTAGAGGATAACGACATTCACCTTCGTTAGATTGTCCTCTATTAATACTCTCTTCAACGTTTTCCACCACGACATTTTCTTCTCCACCATTCTTCAGCCTCATCTGAGGAACTCGGCCCTTGAGAAGCTTCTGCACTACCAGATGACGAGCCCGACTGGCGTTCTTCCTTTGCAAGTTCCCAGATTACTTCAGCACCTTTGTCACCGCTACCTACGAGCTGACTAGGATCCTCTGAAACTGTTGCTGCAGAGTCCTCCAAGAAAACGACATCCCTTGCTCTAACTATGACGCGAGGATTACTGGGATTTATGAAACGATATCCCTTGGTTTCTTCACAGTAACCAACAAAGATATGTTCCACCGCTTTAGGGCTCCATTTCTTCCGAGTTTCTTTGGGCAAAAATGCACAAAAGCCTTAGTTCCAAAAACTCTGAAATGATCGAACGACTGAGCCTTCCTTGTCCACAATTCCTCAGGAATCTTACCATTATTGCCACTCTGGGGCAGCCTGTTTTTCGTATGAACAGCCGTATTACATGTCTCTGCTCACGGTTTCACACTTAGACCCTTTTCGGCCAACATAGCACAAGCCATCTTCACAATATTGCGGTTTGCTCGCTCCACTACGCCGTTCTGCCCTGGAGTGTAGGGAATAGTTAATTGATGTTTTATATCCTTTTGGCATAGAAACCCATCAAATTTCCTGTTCACAAATTCTGTTCCATTGTCCGTGCGTATGCACTTTACCTTCAACTCGGTTTCAACCTCTACACTAGCTAGAAAAAGTTTAAAATTATCTAAAACCTGATGTTTTGATTTAAGGAAAAATACAAAAGATTTTCGTGTAAAATCATCTATAATAACTAGCATATTAATGGTGAATTAACTTGCAACCATCTCTGTCAAAACTCACCTTCCATCCGTTCTCTACTAATTTAGACACTGATAACAGATTAACACGTAAACTAGGTACATACTTGGCATCCCTCACAGCAAGTATTCGGCTTTCCAAACTCACCATGATAGCTTTACCTTTGCATTCAATCTTATCATTGTTCGCACATGTCACATTACTCATACCAATATTCATAACCAAATCTTTAAACCAATGTTTCTGGAAAGACACATATATATGAAGATACCCCGCTGTCGATGTACCACTCCGTCGGATTGAAGGAGAAGGTGTTGAATGAAGACAGGCTCATGACCGCAACGTCACTCAGTTTTTAGATCAAACCCGCTTTCCTTCCTTCAGGACAGTCCGGCTTCTTATGTCCCCTTTTTCCATATTTAAAGCATTTAACTTTGGTCATATTCAAATCTTTGTTCCCATTCCGCTTCTTACTCTTACTCACATCTAATGCCGAGTCCGCTGAATACAATGTACTACAACCTTGACGTGAATCCTCCTGTAGTGTTCCAGTGCCATTCGCATAGGCCTGTACTCTTCAAAAAAGTCCTCTCAGTAACACGACAGCTACAAGATCATCGTCAAACCCGGTGGCAATATTCTCAACTTTTGAGAAAGAGACATAACTGCAGCAACATATTCATGCATCGACGAGTGTCTCTCTAGCTTTTCATCCATTAATGCGTTAATGAGGGTGATTCTGCGATTTACGCCTTTATCCTCAAATGCTTTCGCTAAGCTATCCCAAGCATCTTTGGCATGCTTTGAATCTTGTACATACGCATAAAGTGTAGGTTCCACATGAAGACAAATCAAAGCTAGTGCATCTTGGTCCTTCTCAATGGCGGTGGAGTCTTTGGAATCCGGGTACTTTGAAGTATATGTGAACAATTTTTCTCGTATGAGAATCTATAATAAATAAATAAATAAATAATCTATAATAAATAATTGCGAATTTCCACGTGAAGTAGTCATCTAAACCGCAGAGGTTCTTGATGGAAAATTTAGTTCCTGGGTCCATGATCTTTTGATGTAATAAACTAGATGACTAGGATATGGAAGCAAAAAGCAAAAACGTTGTTTGCAGAGATAAACTTTTAATCAAGAGAGACTTTTTTCGAAGATTTTGGATGAATGTGGTATGTCTGACTGCAAACCAGTGACAACTCCGACGGAAAAGAATTTCCATAAAGCCTCGGCGGAAGGGGTAAGTAAGCTATCCTGCCAAGACCAGGTAAGTAGGTAAGCTATCCTGCCAAGACCAGGCGCTCATAGGGTCGATGAACTATTTGGCCTGTAACACACGCCCGGATATTGCGGCTGCGAAAAATTGCGAATTTGCGAATTTTTTGGCACAGTACAACTCATGTTGTGAGGAACGTCATTGGAAAGCAGCGAAACATATCTTGAGATACCTTAAGGGTACAAGGGATCTATCTTTGATATTTCTCAAGTCGCAGGTGCAGGACATCACGGGATTCGTAGATGTTGACTGGGGAGGGAACGTTAAAGATAGGAAATCTTATTCTGGATTTATTTATAGATGTGGAAACTCGTTGATTAACTGGGAATGCCGTAAACAAGCTTGTGTGGCACTGTCGTCAACGGAAGCTGAGTATATTGCATTTTCAGAGGCAACCAGGGAGGCAGTTCATTTGCGATAGCTGAATGCCTAAGAGGTGAATATCTTGGGTCTATTTGCATTTTCGTAGATAATCAGAGTGCTATTAAACTTGTGTACAATCCTGTAGCGGATAGAAGGACGAAACATATAGACATAAGGGCGCACTATGTCAGAGATTGCATTGCCAAGAATGTTGTACGTCTGGACTATGTGTGTACGGAAGATAACCCAGCAGATGTACTGACCTAAAAACCATTAGGTCGTGTGGCATTTAATAAATGTGTGCACGATTTGATTTTGGGTGTGTCTGGTGTGGTGTGATGTGAGGATATTTGAGGGGAAGAATTTGTAAATGTAAATGAAAAATTGCGCATTTTTTGGCAAAAGATCATCCACCTGTAACTATTAAGTATTTTATGCACACTAATGCATCAGCCGTAACCTAAATATGAAGAAAGGGCATGCAATAGTACGTAGTAGACAGTGCGAGGGTGTGTGTGTGTGTGTGTGTATTAATAAAAAACGCATTCCTCTGTCAGTCAATCAAAATGATGAATTTCTGACACTAATACTTTTTTAAACTGTTTATAAAATCAAAGGTTTTTTTTAAGCAATTTTTTTCCAAGTTATGGAACAAAATAAAAAAGTGTTTAATGCTCTCACCTCCCACACGATGTTGCTGTGTTTGTCCCGCACAGAATTAGATTTGTACTGGTAAGCAGACTCCAGTGATAACTGAGCGTTGTACACGCAAACGTTGCCGTCATACAGTCCTGAGACAAACAGAAGAAGAGGTTAGGTT
Source organism: Mesoligia furuncula (assembly GCA_916614155.1). Lineage (NCBI taxonomy): Eukaryota > Metazoa > Arthropoda > Insecta > Lepidoptera > Noctuidae > Mesoligia > Mesoligia furuncula. The sequence goes on along the minus strand of OU744809.1, from coordinate 18,294,428 downwards.
GCTATGACGACTGAATAAGTGATAAGTTAAGTGCTCATACGCGTTGACGGCTGCAGTTGCCTCTGCTGTTGACGCGTGTCGTTCGTGTGAATGCACACTTAAAGGTAATTTCAGCATAGAGTCATCTATAAGATGGATCGACACTCTTTAAAATGGGGCTGGGTCATACAGGATGCGAAACGCAGATGGATGACCCATGTTCAGCAGCAGAGTTCCTACGATAGGCTGTTGTTTGACAAATATTTTCAGGGGTTGCTGTGGGTTAGAAAGGTGTCTAGCAAGCCAATCCATAATAATTTGTTAACAGATATTACAATAATTTGTTTATACTGTAACAAATATATTTCACAAGCACCATAAAAGGTCGGCAGCGTCCTCTAGTAGAGAATTATATAATCAATCGATACAAATAATTCCTATTTGATAAACCAGATGGCGCTGATGTTGACTTATTAATCTATATTAGAATATTAGATTAGTATTTATATGTGAACAATTAAAAATAATAAGCATATAATTCTAAGATCAAAATGTTACATTAGCTTCAATATTTCAATTTAAAATATAGATTAAGTCGATTTAGTAATAATCGATATAGGAGCATTGCCAACCGAATGAACTATAAATAATGCTTTGACGTTCCAAAGTTGGTAGAACGTTTTCCTTTGAGAATTTGACATTCGGATGGTAATGAGCTCCCATCGGTAATCGGTAGCAAATTAAAGGCAGATAAAAGTTAAATGACGAGAACAAGGAGTGGGTCCAGCGTTAAAATGAAACCTTAAACGATAAAATCGAAAAAGGATGCTGTGAGTATTAATTTTGAGTCGTCTCATGATGCATACATTGCCTGATGCGGATAGATTGAGGTTTTCAACATGTTTTCTCTTATCGACAGGGTCCCAAGTTAATTTTAGAAAAAATATGGTCAACTCATGAGAATACACTAACAATATTACACCAGATTCAAAGTATTCTACTTGAATCATGGTATTGGCAGTTTGACGCCGACTTCAGGTTCCGAAGACAATTGTCCACGTGTCTTGGCGCTCCCAAGGTTGTTAACACAGGACAACGATACTGGATGAAGCAGCACACCTTGGACATTTTGTAACTAAGGGTAATAAGTGCCCCATTTAATGTAAGTGTGCACATGTCTTGGTAGTTCGAGCATGGTGAAGAACTTGAAGTCATCGTAGTATTAGTCAACCCATACTGGATGTAATAAAAAGAGTAATTAAAGTGTATTGAGAAGACCAGAAGAAAGCCTTTATTTTAACCAAACCTCATGCGAGTAAATCCCTGTTCTCATGCATTACTATCACTGGGTAAGTTGGTGAGTAGGGAAAAACCAGCCTTACAATTTGTACGCCCAACGTGTCGCATGAGGATTGATTGAGATACTTAGTGCTTTATTTCTAAATTAACTTTGTGTACTTAAAATAACTTAAACTTTATCATTAACTTAACTTAGTCGTTTAACTTTGAAAAATTTACAATGTCAGTGTTTTAAAATAAGGTTATAGCCCATCTTAATATTTTAAACTAGAAACCTTGTCACTAGTAAATGTTATCTTAGCCAAATAGCTCTGACTCATATTTGGATACATCTTAATAGTATCTATACTTTAACTTATTAACTAGATTAGTTAATACTTAACAAAGATTGTTTACATGGTTTTATTCACAATGGATAAAGCAACTTGGATTGACTATCTTCGCAAAGAAGAATTGTTACATGAGCTTAAATACTTTAATATTTCCACAGATGTAAAAGCAACCAGGGATGTGCTGCGCAAGCAGTATCGTTGTCTCTGTGGGATATATCGGAGAGGCAGTATCAAGCAAGAGGATTATCCAACGCCAGAAGTAGCTGAAGAGGTACAGTTGTGTTCGGAACCTGTTGCTGAGCTGTGCCGTTTGCATAATGATTTAACTGCAGGAGACAGTCTAACTATCAAACGTATATTAGCTCGCTGTCAATATTACTTAATGAGAATTTCACGTGTGACTGATAGTTCACTGGAATTACTGGAGCTTAAGAATAAGTTAATTAATATAATAACCTCATTGCAAGATGACTCTGATGATGAGGAAATGCAATCTACGCATGAATCATCACCAGAGAAAGAATTGGTGGGAAAACCACAAGTAGTTCTTGTAAATGAAAGGTCAATTAATTTATGTTCATTGAACATAAAATATGATGGTACTACATGTGTTAGGGTTTTCATAGAACGTTTAGAAGAGTTGAGGCAGGCTAGAGGTATACCTGAAGAACGTGCATTGGTTGCTTTCTCTGATCTGTTAGAGAAGTCTGCTTTACATTGGTTCAGATCAAATAAACAAACTTTCACATCTTATAACCATTTGCTGGCTTGTTTACGTGAGGATTTTGATCTACCAGATTTAGATTATAAATTAACTCAGGAAATACGCTCACGTACACAGGCAAAGCAAGAATCAATGATTGTTTATTTGTCTATTATGCAGGGTATGTTTAATAGATTATCAAAACCTCTCTCTAAAGATGAACAGTTGGATATCCTAATGCATAACATTAGACCTGAATACATGAAGGAAATGGCTTTACTTGATATTAAATCCATTAAGGATCTCCAATTATACGGTAAGAAACTGGAACTGGCTCGTGCTAGGTCAGAGCAATTTGTAGAACCTAACCTCTCAAAACTAAAACTTAGTCAGGATTCTCAACCTACAAAGAGGTGTCTTAAACAAAAGTCTGATAGGTCTGGGGAGCCAGTTGCTGCAGTTGACACTCCATCTACTTCTGAGGCAAAAGGGAAGAAATGCTTTAGGTGTAATCGCACGAATCATTTCACTCAACAATGCAAGGTTTCAAAGGAGGTGGTTTGTTTTAAGTGTGGTGAAAAAGGTTTTAAGAGGCTAAACTGTCCAAAGTGTTCAAAAAACTAATTGAGTTGAACCACAAAGACTTGGTAATTAACATAACATCTTGTTCATCTGACAATAATAATGTGGTTCATTTTCAAGCAAAGACAGGTGACATTGGACCTCATTTATTGGTTAACATTTTGGATTTAGAAGTGTATGGTTTGTTGGACACTGGAGCAGTTTGTTCAATATTGGGAAATAATTCACATACATTATTTATGGATTATGGTTTTAAATTAGTTAAATTACCCAAAGGACAAAATGTTAGAACTGCAGATGGTTCAAAAATTCAATGTTTAGGCTTTATGCAATTACCAATAAACTATTTAAATCAAATTAAGATAATTAAGTTCTACATAGTTCCCAACATAGTAACTTCAATCATTTTTGGCATGGATTTTTGTAAAACATTTTTAATAACACTTGATAGTTCATTTAACAATAATAAAGTTATTAGTTTACCTGACAATTACATTAACTTAGTTAACATTGACCAAGGCTTAGAATGTTATGAATCGTTGACTTCTGAACAACATTTAATTTTACAAAAGGTTATTGACAAATTTGAAAAAATAAATACAGAAAAAGTTGGTTTAGGTAGGACAAAATTAATCACCCATAAAATAGATACTGGCGAGTGTCCACCAATTAAGCAAAGATATTATCCTTTATCTCCACCCAAACAATTAGCTTTGGAAAAGGAACTTGATAGGATGTTGCAACTTGGTGTTGTCGTACCGTCCAACTCACCTTGGAATTCTCCGGTTGTCATGGTAACCAAACCTAATGGTGACTTGAGGCTCTGTTTGGACTGTCGAAAACTTAATGCCGTTTCTAAAGCAGATGCTTATCCTTTGCCTTACATCCATCAAATATTGGATAGCCTGAGAGATGCAAAATATTTGACATCAATAGACCTCAGCGCTGCATATTGGCAGATTGAATATGATAGTGAGGGGTCTGCTGAAAAAACTGCATTTACAGTCCCTAGACGTGGACTCTTTCATTATGTAACCATGTCATTTGGTCTTGTTGGAGCATCTGCCACTATGCAACGTCTCATGGATAAATTGTTTGGTCCGGAATTTGATAATAAAGTGTTTGTCTTCCAAGATGACATTATATGCATCTCTAATGAGTTTAATAAACATGTTGAGTTGTTGGAAAAGGTATATCAACGTTTAGCAGATGCAAACTTGACGATAAACATGAGTAAGTCTCAATTTTGTAGAAAAGAACTTAGATATCTTGGATACATGGTGGATAAACAAGGTCTCCGTACCGATCCTTCTAAGGTGGAAGTGATACTTAATTATCCTACACCCACCACACCCAAGGAAGTTAAAAGGTTTGTAGGCATGGCAGGATGGTACCGTAGATTCATACAAGATTTTTCTAAAATTAATAGGCCACTTAGTAAATTAACATGTAAAAATATCCCTTTTGTATGGACAGAGGAAGCTGAAGAAGCTTTTACTACCTTAAAATCATGTTTAGTTTCAGCTCCAATTCTTAAGTGTCCAGATTTTAACTTGCCTTTCTCTATTCAGTGTGACGCTTCGGCTTATGCTATTGGTGCTGTACTGACACAATCTTATGATACCTTTGACCACCCAATTGCATTCTGTAGTAGGTTACTTAATAAACATGAAGTTAACTACACAACTACAGAACGTGAACTTTTAGCAGTTTTGTTTGCTTTAGAACAATTCAGAATGTACGTGGAGGGTCAAAGATGTAATATTGTCACAGATCATGCATCATTACAATGGTTTTATAAATTAAAAAATCCTTCAGGTAGGTTAGCTCGATGGAGTATTCGTTTAAGTCAATTTGATTTTAATATTATACATAGAAAGGGCAAAGAAATGGTTTTGCCGGATGTACTTTCAAGGATTAAAATAGAATCAATAGAAATCTCAGACAACATTCAAGATAAATGGTACTTAAAAATGGTAGAAAATTGTGAAAAATTCCCCCATAAATTTCCAAATTACACATTAAAAGATAATAAACTGTTTAGACATTCTAAGAATAAATACAATTTAACTTCACAATTCTCTTGGAAACAGGTGATACCAAGTGAAGATGTGGGACAACTATTAAAACAATTTCATGATGATCCCACAGGCGCCCATTTCGGAATATTTAAAACTCATAAACGGTTAGCTTTACACTATTTTTGGAAAAATATGTATAAGGATGTAGAAAATTATGTCAATTGTTGTCAAACTTGTAAAGAGTACAAGCCGGTAAATTCATCACGTCCAGGATTAAGGGGTAACCCAAAACAGGTTAATAAACCATTTGAAGCAATTTGTTGCGATTTGTTAGGACCTTTTCCTGTATCTACTAAGAGAAACACAAATTTATTAGTTTGTTCAGATTATTTCAGTAAATATGTCATGTTGTTTCCTATACGGAATGCAACAGGCAATGCTATAGTTAAAATTCTGGAAGAGAAAGTGTTTCTGGTACACGGGATACCTAAGTTTGTCTATGTGGACAACGGTCCACAATTCATTTCAAAACAATTTAGAGACTTAATGTGCAAATATAATGTGCCTAATATTTACTATAATCCAAGATATCATCCACAGGTTAATCAGGCTGAAAGAGCTATCAGAAATATTCTGTATGCGATTGCCTCATATGTGAAATCAAATCACAGACAGTGGGACAATCACATACCAGAAATTCAGTGTGCACTTAATACTGCAGTTAATGAGTCGACTAAATTTTCACCTTACTTTCTCGTCCATGGGCGAGAGATGTTTGTAGATGGAAAATTACATCATGGCTCTGAAGTGCCACAGCCTGTTTCTGATCTAACCGTGGTAGATCCCAGAATACATGGCGATAACTTAGAAGAACTTAAAAATATATTTCTGGAAGTTAGTAAAAACTTAAAAGTTGTGCACGATAAAAATAAAAAGCAGTATGATTTAAGGAAGCGACCTATAGAATATAAGGTTGGTCAGATAGTCTATAAGAGAACATTTACCTTGTCGGATGCTAGTAAGCATTTTACTTCTAAATTAGCACCGCGTTTTATAAGATGTGTTGTTTCAATTAAACACTCACCTGTTGTGTACAGTTTAAAGGACATGCAGGGTAAAAACTTAGGTAAATTTCACATAAAAGACATTTTAAAATATGAAGACTCCTAGTTTAGAACATTGTTGTGTTAATTAATTAATATTTGCACGAAATTAACAATAGACGTACAAATATTTAATTTAAAAAGGGATGAATGCATGCTGGAAGGGTATAAGGTTTTTTTTTAAAATTAAGGTTTAAACAATTTTTTTAAATAAACATGTATGAAAGGATGAAAGATAGGTAACACAATAATGAAAAGACTGTGTAGTGTTCTTCTGACTTAAGACTTCAAAGTCACAATTTGGTACTTCTTAATATGTACTTAACACTTACTTAGATTCTAAGATAGTGTTTAATTAATAAATCTTAAACTTAAAACTTAACTTAAGTAGGTACTCACCTACAATTAAAAAACAGAGAATATCTAAATCTCATTAAATTAACACTTACACTTTAAGCACTTGAAATAAATGGATATTAAACCAGATATTTCAAGTTAGTTAAAGCTTAAATATATTTAAATAAGTCATAACCAGTAAGTAGGTTAAACTTAACATTTAATTTAAATTAGGTAGGCGTTATGCATACCTGCATTGTTTAGTTAATAGGTACTTAGTAGTTGTAGGTTGGAGCAACCAATGTTCGTATAGCTTTAGTCTCACTATTTAGTATTGAGTACTTAAGTAATTAAAACTTAACCTTTGATTGAGTGTGGTCTTAATTGACTTTTATTTAGGGCTGCCTCAACTTCTGTCGGGGAACATGTTGAAACTCTTAATGTGCATAAAAATAGTTTAAATATTAAAAAAAAATTAAGTTAAAAATTTTTTTTAACCGGGGTGAGATGTATTGTAACAAATATATTTCACAAGCACCATAAAAGGTCGGCAGCGTCCTCTAGTAGAGAATTATATAATCAATCGATACAAATAATTCCTATTTGATAAACCAGATGGCGCTGATGTTGACTTATTAATCTATATTAGAATATTAGATTAGTATTTATATGTGAACAATTAAAAATAATAAGCATATAATTCTAAGATCAAAATGTTACATTAGCTTCAATATTTCAATTTAAAATATAGATTAAGTCGATTTAGTAATAATCGATATAGGAGCATTGCCAACCGAATGAACTATAAATAATGCTTTGACGTTCCAAAGTTGGTAGAACGTTTTCCTTTGAGAATTTGACATTCGGATGGTAATGAGCTCCCATCTGTAATCGGTAGCAAATTAAAGGCAGATAAAAGTTAAATGACGAGAACAAGGAGTGGGTCCAGCGTTAAAATGAAACCTTAAACGATAAAATCGAAAAAGGATGCTGTGAGTATTAATTTTGAGTCGTCTCATGATGCATACATTGCCTGATGCGGATAGATTGAGGTTTTCAACATGTTTTCTCTTATCGACAGGGTCCCAAGTTAATTTTAGAAAAAATATGGTCAACTCATGAGAATACACTAACAATATTACACCAGATTCAAAGTATTCTACTTGAATCATGGTATTGGCAGTTTGACGCCGACTTCAGGTTCCGAAGACAATTGTCCACGTGTCTTGGCGCTCCCAAGGTTGTTAACACAGGACAACGATACTGGATGAAGCAGCACACCTTGGACATTTTGTAACTAAGGGTAATAAGTGCCCCATTTAATGTAAGTGTGCACATGTCTTGGTAGTTCGAGCATGGTGAAGAACTTGAAGTCATCGTAGTATTAGTCAACCCATACTGGATGTAATAAAAAGAGTAATTAAAGTGTATTGAGAAGACCAGAAGAAAGCCTTTATTTTAACCAAACCTCATGCGAGTAAATCCCTGTTCTCATGCATTACTATCACTGGGTAAGTTGGTGAGTAGGGAAAAACCAGCCTTACAATACTACAGTAAGTGTGTTAGGTTATCCATACTGTTAGGCCCTTTATACACGGAGAGAAAAGAAAGAAAATAAAGAAAAGAAAAGAAAGAAAGAAAAGAAGGAAAAATGAAAAGAAAGAAAGAAAAAATGTATATTCACGGCACAGTTTCTTTACGGCCGTAACAAAACGTGTCTGTCAACAAGCTTCCGCAGTGATCAGTGACACCACTGACGACTATGCCTACACACGGTAGATAGACCGTAGTTTTTCACGGCTAGAAAAACGTGTGTGAACATAGCTGCAGCACTGCTGGGCAAAGACCTCTCTCCATGACTTCTAGCTCTTTCGATCCAGGGCCTCAAGTCTGCTATTACAATAGTGTCAAAATGGTCTATCATTGATTTCATAATTGTTGATTTTGACAAGTTTGGTAATCTACTAATATAATGGCGTCATTATGACTTTCCAATGGTCAACCACTGACACTCCATTGAAAGAAATGGCATAGAATGGTAATCTCGTACATAATGAAAAATGAATTACTAACTTACGCGGTAATCTGCTAAAATTTTGACAGTTTCTTTGATCAGTTACCTACCATTAGAACGTCATTGTGCAGTCATTGCTTTTAATTCGTTACGAGTATCGTACAATTTCTGTGCCATTGACCGACCAATGATCAACCATTATGAATTTAGCAGATTACGAACTTTTAGCAAAATGACAATGGGATGGTGGTGGGATCGTGTTGGAATGACGAATTTATAAAAATAGCAGACTAGGGCCCCAGGGCTAATGTGGACCACAGGTCTACTCGGTGGTGGTGTTAGGTACTTCAGTATAAACTATATCCAACAGCAAAATATTTTGAATCTTCGTAAAAACACCAAGGAATATCTAAACCGAACAAAAACATAGTAATCTAGTGAGTCATCGATAATACACAAGCCTGTATACAATCGATTAAAATTATGAGATATACGATAAACAAATCACCGCAGTGCGTTTTGTATAATGCTGTAAAACTGTAATGTGAAGTTATTTTTAGGTGAAACATGTTTTTTATCAATTTAAAATATTGGTATTCAGCTGCATCCCGACCCCAACATAGAGTTGGGAAAAGGCTAGGCAGATGATGAACTGTTTTTTATCAATTTAGCAAAGTAACACTAATAATTATCTCCTGCGTACCTGGCTAATCTCCGTTGAGATGGGTCACCGAGACCGAAATCGGTCGAGAAGATACTATGATTATAGTGTTCCCACTGCTGGGACGCAGGCCTCCTCTCTGTGAGAGGGGAGGAGATGTCACATCTCACATGTATTCGAATTTTTAGTTCTAGGACATGCCGGTTTCCTCACGATGTTTTCCTTCACCGTTTTGAGAGCAGTGGTGATGAAATAATTTACACAAAGTCGAGCGACTCTCAGGGTCCGAACCTACGACCTACAACTCGTACATCGCAGCCGTTTCCACTGGGCCAACACGTCTCCTGGACCACCACTGCTTCATGTAAAATATTAGTATCCAGCCGCATCTGATTAGACTGGAAGCCGACCCCAACGCAGTCGGGAAAAAAATATTGGTATTCAGCCGCATCTGATTAGACTGGTAGAGTGGTAGCCGACCTCAACACAGCTGGGAAAAAATATTGGTATTCAGCCGCATCTAATTAAACTGGAAGCCGACCCCAGCACAGTCGGGAAAAAAATATTGGTATCCAGCCGCATCTGATTAGACTGGAAGCCGACACCAACACAGTCGGGAAAAAATATTGGTATTCAGTCGCATCTAATTAAACTGGAAGCCGACCCCAACACAGTCGGGAAAAAAATATTGGTATTCAGCCGCATCTGATTAGACTGGTAGCCGACCTCAACACAGTTGGGAAAAAATATTGGTATTCAGCCGCATCTAATTAAACTGGAAGCCGACCCCAACACAGTCGGGAAAAAAATATTGGTATTCAGCCGCATCTGATTAGACTGGAAGCCGACACCAACACAGTCGGGAAAAAATATTGGTATTCAGCCGCATCTAATTAAACTGGAAGCCGACCCCAACACAGTTGGGAAAAAATATTGGTATTCAGCCGCATCTGATTAGACTGGTAGCCGACCTCAACACAGTTGGGAAAAAATATTGGTATTCAGCCGCATCTGATTAGACTGGAAGCCGACCCCAACATAGTCGGGAAAATGCAACGCAGATTATGACTTAGCGCAAACTAGCTTTTGTCCACGAATTACCCGAGTGGATATCGAAAAATTACCCATGGGATCATACTACCGGGATTAAAAGTACCTATGTGTTAATCCAGGTAAATTTACCTAAACTTAAACAATGTGTTACGGAATTAACAATCTATTAATTCCGTAATACATTGTTTTCTTATAAGGCAGATGTTGATGACCTACTTTTACATGTATGAAAATAATCTATAGAGACGGGTAACAGCTGGCTTTAAAATATGAAGTTGTGTGAACCAGGTGCAATAACTCATGCTTTAGTAGTTGAAAATATCCATAAAAATATGAATAAATTTTATAACGGGAGCTGCTATGAATTGTAAAAAACAGTTGTTTGATACATTTCACTTATTAAATGTATTTTTCTTTACTATAACTTTTTTTAGGGTTCCGTACATACGAATGTAAAACCTTGTAGGATCGCTCGTCGTCTGATCGTCTGATAGTCTAACCGTCTGTCACAGAAAATTTGCTTCGAAACTACTGTACCGATCAAGTTTAAATTTGATACACATGTGAATTTCTGTCGCACTAATGGACGTGTAACGTAAATTAATTAATTTTAATAACGGGTTACTTTTGAGTAGGAAATTAGAAAATTTAAAAAATTAATGTGTCCTATGTCACACGATACATTAAATTAATTTTATGTATCGTGTGACATAGGTATAATAATGAAAATATTGTTGTGAGGGTCTCAATTTAAAATAAAATAATTTTAAAGTTATTTAAGAAAAAAGATAAAATTGACTAATTCCCCCCCTAACAAACATGCATTTAATTTTGCAGTTTTTCAACTACATACAATGTCAAGTTTTTTCTTAGGATTAAAAACATGGTAAATAGCATATATTCATCGTATGGAACCCTAACTACGCGATTTCAAATCGCACTTGTTTTATATTTATCCCTTTACTCACGGTAACAGCTGAAAGAAATTAGGGTAATCGATTTTATGCGTAGATTTTCTATTAGAACAGAGTACTGGGGGGCAATTCCCGTACCTTTTATAAAGTTCTTATTCTAATCTCAGTTTGAAACTGGCAATAAAACTACCTACATATTTGACAAAATTTCGACATTGAATGTCACTGAGATGCGATTGAGATTTTAATTTGAATGGTTTTTGAATACGAGAATTGGACTGCAGCACCCGCTCCGTAACACGCTTTCAATGAAAATCTAAATAATTTTTAAAGATATAGATAATTCATTGTTCATCCATCATAATGTTCGAAAAATGAGTCCGGTCAACAACGTAAATAAAAAGTATGTTGGGGTAAGATCGGCACTGGTATAAGACCGTATGAATCAAATTCCCACCTAATGTGGCAATGTTTTTAATGCAGTAATAAACATTGGTGTTCTCCATCATTATTTTTATTCTGCTACGACGAAGATCAGAGCAAAATTTAATTTTGCTGGCAAATTATTTGATTCCTACGGTCTTACCCCAGCAACGATCTTACCCCAACATACTTACGTAATGAATGTTGTTGAACTGTTAAAATGAAAGCCTGTACTGTTAGTGCGACACGCAATTACCCCGCAGGATACTTACCAACACAAATAAGATAAGGTATTTCCCGGTACACATCGAGGCATATGACAGGTGACTCCGTCATCACGGCGTACTCGGGGTAAGCAGGGTTCTTGATGCTGTACAGGCACAGGCACCCAACCTTCTGCTGGCATGTGAAGTCCACTGTTGAACAAGTAATGGGGAATAAGAAACTGACCCTAGGGGGCTGTCTCGACGAGCGAGAGAATCGCGGCGATATTATCGTCGTGCCACGTATTTCTATTGTCTGTGTGGTGCCGGACTTAAAGAATTGCACCACCCCTTACTTCCCGTGGGTGTCGTAAAAGGCGACTAAGGGTCTTACCGGAGAATGGGCAGCAGCGTTCTCTATTTATTCCACCATCATACCATACTGCGATCGCCAACCCGCCTGCCAAGCGTGGCGATTATGGCAAACCCCCCCCAACGGCTATATCATCGCGGTGAAAATTCGCCGCGATTCTCTCGCTCGTGGAGACGGCCCCTAGGTTATGATAGTCAATCAATTGAATCAGTTGGCGCAGTCGTGGGATTCGTCTCAAGCAATCCTTGAGTTGGCCGTAAAATACACGTAATCAAAAACGTTCAAAATCTAGTAGCAACCTCATCTTAGCGACAATCAATTTAAAAAACTTGTCAAAAATGTAGGGAAATTAGAGGTGTTTTTGGCAAATTGAGACTGAGATGACTGTGAACGTCGATGACTGCGAGGTGTCTATGGATCAATTTATCTTTTTAATCTTTGTTTTTTTTTCTTTCACCTGTTTTTAACGTTTTTTAATATCTGTATTGTGTCTTTTGTTGCACTGAATAAACGTTTTATCTATCTATCTATCTCGTTTTTAAAATTGCGGGAATTTTACGGCCAACTCAAGGATTGCTTGAGACGAATCCCACGACTGCGTGCGTTGATTGTTTGATTAGGAAGAGTCGATATTAGGAAGTCACGGGACTATTCGAGCCAGTTTGAACACCTCCGTACAAGATAGGACCAAAAAAACATAACCGCGACATGACGTCACATCGCGGCACGTTGCGACGTCGTGTCGTGAAAACTGACGATCCATGCTGCTTTCATATTCTCATAATTGTAATCTTCTTCTGTTTAGTCCTATAGCACGAGGTCTTCTATTAGGGATATTAATTGATTTACATCAATATGCACGCCTAGCCTACCATGTGTAGGTGTGCCTATTGGAGAGTGGTCGTACGTCATCTTTGATTATTGAACATCAAATGCGGCACCGGCGCAGTAGTGCATCGTTTGGACCCTTAATTGACACAATCGGCGCGAGCGAATTTCATCGAGTATCCCGCACCGGATTCGCCTCATTTTGACCAGAGCAGCGCTTTTTATAGGGTGAACACTTTGTGTCATAAATAAAAATACGTGGACTGCATATTGGAAACGCCTTGTATGATTGGCTGTTGTTATTTTTGATCAACCAATCGTTAGAAAAAACTCAAGATTTGAAATCTTGAGTTTTTTGCATATAGCAAGATCCTCTGATCTTGCTAGATGCAAAAAACTCAAGAATTAAATGCACGCTTGTAAACTATATTCAGATATGTAAACAGAGATTTGCCGATTTGCCGAAAAATAGTATAAATCTCGGCCTCGCAGGCGACTGAATTGTCGACGCTCGCGCGCCGAGATTTATACTATTTTTAAAATATTTATTAAAAAATGATAAAGCTATTTAAATTCAAATTTTAAATAGTAAGTTTTAAAGGAAATGTTCTTCTATTAGAATAAGTTATTATTTTATTGATAAAAGGAAGTTAAATTAAATGAGTGCAAATGATCATTTTATGTACCCATAATTTCTTAATAATTTGACATCGTTTTGATTTTAATTTACTAAGATAATAAAATAAATCAATGAATCTTTTTCTATAACTATTTTGTTGGGGATCTTAGCTATAGGCTTATATTTTTTGTTTATTGACTATGTTAGTATTTTAGACGTTCTCAAGCTTCGAAATTTACTCTGTATGTAAAATCGGCAAATCTCTGTTTACATAGCTGAATATAGTTTACAAGCGTGCATTTAATTTAAATAAAATCCTGTGTAACTATTTAGACAAGAACATTTCCTAATGTTATTAGTAAATTACATGTTTGTATCATAAGTCTTTAATGCGTATAAACGTGTTTGAAAATCATCGTTTTTGAGCGAAATAGCGCGTAAGGCGAGTGAATGCTCTTAAGTAAGTAAGTAAAGTTAAAATTTTGGTCTACAATCCATGGTGACAGGTGCCGCGTCGATGTCTCTGCCATACATCATAGGAATTGAGAATTGCTACTTTCCCAAAGTTTCCACAAAGTGTCATGGTAAAAAGCTGGGTCCAACAGACGACGTGTTGGACCCAGCTTTTTACCATGACACTTGATGACACAGCACTTTTCCCGTCGGAAACTTGTCAGTCTGCGGTTGAACTCGAATCAGTGCTATCCTCTAGCTGTTGAACCGTTCAAACCACTAGACTCGATTAGATGATTACTCTTTCGGCAAACTGTTACATTCAATTGAAGAAAATGTGTTAGAACCCTGCGCCATTTTGTTGTACTAAAACCCGTATTATAAAATAGCCTTTGATTTGGCGCTAGGGATATCGAGGAGAGTTAAATGATATAGCAAGGACAGAAGTAAGGATAATAATACCAGATTGTCCCACTGCAGGGCCGCTTCTTAATCAGAGAAGGCACGAGCATTGATCATTACGCTTGCAATTATCCAAGTCCAGGTTTCCTCGCGATGTTTTTCCTTCACTGATGATGTCAGTAATATCACACTATTATTAAAAAGGCGAAAGTTTGTGAGTGCGTGTTTATATGTTTGTTACTTCTTCACGCTCAAACGGCTGGACCAATTTTGTTAAAAATTTGTATGGAGGTAGCTGACACCCTGGATTAACAAATAGGCTTTTTTATCCCGATATACCCATTTAAGCGGGTGAAACCGCGGAGTGCAGCTGGTCATAGATAAACGCAGAAAGTACGTCATCATTTGCCTAGCCTTTTCTCAACAGTGTTGGGACGGCTTCCAGTCTAACCGGATGCAGTTGAGTACCAGTATTTTACATGGAGTGACTGCCTATCTGACCACCACAAACCAGTTACTGGGAAATACGAAACCCCTTGGTAAGACTGGTGGTTAGACTTTCGGGCTTCTGACGACTCGTACCGACTGTCAAAGATCCACGAATGACAGCTGGGACTAACGGCTTAACGTGCTATCTGAGGTACGGAGGGAAACGCAGAAAGTACATATGAATTAAAAAAGACACATTGGTACTTGCCCGGATTTGAACTCACAACTTCGTGCATGAGAGGCGAGGCCTTCCACTGGGCCATCACGACAAAAGAAGTAGGGATAGATGGTGTAAATTCAAGTTGGTTTTAACCAGCAAAGATGTATTGCTGTCTGTGGGTGATTGCAAACTAAGGGTGATGTTACTCTTTACGCTACTATAGTGCATGCTACCAGTAGCGAAGGATCAATTTTTGTAAGAGGTAAGCCGGAGTACTTAGATATCTTTTTAATATCATATTATTTGTATATAGAATACTGACTGTGCCATTTTCAAAGGGAAGCCGGTAGGAATCGATTGTATGGAACCTTCGCCACTGCATGCTACAATATTTTAAATTGTCAATTTCACAATCAACAATTAGTGTGGAACTCTCTGCGTTCTATCTGTGTTCCCTCCCACATTTAACCCGTCTGCCTTCAAAGCAAGAGTTAACAGGCATCTTCTGGGCACGCTCGTTCCATCATAGACCTCATCCATCGCTTTCCATCAGGCGTGATCGAGGTCAAGGGCAGGGCCATATTGCAATAGAAAAACAACATATTTCACGGTCAGCCATCTTTTTAAAAGATTAACGAGTTGGATGCGAAGGTAAAAAAAATCGGGCTTAAGAGTCTATACATATAATAAATCTGTAGAAGGGTCAATTCTGTACATTGAAAATATTGAAAAAATAAATAGCGGGGGGTGTTGCTGGATCGATACCAAACCCAAATATGTGATTAAAAAAATTTTTGTCTGTCTGTCTGTCTGTCTGTCTGTCTGTATATGCAGGCATCACGTGAAAACTAACGGTTCGATTTCGATGAAACTTGGTATAATTATACCTTATTATCTTGGGCATAAAATAGGATACTTTTTATCCTGGAAAAATACGTAGAAAAAAAAATCTTATTTTTCAGTTTTATTCATAGACGTTGTTCTGTAGAAGGAACCGCGAACACACGTTGCATTACCCGCAGTGGATAATTTTCCATTTCAATTTAAGAGAATACAGTTTCCTGTAGCTTTGTGTTACACCATGACAATAAATAAGGCTCAAGGTCAGACCCTAGGAGTTGCTGGCGTAGATCTTACCGCGAGTTGTTTTTCACACGGGCAACTTTACGTAGCTCTTTCCCGTGTGAGCAGTCCAAGAAATCTTCATGTTCATATTCCGGACGAGCTCACTAACAATGTTGTGTATGCTGAAGCTCTCAATTAACTTTCTGTCGCATTGTCACGATCACTTTTTTATTATTGCAAACTTTTCGTCACTGTCAGTAATTTACTGCTACATGCTACTTATCAAGGTCGGAATTACTATGAAAAAAATACTTACTACAGAACGCGAGCTCAACAACAGTAGCTCAATAGAGGGATCTCCTTAATTATTATAGGCTTAGCCGTATTTGGGTCCAATAGATATTTATAAGATGTCATTGTCAGAGTTACTCAAAATGGAGAAATAAACCATCCACGCGAAGACCGACATCCGCGCGGACGGAGTCGCGGGCGGAAGCTAGTATAGAATATAAGAATATGTATATTTTAACGTGTTGACAGTCCCCATTAAATAAAACCGTCTCCTATTATAGATATCAATAACCTATTTTCAGTTAATGACAGATCTCTAATGATGGTACTGGTAGCCAGTATACCTAATCATTAACTGCCAGTATCATATAATCATACAGAACGCTACTGATATAATTTATTTTTTTATTTTTATTTAAAAGGTACACCAACGACCTATTCACTAGAAATATTGACATAATAATATATAACATATGCATTGAGTTATAGTGAATTAGTCACTTACAGGCGTACACAGCACTTACATAAAAAATAGCTTCTTAAATATAATGTTTTAACAAGATTTTTACTCGTAGTGAGAATAGAATAATTAATTAGAAACAAAGAACAAAACAAAATCATAATCGATATTAGAATCATTAATTAAAATCAGAATTTGAATAAAAAAAAAATAGTAATATTCATATTCAAAATTCAAAACAGTAGAACGCGATAACGAGTGCAACAAGAGAACAATCCAAAATTGGCAGGCCGCACATGTGGCAAAAAACAAAAAATGAAATAGTTAACAATAGCGACTAAAAAGTAAGTTATAGTATAGTTATAAATATAGATTATTGGAACGTTAAAACCAGAAATAGATAGGTTTTTCTACCTCCAATATGCCAAAACTGGTGGTAAATAGGTAATTAGAATCGGCCGTGTGTTTAAAGAGTTTCCCACTTCATTAAGAACAAAATTACAAACAAACGAGGAGCCAAAAATACAACATGTTTGTATTAAAAGCGTGGTGGAACGTGACCCGAAATCGTCTGAGATCGGCAATTTTCGGCTACCTTCGATCGGCTCTCATTGTTGCCAAAGCGGCACGGCGTTCGTAATGGACTCGAGTGTCGGTGTTCAGCACCTATATTGACTAACCGGTGTCATCTCAATTGCTTCCTATTCAAATTGTGAGGCGAAACTGTTTTGGGACAATGTGTGAGACAAATGGTCTTGAGAGTTACTGATGATTTATATGAGGGCATATATTAGAATGAGCTAACGAGACGGGAATAATCTGAAAGATTTTTGTATATCTTTGATGGTGAGAGTCAATGGTTCTTTAACGTGAATTGAGAAATCAAGTCGGGTTAAGTATTATGTCGGTCTGTTTATTCATTGCCTGATGGTTACTTAATTACTAAACGGTTAAACAGATCCATTGGTATAATTCGCGTCAAATTTTATGGCGGCACAGAAGTGCGCTACTCGATGCGCAGTACCACACCCCCCGCCCCCCCCGCTGACACTTGAATTTGTTACTGCGCAGTGACTCGCCTCTTAATCCGAGCCGCCAATAAGGTTAAATGGGGTTGCAAGCTACAAGTTACATTGACTTACAGGATCCATAGGCAACAGCAAACAGGTCCTGGTAATGTGGGTTCCACTGGATGTCGCAGACAGCATGGCTTCTCATAGGGTCGAACTGGAACTTCCACAGAGGCAGCAAAGATCCCATGCCTTCACGGAACTCGTCTGATGGATCGTCCCAGTAACGGTAGTCTTGAGCTGGTTACGAAATGAAAATTGTTAGAAACATGATGTCAACATCATCATCATTTCAGCCGATAGACGTTCACTGCTGGACATAGGCCTCCCCCAACCACTTCCACTTCGAACACACACCTTGTGGAGGCCATGAAACATGATGTACTCGTAAATTAAGCATGTAATGAAAACTGTTGTTTTTTTGGGCATTTTTGTAATAATCTGCCGGCGTCTGTATTTCCCTTCCACATTTCACCCGTCTGCTTCAAAGCAAGAGTGAACAGGCATCTTCTGGGCATGCTCGTTCTATCATAATCCTCATCCATCTCTTTCCATCAGGCGTGATCGAGATCAAAAGCAGGCCATTTAGCAATAAACAAAAACATAGAGTTGGTTTCAGGCCGCCCTTGCAATTAGACTGTTCATTAGAATCTCCACACAAAATTTGATAAAATAGATATACTTTTCCTTGCGCCCAGGGCCCCAGGCCCGCTGACAACACAAATCACTAAAAGCGTTTAGCGTTAAACGTATTTAAAACATCGTACTATTTCTGTCAATAGTTCGAAGATGATAGACACAGCACGATGGTTTAAATTCGTATAGCGTGAAATGCGTGATTTGTGGTGTACCACAAATCATAAAAATAATACGTTACCTACACGGACATTAATGCTGTGGTCAGAAAAGTGAAAATATATTTCAGAATATATGTAGTACAACAAAATTTGTTTTCCGTAAAATAGAACTAGGAAGTGCTGTTATATTTAGGCTCAAAAACTGTTGGTAGTATGATGTTGAAGATAAAGAAAAATGTCTGCTGTCTTGAGCAGACATTTTTCTTTAGCTTCAACATCATTTGATGTCTAAGAGAAGATATTTTTATTAAGTATACAAAAAGCTACGATACCGATGTCATCGTAGATGTTCTGGTTGACAAGTCTCTCGAGGATGGCCCAGGCCTCCCGGATCCTCTGCGCCAGTTGCTCGTCGTGGATCTGCTGCTCCGTCTTCGCATGCTTCGCTTTCTTCTTCCGCAGCTGTGGTGGTTACAAACAATAATATGAGAAAGAGGTCATTGGTAACCATGTCTGCCATAGGCTAGAGAAATCTAGCATAGCAATTCAAAAGACTGTCGTGATTGGTGCCACATGATGATCTAGCCAAAGGTGAAATTGGTGTCTTTTGGCGCCAATTTGACCTTTTTTTGGGTCAGGTCGGTTATAGAACATATCCAGGGATTTTCTGACTAGCGTAATTTTCAGAGAGAGCTATGCAAAACTAAAAAAAAAATTCAACTGTCTATCACGGTTCATGAGATACAGGCTGGTAACAGACGGACAGCGGAGTCTTAGTTATAGGGTCCCGTTTTACCATTTGGGTATGGAACCCTAAAAAAAATGAACATTTGAAGCAATGGATTAGCAATATCTTTCAAAACAATTCAGATTGAGATTGATATAGTGCAGGAGAAGGAATTTTCAAAATTAGGGTGCAGGAGAAGGAATTTTTAAACCGTCTTGAATAGTCAAAATCAAAGAATATCATAGCATTATTCAACTGATTACTTTGCACCGTGCGTTTGCGCTGGTCTGCATTCAACATTAGATAAACAGAACAAGCAAATACTCTAACAAGTAGACGTTGAACTAATATTTATTTAAATGTATTATTGATACTAATATATTGTAGTTGGAAGCGGTTCGTGGAAAAGTACTTACATGATATTTCTAATTTCTAGTTTAAAACGAACAAAATACACTCTCCGGCGCATAAAAAAAGCAAGATAAATGATAAAATATTCACAGTTTGGGTTCAATGTGCTAATTCCTAGATCTAGATCTAATACACGACTGTTGATCACGATTAATGGATTAGTTGTGATATTTACCGATCACATTGTATCCTCAGACACACACATTGTTCTGAGGGGCAATTCCTGTATTTTTAAGAACGTTTGCATTCTAAACTCAGTCTCAATCTGTCTAAGTACAATCAATTATTATTTACATACATTTCTGACATTGATTGCCGCTGAGATGGGATTGTGACTTGAATTTGAACGTTTTTAAAGTAAGAGAATTGGCCTTCTGTTGCAGGATCTAAAAGTCCGAATGGAAAATGATCCAACGCGATAGGAAACATGTAAAATGTAAGGTAGACTGGGTAGGGTTATAACAATTTTTCATTGAGCGCCAAAAGCGCTGGTATTGTGGCTTTACACAAGGATTAAAAACATTAGGGGTAAAAGTCTTATCATTTCCCTACTTAATAAATAGATATCAAAATCAGAAGCCTAACGAAGCTAAATGGTTTCCCAGAATTTTGTCGTTCAAAAGTGAGAGTCTGCGATTGTTACAACCGACCCCAAGCCGTGGTTGGGTGAAGTTGAGGGCCTCCCTCACCTACCCTACCGTACAGTGTTTGAAATATTTGTGTTGCTACAACTTTATGTAATATTTATTTAAGATTTTTAATGGATATACGTATTACACACGATATACATATTAAATGCCCCAAAACAAATCAAGAACATAACGAGATTACCCTTTTAGGCTTTTCTTCCTCCTTTTCCTTCAGTTTCCTAGCGTAGTCTTCCTGATAGAAGTCGAAGATGATGCACTGCAGCGCCGTGGCCCCGTAGTTGGCTCTCGGTGGCGGGACAGTCTGTGTGTCCACCGACTACACACAACACATAAAGATTACGTCGTGTTCAGATGTATTTGTGGAGTAGCGTGCGCGGCGGCCGCCCGTCTACACTCTGTAGCGTACGAAATTCCCGGTTTGAATTGAAGTAGAGTCCGGAAGAAAGTTTTGACAAAAGAAAAAGGATTTTGTAGTGTTTGTGGTGTTCAATAACTACGGAAATGAAGATGTTTTAATTAAACGTGAGTATACAACTAGTCGTTAATGTAGGCATGTTGGTGTAGTATTATGGTGAATGTTTTGTATGTTCAAATCTATCTACGAACTACCTACGTAGCAGTGTGAGTGTTATTAATAAATACGCAATATAAATGTCGGTCGATACGTTTAAGATAATGTTATCTTTTGTGTGTAATGTAGGTACTTATCTAATGAAAATAAAGTTAAAAGATAAAGTTTTATGAATGATGATTAAAAAGGCGGCGTAGTAATAGAAATATATAATTACTTTTCGCTGTAAGTGGCGTGTAAATGAAAAATATAGATAGTGCGTATTAGTAAACAGTTATTACCTACATAGGTCGTTATATTTTCCCTTTATATAATACTAACAGCACCCCGCGGTTTCACCCGCATAAGTGTCGATCCCGTAGGAATATCGACATAAAAACTATCCTATGTCCTTCCCCGGGACGCAATCTATCTCTCTGCCAAATTTTATCGAAATCCGTTCAGTGGTTTAGGCGTGAAAAGGTAACATACAGACAGACAGACAGAGAGAGTTACTTTCGAATTTATAATATTAGTATGGAAGAATACGGTACACATTATATGTAAGTAAGTAATTAACACATAATAATATACATAAAATGGGAAACTTGTGGTCGATTGTAAGGGGAAAAATGCGGCCATTGCTTTAATTATTTGTAATAATAAGAGGTAATTAATTCTGATATCAAAATTAAATATATTACAAACTAGAGTGGAGTGCCAACAGTCTGAAAAATCAAATAAAATTTAGATTGACGTTACTTTACAGCAGATCTTTAATCCTGCAGTGGTGACGATAAACAATGTCTATTTTTCGCTTTCTACGAATGGTGCTAGATAAAACGCAGACATGACAATGAGAAAATATGAAAAAACTTAACGCGCTTTTTATCGAAACATGCTTAACAAACTGGTTGTTTATCGATAATTCGCAGAGTTATTTCGCGAATGTCGTTATGACTGAATTTTCTTGTGAAAATCATCTTAAAATCGAAAAAAGGAAGTAAGAATAGGCCCAGAAGGAGACGGTGGGGTGAGCTAGACTCCTTTTTAAAGGCATGGTCCAAAATTGCATTAGAGCGGGAAAAATGGAAAGAGGGAAAGGAGGTATTTGGTTGTAGTGGGTAGTGAGGTTGTAGTGGGACAATATGATTAGGCTTGCAATAATTATAATAAACCCTCTACAACCGCGAGATTTGCAGTCTCAGGGAATATATCCTTCGAACTGACGTGGGGATGCACCGAAATGTGGTCGCGGTGGACAAGTGCCTCACCGTGCTCTCCTTGGCGAAAGAGTACTGATAAACCTGCAGTACTAACGATCTTAAGGAAGCAATGGCAAGGAAAAAGAGCTTCACGGACCCTTTTTCCGAGCCCTCCATGGGCCCGATGTAGACTTTTTGGCGTCTATATCCTGGCTGCGTTTCAGCGATCTCTTCGGGGAAATCAAAGGTTTTGTCTGTGCGATTATGGTTTTTTTTTTATCGGCTGGTAAATCATCAAATGACCCCTCCCGCTCTGAGTGGAGCGGAAGGGAGTGTCAGACTCTCACTGACTAAACCCACCCATGTTCCTTCCTTAGCCCTTTATGTTCCGGGCCAGCGGTAACCCTTTCAGACAATCCCTTTGACCCGGCAAGCTCCGGCCCTAAGGGGGGCCCCTTGTACTATTCCTCGATGCTGACATCTCTTTGAGGCGCGCGTGGAACACGTATGTGCCGTCCGGCACGGGCCTGGTCCTGCGCGGACGGTGAGCTACCCATTATACCCATACAGACGCCCGGAGCGTCTCCCGCGGCGGCTGGGACGGGAGGCTCTCTCCCTCATCCGTCCCGCCACCTCCTTCGCTAGCATGACTGCTTCGCAGAAGGAGGTGACTGCCTCCCACTCCTTCTCGCCCCAGACCATGGCTTGCACCAGGGCCGGACGCGAGAGGTCGCCGCGTGCGATTATGGATGAAGTTATCATGAATAATAATTATCGGAAATACATTGTTAAGGACGGTACGGTTGACATCTTCCGGGAATGCCACCGTCCTGGTGCATCAATCCGACATATTAGGTATTTCAGGTAGTTCTCGTCTTGCTAACGGCGAGTACTTGCACAGACATAATATTTAGATAATAACTCAACTGGCCTTGCAGTACAACATTGTGGAGTCCGAAGTACAGACGCCAGCACATCAAGCTACTACAATCTGTCAAAATTCTTTAGTAGATTTTCAACTTTATCGCTGAAGCATAAGGTTCAAAGTTGATGGGAAAAATTTCACAGTTTCGTGTAGCTTGATGTGCTGGCGTCTGTACCATACTACAGGAATGTTCCCGACAGAGTTTTCGAGAATGGTCACGCCAAGTTACTAACAGGACTATTGTAGCCAATAAGCCTAATATTGTGGTGATATATCGACGAGAGCGCCGTGCAATGATTGTTGATATCGCTGTCCCTCATGCCGAGAATCTCGTAAAAGCTGAG
This sequence comes from Mesoligia furuncula, assembly GCA_916614155.1. Taxonomy (NCBI): domain Eukaryota; kingdom Metazoa; phylum Arthropoda; class Insecta; order Lepidoptera; family Noctuidae; genus Mesoligia; species Mesoligia furuncula. The sequence goes on along the minus strand of OU744809.1, from coordinate 18,270,986 downwards.
AAAGATAAAATAAGTATCTTGACGTACGAGGTTCTTGACATGTGAGATGTGGACTCTGTAATCGTTGTACCGGTAATCGTTACAGTAAATGGCCTAACAGCGGAGAGTCTTGACCAACACCTCAGGAGGCTCTCATTGCGCGTCTGGACACGGCACGCATAGTGAGGAGGTTCCTCTCTCTAGAGCCCTAACCACTGGCAGCTTGGACCCTGTTCCTGATGCTGATATGCCACATGTTTTATATTTTAAATGTCTTTTTTAAATGTTTTTAATATATATTTTTTAAAATTTAATGAATATGTAAACGAAATAAAAGAATAATAATAAGTATATAGTGGTGATAGATGAACCATTACGCATGACGAGAACCTCTTGAAAGCTGACAAAGAGAAACAGATATCTCGACTTGGCATACGAGGATCTCGACATGTGTAGTGTCGGCTCGGGTATCATTGTGCCGATTGTCCTAACGGCCAATGTCCTGATGGCCGAAAGCCTCGACCAACATCTCGCGAGGCTCTCGTTTGGTTGGATGTTGTTATTTAAGTATATGGCGTACATACTAAAGCGTATTCTATCTATTTGGATCAAAGGCCTGATTCAGTAGGCAGTACCCCTCGATACGGTTTGCATTGTTAGAAGGTTCCTGACTTCCCGTCTTTGGAGCCCTATGTTTCTATGTTTCATAATATGAAAATATAAAAAAAAAAATATATTTTATGATAAATCAAACGACTAGTAGTCCACACTAAAGTTCATTTCAAATAAACTTGCGATAAAGTTTGTTCACCTCCTTCTACTAATGTATCCCAATATTTCCAAACCATACGAAAAAAATGTATGGGCAGTGTCGGTAACACGATCAAAACATTGACTTACTCCGTGTTTGGTATTATGAAACTCAACCGATGCAATGTTAGCGACAGTTTTGTATGACGAACGATATCTATCGTAAGTTATTTGGACTTTTTGGTACAGGGTGGTTGAATGACATTTATCGCAAGTTTATTTGAAATACACTTTAGCCCTGGATCAGAAGCACTGCAAGTCATGGGGAGAGGACTTTATCCAGTAATAGGATGATACAGGCTAAAAGTAATTTATGTGTAGATTTAGTGAAGAGAATAATAATAAAAGAGCAACTGACTCGTCTAGGGTAGTTGTAGGTCAGAGCCGCTCGTTCGCAGAAGTTGAACTGGTTGGCAAGCTTCTTGATACGCGGCTTGATGTGGAAGACCTCGTCGTCCATGTCTAGAGGCTCCTCCTCCTCCTCTGAACATTTACAAGATATATTATAACTTTAGTGCGACACAATTGTGCTAATTTACGGTTTTACCTTCACTCATATCCTAAAGTTCTTAGAAATAAAAAAACCGGGCAAAAGCGAGTCGGACTCGCGCACCGAGGGTTCCGTAACATCATTTATGGTTTTAAATTTTCATCAGCGAAGCCTATACTCGTCAGAGAATTTTAACACTTTGCACTGCGGTGTGGAATATTGCAGTTTTATGTCAGCGCCATCGACCGATAGTGGAACTAATTTAACTTTTGTTGATGATTTCTGAAATGTGTGCTATTTAAAGACTTCGTTTTATTTTTCCGGTAATCTTTACAATGACGTAAACTTCTATCATATAGAATTATTTTTTGATTTTTCTCTTTGCGTACTTCGGAGATAGAACGGTATTTTTTTTTACATTTTTCATCAAAAGTCGAAAACTATGGGGCCTAAAAAAAAGAAAAAATGTTTGAGAATGTGCAAACTGCGCTCTTTCTTATGATACCCCCCCCCCCCACATGCCCTAGTAGCCTCACTTCGATTTTTTCAGACCCCCTTTCAGTCCCTGCTGCAAAATTATACATATATTTTTATTTCTTTCTTTGCAAAATAGGTAAACGTCATCTAAAACTATTCCAAATTTCAAGTTGATAGCATTAGTAGTTTTTGAGATATCCAGCTGTGACAGACAGACAGACTTAGTCTCACCATAAGGGTTCCGTTTTACCATTTTGGTACGGAACCCTATATAGATAGATAGCATCTTAATGACAGGCTAATAATCCATGTAAAATCAAAATGTTTTATTATAAAACTTCGAACCTCACCATGACTTTATGACTAAAGTCACATACCATGCTCATACCTATTCATGGAAAGCAAGAGTTAATTATCAGTTGTTTTCCGTAACATCAACGGTTGCTGGCAATATGTTTTGCCTTCAGCCAGCAACATTGCAAGGCTACAAGTTGTAACACAAAAACATGTTGCTACAACAATTTTGAGTAACTTTTAATTACCATGAACAGGAGGCCTATTTAAAACACCTGAGCAAAACAACAGGATAGAACAACGTTGTCCTGTCCAAATTTAAAAATCCCATAGGACAAAGTCGTTAAAAACTACAGTCTTTCTCGAATTTGAAAATTTTCCGGGAAACTTTTCAATATTTTCTTTCCTTAAAAACCTAATAACTAAACAAAACATAGCCAAATCGGTCCAGCCGTTCTCAAGTGAAGCGTTTAGCGCTTACCAACGAACGGAATATCATTTTTTATTAAATAGCTCGCCCTAGCTTCGCGCGGGTGCAATTTTTTTTCGATTTTCCGAAATTTTCTTTCAATACCGAACACAACAAAAAAAGAATTATCCAATTTGATGCAGGAATTCGGAAGTTATGCGCTTACATACGTTTCGGCGACTTTGTTTTATACTATGTAAGGAGGATACTCGTAGATCGATACTACCTACCTATAGGTTAATGCAAAATAATCTAGCCTGTAATAATGGTAAAACCTGTGTCAAGTAAGCGTCTTAAATATGCCTGGACTTACTTTCTTCGGCTTGTTGCTCCTCGCCTTCCCCTTCCCCTTCTGCCTTTTGCTCTGCATCTTCAGCAGCAGCTTCTTCTTCTTCTTTTGCTTCTGCAGGTGCGGCTTCCGCGGGCTTTTCTTCTTCTGTTGCATGTTCCTCTGATACGATAAGCGATACAATATTCTTTTAACGTGAATTCAGATTTTACTTAATTAGGTGCTAACATCGCATCGTACAATAACAATAAATACAACAATTCTTCCTTCCATAAATACAACAATTCAACAACAATTCCCTAGATAAATATGGAATTTGTCGAACCATGCCGCCTATGAAGACGGTCTGTCTACAGCCCAATCGTTAAGCAGTCTTAGGTTTATTGGAGATTTATTGAAATCGCTAAAGGGATTGCAAATTAGATAGATTTTCCCTGACATAGATACAAAGAAGGAATGATCAAAGTTCCATTTTCATGACTAACATCAAACGAAAGTTGAGTTGTGAGTATCATGACGGGCAAACGATGGCTCGCGTTACTCAATTTTAACCCCCGACGTAAAAACGACTTGGTGTTATAAGTTTGACGTGTCTGGGTCTGTGTGTGTGTGTGTGTCTGTCTGTGGCATCGTATCTCCCGCACGGATGAACCTATTTTGATTTTGTTTTTTTTTTTGTTTGAAAGGTAAATTAGTCGGGAGTGTTCTTAGCTATGTTTGATGAAAATCGGAAATGAAATACAAAAATTAAGAAGTCCCTATGGAAAGCATGAAATAAAAAATTAAATTAAAAAAAATAACCCTCGACACAAAATAACAATAAAATTAAATGTAATTGGAAAAGGATAAAAGAATTTAAAAACTCTCGATTTAAAGAATTTATGTAACGAGACTAAAACAGATAAATTCATATGGAAGTCGGGGTACCGTATGTGGAACACCTTCTATTCTAAGAGGTCCACCGACCGATATGAATTTATCTATTTTAGTCTCGTTACATAAATTCTTTAAGTCGGGAGTTTTTAAATTATTTTATCCTTTTCCAAATACATTTTAAATGGGGTTTTTTAAAATATTAAATTATTTTTTTTTCTGACATTAATTCGCAAGGATACCACGTCACGAAAATAGGTCCACTGTGTATAAGGATGAATGTGGAGGATACACACTCCACAGCCAAACTCGATACAATGGTTGCTCTAAATCGATTTCGGAATCGCTAAATATATTCCGGGTTCAATGGATTATCGTGTCAGTAGTCAACAAGAGGTTACAAGGTTTACCATAAGAAGATCGTTACATTTGTATTGTAAATAGAAACGCATGGAATCAAACTATCTTGTGATTTATTCACGTTGAGAAGGGTTTGTTTCTATTGTGCTTAGCTAAAAGAACATTCCGTATTGTTTTCTAATAATCCCAAAGTTTGAAGTGTCTAAGGACCCGCTCACAATAATTGTACCACAACCACACCACGTTGCAGAGACAATAATAAGTACCTAGTGATTGCGTGTGGATAATGTCGCTGCAGCTTCTTGCAGTTGCGTTGTGGTAACTACAAAATTTCAATGTGGTTACGTTGTGGTTATTGTTTGCAGACAGACAGATCGAATCCGGCTGTGACAGTGTCGTCGCGTCGACGCAACAACGTAATGTTTGCTATGTGGCCAGCCGTTATTGCGCGAACTCGCTGGTGGTTGCGTTGTGGCTTCGACGTGGCCCTGATGTGGTCGATATTTGCCACACGGCTGGTATTGACGGCCAAATGTGGTCTGTGTGAATAAACTATTCATTTTCATACAAATCAGCGCTCGTCCACTTGTTGTCGTTGTGGTGTTGTTGTGGTACGTGATCGGACCCTATGAGCTGATTTATACAAAGTCGGATATCTTTTGTCCGTGGAGTAAAATTGTCATTTGACAGATTTTGTATGAAAAAACTGTCAAAAAATCAAAATTATTTCTAGGATAAAGCTATCTGGCGTTGGAAAATTCCGTCTTTAGGGTGGGCTTAGGGTTAAAGGGTAACTTCAAGAAGATAAAAGAAGGACGAAGTATTCAGTATAAGATGTGTCCTAACAATAATAACAGCGTCTGAATACCCTGGTGTTTATGGCATTCCACTTTGAACGTTACTTTAAGTGGCAATAACTGCGAAGAAGACTGCGTGTATTAAACAATTTCACATTAACGACCTAATAAACGATGGGATGCAAATTGCAAACCAGAAATTCGGATACAGGAATTAAGAACCTAAACAAATCCATTCTATTATATTAGAGTTCTATTTAAATTGCAGTAAGGAGTAACATTTGTCAAGGTGATAAAACCTACGTAAATGAGTCAGAGGCGACTCATATAGTTTGTAAAATTTGATACAGAGCGTGTATCTAAAGTATTTAAAAAAAATCGGGCAAGTGAGAAACGGACTCGCATACGAAGGGTTTCGTACCACAAGGCAAAAATGCCGAAAAAAACACGTTTGTTGTATGGGAGCCCCACTTAAATATTTATTTTATTCTGTTTTTAGTATATGTCGTTAAAGCGGCAACAGAAATACGTCATCTGTAAAAATTTCAACTGTCTAGCTATCACGGTTCATGTGATACAGCCTGGTGACAGACGGACAGACGGACAGTGGAGTCTTAGTAATAGGGTCCCGTTTTTACCCTTTGGGTATGGAACCCTAAAAACCATGTGCTTGCTACATTATTAATATACTTGGGCCAGTTAGGTTTATTAGAGATAAATCTCGATAATATAAACATTTAAAATAAAATTCTAGCACGTGTAGAATCACGTGCGATAATATTTATATGTTGAAGTAAAAAAGTGAGATGAAGAAGTTTGGGGGGAAAATGGATTTTCTAACAAAAATCAATGTTAATGTCTCTAGCATAATGTTTGTTCCTTCTTTGTATGAGAAGCAGCAAGAGTTTGTATAAATTTCCTATGATATATGCGACAAAAAATTTGAAGTGTTCGTACGTCAACCACCCTGCATTGGGTCCGCGTGCTATATGGTGATACCAGCAGTCCTAGCTCTCCCCCACACAGAGAGAAAGCTGTACTTTTAATCAGGATTTTGAACATTATAAGCTAATTGGGCTGCTTTTTAGGGTTCCGTACCCAAAGGATAAAAACGGGACCCCTATTACTAAGACTTCGCTGTCTGTCCGTACGTCTGTCTGTCACCAGGCTGTAACTCAAGAACCGCGATAGCTAGACAGTTGAAATTTTCACAAATTATGTATTTCTGTTGCCGCTATAACAACATACACTTAAAACAAAATAAAATAAATATTTAAGGGGGGCTCCCATACAACAAACGTGTTTTTTTTCCGCGTTTTTGCCTTATTGTACTCGCACTTGGCCAGTTTTTTCTAAATACTTTAGAAACACGCTCTGTATCAAATTTTACAAACTATATGAGTCGCCTCTGACTCATTTACGTAGGTTTTATCACCTTGACAAATGTTAGAGATATGTTGTCGTTTGATCACTCTGTAGCTTTGGAAAAGGGTTTAACAAAACTATGTTTTTTACATACGCGCAAAGCAATTCATACCAAATCATATCCGCCCCGCTACACCACTTAGCCCAGGTTCGCATGGGCTCTTTTCCCACAGCGACTTTTTTTCGCGCTCAGGATTTTCAATGGACTGCTTAGCGATAAATTCCCGCCGTGAAACTTTAACTCCATGCATACATGGGCTTAGCTCTCTTGGAAAAAGTCACATAGCGCTTAGTTACCACGTATATACCTCTGGTGGAATGGCAGCCTTAGCTATCATTATGTATCAGTAAACCAATACTCTGTTATACCTTCAGCTTTACCCTCCTCAGGCGCAGGCTGGTCAGCTTCAGGTTCCTCTTCCTCCTCCTCCTCAGTTTTGCTCGTCTTAACCTTCACACGCTTCGGTCCAGCGTCATCGAAGCCGACCATGCCTGTAACAAGACGATTGTCATAAAATTGCATTCGAAATTTCGAGATTTCGTGAATTTGAGTTTATTGATTCTTCATTTCACTGGTTACGCATATTTAGGTTCATATTTTACGAATGCCCCCAACAATGTCGACACACAAGTTTACGTTGCCACATAAAACCAGTCCATTTCAATTTATGTAGTTAATTCAAAAATGTTAAGAGTATTTTTGCCCATCAACTTTACGAACTGCCTCTTTATGATAATTCCAAAACCAAAGAAATGTATATATACTTATATCTTGGCTTAGCTAAGTTTGTTCTTTCTTACTAATATTTTAAACGCGAAAGTGACTTTATTTGTTTGTTACGCTACACGCTAAAACGGCTGAACGAATTTGGATGAAATTTTGCACATGGATCACCCACCATTACCATCACCTAGTTTAGAACATAGGCTACTTTTATCCCGGTAGTACGTTCCCGGGGGATAATTTTCGACCTCCACGCGGGCGAAGCCGCGGGCAAAAGCTAGTATGATTATAAAACAAACTGCAGGTGCCGTATTATGACGATTTAATACCATCATCCACCATCCATCCCCATCCACCATCTACGTTGTGTGTGTACCTATATTTTGTCTTTTTTTAATTTTTTAATTTGTAATGTGCGTTTTGTTTGTGCAGAATAAACAATTTTTCTTTCTTTCTTTTCTTTCTTTCATGATTCCAGTGTTTGAGAGAGACGGCGTTATACATGACCGATAGCACTGTGCCTTTTTCGCATTGAAATCATGATGGCATTAATACTTCGTAATACGACCCCAGGTCATTTGCCAAGCCTTATCCCAACTATGTTGAGGTCGGCCTCCAGTCTAACCAGATGCAGCTGAATACGGTTCTCTGAAATACATGACTGGTCGTCTGGCAAATATGAGAACAAAATATGTCTGTCCTATAGAACGCTACAAAACTAAATTGGCCGAAAGACACTTTCGAGTATTAGGTAGTCGAATTTACAATACAGTTAACAAGCAATGTAATATTTATGGCTTAAATAAATTCGAATGTAAAAAGAAAGTGAGTCAATGGCTCACAACTCTTACGTATGAGGAGACAGAAAAGTTACTCGGAAAGCTTTTCTGAAAAGTTTCTGCTTTTTCAAACAACTCTAACATACCACAAGCGCATACATCACACACACACACACACACACACGACACATATACATAAAGCATACACACGACACATACACGTATAGTCATACACTTACACTTTACACCACAAACCTCACCTAATTCACACTATAGAGAGGCTATACATTTTTATTTATCTTTTATATTTAATCTTTTCTATCGTTTGTTTCCTTGTTTTATAACTTTGTTTTCTTTTTGTACTCAATCGATAGCTACTTACCCAATGGAACTCCGTACTAGTTTTGTATAAATTGAGAAATCTATTAACAGAGAGAGTCCTGGCACCCATAACACAAGTTTAATCTTAGCTTGGGTGCCAGTGGAGTAATCAGTGATTTATGCAAGAATATTGTCATAGAATTAACTTATTGCCGCAAATTGTAAAATTGGAAATAAAGTTATTATTATTATTATTATTATTAATACATTACATGCATTACATGGAGCGACTGCCTATACGACCTCCACAACCCAGCTACCTACTGGGTAATATGATACCCCTTGGTAAGACTGGTTGTCAGACTTTCGGGCGATACCCGTAACGACCGTCAAAGATACACGAATGGCAGTCGGGATCAACGGCTTAACGTGCTTTTCGAGGCACGGAGGGGTCTCGGTATGTAAATATCACCCATCCACACATCAACTGCGGCAAGGGTAGCTTGTAACCGATTGATCGACCTGTGCGGCTGTTATTATTTAGACCCATCTCATAAAACAACAAGCTGCAAGTACAGTCATCCAATATATCATAGAATGGTCACTTACCATATCCAGCGGCTATCTGCGCCTTGGCTTCATCGGAGTCCTTGCGTATAGCAGTGCCCTGGTATACGAACAGCGGGTACGCCTTCCCAAAGGTCGGTTTAGGCTTCTTCACGAACATTCCCTTGCCATAGTGGTATGCCACTTCATCAGCTATCCACTGAGGGTTGATCGTGGTCAGACAACGACCAACCTCTTCTTCGAGATCCTGAGGAGGTACTGCAACTTAGTTTTTTTTTAATTGTGATAAATGTAATCTGTTGTAAGATGAGCTTATAAGAAGTTCTAGAATTATGCCCGTGTTCCTTGGAGCGGGTGGGCAGAGGTGAACATTTTGTAAGAAATAAAGACCCAGATCACAAATCCAATTTTCCTAATGGAATAGCCCAGTTCTGCAATTAAATTAAACTAATTGCTATATACAACATTATTTTTAGTATATGCGAAACCCGAAACACGTGTCTAGTATTTTTATCTAAGGAATCTATGTTGTACAACTTTTCAAAATTGTACCAAGGATAATTACAAAGTTGTTACCTGTTTGTCCGTACAAAAACATACTCACCCGCACCGCTCGCGCCGCGCCCGCGCCGCCGTCTTGCGCTCATTGATAATAGTACCTAGGTACCTAACCGTTCGGCGCGGAGATTGGATAACCTACTTAGTGTCGCTCGGTGTCCAACTTTTAACCTGTATTAAATATTTTTGGGACAAAATATAACACGGGGTAAAAATTATTGGAATCGATTCAGTTACTTATTCTGAAAAAACTATATTCAGGTTTCGCATATACTAAAAATAACGTTGTGTATAGCGTCAGCATTCCAAATTACAAATGGAAGTTTATTAGCAGCAGTTGTTGGCAGTAACAGTTCGTAGTCCCCTAGAGGTTTTTTAGGTACTTCGATTATGTATTTCTACGATCTACGCATGCGCCATGTAGCTTTCGAGATATGTCCTTTACCTTCAGATTTAATAACCGCAAATCTGTGCGCTACTTTACTTTTACTAGAGGGAGACCAAAATAGGATGAATGGAACTACTAAATTTATGTTCTTGCATCTTTTTCTTTCTATTTCATTAAGAAAAGGACAGAAGATAAATATTAGTTTAGTCCTGTAAAATTAAGATACTCCATAGACACTTTAGACGAGATTAAAAAATTGGCTACTAAAAATACGTCAATTGACGCCAGGCGCTGACTAATTTGACAGGGCTAAACTAATATTTATCTTCTGTCCTTGTCTTATTGAAATAGAAAGAAAAATATGCCTGAACTTAAATTTAGTTTAGTTTGAAACAACAGAATCGGCGCCAGTGAATGATAATGGAACAGCTGCTGCTAACAGATAGAATGGAAGAGAAAAACATGTAGCGCCGACTCCAAGTAACAAGGGACAAGGGCAGGCAGAAGAAGACAAATCTGTGCAAAAAAATCTATTTCGAATTTTAATGGTTAAATTCTAAAATCTTACTGCATCGGGCACTTCCTCCTGGTCGTCAGGTTTGATAAGATTGCGTGGCTTAAGCCAGTCTAGGGCCTCGTCTTCAGCTATTTTCCCGCGGGACCCCTCTTTCTGCTAAATAACACCATTCAACGTTAAACAAGTACATAAACAAATCCCAACACCTCAGCATGATCCGTTACGTACAACATCCAAACACTGCAACGTTTTGTTTATAAGCACTGTTTCCTCAGGGACGTTAAGAGCGCGTTTTATCATAGCCTTCAGCATTTTGCTTAATTTTTTAAAATTTACTTTCAGAAACAAAGAAATATGCAAGCACGCAAGCGATGTCTGACAGCAAATGAAACACTGGTTAGTTTTCTAAACGTTTGAGAACTCCAAGCGCATTTACGAGTAAATATTCTAGGGCCATTTGCATATTGTTTGATAGGACTTTATTGGGGACGATCATGTAATTCGACTATAAATAATTTGGGGCACTTTTAGCTAAGCGAAGCAAGCGTAAACAAACGATTAAACCGTTGCGTGCCCGAGGAATGCTGGATTGTATCTTTATTCGTAATCATTTGTGTTTAAGTCCCCAGTTTATGGTCCACGCAAAAGATTTTATTATTATTATTATTGGCCATTTATATCCAGCAGTGGGACAGTATAAAAATAACTGTCCCACTGTTGGGCAAAAGCCTGCCATGCAAAAGTTTATCGTTGATTTTACTTACGTCAAAATCATCGTCGGATTTGGAAGACACATGTGATATTACCGATTCGGTAGATATAAGTCCGATTTCAGAAGACATTTCAACCAAAACCCGCGGTCTAAAAATTGCCTTTAACATTGGAAGCGCTAATCAGTACTGCAGTGTCTTATAGCCTGTAGTTCTCACCTAGATACCAAATGAACTTTGACCGAAGAATGAACTAAACTGCATTAGTAACCACAGTCACTAATGTACCTAGTACAAGCTAACTACCAATGCCGAGCGAAATATGGATTATTTTATTTGCATCACGCGAAAACTGCAAGTTTGATCGTAATGAGTCTGTTATTTTTATTGATATTGCCTTGTATTCAGTATTGAATTGCAGTTTTATTGCCGAATGAAATTGAAACATAAAGAAATTGTGAAAACGAAACATTTTAAAGGCTATTTAATTAACGGTTTCTTGCAAAATACATAACGGCTTATAGGATTCCAGCAGTGGATTTATATTGTAAAATAGGCTAAAGCCCCCGCTTAGCCATAACGTTGTAAGTGGCTAATTCACAAGTTATGAATGGGAAATAAATTAAAGGCAATCGTTTTAATCGGCTATAAAATGACCTAACGGTCGTTTGAGCCAAGGCGGAGCTTATCCCCGATTTAAATACGGATACAATGTTTCATTGCCATGTAATGGGCGGATATATACGGATAATTTACGACTTTGTCTTTCAAGAAGTTTCCTATTTCATAGCAATGTGTGTTAATATATTTTCAAGTACTACTACTACTAACTTCTGAATTTCCCATACTTTGTGATTTTCTTTCGTTGTTTATAGTTTCTTAAATTTTTGGTTCTTGATTAATATTATTAAGAATTGTTTACCAAATCATCTTTCATGAAGACTTCTTCGAATTATTTATGTTTGTATTGCTCTACTTTTTACTTTCTACTTCCTTGATCATATTGTTAAAATATTTCATATCTTGCATCATCGCCGCAGCAAAAACATATCTTTTATCAAAAGTTTGTTCATCTTATTAAGAACAATTTGTTTCTTAGATTATATTTTTATGCAATCGGTACAAAGTTTATGAATTACTTCCCTAGGTAGGGCGTGTCACCAAATTCTAATTAGTCTCCGTGTCTGGCATTAGCTAGTACTGGGGGTTGAATCACGACGTCGCGACAATAGTGAGGGTAGATTAACATTCAGTTCTCTTTGCACAGTCCTAGGTGAACATATTGAGCTAGACTCCTTGGTTTGCCGAGGATCTGAACCATAATGCAGATGGAATTAGAAAATTTGATTTAAAAAATATTGGGAGATAGGGTTCTATGGTGAGTCTTTATTTTAAATTTCTTTGGTAATATTTTCAAGCTTGAAAACCGAAAGCTGCGCCTGAATGATGTAGACAGTTTTTATAAATTAATTGTTTTGCTATTACTTGATATGTTTAAGTATTTATTTAAGCTTTTCGCACACAAAAAAGGTATAAAGGCGGACTTAATGCCTCAGGCATTCTCTACCAGTCAACCAAGGGTGGTAAAGAGATTAGATTTGGTTGAGAGGAATAATGATATAAAAACTATGTGTTAACTTACTTAAGTAGGTAAATTAATATTAATAAGCTGTTGCTTTATTTTATGGGTTTTTACTCTTTTACAGCAATCTAAGTAAGTATTTCTTAATGCAAACGGATTCGGTCGCTAAACAAATAAATTGTATGATGTATTGTGTGGCAGAGCTTTATTGTTTTGTGTACAAGACTGTGGTTAGAAGGTTTTAGGGCTACTTAGATTTAGTGCTCCGATAGAAAGCACAAAACTTTTGACGTCATGCTTGCTTGAGTCGTCTAAGTATGCGAGTTTTTAGGTACTTTGCAATAACGTGTGATTTTTCGTACATGTAGACTCCATAAATGTGTACTTATAGTAACAACCCTAAATTCGGTTTAAATTGTATATTACAGAAGAAAGATCCGGGGGCCTAAAAAGGCCACTTTAGCAGAATCATAAAATTATAACATTATTTAACATAATATGGCGAAGACAGTCCGTGTTTTTTTTTTTCGCTTCACTACGTAGCACAGTATGATAAAAGCCTCGAAAAACGGACATCGCTTTTTTTATTCTTCTAATCGATACTGTACACTGTTTTGAATGCTAGAGTAGAACTCCCAGAAACCAATTCAGCTTAGAACCAGAGCTATATTTTTTTCAATATTTTATTCTTGTTATCCATAGAAATCAAAAGAATTGTATTATCTTATTATGTATGTACCGTAAAACGCTGCAACTTTGCCAACTATGCTCAAGTTTGCCTATTTCGTTTCAATTACGATATTTCGCGTTTGCTTAGTTTTTTCTTATTTTCTACCATTTGGTAGTGATTTTACATTATTAGGGCAACAGATTTTTCATTTTTTGTAATGGTAGCTTCATTGTTACTCTGTCAGTTGGCCGACAAACACCGGTGCGCGTAGGTGAAAATTTTTAGTGTCGTGTAACTTTTGAAGTTTTAGCTAAAGAAAAGGTGTTTTCGTGCAGCTATAACATCCCAGGGTAAGAACATACTATCTACTTTCAATATTGCTTGATATTTTTATTAAAAGGACACGATTTCAATAAAATAACTTAGTAGGCAATGTTGTGCACTGTTTTGGAAACTTGAGTGACACAACTTTGCCTGGGTCTAGGGTTGTCACTAGTCGGATTTTAATATTGATATATTTTTACTATATAAATGTCATATTTGCATGAAATTTTCACAGCTTGGAACCCGGTTATATCGAAACTCAAGAGCTTGCATGCACTAAATTCCCTTCGTTTTACGATATTTTAATTTTATTGCATACATTGTTAATGTTCCGAAATCGGGTGAGACACAGGTATCACCTAGGAGTTAGAGCTTCAATTGAAAATGTTACATTTTTTATGTTACATTTCATATTTAACATTCTTATTTTTATTTCGACAGTTATGTTTTCAATCGCCTGTAAGGGTGAGGCAGAGGTGTATCTCTGCCTGACCCTTCAGTGATTACAGGCATGATTTTGTATTTAAGTAAGTCTTAACTTTATTGCAGTTATATGCAAAAATGCCAAATAATACACAACGAAGCAGGAGAAAACCTGGAGCTCGTAGTTATGCCGATTACTCCGTAGAAATATTAAAAGTTGCTGCAGATCTCGTACGAAAAAAAATCATTTCGTCATACGAAGCGGAAAAGAAATTTTGGATCCCGCGTCAGACCATTTTTAATAAATCAAAATACATGCATAACGAACCATTTGGTCGACCTACAGAGTTGACAACTGAGGAAGAAGCCCACATCGTAAAAGCCAGCATTGCTAAAAAGCAATACATTTGTGATTTTTACTCATATGTAGCAACTTGTTTTATTTTTTTACAAAGTGAATAAAAGTTTAAGAAAATAATCCGTATTTTTTTGGGACAACCCTAGAGTCAACGACATTTTTGTATGAAAAGTTTCTGGTACCTGCTACAACATTGCCTATTAGCAGTAAAAAAATATATATTACCGTCATGGCAATAATCTAACTGCTGGGGACAAGCACGGTGACTCATGTACACGGAAAAAAAATACTAAAAAGATCAACAATATATTTATTGAGATATCCTTCTAGGCAAAGTTGTGTCTTTTACCTACAACTTTGCATACGACTTTGAGTGCTTGTAATTCTGAATGACGGCATGATTTAAATATATTTGGGTTCTACCTGGCAAGGCATAAGGTCTGTTTTCCATCTGCAAGTCTTTAGAAGCCGTAATAATAAATAGGTTCAGAGATACGAACAAAAAACGTCAAAATCCAGGCAAAGTTACAGCATTTTACGGTATTTCAAAATTTTTTATCATAACGTTTATTTTTGCGTTTTGCTGGAAATCCAAAAAAAATCTAATAAAAATTATAACTCTGTTTTAAAGTATATTTAAGATCCGGGAGTTCTACTCTCGCATTCAAAATAGTTCATACTTTCGATTAATAGAATAAAAAAGAGATGTCCATTTTTTGAGGCATTTATCATACTGTGCGTGCGTAGGTATAATCAAAGAGATTGGGATTAGATTTGGATTGGATTGATTCGTATTTTAACACAGACAAAAAAAAAATAACTGAAATATCCTTCACCAATCCAATCCCAATCTCTTTGATTATACCTACTACGTGGTATAAATCAAAGAGTGGATTGGATTTGGATTGGAGTGATTCGTATTTTAGCACAGACAAAAAAAAAATACTGAAAAATCCTTCACCAATGGGATTTGACACGATTAACTTAACAGTTAACTGTCCATTATAATTCATAATGTTATCCTTTTAAGATTCTGCCAAAGTGGTCTTTTTAGGCCCCCTGAAGTAGGTCCAGTAGTTCTACAGAACTTGTTGTTCATTCGGTTCACGTGTCGATCATTTTTTACCAGTTACCACTGTTAGCCCACGTTCGCATTCGATTTTCTACTCTCGGTGTTGAGCCGAGCATTGAGAATCCAACAGAGCGCATCCCAGCGTGTCATAAACATAGATCGGAATAGGTAGAGCTGTTTTATGTACTTACCATAGGTTACAATAATATGGATATTCCCATTTAGTTACGAAGTTAAGTTTAGTTTCGAAGTTACTGTTGGTAAAGAATTGAATTCTAGTGGCGCAGAAAGAGACAAAAACAGGTGCGTCACTCTAGCGACAGTAAAATCCCGTAGTATCAGTCGGAATCCCGTGGAATATCCATATTAACATCAATGTTTGCGGTCAATGAAAATAAATAGCTCTACCTATTCCGATCACTGGTCATAAAAGACACACTGTTGGAATTTTCAACTCTCGGCGCTAAGCAGTGCGATGAAAATCAAGTGCGCGAAAAATGTCGCCGCGGAAAAAACACCCCCGTTCGGACCTGGGCTTAGTCGGAGTAACTAATAAATTCTCCTTTTTAGGGTTCCATAGTTCCTACAAGGAACCCTTATAGTTTTGTCAAGTCCGTCTGTCTGTCTGTCTGTCTGTCCGAGGTTTTGCTAAGAGACCTTTAGTACTAGAAAGCTGTAATTTTGTAGGAGTGCGTATATTAATTACGCCGACAAAGTGGTAAAATAAAAATTTTGATATTATTTTTTTTAGCTCCCCTACACGTGCAGTGGGGATGAATATTTTTTTCGTCGTCTACCCCATCGTGTGGGGTATCGTTAAATAGGTCTTCTTAAATGACTTGGGGGTTGCTAAAATAATTTTTCGATTTAATGCACCATTTACGAAATATTAAACTTTAAATTGCAATTTTTTGTCCCAGTAGGGCGTCCCCCCCCCCTCTAAAACCTAAACTGCTGGCTTGAAAAATCTGGAATAATTCACGATGATAGTGCATTTCATGAACTTCAAAGGAAAAGTATTGCGGTTAAGATAACTTTATTAGTTTAGCAGTAATAGTCGTTGAACTTGGGTGTTGGATAATTTTCTACCAAATACAAAATCCTTAGCATTAATCTTTTAAAGTGACTGTTTATATTAAAGAGGTAGATATGGCACTAGTGCGAGCAAATTGTTGCCGACAAATTCAGACAATTGTTGTAGTTTTATTTAGTCTGCTAATAGCAGCTAGCAACACACTACAGATAGCTATCTCTTTCCGTGTCATACGTTCCGTATTATCTATCGCAGTAAGTACTTTGTAATAACAACGCAACAATACAGAACGTCGCTCAGTATGAACGTAGCGTATCTTTCCTTTATAATATCATTGATCAAAATGCCCAAAATGCAATGCTTCTAGCAAAATGTGGCCTTTCGTAATTTCGTTACCGCTTTCAACAAGACGGATTCTGCGGCGGATGATCCGCTTGAGGTGCAAGTCCCAATGGTAACCACTGACTTGATATCAAACCGAAATACGTTTTCACAGATCGATACCAAACTTGTTAAGTTGAGTTTATCTATGTAATCGACTATTTTATTATTAGGTTTGAAGCAACATAGAGCCTGGCCTACCCTAAATCTATTCCAGTACATCATTTAACATTTTATATACTTATACAGAATTAATTTTCCAAGTGGGCGTGGATGGCCAAATCCGAAACTATAAGGAATAGCGAAAAGTACTCAAAGGAGTCGCCGGCTCAATTTTGATGAAAACTAAAACTGCATCATTGGATTTTTGAAAAATCAATATTTCTAGCCAGGAATCGAATCCGTTGATTTTGATTAAAAAAACACTGTATTATTATACCACTCGATGGTGTCCCTAATAAGGATCAAATTCTGGGAAGTAATGACAAACTTAAGAAAAATATTGGATTTTAATTAACTACTTCTTATTTTAAACTATTTATACCGACATTACCTGCATAGGTACCTTGTTCGAAATGATGCTCAATACACCCGCAGCGCAGCGCAGTAACCATCACAACATTATGTTCTAAATTGAAATTTTGAATGCAGTACAATCCTTGAGACGTCAAATCCAGCTATGTATTGAAAACAATGGTCATCATTTTGAAAAATTTAATCAGATAAGGTTTAATAGGTAGGTAACATAAGAAAAATAAAATAAAAAAGTATTTTGTTAAAAATGAGCTTTTTTTAGGGTTCCGTTGCCAAATGGCAAAAAACGGAACCCTTATAGATTCGTCATGTCTGTCTGTCTGTCTGTCTGTCCGTCCGTATGTCACAGCCACTTTTTTCCGAAACTATAAGAACTATACTGTTGAAACTTGGTAAGTAGATGTATTCTGTGAACCGCATTAAGATTTTTACACAAAAATAAAAAAATAAACAATTAATTTTGGGGGTTCCCCTTACTTGAAAAAAACATTTTAGACTGAAACTCAAAAATGTTATTTTCATCCTACTCATACGTGTATCTATGGATAGGTCTTCAAAAATAATATTGAGGTTTCTAATATACTTTTTTCTAAACTGAATAGTTTGCGCCAGAGACACTTCCAAAGTTGTAAACTTCTAAAATAAGAGAATGATAAAATTAAAAAATATATGTTACCATGTAAACTTCCACCGAAAATTGGTTTGAACGAGATCTAGTAAGTAGTTTTTTTTAATACGTCATAAATCGTAAACCGCAATTTACCTTTCATTCAATCAACTCAAATATAAAAATAAACATTTAATTTCATAAACATAAACCTTATGCATAAACCCGGATGTTACGGAAACCTCGGTGCGCGAGTCCGACTCGCTCTTGCCCGGTTTTTTTAGTTTCCCGTATGTCATTACTTCCCAAAGTTCGATCCTTATCAGCGACAGTATCGAATGGTGTAATAATACAGGATGTGTTTTTTTTTCAAAACCAACCGGGTTCGATTCCTGGCTAGAAATATTGATGTTTCAAAAATCCAATGATGCAGTTTTAGTTTTCATCAAAATCGAGCCCGTGACTCCTTTGAGTACCTACTTTTCGCTATTCCTCATACTTTCGGATTTGGCTATCCACGCCCACTTGAAAAATTCACCCTGTATATATATTTTTTAATGTCCCTGCTTGTGTTGGTACACCTCTGTACCAACCCAGGGCCTCAGGGCCAATTCTATTATTGTAAATCAACATCATACGTCAAAAAACAGGGATTGAGAACTCTTGGCACTCGTGCCATAAGTGGCACGCAGTAGAGTTTTATGTACGGCACGTAAATCATTCAGATTCTAGAAAAAATAAGGTCAATGCAAATGGTTATTTTTCTTTCGATGGCATAACGTTTCAGGACTGTAAATGCTTCGGACGATGAAAAACAAGTAACTCGGTTGTGTTACCATATAAATGAGTTCTGCGGCAAAATATGGTATATATATCTATACCCAATACATAGTATAGGATATCCTATACTATGTATTGGGTATAGGTATATGTGTCAAATTCAGTAGGTAGGTATATACCTACCTACTGAATTTGACACATATACTTATTATTTTGTCAAACGTCCTTTGCAAACCGCGTATTGCATTAGGTACTTGCGTATCGTCGTAGCAAGTAAGGACCACGGTTGCCTTTTTAATTGCCTTTTTTCTGATGGAAACCATCCGCGGTCTATTCTCTAAAAATCTCACAATGAAAACTTAGGGAAAGTGAGCTGTCATTCTACCCGGGGGCCTAAAAAGGATAACATTATGAATTATAAAATGGCGAAGACAATCCGTGTTTGTCTTTTTTTCGCTGCACTACGTAGGTACAATCGAAGAGATTGGGATTGGATTTGTTTTGGATTGATGGGTATTTTAGCACAGACAAAAAAAAAAATGAGTGAAAAATGCTTCACCAATGGCATTTGATACCACTAACTTAACAGTTAACTGTCCATTCTGTTATCCTTTTATAATTCTACCAAAGTGGCCTTTTTAGGCCCCCTGATAGCTAGGAATCGACACAGCTCACTTCGCGTAAGTTTTTTACATTTTTACAGAATACAGACATTATTGATTTGCGCACCCCTGGCCCTAAACCGAGATTTCAAAATTCAAATCACATTCAATTTCGGCCATTCTAAATTATAAACAGCATCAACCATGAAGTTTTACGATAATTCATTACCGATATGCATCAGGTTCGCGTGCTGGATGCGGAATGATGATGTTCGATCGATGGGACGTAGGACAGTATCTGATAGCGGTTGTCGTGATAACCAACAGTTCTGACAGATTGCCTTTATTAATTCTTATGAGGGAGCCGCAGTGATGAGTTAGTTGTTGGTTCGAACTGTCGCGGTGACACAGAGCTAGATATTTTAAAATGTTGCAGTGTTGAAACAGTTTTGATGGCGGATTCTGGGTAAGATTTTATATTAGTTACTGTAGATTTTAATTTAATTCTACGAAATTTTTGGTGTAAGCTACACTTTTAACAAGAGCTGCTATTCGAAAACAATTCAGACGCTTAAAAATTATTTATAAATAACTATTTACATTGGAAACGGCATGTAAAGAGGCTTTTATATCTTTTAAAATATCGGACGATTAGCGCACGCTTTATATATAAATGTATGATGCTGTTACAGACAGCCCCAGATCATTTTCACCTAATTCTCCAATTCATGACAGATAAAACGCGCTTTTTATTTAATTTGTTAGGACTAAAACTACTATTGGTTAAGCATTGCTTTTAGCGTTTAAATCAAAATTGCAACTTCACTATAATACCTCACGAAATATAGCGAAGCATGGGATTTATACGAAGACAGGGTCACAAGGCGTGCAATGGACATACACATTATGGTTATTGTTACACAAATAAATTATATATTCCAAGATAATGCAGTGATTTATCCAGTGAGGTGCCTTAACACATAGTATGTACAAACATGAATAGCTCTTTGGCTTCAGCATATCGTCCAATGTTGGTAACAACATTGGTCCCAACATTTCGATATGCTAACACCAATAAAGTAGGCGAAGACGGTCACAAACGGCAGCCAATATTGGCCAAGACAGACACAAACACAGGTACAAGGTCGTATTTACAATGGAGTGACGCAAACGCATGCTGTATCCTAAGGACCGTTACTCACTCTTAACCGCTTTAGTAGTGCCAATCCTATGGATTTCTCCTTGGACTTACTTCGCCAGAGTTCTGGCAATTTCTTTTTCATCCCTTTCGGGCTAGGAATCTAAATCAGGCAGCAATGGATTATTATAAAAAAATACGGTATACCTATGTGAATGTTTTTCTGTGTTTCGTATGGAATGCCTGTACCTGTAGTTTGTGATGTTAGTCTTCGTTAAGTAAACCTATGTTAATGTAGTGTTTATAATTGGTCTGATACTTACTCTGAACTCTGTAAAAAAACTTATAAAATCCAGTTACAATATTAACGTTGTGCAAAGTTTTAAGTGCAGCTGTTTAGTCGTATAAGTAAATAATCTGATGCAGTTCAAGGAGAGTTTTCTCAGTGAACTTAGCTCTGTGATATATATATCATTCTTTGGAATCTAGAACAGTTTCTGTTTCAGGACTGTTTTACTAGTCCAAATATTCCTTTGGCATTGAACTGACAACTTGTAGATAAGTGCTTGAGATTTCTACTGGGGCCAGATTAGTTTCTGTATTTATTATTTGTCATGTAAATCAGTCTGAACTCATGCTAATGTTATTCGAAACAAAATGTAAACAGTAGGAAAAGTTTGCGAGGAGCAAATATCCGTCGACGGTTTGTAGCGTTTGTGTTTGATCAATGTTGCTACTAACTTACATAATATACAAAACAATATTCGTAGTATTACACTAATCAATCAATCAATCATTGTTATGAGGTCTTAACATTGTAATTTGAATAAAGTTTCTATTAGCTAAGTTTGCACAATAAACAGGGAATAAATTATTTTTAACATTTACAAGTTTCTTTTACGAGTTCATGTTTCAGAAACTTATTTTTATGTTTGAAACGATTAAAGAGTATTGATGCTTACCTTCTTAGGAGCCATATTAAGGCACTCGCATAAATAAAACCAAACAAATTCTAAGTAAATACAATAGCTATACTTTCAAAAATCTGGACGCGGAGAAAAACTTTGACAAAACGTAAATAAATTTGACAATGAATAGTGAGTAACGCGGCTGCGCGCGCAGACCTCCGTTGCCATGGAAACGGGGCGGTGCGCCCCTCATCCCTAGTTGGGCTGCAGTACCGTATAGTTTTGACGTGTTTTGGCTGCTACCGGTATCATCTGGTGCTCTATCCTGCATAAGGTACCTATTTATCCTTCCGTATATAATCCAGTACTATTATCCTTGTAGATACGGCATAATAGTCGCTTGTCGTCAGTTATATATAGACTGTGGTTACGATACTGACTAGTTTATGATACTGACTGATAATAGGAGTAGGTGACCGTTATGTCCTTTGCGAGCGGCGTAGGTATCCAATTAGTTGAATTGTGTGTAGTGTTAATACCACGGGGGTCGAATTAACAACACATTACAATCAGTGAAGAGTAATTCGTAGTGCACGATATAATATTGTAACCACACAATTCATTGAGACAATTACTGGAAATAATGGTGTAAGCTAAACATTAGACTGATAAAAGCTGGTACGATTAATTGTTAATATTTTAGGAATGAATACAGATTTTTCATAGGGCTTTGGAAAGTATCTATGCAGTGTGTTAAATAGAATTATTTATTTTAATTATGTCGGAAAAACGCGAACATTAATTTATGTATTACTTAGTGGTCCCTAGCATGAGAGTTGCATATTTTAAGGCATTTATTTCCGTTCCATCTTCAAGAAAATGTACTAATAAAGTGCGTATTTATTTTTAAACGAAGTTCAAAATGATTCTAATGGCTATGTTTTCAGTTATTTTTATCTTGCCTGAGTGCCTGACCTTTACAAATCCGTTTATAGTCGACGCATTCCGTTCCTCTCGAGCCGTTCTCAACGTTCACTAAATCTGATTTACGTATTTTTAGATCGTTGCATTATGTAGCATCCATCCTTATTCTAAGCTGGATAGAGTTGTTCTATTTGTATTTACACTCTAATACTTGTTATTGTGTATTTCATTTTATAGTGTTGTTTACAGCAGTTGAAAATGATTGGGTTTGGCAGATATCCGAGATATCGCAATCATCACCAACACAAATTGTGATATTTATGAGCACGTGTCAAAGTTATTATACGTGTAGTTACTGTACATACGAATAATTGTTGAAGCCCTGTAAATGAAACCTTGACGTCACAGTCTAGACATAGATTATTAATTTGGCTTAGCTTGGTTAAGCCCCGTCTAATGTTTCGCTATTATTGTTTCCAATAATTGAATTAACACAACGGAATTGATTTGCCTTAGGACAGTGTACGACTTTTGACGAATGAGCTTGAGATGAGCACGTAAATTCGCTGAGGCCTTAATCTGCTTATCTAAGATATTCTTGATTACCACTAGACTCAACAATAATCGAGGATGAGGACTGAAATGATGGTATCATTTCGAAAATTCATTTGTAAGATCAAACGCATTTCTTCAAAGTTTGTTAACCCAACGGTACGTATTGAAAACGTCTTTAATTTTGACTCAAAAGTGTCCAAATATACACGAATTTTTAAGCTTTAAGGGATCTATCAAGTGCTGACTTCATGGTCATAGTTAGCACGTTGTTGTCCCTTTTTTTTTTGGTTGGGAAATCATCAAATGACACCTTCCGCTCTGGGTGGAGCGGAAGGGAGTGTCAGACTGTTACTGACTAAAACCCACCCGTGTTCCTTCCTTAGCCCTTTATGTTCCGGCGGTAACCCTTTCGGACAATCCCGCTGACCCGGCAGGCTTCGGCCCTAAGGGGCCCCTCAATTTATGCTGACATCTCTTTGAAGCGCGCGTGGAACACGTACGCGCCGTCCGGCACGGGCCTGGCCTGATCGGACGGTGAGCTACCCATTGCACTCCGTCCGCAGGCCCGCGCCTACGGTGGCCGGGAGTCGTCACGCGGCTCCCGATACCCGGAGCGTCTCCCGCGGCGGCTGGGATGGAAGGCTCTCTCCCGCATCTGTCCCGCCAACGTCGTTGTCCCTTACACCGTGTATAGCCTTTAATCAATCTTCGTTCTCAATTCCAGGAGTATTCAACCGATTTCCCAGTCAAACCGTGCAAGCTGGCGGCTGAGGACGACCGAGGTGGCGGGTTGCTGATCCCTGTCCGAGAGCCTGATGACAGCGGCATCGACAGCGACGACGCTGTGCGGAGGCTCATCCTGGCTCATCAGAGGCTACCGGTAAATATACTAACATCACGCCTGTTCCCCGAATGGTTAGGCAGAAGTGTACCTCTAGTACAACAACATTTCCCCAGTTAATAGGGGGCGAGCCTATCGCCATCAACATTAAATCTGGAGGCCTAAAAAGGCCACTTTGGCAGAATCATAAGAGGATAACATTATGAATCATAATATGGCGAAGACAGTCCGTGTTTTTCTTTTTTTTGCTGCACTGCGTAGGTATAATCAAAGAGATTGGGATTGACTTTGGATTGGATTGATTGATATTTTAGCACAGACAAAAAAAATCACTGAACAATCCTTCACCAATGGGATTTAATGCGATTAACTTAACAGTTAATTGTCTATTATAATTCACAATGTTATCCTTCTATGATTCTGCCAAAGTGACCTTTTTAGGCCCCCTGGACTCCGGGCTGTTAGTGAGAAAATCCAGGTGGAATAACCCAATAACACTCAACTATAGACTTACTAGCTTCCGCCCGCGGCTTCGCCCGCGAGGTATGTCGATAAGAACTATCCTATGTCCTTCCCCGGGATGCAATCTATCTCTCTGCCAAATTTTATCGAAATCCGTTCAGTAGTTTAAGCGTGAAAAGGTAACATACAGACAGACAGAGTTACTTTCGAATTTATAATATTAGTATGGATGACGTTGTAACGGCCCCGACTTACGAGTTGTAGGTCGTAAATTCGAACCCAGCCAGGCGCTTAGCCCAACCCGCAATGGGGCCGCGTGGTGGATAACAGCCCATTACCTCTCACAGAGAGGCAGTGGTCTCGAACGTCAAATGGCCAAATCGGTAGAGTTGCCCACAAATATCGGTAGATTCGTACCCAAAATCGGTAGGTAAAAAAAAGTCTATTGAAGATTTCATTTATTTTTAAAACATAAAATAACTTTGTTAATTATTAAGGACATCAAAATTTTAGTTCACACTAAATATGCTTGTAAAGGATTGTCTGTCAGAGCGTCTTTCCCAAATGTAATATTAATATCCTTGTTACAGCTTCTCCAATAGCCATAATTTGTGCCTTTAGAGCTTTTTTGCAACCAGCAAGAAAATTCTTCTTCACATTATTTTCTATAAAACTGTTGGTATTTTTTTCTTTTTGCTTTCGTGCTTGAACGTTGTTCTTCATCAGACAACATTCTGAGTACGTTTACGTATTTTATGTTTTATTTTAAAAGTGACAGCTTGACGAGAGCGAGCGAATGAAAAAATAAAGTTCGAATTTTCACTTGTATAGGCTAGCGAAGTAACGAATCAACTTCGTCCCCTAAAACTAGAATAAAAGGGTATTGCCCCATACTTAGGTACCTATACTTTTCCCAAAGTCGGTGGGGATTTGGGGAATACCCATGAATGATAGACAAAATGAAATGGGTTGCCTGTTCAAAAATGTAAAAACGGTAAATAATCGGTATCACCTCCTATTCTCAAAAAATCGTGAGAAATTGTTTACATTTCGGTATTTCGGTAGAACCGGTCCCACATCGCACAGTATGATAAATGCCTCGAAAAACGGACATCGCTTTTTTTTTCTTCTAATCGATAGTATACACTGTTTTGAATGCTAGAGTAGAACTCCCAGAAACCAATTCAGCTTAGAACCAGCCAGAGCTATATTTTTTCTAATATTTTATTCTGGTTATCCATAGAAATCAAAAGAATTGTATTATCTTATTATGTATTCAACGTTTTTATGTTTTAGTGATAGTATGTGATAAAGCAAATTATTGGTTATTCTTAGAAACTACAATTTTTTTTTAGATGTTATTTAAAGCAAGCTACGTAATTTTTTCTGTAATTTTGAAATTATTTTTTTGCGCAGGTTCTATAAGGTAGTAGCATTTTATTTTCACACACATTATTGTTTAGTCTTATGATAACCTGCCTGTAAAGTATAGGATGCCTAACATGAAGGAATTCGCATTTTTCGAGTTTCGATTTTTTGTTGTTAGGGTTTTCACAAATCAAAAATCTGTCAACCAAAACATTTTAATTTTTTAATTCTTAAAATGAAGTAAATATTACTCATTAAGTATAAACAGTAGGTATAGAGGTACCCATAGGAAAATTAATGGCTTATAACGTTTTCTTGGCATAAAATGATATTGTGAAGTTCAAAAATTACCCTTAGTGGCTGTTTGTAGGTATACTTTGTAAAGTTTATTTTGTTTCACGTGTATATTTGTTCGTTTAATGTTTTGTTATATAAAACCGTTTGAATTAAAAATATTTTTTATACATTTACATAATTCATATTTTCTTGATGAAGGGGTAAATGTGGTATAGGGAAGGGGTCTGCCCTCGTTAGGTTATATTCTCAACAGAAATAATTTATTGTATTTTTTGTGGTCTGAGAAAGACAACCCTATTATCAGAGAAAAATTTAAAAACCATAGAATCATCATATCTTCGATTTCCTGATAGATTTGCATCTGATTTTTTTTTACAGTTAATAGTACAGATCTGAAGAATATTTTAAGATAAATATTAGGTGCTACTGACAAAAGATGTCCGAGGGAAAAAATAAAAAGGAATAAAGATAAAATCAGGCATATTTATTTTTCTATTATAGTAAAATCTTTTCTGTTTCGCCTATATAATACCTTGCATATAATGTCAATAAACTTCTGAGACAAATGTACAAATATTTTCATCACATCGTTTATTTTTGCGTTTTTCTGGAAATCCAAAAAAATCTAATAAAAATTATAACTCTGTTTTAAAGTATACTTAAGAGCCGGCAGTTCTACTCTCGCATTCAAAATAGTTCATACTTTCGATTAATAGAATAAAAAAGTGATGTCCGTTTTTTGAGGTATTTATCATACTGTGCATCGGTAGAAATACCGAAAAATCGGTAGTTCGAGACCACTGCAGAGAGGGGACTTGTGGCCCAGCAGTGGGAACATTATAGGCTGACTATTTATTGCTTTAGTCCAAGCCCAAATCTTCGAGCTCCTTGTTATTCCAGATTTTATTCAGAGCGCTGTAAAGTACAACATTGACAATTTATACTCGTGTTTGATGTCAGTTTTTGTAATTAGAACTTTAACTTTGTTGGAATAGAGTTTGAAAAAACTGGACAAGTGCGGGTTGGACTCGCACGCGAAGCTTTCCGTACCACAAGGCAAAAACGTTTGTTCTATAAGAGTCCCCTTAAATATTTATTTTGTTTTGTTTTTTGGATTTGTTGTTATAGCGGCAATAGAAATACATAATTTGTGAAAATATTAACTGTCTAGCTATCGCGGTTCTTGAGATACAGCCTGGTGACAGACAGACGGACGGACAGACGGACGGACAGACGGACGGACAGACAGCGAAGTCTTAGTAATAGGGTCCCGTTTTTACCCTTTGGGTACGGAACCCTAATAAAAATGGCTCGATGGTTTAAATCTTGGTCTAAAGATTAAGCTTGTTTTGTTTTAAGGCCGATTATATGTAACGCCTCTCTCATTAAATTAGGCTCATGGGCACTGGGTATTTTAGTGAGCAAGCGTATTAGGGATCGTAGTCGTGTCGCCTAGGTGACAGAAAACATAGTTGGTAATCCTGTCACTTAGAATTAGAGCCGACGTTAATGCATTATGATTTGGTGGTATTTATTCAGTTATAGTGTTATTATTGTTTATTCGGAATGCACGTTAAGCTGTTGGTCCCGGCTGACATTCGTGGATCTTTGACAGTCGTTACGGGTAGTCAGAAGCCCGAAAGTCTGACAACCAGTCTTACCAAGGGGTATCGTATTACCCAGTATCTGGGTTGTGGAGGTCAGATAGGCAGTCGGTCTATGTAAAATACTAGGTATTCAGCTACATCCGGTTAGACTGGAAGCCGACCCCAACATAGTTGGGAAAAGGCTAGGCAGATGATGATTCAGTTATAGTGTGTATCTATATGATGCGGGAAGCACAGGACCGGTCGAAGTGGAGGTGCTTGGGGGAGGCCTATGTCCAGCAGTGGACGTCTTTCGGCTGAAATGATGATGATGATGATGTTGATGTGTATCTACATCGCCACATGCGAACTACGCATCAAACTGACGTCACGTAAAATCCTGCATCGCGCAAGCAGAGTGTACCGCGCGACAAGCGTATATACAGGAAGATTTTTTTATCACCATACAAATTTTTACAGGGTGTTCTATCCATGAATATGAACAACTTTCAATATGAGACCCAACTCTGAAATTACGAAAAAAAAATTAGCTGTTTCATATATTTTGGTCAAGTAGGTATTGAAGTTTTGTATGAAACAGCTGATTTCTTTTTAAGAGATACCTCGTTTCAGCCGATAGACGTCCACTGCTGGACATAGGCCTCCCCCAATTTTGGGAGGGTTTGCCATAATCGCCACGCTTGGCAGGCGGGTTGGCGATCGCAGTATGGTATGGTGGTGGAATACATAGAGAACGCTGCTGCCCATTCTCCGGTACGATCCTTAGTCGCCTTTTACGACACCCACGGGAAGTAAGGGGTGGTGGTATTCTTTAAGTCCGGCACCACACAGACAAGAGATACCTAATAGCAACGAAAAACTAAATGAAATTAATAAACATACAGAGAAGTAGGTACTCGTATATACATCTATACTAATAATAAAGCTGAAGAGTATGTTTGTTTTTTTGAACGCGCTAATCTCTGAAACTACCGGTCGGATTTGGAAAAATCTTTTTGCGTTTGATAGCCCAATTCTTGAGGAAGACTATAACCTTGAGAAACATCACGCTATAACCCTAAGAAGCCTAAGAAGCTGAGCAAAAAAAAAGAAAGTCAATTAGAACGCTAAGCGAAAACGAGGTGATAGCGCGGGCAAGTAATGCGATGCGACGGGATGGGTTGGGGGAACTAGAAATTTATTTCAAGCGGACAGAAGTCTGCCGGAACGTAGATCTACGCGAGACACAATGGCTTTTTAATTGTGTCTGTAATTACGGCACAAAGCCCAAAACCCAAATAGAGAGACCAAAGCTGGTACAGAAGAATCACGTTATACCTTTCTGATTCCAGTTCAGTGATGAGAGCAGCAGCGATGACGAGCTACAGATCCCCTCACCAACTACAAACAGGCATAGAAACGAGCGGCGGTCTAGCCCGGTAAATATGCTAGCTTTTTTTTTATTTGAAATAGGTTTGCACTTGACTCTAGTCTAGGTCAGAGATGACAGAGACAAAGTCGATGATGGAGTGAGCTTACCCAGAAGAATCCTGTTCACTCTTACTTTACTAGCTAGTAGTAGCATAGTTAGAGTTAGATCAGAGTTCGATGGCACTACCGTTACAAGACCCTAACTCCATGATTTCAAAACAAGGTTTTTCTTGAGGTCAAAGGGCAGTTCCTTTTCGCATTCTAATCTCAGTCTCGTTCTGTCAAAAATACCTCTAGTTTACCTGAATTTAAATACATTTTTGACAAGAGATTGCGGCTGGATTTTGCACGTTTTTAATTACAGTAATTGGGCTATACCTAGGTTTAAACCACCGAGCCGGTTTTTAAATTAACCCAATAGCTAAAGAAATACATCGTTGAGAACTTAGTTCAGTACTAAGTGGACATTTTTGTATTAAAAACTTCAAATAAGTCAAAATAAAGTAAGAAATGCAAAATCTGGCTTAGGTTTAGGCTAGAACTAAAGTTACGCATCTCGTTTTGTAATGAAACGGTATAAGGACTGACGCTGCCATTACTGCACCTGGATGCCCAAAACAGTGCAAAGACCCTTTTGAGCCTGTGTAGCGTTGCATCAATATCGTTGCGTCAAAAAACTTAGTCCAGAACTAATTTTTATACCAAAAACATATTTATTAGCAACTGCATTTAAATTACAGAAAAACGTAGACGAGGACCACGATCTAGTTATCATGCAGTGGCCTCAAGACCAGTACACCAAAGACCAGAACACGACGCGAGAGACCAGCCCCGACCGGTCCTCACCACCGCTCTACGAAGTAGAACTAACGGCTTCCGACGAAGATGACGATACTTCGGTCCTGGAGCTGGTCATACCGATGCACTCGTCCAGGTACCAAAGGGTCCCGACCTCGTCTCCTAAGAAAACCAAACCAAAAGTAGTGAAGAGATATTTCTGCAGCATGATCTGCTGTGGACGTAAGTAAGTTTTTTTTATGATCTTGATGTTATCACTTTTAAAGTAAGTTGGAAGTTTGTGGTTACTTGATTATTTATAAGGTCGATTTAATGATGTTGTTAAATGTTGTATGTTTAACAATGGGGAGTATTTGTGTTAGTAGTTGGTAGGTACTGATTTGTCTGCATCGAAATCAATGACAGTCCATTTATCTAAAAATGGCTGAAAATCAGAATGTTGCCTGCGTCAAATATGTGATTGTCGCTGAGGAGAGATTGCGGCTGGATTTTGCACGATTTTATTTATGGGAATTGGGCTATACCTAGGTTTAAACCACCGAGCCAGTTTTTAGATTAACCCAATAGTTATAGAAATACACTTCGTTGAGAACTTAGTTCAGTGCTAAGTGGTCACTTTTGTATTAAACACTTCAAGTAGGTCAAAATAAAGTTCGAAATGCAAAAGGTAGGTACTGATTTGTCCGCATCAAAATCAATGAAAGTACATTTATCTATAAATGGCTGAAAATCAGAATGTTGCCTGGGTCAAATATGTCTGAAAGAACTCTTTTGTGCCCAGAATGTAGCAGTTATACAGGAAAATGTATGAAACAGCTGATTTTTTTTCCGTGATATCAGAGTTGGTCCTATAGTGAAAGTTGTTCATATTCATGGGTAGAACAGCTTGTAAAAATTTGGACGGTGATAAAAAAATCTGTTTGACCTATTCTTTATCAGAAGGCTTTTTACTTGTGAGAATCCTTGAAACTGAAGTCAGGCTTCTGTTTTATAAGTAGGTAAGTGCTCGCACACGAGCGACATGCGTCAACGTGTCGCCCGCGTGTATGAGCACTAATGGCTAAAAATAAATGAAGACAAATTATAACTTATTTTATTTTCGATATTGTCTCTAAGCTTCATCGAGTCGTCTCATGGAAAAACTACAAAATACTCCTCATTGATTCTATAGTCATAATCCAAATAATAATAATATTTTTATTTAATTTATTTAAACAGATATTTTAATGCCTAAACTATTTTAAGTTTAGTCTAAGAAAGAACAAGGTAGGTACAACTATGTTGGAGGACTAATATTTACGATTAACTCACCTGTCTTGGGGTTTAACACGATGAGTGAGCCTAAATTAATTGATTTCAGGGGTTTATAGCCCTGGTCCTGGCATTTCCTAGGAAATGTTCTTGTGTACCCTGGCAAGTCCTAGGAAGTGTACAGTGAGGCTACACTATACCTACTTGACATTTCCTAGGACTAGGGCAGTGATTCCTAGGGAGTATTGTATTTAATATTATTTTATAAGAAGCGGGACATTTTGAATATTCTAAAATTGTCATAAATGTAGGAATGAAAATCTAAACGATGTCAATTTCAATAGTTATCGTTTGTAATATTTTGATTGAGTGATAATTATCTAAGTGTTGGTCAATTAAGTGTGCATTAAAAATATATATCCGTTCACAGATATTTATTAAATGCATGTATTTTAATTAATTAAATGCATGCATTTTAATTTGAATTTATTAAATGGAATATGTGTTTTTTTAGTTCTTTTTCTAAGTTAAGTGTATCTATTGTTATTAATATAATTAGTTATATCTAATTCACTATTATTATGAGCCTAATTTTGCCGAATAGAGTAGGTACAACATGGAAAACATGGAAAATTTAATATCGGGCTAAAAATAGACGATTGTTTTTATGGTTGCATAGTGAAAATGTTGCCAGAAATAAAATATTGATATAAAATATTGTTATTTTAATACCGTATTTGAATCTAATCGAATTTATTCTTTTGACAAATATACTATCAAGTTCATTGGTTGGCTATTATTATTTCGTTCAACCAATCACAACTGCAGGTATGATATTTTTGATAGCAGATTTAATGTTTTGTCTTGATCAGCAACTTTTAATGGGAATCTAAATGATTTTGAAGGAATGTTCGAAAAATTGATCTGCAGCCAAAATTAAAGGCATTGCCATTTTTAGTGTTTTAAGCAATCATCCTGCCGTTTCTTGAATCGTAATCCTTTGAAATAGAAATAATAAGAGATCCTTGTTATGATAAGCCTGAAGACCCGGGTGCCTAAAAAGGCCATTTTGGCAGAATCATAAAAGGATAACATTATGAATCATAATGGACTGTTAACTGTTAAGTTAATTGTATCAAATGCCATTGGTGAAGGATTTTTCAGTTCATTTTTGTTGTCTGTGCTGAAATACCAATCAATCCAATCAAAATCCAATCCATTCTCTTTGATTATACCTATATACCTAGTGCAGCTAAAAAAAGAAAAACACCGACTGTCTTCGCCATAATATTATGATTCACAATGTTATCCTTTTATGATTCTGGCAAAGTGGCCTTTTTAGGTCCCCTGGTATTACCAAGGGACAACTGGGTTGTGGTGGTCCGATAGTCAAAGCCATGCAAATTACTGGTAATCAACTGCATCCACCGCGTTATTTAACGCAGTAACAGTAGCAATGGCTTACATTTTGACAGTTCAACAACATTCATTGCGTTATTAACTACGTTGTTGAGCTGAATGATATAATAAACTCATTGGTTGAGCTGAAGATTTTTTCAAACATCAGCATTTAAAAAAATCCTTCAAATTTTTTCGGATTGTGATTAAAAGTGTGCCATACGGTGCAGGTGCCATTGCTAATTAATTACTTGCAATTAAACTCTGTGTAATGAAGACTGAAGAAAACAATGAGTTGCCAAGTTGCTAAACTAAAAATAATAAAACCTTGAAGTTTAAACATACTTTTTATTAGTATCAATACATTGTGTAGCTTTAATTTTCATTTTATGTGAAAAATATGTGTTTGGAATTTTATTCAAATTGTATTTTTGTAAGTACTAATATTTTATAAGGTATTTTCTTATGTAATATTCTTCATTCATTATCTATTGGAGTAGAATAATAATGACTAGGTAGGTATGTATTTATTATAAAATAATACGCGCGTGAATATTTTCACTGTAGTAATAAGAATTTGATCGAAAATCTATACAATAGGTATTGACCTAGTAATGTAAGTAGAAATAGTCTAATTTAAAATTATACGCCTATCCACTAAAATTTCTATACAAATATTTAAAATGTGTATGCTACAAGCAGCATTAGCAAGCATCAACCCGTAGCCTCCTATCTGTGAGAGAGAGTGGGCCATATTCCAATATGGCCCACTCTCTCTCACAGAGAAGTGGCCTGTGCCCATAAGTGGGAAAATTATAGGCTGATTATAATGAAAAAAGCAATGGAGGAGTACGCAATTTTAAATTAGACGATCTCTAGGTACTTATTACGTGGAAAATATTATCTAAGTGTTTAAAAATAATATAAGTTGCATTGAGAATGTTTTAACTCTTCTTACAAAGTAACAAGAATCAGAACCTGTGTGTATATTTTTAGATCAATAAACTTTATTATTATTATTATTATTATGGTTTGAACATAAACCACAAGTTAACTGCAATAACGGTCTAAGTATTTATGTGGATTGTGATTTGTGGATAGTGCAAATATCCTTACGTTTTTATCTCTAATAAATAACGTGCACATCGCAACTGGTTTTATTTTCTTTATAAAAATCTTTTTAACAGCCCACTGAGACGCCTCAACGGCCGCTGCTCTGGGGGCCTAAAAAGGCCACCTTGGCAAAATCATAAAAGGATAACATTATAAATCATAATATGGCGAAGACAGTTCGTGTTTTTTTTTCGCTGCACTACGTAGGTATAATCAAAGGGGTTCCTTCTATTTGGCAGAATCTTGATACTCCGATTTTTATTTGGCATAACTCACATGGCATAATCTTATTTAATCGAATATTTTTAAGGCATAAAAATGATTTAGCATAACTTTTGTTTGGCAGAATATTTACGTGTCCGAATTTACAATGGCATACTTTTATCTTGCCAGAATTTTGTTTCGCATAATTACCTTTGCCATAATTAATATTATGCATAATTTTGTTTAGCATAACATTTATTTAGAGATACGATTATTTGGTATGGGTGCATATTTGAACATCAAAAATTAAAATAGATGTATCTTCTTGTAAAAATTAGTGTTCAAAACATCAAATCATCTGCCTAGCCTTTTCCCAACTATGTTGGGGTCGGCTTCCAGTCTAACCGGATGCAGCTGAATACCAGTATTTTACATGGAGCGACTGCCTATCTGACCTCCACAACCCAGTTACTGGGTAATACGATACCCCTTGGTAAGACTGGTTGTCAGACTTTCGGGCTTCTGACTACCCGTAACGACTGTCAAAGATCCACAAATGACAGCCGGGACCAACGGCTTAACGTGCTTTCCGAGGCACGAAGGGGTCTCGGTATGTAAAGATGGTCACCCATCCACAGACCAACCGCGGCAAGCGTAGCTTAACCTGATCGATCGACCTGTGCGGCTGTTATTATTTAGCCACGGGCCCCTCAAAACATCAAAACATCAAAAACTTATAATATATACGTGTCATAAAAAGTCAATACCTACGTTGTGCTGCAAAATTTTGTGACAGAAACGAATCGCTGCGAAACCGACTTTACGCAGTCTTGTCTGCCCTACCCCTAGAGTGTAATTTAAACCCGCATAGGCGCGGAGGGGTAGGGCGGCCCGCGAGCTGAGGAGCAGGTGGTTTGAAGGCCCGCCACCGCGGCTGAGGCTGGGGCCAGCAAGCCGAAGCTGCGGTGGTGAGCGTTAAAACCATCTGTGACGATAAGCTCGCGTGGCGCCGCCCAAACCCCGCAGCGCCGGAGCCGTGACAGAAACAATGCTTGCTGCATGTTGCATGCCTGCTTGCATGCTGCATGCCTGCTGCATGTTGCATGCCTGCTTGCATGCTGCATGCATGCTGCATGTTGCATGCCTGCTTGCATGCTACATGGGTTTATTGGATTCCCATGAATGTTTGCCTAGGCTTTATGGGTGCTAGATGCATGCAAATGGGTTACATTATCACTTTCCTTCCTTTCTTCTCGTATATATAGGTACCAATAAACATAGCTCGTGCAGTGGTACAGAATTTTAGGCCCTCGTCCATAATTTTTTTTAAATAATGGAACAACACGGGAGCATAGGACCAAAGTTTATGTATTTTTTTAAAATTTCCTGTGATTAGGGAATTTTAAAAAATACCAAAAATTTCTGAAATACTGGTATTCAGCTGCATCCGGATAGACTGGAAGCCGACCCCAACATAGTTGGGAAAAGGCTAGGCAGATGATGATGATGACCAAAAATTTCTGAAAGGAATTCGTCAAATTACAAGTCACTCTATGTATGTCGGATTTCTTCCGAAAAACATTAAAAATAAAATACTGGACGCTGGACGCTTATTGTTGTTTTGGTGTGTTTAATTTTTTTTTCGTTAACGCTCACTTTTAGTGAAAATAAATGTTTCTTCTTTGTTTCTTTCTTTCGGTGGCTATCGTTGTGTTGTTGTTGCTAACGTGGCCTGCATTCGTGCAAAATGGAAAGCTTTAGGAACAGAAAGGGTAGACTTTTGTCTGAACATTAGTTAGAAACTAGATTTGTAGAAGTTCCTAATAAATTAACAAGGTGGCGGTCTTGGTTACTATGAAACTGGGTAACTTCGTTTGATTCAGTTGTCTAATTTGAATACTACCGCTACTCGACAACAGATGGCGCTAATTCCAACTTTCGTTTCACGAGTAGTAAAATACAGTTCTAGACATAATATCGGGAAATAAAGCACTCGAGGCACGTTTCTATGATTAAGTTCGTCGTAGCGAAAACAAAGGAGAAGTAAATCGGGGCAATTGTGTCTGTTCCGAGTTTGAGAAGCGTGGGCTTGACACCCGTGGCCCTGAGATGAGTCACATTTGTTTATGTAGGCACTTAATGCCTAGGGGACGTAGGAGGCATTATATATTGAAAAGTAGTTCTTTACTTAGACTAAACACACCGTTAATAAAAATATACGCGTCGTCTTGAGAACCTCCTCCTGTTCTTCGTCGGTTAAAAAGACGCGATTTCAGGTTTGGTCCCATAGTAAAAGTTGGTCATAATGATGAGTACAATGACCTCTTAAGAGGTTGTTAATATTTTACCAATAAGCCTGTATATGTACCTACCTATGATGAAGTGCAAAAGTTTTTAGACATTGTCTCTGGTCTGATCCCTATATTTTACTCTTAGATAATTACTGCTTAAAATTAGCACTCTTTTTTTCTTTCAATAGTCTGCATTTTTATTTTTTTCTGGTGTCTGTGAAATACCAGCTTAAATATATAAGATAGTTCGGCAGCTTTTGTACCTATAGAAAATATGACGAACTATCGGCTACTTATTCGGCCAAGAAACGGATAATAGACATAAATTCCGAGTAAACAAAAGAGATGCAAATATTAATAGTTAATCGCGTTGTTCACTAGTGTTCACACTGCCAGCGAGGACTCGCTCCACTGGTTTGTCGCTGAGCGACAAGAGCTATCAAAGATAATACTCGCTCAGCGATGCTCGCTTGGCGGTCCGCCCCGAGCGAGTAGGACGAGTAGGTAATCGCCCGTCGCACTGGCGGACACTCGCTGATAGCCCAGCGACAAAACTATCGGAACTACACACTCGCTGCTCGCCAACTCATTTTCAGTTGCTAGTTCTACTCGCTACTCGTTCATCGCCGACGGTGGGACAACTGCCTAGATATCATTGTGTCTTATAGACTAGTTAGCCTACTCTTTCAGCTAACGCTGGTCGCTTCTAAGAGTTTTTTCTTTGTAACGATAGCCTTTTTGTGAAGATAGCCTTCAGTTCAGAATTGTATAATGCCAAGGTAGTCTTTTTTAAATAATTACAAAGGAAAAAACGGCACCCTAATTGCGTAACACGCTATCAATCTCAATCTGAATCATTTTAAAGGATATCTATTGCTAAATTTCGAAGTTGTTATTCTTGTCATTTTATCTCGTCGCGTTTTTTTGTTTGCGTCTTCTTGTTGTTGCACTATCCCTTATTGTTTGTTTGAGATGAGCAGAAGTGTTATATTGTACAGCACCTTAATTGCGTAACATACTATCAATCTAAATCTGAATCATATTGAAGGATATTGCTAATCCATTGCTTCATAGGTTCAAAAAATGTATCTTCTCAACAACGTAAACAACGCAATGTTGTGGGACTGTCAAAATGAAACCCATTGCTACTGATAGTGTGTTACTCAATTACCACGCAGCACTCTTGTGTAACACGCTTTCAATCACAATCAGCAGGATTTTCAAGGAGATTCGTAAACCATTGCTTCATATGTTTGAATAATTCGTCTGCTCGACAGTGTAAATAACGCAATGAATGTTGTTGAATTGACAAAACTAAGGGGCGGAGGACAAACCTAAGAGGAAATATCCAATATCTTAAAAATCCATTGGATTAATCGTTCGCTATTGCAATTAATTTTAGTTTAATCAAAATTAAGTAAGTAAACCAGTAAGTTGTCTGTGTGGTGCCGGACTTAAAGAATAGCACCACCCCATACTTCCCGTGGGTGTCGTAAAAGGCGACTAAGGGTCGTACCGGAGAATGGGCAGCAGCGTTCTCTATGCATTCCACCACCATACTATACTGCGATCGCCAACCCGCCTGCCAAGCGTGGCGATTATGGCAAACCCCCCCAACTTGGGGGAGGCCTATGTCGAGCAGTGGACGTCTTTCGGCTGAAATGATGATGATGATGAAACCAGTATTTCAGTAGACCAATATGTGTTATGAACATATATGTGAATCAACCGTAGTTATATCGAAAATAGTTAGAATAACTGTAGTTATTATAATATGTAACCATTCTAGTAAGATCGGCTATGTAGATGGTCGCGATCGTTACAGCTCCCTTTGTTTGTCTCATCTAGCATGTTTTTTAGGAATTACGTATCACCCTCATTCGTCTCGATCCTGTGGGAATATGGGGACTAAAAGTATACAGCCGAAAGACGTCCACTGCTGGACATAGGCCTCCCAGAAGCACCTCCACTTCAACCCGTTCTGTGCTTCCTGCATCGAGCGGATTCTGTGGCCTTCACAAGGTCTTCGATCCACATCATGGGAGGCCTTCCAACGCTACTCCATCGTCTTCCGTTACGCGGTCGCCACTCCAGGCAGCCCCATCATCATCTGCCTAGCCTTTTCCCAACTATGTTGGGGTCGGCTTCCAGTCTAACCGGATGCAGCTGAATACCAGTATTTTACATGGAGCGACTGCCTATCTGACCTCCACAACCCAGTTACTGGGTAATATGATACCCCTTGGAAATACTGGTTGTCAGACTTTCGGGCTTCTGACTACCCGTAACGACTGTCAAAGATCCACGAATGACAGCCGGGACCAACGGCTTAACGTGCTTTCCGAGGCACGGAGGGGTCACGATATGTAAAGATGGTCACCCATCCACAGACCAACCGCGGCAAGCGTAGCTTAACCTGATCGATCGGCCTGTGCGGCTGTTATTATTTAGCCACGGACCACTCCAGGCAGCCCCATCGGCTATTTATTCTGAATCTCGCAGAAGCGGCTAAAAATAAATATAATTTATAAATCTTAGATGGGAACGTTTTCTTCGGTTGCGAATACTCAAAGTCAAAGTCAAATCATTTATTTCAAATAACCACATAAAAGGTACCTTTGAACGTCAAAATTTAGACAAAACTAGAATTGATTCTAGTCGCCCTATTACTATTTGCCAAATAGATTATAAGTATATTCTTGCAATAAAATATCAATGCCTAAACAACACAAACTGCCCAATTGTTCTATAATTACATAACTATAGTAAGAACAATGGGTCCATTTGAGTCGTTGTGTTGTTCTGAAATTCTGGGATTTTTATCTGAACTTAGGGTGTTGTCATAGCCAAAATATTAATATGTTCAAACACCATGCAGGAGGTATAACTCTATAACAATATTAACGGTAATTTTAAGATCCATTTCAGGAATCAGATCTGCGATATAAACCTACAAGTTAAGCGTTCCGTCACTGGAACTAGATCATCAACAGCTTGTTATTATTGGAATTAAAAAAACAAGTAATTAAAAAAAACGCGACTGCGGTAAAAAAATTAAGTTAAAAAAAACTGAAAAGCTAAAAACAAGGCCATTTTAAATTAAATAAAAGCTGGAAGCAGGCGGGACCCATACCATTTTTTTATTACATTTTCAAACTCAAATGGGTACCGCCTGCTTCCAACTTTTATTTAATTTAAAATGGCCTTGTTTTTAGCTTTTCAGTTTTTTTTAACTTAATTTTTTTACCGCAGTCGGGTTTTTTAGTTTTTTTAATTCTTTGTTTTTTATTTCCAGCTTTTTAGTTTACAAATTTGAAAGATTTCGCAGACGATTTAGCTCTTGGTACGTGTTATTTACGATTTGTCACTTCGAATTACTTTTAACCATATAAGTTGTATATATTTTTGTAATCACCTTTAAAAACCCTTTATTTTGATACCCCACTCGATAGGTTTCGAGAAAAATAAATTTTTTTGAAGACATAATATTGCGCTAAAAATCGGCCATTTTATATTTTTTCAAGTTTGATATACCCAGTGACACTCGCGCTACCAAGAAAAATCTAAAGACGTATAATTTATCAAAATCTGTTTATTCGTTTAGAAGGTACGAGGGAACAAAGAAACGGACATACATACATAGGTACATACAAACATAGGTACAGGTCAAACACATAACCCTCCTTTTGGGCTTCGCCGCAGTCGGGTAAAAAGACAAATAATTGATGTTTCAAATCGTAGTTGAGCAGAAAACATAAAGAATAGTATCCACTACAGCATTTTCTCGAGCATTTTAATGTTATGTAACGTTCTTACGAATACAATTCAAGCAAAAGCTCAACTTAGAAAAGCATTTCCATGTAATGTAAAGTTCCTGGGTGATTTGAAATGTTTTGTTCATTTTTTACTGCAGAAACGTCCACGTGAATATCATCATCATCATCATCATTTCAGCCGAAAGACGTCCACTGCTAGACATAGGCCTCTCCCAAAATGGGGAGGGTTTGCCATAATCGCCACGCTTGGCAGGCGGGTTGGCGATCGCATTATGGTATGATGGTGGAATGCATAGAGAACGCTGCTGCCCATTCTCCGGTTAGACCCTTAGTCGCCTTTTACGACACCCACGGGAAGTATGGGGTGGTGGTATTCTTTAAGTCCGGCACCACACAGACACCTAGTACCACGTGAATATAGGCCAATCAAATTAGTTTTGTTATCTTTGAACAACACTTTTTTCAGATGCGTTTCAACATTTCAGGGGGCTTAAAAAGGCCACTTTGGCAGAAACATAAAAGGATAACATTATGAATCATAATGGACAGTTAATCGTATCAAATCCCATTGGTGAAGGATTTTTCAGTTATTTTTTTTGCTGTGCAAATTACCAATCAATCCAATCCAAATCCAATCTCTTTGATTATACCTACGTAGTGCAGCGGGAAAAAAGATAAACACGGACTGTCTTCGCCATATTATGATTCATAATGTTATCTTTTTATGATTCTGCAAAAGTGGTCTTTTTAGGCCCCCAGATCAAATTAATAGGTAATTACATATCTGATCTATGGTAATTACTACAAAAACTGGCCAAGTGCGAGTCGGAATCGCACACGAAGGGTTCCGTACCACAAGGCGAAATCGCCGAAAAAAACACGTTTGTTGTATGGGAGTCCCCCTTAAATATTCATTTTGAGAAGATACCCTTCTTTTTTAGGTCCAACGAAATTTTGAAAAGCACCCTGCTGCGAATGCTCTACACGTTCGAAGTTATGCACTTACCTATAACATTCCTTCTTCGTTTATTCTTCGTTGAAATATCGGATTCGGATCTACAGGCTCCGTCAGGCAGTTTTTGCTGGATGAAATGTAACGCAAAATCGCTCGTTTCTTTGCAATATCAAGTCGTAACAAAGTGTCGAGCGTCGTGCTCATTGTTCGGTTCGGTAAAGAGTGACACAATAAGACGCTCCTTCACCGGGAGCAGTCGCCTGTGATGTAACCTTACCTATGACCTAGACGTGTTACTTCTACCCATTTAATTCATCATCTGCCTAGCCTTTTCCCAACTATGTTGGGGTCGGCTTCCAGTCCAACCGGATGCAGCTGAATACCAGTATTTTACATGGAGCGACTGCCTATCTGACCTCCACAACCCATTTACTGGGTAATACGATACCCTTTGGTAAGACTGGTTGTCAGACTTTCGGGCTTCTGACTACCCTTAACGACTGTCAAAGATCCACGAATGACAGCCGGGACCAACGGCTTAACGTGCTTTCCGAGACACGGAGGGGTATAAAAATGGTCACCCATCCACAGACCAACCACGGCAAGAGTAGCTTTACCTGATCGATCGACCTATGCGGCTGTTAGGTATTATTTAGCCACGGGCGTCTATTTAATTAATTACGACCTATTTAATTATAATGTTACCTATCCTGTTGGTTTCAATTATCTCTATACACTACCAAGCAGTTAACAGCCTGCGCAATCGACTTGCAAAGTCCTAGCCATTACAGTGGAATCTTGATTGTTGAGCTCCTTAAATTCTGAGTTGAGCTGCATGCGTACTGACAAATGCGTGCACTGACTGAACAGGTCCACTCAATTTGTGAAAAATCTTCCTCAAAAGACCACTTCAAAAACCAATCTATACGGTCTTCACATGATCTGACCAAAATTATGTCTGGACTTTAAAATAAACTTTGACCTCTGAGTTTGTTTCGGTCTTTCTTCTCAGAGTCGTCAGATAAGAAACGCTGACTCTGGTTTTAAAAATATCATTGACGTATAAAAGTGTTTGTACAAACTTACTTAAAGAAATAAAATCATTTATCATTTACATAACAGGTGAATGCTCTGGGTGAGGGAGCGCCTTTAGAGCGGCTCGATGTTTTATTAGGTACAAGTAAATGCTCTAGTCTATGTTCACCTTTAGAGTAAAATTGTTTTTGAACTGAACACTACAAGACGTATTAATTCCACACAATTTCATTATGACATGGGTACTGCGATCAGCAATCGTTGCCAAGCGCTGTAAGTGCTGTAATTAGGCAATATTCCCTAACGAGCGATCGCTTGCTGCCTATTAGGACGACCATGTTCTACACTGGACATTTAAGACTAGTACCTACTGCTTATTACACATATTTTACTTTATTACCCATTTGTCTTTGAGTATTAAATCGCGGGGGACGAGGGAACGCAATAATACACTAATGCAATTCGATCGCGTTGTTACGCACGCACACAAAACAAAAAACAAACACAAGCATAAACTATACGCACACATGTTTAGAACCGCTATGACCAGCGGTCTCGTACCTTTGGCAGCGGGGATCGCCTGACAATGGCGCCTCCAGTTGGTTTAATACTCAAAGCCATTTGTGTACAAGTCTTTAAACCTGACTTTCAGGTGACCACTGAAAATCAGCGCTGTGCTATGGGTCCCCCCTATAGCACGGCATCATGCTGAGTGGAAGCCTTCTTGTCACAGTCATGACGTGCAGCTGCCCACTATTTCTGTTCCGTACAGCGTTGCTATTCTGTAAAAATCACATCGTGAAAACTTAGGTGAAGTGAGCGTGGAGTGAACTGTCAATAAATGACTGCGTTGCAACGCGTGCCGTAGCTGTCCCTGCCTCGACACAGGTGGAGACAACGACGTGTGTAGGTTCGTCGAACCCCAAACGAGCCTACGCTGCTATAGTAGCCGCTAACAAGCCTGCTGAGTCGCAAAAATCGCAAAACTAGCGGACACACCAAAAGGAGGTAAACGGAGCCGGTCGAAACCCAACAAGGTTTTGAAAAGACAGGATCCAGACAAAGACACGTGCGATAAGGATGGTTTCATCAAGGTGGAGAAGAAGAAGAAGAAGAAGCCTCCTTGTCGGAACCAGTGCGGCACCGCGCTGGCAGGACCCAACATGCTGCTGCGTCCAGCAATCCCGACGACGCAGCTGTACGTGTCCAGACTGCACCACTCCACGAAGGTTGAGGAGATCGTGGAGTACATGCGTGTGAAGACCAGCTGGACTTTGAGGGTCGAGAAGTTGGAGTCGCGTCACAACACGAACTTCAAGTCGTTCGTGGTGCGTGTTCCGACACATCATCTCGAGAAGTTCCTCAAGGAAGAGTTCTGGCCGAAGGGTGTTGTGTACCGCCGGTTTCGTGGACGGATACATGACACCAGTCAGCGAAACACGACGCAGACACTTCGTGTTCGTTAGTTTTTTAGTTTACTTAATTATAATGTTGTATGTATTTATAGTATTTTTAAGTTATAATATTGTATTGTATGTGTTTTATATGGGCCTTGATGCCTGAAATAAATGGATAAATAATAAATAAATAGTGTCAATTACTAGCAAAAACTTTCACCTAAGTTTCACTTCACCTAAGTTTTCACGTTAAGATTTTTACAGAATCGACCGGCTGTATAGAATAATCAGCCTATAATGTTCCTATTGCTGAAACACAGGCCTCGTCTCGGTGAGAGGGAGTGGGCCGTAATTCACCAAACGGACCCAG
Source organism: Mesoligia furuncula (assembly GCA_916614155.1). Lineage (NCBI taxonomy): Eukaryota > Metazoa > Arthropoda > Insecta > Lepidoptera > Noctuidae > Mesoligia > Mesoligia furuncula. The sequence continues at coordinate 18,227,695 of OU744809.1, read as the reverse complement.
TGCGGGTTGGTTCTGTTCTGTGCTTGTGATTAATGTCTATTTGGTTCTTTTATTATTTTCTATAATTCGAGTACCTAACAGATCTATTTGTATGCACGTGTTTCTGTGATAAATTGAAAAACAAACCTTTTATCTTTCTCTTTTAGGGCTGTCATGCATGAATTAAATGAAGTCATATAACGTGGGAATACCCGCGGTTTATTTATCGTTCAAGGTCTAATAAAGTTGTCCAATATTGTTAAAACGCTTTTTTACTAATGATATCAAACAATTATTATAAGCCTGGTTTTATTTTCATAGATTATTTTATTTTTAATAAGCAAATTCACTTAAAATCCTCGGAAGCCTTTAAATTCCGAAAAAAAGGAATTAACATTAGGCATTCTATACAAAATACACTGTTATGATATTAATTTATTCAGCGGGTAATATTTTTGTAGAGTTGTATTTTCTCGAAACTATTACACAAATTAGAGCAAATTATATTTATGTAGAAAATTAAAAATATTGGTCCCTAATTATTTTATTAAGTTGCTAACATTTTTGTTTAAAAAATCATTTTATGGTATCGCGTTTTTTCGCTTAACGGACAGTCTTGTTTGCGTCTTATTGTTGTTGAACTATCCCTTATTGTTTGTTTGAGATAAGCAGAAGTGTAATATTGTACAGCACCTTAATTGCGTAACATACCTACTATCAATCCCAATCTGAATCATATTGATGGATATTGATAATAATCCATTGAAAAATGATTTATTTTCTGTAAGTAGGCTTGTACAAATACTTTTACACGTCAATTATATGTTTTAAACTATCTGCAGATGAGGTCGGCGTTTCCTATCAGACTATTCTGAGAAGAAAGGCCGAAATAAACTCAGAGGTCACAATCTTTTTTTAAGTCCAGACATAATCTTGGTCAGATCATGTGAAGACCATGTAGATTGGTGCCTGAAATGGTATTTTGAAGAAAGGACCAGTACCTAGGACCACACAGATTGAGCGGACCTGTCCAGTCAGTGCACGCATTTGTCAAAAATCGTGCAGCTCAACTCAGAACTTGAGGAGCTCAACGATTGCTTCATATATTCGAAAAATGTGTCTGCTCAGCAAGTAAATAACGCAATGAATGTTGTTACTGATAATGTATTAGGTACGCAAGCACCCCGCTGTAGTTAAAGTGAAAACTAATTATCCGTAATAATATTGTTTGTGGACTTACTTTAACCAGTGATCTGACAGTAAGTATATTGATGTAAACACATCATATCTGATATACCCATTGTCCGAGTGGCCAATCGAATTAAATACATAAGGTATGTGTTTGTGTCCAATATTGATCAATTGTCTGTTAAATTATTAATATACTTAGTAGGTAGATGTTACCCCACCTACATGGTAGAGTAGCAGAGGTAAATAATACCCTACTTAAAGAGTAGATTACGCGCTCGAATAAAGCGATACGTTTGCATATTCAACGACGATAAAGACTAGTCTAGACTGTCTAACAATACCTACCTCATCCAACACTACTATGTAAATTCCAACGAGTTAATAAGCCGGTGTACACAGGATGAATAATTGCAAGAAATCTGTGCCCCTTAATCTCTAAATGTAAGTACCTATAGGTGAAGTTTATTAGGCGCGCTTTTAAAGCGTGAGTCGCACGTGAAGGCTGTTTAATCGTGTCTGGGTGGAAGGCGGCGGCGGCGCCCCGCGTGGCTGTGGCGCGGGGCGGCGCCCGACTCGCCGCCAGTCGCGCCACAAGCCCCGGAGGGGCTGCACGTGTCCTCGCTCCCGCCAACCGACTTATGTAACCATCCGCACGGTGAGTCCGCAGCCTCCGTGCCCCTTCCTCCCCGACATCGACCCCGCGACTCGAACCCACGCGCTCCGTCACACGGCCGCCTCCGCGGAGCGAGCCACCGCGCGACTGTACTTCACCTCGGATACGCTCGTACGTAGTGCTTTACCGTCAGCTGAGAGGTGACATAATCGATGCAGTAAGTACCGGTGTCCGGTGAGTGCGAATATTCGCGGAATGCAGGTGCGTTATGTAACGGGAGTCTCGCGAAGCGGGCCAGCCTACTCCGGCTGCCGGCAGTCCGCTCAGCGAGGAACAGGCGGTTTACGCGGCAGGATGTTACGCTGTTGAGGCACCGCTTTACGGAGATCGTCGCTCGCATGCCTCACTAATGACACTCGTTATCGCAAACAATTTCTCGTCTCAAACGCTTTCGACAATCACGTGGAAAACGCGATATGGTTATATCTCGAGACTCATTATACTAAACAGTTACTGGAAATTATATGTCAGCCAATTATGTGCTTGTGCTTAAATAGGCACGTTCTTATTAACTTCCTTAAGTAGGAGTACATATAATAAGAACGTGAGTTAAGAGGTTTCTATTGAGGCTTGCCTAATTGGAAGGTCGGAGCCACATAAAAAATCTATTCAATCGTGGAAAATTCGATGCCGGGATAAGCGTTCTGTACCTCCTGATTTATGGAATTATATTCTATGGAATCAATATGAGTTAATGGTTATTTGGGGTCCAACACATTATGTAGACCCTTTCCAAATTGGTTTTGAAAGAAATTGTCTAAATGGTTTTCAATCGTAATATCTTTAACAAGAAATTTATGACGTTTATAGACTATGGTATAAATATTGTGTAAACTGTGTCTCGAGGGGACAATTGAAAGCGCTAAGATACCGATCTTTTCTTGAGAGAACGTCGTTTGAGACAAAAAAAAATCTGTCAAGTAGATAACCATTTATCATGATTATTTATCTTGTGACATTTGGGCAAAAGCTTTTTATCTGAAGACTTATTATTGTAGATAAATTTAGTCAGACGAGAAAAATCTGTTATTAAATTGTATCTCAAAATTTGTCAAACTTCTTCCATCTCCATTAATTTTTACCGTAATTTAATTTATTTATCCTGTACCAAAAAGTCTAGATTGTTTATTATGTTTCTATCGTGGTCTGTTTACATTCTTGAATCCATTACCTATATTTGTTGACGTCAGAAAACGAATCAATCAAGTCGTCAAGGTGATATACGTAACCTGCCTATTCACGTATAAAATATTTGGACAAATATACTATTAGATAGAGTTATTATCGCTATAAATGTATTATTATATACTTCGGAAGTGATTAAGTATAAACAATATATTTATCTAAGAAGTTTTTAATTTGAGCCTTCTTAGCAACCACAATATTTGAATTGGAAAAGTTTGAGATTATGGAACGAGATTTTAAAGTTGTTGATTTTGCAAAGTCTGAGAACAGAATTTGACGTTTCATTTAAGTATTTTCATTAATATTGTTTCTAATGATCTATCTATTTTACTTTCTCAAAGATTTCGTATCAAGACCAAACCATGTAGTATAATGTAGCTGTAAAACACTATGGTTGTTTTCGTATACATACCATAATGAAATGAAGCGATTTTTTAAACATTCACCATGTTTAAAAAAATCGGTTCCATAGTTCGGAAGTCCTTTCATTTTTAAATTCAAGCCGTCTTTACTGTTTGGGTGAATTCCCTTCACGCTGCTTTGAGCACACAAAAAGCATTCTGCTGTGAAATTTAATTGAAATTGGCCGTAATTGAAGGAACTTTTAGCTTCCAATATACGGACGGACATAACGGCATTATGAACGGCCGGCAATGCGTAACGATTCATAAATGGGGCTGCTGTAAATGTAACAAATATCGTGTGTTATTTGGTAACATTTTCCGAAAAACTGTTACATCTAGGTGTTAAGTTACCGCCTTTCTGGTTTCTGATTTAAAACGTCATAGTTCGTTGACCCGATTTTTTGACCCCATTTATTTTACTTATAAAGTGGCAAACCAGGTCCATTTTATAGCACTCATAAACCAACAATAGTTAGGCAGAAAAATTTAACATGTAGAGTCCGTCTAGAAGGAAATCAAGCAGTCGTAATTTTCCATTTATTTCCCGAGTTTCATTACTCTGCTAGATAAATCAAAGTTCCGTCACTTTCATTATTTTCCTGAAAGAGGTGTATAGCCTGTTGAATAAATGTGGTTACATGTAATTCGTAATGTTTTGAGTTAAAAATCTCTAACAAGCAGGTACGTTTGGCCAGTATGACTAAAAATAACGTAATTTTAATTAATATTAAAGAGTTTTTGAAAGTGTCCGTAGATTGGTACCTAGCTGCGCCCCGGGGTTTCACCCGCATAAGTCGCGATTACATGGGAATAATGATATAAAAAGTATCCTATGTCCTAATCTAGTTCATGGTCTACCTATGTGCCAAATTTCATCTAAATCCGTTTAACCGTTTTGCCGTAAAAGCGTAACACACAAACATACAAAAAATTAAATCTTTTCTCTTTACCGACGTCAAAAAAAAAGCAGGTAATGGCTTTTTGAAAGCTTATGTATTTTGGCGTAGTGATACATTTAATCGACAGACTATAGTAGGTATGCTAAGGAAAAATAACATGTCACCTACGTTGTTAGCCAGGTCACTGAACAGAAAAATGTACTGTGTTAGATATTATGTGCATTTGATATTATTTTGATGAAGGGAAAACACTTTTCTCTGTTGTTGGTAAGGTTACAAAGACTATTTAGGTAGTGTCCGTCTGATAGCCATGTTAGGTACATTTTTTTTTTTTTTTTGTCGCTGATAAATGACATTACGCATCTCCGCTCGTCGGGAGACGAGACGGAGTATTTGGGACTCCCTGCCAGAGTGGCAGTATACCCACTAAAACTCAGCGGTGTTCCCTCATCGCCTTGATGGGGGGTCATGGGAATCCGGCTCAGCCTTTGCGTCCACAACCCCCCCCGGCGCATGCCCGCCTATCTGGCGGGCCCCGCATGTCCCCCCGGCTGGGGGGCTACGGGAATGGCCGGGAACACCTGGCCATTCCCGTCCGGCACTCGTGGAAGCCTGTGCAATACAGGCGAGGGTGCCCCCGCACCCGTCGCCTGCTGGCTTCCACCTGGGAGGAGTCGGAGATGACTGTCATACTGACGTCTTCTTCGACCCCTCCTCCGCCTTCGGAGCGGCGCCGCGAGAGGGTCTTCCTCCCGCGCGCGCTCCGCCGCCTCCTTCTGGGACATGACCTGTTCGCAGAAGGAGCCATGTTAGGTACATGGTTCAACCCGTTTAACCAAATTGATTCACTGATTGCAGAATGTATGGAGAATCCACCAGTCTCTTAATAAGCTTTTACTCTATCAATCAGCCTAGCCTTTTCCCAACGATGTTGGGGTATGCCACCAGTCTAACCAGATGCAGTTTAATACCAGTATTTTAAATGGAGCGTCTGCCTATCTGACCTCCACAACCCAGTTACTGGATAACACACTACCCCTTTTGGTTGTCAGACTTTAGGACTTTTGACTACTTTCGTAATGACAAATGTCAAATATCTACGAATGACAGCCGGGACCAACGGCTCGAGGTGCTTTCCGAGGCACGGAGCGGTTTCAATATGTAATGAATGGTCACCCATCTACGTACCGACCGCGGCAAGCGTAGCTTAGCTCTATCATTAAAATATTTTATACTCTAGCTCTGTAATGCGACCCCTGTCATATAGGGTGTCCTAGTTCAGGTGTCGAAACCTCACTGATGTAACTTATATTTACTGACGTTTTGGAAATAAAAATGTGACATGAATGATAATTTGACCAAATGAAAATGTGCGTAATAAAATCGTTCCAAACATTGCATTGGTATAAAAAAACGTTGCTAAAATTTGTTTGGGTAGTGAAATTTTGGCAAAATCCTTTCGGCAAAACGGCAGGATCCCGTTATTATTATGTGCGATCACTTATTTCTGAGATTGCTGGTTAACCTGTAATTGGCGACTGAGTAAGACGGAGACTTTTGTGATCTATACTTATGATAAATTATACATAGAAGCTGTTGGTGTACCTTAAAAATTAATAATAAAAAAAAAAACTATTATTACAATTTTTTGTCTATAACATAATTATCCCGGATCTTTGGAAGGGTATCAGCGGCCGAAGCTAACTACTTTCGTAATGACAAATGTCAAATATCTACGAATGACAGCCGGGACCAACGGCTCGAGGTGCTTTCCGAGGCACGGAGCGGTTTCAATATGTAATGAATGGTCACCCATCTACGTACCGACCGCGGCAAGCGTAGCTTAGCTCTATCATTAAAATATTTTATACTCTAGCTCTGTAATGCGACCCCTGTCATATAGGGTGTCCTAGTTCAGGTGTCGAAACCTCACTGATGTAACTTATATTTACTGACGTTTTGGAAATAAAAATGTGACATGAATGATGATTTGACCAAATGAAAATGTGCGTAATAAAATCGTTCCAAACATTGCATTGGTATAAAAAAACGTTGCTAAAATTTGTTTGGGTAGTGAAATTTTGGCAAAATCCTTTCGGCAAAACGGCAGGATCCCGTTATTATTATGTGCGATCACTTATTTCTGAGATTGCTGGTTAACCTGTAATTGGCGACTGAGTAAGACGGAGACTTTTGTGATCTATACTTATGATAAATTATACATAGAAGCTGTTGGTGTACCTTAAAAATTAATAATAAAAAATAAAAAAACTATTATTACAATTTTTTGTCTATAACATAATTATCCCGGATCTTTGGAAGGGTATCAGCGGCCGAAGCTAACTCGGCCTCTTAGACAATATTAAATGATGATTACTGCTACTATAACTATTAATTTATTGTCAAATATTTTAAATCATAGACTGATTTTTTTTATAGGCTGATTTTTTTTACCAAAGTCAGCTAGCTTTTATTCTGTGAATAAAATTGACGTCTGACAGTTTTAGTATGGATAAACTGTCAAAAATGCAAAACTTATTCTCAGGATAAGACTTAATCTAGCTATAAAATTTTGGTGGAATGCGTCCTAAGTCATTAATGATCGATTAGTTTTCACAAGGGAATTTCATTTTTCTGTAGTGTGTCGATCAGACATGACGAATGCTGTTATGAACGTAGCGTCATAAATACTACACTTGGCGAGCGGTTTGGTCGTCTAATCAATATCGTATGTGTGGATACTAGCACGAATACAGTAGGTATTAAGGTTGCTTATAGGTGTAGTTTCAATGAAAATGAGCAGTTTGTATGATGTTAATGATTCTAGTGGAAAGAGTTGCGTGTAAACGTCAGAATTCAAATGTGTGTGTTTTTCATTTTGGAGTGTCACATATAGACAATGGTGTATTGATTCTGTTGTTCACAAACTAAACTAAATTTAAGTTCAGTGCATCTTTTTCTTTCTATTTCATTAAGAAAAGGACAAAGATAAATTTTAGATTAGTCTTGTCAAATTAATTAGCGCCTGACATAAATTGACTTAATTTTAGTAGGCAAATTTTAAATCACGTCTAAACTTGTATGGAGTAGTGTCAGGCGCTGATTAATTTGACAGGACTAAACTAAAATTTATCGTCTGTTCTTTTCTTAATGAAATAGAAAGAAAAAGATGGACTGAACTTAAATTTAGTTTAATTTGTGAACAAGGAATTCGGCACCAATGTTTATTATAATAGAGTGGGCCGTGAAACGAGGTCCAAAGAAAAATTTTAGAAGCCTCTCTCCAAGGGCTTTCCGAAATTTATAGGTACATACATGATTATGTATGTACCTATAAATTTCGGAAAGCCCTTGCCCTGCCCTTTCGGAAGTCAACCTATAATATAACCTTGCTGGGACACAGACCTCCTCTCTGTGAGTAGAAGTAGGCCGTAATCCACCACGCGGGCCCAGTACGGGTTGGTAGATGTCACATGTCTTCGAATTTTTGGTTCTAGGACATGCCGCTTTCCTCACGATGTTTTCCTTGACCGTTTTGAGAGAAGGGATGATGAAATAATTTACACAAAGTAAAGCGCCTGTCTGGGTTCGAACCTACGACCTACAACTCGGAAGTCGCGTTTTAATCCATATTATGTAGGTCGTGTTCTTCTATCTAAACCTAGATTTTTCAAAGTAATTTCGTAAAGGAAACAAAACTAATTGGCAGAATGTAGATGTACTTAGCTATATTTTGAAGTCATTTAAGAAAAATCTGTTAAAAATTGGTCGCATAATCAACGAAGGCAAAGTTAGAGCGCTTCCAACACCAGTATTTATTGAAGTGAATTAAAAATAAAAACTTACTACAAACTTTTAATTAGGTAAGTAGGTACCTACAGGCAGGTACGATATTCATTTTTCCTCTCACGCGATTCAAGCCAATGGAAAAGATTAATGTTGGTAGACTGCAATTTAACTTTTTGGTAATCTAAAATTAACTAATTGTAGATAAAAGAGCTACCTACCTTCAAATAACAAGAGTATTCCAGTTTCAAAGAGATGTACGCAAAAAAAGAGATAACCGACACTGTTCCATATTTAAATATCGCAGCAAAAATATGCGGTAATAACGCTAGTGGCACAAAAGCAAGGACAGGCTAAGAGATCAAGTTCTGTATTCAAAACACTTCTTTTTTTTCTACTGTATCCGATCGTGCGAACTCTACATAATCTGTGCATTGTTTATTCTGTTCTGCAAGTATCAAGGTCAAGATTTTTTCAATAAAGTTGTTTGGATTCATGGCGAAATAGTAAATGTAATACAACTACTTACTGTAGTGGTATCATTTGGGTATAATTATGTATTTAACTACGCACCGCGATGACAATCCGCTATTATAGAAGGCCCATGATTGTGTAGTGTCTATGGAGCGACTAGATGTAACAGGTCCCTTCAAATAATCTTCAAGAGTTTTCAAATGTTTTAGGTATTTTCAATGTTCAAATTCAGAAAATCTGTCATGGAAAAGAACAAGTTGAAAGTTAAACACAGGCAGACTAATTAAAACAAAAATGGCAGACTGATTAAAACAAAAATGGTTTCGTCGAAACAACACCCATAAAAGTCTGTCACCGCGTATATTTTTCCAGGAGCGCAAAACATTTTGCAACATTTTCTTCCTGACCATTAAACCGATTTTCCGCTAAATTATTCCGAATCAATATTGTCGTCTGTACGTCATGTTTCTTCGAGTTCAAAATCAAATCATATTATTTACGAAGCGTTTAGTATTGAGATCGTTTAACAGTTCGTTTCACTGATTATTATTGACTTTGAAACTAATTTAATTAAACACGTAATGTAACTTTGATTCTGTAATACTTCGCGACTGTTTAGTTAGTATCTATCTATTTATTTATTTTGAGGGGTCCGTGGGTAAATAATAACAGGCGAACAGGTCGATCGATCAGGTTAAGCTACGCTTGCCGCAGTTGGTTTGTGGATGGGTGACCATCTTTACATACCGTGACCCCTCCGTGCCTCGGAAAGCACGTTAAGCCGTTGGTTCCGGCTGTCATTTGTGGATCTTTGACAGTCGTTACGGATAGTCAGAAGCCCGAAAGTCTGACAACCGGTCTTACCAAGGGGTATCGTATTACCCAGTACCTGGGTTGTGGAGGTCAGATAGGCAGTCGCTCTATGTAAAATACTGGTATTCAGCAGCATCCGGTTAGACTGGAAACCGACCCTAACATAGTTGGGAAAAGGCTAGGCAGATGATGATTTATTTACTGACCGAGCCGGTCACGTTCTATGTTCTATTTTGAGGTCTGACCCAGCGTGTTTTCTGGTCGTAATTTACGCAATGAAATTGCTAGTCGTATCATTTTGTAGACTATACATTTAAAGAGTTATAGGGCAATTAATTCCTGGAGAAGCAAGCGCCTTGAAGCGATATCGTTTTTAAACGCCCCGTTTAGCATCAACATTGTAATATAATTTCACGGTTAGCCTCGAAATATCACAATCGTTTAGTTTATTAATATTTTTGTCAGACAAACCGGCAGCTTTGAACCGTTCCTATAAGATTCTAGTTTCATGATTCATACCTAATACAAAAAATCTACACCTGGGACTGTCACGAGTATTTAGCAGTGATATCACTGCTAACACAAGACTGTATCAACTCAAAAAAGACAAATTCGAGATAACTCATTATTTAAACTTTTACTTATGTTAAATTTCATTCTCTACGCGTCAATAAAACTGTCACTGAAATAGCGCAAGAAATTAATTAATTTTATCCCTAATTTTAAAACAGTGTTCACTTTTTTACAATCGTTAACAGGAAACGAGTAAGTAATCAGTTTTCCATCATATCTGATAAAAGCTTCATTTTGAGTTGATACAGTCTTGTGTTAGCAGTGCGATATATGTATGTAATTATGATATTATTACCGGACGATACAAACCAGGAAAAAATTAGTTAGTGAATTAAAAATACCAGGACTGGCTAATTATTTAGTGAAACACAACTTCTCTTCACAGATTTACTGTATATTTTTGTGCCAAAAAATGTTTTGAGGGGTAAATAAATTACAATTTTTTATGCCAAAAACTTTTGCATATAAAAACAAAATCTGGGAAGATTTGCGTTCAACTGCCTTTTAACCAGTAAACTTAATCACAGCCTTTTTATTCTTTTGATAAAAATAAGTAGGCAGCTTAAAGTAATTATTTTAATTTTCTCAATCGAACAATCAACTATTAAATTTCACTGTTGGACAAAGACAAATACCTCACCCAATGTACCTATGCTAAGACACCTGGTTCTCTGTCTTCCGCATCCAGTCTATCCCTGTCACCCTTTTCAGCTTGTCGTTCAATCAACCCGTCAAGTTTTCTTATTCCTGCAAAAACGTTAACATTCTCAGAATCTCAGAACATGTTATTTCGATACGTGTTTATTCTGAAAGCAGTTTTAACTATCGGCTATTGAAAGTTTTCCTTTCATTACCGCTTCACATGAAGTAAGTTATACCTCTACGGTAGTACCCTATTCACTGGCTTTCACAGAAACATTACCTATTAGAATAAAACCTATTTTAACTTCAGACTTTATGGTTTAAAGTTTATTTTTCTGTTTTATATGGCTTGGCTGTTCTCTTTTTAACAGGAATAGTCGATATTACCTTTGCTTTTAAACGAAACTGCGATGTGAAAATATGGAAATATATTTTTGTACGTTTCAACTGAATCATTTTCGCCGTAGTAATGTAATTAATGTCGGAAAGTGACCTCGTAGCACATTTCTCATTTATATATAGTCATAACATTATTATTAAATTCCCATTCATACAGGATGGAACGGTATAATTATATAACCTGTATTTTTTGGTCCTTTTGCGTTGTTTAGGTCGTTTCTAGTGTCATGCGTATTTGCCCGTATGCGGGATTGGTCGGTATGCTATAGCGATTACGCATTATATTAAAAACGCCATAATTTCGTATGCCATTACTAATTATTCTCTATTTTGCAAACTCGCTTTAAAAAATTTTGGTTAATTATGAGAAACTTTTCCTTAAAACTTTTTTCAGATCTAAAATGCAGAATGTATCAACACGTGCAAACTGCGTGGTAGCATGCACATTAGCTACGGATTATGCGTTTACTATGTATTTATCAAAGAGATCTGCAATTAACTGCAATTTAATAAAACAATCTTTTACATCTAAAGTAATCATGGACACCATAATTAGTTAAGTTTAGACGGCCCAAGGCTACTGTATGATTAATTAAATAATAAATAAACCACCATCGTTAAAATACCTAGTCCTTCACAAAGAAAAAATGTTAGCTCTTGTTATGTATGTTATTTTCTTAATTAACGAAACGATTAGGTTGAATTGAATCTTGTTTCCGTTATATAGCATATTATTTATTACATTTATGGGTTTAATGTAGTGTGCTTTGTAATTATTGGGAAAAGAAATATGTGTATTTTAGTTTAACTTAAATATTTGAGAGTAGGGACATATTTTGCACCATGGCTTATAGTTTTAAATAGCATCGAAAAATATTATATTTAACCAAGAAATCTTTTCATAAAGCTGTAACCCAATTTGAAAAAAAATGTTTGCCATCTCTGTTACAACGCAGACCATGATTGACATCACACACAGCATTAACCAAATGAAACAGTCCCCAATATTGAGTTACGGTAAAACCAGTACCAAAGAGTTATAGAACACATGACATCTTTGTTCGGTAATAAATCATTTGCCGCCTAAAGTGTCAGTATAGTGTCGCAGGTTGTATACGAGCATTTTGGCACAAAGGCTGCGCGACAAAAGCCTACTCGCGTCCCATTGAAGCCGATGACAGCTCTGGCAAATATTCCCAATTCAAACGTTTTGATATCGGATGCGTTTGAACGTAAATGTGTGTGTCATGGATTTTGTATACATAGAGTTTTTGGGAAAGCGATGTCATTTTATAAGTTCGTCATTTTATAATCTCACCGTGGTAACTTATGTACCTAGGTGAAGTGAGCTGTCAATTCACGCAGTTGTGTCATTCCCCAGCATCGGATGGAATGACAGGTCACTTCAAACTCATTTCATCAGAGTTTTCACGTTGAGATTTTTGTAGAATAGACCGGCGCTGCAGCATGACGTCTTCTTTGATACTTCTCGATCACCTGTTATCACAACAAATCTTTTGAAAAAAAAAATGGTAATGACTGCTACATCCGTTTTCTGAAAGCTTATTTATAATAATACATTTAATGTAATTTTTTTTCTTCAACTAATCACAAATGTTCACAGGAAAATTCTAGAATATTACTAAGGCTCTCAGAAAACGAGGATTACCATGAAGAACTTTCTCTATAAGCATTTTAATTCTGAGCAAAAAAATAACCATTACTTTCTCCATTAATTTTCATGAAAAACAGATTTGACCGCGTTGGTTCCACCCGGAATAATTATATTAATGAAATTCATTTTTCCCTCCCTCACGGTAAGGTATTGGCCGATCCGACCGATACTGCATCCAAGAACTAGGTATCATATCAGCTGTACTACAGTTATTTATTTAGACTCAAGCGGTGCACGTGGCTTGGACTCCTGCCAACTCGGTTAGTGTTGATACCGCGTGGAATTCAGTGCACTCCATTAGGGTAGATGAGCATGAGCATATTGATTCGAAAGTATACCTGAGGTTGGGAGACTGACCTCGTTGTTGGAGATCTTCTACGGTTCTCTTGATAGCTTACATAAACAGCCTATAATGTTCCCACGCAGGCCCAATGAGGGTTGGTAGATGTCACATGTCTTCGAATTTTTGGTTCTAGGACGTGCCAGTTTCCTCACGATGTATTTTTCCTCCGTTATGAGAGCAGCTGTTGAGCAGCAGCCGTTTATAAGATGATAATTCGACGATCTTATTATGGTTGAAGCCGGGCAAATATCCCAAATCTTCACCAGTTGAGTCTATCTCATTGCTAATGGTAGATCTCTTCTAAGTTACACCAGAAAACTCGGTACTCATCCAGTTCACCCAAGCTAATATCACCGATTGCCGAAAATATGATAAAGAAACACGTTATTCGCCTTGCACTTGTTAAAGTTGCCAAAAACATAAGAATAAGCACCACGTTATTCGTCCTAGATACTTGGAACTGATTTTGTCAATCAAATTATAACTCCTACACACAATTCCGGAAAAACTCGTTCGAAATAGAAAGCAATGTCGCAATCCATGGTTTTCTGGTAAAAACGTTAAACCTTATAAATTAAAGCACGGCTTTGACTGATCCGAACTAAAACCATCCCTTTTATTTCAAGAAATGGACACGAACTGGCATGTAATCGTCGATTTTCGGCTGTTATTCTGAGAATGTGAACCAATTTCCATGTTTCTGTGTTCGAAGGTTGTGAGGTTGAGCAGCGGGTATTAAGGCACTTAGTGGCCTCGCCTCCGGGCCCGACGTGGATTGATTTTGCCCACTCGGCGTGTTTGTGTGCACTACGCATTACTCCGACTCACTGGAAATGCCCGGGCGAACGGCGAGGTATTTCTGTGAGTCTGTAACTCGCTTTAAACTCGCTTGGAAAGTAAAGGAAGGCTTTTGATGTTGAATCAACTCGCTATTTTGAAATTGCAGCAGTAGGTATCCAAAAATATGTGTAGCCACATTACGCTAGATGTGACAGCAAGCGACCAAAATCAGAGTTCCAATATTAACCCGAGGGATAGTGGTTTTACGCTGACGAGCAGAAAATTACGATAGAGCTGGAATTTAAATCGGAGCCCGCAAATATTCAGCCACAGCCCGAATTCTGGCGTTAAACCGAAGTAGCCGCTAGTTTATTATTTCAGAGCTCTGGTATTCGCAACTCATATTATAATCATTGGTCGCCGCCGGTGTGCAGGTCCCTGTGGCGGCTGCTTGCACAAGAAAATCAGTAAGATTGTGTTTAGTTAAACTTAAACTTGCCTATACTTGGCTGGTTATATTCTCCTTATACGGCTACAACTTTCAATCTTAAACTCTCAAGGTTTCATCTTTCCAAGCATGATTGTAGTGTTTAATAAAGGCCTTTGTAGCACGTATGCCAATATCATTTTTATACTTATTTCTGTTAAAATTTTAGACGCACAAGAAAGGCTGTAGGATTCCATGACGCATAATTGGAAAATTCAAAGTATTTTTCTTGTTTATTTGAAATTGCTTTTTCTCTTAAAGCCTGCTACTTATTTTGTTGGAATTGCTTTCTTTTGCCATGTTACTAAACAGTCAATATGTTATTAAAACTGTTCCACACAGCTTTAAGCCCTACCTAACGTTGACTTCCATAAGGCGTCGCATCAAATTTCCGCCGATGACGTGGCACTTCCAGATGTATCGCACCCCTGTGTTCGCCTTCCCTGCCAATTTGGCGAGGCTCGTCTCTCGTTACGACCAGTAGCAACCGATGTTCCTCTTGTTATTGCCACGTTTTTACTACGCAATGTTATTTTGAGCCTGTTTTGGGCAAAGAACCGAGACAAAATATTTATATGGACTTGTTTTGATACTGAATGTAAGTAAGCATTTGCTTCAATTAATGTTAAATAGTCACACTAATATTATAAAGGCTAATGTTTGTGAGTGTGTGTGTGTGTTTATATGTTTGTAGCTTCTTCACGCTCTACTTCACGCTTCTTCTTTTGGTAAAATTTTGTATGGAGGTAGCTGACACCCTGGATTAATATATAGGCTACTTTTTATCCCAATATTCCGACAGGATCGACATTTACGCGGGTAAAACCGCGGAGCGCAGCTAGTGTTGAATAATTTTGATGAGATACTGCTTCTATTTTTATTACATACTAGCCCGCGACTTCGTCTGCGTGGAATTTCTTGTTCCCCGACCCACCCCGCGTACCCTACTCTGCGATGGGACCCATAGCCTGCCCGAGCCATGACTTCTTTTGCTTGCTTTTCATTTTGCTCGGCTCCTAACGGTGAAATAATCTGTAGCCTGCCATGGAATTGTCTGTGTGGTGCCGGACTTAAAGAATAGCACCACCCCATACTTCCCGTGGGTGTCGTAAAAGGCGACTAAGGGGCGTACCGGAGAATGGGCAGCAGCGTTCTCTATGCATTCCAATACCATACCATACTGCGATCGCCAACCCGCCTGCCAAGCGTGGCGATTATGGCAAACCCCCCCTTTTGGGGGAGGCCTATGTCCAGCAGTGGACGTCTTGCGGCTGAAATGATGATGATGATGCCATGGAATCGGGCTATTAAATCCAACGAAAAAAAATTCAGATCCGACCGGGAGTTTCAGAGATTAGCGCTTTTGAACAAATTCTTAAGCTTTATGCATCAGCCGAAAGACGTCCACTGTTCGACATAGGCCTCCCCCAAGCACCTCCACTTCGACCGGTTCTGTGCTTCTCGCATCCAGCGGTTTCCTGCGGCCTTCACAAGGTGTCGGTCCACCTAAGCTTTATTATAAGTTTCAATCCCGTGGGAATATCGGGATAAAAAGTATCCTATGTGTTAATCCTAGTTATAAACTATCTGTGCCAATTTTTATCCAAATCCGTTCAGTAGTTTGTGCGTGAAGAAGTAGCAAATATACTTACAGACACACTCACAAAGTTTCGCCTTTATAATAATATTTAAAGATAGATAGTTAACTAAAGTGGCATTTGAAAAAATAAAGGGATACTCATACGACAAAACGAAAAGCCTTTACTTTGTACTTTTTGTTGGGTACATACAAAAGGGTATTGAAACGTAGAAAGGCAAACAAGCTGCGGTCCTACATACCGCAGTGAATTGCGATCACTGACAACGTTTGCGGAAACGGCTCGTTCGTTCGTTATCGAGCAATGAGCGAGTAAATTATCCTTATGTTGGTATAAATGCGGTGGTGGCCGAAAGCCGGATGGACTTGGCGACAAAAGGTCATTGGCGGATCCTTCGACCTTTGAGATTGGGTCCGATAAAGCGGTGTATTTGTGTACTATAGTAGGATCGTAAGCCGCCGAGGGGCCCGTGGCTAAATAATAAAAGCCACACAGGTCGATCGATCAGGTTAAGCTACGCTTGCCGTGTTTGGTCTGTGGATGGGTGACCATCTTTACATACCGTGACCCCTCCGTGCCTCGGAAAGCACGTTAAGCCGTTGGTCCCGGCTGTCATCTTTGACAGTCGTTACGGCTAGTCGGAAGCCCGAAAGTCTGACAACCAGTCTTACCAAGGGGTATCGTATTACCCAGTAATTGGGTTGTGGAGGTCAGATAGGCAGTCGCTCCATGTAAAATACTGGTAAAGAAAGAAAGAAAGAAGAAGACTTTTTTTTTTTTTTTTTTTGCGAATGGGAAATCATTAAATGACTCCTCCCGCTCTGGGTGGAGCGGAAGGGAGTGTCAGTCTCTTACTGACTAAAACCCACCCGTGTTCCTTCCTTAGCCCTTTATGTTTCGGGCCAGCGGTAACCCTTTCGGACAATCCCGCTGACCTGACGCTGAAGAAGGCTAGGCAGATGATGAGTAGGATCGTAAGCAAGTGTTCTCTGAACAGCGCAGTAATTGCGTAACACAGTGACAGTAGGAACGCCTGTCATTGTGACAGTTCAGCAACATTCATTGCGTTTTTACATTGTTGAGCAGACAAATTGTTCGAACATATGAAGCAATGAATTAGCAATATACTTCAAAATTAATCAAATTGAGATTAATAGTTATGTTAAGCAATTACGGGGCTGGTATTTGTAATGTCATTAGAGGAATCGCGTGTGTTCTTAGAAGGTATGATATCCAAAGTGGAATACTATTTGTATTTAGAACTGGTTAATTGTGTAAGAGGAAGACTGTCCTACCGTGATACAGTTTCGACTAGTACGGAGGACAGTGTGAATCAAATGCTACAACCTAACTATCAATATCATTGTAATTAATTTGTTGGTGAGTGTTAGTGCTTAAATGAGTGCTAAATGATTATCATGTAACGTAAGTACTTAACGAACAACATTTGTATGACGTTAGAAAGGTGAGAAATATAATCACATTATTGTATTCAAGTGCAGGTTGTAGGTACTTTTATGATGCAAATAAATAAAGTTAAAGTAATTACACTTACATTCTTTTGTAATTATGAGAGTTTTCCGCGTTATGCCAGAGATATGTTTTCTGAGAAGTTATGGATACAGAAATCTCAGTACGTGGGACGTTCCGTTCTCTTTATGTTGGCTATTTTGCTTCTGACCTTTCTACGCCAGACCCAAACAAATGATAAAAAGTTAGTAAGTACTGTAATAATATACGTTATTTTACTGCCATTTTTATTCAGAACTAGTTGTGCCCGTGACTTCGTTCTCTTGGATATTGGAAAACAGTAATGTGTCGCTTAGGAAAGGTGTAATTACCACTCCTGCGACGACGAGCATTGACAATGTCCTAAGCTGCTATATTGCTTGTCTCAAACTAAAAACGAGGACTGCCTCATCATCTGCCTAGCCTTTTCCCAACTATGTCAGGGTTGGATTCCAGTCTAACCGGATGTAGCTGAATACCAGTATTTTGCATGGAGCGACTGCCTATCTGACCTCCACAACCCAGTTACTGGGTATTACGATACCGCTTGGTAAGACTGATTGTCAGACTTTCGGGCTTCTGACTACCCGTAACGACTGTCAAAGATCCACGAATGCCAGTCGGGACCAACGGCTTAACGTGCTTTTCGAGGCACGAGACCCCTCTCGGTATGTAAAGATGATCACCCACCTACACACCAACCACGGCAAGCGTAGCTTAACCTGATCGATCGACCTGTGTGGCTGTTATTATTTAGCCACGGGCCCGTCCCGTGAAAGTCTATCTCACCACCTAAAATGCTTAGGTATATAGTTCCATAAGTAGACCACCACCCAACCAACCATATGCATATAACTATGTACAGTGACGAGCACTAAAACGTCAACACTTGGCAACTTTCAATTGCGATTTTTTCGTGAAATAACGAATGCAACGTTGAAATACGACACTTTACACAAACCTATGGGTTCAAAAATACTTTGTTCGTAATAACATAAAATTTCATTCAAAACTGAAGGAGAAAATCATCTTTGAATAAAGCCAAGTGTATACATACTTAGGCTCGTGACTGTACCTCATTCATTGATGGCGCAGAATACAAAGGAGCTGAACTAAATAAAACTAACTTCTAAACTAGATTAATATTTCTTGTGACCTACATGTTAACAAAGCAAAGTCTTTCTCAGAAATACTCAGAACAGTGAGACTCATAAAAGCTAGCTAAAGTTAGATTTCGTTCCCATCTAAATAATAGATTTACCTATGTTCTCCGAAAGAATTCTCGAACCGTCGACAGGACACGTTGTTATTGTTCGCTCGTACGGAAATAGCGGTTTTAAACCAGTTAGGTTTTTGTAAAAAAGCGGCTAGGTTCGAGTCGGATTCGCACACGAAGGGGTCCGGACCTCCGTACGATATTTAACTCTACATATAGGTAAATGTAGAGTTTTTTTTTACTAGTATAACGACGTTTCTTGTATGAGGACCTCCTTCAATTTTTAACTTTATTTTATTAAAATTTTTTTGGTTGTTATTGAGGCCATAGTAGGTAGTGCATACTCTGTGAACACTCCAATGTCTAACTACTACTGTTTAATAGATACAGCCCAGTGACAGACGGACGGACAGCTCACAGCGGAGCCTTAGTAATATAATACAATTCGCACCCTTTAGGGTAAAGATCCCTAAAAATCGCCACTTTAATGTTGTTATTTTGCTTTGTTCGTTGTGTTATGTCATGATGCATAATTTAATACTTATTGTTTAAGCTGTCGGGCGTTCACCTCTTTGTAAATAACGTGTGCGTTTATTGAGTAGGTGTGTTTTAGTACAGTTAGCCTCAAACATAAGTAACGGGCTCAACGCTCAACTTACTTGGACGCTAAACTTGAGAGGAAACCCGTGTTTTCAAAAATCTCAATCTTTGAAAAATTCCTGTAATTTCCCTACATCCATACTAATATTATTAATTCGAAAGTAACTCTGTCTGTCTGTCTGTATTACCTTTTCACGCCTAAACCACTGAACGGATTTCCATAAAATTTGGCAGAGAGATAGATTGCATCCCGGGGACATAGAATAGTTTTTATCGACATACCTCGCGGGCGAAGCCGCGGGCGGAAGCTAGTTTATGATAACTTTTTGGCATTCTGAGATGAGATAGCGACTAGATTTTGAACATTTTAACTACGGGAATTGACCTTTTGATTATCATCTGGAGTTCTGTGAGATGAGTGTATGAATATTTTGTCTAAGAATAGTTTAGTTTAGCTAATTTTATGTTATAGTATAACATATAGATAAATGTATACATGGCCAAGAATAAATTTGCTTGTCTAGAATCTTTGTTCCATAATATTGTATCAATATGTAGCTACAAAACATTACTCATTCACATTGGGTGCTTAATTGTAGCTTTACATTGATACAGTATATTTCAGCACACAAATTGTAAACGATCAAATGAATTCTTGTCGATGTATATATCTTTTTGAAGCTGCCTGTACCTATTATTTTAGTATGTGAAGGATGTGTGTAAAGCTAAGTGTTTTATAAATATTGATTTTCTAAAGTGTTCTGCTCCTTGAACTTCATTTTTTTGTCCATTTTATTTTATTTTCCTGAACGCAAGTAGAAAATGCAAACGGTTTCGTAAAAAAAAATTTTTTTTTCAATAGTAGGTACGTACTCGAGGATTCGAGATGTATTTAAAAATCAAACTTCAACTCAAACTCAAAGCATTTATTTCAAATAACCATTTACAGGCACTTTTGAATTTTCAAGAAGTCGACCAGTCAGAATTATGAAGCTGGTTGCCCATTCCTAAGCTTAGTAGGTACCTATGGAGAAGAACGGGCAAGAAACTCCATGGACACTCTTTTAAATGATAAATGATTTTATTTTTGTAAGTAGGTTTGTACAACCACTTTTACACTTCAATCGTGGTTCCGTACCCAAAGGGTAAAAAACCGGCCAAGTGCGTGTAGGGTTCCGTAGTAGCCCCTTATCACAATGTAGTACGATTCTGTTGATCTTTCTTCTGAATAGGTAAAAAAAAAAAAACAATTTTTCAATGCAAGTCTTTACCCATTATAAACAAGCAACTACTTCATCTTAGTCACTTTAAATAAAGGATTAATGCTAAGGATTTTGTATTTGGTACAAAATTATCCAACACCCAAGTTCAACAACTATTACTGCTAAACTAATAAAGTTATCTTAACCGCTATACTGTTCCTTTAAAGTTCATGAAATGCACTAACATCGAGAATTTTTCCAGATTTTTCAAGCTAGTAGTTTAGCTTTTAGAGGGGGGGGGACGCCCTACTGGAACAAAAATTTGCACTTTAATCTTTAATATTTCGTAAATGGAGCATTCAATCGAAAAATAAATATAGCAACCCCTAAGCCATTTTAGAAGACCTATTCAACGATACCCCACACGATGGGGTAGATGATGAAAAAAATATTCATCCCCGCTTCACATGTAGGGGAGCTACCCTAAAAAAAATATTTTCCGAAATTTTATTTTACCACTTAGTCGGCGTAACTGATATACGTACTCCTACAAAATTTCAGCTTTCTAGTGCTAACGGTCACAGAGATTAAGCGAGGACGGACAGACAGACAGACAGACATGGCGAAACTATAAGGGTTCCTAGTTGACTACGGAACCCTAAAAACGGGACCCTTTTACTAAGACTTCGCTGTCTGTCCGTCTGTCCGTCTGTCTGTCACCAGGCTGTATCTCAAGAACCGCGATAGCTAGACAGTTGAAATTTTTACAAATTATGTATTTCTGTTGCCGCTATAACAACAAATACTAAAAACAAAATAAAATGAATATTTAGGGGGGCTCCCATAAAACAAACGTGTTTTTTCCGGCGTTTTCGCCTTGTGGTACGGAACCCTTCGTGTGCGAGTCCGACTCGCACTTGACCAGTTTATTTTAAACTAGATGAGGTTCGTTTCCTATCTGACTACTCTGAGAAGAAAGGCCGAAACAAACTTTTAATTTTTGCACTGATTATACTCGCACTTTAAAAGTACCTACCACCACAACATCGTACTATACGTACCTACTATTATATACCCTACGCAAAAGGCAAAGGAACTCGAATAAAAAATAAAAACTTTTTACATTCCCTAGGAGCCAGACAGGTCGCGTAGGTTACCAACCTGCTTTTACGCGCGACTCCTTCTTTTTCATAACTTTTTTTTTTCTTTGACAATCCTTAATGTGGCGAATGCATGGAATTAGTATGTACTATAAAGGTGAATGTACGTATTTTATGCCAGCTTTATTTATTAAATTACACCTTTTTATTGCATTCGTGTTTTTCTATTGATAAGTGTAATTACGGTCTTGTTAGGTTGGCTATGTTATTAGTTGTTATCTGCTCTAATATTAACACTATCGCATGGATAGATAAATGTATTTTATGACCATTCGCTTTTTGTTAATTTATAATATAGTTAGCGTCCATAGATTCTGGGATTGTTTTCCTTCTCATAGGCAAAGTTACACAATTGGCGTGATAATGCACTCCTTATCAATCACTGAAAAATATAAAAAAAACACAATGTCCAACAGTCTATAAAGATTTCCCCTTTATATTTCAATATCAAAAACAAATAAGTATCTACAAACTTTATAGCTGCTCCCTCGATATTAAACTAACAGCATTTCCCATAGGAAACCCGTTTACGAGCATCTCTGGGGCGCAAGCGTAGACGCGAAGCGTGCAGTTATACTTACTACAGTCGTTAGAAAAGGAACACAGAATATATAGGTACAGAAGGCGAAAACGCACGCACACATAAACATGCGTCTACTTACAGCGTTTGCAAGTGCACTTGCGATTGGCATTTGTTTGTCATGACATAGAGAAGATATAATACTCTTAATTGCACACCAAAATATAGGAAAAAAAAATTAAAATAATATCATCCTCCTAATATAGATAAATATTTTTATAAATGCGAAAGTTTGTATATTTAGATGTTGTTGTTTATTTATTTATTTAATACTTCAAGCACATAAATGTACAGAGGCGGACTTAATGCCATAGGCATTGTTGTTGTTGTTGTTGTTGTTGTTGATGTTTGTTACTCAATCATGCAAAAGTGGCTGAACAGATTGGAATGAAATTTGGCATGTAAATAGTTTATAACCTAAATTACCACATAAGATACTTTTTATTCCGGTAGTACGTTCCCGTGGGACAAATTCCGACATTCATACGGGCGAAGCCGATGGCAAACGCTAGTTGTAAAATAAGAGTGAAGAGTCGACATACGTAGTTTGAACTCAACTTAAGTACGTGTGCCCGTGTGTATGTGTGCCCGTGCCTGATCTCGTTTGTTGCCTCTGTACGTATCTATTCTGTGGCAATACTTTCCACAGTCGTTAGGAAGGGTTGAGACTTGCGTGGCTAAACGTTTTCCGGTACACGGCTTTTTGTGGCTTGGCCGTCTTTTCAAGAACTTTCGTGGTAGCCAAGCTTTGTTTCCTATGCTGGCTATATTAAATGTTGTATGAAATTATTGTCGTACCTGCATATTATTGTCGTGATGAACCTTACTGCGTCATACGTGGAGTGTTCATGTACATCTTAGTTTCGGTAAAAAATCCCAGTAGGTATTCAGAGTCGTTACTTAAAAATCGTCGTTACTAAAAAGGAGCAGTGGTGGCCAAGTGGTAACGGCCGCGACTTACGAGTTAGGTAGTAGGTCGTAGGTTCGAACCCAGACAGGCGCTTTACTTTGTGTAAATTATTTTCATCACCACTGCTCTCAAAACGGTGAAGGAAAACATCGTGAGGAAACCAGCATGACCTAGAACCAAAAATTCGAAGAAATGTGACATCTGCCAACCCGCACTGGGCCCGCGTGGATTACTGCCCACTCCCTCTCACCGAGAGGAGGCCTGTGTCCCAGCAGTGGGAACATTATTATAGGCTGATTACGTTACTTAAAAATCGAATTCATTCAACTGTGTTAAGAGTTTTTTAATGAAGTTGAGTGATTACTATTAGGATTTTTTGATACAGGTTGTAGGATTTGCTCTCAAGTAGGTCGATGCGCCTTCGTTTCGACACCTTTTCTTTGAGTGACGTCAAATCATTCGAATTTTTTAAAAGTTTAATGGGACATTAAGCTTCGTATCCAGAGTCTGATTTAAATGATAAATGATTTATTTTCTGTAAGTGGGTTTGTACAAACACTTTTACACGTCAATTATAAAAACTAAAACCAAAAAAGTAAGTTAGTAAAAACTAGATGAGGTCGGCGTTTCCTATCTGACTGCTCAGAAAAGAAAGGTCGAAACAAACTCAGAGTAAATCGAGACAAAATCTTGGTCAGATCGTGTGAAGACCATGTAGATTGGTGTCTGAAATGGTCTTTTGAGGAAAGAACCACACAGATTGAGCGGACCAGTCCAATCAGAGCACGCATTTGTCAAAAATCGTGCAGCTCAACTCAGAACTTGAGGAGCTCAACGATTTGCTAAGAAACCAGCTCATGAACAGGCATGCGTGTGACTAATTATATCGTTAGCGCTCTACGTAGCCAGTTTCTTAAACCTGATTGCGCCAAACCTGAATGTCTAGGCTACACTTCGGAATTGTGCATGTAATTACGACCCCAGTTAATAATTATTTTCGAAGTGAAAACTTCTGTTGGCGCGTTGGGAATTTTTTGACATGGGTAAAAACCATTGAACTCGCGCTACTATTACCGTAAGCGACACCGCGCGTGTTTTGTTTATAAGACGATTAAAAAAATACCCGCTCCGGATGTGTTCGGCTGTCCTCGGGATGTAGGTACTCGGTTTTAATGTATATCCGATATGTCAGGGAGTGATGCCAAAGTATTCTGTTTGTGTTTTGTTTTCACTTTTGTCGGCACTCCCGGAGTGCCACTGTTTTTTTTGGTTTAACGACTCCCAGGGGTGTAAATTGGCTTTCAACTATGTCTTTTGGGTTATTCTGTTATACTACATTATATTTTACATAATTTATACTAATAATAAGTACCCATATTTCCCGTGGGTGTCGTAAAAGGCGACTAAGGGAGACCGGAGAATGGGCAGCTGCGTTCTCTATGCATTATACCATCATACCATACTGCGATCGCCAACCCGCCTGCCAAGCGTGGCGATTATGGCAAACCCCCCCCAAAATTGGGGGAGGCCTATGTCCAGCAGGGGACGTCTTTCGGCTGAAATGATGATGATGATGATACTAATAATAAAGCTGAAGGGTTTGTTTGTTTGAGCGTGCTAATCTCTGGAACTACCGGTCGGATTTGAAAAATATTTTTTGAATTTCATAGCCCAATTCTGTAGGAGGGCTATATAACATCACACTATGGCCCTTGAAAGCCGGACAAAAAGGTAAAAAGCCAGAAAGAACGCTGAGCGAAAACACAGTGATATCGCGGGTACAAATAAATTCACGTGGACGAAGTCGCGGGCAGAAGCTAGTATATTATATAAGTTATGTGTCGATTTGGGCTGTTTGAAAGGCAAAGGCTTATGTTACAATGGTTTTAAAAGCCAACCAGTAACATTTCCCATGCAATTTCGTGTGACTGGCTTCTTAAAGCTATAATTCGCTAGAAAGTCTAGATATTATTACATTACTCCACACTAGATGTTAAAGCGAAAAAATCCAGCGGTATAAAATTTTGCTGCGCTTTTTGCACTTTATTAATATCGTATAGTTTTAATTTGTATATCGAGTGTGCAGACACTTCTGTGAAGTACTAACCTATTAAAATTCAACGTTACAGCTCTCGTTCATAGTTAGGTGAACAAATTAAAATTGTTTTTGTTTCCGTTTGAAATATTTTCATGCGTACCTGAGTCTTTTCGCGGGCTACTATAAGCATTGTATAAACACGTAACTGAGAATAGTCAGTGAGTATTGAAGATTACCTTTACGTAAGAAGTCCACCTAGAAAGCGGTGAATGGCCAATCAATAACGGCTGTCAAACGGCTTTTCACCAATATTTTTGACAGCAAGGTACCAAAAATGCTCTTTGTTTGACAGGGACGCCATTTTGTAGTGAAATAAAAATTAAAATTCACCACTACACGTATAATAATTTAATAGTATTTTAAGTAGGAAATAAGTGAAAGCTAAATAATATTTAAAAATTAGTTACGATAACACGTAATTTGGCTTAAATTAAAAGAGAATATGAGAAAACTTAAGGTACACCGGATGGTAAGAGCGTTTTTTGTGCACCTTGCTGTCAAATATTGGTGAAAATGACAGATTTTCATGACGGCCTTTATAATAATATGACGGAAACCGTAACTTTGGGCCGAGATCTATAAACGTTACTAAACTTATTTCGAACTTTTGCTAAGCGTTTTCTTGTCAAACTACAAAGTAAAATATAGACAGAAACACGTTTAAATTAAAGCGAGCGCTAAGTACCGTTTATACATACATCAAATCAGATCAAACACATCACCTTCAAATCAGATCATACATCAGATCTCGATCAAATATATCGATGTGTGCTTTTATTAAGTCCAGAAGAAAATTGGAGCTCACATAATGATGATCATGGGTAGTATACCTGTGTCATAGAATTTAGCTCATTATACTGCAGCTTTTCATATAATATGCGGCTGACTTTTCGTCTGGACAAAAACAGGATCCAAAAGGTTTTTGAAAAAAAGAGGTTTCTGTGCCATAAGGTTCTACTCCGTTCACCTTTTATAACCTGTTTTTGCCCAGATGGTTAAAAAGTCAGCCGATATAATCGGTAACTGTATTTAGGTAGGAGAGGAACATCAATCAAACAATATCTTTCAGATAAAATGAATGATTATTACGTTTCGTTTTTGTTTTTTCGTTTTAAGTTTATTACATTTTTATATTATATATTCAAGACATCGCTTGTCAGCTAACTGACTCCTTTTGTTTTCTCTTCCATTCTAAATACAAATCAATGTTTGTCTCGTAATTGTGCCATCTACATATTAAAACGGACTCGCGGAGGTTGCATGCAACAACAATTCTTGTAATTTTAAGAATGTTCACAGTCTGGGGGGGCCTTAAAAGGCCACTTTGGAGAATCATAAAAGGATAATATTATAAAATCGAATATGACGAAGACAGTCCGTGTTTTTCTTTTCGCTGTATTACGTAGGTACAATCAAAGAGATTGGGATTGGATTTGGATTGGATTGTTTGGTATTTTAGCACAGACAAAAAAAATCTATAGCTACCATTTACTGGGTAATAATATATCTTTCATTGACTTGAATATTCCCTGGCGGCTGATAGTGTGTCATGCTCACTCAAATGTCTCGCTGGCGGTGGCGTGTATGTTGGATCATTTAGCTCCCTTCAAAGTGGTTGAGCTGAATGGTGCTGATATATACGTCATGTTCGTGAACGGGCGCCGTCAGTTGGGACTGGTCATCACTTAGCCGCCTGGGCTTATTTTAATTGTTTTAATTTTGGATTGTTGTTTTGTTACTATTTGTTGTATTCTGGACGCTCTTAACGCGGACATCTTTTTATTGTTTTTTTTTTTTACATCGTTCTCACATTATATAATCATAAATTCAAAAGAAATGATGTAACAAATGTTTTTGTAAAATGTAATTTAAAAAGAGTGTCCATGGAGTTTCTTGCCCGTTCTTCTCCATAGGTACCTACGCTTTGGAATGGGCAACTAGCTTCATATTTTATGACTGACCGACTTCTTGACAATTCAAAAGTGCCTGTTAAAGGTTTAATTGAAATAAATGCTTTGAGTTTGAGTTTGAGTTTGAGAAAAACTGAAAAATGCTTCACCTATGGGATTTGATACGATTTAACTGTACATTATGATTCATAATGTTATCCTTTTATGATTCTGCCAAAGTGGCGTTTTTAGGCCTCCTGATCACAGTCTTTCTCAATCTGTCAAAAATACCTCTAATTTCCCTACATTTTAGACAAGTTTTTGATATCGATTGTCGTTGAGATGAGATTGCGACTACTTACTTACTTACTTGGGTTTTTATTTTACTGTGTTTAGTTTAGTTTGTGATCTTCTTGTACGAGTCGCAATAAATGCTTTTCTTTCTTTCTTACTTAGATTTTGAACGTTGTTAACTACCGGAAAACCGGCCTTCGGGTTACAGCCTCTACAGTACATAAAGCCCCTTTGCTCGATGCAAGTTTCTTGTCTGTGGCATACGTTAAAATTGAAGTATCAAACCTAACCTACCTAGTCTTGCATAATTATTCTAAACACTGTTTAAACGGTGCAACTGTTATTGCTGCTTCAACGTATGGTAGAGCAGTGGTGGCCAAGTGGTAACGGCCTCGACTTACGAGTTGTAGGTCGTAGGTTCGAACCCAGACAGGCGCTTTACTTCGTGTAAATTATTTCATCTCCACTGCTCTCAAAACGGTGAAGGAAAATATCGTGAAGAAACCGGCATGTCCTAGAACCAAAAATTCGAAGATCCTGGAATAAACAAGGGCAGACGGAAATAATTTATATTATTAAACCAATAGCTCAGAAAATATAATATACGGTTATGGAATGACTTACCCGTGGAGGCGTGCTCAATCTTTGTCCACTTTTAAAATTATGATAAAAAAGTACTTCCTCTCTCCTTAAACATCATCATTATATTTTCTTTGCTCCTGTTTCATGTTTATTATTGTATGTATATATTTATTTAGATTAGTACTTATAATATACTTTATGTATGTATAATTTAAATGGTACACCACAGACTAGGTACCTAATACACACATCAAAAGTGTCTAGGGATCAACATATATTTTTGCAATAACTTTTCTCCTGATTGATATTAATTTAAATTTTCTTTAAGGATTCATCAAATAAAGTGTTTTCGTTTGTCACAGTAACGATAAACCAAGTCACCTTTGCATTAATAAAGAAATTTGCCATTTTCCTAATAAAGGGATTTTTGACATTTGAACCACTAACACAAAAGTTCGAAAAAAAGACTGAAATAACAGTTTTCTTTAAAATTTTATTGGGTAACTTAAACAATTAATAATCCGTGTTTCTACCGCGAACACTAACAACACAAGAACATCGGTTTGGCATACTCAAAATGAGTTCATCCAAATCACGCTGTGGAATGGCCGCCCATGTTCGTTGCAACAACAAAAAAAGGTCTTCTTGCGACTGGATACCCTCCATATTCGGCAGAGCTCTTCTCTGTAGCATATCCCATGCATGCTCAATCGGGTTCAAGTCTGGCGACTGAGCAGGCCAGGGCAGGACATTGATGTTAGCTGCGGCGAGAGTCTGTCTTACAACTCTTGCGGTGTGCGGTCGTGCATTATCATGCATTAACTGAAATAAGGGACCGATTTGCACTTGTAGAGGAACGATGACGTCTGATACAATCGTCTCAGCATAAATTTGAGCGTTGAGGTTGCCTCTGATCCAAATCAACTCAGTTCTTCCGCCGATCCAAATACCCGCCCATACCATGATGGTTCCACCACTATAAGGATGGACTTCCTGGCAGGATTTTAATCGCTGTTGGCGTCCAGGGGTTCTCCAGTGTCGTATACGTCTTGTATCCGGTCTCATACCAAAACGAGACTCATCAGAAAAGCACACGAAACGCCATTGTTCTTCTGCCCAATTTCTGTGTTCAAGAGCCCATTGATATCGAATCCTACGATTGTGCATTGCTATAGGTGGTACCCGTAGCGGTCTTCGGGAATGAAGGTTCACTTCATGCAAGCGGTTTCTGACTGTTTGGTCGCTAATTAAGTTCCCTGAAGAGTGATGAAGCCTCACGGCTAACATCATGGCGGTTATTGTTGGAGCTCTTCGAGTTAAGATTTGAATGTATCGGTCTTGTCTCCGTGTGGTGCAGCGATACCGTCCTCCATGGCGCTCAGCCACGGTACCAGTGCTTCGGTAACGTGTCCAAAGTCGACTGATAACACTCTGACTTGTATTCAGAGCTAAAGCCACAGTACGTTGCCGGGAACCAGCTTCTATCATTCCCACGGCTCTGAGCATTTCTTCCCTGCTTAAATGACGTCGCCGCTCCATAATAACGTTGGTTTTAATCAGTAGTAGGGAAACAGTAGCACTAATAATGTCTTCAATGCGTTGTATGCACTGACCTGTATTATAGAGGTCAGTGGTTGTATGTTTTTATAGGGAAAATATTGACAGCTGATTTTCATCTTTTACTCGAATTTGATTCACAGTTCCTGATTCAAATTATGAAATGCACCAAAAAGGATCCATATAAATTTATAAAATCATAAATTTATTACAAAGCCACATCTCAATCTCAAGAAATCCGCATAAAAATGCTTGATCCCTAGACACTTTTGATGTGTGTAGTACCTATTTGTCTGTCCTTCCCCTTTTTGATCCATCCAAAGGTTGTCTTTAAAAGATCGCTTTTAGCGATAAGACAGCTTATTGTGTCACCCTTTGTACAGTTTCTATTTTTATGTCTGTAATTTATGTGGTGTACATAATAAAGAGTATTCTATTCTATTCTATTCTATTCTATCCTATAATAATTCATGTTAATGTTCTAAGAAACTATAACTGACTATAAGTAATGTCACACATGTTTCTTATTACCCTTTTAACAGCACTAGAGTTCACTTGATGTTTCTAGAAAAAAGATCTGCCAAGCCTTTCCCAACTATGTTGTGTTCGGCTTCCAGTTTAATCGGATGCAGCTTAATACCAGTATTTTACATGGAGCGACTGCCTATCTGAACTCCACAACCCAGTTCCTGCGTGTAAAATAATACCTCTAGACTTTCGCGCTTCCGACGACCCGTAACGACTGTCAAAGATCCACGAATGCGAGCCGGGACCAACGGCTAAACGTGCTGTCAGATCGAGGCACGGAGGGGTCTCGATATGTAAAGATGGTCACCCATCCACATACCAACCGCGGCAAGCGCTCCTTAACCTTCGATCAACCCGTGCGGCTGTTATTATTTAGCCACGAGCCCCGAACACGAGACCCCTAGAATATGCCACAAAAAAAAAACATTAATTGAATTTCCGCAAGTGTACGAAATTATTAGGCCAATCCTAATCTCGGAATGGCCCGAAAGGGACATTGTGGCAACCTTTTTTAAAGTACCAACGTTATATTAACTTTCTTGAATAAGGGAAATGTCTCGTCTAGTCGGTTATAGCGCCATTTGGAGAATACGACGGGTAGGTATAGATAAAGATATCTAAGACGTATTTGACAGTACTGTCGTGTATATCCAATACACTGCAACTCGAGTTACAGTGTTTTGCCTTAATAGCGCTCATTTGATTTTTTCGAGGTAGTTACATAGCCCTGTATTATTACTTTTCATTTTATAGTATGTAGAAGGAGGTCCTAGTATGTTATAAATACATTACTTCCAAAACGTCCCTAAGACCTTTTTACGAAATAGGTACTTCTGAGATACAGTGTTTCGGATTTACAGGGCAGAGTAATTAAGAACCTACTACATAGTAATTAGTCTAGTTTTAGCAATTTATTTTTAGAGAAGCTATATGTAACAATATTTTAATATTGCGACTGATTTTCGTTACGAAATCGAATAAGACTTTCAGACATATTAAGTACTAGCAGCGCCCCGCGGTTTCACCCGCATAAGTGTCGATCCCGTGGGAATATCGGGATAAAAACTCTTCTATGTCCTGCCTCGAGATGCAATCTATCTCCCTGCCAAAATTTTATCGAAATCCGTTTAGTGGTTTAGGCATGAAAAGGTAACATACAGACAGACAGACAGAGTTACTTTCGAATTTATAATATTAGTAAGGATTATTTAAATTTTAATAGACAGCTGTAGCAAAACATTCTGCTACAATGTTTCTTCTCTAAAAATTCTGTTTCAAAATTTGTTCAAAATGTTGTTAATAATAATTAAGTAACAGTCTAAGAAATACTCTTGTCCTATTTTTGGGAAATGAGGGCTGTTTGTCCTTAATACAGGCTACTAAGTAACCTAGCTAGGATATCAGATCGTAAAATTGTATTGTTACCTACTCATCTCAGATTTAAACTATTCCTAAGTTGTCATCTACTTTGTAACAGACTGTACCACTTTTTTATGAAATAAATTATTATTATTATTAATATTCAGTACCAGGCCGTTAGGAATTAAAACACATGCCGCAGTTGAAAAATAAAAGTATGCTATCACAAACCATCAGCACAGTAAAACGTATTTATAAATGGTACTCCAGTATTTTATACCTTAAAACACCACTTCACAGCTTCATTCTTTGTGTCGATGGCAAAAAGTTCAAACATCTTTGGCCCAAAATTTAGCTGCGCGAATTTTCTCACTGAAGCAGTCAATAAGATCATGAAGATCTCATGGCCCCCTGCAATGAGATGTTCGATCTTATACCAATTATTCATAGTGTTCACCCGAAATACCCCTGCATTACTCTGGACCGGTCACTTACCTACAAAAACAACTGCCAAAATGTAAAACTTCCCATAATTTTATTATAAACTAGCTTCCGCCCGCGACTCCGTCCGCGCGGATGTCGGTCTTCGCGTGGATGGTTTATTTCTCCATTTTGAGTAACTCTGACAATGACATCTTATAAATATCTATTGGACCCAAATACGACTAAGCCTATAATAATTAAGGAGATCCCTGTATTGAGCTACTGCTGTTGAGCTCGCGTTCTGTAGTAAGTATTTTTTTCATAGTAATTCCGACCTTGATAAGTAGCATGTAGCAGTAAATTACTGACAGTGACGAAAAGTTTGCAATAATAAAAAAGTGATCGTGACAATGCGA
The DNA here is from genome assembly GCA_916614155.1 of Mesoligia furuncula. NCBI lineage: Eukaryota > Metazoa > Arthropoda > Insecta > Lepidoptera > Noctuidae > Mesoligia > Mesoligia furuncula. The sequence goes on along the minus strand of OU744809.1, from coordinate 18,195,471 downwards.
CAGAAAGTTAATTGAGAGCTTCAGCATACACAACATTGTTAGTGAGCTCGTCCGGAATATGAACATGAAGATTTCTTGGACTGCTCACACGGGAAAGGACTACGTAAAGTTGCCCGTGTGAAAAACAACTCGCGGTAAGATCTACGCCAGCAACTCCTAGGGTCTGACCTTGAGCCTTATTTATTGTCATGGCGTATAACACAAAGCTACAGGAAACTGTATTCTCTTAAATTGAAATGGAAAATTATCCACTACGGGTAATGCAACGTGTGTTCGCGGTTCTACAGAACAACGTCTATGAATAAAACCGAAAAATAAGATTTTTTTTTCTACGTATTTTTCCAGGATAAAAAGTATCCTATTTTATGCCCAGGATAATAAGGTATAATTATACCAAGTTTCATCGAAATCGAACCGTTAGTTTTCACGTGATGCCTGCATATACAGACAGACAGACAGACAGACAGACAGACAGACAGACAAAAATTTTTTTAATCACATATTTGGGTTTGGTATCGATCCAGCAACACCCCCCGCTATTTATTTTTTCAATATTTTCGATGTACAGAATTGACCCTTCTACAGATTTATTATATGTATAGATTACTCGTAGCTTCCGCCCACAGCTTCGCCCGCGTGATATATCGATAAAAAGTATATACTCGTATAGCCTATATGTCCTTCCTATCCCCATACCAATTTTCTTCAAAATCGGTCTAGCCATTTCGGAGATTAACTGGAACAAAGAAACAGAACTGACAGACAGACAGAAAAAAAAAAATGTTTTTTGTTATAAGTATCGTATATATATTATCTTAAGCATTTAGTAAAAAGCTGTTATTTTGACATTACAAACAGAAACTTTACTACCACATGTAAGGTTTCCTCGAACTTTAATAAATTAAGCCTGATATTCAGGTGTGGGTTGAGATCCAATCTCAAGTTAGGCACACAACAACTTGGCTTAGTCAAAATTGATCAGCTAATTAGTATCGGCGCGGATGCTGCGGTCTTAATTACAGCAAGATGGAATCGGAAGGGTTAGAAACTTTGGAATATGAAATAGCATAGTTAGATAGGTTGTTTCTCGTTAATCTTTTCACGAGTCCGAATCGTTAAAAAAGCTCATTTAGTTTGGGTATAACAAAAAAAACTGAATTTAATCCATACTAATATTATAAACGCGAAAGTGTGTCTGTCTGTCTGTCACCTCTTCACGCTTAAACCGCTGAACCGATTTAGATGAAATTTGGTATAGAGATAGTTTGATTCCCGGGAAAGGACAAAGGATAGTTTATATCCTGATATTCCCACGGGATTGAAACTTACGCGGGTGAAACGGTGGGGTGCTGCTTAGTTTTAAAATGTAACACACAATATCGGAAGACATCGCCGTCGAGGTAGACCATGGCGAAGGTGGTGCGACGATGTGGTAACATTTGCAGGGCCACCATGGCCAGAGGTCGCACAAGAGATTCCGAGGTTTGGAAGGAAAAATGGGAGGCCTTTGCCCAGCAGTAGGACACGATGTGGACTAACAAAAAAAAAAGACACAATATAACCTTTGGACCGCCACACGTCAATTTTGGTTTGTCATCTATACACAAAAGGTTAACATCAGTAGTATTATAAAGGTGTACAGTCACGGAGCATAAGTATGTATACACTTGGCTTTATTCAAAGACGATTTTCTCCTTTAGTTTTGAATGAAATTTTATGTTATTACGAACAAAGTATTTTCGAACCCATAGGTTTCTGTAAAGTGTCGTATTCCAACGTTGCATTCGTTATTTCACGAAAAAATCGACATTGAAAGTTGCCAAGTGTTGACATATTAGTGCTCTTGACTGTTCACCCATATTTCGCCAGTTATGTTCGCCAGTTAAGTCCCATGTAATAGTGGGTGAGCTTATTGCCATCACCGGGCACAAATCCAGGCTGCGGATTGCTACTGAGAAAAATAAAACAAAACTGCCCAAGGCTTCCGTACCACAAGGCAAAAACGCCGAAAAAAACACGTTTTTTGTATGGGAGCCCCCCTTAAATATTTATTTTGTTCTGTTTTTAGTATTTGTTGTTATAGCGGCAATAGAAATACATCATCTGTGAAAATTTCAATTGTCTAGCTATCACGGTTCATGAGATATAGCCTGGTGACAGACAGACAGACGGACAGAGGAGTCTTAGTAATACGGTCCCATTTTTACCCTTTGGGTACGGAACCCTAAAAAGGAAAAGCGCAACATCATTTTGAGAAGTGTATTTTTTTTCGGGTTATCTGTTTTATGAAAATTATCATGAGCCAACAATGAAAAGGTTCCATACATAATACTTCAATTCGTAGTTGCGATTGTATTTATTTTAAAACCAAATAAATCTGGAGTAAGGATCGATAAACTTTATATACTAACTAGCTGTACCCCGCGGTTTTACCCGCCACACTCGGCTCCTAATAGTCGTAGCGTGATTTTAAATAGCCTATAACCTCTCTCGGGAATTGAGTAAATATCAAATACAAAAAGAATTTTCAAATCCATTTGGTAGTTCTAGAGATTTGTGCGTTCAAACAAACAGTCTTCAGCTTAACTTTATAGATTAGTCACGTCAACAGCCTTCATAAATAAAATAAACTTTTGTTTTGCGAGATCTTTCTCAACTTTCGATTTCTAGGTCTCGTTTTTCATGACATTCAAAGATAAATCACTGAAATTGACAAATTGGCCTTCATTGGATATCAAATCATACCATCCGTCACAACTTCCAGTCAGTGCTATTTTAGGAGACCTCAAGGTTGTTTTCCGGAAATTCAGCGGTTAATCCGGCGACTAGGTCATGGCACCTCCTACCAAAATACTCTTCCAGAATGACAAGGTCTTTAGAACTTATGACTGAAGGTTTCTGAAGGCTTATTTTATGAAAGACTAGCTTCTGCTCGCGGCTACGCCCACGTGGATGTCAGAAATTATCCCACAGCAACATGCTACCCGGCTAAAAGTAATTGTGACTAATTATAAAGTTACACACACATTAAACACACACGCACACACACATTAGCTATCTGTCAGTGAAAGAAAAACGGCCCAGGCGTTTCAGAGATTAGTCGGAACAGACAAACAGAAATTTTAAAGGATATTGGCAGAAACCCATGTATTTTTAGTATCACATACAGGCTTACCGTTTCAGAGAATGAATATATGGATTTGAACGCTACAATAGAGTCTATCAAAATATGTAATGAACATACATTAGACGTGGATATTAAATTGATTATTATCAATTCTCTCTTTACCTATGAAATTGCCGTTCTGCAGTACTGGCCATCTCAAATCAAAATAATTTTTGTTTGGCTAAGAATTCTAATTTCAAATTAATTTTATTTTAAAAACATGGATTTTTTTTTCCAAAAGTAGTCATTTGTTTATTGATTAGTGTTACATTTTCATCGCATTTCAATCTTTTTCGTCATCACGGATACGTTAAAAATTCGAGTAATTATGGAATATGAGTACCGTCGTGGCGGCAACGCGGCTCAAGCGGCACGCAACATCAACGACATTTACGGAGCTAACACTACAAACCAACGCACCACCTGTTATTGGTTTGCTCGCTTCCGTTCTGGAAATTTCGACCTGAAAAATGAACCTCGCGGTCGTCCGAAGACTTTGGTCGACAATGACGAATTAAAGGCGATTGTGGAAGCTGATGATACACAATCTACGGTTGAGTTAGCAGCAGCTTTTGAAGTTAGCGTCAAAACAATATTGGTCCATTTGCGTTAAATTGGCAAGGTAAAAAAGTTTAACAAATGGGTGCCCCACGAACTCAATGATCGCCAGCGCGAAGAACGCATCGAGCCGTGCCTTGCACTGCTCAACAGACACACAAATGAAGGAATTTTGAACCGCATTGTTACCTGCGATGAAAAATGGATTCTGTTTGATAACCGCAAGCGCTCAGCAAGTTGGTTGGATCCTGGTTCAGCACCTAAACAATGCCCTAAACGAAAACTTACCCCTAGAAAAGTGATGGTCACTATTTGGTGGTCTAGCGCCGGTGTGATTCATCACAGCTTCTTACCAAACAGGGTGAGCATTACTGCAGATGTGTACTGTGAAGAACTGAGCACAATGATGGAGAAGCTGGCACATCTCCAACCAGCATTGGTCAATCGCTCGTTTCCGCTGCTCCTGCACGGCAACGCGCGACCTCATACTGCACAGCAGACGGTCTCCAAGTTGCAAGAACTGGGGTTGGAAGCTCTCCGTCATCCGCCCTACTCACCAGACCTTGCGCCTACAGACTACTACTTTTTCCAGAATTTGGATAACTTCTTGGCGGGAAAAAAATTCAATACCCGAGAGGCAGTACAAAATGCCTTTGAAGAATTTGTTGCCTCCTGACAAGCTGATTTCTTTAAGAAGGGCATCAATAAACTGCCGGCAAAGATGCATTGATTGCATGGGTGAATACTTCGATTAATACAAATAAAAAATACATGAAAAAAATTCGTTAAAATTTTTTCATACATAACGGCAATTTCATAGGTAAAGACCTAATATAAACATAACATCAGGCTTCAGGTTATCGAGTATCGACCCAGAAGGAGTATCGACCCAGTAACTGGTACTACTGGTATTCAGCTGCATCCGGTTAGACTGGAAGCCGACCCCAACATAGTTGGGAAATAAAATACATAGAATAAAAACATAGCTGGGATATATATTTTTTTGTGTTATTTTTGCCATCGACACGCTAAAAAGATGTACTTTACATCCCAAAAATGAAATATTTACAAACAACAGAAACAGGCAGAATTAGTTCAACACAATTATTATGTTTAACATATTTTAAGGGATTACCCTTAAAATATGTTGCAATAAACATAATAATTGTTTATTTCTGCTAAAATATTAATTGTTAATTTATTTAAGCTTAATAACGAGCCACTTTCGGGACTTGCGGTACTTCGCCCACTATACGCTAACGATCGCACATAAACTTAATTGGCAGTGTTGTTTACTTGGTTTTTCAATTTCCTTTAGAAGCATAATCGAGTTATTCCTATAATGTTCCCACTACGGGGACACTGGCCTCCTCTCTGTGCGAGGGAGTGGGCCGTAATCCACCAGACCACCACGCAGGCCCCGTGCGGGTTGGTAGACGTCACATGTCTTCGAATTTTCGGTCCTCACGAGATGTTTTCCTTTTGAGAGCAGTGGTGGTAAAATAAATACACAAAGTAAAGCGCTTGCTCGGGTTCGAATTCACGGCTTTATTTAACTCGTCGGCCACCACTGCTTAATTTCCTTTATAAACGAACGGATAATTTTACACAGGAATAACCATTTTTCATTTTTCGGTTAAAATGTTGGCTGTTATTTTTCAATATCTCTCAATTCACAATGTTAAAATTATAAGCTTCAGATAAAAGGATTTGCTGTTTTGCTTTGTATTCAGTTTTAACCGACTTCAAAAAAAGGAGGAGGTTATCAATTCGTCGCGTATATATTTTTTTTATGTATGTTCACCGATCACTCCGTCAATTGTGGACCGATTTTGAAAATAATTTTGTCGTTTGAAAGGGTATACTCTCGAGATGGCCATTGTCATCAAGTTGGAATCTGATGAGAGGATCCCATGGAAATCGAGGGAAACCCTCAAATTTTATAGGCAAACCTATAGCGATTTGGGTATTTTTTAAAGTAACTTGAACATTTGCTCTCGGACATCATCATTGGTAAAGTGGAGCTGATGATGAAGACCACAAATGGCCATCGGAACTACTGAATGATAAATATTTCACGGGTTGCGATTCGATTGCTTTAATATGGTTGCTAAGCAATTTATGTTCGTCACAACGAGAATGGTTAAATGAAGCTGATGGTGAAATACCAGGAGAACTCCTCAACAATTAACGTCCCTGCGTCGGGAAAAGCAATATTTTCTAAAAGACGATGAGCAGGTTGACACTTGTAACTTAAATAACTTATAAGCAGACCCACTAAAAAGCGAGAAACAAAACCTTTCAACAAAAAAAAAAACGACTTCCAAAAAAAACTACAAAACGAAAAATAACTTTAATTTCGGAAGTCGGTGGCAAAAAATTAAATTACAGATCCAAAGACACCGACGACGATGTCTACAACAATCTTTCTTTCTTCCCATGCCATTCTTGGCCAATTGTCCATCGTCTTCGGATTCCTGTTTGTTGTCATCGTTATCGCAGCACTATGTAGTTTACCTGTGGCCACTGCCTTTAGCCTTTCTTTTAGATTTAAGTTTGATTATTTAAGGCTTCCTCTCTCCTACTTAAATTTGTGTTTGTTTTTCTTTTTCTTTTGCTGTGCCCGACAGGGTCCATAATGAACATAATTTCTTTCTCTTTTGAACTTACCACCTAAGTACACATTGTGGAATGCAAATAAAGTATTGAGTATTTTTCTATGCTGAAAATATATCAGTGACCTCTATTCCTTCACGCTGTTCGCCTTTTCTAAATTTGTCTCGTCGGAAAACTTGATATTTTTTCCAAAGGTTTCTTGGTTTTTTTCATGCAGTTTAAACTGATCTGTTATCATAATTATCCTGCCCTTAGCCAAATTTATTTGGGATTATTCTTCTTCTATATTAGTCATCTCGATAGTCACCCCCTTTCTAGCGATATCATCTTTCGCACAGTCCATCCATAGTTTATATGGTCTTCCTTCCCGTCTTATGTTTTTTTTTTTGGTTTTTAATGATCTGCCATCTAAAACAAAATATTTTGCGGCTGTTGTTAATATTTCCAAATTTTCAAAACTGTACCAGTCAAACCGAGAGAGATTTAAATAAATAGGGAGCCATTACCCTCCATTTACGGTTAGTACGTTATTACGATAAATGTGGGTAGGCTGGTGCCAACTCCCATGTTATATTTATTCCCTAAGCTAAAAGCCTGCATAATTACGTACTCCTGGTTTATTTTAACGAACGTTTAACTGTACAGGCTTAAGTCTATGAAGAGTATGTTTGAACCCGAGTGAACTTAGACTGGGTTCCACGAGTGAAAGAAATTTGACATTTTCTTACTGTACGAATTATGCCAAACGGATTAATATTATGAACTAAGGTAACCGACATAGCCCGAAGAATTGCCAAACTTAAGTGTCAGTGGGCAGTGCACATTGCTCGCAGAACAGATGGCCGATGGGGCTGAAAGGTTCTGGAGTGGCGACCGCGTACCGGAAGACGTAGCGTTGGAAGGCCTCCCACAAGGTGGTCCGACGACCTTGTGAAGGTCGCAGGAACCCGTTGGATGCGAGAAGCACAGAACCGGTAAAGTGGAGGTGCTTGGGGGAGGCCTACGTCCAGCAGTGGACGTCTTTCGGCTGGAATGATGATGATGATGATTAATATTATGGATTGTCAATTATTTTGCAAAGAGTGGTTGTTTATTGCAATATTATATTCTACGACCAGTCTTTTTTTTGCAATATTTGCCTTCTTCCTGTCGCTGGCACGACTATTCTCAGGTCTTGTTGGCCCAAAACGTCGCCACTTCCACGGCGTCGTCGGAGGCATCGCAGATGTCACTTTGACTGGTTTTGGGACATGCAGGGTAGGACAGGAGGTGGAGCATAGTTGCGACATAGCACCACATTCACACCCTGCCTCGAGATAGCCCCAATTTACCAGGTTTTACCACTTTTTTGCAATGGTTATATTAAATTGTGCTAGCTGATGATCAGTCGAAGAGGTTTTAACTCGACGAGTAAGAGGTTACTTAACTTACACCATGTGAACAGATAGATGAGACACACAAGTGGATTATCCAGAATAAGTCTCTTAACCTCGCAAATCAATTAAAAAAATCGCCTTAATTCATCGTGGTTAATGAGTGTTTAGGTGCAACCTATTATTATTATTTAAGTTGAGGTTAACACAACGGCATACATTTCTGCAGGGCGATAATAATAATGTTGAATTTCATCTTGTCATCTGGCTTTCAGCCTAACCGATGCAGCAGAATACCAGGATTTTACATGGAGCGACTGCCTATCTGACTTCCATAAGCCAGTTACTGGGTAATAAGATAATCTTGGTAAGACTGGTTGTCATCTGGCTTCTGACGACCCGTAACGACTGTTAAAGATCAACGAATGACAGCCGGGACCAACGGCTTAACGTGCTTACCGAGGCACGAAGGAATCTCGGTATGTAAAAATGGTCACCCATCCACGGACCAACCGCGGCAAGCGTAGCTTAACCTGATCGATCGATCCGTGCGGCTGTTATAACTTAACCACGTGCCCTTTTTGTGTTGATCTTGTATATTTATGAAATCTTGGTAAATTTTTTACAAGTTTACGATTTTTATCATAATGGGCTCCGGTTATGTCCCAAAAATAGTTGGGAAATCCCGAAACTTGTTCAGACAAAACATTTACTAATAGCTTATTCAGGTAAGGCTCTTCTAAACAACGAAGAATGTTTCTATATCATTTAGTTCCGGCTCACAGTGCTGAAAAGGTTTCCAACTACTAAATGATCCAAGGCTCAAGTACTCACCTACATGGTTAAAGTACCATTTGTCTCAATTATGGTTCATTAAGTGAGACGAGACGTCTTCAGAGTTGATATATTTTGCTCCTCACACAATTGTTCACGTTTACTTTACGATATTTACCCAGGTTCACCCTTGTTTGATAGAACAACGTTTGATATAATATTACTAAATCGAACAACGTTTAAGAAAATCATCACTTTGTATAATATCGTTTGACAGAATTTTCAGTTCATCGAATATTTATTTGCTATAACAACATTTGCGCTAATGATCAAAAGGTATAATGTTCATTTGATGTAATGTTCAGATGGTATAACCATGTATTTTATCGAATATTCAATTGGTGTAATGTAATGCAGAAAAAAAAACCCTCAACGTTCCCCCAGCCCGTGTAGACACGAATGATGTTTAGACGATGTGATGATTTAGTAATATTATATCTAACGTTGTTCTATCAAACAAGGGTGAACCTTTGTTTTGGTATAATAATACTTCGGCATTTTTTTTTTAGGCATACATTTTATGTTGGCATAATCATCTTAAAGACTAATTTGTTTTGGCATAAGTTTGATTCGCATAACGTTAGTAGGCCTAATGACTATTAGCACAATAATATTTAGGCATGCAATTAATTAAATTTAATATGCTGTGCAACAAAAGTTAGTGACAGAACCGAATTGCTGCAAAACCGACTCCACGTAGTCTTGTTTGTCCTACCCCTAGAGTGTAATTTAAAATCGCGTAGGCGCGTAGGGGCGAGGCGGCCCGCGGGCTGAGGAGCAGGCGGCTGCGAGCGAGCCGCCGCGGCTGAGGCTGGCCGGCGAAGCCGGCCAACAAGCCGAAGCTGCGGTGGTGAGCGAAAGCCGTCTGCGACGATTAGCACGCGTGGCGCCGCCAGAGTCCCGCAGCGCCGGAGCCGTGACAGAAACCCTGCCTGCTGCATGTTGCATGCTCGCTTGAATGCTGCATGCTTGCTTGCATGCTGCATGCTTGCTTGCATGCTGCATGCTTGCTTGCATGCTGCATGCTTGCTTGTTTGCTGCATGCTTGCTTGCATGCTTGCTTGCATGCTTGCTTGCATGCTGTATGCTTGCTTGCTTCATGCTTCCTACAGCGAAAAACCCACAAAATTGTTCAATACGTTATATTATATTAATATGTTATTTATTACCTGATTCAGGAGATATGGCTTTTTTCCAATCTTCGAAATAAATTGGTATATCCTCTTCGGGCAAATTTATGCTTTAGGATATTATGCTTAAAAAAGTTATGCTTTAGAATATTATGCTTAATCGTTTAAATAAAATTAGTGCATTTGAAAATTCGGCGAAATGAAATTAGTTCAGATGAAATTAGTTCAAATAAATAATTACGCTAAATAAAAATTTACCAATGAATTATTCGGTCAAATGAATAATTCTTCGAAATGGCTTTATTGGAACTAAAATTCGATTTAGTAATATTATATCAAACGTTGTTCTATCAAACAAGGGTGAACCTATTTACCCATTGCTATTGCATTATTGAGTTATGGAACGATTATTTTTTTGTATTATAATTTATTATCATAATCCTTTAAAATCGAAATAATTAGAGATGTTAGTTACGATAAAAGTCTGAAGACCAAGGCTGCCGTCTTAACGAAAAGTGCAATAACTAGGTTAAACCTGATTTCGAGGAAAACGCGGTAATGATTTTTTTTTTGTTTTGTTTGTATCTTCATCACTACGAGTATATTATGCTTATTATTAAAACCGGCTACGTCATGGATACGTAAAAGTGTCTAAAAAGAATATTTAGATCTTATTCTGCAGATTTCAATTATGTACTTATCTCAATTTGGGGCAAAACTCGAGTTATTGCACTTTTCTTAGGGACGGCAGAAGGAACCAAGGGATAACTGAGTTATGGTGGTGACATAGGCAGTTGCTCCATGTCAAATACTGGTATTCAACTGCATCCGGTTAGACTCTAAGCTGACCTCAACATAAAGAATTATGTAGAGGTCAGCTTAGAGAGTCTTTTTGCCTTTTAACAAGAAAAGGCTAGGCAGATGATGAAGAGAAAGATGGTTGTGTGCCTTTTTTCACAACTACCGATTTTTAATCAACCATTTTGCCATTACCTTTAGCGTTAATGGCCTTAATTACCGATAGAGCAATAGAACCAGACCCACTTGACCAGTTCCAGGGATTACTTAGCGGGTTCAAACGAACAAACAAAAAAAAATCTACACTTTTCTTATTAGTATAGATACTAATATATATTAGTATAAGTATACCTATAGATTGAATAAGAATTTTATTTATTCCACTTCAAATAAATTCGTTGCAAGTTTAAAAAAGGAACCACGAAATGAGTCTCTAGTGAACTCGAGGCTTTAGTGTTGTGAATTTTTGTCAAAGTTTGGGAGTGTCGACAAATGACGTACAAGTTTGATGAGGATAGAGTATACTTTGGTAGTTCGGCCGGATGAGGCCTTTCAACTTTGTTATCACGTGACCGCACTGTCTGTTCGAGGTGGCCAGTTGCCCCCCAGTTAGGGCTGCCAGGCTTTTGGGAATTGTTGGGTTGGACTTAAAAGATGTGACAGTTTATATAGGTAAAGAGAAATTTATTTGGGATAATAACAGAAGGGTAAAATAAAATAAACGAGTAAGTAAAGCGGTGGGTAAAGAAAAATCATAATAACTAGGTGACCCGGCGAACTTCGTACCACCCCGCCAGCCGCTCCTGCTTTTTAAATCTCTGATATCTTCTAAGATATTCATTAGTATGAAAATTAATAATATGTATACAGGGTTACTTTTCAAAGACCATCCAAATATTTAAAACGTGTTCTACCCACGAATATAAACAACTTTCAGTATGGGACCAACTCTGAAATCACGAAAAAAAAAATCAGCTATTTCATACATTTTGGTCAAGTAGGTATTGAAGTTTTGTATGAAACAGCAGATTTTTTTTAGTGATTTCAGAGTTGGTTCCATAGTGAAAGTTGTTTATATTCCCATGAATATAAACAACTTTCACTATGGAACCAACACCAGTAGAACACCATGTAAAAATTTGGATGGTCTTTGAAAAGTAACCCTGTATAGCATAGGACACTCATAAAAATAATGTGGCTTTCTATCGGTAAAAGAATTTTCATAATCGGTTCAATTGATCCAGAGATTACCCCTTCATCCTCACAAACATAATATATTATAGTAATAAAGAATACATAAAAAAAAAACACCTACCTACGTACATAACGTATTCATATGTCATGTGCTGTGTAGTCGTGCCATTACCTTCTAGTATGGAAAAATAATACCAAAAGGTACTTCATTTTTTTTTACTTCCAAAAGATGAAGGAGAAGCATTGCTTTACCAAAAAGTTTTTTTCAAAATAGGCTGTAGCAACCCTTTCTCTGTTCGGCAAAGTTTTCCAGTTACCTAATATTAGAACAACGAATGGGTTCACCTTAGGGCTATAGGTGAACAACTTAAAACTTTATAACAACTTTCTAAGTAAATTAATAACAAAAATATTGATTACCTCGGCACTAGACTTGCGATAATTATGTAACTTAATCGTTGGCGTGCTAAAGTTTAGGGTAAATAAAAGTTTGTACTTAATGAGCTGTACTGTTTGTTCAATGTCATAATGTATGAACTTTCATTAATTTTGGTCTAATATAAGACACCAATGATTTACTAGGTATAAAGAAATAGGATATCAATGTTAAACACTTTAAATTACAATCCGAAGGATATTGAAGGGATTTCCTAAACTTTTGCTTGATATGTTGACGTAAATACGGCAATGAATGTTGTCGTACCGTCAAAATAAATAGACGCTAGCACATCAATCTACCCGAAACTGTCAAATTTTCCCAATCAACTTTGAACCTTATGCTTAAAGAATTAAAGTTGAAAATCTATTAAAGAAATTTGACAGATTGTAGTAGCTTGATGTGCTGGTGTCTGTAACTAAGACTTACACAATTACCCCGCTGGTTAGCTTCTGTAAATGAAAAACCCTTGCAACAAAGAAAATAGAATATTCTGGGCTCGAAAACCGACATAAGATTGACGACCAACTAGGTTTTATTGTAAGATAAACTTACAAAACTATAGTTATTTTGGCTAACCTTGTGGCTAAGTAATAACAGGCGCACGAGTCGATCGATAACCTTATCGATTAACCGCGAAAAGCGTGGCACAACCTTATGCCACGCTTTCCGCGGTTAATCCATGGATGGGTGACCATCTTTACACACCAAGATCCCTCTGTGCCCCGGAAAGCACGTTATCATTCCGGCAGTCCCGGCTGTCATTAATGGATTTTTGACTGTCGTTATACGGGTCATCAGAAGCCCGAAAGTCTGACAACCAAATGGTGCAAATGAAACTAATTAGTCTCATCTGCACCATTGATGGTGCAGGGCAATGGTGCATACGGTACAACGGGCCAAGGGGTATCGTATTACCCAGTAACTGGGTTGTGGTAGCCAGATAGACAGTCGTTTCATGTATAATACTGGTATTTAGCTACAACCTGTGAGACTGGAAGCAGACTCCAACATAGTTGAGTAAAGGCTAGGCAGATGATGAGTTACTTTTGTTAGACTTTTCCATACAGGCTTAACAAGACTCAAGAAACTAGAACATCATAATCAAGTACACGTGCACAAGGATCTAAATGCGAATGCAAATCACATGAAGAACAAAACAAAGAAACTAGTACATACTACTTATATAACAGTGCATTGTAATCAAATAATTACATGACGATTGTGTCTATTGTGATGCTAATGTAAGTGAGGCGAAGGTCGATGTCAGCGCCATAAGAACTGTGCTCTAGATGACGTTATGGCTTTAAAACAAAACACTATTATCTTGAGGGACTATATATTATCTTGAGTAATCAATCAACACAGTCCATTGCTGAGGCATAGGCTTGTCTCAAAGATGGTTAGGTACCAATGGTGTCACAGGACACGACTCTTAAATTTCTAGACTACATGAACTAAAGCGCGGTCACTGTCGGACTGCATAGAAAAGAAACAGAAGCGCGAAGCCACAACGCTGGTAATTTATTGCAAAATATGAAGCAATTATCTATTTACAAAAAATCTATTGTTTGGACTAAAAAATTAAAACACAAGTTTTTTAGTATGTTGCTTGTAGAATAATCTGACAAAAAATCAGAATGATTGTTTGTATTTTAGCATCTACGGTTTTTATTGTAAAAGGAAAGTATTTAGAGGTATCTTCATGATTTTTTCTATCGTATCAAATTAATAGTATTAGTTTTCAACACACTATCTAACATATATCCTGAAGAATATCATATGTTTTTTCTGATTCTGTTTACTGTAGTCGATCTGTACTTTTAAGCAGTATAAAACTTGCATGTTTTGCGTTTTGGTCCTGTAGTTCCCTTAAGTTTACTATAGCGTCCTTCGTCTACTATTTTTATTTATTTAAATTAAATTTAGGCACATTACCCATAATTTTGTTAATATTACTAGTATAATTAACTAAGACAAAATATAATGTAAACAGCAGTCAACCCAGACGGTTGCGACTTACGGGCTGTGGTCGTACGTTCGAATCTAGATCGCTTAATTTTATGTAAACTATTTCACCACCACTGCTCTCAAAATGGGGAAGGAAAACATCGTGAGGAGACCGGTATGTCTTAGAACCAAAAATTCGAAGACATCTGACATCTACCAACCCGCACTGAGCCCGCGTGGGGGATAACGGTCCACTCCCTCTCTGGGTTTTACTATCGTTTTGAGTAATCAATCAACAAAGCCTTTTGTGGTTCGTTGCTGAGGCCTGCATAGGCCTGTCTCAAAGATGGTGAATAATGATGTCACAAGACATGGTTCCCGACTTTCAGCATTGTTTTAGTTTACTGTCTCTTCATTTACTATGGAACAACCGTCCATGACTAGTGATAAGGCCGCCTATTGTGTCACCCTATGGAAAATTCCTACATTCATATCTGTAATTTGTATGGTGTACATCTAATCAGCTAATAAAGTTCCCGTGTAGGACACAGGCCTCCTCTCGGTGAGATGGAGTGAGCCCAGTGCGGGTAGGTGATGATGATGATCATCATAGGACTTCCTTTTCCGCACTTAGATTCTCATTCGGTCATCTGTGCGTGGGGATTCTGGTTAAGCTCCGCCCAAAAGCACAGGAGCTTCCTGGGAGCTTCATAGGGAGCTGAAGGAAGCTTTCCGAGGATTTCTGCACGTTGAGAAGCCACGGCCTCGCATTCCAAGATGACGTGGGCGGCTGATTCCTCGGCGTCAAGGCAGCCCCTGCAAAGGGGGCTGTCTGTGGCGCCTATATTAAAAGATGTTTGTTAAGGGGATTATGGCCCGTAATTGTGTGGGTAGGTGAATGTCACATCTCTTCGAATTTTCCGTTCTAGGACACATAACAAAGATTTTTGAGGTATTCCACTCAGAGCACTGATTTGAACCGCACTTGGACGAACGGCACCTGAGCACTTCCACTAACCGCACTGAAACAAAATTTCGTAACGTGCGGTTCGGTGGAACAATCCATGACTATATTTCGATTTCACGTCAGTGATTCATTTTGAGGAAGGCCAAGGTCTTTACAGAAGTCTCGAGTTCCATATTAAAAAGCACAACTCATAAAGAAACATGGGCAATGACATAAAATAACCAAGTTATATCAGTAAAAGTGGGTGAAACCGGTCCACTAACCCATTTACTCTGACTCCAACTGACATTTTTTTCCGTACCCCGATCAGATATAAACGGTCCGGTCTCAGCCTCCTATAAATATCCGAGAAACATCTATGAAGCGTCAACCCGACGCTGTGAACTTTAAAAATGGCACGCCTGCTTTCTCCACTTCTATTTTCCGATTCAGATATTTCTTTAAATATTTTATTTACAAACTTAGCTTTTGCCCGCGAATTCGACCGCGTTGTTGGCGGAAATTATCCCACAGCAAAGTATAATAATAGCCTCCCCGACCGTTTTCGGTCACGGTCACGGTGGCCAATCTCAATGGAGATTAGCCAGGTACGCAGGAGATATTATAGTGCACAAGTGTGTGCGCAAACACAGACGCACTCTCTGTTCCTGTACTCTCATAGTCCGATGGGACGGCAATCCGACACGACCGGGGAGAGTTCAGGCGCAGGACCAACGGCTTTACGTGCTTTCCGAGGCACGGGGGTATTAAACCGCCAACTTCCAAACTCCGGACTGTTACTAAGAAATTCCTAATGGAAAACCCAATAACACTTTGTCCGACCCGGGAATCGAACCCAGGACTCCACGCTCAGCAGTCGCAACCACGAGAGCAATGGGGCACGGGAAAGTACTATCAGGATAAAAAGTATCCTTTGTGATAATCCCGGTTATAAACTGTTTGCCAAATTTTATCCAAATCCGTTCCGCCGTTTTTGCGTGATTAAGTAACAAACATCCAAATATACAAGGTGGAGAGGACAATACAACAATAAATTAAACTGCTTATATCTAATGGAGTTCCCAGTCTGCATACGAAAATTCAGCCAAATATTATAAAGGCGAAAGTTTGTGTGTGTTTGTATGTTTGTTACTTCTTCGCGCTCAAACGGCTGTACCAATTTTGATAAAATTTTGTGTGAAGGTAGCTGACACCCTGGATTAACATACAGGCTACTTTTTATCCCGATATTCCCACGGGATCGACACTTACGCGGGTGAAACCGCGGGGCGCAGCTAGTAATATTATACGGGCGAAAGTTTGTGATTGTGTTTGTATGTTTGCTACTTCTTCACGCACAAACAGCTGGGCCAATTTTTATCCCGATATTCCCACGGGATCAAAACTGTGAGACACTGGTACCTAGTGAATCATAATTATTTTCAATAAATTAATAAAAATAGCTTAGTCGCTATAGCTGGTCAAAGATTGACTACTATTTAGTTTTGTTTGAAAAACTCACTTTTTTCATTTCGATGTTATTTATGATGATATTATTGATAGTTCCAAAATACTCTTACGCATTCATATTGCCAGTGTTTTCATTTATTGTTGTCTCCACATTGTATAAATATATAAACTTTCACATTTATAATATAATATATATAATATAATAGGATCCTAGGATCGGCGTTACCGCGAGCGTTTTGGGATGTATGCAGTCAATGCACAGCAATTTGCTGGAGTGGAGTTTGAGGTTATATAGGTACATAATAGCACCACAGACGAATGGCGACGCGACGAATCCGCGTGTACAATGCTACGTATTTGGGCCGAGACGAGGACCGCGAAAATAGACTTAGTGAAAAATCGATAAAGCTAGAGGTGGCAGCGTACTTGCGCGCTCTTTAAAATTGTGTCAAGTTATATTACTCTTTCTCCGTATTGACGTAAGGGGTTTTAGTTTTCTTTGACTAATTAGTGTGAATGTTTTGGTTTGTTTTGGATTTTAAGTCATTTATTCATTTATTTAACATAAGTACCTACAATAATAATATCGACGGTTGAAATTCTAATTGGTCTAAGCGACATTTTGTAAAACTCGCAGGAGGACGGATCAAAGTTTTTTTTTAATCATAAAATATTAGCTATTTGATAGACTGTTATTTATTGAATACAGTATAATATACTCAGTATAAATAAATAAAAGTCTATCAAATAGTTGATATTTTATGATTAAAAAAAAACTTTGTTAACTCCTCCTGCGAGTTTTACAAAATGTCGCATAGACCAATTAGCCTTTCAACCGTCGATATGTATAAAGAGTGCGACATGTTAAACCAGAGGGCTTACAAATGTTTGGAATACAGTAATCAAGCCAGGCAAGTTTCATCAACGTGTTTTTTTTATATTCCATAATTCTAGGGTTATATTCTATAAGTAAAAATAATACAATAAGCCCTAGAATATGTGGGCCAAAAATGCATAGTTTCGAAAATATCATGAATCTAAGTTTCGTTGATAAATACGAGTAATTAATTTTCATTCAAACCAATCATTCATATTGAAAGCTAAGAAAATGCGACGTTGTCATATTTCACGTAAGAGACACATTAATAATCGTGGCTTTGTCGAATTATTTTGTACGAAAAATGAAAAAAAAAATGTTAATAGAAAAATAGTTCATGTGCCAGTTGATTCTTTGATATGGTCTAATTCATACCCTGAGTTATGGGATATAAAAAAAAACACCTTGTATAATAAAATAAAATAAAATAAGCCAGAACAATAAAATGCAATGACAAAGATAGGGATAAAATTATTTTAATAAGGGAAGACGACTTGATGAGCTGAAAATGGTCTTTTTTTACGAATTGTGTAAATTTTTTGTAGTTTCTAAGAGTGTTTGGTTCCTCTAGTCTAGGGAATCAACTCCCCAAAGGTAAAATTACCTTTCATTGTAGGTCTTTTGACATGTCAAAAGATCTACAATGAAAGGTAATTTTTCCTGCTGGGGGATTGCGTAACACAGTTATAATGGTAATACCTTTCATTTTGACAGATCAACAATATTCATTAGGTTATTTCAGTTGCTAAGCAGACGAATTTATAAAACATATGAAGCAATGTAATAGCAATTTCCTTCAAACATTTCGGATTGGGATTAAAAGTGTGTTACGCAATTAGGGTGCTGATTTATTACGATAAACTTGTCCTCTGTGTACAGTCGCCAGCACGTCAGGCTACCCGAAACTGTAAAATTTTCCTAACCAACTTTGAACCTTACGCTTTAGCGATAAAGTTGAAAATCTTGACAGATTGGAGTAGCTTGATGTGCTGGCGTCTGTACATTTAAGGGATCATAACAGTCTATGTCAAACAGTTTATCCCCAGCACTATTATTCAATCAGAACGTCAAATTCCTAATTGATTTACGTAGGTGTCAAAAAAATGAAACGCATAAGACAAAAATGAAACACATAAGATAAAGTGCTGTAGATAGATCACCGTCTCCAAAATCGCAAAATAAATGATAAAGTCATCAATACAAACTAGTTAGCGTCAATTTCCGTTAAGTAAAGCTAAGTTTAGTGAAGCCGCTAAGTAAGTACACATCGCTAAGTGAATTTTGAAGTGTAGTTCATGTGGGCGTCGCTGCCGGGTCATTAATCAAGCAGGGTTGGCGCGAATCAATCATCGGTAACGTCGACGTTGATTTACAGGGCTGCCTATGTACTGGACAAATGTTTTAGGTTTTTATAGGTACTAGGACAGTGCTAAAGTTGGTTTATGGGTACCGAAAAAAGAAAGAAAATACGTTCATTTGCGGCAAAAATGACGGATAAAAAAAAAGAAACAATTACTACTACTACTACTAGTACTTATTATTGTTTATTTTTTTACTGGGATAAGTAAGTAGTCGTTTTCAGATTTTAAAACTTTTGTTAGTTATAATTTTATTCTAACTTGCTCACCCGAGAGGCGTTGTCCTGTCCAAATTTCAATAATTCATACAAAATTCCCATATAAAATGCAATTTCAGTTTTCTTGAATTTTCCTATCATCCCTGCAATTGTTAAATTTTTCTTTCCGTAATTTCTTGATTAGTACTAAAAATAGCCAAATGGGTATGAACAGTATTTATTTTTTGTTATACAGATTAGGTGATATAGTTTTCTTACGAATTTTGGTAATTCTGGACGGTCAGGGAAATTAATTAATGGGTAAATTGACTATACTAACTTAAATCTTCCGGACCTAAACTGTACCGTAAACTGTCGTTATTTGACAGTTATTTGAAATGGCTATAACACGGCAAATTGACATAGAGCGTCAATTTGATATTATAATTTTATCAATTTCCCTGACTGTACCTACATAGAGATACAATCAAGTAGACAACTGAATCAAGAAGACATAACTCTAAAAAGCGGAGGCTCAATTATTTTTGGGAAACATTTAAAAAATACTCGTTAATTAAAATTGGGCTCCCAATCTTTTAAAGTTAAGAAACTTAGGGCTGAGTTTTCCATCGCCAGATAACTTTAATCCGAGGAATTAAATTGACGTTTGACAGTTTTTGTATGAGATAACTGTCAAAATTTCAAAATTATTCCTCGAGTAAAGTTATCAGATGATTAAAACATCAGCCCTTAGTGAATTTATGAAAATAACTTGGTAAGACTTTATTGCAACACAATATTATTATTTTGACTGCTACTAAAGTAAGTCAGTCGGAGTGTCAGACATGATAAGTTCAAATTAACTCGTAACTAGTTATTGCGGTTAAACCATCTCTAACTTCATAATTGCGTCCAAAATGCGTTCGTGAAAATCCTGAAGGCATCACTGACAGGCGCGACGCGACGACGACGGTGCGACGCGATCCTGGTTCAAATTTCCACGAAGTTTTCAAATCAAATCAAATCAAACAGTTTATTTCAAATCAGTTTATTTGTGATACACAGGTTACGATATAGGTCTTACAAATACAGTGAGTTCATGCTGTGATCAGCCTCATGGGCATACAAATGTATAAATAAAATAATAATTAAACAATAAACAATTATTAATACAGTTTACAATGCGCTCAATCAGACATTAACACTTTATATAAAGCAGCAAATAGGGAAAAAAATAATAAAAACATAGTAAAATCATTTTAAGTCTAAAAATTCATTCACTGAGTAAAATGAGTGTTCGTTAAGAAATTTAAATAATTTATTTTTGAATTTAAGGATGTTATTGCAGTCTCTAATGTCCTTGGGAATTTTATTATATATTTTAGGCGCCATGACAAATATACTTTTCCTATAAAGAGCAGTTTTATATTTCATAGAAATTGTTTTACTAGAATCGCGTGGCGCCTGTCTGCGGGAGCCATCAATTACTTGTAAACTGTTTAACTTAGGTAATCTTTGATTATGAATAATAGATTTGCTTAAGTAAATCAATAGTAATTACTTTGGAATAAATGATGAGTAGGTCTATGCTGATGGGTTCTGTAAATTAATTGATAAGTACATCTCATTCGTGCATTAGATAAAAGGTACTGCGCCTATGTTTGTTATTTTAATGACAAATTGTTGAATAAAATCTTGCCCGCTTATTCTTCTTAGGGCTGATAACTTTTATTGGAGGAATAAAATTGACGTTTGACAGTTTTTGTATGAAATAACTGTCAAAATTTCAAAATTATTCCTCGAATAAAGTTATCAGTTGATTGAAAAATTAGCCCTTAGCTTTCCAATGGCAAAAATATAGTTTTTTTTTTCTTAAATTTTCGTTGCCCCAAAATTCAGCAACGCGGGTAGCATTCGTTGACGCAGCCATTAGATCCTCACGCATACAGGTGACATGCACTGCAAGATGGGAGGTAAGCCATAATTCCCGCATATTAATAAACTCGGGAGTTAAATTATTTCAAACAGAAAAATCCAAAATGAACTAAACTGAAAACTAAATGTCACTTCAGCTTTTTAATCTCAGTTACCTATTGAGCAAAATATTAACACTTCAGTTTTTTTTTTTAAACTCGGTTCATCATCTGCCTAGCCTTTTCCCAACTATGTTGGGGTCGGCTTCCAGTCTAACCGGATGCAGCTGAATACCAGTATTTTACATGGAGCGACTGCCTATCTGACCTCCACAACCCAGCTACTGGGTAATATGATACCCCTTGGTAAGACTGGTTGTCAGACTTTCGGGCTTCTGACTACCCGTAACGACTGTCAAAGATCCACGAATGACAGCCGGGACCAACGGCTTAACGTGCTTTCCGAGGCACGGAGGGGTCTCGGTATGTAAAGATGGTCACCCATCCACAGACCAACCGCGGCAAGCGTAGCTTAACCTGATCAATCGACCTGTGCGGCTGTTATTATTTAGCCACGGGCCCATCTTTTTTTTTAAAGTTTTTAAACTCAGTTATTGAGCAAAATATTTGTTCAAAATTGCAGCAGAAGAACAATGCAATTTTATACAAATATTTTGCTCAATAACTGAATTTAAAAAAAAACTGAAGTGTTATACTACTTTTGTTCCTGACCGTACTTGTGAAACTTTACACCCGGGTTTGGCAGTTGTTTACAACAAAAAGTTAATTTATGTTCGATATCAGTCGTATGCGGGATTAAAACAGGCCGTAATGAGGTTGTATGTTTTACGGCAAGTTTGTTAATTACAGTTTAATGTGTTCAACACAGGTTTCCGTGTAATCGCACGCAATTCATATGACGTTATTTTGTTGTTGGATAGCTCTTGAATGACCACTTTTTTTTATAAAAATAATTTGATGAAATTATTTTGACGAACGAATTTTCATGAGCCCGAACGAAACTCTCGTTCACAATATTTAGTTAAGTAGGTACATATTGAGATGCCGTGACGGGTTTAAAGATTTTATTTTATTTCTATTTATTTTATAAGATTTTATTCATCCACGACATTAAGGGGGATGCGCTAGGTAGACCGCGAAATTCATTAATCCTATTGATTGATATTTCATGAAATACTTAGTCATTCAATAGGAATAACAACATTGAACTTAGAGGGTTGTATCGATGATATTAACCGCTTGTGTGCCGTAATTACAGACACAATTAAAAAGCCATTGTCTCGCGCAGATCTACGTTCCGGCAGACTAAGGGTTAATGGTTATAATTCTGTAAAGTCATATTTGTTACGCTCACGAATCATATTTTAATTAACATACAACGTGACATCACTGCATCCTGTTAGACTGGAAGCCGACCACAACATAGTTGGGAAAAGGCTAGGCACATGATGATGATGATGATGATACAACCTGACACTGACCTGCAGATTGCGAAAAACGTAAGACAATTTGGCGGGCTGGGTTTAAACATTTATATTTAGAATAAGTCCTCTTCAATAAGCTGAATGGTTTTCAAACTCAAAAATCTATTTTTTCGTTTCTATTTCTGGTTACTGGCCACAGCTGTATAAAAAAAAATCTACAGCAGGCTCGAATTTTGAATGTGGCGAATCTTTTGCGTCGGAGGTGAAAAACGTGCGACATGACAGCGGGGCACTAGGTACCGTCAAACGGGGTGAATAGGGTTGAAACGGGACGAAACTTTAAAAGCGATTTTAACATTGAAATATTATAGTTTGTTGCCAAAAATGAGTCTAATGTTTTTTTTGTATTATTAAC
Organism: Mesoligia furuncula; assembly: GCA_916614155.1. Lineage (NCBI taxonomy): Eukaryota > Metazoa > Arthropoda > Insecta > Lepidoptera > Noctuidae > Mesoligia > Mesoligia furuncula. The sequence goes on along the minus strand of OU744809.1, from coordinate 18,172,795 downwards.
GATTAGATGTCCTTTTCGGCAACAAACTGTATTACTTCAACGCTAAAATCCATTTTAAAGTTTTGTCCCAATTCACCGCTGCATCCCTATTCACCCCGTTTGGTGGTACAGTCAGCTTCAAAAAATGTATTCATCGTCAAGATTTGTTCACAATCTGTGTTCAATAATATTGTATCAATGCGTAGCTATTATTAAGTACGTAATGCTTTGTGGCTACATCATCATCATCATCATCATTTCAGCCGAAAGACGTCCACTGCTGGACATAGGCCTCCCCCAAGTTAGGGGGGGTTTGCCATAATCGCCACGCTTGGCAGACGGGTTGGCGACCGCAGTATGGTATGGTGGTGTGGCTACATATTAATATAATATTATGGAACAAAGATTTTAGATAATCAAATAAATTCTTGTCCTTATGTAAACATCTTTTTTAGGGCTGTAATGTACCTACTTTTTCCTTACGCAACGCGACCCTCAGACATGGCATTATGCTGGTGTCATATTCCTGACAGACAGACGGATGAATTGGGTTAACATGTCATATAGAATTCGGTAACCCATCTGTCGCCTTCGGTGATTATGACATTCTGTCTGGGATTGCTTTTTGTGCTGAATTAGGTAAAGGTCAGGCCTCTTAGTCGGTAGCTACGTGGGTTGGTTTTCATCAGATAAATGTTAGGTTTTTAGCTGGTTTAAAAGCAAACTCAGTGGGTAGAAGTGAAGAATATAAATAATTTATTATATTTAAATACTTTCAGACGAAACACGCCTCGAGATAGTTTTGTTTTATTATACATTTTTAACATCTTTTCAACGCTTTTTATAAGATGAAAAAAGTACTTGACTGTTATTATTATTATTGTTCAAGTCTAATCTAAATCTAACTAGCCTGTACTGTTCCACTGCAGGGCAAAGGCCTCCGTCTCCCTTTTCCACACAATTCTGTCTTTAGCTAGTGCCGGCCAGTCCTTACGGTAGGAGTCAAGCTCGTCCCGCCATCTTCGTCTTGGCCTGCCACGATGGCGTCGTGCGTTTAGTGGGACCCAATCGGTGGTTCCCTTAGCCCAATTGTCATCTGACATGTGACAAACATGTCCGGCCCAGTCCCACTTAAGTTTAGCGGCTTTTTGGGTAACGTCTGTTATCTTAGTTTTGGCGCGCAGTATTGTGTTCCTTATACGGTCAGAAATTCGAACCCCCAGGACACTGCGCTCCATGGCTCGCTGGCAAACCTCGAGTCTGGACCTCTGCTGAAGTGTCAAAGACCAGGTTTGAGCACCATATGTGAGAATGGGGAGAATACACATGTCCATAATTCTCCTTTTGAGACATAGCCGTAGATCTCCTTTTAGAAGATCTTTCATTGACCAATAACTCCTCCAGGCGCTCTCGGTGCGTCGAGCAACTTCTTTGTCTTGTCGCGCCTGAAAGGAGACTATTTGGCCTAGATATATATAGTCTTGGACATATGCAATCTCCTCACCCTCAATATATAGCCTCCTTTTGATGCTGTTATTCATGAGTTTGGTCTTTGACATGTTCATCCTAAGCCCAATCTCGAGGCTTGCCTTGTTCAAGTCCTCGAGCATGTTACCCAACTCAGCCGCTGACGAGGAAAAAAGTACGATGTCATCGGCGAAGCGGAGGTTCGATAGTCTCTTTTCACCGATGACTAGTCCCTTGTCATTGTTCAGTACCAATTTTTTTTTTGTTTTCGGGGGAAATCTTCAAAAGGCACCCGACCTCCGGGGAGGGGAGGTCGGGTTGTGGGATTTTCACCTCACTAAAACCACCCCGGTGATCACCATCAGCACATAGAGGTGGTCCCGGTTCCTCTTAAAATACCATTTCCGGAACCCCCCGTGCAACGCCTTTAAGGCACATCCCTGGGGAGGCTGTGGAGACTGTAAAGGGGCCTCCCCTGAGCCTCGCTATGCACGGCAGCACGTGATCACTGTGCCACCGTCTTCCCTGGGGTCACTTGGTGGGCGGACAGAGTCCCCACTCTGTGCGCCCACGACCCCTCAAGTAAGTATCTAGGTGACACATAAAAATAAACCAACCGTTAACCCACCGGCACCTATGTCGTGTTGTGTCGTGAATCAAACATATCAGGGGGTGTAAACACGGTCTCCGTAACTTCGGCCGAAGCTATGCGCGTGTCGTACTCCGTATCATCTATGGACATAAGATTAGTTTAGGGCCGAACTGATACAAATTAATGACATTTACGAGTAAGGACAACTCCCGATATGTTTTTACACGTCCGAAAAATTGAATTTGTCCATTGTTTTGACGGAACAACTAGTATCGAACGGGCACGTATCTTCGTTGACGAACTTAGACGGCCTTATTACAAAACAAGATTTATCTTTAGACCCAGGTTTAAACCATCCAGCCATTTTTAAATTTCGAACTATAACCCAACGAAGCTATAGTTCTTATTACAAAAACTGACGTTAAACCCGAGTCTAAGTTGTCAATTTTGCATTAAGAACTTTACGTTTGTCGGAATACAGTTCAAAATAGAGTAACTGGCTCGAAAGTTTAGACTAGGTCTAAAATTAGATCTCGTTTTGTAATAAGACGGAGAGAGTTGTTGTTCCCCTGTTCAGGACTAAACCAAATCAAAAGGAGTTTGGATTGTCTAACACAGCGTCAGAGGGCATCCCGACACGACACAACATTGTTAATTCGGGTTTACTATGCCGCAATGGGAAACCTCAAAAAACATCATCATTGACTGACGGATCACTCTCCAACCGTGGTGATTGGAGGACTGTCGGACGCTGTTAACCGTCTTTATGACGTCATGCCCTTGCCGACAGTCACCTTTGAAGAGGGGTAAGGGAGGTTGGCTTTTCACAACCAGGAACCGCACTCACGCATAAAATTTTCAACAAAGTTTAGAAATGTTTTGAATATTTTAAATAACAAAAGTCATGTAATGTTACGAACACTTTGGGGAATTCTACTCGGCTCCCGAACTTTACTAACGAGTGAAGACATGTTGGCAACTAACTTTCCTACTTTGTTTACACAGCTGGTTATACTTCGATACCTGGAAGATATCCTGAAAGATATCCTGAAAGATATCCCTGCTATTCTGTAAGAATCTCACCGTGATAACATAGGTGAAGTGAGCATAAAGTGAGCTGACAATAGTTTCAATCTCTAGGTTATCACGGTGAGATTTTCACAGAATAGCATTACTGCCGGTCGATTCTGTGAAAATCTCACCGTGAAAACTCAGGTGAAGTGAGTTTGTTTTTGGTAGGAATTGACACTACTGACAGCTCATTCCACGCTCACTTCACCTAAGTTTTCACGGTGAGATGTTTACAGAATAGCACCGCTGCAGTCCTTTCACAGTTATTTTACCTCTGATTTTGCATCACTGTCCAAATCAAAGTGTTCTAATTCTAATAAGGTCGCTGTTGAGTTGCTGCCAGTGTCAAGTCTGTCAAAATCATTGTGATCTTTATTCTCGTAAAAATAAGGTTGCTGTTAGGTTGCTGCTGTCAGAGATAAAATAATAGTAAACGGGCTGTAGTAGAATAATTTCCATGGAGTTTTCAAAGAAATTGTTCTGCTAGACCTGTGTTGTGCCCGTCTAGTCCCAGCCTGGGGGCCTAAAAAGGCCACTTTGGAGAATCATAAAAGGATAACATTATGAATTGTAATATGGCGAAGACAGTCCGTGTTTTTCTTTTTTTCGCTGCACTACGTAGGTATAATGAAAGAGATTGGGATTGGATTTGGATCGGATTGATTGGTATTTTAGCACAGACAAAAAAAAATAACTGAAAAATGCTTCAACAATAGGATTTGATACGATTAACTTAACGGTTAATTGTCCATTATGTTATCCTTTTATGATTTTGCGAAAGTGGCCTTTTTAGGCCCCCTGAAGTCTACAAAATTATTTCGTTTTTTTCATCGATGCTATTCACAGAGTGCACGGACGTTTCGGCGGACGCTGCTAAAAGCGGCATTGCCAACATTAAAAAAAAATCGTAGAAAGCAAGCGTGTAACTGTTTACTCGCACTACAATACAAATGATATAAAGAAACTGACGGTTTTGAAGGCGGTCCGTGACAAAAAATGTGCGCTCAACGCACCACTCAACGTACTTTCGATGCAACGAATTTTATTAGTACGTACTGCGGTCGCTAGACGCTGCCTGCGCGGCGATTGCGCGGCTCTGTAATGGTATTTTTTCGTGTGATTCCAGTTATTATCAAATTATACGAGTGATACAATATTAAACAGAGTGTCATCATCTGCCGAGACCTTTTCCCTACTAACCGGATGCAGCTGAATACCAGTATTTTACATGGAGCGACAGCCTATCTGACCTCCACAACCCAGTTACTGAGGAATACGATACCCCTTGGTAAGACTGGTTGTCAGACTTTCGGGCTCCTGACTACCCGCAACGACTGTCAAAGACCTACGAATGAGAGCCGGGACTAACAGCTTAAAAGGGAACAGGGCATGCGGTTCTCCATTCAAATCTATTCCACTTTTTTTTTCCTGAATAATGCCTCTAGAGCAAATTTTTTTTTCATAAAATCACTGCTGTTAACACGTCCCTGTCAATTTCTTTTTTTCATCAACTAATTAGTAAAGAAAACTACCAGATAAATTAGATCAGTTTTTAACATAAAAAAAAAATATAGGAACCTAAACATACTCTTCGGCTCAGTTTTCGAGGAGAAAAAAGGGGAATACGAAACGTCGATATCGTCAAAATTTTTGTGATAATTTTGGTCTGAGCTGCAGCTGTCCCTATCACACACTACGGGGCCAGACTTGAGGTAAGGCGACGGCAATAGTTTCTTCAAAAACCTATTTTTCAAATTCCTCGCAGGACCCGTCCCCTCTTAAACGTTCTGGTCTGCACCACACCCTTAAATTTGACCACAACTTTCTTATACATGCTGTTCAGGCATTTCGTTTGCAGTTGCTTTATATTCTCTAAAGTTTGTAGCCGTATCTACAACGCCATATGCGAACAACGCGACATACTCACGTCGCGCAAAATCCTGCATCTCGCAAGCAGAGTTTACCGCGCAACTAGCATAGATACAAACGGCCCGACATGAAACATTGGGCAGTTGCCCGCCAGATACAACACCCGTCTGGTCGGAGGATCCTCCCTTTTCTATGGAGGTTGAGTGAACTTAAACAGAGTGGACGGGTTATCTTAACTTTATTTTTCGCTACAAACTTAACCATTTTGTAGCGAAAAATAAACGGAAAGAAACACTTCGCTAATTAATACGTATAATTTATTTTTAAATTCCAAACATTGAATATAAAAAAAATAAATAAATAAACAGGTAAAAAAATGATGACGAAAATATTTAATAATATAAATATTATTAAATAATAAATATTTTAAAATATTAATAATATAAATATTTTCCCTATTCCTCATACTTCTATAACTTGTTCTCTTTCAACGAAGCAAAAATATATCTATAACTCCATTCTTGGTAATGGCACCTTGTTTAGAGGCAAGCTTATCCTTCCACATGAAAACAAACAAGACTTTCATCTTCCTAGAAATGAAATGATAGCACTTATCTTAAGCCCGCTGCTAAATGGAACGCTTTTGTACTGTCAGCGCTAGTTTTTATACAGCACGGAGTTTTGCTCACCCCGTCATAAATAACGAGCGTGAAACAAAACAAATCCTTGAGAACAATACAGCAGCTCAAACTAAATTAAACTACACTGCAGTGCAAATAATACCAGCTTTCCGCTCCCTCAAAGGGGGTTGAAAGCCTCAAACACAGCGCATGTAAAAGAAGGTTTGTAGGTTTGAAAAGTGTTGAGAGGTACCAAGTGCTGGAAGCGAATTGAATGCTTGTGGGTAATATTGACCTAATTTGTAAAACCTATATTTTTTGGTGACAATAGTGGTACCTAATTTATTATATAAATATAGTGTTAATTTATTATTTACTAGCTTCCGCCCGCGACTCCGTCCGCGCGGATGTCGGTCTTCGCGTGGATGGTTTATTTCTCCATTTTGAGTAACTCTGACAATGACACCTTATAAATATCTATTGGACCCAAATACGGCTAAGCCTATAATAATTAAGGAGATCCCTCTATTGAGCTACTGCTGTTGAGCTCGCGTTCTGTAGTAAGTATTTTTTTCATAGTAATTCCGACCTTGATAAGTAGCATGTAGCAGTAAATTTCTGACAATGACGAAAAGTTTGCAATAATAAAAAAGTGATCGTGACAATGCGACAGAAAGTTAATTGAGAGCTTCAGCATACCAACATTGTTAGTGAGCTCGTCCGGAATATGAACATGAAGATTTCTTGGACTGCTCACATGGGAAAGAGCTACGTAAAGTTGCCCGTGTGAAAAACAACTCGCGGTAAGATCTACGCCAGCAACTCCTAGGGTCTGACCTTGAGCCTTATTTATTGTCATGGCGTAACACAAAGCTACAGGAAACTGTATTCTCTTAAATTGAAATGGAAAATTATCCACTACGGGTAATGCAACGTGTGTTTGCGGTTCTACAGAACAACGTCTATGAATAAAACCAAAAAATAAGATTTTTTTTTCTACGTATTTTTCCAGGATAAAAAGTATCCTATTTTATGCCCAGGATAATAAGGTATAATTATACCAAGTTTCATCGAAATCGAACCGTTAGTTTTCACGTGATGCCTGCATATACAGACAGACAGACAGACAGACAGACAAAAATTTTTTTAATCACATATTTGGGTTTGGTATCGATCCAGCAACACCCCCCGCTATTTATTTTTTCAATATTTTCAATGTACAGAATTGACCCTTCTACAGATTTATTATATGTATAGATTTATTGTATTTTTTTTTGTCTCGTGGTTGGAAGCGCGACTGCTGAGCGTGGGGGGTCCTGAGTTCGATTCCCGGGTCGGACAAAGTGTTATTGGGTTTTCCATTAGGAATTTCTTAGTAACAGTCCGGAGTTTGGAAGTTGGCGGTTCACCCCCGTGTCTCGGAAAGCACGTAAAGCCGTTGGTCCTGCGCCTGAACTCTCTCCGGTCGTGTCGGATTGCTTTCCCATCGGACTATGAGAGTAAAGGAACAGTCACCTGTGTTTGCGCACACACTTGTGCACTATAATATCTCCTGCGTACCTGGCTAATCTCCATTGAGATTGGCCACCGTGACCGAAAACGGTCGGGGAGGCTATTATTATTATTGTTTTTTTGAATTTATATATCTCGGGACCTTGGGGTCCCGGTCCTTTGGAAGGCGTACGAGGGGCCGAAGCCAGCTCGCAGAGGCCCCTTAGGAAATTTTAATGAAATGCGGCACAAACCGACGATTATCCCTGTATGCGCTATGCAAGTGCACCCAAGGATAGCCCCCGGTTGGTGTAGGACTATTGCAGGATATGGAAATATAAAAAGTTGGACTATGGGTTTGGGTGGCTAAAGTGGACTGGTTACCAACAACTATGGAATAACTATGACCCCTGCCTGATCAATGTTTTATATATACACGGATAAAATGGCAGAGGGTGACTTGCACATTCAATAATGGGCCCCCGGAAACGGTCGCTAGCACATAGTGACGTAGCAACAAGGGGGCAACATGTCCGGAGGTGCTTATGAGGAGTGGAGAGGTATTCCACGGCTATCAGGACAATCCCGGAAGTACGGTCAAGATCCCTTCTAGCAGCTTACTGGAATACTTCCTTCCTCCGAGCACGTTTGCTCTTGCAAATCTCCACTCAAGCCGGCCAATAAAGGCAAGAATGAGGTGGGAGCTCTGTTCCTCGTCATTGTTCACTCCAGCCGGCCAATAAAGGCAAGCCAGAGGTGAGGAACAAGACTTCTCCCTGAAGATAGGGTCCGTGGGGTCGCTACTGCCCAACAGCTCCCCACATGCTGCCCTGCGGATTTCTGTATCTCTCTTGGTCTGGCTCCTCACCTTAGACCTGTTCCAGTAAAGTAAACTCTTCCGGCATAGGCCTAGAGTTCGGAGCGCGCAAGCCCCACCACGGCGTCAACGTAGAGATACGGCGGCGAGGTTTTATTATTATTATTATGGGTGTTAATTTAACTTTGGAAGTAAGTGGTCTCTATTAGCAACAAAGAAGGCTAGAAATATTTGAGACCGACTATGGCAAAAAGTAGTGCCACACTTCTCATTCTTCTGTAAATGCATTGTCGATAAATATATTGATAGAATAGTGGTGGCCCAGTGGTAACGGCCGCGACTTACGAGTTGTAGGTCGTAGGTTCGAACCCAGACGGGTGCTTTAGTTTGTCTAAATATTTCATCGCCGCTGCTCTCAAAACGGTGAGGGAAAACATCTTGAGGAAACCGGCATGTCCTACAACCAAAAGTTCGAAGACGTGTGGTATCTACCAACCCGCACTGGAAGAGGCCCCAGGAAACTGAAAATTATTTAACACGAAAATATTCCTATCTGAAATCCGAAGCTCCTTCTCTCTCGGTACCGCAAACGGATAATAACATGAATATCAGGACATTATAAGGCTGCCCGCCCACGTCCGATAATAGGTGACCGATTTTTGTAGGAGAAAAATAGAACGTACCTACTGATGGTAATAGTGCAACGGACTCGTCCTACAAAAAGTCGGTCAGGAATAAAATCGGTGCACCCGGACCGATCCGATTAATTATCGGTGAAAAATAGAACGTTCGGAAATGTATGCTTTAACGCACACTACTCACCGACATGACTTGCTAGGGAAGGGCGTTGTGTTGACGACAAAGTGACGGACGTGTACGTTGAGTCGGTCACAAAATCGGTCATAAGAATCGGAGGAAAAATCGGTCCGATACAAAAAGTCTGACGTGGGCAGCCTAAGAAGGTTTGATGAATTAGACGTCGGTCATTCAATTTGACCGGCTCAATCTGAACGGGCGGCCAAGCGGGACTTAGCGACGGCCTCCACCAAGCAATCTGTCTCCGGCTGGACGTGGAACACAGCGATATTAAACTTAATACTCTTCACATGTTGTCTTAAGACACATTTTACGATGTAGTCCTGTGACTGGCGGTTCAGAGTTCTTTATTCAAAGAATAAACTCTTTTATAATTTCGTTATGATCGTCTGTCATTGAAATTGGGAAAATTTTAACTGAAAAATTCTTTGATTGAAGTAGATAACTACGTATTATTCAATCCACTCTTAACGTCACGTTTATATTCTTAGAAGTGTTAGGCAGAGGCCCTACCTATTATACGGGACTTAAATATAACTGGCGAAATGAGGGTAGGTGTAGATACATTATTCAATTCGTTGTTACAAAAGCGTTTGAATGATCCCGAAACAGATTTTTCCTACCCTTTTCATATTTCTGTTGACAGCTCGATTTTCAAGTAAGTATAAGTACCTACCTACCAGTAATTAATTTATATATTTTTTTTTTTATTATAACTTTATGCACAATTAAAAGAAATACTGTACAAAGGCGGACTTAATGCCTGAGCCATTTTCTACCAGTCAACCTTAGGGTGATGCAGAGACAAAACATGGCAGGTGTAACATAAGGGATAAATAGCTAGGAAATGACTATCAAATACAAGAATAAATACTAATATATAGATAGATACATACATACATATAAACTAAATGAACTATGAGGAGAAAAAAATATCGGTAGAGGAGAAAACGAATCCAGCAACTTAATACTTAAATTACTTTGAAAAAATTGCTCTACAGACATAAGTTAAATCAATCAAAACAGACTATCACAGTCTACAAAAAATGTAGATGAATACATTTCAAGCAGGTTGATCAGTAAGTGTACGAAATAAACTAATTTCCTCTTTCCGGGAATATGTTTTCCGACATATTCCTAGCATATGTTTGAGACTCTAGCCATTAATTTAAGAGCGACCTTAATAATCTTCTCACGGAAGCGTCATGAGAAATTGAATCTAAAATATAACACAGTCTGTGGGCCTTGCACAGACGCGCGGAGTTAACGTAACGTAAATCGAAACTATAAAAAAAAACTCGTTGCATACATTATATTTACTTACTAGCTTCTGCCCGCGACTTCATCCGCGTGAAAGGACAATGACTAAAAGTCGTACCAAAAAGTCTCATGCATCAAGATCAAAATATAATAGTAATTATTTTCTTTTTTTTAGTTGATTTGATTTTTGAATATTGAATTTAATTTGAAGTAAAAAAGTGTTGATATTGCTTTATTCCCTCTATAAACGACGTTCCGTTTCATAACCTTTAATGGAGATTTTTTTTTTGGGTCCACTGTATTTAACGTCTTTTAATAGTATTATACTCAAAAAACGTAACCAATTTTTATCATTTAAAATGGTTGATTTTTTCAACAAAGTCTAACCGGGATGACGAAATCGTAATAAAAAGAAAATATTTTGATAATGTACTCAATTCATTCAATTCCAGTTACGGTCGTCAATGTCATAAATTCATGTATTGAAACGTTTTTTTTAGATTTTAAGAAAACAAATCTGTATAATATACCTACATACTTACAGTTCGAGGTGGTAACCGAATCTGTTTCATAAATAAAAAAACGTACTATTGATGCTGCAGCAGGTCCAATAATGGTGGGTTTTAGTCAGTAAGAGTCTGACACTCCCTTTCGCTCCACCCAGAGCGGGAGGAGTCATTTGACGATTTCCCATCCACAAAAAAAAAAAAAAAAAAAAAAAAAAAAAAAAAAAAAAAAAAAAAAAAAGGTCCAATAATGGCCGTTCGTGTATGACATGTTAAACAAAATAAAGTATCTAGTTTTTAGGTAATTTCGATTTTTTTGAAAATCCCCGAAACCCGGGTTTTGTTTACTTACAAAAAGAACTTTTGTAGGCGTTCATAAGATAAGTGAAAAACAAAGTTTGACTTTGATGCAGCGTGGTACGGGATTCCATACATCCATGAGCATTGTTCTTTCGGCCCCAGAACCACCGCAACGCATGCCATCGTCTGCCCGTGCTATTACTTCGTTTTCGCTTAGCATTCTTTCTGACTTTTTACCCGACTGCGGCGAAGCCCAAAAGGAGGGTTATGTGTTTTTTTCTTTTTGCTCGACTCCTAAGGGTCGTAGCGTGACGTTAAATAGCCTATAACCTTCCTTAAGAACTGGGCTATCAAATGCAAAAAGATTTTTCAAATTCGGCTTGCAGTGTCAGAGATAAACGCCAAGAACACAAACAAACTCTTCAACTTTATTGTTATAGAAAATCACTGCCAACCCTGAATGTGATGTGTTCGCGGATGAATGGAGTAAAATTATGCGTATATTGTCTGGTATTCTGTGAGGGAAAGTATACAAGGGAGTCCACTGTTCCATGTTAGTTTTTAATTAAATTATGTATACACAATATATTTATCAACATTAAGTATTTTTGTATGTTAATTAATGTAATTGGTGTCGTACAGTTATGTTTACAACATATTTACCAACATTATGTATTTTTCTATGTCAATTAATGTAATTGGTATCGTTCCGTTTTGATTAACTGTAAATAAATAAATTTCCTTAGTTTTAAAACTGTATTCATATGTTTCTGTCAATCGTTTGAAGATTACAGAGACTGAATGATGTTTTAAATACGTTTAGAGTTAAATGCTTTTAGTGATTTGTGATGCGAGTGGTCCTAATTGTACTAGTCGCAATTTCTATTTTTAATTTAAATCAAAATGCTATTGAATATTTACAAACGCGGTAAATCGGAACGTAACTTTAAAATGGATTTTAACGTTGAATTAATAATAAAGTTTGTTGCCAACAAGTTAATTTTTGATACAGTAAACACATTCAAATCCTCTTTTCCAAACAAACTATATTATTTCAATATTAAAATCCCTTTTAAAGTTTCCTCCCGATTCACCCCTGCATCCCTATCCAGTTTGACGGTAGTTGTATATTCGTTTAAAAAATCGTTCGAATTTAAGTAACGTTTACGTCACACGTTCGTGTCAGGCCCACGTACCGAAGGTTCAACACGGGCGTAAACCGTGATCAGCTTTCCATTACAAACCGCCAGTTAGTATTCCTGTGTCGCCTGCCAAGCTAATTTCAATTTTAAATTTTGAGCTTTATGAATATGATTTATTAGCATAATCCTTATTTATTAGAACAAAATAAGAGGTTCTGCAGGAGCAGTGCTGGCCCAGTGGTACCGGCCTCGACTTATGAGGCTGTGAGTTTAAACCCAGCCAGGCGCTTTATCGTGAATAAGAAACCGGCATGTCCTAGAACAAAAAAAAAAAAACGAAGACATGTGACATTTACCAACCCGCACTGGGGCCGCGTGGTGGATTAGGGCCCACTCCCTCTCACCGAGAGGAGGCCTGTGTCCCAGCAGGGGGACTGAATATGCTAAGCGGTTTTGAGGAACCTTGAGGTGACGTTAGTCAGGTGAATCAAACTATGATAGGCGGTGCTGATGAGATTACTTAAGTGTCATATAAACTCGTAGATTACCTGCTCGATTTTAAGCTAGTAAGCCACGTCGTGTCATCTAGATTTAGGTCCGCTTTCATCATATATCACCAAATGCGTTTACCGCTGAACGTACTTTAAATATGTGCGTTAAACATATTTTGTGAGTTATGGTGCTAGCGGACCTTACAGTCCTTTTACAGTTATTTTACTTACCTCTGACATCTGCATCCCAACAGCAACCTTATTACAACAACAATAAAGATCACTGTGATTTATTGACAGTTATACAAAATCAGCGGTAAAATAACTGTGAATGGACTGTAGCTCAGTGTAACCAGACACTCATGTCAAAGTTTAAATGTCGAACTTAAAAAAAAATAATAACATCGTATCAGAACTCGCAAGCTGCTTAAAGAAATACGAAACGTAGTTAATATTGTGCCATTTGGACTTGCAATAAAACGTTCCACTTTATTCTCGCAATTAGGACAGCGAATATTGAGGTGGATGGGAAATAATTTAAAGTAGCGACAAACGAACAACTCCGATCTCATTCTTTACCTTTGTTTCATACACGCGGGCGATTTAATATTAAACCATATTTAAATTAAATGAGAAAAGTTTTCGCAACGGCATTAATTAAGAATTAATAGCACGGAATCAAAGATTCATTGAAATAATTAAGTGTCCATGACAGGAACAGTGATTAATTAAAAGGAAATTGATAATTAAAAAGTAAAAATATCGTAATTGTGTGACGCGCGTGATAATCTGAAAAAATGTCAATAGCAGTGTTGCCACTTGTCACTTGGAATAAGCAAATTAAAAGTCGCGGATCAAGTTTTAATGAAATAATGGACTTGTCGCTAATGTTGCCAGCTGTCTCGAACAGTTGTTAAAAACATCACGAAAATATTCGGCTCACATTTTTGTTTTAGTGTAATTTTTTTTTGTTTCCACGCGGCCGCAATCTCGAAGTTTCTTTATTATCCGCGGTCGTTCGTCTCAGTTCATAATTAAGGATAACCGAGATGTATAAGCCACTAGATTTAGCTTGAGACTTCTTTCTTGTACTTCTACGTGAAGTATTTTGTAGTCTCCCGTAGTTTCAACTAAATTAACTTTTCCTTTCTGATAAATATCTACTTGAAAAGTAACATTAATAAGTTTTTTAATAACAAACCGTAGTTCAGACAGAGTTCGTTGTTATAACCACACAAGATACATTATAAACAGAGCACGCCTGTTCGAAGTGTACGGATTAGGAGCTTTCAAAAGATTAACTGGGGCAGACCTCCATCTGACCATTTCATTAAAACTTCCTCCCCCTGGCACCCTAATTACGTTCGAAACAAAAATCATTCCGTGACTCAATTAAATGTACGTGTAACTCATGACTCATCTAAATGTACGGATTAATTGTGACACTGACATCCGTTCTATACATTAACGAATTACATTTACGCGTATCTACAGTACGTCGCATTACGTCAACGTTGTTCGTATCGTAAAATTAATTTGGACGCACTGATTCGATTACCGCGGGGTCGATCCATCGTAATTTCCTCTCGATTCATTCAGATTCCGAGTCGCTGCTCTAATTATGAATTTTGTTTGTTTCAGATACTACGACGGGCAGCAGCGCTAACTTGACAAAATTAATAATTAATTAGTATAACAAATTTATCGAATAAACGACGAAGCGCCTTCAATTTTCCAATTACGCATTAGCTAGCTTATTAAGAAGATAAGATAGTGTAGCTTAGAAGATAAAGTTGTGGTTGTGAGGCGCGAGGTGTCGCGCGTGTCGGTCGCGTCGGTCACTTGTGTCGCGAGGATCAATGCGTGTGTATCGCGTCGCGCGCGTCGGGTGGCTGTCGGCGTGAGAGAGTCGCGCGCGCGTGCGCGTCGGGCCGGCAAGATTGAGGTGGTGGCCGGGTGCGGGTGGGGCAGGCGCGCGCGCGTGCGGCCGCTGCACGCGCTGGGCCGCGCGGCCGGAGTGATGTTGGCGTCGCAGCGCTCGCAGTCCTGTAACGAAGAGGGCGCGTTCTTCGGGGCGCGTGCGCTGCGCCGGCCGCGCGGCAAAGGTAGCGGGAGTCCGACCTGCTAGGGGTACGCCATGTCGCTGCGCAGCCTGCACCGGCGGCTGTCATCCGCCAATAACACGTGAGTTGCATTTGCTTGTTTTTGTAGTACTATTTATGATTATGACGGCAGGGCCATCTTCAATGACTAACTAAACCGACTCGCAATAGTGATGTAATCCACCTTCTAAAACTGCTAATCGGGCGCGGGCGCGAGCTTGATTGTCTGTAACTGCCATCGTAAAGGAATCATTGGACGTGCATGATAGTCGAAGTGATACAACATTTAGTTAACGAGAACTAATTAAGCTAGCTTCCATTGACTTTACCTAATAGACATGCGCATACCTAATTGCATTGATTGGGCACTCAGCCTAATAAATGAAACGGGTCGATTTAGAAGCTAACCCGATCATATTTTATTCCAATCTGAAAGATGCTCGAATGTACTCCACCGACAAGTCATCAAAATGTCGAACGGTCGACCATCGGGATGTGAATATTCAATTACCGAACCTAAATCCAGAGCGCACTGCCATAAATCCAGCGTGAGCAAGCGAAAATGAACCTAACACCATTACAACTGGGTTGGTTTTAGTGTGTGAAAGAATCTAAATCGGTTATAACTTCTAGCGGGCACAATTAGGGGTGATAATCGCGGCATAATTTATGCAAAGTGGGTGCATAGGCTATACGTTATGTCGGTTTTGTGGGCAAGAATGACCGAATTCATTGATCCAAAGTTCCAAACGAGACTTCATGGGGCCTAAAAAGGCCACTTTGGCAGAATCATAAAAGGATAAAACAGACACAGTCCGTGTTTTTCTTTTTTTCGCTGCACTACGTAGGTAAGTATAATCAAAGAGATTGGGATTGCATTTGGATTGGATTGATTGGTATTTCAGCACAGACAAAAAAAAAACAGAAAAATCCTTCACCAATGGGATTTGATACGATTAAGTTAACAGTTAACTGTCCATTATGATTCATAATGTTATCCTTTTATGATTCTGCCAAAGTGGTCTTTTTAGGCCCCCAGGTCATTCGGGCGGTACTAGCGTGGCTGATGGACAGAAAACCAAGAGTTTGGACTTCAGCTAGCAAAAAGCACTTAGCGAATTGCTTATTATATAAGTGTTGTAATAATACTGGCTTTATAGTGTCCTTATAACGTATTCAAAATTCTTCTAATTCTATGTAACTAGGTTACTTGACACTTCAATAAAATAACAACTAGATGAAACACATATTTTCTTTACAAATACAAAATTACAACAAATCGTTATCAGCACGAAACTCTAGTATTTGTTTATTCAAGAAAAGTAATGCGCGTTTTCGTAATAATTTGTTGAAGTGATATTTGTGCGATTTTTTATTTGGGTACGAAACAAAATAGTTCTTCGTATACTCTTCTGAGATGGCGAACCCAAATGGAGACACAAATGAGCGAGGTATGCGTAGTTCCTCAATTCCAATGTTCATCCTACATAATAGAGAAGGATATAGTACGTGGAAGTTTAAAATGCGTAATTACCTTATACATGAGGAGTTGTGGGAAGCGATCAGTGGCTACCCAACAGGGATGAACGTTTCCAATGTCACAAAGATGAGGAGCGATCAGAAGGCACTAACAAAAATTTGTCTTACCCTTGAATCATCTGCAATTACGCATGTCCGAAGTGCAACCACGGCAGCGGAAGCATGGAAAGCTCTACAAAATGCTTATGAGGACAAAGGTATGGGTCGGCGTTTATATTTAGAACGGAAGTTATACAGATTGAGACTTGAAGACTTTGATAATAATATTGAGTTGTATATCAATACTGTTATTTCCACTGCCCAAGATTTGGCGGATATAGACAAAGTAATAGATGATGCGTCCATTGCTGCTATTCTATTGGGAGGCCTAACGTCGAGATATGACCCATTGATTATGTCTCTCGAAAATAGTAATGTTAACGTTACCACTGAACTGGTAAAGTCCAAATTACTGAACGAGATGTCCAAGGAAAGCTCGATAAAACTGGAGACAGCTATGAAGTCAAAGGTTGATGCCTCTTCTGTTGAGTCAAAGGCAAAGAAAATTGTGTGTTATGGTTGTGGAGAACCTGGCCACAAGAGACCAAACTGTCCTTTGAAGAAAAAGAAGGTCATGAAAAGGAAGAATCCCACTAATACGGACTCGACCTCTGTGTCTGCTTTAGGAGCAACAAATAACTATGACATGGACAAGTGGTACATTGATTCAGGCGCGACCAAACACATGACTTCAAGACGAGATTGGTTTGTAGACTTAAAGCCTATTGATACCAAGGTAACAGTTGCAAATGGGACTAAGATTGACGCTGAAGGCATCGGTAAAATTTTTATAAATACCGAAAACAAAGTCAATACAATGAATGATGTTATGTATGTACCTAACTTGCAAACAAATCTTCTATCTGTGAAGACAGCAGTAGAAAAAGGTTTTACTGTAATGTTTGATAAGTCGGGTTGTAATTTATTTAATTCAAAAACCTTCTCCTTTACAGGTGATGCGGTTCTACATGGCTCGCCCAGTGGTGGATTGTACACACTTGATTGTGCGGTAAATAATCCCCAATTTAGAGCCTATGATGTGCACTCTGATTCAATATCTAAGTATCAGGTATGGCATAAGCGTTTAGGTCATTTATGTCGCGTCGGTATGAATCTGCTGAAAAATAGTCATGAGGTTATTGATTATAAAGATGTGGATAAAAATCCATGTGTCGCTTGTGTTCAAGCGAAACAAGCTCGAAAACCGTTTAAGCCGATTACTTATAAAAGAGCAACTTCAATATTAGAACTGATCCACTCTGACCTTTGTGGACCAATGTCAGTTAGCTCCTTTCAGGGTAATAAATATTTTTTAGTTTTCATAGACGATTTTTCGAGAACTATATTCGTATATTTTATTTCTTCTAAGACAGAGGTAAAAGATAGATTTTGTCACTTCCAGTCTATGGTTGAAAGACAAACTGGGGCTCAAATTAAAACAATAAGGACGGATAATGGGAAGGAATTCGTCAATAGTGAATTCTCAGGTTATCTTAGATCTCTTGGTATTCAGCATCAAACTACGGTACCATATAGCCCTCAGCAGAATGGTGTTGCCGAGCGCACTAATCGCTCAATTGTAGAAAAGGCACGCTCTCTTATGGCTGAAAGCGATCTTTCTAAAGCTTTTTGGGAAGATGCTGTTCGAACGGCTGTATACCTAAAGAATAGATGCCCACACCGTGCCTTAAATAATA
Organism: Mesoligia furuncula; assembly: GCA_916614155.1. Lineage (NCBI taxonomy): Eukaryota > Metazoa > Arthropoda > Insecta > Lepidoptera > Noctuidae > Mesoligia > Mesoligia furuncula. The sequence goes on along the minus strand of OU744809.1, from coordinate 18,154,997 downwards.
AAACTCCCTACGAGTTGTGGAATGGTTACAAACCAGACCTAGGTAATCTTAGAGTTTTTGGGTGTAAAGCTCTTATACATATACCTTCTTGTCACCGTAAGAAATTGGATCTTAAAGCTGATGAAGCTGTATTTGTAGGCTATACAGAAGATCCTAATAGTTATCTTTTTAGAAATTCATCTTGTCCTAGAACCTTACAAAAGTCTAGAGACGTTACATTTTTTGAAGATTGTTTTTCTACATTAAATAATAGAAATGTCAACAATACTAAGACTTCTACTGAACCTTTAGTACTGTCTAATAGTCTGCCTATACAGGAAGAAAACAGTACAGTTCAAGAGTCTTTTGAACAAATTCCAGTGGTCACTGTTGAACCAGCTCCAGGCCATACTGTTGTCACTGAAGATCAGACTGCTGAAACTGAGGAATTTTTTGAAGCAATTGAGGAAGCAGTAGTTTCTACTAGTCAAAATGATGGACAACGTAGATATCCATCAAGAGATCGGAAACCTCCTAATTACTTCTCATACCAAGTGTCTAGTCAAGCGTCTGATGAGCCTAGAACTTATAATGAGGCTACATTGGCTGATGATGTTGAAAAGTGGCAGATGGCAATGACAGATGAATATAATTCATTGATGAAGCTGAAGACATGGAAATTGGTTGACAGAGAAAACAAGAAAGTTATACCATGTAAATGGGTCTATAAGTTAAAGAAAGATCCAGCAGGAAATGTTGTGAAGTACAAAGCAAGATTAGTTGCTAAGGGATTCACCCAGACGCCAGGTGTAGACTATTTTGAGACATTTTCTCCTGTCGTGCGGCACTCCTCTTTACGTACTCTACTGGCTCTCGCAGCCGAATTGGGTTTGAAGATGCGTCACTTGGACGTTGACACTGCATTTTTAAATGGAGATCTGCTAGAGAAAGTCTACATGGAGCAACCTCAAGGTTTTGAAGTAAAAGGTATGGAGAACAAAGTGTGTCTCTTACAAAAATCCTTGTATGGACTTAAACAAGCTCCACGTGCCTGGAATATAAAGTTAGATGAAACTTTATCATCTTTTGGTTTTGTGAAAACTCCATCTGAACCATGTGTGTATACCAAACTTTTTGGAAAAGAGTTGGTTATAGTTGCAGTCTTTGTCGATGACATAATTGTTTTTTACAGTAATGACAAGACGTTTGACATCGTCAGAAATGACTTGCAAAAATATTTTTCGATAAAAGATTTGGGCTATTTAAGCTATTAACTTGGTTTAAATATAACCAGAAAAAATGATGAAATAAAAGTACATCAGAAAAATTATATAAATAATCTTTTACAAAAGTTTGGAATGGAGAATTGTAAAACTTGTACAACTCCAATATCTGGTAAACTGGAGGTCAGTACCAGCAGTGATAGTGATCATAATCTAGAAGCATATCCCTATCAAGAATTAATTGGTTGCCTCATGTTCCTGAGTGTTAATACTCGTCCAGACATCGCATACGCGACTGGTTACCTGAGTCAGTTCAATACTCGGTACAACAAGGCTCACTGGTTAGCCGCGAAGAGAGTCTTACAATATCTAAAAGGCACTTTAGATTACTCGATTTGTTATAGAAAATCAAGTATGCCCCTTATAGGATTTTGCGATGCCGATTGGGCAAACTGTGATATAGATCGTCGTTCTTATACTGGTTACTGTTTTAAATTAGCAGGCAGTCCGGTTTCATGGGCCTCAAGGAAGCAGCAAACCGTAGCTTTGTCCTCAGCAGAAGCGGAGTATATGGCATTAACTGAAGCTACGAAGGAAGCGATTTATTTGAGGAGGTTTATCACTGAATTAATTTCAGATCCTATGGTAAGGCAAAAGTTATTACCTACTACCATAACTGTTTGTACCGATAGTCAGAGTGCACAGAGTTTGGCCTTAAATCCGGTACACCACCATAGGACGAAACATATAGATACCAGATATCACTTTATTAGAGAAAAGATTAGTGATAATTCGGTAAACTTAAAATATATCAAATCAAGTGATATGCCCGCTGACATCTTAACTAAACGATTGCAGCGTGTGGCACATGATAGATGTGTACTAGGCTTAGGTTTAGTGTAAATATATTTTTACACATTTACTTCAGTACTTGGTATACATTTTCATACTGTTCTTTTAATTGGTATATTTTGAGTCCATTTTTTTTTAAATATGTTATTTATTCGTGAGAATTTTGATTAAGGGGGCGTGTTGTAATAATACTGGCTTTATAGTGTCCTTATAACGTATTCAAAATTCTTCTAATTCTATGTAACTAGGTTACTTGACACTTCAATAAAATAACAACTAGATGAAACACATATTTTCTTTACAAATACAAAATTACAACAATAAGTAACCGAAACACTGCCCAAATAGCAAGAAATCCAAAAAAAAATCATGATATCGATACCAAAAGCTTCCAAAGATGTACATAAATCATGTTGATGGACGTATGAAAGGGTCGTGACGTCACAAGGTCATGGGACACGATTGTGCCCGACTGCCATTGGATGGTGCTATAATACATTGTATGGGCAAGCGTTCCAGGTCGGCACGCACTGTGGACGTTCAATGGCCTGGACATTTGCAATAGTTTGCATTCATCACTGATGTAACGGAAGGAATTGTGTTATGATTTGTCAGTTTCAATTAGAGTAGTGTATGTGTTGTATGTGTATCTTCCCGTATTGATGTGTTAATCGTTTTGAGCTTAAACGTTTGCGTGTATAGTAAGAGTAGGGTACAGGAAGACTTGTTTGTGTACCCTCTGTGTACTATACTTAGATAAGAAAGAATTGAAAGAATTTAATTTATCTAGTTAGATAAGAAAGGAAAAAAGTTTATTTATCACAGAAATATAGGAAAACTGGCCAAGTGCGGGTTGGACTCGCACACGAAAGGTCCAGTACCACAAGGCAAAAACGCCAAAAAAACAGTTTTGTTGTATGGGAGCCCCCCTTAAATATTTATTTTATTTTGTTTTTAGTATTTATTGTTATACTTAGCGGCAACAGAAATACATAATTTGTGAAAATTTCAACTGTCAAGCTATCGCGGTTCTTGAGATACAACTTGGTGACAGACAGACGGACGGACAGGCAACGTCTTAGTAATAGGGTCCCGTTTTTACCCTTTGGGTACGGAACCCTAAAAATACAAATCAGATCTATAATTTCGAGCACAGAACAGAAGTAGTCGGGTAGCTGCACGTCGTCACTGAGACAAGGAGGCTTCCACTCAGCATGATGCTGTGCTATCTACATCTGCTGCTGCAGCAGTTGTAGATTCATCTCTTCATGAGAAGGTTTGCCATGCCCAGCTGTTGGAAAATGACTAATAATATTACCTAGGCTAACATAAATTTCGTGGAAAGCGATGTTATAAACAATAAGTTGATGTAAAATAACAATTTGCTGAAAATTATAATCAAATGAAAATACGAAAGCTTACCTTTTCATTTTATTTGCATATCAATAACCTTCTTTAAGCATAATATTCCGTGTGAAGTTCGTACGCACATAAAGGGCGGCAGTATTTCCCTGAACCGCGGGTAAATTATTGTTCCCCGCGTTTTTATGGGTAATCCAAAGAAAACAATGATTGGCTTTTATGGTCGAAATCTACGGGTTTATGAGTCGGTATGGCTGATTTATTTTATTATTTATACTTTTTATTAAAAGTATTCAAAGTATTTCAGTGAAAATGTTGGAAGAATTTTCTCGGTTTACAGTTCATGTAGTATTTTATGAGAAATAAAATTCCGTTGTTCATGAGAACAAAATGAAAACCTGTTGTTAAAGAATGTTTAGGTAAGTAAAGAAACGGAAAGATAATACATTTAGTTTGACCCAGATTAAATAACACTATATTCACAAAAAAAAAAAAAACAGAAAAACAAACTGTAATCTGCGTTCCCGATTTCCTTGCCAAAAATGTTAGCAAATATGAGTTTATGGAAAAATTACTTTAATTCCTACACAATAAAGTTCAGTTTACGCTACAACTTCTTACATTTTTATAACTTTTTCAATAGTCAAAGTCGCTCTGAAATCAACTTAATTACCATTATAATAACGTTGGTATTTGTTTAACTTAAAATAACCAACTGGAAACAATAATTTGAATAGACCTTACATCGATGATTGATTAAGTTTAGCAGTCTGGAGCTGAAGCAATAAATTATAATGTATAAGTACTTCTTCCTTTGGCAAGAATATTTCAAATTTGTTCGTGGGTCTTCTCGATAAGTCTTTAATACTGAGTACACAAAACACAAACTTTGTCCACAATTGGGAGACTAAGTTATTAATCATGTTTACGATTAAGTTATAGTTTGGTTAATATTAGATAAGATAAAGCCCGTCGCCACAGGGCTAGCGATAAACTGGCTTATCAACACTTTTTAATAATTGCCTTTTTTTAGTTTTGATCTAGAAAAATTAATTTCTAGATATTTACATTTTAGATATTATAACACTTGTGCATATTTTTACATTTTTCGCATATCTTGTTAGGCATACGAGGGGCCGAAGCCAACTTGCAGAGGTCCCTTAAACTCTATAAGGAAAGGATATGAAGCACAAACTGACAGTTATCCATGTATGCACTGTGCAATAATATTCTTATTTAAGACTATTAAATAATGTAAATAGTATCGAGAAATAAATAAAATAATTTCTAGGTCAGGAGTATACAAATTGAAAAAAATATCTTTATTCAAATATTCTCTAATAGCAAAAAACATGAATTTATTTTCGTAGTCGGCTAATCAGATATTACACGGGCCAGCGTAGCACACAAGAATTTGGCGTAGCTTGAAACTCCGTAGAATTTCGTAGCAACGGTCTACGGCGTAGACCACTTGAATTGTGTGGTTGATAAATCTTTAGCTTTACGGTCATAACAAGACGGTTGAAATTTGCATAACATATTGCTGGTGCTTATAGCTCTTGGTCAGGGTACAAGGGTCACACCACAAAGTAGATTTCAAACCACGTAGAATGTATTTCCGTCCTTTACGAACACAGTCATGGTATGTATAGCCTGTGGCTGTAAAAGTGCTATTGTTTAACTCCCTTAGCTTTAATTAAAGCCTCTGATCATTGTTCTCTTTTATTTTAACGTTGAGTACAATTTTCAATGAAAGTTAAGTGCTCTTGATACAGCAGAACAAATATTTGCAACAATAAAAAACACTGCATTTGTTGCGAATATCGAACTGGAATTAATAAAGGACTTTATTTTTTGTGTTAACACGGATTTAATATAGTGTCTGTGTATGAACGAGATTTAGTGACACAAGCGGAATTGTTGTAGATAAAATATTGTGGACATAGAGGCTGAATGTTGGCAATATATTGTTAAAAAAAATATATTGTGCCACATACAAAAAAAATGGCGACATTTATTTTTGTTCGTGGATGAATCGGGCCTAACTATGGCAGTAGTAGAACGTGAGAGGAATCAGAGGCCGATGTTAGGAACCGTCCATTTCCTCTGCCACCGTTTAATTTATACCTACCCAAGCCGTATGATTTAACAATATGTATGTATATATGTGAAACAACAATAGGTATATTTCCTTAAGTTTTTTCCAACCTAGCGATTCCATTGGCGACGTCTGATATACTAAGGCCTGAGTTCACCAACATTCAAACCACCGGTTAGGTAACAGTTGGTTTATGTCAAATTTCCTAAGGAAATTTTAAACATAGAACTGATTAAATATTTAATCAGTTGATTTAAATGTTGGTGAACACAAAGCTAAAGCTAGAGTTGCCTAAGACTACGGTGGCCGACACATAGCGTCCGTAAATAACCGACGAATTACGTCACTGAAATTTTTTTAAGATTCCGTACCTCAAAAAAAAAAACCATATTGTTCGAAGGAGCACAGCTGTATAATGACCTGCCAAATGACGTAAAAGATTGTAACAACATTAACTCATTCAAAATAAAACTAAAAAAATATTTTCATAAAATGTAGGTAGTCATACCGCATACCTATCAATTACTTTTAGCGACTTCTTACATACCTAATATTTAATTGTATAACTTCACCAGCACGCACCTGAGGCAAAAAGTATTTCATTTAGATTTAAACAATTACTTTGTATCTCATTGTAAGTGAACCTATATAATTTATTCTTATGAGAATAAATTCTTTAAACCTAAAAGGAAAAACGGAACCCTTATAAGATCACTTCGTTGTCCGTCAGTCAATACCCTTTTTCTCAGAAACGCGTGGAGTTATCAAGTTGAAATTTATATCAAATACTCAAGGCTGCAATCCCTTGGAGCAGTGAAAAATTAAACTTCTAAGTCAAAGCAATCAAAAGATACGGGCATTTATGTTCCGAAATCAAAACCAGGAAAAAATCCGGAAACCGTATATTTGTAATTTCATTACAAAAAAAAAAAAAAAAACTATTAACGGAGCCCCCAGTGCGCGAGTCTGACTCGCACTTGATCGTTTTTTTTATAAAAGTAAGTTGAGGTGTTTCCCTAGTGAGCGATTTTGAAACCGTAAAGTCAAACCCCGGTGCCATCATTTTCACGACCTCTCTTCGAAGAAACTGTAATTTTTATAAATAGGAATAAAGGTATTCCTACCTATATACCTATACATATATATATTACCTAGGGATATCCGAAAATACCCCAAGTATGTTCCGCGATTTTTGATAGTTTAAGATATAATTATATAATTATATAATTCTCGACAAGCTCTTTGATGATTTTTTTTTGCAATGCACAATGGGATACCCTTTCATATATCATGAAATACCCTTTCATGTCCCTAGTTATTCGGTGGCTATGTAATGATTTTTGAATTGAGATAAGGAGTTAGTGTAAAAGGCGGCGAATGTATTTTTTGCCCGGAGCGGCTAAATAGCTAGATCGGGCCCTTTGGGAAGTTTCCTTCTTTGTATATACCCGCATATAAACCCACTGTCGAGTTTACTTCTATTTTTGCAGTGAAACAGTTTTTGCACTAAAAATGTGAATAGAGAAGAGAGTTTGTAAAACATTGTTAGGCTATAACATATAATATATAGAGTTTCTTATATGTGTATGGTTTTGTCATGATTTTCCGCAAAACATCGCCCCCGTTCATAAAATATAGTTATATTAGGTTCATATCTATGAAATTGCCGTTTTACATAGAAAAATCAAATATATTTTTTTAAACACTTCGATTAATGAAATATATAATTTTTAAAGAAAATTATGTATTACATTAATCGAAGTATTGGCTAGTAGTGAAAGCCCTTTTGCCATTTTAGTGGAAGTTCGTTGATGGGTCTGCTATAAGAATCCTGGGGACAGGAATCGATGAACTCTTTAGAGGCGTTTTTCACCGCCTCGTAGGATTTGAAATACTTATTTCCCGAGTAAAAAGTTATCCAAAATCCGAATAAAAATGCCTGCCGAGTTTGGTGGGTGACGGAGAGTTTTCAGTCGTAACTCCTATAGTTTTGAGACGGTCCGTTGGGAGCTGTTTCGACGCTATTTTGTTGCTGTTGTTCAGTGAATTCATACGGCACCACTTTCCAAGCTTTTTTATTTTTCCTATTTGAAGTAAATTAATTACTATCAATTTTTCACTTACCTTGAAGGCTGCTGCAAGTTCCAACGTCGTTTGAGATGATTAGGTATCTTTAGCTTCACCTACGGCTTACAATTCATCGTTCGTTATCGACTTTCTTCTCCAGTCGACCACCGGGCTCATTGTTGAGATCTAATTTTCCAGAATGGAAGCGATCAAACCAAAATGCGTTCACATGCGGTACCATGTCCATACACACGTCGTTAATGTTGCGTGCTGTCTGTGTTGTGTTGATGCCACGACGGAACTCGTATTCTAATAAAGTAGCGCGCAATTTTGATTTTTCCATAGCTACCGAAATAGGGATATTAAAAAAAAAAAAAAAACGAACAGTGTAAAAACAAATGAACAACTGATTTTGAAAAATAAAATGCCTTGCTATATTATAAAATTAATTTGAATTTGGAATTCTAAACAAGACAGACACAAGACAATAACCAGTATCAAAAATCGGCAATTTCATAGGTAAGGAAGAATACAAGTACCTACTAAAAAAATATACATCCCATGTGTCATAGTTAATATTAATATTATTAAATGCATACTTAATATTATTAAGTACGAAGATAATTAATAATATTATACTGTTGCATATTTTCAGCGTTATAAATATAGCCTACTATCGAATGACAACAAAATTCGCGAGTTTTCATGACGTTGCATACTTTATTACTTCGCTAAATAATACATGAACGACACGTGGTCACGGGTGAAACTTTTATGCGAATTAAAATTAAATTTAACGCAAACGTAAATATAAAAGAGGTATTTTTATTAATATTTGATTTGGTAGAAGTTTAAAACAGTCAGGGAGATAGATGAAAAGGGGGAAAAACACTTAAAAAACTAAGTACTTACTAGTGATATTTATTTTAGAACTAGCTGCGCCCCGCGGTTTCACCGCGTTAATGTCGATCCCTTGGGAATATCGGGATAAAAAGTAGCCTATATGTTAATCCAGGTTGTCAGCTACCTCCATACCAAATTTTATCCAAATTGGTCCAGCCGTTTGAGCGTGAAGAAGTAACAATCATATAAACACACACACACACTCACACACACACTCACAAACTTTCGCCTTTATAATATTAGTGTGATTATGTTTTTAGTAGGTATATTCTCATATTGTATGTTTATAACTTTAATTTAGAGAATTGTTTTTGATTTAATGTGTTTTGTTTTCCCTTCTACTCTTACACGTTGTCTACATCTCTTTTTATGTACTCTCCTATCGCAGTTATGCTGGAAGAGATTTTTCAGAAATAAGCATCATCTTTTTACGTATTTTTCTGTACCTTCCTTCTATTAATCACACTAATATTATAAAGGCTAAAGTTTGTGAGTGTGTGTGTGAGTATGTTTATATGTTTGTTACTTCTTCACGCTCAAACGGCTAGACCAATTTTGATAAAACTTTGTATGGAGGTAGCTGACCTGCTGTTAATCCAGGGTGGATTAACTTAAAGGCTACTTTTTATCCCGATATTCCCACGGAATCTACATTTACGCAAGTGAAACCGCGGTGCGCAGCTAGTGGTTAAATAAGTACTGATTCTATATTTTTTTTAACAAACTCCTTTTTGAAAAAGAAAATTTAAAACTTAAACAAAAAAAAATATAACCTTTTGCGTGAGAATTGTACTTCTAATGAAAGAGGACAATCCTATTTTGAAATACAAGACTAAAACTGGCCCGTTATGAGTGGAAAAATAAAATGGGAAATGGGCTAGCGTAGAAATTGTCCTAAGTTGGGCTCGGGGAACGGAAAAAGTAAGTAATGAGAATTTGTGCAGGAGAGTGTAAAAAAGATTTGTGGAGAACAGCAGATAAGTAACACCCGCATAACTCACAAGAATAATATTTCAAAGAATACTTTTTAAAGATGTAAATGTTTGAAGGCTTCGTTATTGGCATGGAAATTATACTACAGTCCTTGAATGTACTGTATTTTGACAACATGTCTAAACATTTTAATTGATTTAAATAATATAATTTCTTAAAAATAAGGTCATCCAGCATTTTTAACTAATCAGACTATAATGTTCCCACTGTTGGGCCACAGGCCTCCTCTTTGTGAGAGGGAGTGGGCCGTAATCCACCACGCGAGCACAATGCGAGTTGGTTCGAAATAGAAAAAAAAAAAAAAAAAAAAAATAGAGTGAAGTAGAAAACACGATAAAGTTACTACAATATTTACCGTTTCTAATACTTAGATATCTCAACAGAAAAGTTTCAGACACTATAAATCCGATAGACAACTATTTCTACCTACTCAACCTTAAAAATACCTACCAGCGTAGAAACAATCCACAGAGACCAAGTGAACGCTAAACCTAGTTCCACACTAACGTCAAAACAAGAGGCTACGTCATAGGGCAATTCTTCAAATAACCCCAAAGGACAGAATAGGTACAGAAGTTCAGCTTCATACAACGAGCGGAAAAAGCACAAAGCACACAAAGCTTGTTAATGAAGTGGATATCAATATCTAATTACGAATAATTTTCGTCCACTTTCTAACACACGCACACACATAGACACGTTTTACGTGCGGTCACGCAAAGTTTAAAAGCGATTTTCTCGTGAAATCACGATTGCAGCTTAGAGAAAGTTCCGGTTTTGGTTTCGAAAATGTCTGTCAATACTTTAGGAGAACATTGCTTTTGAATATTTAAATAAAGAAAGAAAATTTCGTTTATTGGCATTACAGCAAAACAAATATTTCTTAAAACAAAGAAAGATGTACCACCTGACGCTGATTTTCAGCTGCAACCCGCGAGTGCCATACGCTAGAATAATAAACACATATGGAAGTATGTGTCCGTTATAATAAATTAAGAGAATAATTAAATGTGATAATAATTATTAAAAAAAGCACATACGAAATCAAAAAAAAATTGTGCCGTACATGTATGTGTCTTGTGTGTGTTGTATTGTGTGTATTGTATTACGCTCGTGGTTGTACAACGAGTGCAAGCGCAGCTACTAGCATTCGAGATCTCCGTGCGTAGGTGTCTATGTGTGCGTGTTTTCACTTATTAAAGTGAACATTTCTTTAGAGGCGTTGAACGATTTTTAGTAGGCGAAATTCTTATGGGTTCGCGTCACCAACATGACCTGCAGCTATGAGTTATTTTGTGCTTGTTGTAGCTCGGAGTACCGATATACATATGTGAAAACCAGACTAATGTTAATAATTTTAATTAACAAATTGGGTTAATATGAAAATTAAAAAAAAAACACTATTATTTCATAGTTTTAAGTTTTCACTTTTTTGTATGGAGCCAACCTTCTGTACCTGTCTATCCAGTGGCAACTCTTCAAATAGCCCCAAAGAGACTTCAACTGAAATAGAGAGACGTTTGCTGACGTCATGGCACTGACGTCACGCGACCTTGGCGCGGACCCAAAAGGTTCGAGTTTCTAATAAGGATTGTAATCTCGGATGGAAAGGGAACTAAGGTGCTCGGTCATGTGCCTTTTTTAACCGACTTCAAAAAAAGGAGGAGGTTCTCAATTCGGTTGTATTTTTTTATTTATAAGTACATTATAAACGGACCCACTAAAAAGCGAGAAATAAAAAAGTCGGTGCCTTTGGATCTGTATTTTAGTTTTTGCCACCAATTTCCGAAATTAAAGTTATTTTTCACTTTATACCTAGTGTTTTTTTGCAAGTCGGTTTTTTTTTTTGTTAAAAAGTTTTTGCAAGGAAGCGTTCGGCCTGTTGTTCACACATATTTTTCACCGCCGTGAAAAACTACGGTTTATTCGCCGTGTGTAGGCACGGTCGTCAGTAACGTCAGTGTTGTATGGACTAGAACGCAACGCAACGCACCAAACATTTTATATTTCCAATCAATGATATTATAAAAGTTCACTGAGCGACGTCCTGTATTAGTAGTTTTCAACTACGACCGCGATAGATAATACGGAACGTATGACACAGAGAGAGCTATCTGTAGTCCGCTAATAGCAGCGGCTATTAGCGGACTAAATGAAACTACAACAATTGTCTGAATTTGTCTGCAACAATTTGCGCGCGCTAGTGCCATATCTACCTCTTTAATATAATATCATTGTTTTCAACGCACCAAACTTTTTATATTACCTTCAAAACAAAATGGCCGTCAATTCAGCACAGATACACAACGTATCCACGAACGGAATAACGTATGTACCTACATGGATCTAATTAGGGAGTTGTAACATGCCCAGAGGACGAAACAAAAACTTCGACGGTACACTAGTTATTGTTGTATTCGCAGAAAAATTATTAATTAGGCCAACGAGCCTTGCTTACCGACGCAGAAAGTTTTCTTTGTCAAATATTTAAGAAGAATTGTTTGCTTAGTATTACGTGAATGTTGATATAGTAACAGTACCGATGTTCTTATTGTTCTTGAAGGAATTGAGAATGGCCTTTTGTTGTGTGCCGTTTTGTTCGGTAGGCTTTTTGCCAAGGTTGTTTTGCTGGTAACTATTATACTAAAAGTCTGTCTAAAGGATGAAAGGACAGTCCACGGAAGGCCTACAGTCCTTTCATACTTATTTTATATAGGGCAGCAACCTAACTACAACCCTAATGTGTCGTGAAAAAAGATCACTTTGGTTTTGACAGACTAGTCACTGGTAACAGCCCAAAAACAATCTTATTGTGACGAGAATAAAGTTGACAGTGATGCAAATTCAGAGATAAAACAATATAGAACTGTAAGGTCGTTATACCTGTCAGTGTCGCACAACTGTCAAACTACAAGTTCGAGATAGAGACGGGAGCATGTCTTCAATGCACGAGCTAAGTAACGTTTTAAGAGCTCATCCTAAGGCTGGTTTTAGAGTCGCGCTGACCGCACGCTGACTGTCGGCGCTGACAGCTTGAAACGTATGAACTTCTAGGAAGCGTTTTAGAATAACGCGTAGCTATCAGCGCGTGCGTTTCATACGTTTCGGCTGTCAGCGCCGACGGTCAGCGTGCGGTCAGCGCGACTCTAAAATCAGCCTTAGAGTCCATGGTCTCTTCTAAAAAGGAAGCTTCGAAATTAGCACTAAACATCGCACCATCGATTTAATTCCTACATTAACTGCGCATTAGGTAAAACAATAACGATATGAGTGAAAATTATAGCTGTTTAATTGAGTTAAACTAACTTCCTCTATTTGGAAGTTTTGGCGGCACCTCCGAAATATACGTCATGCTAAGGTGATTTGAAAACTTATTAGACAGCTGGAGTTGTCTAATAAGTACGGTACAATAGTCAGTCGTACCGTTAAGTATGATATTCCAATGTTGGTGTTCATAGGTAGCTGAACAAGGATCTTTTGGCGCGCAGCCAAAATCAGTAGATACTAACGCAGCCATCTTGTTTTTTCAAAACAATTCACAAAAATAATGCTGTCAACGTCATTAAAGCGCCAAAGGACCACAGCAGTGGAATACAGTCCGCTCACAGGCACTGTCAAACTCAAACTCAAACCATTTATTTCAATTAAACCATTTACGGGAACTTTTGAATTGTCAAGAAGTCGGTCAGTCAGAAAATATGAAGCTAGTTGCCCATTTCAAAGCATAGGTACCTATGGAGAAGAACGGGCAAGAAACTCCATGGACACTTTTAAATTATATTTTTACAAAAATGTTAGTTACATCATTAATGTTGAATTTACAATTATATGTGAGAACGATGTAAAAAAAGAACGCGTACGCGTTTAAAGCGTCACTGGCATACATTATTAAAAAGACACAAACACAAAACAAATAAAAAAACCAAATATATTTTGTAATCATCTCCCTCAAGCACACAATATTTGCCAAAATGACAAGGATTTAAAAAATAACAGCCGCGCTCGTTTTCAATTTGCTTCCCACAATAAAAAGTTAATGAAAATCGTTACATCACAACACGTATAAACATGCTCCTCCTGGAGTAATCTACCAAGAAAATTATATAAAGATGTATGGTAGAGGGTTTGGCAAGAAGCAAACATCGAAAGAGAAACGAATGTAAAAAATCTACGTGTTAGAGCAAGACAGGTATTGTTATTTGGCAAGCAAGGTTAAGGGGACATCTTGAGGTGAGCGCTCAATCTTGAAACACTGAGGTTATTTCATAATAGGTACATACGTATTACAAGATTCATCGATCGTAAGGCTGGAATTAGGACAAATGGGCTACGATTTAAATACAAAAGTAATTTAGCGAATGAAAGGTCAAAACAAAATAGATGAGCTAGGATAAAACAGTTATTATGTCATTTAAATGTCAAAGCTCAACTAGCGAAGTACAAATTTAAAAACGAGTAATTTCTGTCTGAAGGTAACACAGTCGTGACTGCTACTGAGAAGAAGTCTATTCTCTTATCGTATAAAGAAATAAAGAAGACCTGACCACCACTCTACCAGGTTTCTTCACGTTTTCCATTCCCGTACCAAGTCGGTAGTATTTTAGGTTAATTTAAAAATAACCTGGCATATGCAGCTACCTAGACATCATCATCATCTAGCCTTTTCTCAACTATGTTGGGGTAGACTTCTAGTCTAACCGTCTCTCCAGCTGAATACCAGAATTTTACATGGAGTGACTGCCTATCTGACCTCCACAACGCAGTTACTGAGTAATGCCCCCATTGGTAACACTGGTTGTCAGGCTTTCGGGCTTCTGACGACCCCGATGATAATTTGCCTAGACATACATATACATTATTAAGCACACAATAGTATCTACAGATGTAGACTGAATGCCTATAAACCTTGCTTGCAGAAGCAGGTTCCCGGTAAAGACAAGTCGGTACCGGCCGGTGCGGGTGGAAGAGTCCCACATTAATTTGCGCTCGCACATAAAACATGTAACCGTTTCCTTTCGAAGATCAACCTGCAGAGATCTGTACCTGACTAAAACCCACCCGTGTTCCTTCCTTAGCCCTTTATGTTCCGGGCCAGCGGTAACCCTTTCGGACAATCCCGCTGACCCTAGGCATTTTTTTCTAGACAGCATTTACACAAAAAAATAGCCTTTTCCGGGCTACCAAAATTATTTTTCTTTCCTTTTAAACCCATTCTAAAAACAATATACCCGAGAAACCTGTTAAAATTCCAATTATAAATAGTACAACAAAGAAAGCACTTTTAGATTACGAATCGCTTATTACCAACCGAGCAGCAAAAATCAATTGAATCCGGTTGGACCGTAATCGGAGAACAAAAAACAACGACGTCCTATTAAAGAGTTTCCTTTAATATTCAGTTACGAGTTCTGGGGATCCCTTCAGATATTAGATAAACGCTGAAGTTTTCAACAGTTTCAATTATTCATTTGTGAGTGTTTGATGTTAATGGGGGGAATTTGCTTGGAGTCTCTTTGAAGGATAAAATAAGGAATGAATCCCGAATAGAACCGGAGTCACCGACATAGCTTGCAGAGTAAGCAAACTGAAGTGGCAGTGGACTGGCCATGTTTTTCGAAGGACCAGTGGCCGATGGAGCAGACGAGTCCTGGAGTGGAGACCCCGTATCGGCAAGCGTAGTGTGGGGTGCTCCCTAGCTAGATGGACCGACTACCTGAAAAAGGTGGCTGGGGCAGCCTGGATGCTGAAGGCGGAGGACAGAGTGTTGTGGCGCAGCCTAGCAGAGGCCTATGTCTATGTAGACTGCGCTGATGAAGGCTGAGTTGAATGATTGAGGGGAAATTCGTGGTTCTCTAGTGTATCATTGTTTTATCTTTGAAGTAGGAAGTAGGTATGTTTAGTAAATTTAAAATTCGTTTTGTAATGATAATGAGTCGAATTTATTACATATTTGTACGGAACTCTCGGTGCAAAAGTTTAATATTTGGTGAGTTTTGTGAATGAATTGAACGCTAGCGGCGGCCCGCATATAGCTTCTAAATATTCATGGGTCCGGCGAATGAAAACCATAAATTTCTGAAAGTGCAGGCGAGTTGCGGAGACCGCGGCCGCTCGCAAAAGTTAACGAGGTCCACTTACACACACGACGGGTTAAAAAAACATTAACGTTATCAGAAATGGAATTTGCAACGAGCTTTAATTTATCAATAAAGTATTGGAATGTACCTACAAATAATATTTTATCCTATAAAAGTTTGTTTGCGACATTCGCAGTTTTGTCCAAAAAGGATTAATTAATATATCGAATTAAGTATATTCGTTAAACTTGTTTATTTGGAGCGTTCATTCGCAACTGATGCAATGGATGTGTTACAAATTGGACTCGGTGGTATCGCTTTTATTTCGAAATGCATTGGTTAAAAATCATTTGTCATATCGAACCTCGATAAATATAGAGCAGGGAATTGTCAGTAAGAGTCGCTATCGTGCATCGTTGTTTGCGCAATCTGTGATTTGATACACTGTTCTCTACTTCTACTCTACATAAACCCCTATCAGTTCTCTAGTCCTAAAAATATAATAAATAAAATAATTGCTTTCATTTTTACCTCACGAAGCGACGTGCAATTTACTTGTGGTAACCAAGTGTATGAACACGCTGTGAATATTCACAGCGTGTGCTCCTGCGTTTACACACATATGTGTGTAAACGCAGGAGCTCTCGGTACCGCTCGAGATAAGAGTGTGTGTGTGCTTGTATGTAAGTCATGTGCTGACGATACTCGGATTCACGCACACATACACAGCGTGTTTGTAAATGAAACTCAAAAGAAGATCTATATTTAAACGTAGCATTACACTTCGATTTAATTCTACTTAGGATATATTGTAACCATAAAAATCCACCTAACATCGTATTTAACGATTATTACCCAAAAACATTAAACTACACACCTAAACATACAATTTGTAGATAAAACGCACAACAAACAAAACTTACGCAACCACGGAACAGTGGCAATGTAAACATCGGAGGGTACAACGAACGAATTACGCAATGTATGTGCACACGGTCGTTTGGACCGCCTATTACAGTGGTAACTGGATGGAAACCGAAATGACAAGCGAATCGATTGGCTGCAAAAGCAAATTGTTGTTGAACTGTTGGTTTAACTTTGACATTTACAAAGAGGTACGTTATGGAGAGTTGCGTGACGATTGTCAAGTAACTTGTTGACGTAGAATTGATATCACATGAGTAGACAAATTGATATAAGTTAGTATCACTTTTTCTATTAAACAAACACGTAGAACCTAATTTTAGCAAAGATTTTAAAGGAGAACACTTAGTTTGTCTCTTCTATTTACGAGTAATTCTTCAACCTTCGGCTTTTCCAAACTTGATAAGGGTCAGTAGGCTTTAGACAAATCATTAGGGCTTTGGCGTTAATATATCAAGGGAGTTGTTGCCCTGTCTATAATCTTTGAACTTACTTCTACTAAGCACTGATTTTTCAATCATCTGATAACTTTGTTCGAGGAATAATTTTGAAATTTTGACAGTTACTTCATACAAAAACTGTCAAACGTCAATTTTATTCTTCGAATAAAAGTTATCTGGCGATGGAAAAATCAGCCCTAATGTATTAGCCGAAAAAGCTGTGAAGCTCTGGATCAGAATTTGTACTTTTCCAAATGAAAATTTACCGGTATTTTTTTTTTAACTTTTCGTTTTTTCGGTGAGCAGTAAACAGTACTTATTTCATCTAAAACCAAATTATGTTATGTATTTTATCTGACGCACAGCACCTCCTAGAACCACATCATACTACATAATAAAGGCGAAAGATGGTGTGTGTCTGTTTATATTATGTTTTTTACTTCTTCACACTCAAACGGCTGGACCAATTTTGATAACATTTTGTATGAAGGTAGCTGACACCCTGGATTAACATATAGGTTACTTTTTATCCCGACATTCCCATGGGATCGATATTATGCGAGTGAAACTGTGGGGCGCAGCTAGTCACACTAGTATTATAAAGGCGAAAGTTTGTGAGGATGGATGAATATTTATTACTCTTACACGCAAAAACTACTGAACGGATTTTGTTGAAACTTAACAGTGATATAGCTTATACATCAGAATAACACATAGGATACTTTTTATCCCGATATTTCCACGGAATCGAAACTTATGCGGGTGAAACCGCGGGGCGCTGCTAGTAATATTATCTAGTCACACTAAATTATAAAGGCGAAAGTTTGAGAGTGTGATGGTATGTTTGTTACTTCTTCACGCAAAAACTACTACACAGATTTGAATGAAATTTGGCACACAGATAGTTTATAACCAGGATTAACACATAGAATACTTTTTATCCCGATATTCTCACGGAATCGAAACTTATGCGGGTAAAACCGCGAGGCACTGCTAGTTCTAGACAAAGCACAACGTCTGTCATAATTACATGCCCTAACTAACAAGCACAGTGCGGATCGACAGCTGCAATTCTGCAATTAGAACATGACATATGTAGGTAGGTACATACACACATCGGCGCGGCGGCATGTCCAAATTATCACTGGTCGTTATGTTACGAGTGTAAACCAGCCACTTGATTTCATTCGCGAATGTCCCCAGTTGGCATCGCTCCAGAACTTCTTATTCAATCAATATGTCACCGTTTATACAAGGGTGGATTTTGTTTTTTATTCAGATAACTATGTAAGAGATAATGTGGAGCTTGTTATTGATCAGATTCTATATTATATACATAATCAGCTTAAAACGTTCCCACTGTTGGGACACGGGACTTCTCTCGGTGAGAGGGAGTGGGCCGTAATCCGTCGCGCGGGCCCAGTGCGAGTTGGCAGATGTCACATGTCTTCGAATTTTTGGTTCTAGGACATGCCGGTTTCCTCACGATGTTTTCCTTCACCGTTTTGAGAGCAGTGGTGATGAAATAATTTACACAAAGTAAAGCGCCTGTCTGGGTTCGAACCTACGACCTAACACTCGTAAGTCGCGGCCGTTACCACTAGGCCACCACTGCTCATTATATTATTATTCTCATTATATTATTATTATAAAGGGTAACTTTTCAAAGACCATCCAAATTTTTACATGGTGTTCTACCCATGAATATAAACAACTTTCACTATGGGACCAACTCTGAAATCACGAAAAAAAAATCTGCTGTTTCATACATTTTGGTCAAGTAGGTATTGAAGTTTTGTATGAAACAGCAGATTTTTTTTTTCGTGATTTCAGAGTTGGTCCCATAGTGAAAGTTGTTTATATTCATGGGTAGAACACCATGTAAAAATTTGGATGGTCTTAGAAAAGTAACCCTGTATATTCAGAGCAATGTAAAAGAGGGCTATTAGGTCATTGGAAGTGGTATGGATCCTGCTTCAAGCAGCTCTGGCCGAAATGACAGTTATGAGGATATTGTACCTTCATGGTACCTTCTAACAAAAACCTGTGAGAGAGTGTGAGAGCAGTGGTGGCCCAGTGATAACAAACGCGACTTACGAGTTGTAGGACGTGGGTTCAAACCCAAGCAAGCAGTTTACTTTGTGTAAATTATTTCATTACCACTGCTCTCAAAAATGGTGAAGGAAAACATAGGATACTTTTAATCCCGATTTTCCCACGGGATCGACACTTATGCAGGTAAAACCGCGAGGCGCTTCTAGTGCTTTCATATGCATTTAGTCAAACGCTGTTAGTTTGACATTACAAACAGACATTTCAATTTTATTTATTTGTATATGTGTATTTGGATGTTTAGAAAATTTATATAGATGAATATTCAACCAAAATTATATATAGGAAGCTAGGTATTTCGTTTTGTCTTTGGCCGTATCACAATTCATTAATTCTTTTAACTTCATTAATTCTTTTCAAAGTAACGCAAACGATTCTGATAGTACACCCCTCCGAGGGAAGGGTACGTAAGGCTGATAACGCATCAGCTAGCCAGGTTGTAGAGGCAGGTGCGATAGCTAATCTGATGGCCTCGTCCGACTGTGCCACTCAATTCTATTCGTCATGTCTTCTTCGGGTTATTGAGCGGGTTGTTTTGAAAGCCGCTGGTGCGTTTCCAGCCTTATTTTATACAGCGTGTGTAAACTGTTGTGCGGGTTATTTTTAAAGTGCTGGTGCGATCCAGCCTTATTTTATACAGCGTGTGTAAATTGTTGTGCGGGTTGTTTTGAAAGCCGCTGGTGCGTTTCCAGCCTTATTTTATACAGCGTGTGTAAACTGTTGTGCGGGTTACTTTTAAAGCTGCTGGTGCGTTCCAGCCTTATTTTATACAGCGTGTGTAAATTATTGTGCATTTATTTCAGTGATTAATATGTAACCGATAATATTTTGTTGACCGGGTCAATGGGTTGTTCTTTATACGGCGTAAATATCTTTTTTGTTATCTTAATTTATTTGTCTGTTAACTTCTTGTTCATTGAATCTATTTACTTAATATAATAAAGTTGAAAAGTTTGTGTGTTTGTTTGAAAGCGCTGATCTCGGAAACTACCTACCTACCAGATTTGTAAAATTCTAGCCCAAGTCTTGAGGAAGGTTCCTATAATGATCATAATAATATATTTTACATCACGCTACGGCCGAGCAAAACGGAAAAACTGGCCAAGTGCGAGTCGGACTCTCACACGAAAGGTTCCGTACCACAAGGCAAAAATGCCGAAAAAAACACATTTGTTGTATGGGAGCCCCCCTTACATATTCATTTTATTTTGTTTTTAGTATTTTTTGTTATAGCGGTAATAGAAATACATAATTTGTGAAAATTTCAACTGTCTAGCTATCGCGGTTCTTGAGATACAGCCTGGTGACAGACAGACGGACGGACAGACAGCGAAGTCTTAGTAATAGGGTCCCGTTTTTACCCTTTGGGTACGCAACCCAAAAAGGTCAGAAAGAACGGTTAGTGAAAACGAAGTAATAGCACGGGCGGGCGATTCGATGCGATACGGTGGGTCGGTGGCCGAAATTTCACACGGTCGAAGTCGCTAGCAGAAGCTAGTACCTACGTACAATAATAAAATGTTCGTTATTTCTGTAAAATATACAGCAATCAAAGCTGAAAACTGATCGCGTCATAACAGCGGCCAACAAACAACTTGTAACTTAAAAATAACAAAAAAAAAAAAAAATTGAAAATTCTGATGACCTACGGAATGACCCAAATGTCAAAAGCTGGCGGCAGGCCAGAATGTGTTATCTACTATGGAGTGAAATACTAGCCGTTCCCAATTTTCACTTTTTAATTACCAAACTCTTGACTTTGATGTTTGACAACGGTGCATTGTTTCATTATTTTTTTTTTTCGGTGCTGTAGCCACTTGACCCGGTTATCAACAACTTTTTTTCAATTGATGCTTGAGTGGACACTTTTTGGGGTTCACTTTTTATTTGGACTAGCATGGGGTAAGATGAAACGATTTAAAAATACCAAAATATCTTGAAGCGATTTTTGACATCAGGGGGCCTAAAAAGGCCACTTTGGAGAATCATTAAAGGATAACATTATGAATTATAATATGGCGAAGACAGTCCGTGTTTTTCTTTTTTTCGCTGCACGACGTAGGTACAATCAAAGAATCAAAGAGATTGGGATTGGATTGATTGGTATTTTAACACAGACAAAAAAAAAATAACTGAAAATTGCTTCACCAACGGGGTTTGATACGATTAACTTTACAGTTAACTGTCTATTATGTTATCCTTTTATGATTCTGCCAAAGTGGCCTTTTTAGGGACCCCAGAAAACGGAAAATGTGCTGATTGTTGTTATGAATCTCAACAAAAAGCTTTTTGGTAATTTTGTTTTTATCACAAAGGAATCTATTTTAGGCATCCATACTTTCCAAACTAATATTATAAATGCGAAAGTGTGTCTGTCTGTCTGTCTGTTACCTCTTCACGTTTAAACCGCTGAACCGATTTAGATGAAATTTGGTATAGAGATAGTTTGAGTCCCGGGATAGGACATAGGATAGTTTTTATCCCGATATTCGGACGGGATATGCGGGTGAAACCGCGGGTCGCTGCTAGTTATTTTATAAAGAATCATAAATGTAAAACGTATCAAATATGTCTATTTCCATTTCTAAAAATAAGTAGATATCTACTTATTTTCAGAAATCCATTTTAGGTACGTTTTCGTCTCATCAATCATTTAAAATTTTCGCACAGATTCAAAACCAAGCAACTGAGCCTAGATAATCAAAACCCTAGGCTAAACCCCTATCATAACTGTAATAGCATAACGTTGTACCAACACCAATAAAAGTTTTCCCTAAGCCCGTTATTATTCGATATTCATGACACAATTGCGAATTCGAATCCCGTATAAACACGTTTATTCCTAAGCTACATACACACATACGGAAACGTTCACAAAATGGGCTTAAGGTGTGTTCAAATGAATAGAAATGCGGAAAAAATAAAATGGGGAAGTAGGGTAGGGGCGCTCTATTGCTTCTTGCCACGAAATCAAAATCCATCGTCGCGAAGCTCTCTATATATAAATTTATTATTGCGCCACTTCCCCTTAGCTTTTGTATTTTAAATCACGGGGTATTGTCAGAAAATATCAGCCTTCCTATTCTGTATGGATGTTAGGATCTTTGATTTATTGTAACTGCTTTGATTATGGATGGAAACGTTGTTTGTTTAATATTAAAAGCATTACAAAGGAATAAAAAAACCTCATCATTGTTATAATTTATACGTAATAAATCTTACTTCGCTTCGCATTTTGAGTCTTATTTTCTCCGGGTAGGAAGGTATACTTCCCGTGGGTGTCGTAAAAGGCGACTAAGGGTCGTACCGGAGAATGGGCAGCAGCGTTCTCTATGCATTCCACCACCATACTATACTGCGATCGCCAACCCGCCTGCCAAGCGTGGCGATTCCCCCAAGAATGACTTGGGGGAGGCCTATGTCCAGCAGTGGACGTCTTTCGGCTGAAATGATGAGGACGGTATATAATGTACCTATTGTACAGACGCCAGCACATCAAGCTACCCGAAACTGTCAAATTTTCCCAATCAACTTTGAACCTTATACTTTAGCGATAAAGTTGAAAATGTATTAAAGAAATTTGACAGATTGTAGTAGCTTGATGTGCAGGCGTCTGTACCTACAAGTGATGACTCTGCCTATACCTATATCACGTCCTAGTTGACCTAGACAGGGAGTCGAAGAGGATATTACTACCCGAAGTACTTACCTAACCTCCTGGTCAAGAAATACCCAACCTCTTTGAACTACAAAGTTATACCTATCATAAAATAAGAAAGTAAATACAGGCAACCTACAAGTCCTTTCACACTCCTCAATAGCTTTATATTATAGGATTGAAAGAAAAATATCGGTGGTATTTCCCGCACGAGAAACAAGAGTGGTTCCAAAGAAAATGGGTTAATACGGCACTCGAAGGCGATGGGCTTACACGCTATTGCCAACTTTGTCATTCAAGTATCGCTTTTAAGCTCCGTTTAACACAATAACCAGCACGTTTTAAAGGGACGTTTAATTTTATCACGCAGATTAGAAAAGTACTATAAAAGTCGATGGTAATCACTATAGGATGCTGGTTTAGGTGTCTACGTAGATTTCGTTGATCGATAAATTGGTGTGCCTACTTTATTATGTATGCTGTGCCGATATTATAGATTAACTTTAGAGAATTTGAAGCGGAGTTAGTGTATTCAGGTATAAATAGAATACCCTTTATTTTGTACACTATAAATTATTACAGACTAGCAACGCCCCGCGATTTCACCCGCATAAGTGTCAAATATCGGGATAAAAATTATCCTGTGTCCTTCATCGGGTCTCAAAACTATCTCTATACCGAATTTCACCTAAGTGAAATCACGGTGTTTAAGCTTGAAAAGGTAACATACAGACAGACAGACAGACAGGCAGACAGACAGAGTTACTTTCGAATTTATAATATTAGTATGGATATAAATGTAGAATTTTTACAATGGGTGACACAATAGGCGGTCTTGCCACTAAAAGCGATCTTTAAAAGACACCTTTTGGATGGATGTAGGGACAAACAATACTGGCAGACAATACTGCAGGGCCTCAAGTCTGCTATTACAATAGTGTCAGTATGGTCAATCATTGATTTCATAATTCTTGATTTTGACAAGTTTGGTAATCTACTAATATAATGGCGTCATTATGACTTTCCAATGGTCAACCACTGACACTCCATTGAAAGAAATGGCAATCTCGTACATAATGAAAAATGAATTACTAACATAAGCGGTAATCTGCTAAAATTTTGACAGTTCCTTTGATTAGTGACCTACCATTAGAACGTCATTGCGTAGTCATTGCTTTTAATTCGTTACGAGTATCGTATAATTTCTGTGCCATTGACCGACCAATGATCAACCATTATGAATTTAGCAGATTACGAACTTTTAGCAAAATGACAATGAGATGGTAGTGGGATCGTGTTGGAATGATGAATTTATAAAAATAGCAGACTTGGGCCCCAGATAGTCTGTGGTGTACTATTTACATATATACAATAAATACATAAATACTTATCTATATAAATAAATATATACAATAATAATCATAAAACAAGTGCCAAGAACATAAAGATAATCATAATGATGATCTAGCTTTGAGTTAAATCATGAACAGGATGATAATATGCAAACTTGTGAAAGTTATTACGTACCCAGGTTACTGTGACCTGGTTTATTTTTTCGGGAATAAAACCTTCGAAGAGTACTTGGCTGCCGGCGTTTTAAAAATTGGAGTTGCTTAGAGCTCCTCAATTGTTTCTCTCGACACTTCAACCTTTTGTCGGGATCCACTATATGACAGAGTACTCAGCCACTTTGTAAACTCTATTGTTTTAAAATGTAGGTACTCGAGATTTCGTTTAGGTGAGTATACATTAGAGCATTGTCTCGAGCATTTCCATGAAATGTAACGTTCTTATGAATGCAGGCAAAAGCTCAGTTTCCAATAGAATTTCCATGTAAGGTTCCTGCGAATGCTCGACGCTGCGTTCGCTGTAATGCTCATGGCGAGTGAGCATTTACCTGTAACACTTATTTCTACCTTGCGTTCATTCTTGATGATTATACGTTCCTGACCGCTCGTGCCTTTGCTCGATAAAATGTTACTCAAATACGCTCGTTGGTTTCTCTAAAATGAGGTTGTTACAAAACATCGAGGGTCATGTTTGAAGTGCGATTCGATAGAACTATAAAACGGCGAATGCTCGATGTTCTGTTATAAGTAAATGCTCTAATGGAGTATACTCACCTTTTGAAGAATGTAGAATAAATCCTAGATCGAAATAGATACTACCATTTTTCGTAAATCCTGCAGAAGGAACTGACCGGAGCTGACTCACGTAGGTACTCCATCTTATTTCAATAAAACCCAATTTACTAATAATATAAATACTACTTACTAATTATAATACTAACTACTAACTAACTTTACTAACTAATAATATAAATAATACTATACTACTAATATTATAAAGGCGAAAGTTTGTGAGTGTGTGTGTGTATTTATATGTCTGTTACTTCTTCACGCTCAAACGGCTGGACCAATTTTGATAACATTTTGTAAGGAGGTAGCTGACATCCTGGATTAACATATAAGCTACTTTTTATCCCAATATTACCACGGGATCGACATTTACGCGGGTGAAACCGCGGAGCGCAGCTAGTGTAGATTAAATCCTCGATCGAAATAGATACTACCTTTTTTCGTAAATCCTGCAGAAGAGCACTGACCGGAGCTGACTCACGTAGGTACTCCATCTTATTTCAATAAAACTCAATTTACATAAATGAATATATTATTGTATCCACCTACACAAAACACCTACTTACTCAAACAAAAACCGGTCACCTTGTACCTATTATTTAACGTTTTTATGGACATTTGGGGCAATATATCTTTCGAATTTTATAATTATAAGCTTTTTTTGTGGATCAGTTAAACGATCAAGGTAGCTGCTTAAATGATATATAACTTTAGTCAAGATATGTTGTCAGAAACTTACTTCAACGTCGTGGAAAAGAAGACGGCGACTCTTCTGGGTATTATGTCCACTGCTGGAGGTTGGTCTACTCCAAAATATATTCTCCCCTCATCAAGATATATTGTCAAAAACTTACTTATCGTCTTCGAAAAGAATTCGCCCTCTTCTGGGTATGGTAACAGACAATAACGTGATAAGTCTAAGATCCTAAAAGTATAATTATAATACCAATAGTGATGTCTGGTGAAGGATGATGATGCCTTCTAGCCGATTTCAGCCATATTGACAGCATTCAATGACTCTTTATGGTGGTTGAGAGCTTAGATAAAGGATAAATGTTTGCATAAAAGAAGCCGGATAAAAATGAAACGTACAAAAAAAAAGACATTTAAAAAATAAAAAAAACCCGACTGCGAAACTGAAAAGCTACAAACAAGCCCATTTTAAATTAAATAAAAGTCGGAAGCAGGCGGGACCCATTTGAATTTGAAAATATAATAAAAGTGGTATGGGTCCCGCCTGCCTCCAACTTTTATTTAATTTAAAATGGGCTTGTTTGTAGCTTTTCAGTTTCGCAGTCGGGTTTTTTTAAATTACTTTTTTTATTTCCAGCTTTTTAGTTTACAATTAATGTGAAAGATTTCGCTAACGAATTAGTTCTTGGTACGTGTTTTTTACGATTTGTCACTTCGAATTACTTTTAACCATATAAGTTATATATATTTTTGTAATTACCTTTTAAAACCCTTTATTTTGATACCCCACTCGATAGGATTCGAGAAAAAAAAATTTTTTTTTGAAGACATATTGCGCCATAAATCGGTCATTTAAATTTTTTTTCAATTTTGATATACCCAGTGTCACTCTCACAATTCAGACGAATCTAACGGCACCTCTCAAGCTGAAATCAATCAAGCCGCAAAGAAGCAAGCAAAGAAATATACATACATACATACACTCGAAAAACATAACAAACCCTCCTTCTGACGCAGTCGGGTAAAAATAAAAGAGGACCAAAATTAACCAAATTTTCTTTAAAAAACACGATACAATTTTTAATTTTCATTGCAGCCACTAGAGTGTGGTTCGAGTTTTTGAAGTAAGCTACAGAATAGCACAACAATACAACGCGAACTTTATAGTCGAGTCGTGTCCTTGATCTATGACTAATAGATATTGTGTCCCGCACTGACGTGTTCGGCAAGCCATCCATTAATCAATTCGCGATACTCTCGCAGCTTCCTCGACTATTCATTACATGGATTTGCAATTCATACACGTATAGTGTGTAGATATAATAAAGAACTTGATATTCGATTAGAATTGTACACTGCGAAAAGTGAATAAGTGTGCAAGTTATGCATCTTGTGAGGCGTTTTAGGAATGGGTGAGTTACAACTTACAGCAGCCTAATTTAACTAATGGGGTAGTTTTTTCAATGTTGAGTGGGTGGCTCTAATTAACCATTACGCGTTTCAGAACTGCGAATTGGAGGTAGAGACCTCTCAAACTCTAGCATCCTTTAATGTAGTCCGTGAAATTCAAAACTTCTTATATGTTTGCCAAAAATAAAATTGTTTTAATCGCAATGGTGTCGTGGGCTACCTTTGCGATTAAAACAATTTTATTATTAAAAATTACTTACTTTTTTTATTTTTAAATTTGCAAGTAAGTGTCAAGTTATACGTTGATTAAAATATGATTTGTGACCGTAACAGATATGGTTTTCCAGAGTTATAATCATTAGAATCAGCAATACAACTCCTTAAGTTAGAATTGCCATCAAATGTCATGATTTCAAATCACATTTAGATCAACATACTACCCGATACTGACCTGCAAATTGTAAAAACGTAAGAAAATTTTAATATCGTGTGCTACCTTGACGCTTTTACCTTAACATATTTGTTTATTTATTTATTTCATTAAAACGGTTTAAAACCAATTACAGAAAATAAAGACAAAGTTTGCATATACACACATAAAAGATTAAATATAAAATCATCAAGTAAAAAGTTAACAACACTTTCATACATCCGTCTCACAGTACTTCTGACATGCCGACAAAATCTTCGTCCATTTGTCCGCAAACGGATCGTTTGTTGGTGGAAGAGTTTGACAAGTACTCATCTTCACCACGGTCAAATTCCGTGCCACCTTACTGACTGGATGTACGCCACGGGATGAGGTATTCTCACGTAGTTCGTGTGGTCCTTTGAAAAGACTAAAGCTTTCACCTAAGCCAAAGAATGAATGAAGTGAAGAATGAATGATAAGAATGGAAGTCTCGTTCGTGTGCTAAGATCTATAGAATCTTGATATTGAATCAGCATCCTAATTGCGTAACACACTATCAATCGGAATCTGAATAATTTTGAAGCAAATAGCTAATCCATTGCTAAAAATTTATCTGTTCAACACGTAAATAAGGCAATGAATGTTGTTGAACTGTCAAACTGAAAACGATTTCGATTGATAATGTGTTACGCAATTGCCCCCGCAGGTTACTGAATCTTGCTAAACATAAAATGTAAACAATGCATTTAACTATTGTATTAGCTTTTTAATTAATAGTGTTATTATAAATTCAATAGGTTGAGCGCCTTTCTACGTTGATAATATTACGATATGTAATATTATCAAGCCAGATACAGCAGCTAGAGGACATTCTAGCACATCAAGCTACTACAATCTGTCAAATTAATTCAATAAATTTTCAACTTTGTCGCTAAAGCATACGGTTCAAAGTTGATTGGGAAAATTTGAGAGTTTCGGGGAGCTTGATGTGCTGGCGTCTGTACTTTTAGTTTAGGTAAGCTTTGATTATTTTTTTTTTTTGTGGGCAGTGCTGTTTTTGTGTACACTGTTCTGTTTTGTTTATTCTGCATTTTTGTTTTTTTTTTTTTGATGCTTCATGTTTGCCGCAAATAAACGTATTTTTTTTCTTTCTTTCTTTCTAAATAATTATTGACATAGAGAACCTGCGGGGTAATTGCGTAACACACTATCAGTAGCAATGGGTTTCATTTTGACAGTTCAACAACATTCATTACGTGATTTACGTTGTGGAGCAGACACATTTTTCGAACATATGAAGCAATGGATTAGCAATATCCTTCAAAATTATTCAGATTGTGATTGATAGTGTGGTTACGCAATTAGGATGCCGATTCTGGTATCTGCATTAAACGCATCAATTTCCTTTAGAGAATCAGAAAATCTTTCAATACCGTTCGTCCAATACCTTATTGAATAGATATTCTTACATGTGAGCGATACTGAGGAATAATGTTTTATTTCATATCCCTGGAGGAGCATCGGGCTATAAAAGATTCCTTATTTCTTTTACGAAGGCGTTATTTCTTTGTACAAAATTTCATCACCACCTGTCATACGTCTGCAATAAGATTGTGTCACAAACAAAGTACTGCAGAGTTTTGGAAGGTTTTTTCGATACGGAAATGAATGACGTTTTTTTTTATAGGACTCAAACTAATTTGATTTCTAAGGGTGAACTTGAAGCAGTATTTTAGTCTTTAAGAAAACTATTTATGGGAGTTTGAAACCTGAAAGCGAGCACAATTTTCTCAGATTTTATTATTTTTATAATTATATATAAATAAGGTGAAAATAAACCCACTTGCTCAGTTATTGTTATCTAGATATACAAATAAATAAAATTGAGGTTCCGTTTGTAATGTCAAAATAACAGCTTTTACTAATGCATGTGAAAGTATAAACGGTACTTATAACAAAAAAATAAATAAATAAAAATTGTTGTTTGTATGTTTGTTCCGGCTAATCTCCAAAATGGCTGCACTGATTTTGACATAACTTTCACTGGCAGATAGCTGATGATATAAGGAGTAATTAAGGCTACTTTTATTTTAGAAAAAAAATTACCGTTCCAAGCAAAATTAAAACCCATGAAGTCTAATTTGTTTTTATCATTCACGCAACAACTAGTATAACATAAAACTTAAAGTACTGTCATTTTCACAACATACATATAAAAATTTACGTGATAAACGAATGAAATTCTTGTACCTACGTTCCATTGTGTGTTACGAGTAGATACTTAACTTATTAAAACAACAGAGCTTCAAAAGCGTACCAATTTCACGCGCACAGTAATCCATACTGACCCAAATAGACGCCCTTCGCATTCCACCCTTTGGAGTTTTGCAATTACGGAAAATGATGCAACAACATACAGAGCATACTGATGGTACTCCCATCCGCATATAGAAAGGTCGAATTAAAATATGCTGCAGATTAATATTTCTGTGAGAGTTCTGTATTTTTGAGATAGGTCTCATGATGCCTTGGCCCGTATCCCGGTACTAAGGTTGAATGCTTTGTGTAGATCGCTATTTTTTTAATATATATGAGAATGCTTGTGGGTAATATTAAAAACCTGATTTGTAAAACCTATATTTTTTGGTCACAGTAGTGTCAATTTAACATTGGAAGTATGTGGTCTCTATTAGCAATAAACAAGAATAGAAATAATTGAGCCCGCCTACGGCAAAGAGTAGAGCTACACTTCTCATTCTTCTGTAAAAGAATTGCCGATAAATATGTCGATAGAGCAGTGGTGGCCCAGTGGTAACGGCCACGACTTACGAGTTGTAGGTCGTAGGTTCCAACCCAGACAGGCGCTATAATTAGTGTAAAGTATTTTATCACCACTGCTCTCAAAACGGTGAAGGAAAGCATTAGATTCGAAGACATGTGACATCTACCAACCCGCCCTGGGCCCGCGTGGTAGATTACGGATCACTCCCTCTCACAGGGAGGAGGCCCGTGTCCCAGCAGTGGGAAAATCATAGGCTGATTATGTATATAATATAGAAACTGATCAAAAAAGCTAATAGGAAAAAATGTATGTGAAAAACAACACTGGTCCGTAAAAACAAGTCTAGTCAGCCCTGATATAGCACTTAGTTTTTGATAGTTCGGATTTTTTTTCCAAAAAACTATAAACTTCTTCGTAAAACTTTGGGATTTCAGAAAAGGAATTAATTTTAACGTTTGAAACTGCTTGAAGACTTCACCATGACCCATTTCAGTTGAACTAGTATCTATCTACACCACAACCTTCGGTTATCGGCTCGATATCACGCCGGTTGGGTGGCGAGACTTTTAGATTAATTGCTGTACTTATGTCGGGGAGGGACTCGTGGCTAAATAATAACAGCGGCATGGATCGATTGTAGATTACTGATGATGCCGCGGTCGATTCGCAGATGGATGATCATCCATTACATACCAAGACCCCTCCGTGCCCCGGAAAGCACGTTAAGCCTTTGGTCCCGGCTGTCATTCGTGGATCTTTGACAGTCGTTACGGGTAGTCAGAAGTGCGAAAGTCTGACAACCAGTCTTATCAAGGCGCATGTTTGCACCCCGTAACTGGGTTGTGAAGGTCAGAGTCGCTCCATGTAAAATACTGGTACTCAGCTGCATCCGTCGTTTCAGCCGATAGACGTCCACTGCTGGACATAGGCCTCCCCCAATTTTGGGAGGGTTTGCCATAATCGCCACGCTTGGCAGGCGGGTTGGCGATCGCAGTATGGTATGATGGTGGAATACATAGAGAACGCTGCTGCCCATTCTCCGGTACGATCCTTAGTCGCCTTCTACGACACCCACGGGCAGTAAGGGGTGGTGGTATTCTTTAAGTCCGGCACCACACAGACGTCCGTTTGGACTGAAAGCCGACCCCAACTTAGTTGGGAAAAGGTTAGCCGGGTGAATTTTGAAATTTATCTACATTTGTATGTATTTGTATAGCGTGTTGTTGGATGAGTCTATTCTGATCGTGATTCTGATGAACCAAATTTTGGTCTTTAAATTTAATATTTTGCTCGGTGCAGCTTGTGAGCAGCTGTGATTTTTCTTCGTTCTTGTATTTACTCACTTTTCTGTTTGCCATTATCTTGTCTTAAAAATTAATCTTTGCAAAAAACGTAATAATGGCAAATGGAATGAGACGAATAGACAGGGAAATACCGCTCTAAAAACAGTTTAAAGCGGTATTTCCCTATTTATTTTTTTATCATTTTGACTAACTCGCCTTGTTACGCCAAGTAAATAATAAATGGTTTAACGCTTTCTTTTGTGTTATCCTCAAGTGAATAAAATAAATAACAACAAATAAATGGCGAATGACTGCCTGCTAACAATTCAGAGTCAAAACTGGCAACAATTCAATTTATTCCTTACACCTTTCTCCAACGAGCAAAATACGAAACCATAAACAATTCAACCCACGCAGCACAGTACAGTCAACGATAAAACTAAAAATTAAATTACTCAACCAGCCAGTACCTCCCATCCCTTCCACTTTAGGCAAGACTAAGTTGATTTAAACCTAATAACATTCAATTGTTTCGAAGTACTGTCCTGTTCTGGTTTGGAGTCTTTGGACTGCAGCCAGTGAGTGGTCGTCCAAAGTTGAAGACTCGACCGCATCTTGAATATCGATCGGAGTTATGCAACAACAGATGGTGGCAACTGTGGTGGCAACTGCCATGTCAGTATTGAATTTTGATAAACACTTTTTGTGCAGGAATGAGGAGAGCTTCTTATTGTTAAGATTGTAAATATCACGCCGTATTTTGTGAAGTTTGATAAATATCCTTTTATAGTAAATCATCCTAAATTTCATTCGATGTCCGACTTCTGCACTGAGTACAGTGTGTTTATGATAGTCTATATATAATAATATTGAATAAGTGGCAATTTTCTGCAGGCATGCCTGTTTAGTTTTATCATTAACACTATCGGCCTTATTACAAAATAAGATTTATCTTTAGAGCCAGGTTTAAACCATCCAGCCATTTTTAAGTTTCGAACTATAATCCGACGAAGCTAAAGTTCTTATTACAAAAACTGACGTTAAACCCGAGTCTAAGTTGTCAATATTGCATTAAGAACTTTACGTTTGCCGGAATAAAGTTCAAAATAGAATAACTGGCTGTAAGGTTTAGGCTAGGTCTAAAATTAGATCTCGTTTTGTAATAAGACGGATTATGTTACTTTATTGTAACTATCAAATTGTAAGCGCATGTGCCGTTAATTTAATAACTTGTCTAATATGGAGAAAATGTGTGGGTACATACATACGATACTTTTACTCAGACTATAGCTCAAATTGTGTGTAATAATGTAATGCGTAACCGTTTATTTTCCCAAATAAATAAAATAAAATACATAATACTTATTCCAGAATGACCACTGGATTTAAGCAATTTGACTATAATTTATTTCGCACTTGATACCTTGGCGATAAAACAGACTGATAATAACAAAAAAATTATAGTTGAAACGGAAATTGGGCGGGAAGGATTGAAAATGTTTCAGTCTCTTCCAGAATCGAATAGGTTCATCTTGATTATCAACGATCTCGATTCGATAACGTCAATCGATTTTGCCGACGTCCGTGGTAGACGAAGACGTAACTTGCAGTAAACAAGTTTTCAAACTTGCCATGTTTGAACCCAGTTTGTCGAACAAAAAGCGAAAAAAGATTTCTTTGTGTGAACGATTTGATCGGAAAGATATAAGTAGAATAAAATTGAGACACGACTGCATTTGAGTGGTTGATTATTAGTGTCTATGGTTAAAGAAACTTCAACTTTTTCTTCAACATGTTTTCGAATTTTAAACGCATTGGTACAGGCAGGAAAAGCGGATCTATGCAGATTGTAGTTGACATGGATTTAGTAAGTACTATATAAACTCTTTAGTAGTTTGATAAACAAAATGACAAAATATGTTCTGAAAATCGATTTAGCTCTACGAGTACAAATGCAATATAATGAAATATAGACAAATTTCGAATATAAATGGACATGAAAGTCTAATACAGAGATATTTGATGGACTTCCTATCTGATTGATTGATTTTGTGATAAATAACATTTGCGTTTTGTAGAAAAAAAAAACATATCATGTTATGAGTTCGTTGTTGCATGATAATGAACCAACGGAAACATAGGTACTTATAATATTAGAAAATAGCCATGACCTAGTTTAGAATGAATAGTAGTAAAAATAAGTTAAAAGCTGTACGTAAACACAAAGCTGAAGCAAATAAATAGACAAATTAACAAATGCCCATGATGAGCTTACCGTTCAACACAATATCAGATGATTTACAACACCTTAATGCGCCTTTGGGCGAAGTGAAGAAGCATTTTTGACAGAGTAAGGGCGGGCCAAAAATAATGAAGACAAAGGGGGTTATTATATACAAATGGCAGGCGCCTTCAATTTCCTTGCCTTAGCCGACTTGATTTAATAAATTAAAACACAAAATGAGATTTGAACACAACGATAACAAACATTAAAGTTAGAAAGAATATTAAAGGTGCTTTTAAAAATGTTTTTCTTTTTTTACCGACTTTGGTAAGAAGGTTCTAAGTTCGTGTGTTTTTTGAAGCGTTTTCATAATAATGAGAAATTCTTTTGGTGGTTCCCATGTTTTCATCAATTGTCCGATGAATACTATGACGATGAAACTTATGAAAATATATACAATACACATGTCATTTACCAAATTCGTACAGTCGTTATGGGTCGTCAGAAGCCCGAAAGTCTCACAACCAGTCTTACCAAGGGGTATCGTATTACCCAGTAACTGGATTGTGGAGGTTAGATAGGCAGTTGCTCCATTTAAAATACTGGTATTCAGCTGCGTCCGGTTAGACTGGAAGCCGACCCCAACATAGTTGGGAAAAGGCTAGGCAGATGATGGATCTCATTTACTAAATTAAAATACAGCAACTTTCAAAACCAAACTGTTTCTCTTTACTGTTGAAAACTCTAAGTTTTACGACATAAAACGTGAGCACGGTGACATAACTGCATTCCAAGCCACAGGATCAAAGGAATCAAAATCTAGTTAGGTTCACTACCGATTCTTTCCTATCGGGAGCTATTACGCCGCTCCAGTAGAGACACAGTCGACTGAATATAATGACATTTTTTTCTTCTGTTTTCAATTCGTCCGAAGAAGCCGCTTAGTAATTGGAGACAATAACTTCGAAAACCTTTGCCTCGAATGCCCGAATAACTCAATTATGTAAATCGGTTTGGAAATATCTTCGCATCTAGGTACGATTTTAAGAGTTTTGTTTTGGAAAGGTGCTGTTTTTAGGGGTGTGGTTTTGTTTCTGTGGCAAATGCCAAGTTGCCGCGCTTGACTCGGTGGAACGCAGAGCTAAGAGGCTCATTGGCGACGTAGAACTGGTGGATGCCAAGCTTCACAGCTTGGCTCATCGCCGCAAGGTTGCCTGCTTGTCGGTCTTCTACAGATAGTACTTCGGTGAGTGTGCCCAAGAACTCCACGACCACATTCCACCGGCACCCTTCTACCTTCGGTCATCCAGACCCACTGCAAGTTACCATCCCTGCCTAGTTGCTATTCCACCAATTCACATTAAGCGTTTCCAAATGTCTTTTATAATGCGCACAGCAAAAGAGTGGAACTCTTTAACTGCGTCTGTGTTTCCGAGCGCATACAACCCCAATCTCTTCAAAGTAAGAGTGAACAGGCTTCTTTTGGGTAAGCTCACTTCATCGTCGACTTTGTCTCTGTCACCTCTGACCTAGACTTGCGTCAAGAGCAAACCCAACTCAAAAAAAAAAATAAGGTTACTAAGTGTGCATACACAGGAGCGACGCGCGTCCCTCGTGTGTTTGCTTACTTAGATAAGCACCGTATTGATTGACGATCTGAGGTGTAATTCTCAAAATTTTAAGAACGTGCACAATCTGATCTCAGTCTCAATCTGTCAAAAATTCTTCTAATTTCCTTACATTTGTGACAAGTTTTTGACATTGACTGTCACTGAAATGAGATAGCGACCAGATTTTAAACGTTTTTGATTGCGGGAATTGGTCTTCTGACTGCAGCCCTTTGTTTGATTAGTAAAAACAACAATGTGAGCCCAATAAACAAAAGATAAACGCTTTTTCCACCAGATTAAACGTTTACAATTTTATTATGGACAATGAATAAGTCTAGATATCTATACTTACAAATACATACATATATGTAGATAGTATAGGTATTTGTTCATTTGCATGTATACAAATAAATAACATTGAAGTGTCTGTTTTGTAATCTTACATTTTTTTTTTATTTATAATTTATTTATAATTATATCCAATAAACAAAAGATAAACGCTTTTTCCAAGAGATTGAACGTTTACAATAATTTTATTATGGACAATGAACAAGTCTAGATATCTATACATACAAATACATACATATTTGTAGATAGTTTAGGTATTTGTTCATTTGCATGTATACAAATAAATTACATTGAAGTGTCTGTTTTGTAATCTTAATTTTTTTTTATATTTATAATTTATTTATAATTATATTATATGTATATATAATTGTAGCCCGCGGCTTCGCCCACGTGTATTGTGGAAACCATACACTATAACCATACAATAACCATACTAGTGTATACCTACATTTTGGCGCGCAAGATATTCTTTAAATTGGAGTTATCAGATTAGAACTTCGTCGTAAGTTCGACTCTTAGAATATCAGTAGGTAGACTATATACCTACATAAGTGTTTATAAGAGTACTTATGTACTAATCCTAAATCTAATGGAGTTGTGATGTCATGCGTAGGAAGACAAGACAGGCGCAAATCGGTTTCGATAAGAAATCCACAGGCACGGATTACGTGTCTATATATTTTTTTGTTTTAAACGTATTTTGGCGATGCCTAAGTTATATGAACGATCATGGGGGAGATTCTTCTTCTTCGTGTCCCTGGCACGATTGTACTTTAAATCTTGTTTTCCCAAAAACTTTGCCACTTCCACGGCGTTGTTGATGGCAGCGTAGAGGTCACTTTGACTGCATGTTTTGGGACACATCGAGGGCAGGATCGGAGGTGGAGCATGGTTTGCGACATAGCTCCACCACAATCACACCCTACTGCCGTTCCATTAAGTTCGACTTACATCTTCCCACTTCATGGGGGAGATAATATGTTATGTAGGTTTAACCCTTAGTCTGCCGGAACGTAGATCTACGCGAGACACAATGGCTTTTTAATTGTGTCTGTAATTACGGCACACAAGCGGTTAACGGTGGGGCCGTGAAAATTTTTGGGATGCATGAAGAAGCCTCCTCGTGTAGCGCAGTTTGTTCCGCCAGTTACTCAACTGAACCGAGCGCTCGGCGCATCCTGGACAGTCACACCCAACACCTTATTTGACTGGCCAATTCTTCCCTTGCGATGGTAGGGCTAACCTAACTAGCTTGCTGTGTTTCGTCGATGCGTGGGAGTTCCAGTGCCTTAGGCATCTTCTGGGCACGCTCGTTCCACCGCTTTCTATCAGAAATGATCAAGGTAAACAGCGGGAACATTCAGCAAAAAAAAAAAATGTCGGCTATCAAAAAAAAAACATGCTGTTCCATACATTTTAACCGCGTTTTCTATAAAACAGCAGATTTTTATTTATAACATACTAGCTTCAACCAGTTCACCCGCATATATGTGTCGATACCGTGGGACTATCGGGATAAAAAGTATTTCTATGTGTTATTCTGATGTTTAAGCTATATTACTGTAGGGTTCGTCAACATCCGTTCAGTAGTAGTTTTTGCGTGAAAGAGTTACAAACATCCATACATCCATCCTCAGAATCTTTCACGTTTACTATAGTAGGATATGGATGAAAAATTCCTACGCTATCCCTAGCGTAGGACTAGAATATGTTCATGACCCTGAATAAATCGCGACTGGCCTTCACCCACTAAAATTGATAGTTGACCTTATCCGATATATTTATTAGACGAATCATCTGTTTCTGCTGATGCTTGTATACATCTCGCGTGAATAGTATCCCAATTTATATGTACAAACACGATAACAGCGTAAGGATAAATATACTATCAATACAGATTAGTTTATCACGAGATTCTGAGTAACTTTATACATACGTAACTCTTTGTAAGTGTTATGGAGTATGTATGTATTCAATGGGGGTCGGGGGTCTAAAGCATCCCGTTCCTTACAACAACATGCCTACTAATGTCATACTCACTGTTGTGAATGAGTGTCCCATAATAATCAAGCTTGGCAGACATTTTGTTGATTGTTTTTTGTTTTTGTTAGCAGTGAGATGGGAGTAATCATGCTTTTGTCGTATTTCAATAGTCATCTGTTACAAATTCCAGCGGTACTATTCTGTAAAAATCTCACTGTGAAAACTTAGGTGAAGTGAGCGTGGAGTGAGCTGTCAATAGTGTCAATTCCTAGCAAAAACAAACTCACTACACCTAAGTTTTCACGTTGACATTTTTACAGAATCGACCGGCTGATTCGGAAAAGCTGTTGGTATTATCAATAAGTATTATTTCAAACTCAAACTCAAACCATTTATTTCAATAAGACCATTTTACATGCCACTTTTAAATTGTCAAGGGGTCTGTCAGTAAGAAAATATGAAGCTAGTTGCCCATTCTAAAGCGTAATAGATATTTGAAAATTATGATTCAAAATGAGATTCTGACTAGGCGTCAGAGTCTCATTTTGAATCATGATTTTCGTCATACTCCAAACAAAGCGATTTATAGTCACAAGTCAGCCCAGTCATAAGTCAAAGCAGTCATAAGTCGTAATTAGTCAGGGTTGCGACCCGCGGGTGGCTCGCAATTAATCAATTATTTCACTTCATTAGCCCACTCGGATCGGGCTCATCCCTGATGGGGTAACGGGGTAAGCATTTTAACCGGGACACGCTGGATTAATTAAATTGTGAGTTTAACAGTTTGTATTAACGGGTTAAGGATGAAAATAGGTTACAAAATGTTGAGATTATCCCTCTGGGTTGCCGTTTTGGAAAAGGTTGTTGAGTATCTTATTTTCTATTTAAATTTTTTTACTCGGTCTTTTTTTTTTTGAGGTTGGGAAATCATCAAATGACCCCCTCCCGCTCTGGGTGGAGCGGAGGGGAGTGTCAGACTCATACTGACTAAAACCCACCCGTGTTCCTTCCTAACTATATTCGGTCTAACGATCCATCAAGGAAGTGATTTCGAATGGTCGCCGAAAAAGGCTACTTTTCATCCTGGACAGGAGGCGTAGTCGCAAGCAGCAGCTAGTTTGAAAATAATAAACTAATATATCTAACTAATAAATAAATAAATAAATATCGTGATAAGATTATTATTTAGTATCGAGCACTTTTATATTAATAATACACCGCTGTCAGCCATCGGAGCTAACTCTCGGATCTTTTTTCTGTAGGTATTATATATATCCCGCGAGGTAGGTTGATAAAAACTATCCTATATCCTTCCCCGGAATTCAATCTTTCTCTCTGCCAAATGTTATAGAAATTCGTTCAGTGGTTTAGGCGTGAAAAGGTAACATACAGACAGATAGAGTTACTTTCGAATTTATAATATTAGTAGATATGGATGCCATTAACATCAAGACGTATTCGTGGACATTGGATGACAAAACCTAGTACTGTACTTATTGCGAAACACACTATCAACCTCAATCAGAATAATTTTGAAGGTTGTTGCTAATTCATTGCTGCATATGTTCGAAGAATTTGTCAGCTCATCAACGTAAATAACGCAATGGATGTTGTGGAACTGTCAAAATAAAGGCCATTTCTACTGATCTGATAGTGTGTTACGCAATTATCCCTCTACAGTACTATCGGTGTATTCTGTAAAAATTTCATCGTGAAAACTAAGTTGAAGTGAGCTGTCATTCCATTTGATGCTTGTATCAGGGGGCCTAGAAAGACCACTTTGGCAGAATCATAAAAGGATAACATTATGAATCATAATGGACAGCTAACTGTTAAGTTAATCGTATCAAATCCTATTGGTGAAGGATTTTTCAGTTTTTCTCTGCTAAAATACCAATCAATCCAATCCAAATCTCTTTGATTATACCTACGTAGTGTAGCGAAAAAAAAAACTGGCCAAGTGCGAGTCGGACTCGCACACGAAGGGTTCCGTACCACAAGGCAAAAACGCCGAAAAAAACATGTTTGTTGTATGGGAGCCCCCTTAAATATTTATTTTATTTTAATTTTATTATTTATTATTAAAGTTAAAATACAACTAAGTATTTTGTGAATATTTCAAGTGCCTACCTGTTGCCATTTTTGATATCGAGCAAAATAGGGCAAAAAAATCGCGTTTGTTGTATGGGAGCCCCCCTTAAATATTTATTTTATTTGGTTTTTAGTATTTGTTGTTATAGCGGCAACAGAAATACATCATGTGTGAAAATTTCAACTGTCTAGCTATCGTGGTTCTTGAGATACAGCCTGGTGACAGACAGACAGACGGACAGACGGACAGACAGCGAAGTCTTAGTAATAGGGTCCCGTTTTTACCCTTTGGGTACGGAACCGTAAAAAGGAAAACACGGACTGTCTTGGATATTTTATGATTCATAATGTTATCCTTTTATGATTCTGCCAAAGTGGCCCCTTTTTAGGCCCCCTTGTTTTTGCAGAAATGATTCCATTCTCTCTGTCTGATATGTTCGTTCAATCCAAAGAATGCTCTTTTTAATACATTTCCAGCCCTATTCAACTCTATCCATTAATTAGTGTACAACGTTTGCTATTGATAAAGAGTAAATTAACATTGGCTTCGGCTATCGCAACTGAAATATTTGACTCGTTCAACTGAAATATTTGACTTGTTGTACTCATTATCTTCGGTTTGTTCCTGTGATATATTCAGTTTTACGTAGGTCTGACCCTCAGAGGTAGGTTTGCAAACCTGCTTTAAAACTTTGAAAGATGGTAAATGTCAAGTAGGTTTCTAAAAGTTTACTTAAATATTAAATAATACTTGGACACAGACCATCTCTCTGTGAGAAGTATAGGGCCGAAATCCACCACGCGGGCCGAGTGCGGGTTAGTAGATGACTTCGAATTTTTGTACATTCCGCAGGGTAATTGCGTAACACACTATTAGTAGCAATGGGTTTCATTTTGACAGTTGAACAACATCCATTGCGTCATTTACGTTGTTGATCCAACACATTTTTCGAACATAAGGAGCAATAGATTAGCAATATGCTTCAAAATTATTCCAATTGATAGTAATAGTGTGTTACGCAATTAGGGTGCCGGTTTCCTCACGATGTTTTCCTTCACCGTTTTGAGAGCAGTGGCGATGAAATAAATTACAAAAGTTAAGGGCTTACATGACCTAAAGAGCGGTCACTGTCGGACTGCATAGAAAAGAAAGAGAAGCGCGATCACACAACGTTGGTAATTTATTGCAAAATATGAAGCAATTTACAAACATTTTATTGTTTGGACTAAAATATTAAAACACTGCTTTTGTATGTTGCTTATAGACTAATCTGACAAAAATCAGAATAATTGTATGTACAGTCAACAAAAGAGATAACTATGCAGGATCGTCGGATATAGTTGAAGTTTAGTAAGAAACCGATAGATGTTCTCGAATGAAATTTTATTTTATTTATAGAAAACAAACAGCTCATTTATCAAATTAGATTTCAGTCGACAGCATCCATCGGTTTCTTACTAAACTCCAACTATATCCGACGATCCTGAATACTCTTTTGTGGACTGTACATTATTATGGTTTTTATTGTAAAAAGAAAGTTTTTAGAGGTATCTTCATGATTTTCTATCGTATCAAATTAGTTGTATTATGTTTTCAATACACTATCTACCTAGCATATATCCTGAAAAATATCATATATTTTTCTGATTTTGTTTACTGTAGCCGATCATATACTTTTATTGCTTCTAAAACTTGCGTTTTTTGCATTTAGGTCCTGTAATCCCTTTAAGCGCCCACCTGGGTCCAGGTCTTATATACAACTCGTAAGGCGGTGCCGCTTCCATTGGGCCACCCCTGCTTGGCCAGAAGGTCACTTGCGAATAGCAAAATCCTTTATAGATAAAATGAGTATACCTATTACATAAACTACAAAACTATGTAATAATGTTGGTAACAATGTTGCATGTTGTAACAGCCAACGAACAGGTAGGTAATTAAATTAATATCTTAATCAGTTAATGGGCAGTGGCCGTATGAATATGATTTGTTACCTATGTGGGAATTGTGGGATAGTAACTAGGTAAATACGGTCCCGTTGAATAATTTTAAATTAAATATTACCGTGTAAATTGATGTTGTGAATCAAGTTGTACTCGTAGTAGTTGTTATTATTTTGATGTCATGGTATTTTATTGACTCAGTTATGTTGGTTGAGGTAGGTCATTAAGTCTCTCAGCTGATATTTATCATTGGTTTCTGTCTAGTGCAAAAGAATACGCGCATTGGCAAATTACTTCAAACGGGTTTCCCTTGTTTCATGAAAGAGATATTGACAAATTATCACTTATCAAACAATTTTCCGCATAATTTCATTTGCCAAATGATTACCTACTTAGCAAATAAAATTGTAACGCAAACCTAATGTTTGGAAAAACAATAACTTGCTTACCAACTAGTAGGTACTTTTACCAATTCTAATTTAGTCAAATATTTCAGTTGGTTTAACATATTTTACGCAAAATAAAATAAGCCAAATTAGTACCGTCGAGGCCCCTATTCCTGTCTGCCTATGATTCAATTGACCCTGTTTAATATGATATGAGGTAAAGGTATTTATATTCTCATTCGCTCGCTCTTGCATCCAATGTCGACGGAGCCTCGCCAAGTGGGGCTCCTATTTCTGTGAAAAGGGTTTAAATTAACATAACAAAACCGAACCTCGGGGTGCCCTTCGCTAGCTCTTGCATCCTACGACGCCTGTCGACCGACCACAACCATGCATTGTAATTAAAAAAGTAATTATGTAAGTAAAACCATGTAATTCCCAAAAACATTTTTTGTCTAGGTATATATTTTTTTCTTAACAGATCATTTGACTGAATGTTTATTGTCTAAAGATTGTTTGCTGTAGGTAATAAATCATTTGATTAAAGACCTAATGCCTAAATGACATTAACCTTGATAATATTCTGCCAAGTAAAAATTGCACCAAATGAAAATGGGCGTACTAAAATCATTCTGAACATTGCATTGGCATAAAAAAAGTTGCTAAAATTTGTTTGAGTAGTGAAGTTTTAATCTTTTCGGCAAAACTGCAGGATCCCTCTTGGCCGGGAATGCCAGACTTGACA
Source organism: Mesoligia furuncula (assembly GCA_916614155.1). NCBI lineage: Eukaryota > Metazoa > Arthropoda > Insecta > Lepidoptera > Noctuidae > Mesoligia > Mesoligia furuncula. The sequence goes on along the minus strand of OU744809.1, from coordinate 18,112,263 downwards.
CTGACGTCTTTTCGCTGGACGAAGTCTTGAAAATTATTTGGATGTAAATGATTTTTTAAAATTCAGTCGTAAAACTAAGCAACAAGGACCATTTTAGAACAACTTCTAATTTTAGTTATTATTTCGCACTCAGTTCTTTCCTTGACAACAAAAATTATCACAATTTTCACGGAACAAACAAAGAAATGGGTAAAAATGTGGCGCCAAAGCGTTTTCGTAATTGCATGTGACACATTTTTTTCGCTTTTTACAACATTTTCCGCATCTCAACACCCATCTTACTTACAAAATGTCCTATCAACAATCAAGAACATGCCGAGAATTCTCCCCTAATCTTAAGTTACTTAAGTAAAACCAAATCTTGTCGCTTATCAAGTATTTTTACCCCATTACTAATAAACGTTGTATAGCGTCTTTATAGTTACACAACGCTTTGTCTTCTTCTTTCGAAAGTCAAATACTGATAAATGATTTATTTTCTGTAAGTAGGTTTTAACAAACACTTTTACACGTCATCATATTTTTTAAACTAGATGTGGTCGGCGTTTCCTATCTGACTACTCTGAGAAGAAAGGCCGAAACAAACTCAGAGGTTACAGTCTCTTTTAAAGTCCAGACAAAATCTTGGTCAGATCGTGTGAAGACCATGTAGATTGATGTCTGAAATGGTCTTTTGAGGAAAGAACCACACAGATTGAGCGGACCTGTCCAATCAGTGCACGCATTTGTCAGACTGAAGACTGAAATAGAGAAATCGGTGTGTAACTATTCATCTAATATAATACGTTTATTAGTAAGGGGGCTAGTATATTACTGTTGCAGTTATTCTTTCCTTTGTTGGATCTCCCCATAGACTTGTACTTAAGTAAAGATAAGATAATTATTTATTCTCATCACATTATACGGTATAAGCACAAAATACAGATAGTACAGAAGTCAATCACGTGTATGTACTTCACTTTTCATACCTACGCTTGGCGGTCGCGCTATGGTTGTCAACTTTGGCTTATGCACAAAAAACTATCGTGGTAGTGGCATTCGTATCTAGTTGTTTGATTTATTGTTGAGCTTATTCTAAAATATTAAAATAATAAACATAGTATTACAATACAAAAAGTTTACAGAACAAAAACATATAAAATTTTACGTTTGTCAATTTTCACTATCGAAAATCCCTAATAACGGATTACCTACCCTATTTACCTACACAATTTATTATGCCCTATCCGTTTTAGACCTAAACCTATCAAATGACACTAAAAACAACACAATATCTACACAAACAAAAAATAATGTTTTCAACTTACGTAATAGTTGAGGCATAAATTTACCTTACAAAAAAGTTACTTTGTTTATACTGATTCAAAATAGGAAACTATTATATAAATCGAGCTTAGATAGGCATTTTTTTGTTGCTCCATTTTTGCACTTCACAGACGCGTGTCTCGCGCGGATGACACGCGGGCTCGCACTGCTCTCAACCCGTCTGAGATAACGTGTCCGTGAGCGGTGTCTGTGTGCGTTGCTCGAGCGCACTTTGTATGTAGATTGTCTTCTGGTATACCTATTTTCAAATGATCAAGAATAATACATAATGGTTTTAATTATACTGTGGGATGCTGAAGCTTGCCGTAGGTCAGCTGTTCCCTACATTTTGACGAGCTATGCGAACATAAATGTAGGAAACAGCTGATTTTTTTTTCGGGATTTCAGGTTTGATCCCTTAATAAAAGTTCTTCATAATGATGAGTACAATATCCCATTTCGATTTGTCGCATGTTTTCAATTTCACCCCTGTATATCAATTTTTGTCGTTACAAGTTTTTCCGCTCGCTCCCCGTGGCAAAAAAGTTACTTATATCTCACCTAAAGGCATAAATGTGCATTGCCAATGAACGGACAAAGGGGAAATTGCCTTAATCACGCCGTTGGCAGTTTGTTGTTATTAGTGGACACGGAATCCCATCCCATCTTCTTGACATACGTCTATGTATTTCCTCTCGTCCCTTTTTAGTGTTCCGTACCCAAAGGGTAGAAACGGGACCCTATTACTAAGACTTCGCTGTCTGCCCGTCCGCCCGTCTGTCTGTCACCAGGCTGTATCTCAAGAACCGCGATAGCTAGACAGTTGAAATTTTCACAAATTATGTATTTCTGTTGCCGCTATAACAACAAATACTAAAAACCAGAATAAAATAAATATTTAAGGGGGCTCTCCCATACAACAAACGTGTTTTTTTCGGAGTTTTTGCCTTGTAGTATGGAACCCTTCGTGTACGAGTCCGACTCGCACTTGGCCAGTTTTTACTAATTAGTGTTTGTTGAGCACAACGCTCACATTAGTAGTAAATAGTTAATAATACATATACTCCCTTACAACCAGCATAAACAACACATTGATCATACATTTTCGACGGACGTAAAAATATCGCGGTGGGATTTTATCGCGCACGGGATTTTCAACTCTCGGTGTTGAGCCGAGCATTGAGAATCCAACAGAGTGTATCCCAGCGGGTCAAAAAAACACACTGTTGGATCTTCAACTCTCCGGCGCTAAGCATAGGGTTAAAAATCCAGTGCGCCCAAAAAAAAAAGACATGGTTCCTGGTCCTGGGTTAAGTTTGCCAAGTTTGGTTTTTAAATGTAATATTTAAATATTATAGAATTGAACAGAGGAATAGATTAGAAATATACTACTTACTTTCTAATTTGGGTCGAATTATCTATCAATGAAATCTACTATAATTGATTCGTAACTTTCCCGCCAAAAGTAAACCTCTCGCGCTTTCTTTGTCGTTAAAATATTCGATTTTAAGTAGGCAAAGATCTCGAAACCATACAGCCAGTGGGTGTTTTTTTTACCATTATTGATTTGAAGCAAAGATGTCATAAATTCAGCCTACTTAACTTGAAACTATTCCAAACAATACCTATAATATTAGGTGTACACTACACACTACATTCTGTATTCTTGTTTGTTTACGGGATTTCAAGTGAACTCAGGTAGGGTCTAGGTGTAAACAGGGTGGGGAACGGTTGACCTACTTACGGTTCCTTTCGCCCCTACATATCAACGATGCCTGTAAATGACAAGCAACTGAATTAAATGATAAGTCTTGTGTTGAGATATCTGCCGATGTTTCCGACATGTTCAGTGGTCCGAAAATTGTTTTTTTTTTCTATGTACGTTGTAAATAAGTCAGTGATGTTGGTGACAGTCGATGTTGGAGGAGGTTTTACATAAATTGTGTAAAATTTATGTTTGTTACGTCAGATATGAGCAGTCGAATTAAGAGCGTTTACGCCGTACGGCATTTCATACAAACTTTCAAGCCGTTATTTTTCGAAATGTATGAACCGATTTTAATGAAACTGCATACGCATAAGCAGGATACAAAGGTCTAAAAAGTTAGTAGAGAACGTTTTCGAAAAATAGTGTTACGGCCAAATTAGACCGATTTTAAATTTTCCATAGAAACAGATATTTCCAGTTATCTTTTTTTAAATAAGACATTTCGAAAATGTTCCCTTAAATTAAAGGCTCCTTCAAACAGGCGCGACACGACACGCGACACAAAGGCACCGCAAGTCGCGCAACGAGCGGTGCATTTGTGTCGCGCGTGATTATATCGCGTGTCGCGACTGTTTGTACGAGCCTTAACTTAATCTGACGTTTACTTACTTATATAAGTTTTGAAAAAAAAATGTCACAGACAGAAATGATTTCTTATATTTTGAGAGTGATCTTAGGTTTCTAGAAGTATTTCTTTGCCTCATAGGTACTATAAGCTCTCTACGAGGTCATGGTACCAGGATGAATAAATTAAACGGAAATTTTTTCGAATAATTTTGATAATTTTTCCTTTAAACGGTTAATACATTTTATATATATTATCACATAAGCTTGTCAGCTAATGTGACTCATCCTGTTTTTCTGCTTTGTGCTTCCTGTATTTTTTTCTACTATTTTTTTTTTTCTATCAATGTTTGTCTTTCAATTATGATATCGACTTATCAAAATATTCATAAAGTTGCATTTAAACAGCAAATAGGCTATAATCTGTAGAGATTATAGCGTATTTATACGCAATCATAAAAAAATTGTATATAGTACTTTGATGATTGCGTTTTCATGTAAGAAAATACACATACCTACTTACCTTGTTACCAGTGTAACATAAAGGTGAGTATATACTAGAGCATTTTCCCGAACATATCCCTGTAATTTAATGTTCTTTCAAATGGTACAATACAGGCAAAAGCTCAGTTTCCAAAAGCATTTCCGTGTAATGTAACGTTTCTGCAAATGCTCGACGCTGCGTACGACGTAAACTCACGGCGAGTGAGCATTTACCTGTAACATTTGTTTCTAGCTTGCGTTCATTGTTGAAATGTCGGACCTAAAGGTACCGTTCATGGCTTTGCTTGATGAAATGTTACACCTATACGCTCGATGGTTTCTAAAATCAGGTTATAACAAAACATCGAGCATCGTGTTCGAAGTGCGAGAAGGAATTGGTTATTAGATGTCAATAACACGCAAGTATTTTCTTTATCCTAAACCTCCGCGATTTCTGGTACCTAACTTATTCAATCTTCCTATTAGCTTCTGTGATAATGGTTCACCAAAACACCAACAACAATTAGTACTTACTTACATTTACAGAATTGATAAGGCATAAAAAGTAGGTGAAACACTTTTGTCAAAAAGAAACCATTTACAAAAATTGCGATCAAAGAAAATCACACAATAAGAACAACGTTCACATGACCTTTGCATTGAATTGTGAAGATTCACAGATGACTCCACCCTGCACTTTAATTGCGTAGCGCACTATCAATCACAATGAAAGGCCGCTATCCCCCTGGCGTTTTACGAGCGTCGACGTCTCTCGAACGTCTGCGCAACGTTAACGTCGCGTTTGTTGGCAACAGGTACAATCACGCCGTCCTGCTCTGTCCGTGTGGGTACGGGCGGGGGCTACGGCCGGCGGACATTTGCGCGCAGACGCGACGTTGACGTCGCGTTCAGCGGATGTTAATGCTTGTCACGCGACGACGCGACGTCAACGTCGCGTCTGCGCAACGTTGACGCTGCGCAGACGTTCGAGAGACGCCAACGCTGGTAAAACGCCAGTGGGATAACGGCCTAAATAATTTTGAAGGATATTGCTAATCCATTGCTCTATAATAATATGTTCGAAAATTTTGTCTGCTCAACAACGCTAATAGCTTAGTGAATGTTGTTGAACTGTCAAAATGAACGCAATTATTACCCCGCTGGAGTGTTAATGTGGACAAGCAATAGAGCACTTAATATCGTGTACAGCGTGTCCTGTTGCCTGGACGTTACAGGAACTGATGGACACTTCTCAAGGTGCCAAACTCATAGCCAAAGGCTGACTGGACTCAAAAAAAAGATAAATCCATACCTACTAATAACATAAATGCGAAAGTGTGTCTGTCTATCTATTACCTCTTCACGCTTAAACCGCTGAACAGATTTAGATGAAATTTGGTATAGAGATAGTTTGAGACCCGGGAAAGGACATAGAATAACTTTTTATCACGATATTCCCACGGGATCGAAACTTTCGCGGGTATAAATAAAGAAAAATAATAAATAAAGATATAGATTGCCATTGACACGCTAAGAAGACATGAACTTTTCCTACACTAGCCGACAACTTTTCTTTTACCAAGTTATCAAGTATAATGTTTAATTAAATATAGGCGGGGTCAGCTAATAAGCCAAAGTATAAAGCCTACTTAGGGAAATTAAAACCTTTCCCCTTCGGCCCGACACTTCGCACCAAACCTGGCACAAATCAACGTTATACATTTTATCCAATTAGTTGAAAATGGATAGTCTGCGAATGAAATATTGTGGCATAACTGTTAAGAAAGACAAAGGAGATTCACCCTTGTAACGTTGGCTGAATGATGTTGGGTGATGGCAGACACATGCGTGTCTTTCACGGCCTGTATATCCATGGTTTCTCTAAAACGATTGAGATCGGTCTCGTTGGTCTAGAACTAAGTGACTGTTAGTAACTGTTAGGCTTATATCTCACTGGGACACCATGGTGGCGCAACCGTAGTTGCCCTGCCAGCAAAATATATATGGTGGATATCTCACCAGGCGTCCAATCGGATGCGCAACCAACCATACATTTTTTGGCAGTGCGACTATGGCTGCGCCGCCATTGGTGTCGTAGTGAGATGGGGCTAAAGACTAGACTAATCGCAGTCTTTTTCGTGTGTAGAGCGTATTGCCCTTGGTTTTTTTTTCTTCTAAAACGAACAAATTGTTATTAACTTTTTCATTGGTAACTTGTTAATAGCAACCTGGAGGCTGAATTTGCGCCCGGTTAACGACAATGTAGTAGGCTGGCCCCCTCTTACAGGGACTGACTGAAGATGTGGTCGTACCTGCTTATCCTCTGCCAACCCATTCGGTGAATACAGGCGAGATGTAGAATCTTAAAAAGCAAAATATTTGTACATAAAACACACATATAGTAATTCTATTGATGGCAAAAAGCTCAAACATCTTTGGCCCAAAATTTAGCTGCGCGAACTCTTCACTGACGCATTCATGAGATCATCAAGTGCATTGGTTTCAACGGATGGGACGCAGGATGGAAGGTCGGCCATTGTCTGTGGGGAGGTGCCGCTTTAGCACTTGAGATCTGAACCGTCCGTGAACCCCCATTTAAGAAGACTGTCTTTCCTCCGGCCGACTTCAGTTCGAAGTCTATTTATAGATCTCCAAGACGGCCACGGTAACGCGGTTAGAATGCAATTCATTCGATCTATACGCGCACTGATTTTCGTCTTCCACTAACCAAGCTGAAGTAAGTACAATTTCGTTCCCCTCAGATCATCGTCAACCTCTTAACAGAGAGTCAATCTCAACAGACTAATAGGATTAATACAAATTGGGACAGATTGGTAGCATTCAATCTGTGAGGAGTCCGAGAATACAATGCAATAATATCGGTAAATATGCCTCGGTCAATACCGCTCACGGTCCTATACAAACGCAATTAATAGTGATAGGGCTCCGGCTGGGGTATACATGAAGCAGGGTATACAACGATTATTATTGGTGCTTGATTGTGAAATAAATTGGAAATGCGTGTATGACCAGCAAGTTAATTGGGTAACACACTAACAATTGCAATGTTTTTCATTTTGACATTTCGACAACATTTATTGCGTTATTTACGTTGTCGAGCAGACGAATTTTTTTTTCATTTGAAGCAAAGGATTAGGAATTTCCTTCGAAATCCTTCGGATTAGAAAGAAAGTGTGTTACGCGTTATAAGTGTAGTACCTACTGGAGCGCTGTTGGATTCTTACATAATATACTGTTCCCACTGCTGGGACAAAGGCCTCCTGGGAATGGGCCGTAATCCACCACGCGGGCCCAGTGCGGGTTGGTAGATGTCACATGTCTTCGAATTTTTGGTTCTAGGAGATGCCGGTTTCCTCACGATGTTTTCCTTCACCGTTTCGAGAGCAGTTGTGATGAAATACTTTACACAAAGTAAAGCGCCTGTCTGGGTTCAAACCTACAACTCGGCAAGTTGGTTTCTTGCCTTGGACAAACCTGGAGAAATAAAATGAAATGAAATAAGGGTTTACTTACCAATTGGTTGCAGAATTTGTCTTACACAGAAAATATTTTAATGATCACCTCATGAATAGGTTTCTTAATACTGATACATATTCGTATAATTAATGAGTCACTTTAACCTGATTGTTGTAATAGTCAATGTTTATGAGGAACTTTGGCTCTTGAGATACAAGTATCCTTTTACTTAGTTCAGGAGCCAGCTGTTCAACTTGCCTGCCCACTGTTTGTACAATCATGTTTAGTGTATGTCCAATCTTGTGCATGTGTTCTCTTTGTACAATAAACATATATTATTATTACTTAACATTTCTATCAAGGCCTGTATTCTCTATGACCGAAACCGCGCTAAATGAACGTGAGATTGGCGTGATTAGCTAAGAAATTGACGTGGTTTCAGAGTAAGGAATCTTTAAGAGCGTTTACGCCGAACGGCATTTCATACAAACTTTCAAGCCCTTTTTTTTTCGAAGTGAATGAACCGATTTAATGAAACTTCGTACGTATAAGCAAAATACAAAGGTCTAAAAAGTTAGTAGAGAACATTTTCGAAAAATAGTGTTACAGCCAAATTAGACCGATTTTAAACTTTCCATAGAAACAGATATTTCTAGTTATCTTTTTTTATATAAGACATTTAGAAAATGTTCTCTACTAACTTTTTAGACCTTTGTATCCTGCTTATGGTTAGGAAGTTTCATTAAAATCCGTTCATTGATTTCGAAAAACAAGGGCTTGAAAGTTTGTATGAAATTCCGTACGGCGTAAACGCTCTTAATTGTTCATAGTTAATAATGGCCCTGGGCGTTATTTTATTCTACGATGCACTGTTTTAATCTGCCTTTTTGGCCACTGGAACAGATTTTATAGCACTAACTTAAACCCGCACTTAAGTCACTCTTTTCTGTGTAAAAATGGACTACTTTGGTCACAGGAAAGAGTGACTTAAGTGTGGGTTTAGGTCACACGAGCTATAAAATTGTATACGATACGTGTGACGTAGTAGTCTATTAATGCACGGCGTTAAGCATCCTCGCTATAATGAACTACTTAAGTCACACGTATCGTAATGTACGGAAGCCAGCACATCAAGCTACTACAATCTGTCAAATTTATTTAATAGATTTTTAACTTTATCGCTAAAGCATAAGGTTCAAATTAGTTTGAGAAATTTTGACAGTTTCGGGTAGCTTGATGTGCTGGCGTTTGTACTAGTACAAAATTCATTCTATTTTTTAGCCAGCCTGTTCAGTTTTACAAGCGTGTACTGTAACGCTTGAAAAACTGAGCAGGCTGGCTAAAAAAACTAACAGTTTACAGTAATATTTAAATACTAACAGTTTACAGTAATATTGTAATACTAACAGTTTACAGTAAATTGCGTTTTAATGTTACTAACTGCTGATGACTAAATTTATGTGTTTATGCTGACCTCATAACTTCTTATTTTATTGCTTGAAATCGTTCTTTATGGGGGTGTGGTATAGGCAGGATAATTTACTGGTGGTTAATGTCGGAACTTCCTCGTCAGGGTAATTAGAGAATACGTACTTGTGCTGTCTTTATATGGTGACTGGTGACCGGTGATTAGGTCAATCAGCTCGTTATTGAGACAAGGCCTACAGTTTACTGACAGTAAGTATAATTATTATGATAGGCTTATAAAATAGAAATTGATTCAATAAAGTTTATCTTGCAATTGATCTATCTACCTATCAAATAAGCCCGTAATGTTCTACTGGGCACAAACGGTCGAAAATTTAATGATCTTATGAAACTAGGGATCAACTGCAAATTATAATCAGGGAAATTCTTTATTCCGGTCGTTAAGGGGCTTACAGGACCTAAACGCAAAAATCGCAAGTTTTAGAAACAATAAGAGTAATGATCGATTACAGTAAACGAAATCAGAAAAATATATGATATTCTTCAGGATGTGTGCTATGTAGATAGTGTGTTGAAAACATAATACAAGTAATTTGATACGTTAAAAAAACCATGAAGAAACCTCTAAAAGCTTTCTTTTTACAATAAAAACCATACTAATATATATACAATCGTCTTGATTTTTTGTCAGATTATTCTACAAGCAACATACTAAAAAAACCGGGCAAGAGCGAGTCAAGAGTTCCGTAACATCCGGGTTTATGCATAAGGTTTATGTTTATGAAATTAAATGTTTTTTTTATTTTTGAGTTGATTGAAGAATGGTAAATTGTGGTTTACGATTTATGACGTATTAAACAAAACTACTTACTAGATCTCGTTCAAACCAATTTTCGGTGGTAGTTTACATGGTAATGTACATCATATATTTTTTTTAGTTTTATCATTCTATTATTTTAGAAGTTACAGGGGGGGGGGGACACATTTTACTACTTTGGAAGTGTCTCTCGCGCAAACTATTCAGTTTAGAAAAAAATGATATTAGAAACCTCAATATCATTTTTGAAGACCTACCCATAGATCTTCAAAAATGATACCCGCACGTATGGCTTTAATGAAAAAAAAAAAATTGAGTTTCGGTTCTAAGTATGGGGAACCCTAAAATTTATTGCTTTTTTTCTATTTTTGTGTGAAAATCTTAATGCGGTTCACAGAATACATCTACTTACCAAGTTTCAACAGTATAGTTCTTATAGTTTCGGAGAAAAGTGGCTGTGACATACGGACGGACAGACAGACAGACAGACAGACGGACAGACAGACAGACATGACGAATCTATAAGGGTTCCGTTTTTGCCATTTGGCTACGGAACCCTAAAAACTAGTGTTTTAATTTTTTAGTCCATACAAAAGATTTTTTGTAATTAAATGATTGCTTCATATTTTGCAATAAATTAACAGCGTTGTGTCATCGCGTTTCTCTTTCTTTTATATGCTCTCTGTGAGACAGAGCAGGCCGTAATCCACCACGCGGGCCCAGTGCGGGTTCGTAGATGTCACATGTCTAGGAATTTGTTGGTTCTAGGACATGTCGGTTTCCCCTGTTTTCTTTCACCGTTTCTAGAGCAGTGGTGATGAAATAATTTACACAAGGTAAAGCGCCTGTCAGGATTCAAACCTACAACTCGTAAGTCGAGGTCGTGACTACTGGGCCTCCACTCATCTGCCTAGCCTTTTCCCAACCCTGTTGGGGTCGGCTTCTAGTCTAACCGGATGCAGCTGAATACCAGTAGGTATTTTACATGAAGCGACTGCCTGTCTGACCTCCACAACCCAATTATTGGGTAATACGATACCTCTTGATAAGACTGGTTGTCAGACTTTCGGGCTTCTGACTACCCGTAACGACTGTCAAAGATCCACGAATGACAGCCGGGACCAACGGCTTAACGTGCTTTCCGAGGCACGGAGGGGTCACGGTATGTAAAGATGGTCACCCATCCACAGACCAACCGCGGCAAGCGTAGCTTAACCTGATCTATCGACCTGTGCGGCTGTTATTATTTAGCCACGTGCCCCCTACTACTACACTACTGGGCCTCCACTGCCGATCGTTAAATAATCCAAAGAAAATTAGACGGACTTTATTCAATTCAAGTATTGAAATAAAGATTACGACTGCCTGAAAATCCCTACAAAGTTCTACGTTTCATCGCAACAAAAAAGTAAAACAGATGTGACGCCCACAGACGACGAAAAAGGACGAGAATAACCGATCAAAACTCAATTTACGGCAAAATGAAAGAAGACACTTGATTCCAATCCAATCATGATACGGTGTAAGTCGCACGCACACTTACCCATAGCGATTGTCTGCGCCACCGTCGCGTCATCGTATAAAGACTTTTACATACAGGCGCGATTTGACATGCGATTAATAAGGCTACCGTATAAGGAGAGATCAATCTCAACGGACGAGATAACGGCAGATCGAATCAAACTCATGAGTGTAAATTATTCGCTCCAGGAAGTGGTCTGCCGAAACGTTGTAGGCGTGTAGGTCAACGTTAAACGGCAGATTTAATTTGAGCAGACAGATCTGGATGCGCCACTGACCAGGAGTTTTTAGACATCGCGGTTCCTTCTTAAGACACACCGCAACAAGTCGCGTCTGTGTCGCGCTAGGGATCTATGTCTTGGAGGCCAACTTCACTAATGAAACACATCTAAACTGCGTTCAAGATCTGTCAGTGTCAATATTCTACAACAACGACGACACTGACATCTGTTGATCGCGTTCAGTTTAATTTGTAAAAGTCGCCCTTATAGTCTCATCGCGAAGTCGCGACGCGCCTATTTGAGGGGCGTTAAACGCTTTCTTCGCGTCCTGATATTATTGCCAGTGCTATTGGAAGATAACGTGTGTTGTATAAGCATTAAGGGGTTTTGGAGTAGTCGTTGACAATGCTTTGAATTTTTATCGTCGTTACGCATATCGTTTTGGTTAACAAGAAAGTAAGTGTTACATTTTTGCGCCTCATTTCGGGGTGTTAAAATGAATATGAAGTTGTATTCTTTTATTTATAAGGAGACTTGGGTAGCATCTACTTTCATAATTTTTTTTTTACTTACAATAATTTGCTACGAGAAGGTAAGCGTGGTTAGAGGGAATCTCAGTCTGAGCTACATCCCCGCATAGTATGCAGTGGAGTTTTCCAAGCAAAATGTTCAGGATAATTTCATCTCTCGTCTTTCGAGCATATTATAAAAAGTACGAGCTATTAATCTCTTGGTCGCAGGCAAGAGATAAACTCGGTAGATAGTCATTCTCTTTCTGAAGAAATTATCTAACAACGTTTACTATCACATCTTCATTTCTATATACTTTATTGTATATCACAAAAATACATAACAAAAAATTAATCGAACACTACAAGAAATACAACTGGCGGGCGGCCTTATCGCTTTCCGCGATCTCTTCAACTCAACCTTGGAATGGACCGTGGTTTGCCTGGACTTAAAATGGGGTTGTCGTTGGTGCAAACTATTAGTATACAATATACTAAATCAGATAAACAGATTCATATCAAAATATTAGTCACAAAGTTACAGGTAATGACATCACTTTGAAATTGTAATGTTGCTATTTCCCGGTTGATACATTTCTGAACGGAATTCTGTGTGAAACGGAGGTAGATCCGTAGATTTCGGATATAAATTCTGTTCAAATTCCGGACGGTGTCAACTCTATTTGCTTCGGCTTCTTAGCTAGGCACCGGGAAGCGTATTGCCATTGTGTATATCAGTACAGACACCCATAGTCTGTACTCGATCACTTTGTGCTCTTAAAAATAACAAATACTCTAAAGCAAACTACGTATGACTACAGACCAGTCTGTATAAGTATACAGTTTGCTTGCATATTTTTAAAGCAAACTACGTATGACTACAGACCAGTCTGTATAAGTACCTATACGGTTTGTTCGCATATGTCTAAAGCAAAATGTGACCGTGTTATTGTTTGTATTGTAGGGTATGTGGGGCCATAAGACTTTAATTATATGTTGCAGTGTACTACGTAACAATATTGAACATAACTATGTTGTACGTGTTTATATTCTCTGAGGGAGCTTCGTGCGACCCCCTCCATAGAAAAGGATACAACATTTTTCTTCTTCTAAAGATTTTCCGATCTCTATGCTATTTAGGTATGTTTATCAACATAATTAAAAACTAGGTTTAAACGTTTTATTCTCTATATAAAACGTATAAGCCTAGGTATTTATTATGAAAATAACATTCCTAAATATAATTGAAATGGGAAAATATTTAGAAGTAGAAAAACGTTTCCTTCTTTTGTATCGAGGGCTCCGCAAAATAATTCCCACGTAATGACTGATGAAAAAAAAATGCAGTAGCTATGTAAATAAAACAATATTTAAAAAACATTAAAGTATTTATTTTTGAAAGGATAAATCAACATTATAAACTATTTAAAACGAAACCTTATTTAATGTTTTTTTGCATTTGGCTGATTTTTATTATTAATATTTTCAGAGAGATTATGCTGTTTTTTCTTTCTCACATCTCTTCCACTTTGTATGCACCCTTTTCCTTTAGAGATCCCTCTGTCCTTTCTCCTCGAAACAGATGTTGGTTGAACGCCTATTTTCCTAGATCTACACATCTTTATTCTCTGAATGGCAAAATTTTTGGCTTGGTCTACGGTTTCTATGGTACCTACATAAAACTTTATTCAATTTTTTGATTATCATTAAATTATTAGTTGGTGTGTCGGTTTGTAATATTTCAGACAAGCGGTTGAATTGTAATTTCATAACATCTAGGTATTTCTTTTTTCATATTTTCTTCATTTTGATGCGCACTCGGTATAATTACTGTTTCCGACGAAACAAGTATCAAGGGTTGTGTGGAGGGGCCAGTAACAGACTCTTCAAATGAATTTTCGGTGCTCTTTAGATTGACGCTGGAATAGAAGTCTCCGGAAATATTGTTGCCTAATGCTAATTCAGCAAATCTTTTTCTATCTTGCGATGTTATGCGGGGGATGTTTTGATAAGAATGTTAAAATTCTTTTCTATATAACATAGATGTTTACAATATTTTCCACTCGTACCTTAAATAATTATAATAATCACAACACGCAATGTCTACAAACACTGTATAAAAAATCAATCACACTGAAGCATGCCATTGTACATACCACGGCAGCCATTGTCCTCGTATGTGTTTTGCTCTCACGGATTAGAGCAAAGTGTATTTTATTTCAGTCTGTCTCTGTACTGATATGCAGTATGCTCTCTAGCTACAAGAGCATATTGCGTGCGACTACAGAGCAACCCCTGTCTGTGCTAGTATACATTATGGCAATACGCCACCGGGAATGCAACAGGCTTTTCCGAAAATCAGTTTTCCTTCTGTGATAGGTATTTTTCTGAGGCCTGATAATTATTTTGTTAGAGTATTTACAAGTGTACGGGAAATAAAACAAAGCAGTACAAAAATGATAAACAATACGTAACATAATTAACGCAAAACCTCATACACCCCAATTCAAGAGTAGGTATTGAGTTAATAGCATAATACAATGACCAAAACTTACTTTATTTACCCTAGCATTATTATAAACATCTAAAATTGAGCCTTAATGCCTTTTATAAGATTTAATTTTCTTTAACTTAATCAGCGGTCAGTATGGCAAATTACATCATGTTCGAAAAAATACCTATATTAAACATTGCTGAAATCGATTCGGTAGTCAATTATCAAGAAACTGTTTTTAGGTGTTCATAGGTATACGTAGGTATTTTAAACATCTAATAAGTTGTGACACAATCATTTATAGTTGGTTTTGAATTCTACCTGAATATTTTTCTTTAAACACACTGCAATGAAAACGTAACGAATTTCGTTTAGCTTCGAACAACGTAACGTTTTGTTTGACATTTTTTGCGTCCATAATTAAGTTATGGTGGTCGCCGTGTCGATGTGTAAAAGGTTATTTTTCCATGAAAACAACTTTTGATTTTAAAAATTTGAACCAACCCGATCACGCTCTGAATCTGCGAGTATATTGGCAAATTCAAAGACCACAATTTTGAGTTATATTGACAAAAAAGGGAGGATATTCCGTTCCGAAATCACACTAAATAAAGGCGAAAGTTTGTGGGTGTGTGAGTGTGGGTGTGTGTGTGTGTTTATATGTCTGTTACTTCTTCACGCTCAAACGGCTGGACCAATTTTGATAAAATTTTGTATGGAGGAAGCTGATACCCTGGATTAACATAAAGGCTACTTTTTATCCCGATATTCCCACACGATCGACATTTACGCGGTTGAAACCGCGAGGCGCAGCTAGTCTTGAATAAAATCAATGTCTCACTACACGTCTTTAAGCACCCTAGCAACAAAAAGCATCCACACAAAGATAGCCCCATTACCAACACCAAACCTATCCAGGGATACATAACTGAGGAAACTGGCTGTTAATAGGACTGTTCAACTAGTCAGTGGGATAAACGGACCTTAATTACGGCCAGGGGCGGCGGGGGCCGAAGAAATGGATGGCGTCCGGTTCCGCAGCCCTTAAGTTCGGTAATTTCAGTTAGCAGCAAATGGGGGGAACTTGGACGTGCCTAATGTGGATTGGAGACACTCCATGTGACCGAAATATTCATCGATTTGAAGGAAGATTAAGTGACCTTACCTTACCTTGGCTTGCTGACTTTTTTCTTTATTGTTTTTTGACCGTGTCTACAGTAGTGTAAAAAGTTCACCGTGAAAACTTAGGTGAAGTGAATAGTCGTCCCAGTTGATGATCACCTAAGTTTTCAAGTAAGACTTTTGCCGAATAGATAGGCAAACCATTTCTAAAAAGATTGAAAAAAAGATACACGTAAATCTAGAGTGCTTTCTACTTTAAAACTCGTGACGGTGCAGCACTTTCTAATTCTGTTTATTCAATTTTGATAAAAAGAAAATATTTCAAGATTCTTTGTATATTTAACGGCTTCACGAACTGAAGTCGGCGTCAGTTAATATTGCCACAATCACAACTCTTATCTTACTTACCTACTTGAATTATAATCGCACCATTTATAACAGTACAACTAGGATAAAACTTGACTAGCAGTGAAAAATGAACTGGTAAACGAGAACGATTTTAATACACCCGATAATATCACAATGTCCGGAACACGTACAGTTTAATATTTCAACTTACGTGACTCCTGATATTTACTGAAACCGACTCCTTTAAGGCCTGCTGGTTAGCAACGTTTTGTTGCAAAACATTTGTTGCTTCATTGATCAACATGTTTTTGGCACCGCGTGGTTTTTCTTCGGCGAAAGTGTCGTTGAGTGTTTTTCCAAGGTATTCCACTTACAGTACCGATTTGAACGACACTTGACAGAATGGCCTAAGCCATTCCACTTATGGCACCGAAACAAAATGTGGTTTAGTGCAGTTTTGGCGTGTGTGGCGAAAATTTATTTTTGATCTTATCTCGTGTCGGCACGAGAACAGCTGATGTCATAGTGAAGAGATTAGCCAGTCAGCAAGATTGGTAGAGGGCTGTTTAGAATGCGCTGGACGAAGTATCGTATCGGAAAATATACCTCCCGATATGCAGCATCATGTCATGGGTGCCAGCGTTGCGCGACGTTGCATGTTCAAATTCTTGCAAAGTAATCTGTTGTGGATACCCGCCAATCTATCCTGTAAAAATCTCATAGTCACAACTAAGGTGAAGTCAGCTGTGAGCAGTGTCAATCCTTTGGCGTTGGGTGGAATGACAGCTCATTTCAAGCTCACTCCACCTAAGGTTACAAGGTGAGTTTTTTACAGAATATACCTGTTGGTCTTAATACAACATTTTATTAAATGCGTATTTTTCTTTAAGCGTCCTTACAAAACGTTGTCTCCCAAGAAAAATATATTTGAAAACTTTTCCGTTATAAGCCACGACTTAATTATCTTACAACAATGGTCGACTGTTTTAAGTAACTCTTTGTGTTTACATAATTGCTGTTCATTTTAAGCCATAATTTTAAGTTGCCATAATTTACAAAGTTCTGGCAGCACACCTTCACCTAGGTACTTTCTGAGGAGTTTATCTTACGCTGCGACGCTATATTGGGTACTGACCTACATTTTATAAAAGAGAGATTTTTTTTTCAAATGGACATTTACACATTATTTTCAAATGGGCATCTAAACGGTTTATACGATAGATATGGCTAAAGAGATACATTAATTACATAGGAAGGCTAATACTATGGAAAGGCATTCATTTAATAGGTTAAGTGTGACAAGTGAATAAAAAGTCATTACGTTATTATCACAGGAATAAGTATTTTAATAACTTTTAGACCTCGATTAGAACCTTCGAGCACTTCTATGGAATCTGCGACGGAATGTTCGCTTACTCACGCTTGCAATGCTCTACTCCTATGGGAACGAATCCCGTAACTTTGGCCCGTAAAGTGATACGGAGTACCATATCATTTACGGACATAAGACTAGTTCGGGGCCCGAACTTAGAATGAATGACAACACGACTTGACAGCTGTCCCTAATTACGATTTGTTTATGCCCGTCCGAAAAATTTAATTTGTTACTTGTTTTGACAGATCAATTATACTTTTGGACTAGCCTGTATCTTGCATGACGGACTTTGAGAGCAGTTGTAACACATTTGCGTTTGCGTAATTTGTATTGAAAACAACGTTCATTTCGTTCGTACTTAGTGGGGCAACACACTAGCAGATATAATCCCAAAGTTTTACCTTAATTAGACCCGGGGAAAATCCCTTGAATAAACTAACACGGTTAGGTATATCTATTATTAGAATGTAATGCACTATGTATTGGTATTCATGAGTTTGAATAGACGTAACCTCCTTAAACACGCTCCGTCATGCATTATGTATGGGATTGTTACTTTCACTCCCCTTACTGAATGACTGATAAGTAAAAAAGTACTTATTCACCATATCTAAGCTAACATTTATGTCATGTAGGTAGGTGCTATTGCATAAAGACTTCGAATAAGAAAAGAAACGATAAAATCGAAGAAAACAACAAAAGCATTTTTTTTTCAACCTGTGTTTTCCCTCTGCTGGACAAAGGTACCACAGCTTTCCACGCTTCCCTGTGTGTTGACTTCTCTGGCCAATCTCCCGACAATCATAAGCTTTACAAAAGAAAATTGTAAAACATACGGTGTTTGTAAAAAGTCGATGTCTAAGTGGGTATTATTTAGACACCTAGAACACCTAACTGCAGTTAACTCCAATGAAATTTTTAATAGAGTTACGGAGCTTCAACCAGTTAGACTTTGAACTCCAAAAAGTTAGACCAGAAAACAACTCTAAGTAAAAAAATACTATCGAGATTGTTGACCCAGTTGCAGTAACCCTACCCAAGACGAGTACAAAATTCAACACAACACTCTAATTCCGCCTACACACGGTCAGCTGCGACAGTCAGGAAGCAATCTACAGACCGCTCCAGCTGTTTATGATCCACACATCAATCACTCTAGCGCACACAGTCGTGTGGACAAACGGGTACGACCCTGACTGAAGGCTGTCAACAGTTTCAACCCCTTCAAATCTCGGAGTTTTTAATAAGATATTATCGTGTTTCCTGCAGTATAATCTTATATTGGAGTTGGTTTCTTGACTCCTTCTAGATTTCACATTTAGGTGAATGGATAGTGGTAGATCGCGAAATTCAAATTTTCTTACGTTTTTTGCAAGTTTCAGGTCAGTGTCAGATTGTATCTTGATCAAAATATGATTCGCGACAATAACAGATACATATTCAGGGAATTATAATCATTAGAATCATTAATTATCTTTCTAAGTTAGATTTGTACCACCAACCACCAATCTCGTATGGAAAAGTGTTAATGGTAGAAATCTAACTTAGAAAGATGTATTAATGATTCTAATGATTATAATTCTCTAAATATGTACCTACCTGTTATTGTCGCGAATCATATTTTGATCAAGATACAATCTGACACTGATCTGTAAATTGCAAAAAACGTACGAAAATTTGAATTTCTCGGTCTCAACTACCCATTCACCTTAATATAGACCGATACGCACATCAATCACTCTTGCACACACAGTCGGGTGGAGCTGAAGGCTGTCAAAAGTTGCAACCCTAGCTGTCAGTTTTTAACATGTTATTATCGTGTTTCCTGCACTATGATTAGATTGAAGTTGGGTTCTTTGTCTTTCTCACATAAATATTAAGTAGTTAAAATGTTCCGAATTACTGATTACTGCAAATCTTTTATGGCTTTGGTGAGCAGGGGTGGCCCATTGGTAACGGCCGCGACTTCGGAGATGTAAGGTCTTAGATTTGAACCCAGTTAGGCGCATTACTTTGTGTAAATTATTTCGTAAGCACTGCTCTCATAACGGTGAAGGAAAACATCATGAGGAAACCGGCATGTCCTAGAACCAAAAATTCGAAGACATGTGACATCAACCAACCCGCACTTGGCCCGCGTGGTGGATTACGGCCTACTTCCTCTTACTGAGAGGAGGCCTGAGTCCCGGGAGTGGGAACAGTAAAGCCTGATTAGATTACGCTTTTAGGTCACTCCTTAGTCACAGGAACTTACAACTAGCATAGGAGTCCAGAGTATTTAAATGTTGATATTTGTTGCCTTTTATGTTTTAAGTCCTAAGGATATTGTAGAAAGACTTTTGGTGAAATAAGTTTTATTTTTTTTGGCGCGGAAGCCTAAATCTTTTTCTAAAATAAAAGTAGCCTAAGTTACTCCCAGTTACCAGCCCAGTCCCAGTTATCAGCCAGTGAAAGTCCCGAATCAGAATCGGTCCAGCCGTTTCGGAGATTAGCCGAAACAAACACACGCTGTCTGTGTGTTTGTTTTGGCATAAACAAAAATAAAAATGTCATAAGTCCCGTATATACTTTCATAATTACGCATTTCGTAAACAGCTGTTATTTTGACATTACAAACAGACGCTTAGATTTTTATTATTTATAAATCTACACACGGTCAGCTGTGACAGACACACGCTGTGTGACACACACCAATCATTCTAGCAGACACAGTCATGTGTAGCTGAAGGTTGTCGGCTGTTTTAACCTCGTAGTTGAAAAATGTTTCGTGAGCTGAACGTGTCACTACCCGGACAACAAATTCGAGGCTGACACGGAGGGCTGTGTTAGACAAAATTGAAAAAAACACAAAGTTATTTGACGACATAGCAAGTTTTTTTTTCAATTTACTTTACACAACAAATTAACCGCTTGTATGCCGTAATTACAGACACAATTATTAAAAATCCATTGTTTTTCGCGTAGATCTACGTTCCGGCAGACTAAGGGTTAAAGGAAATCATTAATATTCTTTCACAGGAGTGCTTCCTCTGGGTGCGATTTCTCTCTTTGTAGGTAAACCAGCACCCTATCTACGTACAATGACAAACCGAGGGTTTAATAATAATGGTAATCCGTTGCTTTATCGGTTTGAAAAATTCGTCTGCTCGACAACGCAAATAACACAGTGAATGTGGTCGAATTCAATGATATTATATTAAAGAGGTAGATATGGCACTAGCGCGCGCAAATTGTTGCAGTCAAATTCAGACAATTATTGTAGTTTCATTTAGTCCGCTAATAGCAGCGTGCAACACACTACAGATAGCTATCTCTTTCTGTGTCATACGTTCCGTATTATCTATCGCAGTAAGTACTTTGTAATAACAACGCAACAATACAGAACGTCGCTCAGTATGAGTACGTAAATGATAAATGATTTTATTTTTGTAAGTAGGTTTGTACAAACACTTTTACACGTCAATCATGTTTTTTTAAAACTAGATGAGGTCGGCGTTTCCTATCTGACTACTCTGAGAAGAAAGGCGAAACAAACTCAGAGGTCACAGTCTCTTTTAAAGTCCAGACATAATCTTGGTCAGGTTATATGAAGACCATGTAGATCGATGTCTGAGATGGTCTTTTGAGGAAAGAACCACACAGATTGAGAGGACCTGTCCAGTCAGTGCACGCATTTGTCAGAAATCGTGCAGCTCAACTCAAGACTTAAGGAGCTCAACGATTCGACGAACAATACCAAAGAAAGGACATTTGGGTAGGCTACATAAATTACTCAAACTGCCAGACCATGAGAGAGAGAAAAAAAAACAAGTAATAGAACAGAGAGAAAAATAAAACATAAAAAAATAATAAAATGACCCACATCGTCTTCACATTCACAAATCACAATGATAAAAAAAAAATATAATACTTTACAAAGTAAGCAAATGTCATTGTTTATAAAAAAATCATTAATGTCAATGTGTATATAAAAAAAAAAAGTCATTCAAAATGCAGAAATTTGAAGCAGCTCAATCCCAAGCCTTTTTGTCCTCAATATAATCTTTAACGGTATAAAAGGCTTTCTGGCACAACTTACGTTTAATGAATGATTTGAATTTATTGAGGCTTAGATCTTGAACGTGGCTTGGTAGCTTATTATAAAAGTGTATACATTGGCATCTGAACGAGCCACCTATTTTTTTGAGCCTTGTTGTAGGTACAACAAATTTGTGTTTGTTTCTAGTATTTATATTATGGATATCACTGTATTTTTTAAACAATTTTATGTTTTTATGGGCATATAAAAGATTTTCATAAATATACTGAGAAGGCACAGTCATTACATTAATCTCTTTAAATTTGTCTCTAAGAGAGTGTCTCGGACTTAATTTATAAATTGAACGAACAGCTCGCTTCTGCAAAACAAAGATAGTCTGAATATCGGCGGCATTTCCCCACAGCAGAATACCGTACGACATTACACTATGAAAATAGCTAAAGTACACTAAACGGGCAGTCTCTATATCTGTTAAATTACGAATTTTTCTAACAGCGTATGCTGCGGAACTTAGCTTTTTTGACAATTTATCTATATGTGGACCCCACTGAAGCTTAGCATCCAAAGTTATGCTCAAGAATACTGTGTTGTCTTCAGGATTCAATTCCTCGCCCTTTATCAACACATTAGTTTTCACCTGCCTAACGTGGGGTAGCGTAAACTTAATGCATTTGGTTTTTTTCTCGTTTAAAAGCAAATTATTAACATTGAACCAGTGGACTACTTTCGAGATCGCGCTATTTACATCGTCAGTAACCAACTGCTGACGTTTAAGTTTAAACAAAAGAGAAGTGTCATCTGCAAACAACACTATATCATGATTATCCTTTATGAGGTACGGCAAGTCATTAATATAAATAAGAAACAAGAAAGGACCAAGAATTGAGCCCTGTGGGACTCCCATTGTTACTATAGATCCGGGTGATCTTTTTCCATTAACGTCAACGCTCTGAATCCTTTTACTCAAGTATGAAGTAAGAAGATCCAGAGCAGTGTTTCGGATCCCGTAGTGGCGGAGTTTCCTGATTAACGTTTCGTGAAGAACGCAATCGAATGCCTTGGACAAATCACAAAAGATGCCCAAGGCATCGCATTTATCTTCCCATGCATTATAAATATGTCCTAAAAGTTCAACACCCGGCATCAGTAGTTGAACGACCCCTTGTAAAACCGAACTGTTTGCAATGTAATAATTTATGTTTATTAAAAAATCTTTGCATTTGGTCTAAAATTAATTTCTCAATAATTTTACTAAAGGTAGGTAGTACAGAAATAGGTCTATAATTTGTGGGGTCTGATTTACTACCTGATTTAAACAAAGGTATTATTTTACTATTTTTCATAAGGTCAGGAAACTCCCCATTGTCAATACAACTATTAAAGATAAGAGCTAGAATAGGTGCCACAATGTCAATAATAGACTTAGCTACTTCTACAGAATTACCCCACAGATCTGCAGTCTTTTTTACATTTAAAGTGTGAAAGGTTTTAATTATATCTGTACAGGTAATATATTCAAAATTAAATTCCGAATCGCAACCATTAACATTTTCCTTAAGCAAAGACTCAGCAACAGAAGGTGATGAGTTTAGTGATTTAGTAGTTGAAACGGGAATATCTGAAAAGAAATTTTCAAATGCCTCGGCGACTTGTGAGTCTGATTTTATTATGTTGTCATTAATAGACAGGCTGTAGTCAGTATTTTCGTAGCGTATCTTTCCTTTATAATATCATTGGGTCGAATTAGCCATTGCTATTGAGTTACGCAATAACCCCACTGTTCTTCGACCACTTTACTCTATTGATCACTTCAATCTTCAAAGCTCATCTGAGAAATTGATTGAATCTTAATTCTAAGGGACGAATGTTAATTAAACTCAATTTAACGGTTGATTCGACTTTGATTTTCAAATGCATTGCGCTTGAACCCAAAAATCGTTAGTGAATTGCGATTTTTAGGTTTCTTTCACGGCGACTGCGGAACTATATGCCTATTATTAAGCCATGCACACATTACAACCGCAACTATACAAAAAAGTGTGTGCGTTGATTCATAGAAAATATACGAAAGTGTCTTACTTCCCGTGGGTGTCGTAAAAGGCGACTAAGGGTCGTACCGGAGAATGGGCAGCAGCGTTCTCTATGTATTCCACCATCATACCATACTGCGATCGCCAACCCGCCTGCCAAGCGTGGCGATTATGGCAAACCCTCCCAAATTTGGGGGAGGCCTATGTCCAGCAGTGGACGTCTATCGGCTGAAACGACGACGATACGAAAGTGATGAAGGTGGATTTTACTATGTTGAGGTTGGCTTCCAGTCTAACCGGATGCAGCTGAATACCAGTATTTCACA
This sequence comes from Mesoligia furuncula, assembly GCA_916614155.1. Lineage (NCBI taxonomy): Eukaryota > Metazoa > Arthropoda > Insecta > Lepidoptera > Noctuidae > Mesoligia > Mesoligia furuncula. Next base: position 18,088,436 of record OU744809.1, on the reverse strand, counting down.
TGGAGCGACTGTCTATCTGACCTCCACAATCCAATTACTGGGTAATGCGATACCACTTGGTTGTCGGGCTTCTGACTACCCGTAACGACTGCCAAAGGTCCACGAATGACAGCCGGAATCAACGGCTTAACGTGCTTTCCGAGGCACGGAGGGGTCTCGGTATGTAAAGATGGTCACCCATCCACAGATCAGCCGTTGCAAGCGTAGCTTAACCTGATCGACTGACCTGTGCGGCTGTTATTATTTAGCCACGGGCCCCTACCAAATATGTTTTTACAGAATTACCTATAATCAGCAATACAACTCCTTAAGTTAGAATTGACCTCAAATGAAATAGGTAAGCATTCAATAGGACAATATGAACTAAGAGAGATGTATTAATGTTTTTATGATTATAATTCTATAAATAATTACCTAATGCATTATATAGGTACTAAAACCTTCCTGAAAGTATGTAGAACACATTAATCAAAATTGCTTCATTAGTTTTTGAGAAAATTGCGGACATACAAACATACATACGGGTTGAATACATAACCTCCTTTTTTGAAGTCGGTTGATAACTGTTTGTTACGTCCGCGAATCATATTTAGATCTACATTAAACCTGATAATAACCTGCAAATTGCCAAATACGTAAGAACATTTGAATTTGGCGGGTTAACCTGACGCTTTCGCTTTGAATGACTTTAATGTCTACAGCCCGATTTAATTGCCATCAATCCAGTCGTATTTATAAACCTTTAACGGCGCAGTTTATCGATTTTATTAGAACAACACCATGTGTGTTTAGCCTTGATATCATTGTTACGTGATGGGATAGCTTAGGTATGCTAATTTAATTTTATATTTTATAAATTTTTATGACATTTATCTTTACATTTTGTGACTACTGTAACTCAAACACTTATTAAAATTCTAGGAAAATCATCTACTTCCTACTATAATATAATATATATTTTTATGTATTCAGGTAAAAATAACAAAATTAAATTCTAACCTAACTATACAGAAACTAGAAAATAGCGTCGAAAAACTCATCCACATCGCTGTCGACTGGTAATGTACCCAAGAGACTGGCGGCATTACCACGTTGTATGGCGATGCTTAGCCTCTGGCCAAGGTAAAAGCCAGCCCTTGGGTCACGGGAAGTGTCAACCAGCCGTTTCGAAATTTCTTTAAAAAGACCATGAGCATTTGCGAGAGATTTATATTTAATTCATTAATTATTTTGATTATTATTATTATAATTTTTTTGTTTTACTCTGATCTGTTCCATTAAATTAAATATTAGATTTTTCAATATTAAATTTGACTATGGCTAATAATAATCATCTGTATCTATAATACTATTTAATTCAAACCAAATATGTTGCATGCCGTAAGGTAAAATGAATCGGGACACTTAACAAAAATATTCCAACTTATATGTATACCTACATTATCAGCAAATAAATGATTTCTGATATAGGTATATTACCTATTATAAACGCGAAAGTTTGTGAAGATGGATGGATGGATGTTTGTTACTCTATCACGCAAAAACTACTGAACGGATTTTGATGAAATTTGGCACAAGGATAGCTTCTAACCAGGATTAACACATAGAATACTTTTATCCCGATATTCTTATGGGATCGAGAGTTATGCGGGTAAAACCGCGGGGCGCAGCTAGTTTACAATATTTGTTTACAAATATGTGGGCACCATGTATCTATCACATAATTGATTTACCTGTCATTCCTCTATTTTTAATTCTTTTTATTTTTTGTGGTAGAGTAATTTTATTCTAGGTGCATCGTCTTCACTTATAATTATATAATGAATGTATACAAAATCTTGTAAAACATTCTAAAAGAGTAAAGGTAGACTTTCCTGCCCATTCTTCTCCATACGAAAACTACCTTTTGGAAGGGGCGACTAGAATCAATTCAATTTTATTGTACCTAATTTTTGACGTTCAAAAATGCCAAGTTTTATATGATTATTTGAAATAAATGATTTGACTTTGACTTTGATGGGTGACCATATTTACATATATACCGAGAGCCTTCCGTGCCTCGGAAAGCCCGGCTGTCAGTCGCGGTTCTTTGACAGTCGTTACGGGTAGTCAGAAACCCGAAAGTCTGACAACCAGTCTTACAAAGGGGTATCATACTACTCAGTAACTGGGTTGTGGAGGTCAGATAGGCAGTCGCTCCATGTAATATATCTTTTTTTTTTTGCGGATGGGAAATCATCAAATGACTCCTCCCGCTCTGGGTGGAGCGGAAGGGAGAGTCAGACTCTTACTGACTAAAACCCATCCGTGTTCCTTCCTTAGCCCTTTATGTTCTGGGCCAGCGGTAACCCTTTCGGACAATCCCGCTGATCCATGTAATATACTGGTAATCAGCTGCGTCTGGATAGACTGGAAGTCGAGCCCAACATAGTTGGGAAAAGGTTAGGCAGATGATGACTCAGTATAGGATAGTAGTAGTTATAATTATATATTATTAAAAACTAGGACTTGTTATCGAGCAATATATAAATATATTAAAAACACGTTCGAAGAAATTTAGTGTAGAAAAATACTAAACGTAATGATTTCAAAATTTTCAAGTATCTACCTAATAAATGTTAATGACTAAACCATATAAAGACTTGGCTAAAAGGTCCCAACAACCAGGCCATTAAAAAAAATAAAAAATAAAAAGCGTACCTACTATCCAAATTACTAACCCGCTTTGTTGTACAGACGCCAGCACATCAAGCTACTGCAATCTGTCAAATTTCTTTAATAGATTTTCAACACTATCGCTAAAGCATTAGGTTCAAGGTTGATTGGGAAAATTTGACAGTTTCGGGTAGCTTGATATGCTGGCGTCTGTACTTATACTTATCAAACATGTTGATTATACTTTGCACCTTCAAATCCAGGTAAATACTATCAAAATGATGTATCTCCATCCTTTTTCCCCATCGTAAAAAGTCGTATGACATAATGATCCAGATTGAAGTACCTATATAAAATACATACGAAGCAGAACTTTGTTCTTATAGACGGGGAGGCGCCATTGGGCCATACAATATATTAAAAGCGCCGCTGTTCTCACAAAATGACATCGTGTCCCGCGAGCTGGTTCTTTCGGTAATGAAGTGTAGCTTGCGTGCTCATTACTATATTTTGTGAAGCACTTGTGTGTGGCAGTGTACCTACTGTTAGTATAAAATACAATTTACTTAATTATGTAATTAAATTTAATTCAAGGTGTTGGAAGAAAATTGCATTTTCATTGTAATAAGGATCGAGTTGATAATTTTTGATAAGTATAATTAGTTTCTGTTTTTGGGAATTTCTATGTTGTGAACGATTACCCAATTACTGAACAAAAAACTGAAGTTAACTATTCGCTTTAGAACTCCATTTAAGTTCTAAGTTGAGCTACATGATTATTGACAAATGTGCACTGACTGGACGGGTCCACTCAACCTGTGTGGTTCTTTTCTTAAAGAACATTTCAGACACGAATCTACATGGTCTTCACATGATCTGACCAAGATTATGTCTGGACTTTAAAATAGACTGTGTCCTCTGAGTTTGTTTTGGCCTTTCTTCTCAGTGTAGTCAGATAGAAAACGCGGACCTCATCTAATTTTTAAAATATGATTGACGTGTTTGTGCAAACCTGTACAGAAATAAATAATTTCTAAAATTAAAGACGAATTCTTAACGGAAGGAATCTGGTATCACTTCTGTCCGACACTGTACATTCTCTTACACGGAATCACTAGTGTATGACAGCGTACGAGCAAGCCCTTTTATGATTGAATTGGAAATAAATTTCGGAATTCTTTGCCCATAAAGTTCACGCTCTATAAATTTATGGACATTATTTTCTTCTTAATTCTGTCGTCGCGGTATTCATAGGTTTGCGACTTATAACGCCCTGACTTTATTTTCTTGTGGTTTTTGGCGCGTAAAAAGCTGAAAAATAAGTTTACATATGGATGGAAACAAGTTTAATATTGCTGGTTCAACATGTTTTTCCATATTCGGCGTACAAAATAGTTTAATTAGGGAATAATTAAATTATAATCAAAATTCAATCAATTCAAATACATAATTACAGTCAATACAAAAATGTAGTAAAAACATTTTTAATAAACTCCGTAACATTATAGAAGGTATACTTTACTAATTAGCATTTGCTTAGTTCTCTCTTGAATGAATTAATATTCATTTTCTTAAGGGAATTAGGAATTTTATTACTTTTTAGTTCTCTCTTGAATTAATTAATATCCATTTTATTAAGGGAATTAGGAATTTTATAGTATATATATCTTTGTTTGCTTACCTACTAGTAAATTTCACCAAAGTGTCACACCCTATGAAGTAAAGTGCTGTTTCTGGCAGGTGACACGGTGAACAGGCTCGAGGCTGGAGCCGGAAACTATACTGTTGTGTTACGTGTACTTCACGTCTAGTAAAATGAAAGGAAATCCTTGTTGTATTGCACGTATTTCCAGAATAGTGTACTATTGTTTGAAAGTGACAGGGTCGTTCCGTAGTTTCGTGCAAAAACGATTTCCAGACTAATTTACCCATGGTTTTAATTTTTTTTATTTTATTTTTAACCAGAATGGGTAAAGACATATTCACTTTAAAAGGAGTATCGATAATATTACATTTTGATTCGTTATTTTATTTAATAAACTAATAAAACTGCGTCTAAATTCATTCCTCTCTGTTTCCAACTAGGGACCTCAGCGTATGTTTTCAAGTTTATTTGTCTATTTTCGAATTAATAGCTTTAATTAATACGGTTTGTAAGAACCAAACTCCTGACCTATTCTTTAAGTATTTTTAATATAACAATAACATAGTAATAGTAGAAAAAAAGCTATATTTTCTAATTGTCACAATAAAAACATCATCGCCATCCGTACTCGGAAACTTCGTAATTTTGTAGTGGTTTATTCGGTCCCTAATATAGTGCAGCTCACAACGTGTTTCTACTGGACAGTCAGCCACGGCAAACAGAGCAAAGCGGACGTACGCCTATGGCTGTCATAATTATTAGCAATCTTCGCATTGTTAGTAGTGCTTCGTCCAGAAATAATTTCATCACATTCCTTCTATTTCACAAGGTACTGTAGTAAACAAATTATTATAAATACTAAATATGTTTGGCTTTCAAATTGATTTTGATCCTATTTTATTATCGAGTTGCTAATGTATTCGGTAACGAAATTATTAAACAAAATGTTAGAATTTTTCATTCATCTCCACTTCATTACTTTCCGTCCCCTCCATTTTTTTGCGGGAAGGTAATGAACTGTTTTGGAAGGAAATGAAAGTTTTTTTTTGTTCATTACAAATAAGATTGATTAGGTAACTGTTAAAAATACACAGTGTAAGCTCCATGTAACACCAACAACAACATGAGATGCGTGTTTTTCTATGTAGTTTATTATTCTATTTGGCCGTATTTTATTATTTTCAGTACTAATATGGGGAAAACTCGAAAGCTATCAAGAGAAGAAAAACTGGCAAAAGATAGGTTACGTAAACGAGAAAAATATGCACAGTTAAAAAACGATCCTGCTTTATATGCTCTACAGAAAAAAGAAGAAAAAAATATATATTTATCAAGAAAAGAGAGGAATAAGATATGTAGCGTTAAAGACATGACTCCTAGATGCATAGATACTTCGACTTTTTTAAATAACCTAAATGAATCAGGATCTATTAAAAAACTTACAACCTCTACAGGGTCCGATCGATTTACAGCTCTCACCGTTGGTAAATACTACAGCTACATCTTCGACTGCGTTAAGATCTCCTAAAATCAAGATTTTATCTGACGTACGTATAAGTTGGGAGAACCGTAAATTTTATACTCGTAAGATTCCAAATCAAAAACTTAAGCCAAAAAAAGTTGAAGAAGTTTTTAATTCTGAACACCAACGGCAATTCGAGACTTTCGATCAATCAAATATATCAGAAAAAGAAAACAAAGACTACAATAAATATGATGGATCAGATGAGACTTAGTGACGAATATTTTTTAAGTTTTCTAATGTTTATGATTGATTTTGCTCAGGCTATGTGCTACGACCTAAATTAAAATGGACTAGAGTAACATTGTAGGATTGATTGTTGGTAGACGAGTAAGATCATTAAGAGCGTTTACGCCATACGGCATTTCATACAAACTTTCAATCCCTTATTTTTCTAAATTAATGAACCGATTTTAATGAAACTTCATACGCATAAGCAGGATACAAAGGTCTAAAAAGTTACTTAGTAGAAAACATTTTCGAAATGTCTTATCTAAAAAAAGATAACTGGAAATCTCTGTTTCTATGGAAAATTTAAAATCGGTCTAATTTGGCTGTAACACTATTTTTCGAAAATGTTCTCTACTAACTTTTTAGACCTTTGTATCCTGCTTATGCGTACGGAGTTTCATTAAAATCGGTTCATACATTTCGGAAAATAAGGGCTTGAAAGTTTGTATGGAATGCCGTACGGCGTAAGCGCTCTTAAGAATTTTTGATCATTTTTTTAAATTTTATACTATTATGTCAGCATTCCTTTACTGTTTTTTTGTTTGTATACTGTGATTTTGCACTCAAAAGTAAAAAGACTGATTACTTATTATTTACCTATTATTTTTTGTTAATTGTCCAGTCAGATATTCATAATACTCTATGATTGTTATATATTTTTAGTCTTTGTTTTAAGTTTAATATGTGATTTTGCGTCTTATATTAATTGTTAATAGGTTGTAGTTGGTCAGTTATTTAAACAAAAAGTTAGGGTTGACTACTGCTCAGAAGCCTTTAATTATTTAAAAACTGATTTGGCTTCCTTCCACGAAGTTGATTTTTTCAGACTGAATTGAAATGAAAGACTGAATTGAAATAAAAGACGGTGATTATTGAAATTATATTGTTTTATTTAGCTGTTTTAAATTACCGTCTTTTACGGTTCATTAACATCCTAATCTATTTCAGAACTGTTTTACGGTATTTCATTGCCGTCCCGACTTATATCATTACCATCGCGCCCTAGTTCATTACAATCCTTTAACTTTTCATCACCTTCCAGTTGTTAAATTTCAATTGTCATTTTCTCCGTGAATAAACAAGATAATAACGTGCCTTCCACTTTAAACGAATCTGGTGACAATTGAGACTCATGTATATTAAAAAAAAAACTAAAATGTAATATTTATTTTTATTCTGCGGAACGGTTCTATTTGCACGAAACGACGGAATGAACCGACAGCGTAATAGAGACTATTAGGTATCAAGATTATTCGGGTTTTAAGGGACTATCTCCAAGAGCGAGAGAATCGCGGCGATTTTAACGTCGTGCCACGTATTTCTATACACTCTTAGAACATGTCTCCATACGGCGAATCATCGCGGCGAAAATTTGATGGCACGGTAAGACTCTCGCGATTCGCCGCGATTCTCTCGCTCGTGGAGACGGCCCCTTAGGCTCTACCTCGAAAATAAATCAGGGCGACTGATCTACTAAGCGATAACATTCCCATCGACATATACAGTCAACAAAAGAGATAAGTATACAGGATCGTCGGATATAGTTGAAGTTTAGTAAGAAACCGATGGATCTTCTCGAATAATATGTAATTTTATTAATAGAAAACAAACATGTGTCGACTGAAATTTAATTTGACACATGAGCTGTTTGTTTTCTATTCATAAAATTAATTTTTATTCGAGAACATCCATCGGTTTATTACTAAACTTCAACTATATCCGGTGATCCCGCATTCTAATCCTTTTTGTTGACTGTACCTAAAATTAACCTAGCTACTTAAAATTCCTCTCTAAACAACCACACTCACATAAACAACCCTATCACCCCACATTAAGTCCTATAAAAATGCAAAAATAATTAAAAAAACAGACCACCAGTACCAGGCAATCATAAAAATTAAGTTTACGATGTACCCTCGCGCGTCAATATAAAGGCCCATAAAGACGGCCGAACGCCCGACCAGCGTTTAATTACTCGTCCCAATGATGTGCCTAACAAATTGCTGACAAGCCGAGTGCGGCATATTGTTGTTATGTGGTCCGCTTCCTCCGTTTTTATTAACTGCTGGATCGCTTTATGTTGCTTTGTTGTAGGTACATGGTTGGTCGGGTCATTGTTTAGATATTTTTGGGTCAATTTATTGAGCTTTGATTGGATTCGTGTGGCAGTCTTGGGTGTTGTTAACCGTAACAACGTTATTCTCCTTTTGGGCTTTGCTCCAGTCGGGCTGATAATATTTGATTAATTGAGAGCTTATAAGTCGTAAACTACGGTTATGATTTCTCGAGAAGCCTTGTTTTCAGTAACGGGTGTTAGGATTCTAATATTTAAAAAAAAAACTTAATTTAACCGCCTTTGGACAGACATGGTAAGCCGGATATTGGACGATATTCAGAAAAGGATGAAGGATTAGTTTTTATAGGTAGGTAATAGAATTATTTGAGCATCTTTCCATGAACATGGAAAGACTTCACTAGATGCAGAAACACTGAAGATATATAATTATTATGACAAATGATGGGAAGCACTTCCAGCACAGGAACTAACATAATAATGTTTACAGTTCTCCGAATAAAGTGTTGTTCGTTTTAATATCTGAACCAAATTTTTGGCCAATTTTTGGCCATAAGGCCTAGGTTAATTACTGGTTTAGCCAATCGTCCATGAACGATATAATTACGCCGGTCATACACATTAGCGGTGGACCGACCTCGGTTTGATCGTCAATTACAAGGTTTTGTTTTCCCTTCGCTTCCAGATGACTGTGATTATACACGACCAAACTGACACCTCTCTTTTACAAGAATAAAAACAACATCGTTTCTAGAATATTCTCGAGATTTTTCTGTAGGTACTCTCAAGTCGAATGTAGTAACACTACTTTACTACACATGAATGTATTGTACAATGACTTGCATTATCTTGTTGTGAGTTAATTTTACTTTGAAGAGAATCTATTCTAGTTCTACTTCCATGTATGGTAAGATAAGATAATGTTTATTTGCCAAAAACAGTATTTACGTTTCCTTATAGTCTACACTAGCTGCGCCCCGCGGTTTCACTCGCATAAATAAGTGTCGATCCCGTGGGAATATCGGGATAAAAAGTAGCCTATATGTTAATCCAGGGAGTCAACTACCTCCATACAAAATTTATTAAAATTGGTCCCGCCGTTTGAGCGTGAATAAGTAACAAATATACACACACCCACACACACTGGCAAACTTTCGCCTTTATAATATTAGTGTGATTAAAAGTTAGGTTTACAAAAAAAAAAACAAAATAAGAAGCATTTTTCTTATGAACTCCACACTAGGTCGAGCCTGTGTCATGGAGTCCATGTGTGTGTTCCAACATCATCTGATGACAATATCAACAATGAATCAGAAAACGTACGTCTGGATTCCGATTTGTAGGGCCATTTACAAATTTTGCTTTGATTGGATTTTTTAGATCTGAAATTCGAATTTTAAATCACCATAAAGATGTTTTTCATTTCACAATTATTGAGGTTAACTTTATAATTGTTTTATTAATTATTTTTTAATTACCATTTAATAATGTTATTCAAACAATAAATTACTAGACAAAGTAATGAGACCTTGAAACTTGAAACCTTCCAAATAAAGAAGACTAACTAACTTCCTTTCGTGAGCTATTTCGTAAGTATTTAAACTAAACTGGCTTTGTTTAAACTGTCATCGGATAGTTTTGAAACAGATCATAGGTAGTCAATGAAATGGAGACGGCACTACTCAAACTACCCCCTTTTCAAGCCTCTAGTAGCACACTCGCCTTTCCACAAAGTCGACTCGGGTGAAGGAAACTGACATAGAGTTCGAATGACCACTAGTGAGTGCTGACGTATCGAGTGCAATCGATTCAGCGAACTCATAGACACTTGTCCGACTGACACAGCCGTGATTCAGCTCAAAGGTTTTGTTGGTCTAGGAGATTATTCTCATGGACTTTCTGACCATACTGTTACAATATCAGCAGGTACTTATGCTTTTTAACTTTGTAACCGTTATGTAATTAGGTATATCGCTGCTTTTTAAACACTGAATGAGAGGCTGCACGAGTGGATGTACTAGAGTACCTCTGATAGCCAAGGTTATTGTGTTTTCAAATCTAATCTGTATTACACATACAACCCGAATCTCTTCAAAGTAAGAGTGAACAGGCTTCTTCTGGGTAAGCTCACTCCATCAACGACTTTGTCTCTGTCACCTCTGACCTAGGTCTTGGTCTCGGGTTTGCACTTCATGACTCTAGAGTCATGAAGTGCAAACCCAATTCAAATAAAAAGAAACATAATAAAAGAACATGCATAATTAGCCTATAACGTTCCCACTGCTGGGATACAGGTCTCCTCTCTGTGACCCGTAAACCGTAGCCCTCCACGCGGACCCAGTGCGGGTTGGTAGATGTCACATGTATTTGATTTTTTTTGGTTCTAGGACATACCGGTTTCCTCACATACCATTTAAAAAAAAAATCAAGATAAAAGATATTAGTGTTTTATGAGTGCTGGACGGTAACTTATAAATAAAGATTCAGTAGATTGAATAAATTTTGATTAATTTTAATGGCTTGTGTTTAAACGCCTACCAGTATCTATTTCACTACAAAAAAATTCGAAATACCTGCCAGAATGGATAAATGATCATCAAATTGTGTTTCATAAAGTATTGTAGAAATGAACCTATTTTCCTTTTTATTCTATACCATAAAGATTTATTTACGCCTTTAAAGTTAATTTCAGACCAAATATTTTATATTATCGCTAATTAAATGTTACCAATATTTTATTCCACGACTTTCAATTTAGTCAGTTTTACTGAGGCAAAAAAGCTAACGTCGATCGTACAATTTTTTTGAATACCAAATAAAATATTGCGTATCCCAAACACATGTTACTTGGTATTTGTATTGTCATTGCTCTTGCATCCTATGTCGACGGAGCCCCGCTTCGCGGACCCCTATTTCTGTGTAAAGTAACCTAACCAAACCTAATATCGGGGTACCATTCGCTCGCTCTTGCATCCTACATCGCTAATATTTTTCATTTTGGGTATTAATGTCACTATTTCAGGGAAACAAGATTTGGTGAGCATTCGTTCGTTTTGGTAGGCAAAAATAATATAAATACAACACGTACAAATATTCTGATGAGTGTATCATTATTTTGGAACTTAAAACGTTTTTCTTTAGGCACCTCGGTATAGAGTTTATTTTATTTGAAGTTAACATATTTTACTTGGTACCTACTTAGTCTTAGGATCTAAAAACTATTTAGGTGAGCATTTAAATTGTACCCAATTTCAATTACCGTAAGAACTACGGCAGTTTTCTCTTAGGGGGACAATTTACGCAGCCTTAACTTAACAGGGCGTTTCAAAACAATTTACAGCTAGCCTATAAACACCTCTGTGTAAGACTATTGTGATACTGGGTTAAAGCGGTGGTACGTAATAAAGTGATCCCAGTTGATCCACCCTTTTGTTAAATCTGTGCATGAGACAATGGTACGATGACAAGCGGACACAGTTGTTCTATGTACAATGTGATTATGTGAACACTTTACAATGAATGGGAGTACTCAGGTGTGTTTCAGTTGATAGGATTAGCCTTTTGTGTCGCTGCGTTGATGCACTGGCAATAAAACAAATGGACGCTACCTTATATGGAAATCGATGAAGGAAAACATCGTGCACATGTGACGTCCACCAACCCACAAAGGGCCCGCGTGGTGGATTACAGCCCACTCCACAGAGTGGAGGCCTGTGACCCAGCAATGTGAACATTATAGGCTCAATATGTATGACGGAGATGGTATGTGTGTCTCGTTATTATCAGCCATATTTTAACTACCGTGGGCGTACTATGAGTAGTGTTGGTTAATGCGCAATAGAACAACCGTTTGCAGTTCAAATCAGATTATAATTTCACGAACAAATTAATCATACCAGCGAAACACACACTGTAGGTACACGACATAACCAGATACAGAACGTGGGACAGTTTCTGAGCACATGTTGTCCGTACGATGTCCAAGCTCCACACAGTTCTGTAGCGCTCTCGTCGACTCCCACGAACTCAGGCTAGACTCTGTCAAGCGCCACCAGATGGCGCTGGCATCCCGCTCAGTCAAACGAATGACGTATTTCCGACATCTATAATATAATTATGGAAATATCAATCTGGGCAGACGATCCTGCGCCAGATCATTATAAGCGGATGCACATAGGTATAATCACGAGCACTAATAATGTAAGTATACACTTAACCACTTTCAAAACTGATTTTCTCCTACTGTATTAATTATAATTTTGATACGAACATAGTATTTTCGAACACAGAATTATGAAATAGGTCTTATCTCTCAGTTGCAATCGTTATTCCACAAGAAACTAACTTTTGCTCGTGATTGTAATCGAAGCAATCTCATATATTTAAACAACTTGCTTCAAGGAGTAATCGTTTCGGCGTTAGAGCCCTATAGATCTTGAGACAAACACAGACGCTAGGGATTTTGACGAGGTTCTACGAAATTGGAGGTAGATTTGACCATGTCGCCTCGACCATTCATTTGAGCATGGTGTAGTGTATACCAATTCGCAGTTAAGAGACAGTAATTTCGAAGCCATTATGTTTCTAAACCAGCTGCACTTTACTGCCTGGCTTCCGAAACAAGATAACAAAGTTCCTAAGGCTGGTTTTTGAAATACTAAAAGATCTCGTACTGATGCCATTAAACCCTTGCTTTGTAAGGAAGTAGGTGTTCAAATATATCATTCTTCATTGCAGTCTGTGCGCTGTGGTAACATAATTGAGTTACAATAAGACAAATTGCTGCACCCATTATTACTATAACATTATTACACGACCACCTACTTTACTAGTATCCATAGTTCACGTTTACGACCATACGACCATAACACTGATTAATAATTTAAGATAATTACTGTAGCATCCAGCAGCTGTGGTGATAGTTAAAGATTTCCCATCACGAGGCAACTGAAACCGTCGACGGAAGCAGTTGGCTCTGACGTCAAAGTGCGTCGCTCGTGAGTATGAATGAGCACTAAGGGATAGAAGGCTAAAAATTAAGGTTTTTTTATTACCGCACTAGTATTGCTATGTCCAGAACCACAAGTTAAAATGAATCTTGTTCCCTCTTCACATTATGGTGGAGTGTGCTCGGAACGAAGATCTCAGTGCTGAGTTCTTAATAAAAAAGAAAAAAAAAATTGTTTATTCTGCACAAACAAAACGCACATTACAAATAAAAAGACATAAAATATACACATACAACGACGCCGAATACTAAATGTTACAAAGACAAAAAATCAATGGGCCACATAGTCCTAGTGTCAAAATGTACAAATTGCCTAGCGTAGTCAAAAGCCTGGTACTCAAGCATATAAAATGTTGACAATTTTGTCCATTGCTTGATATCAGTGTGTCAGGGCCAGGAACCAAAGACACATATTAATTGACATTTGGATGATGATAATACATTTGGGTGTTAATGTAAATGAGGTGGGAAGATGCAATCATATTCTACCATCCTCTTGTTAGAAACAGAGAGCCTAGGCTATTATATAAACTTGTGTGAATACAGATTCATGGACGATAGTTACTCATAGACAGAGTGAGAAAAATATTATAAGAACGCCTTAAGAAGCGACTTAGTCTTGTTATCCGAGCTCCTTAAATTTTAAGAGTTATATTAGAACATTTTCTTCCCTTTGGGCGCTAGTGTTAGTCAGTGTTCTTAGCTGCGCTTACTAGTAATGTCTTCAGTTTACTACTCCGTCGAGAAACATAATCTTAACAATATTACCTAATATTTTCTCTTAAATCCCAGATCGGGGATGCAGAATTATACTCATAAGTAATATTCTAACTGAACTAACGTAACAAGCTCTCGAAATACACAACTGCAATAAACTGCAATTTGCAAATAACATTTTGATAGGTATTCATGGATTTCGCGAATAAGCTTAGCAGCGTGGTTAGGTATACGGGCAAAATAGGGATAGAGAATATCGTTGTGAGAATGGTAATTTTCGACGATATTATGTAAATGTATTATTTGTTTTTGGTTTATGTAACATACGAACGATATGAAAATAAATCAATCAATCTCGTCAGTCTAGTCTTTTCCCAACGAGTTATTCTGGTCTGATTCGCCTGAACCCCCCCTTCACCTCCCCCATCTCGAACCCCTGCTTGTTCGCCTTCTGTTTTAATCTCTGTCTTATCCACATTATGTAAGTTTACTCTTTTTGACAGGTAAGTACAGTCAAAAGAAATTAAAAGTTTCATGATTTACAAAATGACATAAAGATTTTTTTTTAAATGTCTCATGTTTGCACGATTTAGGGTCAGTTTCCATTTTAACCGAATGGACACAGCCGAATACCAGTACTGTACATGGAGCGACTGCCTATCTGACCTCCACAACCCAGTTACTGGGTTCCATGATACCCCGTAGTAAGACTGGTTGTCCAACTTTTGGGCTTCTGACTACCCGGAATGACTGTCAAAGATCAACGAATGACAGCCGCGACCAACGGTTTAACGTGCTTTCAGAGGCACGGAGGCGCCGCGATATGTCAAGGATGGTCACCCATCTAGACCCGACCGCGGCAAGCGTAGTGTCAATCGAAGCGTAACCTTCGATCGACACGTGTGGCTTTTATTATTTAGCCACATTATGTTTTAAATGATAAGTGCCGCACAGCTCGATCGATCAGGTTAAGCTACGCTTGCCGCGGTTGGCCTGTGGATGGGTGACCGTCTTTACATACCGAGACCCCTCCGCGCCTCGGAATGCCGGCTGTCATTCGTGGATCTTTGACAGTCGTTACGGGCAGTCAAAAGCCCGGAAGTCTGATAACCAGTCTTACCAAGGGATATCGTATTACCTAATAACTGGGTTGTGGAGGTCAGATAGGCAGTCGTTCCATGTAAAATACTGGTATTCAGCTGCATCCGGTTAGACTGGAAGCTGACCCCAACATAGTTTGGAAAAGGTTAGGCAGATGATGAATATTTACGCAGGTGTTTACTGTCGTTTCTGAGTTTTATGCAGAGTGAACTTGAGTCCGGAAGAAGGTAGGTAAGTAAATCAGGTTTTCAAAGTATAATGCTGTCATAATAATGTTTGATAAACATTGAATTTCCAAGTAACCATTAAAAGGATGTTTAACCGTGAACGGAACGAACATTTCTTGTCCTCATTATACAGTTTGAGTTGAACAGGCGTTCAACAATATCGAATATCATTAATATCACAAAAACAACAAAAGACTAAAAACAACACACTATACATAATAATCTGAGCATAATTTAATAGAATAATAAGGTAAATTGAGTTACGAGGTGGGAGGATCCCCGAGAATGAATGGAATGATTGATTGAATGAACGAGTGGACTTTGGGGAGCTCGGTCATTTCCACAGTGTTATTACCCGTGCATAATCGTGAGGAAAATTAACGATGAATTTTATGAACGCTGTCAAATATTTTATATGTATTTTGTGTAACGATTTGTGTGCTTTATATTTTAAACGGGTGATTATCAATTGGGCTTATTCTTGTTGAAAATTTTATGAGTGGTTATATGGTCTTTGTTTCGCAAGGGGGAAGTGAAACAATATCGTTTTCAAACATATTTTGTTCTTCATTTCGGGTTTCTAGGCAGTTTCATCATGGTACTTAATCTTAAATACAATATACAGGCTAACACTAAAATACACTCGAGAGCAATGAATCCGGGTCACTTAAAGAATCCTAAAAATCTCGGAAACTAAAAATGCTAGGTTAATGCAATAAATTGTATTTAATAGACAATGTAATACTCCTTAAATGAAGGTATTAAAACTTCTTAGTTATTGTAAAGTTATATCATAAAAAAATCAAATTTGAAAAAGGGCCACTTTCGAAGATGGAACTACGAAATTACAGCATTTGGTTTTGCTTTTGTTTGTAATCTGTCATTTATGTGGGTACATAAACCATGTTGATAGTGCTCTATGTTCATTATTCAAGCTGAAATTATGTCGCTTACGCCTGAAGAATGCACCAGAATACTTACAATGCTGGAAACCGGCCGGAGTCAGCGCGATACAGCCAGGACTGTCGGTGTGTCGCTGTCAACAGTACAAAGAGTTCTCCGACGTTACGAAGAAACTGGTTCTAACCTACGCAGACCAGGAACGGGCAGAACCAGGTGTACCACAGCACGAGAAGACCGATACTTGGTGAACACCATGCTTCGAAATCGCTTTCTCACAGGAACTGAACTCACAAATCAGTTTCGACGCCTCGGAGGAAGTAACCCAAGTGCATGGGTTACTTCCTCCGACCTGCAAACGGCCCTAAACTGGAGCGTGGGCATCGTATTTCAAGACTAAGATATGCCCAGAGCCACGTAAATTGGAGTATTGAAGATTGGTCAAAAGTTATGTTCTCCGACGAATCAAAATGTATGCTCTACAAGCACGATGGAAGACACAGAGTGTATCGAAGACCAGGGGAAAGATTCAAGCAAGCATGCATCGAAGAAAAAGTAGCCTACGGTGGTGGGTCTGTACTTGTGTGGGCCGGAATTTCTTCTGAAAGTCGCACAGAGCTGGTGATCATAGAAAACGGCTCTTTAACTAGCGTAAGATATGTGGAAGAAATCCTCAATGATCACGTTGGTCCATTTATGGTCAATTTAGGTGAGGATGCTATATTTATGCATGACAATGCCCGACCTCATACAGGTAGGATTGTGAATGACTTCCTAACTGTATGAGGAAACCTTCAAGAGATGAACATTACTCGTATGGAGTGGCCAGCGCGCAGCCCGGATATCAACCCGATCGAGCATGCTTGGGACGAGCTAGGCAGATGCGTAAAACAACGAAACCCTCCCCCAATCACGCTTCGTGAGCTCAAAATTGCTCTCACAGAGGAATGGGAGAATATTCCCCAAAATCGTATAAGGAACTTGGTGTACAGCATGCCAAACCGCGTAAACGCAGTAATGGAAGCACGAGGAGGCAATACGAAGTATTAAAATTCAAGAAAATCGTAATAAAGTTCAAAAATTTCATGTTTCCTATTTTTACCCGACTGCGGCGAAGCCCAAAAGGAGGGTTATGTGTTTGACCTGTATGTATGTATGTATGTATGTCCGTTTCTTTGTTCCCTCGTAACTTCTAAACGAATGAACGGATTTTGATAAATTATACGTCCTTAGATTTGTCTTGGTAGCGCGAGTGTCACTGGGTATATCAAAATTGAAAAAATATAAAATGGCCGATTTTTGGCGCAATATTATGTCATCAAAAAAATTTATTTTTCTCGAAACCTATCGAGTGGGGCATCAAAATAAAGGGTTTTTAAAGGTGATTACAAAAATATATGCAACTTATATGGTTAAAAGTAATTCGAAGTGACAAATCGTAAAAAACACGTACCAAGAGCTAAATCGTCTGCGAAATCTTTCACATTTATTTTGTAAACTAAAAAGCTGGAAATAAAAAAGTTATTCAAAAAAATAAAAAAACCCGACTGCGGTAAAAAACTGAAAAGCTAAAAACAAGCCCATTTTAAATTAAATAAAAGTTGGAAGCAGGCGGGACCCATATCATTTTTATTATATCGATACTGGAAATATGAAATAACGTAAGGGACAAAACTAAGGTTTTCAGGAGAGCAAAAATAAGATATTTTTCTTACAAAACTGGCTATAATTTTTTAACAATATGATTTAGGTAAAAAGTGTCTAGGACAAAGTTTCTTAGATTTCTTCATTCTTTGCAGCTAAACTAGTTAAAAATCAATAAAGCCTACTGTTTCAAAGATAGCATGTCCCTTACGTTAAATAATAATGAATACGAGTGATATACGTTTACAAAATTTTAGATGTAAATAAACGGCATTGATGTATGGGAAACTTAAGGAAATAAACATTTAGAGTTTTTCAAAGTAAAGGTCTCTTAATGGTACACTCTATATTGTTAATGCTGTTAACAAATATAAAAAATATAATTTTATACATTCGTGAACTACTATGCCTATGTAATACAGTTTAAAACTACTTGCTGACTCATAGGGATAAAAAATAAACGAATAAAATAGATCAAAACTTTTATTTGGGCTCACTAATCCTCTTTTATAAACGCAATTTAGGTACTCTCAAAAATTATGTAAAGTATAACATTATTAAATTCTGTTTTAAATCACAATAAAAAATAGCTAAACTAGTTAAAAATCAATAAAGCCTACTGGCTTTATTGATTTTTAACTAGTTTAGCTGTAAAGAATGAAGAAATCTAAGAAACTTTGTCCTAGACACTTTTTACATAAATCATATAGTTAAAAAATTATAGCCAGTTTTGTAAGAAAAATATCTTATTTTTGCTCTCCTAAAAACCTTAGTTTTGTCCCTTACGTTATTTCATATTTCCAGAATCGATGTGTTAAAATAGCTGTTTTAACACATCGATAAAAGACATGTGCGTTCAAACCTTCTCTGGGAACACTAATGTATAAGACAATAATAAAACATCTCAAATTATGGAATAACTTATGTGACCTGTTGTAAAATGTACTCGATTTTGATTTAATGTAAATACCAAATACTGTGAGTAAAGAGACTTACATTAGTTTTTATAAAATTATTAATTTAAATGTCATATACAGCCAGTTTCTAGAAAAAAAATGGTCTAGGCCTACGGAAAATATGTGATGTAAAGGACATTTTTTTTAAGATATCGAGATTTTAAATATACCAATCGATAGAGCAAAAAATTCCGAATCCAACGATATATATAACTCATTTTCGACAAAATATCCCTTACGTTATTTCATATTTCCAGTATCGATATTTTCAAATTCAAATGGGTCCCGCCTGCTTCCAACTTTTATTTAATTTAAAATGGGCTTGTTTTTAGCTTTTCAGTTTTTTACTGCAGTCGGGTTTTTTTATTTTTTTGAATAACTTTTTTGTTTTAAGGAGAGATCAGCAGTTTTTTTCTTTATGTAATTTTGTGTTAATAAAATGTATGGTGACTCATATTTTTTTTACTTTCATTTAAGGAGTATTACATTGTCTATTAAATACAATTTATTGCATTAACCTATCATTTTTAGTTTCCGAGATTTTTAACATTCTTTAAGTGACCCGGATTCATTGCTCTCGAGTGTATATGCACTAGCAGCACAGTTTCACCCGCATAAGTGTCGATTCCGTGGGAATATCGGGATAAAACTATCCTATGTCGTTCCCCGCAATACAATCTATGTCTCTGCCAAATTTTATCGAAATCCGTTCTGTGGTTTAGGCGTAAAAAGGTAACATACAGACAGAGTTACTTTCGAATTTATAATATTAGTATGGATATAATTATGTGCAAGTATATAAATAAAAAACAAGTAATTAAAAAAACTAAAAAACCCGACTGCAGTAAAAAATTAGGTTAGTTAAAAAAAACTGAAAAGCTAAAAACAAGGCCATTTTAAATTAAATAAAAGTTGGAAGCAGGCGGGACCCATTTGAGTTTGGAAATGTAATAAAAAAATGGTATGGGTCCCGCCTGCTTCCAACTTTTATTTAATTTAAAATGGCCTTGTTTTTAGCTTTTCAGTTTTTTTTAACTTAATTTTTTACTGCAGTCGGGTTTTTTAGTTTATTTAATTACTTGTTTTTTATTTCCAGCTTTTTAGTTTACAAATTTGAAAGATTTCGCAGACGATTTAGCTCTTGGTACGTGTTTTTTACGATTTGTCACTTCGAATTACTTTTAACCATATAAGTTGTATATATTTTTGTAATCACCTTTAAAAACCCTTTATTTTGATACCCCACTCGATAGGTTTTGAGAAAAATATTTTTTTTTGAAGACATAATATTGCGCCAAAAATCGGCCATTTTATATTTTATCAATTTTGATATACCCAGTGACACTCGCGCTACCAAGACAAATCTAACGACGTATAACTTATCAAAATCCGTTCATTCGTTTATATGTTACGAGGGAACAAAGAAACGGACATACATACATACATACATACAGGTCAAACACATAACCCTCCTTTTGGGCTTCGCCGCAGTCGGGTAAAAAGAGAAAGCGCTCCGCAGTCGGGTAAAAAGAGAAAGCGCTCATTAGGCATAAAAAAATTCGTCCGCATCGCTGTCACCTAAACTGAGTGTGCTCTCGCAAATGTTAAGATAAAAACAATCACATGGTAGGAAAAAAATCTACTGCTGCAGCTACCCATAACGGCCCTACACGCACATGAATCAATAAATTAAACCACCGAACCACTTTAAAAAACCGCGTCATTTAACCGTTCAAAATCCAATTGATAACGCCACACACAACACTTAACTCCATTACACACTAGCCAAAAAAAACAATCACAACCACTCTCAAACAAATCTAGCAGCAAAACGATATACAAAAACAAAAACGCATCAAGTGTGCCAAAACGTATCGCGCCCGTTTTACACTAGACCGGGAACATCCATCATTTTTCCCCCGTTGGACAGCGGTGTCAAACTAAAACTCGACAGCATCGGTATGTTACCGTCCGAACTTTCCCACTGTCCCGTAAAAACCACAAATATTTGACGAACTACCGCCGAAAAGGGTACTCTCTCATAATTACTAAATTAGTTGTTGTGTTGTTACTTCGCTGGCTATTTATTTCTGAGGGTCAATGAGTTGGTTTTGAGGCTATTTTTAGAAGTTGTTAGTGAAATAAACATGAAGGTTGTGTTGTTGGAACTGTTTTGAGTGTAGAATTGATGTGAACATCGTTTTGCTTTTCCCAGTGCTGTTCAGTTCAGATTCTGGTCCAAACTCATATGCCTAAACATTCATAATTTTATTAACATCTTAGTTGGAATTAAAGTAAGTAGCGCTAAGAGTAACAATTTGTAACTACTCGTACCTATAGGTAAGCAGGCACTAAAATATTTTACAGAAAATTTCAGGTTAGCCAGGGTTCATCATCATCATCATCATTTCAGCCGAAAGACGTCCACTGCTGGACATAGGCCTCCCCCAAAAGGGGGGGGGGGTTGCCATATTCGCCACGCTTGGCAGGCGGGTTGGCGATCGCAGTATGGTATGGTGGTGGAATGCATAGAGAACGCTGCTGCCCATTCTCCGGTACCTACGCCCCTTAGTCGCCTTTTACGACACCCACGGGAAGTATGGGGTGGTGCTATTCTTTAAGTCCGGCACCACACAGACAAGCCAGGGTTAGCCCATCTATTTTTGTTCATATTTTTTCAATCTTTTTGAAGTAAAAACTTCTTTAAGCGCATTGGGGATTTTTTGTGATGGGAAAAAACCATTGAACTCGCACCACTGTTACCGTAAGCGACACCGCGCGTGTTTTGTTTATAAGACGATAAAAAAAATACCCGCTTAGGATGTGTTCGGCTGTCCTCGGGATGTACTCGGTTTTAATGTATATCCGCTATGTCAGTGAGTGGTGGCAAAGTATTCTGTTTGTGTTTTGCACTCCCAGAGTGCCACTGTTTTTTTAAAATAAGGGCCTTTTTTAATCGCAATGCCATATTATGACAGTTCTATCATACCCTAAATACATACTGCTACGCATTATATTTGGGCCTGCATGTACATCTGAAAAGTTACTCATGTTCTGAAAAATAACTAAAATCTGTCGTAACATAATAATCAAATCATCCTTTGCTCTGACAATATAAAACAGCAGTAAAACGAAGCCAAACATATTTAAACATAAGAACAAAAAAATGCGTTGTAACAACATTTGCTACAACTACTACACGACAATAGCCTTATTTGTATTTATCTTCCCCATGGTAGACCTCCAACAAAATATACAGACAGAAACATCTCTATCTAATCTCTGTGAGTCGAAGCCTGAGCCTCAATTTGCAAAAAGATAGAAGTTTCCTCTCCATTTCGTCGCTTCATAAGATCGTAAAGGAAGGGAGAGCTTATTTGTCCCGCGAAATATGTATGAAGAATAAAGGTTTACTTACACATCGTCAGAATTTCTTTAAACATTTTTTTAAATTTTATCTTGGATGTTACTAACCACCAAGTTATCGCTAATTGTGAACCTATTAGAATGCCCTCTATTCGAAGTAAATTGATATTAGAATATCAACGACCAGTTACTGTATAGTCGGACCACCCAAGAAAATTCTTAGATTAAAGAAACTGAGGATAAACAAATAAACAGTTAAAAAAATGCTGGCTTTCACCGACGAAAAAATTCAGTGAAAGACATTTACCAAAAAAAAGGAAACAAGAAAATAAAAAACTTAATGGCGTTTCCCAATCATTTTGACGCAAAGTGGCCAGTATTTTGAATTAATACTTAATACTTTTAATTATTGAAAAGGTCGTATTTGAAAGAGTCCCAAAAATTAATCCACTTAAGATTCTAACCATATAACTGAGCTTTATGATATAAAAAGATAAATGCGAATGAAGGTGCAGTGGAATGAAGAAAAATAACGTACCGTGGGTTACGGATGTGAGGGAACAAAATTGTTTTCTCGTTAATATAGGTACGCGGATGACAGCTCGGCTTTTATATATTTTTTATCTGTTACAAATTGAAGTACTTACAGAGAACATTTTCGTAATGACTGTACTCTTTGCTGATTGGAATTTCGTGTGAAATGTTTTTAAAATTGTTTTTTTATTGTCTTTTGTTCTTGAATTAAGAATAAATGGAAAGCTTTGTGGTGTCCGGAAATATCTGGCTGGATATTCTTTGAAGTAAAATGTGTCAGGAAAATTCTGCTGATAGTTAAAATTTTATATCCCGAAGTTTATTTGTAAGATAACAAAAGGATTCAAAGAAAAAAATTAGGCATAAATCATCATCATTCTCCTGCCCTTATCCCAATTTATTCGGGGTCAACGCAACGTGTCTTTTTCTTTCAAACTTCTCTATTAGTTGTCATCTTGGTAGTCACCTCCTTTCTTAACCATCATTCACACAGTCGATCCATCATCATCATCATCTACCTAGCCTTTTCCCAACTATGTTGGGGTCGGCTTCCAGTCTAACCAGATGCAGCTGAGTACCAGTATTTTACATGGAGCGACTGCCTATCTGACCTCCACAACCCAGTTACTGAGACTAAGACTGGTTCGATCCATCCGTTAATAAGGTACAAAAAAAACAAAAATGTTAATCTATCATCACTAATTAATCAATCGCGATGAAAGGCACCATGTTCTATTGTAAAACATTACTGTTCAACCCAAAGACCATTACATTCCACACTCGTAACATAAACCTACCTTACAAATGAACAGCTCAAACCTTCATCAAACTAATTTGACGCAAACTATCCAGCTAATTCGGCCACAGGCGGCTTGAACCAATTCTTCCAAACGGCCACAACATCTTGGAATGTTCTACACCGTCCGGCCATCAGTCACTGTCGCGTGCCCTGAATAGTTGATGCCTGCCGTATCGCCCACCTGCCTGCAACCTCTCTAACGTGACTCCCGAGAAGCTGTTTTGACCGAGATAGTTAGAAAAATGAGGAGTTATGATAGACGATATATTTTGAAGTCTTATGCAACGTTTTCTTGATTTTTAAAGAGGAATTTTGTATATCCCTGGCTCTGAGTTCCCGAGAACCTAGGTACTTACCTACCTACTTCTTTGGGTCTAAACCTTATGCCCTTTTTGTAATATGACAAAACCTAAAAGTAAGTAGAGCTAGGCCTTTTATGAATCAGCCATAATTTTAATACTCGGTTTCATCATAGAATGCTTGCTCGATGGATAGGCGATTTTGACGAATGTCACAGAAAAAAAAAACAATCTAGCAATTGCTAAGAACAGGCTAGAATGACTCATAATGTTTTATGTTAGTACGAGCGAATAGGAATAACGGCATACACATCACTCATCAGTTATTATAACTACGGTATTAAATTCATCTAACTGTCACATTAGGCAGCCCGCCAAAAAGTTATCGCGACTTTTGCATTACATTTGATTAGATTGTGCGGTTATCGTTATATTTTCAACACAATACTTTATGACGTCGACGTGAGTCTGTGGTAAACTAAACCGGTTTTATTAACCGATTTTAACTATAATGAAAATGTATAGAAATAGATTCCATCCGCGGCTATGTCAATAAAATATAACCTAGGTTCAAAGTATCCCCATACCAAATTTCATCAAAATCAGTCCAGCCGTTTCGGAGATTAGCCGGAAAAAGCAGAAAGATGGACAAAAAAAATGATTGTGTTATAAGTAGGTACTGTATATACATACTTTCTTATGCATTTAGTAAAAACGCTGTAATTTTGACATTATCAACAAGATAATTAAATTTTATTTATTTGTTGATTTTTACCGGTTTAACCCATAAATCCGTATTAAAATAAAATTATATCCCTCGAACTCACCCACCAGTACTTGCATGTCTACTCCACCGAATGTAAACGCGCCCTCAGTCGATTCCAGTGATGTGGCGGCCCTGTTGTGACGTATGTTCGTGCCATAGACAAGTGCGATTCATTCAAGTCAACCGCTACGAAACCGAGTGTCTTGCACTGATGAATGAAGCTGGGTGTAGTCGGAGAGTGGGAGCCAGCGGTATTATACAGTTGCATCCAAGTTTTACTGGAAGGGACAAGTTTAGATTGTGTGCGGGTCTTATAAAGTTGTCGACACTGAAAGTGCTACAACTTGACTTTTAAACTAAGAATAATAGAACTGCGGGGTAAAGCGCGGAGATCGATATTTAAATCAGAGGGACAATTCTTGTAATTTTTAGAACGTACACAGTCAGGGGGCCTAAAAAGGCCACTTTGGCAGAATCATAAAAGGATAACATTATGAATCATAATAAGGCGAAGGCAGAACGTGTTTTTCTTTTTTTCGCTGCACTACCTACGTAGATATAGTCAAAGAGATTGGGATTGGATTGATTGGTATTTTAGCACAGACAACAAAAAAAAACTGAAAAATCCTTCACTAATGGGATTTGATACGATTAACTTAACAGTTAACTGTCCATTATGATTCATAATGTTATCCTTTTATGATTTTGACAAAGTGGCCTTTTTAGGCCCCCAGATCTCAGTCTCAATCTGTCAAAAATACCTCTAATTTCCCTACTTTTTTTTTTTTTTTTTTTTTTTTTTTTTAATTTTTTTTTTTTTTTTGTCGCTGAGATGAGATTGGACTAGATTTTAAACGTTTGTAATTACGAAAGGTCGACGGTGAGATTGACACTCGCATTCTATGACGTTTCTCCGAAAAAATCGAGATTCAAAGAAAAGTCCTCGAAACGTCATCGAGTCGAGGTTTTTGACAATAGGTACTTTGAGTGACGTTGAGTGGAGTTGAAGAATTTTTCGTGGAAATGACTTAGAAAACGGGGGTGAAATTCATTTAGTATTTTGAGAGCTATGTTTATAGTTTTGCGTTCTCGATCTTGTTTTTTTTTTTGCTGCTGTCTGGTTTGACATTCACTTCGAATCGTTTTTTAATTTACATTCTTATTCTAGCTACAGTCTTTTTACAGTTACTTTACCTGTGGCAGCAACCCATTAGCAACCTTATAACAACAAGAATAAAGATCACTGTTATGCAAAATTAGTGATAAAAATAACTGTAGTATTGTTGAAAGCTGTTTATTGACTGATTTAATCCATTTCCTATACCTCCTGTTAATTAGTCGGTGGCGGTAGTTATAATTACCGGTGATTTAATGGAACGATGAGGGATTAATATCTTAATTAATTCAATATAATCTACCTGCTATAGTATGCTCCACAATGTAATTGTGTATCTTCGAAAATTGGTTTAGTTGCAGTTAATATTATTTATTTATTTATTAAGCTTTTCAACAACAAACAACAACAATAGACAACAATGAGTACACTGTTACTTTATTATAGTGATATCGGTCCTGATTCTGTATTACCCGAAGTTAATATTAAAATAATTAGAGTTACACTGTCACTTTCTATAAGGCAGAAAAGTGTAATATTACGATACTTGTGGCTTAAGCAGCTCGGTGCTAAACGCCGTGCATTCATATTAATATTAGTGTAAACTGTTAGTATTTGAATATTACTGTAAACTGTTATTTTTTTTTTTACCCAGACTGTTCAGTTTTACAAGCGTTACAGTACACGCTTGTGAAACTGAACAGGCTGGGTAAAAAATAGAACAATTTTTATAATAGCACATTACGATACGTGTGACTTATGTGGTGCATTATAGCGAGGGTGCTAAAAATGCCGTGCATTAATAAGACTTCTTAAGTCACAAGTGTCGAATACAATTTTATAACTCGTGTGACCTAAACCCGCTTCTAATAATTTAATTAGAAGCGCTTTTCTGTGTAAAAATGGACTATTTAAGTCACAGGAAAGCGTGACTTAAGTGCAGGTCTAGGTCAGACAGTGGTATAAAGGATAGAACGATCCTTATTTTAAAGCTTAATGTTGTTTACATAAAACTATGTTAACACGTGTGTAATGTGATGTCGATACATTACATTACACACGTGTTAACAATGTAATGGAAGGGTGTTCAACCCCAGGCCCGCGCGTTTGAATTGGCTCGCTAAAAGCTAACAGCTGGTGACAGTCGAATGTTGACAGGTTTGCGAATAGATTTCAGGGCGTCACACCAGGTCTTAAAATATTTCGCTTGTCGTGAACCCATGCTCAATTAGCCAACTTAAATTTTCAAACTTAATTTTATTATAGACCTCAGATTTGGCGCCAACTACGAGTATTGTTAGGTTGTTTGCATAAAAACCTCCTCAAAGTTTTTTTTAGATTATGAACAATTTAAAAAAAGCTGAGAAACCTTCCGGCTGACACGGAATCAAAATTATGGCCCACCTTCAAAATTGGTTGGGCAGTCTTGTCATGTAATTCGAATAGTGTGTATAAACTCAACGCGAATCCTGATGCGTTCGACTGAGAGAGCCTTTGTTTTCGCTAAAAACCGACAGCTGATGGATCAGCACGAGCGTTATGTTAAGCTCGTAGTCTCGTTCACACGCAGAATTCGCGTTACATTACACGATACATCTCATTACACATTGCACGCGTCTGTAGGTACACGGCTTTAGATGTTTGTACTCACGCACCCACGACATAACTTTCGGGGCAACGTTTCATATAAAAAATGTCACCTTCAACAGGCTAAAACTACCTTCAACCAAATACATTGTTTATTCTGAGCCCCGAGACCCATAAAATTTGATATATTGTACCGTTATCAGGATATTAAAGTTTATGCCTCTTAAAGATATTAATAGCCCCTCTGTGCGACAACAATGCTCTCTAAATACCAAGTAAAGGGCAAGCCCCATGTGGGCCTAGGGCCTTGACATCCCTACACATGCCAGAATTTTTGAAGAAAAAATAGCGGGTTTACCTACATGTTCATATTACTACATCGCTCTTATAATCTAGGAGATACAGCAGAATTTACGTTACTATTAAAGTAGGTATGTCTTCTTTGGATAGTCAATTGAAATAAAATAAAATTGTTTATTCTGTAAATAGTATATCGCAGGGGTGGCCAACCGGTCGATCGCGATCGACTGGTCGATCGCGACTATTAGTCCAGTCAATCGTGGCAAGGCAAAAAATATTTTCAACTACAAACCTGATTTTGCTAATCTAGCGAAAGACACTCAAACGCAATGCTCACATTAATATAAATAAGTAGGTTACTAAGAATAATTTTCAGTTTTATATTTTCCCTCTTAAATAAAATAAAAAATAGTACATAATTGTGTACTGAACTATGCTGTTTCATTTAAGATTTTTAAAAGTATGTAATTGGTAGATCGCACAGGGTGTCTTCAGTGAACCGTAGATCTTGGGTCTAACCAAGTTGGCCACCCCTGGTATATCGGAATCATTTTTACACGTCACATTATCCATACTAATATTATAAATTCGAAAGTAACTCTGTCTGTCCGTTTGTCTGTATGTTACCTTTTCACGCCTAAACCACTGAACGAATTTCGATAAAGTTTGGTAGAGAAATAGATTGCATCCCGGGGCATACATAGGATAGCTTACATAGGATAGTTTTTATCGACACCTCGCGGGCGAAGCCACAGACGGAAGCTAGTAAAAAATAAGTTAGATGGAGTCGACATTTCCTACCTGACTAATCCTGAGAAGATATGGCGAAACAAACCTCAAGAGTCAAAGTCTCTTTTAAAGTCCAGACATAATCTGGGTCAGATCATGTGAAGACAATGTGAATACTAGTGCCTGAAATGGTCTTTTGAGGAACGACCGGTCCACTCAGTGCAAGCATTTGCCAATAATCGTGTAGCTCCACTCAGAACTTGAGGAGCCAAACGACTCGATTCACTATACCAAAGAAAGGATATTTGGGTAGGCCGCATAAAGTACTCAAACTGGCAGACCAGCATAAAACCTAAAAGAGAAAGAAAAAAAATCGACCCAAATAGTCCTCACATTCACAATAATTAAAGTAAAATAATACTTAACCTAACAATTGACCTTGCTGACTGTCTATGTGTCAAAGACAGTTAAATATAGTAGGTATCTTAAATCGCTTTGGAGACAGCCAACTTAAATATCAAGCATCCTGACAGTCTCTTATCTTTCCTACGTATATTTCTGCATATAAAGTGTATATTATGTAGATATTTTTAATATGAATATATCTATATCACATCATAAATAATATATACATCCCGCCGACACGAGAGAAGAAAAGCAAGTAAAATTTTGTAAAATCTTTAGTTTCTGAATTTTTTTCGCCGTTACATATTACGTCCTATCACAATAATGACTTTATAAAGACATTATGTTCCACCACATAGACTAGTTATAAGACATTCCGCAATTCGATTTGAACAAATTATCGACCGGCACCGCAATTCTTTCGAGAATTATGTCGAAGGCAGGCGACCAGCTCCCCCATTCGCGTAATGTTATAGATGTCGAGGGCACTCGTGCGCTACCTAATGATCGCACGTTTTGTTCCTTTGAGCGAAACCGATGTAGTCCATCGGAAGAATTCGCTTATTAAGCGAGAATTTTGAAGACAAAGGCGCAGTTTTTAATAGTAGGTACCTATGTTTCCATCAGCCATGCTGGGCCATGAACGAACGTGATTAACAGGAAACCTTAACGTATGAACAGTGAAACCTAGTTTTACTAAAATATTTTAAAAGCAAAAGCAGTAGGTATGTAAGTATCATGACAGGTGGCGTTCTGTAGTTTCTGACTATCCCCATGGAAAAAAGTCGCGAGCTTATGTAAAGTCTAATCAAACTTGTTTCAAATTAATATTATTTCAAGTTAAATAAATATCAACTTTATTTTTATGGTAATTAAGCTGATATCAAAGTGACTAGCACTATTGATAAAGTTATAAAAATGTTTGAAGTTGTAGCGTAAACTGAACTTTATTGTGTAGGATTTAAAGTTATTTTTCCATAAACTCATGTTTGTTTACATTTTTGGCAAATAAATCACGAATGCAGATTATATGCATGTAAGTAGTTTAAAAAGTTCCTGCTATGTTCTTAGGTTAGATATTGTAATTTTGTTGTTAAATACAGAAAGAAAGGAAAAGAAAAATATGTTATTTGGCACAGGCACAGGAAATACAAACAGTAAAAACTGGCCAAGTGCGAGTCGGACTCGCACACGAAGGGTTCCGTACCACAAGGCAAAAACGCCGAAAAAAACATGTTTGTTGTATGGGAGCCCCCCTTAAATATTTATTTTATTTTAATTTTATTATTTATTATTAAAGTTAAAATACAACTGAGTATTTTGTGAATATCTCAAGTGCCTACCTGTTGCCATTTTTGATATCGAGCAAAAAAGGGCAAAAAAATCGCGTTTGTTGTATGGGAGCCCCCCTTAAATATTTATTTTATTTTGTTTTTAGTATTTGTTGTTATAGCGGCAACAGAAATACATCATGTGTGAAAATTTCAACTGTCTAGCTATCGCGGTTCTTGAGATTCAGCCTGGTGACAGACAGACAGACAGACAGACAGACGGACAGACGGACAGACGGACAGACAGCGAAGTCTTAGTAATAGGGTCCCGTTTTTACCCTTTGGGTACGGAACCCTAAAAAGGGGCAAAAAAGACCTGTAGGAGGCCAAAAAGGCTCCTATTTCAACATAAAGCTGCGATAAAAAAAAATACCGCAGCGCTGGTAAGTAGTTTGATAACTGAAACGTAACTAACCATCTATACATATAATAAATCTGTAGAAGGGTCAATTCTGTACATTGAAAATATTGAAAAAATAAATAGCGGGGGGTGTTGCTGGATCGATACTAAACCCAAATATGTGATTAAAAAAATTTTTGTCTGTCTGTCTGTCTGTCTGCCTGTCTGTCTGTATATGCAGGCATCACGTGAAAACTAACGGTTCGATTTCGATGAAACTTGGTATAATTATACCTTATTATCCTGGGCATAAAATAGGATACTTTTTATCCTGGAAAAATACGTAGAAAAAAAAATCTTATTTTTCGGTTTTATTCATAGACGTTGTTCTGTAGAACCGCGAACACACGTTGCATTACCCGTAGTGGATAATTTTCCATTTCAATTTAAGAGAATACAGTTTCCTGTAGCTTTGTGTTACGCCATGACAATAAATAAGGCTCAAGGTCAGACCCTAGGAGTTGCTGGCGTAGATCTTACCGCGAGTTGTTTTTCACACGGGCAACTTTACGTAGCTCTTTCCCATGTGAGCAGTACAAGAAATCTTCATGTTCATATTCCGGACGAGCTCACTAACAATGTTGTGTATGCTGAAGCTCTCAATTAACTTTCTGTCGCATTGTCACGATCACTTTTTTATTATTGCAAACTTTTCGTCATTGTCAGTAATTTACTGCTACATGCTACTTATCAAGGTCGGAATTACTATGAAAAAAATACTTACTACAGAACGCGAGCTCAACAGCAGTAGCTCAATAGAGGGATCTCCTTAATTATTATAGGCTTAGCCGTATTTGGGTCCAATAGATATTTATAAGATGTCATTGTCAGAGTTACTCAAAATGGAGAAATAAACCATCCACGCGAAGACCGACATCCGCGCGGACGGAGTCGCGGGCGGAAGCTAGTCATTTACTAAAACGTCAGTAAACAGTCAACAGCACAAATCTGCCCACTCCTTCGCAAAATTCAGTCGTAACTATACCTTCATAACGATAATACTACTCTCTTTTAGTGCAATTTAAAATTTTGTAAGTGTCACATGTGCTGAGCTTTGAAACTTATTACGTTGGCAGAACGAGCTTGTCGCACAAAATTGATATTTGATCGTTCGATACGAGCGGGGCTTGCACTAAGTTTTATTATAATTCCTATCTGCTTCAGTTGAAGATAGGAGTTGCAAGAAAAGGTAACTTTAATGCTGTTTTGGGGTCACAGTTGGGTAATTTTATACAGAAAAAAAAATTGATCAATTCTTTTCTTTGAGATGGCCGATGGGGCCGAAAGTTTCTGGAGTGACCGGAAGACGTAGCGTTGGAAGACCTCCCACAAGGTGGTCCGACGACGTGAAGGCCGCAGGAACCCGTTGGATGCGAGAAGCACAGAACCGGTTGAAGTGGAGGTGCTTGGGGGAGGCCTGTGTCCAGCAGTGGACGTCTTTCGGCTGAAATAATTATGATGATGATTTTCTTTGATGAAAAATTGTTAAAAATTGTATTACATAGTATACAGGATGGCAGGCACATTGAGACGCGCAGCCTGTTCCCATGAATTTAGTACATGCTTCTGGTTCACCACCGTTTAAATTTTTCGTTCGTAATTACAAAATTACAATACCTACGTGGTAAAAATACACTATTTTTTTTATAACCGGCGTTTGTTTCTCAAAATCAGATATAACTTAATCTTTAAGAACCATAATCATGTAAATATAAATAATGTTTAAGAACCAGAGTCATGTACATACAGAATCCATGACCATCGCTATCGATTAGGACGCGCGCCTTGAACACTCGATGTATTGAGTGTACGATATATTGAATGCTCGATTTATTAACCATTCGATATTATGAACGTTCGAGTATTTAGACTTTCGATATATATATAATATCAATTAATCGACCACTATAAGTGGTCGATTAATTGATATTCGATCATTTGGCATTCGATTTGGCATAGTACACCCGGCCTTACTGTATTAATCATACAACTCCTACGTATCAACATACCTTAGAAAAGGATAACCTTTTTATTGTCATTTATTTTTGTAACTTGCTGTGCTCGCGTCTTCGTTCGCTTGCAAGTTGGAAAGCAAATTGTATTTCAGGGGTTTTATTTTTTGCGCGGAACCCTTATTCTTTTTCTGCCCACCAAAGTCCCGTCGAAATCGGTTTAGCCATTTCGGAGATTAGCTCGTACAAACAGACAGACGAACAAAATAACATCAGCTATCTACCCGTGAAAGTGCCGTCAAAATCGGTTTAGCCATTTCGGAGATTAGCTGGTACAAACAGACAGACAGACAGACAAACATTTTAAAAATTGTTTTTTTTATAAGCTTTTTACTAAATTCATATGAAAGAATATAACTTCATATGCATTTAGTTACTAAATTCATATGAAAGTACCTATATAACTTCATATGCATTTAGTAAAAAGCTGTTATTTTGACATTACAAAGAGACACTTCAATTTTATTTATTTGTATAGTACACCAATCTATACATATTTCAATACAGTAATACCCCGCTTTACGCGACCCCGTTATGCGCGGTTTCACTATAACGCGAATTTCAAATTTACAAAATGAAAAATGCTCTTTCAAAAATTTGTTCAGGACATATTGCAGAGTAAAGACAATGATGATAACCGTGTGTCAAACAATTAAAAACAGCGTCGGGTGTTATGAACATATTTTACAAGAACGTAAAAGAAACGCTACCCAAAAGACAATAGATGTATTTTTCAGTAAAAATAGCATGTAATAAAGCTGCATGAAGTGTTCTTAGAATTAAAGTGATTGATTCAAATGGTTCGTATTTTTTTTTTTGTATTAAGTTTTGACTATGTATGTTTAATCGTAAACCCCGATATACGCGAATTTCACTTATCGCGATTTTTTCCGGAACGTATCCCTCCCGTAAAGCGGGGTATTACTGTACACTTTTATTTCTCACAAACTGTGGGCTGCTAATATTATATTTATTACACGGACGATTAGACACTAAGCTTGATAGTCTTACAAAAAACCTTACAAAAAGTGTAATGTTTGTGTTCTACTTAAGAGAAAAGTACAAAGTAACAAGTCGTTAATGTCGTCCGGGAGACATATTACTGTTGCACTGTAGGATGGATGATAGGGTTGGAACAAAAGTTTTGCATTGTAGCAATTGTAGCGTAGTATCAATTTAAAAATACGTACTATATTTATACGTTTATAAAGTCATGGTTTGGCGGTAATCGTAATAGAACTGTCCCTGTTATCATTATTATTGCAAGATAAACATCAACAACGGCTGCCAAGCTAAAATGAAACTGGGCTGGTCACATCTGTCGCATGCTGGAGGAGCTATGGGCTAAAGCAACCACACAATGGGTCCCAAACAGCAGCAAACGACAACGCGGCAGGCCCAAAAAGAGATGGCGGGACGAGCTCGACTCTTTCCACAAGGATTGGCGTATAACAGCACTGGTTAGGGATAAGTGGAAGGAGGGAAGGGAGGCCTTTGCCCTGCAGTGGGACAGAAACGGCTGATAATAATAAAAAATAATAAACATCAACATAAATAACTGGTAACATTACATTTTTAGATAACAAATAACACGTCATAAAACCACGTCATCAGTTTCAAATGTGTGTGAATTCTACAACTCTGTGTACCCTTCAAGGAAAATAGGCTTGATGTTATTTTCTGTCAAACAATAGTTCGTAGTTCATACGCACGATTGTCAAAAAAAAAAACTATCAACAAAAATTAAAATCATAGTTTCTCTATTCGTAGCAAAAGTGCTACGAGCGTAGCGCGTAGCCGCGTAGCCCGTAGCTCTTTTATAGCGATGCGTAGCAATCCAACGAACCGTTTGGGTTTCGACACTGCCGCGTAAATTTTAAAACCACTTTTTTATTCTGTACGTTAGCTCTCTAGTTTGTTTAGAATAAAAAACGATGTATAAATGTATGTTTTTTTATTCTAACCGTTTAGCCAATATTTATTTTCGGTGTAGTTGCGCAAAGAGTGGATGTTTGCGAGATAAACTCGATTAATAACTCGGTGACTGATAGTCATATTGTAAAACACCTTGCGTGGTTAATTTATTGGTGACAGCAGTATGCTGTCATTTTAAAACTTATCTTACTTACTTACTTACTTTAGCAAGACATGTAACTTCTGAATAAATGAACAGACAGGGACATTAATTATGAAGCAAGTTGACACTTAACGTCAACTTGCCATATTATCGCCACTTCATAAAACTGTCAAAGAATGACACTGTTTGTGATTTGAATATACGAACAATGTAAGTGGGTAATCAATTTGGTAGGCAATTAATTTCCCTGACTTTACAAAAGC
This sequence comes from Mesoligia furuncula, assembly GCA_916614155.1. Taxonomy (NCBI): domain Eukaryota; kingdom Metazoa; phylum Arthropoda; class Insecta; order Lepidoptera; family Noctuidae; genus Mesoligia; species Mesoligia furuncula. The sequence continues at coordinate 18,053,774 of OU744809.1, read as the reverse complement.
TAATTTACTCATTTTCTTTGAACATTTTGCACATAGTAAGTGTATTGGCAAGCCAGACTTTCATAACACTCCATAAATGTAGATTCTAACTTGCAAATTCGATTGAAATGCAAAAATGTTCTGTGTTGCTAAGGAGAGAAGAAACAATTTAAATAATATGAAGTTGTTTGTATACAAGGAAATTTGCATTACAAATGTATCTTCGGATATTTTACCCTTATTTTACATTTAGTACCCGCGGGATGAAAATACACGTTACATTGATATGTCTGCCTAACCTTTAGGCCTTAGGGGAATACATGCGAGATGTTATGATATTGATATCCCTTTTTTACTGTTATAATAATTGTCTGTTTTGACAAGCCGACTGTTGATAAATAACATTTTCAGGTAGCACACATACAGAGACTTGTCTGTGTGGTGCCGGACTTAAAGAATTGCACCACCCCTTACTTCCCGTGGGTGTCGTTGAAGGCGACTAAGGGTCTTACCGGAGAATGGGCAGCAGCGTTCTCTATTTATTCCACCATCATACTATACTGCGATCGCCAACCCGCCTGCCAATCGTGGCGATTATGGCAAACCCTTCCCAAAATTGGGGGAGGCCTATGTCCAGCAGTGGACGTCTATCGGCTGAACGACACATACAGAGTGACGGAAACTCGACGTATTCCTTGAAAGGAGATTAGAGATACTAGAGGTCATTAGTAGCAAATTTAGCCCAGTAAAAATGAAAAAAAAAACCTAATTAATAATACCATTTGTTTAATAAATTTATTAAAAAATTTTGTTACTAAAGATCTTTTATTTCTGAGATTGTGTAAGCTTTGGACAAGCATTTTTTTTAATGGTCGCTCATTTTTCAGCTTTCAGAAAGTATCAATTAAATGTTTAGAGTGGAGTAGTTTTGTCGTAATTAATTGTTTTTGGTAACAAGTCAGAAAATGTCTAAAAATCGATAAACCGCCACAGCTTGGTAACCATCCAGTATTGACCCTTAGTTAACTGGATTTAATTTGTTGCTAATGACCCTTTCAAGAAATATGTCGAGCTTCTCTGTCACCCTGTATAAATAATAACAGCCGCACAGGTCGATCGATCAGGTTAAGCTACGCTTGCCGCGGTTGGTCTGTGGATGGGTGACCATTTTTTACATATCGTGACCCCTCCGTGCTTCGGAAAGCACGTTAAGCCGTTGGTCCCGGCTGTCATTCGTGGATTTTTGACAGTCGTTACGTTAGAAGCCCGAAAGTTTGACAACCAGTCTTACCATGGGGTATCGTATTACCCAGTAACTGATGGGTTGTGGAGGTCAGATAGGCAGTTGCTCCATGTAAAACACTGGTATTCAGCTGCACCTGGTTAGACTGGAAGACGACCCCAACATAGTTGGGAAAAGGCTATATAGGCAGGTGATGGAGATGATGATACATATTTTTATATTATTGACTGGATTATAATTATTAAAGGTCCGTGTCCAATTCGTCAAATTTTCTATTTCAATTTGTTTTTTTTTTTTCATGTAGAGAAACCATTTGATAAGTAGCTCTGAATTCCTTCCATCATCAGCCTATAGCAGTCCACTGCTGACCGCCAGTTGACTGCCCCGTTTGCCTCGTGGTCGCAAGCACGATTGCTGAGCTTGGACTGTTGTGGTCCTGGGCTCGATTCTCAGGTGTCATCAGTGTTATTGAGTTTTTCCATTAGGAATTTCTTAGTAACAGCGCGGAATTTGGAAGTTGCCGGTGTGATACCGCCGTGCTTCGGAAAGCATGTTAAGCCGTTGGTCCTGCGTCTGATCTCTTTCCGGGCGTGTTGGATTGCGTGCCGTCCCATCCGACTTCGAGAGTGAAGGAGGAGAGAGTTCACCCACCCATCGCCCGCGTCGAAGTCTAGTTTTGACATTTGCCGCCATGGCTGAAATATGGTTTAAAGACCTATTACAGTAGTCCACTGCTAGACATTTCCTCTCAAAATGCACGCCTTTCAGCTCGATTCTCGGCAACTCTGCATGAATTCTAAGCCGAATTCCTTTACCTACATAAAGACGTATTCTTAAAAATATCCATGTTTCACATCAAATATCGTGACAAATTGAAAAGGCAAACTTTACTGTTAAAGAGCAATTCCGTACCAAGTAGGACATGAAATAATTTTAATACAGTATTTTTACGAGGAAACCAAAGGAATCCTGTTTCACTATTAAAAATACTTTTAATATCAACAGACACTGGTGTCTGGAAAGTTTTTATCACCACAAAACTATATAGTATTAGGTACACTTCTGCCAACCGAGGAATCCAGGCCAAGCACTCGTATTTTAAATGAAAACATCACGCGTTCTTGAGATATTTGTCTTTTTTATTCACGCCATTATTAATTTAAAGTTTGTTATTTTAATGCACTGTACTGTTATAAAAAGTACTATAAGTTGCAACTATCACATTTTTGGGCTTAAGGACTCGGCAACCGTAGGCGCGGGCCTGCAGACGGAGAGTAATGGGTAGCTCACCGTCCGATCAGGACCAGGCCCGTGCCGGCCGGCGCGTACGTGTTCCACGTGCGCCTCAAACAGATGTAAGCAACAGAGAAGGGCCAGGGCCGAAGCCTGCCGAGGCAGCGGGATTGTCCGAAAGGGTTACCGCTACCCCGGACCATAAAGGGCTAAGGAAGGAACACGGATGGGTTTTAGTCAGTAAGAGTCTGACACTCCCTTTCGCTCCACCCAGAGCGAGAGATCATTATTTTGTTGATTGCCCACCCTCAAAAAAGGGTGCTATACTCTTCTTCGGGTTCCATTCGGCAGTATTTGTTGAAAATCAAAGCCGACCCAAAGCAACTACTACAGATAAAAATACGGCTACCGATCCGCTATACCGGCTATTGATTTTGCCGCCGGTTACCTATACCGAATCATGATAACCCGAAGAAGTGTGTGTGTAGTAACCCCCCTTTGTGTTTGTCTCATTTTAAATTCTGTGGAAGATATTACAAGGGTTAATTTGTCTTTTATTTGGGCACATAGCGTGTGTGTAGGTAATAATACATGTACCATAACATGGTTTTATTTACAGTGTGTGCTTCGTGGAATATTTAAAGTTATTCAAAGCAATCATAACATGCGTGCATGCAACGCTTTCATGCTTGTATTGTCGTCGATATGAATAAAACAGCAGTGTCTGTGATTTTAATATGACGTCATGAATATAACGTATAGGGTACAGTCAGCCTCAAAAAGATGAATGACATCGACCAGAATTCATTTGTTTTTCTACATTTTGTGTTCCTTAGTATCTAAACACATTATGCCGAAGGTACGCGACCGAAGTTCGGCATGATTACGCCTGCAATTCTATTTGAATTACTGACGACACATTATACCGAAATTACGTTGCGTTATAGCGTACAGCCGAACTTCGTTCAGGCAGTTCAACGTATTCTGTAGAGCACACATTATACGCGACCGAAGTTCGGTTCGATTTCCGAAGAAGATCCGGGGCGGGGGAGCAGCGGGAGGCAGGCATGCCCGCGCCCCGCGTGTGCGCAACTTGTGCCGCGTAATTTCGGCACTTATGGTGTGTCATATCAGCCGAATACGTCGGAACGTAAATCAGCCGCAGAACTTCGGTCGCGTACCTTCGGCATAGTGTGTTTAGACACTTATTCTAATCTAAATCTAATCTAACCAGGCTGTATTGTCTCACTGCAGAGCAAAGCCCTCCCTCTCACTTTTCCACAAAAATTCTGTCTTTTGGGAGTCCTTATTACTGTTTCGATATGTAGCTACAATTAAATATCCAATGTATAGTAGGTATGTTTTGTGTGTAAAATTGCATCAAATCCAGAACTTATGTTTTCCTTCATCATTTGGATCAAGAAAGCAACCCTGAAATACTAGAAACTCAAATGCATTGATATAATATTATGGTACAACTAGTGTAGACGTTTGGGATACTTGTCCATGAAAACAACTTTTAGAGGCTGACCCTACATATTAGGTAGGTATGTATGTATGAGTTTAAGAGGGAGCCGACCAAACGAATAGTCACGGCACGGATAACAGTGGCCACTATTTTCCGTTTTAGTGATTATAATAAAACTAAACAATGTAAAACTACCGTTTATAATAACATTTTTTTTTTTCGCGGATGGGTAATCATCAAATGACTCCTCCCGCTCTGGGTGGAGCGGAAGGGAGTGTCAGACTCTTACTGACTAAAACCCACCCGTGTTCCTTCCTTAGCCCTTTATGTTCCGGGCCAGCGGTAACCCTTTCGGGCAATCCCGCTGACCCGGCAGGCTTCGGCCCTAAGGGGCCCCTCCCCGATGCTGACATCTCTTTGAGGCGCGCGTGGAACACGTACGCGCCGTCCGGCACGGGCCTGGTCCTGATCGGACGGTGAGCTACCCTTTACTCTCCGCCCGCAGGCACGCGCCTACTTAGGCCGGGAGTCGTCACGCGGCTCCCGACGCCGGGGGCGTCCCCCGCGGCGGCTGAGACGGGAGGCTCTCTCCCTGCACCTCCTACCGTCCCGCCACCTCCTTCGCTAGCATGACTGCTTCGCAGAAGGAGGTGACTGCCTCCCACTCCCTCTCGCCCCGGACCATGGCTTGCACCAGGGCCGGACGCGAAAGTTCGCCGCCGCTGCCGATCGCCTCTACGAGGACACGGCGGTGCTCCGCCCAAGCGGGGCAGACCTCCACCGTGTGCTCCACCGTGTCCTCTGGGCGTTTATAATAACATTAACGTATAATCTTGTGGAGCACAACTTAACGTGCTTATTTTCTGCATTTTCACTCTAAAATAAAAGAAATAACCAAACAAACGATGAGGGCGCCACTAGGCGGTCGGCGTAGCCTTAAGTACATAGAGAGTATATAGGGGTAGCCATTTTTAATATTAACCACAATCACTTTTGTACATTATAATTCTGTTTACCAAACCAAATTACGCCTACATAGCAGTTCCCGCCTGTCTGTTCAGAAAATAAAATACACAGCGCAAATCAAAAGAATAGCGGAGCTCAGTTAATTCAACTGGTCTGCGGAATGCCTGCAGGCATCGTATTAAAAATACAGAACATCATGAAAAAGATAATATTTTATTCACGACGTTTCTAGGACGGTTTTAATTTATGAAATTAAGATTTCCCGGGAGTCTGTGCTTCGAAGCGCGGATATATTTTATTCGGTAGATATATTTTAGTTTACTGTTGTACAGATGCCAGCACATCAAGTTACTACAATCTGTCAAATTTCTTTAATGGATTTTCAAGTTTATCGCTAAAGCATAGGGTTCAAAGTTGATTGGGAAAATTTGACAGTTTCGGGTAGCTTGATGTGTCTGTACATAACATGTAGCTATAATACACCCACATTTCACCAGTCATGTTTAAGTCCCATGAAGGGGGCGAGTCTATTGCCATCAACTGGGCACTAATTCGGACTTCGAGTGGCTACTGAGAAATACCAGGGGGCCTAAAAAGGCCACTTTGGCAGAATCATAAAAGTATAACATAATGGACTGTTAACTTTTATTTTTTTTGTCTGTGCTAAAATACCAATCAATCTCTTTGATTGTACCTACGTAGTGCAGCGAAAAAAAGAAAAACACGGACTGTCTCCACCTTATTATAATTCATAATGTTATCCTTAAATGATTCTCCAAAGTGGCCTTTTTAGGCCCCCTGATGGCAAAGCCAATAACACTATGCTCGACCAGGGAATCGAACTCAGGACCTCATGCAGCAGTAGTGCTTGCGACCACTGGAGTCATTGGTCAACTGGGAGACGGTTGTCTGTTGTACTAGGGTGGCAGACATGCTAGGTGGTACCACGGAAGGGGATACATAGGTACATGCGATGCGGTGTTGCAGTAGTAGTATATGAGTCACCTTGTAGTGTTTGAGCATGGTAACTTCGAAACTGTGAACATGTTTTATTCGTCTTCATTTGTTTCACAATATTCCTAAAATCTCCAGAATGCTTTGTTTGTTGGTATATTGGAATCACTGAGCTTAATGTTCTGTAAGAGACAAAGAGCTTACATAAGAGGACTGCATTCTGAAAAGCTCATGTAACTAGTTACTTATAAAATCACTAAACAGACCACAATAGGATGGGCTTAAGACGATTTCTACGAAAACCTTGTATCATGTTATTTTCTGAAATTATTTACAATGAGCTTACTAGAATTCTCAAGCTGCTTTCGCTAGCCATTCTGACACTCTATCCCTTGAACTGTTAACAATCTTGTACTTGTAATGAGAGGTTTTTCTTTTCAGTATTTAAAAAAAAAAATAGTTCCCAAGAACCCTGTAGATGGCGTTGAACTGACTATGTTACTAGATGCCAAAGTCAAAACGCTTGGAAAAAAAACATTGCGTCACGTCATGTACGCTCGTTGAGTGACAGTTTCGTTTGCTTTCGTTTTACGATCTTAAAATTACATCCAAGTGAATTAATAAAAAAATTATGTAACTTCCGTTCCTTGCAGTAACTTACCAAGTTCAGCGCCATCTATCCAGCGACTAGGGAAGCGTTAAAAAAAAAAGAAAAAGAAAATCCCTCATTACACTCACATACATTCATTCACGCCTCTTTGCTATCGTAGGCAGAAACTACAGAATGTCTAATTCTTCTTTCCGATCCTTACATACTCCTTTTGTTTTAAATAATAATAATTTTATTTATTTCAGACACAATTGTAGTCCATAGTTTCATCTCATACAATTAAAATTACTTATAAAATACACTAAATTCAAAACAGATTAAAACTCAAATTAAAATTAAAAACCCAAAATAAAATTGTGATTAATTAAATTTAAATATTAAATAAACTCACAAAAATTAAAAAAAAAATAATTAAAATTGTGAAAATGGTATAAAAATGTCAAAATAATAAAAAAAACGAAAAACAAAATGGGTGACTCCCGCTCCAGCTCGTTTTTGGTGCAAAGGTTATTTGCCATCTAACGTGGCAATAGGTATCATAATAGCAAGCGTTTTGGGCACCTTTGCGCCGGGAAAAGTTAGGGGCGGGTTTATTTACTATTAGTAACTAGTTTAACGTGTTGTTCTTGTTGTGACTGTTATTATTTTAAATTAATTGTATGTAATTCATTAGTTATGATTATTATATGACTATGCAGCTCTGGAATATCTGTTAAATATTAAAAATAAAAATTATATATATTGCAAACAAAATTACACAAACAAAATCAATTTATTATTACGAAAAAACCTTTATAAAAAAAAAAAACAACAGACTTCCAAAAAAACACTACAAATTGAAAAATAACTTTAATTTCGGAAGTCGGTGTCTTTGGTTCCGCATTTTCGTTTATTGACACCGACTTCCGAAATTAAAGTTATTTTTCAATTTGTAGTGTTTTTTTTGCAAGTCGGTTGTTTTTTTTTGTAAAAAGTTTTTATTTTTCACTTTTTAGTGGGCCATCTGTGGTCTTCTTCATCAGCTCCACTTTACCAAATGATGATTTCCGAGAGCAAATGCTGAAGTTATTTAAAAAAATACCCAAATCGTTATAGCTTTGCCTATAAAATTTGAGGGTTTCCCTCGATTTCCATGGGATCCTCTCATCAGATTCCAATTTGATGATAATGGGACCACCTCGAGAGTATACCCTTTCAAACAAAAAAAGAATTTTGAAAATCGGTCCACAATTGGCGGAGTAATCGCGTAACAAACACACAAAAAAAAAACATACCGTCCAATTGAGAACCTCCTCCTTTTTGAAGTCGGTTAAAAATACAAGGTATTTGATGGTTTGGTGGGTTTTGTTTGAAACAACGACCAGTCGTACAAGCACGCAGTTCCCTTGTACGTATAAAACAGAAGACGAACAAGCAGGGGAACGAGTAGGGGGAGGGGGTGGAGGGGGGTTCGGGGGATCAGACCGGAATAACTCTATAATTCTAATGATATATTGCAAATCCTCTGAAATCAGCGTAATATTATTCCTCCCATGTTATAATTTAATGGCGGTCAGAGTTTTGACTCTTAAGTGACCCGAGGATCCGGAGTGTGTAACCCATGGTAATTATTCCAAGTCTTTACTGACAAAATAATTACCATTAGAAACGTACTTATCGTTTGAAATCGATCCCATGAGAGCTGAGAGCAATCATTAATAATACCACGAGCAGTTCAATCATCCATTACTTTATATTTTACAGTAAAAATACGGGAACTAGGACATATTTTCAAAGTAACGCACAATAATTCATATAGTAGCTCAATAAATACTTATATAGTGTAGTAGATATATGAAATATATTTTTTTTTATATTCATTTAATAATTAAAGTTTTATTTATCATACATACTCGTACATATTAAACAAATACAAACTATCTACACTAGATACTAAATTAAATGACTAACTAACTTAATATACAAATAAATAGAAAAACAAGTCTGTCTGTGTGGTGTCGGACTTAAAGAATAGCACCACCCCATACTTCCCGTGGGTGTCGTAAAAGGCGACTAAGGGTCGTACCGGAGAATGGGCAGCAGCGTTCTCTATGCATTCCACCACCATACTATACTGCGATCGCCAACCCGCCTGCCAAGCGTGGCGATTATGGCAAAGCCCCCCTTTTGGGGGAGGCCTATGTCCAGCAGTGGACGTCTTTCGGCTGAAATGATGATGATGATGATGACAAAAACAAGGGACACTTAGGCGTCGAAGTTCTCGTCCGCATCGCTGTCATCCGGAAACGTGCCCAGAAGACTGGCAGCATTGTGCATTGCCACGTTGAATGGCAATGTTAATTCTTTGGCCAAAGAACGACCCAGCCCTCTGTCCACGTGAAGTGTCGACCAGCCGGCGAGAAATTTCCTTAAAAAGGAGACGCGCAATCGGGCCCCCATGACCCGAGCGTTTCGACCCCAAACGGCTAAAAGCTGTAGTACCTATAATGAAATAATTGCTTTTCGGTCAGAAATTAAATAAATCTTTACGCCTTTCACTCTTCTCCTCAATTTTAATCGGAAACAAAGAAAAACAGACAAACAAACCACAAAACATTTTTTCTCAACTTTTTCAGACCCAGAACTAAAACTCAATAATAAAGTTTAAACACAAAAGTCTCAGAAACAACAAAAGCAGATGTAATTTAACTTACGATAACAAGCTTAGGAATCGCTTCTATTTCGCTAAACTAGAGTGTAGGTATGTGTCCTTTACAGTCTCCCCAGGGAATTGCCTTACAGGAGCTTTTTTTATTACTACTTAAATGGGCCCACTCTTGACCCCGACCACGTCTGATGGAAAGCGATAGATGAGGTATATGTCTAGAAGATGCCTGTTCACTTTTGGTCTTTTAAGAGAACCCGGGACCACCCCTATGTGCTGATGGTAATCACCGGAGTGGTTTTAGTGAGGTAAAAATCCCACACTCCCCGACCTCCCTCCCCGGAGGTCGGGTGTCTTTTGAAGGTTTCCCCCGATAACCGGTACTGCTAATTTCTTAATAAATTTCTTCCAGTAGACCTGCGAAAGGAGAAGTAAAAAAAAATCAAATAAAGTGTATGTGTACAGTAAGGGCCGACATACACGGACTGCTTCAAGCAGTCAGGATGGACTGCTTCAAGCTGCAACTGCATAGTGAACTACAGTCCTCTACGTACACACATACACGAAACCGTTCGAGCAGCTGCAACTGCTTCGGGCGATCGTCCGGTCAAGCAGTCGCCAGGCGTACACTAACTGCTCGAGCTGTCGACTGCTCTCGCGCAGTTACCTTCGCCCGCGCATTCCACATTGCGCGCGCTTCCCGCCCACACGCTTTGAATGACGAGTGCTACTGATTTGAATGATGACTGCTAATTATTTGAATGGCAGTTGATACCAACTGCTCTAGCTGTTGACTTTGACTGCAAGAGCGGTCCGTCTATGTTGATCGATCGCTAACTGCTCGAGTAGTCCGTGTATGTCGGCCCTAACAAGGGTGAACAACTTGTAAACTCTTTGCCTCATTGGTGTGCACTCAAGCAAAGCACATTTTAATCTATCTATTATAGAAATAGGTAATACAAGGTAGGATATGGTTTACAGAACTTTTTGTGGTGACATGTATCAATTTATTACCCAAATTCAAGCAAATATTACAGGCAGCAATGGTGGCCCAGTCGTAACGGTCCGTGACTTACGAGCTGGAGGTTCGAACAGCAGGCGCTTTACTTTGTGTAAATAATTTCATCATCACAGCTCACAAAACGGTGAAGGAACACATCGTGAGGAAACTGAAATATACAAGAACCAAAAATTCGAAGGCATGTTGTCACATGCCTTCAACCCACACTGATAGATGTCTCTATCAACCCACACTGGGCCAGCCTGGTAGATTACGGCCCACTCCTTCTAACCGAGAGGAGGCCTGTGTGCCGGCAGTGGAAACATTATAGTCATATGTATACAAATAGGTAGTGTTTTTTGATTTTTTTGGTAATAACAGCGTTTACGCCGAACTACATTCCATACAAACTTTCAAGCCCTTATTTTTCGAAATTAATGAACCGATTTTAATAAAACTTTTTAAGCATAAGCAGGATACAAAGGTCTAAAAAGTTAGTAGAAAACATTTTCGAAATGTCATATTTAAAAAAGATAACTGGAAATCTCTGTTTCTATGGAAACAACATTAAAATCAGTCTAATCTGGCTGTAATACAATTTTCCGAAAATGTTTTCTACTAACTTTTTAGACCTTTGTATCCTGCTTATGCGTATGAAGTTTCATTAAAATCGGTTCATTAATTTCGAAAAATAAGGGCTTGAAAGTTTGTATGAAATGCCGTTCGGCGTAAACGCTCTTAAGTATGTAACTCTTTACTACCCAAATTCAAGCAAATAAATCATTTGATTTGCCTTCTTTAGGGTTAGAAATGAGATTAACTTTACTACTAACGCATACGCGCACGCTTCATACTTTTCCAACGTAATCAGCAAAAAATAGACTACGGAGCCACAAAAAACCCTTAACCTCAATTTGAACTTCATCTGACCAAAAAGTGGAACTCAATAGTAGGGTTTAAACACAAAACAACACGAACAGATGTAATAGTACTTACGATAACAATCTTAGGAATCGCTTCCTTTTCGCTAAATTAGGTAACAAGGTTAAATAACATGTAAACTGTGAACTCGTTGCTCCATTGGTGTGTATTCAAGCATGACACATATTTACTCTTAAGGTAGTAGAGACGATGCTCGAAAATGGAAAATATATATTATGTAGATGCTTTTACATTAAATTAGAACATCTTTGTGAAGCGTAATTTATTTGCTCTAGAAAATCGTTTAGTATTTTATTGTTTAACCTTAATATTGGTACAAACGGCGGTTTTGTTTAATTTATAAAGTTATTAATTTTGGTATGTTGTTTGGGCATTAAATTAAACTATGGTAAAATACGAATATCACACTAATATTACAAAGGCGAAAGTTTGTGAGTGTGTTTGTTACTTTTTAACTCAAAAACTACTGAACGGATTTGGATGAAATTTGGCACACAGATAGCTTATAACCAGGATTAATATATAGAATATCTTTTATCCCAATATTTCCACGGGACCGAGACTTATGCGGGTAAAACCGCGAGGCGCAACTAGTACATAATATGTTTATTATGTATAATATTTAATAGCGCGTAAGTAATACGATTACATTGTTAACTCATGTGTCTTCAAACGATAGTAAAGTCTCGATTAAATTAGCCGATGACTCGATTGGTATGATCGCTATTCAGAATAACGATTGTTACTGCATGTCTTTTTAGTTTTAGGTTAAGGGGCTTACATGACCTAAAGCGCGGTCACTGTCGGACTGCATAGAAAAGAAAGAGAAGCGCGATGACACAACTCTGGTAATTTATTGCAAAATATGAAGCAATTATTTAATTACAAGTCTATTGTTTGGACTAAAAAATTAAAATACTAGTTCTTTAGTATGTTGCTTGTAGAATAATCTGACAAAAAATCACAATGATTGTATGTATATTAGTATGGTTTTTATTGTAAAAAGAAGTTTTTAGAGGTATCTTCATGATTTTTTTCTATCGTATCAAATTACTTGTATTATGTTTTCAACACACTATCTACTTAGGATATATCTTGAAGAATATCATATATTTTTCTGATTTTGTTTACTGTAGTCGATCATATACTTTTATTGTTTCTAAAACTTGCGTTTTTTTGCGTTTTGGTCCTGTAAGCCCCTTAAGGAAAATAAAGAAGGATAGTACCGTCTTTAGAAAAGTTAAGCGTGGGGCAATCGCTAGTCTGACGACCTACTGAATTTCAGATATAACAATGCCTGAAACCGGTACGAAGCATAGCATAACATCACACTACTCTGTTAAGTAATAGTTATAGAGTTATTCCGTTCTGACCCCCTGAATCTCTCTCCACCCCCCTCCTCGATCCCCTACTTATTCGTCTTCTGTTTTAATCTCTGTCTTATCCACTATAAACTTTCTCATTCCGGTTTGACTTATACCACACACATTGCAGCAGATTTGTTGGAATAGAGGACGAGCCTGTTTCCAATAAGCGAACACTAACCTAGACTCCAAACTGCTACTGAGAAACCCTTATGAAATAAAAAAGTAATTTAAAAAATTAAAAAACCCGACTGCCAAACTGAAAAGCTACAAACAAGCCCATTTTAAATTAAATAAAAGTTGGAAGCAGGCGGGACCCATTTGAATTTGAAAATATAATAAAAATGGTATGGGTCCCGCCTGCTTCCAACTTGTATTTAATTTAAAATGGGCTTGTTTGTAGCTTTTCAGTTTGGCAGTCGGGTTTTTTAATTTTTTAAATTACTTTTTTATTTCCAGCTTTTTAGTTTACAAATGTGAAAGATTTCGCAAGCGATTTAGTTCTTGGTACGTGTTTTTTACGATTTGTCGCTTTGAATTACTTTTAACTATATAAGTTATATATATTTTCGTAATTACCTTTTAAAACCCTTTATTTTGATACCCCACTCGATAGGTTTCGAGAAAAAAAAATTTTTTTTGAAGACATGTTGCGCCAAAAATCGGCCATCTTAATTTTTTTTTTCAATTTTGATATACCCAGTGTCACTCTCACAATTAAGACGAATCTAACGGCACCTCTCAAGCTGAAATCGATCAAGCCGTTTAGGCTACAGAGCGTGCCAAAGAAATATACATACATACACTCGAAAAACATAACCCTCCTTCTGACGCAGTCGGGTAAAAACGGAACAACACTTGCCTGTCTCAGCACGTTAAGCCGTTGGTCCCGGCTGTCATTCGTGGATCTTTGACAGTCGTTTTGGGTAGTCAGATGCCCGAAAGTCTGACAGCCAGTCTTAGCAGGGGGTATCGTATTACCCAGTAACTGGGTTGTGGAGGTCAGATAGACAGTCGCTCCATGTAAAATATTGGAACTCAGCTGCATCCAGTTATACTGGAAGCCGACCCCAACATAGTTGGAAAAAGGCTGGGCAGATGATGATGACTTATCTGTCTCAGAGATAGAACCAAGCACCTAATTGCGCAACACACTCATCATCATCATTCTCCTGCCCTATTTTTTTGGGTGGGAAATCATCAAATGACCCCTACCGCTCTGGGTGGAGCGGAAGGGAGTGTCAGACTCTTACTGACTTAAACCCACCCGTGTTCCTTCCTTAGTCCTTTATGTTCTGGGCCAGCGGTAACCCTTTCGGACAATCCCGCTGATTCTCCTGCCCTTATCCCAATTTATTTAGGGTCGGTGCAACATGTCTTTTCTTTCATACTTCTCTATTAGTCGTCATCTCGGTAGTCACCCCTTTCTAACCATATTATCATTCACACATTCCATCCATCGTTTGTTTGGTCTTTCCCTACTCTTATAGCCATCGACATCCATACTCAAAACTCTCCTCACGATATTGCGTAATTGCGCAACACACTCAGAATAATTTTGAAGGATATTGCTATACCATTGCTTCATATGTTCGAAAAATGTGTCTGCACATAAAGTTAACAACGCAATGAATGTTGTTGAAATGTCAAAGCCATTGCTACTGATAGTGTGTTACGCAATTACTCCGCAGGACCTCACGCTCAGAATTCGACCATCGCGCCAGTCATTTCATGGCGCACATCAAGCTGCTACAATCTGTCAGATTTATTTAATAGATTTTCAACTTTATCGCTAAAGTACAAGGTTCAAAGTTGATTGGGAAAGTTTGACAGTTTCGGGTAGCTTGATGTGCTGGCGCCTGTACTAACTGATTACACCAAATAAATTTAATAACAACACAGACTGTGTTTGCATTGCGCCAAATTTGCTATCAAAACACGTATGCTCTCTCCCTAATGCTAAGTTAACACAATAAGCAGGCACAATATCTTGTTATGTGCGGTGTATATTTAACAAAATTACTTCAGATGTCAAAACGTCTCTTGTGTAAACATTTTTATTTCGAAGGAGTTTCAAAGAGATAGCGCATGTGTAGGAATATTAAACAACATTGCTGAAATTATAATTGCGGACTTGTCTGTGTGCCGGACTTAAAGAATAACACCACCCCATACTTCCCGTGGGTGTCGTAAAAGGCGACTAAGGGTCGTACCGGTGAATGGGCAGCAGCGTTCTCTATGCATTCCACCACCATATCATACTGCGATCGCCAACCCGCCTGACAAGCGTGGCGATTATGGCAAACCCCCCCTTTTGGGGGAGGCCTATGTCCAGCAGTGGACGTCTGAAATGATGATTGCTGAAATTAAGAACTTCTATTGTCAAGAATATTTATCTACCTGCGAGTTTCCATCAGGTATTTCTCAGTTCCCGCAGTCTGGATAAGTATCCGGTTGATGGCAATATGCTCGCCCCTCTTATATGGGACTTAAACATAACTGACGAAATGTGGATATACAGACGCCAGCACATCAAGCTACCCGAAACTGTAAAATTTTTCCAATCAACTTTGAACCTAATGCTTTTAGCGATAAAGTTGAAAATCTATTAAAGAAATCTGACAGATCGTAGTAGCTTGATGTGCTAGCGTCTGTACATTTATTAACATACATTTTACAACCACATTAGTAGGTATGCGTTTTATCCTAAGTCCTTGATAAACCCACTAAATTCACTTAAAATAGACGTGTCTAGCCTGACTTTGGAACTTTTTGACGATTCTGACTACTTGAATGTCAAATTAAAATTAATTCGAGGCCTTTATAGAGTTGTAGAACAATTAGTTGTTTCATCTTAATTGGAAGATGAAGTTTGATTGTGAAAACTTTAGGTGTCAGTTATGGTGGTGCGATCATTATTTATTTCTCGTCAAATAGTGTCTGAAATACACAAAATGGACAAATACGAGTATATCGTTGTTATCACTTTCGCGATAATTAAATTACAAGCATGCCTTTTTTGTGTGGATATGTAGCATAATCAGAGGGGTCAGAGGGGTCCATTGGTAAGACTGGTTGTCAGACTTTCGGGCTTTTGACTACCCGTTACGATTGTCAAAAATCCACGGATGACAGCTGGGACCAACGGCTTGACGTGCTTTCCGAGGCACGGAGGGGTCTCGGATGTAAACATGGTCACCCATCCACAGACCAACCGCGGCAAGCGTAGCTTAACCTGGTCAATCGACCTGTGCGGCTGTTGTACTTTATTTATTTTCTCGAGTGGCATTGAACCCGCATGGTTACTGCGGTAGGTACTTTAGCACACAAAACGAACAGCTGTTGCGCCTAAAAAGCCTCCGATAAAAGCATTCCTTTCTCCCTTTCATGTGTTTCCCTTTTATTTATAAAAGCTACCAATCCGAAAAGAATAGCAATGAAATCATTTCCTTTGCGCACCGATCAAAGAAATAAATTCCCGGCGCACTGGAACATCACTAATGTGACAGTAAAATAATGTTGTACAGTCTTTATTCACGCTCGTCTTTGGATATTTTAATCCCGGAGGAGATCACACCACACTAATATTATAAAGGCGAAAGTTTGTGAGTGTGGGGGTGTGTGTGTTTGTTACTTCTTCACGCTCAAACGGCTCGACCAATTTTGATAAAATTTTGTATGGAGGTACCTAGCTGACACCCTGGATTAACATATAGGCTACTTTTTATCTCGATATTCCCACGGGATTGACATTTACGCGGGTGTCACCGCGGGGCGCAGCTAGTAATATTATAAAGGCGATAGTTTGCAAGTGTGTTTGTATGTTTGTTACTTCTTCACGCACAAACAGCTGAACGGATTTGGATGAAATTTGGCACATAGATTGTTTATAACCAGGATTAACACATAGAATACATTTTATTCCAATATTCCCACGGAATCGAAACATATGCGGGAGAAACCGCGGAGCCCTGCTTTTTGGCATCGGTTTTTAAATATGTAATGTTTTGACTAAAAGTAATTGACTACTTCGTTGGTTTAGTGGTCGCAAGCGCTACTGCTGAGATTGAGGTCCTGGGTTCGATTCCCGGAACGGGCAGTGTTATTTAAATGATAATGATAAATGATTTATTTTCTGTAAGTAGGTTTTTACAAACACTTTTACACGTCATCATATTTTTTAAACTAGATGTGGTCGGCGTTTCCTATCTGACTACTCTGAGAAGAAAGGCCGAAACAAACTCAGAGGTCAGTCTCTTTTAAAGTCCAGACAAAATCTTGGTCAGATCGTGTGAAGACCATGTAGATTGATGTCTGAAATGGTCTTTTGAGGAAAGAACCACACAGATTGAGCGGACCTGTCCAATCAGTGCACGCATTTGTCAAAAATCGTGCAGCTCGACTCAGAAATGAGGAGCTCAACGATTCGACGAACAATACCAAAGACAGGACATTTGGGTAGGCCGCATAAACTACTCAAACTGCCAGACCACGATTAAAATGTAAACAATGACCCACATAGTCCTCACATTCACAATAATTAAAATAATATAATACTTTATACAGTAAATGTACATGTCATTGTGTAAGTAAATAGATACTTAAAAAAAAAAAAAAAAATATTAAAGTGTAAAAATTGCAAAATAACATTCACTGTCTAAACCTATTGGAGCAGCTCAATCCCAAGCCTTTTTGTCCTCAATATAGTCTTTTACAGTATAATAGGCTTTCTGGCATAGTTTTCGCTTTATAAAAGCTTTGAATTTATTTAGGCTTAGTTCTTGAATGTGGCTAGGAAGTTTATTATAAAAATGTATACATTGGCATCTAAACGAGCCACCTATTTTCTTGAGCCTTGTTGTAGGAACAACAAATTTGTGTTTGTTCCTAGTATTTATGTCATGGATATCACTGTATTTTTTAAACAGATTAATATTTTTATGTGCATACAAAAGATTATCATAAATGTACTGAGAAGGCACAGTCATTATATTAATCTCTTTAAATTTGTCTCTGAGGGAGTGTCTAGGACTTAATTTATAAATAGAACGAATTGCCCTTTTTTGTAAAATAAAAATTGTCTGAATATCGGCGGCATTTCCCCACAACAGAATACCGTACGACATCACACTATGAAAATAACTAAAGTAAACTAAACGGGCTGTCTCTAAATCAGTCAAATCACGAATTTTCCTAACGGCGTATGCTGCAGAGCTAAGCTTTTTTGACAATTTATCTATATGGGGGCCCCATTGAAGCTTGGCATCCAACGTTATGCCTAAGAATACTGTGGTATCTTCGGGTTTTAACTCTTCATCCTTAATGAGAACACTAGTTTCTACTTGTCTAACGTGGGGTATCGTAAACTTAATACATTTCGTTTTTTTTCCGTTAAGAAGGTTATTGACATTAAACCAGTTAACTACTTTTGCAAGGGCGTTATTTACATTGTCAGTAACCAGCTGCTGACGTTTGATTTTAAACAAAAGAGAAGTGTCATCTGCAAACAACACTATATCATGATTATCCTTTATGAGGTACGGCAAGTCATTGATATAAATAAGGAACAAGAAAGGACCAAGAATTGAGCCCTGGGGGACCCCCATTCTTACTACAGATCCGGGTGACCTTTTTCCGTTAACATCAACTCTCTGAATCCTATCACTCAAGTAAGAAGTAAGAAGATCCAGAGAGGCGTTCCGGATTCCGTAGTGGTGCAGTTTCCTGATTAATGTGTCATGAAGAACACAATCGAATGCCTTGGACAAATCGCAAAAGACGCCCAAGGCATCGCATTTGTCCTCCCATGCATTATAAATATGTCCTAAAAGTTCAACTCCTGCATCGGTAGTCGAACGACCCCTTGTAAAACCGAACTGTTTATTATGCAGTAATTTATTGTTATTAAAAAATCTTTGCAATTGATTCAAAATAAGTTTTTCAAAAATTTTACTAAAGGTAGGTAGTACTGAAATAGGTCGATAATTAGTAGGGTCTGATGTACTACCCGATTTAAACAACGGTATTATTTTACTGTTTTTCATAAGATCAGGAAACTCACCACGGTCAATACAATTATTAAATATAACAGCTAAAGTAGGTGCTACAATGTTTATAATCGACTTAGCAACATCCACAGAATTACCCCATAGATCTGCGGTCTTTTTAACATTTAACGTGTGAAAGGTTTTAATTATATCGTTACAGGTTACATATTCAAAGTGAAATTCTGAATCACAAACTGTAACGTTTTCTTTAAGTAAAGACTCTGCGGCAGCGGGTGATGAGTTAAGAGATTTAGTAGTTGATACTGGAATCTCTGCAAAGAAATTTTCAAAGGCCGCGGCGACTTGAGAATCTGATTTAATTATATTGTCATCAATAGCAAGGCTGTAGTCACTACTTCGGGTGCATGACCTTCCCGTTTCGCTATTAATTACATTCCAAGTCGTTTTAATAATGTTGCTACTATTTTTAATTTTTGAACTCAAATAACGTGACTTGGCAATACTACAAACTTTTTTAAATATTTTAGAATAATTCTTAACATATAAATTAAATTCAGCAGTGTTTATAAAAATCCGTTCTTCATATAATTCATAAAGTCGTTTTCTACTTTTATGTATACCAATGGTGGCCCAGTCACTGAAGGAAGCGTTACTATTAACCGATAATCTTTTTGAAATAAAAATGTTATCAAATTGTGTGCAATACATATTTAAAAAATCATTATATTGTTGATTAGGGTCATCATTAGTGAATAAAAGTGGTAATTTACCCAAGAGTTAAGTTTTAAATGTTTCCAAGCGATTAGTTGTTTTTGGGTTAACAGTGATATCTTTTTTAGTAACTTTTTTGTTGTAATTTGGAATACTGATCAATTGTCCGCAATGATCTGAGTCTATCAAGTTAATAATTTCTTTGTGGGTCGGTATAACATCTGTATAAATGTTATCTAGGCATGTGGCACTAGTAGGAGTTATTCTAGTGGGCTCTAAAAATTGGTTAGCAAGATTGTATGACTGAAACAAACTTATAATTTTAGTACTTAACCCAGAATTTTCTAACAAATTAACATTAAAATCACCACAAGTGATGATAGACTTCTTTGTATTACAGATTTTGTGCAACACTTCATCCATAACTTTTTCAAAACAATCATACAATCCTGAAGGTGGTCTGTATACACTTAATATAATGAACTGCTCCAATTCTATACAGGCTATTTCAATTGTTCGCTCAACAGAGAGGCTTACGATATCCTTTCGGTCCTTAAACTTAAGCTGGTTATTTATTAAAATTAATGAGCCACCATGTATAGCATTTACTCTGCTGAATGAACTACCAACCTGGTGATTACTAAAATTGAACATGAACTGGTGGCTTTTAAGCCAATGTTCTGTCAAACAAAGAATATCTATATTGTTACAATTCAGGAATAATTCTACTTCTAAGTCTTTGTTTAAAAATCCTTGAATATTTTGATGCACCAGATTGATACTATTTAATTTACACTTTCATTTGACTTATTATTTGCCTTAGTTACATTTTTGCAAGAGGTTGCCTCTATTGTCTTAATGTCTAATTTAAATGATGATTAATGTCATTAATTTTGACCAAATTATTGGCAGAATACTTTAAAAAGTCATTGCATTGCTCAATAGGAGCAATTTGTTTAGCCAAATGTTTGGCTGAAATTGAAAAAAAATATGATAGCGACACAGCTATCTGTCTTTTAAGATAGTTAGAAAGATAGTACATAACAATATTGTATCTATCTTTTGTCAAATATAAATTATTACCAACATAATAGTTAGTATCAATTAACTGGAATTGGTTATCATTATATGTCAAATTGTGCAATGTCATGTTCATATCAAATCTTAAGTTATTTTCTTCCTGTGGCAAACTGTTACTGTAAGGGAATGTAAACAATACAATTTTTCTTAATTTAAGGTTGCACAATGTTCGATGATATTGGAGCAATTCTCCTTTATTTAATTACCCCTATTTCCCATAAATATTAATAAAGTTGTTTCCTGCTTAAAGTTATATTTAATAACTTCTTTCATAATATCAAATAAAGAACAACCAGGCATACAGTAATTTATTATTGAGTGTCCCGGATATTCATCTGTCAACAAGTGACCTAAGTCCTTTCCAATCTCATCACAAAATAATACAATATCATGATTTACATTTTTTTTACATGGTATAATGGAACTATTAACTGAGGGAATAGTCAAATCAACACAAGGATGCAGTAATGTGGTATTGCATGCTGATAATGAATGGTCTGGTGTAGGTACAGTGGATGGTGTTTGACAGCGCTCACAGCTGTTTGTTTGTGAGTTCACCAGCTCATTCATTGCCAACACATATTCCCTCATTAGATCTTCAGAGGTATTGGGTTTTTCCATCTGGGTTCTCTCAGTAGCAGCCCGGGTGCCCGGTTGATGGCACACAGGCTCGACCCTTTTTATATAAGACTGAAACTAGCGAAATGTGGGGGGTAATATATACACCTCAGCCTAACCCTTCCTGTATGAGTGGCGCGCGGAGGCACTACGCCGGGGGGAGGATCCGCTTCCGCGGCAAATCGCTGCGGAGCGGACGGATCTCCGGCGCGATCTCATGGCGGCATGGAAAGAGCGACTGTCGCAACCCAGCACAGGGCACGCCGTGATAGCGGCGATAAGACCCCTCTTTGAGGAGTGGCTAGAGAGGCGCCACGGCGCCCTCACCTACCACCTGACGCAGGTCCTCACCGGACACGGAAGTTTCGGGAGGTTCCTGCACATCATCAGGCGGGAGGAAACGCCCGGGTGTCACCATTGCCAGGATCATATGGAGCATACGGTGGAGGTCTGCCCCGCATGGGCAGAGCACCGCCGTGTCCTCGTAGAGGCGATCGGCAGCGGCGGCGACCTCTCGCGTCCGGCCCTTTGCAAGCCATGGTCCGGGGCGAGAGGGAGTGGGAGGCAGTCACCTCCTTCTGCGAAGCAGTCATGCTAGCGTATAGGAGGTGGCGGGACGGCTCAGGGAGAGAGCCTCCCGTCCCAGCCGCCGCGGGAGACGCTCCGGGCGTCGGGAGCCGCGTGACGACTCCCGGCCACCGTAGGCGCGGGCCTGCGGGCGGAGAGTAATGGGTAGCTCACCGTCCGATCAGGACCAGGCCCTTGCCGGACGGCGCGTACGTGTTCCACGCGCGCCTCAAAGAGATGTCAGCATCGAGGAGGGGCCCCTTAGGGCCGAAGCCTGCCGGGTCAGCGGGATTGTCCGAAAGGGTTACCGCTGGCCCGGAACATAAAGGGCTAAGGAAGGAACACGGGTGGGTTTTAGTCAGTAAGAGTCTGACACTCCCTTCCGCTCCACCCAGAGCGGGAGGAGTCATTTGATGATTTACCATCCGCAAAAAAAAAAAGCCTAACCCTTCGGGAGTATAGGCGTGATGATATGTAAAAAAAATTGATTATTCAACTGATCAAGTCTCCAGAATATTAATTAGACTATTATTTTCCCAACGCCAGATAATTTTATCCGAGGAATAATTTTGAATTTTTGACAGGTCCTCCATACAACAACTGTCAAATGTCAATTTTATTCTACGAATAAAAATTGTCTGCCTGATTTTTCCATCGTCAGATAACTTTTATTCGAAGAATAAAATTGACGTTTGACAGTTTTTGTGCGTTTTTTTTTGTTTAACTGTCAAAATTTCAAAATTATTCCTCGAATAAAGTTATCAAATTATTGAAAAATCAGCCCTAAGTACTCTAATAATGTAGACTAATTTTGTCAGTGCAATTATCTCGTTTCCTTTCATATATTAAATGAGTTAAAATTAAAAGAGTCTAGATATTTTTCTAGCAAGTTTAATAATGTTAACACGGAGGAGTTGCAAACTATTCTGTTCAGCAAAGTAGGTAAACACAAGAACGTCAAGGTGTCGCGGGTGAAAATTTTAATAAAATTATTCGCAGAACATTTTTGTACCGACATTGCAAACCGTTTACCCTTTAAGCGGTCGTTGTCATAAAGTAATTTGTTGTCTGAAAGGTTTTATAGATTAAACCGTCTTTGTTGTTTTACCCCCTATTTATTTAAACCTGAAGGAAACCTCACCTCAACCTCAATCTGTCAGAAATACGACAAGTTTATGACATTGATTGTCTCTGAGATGAGATTGCGACTAGACTTTGAACATGTTTAATTGCGGGAATTCCCCTTCGTCCTTGTCATTTTGAATGTCAATGGATGGATAGGCCACTATATACTTACTAACTAAAGCTTCGGTTGTCATGACATACGGTGATGAAACGTGGACACTGACGGTCGGGCTGGTCCACAAATTCAAAGTCACTCAGCGCGCTATGGAGTGAGCTATGCTTCGGAGTCTCTTTGAGGGATAAAATCAGGAATGAAATTATCCGGAAAAGAACGGCAGTTACCGACATAGCTTGCAGAGTAAGCCAACTGAAGTGGCAGTGGGTTGGCCATGTCTGTCGAAGGACCGATGGCCGGTGGAGCAGACGAGTCTTGGAGTGGAGACTGCGTATCGGCAAGCGTATTGTGGGACGCCCCCCAGCTAGATGGACGGACGACCTAAAGATGGTGGCTGGGGTAGACTGGATGCAGAAAGCGGAGGACAGGGTGTTGTGGCGCAGTCTGGGAAAGGCCTATGTCCACCAGTAGACTGTGATAGGCTGAGTTGATGGTGAAAGCTAGTTTTCTAGGAGAACGGTAGCCGCCACATAACCACCACAGTGACGGCTCATATAAAAATGATGGAACCGGGGTTTGATTTCAAGGTCTCAAAATAATCTCTAGGAAAACATACCCACTTGCTTTTATAAATAACGTTTCACTGACGTCATTCGCCAGTAAATTGCAGACGCTAAGTTACACACCTGACTTTGTGAGAACTCTCTTGTATTCCTTTATAAATAAATAAAAATAATTATTAAAAAAAAAACTTTTCGTGCGAGCAGAGATTTTAAAAAACTAACTAGTGAACATGATTTGGACATTGTCAATACCAATGTTTCTCGGCTTAAGCATTTGTTGGTGGAAAGCTTTTTTACGGGAAAGTAGTTGTTTGCGTCTGAATGATTTTTAGCTTGTATTAATCGATCGTGTTATATTGTTTCCTAATTTATGTAATAGATATCAAGTCTCTAGTTTTATCCACAACGAAGTTATAGGGTGTCGAAAATGGCCTGAACTGCTTCGAGAAAAGGATGGTACGGCCGTGCCCTTTTTTGCTCGACTTGGTGGGGGCACTTCCGTGCCCCCAGATTTTGTACCGACCTTTTTGTTGTCTTTTTTCTTTCAAGTGTTTATCAGTGGAAACTTGCAAATGGCCTTCAAATGCATATTGTTTAAGAACACTGTTTATATTAGCTGTTAGTTTCCCGAATAGAATAAAATAAAAGGGTCGTTTTTGAGCACCAACGGATGCTTGTTTTCAATGTTGTCATCAAATCGTCACAGCCGTCGTTAAGTAATTCTTCTAGTAGACAGTTGCTAGCCGTCTTTCATCCAGTACGATCCGCTTGCAGTTCGTAACTTAGACAAATGAAGGTGATCATTGCTAAAATCTTGTACCTTATACAATGTGCAGACAATAATACCACAATACACGAAACCACTGGCAATACTATAGTCGGACTTTTAATTAGCTGCAGTAAAATGACAGCTTATGTGTTACTTAAACTGAAATTGCCGTCTTTTTGTTTTTTCGCGGCTATTAACCAAATCTTGTTTTTCTAGTAGAGAATAGTGTAACAAACGAGGCTACAGGAGCTAGTGTGAATCTTGGGGTTCATTCGATTAATCGAGTCTGGTTTAACCACGCTGGGATCGGTGCAATTCATTCATTCATAGAGAATAGTGTAACAAACGAAACTTATTTGACATAAACTCAGTCCGAAATGAGTTATTAAGAAGTGTCATTTTACTACAGCTAAAAAAAAAACTGTACTTAAGAGTATTTTTAAAACTATCAAATAAGTCCTAACATCAAAATTAAAAAAATGTTTTTCCAAACTAAATACTTAGTAGTGTTTGGCCGACCATGGGTTTTGCCGATATTCGACTGACTATAGGGATTAAACTATTGGATATATTTAATTGAATTTTCGTATGTATACTCGGAACATCATTAGGTTTTTTTTTTTTGAAGTGAAAACTTCTATAAGAGCGTTAGGGCATTTTTTGAGACGGGAAAATACCATTTAACTTGCGACACTGGTACCGTGACCGACACCGCGCGTGTTTTGTTTATAAGGCAATTAAAAAATATACACGTAATTGTTCAAGTTTTCACTTCTGTAGCTTATATTGTGTCCCACTGCTGGGCAAAGGCTTCCCCTTTTTCCTTCTAAACCTTGAATTTTTCTCGTCACTATCTGGACGCGTGAGGGAGGACATCGCCGTCGAGGTAGACCAAGGCGAAGGTGGTGTGACGATCTGTTAAGGTTTTCAGGGTTAACATGGCCAGAGATCGCACAAGATCATTATAATATATACGCAGTTTAACCCTTAGTATATCGTCGATTTAGATCGTAGATCTACACGAGACACAATGGCTTTTTAATTGTGTCTGTAATTACGGCATACAAGCGGTTAATTTAATGTCGTCTCCCTCTTGTATAACACGTCAGTTTGTACAGTCACGAGCATTAATATGTCAACACTTGGCAACTTTCAATTGTGATTTTATCGTGAAATGACGAATGCAACGTTGAAATACGACACTTTACATATACCTATGGGTTCGAAAATACTATGTTCGTAATAACATAAAATTTCATCTATACATATAATAAAATTGTAGAAAAGTGGTGTCTGTACAATGGAAATATATTAAAAAAAAGTAGCAGGGGTTGTTATTATAGCGATGCCGAACCCGAAAATGTAATTAATTTTTTTTTTGTCTGTTTATCTGTTTGTCTGTTTGTCTGCTGTGTTTGTGCGCGCTAATATCAGAAACGGCTTATTCGATTTAGATGCGGTTTTCACTAATATATTGTAGTAAGCTTCACTTAACATTTAGTGTTTATTTCATGTCAATCGGTTCATAAATAAAAAAGTTATGTCAATTTAAAGAATCACGGCGAACATTTGTTAAGGTATTCTATCAGAGTACGTAAACGCCTCGCGCCTGCGCGTCCGTGGCTATATAGGTGAATGAAGATGGAAAAAAAAAATTGGACCTCCCATAGTAATAGCACATCAATGATTTACTATTACTATGGGAAATCCAATTTTTTTTTTCATATTTCGACCTATGTTCTTTGGGGAAATTTGTTCAGTTTCATGAGCACATGCACCTCCTTCAGGGTTGATACCCCCTTTCCGTTACACCTTGTATAAAGTGCTCTGAGAGCCGCGCCGCTGCCATAATTCCGATCCAGCCTGTCCCTTGCTGCCCTCTCCCAGCGACGCCCTAAGCCGAGGTCCGTACCCCACAGGGGGTGCCCTTAGCGTGTAGTCGCTTAGTTTTTAAGTTTATATTGTGTAGTTAAGTTGTGTATTATGCCCTGGCTGGAGGCCTTAATTTATTGAGGCATCCACAGGAAAGCCAGGTTAAGCAGTCGACAACCCCTCAGGTTGAACTGCGAGATGACCATTTCAAAAGAAAACGCGCCGCTGCCATAAGGATTCAGTTATTCGTAGCGAACGCACGTATCCTGGAGAGTATAGGCGAATAGTTGGATTCGATTATTGCGATTCACTTGAATACTGACTGTTTGCATATTTCATTTATTTATATTTTAGGGTTTGTAGGTTAGGTTCTTTTTCTTAATTTTCTTTAAAATTTTGTAAGTATTTGGTATAGGTTAGGCGGTTCTTTCCTTGATTATTGGGTATTTACTTATCTTAATTTTTATTTAGGGTTTTGTAAATAAATATTGTAAGCATTTATTATTGGTTAGGCATTTCTTTCCCTGATTTTCGGTATACTTATCTTAATTTGTATTTAGGGTTTGTATATAAATATTATAAGTATTTGGTATAGGTTAGGCATTTCTTTTCTTGATTTTCTTTATTAAGTATACATAAGTTCATTAGCTTAGGTTAGTAATTATTTTTTCTAGCAATTCTTTTGTTTTATAAAGTTAGTACGTTTGTCTGTGTAGAAGAATAGCACCACCCCTTACTTCCCGTGGGTGTCGTAAAAGGCGACTAAGGGTCTCACCGGAGAATGGGCAGCAGCGTTCTCTATGCATTCCACCACCATACCATACTGCGATCGCCAACCCGCCTGCCAAGCGTGGCGATTATGGCAAACCCCCCCAAAATTGGGGGAGGCCTATGTCCAGCAGTGGACGTCTATCGGCTGAAATGATGATGATAATGACGTTTGGTTTACACGTCTTAACACTTATTACTTAAACTGTGATAATTTTAGACTGTATAATAATCTGTAAGTATTTATAATTTAATTGTTTACGATAGTAGGTGTTTACTAAATAACTGTGTGTTAAGTAGTAAGTACTATTTTATTGTAAGAATGCCTCGAAGAAGATCCAACCTCTCCCAATGTAGCAGAAATGCTAAAAGGATGAGATTAGTTCGATCACAGAAATCTGAGGAAGGTCGTGAGGCAAAAGGCTCTCTGCATCAGGCTAGGTTTCGTGCTGCAGAAACTTCGACTCAGCGAGAATCTCGACTGAGTTCAAATCGTTCTCGAATGATGACAACTCGAAATAGGGAAAACGGGGAACAACGAAAGGCACGTTTATCTGTCGATCGCGAAGCTCACGCGCTATCGCGTGAGTCTGAGACTTTTGCTGTCAGGGAAATCCGCCTGAGCTCCCAGAGAGTACGGACAACAAATGCTCGATTCCAGGAGTCACAGGACGAACGGGAAATACGTCTCACTGCCGATCGTGAAGCTCATACACTATCGCGTGAGTCTGAGACTTTCACTGATAGGGAAATTCGTCTGAGTTCTCAGAGGGTTCGGACAGCAAATGTTCGGTCTCAGGAAACACAGGAAGAACGAGAAATACGTCTCACTGCCGATCGTGAAGCTCAAGCACTAGAGTCTGAGACTTTCACTGAAATTCGCCTGAGTTCTCAGAGGGTTCGGACAGCAAATGCCCGGTCTGTAGACGGTATATGTAATTCAAAATATGCTGCCCGAGAAGTCACTATTCCACGCGGACGAAGTCGCGGGAACAGCTAGTTAAAAATAAAGGAGAAAATTGGCTTTGAATAAAGCCAAGCGTATACATACTTATGCCCGTGACTGTACACAAATCTAAATAAGTCCATAATTTAAACTAACATAGAACAAATCTACAATATCCCAAGACCGATTTAAACCAAAATCGTAAATAAAAAGGCGTATTCTGAAACCTTGATATCTCCATGTCTATTGCGAGTTATCTCGTACGATTGTGACATATCCTTAGAGAGGCGGTGTGATTTAAAATACAGACGACAGATCCCGAGGGTAGCTCTCGACACCTCGTGCCAAGGATTGTGAGGAGAAAAAGTATATTTGTGACGGCGTATGTGTGATTTCCAATCGAGTTGCTAGTTGTATTGATTTGTATTGATGGGGGAGGGATTCAATGTTAGCGGTGCTGTAATTACTTATAGACAACAATCAGGTATAAGGTTTTTTTTTCTACCGTAGGATTTTCGCCTATGTCAATCACTCGGGCTATGTCTGTGTGGTGCCGGACTTAAAGAATACCACCACCCCTTACTTCCCGTGGGTGTCGTAAAAGGCGACTAAGGATCGTACCGGAGAATGGGCAGCAGCGTTCTCTATGTATTCCACCATCATACCATACTGCGATCGCCAACCCGCCTGCCAAGCGTGGCGATTATGGCAAACCCTCCCAAAATTGGGGGAGGCCTATGTCCAGCAGTGGACGTCTATCGGCTGAAACGACGAATCACTCGGGTAGGCTTAACGTGGTCATAGCGTAACAGACTAGCAGTAGGAATGGCTATCTTTTGACAGTTCAACATCATTCATTGCGTTGTTGTTGAGCAGACTTTATGGAGCATAATATAAAACAATGGTTTAGCAATATCCTTTAAAATGATTAAGTTATGACTAATAGTGTGTCACCGAAATTAGGGTGCAGGTATTAGAAAATATTACCAACCAGCACAATAAAATTGTTGGTGAGCTGAAATATATACCAGGGGGCTTATAAAGGCCACTTTGGCAGAATCATAAAAGGATAACATAATGGGCAGTTAACCGTTAAGTTTATCGTATCAAATCCCATTTGTGAATCAATTTTCAGTTATTTTGTTTTTGTCTGTGCTAAAATACCAATCAATCCGATCCAAATCCAATCCCAATCTCTTTTATTATACCTACGTAGTGCAGCGAAAAAATTAAAAACACGGACTGCCTTCGCCATATTACGATTCATAATGTTATCCTTTTATGATCCTCCAAAGTAGCCTTTTCGGCCCCCTGAACCTTACTTTAGTAATACCCCTCTACTCTTGGAGGCTCTTTTAATTAATATCCAATTAGGTGCATGTTTCTCATGTTTATAAAAAAGAACTTCATAATGTTGAAGTATTAATAAAAAATTTAAAACACCCACAATTTCTTCCATGACAACAGAACTCATGGTCAGCAATTTCGCATACAAGATGTGTAAACAAAAAACAATATGTAACTCAAAACCTCCACAGAAGAGAATTGCGGGATTAATATTCTGACGCACTGGCCTTTTTAATGAGGCCGTAAAGCATCGTTAGTATTTCTCGCTGTGCGGTGGTATCGATACCTCGCCTAGAGGGCAGAGCTCCTCATTATTCGTTTTTTCGACGAAGCAGCGGGAAGCGACCGGTACAGCAACTAAAGCGCTTAATTGTAGGGTACTTCACTGTCTCTTGATTTTTATAATGATCCGTTTTTTGATACTTAGTGATATTTAATTAAGGATTTTTAATTTCGTGTAGGTACTTGAATGATTTTCTAATTGTAATGCTTGTCTAATTTTCTGTAATTTAATTGTTTATTTATCTTTTCAGGTAAGTCTCGTTGCGTTCATTACTGTCGTCTGGATTTTGTATGTGAGTAAATAGTATTATTATTTTGTTGGTAGTAAAGCCAATTCAACAACTGCAACACTAATTTTATTTAAGGAGCGAGAGAGCGTCGATAAACAACATAAAGCAAATAGAAACAAAAAATAAGTTTTCAAACATCGAACACAAAAACAGCCATAAACAATAATCAAACTATTTTTCATTAACCCGCTCACCCGGACTTTGCGAGTAATTCCATTATTCCAGACTCTAGAATCTAGACTCTAGAAAGTGAAAATCGGCAACAACAGACGTGATGTTTACTAGGTTTGCACCGTAGAACAATTATGTAGTCCATACGGCCATATAGCGAGCGTGAGGCCAATTTGGAAGCCAGCCAATGAGAGCACGTTCTCGATAACTGAATATGCAAGTGGACACAACTGACATTAGGGCTGTCAGTAACGTCATGTTCTCGTAACTGAATCACGTTTAGGGAGGATTATGTAGGTAATTTTTTGTAGAAGCAACGAGAATTTTAGATAAGGTTGGTTTATTTTTTTTTTAACAGTCTGGTGACAACCAGACAAAGAGACATTCAGACCCCATGTCTACATTTATATCTGTAATTTTTATGGTCTACACTGCGGGTGTACATAATAAAGAATATCTATTATCCCGTATTATTCTATTTATCTGCCATTCTGTCAGCGAAAACGATGATCGAAAAGTCTAAGTTGTGTTGGATTTACCAATCCTGTTGAAAATCCCTCTAGAAATGTGAAACGCTTTGAAAGTAATTGCTACTTGTCTATTCCCCAGGCCAGCACTCTAACTGCGTAACATGCTATCAATCAGAATCTGAATAATTTTGAAAGATATTCCTGATCGATTGTTTCTTATGTTCGAAAAATTTGCCTGCTCAACAACGTAAATAACGCATTAAATGTTATTGTTTTGTCAAAGGTTCGACGAAACGTTTTGAAAGCAATTGCCACTTATCTCGGCCCTCAGGCTTGGTAGGTAGGTACATGAGATTCTGAAATCTGATTTTTAAGAGGACCACAGGTGTTAGCTTCCACTTATTATACCATCAGGTAGTTCGCCTGATGATTGCCACTAAATTGCATAAAAATACTCCATCTTGCAATTAACGTTGTCTTCCACAATCCACAACTTTACAGAAGACACTTGGTCTCTAAATAGCCTCTACATTTTACATAAGAAGTCACCAAATTAAAGCTACTCCCACGATTTTTTTTGTATTCTTTGGTAGGTACAAAGTCAAACTTAATTTCAGCAGTTTAATATTGCGAGTTCGGCACATATTACGGTATCTTATGTAGCCTAAAAAAATACTAATAATAGTTGAATTTCCACAATTCTTCAGTTCAGAACTATTTATAGTATAAAACAAATTCCAATCCGATAAAGTCCCGACCAGAACTTCCTCAGCGCTTCACTTCCACATTTATTATGTGCATGGACAGAGTGTGGCAGTCTCTGCCAGCGGTCGTGTTCCCTTCCGCGTATAACCCGTCAGCCTTCAAAGCAAGAGTGAACAGGCATCTTCTAGGTGCGCCCGTTTCTCTTTTAGGCACGCTCGTAGACCTCATCCATCGCTTTCTATCAGGAGATCGAGGTCAGGAGGTCTGTTACGAAGTAAAAAAAAATCTTGTCTGTACTGTTGACCGCAGAGGAGCACCCTCGACTGGAGCCAATCCTGGGTGCAGCAGCCAGGTGGCCATGCATCATAAAAATGCATTGTCTTTGAAACAGAATCAGATTGCAAAATTTCAATTACGTAGGATAAGAGAAAGTTGTTTTAATTCAGCTTGCAAGATTTGTCTTAAACATACTAACTAGGCAATGTATATAAAAGCTTGTAAAAAGTCCCAAATAGTTAGCAAGAAAAGATAAAAGGTAATCCTATATATTCTAAGCCTCTTTGGGTTGTTTCCACATTCGTGCTACAATTTGGGTACAATAAAGTTAGGCGTTGCCCAAACTTATGCACTTAGACGTAACTGCCGCGCAATGGGCGGGAGGCGGCCTCCTTCGAATATGTTAGTACAAATGTCACCTGAGTACGATTACAATTAGCTCCTGTGTTTCTCTCGGCGCCTGAGAGTATGTACAATACAAGTAGAGCGTTTCTTTACCATTTATTTATTTTACTATTAATGTACACACAGTAAAACACAAAGTAACAGCAGTACATTCAAATTGTTTGTCAAGTTTCTAAGAGAACACATTTGGAAATTTCCGGAAGGTGTGTCGGATTGATATTAAATTATTAATCACAAAAAAATACGTTAAGTCTTTCACATGACAACTCTTGTCGATTCTTTTCTATTTTCATTTGACGTACAAAGTTTTTCTTGACAACTACAGCTGTCTTTATCGACAGCTGAAAACTATCTAACTACTTTACCTAAACCTAGATATTTCGACCAACTTAGAATTAAATTGACTACCATATTGCGCGCTGCTCACTTTAGCAGGTCGCGGTTCCGTGAACGTGCAGTAGCTTGTCTAATTCCTACTCTAAGGTCGTAACTATTGTCTCTTGATTTCTGAACTGGAGCAAACTCCGGGCAGTAGTTATTAACTGAGTACATACATTTAGTAGATGTCGCCGAGGCTCCAATTTATAGATGCTTGCTTGCCGAACTTAAGATTGTTGTCTGAATTTGAGTAAGTGATAGTTTGATTTGTATGCCGTTTGGCCCCGTTTTGGTTTCGGGGTTTATCTAAAGTCTGTGACAGTTTACCGAGATTTCGTGATTTATGAAGGATTTCGTAGGTAATATGAAAAGCTGTGATTTTCAGTCCAGTATTTTCTCAATTCTATCAAGACTGTCTACTGGGTTCTGGTCTGCGTCTTTGGTATGACGTAATAGTTTTAAAAAAAAACCTTTAACCTTCAAGCAGGCGCGCGGCGTCTATTAGACCGCGCTCGATACATTTTCGTTCTTAATATGGTTATTTCTTGTCGCATGTACTCGTATTTCCCATCCCTAGTAGCCTGTCATTGTTTCACAGTCCACACTGTACCTCCCCTCCCTGCACCCTCCGGAGTGCATAGATCGCATTTGTTTTAAAAGCGAAAGTAGAAGTTTATGAAAATTGCTTACTAATCCAAAGAAAATTAGAATATTATTTTGATTTTATAATCATTTTGTTTTGATAATGTGATAAATACAAAAAAAAAAAAACGAGTGTGCTTATGACCACACGACTGAAGTGAAACTTAAAGAGAGAAAGAAAATGTGCGCGCGCACTGCTGTCTCTTGCTTATATCCCCCACTTAACTTCCGTTCGCCTTGCCCGATCACACCTTTCGTAACGCTTACGTCACGCGTTCGCCAGCTTACTCCCCAAGTCAAGCGTGCGTAAAGAAGTTTCACTTCAAAAATGATTATTAAATAATTAGTGTTTTAAATCCTTGAAATATCCCATAGTTCTTTAAGGTTACCTACCTGCGACCGCTGGCGTTACAAATGACCGCGCGCCCGCTTGAAGTTTAATTGTATATATTATCTGTGTCAATTTTTACTTTTGATTCTATTGGAATAACACAAGTAAGTATAATATAGAGCTTCTCACCATATCCGATGCATGACAGCGACCTAGACCAATTTTCCTTCCTTTCGTGAACAAGTGTACCAGGAATATGAACATAACGGTGCAAGATAAAGATTTACCAGAAGTGGTCATCTTATGATGACGATGTAGTGGTTCAGCAGCTTCAATATCATCAGGATTGTGCCGGAATATAGCAGTTCGTCGTGGAAGTAGTATGTCAGTGGCTCTCCTGACATCAGCTGTCATCAGAAGACAGCCGCCATGCAACCATTGATATGACGCTCTGTCAGAGCGACAGTCACCAGCCAGTCACTCTTATCCGACCTCTTCGGTGATTCCTAATAACATCGTAGCAAAACTTAGACGGCGCCACTCGCTGTGCCGTCAAATATTAGGTCTTTACCTATGAAATTGCCGTTTTCTGGAAAAAGTAGTAGTCTGTAGGCGCAACCCCAGTTCTTGCAACTTGAGACCGTCTGCTGTGCAGTATGAGGTCGCGCGTTGTCGTGTAGGAGCAGCGGAGACGAGCGATTGACCAATGCTGGTTGGAGATGTACCAGCTTCTCCATCATTGTGTTCAGTTCTTCATCTGCAGCAATGCTCACCCCGTATGGTAAGAAGCTGTGATGAATCACACCGGCGCTAGACCACCAAACAGTCACCATCACTTTTCTAGGGTTTAGGGCATTGTTTAGGTGCTGGACCAGGATCCAACCAACTTGCTGAGCGCTTGCGGTTATCAAACAGAATCCATTTTTCATCGCAGGTAACAATGCGGTTCAAAATTCCTTCATTTGTGTGTCTGTTGAGCAGTGCGAGGCACGTCTCGACGCGTACTTCGCGCTGGCGATCATTGAGTTTGTGGGGCACCCATTTGTCAAGCTTTTTTACCTTGCCAATTTGACGCAAATGGACCAATATTGTTTTGACGCTAACGTCGAAAGCTGCTGCTAATTCAGCCGTAGATTGTGTATCATCAGCTTCCACAATCGCCTTTAATTCGTCATTGTCGACCAAAGTCTTCGGACGACCGTGAGGTTTATTTTTCAGGTCGAAATTTCCAGAACGGAAGCGAGCAAACCAATAACAGGTGGTGCGTTGGTTTTGTAGTGTTAGCTCCGTAAAAGTCGTTGATGTTGCGTGCCGCTTGTGCCGCGTTGCTGCCACGACGGTACTCATATTCCATAATTACTCGAATTTTGAACGTATCCATGATGACGAAAAAGATTGAAATGCGATGAAAATGTAACACTAATCAATAAACAAATGACTACTTTTGGAAAAAAATTCCATGTTTTTAAAATAAAATAAATTTGAAATTAGAATTCTTAGCTAAACAAAAATGATTTTGATTTGAAATGGCCAGTACTGCAGAACGGCAATTTCATAGGTAAAGACCTATTATAAAGGTACAATAGGTAATATTTATGACGAACGTACAATAAAGGCAAAATATTTCCGTTCGTAAAATAGAAAACAAACCAATAAAAGGTACAAAAACCCATTCCACATGAAACGTTCGATTTGCTAATATTTGACACAGTGTAGGTATTTCGCTAGGCTTGAAAATATTCCAACTACGGATTTGTTAGGCTGGGACTCAGCTCTGGGGGTTGGCTTAACGCGACAGTCAATCTTTTGAATTTATTTTATTTACTCGACTGTCCGCCAAACGGTGGGCATTTTGCATTTATATCTAGGTCTCTGTTGGAAATAAAATCACATTCTTTGCTGGAGTTTTGTTAGAATATTCTCGAATTTTTATTCATAACTGAAGTTTTTGTTGAGCTAAATTTAGGTAGCATCGTAACAATGATTTTCTGATTAATCTTTCATTCTTAAAGTCATCATCATCTGCCTAGCCTTTTCCCAACATGTTAGGGTTGGCTTCCAGTTTAAACGGATGTAGCTGAATACCAGTATTTTACATGGAGCGACTGCTTATCTGACCCCTACAACCCAGTTACTAGGTTATACGATACCCCTTGGTAAGACTGGTTATCAGGCTTTCGGTTGAGGTTGTTTGACTTTTTTTATTCTTAAAGTATGCATGAGATAATAATTATAATTATTTTAGGGTAAACGTATACGTACGTTTTATATAAATTATATATTGTATAATGAATGCAAATTAAATTGGCAAAACGTAAAATAAAGTCTGCTACATAAGAGTTACTGCATAATAAAGAAATTAAGTACCTTCTCTTCGTTTCTTTATCATTTAAGCGGGAATTTAATTTCAAAGCCAGGAACGTAATACTTGCCTTGTTAGTTCATCTTCCCTGTGCACCACAGCTGCTTAAAATGAGAGAATGCTCTCTCATAAACGTTCAAAAATGGAAAAATAGAATAACTGATCACTTATAACATTCGCTTCGGAATGGCTGTAAGTGCTAAGACCGTTTCAATGGTCACTGCTCTAATACAAAATACAGGTGTGAAATCACTTGTTATCTATGATTTTCTTTTGTAACATTGACTGCTATATCTATCACAATAAAAACGGGTCTCTAATTAAAATGCAATAATATCTTGTTCCACTCTATTTTAAATAATCTGTGATATCCCTTACAAATCCGTGCCATGTGTCGCAAGCCTTATATGGGGCGATGCGCGGTCCCGCATCGTGGCGTAGCTTCCAGCGCCGACGACTTACGACACACATTACGGTCGAAGACACATTTGCTGTGATCATTTGAGGCCTCTTGGCTCGCTGTGTGCCGCTCTGTTCGCAACACTTTTCAACGGATACTGCTGCATCTAGCAAACTACGCGAAATACATGAGTAAATTAACCTAATTTTACCTTGCTCTTGTGTTGAAATATTGTCTGCTTCATCTATCACTTTAAAAACTGGGCATTAATAATTATTGCAGTACAAAATCATCTTGGTCCACTGAATTTTGTTAATCCATTCCCTACAAATCCATGTGGCGCAACTGCGCAACCCTCATATGGGGCGATGCACGGTCGCGCGTCGTGGCGTGGCGAGCTTCCAACGCCGACGACTTACGACACACATTACTGTCGAAGTCACACTTGCTGTGATCATTTGAGGCCTCTTGGCTCGCTGTGTGTTGCTTAGATTGTTCGTAAAAATCTGAAAATGTTCCTAGATGGGCGAGAATATTGTTTTTGGCTTGCGTTCGGGTCGTTTATGGGTATACTCATTTTAGTAGGCTGTGTGTTGCTTGAATTGGTTTAGAAGTCTAGTCGTTGCCAAATGGCAAAAAACGGAACCCTTATAGATTCGTCATGTCTGTCTGTCTGTCTGTCTGTCCGTCCGTAAGTCACAGCCACTTTTTTCCGAAACTATAAGAACTGTACTGTTGAAACTTGGTAAGTAGATGTATTCTGTGAACCGCATTAAGATTTTCACACAAAAATAGAAAAAAAATAATAAATTTTGGGGGTTCCACATACATATAACAGAAACTCAAAAAAAATTTTTCGTCAAACCCATACGTGTGGGGTATCTATGGATAGGTCTTCAAAAATTATATTGAGGTTACTAATATCATTTTTTTCTAAACTGAAAAGTTTGCGCGAGAGATACTTCCAAAGTGGTAAAATGTGTGTCCGGGCCCCTGTAACTTCTAAAATAAGAGAATGATAAAACAAAAAAACATATATGATGTACATTACCATGTAAACTTCCACCGAAAATTGGTTTGAACGAGATCTAGTAAGTAGTTTTTTTTAATACGTCATAAATCGTAAACCGCAATTTACCTTTCATTCAATCAACTCAAATATATAAAAAAAAAAAAATTCATAAACATAAACCTTATGCATAAACCCGGATGTTACGGAACCCTCGGTGCGCGAGTCCGACTCGCTCTTGCCCGTTTTTTACATTTTACTGGAGCTGGAGTCATTTTTGAGCGCAAATTATTATAATCTGCTCCGTATACTTTACGAAAACAACCCAGATTTTGCGAAACTTTCATGTACGAGTATTCCCTGTTTCTTTGATAGTTGAGATTCAGTTCTGTGACATAAAAGTTTTATTTCGATTGAAGTTAAAAATCACATCGGTGACACTCTATCACTCGATCAAAATTCGTCATAAATATAAAAACGCAGTTAAAATTACAATAACTTTTCTGACCGATATATCTTTAAAATATTCATAGTTTTTGACACGTCCGACCAAAAACCGCAATGTGTCGCGTCTAGTTTAATATTTGACGAGGAACGAGGTTTTACCTAACCGTATTTTCCAAACGAAACATTATTTACAAAGTCTAGAACAAACAGGAAAATTTGAAAGCACTATTTAGGTAATTCAATGAAGAGTTTGGAGTATCCTTTCCGCTTTAGAATATTTATGTGAATAAAATTCAGCGGGTGTGGGCCGTTTCAGTAAAATTGTCTGAAACGACGTGTTGGCTGTTATCGCAGTCTCTGGATCTCCATTTAGAAATGTAATGCGAATGAAACCGGTAATGACTGTACAGTCACGAGCATAAGTATGTATACACTTGGCTTTATTCAAAGGCGATTTTCTCCTTTAATTTTCAATGAAATTTTATGTTATTAAGAACATACCTAGTATTTTCGAACACATAGCTGTATGTAAAGTGTCGTATTTCAAGGTTGCATTCGTTATTTCAAGAACAAATCGTAATTGAAAGTTGCCAAGTGTTGACATATTAGCGCTCATGACTGTTCAAGTAGGTATGTTAGAAGATAAAGGAACTATGGCAGGTGGTTTTTGATGTGTGTCTATCTAACTAGATATAAAGCCCTGGATAATCACTACCCTTTATTGCGAAACAAATTTTCAAACACAATCAGAATCATTTTGAAGCATATTGCTAATCCATTGCTTCCTATGTTCGAAACATTTGTCTGCTCAACAACGTAACGCAATGAATGTTGTTGACAGCCATTGCCACCCTTGCCGGACGCGGGACACGACTGTGGATTGTTTTAATGGTTAGAAAGCCACGCGACTATTCGCGCCAGTTTGTACACCTCCGTACAAGTTAGTCGATACAATTAGCGCGAGTGGATCCCGTTTGACCAAAGCCTTAATCAGGGGGTGTACTCTCTAAGTCCGTCAACGAAGATGTGGGCCTGTCCAAAAGCGGTTGATCCGTCAAAACAAGTGACAAAAGAAATTTTTCTGACGGGCAAAAACACGTAAACTGACAACTGTCAAATCGTTTTGTTATTAATCTATAGTTTGGGCCCCGAACTAATCTTATGTCCGTAAGAGAATTAGAGAAGGAAAAACTTACGACCGAAACAACGGTTTTCGTGCTCAGGGAGTAAACCCCCCTCAATGGAAGTGGTCATTTAGGAGTTTTTCTGTTTTTTCTTCTCCATTCATTACTAAACTGAATTCCAGAATCACCAGTAGGTATCGTTCTGATTTTCTTTTGAACTTAGACGTCAACATTGAAGAAAATAAGGCACAAAGGAATCCTGACATCGTTTAAAATTAACTAGGCTCAAAATTGTAACGAGATATTTTATTAGAATTAAATAGAATTAGATTCAATTGTTTCTTCACCCCAGAGCACCACCTGATTGAAAGAGCTTTCATGAATGAAGTAAAGTATCTTAGATAGAAATTTTGAAATCGTTTCAATATTCGCAGAATTTAGCAATCACATAGATGTCAGCAGTCATAATTTAAATTCTAAATTGACGCGTCTCCTCTCAGGGGGCCAAAAAAGGCCACTTTGGAGAATCATAAAAGGATAACATTATGAATGACAATATGGCGAAAACAGTCCGTGTTTTTTTTTTTTTGGCTGCACTACGCAGGTATAATCAAAGAGATTGGAATTGGATTTGGTTTGGATTGATTGGTATTTAAGCACAGACAAAAAAAAACTGAAAAATGCTTCACCAACGGGATTTGATACGATTAACTTAACAGTTAACTGTCCATTCTGTTATCCTTTTATGATTCTGC
Source organism: Mesoligia furuncula (assembly GCA_916614155.1). Taxonomy (NCBI): domain Eukaryota; kingdom Metazoa; phylum Arthropoda; class Insecta; order Lepidoptera; family Noctuidae; genus Mesoligia; species Mesoligia furuncula. The sequence continues at coordinate 18,014,835 of OU744809.1, read as the reverse complement.
CAAAGTGGCCTTTTTAGGCCCACAGATATTACGTTTTTGTGCGATATGGCGAAGTTTCACGTCATGTAACGTGTATATAAATGACGTTATTTTCAGAAGAAGTTAAATATGGTGGCGGTTTTGATCATAAGGGAAGATCTTTATACATAATCAGCCTATATAACGTTCCCACTGCCACAGGCCTTCTCTCTGTGAGAGAGAATGGGTCGTAACCCACCGCACGGGTTGGTAGATGTCACATGTGTTCGATTTTTTGGTTCTAGGACTTGCCGGTTTCGTCACGATGTTTGCCTTCACCGTTTTGAGAGCAGTGGTGATGAAATAATTTACTCAAAGTACAGCGCCTGTCTGCTCTTCGATCTTCAACTCGTAAGTCGTGGAGGTTACGTCTGGGTTACCGTTGCTCCTTGGCCTCCATAGAATCCTTATAACAATGGTGCAATTTTGATGAGGAGAGGTATATAGGTGTACTATTCATGTAACTTAGGTAAACCAAGTATGGAAATAAAATTAGATGTCTATGAGCACATAGCATGTAGACAAATGCTATCAGTCCTGCTTTCCACTGCGCTTTTTATATGCAACTGTAGTTGTTGCACATCTGCGATGCTATGGGAACAGCGCAGTGGAAAATACCTCTGTATTAATAATTGGTATTCTGTTTTCCTAATAGAACATAAAATGTTGTAAATATTTTTGAGGTTTCATGACTGCGTGGTCGTCTATTGCGAATGACCTTGTAACATAACTAATTGCTTATTGCCTATTCTTCATATCATTTTGTCAACTATCAATAATTATGATTAAGGTTGATTTAAATTAGACTTCAACGAACTGATTGGAATATTTATTTGATTAAAAACAACATATTTATATATATTGTCATTTTGCCTGCACTGATTAACTATTCGATTATTCGATATAATTAATTATGCTTTGAAAATACAATGTCCAAGTTACCCTTATACATTTATTTATACTTAATGGTGCTCTAAATTTGGTATAATTATGTAGGTAGCTTGCCTATTGCACTCAATCATCATAATCAGTCGTTAACCGTCTGGTAGAGCCGTGCCTCCCTATTAAGGATAATGAACGGCCAAAAATAAAATATACGCGTCGACTTGAGAACCTCCTCCGTTTTTTCGTCGATTAAAAAATGAAGAAAATTTTGCATATAGGTACAAAACGTTGTAATTTTTGAAGTGAAAACTTCTTTAGCGGCGTTGTACACTTTTTTTGTAATGGGTAAAAAATGTTAACTCGCGTGACCCTGATCGTAAGATTCGTAAGATGACACGTGCTATAGATGCGCAATCCACCGGGTTTAAACCCGGTGCTTTTGATAAACACCCGTAAACACCCATAAACACAGAATTGGGTGTTTATCAAAGCACCGGGCTTAAATCCGGGTGGATTGCCCATTTACAGACGTGACCCTGATCGTAAGATGACACGTGACCCTGATCGAAAATTCGTAAGATTCCAAAATATCATTACAGTTACAGTTACAGTTACGTTAATATTCAAGTTTTCACTTCTTCCGGCACTCCCGGAGTGCAACCCGTCGTTTTTTTTTAATGAGATTGTGGTAATCATAGCATCACGCCTGTCTTCTCCAAAGAATAGTTCAAAGGTGTATAATTAGTGTGTATCATTATAACAAACTAACTGCGCCCCGCGCCGCGTAAATATCGATCCCGTGGGAATATCGGTATAAAAAGTAGCCTATATGTTAATCCAGGGTGTCAGCTAGCTCCATACAAAATTTTATCAGAATTGGTCCAGCCGTTTGAGCGTGAAAAAGTAACAAACATATAAACACACACACACACACACACTCACAAAATTTCGCCTTTATAATATTAGTGTGATAAATCCATACTAATCATAACTAATACCTATTATTATAAATGCGAAAGTAAGTTAAACTCTGTCTGTGTGTTACCTTTTTACGCCTAAACCGCTGAACGGATTTCGATAAAAGGCAAGGAGATAGATGACATCCTGGGGAAGAACAGAAGGTTTTTGTTCCGGGAGCACGTACCCAGAGGATAATTTGCGACATCTAAGCGGAAGAAGCCACGGGCAGAAGTTAGTAGTCCATATATAAAAGATCATAACATTTTGAACATAAGTTTATCAAAAGCTAAAAACCTAAAGGATTGCGCTGTTATTTTCAAGAACCCCGATCGTAAAAATAAACCAAGAAATTTTCCCAGCCATATATCAGCTATCAAAGTCTTATTTACGTCCAAAAGCAGTTGGGAGCGAACCACGAGGCGGCCGATAGTAACTTGTTAGCGTCTTCTTGGCAAGCAGCACCATCTGTTCGGGCAATTTGGCAAACTTTAAAACCAATACACCGTATTTCCTGTGGAATGGGACCTGTTGGCGGAATTAGATGTGGAGACAATTGCCAGATTCAACAAAAAAGAAGCGGCTTTTGTTTACCTTGGACAGGCTTGCTTCTAACCACTATCATACAAGCGGTGCTATTCTGTAAAAATCTCACCGTGAAAACTTAAGTGAAGGGAGTGTGGAGTTAGCTGTCAATATTGTCCATTCCTATAGCAAAAATAAACTCACTTCACCTAAGTTTTCACGGTGAGATTTTTACAGAATCGACCGGCTGCACCCTAATCGCGTAACACACTTTTAATTGCAATCCGAGTGATTATAAAGGATATTGATAAACAATTGCTTCATATGTTCCAAAAATGTATCTGCTTAACAACGTAATTAACGCAATGAATGTTCTTGAAGTGTCTAAATTAAAGCCTTTGCTACTGTTACTCTGTTACCGAATTAACCCACTAATGCATTGCCAAAGTAACCTAAAGAGAAGAGTTCTTCTTTTTTTCTCCTACATCAACGAAACTCAAACCCGAAATTCTAAAAATAAAAACGCAACAACTTTCCCTCGATCAAAAGTTTAACAATTTTCCTATGTTCAGAGCCCGAATAGGTTACAGAAAAAAATATGAGAGCTTCAAATTGTTAAGGGTTTAATTAAACGAAGGCTTTCATGAACCAATCGGCTCGGACATTCCACCTGTTTTTCCGGAATTTAGATCCGTACGTAACAAAGGAACGGTGAAATTATATTGTAACCCACCTGCCCCAGACAAGCAGACCAAATCAAATGAAAAAAGGTTGCTCCACTGGTTTGCCAAGAGTTAATGTGGTGGCCAGAGACTATTGATAGACCACAGCTCAGTTCCTTTATATACGGGTAACCCACTTCCTGTCCACACATGCCTAAAAAGGAGTTGACGAGCAACGAGCAGCGAGTGCGCGACGGCGACAAGCGATTACTCGCTGATATGCGTATGCACCAAGCCTAAGTCTCTCACTTCAGAACTCTCCTGTCATTACAAAAAACGAGTACTGGCCGGTGTGAACAGTCAGTTGGGAATCGAACCCAACACAAAACTTGCGCGCGCCCTGCACGCGCAAGCTGCTTGATCAGCGTGTCATCGGCAAGCTGAGGCGCGGCGCGGCGACTTCACGGCTCGGCCCGATCACCACTCGCTTCCACGGACTCCACCGCGACGGACGATACCCTTAACTATTTGGCCGGGAAGTTTATATTGTAAAAGAGAACGGCATTAAACCATTGCACTTAAAAATACAGTCCACTTCTTTTATTGCTCCACGCGCTAACAATCAGCGATCAACTATAACTTTATGTAGGTAAGTATCTCTTTTACTTACACGGGACTACAATCTATTGTACGTTTCTTAAGAGTGAACTAGTTGCGAGCTCGAACTCACTGGTGGTCATGGCCAAAAAGCACGCTGTCTCACGTGGCTTCGTGTCCGACAAAGCTAGTATCAGTGATGAGCAGTTAGACGCTAGTTTACACGAATAACGTCTAGTACTCACGCACAGAAACACCTTTCCGAACTGATAGGCGCGTAAAAAATTTCGAAAAGTGCTTCGGAAAATCGAGTTTTATGAAAGACCACTGCATAAATCAATTACAAATAAAGTTTATTTAACTCTTCGATAACTGAGTTTTGTCGGTACGGACTTGGTTTGAAGATTTTACAGTTCTTTTATTACTTATTCACACCCAAAGTAAAATTGAATCTACAAAGATTCAATTTTAAAAATTAAAAAGTTATGAGCCAACAATGGCTCATAACTTTTTAATGGCTTTTTATTTTACTATTCTGTTTCCGTACAGACAATATTAATAATAAGACAGAACCATATCATGTTTAACTTTGGATGCACAATGTCAAACAGTGGAGTAATAATCTCCCGAAATTTGTATGCAAAAAATATCGACTAGTGGCACCTTAAGCGAGAAAATCGTTGATTAGCTAGTCACTTCCTCGTAGGCGCGGTGGGACAGATGCCTAGTGAGTACGCCGTTTGTTAGATTGTTCACACAATTCCCAGTACTTATTGGATTAGTGGTATCTTCCGCGTTTCAAGCTTTGTGTTTGGTGATATTGTCGTTAATGTTATTTGCATGTATATTTGCTGGTTTTGGTTCGTTTTAATTTAAGGAAAACTGTTATGTTAAGTAATAGAAGGATGATTGAAATTGGTAACTAGAAAGGAATGATGATGTATGTACGGATGCCTATTAGAGCTCTGCCTCATTAGTGCGTCGCGTTGCGTTGCGTCGTCGCAGCGTCGACTCAATAAATACTAATGATTGAAATGATGACAATTTTATTATTATTTCAATTAAATTTGTCAATAATGTCTAATTTATTAGTCATTATTATATCCATAATGACTCCACACAGGTGTGGCATAAAATGCGTTGATCCGTTGCAACGACGCAACGCGACGCACTAATGAATGAGGCATCGCCCCACAGATATAGATATACCATGTCAAAAAATGGCACTCTTGGTTTTTATACAGTTCGTGATACTTGCGTTATCTAGGTATATCTATATCTGTGCATCGCCCTTACAGGGCGATCTACAAAATAATTAACTCGTAGGTGAGTACATAACGTAAACCAAACAAGTTTACATTCATAGCTCTTATTACGGTGGGAGGGAAGGGTCACTCGAGGTCTCTCAATGGAGGGGCTAATCTCGATCACTTACAACTTAATAGTGTCTACTGGCCAGACTAATGGAGGAGTTTACTAAATATTACTGTAACGTGTGTAATATTACTGTAACGTGTGTAATATTACTGTAACCTCTAGTGTTGTTTGTACCTTTAATTTTAGATAAGGTAAGGTACACGTATATCTACGTGTGATCTACGTACAAAAAGTAGATTATAATGGGTCAGTCCATCTAGTTATACTAGTGGTTATACAATGTGAACAGAATGGACAAAAAAAGTCCTATTTGTTATAATGCTCAATATAACTTATGAAATTCGCAAAAAATAATAGAGGTTTGTTATGTCAATGACAACGAAAACAATCTTTCTATCAACCACCGTGCAAAAAGATGAGATTTTATGCGCGAAAAAAAAAATATAAAAAGGCGAAAGAAAACCGGAACGATTCATAGCGGAAAAAAGCGAAGGGGCAAAAAGACCTATTGTTCGGGTAATTACCTATACTTAATGCAGAACGGTTTTGGGAAACTGAAATTTCCTCCAGAATGGTTTTATTTGTCGTGAGAATATTTTTTAATGTTCTTGACTAAGAATTATGTTGGCGGCAAAAGACAAAGTGTTTTGTAATGTTTATTTATGTACTTTAAAATACTGACTTTGCGTTCTGACTTCTTGTGTTTTAAATTCTATGAATTTTAAACTGAGGTAAATAAACGACTTAGGAAAAAATACTCTGAGGAAATGATGCTTAATTTTATTTGGCTTTGGCTTTTTTGGTGGATCGTCACTGATAGGTATCGGTGAAGGAAAACATCGTGACGAAACCTGTTGGGTCGTCGTTTCAGCCGATAGACGTCCTGGACATAGGCCTCCCCTAACTTTGGGAGGGTTTGCCATAATCGCCACGCTTGGCAGGCGGGGTGGCGATCGCAGTATGGTATGGTGGTGGAATACGCTGCGGCCCATTCTCCGGTATGATCCTTAGTCGCCTTTTACGACACCCACGGGAAGTAAGGGGTGGTGGTATTCTTTAAGTCCGGCACCACACAGACCAACCAGACCAGACCTGTTGGGTAATTCTCATAATTTTAAGAACGTTCACAGTCTAATCTCATTCTCAATCTGTCAAAAATACTTCATTTTTGACAAGTTTTTGACATTTGTTTGTCACCGAGATGAGGCTGCGACTACATTATCCAACTAGATCAATCAGATAATTTTATTTGTTTAAAGCCTTTTTCTCTTTTTTTTCTGTTTCTTATGCACACTTGTTTTTTCAGCTCACTTTAGACATTGGCAAAATAATCGACATCGGCTTTGCTTGCCATTTATTAAAAATAGAATAGAATAGAGACTGCGACTCTCGGTTGAACATTTTAAATTACGAGAATTGACCTTCAGGACTTCTCTATTTCTCTATAATAATCTATATCTATTTGTATTTATACACTAATAATAAAGCCGAAGAGTTTGTTTATTTATTGTTTGTTTGAATGCGCTAAACTCTGGAACTACCATCTGTGGAACTGCAATTTTTGAGGAAGGATTTTGTTGGGTTTCTCAATCAGAAATTACTCGTGTACGTTTCAATGGCGCGGCCACGTTCAAACCCTTCTAACTTTTTCACCATAACTTTGGTTTTGGGAATCAACTTTTACAAGTTTGTCCTAAATCTTGTCATAGTTTTTTTAAATTTTTTTTTTGTAAATATCGCCGTGGCCGCGCCATCGAAACGCACACAATTTCTCAGTAGCAGCCCGGAGTCTGGATTTGTGCCGGATTAATGGCAATAGGTTCGCCCCTATTAGGTACATGGGATTTAAACATAACTGGCGAAATGTGGGTGTGTAGCAAGGCGTTGTGTTTTGTTAATGTAAATATAGGTAAAACATTCCACTGTGATTTATTAGAATCACAAAATAAGCTATAAGATATTGTAGGTAGTCTATTGTTGCTATATCAACAATTTTAACCTTTAAACCCGGTATGTATTCAGCGGGATTGTCCGAAAGGGTTACCGCTGCCCCGGAACATAAAGGGCTAAGGAAGGAACACGGGTGGGTTTTAGTCAGTAAGAGTCTCACACTCCCTTCCGCTCCACCCAGAGTGGGAGAGATCGTTTGATGATTTCCCACCAAAAAAAAAAAACCGTGTATGTATTATGTATTAGTAATTCACAATAATCGAGAAATGAAAATAGCGACGCTATACTCGCTGTAACCGAATACTTATGCCTGGCGACACTGCAGCTTCTAGTGTTGCTCTCATCATTATGGACGCGTAGATAAAGTGTTGTTGCTATACCGACAACTCTATTCACTAGTGATGTGCATTCGATAATAATTGGGGTGTATCGATTATGCCGTAACTATCGCACGATTACCATTCATAGTTTTTAAAGGATTGAACACCAGAAATACCATATGTTACCTACCTAGTTATAGTTTAGGTAATAAATAATCTGTAACAGCTGAAACCTAAAACACTATTTAACAGCGATTTATGAAATGTTACACAAACTTTAACAATAATTATCAATGAACGGCTATAATATGAAACGGTAAACGCTGTGGCTAAACTGCTCACAATGAAATATTATTTGATATCACGTATAATTTGTTACAAAATAATATGAATCAGCGTGTAACTCAGCGGTTCGTTGGGTTTATGGAACCATGTTTACTCTTTATTTAACCAACATTATGTAGGTATTTACATTTCCCCGCGAGCGTAAATGTTGGTTACGAATGCACGCATGGAATAATTATTAATACTTAACAAGGCGTAATGTAATTCAGCATTTATTAAATGCAACCCCATTTCAAATCCTTGTTTTCAGATAATCAACTGTTGTTTGCAAAACAAATGAAAAAAAAATATCGATAGCCAAAATACATATATAAAGTCAGGCCTTTTCCTATGGGGGTTCGCAGAAACTATAGAATGCTACCTACCTGTTACGATCGTTATACAACATACTGCTTTAATGGCGTATATCGCGCCATGGATGCTGCTTAACCGAAATAAAGAATATTTTATTTTATATTTAATTTTTATTAAACGTTATTATTTATTTACAACGAGCTGCGCCCCGCAGTTTCACCCGCGTAATTGTCGATCCCGTTTGAATATCGGGATAAAAAGTAGCCTATATGTTAATCCAGGGTGTCAGCTACCTCCATACAAAATTTTATCAAAATTGGTCCAGCCGTTTGAGCGTGAAGAAGTAACAAACATATAAACACACCCACATACTCACACACACACTCACAAACTTTCGCCTTTATAATATTAGTGTGATTCTAAAATAGTTTCATTCTATTTGACATCGAAACAAAATCCTGAATTAACTTTACAGCCTTTGTACCATACTAGGTACCAAACTTAGTACGTGCAAACCATTTATATTTTTGACAAATCTTATATACATTATATATACAAGCTAATACTAAAATATATATACTATATGTACAAGTATATATAAAAAAGGGAAGATCTCATTGGGCATCAACAAATTCGTCCGCATCGCTGTCAATGGGAAAACCGAAATACTCGATGAGCGCTCAAACCCCGCGGCTCAAACATACCCGTATAGCTCCCAATATTTGCGCCGTTTGAGGTTTTCTGCAAACTTACTTGCTCTGAATAATAATCTCCACAGTAACAACTTCCTAACCTGACGTTATAACTAAAGTAGGTATAATATTTACAATTTTTCCGCCGCCACAAGCACGACATTGTTGCGGAATATCAGTTTCATCGTTTCGCGACTTTAGTAGCATGACAGGAACGTAGGACGGTTTCAATGACAGCACCAAGATTTTAAAGGATTAGGTCGTACCCATCTGTTGCGTCATAAAATAGACACAGGAGAAGTTCCTCCTATTAAAACGCTGAAAATAATAAAGAATAATAATATATTCGATTCCCCTTATATTAGGTCTTAATTGTATATAAGAATTGATAATTTAACCAAGGCTAGTTATATGTATTTATTTATGTATTTGTAAATGTTGCTTAAAGTTAATCAGATACGTCAAAATATGTATGGTTACGCAAAAATTAATAATTACTTAGGTACTTAACTACAGGGTCGGATTGAAATTGGTCACCGTAACATCACAGACGAAAAGGTAATCATTACATAAACACGACCAAACGAAAAAAAAAATTTTCAACTCATATTTCAAGTAACTACACAACCAAAAGAAAATTTCATCAAATCATCAATCAGATCAAATCAAATCAGATTCTTTATTTCAGACCAAAGATATCTTTAACATATCTTTGGTCTGAAATAAAGAAACTGATTTGATTTGATTGGTGATTTGTGGTTCGTATATCACCTTAGCATAATTGTTAAATCAATGATCGGCTGCGGACATTTATAAATACATGCTTAACCTCCATTACGTTTTTTCTTCTTTTATTGAAAAAAAATAAGGCAGTAATAGTATTTCCAGTTGCATTGTCCTTGGCACAGTCAAAAGCTAAAAAAATAAACCAAAACAAACACTATAAAAAAACGTACTTAGCTATCATTAAAATGAAACGCTCCACCTTCTACAATTTTTAACAAAACAAACGTTGCGTACGGACGCACCCTAGAGACTCGCCCTGCATTCGCACGAAAACGTTTAAATAACCTAGTGATAACATTAATTCCATTCTCAATGTACCCGAAGTGTTCCCAAAAGGTTGGAGCAATTGTGTCGACAATTCCGTTGATTTTATCACTTATTTGCTGAATGAAAGGTGACAGAATAAAGTTGTAGCGAGGTATACAGTGTAAGTTTGACGGTGCGATAGCCGTATCGCGGTGTAAACAGAACATCAGCGACACGCGAGGTCCAGGACGCTTGTCACGCGATTCTTACATACCTAGAACTGTATTATTCACCAACATTGGTGGGTCATAAGTTATGAGAGGTTTCGGTAGCTAAATATTTTTGTTCCACTATATCCTGCCTGCGGTGGTAGAATTAACACACGAGCCTACGAATAACTTCGTAAGTTAGGTTATGATAACGTGGAGAAATTCGAATAGGTTTCAAGATTGTATCGAAACTTTTGTTATTCGACCTCCTTTCACGTTATCGGCGGATATGTAAAGACTTTATCTGAGAAAATATTTGACATAGCACAGTTGAGTATTTATTATCGTAATCTATACTATTATTAAAGCTGAAGAGTTTATTTGTTTGAACGCACTAATCTGTGGAACTACCAGTCGAATTTGAAAAAAAAAATTTTTGCGTATTTTGATAGCCCAATTCTTGAGATAGGTTAAAGGCTATTTTACACTACGCTACGGCACTTAGGAGCCGAGCAAAAAGAAAGAAAATGTAAAGAACGCTTAGCGAAATATTAAACGGGCAAAGTAGCGGGCAGAAGCCAGAGGCACAGTAAGATTATCTATTGACTATCGGCCTGTTCTATAAATAATTACCTACAGCCGCGCGGTACGTAAACAAGCGATAGGGCTGCCCGCCTACAGTATTTTAATTTCATCAACCTACTTGAATTTCTTTCTAGTTTTGTGATTGTATAGGTAAATTTTATACTTTTTATCAATAAAAAATGAAATTCGTTGTGAATGAAATAGGAAGAGTTCAATAAAATACATGATATAAACGACTTTAATCAAACTGCACACGTAAACAATAATTATAACTTTATTTTATAATATTACACTATTTTATAACAATTTTAGAGATGTTACTCGCACTGTATCCAACGACCAACTGTCGATCGTCTATTCCAATATTCGTGCAGCAAGTATCGCCCCACCATTGCTCCGGAAGTTCATAACGGGACAATAATGGCGCGACACCAGTGCTGCCAACTAAAACATGAATCAAATGACTTATTTAATTTTAAATAGCTAAACATAGTTAATTTCGAGTAGCTCTTAAAAGACTATTAATTAAATATGTTTTTAACAAATAAATTAACTAATAATTAAATCTTAAATCAAAATATGTAACTTATTATAGGTAAATATGTATGTCTGTCCTTGAAGCGACAACATCCGGCCGTCCTGCGCACGCATCCGCCCTCGGATAGCGTCCCAGTCTGGTGCAATTGCTGAGAACAAAGTATAAACAATAAGTCACAATATTCTATAGAGTGAAGCTGCGATTACTAATTACTCCTTTGAACTGAGCGTCTACTCTACTATTCCATCAACGGCCAGCAGAGAAAGACCCCAATTCAAAAGATCTGTTTACATTACATATGTTGGTATTTATCAATAAGTATGTAACTGTTCCATCAGCGGTCAGTTATGTTTAGAGTTTGCAGTTTTCCCTAGGCGATGCCTTTGGCCAACCCTAGTTGCATATCACTACAAACCCTAAACTTGTTTGTCACAGATTTATTTTACACGGATAAATACTGTAACTTAAAATAATCCAAATACCAAAATATGTTTGAAGCAAATGCACTAGACATATAATGTTATGTAGTAGTAGTAAATACTTTAAGAAGAATACATTTAATCATTATTTGGGTTTAATAAATACCTGACAACATTTTAGGCCATTTCCGAACCTTCAACATCTAGGTCTGCCAACTTGATCCAAGGTTTCATATTTTCAGCACACGTGGTCCCCTCATAACACTTGCTCGTTCTTTCAGCGCCACGCATATCCTTTACTTTATAGCGGTCATGACCTAATACTTCTATCACCTGGAAAGGTCCTTTGAAAAGTGGTAATAATTTAGTACTTTTCCCGTCATTGGATTGACTAGGAATTTTTGTAACTACCAAATCGCCGACGTTGTAACTGCGAGCTTCTTTTCTTTTGGAATCAAAAGCCTGCTTTTGTTTGTCTGCACTGACCTGAATGCGACTGTTGACGTTATTCCTCAATAACGTGACATCAACTGAATGGTCTTCCTGTGCTAACATGTCAGCATCAGTTTGAAGTCGGTATCCAAAGAATACTTCACTGGGAATGGCTGAAGTAGTTTTATTAATGGTACTGTTAATACCTTGTTGGATACTAGTAATATGAGTGTCCCATTGGTCATAACTGGTATTAGCACCCATACTTCTCAATGCGTCAAGGATGGTGCGATTAAAACGTTCCACCTGACCGTTTGAGCGTGGAATAGCAGTAGCTATAACATGTTGACGTATATTTTTGTCCCGACAGTACTTAACGAATAACTTAGACGTGAAAGAACTTCCAGCATCACATATAATACGCTTAGGATTACCAAAAACTTTAAATATTTTGTCTAACTCGCTAATGACAACTTGGCTTTTAGTGTTACGAACAGGGGATATAAATACAAATTTTGTAAAAGAGTCAACAGTCACCAAGAGATAGGTATTTTTACGCGTGGTCTTTACAAATGGACCCAGGTGGTCTATGTGAAGCGTGTGAAAGGGCTTTGCATATTTAGGTATAGGAAACAGTTTGCCTTCTTTTTTTCCATGGACATTTTTATAGTAAATGCAGTTAATGCAATTTTTAATATATTTGGATACTACTTTCTTAATTTTGGGAAACCAATAACATGATTTTATTCTTTCAACAGTCTTGTCCACGGCAAAATGGCCAAGGTCGTCATGATTAGCTCTTATAATTTGCCAGATGCATTGTTTAGGGACAACCCATCGTCTACCGTAATCAGTCCGACGGTATACCTTATTACCTAACAACTCATACTCATTATACACTTTCTTATTTAGCTCGGCCTGACCTGATTCTAATATTTCTTTAATTGCACAAATACTTGGGTCTTGTAACTGAACTGACAATAACCAATCTGCTTCAGTAATGGCCAACACACTGTCATCGCATATGGGGGTGGAATGTGTATTAACTGGATTTCGGCTTAAAGCGTCAACATGTTGCATTTGAGCCCCTGGTTTGTGAATTATTTCAAACGTGAATTCTTGTGTAAGTAATACCCATCTACCGATTCTAGAATTAATTTCTTGCTTACTTAATGTATATTTAACAGCATTGCAATCTGTATAAATTTTAAAAGTAGATCCCAATAAATAGTGACGGAATTTTTGAAGCGCAACAATTATTGCTAAAAACTCTAACTCAAAAGAGTGGTACTTTTTCTCCTCATTAGAAGTCTGTCGACTATAAAAATGGATTGGTTTTTCACCTGTAGCAGTAACTTGGGTCAGTATGCAGCCAATACCATCACGACTGGCATCCGTGTATAAAATAGTAGGTAATTTGGGGTCATATATTTTTAATGAAGCATTATGTAATAACTCCTCTTTTAATTTATTGACCGCTGAAATTTGATCGTTTCCCCACTCCCATGTGATATCTTTTTTTAAGAGCTTTGTTAACGGTTTTGCTATAAGAGCACAATTCTTCACAAATTTTCTGAAATAATTGATTAAGCCTAAAAATTGTCTTACTTGATGCACATTGTGAGGTTCAGGATAATTTTCAACTGCCTTTAATTTCTTTTTACCTGGACGTATACCATCTTCAGAAATATCGTACCCAAGGAAGTTAACAGAGCTCTGGAAAAAGTGACATTTCTCCAAATTTATAGTCAAACCGTTGTTTTGCAATATCTTTAATACTTCATCTAACTGCCTAATATTATCATCCAATGACCTTGTGGCTATCAATAGATCATCCATGTAACAAATAACTTTATCAAAACGAAGTTTACCTAGGACGGTGTTCATTAACCTTTGGAATACAGATGGTGCATTGCATAACCCGAATGGCATCCTCCTGAATTCAAAGTGACCATCAGGAGTAATAAATGCAGTTTTAGCAATAGAATTTTCATTGACATTAATTTGGTAATAGCCACTTTTTAAATCAATAGATGTGTAGCATTTACATCCTCTAAGTTTATCTATAAGGTCTTCTACAATGGGCATTGGATATTTCTCTTTGATAGTAATTTTATTTAGTGATCTATAATCAACGCACATACGTTTTTCGCCCGAAGGTTTATCGACCAACAGAATTGGACTGGCATAAGCAGAATTACTTTCGCGGATTATTCCATTTTTTAATAAGTCATCAATAATTTCCCTGGTCGCTGCCTTTTCAGATTCAGACATACGATAGGGTCTATGGTAAACAGGTTTATTAGTTATTAGTTCAATGTCTAACTCAACACAAGAAGTCTGCCCTAACGATTTTAAATCTTTTGAAACAACCCGAGGATATCTAGAAAATATTTCATTTAACACAGATATGTGTTGAACAGAATCAGAGTTGAACATAGATGAATCTATTAAAGCGACGTGGTAGCTACTTATGGGGCAAAAAGAAAGGCTACTTCCTACACGTGCATACATAATTCTTTTATCCTCCGTAAAATTTCTACCAATTAAAATAGGACAGCCAGCTAATTCATCACAAATATATAGGACCACATTAAGCTCAGCATTATCAACCATAATGTCAACCTGTGCACCATGTGTGACCTCAGAGCAAGAATCTGTTTTAAATCCTGTTAATAAAACAGGTTTATTTAATTGGAAAATTGTAAGGTTTAACTCGTGTGCCAAAGAAGACGTTATTAAAGAACAACTACTGCCCATATCAATAAAAGCCTGTTGTTCACATCCGTTAATTACAATTGCCTTATAAAATTTATCCTTAGGTGTAGGTTCAACAATTAATTTTACTTCGCTATCCTTTTCAGGTTTCACTTTAGGCTTAGACCTACATGCAAGCTCTAAATGACCAAATCTATTACATACATTGCATTTGACATTATCTTTCTGACTGCAGCTGGTCTTTTTGTGACCAGGTTCACCACAGCGAAAACATGTTATATTTGTACCAGCATTGGAACCAGAACTATGCATTGGTACTCCATTGGAGTTGGAAGAACTGTCTGTCTTTTTATCAACATTACTATATAATAAGCGAGTTGAATGTTTATTCTTCTGAACGGACTTTTGTTCCGGGTCAACATAAACTTTCCCGTGCAAAAATGAGGCCAACTCGTCACAGTATTTAAAATTGCCAGCGTCTGCTGCAGTGGTTATATTTTTATCGCCAATGGATCCTACGATTACTGAAATTATATCTTGTTCAGAAAATGACAATCTCATCTTGTCAATTTTTCCTTTTTGCACAAAATAAAATTCGTATAACGACTGGCCATCCGAGGGTTTCGTTTGGACCAAGTCTTTTAGCAAACAATACATATTACGCTTTATTTGAAATGTATCTAATAGTGTGTTTCGCCAATCCTTCCATTTCCAGGTAGTCCAAGAAGTTTTATTTTTTTGTAGTGAGTCATACCATGTTTTAGCAGTATTACGCAATTTTTGCAACGCTTGATATTGTAGGACACGATCAGACCAACGAAAAGCACGACCATTGGCTTCCACGACATTTATCCACATTTCAATGTCATCCACTAATGGGTCAAAATCAGGAATCACTGAAGATAACATAACATTTTGGCTTACTGCGGGAGACGCACGCCTGGTGCGTCTCTTTTTCCTACGCCTGTGTCCATGAGAGCTGCTGCTGCTGGACGAAGGCGATCCAGATGTTGATGACGAGCTACTCGTACGAATTACTTTTGACGCACTTCTTCTCCCTCGAGTGCGCTTACGGCTTCTCGGCATCTGGGCGCGTTTCCGTACCACTTCTGATATAAACGACTTTAATCAAACTGCACACGTAAACAATAATTATAACTTTATTTTATAATATTACACTATTTTATAACAATTTTAGAGATGTTACTCGCACTGTATCCAACGACCAACTGTCGATCGTCTATTCCAATATTCGTGCAGCAAGTATCGCCCCACCATTGCTCCGGAAGTTCATAACGGGACAATAATGGCGCGACACCAGTGCTGCCAACTAAAACATGAATCAAATGACTTATTTAATTTTAACCCTTTAACCGCTGTATAATCTTGCAAAAAAATG
Organism: Mesoligia furuncula; assembly: GCA_916614155.1. NCBI lineage: Eukaryota > Metazoa > Arthropoda > Insecta > Lepidoptera > Noctuidae > Mesoligia > Mesoligia furuncula. The sequence goes on along the minus strand of OU744809.1, from coordinate 17,998,881 downwards.
TGCCCCTAGCGCCAATCACGTATTTTCAAGGTCAACTATAGTGTTGTGCACCATTCACAATTTTTTTATTTTTTTTACTAGATTTTAAGAGTAAAATTACACGTTTTACGAAAATCTAATGTTTTTTTATAAGTCATTAACCTTATAATTAAAATTACCCGAATAAAAAAAGCTATAAGCATTGATAGAGTATAGTTCATAATTCTACTAAATACGTCTTTCGGAATCCCTATTGTTGCATTTATACAACTTTGGGTACATACCTCCTCCTCTTCTAACTCATTATCGGTCACAAATTCTTCTACATCTTCCTCGTAACCTTCTAAAATCCTTATTAATTCCTCTGCACTCGACATTTTGCGATTCAAACACGGCCACAAGACCCAATGAAATAAAATAAGTACCCACTATTTCATTAATAATTCTTAACAAATAAAACAGATGTACCCTCACTATTATCATTATGAGTTCGCTTATGACGTCACAAGCGGTTGCATATGTACAACTCCGGCGCTGGACTTCTTTGATAACGTTAAAGTACTAGGGTTGTTACTAAAATACAATTTAGTAAAAATCGTCTATCTAATTGTAATATGAATCTACCTTAAATCATGTTCAGTTTTAGATATTATAGTTAGAAATAGGTTCAAACAGCAACAAGCATTGAATTACTTTTTAATTCTGAATGCCTAACCTATTTGTATATTATTTGAGTAAACTAAAGTTTGCATTAAGAGTAATAAATAAACTTATGTGCTACATCACTACTGTTGTATTTATACAACTCTGGCGGTACAGGTTAAGGTCAAACCTGCATTTTGCGATGGGTTTTATGCATTTTTTTCACCGTTAATTTGGTGCTTTGCATAAGTGATTTTAGGCAAAAGGAAAGAAATTCCTTGAATGGCAACGGTGGTCTTTATTTTTATTATGAAACTGCTCCTACGTAAATAAAAATACGTTTAAAAATAACTTTGGAGACTTAAGTTGCAAATTTACAACTGCGGTGCTAGGGGCTCAGAAATGATAAGTTGCTTATATACAACTGCGGCGGGTAATGGGTTAAATAGCTAAACATAGTTAATTTCGAGTAGCTCTTAAAAGACTATTAATTAAATATGTTTTTAACAAATAAATTAACTAATAATTAAATCTTAAATCAAAATATGTAACTTATTATAGGTAAATATGTATGTCTGTCCTTGAAGCGACAACAATGACATGTTGTGTTTTTCGATTAGTAGATTTAATAATACAAACTTATTGACGAATTCATGCAACCAAAAACAGCTCAATATAGTCTATAATTGCTCTTTGTCATATTGAGTAAGTACTTGTACTTATTTCAATGAATATTTGTCACAAATCGCATGCTTAGGTACTGCTTACAAATTAACGATCACACCGTCCGGCGTCAGTTCTTCACTACGGAACATTCGAGACTGTTTGTTTATCGAGTGTAAACCAAACATGAGGCGCGTAGGCATGACTCGAAACGGTTGGCCACCCCACTGGGGTGGCCAACCGTTCGAACGCGATCAACTGGTCGATCACGATTATTAGTCCAGTCGATCGTGGGTGGTAATGCAAAAATTTTTTCCAACTACAAACCTGATTTTGCTAATCTAGCGAAAGATGTTCAAACGCAATGCTCATGCTCACATTAAGATAAATAAGTAGGTTACTAAGAACAATTTTCAGTTTTATATTTTCCTTCTTAATAAAATAAAAAATACTACATAATTGTGTACTGAACTACTCTGTTTCATTTAAGACTAGCTGCGCCCAGCGGTTTCACCCGCGTAAGTGTCGATCCCGTGGGAATATCGGGATAAAAAGTAACCTATATGTTAATCCAGGGTGTCAGCTACCTCCACACAAAATTGTATCAAAATTGGTCCAGCCGTTTGAGCGTGAAGACGTAACAAACATATAAACACACACACACACACTCACAAACTTTCGCCTTTATTAGTGTGATTTCAAGAAGTATGTAATTGGTAGATCGCACAGGCTGTCGTCAGTGAACAGTCAGATCTTGAGTCTAACCAAGTTGGCCACCCCTGGTATAGATAATATTACCGTGCCAGAGGTGTTAGCTAGGCTACTAACCATCCCCGTAAATCATGTAATCTTTATAAAAAAAAGCATCTAAACTTCAAGAAAAGACACGATATTCTTCAGGATTATTTCATCAAACGACCTCCATATAACACTAATGGACAGTGAACTTAATAATGAACACTTAACAGTGGACACTAACGATATAATGATGATGAAATAAAATTTAAGCTGCATTTAAGTTTAAGCTGGAGGTAAAGAAGCGAATAAAGCTAAACTGCTGTAAAGAGCTTAGCTCGCGTTATGCTGCTTCTAGGATTTAAGATTTAATGTAAAGAAAATGTTATTCAGTGCACATTTTAAGTTAATTTTCATAACTTGCATAAAATAAAAGGCTTCAATGAGAAATGCTTTTGTAACTTATTAACTTGAATTTACAATTGCACATCGTTATAATTGGTTGGCGGTGGGTCTGTTTTTATTTCATTTAAGCTGCAAACTAAACTTGATTAAACAATTAATTGTACTAATTGGATCCTTTCCAAGTCCAATTGCATTAATGAAATGAATGAAACCATTTGCAAAAGGTTCTGCAAATAAATCAATTCTTTCATGTTCTGCTTTGGAATGAAGATTAGCATATTTTCATTATTCGCCATTTGTCAGAATTCGCCATCTCCATAATCTAGTCTTCTTCTTAGCGTGTCGACAGCAATTTCAATAGAGTCAGCCCGGAATTTGGTTACGAGTTTGGCACCTTGAGTAGTGTCCATCAGTTCCTGTAGCGTACAGGCAACAGTACACGCTGTATACGATATTAAGTGCCTAATTGTTTGTGGAACAGCACCACATTTACACTCTAGGGCGGAGTCATCTGTGAATCTCTACCTGAGCAAATTTTCCTTGCCTCAGCCAACCTGGGTCTATTTTAAGGCTTCCAGGTAAGCCAAGGCAACCCAGGTGAGAGATTTACTATCCTCTAAAAGTCAAAGTAGCAAAAAGTATTAAGTTAGCAACAAGTGTATAACGATTTTTATTTGTTAACCTATATTTTCCCCATACTTTTTCATTTTTCCTTATGTTATGCATTCTCTGGGCAACAAAAATCTCTGCCTCGGTGAGGATGCAGGCACCCACTGGTATGACGATACTGACCCATCAGATTTGATGCATACAAACGTTAGACCTGTCCTATAACGATTAGTTTAGATTTGTGTCTAAGTTTCGGTACTAAATACAGTCAAACTCCCTTAAATAAATATATATACATAACAAGTATATGCAATACGCGATACGTATGACGGAGTTAGAGTAATTTCATGAAACTCAATTTTATTTCCATCATAAAGTTATATGTGGTGCGGGGGTAATTCTAAATTCATTGCGTCGTCGTCGCCTCAGTCATAATAATATACAACAGGATACGCGCTTTACTATCAAAGTTTATTTTATGGAAATAAATAATATCGTTTTCATTCGTATTTTTAGCTGAGTAGTTAGGAAAGACACATACCTACCTATATTCGCAAACTACAGCAAGTGGGAGTTTGGAGTGCCAAGTTCTTATTCGCATAACTCATTGAAAATGTTTATATTAATTCATATAGTTTGTTGGGGTAAAATCATTGCTGGGATAAGACCGTAGTACGAATCAAATTCCCGGCTTATTTGGCAATATTTTATAATGCGGATAACATTGTATTCTACGCCATTTTATTCTGCCCCGAAGACGGTCAGGGCAATTTTTTTTTTTGTAATTAAATGGCACCGAATTTGATTCATACGGCTATCCCAGCGACGAACTTACCCCAACATACACATGGGCCCCGAGGCCTATACAATGAACATGCAAGTTTGACGCACCTCGACGACTACACCTAATAAGAGACAGGAAACACATATGTTTTCACGAATTCAAAGTTGGTCCAGATTCCAATATAATCGATATTATTGTTCTTATTTCTACAAAGTTATTAGGGGCTCGTAAATAAATAATAACACCCTTACGGGTCGAACAAAGGTGAAGCCACGTTTAATGAGGCTGGTCTGTGGATGAGTCCATCGATTAAATAACGAGACCCCTTCGTACATCGGAAAGCACGTTAATTGGTCCCGGCTGTCATTTATAGATCTTTGACAGACATTACACGGGCACTCAGTAGCCCGAAAGCCTGCCAATCAGTCTTACCAAGGGGTATTGTATTACCCACACTGGGTTGTGGTCAGATATTCAGTTCTCCATGTCATCATAATCTTCGTCGTTTCAGCCGATAGACGTCCACTGCTGGACATAGGCCTCCCCCAATTTTGGGGGGGGTTTGCCATAATCGCCACGCTTGGCAGGCGGGTTGGCGATCGCAGTATGGTATGATGGTGGAATAAATAGAGAACGCTGCTGCCCATTCTCCGGTAAGACCCTTAGTCGCCTTTTACGACAGCCACGGGAAGTAAGGGGTGGTGCAATTCTTTAAGTCCGGCACCACACAGGCAAGTCCGGCACCACACAGACATCATAATCTTAATTAGCCTATAATGTTCCCACTGCTGGGATACAGGCTTTCTCTTGGTGAGAGGGAGTGGGCCGTAATCCACCATGCGGGCCCAGTGCGGGTTGGCAGATGTCACATATCTTCGAATTTTTGATTCTAGGTCATGCCGGTTTACTATCGTTGCTCCATGTAAAATACTGGTATTCAGGAGCATCACCCTTTAAATATACCTTTAACCAACCAAGGTGGTATCGGCTTCCAGTCTAACCGGATGCATCTGGTTAGACCGGAAGCCGACACCAACATGGTTGGGTAAATGATAGGCAGATGATGATTTCCACAAAGTTACCTATTCTTTCAAAACCCTTACACCACACCCATCGATTAATTCAGTTACAAAATGGGTGCAGTACCTACAACAAGCAAAACACACAAAAGTATGTTTGTACCACCACTTTTACGCGCCGTCGCGCGTCGACTGTACTCGCATTGTGGGAATGTGTCGCCTACAAGTTTGTACGCGACGCCTACTTTATGCTTTTTCTGTCACTTTCCGCTGAATGTTCTGTGTTTTGTTGTTTGATAAACATGTTTATATAATAAAGAGGGCTTTTTTTTTGTTCAGCCAGTGTACTGCTGGTACACGAGCCTCCTCTCGGTAAGTGGGATTGGGCCGTAATCCGCCACGCAGGTCCAATGGGGGTTGGTAGATGTCACATGTCATAATAATTAATGATAAGTGGAAGTGCGGAGACTCCTAATACAAGCAATTCCTTGCTTAAAAGGAGATCTCCAAAAATATGTATCTAAATGCCCATTGTAATTGAAATAAACTTTTTTTTTTTATTTATTACTAGCTGCGCCTCGTGGTTTCAACCGCATAAGTGTCGATTCCGTGGGAATATCGGGATAAAAAGTAGCCTATATGTTAATCCACGGTGTCGGCTACCTCCGTACAGAATATTAGCAAAATTGGTCCCGCCGTTTGAGCGTGAAGAAGTAACAAACATATAAACACACACGTCACGCACACGTCTGTGTGGTGCCGGACTTAAAGAATTACCCCATACTTCCCGTGGGTGTCGTAAAAGGCGACAAAGGGGCGTACCGGAGAATGGGCAGCAGCGTTCTCTATGCATTCCACCACCATACCATACTGCGATCGCCAACCCAGCCTGCCAAGCGTGGCGATTATGACAAACCCCTCCCTTTTTGGGGAGGCCTATGTCCAGCAGTGGACGTCTTTCGGCTGAAATGATGATGATGATGAAACACACACACACACTCACAAATTTTCGCATTTCTATTATTAGTGTGATGTCTTCGAATTTTCGGTACTAGGACATGCTGGTTTTTTCACGATTTTCCTTTACCGTTTTGGGAGCAGTGGTGATGAAATAATTTACACAAAGTATAGCACCTGTCTGGGTTCGAATCTACGACCTACAACGTATAAGTCGCGGTTGTTACCACTGGCCCACCACTCATCTGCGCTGAAAAGATCATCAGCAAAAGGCAGTAAGATTGGTAGTAAAGCTAACTGCCCAGAGTGTACAAGATCTTAAAAAGTTCACGTAAAAAAAAACTGACCAAGTGCGAGTCGGACTCGCACACGAAGGGTTCCGTACCACAAGGCAAAAACGCCAAAAAAAACATGTTTGTTGTATGGGAGCCCCCTTTAAATATTTATTTTATTTTAATTTTATTATTAAAGTTAAAATACAACTAAGTATTTTGTGAATATTTCAAGTGCAAAAAAATCGTGTTTGTTGTATGGGAGCCCCCCTTAAATATTTAATTTATTTTGTTTTTAGTATTTGTTGTTATAGCGGCAACAGATATACATAATTTGTGAAAATTTCAACTGTATTGCTATCGCGGTTCTTGAGATACAGCCTGGTGACAGACAGACGGACAGACGGACAGACGGACAGACGGCCAGACGGCCAGACGGACAGACGGCCAGACGGACAGACAGCGAAGTCTTAATAATAGGGTTCCGTTTTAACCCTTTGGGTACGGAACCCTAAAAAAGATAACGCATTAGGTACTTAAATCTCCATTTAATTTCACGTTGACTTTTTTTTACTACGCTACGCCAAACGCCATGTTTAAGTGCTATGAGGTAGTTAGGTAATAAAATGTTAGGGAATGAAGTCCCGGGGGAACACTAACCACAAATTAACACCATGTCCCGTCCAATTACCTTGATAACTGCTGAGCTATCAAGTTTTATTGTTTGACTATCAGTGCATGTAAACTAAATTGCTAATACCAGCCCAGTACCTATTTATTACGTATTTATGGCACATAACTAACATGTTATTTGTTTATGTTTGTCATCGGTGCATGTGTCGCAAGAAATGCATAATCAGCCTATAATGTTCCTCTCTGTGAGATGAAGTGGGCAATATTCCACCATGCAAGCTCAGGGCTGGCGGATGTCACATGTCTTCGATTTTTTGGTTATAGGACATGCCGGCTTTCTCACGTCTTTTTAGGGTTCCGTACCCAAAGGGTAAATACGGGACCGTATTCCTAAGACTCCAATGTCCGTCTGTCTGTCTGTCTCACCAGGCTGTATCTCATGAATATCGTGATAGCTAGACAGTTGAAATTTTCACAGATGTTGTATTTCTGTTGCCGCTATAACAACAAATACACTTATATATATATATATATATATACTTACTTAAATAAAATAATAAATAAGTCAAAATTTAAAGGAGTATAAAAGAAACGTTTTTTGTCGGCGTTTTATGCTTTGTGGTACGGAACCCTTCGTGTGCGAGTCCGACTCGCACTTGACTGGTTTTTTCTTTCATCGTTTTGCCTACTTGGGTACAAACCCACGACCTACATACAACTCATAAGTCGTGCCCGTTACCACTGGGCCACCACAGCTCTAAAAGCTGCTAAGAAATGAGGATATTTTTAATAACCATTTCTTAAAAACCCTAAAACCACGGATAATATCGAATTTTCCATCGTTGTTCACGACAAGCAAAACAACTATTCGTTATTTCCTGTATAAATGCGTGTTATCCATGGGGATTGCACGAAATCCCTACGAAACAGAAGCATAGTTTTTTAATAAATAGACTACTGTATGGAGCGCAGTATTCTAGGCGTCAAATTGACAGACCACAGATTACTGACGTTGCCCAAAAAGCCGTTAAGCTGAAGTGGGACTGGGCTGGCCACGTCTGCCGTATGCCCACTGAGCTGTGGGCCAAAATAACCACAACGTGGAGCCCTGACACGACTAGAAAGCGTCGCGACAGACCTCGTCGTAGAAGATGGCGCGACGAGCTGGACAAAACAAACGACAAATGGTCCACTTTAGATCGAAAGAGTTGGAAGTCATCCTTTGCCCAGCAGTGGTATTATGCAAGCTAACTCAAACTCAAACTCAAACCATTTATTTCAATTAAAACATTTACAGGCACTTTTGAATTGTCAAGAAGTCGGTCAGTCAGAAAATATGAAGCTAGTTGCCCATTCCAAAGCGTAGGTACCTATGGAGAAGAACGGGCAAGAAACTCCATGGACACTCTTTTAAATTGTATTTTTACAAAAATATTAGTTACATCATTAATGTTGAATTTACAAGTAAATGTGAGAACGATGTAAAAAAAATACGTACGCGTTAAGAGCGTCCAGAGTACAGCAAATAGTAAGAAGACAACAATCATAAAATAATTAAAAATAAGCCGAGGCAGCTGAGTGATGACCAGCCCCAACTGACGGCGCCCGTTCACGAACATGACGCATAGATCAGCACCATTCAGCTCAACCATTTTGAAGGGAGCTAAATGATCCAATACACACGCCACCGTCAGCGAGACATTTGTGTGAGCATGACATACTATCAGCCGCCATGGCACATTCAAGTCAATGAAAGACATATTACCCGGTAAATGGTAAAGAAGGTATACTTACATAGAACTCACATCTGTGCTATGCAGTTATACAATGCAAAGGAAATTGAGTTTATACAATGCAAAGATAATCTTACAATCTTCAGCAGCTCCAATAGTATTTTCCAGTGTTAATCAATTAGTTGTGGTTGTGGAGCAGGACCAGCATTGAGCCAGGCATTTTTATCAGCGATGTAATCCCCTAACTTATAATATGCCTGACTGCATAGTGTGCGTTTTATACAAGACTTGAATTTTGTCTCATTCAGTTGAAGAATGCGGGGAGGTATTTTATTATAACATTTTAAACAGTACCCCATAAAAGATGAGTCTACTTTAGCCAGTCTGAAACCTGGTTGAACTAATAGGTCCCTATTCCTAGTACTATAATTATGTCTTTCACCTCTTTTACCAAAAAGATGTAAGTTTTTTCTTACATACATGATGTTTTCGTAGATATATTGACAAGGCACCGTCATGATGTTAATTTCCTTAAACAGTTCCCTTAGAGAATCACGCCTGCAGAGGTTATATATGGCTCTGATGGCTCTTTTCTGCAGAATAAAAATAGAATCGATGTCTGCAGCCCGTCCCCAAAGCAAAATACCGTAAGACATGATACTATGAAAGTAACTAAAATAGACCAGTCTCGCGGTATCTACATCAGTAAATTGGCGGATTTTTCTGACAGCATAAGCTGCTGAACTTAGCCGTCCTGCAAGAGATGTTAAATGAGGACCCCATTGTAGCCTTGAGTCGAGCGTGATCCCCAGGAAAACCGTTTTATCGACGAATTCTAGTTTCTCTTGATTCAATACTATCTCACAATCACTACTCTTTACATTTGGTAAAGAAAATCTTATGCACTTAGTTTTTTTCCCATTTAATACTAAATTATTAGCAGTGAACCAACTTTGGACCTGCACTAGGGCGTTATTTACGTCGTCATAATTTGTAGCACGTCTATTTACCTTAAAAATTAAGGAAGTGTCATCAGCAAATAACACCATTTGTGGTTGATTTTTTAATAAATGGAGTAGATCATTAACATACACTAAAAAGAGGAAAGGACCCAATATCGAGCCTTGTGGCACACCCATTTTTACTGTTAAACCATGTGAATTGACACCATTTATTTGAACTTGCTGTTGTCTGTCATTTAAATAAGAACTAACTAAACTGAGCGCAAGTTTTCCAAGCCCGTAATGCTCAAGTTTCAAAAGCAAGGTTTCGTGATCGACGCAATCAAATGCCTTAGAGAGGTCACAAAAGATTCCTATGGCGTATTGGGCCTCTTCCCACGCGTTAAAAATGTGTTTTAATAAGGTTACACCGGCGTCGGTCGTACAACGTCCTTTGGTGAAACCATATTGTTGATCGTGAAGGATTTTATTCGTGTTAAAATGATTGAGCATTTGATTAAGCATTATCTTTTCAAACACCTTACTGAAAACTGGCAACACGGATACGGGTCTATAATTATTGGTGTCTTTACTGTCCCCAGATTTGAAAAGTGGTATTACCTTACTGAATTTCATTAAATCGGGGAAGACTCCTTGATCAACACACGAATTAAATACTAAGGCTAAATAAGGTGCAATAGTCTCAATTATGGAGGCACAGACTTTAATGGACATTCCCCAAAGATCTTCGGTCAATTTGATCTTAATTTGCTTAAAAGCTTTTATTACTGTTACGGGGTTAATATGTGTAAATTGAAATTCAACCAGGCAGGCTGGAACGTTTGCTCTTAATAAATCAATTGATACGTCGGATGAGGAATTTAAGGCTTCCGTCGTTTTTGATGGTATATTAGTAAAGAAATTTACAAACTCCTGAGCTACTTCTAAGTTAGAGCTTATGGCTCCACGTGAAGTCTCCAATGTGTAATCAGTGTTTCGTTTTTTATTTCTACTAGTTTCGTTATTTATAATTTTCCAAACTGTTTTTATTTTATTTTCAGCTGATTTGATTTTATTGCTAATGTACAGGGCTTTGGCTATTTTGCATGTATTTCTAAAAATTTTGGAATATGTAGCAACATACTTGCTGAAAGTTACAGTATTGATGTAAGGCTTAAGGCCATACAGCTCGAACAGTCTTTCCCTACTTATCCTAATACCTCTAGTTGCCCAGTCACTAAATATAAAATTAGGGCAAATGTTTTTTGTTTTCTTTTCAAAAGTTGTATTGAATTGAGTGTACACTACTGAAAAGAAATCCTCGTACAATTTATTTGCATCATCCATATCATGGCCCAGATCATTTAACTTATTATTTAGGGTACTATTTAATCTATTTAGTTTACCAGTCGTTATTGGTCTAAATTGTATTTGCACTTTTTGCAAAGGTGTTTTAAACTTAAAAGATACCGTTTGTCCACTATGATCAGACGGCAGATAATTGACGATGGCTTTATCTAAATAATCACAATCGCAAAAGACATTATCTATACAAGTAGCAGAAGTTGGAGTTATTCTAGTCGGTTCTGTAAAAACATTTGATAAATTGAACGATTTAAAAAGGCTTAATAATCTACTGCTATTAGAATTATTTTCCAAAATATTAATATTAAAATCACCACAAATAATTGCGGCTTTGTTAATGGATGCAAGTTTCGCTAAGACATCTTCCATTATTGACTCAAATACAGAAAAGTTCTGATAATTAGGGGGTCTGTAAACGCACACTACGACATGCTTATCTAGCTCAACACAGGACAGTTCGATGCAATGTTCAATTGATAAACCTACTATGTCATTTCGTTGCTTAGATTTTAAACAATTTTTTATCAAGATTAGGGAACCTCCACGTAGCATAGATTTACGGTTAAAACAACTGCCCACACTATAGTTCTCAAAATTAATTAACATTTGGTAATCCTTTAACCAATGTTCAGTACAACAAACAATGTCAAACTTTGTTTTTTCTAAAAACATTTCAATTTCTAATAATTTGGAAGAAATGCCTTGAATATTTTGATGAAATAATGTCAAGGCATTCTGCTGATCTCCTTTTTGATATTTACTTATTTTAGAGCAAGAAGATACCTTGTTGTTGTTAGGTATAAGAATATTATTACTGGTACCTTCTGTTGTCTTACAAACTAGTTTAAATGATTATCCGGAGTTAATCCCAAGACTTCAATGTCATCACCAGGCAATGAGCTCATAGTGCGTGAGGGAAATGGAACCTCCTTCGTATAATTTGTACAAATATTTATAGCATTTGAGCTACATTCATTCAGGCAAACCACCTTATTATTAGTATTATTACTAACTGTTGTGGTGTTAATAATACAAGACTTCGACATAATACTTATGTCTGAGTTTATATAAAAAGCTAATAGCCTTGCTATTATGTGTCTAAAGCTAACAGGCAGATACACAGTATCCCTAGTCGACTTTAAAGTTTCAACAAAACTGTTGGTGTCAAAATATACAAGCTTGTCACTGTAATGACTAACTAAAAAGTGCATATGCTTATTAAGCATATGAATATATGAACAACTAAACTAACAGACCTAATAGTAGTAACTACTGATATGAACCCAGAAATTATTGCTACTAGTTCTAAGCACACTTTGTACATTAACCTGTGTAGTGTTTTCCCCAAGAGACCACTTCAAACATTAACTTACCTGGTCCTCGTTATGATCTGACTATTACAATGTACCTAATTGTATGGACTTTAAAAGAGACTTTGACGTCCGAGTTTGTTTCGGTGTTTATACACCGACCTCATCTAGTTTTAATTAACAAACAAAATAAATACATTTATTTTTTAACAAAATCTTTCTCTGAAAAATACTTTAATTTGAGCCAACTAATTTATATAAATACCTACCCGTCTAGTTACGTAAAGGGATACAATAGATTTAGGTTGAGGTTATCAATAGGTTGAGCCAGGTGTATTGGGTAGAAAATGTCACGGGTGATGGAGATGCGAAGGAAGTAAGGTCGTCCTCAATAGGCTGAAGTAGTGGGGTATGTAGACTAGTGCGACACGATTCAGCTTGTGATTGGCTGGAGGAAGGATTGTTCGAAATTCGAATGCCAATGCAAAAGAGGGTAGCGATTTTAATATGGTAAATCAAAAGGTAGAACAGAATAGCAATTTTTGAGTATTTATAAAAATTAAGTTTTCTTCTAAATGGAAGGTTTTTTTTACTTTTGGAGATTATTAATGTTAATTATCGAACCTACTCTACGTAAATTAAATTCATAGCGTGGAAGTATTATCAAACAAAATAAGGGTTATTTAGATAAGTATTTTAAATTAGATTACGCAAACAGCATTTTCATATCTTGGTTACAAGGTTGGTCAAAATTAAATTAACTCATTAATTTATTCTATCTAATAATAAGTTCTATTAAGACCGTACCTAATCATTTTCTTTGTAAATGCGATATTATAATTATATTTTGTTACCTAACTAAACATGATTGGCAGCTCTTAGGGAATTATTAAAGCACACACTAATGATTTGAGTACTTGCTGGCATTACGTCACTAATTTATTCCCTCATTATCGGACATTCCGAACATCATCGGTGAAGGAAAAATATCGTGAAGAGAGTGGGCTTTTTTTTTTTTTGGATGGGAAATCGTCAAATGACTCCTCTCGCTCTGGGTGGAGCGGAAGGGAATGTCAGACTCTAACTGACTTAAACCCACCCGTGTTCCTTCCTTAGCCCTTTATGTTCCGGGCCAGCGGTAACCCTTTCGGACAATCCCGCTGGCCCGGCAGGCTTCGGCCCTGAGAGGGCGGGTGGGGCGGAAGAAAGTGGGCTTAGAGTTAGGAAAAGTCTGATATCGCCAACCCGTTTTGAGCAAGTGTGGTCAATGCTCGAGCCTTCTCTGTCTATGAAGAGGTCTTTGCTCTGCACTGGTTTAGTTATCAATCATCATCATCATTTCATCTGAAAGACGTCCACTGCTGGACATAGGCCTCGCCCAAGCACCGTCACTTCGACCGGTTCTGTACTTCTTGCATCCAACGGATTCCTGCGGGCTTTACTGGGACAGTAACAGTTTTTTTTATTTCCTTTATTTAATTGTATGTACATATAAATTATATTTTTAAATATTAGAATATAAAAACATAAAAACATTTAAAAATATAAAAAATAGTAGCCCACCGGTATCGGGAACAGGGTCCAAGCTACCGGCGGTCAGGGCTCCAGAGAGAGGAACCTCCTGACAATGCGAGCCGTGTCCAGAAGTACCGCTTTCTGAATCAAGCCCTTGATCCAGCTGCCCAACGAGAGCCTCTTCAGGTGTTGGTCGAGGCTCTTGGCTATTAGTCCATTGGCTGTTACGACTATCGGCACAATGATTGCTGAGTCAACATCCCACATGTCGACAACCTCGTGAGCCAAGTCAAGATACTTGATCTGTTTATCTTTCTCGGCTTTCACGAGGTTCTCATCATGCGGGACGGTTATATCAACAATCATTACGCGTCGCTCTGATCGATCCACCACCACTATATCAGGCTTATTGGCAATAATAGTCCTGTCAGTGATGATGGATCGATCCCAATATAATGTGATATTACCATTTTCGAGAACTGGGTCGGGCACATACCTGTAGTACGGCACCTCCGATTCCACAAGGCTGTATTTCAGAGCAAGTTGCTGATGGATTATCCTGGCTACAAGGTTGTGTCTATGCAAGTACTCTCCGTTAGCTAGACGAGAACACCCGGAGATAATATGCCTGATTGATTCTCCCGGCCGGTGGCATGCCCGACAGATGTCAACCGTGCCGTCTTTCACAATAAATCTCCGGTAATTGTTCGTCATCATAACTTCGTCCATAATTGCACAGACAAAACCTTCGGTTTCTCCAAAGAGGTCACCGAAACGCAGCCAGGCTACGGACGCTAGTAAATCTACATCGGGTCCATGTAGGGCCCGGAAAAAGCGTCCGTGAAGCTCCTTACTCTGCCATACCTCCATGCGATCATTAGTGTCAAGCACTACTGGTTTGCGCCAGTTCTCTTTACCCAAGGAGAGCGGGGTGAGGCCCTTGTCCACGGCGACTACATCCCGATGCATCCCCACGTCTGTTTCTAAGAAATATTCCCTGAGACTGCATATCTCGCGATTGTGGAGAGTCTTAGCATTTAAAAAGCCTCGACCTCCACACTTTCGCGGGATATACAGCCTCATTACCGATGACCGTGGGTGATGCATTCGATTTGCAGTCAGCAGTGTACGGACCTTCCTATCCAGGGCGTCGAGTTCGGTCTGAGTCCATTTGAGTATGCCGAAAGAGTACATCAGAACCGGCATGACCCAACCATTGAAGGCGCGCACCTTGTTTCCGCCTGAAAGAAGACTATTAAATACTTTTTTCAGGCGGCCAAAGAAGCGCTCTTTCAATGATTGCTTCATGTCAGTAACATTGATGCCCAACGCTTCCGACATACCCAAATACTTATAGGTTTCGGATGCGGAGAGGGCTCGAAGGTTTGTGGAGTCCGAGAGTTGGGTCCCCACGGATTCCACAATCTCCCCTCGCTTTACATGCATGACCGCACATTTGTCCACACCAAATTCCATCCTGATGGCGCTACTGAAAGTTTCAGTAATTTTCAGTAGCTCCATCAGTCGCAAATTGTTGGGAGCAAAGAGTTTTAGGTCATCCATGTAAAGGAGGTGAGATATAACCTGACCACCTCTCCTCAGCCGATAGCCTAGACCTGAATCCTCCAGCAGTGTGCTTAGAGGATTCAAGGCTAAGCAGAACCAAAGCGGACTCAAGCTGTCGCCCTGGAATATGCCTCGCTCGATCCTTATCGGCTCGCTATTCCTCTGGATATTTCGACATCCTGGATAGCGAAGGACCGTCCTCCATTGCCCCATACACGACATCAGGAAGGTGCGTAGAGTTGTATCTACTTTATACAACCCCAGCACCCTCATGAGCCATGTATGCGGCACCGAGTCATAGGCCTTCTTATAATCTATCCAACATGTCGACAGATCCTTTCGGAAACGACGAACCTGTTGGCTAATGGTCATATCAATGAGGAGTAGCTCCTTAGTACCGCGGGACCCGTTCCTGCATCCATTTTGAGAGGCAGACATGATGGAGTTGGTGTTTATATGTTTGTCAATTTTAACTCTCAAAATGGATGTAAGAACTTTATAGACCGTCGGTAAACACGTGATCGGTCTATAATTTTTGGGTTCCGCGGTGCTACCTGATTTATGGAGCAGGTGGGTAATTCCTGTAGTTAGGAACTGGGGTAGCGAACCAGACTCCAAAGCAGTCTGGAACTGAGATGCCAAGCGAGCGTGTGACCTTGTGAACCACTTGATCCAAAAGTTGTGCAGTCCATCCGGCCCTGGAGATTTCCAGTTAGGCAACGGACGGACTGCACGAGCTACATCTTGGGGGCAGATGGTAATAGCCCCCATTTCTGGTATTGGATCACAGGCTCGCTCGACTTCCCGAGTCCAGTCACTTTCGGTGTGACTGACAGGCACCGACCAGATACTGCGCCAGAAAGAACACATGGCATCATCATCTGGCAGGCACGTGTCAGTCACACTTTGGTCCGGTCGCTCCCAATCCCTATAAACCCACCTTTGATCACTCTGGAAGGTGCGATTCTGAGTGTATCGCTCTACTCGCCGCTTATACCGACGGATACGGTTTGCCCATGCATAGACTTTCTGCTTCAGGAAGTCGATGCGCTCCGTGACACAAGACATATAGTCTTGAGGACTGATATCAGTCCCCAAGAATGCCCGTCTCACAAAGCGCATCACTCTAGGGCGAGTATTGCCCTCCCTGAAGCAGGTTAGTTTGCCGATGAGCGCTCTGGCCTCACCAATACGGCGTTCAATTCTGCACTGCCAAGCTGGTACGGCTGGTTTCGGTCGTGTAGCTCTAGAGTCATTAGCAAATTTGACGTGAGCTACACGACATGCCGCTACAGCCGCGCAGTACAGAATCGAATGAGTATCGGTGAGGTCTTCGCAGCCATCAAAATAGTTTGACAACTGCGAATCCAGAACCGCCACCAGCGCCCTATTTTTGTTATGCATGGGCAAACGAGGTAAGCGTGGCCTAAGTTCGGGCGACATAAAGCGATATTCCTGAATCGCATCCTCCAAAGTACTCCTCAATTCTTCATTACATTGGGTACTTACGTTTGTAGCCCTGTCATTACTCCCCTCGTCAGCATGACTCGTATTAGACTGTGGTAGTACTACAGCAGTCTGCGACTGAGGGGCGATGACATGGCTACTCTGCATTTCATTTCGCAGGCGATCAAGTACAGTGTCATCCAACATATGATTACGCTGGATGACCCGCACCTGATCCGATAGCCGTTGTGCCGAAACGTTGACAGTTGGTTCAAGCGCCTGAAAAAGAGAGAGCATCCGAACACGGTACGCGGTCAGATTTTTTCCCCCCTCTGTAGCCCCATAGTATGAGCGCATGACATTTTCATTGATGGATTGTGTCCATCTCATGCGCTGCACACTTCCGCCGGGAGCTGGGACCCTATCAGAGGCCGGTGGGCCTCGAGGTCCTAAGCCGTCCGGCGGCCGGCGTCCTCCCCGTCGACGAGCAGGTGGTGGCGTCGTGGGCGGAGAGAAGTACTCGTCGCTCGAGCTCGACGCAGCTGCCGCGGCCGGTGTCGTCACAGCGCTCACAGTGAGACTGGGTACCGGCGGCGGCGAGGCGGAGCTGAGCGAAGAGTCCGGAGGTGGTAGGCGTGCTTTACGTAAAGCTGACCTTGTCAACATATTTTCGTTTTATTTGTTTGATTTTACCGGAGGTGACATGACAGATGTCACCTCCGGTTCGGCAGTTTTTGACGAAACATTGAAGTATTGTTCATGGTATTTTTCCTATTGATATAAATTTAAATTGTATTGAAATGGTATTTGGGTTTTGGTTGTAGGATTTCACAATAAAACTGCTTCTAAAATTTAATTAAACTGTAAATTATCAGAACGAATTGATTTGTTGACGTTGCTGGGTTGGTGTTGCCAGCTCTTATTTTTATTATTATTAATAAGAGGATAATTTATGCATAGATGTTAAATGTCTTAAATTAGCTTTTAATATCTACCTATTTCACCCCGCAAGATAATTTAAAAGAAAGAAAAAAAAACACCCTATAAACAACGAACCGAAGTCGACAGTTTTGCTGAAATCTCTCACAATTACCTATTATCCGACGAAATTGCCTTTCGTATAAATAAGACTTTGGGAGGTCACGGAGGTTCGGCCGAATATGGGTCGCTAGGTGACTGAGAAACATTGAGGTGAGAAATGAGACATGTTCGTGAACGGGCGCCGTCAGTTGAGGCTGGACATCACTAGGTGCCTCGGCTTATTTTTAATTATTTTATTTTTGGATTGTTGTTTTGTTACTATTTGTTGTACTCCGGACGCTTTTAACGCGTACGTCTCTTTTATTTTTTACATCGTTCTCACATTATATAATTATAAATTCAAAAGTATTGATGTAACTAATATTTTTGTAAAATGTATTTTAAATAAAAAGAGTGTCAATGGAGTTTCTTGCCCGTTCTTCTCCATAGGTACTCCTACGCTTTGGAATGGGCATCTAGCTTCATATTTTCTGACTGACCGACTTCTTGACAATTCAAAAGTGCCTGTTAATGGTAATAATTGAAATAAAGGCTTTGAGTTTGAGTTTGTACTGAGCTATGTAGGTAGGTAATGCATATAGCTTGATTGAATATGTCAATCTGCTTAGCCATTTCCCGACTATCCGGATCCGCATCCAATCTAACAGGATGAAAGAAAGAAAGAAAGAAAATAAATTTATTTAGCACAGACTAAAAGACACACAATACACCAGGGGGCCTAAAAAGGCCACTTTGGCAGAATCATAAAAGGATACAGGACAGTTAACTGTTAAGTTAATTGTATCAAATCCCATTGGTAAAGCATTTTACAGTTTTTTTTTTGTCTGTGCTAAAATACCAATCAATCCAATCCAATTCCAATCCCAATCTCTTTGATTGTACCTACGTAGTGTAGCGAAAAAAAGAAAAACACGGACTGTCTTCCGCATTTCATAATTCATAATGTTATCCTTTTATGATTCTCCAAAGTGGCCTTTTTAGGCCCCCCCAGATCAGAGATTTAGACATCAGATTTAAAAAAAATAACGATCAAATACAAGTGTAAAGTCCGATGTTAAGAAATTAGCAGGAAAGTGTGCCTCACGGCTGCGCCAAAAAGGCCTAGTTCAGTAGAAAAATGCGGATGCAGCTGAATAGGTACAAGTATTTTACATGAAGCGACTACCTGTCTGACCTCCACAACCCAGTTACTGGGTAGGAGTGCTTATCAGGCTTTTGCTTCTTTGACTTCTGACTACCCGTAACAACTGTTAAAGATCTACGAATGATGAAGGCACCAACGGCTTAACTTGCTTTCCGATGTAAAGGTTTCGATATGTAGGTTAACAAATATATGCCTTGATTTACTCATTTTAATTGGTTCACTGCGGAATATAAGTAATCCTTTTAATAGCTATATTAATTGTTTCCCCGTTTGAGTACAGGCAACATTGTTAAACGCTGCTGTACCTACCTAAGTAAAAAATTAAAATTAAGTAAGTTATGAAAGAGGTATTCGCAGTGGTATCTTCTAGTTGGTAGGAATACTAAAACAGTGGGGTAATTGCGTACAACACTAACAATAGCAATGGATTTCATTTTGACATTTCAACAACATACACTGCGTTATTTACGTTGTTGAGCAATTTTTTTTTTTTCAATCATAAGAAGCAATGGATAAGCAATAGGTATCCTTTAAAATGATTCAAATTGTGATTGATAATACAGAACCTTCTTATTTTAGAAATCCTGCGACTGCGTTCATAAAAATATGTTACAGGCTGATTCCTAAAGCTATGGTTTCCTAAGATAGCAGTGAACGGCTGGGGTGACCCATAGGGAGGGCCCATACAGCAATAAAAAATATAAAAAAACCTTAGCTTCACTTTCATTTTTCATGGTGATTGGGATATCGACACGCAAACTGTTATAAATTCAGCGCATGATTCCGAATCTCGTAGAAATATTTCGTTGGATAACAAAAAAAAAATCTGCTCTTTACGCCTCTTTTCGCCACCTACGCGAACAAAATGTATGGACAAATTTTCAACGCAGGGGGGTGACAAACATACTGATCTATGGTATATAATGTCCCTACCATCCTGTATTTACTTACCGAAATGAACTCTTCATACCTATACTAAAACACGGTAAACTTTCGACATAAAAACGCTACAAAAATTAAGAACAATAAATCGTCCATAAAGGATTTACCAGTCCGTGAGTAATGTTCATTATACACGGATTATGTCCCTCGTTCACTAAACGTTCAACGGTTACAGTATATTGGACATGTCCATTCATTTCATTTACATACTATCAATTTGTATGATTTATCATTACGCTACTGTCACTCAATTGTATTTATTTGATATTAGTGGAGCGATCGACACTGTGTGTTCTGTTTTGTGTGGATGATTTGAATAAATTTGGTTTTATGGTTGATGACGTGTGAAACTACTTATCGTGAGATAAAAAAAGAAGAAAAAAAAGGAAAGGAATGGAATAAATAAATATGGATGTTCTGTAATGGGTGTAAACATTGAGTCATTCACACAAGTAGTATGTTAGCTGTCACTAATGTCATCTGTCAGTCACCACGAAAGGCGAGAAGAGGTACAAGTTCCAGTACCAATCCAGCAAGATCTACATTATATCAACTGGATCAATCAAATTATAATCTTTGTTTGTTTATTTTTTTTTTCCATTTTAATTTTTCCTTACGCACACTTGTTTTTTCAGCTCACTTTTGACATTGGCAGAATAGTCGACATCGGCTTTACTTGCCATTAAATTTATTAAAAATAGAATAGAATAGAGATACAAAGTGAAAGAGGCCTGCACGAGATGTTTGGTGTGGCATTGAGCCAGTGAAGTGATATAAGTAATCAACTGAAAAGTAAAAAAAAATTACATTTCTATATTTTGTTATCTTCTAACGAGTGCTTATAGATATCCCATATTGTAAGTGGTAATACGAGTGACGATTTCGCCTTGTGGTATCTATTAGTTGTAAATTAATATTATGTTACGAGAGTTAGGAAGGTATTCCTGATGCTGTTGTTAATGGGTTCAAGTGAATCAGGTTTAGGACGAAAAAGCAAACAAAGTTCGATGTCTAGATCTGTACCTACGTCTAAATATAGAATTTTTATGTTACTACCCGGTTTACAACCTGAAAAAGTAAAAATTTCTCGTAGCAATAACGCCCATGCCCTTAGAGCCGAATGGGGAAGCAAGTAGGTATATTATTATGTTTAGGTACGTTTTCCTCGACGTGAGATCCCCGAGCGGAATATTAATATAGAAGCAATAAAATCCGACTGTATTCATAATTTACTATCTACTAATTTACATGCTAAGTACGTGTATATCTACTTATCTTAACTAAGTATACACTATAACTAAGTATACTTACAAGAAACATTTATTATACTTAAAATGAATGCTGATTTGAACTCGCAAGTGACTTGCACGCTGAGAATGAATGGAAACAAAAACAGTAAGCAGTGAATGAAAAATTCATTCAATCAACTCATCCTATCGCAGTACATTGTCTGTTGGACATTATATTATCCAGGCTGCTCCACAACACCCTGTCCTTTCCCAGACTGTCTGTCCCAGCCACAGTTTTAAGGTCCTCGTTTCATCTAGCCGGGCCCCAGCACACGCAACACTTGCACGAAAATTACCTATTGTATCAATCAAAGGTACCATACCATAAGGTAGGTACATACCTTAGTGCAAATATATCATCTGATTACAGAATACCAGTAACGTCATGCGCTCTTACCGCCTGCAGATAGACAAATGTTTTTGTTTTGGTATATGAAAAACTATTTTTGTTTGTTTTTAGAACGAAATTCTTTATCGCTACACTGAACACTTGAATAAAGAGAGCTAAACTGAAAATAGTGTAACATGGTCCACACGACACTTTTACTTTAGTATGTGTTTATATGGTTATGTTTATATTATTTTCGATCCCATGAGAATATCGAGATAAACAGTATTCTATGTGTTAATCCTGGTTATAAACTATCTGGGTGTCAATTTTCATCCAAATCCGTTCAGTAGTTAATGCGTGAAAGGGTAACAAATATCCATCCATCCATCCGTCCTAGCGATATTAGGATAGGATTACCGTAGTACAGACGTGCGAAATGCGCATCAGCTATTCGTACCTATTTGTTTTCATTTACTTTCTCTCAAACTTTGTTAATTTATTCCATTGTGCCTGATATTTAATACGTATAACATACCTACAGCAATGGAAACTTCATTCCAACCGGGTTACTCACACCTCTCGACTTTTTTACATTGCAGTCGTAATTTTAACGTAACTAACGTAATTTTTACGATGTAATTATTGATCGATTCTTGTCGCGATTTCTCCAAGGGTCTTATCTTGGTCCGCTACCTACCTAGGGGAGGTAAGTCTTAAAGATTACTCGGAGGTCCTTAAGAGATTTCCGGCTTACACGACTTGCCTTCACCGGCTTAGTGAACTTTGCCACTTTGCAATGAAAACGCGAAAGTGAGTATTTTGTGAGAACAACTTAATATTTATTTACTGACTAGCTGTGCCTGCGACTTCTTTCGCGTGCATGTTTTATTAATATTAGACACGTGGCGCCATCTATTATCATAATAATGTTATTGTTGTTTTTCTCGGGAACAGCACTTTTTTCGGGATGAAAGGTACCCTATGTCCGTTTCTGTACGCCTAACAACGTATACCTATGCAAAATTTCAGAATGATCAGTTCAGTGGTCTAGGCGTGAAAAGGTAACAAACAAACAAACTTACTTTTGCATT
Organism: Mesoligia furuncula; assembly: GCA_916614155.1. Classification (NCBI taxonomy): domain Eukaryota; kingdom Metazoa; phylum Arthropoda; class Insecta; order Lepidoptera; family Noctuidae; genus Mesoligia; species Mesoligia furuncula. Next base: position 17,976,469 of record OU744809.1, on the reverse strand, counting down.
TATAATATTACTAGCTGCGACCCGCGGTTTCACCCGCATAAATCTTGATCCCGTAATTTCTCATCATCATCATCATTTCAGCCGAAAGACGTCCACTGCTGGACATAGGCCTCCCCCAAAAGGGGGGGTTTGCCATAATCACCACGCTTGGCAGGCGGGTTGGCGATCGCAGTATGGTATGGTGGTGGAATGCATAGAGAACGCTGCTGCCCATTCTCCGGTACGCCCCATAGTCGCCTTTTACCCACGGGAAGTATGGGGTGGTGCTATTCTTTAAGTCCGGCACCACACAGACACTTGTTTAATTTAGGTAATTTCTAATATAATTCAATCATGGTTCGAAAGACACGTGGCGCCATCTGTTATCATAATAACGTTGTTGTTGTTTTCCTCGGGAACAGCACTTTTTTTCGGGATGAAAGGTACCCTATGATTATATAAGACTCCCCTTAGCGCACTTAGACTCCCATTCGGTACGTTTTGCGTGAAAGAAAGGTACGGGTTATGTCCGTTTCTGTACACCTGACAACGTATATGCAGAATTTCAGGATGATCGGTTCAGTGGTTTAGGCGTGAAAAGGTAACAAACAAACAAACTTACTTTCGCATTTATAATGTTACTAGCAGCGCCCCGCAGTTTCACCCTCATAAGTGTCGACACCGTAAGAATATCGGGATAAAAACTATCCTATGTCCTTCCCCGGGATGCAATCTATCTCTCTGCCAAATTTTATCGAAATTCGTTCAGTGGTTTAGGCGTGAAAAGTTAACATGCAGACAGACAGAGAGTTACTTTCGAATTTATAATATTAGTAGGTATGGTTAGTTTGCCTTCGATGGTTGGCCTAGCTATAGGTAATATAAATTGCAGTATAGGTTGGTTATAGAAATATATATTATAGCTGTGTGCGATCACTTAAAGATAGTATTAAAAATATATCGTAACTAGCTCCGCCCGCGGCTTCACCCGCAAGGCAAGGTAAAAGCCAAACAGACAGAAAGAGTTACTTTCGAATTTATAATATTAGTATGAATCTAAAAAAAATATCGTAATATGCCAGGCAGCTATAATTTAGATATATTATAGCTACGTCCGCTATTTACACGAGTTTAGTAATGTAAATCCGGCTATATAGGATGTAATTAATCACCATTCTCCTACTTACCACTTAATCATCTAAACAGAAAAGTACAGTAGTGTAAAGTACAGTACCTACAACTCTGCACACCCCTCTGGGAAATACAAGCTTGCATTCATAAACCCAATGTTGAATGAAAGTATATACAGACAGCGAGACTCAATAAAATGAAGCACTAGAAATCTCGTCTGGCGTAGTGTCTGTCCGTCGCATCTATACCTGGAATTCTGTCTGGAAAAGGACTGAATAATTGGATAAATTCTCGGACGTGATATAAACTAACCGTAGTAGGTAGGTGCCACGGTACTGACCTTCAGTCCTACGGGTTCCGGGAAGGTGGGTTGTTGTAGTAACTTCTGCAAAATACTCGTACAAAGTTGTTTTCATACCACAAATAGACATTGATTATGTCTATTTGTGGTATGAAAACAATTTTGCTGGCAGCTTTTTGAAAGAAAATATTTTACAATTTATAGTTTTAATATTATAGAGGTATAAGTAACAGGGTGTAAAGTTCTCTCATCCTCTATAAAAACTGGCCAAGTGCGAGTCGGACTCGCACACGAAAACGATTCTATTTTTATTCTGCAGAAAAGAGCCATCAGAGCCATATATAATCTCCGCAGGCGCGATTCTCTAAGGGAACTGTTTAAGGAAATTAACATCATGACGGTGCCTTGTCAATATATCGATGAAAACATCATGTATGTAAGGAAAAATTTACATCTTTTTAGTAAAAGAGGTGAAAGACATAATTATAGTACTAGAAATAGGGACCTATTAGTTCAACCAGGTTTCAGACTGGCTAAAGTAGATTCATCTTTTATGGGGTACTGTCTAAAATGTTATAATAAAATACCTCCCCACATTCTTCAACTGAATGAGACAAAATTTAAATCTTGTATAAAACGCACACTATGCAGTCAGGCATATTATAAGTTAGGGGATTACATCACTGACAAAAATGCCTGGCTCAATGCTAGTCCTGCTCCACAACTAATTGACTAACACTTGAAAATACTGTTGGAGCTGCTGAAGATTGTAAGACTATCCTTGCATTGTATAAACTCAATTTCCTTTGTATTGTATAATTGCATAGCACAGATGTGAGTTCTATGTAATCTATAGCTACCATTTACTGGGTAATAATATATATTTCATTGACTTGAATATTCCCTGGCGGCTGATAGTGTGTCATGCTCACTCAAATGTCTCGCTGGCGGTGGCGTGTATGTTGGATCATTTAGCTCCCTTCAAAGTGGTTGAGCTGAATGGTGCTGATATATACGTCATGTTCGTGAACGGGCGCCGTCAGTTGGGACTGGTCATCACTTAGCCGCCTGGGCTTATTTTAATTGTTTTAATTTTGGATTGTTGTTTTGTTACTATTTGTTGTATTCTGGACGCTCTTAACGCGGACATCTTTTTATTTTTTTTTACATCGTTCTCACATTATATAATCATAAATTCAAAAGAAATGATGTAACAAATGTTTTTGTAAAATGTAATTTAAAAAGAGTGTCCATGGAGTTTCTTGCCCGTTCTTCTCCATAGGTACAGTCGGTGGCCAACATTATCTGACCCACTTGAGTGATACCGAATTTGAACCTTATCGTGAACATTTGGAATACTCCGTGCAAGCATTTCGATAAATCATGTTGTTAGGCGATTTTAATCATTATATTGTTGTTGTTAAGGTTGAAAGGCTAATGAGTTTCAAGACTACTAAAAAAAAACCAAGGCGAGGGTGCATTAATAAAAAAAAATATCGCGCATCAGTAACATCTTAAAGGTGTCTACGGTTAATAGCTAAATCCCGTGATTCATTTTAATAGCTAGTTGTGATTGTGCGATAATGAACTTTATGAAATTATACGATATGGTTCAAATTCTTTAGAATAGTGCGTCTGTCATCACAACTAAGATCGAATTTCAAAACATATTACAAGAGTTGAGTTAGTCTCGTGGTCACTAAGGCAGCTCGATATTCATCGAAGTCTGCGTTCGAAACCAGGAAAAGCCTAAACAGTTTTTTGTTAGCAATCTTTTGTTTTTAATTATTATCTATTTTTTTTACTTTTTTTTAACGAACGAAGTCGGAAAATATCTTTTTAAATGGGCAGTTGGTATAGAAATGAAACAAAATCATTGCAAGTAATAGAAATGTTTATTAATTTATTAAAATATACATAAGTAAGATAAAGTAAGTAAATGCTCTTAATTCAAAATTAATACATTTTATAATATCATATTCAAACCTAACCATTTATAAACATTTAAAAAAAGTCATGCTAATGATAATTGCTTGGAAGTGTGTTATCGAGAAAACATTGATGTATAAATGCGAGAAAATGAATGAATTTGTGAAATGTTTTACAGATTTATAGCTAAGTATATGTAGTGAATCAACATGTTATTTAAATAGAAAAATGCATTTCCATTTATAACAATAACATCACCACAGAACCTTACATTTTAATGGTTTAGCATTCATTCAATTGAGCATTTACTTACATAGTGTGTTTCAAAATACTTATAAGTAGATTAGTTAGTAGCGAACTGGCGCACCGTCTCCTGCTATAACTTGCTGTAAGCGGCTACGCATACCGCACACCATGTTCCAACACAAATCTTTTCCTCTCATGTGCTGTCGATGACACGATCTCAGTCAAATTGTTTTTATTTCGCACTTCGGATGTGTCCCAATTTAAAACTATTTGACCCCATAGGTTTTATATAGGGTTCAAATCGGGAGTTTTAGATGACCAGTAAATAACAGTTACACCTTCTTGAGCAGCTAACCAATTCTTCACAATGCCTGCACGGTGGATGGAGCAGTTATCTTGCACGAAGTTAATAGGTATCTGTATTTGGATAGGCAATTCGCACAGTCGGCAGTAGGACGTCACCATCCAGCCAGCAATGTTTTATATAGTCATTAAGTTGCGACTTGCGACATGACGCTTTGATTACACCAAATTCATTAAAAATACTTTTCTCGATTTACGTCAAACGTCAGAGAAATGTTTGTGCGCCGCAGTCACTGTTTAGGCGTAGGTAGACTGACTTTTGTCACTTAGATCAATTTAGTATCCATCTACCCCACGACGTAAACTTTTACTTCGTCCTACTTATTTGAGGACTTATAGTTTTTTTTTTATTTACCCACTTATTTTCCAGAAAAGTTGTTAGGCAAAAATCATATTGGTCGTTCTATAATAATGCAATAAATATTGTAGAAATCATAAATGAAAACAAATAAAGAAAAAGAAATTATAAAGATATTGATAAAAGGTGGATTGTGTTTTCGAACCCACATGTTGTTCGTCGCGAATCCAGCATCGAACCGCGAAGCCACAATGACTGGTTCATAATACGCGAAATTAAAGATTAGGTAGTAAGTATGGCCGTGTTATTTAAAAGCTTTTCAACTTTAACGACAAGAAGATAATGATTAAAATGGCTTAACAAGATATGCCGGTGGGTCAGGCAATGTTGGGTGGGTCAGACAATGTTGGTCACCGACTGTACCTACGCTTTGGAATGGGCAACTAGCTTCATATTTTATGACTGACCGACTTCTTGACAATTCAAAAGTGCCTGTTAAAGGTTTAATTGAAATAAATGCTTTGAGTTTGAGTTTGAGTTTGACACGAAGGGTTCCGTACCACAAGACAAAAACGCCGAAAAAACACGTTTATTGTATAGGAGCCCCCTTAAATATTTATTTTATTCTGTTTTTAGTTTGCTGTTATAGCGGCAACAGAAATACATCATCTGTGAAAATTTCAACTGTCTAGCTATCACGGTTCATGAGATGCAGCCTAGTGACAGACAGACAGACGGACAGTGAAGTCTGAGTAATAGGGTCCCGTTTTTACCCTTTGGGTACGGAACCCTAAAATGGGAGGATCCTCGGACCAGACGGGTGTATGTCTGGTGGGCTACTGCCCGACGATTGATGTCGGGACGTTATATAATTCTAGTCGCGCGGTAAACTCTGCTTGCGCGATGCAGGATTTTGCGTGACGTCAGTGTGATGCGTAGTTCGCATGTGGCGATGTAGATGCCGCCACAATATGAACCTGTATTTTTAGGAAGGTAGGTAGATGTGTAGGTAGTGTATGATATAGTTTACATATTTTAACTATGCCTGGATTTGGTCCCATGTTACTTATAGAATAGCCTTACAAGAAGAAGTCCTGATTGATTTCTCTTCTATATATCTATAAGTATACATATTTTAAATTTAATTAGCTTTTCGTGTCTGTCTGTGTGACCGCGTTGTTCTGTTAAACTTCGCAACGAATTTTCATGCGGTTTCCAACAACATTTAGAGAATTTAATCCGGAACGTTTACGTGTAACATTTAGCAAATAAATCTCGCTATTTTGTCAAGTAGGTAGTTATTCTTGAAAAATCTTCTAAACAAGCTAGAACTGGGAATCACACCCAGAACCTAACACAAGAATAATAAACGACAAGGATTCAGACAAATATTTTCCTAACCCAATCGAATCCCTACTAACCAAAAAAAAACACCAAATCAACACACTTTTCTATCTGACCTTACCTTAAACCGAACGATGTTTTAAGCCGAAGTACGGTCAACATCAAAGGTTGGCAGCGGCTTACGATAATAGAACACGTAGTGGTCTACATTAATTACTTAGTAGACTCGAACATTCCTGAAAGCGCGGATAAGCCCATATTTTTATAGATCAACTTTCACAGATCTATTCAGGGACGTCGTATTTTTGTTTGTTATTTACTTATTTCATGGGGTTTATCGAAAAATAGTGTTGTAATTTTCGGGATATTCTTGTCTACTTATGACCAAGGCAGCTGTAGATAGGCAATGAAATATCTATTTTCTACTCACAACCCTTGGTGATTTAATTGATATTCATTTTAAGACTGTAAATAGTTAGTTATTTCTACATATAATAAAGAAATAAATAAATAACGTCTGGTCAATTTTGGCAGGTATTTATTTATTTATTTAAGTTTATGCATGCAGAACATTTTCATACAGAATTGAATCCCAAGACATACAGAGCGCGTTGTGCGTTGAGTAGTTGTGTGGTATAAGCGGATCTTTGTCAATGAGCGGAGGAACAATGGGTGCTCAACTTATACATCCTAACCATAACGACTGTCAAAGATCCACGAATGACAGCCGGGACCAACGGCTTAACGTGCTTTCTGAGGCACGGCGGGGTCTTGGTATGTGAAGATGGTCACCCATCCACGGACCAACCGCGGCAATCGTAGCTGAACCTGATCGATCGACCTTTGCGGCTGTTACTACTTAGCTACAAGCCACAAGTTCATATGCAACAATGACCATCGGATTACTTACAAGAGCAGGCCAAGCATGCGAAAATCTAATTTTGCTTTTTATTTAGCCCATGCATGGGTGAAAACTAACTCTTCTATTCTGCTTGTCTATTCTGTACAAATCTCACCGTGAAAACGTAGGTGAAGTGAGCTTAAAGTGACAGCTGTCAATAGTGTCAATCATCAGGTGGAATGACAGCCCACTTCACCTAAGTTTTGATCCTGGAGCATGATCTAAACTCGATTTTTTATAAATGAGAATGATAGAATTTTTACCACTCAATCTAGTCGAAATGTCTGTAAGAATCTAGACTATGTTCTAGAACCAATAACAGTATTTTTATCCCAGGAAAAGGGAAAGGGAAAAAAGCTTCCCAAGGGATGCCCTACGAAGAATCTAGACGTCACATCCAATCCTAAATTCCACGAAATCTCGAAAAAGCTAATACCAAAAACAATAAATATCTATTTATATATGTCCTAAATATTTATGTTTTGACATTTTCACTGAGATCCCTGTATCCCGAGAAAGGTAATAATAAGGGTAATACAACCGGACTCAATAATGAAGAGGGCAGGAAGTTGCTCACCACGATATATTATTTACCTATTGTCCGGTGGATATAGGGCACGATTTGTGTTTGGATAATTTTCTACAACTGTGTCTGTAGACAAGGGATAAAAGCATTTTATGGAACGGAAAATGTAATTTGTTATGTTCTATTAGTTTGAGAACAAAGATCTTCTGAGTCTCATTAGTCATAATAATTGGAACCGTGCACCTAACTTCTGACATTTCACAAGTGTCCATATATGTGAAATAAAATATATTTTTAACTACTATCATTATAACGGGTCTACCTTTTATAGCAGAACTTTTTACGTCATAATATTGTTTTGCATAACAACGGATAGCATAAACTTCATTTCGCAGAAAATCATTTCGCATACACTCAGTTGTCATACATTCAAAACTCATAATTTTGTTAGTCAGAATCATCTTTAGGCATAATGTTTATATCCATAATAATTAAAAAGCAGAACCATCATATCGCAGAAAATTCACAGTCAGAATCGTCTTTTGGCATACATTTTATATCGATAGTCATTAAAAACCTACCCTAACCTAAATGCTAATTACAAAAATATTGTCGGCTTGGATGCATGTAGCATGCAAACAGGCATACAACATGCAAGCAGGCATGCAACATGCAGCATGCATGCAGCATGCATGTAGCATGCAAGCAGGCATGCAACATGCAGCATGCATGTAGCATGCAAGCAGGCATGCAACATGCAGCATGCATGTAGCATGCAAGCAGGCATGCAACATGCAGCATGCATGCAGCATGCAAGCAGGCATGCAACATGCAGCAGGCATGCAGCATGCAAGCAGGCATGCAACATGCAGCAAACATTGTTTCTGTCACGGCTCCGGCGCTGCGGGGTTTGGGCGGCGCCACGCGAGCTTATCGTCACAGATGGTTTTAACGCTCACCACCGCAGCTTCGGCTTGCTGGCCGGCTTCGCCGGCCAGCCTCAGCCGCGGTGGCGGGCCTTCAAACCACCTGCTCCTCAGCTCGCGGGCCGCCCTACCCCTCCGCGCCTACGCGGGTTTAAATTACACTCTAGGGGTAGGGCAGACAAGACTGCGTAAAGTCGGTTTCGCAGCGATTCGTTTCTGTCACAAAATTTTGCAGCACAACGTATTGACTTGTTATGACACGTATATATTATAAGTTTTTGATGTTTTGAACACTAATTTTTACAAGAAGATACATCTATTTTAATTTTTGATGTTCAAATATGCACCCATACCAAATAATCGTATCTCTAAATAAATGTTATGCTAAACAAAATTATGCATAATATTAATTATGGCAAAGGTAATTATGCGAAACAAAATTCTGCCAAGATAAAAGTATGCCATTGTAAATTCGGACACGTAAATATTCTGCCAAACAAAAGTTATGCTAAATAATTTTTATGCCTTAAAAATATTCGATTAAATAAGATTATGCCATGTGAGTTATGCCAAATAAAAATCGGAGTATCAAGATTCTGCCAAATAGAAGGAACCCCATTATAACACGTTTTTACGAATTCTGTCTGCTTAAGAATGTTAAAAACAGTGAATAGTTTATTGTGTGGCAGTATAATATCCAACTTGTATCAAAACTTATATGTATACTTATAACCTCTTGTTTGGTGAAGTCAGTTACCTATATGTCTGCTGACCTATTCTGTAAAAATCTAACCGTGAAAATGCAGATGAAGTGAGCTAACAATAAGCTCAATCCCTACAAGTATAGGATCAATCTCACCGTGGAAACTTAGGTGAAGTGAGGGAATGCCCGCTCACTTCACCTAAGTTTCCACGGTGAGATCGTTACAGAGTAGACCCGCTGATACAGTGATTTTATCTCGCGAAGCGACTCGCGCTTTACTTGTGGTGACCAAGTGTACAAACACTCTGTGAATGTGTGTGTAAGCGCGGGATCTCTCGGTACCTTACGAGACAATGGCGATGGTGGAAGTGTGTGTGCGTGTGTGTGTTACATGCTCACGCTACTCGCCTTCACTCACACATTTGCGTCTTTGTACACTTGTAAAAACAAAAAACAAAAAAAAAGAACAACAAGTAAAAAAAAGTGAGAAAGTAAAATAAAAGTAGAAAGAGCGACCTTCATTATACATACATGTCGTGTAAAGCATTAAACATACATAGGTACAACGTCTACTCAGACGGTTAGTTGAGATAGCTAATATATGTTCCTGAATTCCTGTAATTTTGTTTTCGGGTATATATAGGAAAAATACAATAACTTTTCGTACTGCTATTCGACATTTTGGCTTATTAGTCGATTCGCACGAATTTACTCGCCCGAAAAGTGCGAATCGTCACTTTTGAACGATATTATTTTTTCTATAGGCGACTCGCCCGAGAATAATTTATTTGTGGACGAGACGACAACAAAGTTTTCTTAACTTCAAGATTTTTCTTAACTTCATTGCATAAAATTCACAAATAATTTAATTTTGTGTGAGTCGCCTATACCTAGAAAAAAAAAATATTTAAAAGTGACGATTCTCACTTTCGGGCGAGTAATCCTGCGAATCGACTAATAAGTTGACCACTGAAAATCAGTGCTGATATTCAGAGCGAGTGTGTGTGATGATGCTATGCTGTATCTTGTATGCTAAAAAGAGGTATTAGAGGTATGAGGAACAGGGTGTAAAGTTCACTCATACTCTATAGAAAAGGGAGGATCCTCCGAACAGACGGTTGTTGTGTCTAGCGGGCAACTGCCCAATGATTCATGTCGGGCCGTTGTATCTATGCTAGTTGCGCGGTAAACTCTGCTTGCGAGATGCAGGGCTTTGCGTGACGTCAGTATGACGCGTTGTTCTGATGTGGCGTTGTAGATACCGTGACAGAGGCCTTCTTGGCACAGTCACGACATGCAGCTGCCGTGATTCTTATAGGTCTTTTTTTTTTCTTTATTAGTGTTTCGACACGTTAAACAAATGCTTATAATAATGGTTAGATAACTTCTTATCTTTTTGTTTGAACCTGTTTCTGTGACAAAAAAACCTCTTTTCTTTCTTTCTTTCTATTACTGCTATAACTACAACAAATCAAAAATACCAACAATAACTTTAACAAATCAAAAACACCAACAATTACTCAACCTACAGGTTGTTTAAAAAAAACGATGCGTTTTTTCGGAACAAATGTAAACCGTTATTTTCCGGCGCGATAGTGTCTGGTCTGTCGTCGTACTAATTAGACGAAGCCACTTCACCCGAGGGCCCTCGCTCTAAGGCAAAAGAGTTTCTTTGCGGGAGTACACGACGCGGTCTACTTAATTTACATGCATTCTGTCATCTATGCTGAGATCGAAATGAATGAGGAAGTGAGTTAACTACCGCTTATGTGTGGAGTGGATTGAGAGATGTGTTGTATTTGCGTTTTCAAAAAAAAAAGCTTTAAAAAAAATCTGAATTGGAATTATTCAAGTAACTGGCACATCAAGCTACTGCAATCTATCAAATTTCTTTAATAGATTTTCAACTTTATTGCTAAAGCATAAGGTTCAAGGAAGATTGGGAAAATTTGACAGTTTCGGGTAGCTTGATGTAGGTACGTAATAGGATTCCCCAATGGAAAAAATTACGACCTTCCATTAAAACTTTCACCCCCTATTTAACTCCTTTAGGGGATGATTTTTTATTAATACTTCCTTAGTGCTCACCTTCATTATATAAGGAAGTTGCGTGCAAAATTTTAAGCTCTAGACCCAGCCGTTTAGGCTGTACTTTGTCTGTCAGTGAAATAAAGTTTCTAAAATCATCAGTTTTTCCATATATTTGTCTGTTTTTACAGGTAAAAGAATATCTATATACAAAAATCACTACTTTCGTCACTAACACTTATGAGATTCTAGCAAGCATAATGTAATGTTCCCTAGCGCTGGGACACAGGCGTCCTCTCTTCGAGAGGGCCTGGGCTATAATCTGATTGACATGTCTTCGAATTTTTGGTTCTAGGACCTGCCGGTTTTCTCACGATGTTTTCCAGCACCGTTTTTAAGAGAGAATATTATTTACACAAAGTAAAGCGCCTGGCTGGGTTTGAACCCACTACCTTAAAACTCGTAACTCGGGGCCGTTACTACTGCTCGTATTCTAGCAAGCTACGTCCGCAAATAAAAAAATAAAAACCATTACTCTTTCACCTAAATCATACTCAAACACACAAGCTTTAGAACATGTACTATCTCTGTTTTACCTACAACATATAAGAGGATGATACATTAATTCCCCTATTGAAAACGTTGTTTGATAAAGCAACACCCTGTTAACGGCACGTTAGCTGATTAACTTGGGGGATTGCGTCGGGGACGATAGCATCCGCGAGTGAGACACGTCTTTATTACGTTATTATACTTAATTATTGTAAACGATTCAGTTATCCTACTCGTCTTCTAAGACGATAATGACGACGAAAATGTCAATTTTATTGACACAGACACATTTACAATTATATAACTAGCTTCTGCCCGCGACTTCGTCCGCGTGAAATTTCTTGCTGCCCCGACCCACTCCGTCGCATCGCATCGCCCGTTCACACTATTCTTTCGTTTTCGCTTAGCGATCTTTCTGACTTTTTTCTTTCTGCTCAGCTCCTAAGGATCCTTGCGTGATATACACCATAGCCTTTCTCGAGAATTGGGCTATAAAAAATATTTTTATGGTTCCAGAGATTAGCGCATATGCATGGTAAAAAGCTTTTATTTTGACACAAGCTGCGCCCCGCGGTTTTACCCGCGTGTCGATCCCTTGGGAATATCGGGATAAAAAGTAACCTATATATGTAATCCAATCCAGGGTATATGTAATCCAGGGTGTCAGCTACCTCCATACAAAATTTTATCAAAATCGGTCCAGCCGTTTGAGCGTGAAGAAGTAACAAACATATAAACACACACACACACTCACACACACACTCACAAACTTTCGCCTTTATAATATTAGTGTGATTACAAACAGGCAATGACTAACTAACTTACTATACAATTGTATACAAAAACAAAGGACACTTAGGCGTCGAAGTACTCGTCCGCATCGCTGTCATTCGGAAACGTGCCCAGAAGACTGGCAGCCTTGCCACGTTGAACGGCAATGCTAATTCTTTGGCCAAAGAACGACCCAGCCCTCTGGTCACGTGAAGTGTCGACCAGCCGGCGAGAAATTTCCCCATGACCCAAGCATTTCGACCCCAAACGGCTCAAAGCTGTAGTTGCCCATAAGGTTACAGTATTATTTTATTTGTTTGTAAATATAGATAACATAACTATCTTTACATAACAACACCTCTCCGTGGCTCGGAAAGCCGTTGGTCCCGACTGTCATTCGTGGATCTTTGACAGTTCTTGCGGGTCGTCAGAAGTTCGAGAGTCTGACAACCAATCTTAGCAAGGGTTATCGTATTACCCAGTCACTGGGTTGTGGAGATCAGATAGGCAGTCGCTCCATGTATAATACTGGTACTTAGGACTGGAAGCCGACCCCAACATAGTTGGGAAAAGGCTAGGCAGATGATGGTGTATATGTCGCAGCCAACTGGTTTAATTAGCCGTTTGTTAACCGCCTAGCCTTTTAACTAAACGGCTGCCGTTCAACTAACGGCCTGAATGATATTTCATTATTGTTTAGGTTGGAACTGTAACCAATGACGCGCGAGCCGAATCGGTCGCAGTAACAAAGCCAGGGCACCCCGATCAAATGGGTTAGGTTAGAACTGTGATCAACCGCAAACGAGCCGAGCACTACTTCCAAAGGCCAGGCGGTTAACTAAACGGCTAATTTAACCAGTTGGCTGCGACATATAGATAACAGAATATCACGCCTTGTTACCCCGAAGTGTTGACTGTTGACCTAAGTATTGATAGATTCAAAAATCTCAGCAACAAAACACAATCGCAATTGAAACTATTTTACCGACTTCACAAAAAGGAGGAGGTACTATGTTCGGGTGTTTGTATGTTTTTTTTTTTTTTGTATGTTTGTTCATCGAATACTCCGCCAATTGTCGACGGATTTTCAAAATTCTTTTTTTGTTCAAAAGTAGATAGTCGTGAGGTGGTCTCATTGTCACCAAGTTAGGATCTGATGATGGGATCTTAGAGAAATCGAGGGCAACCCTCAAATTTTATAGTCTCACTTATTGTTTTTCGCATATTTTATGAAGTATCTTGTGTATTTGCGTATGGTTGTCACCATATCAGGTAGCTGGGCTGATGATGGAAGGTACAACTCCTTAACTGTAAGAAGTTACTCGAACAGGCAACGACTGTTTTAGTAAATTGTTTTGATGTTTGATAGGGCATTTGCCACATTTGGTCTTATGATCATCAAGTTATGACCTGATACTGCAGTCAGGATAGTCTGCTGAGTACCTAACTCCTCGGCAACTAACAGCAGATATATCGTGCTTAGGCTTATTGAAAAGGGCTCGATGTGTGGATAAACGTACTGTTAATGAGGAACACCGAAGTACATAGAGACCTGATGCTGAAGCCAGGAGCATCAGAAAAAGTACAAACCTTGAAATTACAGCACCATAGTCGTGTTTGGGCTCATTTTAAACAAAACGAACGATTTTAAGTTCAATGCAATGTTGACATAAATCTGGCCTGATGCTGCAGCCAGGATTATCAGCATCTAGTCCAAAAACTAATAAATACTTTTTAAAGTGAAATACTTTTGCGAATTTTTCTTCTTTATAATTATCCTAACAAAGGTTGCCGGTAGTGGCTGGATAAGAGAAGCGGAGGACCGTGAACGTTGGCGCAAACTTGGGGAGGTCTACGTCCAGCAGTGAACTGCAATAGGCTGATGATGATTTTTAAAAACCTCAATTGTTGCATTTCACGCAATGCCTTTTCGTCACGTGGTCTATTTAGCAATTTGGTAGGTTCGAAGTCGCATAATACAATGTCATCCAGCGTCTTTACACGACTAAGCGTAACATAAACATGGCCCTTAAATTTTTCATGCCTAATAAGTCTATTATTAAAGTAACTTGAGCATTTGCTCTCGGAAATTATGATTTGGTAAAGTGGAGCTGATGATGAAGACCACAAATGGCCATCGGAACTACTCAATGATAAATATTTCACGGGTTGCGATTCCATTACTTTAATATAGCTGCTAAGCAATTTATGCTCATTACAATGCGTATGGTGAAGTGGAGCTGATGGTTACTTCTCAATCAGCTCCAGTTCTCCTGGTTCTTAATAGGAGAACTCCTCAACAATTAACGTCCCTGCATCGGGAAAAGCAATATTTTGTAAAAGGTGATAAGCAGTTGACATTAGGCTATTATAACTTAGATAAATTACAAACTGACCCGCTAAAAAGTGAAAAATAAAACTTTTTTACAAAAAAAACAACCTACTTCCAAAAACACTATAAACTGAAAAATAACTTTAATTTCGGAAGTCGGTGGCAAAAAACTAAAATACAAATCCAAAGACACCGACTTCCGAAATTAAAGTTATTTTTCAGTTTATAGTGTTTTTGGAAGTCGGTTGTTTTTTTTGTAAAAAAGTTTTTATTTTTCATTATAGTAATCTAATTGAATACACGCTTTGCAACGCGTCAACCTGTAAATGGAATGTCGCTGATTAACTAGGGATGCGGGGTGCCGGGGTGAAGGGGGGGGGGTGATACGAGTCGAAACTGAACCACGACGCAATTTATGAGGGCGACCTCTCTATTCAGGAATGGTGATTTATTGTGTAACGTTTTTGTTTTCACGTTCATTTATTAACTAACACTTAATCTAATTAAAACGTAATTTTAGTTATGTCCTAATAACGTCTGTGTGGTGCCGGACTTAAAAAATAGCACGACCTCGACGACGAAAGGCGACTAACGGTACGACCCTTAGTCGCCTTTTCGCCGGAGAATGGGCAGCAGCGTTCTCTATGCATTCCACCACCACCATACTGCGATCGCCAACCCGCCTGCCAAGCGTGGCGATAATGGCAAACCCCCCGACCCTGGAGGAGGCTTATGTCCACCAGTGGTCGTCTTTCAGCTGAAATGATTATGATGATGAACTGAGAAATAAGCTTTTTTTAACGGATTATTATTATAATAGCTGCGCCCCGCGCTTTCACCCGCGTGAATGTTGATCCCGTGAGAATATCGGGATAAAAAGTAGCCTATATGTTAATCCAGGGTGACAGCTACCTCCATACAAAATTTTATCAAAATTGGTCCAGCCGTTTGAGCGTGAAGAAGTAACAAACATATAAACACACACACACACTCTCACAAACTTTCGCCTTTATAATATTAGTGTGACATATTTAAGTCCCATGTAATAGGATAGGTGCGAGCCTATTGCAATTAAGGGGACTATAGCACCTAAGCGCAAAAAAACGCAAGTTTTATAATGCCTGAAAGTATATGATCGACTACAGTGAACAAGATCAGAAAAAATATAATATCATATATTTTTTTCACTTCTACACTTCAGGATTCTTTTTACACTTCAGGATACATGTTAGTTAGATAGTGTGTTGAAAACATAATACAACTAATTTGATACAATAGAAAAAAATCATGATGATAACTCTAAATATTTTATTTTTACTACACACATCAAAAGTGTCTAGGGATCAAGCATTTTTATGCGGATTTCTTGAGATTGAGATGTGGCTTTGTAATAAATTTATGATTTTATAAATTTATATGGATCCTTTTTGGTGCATTTCATAATTTGAATCAGGAACTGTGAATCAAATTCGAGTAAAAGATGAAAATCAGCTGTCAATATTTTCCCTATAAAAACATACAACGCATTGAAGACATTATTAGTGCTACTGTTTCCCTACTACTGATTAAAACCAACGTTATTATGGAGCGGCGACGTCATTTAAGCAGGGAAGAAATGCTCAGAGCCGTGGGAATGATAGAAGCTGGTTCCCGGCAACGTACTGTGGCTTTAGCTCTGAATACAAGTCAGAGTGTTATCAGTCGACTTTGGACACGTTACCGAAGCACTGGTACCGTGGCTGAGCGCCATGGAGGACGGTATCGCTGCACCACACGGAGACAAGACCGATACATTCAAATCTTAACTCGAAGAGCTCCAACAATAACCGCCATGATGTTAGCCGTGAGGCTTCATCACTCTTCAGGGAACTTAATTAGCGACCAAACAGTCAGAAACCGCTTGCATGAAGTGAACCTTCATTCCCGAAGACCGCTACGGGTACCACCTATAGCAATGCACAATCGTAGGATTCGATATCAATGGGCTCTTGAACACAGAAATTGGGCAGAAGAACAATGGCGTTTCGTGTGCTTTTCTGATGAGTCTCGTTTTGGTATGAGACCGGATACAAGACGTATACGACACTGGAGAACCCCTGGACGCCAACAGCGATTAAAATCCTGCCAGGAAGTCCATCCTTATAGTGGTGGAACCATCATGGTATGGGCGGGTATTTGGATCGGCGGAAGAACTGAGTTGATTTGGATCAGAGGCAACCTCAACGCTCAAATTTATGCTGAGACGATTGTATCAGACGTCATCGTTCCTCTACAAGTGCAAATCGGTCCCTTATTTCAGTTAATGCATGATAATGCACGACCGCACACCGCAAGAGTTGTAAGACAGACTCTCGCCGCAGCTAACATCAATGTCCTGCCCTGGCCTGCTCAGTCGCCAGACTTGAACCCGATTGAGCATGCATGGGATATGCTACAGAGAAGAGCTCTGCCGAATATGGAGGGTATCCAGTCGCAAGAAGACCTTTTTTTGTTGTTGCAACGAACATGGGCGGCCATTCCACAGCGTGATTTGGATGAACTCATTTTGAGTATGCCAAACCGATGTTCTTGTGTTGTTAGTGTTCGCGGTAGAAACACGGATTATTAATTGTTTAAGTTACCCAATAAAATTTTAAAGAAAACTGTTATTTCAGTCTTTTTTTCGAACTTTTGTGTTAGTGGTTCAAATGTCAAAAATCCCTTTATTAGGAAAATGGCAAATTTCTTTATTAATGCAAAGGTGACTTGGTTTATCGTTACTGTGACAAACGAAAACACTTTATTTGATGAATCCTTAAAGAAAATTTTAATTAATATCAATCAGGAGAAAAGTTATTGCAAAAATATATGTTGATCCCTAGACACTTTTGATGTGTGTATATAAACAATACTAATACATATACATACGATCATTCTGATTTTCTGTCAGATTATTCGACAAGCGACATACTAAAGCACTAGTGTTTTAATTTTTTAGTCCAAACAATAGATTTTTTGTAAATGCTTCATACTTTGCAATAAATTACCAGCGTTGTCTCATCGCGCTTCTCCTTCTTTTCTATGCAGTCCGACAGTGACCTTGCTTTAGGTCATGGTAGTCCCCTCACCCGAGCACAAATCCAGACACCGGCTGCTCCTGAGATACACTTCTGCCTAACCTTTCGGGGATAACAAGCGTGATCTTAAGTTATGTGTGATAGTGTAAAGCATCATTACATAAGGCACTTAAAACCAAAATGAAAACATTAAAGCTAAGTACTCAAAAATTAAGGACGCTATCACATTTTTCCACGTATAACAGTGTTTTTCAGGTACCATTTTAACGACTTGGAGTCACACCTGCGAGGATATCTTGGTTTCAAATTACTTAATTTTAAAACAGAAACTGTTTCGTAATGTCTTTCAGAAATGGCATTTTATTTATGTTTTTATTATCTCGATATTGTAATCGTTTACTCGGCAATTAGTTGCTGTAAACTGTCATGTTGGATAGAATAAAATTTACGCTGTGAAGGAGTTACTTATAATAATACACCATTTATTTTCAGGTAACAAAGACCCATAGATACATACAATTTTAAGTTTTATTTAATAACAATTTTGTTAGTAAATAAAACTTAATAACTATGTTAGTATCGCTTAGTTGCACTAAGTCTTTGTGCGTTCCGGTGGCACTTGTCCGCGAAAGCGGCGGAATACCACACCCTGCGGCCAAAAGCTTTCTTCCATCACCAGGTGCAGGTAACATGTTGGTATGCGCACCACAAACGCCTTAAAGTTGCGACTCCAGCAGGTGCACCCTCGGCGCGTACTTCAACCTTTGGCGCACGTACGTCACGATGTCTTCCGCGTCAGTGGTGTAGTGGAAGCGGGAAATATACACCGGAGTATTCGGCTTCGCTGCACGCAGTTTATCGTTGGGCTCCTTAGGAGCCTTGCCGCAGCGGTTCTTACAGCTACTCTGTATACGGTACTCTTATATTTATTTTTTCAGAGTGGTAACATTTCAAGCTAGTTTACCTAGACTCCAATGAACATAGGTTTATTACAGTACTAGCTTCTGCCAGCGATTTTTTCCGCGTAAAATTTCTTTATCCCACGATCCACCCCGTCCCATCGCATCGCCCGCCCGCGCTATTCGATCGTTTCCGCGTTCTTTCTTACTTTTTTATTCTTTCTCGGCTCCTAAGAGTCCTACCGTAATATTAAATAGCCTATAGCCTTCCTAAAGAATTAGGCTATCATAATGCAACATATATTTTTTTAATCCGACTGGTAGTTCCAGAGATATGCACGTTCAAACAAACAAAGATCGCTTTATTAGTAGTATTTATTTGCAAGTTTTGAATATTCATTGAAAAACAAATACATTAGCAAAATCTATAACAAATTAAAATAATGAAAATTGTCTTTAGATAAAATTCAACATCCTCAAAAGAAAATGGTCCAATTATTTTGATCGATTCAGATTCAATTTCAAACGATGATAGCTAATTGGCTTCTAGCAAAATGTTCCATATAATAATCTCATTTTAATTCGCCGCTCAAGTCGCCGTGGTTACTTATTTATTCGGGAGGAGGTGGCCGTCCTGTCCTATATAATTTCGGATAAAACGACATTATGCCCCTAGGGCTGATGTCCTTCGAGTTCCATCAATCCTTATGAGTTATGGGGACGCTAAGCTAACGGTTCGAGTGGCAAAAAAGCTGAAAAATATTGGCATTGTATCCTGTGGATTTCCTGGGCCAAACGAACTTTTATATGTTTTATATCGTACGGGAATGTTAATTTATGGCTAGTATTTATGCCTAGTTACATAGGCCAACAACTCTGAGAAAGCAGCTAGAATGCGGAAGAAGGAAAACTGGGTGATGACATGTAACGCAACTTCGGGGAGACCCATGTCCACCTGTGGATTGCGATAGTTTAATTTAATGGGAATGTTATACGACATAATATATAGTGAAAGTATTTTGGTGAAATCTGGAAGATAGGAAGCTAGATTCCCAGAGAAGGACTTTAATATGTTCCAGGCCAGTTAACCCAAAACTCAATCGTCCTAACGGGGATTGCTGCTTCAAAATATAACCAGTTAAAGTTAGCATAGGAAACATAAACATAATCAACCTAAACGTCCTACGTTTCCACTTTCCCACTGCTGGGACACAGGCCTCCATTCGAGTATAGGATTGGGCCGGAATCCACCACGCGGGCCCAGTACGGGTTGGTAGATATCACAAGTTTTCGAATTTATGGTTCTAGGAAATGCCGGTTTCCTCACGATGTTTTCCTTCACCGTTTTAAGAGCAGTGGTGATGAAATAAAAAACCGTATGATATTACGAAACTTGGGAGAGTCCTACGTTCAGCTGTGGACTGCGAGTCTGAGTTGATGGAAGTGTTGCGAGATGGTAAAGCAAAACTATTTTAATGAAATCTGACAGATAGGAAGCTAGATTCTCAGAGAAGGACATTAAATAATTTCCAGGCCAGTTAATCCAAAACTTCCTCATCCAAACGGGGCACATCTGCTACAAAATACAACCAGTTAAATTAGCAATTTAGTATTTATTTAACACTCGACACGAGGAGTAATATCAGGTGGAGTGGGTTGGGTTGCCGTTGACGCAAAAGTATGTCGCTAATGACTCTCTACTACAAACATGAAACAACTGTGAATATTACTCGCACCGTTTTAAATTACTTGTTCCATACTTCTTTCTAATTGGCACCTGGGCTTATGAAAGCTCGTAATGTTTATTTTAATTTTTTCTCGTCACCTTTTTAGGGTTCCGTTGCCAAATGGCAAAAAACGGAACCCTTATAGATTCGTCATGTCTGTCTGTCTGTCTGTCTGTCCGTCTGTCTGTCTGTCTGTCCGTCCGTATGTCACAGCCACTTTTCTTCGAAACTATAAGAACTACACTGTTGAAACTTGGTAAGTAGATGTATTCTGTGAACCGCATTAAGATTTTCACACAAAAATAGAAAAAAAAAACAATAAATTTTGGGGTTCCCCATACTTAGAACTGAAACTAAAAAATTTTTTTTTCGACAAACCCATACGTGTGAGGTATCTAAGGATAGGTCTTCAAAAATGATATTGAGGTTTCTTATATCATTTTTAGGGTTCCGTATAAAAACGGAACCCTATTACTAAGACTTCGCTGTCTGTCCGTCTGTCCGTCTGTCCGTCTGTCCGTCTGTCCGTCTGTCTGTCTGTCTGTCACCACGCTGTATCTCAAGAACCGCGATAGATAGACAGTTGAAATTTTCACAAATTATGTATTTCTGTTGCCGCTATAACAACAAATACTAACAACAAAATAAAATTAATATTTAAGGGGGGCTCCCATACAACAAACGCGATTTTTTTGCCCTTTTTTGCTCGATATCATTAATGGCAACAGGTAGGCACTTGAAATATTCATGAAATACTCAGTTGTATTTTAACTTTAATAATAAATAATAATAATAAAATAAAATAAATATTTAAGGGGGGCTCCCATACAACAAACATGTTTTTTTCGGCGTTTTTGCCTTGTGGTACGGAACCCTTCGTGTGCGAGTCCGACTCGCACTTGGCCAGTTTTTTTCTAAACTGAATAGTTTGCGCGAGAGACACTTCCAAAGTGGTAAAATGTGTGTCCCCCCCCTGTAACTTCTAAAATAAGAGAATGATAAAACTAAAAAAAATATGATGTATGTACAATACCATGTAAACTTCCACCGAAAATTGGTTTGAACGAGATCTAGTAGGTAGTTTTTTTTTAATACGTCGTAAATCGTAAACCGCAATTTACCTTTTATTCAACCAATTCAAATATAAAAAAAAATAAAAAGACATTTAATTTCATAAACATAAACCTTATGCATAAACCCGGATGTTTCGGAACCCTCGGTGAGCGAGTCCGACTCGCTCTTGCCCGGTTTTTTATTGTATTTTGTGATTGTTGGTTGTTTATAGACCTATAACCTATAAGACCTATAAGATAATATAACCTATAAGATTATTGCAGAACAGTTACACGACTCAGGTCTATGGTTTGTAATGGAAATACAGAAATTTTCTTCGTTAAAAAGTTAATTAAGTATACTAATACCAACATTATAAAGCTAACGTTTCAAAGAGGAAGGCAAAGACAAGATATAGTAGGCACAAACTTGGTCAGTATATATCGTTACGTTCAGTCGCTAAAAGCGGTTTCCACGCCTCTTATTCTTATCCAATCTAGCCACAAATGTACTAATAGCTTATTTTATAATTGGATGTACTTGTCCAAAACCGTCCAAAATGTTGCAACTCTTCCATAACCTATTTCCATCTTTCATATCCAGTGTAACTCGCAAGTTTCACCACAGAACCTCAGCCTCTTGACCCGGCCGACCTTAAAATCCCGCAACTTACGCGGGATCTCAACCTCAACCGACTGCGAGTACAAAGAAAGAAAGAAAAATAATTTCTTCGGCACTGTAACGCACAAGACTTAAATGAGAACTAGTTAGGTTCCTACACTTCCTTTAATAAGTCGACTGCCGGAAGAAAGCGAAAATGTTAATTTAAAAAAATCGTGAATTTTTCCCATGTTTTACCTAATAGCTATTATTCTGCTATTCGGGGCGGAGGCAAATCCAACAAACCTAAGATCATAAAAATCGATCCAGCCGTTCTTATAGTATAAAAAAAACCGGGCAAGAGCGAGTCGGACTCGCGCACCGAGGGTTGCGTAACATCCGGGTTTATGTAAAAGGTTTATGTTTATGAAATTAAATGTTTTTTTTTTTTTTTTTTATATTTGAGTTGATTGAATAAAAGGTAAATTGCAGTTTACGATTTATGACATAAAAAAAACTACTTACTAGATCTCGTTCAAACCAATTTTCGGTGGAAGTTTACATGTTATTGTACATCTATATATTTTTTTTAGTTTTATCATTCTCTTATTTTAGAAGTTACGGGGGGGGGGGACACATTTTACCACTTTGGAAATGTCTCTTGCGCAAACTATTCAGTTTAGAAAAACATGATATTAGAAACCTCAATATCATTTTTGAAGACCTATCCATAGATACCCCACCCCACACGTATGGGTTTGACGAAAAAAATAATTTTTAGTTTCAGTTCTAAGTATGGGGAACCCCAAAATTTATTGTTTTTTTTTTCTATTTTTGTGTGAAAATCTTAATGCGGTTCACAGAATACATCTACTTACCAAGTTTCAACAGTATAGTTCTTATATTTTCGGACAAAAGTGGCTGTGACATGCGGTCGGACAGACAGAAGGACGGACAGACAGACATGACTAATCTATAAGGGTTCCGTTTTTTGCCATTTGGCAACGGCAACATATTATAAATTGAATGTCACCAACAGTTACAGACAGAATTAATGTCAATGTTTAAATACATTTTATTGTTATTATTGCAATGTACAAAATATCTAGAGGTATCGAGAACAAAAGAAAATGAATGAACAACCAAAAAGAGAGGTTTTTTTTTAAGTATAACATCAAAAGACTTTTAATTATCTGTATTGTACTTGTTTTGTCTAATTAAGACCCAACATTGTGTGTAGATGCCACTTATTTGAGGACAAAACAGAAAAGATAACTCTAAACTTCAACTTTTAACAAGTCATTAAGATAATTGTTAAAAGCTCACATCCGCAAAATACTAAATAATTAAAACAACATTAAATTAGGCATTAGTCCCATATGATAAACAATTCGTCTGGTTTCGTCTGGTTCTGGTTGGTTCTGGTTATCATTGATCTAGTAAAGAAGATGCCATCATCAAGCAAAGATGCCAAAATCAAACATAACTTTTAAAAAAAACCAAGTCTCGCAACTCAGTTCTTCTACCGTAAAAAGTTAGATCCATCTAATACCAAATCGGTTAATTTATTCAGTCCCTATTTAAGGGACCTTCTGTCTTAGTGATTACGTAATTAGCTAACCTAACAACATCTTGTAGTGACCATATCAATATTAAAAATCTTTTATGTTTTAGATAAATAGATTGACTTGGCCAAACCGTCTCGTTAACAAGGGGTCTAACGGCTTACGCATCGATTTTCTTGTCACCCTGTATAATGCAACAGAGCTCCAAGTCAGATCTATAAAGGACATTCTTTCAGTAAAACTATTTTTTTCAATTCTCGGCCGCGATGATTCGCGAGGAATAACAAAGCCTACCCTTTTCTTCGACATAGTGCCATCAATTCGGCGGATTCGTCGAAACAATAGGAGCAAAAAATACTTGGTCCAGTTCTCAGATGAAATGATTGACGAGACCGGGGTGCGGGGCGAAGGGGAGGGGGGCAGTACGCTCAGATCATATCTCGGCTAGATGTGTTATATCAACTGTAAGGCAGCACTTACACAGGCATATTTTTCAACTATTATTCCCACAACACCCTACAAGTAATAATTGCCGTGCATGCATAATCCTTTCATGTTCCCACTGTTGGGACACAAGCCTCCTCTGTGTGAGAGGGAGTGGGCCGAAATCCACCATGCGGGCCCAGTATGACTTCGAATTTTTGGTTCATGTCGATATTTTCCTTCAGCGATTTGTGAACAGTGGTGATGAAATAATTTACACACAGTTAAGTTCGAATCTACTAAGCCTGGGTTCGAACCTACGACCTTCAATTCGTAAGTCGCGGCCGTTTCCACTACTGCATTCAATTCTCATAATTGCCGAATGTCATGGACATAGGTGTTGGTGGATTTTTTTGAGCGCAAAGAATTTGCTTAATTTATTACAGCGGAATTGCCATTATTAATTGCTCCGTATATTCTTTCATACGAAAAGTTAACCAAATGAATCGCCAATGAAGTCTACTGGGTTGCACCATGTCGCTCAAAATGGCGGTGTCTCAAGTAAGTTGACGATCTGAATTTGCTTAATTTATTACAGCGGAATTGCCACTAGATATTAATTGCTCCTTAAATTCTTTATTACGAAAACTTAACCAAATGAATCGCCAATGAAGTCTACTGGGTTGCACAATATCTCTCAAAAGGGCAGTGTCTCAAGTAAGTTAACGAACTTCTTCTTAGCATATCGATGACAAAGAGCTCAAACATCTTTGGCCCAAAATTCAGCTACGCGAACTCCGCTCACTAACGCAGTCATAAGATCATCAAGTGCACAGGTGACAGGGAATGCGGATGTAAGGTGAGCTATTGTCTGTGGGGAGGTGCCGTATACGTACTTGAGATCTGAGCCGTCCGTGAGACCCCATCTGTGGTTATATTGTCTTTGCTCCGGCCGACTCGGGTTCGAATTCTATTTAAAGATTTCAAAGTCACTCGGCTTGACGATGTAATGACGTCATATATATGACCAAGATTGCCCAAAATAGCAATCTAAGTTGACCGTGTAAGCACACCTTTATACCTAGCGCCTATGAAATCATAAATCATATAAATCAGGTTAGGTTATTCGAAGGGCACTTATTATATTCTAATCCGTTTGTAGAGCGTTTGTTGAACTGTTTAAAGAACTCCCTTGAGCAGAATAAATCGAGCTATCAAAGTTGGATACACCGCTAGAGGCTAGTTTGTTTAATTTACATTTAGGCTAGGGTTTAGGCAGTAGCGTAATCCTAAAGGGGCTAAAGGAGGCAAAGGGGGTGTATCAAAATATGTTAAGCCCTTTTTACTCCATTACGGCAAAGCTCTGAGTCTCGGAAAGCATGTTAAGCCGTTGGTCCCAGCCGCCGTGTCTTTCGTGGATCTTTAACAGTCGTTACGGGTATTCAGAAGCCCGAAAGTCTGACAAACAGTCTTAGCAAGAGGTATCGTATTACCCAGTAACTGGGTTGTGGATGTCAGTCGCTCCATGTATAATACTGGTATTCAGCTGCCTGGAAACCGACCCCAACATAGTTAGGAAAAGGCTAGGCAGATGATGACGGCGAAGCTCAAAAGGGGTATTGATTTTTTACAAAATCTAGCATCCTGAGTCGGGAGATTAAGCTGTCGTTGTGACTTTAAAAGGTAAAGCAAGGGCGAGCTCAAAAATTGGAGTATCCTGACTCTGATACTACTACTATCTGCCATGTGATACGTCTGATAAGGCGGTAGCTGAGCCCCTGGATTTAGGCAATAATTCGTAAATAGGTTCGCCTTAACTATCAAGAGTATTTGATACATTTGCGCTACGTAACATAAAATTTGTACACCACTGGCAAAACAGATCTTAAGGCCGCTTTCACATTTAGGCGACTTTAGCAGCGCGACAGTCGCGCGACCGTCACCCATTCAGAATTTCATAATAAAAACAGAAGCGCAGCGGACGCGCGGCCGGTGCGCTTCTGTTTCCGGCCTAATACCACAAAACAGTGTTTATTTGTATGGACTTTGACGTAACACTGATATTAGACACGCGTAGAACAAGTGTTTAGTTTTTATGGTTCAGAGAGTAAACTAAAGTAGATTATGTCTGGACTATAAATAAAAGAGACTGTGACCTATGAGTTTGTTTCGGCCTTACATCTCAGAGTATAGTCAGATAAGAAACGAAAACCTCATCTAGTTCAAAAAAATGATTGACGTGTTTTTAAGTGTTTGTAAAAATCTATTTATAGAAATAAAATCATTTCTCAATTTATCATTTCAAAAATACCTACATCGAGCAACCTTCACCAATATCATTGCCCTCATATTATTCCTTGAACTTCAACATTTTTCAATAAGCCCCATTGGCCCCCGGCTCTAGATAGTGAGTGGCATATCTAATCGATTCCTATTCATCGTGCGTGCGTATCGATTCTGCGTTTAATAAAGCTGTGTAATCGAGCGCTGGCCCGTGGCGGTGAGCGTGATCTGTTGCTATGAGGGACGGCAGCCAGCCAGTCTATTCTGTAGAAATCTCTCCGTGACAATTTTTTCACCTTTCTCTACCCAAATTCAAATTTTATGTAAGAAATATATATTTTTTTTTTTTTCTTAAAAATTAATAGAGGGTTTTTATCCACATGGATACGCCAACCCCATTGTACCTTATCACTACTCTTACACCACTAAAATTAACATATAATAGCAACAAAATAGAAGACGTGCAACATTTGCTGATATAAGAAATATTTTGGCATCGAAATTTAAATAATATTATTGTTGTATGTTATATAATATTAAATTCTAAATTCTGCAAAATTTAAACGGTGTGAACTTCTGGTTGTTGTTACACTTAGGTACATATAATTTAGGTAAGTACTTGTATAGTAATCTGTGGAAACTGTTTCTGGATTGTGTTGAACTATTTGTATACATATATTTGTTATTGCATTTGTTTGTTTCCCAAATAAAATAAAATAAAATAAAATAAACTTAGGTGAAGTAAGCATCGAGTGAGCTGTCTTTCCACCTGACGCATAGGGATTGACACTATTGCCAGGTCACTTCACCTAAGTTTTCACGGTCAGAATTTACAGAATTCGAGGGCTGCATTCTGATATTCACCTACTAAAAGAGACTTGGTAATGCTAACCAGCATTACCAAGTCTATTGACCAATATCTGGAGATGTTTGGTGACGTATACATACATGTTGCGTACCTACTTTTAAAATGTACAACCACTTCACTTTTGGGTCACAGATCTTCCTATACAACTGCGTCGAATGTCCCTTAACAAGAATGGTAAGGGCTATAAAACGACTTACTCAACTTATAGTAGGTAATTTTGTATTTACATATAAACCAAGAAAGATACGAAAAGAAACAACAGCTATTAACACGTAAAGACACGCACCATTTGGCATAATTTTCTATTAGGTTTATGATTATCAGGAGGGATTTGTGGGATAATCCTAAAATAAATCAAGCATGATTCCAGAAGGAAAATTCTCGTAATTTAATTCGTTCAAAATCTAGTCGCAGTCTCATCTTGTCGACAAACAAATGTCAAAAACTTGTCAAAATGTAGGGTTTGTCAGACTGAGACTGAGATTATGGGGCCTAAAAAGGCCATTTTGACAGAATCATAAAAGGATAACATAATGGACAGTTAACTGTTAAGTTAATCGTATATAATCCCATTGGTGAAGCATCTAACAGTATTTTTTTTGTCTGTGCTAAAATACCAATCAAGCCAATCCAAATCCAATTTCTTTGATTATATTGGAATTGGATTAGATTGATTGGTATTTTAGCACAGACAAAAAAAAGTACTGAAAAATCCTTCACCAATAGGATTTGATACGATTAACTTAACAATTAACTGTCCATTATGATTCATAATGTTATCCTTTTATGATTCTGCCAAAGTGGCCTTTTTAGGCCCCCAGACTGTGAACGTTCTTAAAATTACGAAAATTGCCGCTCAGGTTTATCGCAATTTATTCGCCGCTGTGGTCTGTGGTAATCATATACATAGTAGTAGAATTAAAGGTGGTATTTAACTGTTTATTATTCCAACCGGGGCCTGTTAATAATGATAACATAGGCCTATGAAGAGACTTGAAGTGCCTATAGTAATTTAGTTTTTATTTTTTTAACAAAAAAATAAAAACATGTGACATCCTGCAAGCTTAATTTGCATGTATACGCATATTTTGATAAATAACATTAATCTTATGACAGACAGCTATGCGTAGGCCAAATGGTGTGCAGCACAGCAGAACATCAATATTATAATCAGTGTGCTAAGCAAACTGGTCAGTTATTCCAATTACGTTGTCATTAGCTAACAGGAGCACACTATTTCCTAGTCGCCATTTTGACATTAGGCCACTGATAATACAATCACTAATCTCGTTACCATGAGTGTCAACAATCTACATGTTATGAAATCTAATCTATTCTGTTACTGGTAAAAGCCTCCTGACAGTCCTTAATTTAGGATTTCCCCGAAATCTATTAGAAATGCTTTTACATTAAACCAACAAAGTCATGTTCGACAGCAGGTCTTGTCTATTAAGATAATAAAATGTCTAAGTTACCGGCCAAACCCGATTTTAGGATGAACTAGTTTCGCCTAGGCCAAACCAGTTCTCTCTACACGGGTTGCATGGTTGCGGTCGGTCGATAGGTGACGTAGGATGCAAGAGCGACTCACCCCGAGGTTAGGTTTGGTTAGGTAACTTTAAACCCTTTACACAGAAATAGGAGCTCCGCGAAGTGGGACTCCGCGGACATAGGATGCAATTCACCCTAAAATCGGGTTTGGCCGGTAACGTATACATAAACTCAAGGTTCTTTTTTCCATGGGGGTAAGGAGGAATTACAGAAAGCCACCTGCTACGGTCCTAACATACTCCTTTTGCATCTTTTACGTTCATATATCTGGTCATACACGGTCATATTAAGATAATAAGTATCCACATTACCATTTTTTGTTTGTTAGTCTACACTGTCGCACTGTTGAGCAAAAGCCTCCCCCAAATCCTACCACACATCATTGTCTAGCCACCGCGACCCAATCCTTGCGGTACTTGTCTACGTCGTCTCGCCACCTCTTCCCAGGCCGGCCTCGGCGGCGCCGTCTATCCTCAGTCACCCACCGTGCAGAAACTGTTGCCGAGCGGTCCAACAAAATTACCATTTAAAAAAGCCATTGTAAGTACCAAAACACTAAACGACAAAGATGGCGCAAACTATTTCTAACCGACTTCAAAAAAAGGAGGAGGTTCTCAGTTCGTCGGAATCTTGTATTATTTTTATTATGTATGTTCCCGATTACTCGAAGACGGCTAGACCGATTTCAAAAATTATTTTTTTGTTTGAAAGGGTATACTTTCCAGGTGGTCCCGTTGTCATCAGGTCAGGATTTTTATAATTTTTATAAATCTATACTTACATTATTTCCATAAAATTTAGCGAGGAGAAAAATAGCTTTACATATTATACCACGGGAATATAATTTCTGAACATCCACGCGATCAGAAACTAGTAATGAAAAATTAATTATTGCAGACCACACATACAAATACTTACATACACTCCATATAGTGTTACTAAACAACGACTTCAAAACTAAGTTAGTACAACTAATTAACTAACGAAAGTAAACTATTATGCGCTTCCAAATAAAAATCTTGAAAAATTGTGAAGCGAACTCAATTCGCAACATATCTACCAGTAGTACTGGTAGTACAGTCAGCAACAAACGTCGATTAACACTTCAGTTTTTTTAAACTCAGTTATTGAGCAAAATATTTGTTCAAAATTGCATTGTACTTCTGCTGCAATTTTCAACAAATATTTTGCTCAATAACTGAGATTAAAAAAAATGAAGTGTTAACCGGCTTTTGTTGCTGACCGTACCAGTTATGGCCTCAGAAGCTTTTCTTACAATGGCTACAAAAAAAACACACTTACCTACGTGCGCCATACGCCGAACACTTAAAACTCTCATCAAAACAGACCGAACCTAACTCAGTACGTAACAGTTAAAGTAACCAGACGTTCCAATCGCTCAAACGTCTATTTGTACAACACGCAGCAGCTTTAAGTAATGCCTACAGAAATCTAAACACAAACCAGTCTGGTCTCAACGTAATCTGTTCCTTTGTAGTCTGTTAATTGAGAATTATCTTAACAAGCGTCTTAGGATTTATTATGAGATTTCTAATTTCAATCATATTATTTTCACAGGTCGATCGAAGGTTAAGTTATACGCTTACCGCGGTTGGTTAGTGGATGGGTGGCAAACTATTACATATTATTATCGAGACCCCTTCGTGTCTCGGAAAGCACATTTGCTGACTGTCATTCGTAGATTTTAGACTGTCGTTACGGGTCTTCAGAAGCCGAAACGTCTGACAACAGAATACTGTTTTAAAGTCTCCTTGTTATGACATATTACGCATACGGATTCACTTCCCTTATAGGCATAGATTTAAATCGTTAGATTTGCCCTCACCATACTAACAAGATTTACAAGAGTATGACTGACAATACACAGATAAGAGTAAGCCAACACACGGCGTCTTCATGGCAGCATGCAAAAATGAAAGTGTCAGAGGTGTCAAAACAACAGAAGCGCGATCATATTTTGACAGGCAGGGCGAGTCTAACGCTTTCAATCTTTGTTTTTTTTTTTTGGGTGCTAATTTATTTATCTAACTTCTACCGTCAGACTTTTACTGACTAAAACCCATCCGTGTACCTTCAGTTACCTGTGCCAGGACTGCCAGGGGCCTCGGTAACTCTTTCGAACAACCCGCGACCCTGACAGACGGTAAGACCCTTAAATCACGATTCGTAAAATCATCTGAGAAGCAATAAAATTCAATCCCACACACTTCGCTTTGAGAGTAGCAAGCTAGGGATTTAACAATAGCATACAAAGAGAATACTGAACAATTACGGTCTTACAAGCTCTTTGGGGAATTCTTAACTGACTTAACAACCTGAGAAAGATGTTTCATGAATTTCTGCTTTAACACGTACGAAATAAGGATGAAAACTTTTAAACATCACAAAATCATGCTGGATTTCCCCGAAGCACATGACAGGGGGCCTAAAATGGCCACTTTGGCAGAATCATAAAAGAATAACATAATGGACAGTTAACTGTTAAGTTAATCGTATCAAATCCCATTGGTGAAGCATTTTTCAGTTTTTTTTTGTCTGTGTTAAAACACCAATCAATCCAATCTAAATCCAATCAAAATCCCTGTGATTGTACCCACGTAGTGCAGCGAAAAAAAGAAAAACAGGGACTGTCTTCGCCTTAATATAATTCATAATGTTATCCTTTCACGATTATCCAAAGTGGCCTTTTTAGACCCCCTGGTCGAAGTGGCGATGCTTAGGGGAGGCCTATGTCCAACAGTCGACGTCTTTCGGCTGAAAGGATGATGATGATGATTCCCGAAAAGACATGTATATAAGTAGTGTTACTGCGGTTATTAATCGGGCACAAATTGAGATTTCGTCGGACTGCTACATAAAAATAAAAATCCTAATATAAAAACCTCGATACTCAATATATTTATGACATTACACGCTTGTGGCTAAGCCGCACGGTTTGTACACTTGCCACGGTTGATCCGTGGATGGGTGACGATCTTTACATACCAAGACCCCTCCGTTCCTCGGAAAGCACGTTAAGCCGTTGGTCCCGGCTGTCATTCGTGAATCTTTGACAGTCGTTACGGTTGGGTGGTCAGAAGCCCGAAACTAATAACCACTCTTACCAAGGAGTATTGTATTACCCAGTCATTGGGTTGTGAAGGTCAGATAGGCAGTCGCTGCCTGTAAAAAGGGGGGGAAGGGGGGCTTTAATTGGAAAAATTAGCTGTTATACTATAGGTATACTTAATTATTTTATAAACATTTAGATACAGATAGATATATTTTGCCTGTACTTGTCTTACAGGTAACACTGTAAGACAAATACAGGCCAAAATGTATGAATAATTAAAAGCAAATCCAACTATCAGCTTATAATATAAACCTGGTACTAACTACCAACAAGCAGGCAAGTCCTTCCAATTACTGGACATATCGAATTACTGAGCCATTCAGTCAATCAGTCATCATAACAGGCCGTAAACACCCGCCGTTAACCGCGAGCGGCCGCTATAAACCGGTACATTGAACAATAATGGTGCTTACGACGGTTTTACTTTTATATGGCAAATTCGCAATATTGGTACAAACAATTGGTGATTCTAGTTCGTAAAAATGTACAATGATTATGGGACTAACAAACCTATGGACGTAGGACGGCTCCAAACTTTTTCGGGTCGGCATGATACGGCACAGCCGGGCGGCAAAATATTAATTTTATGTTGCCGCCCGGTTTGTTCCGAATCGTGCCGACCCGTACAAGTTTGGAGCCGTCCTACGTCCATAGGTTTGTTAGTCCCATAATCACTGTACATTTTTACGAACTAGAATCACCAATTGTTTGTACCAATATTGCGAATTTGCCATATAAAAGTATACCCCTGAGACTGTTGAGTATTTTTTTTTTGTATAATTATTGACAACACGTTTTACTAGGTTTTAGTTAGGTTTTAAGGTAGGAGAATATTAAATTACCTATTCTCAATCTGGGGGGCCTAAAAGGGCCTCTTTGGCAGAATCATAAAAGGATAAAATAATGGACAGTTAACCGTTAAGTTAATCGTATCAAATCCCATTGGTGAAGCATTTTTCAGTTATTTTTTTTGTCTGTGCTAAAATACCAATCAATCCGATCCAAATCCAATCCCAATCTCTTTGAGTATACCTAAGTAGTGCAGCGAAAAAAAGAAAAACACGGACTGTCTTCGCCATACTATAATTCATAATAGTATCCTTTTATGATTCTGCCAAAGTGACCTTTTTAAGCCCCCAGATGGCCTGATCTCCAGTCAACACTTACAAAACGAAATGATTGGGGTGAACGGAAAAGTAATAGAGGGTTTACAGCAAGCCGTAGCAATATTTCGTATGTTTAACTATAAATGTACCTATCTGTTGTTGCATCTCTTGTTTGATACTGATCAATGATAGGAAGAATGTAAGTATGCATAATCAGCATAAAGTGTGTGTGAGCAGTGGGAACTGCTGGGACACAGGCCTCCTCTCGATGAGAGAGAGTGGTCCATAATCCACTATACGGGCCCAGTGCGGGTTGGTAGATGTCACATGTCTTCAAATTTTTAGTTCTAGGACATGCCGGTTTCCTCACGATGTTTTCCTTCGCCGTTTTGAGAGCAGTAGTCATGCAATTATTTTTATTTTTTATACAAAGTAAAGCCCCTGTCTGGGTTCGAATCCACGACATACAACTCGTAAAGTTGGGGCCATTACCACTGGGCCACCCCACCACTGCTCCCAATGCTGCTTTATTTATGTAATCGACCTAATTTCGTGAAGTGAATGTATGACAAATCACACTAATATTATAAAGGCAAAAGTTTGGTGAGTTTGTGGGGGTGTGGGTGTGTGTTTATAACTTTGTTACTTCTTCACGCTCAAACGGCTAGACCAATTTTGATAAAATTTTGTATGGAGGTAGCTGACACCCTGGATTAACATATAGGCTACTTTTTATCCCGATATTCCCACGGGATCGACATTTACGCGGGTGAAACGCGGGGTGCAGCTGGTTGTATCATAAATGTTGAGCTACAATCTATAAAATATACATTTCCAACGATTCGGTACGTTTATTAAATTGGGTCCTGATATAATCCTTTAATCGTCCCAATACAACACCCTTCGGTAAAGCTGTTACAGGAAAATTGTGTAATTAAAAAGCACTTACTAAAAATATTTTTTATTTCTAATTCCCGGCATTCGTGACTGAGCCAACTGATTTACAATTATCGTAGACAGAAAACGCAGAGCTTTATTTTTATTGTTTTTATAATTACACTCTTTATTGCTAGTTGCCTTCGATAAAAATATAACAAATGTTTAGAGTTTAGAAGCGACTATTTTTATACCCTTGTCAACGATTTTTTTAAAGTCTTCAATACATTGTAGCGAGTTGTTTTAAAAATATACTGTAAATGATAGACCTGTTGAATTTCAGTTTTACAGACATAAATTTATAAAAAGTTGCGTAAAGGAATGACGACAAATAAATTTTGAATTCTCATAAAGTTTACAAAACTGAATATTATTTCAAATTGCAAGTAGTTGGGTAAATTTTGTGCTTATAGCGCCATCTATTGTCGAGTAGCGAATAGCACAACAGCTCAAAAGCTTTTAATAGTTCTGCAGTCTGCCGTAAAAGCCAACAGTGTCACTTCATGTAGTAGTACCTTAAAGCTCCACTGGGAAGCATACATTTTCAGAATTGGTACCCTTTTGTAACAATACGCAGCAGTAACTGAAATTAAGTAATACGAATCCCTAGAGATTATTTCGTTTCCAATAAATTTTATCGAAAATACTAAAGTACTGTTGAAACATAGCTAATTAGATAGATGAAAATTCCGAAAAATATATAAGTAGTCCTAATAGTCATCAACAACGTCAAAATCAAAACAACTAAATACATTTTCATTTCTTAATTTTCATTACCTAAGTATTATGTAATGAAAATTAAGAAATGAAAATTTATTCTAAAGCCCTTGTTACATTTAAAGTGAGCCGGATGTCGTCAACACAATGCAAGAAACATAGCTAGAGCTACCTTTAGAAAATCTTGCGTTTGTTAGTAGCTTTACAAAGAAGCCATTTTCTTTTGTGTCGGTCACAAAGGGCAGTGTTCAAGGGCGGCTCGAAGGCTGTATGTTTGTTTAGCGACCGATATTGCGGATTAGGTCGTGATCCACATTTCTCCCGCTTACCTGAAGTGTCTAAATATAAAACGTAACATTGAAAGTACAGGGCTGACTGCTGTCGTAGTTCTGTTGTATGCCGGTAGATGGCGCTGTTAATTTTTTGTTTCATTGTGTAAAATACTGAAATAATAGTAGTTTAGTTTCCTAAATGATAATTATATTGCTTATTTAATTTTAAATAATTGCCTAAGTGCATTATGATAAGATTTTTCAATTTTGTACAGACTTTTAAATAAAAACATCAACATTAGGTACGAATAATGGCACCAGATTTACATCAAGGTATAAAACGAAGTTTATGTTTTACCAGACTTGTGCTATATAGCTTGTAGGAATAAGATAGGATCAACTTTCAATTTTCCTAGATACAACAAAATATCAGTAGGTAAAGACACAGAGCGACAGCTAGACGACACGCGGCAGTCGTTGGCTTGCCAAAACCAACAGTCATGCAGTTTCTTGAAAATCTTTATATCCCAGGGTAAGTCCATTGGTCCCACTTTCAGGCTTCAAATGGGACAAATCTTTATACCCTAAGGTAAGTCTGTTGATCCGACTTGAAATTGATGAAGCTAAAGATTCCGAACCGGAAGAACAGTTTGTCGTAAGGAAGTTCTCATCCTGGTGACACGTCAATCATATTTTGAAAACCAGATGAGGTCAGCGTTTCCTATCTGACTAGTCTGAGAAGAAAGGCCGAAACAAAGTCAGAGGTCATAGTCCCTTTTAAAGTCCAGACATAATCTTGGTCAGATCATATAGAGACCATGTAGATCGATGTCTGAGATGGCATTTTGAGGAAAGAGCCACACAGATCGAAAGTACCCGTCCAGTCAGTACACGCATTTGTCAGAAATCGTGCAGCTCAACTCAAAACTTAAGGAGCTCAACGATTCGACGAACATTACTAAAGAAAGGACATTTGGGTAGGCCACAAAAATTACTCAAACTGCCAGACCATGACGAAAACTAAGAGAACAGAGAAAAATAAAGATAAAAATATACCTAAATAAAATGACCCACTCACACAGTCACATGTCATATTCACAATAATTAATAAAATAATATAATACTTTACCAAGTAAGCAAATGTCATTATGATGTAAAATTCGTTAATAACAATGTGTTTATAAAAAAAAAGAAAAAAAAAATTTGACCTCGAACATTGAAACTCGGTTATACTGAATTTTAATAGAAACTCTGTATAACCGAGTTTCAATCCTCCTTTATTTTATAATTAAGTCTTAACCGCATGCACTAGAGTTTCAAAGGTTGTAAAAGTAGCACTAAAATACATTGAGAAGGTTTCGATTGATGAAACTTTTATGTTTGCCATTCGTCTTCCCCACCGCACTCATTTACTTTATACGTCTTGGAATGGCACATCAGCGCGGAACGCAATTTCTTTACTTAATTTAGCATAAATCCCGAAAGCTGTGCGTTTAATTTTAAAAGGAAGACCTGATTTTTATGTCAGAAATAAACGAGTCCAGATAAGAATAAAAGAAATCCTCTCCTCTTAATATTCCTTGTTCTAATCTACCTCACAAATTTAGTTATGTCCCTACATACTTCATAAAGCCAAAACGGAATGAAACAATAAGTACATAGGTAAATTATAACATACATAATAGATACATGAATAATATGATAGGAATACGTTTCCTACCACATTATTAAATTTTCTTTTCCAGACCAATTCATTAGTACCAAGGTACTCCAGCAAAATGCCTATCCCAATTCTTAAAGACGGAACTAAACCACGAATATGAAATTTATAGATCTGTAAGTTCAAGAGTATAATTTTTAACGCAAAAGGTTCAAGATTTTGAAGAGATCGAATCGGGATCGGGTGAGCAACTAGTGTTCCTTTTTATTTTAATATCCTTACACGAATACGGAATGTAAGTAAGTGTAAGTGTTTATGATGTAATATTCCTATCAGACTTTTAATTTAAGTATTAGAATTGTATCGTACCTACTTATATAATGTTTTATTTAATTTCTAATATTGTTAAATTAATAATAGTGTATATGTATTTAGAGCTAAAGGGTAGATTTTTGAGTTTCTATAAAATATCTGTAGGACCTGTTATATCACCAAAAATTGCACTAATAAATACTTTGACTAAGATGTTTATACCGGGAGCTTAGTTTAATTGTGATCAGCTGGACAGGAACGCACAAATGTCAAAGTTGGAGTAGGACGCGGGAGGGAAGGGGTCGTCTGTTCAGGTGCGGGGCGCGGCGGCGCACCGGCCACCCGCCGCGGCCAGTGCTCGCCCAGCCCCCATCCCGCGCGCATGTCCCCAAGACATACCCTTCAATACAATTTCCACACAACGCGACTCCGTTACATAAGAACCCCCGAAGGGCACATTTTAAACCTCATAGTGTTAAGGCTTCTTTCTGTGATCAATAAATTTTAGGACATTTTACACGCGTAGTTTAGGTTAGCGTTACGTAAGCCGCCGCCGTCCACGAAGCTTCGCTTGCCACCGCTTTATTGTGATATTCGGTTGTGATATATTCCTTTAGGCTAGCTTTTTGCTCGTAGGTAGTATCATAGGGCTAGTGATTTGTTGATAATATTGCACTGTTAAGTTTGATCGTGTAACGGAGTCGTGTACGTCTAAGCCGCCGTTTTGACGTTGTGGAAATTGGATCCTTTTGGTCCCGTCCTCCTGTAACTTGTTGATTGTGTTTTTTTCCTGTCCGGTTCCTTGGTCCCGTGTTCCTGGTCGCATGGTGAGCACTGGGTGGGTATTCGGTCGGTGTTCGCGCGGTACTTGTTGATCGCGGGGTGATAATGCGCGCGTAGCGCTCCCGAGTGTGGCTCGTCACGGATTCGCGCGGCTGGTGGCGGCCCGCCACGCCATCTGGCGGCTGCGGCGCTCCGGCTCGCAGCCGGCGCAAGACAACAATGACCATGAACAGACCAACCATCTGTACGTTTCTTCCTCTATCTCAATTCTCAATGTCTGTCTTGCAAGCTTCTGTACCATGACCCATCATTGCCTTCACTGTTTTTTTTTAAATCTCTTTTATGTGTTAATTTCAGTAAAGTTTCAAAAGGAACTAACTCTATTCCTTAAAACGACGCTTATGTATGAAGCTCAAAGAGTGCCACTAGTTTTATAAAGTGGGTAAATAAGCAAAGCGTCTGTGTAAAGAGTCCGGTCAGACCTATTTCCGCGGCGACTCTTTCACATTAAGTTTGTTTAGCTCCGGCTGCCAGCTGCTCACCCGCTTTACATTTCCCATTTCACGTTGGAGTTGCGGTCCCCGTCTGTTGTATGCATCGTCGGTCATAATGCAATGCCTGCTATAATAAATGTTACTCCCACAAATTGTTGTTTTATTTTGCATTTTGATGTCAGCTACCTCAGCAGTGTCTGGGTACCTATTTGTGCTTATTGTAGCTTCATGTATAGAAACGGGCGATCGATGTTTAGATAAAGTAAGTATTATGTAGACGCACGTTGATCAATGTTATGTTCAGTATGATATACACGTTCATCAAATTCACTCACGCTCCAGCCGATTTTGTTACGTAATGGCGCCCGACGTGGGACTATTTTGTACTACTTTTTGACTCACTGTTTTTATATCAGGCATGATACTAAAATAAAACTTGATTATTATAGTATAAAGGAGTCACTTATATTACTATCTGTAAAGCCCCCTTCCCTATCCCTTGGGGAATATTGTATGCTTTTAATTACAATTATTACATAAGTAACAATAGCATACAAAAACAATACACGAAAGCTTTTTTGTAAATGGATTTGTAAATAATTACAATTAAAACGAATGATGTCATTGAACCTACGAACAAAGAATAGAAAGTAATACATTTTAAAATTGTGTTACAACCTCGTCCCCATTGACTGCAGCCAAATGTAACGAAAAAATAGGCCAATATTACCATAAGATGCAACACGACATCGGCGTGACTTTCGAGCCAAAAAGTGTAATGTAATAAAAGTAAGTCCTTGTCCTGACCTTGACCAGAACTTTCAACTGAACGCGTTTGGATTACGAGCTTTCGGATATCGCGATGTGACTCGCATGAGTTGCTAATACTTCAGAATGATAAATTCAATAAACTGTTCCATGTTTCAATAAATGCGCTGTATCAGTAATGGCGCCCAGCAAGGGACAAAGTAATTGTTTTATTATAGGAGAAATTAATTTTGTCATTGTCTTAATTCTTGTTAGTTGCTTAGGTAAAAATGATTCATGTGTCTATTAATAATAGATAAGGTCGCTGTAGACCCGGCTAAAAATAACTGGCCAGGAATATCTTTTGGGCGTCGTAAACAGCGGCTCGACTGGATTGAAAGCGTTTAGAATAAACTTCTTTCGAATATTGTGATGTAATTCAAATGAGTTGAGAATTTATGTATTTATTGTGATTAATTCACTGTCTTCTAGTTATAAGACAGTGAATTAATCTACCTAGCATTTTGTATTGAATATGAAAATGGCGCCCAACACGGGACTCTACAAATAATGTAGTACCAAGATATATCTACCTTTTTAGGGGAAAATCTATTACCTTACTACAGAAAACAGACCACTGCTGATACAATGGACAACTCCTCGGTCAAGCTTGAATTATTATTATAAAGATTATGGTACGTCGATGCTTTCACTCGGCTAAAAATAGAAGGTACCTCATCTTTCGTTGGCGTCTTAGAAGGCGGCAAGAACATATATTCTAAATTATGTCTGCGGGTGTGAATGCGTGAAATTGGTATATCATTTTAGATTCGTCTAGGAGGTTTGACTCAAACTTGCATGTTATACATACTAAATAAAATGGAATTAAAGCTTCGTGTTATTAGAACTCATTATAAAAAATCTGTAATGGCGCCCAGTGTGGGCCACCAAAGTTTAGATCTATCTTTTTAAATTGCGGTATTTTAGGCATAAAGAAGAAAAAGTACTTATTAGCTCAAGCCAAATAACCTTAGCGGCTATTAAGTTTATTCAAATTCAATTAATAAACATGCAACACTTTCGTATTTGTCTAAAAATAAAACAGTCCATTTCTCGTGGGCGTTTTAAAAGGGCAAGGGGTAATATCAATATTTAAATTGGTTCGGATCTTTCATGCTAAGATTACCAATACGCTTTTAATACTCTACGGGACAGTTTTGCATGGATACGCCAATGTTCTTCTGAAAGGTTTTTCGTGATCAAAGAGGTTTTGACTTTTACCCTGGAAGAGGGTAAAAGTGAAAATCTATATGTAAGGTCTTCAATAACTTATGAACACTGCGTAGCCTACTGAATGATCCCAACTTTGGAACTTGGCTTTAAAATCTTTTGTTGTGCTTATTTTTAGTTGGCGTCTACTTTCATATATTTTGGCGATAGCAACAAGCCTGAAAGGAATAGTAATGGTAAGAAACTTAACCCAGTTCTTGCAGTTTTGACAATTCCTTTAATGTCCAGAGCTGAATTATTCTTATGGCCAAATTCCAATTCAAAGCTAACTTGTTGACGCGTTACTATAAGAACCATTTGAATATTGTGCCAGTTTCCCGATTTATACTGAAATAAATTAAATTTATAATTAATAATTTATTTTTCCCGGTTCTGAGAAACGAAACTCACAGTTTTCATTGGAGAAAGTAATTACAATAATTCTTTATTATTCAACCTACGTAGTTTAACTTAGAGGGGCTTATGGCTAAATGATAACAGCCTCATGGGTCGATTGAAGGTGAAGCTGCGCTTGCCGCGGTCGGTTAGTGGATGGAAGTCCATCCATTAAATTTCGAGACCCCTCCGTGCCTCCGAAAGCACGTGAAACCGTTGGAATCGCTTGTCATTCTTAGTGTCTAAGCACACTATGCCGAAGGTACGCGACCGAATTTCGGCATGATTACGCCTGCAATGCTATTTGAATTACTGACGACACATTATGCCGAAATTACGTTGCTTTATAGCGAACAGCCGAACTTCGATCGGGCGTAACTGTAGAGCACACATTATACGCGACCGAAGTTCGGTTCGATTGCCGAAGAAGATCCGGGGCAGGGAGCAGCGGAGCTGCGGGAGGCAGGCATGCCCGCGCCCCGCGTGTGCGCAACTAAATTTCTGCCGCGTAAGTTCGGCACTTATGGTGTGTCACATCAGCCGAATACGTCGGAACGTAAAATCAGTCGCGGAACTTCGGTCGCGTACCTTCGGCATAGTGTGTTTGGACACTAAGATCTTTGATAATCGTTACGGATTGTCAGAAGCCCAAGAGTCTGACAACCAGTCTCACCAAGGGGTAACGTGTTACCCTGTGGCTGGGTTGTGGTGGCCAGTTAAGCAGTCGTTCTATGTACAATATTCAGACGGCGGCGGTTAGACTGGAAGCAGACCCCAAAATTGTTGGAAAAAAGCTAGACAGAAACTTACGTAGATTCATTTATCATCGTTTAAAACTTGAAAAACAGCTGAAATCGATACCTAGCATTGCCTGATAAAAATGTAACTAAGTTGTTGGCAGGCCTTTACAAAAACAATGAACCATGTTATAAGGCAGCCTTATAACATAAAAATAACAGAACTAACGACATAATATCCCCTCTGGGACATTGACAGGACACGACGTCATCCTCTCATTAGGAACGCGTTATCTTATCTTGTAATCGGGAACCTGCTGACAAGGGGGACTTAATTGATTATGATGATAATAGATTATTTATACGATACGGGCTCTTACTGCTACACTTATACAGTATAACAGTACTAAGGCCATCAGCAATTTTAGGACTTATGGTTAAATTTTGTTGCTGAAAATATCAAAATCAATTTCTATACAAATGTAGTGTACACTGGATAACTTATCTGGCTGATAATTATTGTCATATAAATTCTGTTCAATTTTTAGTTTATCTGGATCCAATTTTAACGAACTTTAAAAAAAGGAGGAGGTTATGCATTCAATGAGTTTTTAATGTCGGAAAAACAACAAGGAAATCTACCGCAAAACAGAGAAAATAACTTGTTCCTTTTTTCTCGGACTTTCGAGTTTTTACGGCACTCATTCTAATGCCATAAATAACTCATAAAGTCAAATTCATCACTACGACTAGTATTTGTAAATATCAGATAACAGAATGATTACATGTGTTCTCGCTTCTATGTTATTATAGGTTCGATCGATACGAGTCGCTTCGATTGAGGTAAACAATAAAACAAGGGCGATGACATTTGGAATCGATAGTTTTATCGGCTAGTGTGAGTTTAGAACTCCTCAAGCAGTAAAGTTGGGCGGTAGATTAAATTACTTAAATGCTTTAGTTTAAACTGGAACTTTTCCTGATCTAAATGTTTTGATGCCAGTACTAAATAAGAGAAAATTAGGAATTAGATTTGACTGCCTCAAACATTTTGAGTAACCAAAAAATCGAAGACATTTGCCGACCCGTATTGGGCCCGCGTGGTAGATTACAGCCCACTCCCTCTCAAAGGGAGGAGGCCTGTATCCCAGCAGTGGGAACATTATAGGCTGATTATGAATTATGCATGCCTCGTTGGTTGGGTTCAATGCCCAGGTCGAGTAAAATGTTATTGGATACTTTTATGTGGAATTTCTCAGTAGCAACGCGGAGTCTGGATTTGTGGGGTTGATGGCAACAGGCTCGCCCACTATTATATGGGACTTAAACTTACGCGCCGAAAAAAATGTTCTGGGACATTCTAGGCAATGTCACTGCGGTAACATGGAACTGCGGTTACTTACGCGCCGAAAAAAATGTTCTGGGACATTCTAGGCAATGTCACTGCAGTAACATGGAACTGCGGTTATTTACGCGCCGAAAAAAATGTTCTGGGACATTCTAGGCGATGTCACTGCGGTTACATGGGACTTAAACTTACGCGCCGAAACAAATGTTCTGGGACATTCTAGGCGATGTCACTGCGGTTACATGGGACTTAAACTTATGCGCCGAAAAAAATGTTCTGGGACATTCTAGGCAATGTCACTGCGGTAACATGTAACTGCGGTTACTTACGGGCCAAAAAAAATGTTCTATGACATTCTAGGCGATGTCACTGCGGTAACATGGGACTGCGGTTACTTACGCGGCGAAAAAAATGTTCTGGGACATTCTAGGCGATGTCACTGCGGGGTTCGGGACGCGTGAGAGACGCGAAATGTGGGTGTACGTAACTATGGGTACACCTCTGACTTATCCTTCGGGGTAACAAGGCGTGGTGTTATGTTACGTAAGGGCGATGACATTTCTAATCGATAGCTCCATCGACTAGTGTGAGTTTGAAACTTCTTTAACAGCAAAGTTAGGCGATAGATTCAATTAAATACTTAAGTTTAAAGTGGACTTTTCCTGATCTAACTGTTTCCGTGCCAGATTGGAAGTAGGTATTTCAGCTGTAAATAAGAGAAGATATTAAAAGGCTTAGGTACATGACCTAAAGCGCGGTCACTGTCTGATTGCATAGAAAAGAAAGAGAAGCGCGATGACACAACGCTGGTAATTTATTGCAAAATATAAAGCAATTTCTTAATTACATAAAAACTATTGTTTGGACTACGAAATTAAAACACTAGTATTTTAGTATGTTGTTTGTAGAATAATCTGACAAAAAAACATAGAATGATTGTATGTAATGGTTTTTATTGTAAAAAGAAAGTTTTTATCTTCATGATTTTTTCTATCGTATCAAATTAGTTGTATTATGTTTCAACACACTATATACCTAGCTTAAATCTTGAAGAATACCATATATTTTTCTGATTTTGTTTACTGTAGTCGATCATATACTTTTATTGTTTCTAAAACTTGCGTTTTTTGTGTTTAGGCCCTGTCAACATAAACTTAAAGGAAATATTAAACAAGTGCGAGTCGGACTCGCACACGAAGGGTTCCGTACCACAAGGCAAAAACACCGAAAAAAACATGTTTGTTGTATGGGAGCCCCCCTTAAATATTTATTTTATTTTAATTTTATTATTAAAGTTAAAATACAACTGAGTATTTTGTGAATATTTCAAGTGCCTACCTATTGCCATTTTTGATAACGAGCAAAAAAGGGCAAAAAAATCGCGTTTGTTGTATGGGAGCCCCCCTTAAATATTAATTTTATTTTGTTTTTAGTATTTGTTGTTATAGCGGCAACAGAAATACATAACTTGTGAAAATTTCAACTGTCTAGCTATCGCGGTTCTTGAGATACAGCCTGGTGACAGACAGACAGACAGACGGACAGACGGACAGACAGCGAAGTCTTAGTAATAGGGTTCCGTTTTTACCCTTTAGGTACGGAACCCTAAAAAAACAATCAGGCACAACTAAGTTCCTTAAGGGGTTTCCCTTAAGGAACTTAGTTGTGCCTGATTGTTTAACCAGAGACGGTGCAGTAGATTCGGGTTCTTAGAGATGTAATGATTAGCGACTGTTTAAACATACATTTTTTTGAAGTTTAAACATCTCTTACCTTCAAGCAACGTTTTTAAATAAAGGTAATAAAGGTT
The DNA here is from genome assembly GCA_916614155.1 of Mesoligia furuncula. Lineage (NCBI taxonomy): Eukaryota > Metazoa > Arthropoda > Insecta > Lepidoptera > Noctuidae > Mesoligia > Mesoligia furuncula. Next base: position 17,932,394 of record OU744809.1, on the reverse strand, counting down.
TATGTTCAACACTATTTCTGCAGTCTAGCGTTACAAAATAATACATTGATGTAAACACGCAATCAATACAAAGTCACAGCCATTAAAGCCATTAAACTATTAATAACTAAAACTAATCTCCCAACAAAGTTAATAACAGCTATTAAACACGACTTGAATATCCACAGATCGTCAAAACCATTTGGAGGGTGTGTTCTTTGTGAAGAGAAGTTGTATCCACTAAGGTTTTTATATAAGTTTTTTTTTTTGCATCGTATTTTCGAAATTCAGGTGAATGGAGGGAGGGTGAAATTTTTAACGCGGAGGAATTCGCAAGCAGAAGCCATATATCTTAGTGAGATACATTTTACATAACTAGCTGTACCGAATAACTTCCTTTACATAGAAACCTTATCCTCTTTATTGGCCATGTATTTATCACCCATCATCTGCGTAGCCTTTTCCCAACTATATTGGAGTCGGCTTCCAGTCTAACCGGATGCAGCTGAATACCAGTGTTTTACATAGAGCGACTGCCTATCTGACCTCCACAACCCAATTACTAGGTAATACGAAACCCCTTGGTAAGACTGGTTGTTAAGCTTTCGGGCTTCTGACGACCCGAACGACAGCCGAGACCAACGGCTTTACGTGCTTTCCGAGGCACGGAGAGGTCTTGATATGTAAAAATGGTCACCCATCCACGGACCAACCGCGACAATCGTAGCTTAACATGAACAATCTGTTATTATTTAGCCACAAGCCCCTACACAGTATATGTATCCCCTGAACATCTTCACAAGCCCTTAATAAGCTCGCATCTTAATAAGCTGCTGTCAGTCAAACCAGTCAATATGTAGGCTTAATATAACAGTATCTAGGCAATATAAAAGTTCTCATAAGAACCTTTTAGGCGTAGGCAGGACGTGGGCGGGGGGAGTAAGAAGTGGAACGAAGGAGGGAGGGGGGTTAGTATTCGCAATCGACTCACGTCCCAGCCCCCCAGCTTCAGACTTCCAGCATCTAGTTAGTATGAAATATATTTTTACTTTTACGTAAGTTTCGCGTAATTGTTTTATTAATTTTTGCGTAGGTCTTTTTGTGGGTGTTGCTGACCTAGTTTATTATCTGAAGAAATAATATTTTTAGATCGTCGGAGCTTTTACAATATAACCACATAATGAGCCTATAATGTTCCCACTGCTGGGACTCAGGCGTCCACTCTGTGAGAGGTAGCGGGCCATAATCCACCACGCGGTCCCAGTGCGGGTTGGTAGATGTCTCATCTCTTCGATTTTTGGTTCTAGAACACGTTTGCTCACGATGTTTTTCTTCACCGTTTTGAGAGCAGTGGTGATGAAATTAAATACACCAAGTAAAGTGCCTGTCTGGGTCTGAACTCGCGACCTGACTCGGTAAGTCGGAATATAGCTAGCGAATCGCCAAAAACTTTTTCATAGGTTTTAGTTCACAAGCTCTCTTCACATACAATGTTTGTATTTCAACATTAATTAAAATTAGTTCAATTACCATTTAGATCGCCCTCCAATCCGCATTAGTTAACCGTTTAATTAAATGTAATTATCCAAATAAATAGAAGAGTCTAATATTTACCATAACGCTAACAATAACAGACCTGTTTACGATATTGTTTGTCTACTAACGAGATATTCACACAAACACAAGGGGTAATAAGGAAAACGATCTAAATAAATACTATCTCGTTACGGGGCTATAAAAATTGTAGCCAATGGCCGCGATAAAACTACCAAGTACTTATATCGGACGCGTATCAAAATATAATACCTCTTTTACCGACTCATGCAAATGAAGCTTAGGAACGGAATTGAAAAATGATTTGGCTAAGACATCTAGGCGCGTAGGCCGCTCACGTAGCAGCGTCTACGAGCGGCGTAGCGCCGTAGCGGCTCATACAGCTATATCCGGGCGTATACATCGTTTGAACAGAAATGGAGGACGTTTTATATGTCATATTTCTTTGTTTCTGGATTAATCGGTAACAACTTTGCTTTGTGGTTACAGGTATATTAAACTAAAAGACAGTCCAGCGATATCGAAAATAATATTGTATAATGTTTATCCTTAGGTACGCATTAGCATTTTTTTGAAGTGAAAACTTCATAAGGCGCGTTGGGCATTTGTTGAGATGGGAAAAACCATTGAACTTGCCACTCCTACCGTAAGCGACACCGCTCTTTAAGCGCGCTATAAGATGATTAAAAAAAACTGGCCAACTACGAGTCGGACTCGCACACGAATGGTTCCGTACCACAAGCCGAAAAAAACATGTTTGTTGTATGGGAGCCCCTTTAAATATTTATTTTATTTTTATTTTATTATTTATTATTAAAGTTAAAATACAACTGAGTATTTTGTCAATATTTCAAGTGCCTACCTGTTGCCATTTTTGATATCGAGCAAAAAAGGGCAAAAAAATCGCGTTTGTTGTATGGGAGCCCCCCTTAAATATTTATTTTATTTTGTTTTTATTATTTGTTATTATAGCGGCAACAGAAGTACATACTTTGTAAAAATTTCAACAGTCTAGCTATCGCGATTCTTGAGATACAGCCTGGTGACAGACAGACGGACAGACAGCGAAGTCTTAGTAATAGGGTTCCGTTTTTACCCTTTGGGTACGGAACCCTAAAAATACCGGTTCTTATATCTTAAATGTGTTCGGCTGTTCTCGGGATGTACTCGGTTTTAATGTATATCCGATATGTCAGTCGGTGATGGCAAAGTATTCTGTTTGTGTTTTGTTTTCACTTCTGCCGAGACTCCCGGAGTGGCACTGTTTTTTTTTTTTTAATTAATTTTATTTAATGTGGTTAAGACCATGCAATATTCAAACTAATAATATATTATAAATGGAAATTAAGTCACTCTGTCTGTATGTTACCTCTCTACGCTTAGACCACAGAACCGATCTTTATGAAATTTAACAGGTAGGTAGTCTGGGACCTGACAAAGGACAGACTTACTTTTCATTGTGGATATTTGTATTAAAAAATGATAAAATACAAGCAGACAAAGTCGTTAGTATTTTATAGAATAGGTTACAATTAAAATATCCATACCCTCCAATTACCGTAAATATTTAATGTCAATTTTAGTAGAACTTACAAACACGAATAATGACTAATATAAATAGGACACCCTCTATACACCCTCTATATTATTATACTAGCTTCTGCCCGCGACTCCGTCCGCGTGAAATTTCACTCTCCCCCCATTCACCCTCTTAGGGGTGGAATTTCAAAAAAATCCTTTCTCATTGGATACCTACTCTTCACAAAGAACACACCCTTCAAATATCATGTCTCTAGGACCAGCGGTTTAGGCTGTGCGTTGTATATATCATTCAGGACTTTGAATTTTATATAATTACTAGCTACGCCCCGCGGTTTCACCCGCATAAGTTTCGATCCCGTGGGAATATCGGCATAAAAAGTAGCCTATATGTTAATCTAGGGTGTCAGCTACCTCCATACAAAGTTTTACTAAAATTGGTCCAGCCGTTTGAGCGTGAAGAAGTAACAAACATATAAACACACACACACTCACAAACTTTCGCTTTTATAATATTAGTTTGATATATAGATAGATTGTTTTATATTGAGGGGCCTGTGGCTAAATAATAACAGTCGCACAGGTCGATCGATCAGGTTAAGCTACGCCAGCCGCTCGAAAAGCACGTTAAGCCGTTGGTCCCGGATGTCATTCGTGGATCTTTGACAGTCGTTACGGGTAGTCAGAAGCCCGAAAGTCTGACTACCAGTCTTACCAAGGGGTAACGGATTACCCAGTAACTGGGTTGTGGAGGTCAGATAGGCAGTCGCTCCATGTAAAATACTGGTATTCAGCTGCATCCGGTTAGACTGGAAGCCGACCCCAACATAGTTGGGAAAAGGCTAGGCAGATGATGATATAGATTGTATTATATTGTCCCAGTGTAAGCGAGAACTATAGAAAGTAGCGCGGGCAATATTTTATTCATATAACGTTTCAACTTTCGCGTTATGAAGTTATAATACTTCGGGAGCGAACTTCGGACGCTTGAAGATTTAATACTTGCTGCTCTTGCACTCAATACGTAATTTTTTAAATGGATAGGAAACAGTTTTAATACTTATTAAAGCGAGCTGATGTAGAAGGGTTCATCGTTAGTATTTTCAGTTTCATACAACAGGATTAAAGATGGTCAGCAAAATGTTTACTGAGAACACTCAAATAGGTCGTATTTATATTATAGAAACTACATACATTAATGGGCCTTCTAAGAAGGCTAAAAGTCACCCAAAGGGCAATGGAGAGGGCTATGCTTGGAATTTCCCTGCGTGATCGAATCAGGAATGAGGAGATCCGCAGGAGAACCAAGGCAACCGACATAGCCCGAAGAATTGCCAAACTTAAGTGGCAGTGGGCAGGGCACATTGCTCGCAGAACAGATGGCCGATGGGGCCGAAAGGTTCTGGAGTGGCGACCGCGTACCGGAAGACGTAGCGTTGGAAGGCCTCCCACAAGGTGGACCGATGACCTTGTGAAGGCCGCAGGAACCCGTTGGAAGCGGGAAGCACAGGACCGGTCGAAGTGGAGGTGCTTGGGGGAGGCCTATGTCCAGCAGTGGACGTCTTTCGGCTGAAATGATGATGATGATGACATACATTAAAATAACAGGAAGTATTTTGATCGATCCTAATGTAGCGACAGTAAAATCTAGTAGAAATGATGCAGTTTAAAATACGTATTCAATGAAGTTTTCAACCAAGGGCTGATTTTACAATCGGCAGATAATTTTTATTCGTGGAATAAAATTGACGTCTGACAGTTTGTATATGGAAGAACTGTCAAAAATTCAAAATTCGTCCACCGTTAAAATTATCTGGGGTTGGAAAAATCAGCCCTTAGAACAATAAGGTTTTGCTTCTACTGAATAAAATGGATTTATTCCGGTCTGATGCCCTAAACCCCCCTCAACCCCCCCGCCCCATCCTAGATCCCCTGCCAGTTCGTCTTCTGTTTTGATCTCTGTCTTATCCACATTATCTAGGTTGACTCTTTTTAACAGGTGTGGCTTTATTCTTCGAACACGTATGGTTTCATTCGTTTTTGATCGGGACCGTACCGGTAGCGGTTCAAACTCCCACACAACTATACTTCTACTCATACGTAAACAGCAAACCATTACTTCTCGTTCAGCTACCAAAAATGTGCACTTAAAATCATGCCAAACTTTTGATATTATGTTTCAGTTTTATGTACAATGCACTCACAGTTTTTATTGGCAGCTGCTCAAAAATGGGGAGAATTTATCATATTCAAATGAAACTCTTTCGTTTTGCCTTCGAGATCTTTGCATGTTGATTCAACCGTGAGATATGTCTCTAGAATATCGATAAATATAGAAAGTGGATGGAAGTTTATGATGATAATGTTGGGAATATATGAATAGTGGTAGCGCAAGGAACGGTCAAAGAGAAATTGCTATAAACAATACATTTTGCCGACGAATTCTCACAGATTTTTGTCAGTAGGTGACAGATCCTAGCCTACCCTTTTGACGAATAAAGGATAAAGTATCATAGATTATATTAGCACAGGATTTTACAGTTGACGTTTTCCACATGTTTGATCATTATCATATACCGGATGACATGTTACCATCTTGAAAAAAAATTGTAAAATAGGTGAACGCATTAAAAAACTTTATGCATAGAAATTATATAAGTATTTAGTTTATTTTTCAATAACAAAAAAAATATCTAGCAATAAGTGCTACACATTTGAAGTAAACTTTTCATACTTGAACAATAAAAACAGTAATGTTGAAAAAACAAATCGACGAAACGAATCGATTAAACCATTTCAAAATTCACATCATACGCACCCTAAATACTACTAAATGCGCGGAATTTATCAATGAATTCGTATGGCTATCCTATACTTTACATACTTGCAAATATTCTCGTGCATGGCTTTTGTTTCACTTACACAACACACCATATTATTTTCGAGTAAAAAATGTCATCCGGTATTATGATATCATTGATAACCAAACAAGTAGGTAATTTTAAGTCTCCGCGTTCAAAAGCTCAGTGTCATCATTGTTGTGAAATATTGACACTGACAGTTATTGATCGCGGTTTGGATGTGCTGATCGCGTTTAGTTCAGTTTCATTAGTCCAACTCGCCCTATATTATTTCCAGAGAAGAATAAATAGGCAAGCCAGGAATATTGCGCCGCCCCGGGTGAAAGCATTCTTATTTCATACCCAATACTGAAATTAGGAGTCGAAACTGTCTCTCCTAAATACAGATTACTCAGTGGTCTAGGTAGGAGCGTAGTTTGTAAGTCCCTCATGTACAGACGCCAGCACCCGCAACTGTAAAATTTTCCCAATCAATTTTGAACCTTATGCTTTAGCGATAAAGTTGAAAATCTATTAAATAAATTTGACAGATTGTAGTAGCTTGATGTGCTGGCGTCTGTGCTACAAAATATTTATGTAGGTACCTAAATAAATTATGAATTATTATAATTATACCTACTCTTCACAACTGGGAATCTATCGTCGCCAACCAACAGCCGAAAGTCACCTCCTTCTGCGAAGCAGTCATGCTAGCGAAGGAGGTGGCGGGACGACTCAAGGAGAGAGCCTCCCGTCCCAGCCGCCGCGGGAGACGCTCCGGGCGTCGGGAGCCGCGTGACGACTCCCGGCCACCGAAGGCGCGGGCCCCCGGGCGGAGAGTAATGGGTAGCTCACCGTCCGATCAGAACCAGGCCCGTGCCGGACGGCGCGTACGTGTTCCACGCGCGCCTCAAAGAGATGTCAGCATCGAGGAGGGGCCCTTTAGGGCCAAAGCCTGCCGGATCAGCGGGATTGTCCGAAAGGGTTACCGCTGGCCCGGAACATAAAGGGCTAAGGAAGGAACACGGGTGGGTTTTAGTCAGTAAGAGTCTGACAATCCCTTCCGCTCCGCCCAGAGCGGGAGGAGTCATTTGATGATTTCCCATCCGCAAAAAAAAAAACCAACAGCCGAATCGTGTGAAAAGCGAAGTCCGAAACGTGTGAAAAGCGAATAGTCCAATAATTAAGTAACCTTGGACGTCTTCACCCCCTAATTACTTCTTATCGATGCACAGCCTACCAATTTCCTTCTAGACCTCCCTGCAATGGATCGCAAGGTTGCGTGAAAGGTGTTCTTAGCTCTTATTGATTTAGTGATTACGCGGAGGCACTCACGCGAGCTCCGAAAGGGAAAGTAAGCCCGATGAGTTTGTTAGGCAGACTTTATTGTTACGTGAGTTGTGCACGATTGTTGGCTAACACTTGATTAGGAGGAGGTTATACTGTTCTCTTATAATCATAAGGATTTCCTTAACAAGTAAAAGTGATCGGTCATCGTAATCAGCAGCAAAAATATGAAGACCGACAATAAATGAATTTGATTGTCTATAGTTTGTGTTCCATAATACTGTATCGAGAGCAGTGGCCAAGTGGTAACGGCCGCGACTTACGCGTTCTAGGTCGTAGGTTCGAACCCAGACAGGCTATACTGTAAATTATTCCCTCACCACCCACTTCTCTCAAAACGGTGAAGGAAAACATCGTGAGGAAACCGGCATGTCCCAGAGATTGCTCTGCTTCAATTTCGAAGACATGTCCCATCTACCAACCCGCACTGGGCCCGCGTGGTGGATTACAGCCCACTCTCTCTCACAGAGAGGAGGACTGTGGCCCAGCAGTGGCAACGTTATAGGCTGATGTGTTAATGAGTGTGGTGGACCACACAATGTATCGAGTCAGTCGTGTCTGTCTGTGTGGTGCCGGACTTAAAGAATTGCACCACCCCTTACTTCCCGTGGGTGTCGTAAAAGGCGACTAAGGGTCTTACCGGAGAATGGGCAGCAGCGTTCTCTATTTATTCCACCATCATACCATACTGCGATCGCCAACCCGCCTGCCAAGCGTGGCGATTATGGCAAACCCCCCCAAAATTGGGGGAGGCCTATATATCCAGCAGTGGACGTCTATCGGCTGACACGACGACACAATGTATGCTAGCTACATAATAATAATTATGTTTATCTATGGGCCTGCGTCACCTGATATAAATAAATAAATAATGTATAAGTACCCAATGTTCTGTGGCTACGTCATATTGATATTGATACAATATAAAAAAGATAAGAATTTTGGTCGATGTATACCTACATTTTGTTTGAGGCTGACTGTACCCTAGATAGTCAACCTCGCTACAAATCTGTTGCCTATCAGATTATTAATGATATCGTGTAACTGTTAATATTATTGTTATGTTAATATTATTTTTAACTCATGTCCATTTGACAGGAAAACATTTGTAATCTTTAGAACACTGTAGAAAAAAACATAATAGTTTTGTAGCGGTATCTACAACTCGTCATACTGACGTCACGCAAAATCCTGCATCGCGCAAGCAGAGTTTACCGCGCAACTAGCATAGATACAACGGCCCGACATGAATCTTTAGGCAGTTGCCCGCCAGACACAACACCCGTCTGGTTGGAGGATCCTCCCTTTTCTATAGAGTGTGAGTGAACTTTACACACTGTTCCGCATACCTCTATAGTTTATCGTTTTTTAGTAATCACATGGTTATGTAAGCCGTTGTTGGGTAGCATAAGTTGCAATAATTTATCAACATAGTTGATTGCAGTGGCCTCGTTTTCTGCATTAAGAACTGTCTTTTTAAAACCATCAAAATACAGAGCTTCTCCAAGCCATTCTTTGGTTTGTTCCTTTATGAAAAAACTCCGTTACAGTCCAGGATTTCATCTCTATAATTTTTGAATGGCTAATGTGTCCTTTTGTAGTAAGACCTTTTTTTCTTCACGAGGCGTAGGCACGTGAGTACTATTTGTAGGTATTTATAGCTTTGCAGTATTGGATCAGGTGTTAGTTCAGACGTCTAATTTAACTTGTTAAGTAATTCTTAGAAGCGATAAAACGGTTCGTGAACCGCTTATATTATTCACTTCTTTGAAATATTAATAAAATGAAACTCAAATGGAAATACTTCTTGGTAAACCTTGGAATTCGCCATGTCAAGGACATTAGAACACAGCTTTTATTTTATACGTAAAGGTTTTCTTGTTGAAAAGGCCTAGCCTTGATTTGAGCGATCAGTTGATGACAGCTCATTGCTTAAATAGTGAGTGAGGCGCCTATGGAATATTTTTTTCGTTGTTTTGAGCTTTTTCTAAGATTTTATCCTTTCTTATATAGTCGCTCGCATTAAGTATAATCTCATTTTTTAAATTTTTTAGCTGATCTGAGTCAGGACAACTACACTCTTCTATTCGTGGTTCTTTACACTTTTCACTAGCCGTCGTACGTCTGTGTTATTTGGATCTCAAAATATAACCATTTTGAAAAGCAACAAAATGTAAAGAATCATGAATAGAAAAATGTAGCTGTCCCAACCCAAATCAGCTAAAAAATTAGATAGGACTTTAAGTCATGCGAGCGACGATATAACAGACAGATTTGAAGTAGGTAATGATAGACTTACTTCCCGTGGGTGTCGTAAAAGGCGACTAAGGGGCGTACCGGAGAATGGGCAGCAGCGTTCTCTATGCATTCCACCACCATACCATACTGCGATCGCCAACCCGCCTGCCAAGCGTGGCGATTATGGCAACCCCTCCCCCCCTTTTGGGGGAGGCCTATGTCCAGCAGTGGACGTCTTCCGGCTGAAATGATGATGATGATGATGAATGATAGACTGGCGTTTGTTCTTCATAGCATATTAAGTACTTACTATCATCATCATCATTTTTAGGGCACGTTGCTCGCAGAACAGATGGCCGATGGGGCCGGAAGGACCCCCACAAGGTGGTCCGACGACCTTGTGAAGGCCGCAGGAACCCGTTGGATGCGAGAAGCACAGAACCGGACGAAGTGGAGGTGCTTGGGGGTGGCCTATGTCCAGCAGTGGACGTCTTTCGGCTGAAGTACTTACTATAAATTGGTCTAATCTAATCTAACTAGCCTGTATTGTCCCAGTCCAGGAGGAAGGCCCTCCCTTTTCCACACAGTTCTACAGTTCAATTCTGGCAGTCCCTTCGGTATGAGTCAAGCTCGTCTCGCCATCTTCGTCTCGGCCTGCCGCGATGGCGTCGTGCGATTAGTGGGACCCAATCGGTGGTTCTCTTAGCCTATAAATTGATAGGCTTGCATTTATCAGGGAATATAAGCTTTTCAAAACGTTTCGTTGGCATGGAGACTCCCCAGTCGTATCCCAGAGTGCTACGCCGTAGCAGTGCGCGTAGCGGAGCGAGACGTAGCACCCATCAAGTCAACTCATCCCGCGGGATAAGTTCGAGCGGCCTCAGTTGACCAAAATAACCAAAACAAAATAAAATATTCGCCTGTTCAATAAATCATCAACTCAACACTTTCAAGGTAAAATTAGCTTTCTTGTACAAGTCCTTCGAAGCACTGTCAGCCGATAAAAATGGTTACCCATCAATAATTCACAAGCAAAAGGGTCTGCCGTATTTAAGGCTCGTAATAAATTGGAATTTACACAACTCACACGCACACATTTAGGGTGAAATAAATGACGACCATTTTTCTGTTTGATTCCTTACTGAAAGAGGGTTTATAGGGAGCTAAAAGGAAAGGTTTTAATAAACTCAAGAATATTTATTGTAGTAAGTAATGCTCACTTGATTGCTTTTGTAAATGCTTATTCTTGATTAGTACTTCCAACTTTACGCCATCTGGCTAAAAAGAGGGTCTAGCTTGTCAGATAAATTAAAATCACGTCTATGGAAGTATTCTCCGAAGAGATCGGGTGGGCAGAAGTGAGAATTTACCTAATCTGCATTCACGATTTATTTGCCAAAAATGTAAACAAATAACTATGAGTTTATGGAAAAATAACTTTAAATCCTAAACAATAAAGTTCAGTTTATGCTACAACTTCAAAAAATTTTATAACTTTTTCAATAGTGCTAGTCACTCTGAAATAAACTTAATTACCATTAAAATAAAGTTGATATTTCTGTAATTTGAAATAATATTAATTTGAAACATAAGTTTGAATAGACATTATATTTATAAATACTATCTAGATTCTGGGATGCTACTGAATAAAAACTAACTAACTATATCAAAATCTGTTAACCAACTCAACTATGGAACCCAGGAAACTAAGCTCTACAGTCACGCTTGCGACTCATCATCATCATCATCATTTCAGCCAAAAGACGTCTACTGGACATAAGCCTCCCCCAAGCACCTCCACTTTGACCGGTTCTGTGCTTCTCGCATCGAAAGGGTTCCTGCGGCCTTCACAAGCTCGTCGGACCACCTTGTGGGAGACCTTCCAACGCTACGTCTTCCGGTACGCGGTCGCCACTCCAGAAACTTTCGGCCCTTTCGGTGCGTGTTGCCAGTGATGACTTACGGCACTGAAACGTGGTCGCTCACAATGGGCCTTATAAGAATGCTAAAAGTCACGCTGGCGACTACATAAACAAAACTCACGCCTTCTTCCCATTAGAAACTACAGAACACCTGCGCGCCTTACATACTACTTTCGCCTCGTTAACGTTCACACATCTGGTCATACACGCACGCAGGTTGCAAGTACTACGCTCCTAACGTTTCTGAAAAACATCACCAATAGGGTCACTTTGAGTACTTTTTTTTTGGGTTGAGAAATCATCAAATGACTCCTCCCGCTCTGAGTGGAGCGGAAGGGAGTGTCAGACTCTTACTGACTAAAACCCACCTGTGTTTCTTCCTTAGTCCTTTTATGTTCCGGGGGGATTCTAGAAAGCTTCTGAATAAGTTACTACTATATCAAAATCCGTTAACAAAATCAACTATGGAACCCAGGAAACTAAGCTCAACAGTCACGCTTGCGACTGCATAAACAAAACTCACGCCTTTTTCCCGTTAGGGGTAGGAAGAAGCTACAGAACACCTACGAGCTTTACATACTCCTTTAACCTCGTTAACGTTCATATATCTGGTCATACACGCACGCCGGTTGCAAGTATTACGCTCCTAACCTTTTCGAAAAACATCACCAAGGTCACTATATTATGTACGGAGTACTTACGACCACTACACCATTATAATCAAAGGTATCCATCTACTAAAAAAAACCTAAAACTATCAATTTAATCTTCAAATACTGCACATCGAATCCACTATAAACCTTCTAACGACATCGTTACTCCCACTCCTGGTTGAAACAACCAACAAACCTGTCATTCAGTTTCATTTGGCAAGGGACACGTCGTAAATAAACATTGAGGAAGGATGCCAACCTGACCACCCATGTAAATATACCTACAGTGAGTGACGCCAACGTTTGACAGAGGCGTGACGTCACACAATGCGGGTTAGCAAGGAGAATCAACACCTGAAAACAGCCCGTATACGGAATTTAAAAAAATCCTGTTATGATGTTGAGCTGTCAGAGATTGTTAGTTCAACAGTTACTGTTGTTCTGCTGTAGTGGATTCTCAACATAACCAAGTTTAACTTTAACAGACCGGTTCCAGTATCGTACAGTTAAGTCGTGTCAGACTAGTGCTCCTAACTTTGACCATATGGCAAGTTAAAAAGAGGTGGACAAGCAAGACAATGGTAAGGATCATTTTAGACAGCTTTATCTCAGAGAAAATAAAGTACCTGCAACTTAAAATCAAATGCTCCCGAACAGTGAAAACGCTTAAAATCTAAGAATGACGTCATTGCGACGATAAAGCAAAAGACATCCCACGCAATTAATGTGCGTAACGGTCCCTATATATGTGTGTAATCAATAACTCCGTGATGGATTGCGGGATCAAAACCAGACATGGCTCCTTGTTCTAGACCTCTCCATATTCGTCATAGCTTAAAAATATGACGTCATTGGAACTAAGGAGCTAAGCGCCTTGATAGGATACCTAAGCATAATCACCTTATAATGTTCCCACTACTGGGACACAGGCCTCTCGGTGTGAGGGAGTGGGCCGAAATCCACCACGCGGGCCCAGTGCGAGTTGGTATATTATGTCACATGTCTTCGAATTTTTGGTTCTAGGACATGTCGGTTTCCTCACGATGTTTTCCTTCACCGTTTTGAGAGCAGTGGTGATGAAATAATTGTTTAGTCGCAAGAAGTAAAGTTGGGTTTGAACCCGCGACCTAGAACTCGTAAGTCGCGGCTGTTACCACTGGGCCACCACTGCTGATGCCGTTTATAACAGCCTTGATGGGATAAAGGTTAATAAAGGCACTGTTCAAAATAGGTTAGATCACGTCTGTTACAAAGCTATGTCAAGATAAAGCTTCTAAAAAGGCTGTTTAGTATTCAGGGCGACAGCAAATGTCTCAACGAGCTTAGGATGAAAGGTACGAAATCTAGAAAAACCTAATTCATCAAAATATAAAGTCCAAATGTCAAACTATTTTCCCAAACCTACGAGACAAAAATCAAGAATTTATTCTACAGAATTTATATCTATTTGCGAAAAAGTCCAAGTAAAGTTCACACTAATGACATTTTAAATCGTAGCCATTATTTTTCTTGAATAGCTCCCATTTTGTATCATTTTACCCTGCCATGACAACATGGCAACATCTCAGAGATGGAATTGTCCCGACATATTTATTTGTCACGACCCACTGACATAATTCTGGACAAAGCTTCAAGACCTAATGACATAACTGATCCATCTAGGTCGTCTTTGTTATACAGTTTCTCTTTCACAATCAGTTTTATACAGTAAATGATGTGCCAGAAAAGTGGCCTGATTCAGCACAGGCTTGCATGTCCTTGCCAACAATTGGATAGGTCACAGGGTACGATTAACTTACATATTGTGAATCATGGTTATTTATAACAAAATGTTAAGCCACATTAATGTTCAGATATTCATTTTAATATTATACTAACTGACATGACGAACTTCGTAACGCTATCGAAATCAAACAATCCGTTCTCGAGATATCATTAGAAAACCGTTCATACAAAATGTATTAGAAAATGATTTTTTGTTTTTTTATGTGAATTTTTCACAGGTTTTATTTAATACTTAGCTATTTTGCTATTCGGGGTGGAGACAAATCCAACAAAGCAAAGATCATAAAATCAGTACTTGAGTTATAAAAACTACCAACGTTTTCCTTCAGCGAAGTCAGTGATGTCCAAGTGAAACATGACTTATTAAATTCATAATTATGTACTTTCTAAGTTTATATTTTGAACGAAACAATCGATTGCTCCCAAAGGGTTCTCGACTTTTTACCTTCAACATTAACCACAATAATACCCAATACTCAAAACGTATATAAGGGGCCCGTGGCTACATAATAACAGCCGCACAGGTCGATCGATCAAGTTAAGCTACGCTTGTCGCAGTTGGTCTGTCGATGGGTGCCCATCTTTACATACCGTGACCCTCCGTACCTCGGAAAGCACGTTAAGCAGTTGGTCCCGGCTGTCATTCGTGCATCTTTGACAGTTGTTACTACGGGTAGTCGGAAGCCCAAAAGTCTGACAACCAGTCATACCAAGAGGTATCGTATTACCCAGTAACTGGGTTGTGGAGGTAAGATAGGCAGTCGCTCCATGTAAAATACTGGTATTCGGCTGCACCCGGTTAGACTAGAAGCCGACCCCAATGTAGTTGGGAAAAGGCTAGGCAGATGATGACTCAAAACGAAAATAGCTCTAGTCAGTTTCAACCTAATAAATTCTGAGCTGAAAATGAAACGGCAACGGTAAATAGGAACACGACACACAGGGTGTTTAGTAAGCCTGCGACTAGACGCCGGCGGCAGTCGTTGTATTGACCCGTCTAAATATAGAAGCGACCGTTCTGCGAATTTAAGCGATCAAGCGATTGCTTTTATCGCTTGCGGAATGTTTACAGTCGCGTGTTAAGCGAGTAGCGACACGCTGTCTTGACTACTGTGTTCCTGGCTTTATTGCTAGTAGGGTTATGATTTGAGTGGTGGACGGATAATGTAATGGACAATAAATTTTGTTGAGTTGTCTATTATATAGAATTTAATTTGAGCGAGTTTGGTTGATTGAGTATTTGGATTATGAAAGGCCAATTATAGTAATTAAAAATGTAGTCGCAATAACATCTCTGCGACGATCAATGTCAAAATTGTAGGGAAATTAGAAGTATTTTCGAACGATTGAGAGTGAGATCAGACTGTGAACGTTCTTAAAATTACGATAATTGCCCCTCAGATGATTTACAGCCCATTTGGAAGTTAAAATCAAACATCTGAAACATTTTTCCAGCATCAGACCTACTTATCCTTACATACTGACATAACATCACGCCCGTAATGCCCGGAAGGGTAGGCAGTAATGTACCTTTAAGGGGCTTACAAGTAAGTTAAGTTTTATAAACAATAAAAGTATATGATCGACTACAGTAAACAAAATCAGAAAAATATATGATATTCTTCAGGACATATGCTAGGTAGCTAGTGTGTTGAAAATATAATACATCTAATTAGATACGATACGAAAAAAAACGTGAAGATACTTCTAAAAACTTTATTTTTACAATAAAAACCATACTAATATACATACAATCATTCTGATTTTTTGTCAGATTATTCTACAAGCAACATACTAAAGGACTAGTGTTTTAATTTTTTACTCCAAACAATAGATTTTTTGTAAATAGATAATTGCTTCATATTTTGCCATAAATTACCAGCGTTGTGTCATCGCGTTTTTCGCGTTTCTCTTTTTTTCTATGCAGTCCGACAAAGACCGCGCTTTAGGTCATGTAGTCGCCTTAATACACACACATTTCACATCTTTATAATCATAATCAAAACTAGGCTAATTGATAAATTAAACTAAAAGCTACTCTTATCTTCTCCTAGTGAGAACACAAACTTATTGCTTATAATTAAATTACCCCTTTCATTTGTTTTCACCCCTTTTCATAAAACTAAGCTTCCCGCGCCTTAACACTTCAACCGCTGGCAATAATCTTAAATGATGGCACAAATACAATCATGGAACCTACAATGTAAGCTATTAGCCTCGTATTTGAGAGCAACGAGCGAGGCGGACTAATGAAACCAGCTATAAAACGGAGGGAACCCTTACAATTAGGGGCGGGTCGTCCACGGTATGCCGCCTCCGTTACCGGCCCGGGTAATTTACCGTGTCTCGAATAAATCCTATTATTTTGTCTGTTCAAACTTTTTCAATTACGTTAAATCGGCTATTGGCGTGAGAGCTTTTAAGCAGTTGTAAGGTTAAGTTATTATACTACTCGTGGCTCTGCCTGTAAAGTCATGAGCTTTTGAGGCCAAAAAATATATTTTTCACACCACCTGCTCGAAAATGTCAAATTATATGTCAAGCAACCTTAACCTAAAGTAGGTCATTAGTGGCCGGGGGCACAGCCGGTCAATAATGTTGTACTGGATTTCATTATGACCCGCTGGTCAATAATGTGATTTGAATTTGGAATCTCACGTGCTCAGCTAAATTGGCAGTATAGTACTAACAAACACCCTAAGGTGCCAGAAAGAGGAAAGCTATTCTCGAAACCCTTACTACGCGTGGATGATATTCTCGATTTCCTACAAAATCATAACGACTGCTTCTTCATATCGTTGCCATGTTTTCGAAGACATAATATTGTAAGAATAATAAGATAACTACGAACCATTTTTTAAAAGGAATGGAATAATATTAAAACTGGCATTAATAATAACAAATACAGTACCGCGCCGTAATACCGTAATAGTAATTGGCTGTAACATTAGTTAATTTATTTTAAGTAAACTGCGCTAAGATTCCTGTGGATTTTGTAAATAAATAAATAAATAATAAAACCTATCTATACTACAGTCGATTTATCACATTTTATCAAAAATACTCTATTTTCACAAGCGCCTTCAATGACTTTCTAAATTCAAAATGAATACAGCCAATCATCCAAAACCATTCTACCAGCCCTGTATAAAGCTTAGTTTACACAAACGCCACTTCCATGAGAGTGATATCAATAGACACACACGACAAAACCGTAGAAGAGACTTTTTTTTTTGAAAATCGAAGTGATCGTGTCTTAGCTAATTATTGGTAGACGCAATAATGGCGCGAATTTTCGTACTATGGCTATTATTTTCTCACAGTAGGTGTAAAAAGTAGAGTATCCTCCTCTGGGCTAAAGGTGTCTTTGCCTTGGGCTAGCTTGAATCCCTCGCTGCATTCAGGATTCTTGTATTAACTCCCTCGCTTCGCTCGTGAGTTAAACTCTTAACTCCCTCGCTGCGCTCGGGAGTTAAATCCCGAATCCTTCATTGCGCTCGAGATTCAATATGACGCCCGTGACATAAGACACAACTTTAGCCCCTCGGTGCATAATCTACTATTATCCTTTTCTAGGAACTTAGTTGTTTCTTGGTTTCTACTCGGTAAAAACCAGGAAAGCAAAACAATCACTACAATATATTATAAAAGAAAGTCAACCCGCCGCGTCTGTCTGTCTGTCTGAACGCTATAAACTCAAAAAGTTCCAAATGGATTTTCATAAAATTTTCACCAATGGACTCATGAGAAAGGTTTAGGTGTATAATTCCTAAAGGTTAGTGTAAATTGGCTGAAATATGACGATGATTGTCAATGATTGTGAAGATGTCGGAAAAAATCACCCCGACTGGGATTTTCACTGGGGTGCGCCGCGTGAGAGTTATATGAAAATAATGGCTGTACCCGTGGAATGTTTTGCGGCACCCTCACGGATGAAACCGCAGACAAAAGCTACCCTGAAAGAAATAAGCAGTTAATAAAAATGAAAAAACATTGATCTGAACTGATAGTCAGTTTCACATTATGAGCCTAACGTTCAAAAGAGTATTTTTTACTGATCCGAAAACAGGCAAAACGTTACCGTCATGACAGTAAACATTAACGTTTTAAGTAGCTGAAAAGTCACAAAATTAACTGTTTTATTCATTTGGTGATTTCGTTCAAACCATTGAAATTTACTTACATCACAGTAATGGTGGTTTTCCTTTTTTTTCAGTAAATGGTATGTTCAATCATTAAAAGTTACTGTTTTGTCTTTTACTGTTTTACAAACATTTCTTCTTACTGTATAAAGTCAGTAAGTCCTAATGAAATCGCTTTTTTCAGTGTAGTAAATAATAATAAACAGTCTCATTTGCGAATTTAAATATTAGATTAGTCTGAAAGGTTTCTTGTGAATACTTTCTCTTTTATTGCATGGAAAAAGTTAACGGGTTAACTAACCATAATATTACACTGTAATAGCAGTAATATGGGAAACTCCCTTCCGATTCTAGGAAAGCCGCTGACTTCGCATTATCAACACGATTGGCATTTGGCATCGGATCGATAAGCCCATTCAGTTAATATGATGTTCTAACAAACTGTGTATTTAGATCATTACTTAGTAAATAAGGTGAATTTACTTAAGCTTTGATGGTCATAAGAGTAAGGCCAAAACGGTGAAGGAAAACATCGAGAGGTAATAATAATAATATCGTTTATTTATAAAAATGGTGCAGATTTACAATAATTTATCTTAAAAATTATAAAGAACACAGTTGCTCATTTGCCTGAACTAGGTAGGACCTGTGTTTCAGGCTAGAAAGGTGCTTAGAAATTTAAAATATATAAATAACAAATGAGAAAACTAATTAAAAACTAATATTAACTTAAAAGACTAGCATGTTCTATTTACAGACAACGAGTAAATCTTCTGTCTCACTGTATGATATGCTAAGTAAAAATTGCAGAATAACCTTTTTGCAGTCGTAATTATTTAATTTATAGATACTTAATTTCCTATTTAATTTATTGTATAGAAATGGGCCTAAAAATGTATAAAATCTGTTTACAAAGACATATTTAGAGGATGCATTTGACTCACATACAATATCATTCCGTCTCTTATTAGTACTTTCAGTGTTAAAGGAGAGCATGGTGTGCTGTTTTAATACCAAGTGCGTTATGAAAAGCTGGCGAACAGTCAGCACGTTACAGGATTTGTATAGCAGATCTGTAGGATAGAGAAAGGGATGGAAGTTAGCTACTTTTAAAATTGCTCTCTGTGCTCTTTCAAGAGGCAGTAAGTAAGTTTTAGGTGCTCCACCCCATGAAGTAATACAGTACTGTATTACAGATTGACCTAGGGCCAAGTAAACTTGTGACACTAGTTTTTTATCTGCAATTGTTCGCAATTTTTTAAAAACAAAAATTAACCTGCGCACTCTTGTAACCAAACTGTCAATATGTGGTCTAAATGAGAGCAACTCGTCTATTTGAACCCCAAGATATTTTAATTATATATATATTTAATAGGTAACCGGCAGTTGTCTTAGGACCCAATAATTCGAAGACATGTTACATCCATCAACCAGCACTGGGCCCGCGTGGTGGATTATGGCCCCTCTCATAGGGAGGAGGCCTGTGTCCCCGCAGTGTGAACATTATAAGCTGATTATAGTCTTAACGGTAACCGTTCAGTGTTAGGTCCAACCAAAAATTTTTTCCAACAGGAGGTACAAATTTTCACCTTCGTGATAAGAATTGTGCGCCATCATAATAGCACTAGGCTTGCCATTCGCTCGGTCTCCTATTACACTTACACACGGATACCGTCACGGCCCACGCAGTTGTTATTTAGCCACGAGTGATGCGACCAAAATTAAACACAGGTTTTAAATCCATCCGGAATAGTTCGGCAGGTGAAATGATAGCTCAATTCTCCAAAATTTTCAGGGCTTTTTTTACAAAATCATGCGCTATAATCTCTTTGCTGTAAATAATTTACCATGTGTGTTAAATATACACGTGTTCAACGAATCCAGATTCATTATTTCGTCAAAATATTGTCAAACTATTCGATCACATTATTTTATTTATTAGTCTCTTTATCAACAAGTACTTCCACTGTTACTTTACAATTTGTACGTTACTTTACTATTTGTACATTACAAACTTAAGTATAAGCGCCTCGTTACTCATACACACACACTTCACGTCACTACATTATGCGCAGATAATAACACAATACCTACCATCTCTACCATCACTGTGTTCAAATAATAAAAATCTAGGCGGACTGCTGTCTTTTACATTAGGCACTTACAGCAGCTATAATAAAGCTATTCACATCGCACACATCCTGCTTCAAAAAATCCTTAGGTATGCCATAACTTCCATATACTTTATGCACTACGGAATGC
The DNA here is from genome assembly GCA_916614155.1 of Mesoligia furuncula. NCBI lineage: Eukaryota > Metazoa > Arthropoda > Insecta > Lepidoptera > Noctuidae > Mesoligia > Mesoligia furuncula. The sequence continues at coordinate 17,912,133 of OU744809.1, read as the reverse complement.
AGCTGATGGAACCGATCGCGTCGCAAAATCCATCCATTATGTTCGATGGTCCATACAGAATGAATGCATGTGAATTTTTGCAGTATTTTACATCGCCATCGGCTTTTGCGTGATTTGCATTTGAATTTTTTTGACAGCGGGATTGAAATGTCCTTTAGGCTATAAAGTCTTAAATGCATTATTGTCGTTTACCTAGAATACTCTCTCAGCACTCAACTATGTATCAATTAAAAAAAAACATTTAGCTTTTTAGCTTATCCACATCACTTTTAACTTGTAGTGCCGTCATAGAATTAATTGCTAATAACTATTAACGTTGTAAGTTAAGTACATAAATATCGGCAAAGAACTCCTCTTCAAAAACGGGGCAGTAGGTACCTAATCGCAGACCTACCTAGTACCTAGGCATATTATGTACTGGTAAACAAAAGGAAAGAATGCGTCTGGCCATCCCCTTTACCTAGAAGACTTTTGAGTACCTAGAGTAAAATGGCGGTAAATTCATGCACCATAGTATTGGTAACCATGACACCAAATTAAAATTAAAAGGTCATTTTCTGCACGCCATCTGTCAGTAGCATACCGAACTAGATTATATGATGTGCGTGTCTACGTACTTATTATTATTAATATGAACCAACCATTAAACTCATAATGTAAAAACCTAATCGTGATTTTACATTAGTTAATTACCTACGCAGCAAGTTACTACGAAATAGCCTTCGCAATTATTCAAAAAGGAAAGTAATTATTTATTTGATTGGTCCCTATCCTTTCATGGTAATAAAGGTGGTTGTTATAATATAATTTCAAATCAATAACACTTATTAAAAAGGAGCATACCTAAATATTTCAAAAGGTAATAAACATTTAAAACGGTTAACAGTTATTACAACTTATCAAAGCTGTGCACGTTTGAAAACACCGCAGCGCAATTTTCTTTTCAAAACAATTTAAAAAGAATGCGTTTTTTTTCGCTGAGTCTCACTTGCCAGCTCTTCTTTTTGATGAACTTAATTTGTACTGAATAAAAAATGTTTCCAGTACACAAGTACTTTCAGCTTTGACGTTAAAGTAAATTTATCACTGCAAAAGCTTTTTGAAATGCACTTAAGCGTATTAAGCACAAAAAAGTGAGAGTAGCGGGCAACCACAGCACAGTGGCGCCATACACTTGATTTCAGGCGGTGTTCAAGTTCCGCAACACGTAGTACACTCTGAGCAATATAGGTGGCGCTGTACTAGAACATTTTAGTTCAGCTACTTGCCACGAGATGGCGTTAATAAAAATGCTTTTTTTTCTCGATTGTATTGTATTACAAAAGCTTCCAAAATTACATATTAAACAAAACCCAAAGACTTATATTGCTAAAAATAATTTAACTCAATTTCATCGAACTTTGAAATAATTACTCCAATTTTCAATCCTAAATTGGGGCAGTGACGTAACGACGGCGCGGCGGGGTGAAAACAGCAGCTGTTTGCGAAAGTCATCGATGTCGGCACAAGATACACCCGTAAAGTGGTACAGTATCGACCCTGACCCCGAGGTCGCGTGCCTACCTGGGCCTCCAGGGTTACCTCGTCTACCAATAACTAGAGGGGCCGACTTAGTTTTTATCGAGTGAAAGATTTTGCGATTTAGTTTTAAGCGCCGCAATTTTTTTATGGTTAGATCAAAGCTGTTGGGAGCTCCTCTAAAATATTTAATATAAAAGCTTTTTAACTTAGTAGATGAAGCTTTTTATCAAGCTTTAAGACACGAGTTAATACTAACTTAAATTTTTTTGCTGCTTTTTTTCAGACCTAAGTAGAACTAATTTCATTTTATACCTCCCTTTATAGATCCCTATAAAGGGGGCCGTGGCTAAATAATAACAGCCGCACAGGTCGATCTATCAGGTTAAGCTACGCTTGCCGAGGTTGGCCTGTGGATGGGTGACCATCTTTACATACCGTGACCCCTCTGAGCCTCGGAAAGGACGTTAAGCCGTTGGTCCCGGCTGTCATTCGTGCATCTTTGACAGTCGTTACGGGTAGTCAGAAGCCCGAAAGTCTGACAACCAGTCTTCCCAAGGGGTATTGTATTACCCAGTAATTGGGTTGTAGAGGTCAGATAGGCAGTCGCCCCATGTAAAATACTGGTATTCACACGTAGGTAATTACCCACTAGTAGACTATGCAATTGACACATAACTCTTAAGCAATTGATCATGATGATGTCAATAGTTTGCAGATACCTACATAAGTCTTATGAGTACATACATTAGGTCGATACATACCTACCTACTGCAAGAGAATGAAGCAATGAAAAAAAAATCTGGTACGTCATGTTACTCTGTTGTAATAAAGAACATACGATACATTTTCCTGGAAAAAGTTAGTCAAATAGGTGAATCGAAAAAAAAGAAGATAGAATGTTCTATAAGTATTATCACACTAATATTCTAAAGGCGAAAGTTTGTGAGTGTGTTTGTATGTTTGTTACTTCTTCACGCACAAACGGCTGGACCAATTTTGATAAAATTTGGGAGCTGACACCCTGGATTAATACATAGGATAGGAACTTGCGCATTTTCCCACGGGATCGAAACTTATGCGGGAGAAATCGCGGGGCCCTGCTAGTGTACACCATAAAAATTACAGAATGTAAACAAGGGGTGACACAATGGGCGGTCTTAGCGCTGGAAGCGATCTTTTCAAGACAACATTTGGATTGATTAAGGCAGAAGAAGAGACAATACTGAAGGTAGATTATTACCCGACTGCGTCAGAATGAGGTTTTTACCCGACTGCGTCAGAAGGTTTATGTTTTCGAGTGTATGTATGTAGCTAAGTATGTATGTATATTTCTTTGGCACGCTCTGTAGCCTAAACAGCTTGATCGATTTCAGCTTGAGAGGTGCCGTTAGATTCGTCTTAATTGTGAGAGTGACACTGGGTATATCAAAATTGAAATAGCCGATTTTTGGCGCAATGTTGTCTCCATAATTTTTTTTTTTCTCAAAACCTATCGAGTGGGGTATGAAAATAAAGGGTTTTAAAAGGTGACTACAAAAATATATTTATCTTATATGGTTCAAAGTAATTCGAAGTGACAAATCGTAAAAAAACACGTACCAAGAACTAAATCGTCTGCGAAATCTTTCACATTTGTAAATTAAAAAGCTGGAAATAAAAAAACTAATTTAAAAAATAAAAAACCCGACTGCGGTAAAAACTTAAGTTTAAACAAGTGCGAGTCGCACTCGCACACGAAGGGTTCCGTACCACAAGGCAAAAACGCCGAAAAAAACATGTTTGTTGTATGGGAGCCCCCCTTAAATATTTATTTTATTTTAATTTTATTATTTATTATAAAAGTTAAAATACAACTCAGTATTTTGTGAATATTTCAAGTGCCTACCTGTTGCCATTTTTGATATCGAGCAAAAAAGTCAAAAAAATCGCGTTTGTTGTATGGGAGCCCCCCTTAAATATTTATTTTATTTTGTTTTTAGTATTTGTTGTTATAGCGGCAACAGAAATACATACTTTGTGAAAATTTCAACAGTCTAGCTATCGCGGTTCTTGAGATACAGCCTGGTGACAGACAGACAGACAGACGGACAGACGGACAGACGGACAGACAGCGAAGTCTTAGTAATAGGGTTCCGTTTTTACCTTTTGGGTACGGAACCCTAAAAACAAACTGAAAGGCAAGCCCATTTTAAATTAAATAAAAGTTGGAAGCAGGCGGGACCCATACCATTTTTATTATATTTTCAAATTCAAATGGGTCCCGCCTGCTTCCAACTTTTATTTAATTTAAAATGGTCTTGTTTTTAACTTTCTGTTTTTTTTTAACTTAAGTTTTTGACCGCAGTCGGGTTTTTTATCTAACTGTTGAGTATAAATGATGTTATGGTGAAAATTTTATTTACCTATATAGAAGTCTACTGTTTGTAAAATCCAAAGCGACATAGGATGGAATACTATGTCCTTATCGGTACTAGCTCGTAATGGTACCGCTTGAAACTCATCGGGAAAATGCACAAACTGCATAAATAAATAGTAACTTAGCATAATCTGCCTACAATGTTGCCACTGCTGTGACACAGGCCTCCTCTCTGTGAGAAGGAGTGGGCCGTAATCCACCACGCGGGCACAGTGCAGGTTGGTAGATGTCACATGTCTTCGAATTTTTGGTTCTAGGACATTCCAGTTTCCTCTCGATGTTTTCCTTCACCGTTTTTGAGAGCAGTGGTGATGAAATAATTTACACATATGTAAAGCCTCTGTATGGGTTCGAATCTACGACCTACAACTCGTAAATCACGACTGTTACCACTGAGCCACCACTGCTCTCGCAATACCAACTTACTTTTTATGAAATTTATACTGAGAGAATTTGTGGGTGCAAGCCTGAACTAAAACTAAAACTGAACTTCTTTCTTACTAAAAGGATATTTTTTGGCCTTTAACTTTAACAAACACCTCTTAGGTACTAGGTACTTTAATTTATTAATACTAGCACGTCAGCATCTTTTGTAGTTAGTAGTCTAGTTGAACATCCATAGGTAATTTTAACTAAGCAAGACGTAGGTAAATAGGTAGGTATACTTAATTAGATATCCCTAATTTTATTTTACCTTAATGCTTTCCAATTCCAATTTATTTTCTCACATGTGAAAACCCTGGCAAGGGATAATACGGTAATTTTTTGTATGTTTAGTTGCATCAATCGGTTATTCCATGTTCAAATTATGCCTTCGTCATCTTATTCAAATCGGTGCAACACGTGTATTATACAGTTAATAATGAGCAATACATTTTTATTTACCTTATTTGTTCACTTGGGGATTTTTACCTGTATTACCTTTACGTAACAAAGAAATGATCGCAGTATATGCAAGTATTACAGATAATTATTGTATAAATTATGTGCGTTGCGAAATTGTTTGCATCATAATATTCTAATCATTTGTTTTAATACAAGGAAATCATGTTATACAACATTTGGATTCAATGCAATATTAATATTAGAACTAGCGTAATTTCTAATATAGGTATGGCGTCGGTTTAAAGTGAGCGATAAAACAGACATTCACTATTCCTGGCAACATTTTCAATTGATTTCCCACGTGGCAACATTACCTACAAATATTAATATCATTGGTATCCACGTGCAATACTTGTGGCCATCGCCGTCCATTAAAGTTTAGTATAGATAAGGTAAAAGGATTGTTTCAATATTAGCTCAATAAAATAGCTCGCCAGTTTCAAGTTCTAGTCTGGACTTTAGTTCCGATTTGATTTTATTAAGTACCCATATTTTAGCGAAGGTAAAAAATATCGATTTAGCGACGAGGGTTGCAAAATAAAAATATTATAACAATTCAAATTTTTACACTGAAAAAGAAATGCGAATCGTTATTTTGGAGACCAATAAAAACAAGGCTAAATCTTAGGGCAGATTTTTCAACCGACCCATAAATTTTTATTCGTGGAATAAAATTGACGTCTGACAATTTTTGTACGAAAAAACTGTCAGACCGCATCCGTGACCGCGTTGTTCTTTTAAACGCAATGGATTTTGATGCGAATTTCACAATTATTTGGAGAACTAACTCTGGAAGATGTATATTATACATAAAGAAAGAAACTCTCCCTCTCTCACTGAAGAGAAAACTCATGGACATCTGCATTTTTCCCGCCCTCACCTATGGAGCGCAGACATGGTCACAAACCAATCGTCAAAAGTTCACACTCGGGGTCTGTCAGCGAGCAATGGAGCGCAGTATCCTTGGAGTTAAACTTACTGATCGTAGGAACTCGATACTGCGTTCTATAACTCAAATTGCCGATGTAGGTCACACGGCTGTCAAGCTAAAATTGAACTGGGCTGCTCACATCTGTCGCATGCCGGAGGAGCTACGGGCTAAAGTAACCAAACAATGGGTCCCAAACAGCAGCAAACGACAACGCGGCTGACCTAGAATGAGATGGCGGGACGAACTCGACTTTTTCCACAAGGATTGGCGTATAACAGCACTGGATAGGGATAAAAGGAAGGAGGGAAGGGAGGCCTTTGCCCTGGGACAGAAATGGCTGATAGGTATAAAAAAAATCATTAATAAAAAAATATCGATGTTTTGTCAAGTCTTAAAAACCGTGCAAAGCAGCGAGATTGCCAATATCGTATAATTTTACTTTTGTCTATACTACAATGAAAGGAAATACTGTTTTGCACTCAGGCTGCTGGAATTGGGTGCGGTCCGTTCCAGCACAGTTCCAAACGGTTCAGAATTGGAAATGTGCGCGTTAAAAAGGCTCGTTCTCCATTTCATTTGGACCTTACACTGTTAACGGAAAACCATATATGTATTCAAAAATAGATTTTACTGTTTCGATACGATATATTCAATTTAATGTGTATGCCTTGTTGAACAAGTGCAACTGTTGAGCGTAGGGTCTTGGGATCAAACTTTGGTCGGGTTTCTTTTGTTGGGTTAATTCTGTTAGGAAATTCTCAGTAGTAGCTCAGACCTTGGATTTGTGCCCATAAAATGACGCACGCTTGCTCTATTACATATGACTAACAATATAATTATCTGAAGAAAATTTGGAGTGCCCATGGAAATAGTATCTAAGTAGCACGCCACGATAGTGGCGATAAGACCCCTGTTTGAGGAGTGGCTAGAGAGGGGTCACGTCGCCGTCACCTACCGCCTGATACAGGTCCTCACCGGACATGGATGTTTCGCGAGGTTCCTTGCACATCATCAGGCGGGAGGAAACGCCCGGGTGTCACCATTGCCAGGATCGCCCAGAGGACACAGTAGAGCATACGATGGAGGTCTGCTCCGCCGGGGTGGAGCACCGCCGTGTCCTCGTAGAGGCGATCGGCAGCGGCGGCGACCTCTCGCGACAGGCCCTGGTTCAAGCCATGGTCCGGAGCGAGAGGGAATGGGAGGCAGTCACCTCCTTCTGCGAAGCAGTCGTGGTAGCGAAGGAGGTGGCGGGATGACTGAGGGAGAGAAACTCCTGTCCTAGCCGCCGCGGTAGACGCTCCGGGTGTCGGGAGGCGCGTGACGACTCCCGGTTACCGTAGGCGTGGGCCTGCGGACGAAGAGTAATGGGTAGCTCACCGTCCGATCAGGACCAGGCGTGTGCCGGACGTCGCGTACGTGTCCCACGCGCGTCTCAAAGAGATGTCAGCCTCATATGAAAGGGCCCGTTAGGGCCGAAGCCTACCGGGTCAGCGGGATTGTCCGAAAGGGTTACTGCTGCCCCGGAACATAAAGGGCTAAGGACACGGGTGGGTTTTGTCAGTAAGAGTCTGACACTCCCTTCCGCTCCATCCAGAGCGGGAGGGGTCATTTGATGATTTTCATCCTGAAAAAAAAGTAGGTACTACATAAGTATATAGAGAACCTTACACGCCTATCCTGTCGGTTTTCATGTTAAACTAGTGTTACATAGTAGGTCATTTATTTACACAATAAGTCAAAAGAAACACCCTTGTGTAATAAACAGAATGACGATAGGAATGCGTGTAATGGGTACTAGTCTATAACAATACGTCAATCTACCTACAATGTTGCCAGGGGCGATATTCAAATGGCTTATAGGACTTGAACTCAAAAGCAATGGACTGTAGTTTTAAGAAGTATAATCCAAATAGGTATGTACAATAAATTAAAGTGTCGATGTTGGGAAACGTATGGAGTGCGCGCGCGTGCCGTCGTCCGAGATCGGTAGCGAAGTGGCCCGGCCGCCCGCGTCCCGCACGCCGCACCTCTCGCCGCCGCTCGCCGCCTTCCGTTGTCTCACGACAGCAGCCGAAGATTGCCGAAGGCGCCCGAACATCCTCCCCGGGTTGAAGCATTCAAGTGAGAGGAAGTGGGCAGACGTTGTTGTAAGCCCGCACCACCGTTCCTCTCTTCGTCTTCAGCTCCACGACCCGTGTGGTCCCGTCGCAGCCAGGGAAGACCTTGATGACACGCCCCAGTGGCCACACCAAGGGCGGTTGGCCTTTCTCTTTGATGAGAACCAGAGCTCCCACTGAAAGTTGGCCTGTTGACGCTGTCCATTTAGTTTTTTGCTGGAGCAGAGAAACATATTCTAATTGAAAACGGTTCCAAAAATGTTGCTTAATGTGCTCCACTCTTTGGTAGCGCTCCAGTCGCCCGAGGTTGAAATCAGTAACCTGTGGATGCGGAACAGATATTAGTGGTCGCCCAATTATGAAGTGTCCAGGAGTAAGAACGGAAAAATCTAGAGGATCAGTGGAAAGAGGGGTAAGAGGACGGGAATTTAAGACGGCCTCTATTTGAGTCAAGCACGTGGCCATCTCCTCGTATGTGAAGTGCGTCAAGCCTAAAAGTCTCTTTAGGTGATGTTTGGTAGATTTGACGGCGGCTTCGGCAATGCCGTTGAAGTGGGGGGAGTATGGAGGCGCAAAAGAAAATTTGATGCCTTGTTGAGCAACTACAGGCGCAAGATTCGAATCTTGTAAAAACTTACGTAGCTCATTGCAAGTACCTATGAAGTTTGTCCCATTGTCGGACAAGATGCTTTCGGGTTTACCACGACGAGCCACGAAACGGTTCAAGGCAGCCATGTAGGCTTCTTTCGTGAGGTCTGTAACAAGCTCGATGTGAATAGCCTTAACGGCAAGGCAAACAAAAATACACAGGTACGCCTTTATAAGCCTGCACCCTCGCCCTTTGCGATCAGCTATCAGCACTGGCCCAGCATAATCCACACTACAATTTAAAAATGGATGTTCTAAATGTGTCCTTGAAGAGGGCAACTGACCCATTGTAGGTTGCACAGTTTGACACTTGTATTTGAAACATTTGATGCATTTTTTAACAATACACTTGGAAAGATTTCTACCGCCAAGAGGCCAATACATTTGGCGTATATTTGCCAAGAGCAGCTGAGGGCCAGCGTGTAAGCAGTCAAGATGATATTTATGAAATATTATTTTAGTTATATGGTGCTTACCACATAATAGTACCGGGTGCTTGACATTATAATCATAAGGTGAGTTGTCAAGTCTCCCTCCTACGCGTATGAGACCATTCGAATCTGTAAAAGGACTCAAAGAAATAAGCCTATTTTTTTTCGGTAAAGACTTTCCTGATTGCAGTAAATTATACTCATTAGGAAACATATCCATTTGAGCGTGACGTAAAATAAAATTTGTAGAATTTGTAAGTTCTTCACAGGAAAGGGAACCAAGGAATTTATTATGTTTATGTTTTAAATTGTGAATGAATCTTAGTATATAAGCGACGACTCTTTGTAAATGATTATAATTGGAATATTTGTGAATAAGTGACTTAATGAGTAAATGATTATTGTTATGATGTGACAAATGATTTGAAGTTAAATTATTATATGATTGATGATGGGATGCGTGATCAGTGAAATGTGATGATACAATTTCAGGTAGATCTTGTTTCAAGTTATCATTGGGCATTTTTGGCCAATATTTTTCATCATTTAACAAAAACTGAGGACCTGACCACCATAAGGAACACTCGCTGATAAGGTCAGCCTTCAGCCCGCGAGAAACAAGATCCGCCGGATTCTCCTTCGACGGCACGTAGCTCCATGTGTGCCCTATAGTGCATTCTTGTATTTCATTAATGCGATTACGAACAAAAGGTTTTAATAAATTGGGTGTCATAGAAAGCCAACTTAACACTATTGTCGAATCGCACCAAAAGTAACATTTACTAACGGGTTTGGTGAAGGAATTCAGTACATTAACACACAGTCTTGCTCCTAGTAAAGCCCCACATAACTCAAGTCTAGGGATGGTTGTTGGCTTGATTGGCGCAACACGATTTTTAGACACCAACAGCTGTACTCTTACTAACCCATCCTTAGTACTAGACTTTATATAAATACATGCACCGTAGGCCTTTTCGGATGCATCTGTAAACACATGAATCTCATTAACAGTTGAGTTGTCACATGAAATCCACCGGGGTATTTTAAGGGTATTTAAACATGGCAGACTATTTACGAACATTAACCAGGAGGTATGTATATTATCTGGTACTTGCTCATCCCAGTCACACTTAGCCGTCCATAGACTTTGGATGATAATTTTAGCCTCGATAATGCAAGGACCTACCAGACCTAATGGGTCAAATATTTGGCTAATCACCGATAAAATGTGACGCTTTGTGACTGGTTTGCTGGTATCGACTGATATTAAGAACTCGAGAGAATCAGTGTTACATAGCCAATATAGGCCTAACGTTTTAGAAGACACGTTTCTATCCTCCGACAAGTTCAACCTATCAGAATGCCCTGAAACACCGGCTATTTCTGTTAAAATATCTAAACTATTAGATTGCCACTTTCTCAAATGAAAGTTTGCTGACGCTAAAATGGATGCCACTTCTTTACCCATCTGGACCACCTCGGAAACTGAGTCGCCACCACTCAGATAATCGTCGACGTAAAAATCTCGTTCAATGGACGATTTAACAATGTCATTAGAGGCGGAAGCTGTACCATAAGTAACAGTATTAAGACTGTACGTTTGAAGTGGTAGCTTAGGGTCAGCACGAAAGATGATTTGCTGTAAGTTACGTTGTGATGGTGTTACCTGAATGGCCCTCCCTATACATCTTTTCTATGTCACCAGAAATAACAAACTTGTGCTGACGGAAACGCAGCAATATAGAAAAGAGGTCATCTTGGACAGTGGGCCCCACCATTTGGATGTCGTTAAACGACACTCCAGAAGTAGTCGCTGCTGATGCATCGAAGACTACCCTGAGCTTAGTGGTGGTACTGGATTCTCGGATGACTCCATGATGTGGCAAAAAATACTCAGTTTTGTTACCTGAATGAGGTTTCCTTGTTGAGTTATTCACAGTCATATGCCCCAAGCTCACGTATTCCTCGATGAATGCAACATGTCTTTCCTTAAAAGCAGGATCACGTTGGAAACGACGTTCCAAAGATAAAAAACGACGTTTAGCCATTTCATAAGACTCGCCTAACTCACTGGGATCATTTTTAAGAGGCATTGTAACTATGAAATGCCCGTTTTGATCACGCACAGTGTTAACACGAAAACTTTCTTCGCAAGCTCGTTCTTCCTGTGACAAGGAATGTTCAGAAGAAACGGAATCGAGCTCCCAAAACTTATTAAGTCTGTTATTTAACTCGTTCATCGACATATTACAGAAATGTGCATATGTATTTTTGGATGGATGCTTTGGAAGAGCCACAGAGCCTGATACTATCCATCCGAGCTTTGTCTCATGTAACTTGGGCTGATTTTTGCCCAAATTAATAGATGCACTGCCTATAATATTCCAAAACATCTCAGCACCAACCAGAATGTCAATTTCTGATGGAACGTTGAATGACGGATCGGCCAAATTTAAATCTACTGGTATGGGAATGCTACTTATGTCGACTAAAGTAGACGGCAGTAATTTGGTAATTGTCGGTAATATGAAGCAACTTATATCTGTCTTATAACTGCCGCTGCACGATTCAATGGTTAGTTTGCAAGACTGCGTACTTAATGTAGTATTACTGTTTATACCTGTCACCGTGGAACTCGTGCTACGTTGAGGAAGTCCTAGCCGATCACATAGTTTCTGCGTAATAAAATTAGCCGTGCTACCGTTATCGAGCAGGATCCTGGCGTCGCTCCTGATGCCTCGGTGGTTCACTACTCTCACCAACGCTGTGGACAGTAAAATATGAGAGGTAGTATGTTGCGACCGAGCGTCACTCGACAAGGAGATATTTTCTGAGGTGCATGGAGTGGCACCTCCAGAAACATCAGTGGGCAATGCTACACTATTGGGCATAGGATCTTGGACATTAGTAGGCTGTTCTACATGTAAGAGGGTATTATGTCTACCTTTACAATATTTACAACCAGCTAATCTACATCGCTTTGTTACATGTCCACTACGTAAACAGTTAAAACAAACTTTAAATTCTTTGGCCTTTAATATACGTTGTTCTATGTTTAATTTTCGGAACCCATCACAAGTGTATAATAGATGATTTTAATTACATAAGGGACATTTTGTTTTATATTTTTGATTAGAATTATTGGTTTGATTAGTTGCTATTATTAATGATTTATGTTTGCTTTCTACTTGGTTGTTATGAGTTTTAGTAATACTTTCTATATTAAGCGTGATTTTATTATGTTCTAATGTCTCCAACAAATCAGCTTTTTTACTAATAAAAGAACAAAATTGAGAAACTGTTGGTTTTGTTGGTGTGGTATTACGATGAGCTTCCCATTCCCTGCTAGTGATAGGATCTAGTTTAATTGCCATCATATAAATAATCAACGTATCCCAATTGTCCGTGGGCTCGTTCATTGTATTGAGAGCCCTGATATTTTTATTAATTAAATCAATTAAACGCCGCAAAGAAGTAGATGATTCTTGTGTAATACAATCTACATTAAACAAGGCCTTCACATGAGTATCTACTAAAAGCCTACTATTATCAAAGCGGTCGCATAGTAACTTCCACGCCATTTCATAATTATCACCCTTAAAATCAATATTTTTTATTATTTCCAAAGCATCGCCTTGAAGCGACGCACGTAGGTAGTGGAACTTACTAATAGCATCTATGCAACTACTATTATGGATTAGTGACAAATATGTATCTCTATACTCAAGCCAGTACTGATAACCACCATCAAAATTAGGCAAATCAATTTTAGGTAGGCGAATAAAGTTACGTTGTTGGAACGATTCACCTGAGTGTTTGTTCACCGAGCCTGTTACAGACCCGCCATCATTGCTCTCGCTACTAGCAAGCAGGCCGTGCGCCTGCGCTGCGAGTGCGTGGTAACGGTCTTCGAACTTTGCTCGCTCTGCATACGCCTCGTCTGGATCATCCGAAAGCACCTCGATGTCTATCTGTAAATTGTCGAATTCGTCGTATGTAGCTTCAAATTTTTTAAAACGGCTCTCCAACTCTAAGCGTTGAATGTCGGAAATAATTTTGCAACTAAGAAGCACATTCATGTAATTGGTGAAATTTGTAAGCTTCGCCTTAATGGCACTTCGCTTTCTTAACAATAAGTCTAAAGAGGCCATAGCGTTATACAGTAAAAAAGCAATTGATAATATTAACAGTAGGTAATTGATTATGCGTAGCAAAGTTTCGTAAAGAAGTTGGCAGTTAAGTTTGAACAAAACACATAAAAAATGCTAATGAATAGCCGCGTGACCTTGACGAACGTCACGGAGACCGATCAGCTGTTATAATTATTATATACGCACACAGCTGATCATGCACCGAGTTAACGGTAAATAGCCTGGGGATTTAGCAGCGCACAAGCGTAAGCAGTGCATAAGAATGAAAGAGATAGCTTTGTATAATATTAACACGTAGGTATTGACTCAAATATGAACGTGAAAACGGGAAATAATTTGAATTTAACGGAAAAAAAACACTTAAAATTTGTTTGAAAAGGATAAAGAAGGAAAAAATTGGAACGAACTCACCCAATACCGAACCTATATCCACAAGAAACCTGTCGAACAATCCTTCCAAGCGATGACTCGGCTTAAATCGTACAATCCAGTCGATGTAATAAGCGCCGGCGTCGTTATCAAGACTTGAAATATAGTGTAGTCCTTGTTCTCCTTGTGTTTAATCGACTTCGCTAGAAAAAACCGTTGCTCCGGTGACGCAGCGAATTCAAGTTTTCTAGGAGTCCAAAGTTCACCAACGTCGAGTCGTAATGCCAGTAGCCGATGAATTTTGTTTTACCAAAACGCGACTTTATGGAGGCTCGAAGGACCATATGTAAGGGACCTAACTAAGGACTTGAACTCAAAAGCAATGGACTGTAGTTTTAAGAAGTATAATCCAAATAGGTATGTACAATAAATTAAAGTGTCGATGTTGGGAAACGTATGGAGTGCGCGCGCGTGCCGTCGTCCGAGATCGGTAGCGAAGTGGCCCGGCCGCCCGCGTCCCGCACGCCGCACCTCTCGCCGCCGCTCGCCGCCTTCCGTTGTCTCACGACAGCAGCCGAAGATTGCCGAAGGCGCCCGAACAACATGCACATTGCACATAGGCTATCTTTATGCACTACGGAAACGACCTCCCGAGTAGGAACTAGATCAAAACATTAGTCTTATCTATGAGCTATATTTCTTTATTATAATAGTCTTAGTGCAATTAATGGGGTACCTACAAAGTACCCATATTCGTAAAGGACAGTTTTAATAAAGTGCACGACTTATTAGACGCTGCTTTCAGAAGTGCATTTATTCCAAGCTACAGATAAACAAAAGCGTTTTGTGTTAAAGAGACAAATTTTTAATAATATTATCAAAAACACGCTAGATAGCCCTAAAGATGAAAACACTTGATTGCATAATAATTTCACCAGGTCATCGGTCCACCTTGTGGGGGACCTTAACGCTACGTCTTCCGATGACCTGGGGGCCTAAAAAAGCCACTTTGGCAGAATCATAAACGGATAACATAATGGACAGTTAATCGTATCAAATCCCATTGGTGAAGCATTTTTCAGTTATTTTTTTTTGTCTGTGCTAAAATACCAATCAATCCAATCCCAATCTCTTTGATTATACCTACGTAGTGCAGCGAAAAAAAAGAAAAACACGGACTATCTTCGCCATATTACGATTCATAATGTTATCCTTTTATGATTCTCCAAAGTGGCCTTTTTAGGCCCCCTGGTGGCCCGGCCAGGGTACCGCAAGACGCTGGATGCGCGAAGCACAATGCCTTCCGGCCGAAGTGGCGGTGCTTGAGGGTGGCCTATCTCCAGCAATGGACGGAGAAGTAGTCTGTATATCTTACTAGATAGACCACAGAGCTCGGAATCACCGTGTTGACAGCATCTAGAGGTGGCAGTGCTAGCAAAGCGTGGCGCCGAAAATGCGACATGACCTGCGACATGACATGCGCGGTCACTGTCGGACTGCGTAGAAAAGAAAGAGAAGCGCGACGACACAAATCACAACGCTGGTAATTTATTGCAAAATATGAAGCAATTATCTATTTACAAAAAATCGATTGTTTGGAGTAAAAAATTAAAACACTAGTGCTTTAGTATGTTGCTTGGAGAATAATCTGACAAAAAATCAGAATGATTGTAGGTATTTTATATTAGTATGGTTTTCACTGTAAAAATAAAGTTTTTAGAGGTTTCTTCATGAGTTTTTTCTATCGCATCAAATTAGTTTTATTATGTTTTCAACTCACTATACACCTAGCATATATCCTGAAGAATATCATATATTTTTCTGATTTTTTTTACTATCGTCGACCATAAATACTTTTATTGATTCTAAAACTTGCGTTTTTTGCGTTTAGGACCTGTAATCCTCTTAAGCGCGTAACTTCTGCCACGAACTGCCTTCAATGCCGTCAGCTTCTAAACGACATTTGTGTCGTAGAGCAAGTAAACGGTGACACGCTTGATTTGTATGGAAAGTGTTGACAATGCCGCCTCTAGCAGCGGCCGCCAAGGCGTTTCCTTGCTCTGTAAAGTAAAAATAGTTTATTTCATCACTAGCTTCAGCCCGCGGCTTCGCCCATGAGGTATGTCGATAAAAACTATCCTATGTCTTTCCCCAGGATGCAATCCATCTCTCTGCCAAATTTTATAGAAATCCGGTCAGTGGTTTACGCGTGAAAAGGTAACATACAGACAGTCAGAGTTATTTTTGAATTTATAATACATATTAGTATGGATTCAAAATTATAATATGGAGGTATCGTTGATCCCAAACTAGACACAGCGTGTATCTTGGGCACCATTATGTAATTATTTATTTATTATTGTTGTACAACGTTTTGATAGGTAATTGAAGACAAAATAAATAAAATTAAGGTTGAAATTGACTACAGTTTAGCTTCATCGAGACTCCCGACTAAATATACAAACAAACAGACCAACTAATATGTTAGCATACACAATAATCGACCTGCATGGTCGATTATTATTTGTGGGTTGCAACATTGTCATTTTTAAACATTTTATATTTTTGAGTTCTGGCAACCCTTAGATGATTTTTGGGAATGAAAAAACGGCGGGAAAAGTTGAAGGACATTTTCCACTCACTAATCTATAATATTAATAAAAGTAGTTTCGAATGCCAATTAGTAATTTACTGTGTTGAGTACCAATAAAGTGATTTACAAGTATTCGAGTTTATAATTCTTTCAAATAGGAAGGGAAAATTAAAATCGCTAACATAATAAAATTTAAACCTAAAAGTTAAAATAACTAAGTATATGATACACAGATTACTTCTCTAATCGGTTTCGACCACAAAACCTAAAAATAGAAGCACTTTACGTCAAATGACAGATTTGATGAAACTAACATTTAGTTACCGTCAGCAATTGAATTAAATAATAAATTGGAAGCGTAATTCAGAGATCGCATGCTGGATTTAATCCCCGTTAATGGAGACTGGGTTGCGTTCAACTCAAACTGTAGGTATGTACCTACTTTTAGCGTTTCAATTATTCATGTATATTTTATGCAGTGTGACGATGTAAAACGTAAATTATGTATTCCGGAGTGTAGATTAATTACTGAATATTTAAATCCCAAATAACATTTAACTCGTGTTAAAGGGTTACACGGAAGTCGGAGTCGGAATAGGTACGTATGATAACATAATATTTCAAAGTCATTATCCTTCTTTATGTCTACGCAATACGTATGTTCTGTGTCTATCATAATTATTTCATTTAATAACACAAACAATATTTAGTTCCATGTTTGTTAGGGAGTTTGCTTTATGGCCGGTTTTTTTTTTAAGTTAGCCTACACTGTACCACTGCTGAGCAAAGGCGTCCGCCAAATCGAGGTGGCTCTAGACAAGGCATCTTTGTCTAGAGCACCTGGATCCGACCCTTGCGGTACACGTCTAGGTCGTCCGGCCACCGTAGAAGTCTAAAATATCACCCCTTCATTCATAAACCTTGCGTAAAGTTAAGTAATGATTAGCGGTCTAACCATAAATTTTTGATGTTAAACGTCACTTTATAAATATACCCCTGTGAGTACAGTTTCAATACCTCCTACCTCACATGGAACGAACTGCAACAGTCATCTCTACCTATGCCTTTCATACATCAAGAGAAACTCAAATCAGATCATCACGAAAGCAGCTAATCAGCTTGTGTTTAATTAGTCTTCAAAAAATAAGTAGAATCGTAGCAATTAACCTTTGTAGTTTGCCTATCACAGCCTTAACCCACATCGATGTGGAAGCCAAAGGCTGCGTGTTTCATTATCTTTGCCCGTCATACCGTATCAGGTTGGTAAAAGCTTTTTAGCTTGTCTATGGTACTTACTAGGTGTTTCGAAATTCAAATGATGTTGGTGTTAACTTTGTTATAGGTGTCGTAATTTTATGATGGGCATAGGTACAAGTACCTATGCCCATCATAAAATTACGACACCTATCACGAGTCACAATCACGAATGCGATGCTTGTACTCGCGAGTTTATGACTTTTTAATGGGAAGCTTTCTTTTTATGACAGCGTAATCTTACGGGTCGGGGTAAATATGACCTTTATAACTTGCTTTTTTGTAATAAAAGGTTTTTAATCCTAAATTCTCTCAATTCTTAAAAAAAAAATCAAACCAATTGAAAATGCAACCTTACCGATAGTAGGTAGATAAGGCTAAAGTAATTCAGTAATGTTATTATGTATTTAAAACTATGAGGACACTGCACACAAGTAGGTACTTACCTATATCTCACAACTGATGTTCAACATAGGTAATCTTTCTTTCTCTAAAGACAAAAATTTTGTCTCGAAAATGCAGCATAGGTATTTTGCTATGTCTAATGTAATTAATGCTTATTATACTTATATTTAGCAGTGGTGGCCAAGTGGTAACGGCCGCGACTTACGAGTTGTAGGTCGTAGGTTCGAACCCAGACAGGCGCTTTACTTTGTGTAAACTATTTCAGCACCACTGCTCTCAAAACGGTGAAGGAAAACATCGTGAGGAAACCGGCATGTCCTAGAACCAAAAATTCGAAGACATGTGACATCTGCCAACCCGCACTGGGCACTCGCGGTGGATTACGGCCCACTCCCTCTCACCGAGACATTATAGGCTGATTATGTGATTACACGAGTTAAATCTCACATCTCTCAGCAAAATTAGTACGACGGGTTAACTTATTTCATTCTCTTACTCTGCCTTTATCCCTGTCTTTTTCTTCTGGATACTTCTCCATTAGTCATCTTTGTAGGCACACCTTAGGCGCATCTCCTATTATATTATTTTTTCATACAGCATTCAAAAGATGTTATGTTTTTCTTTTAAAATATTATGCTCACGAACTGAAACAACAAGCAAGCAACAGCAGGAACATATTGAATAAATCCGTTCAAAGTCTCCGAATGTTCCGCTCAGTTGGAGTAACATTCAAAACGTGTACACTATAGTTAGCTACACCTACAGACATAGAGTACAGTTTCAGACATCCTTACTGCATCACATCGATCGGATGCGACGGGAGTGAGTTTACATCTGTAAAGGTTGGTTTAGACTAGCAGACTCCGACTAAGTGCGGTATCACCAATATACTGAACGCGATAAGTACTTCTAAACCGCGTTCAAGAGCTGTCAGTGTCAATATTGAATTTTGACACTGACAGATGAACTTAGGTAACTATTATTTAAGGGACTACAGGACTTAAACGCAAAAAATGCAAGTTTTATAATGCCTAAAAGTATATGATCGACTACAGTAAACAATATCAGAAAGTTATATGATATTCTTCAGGGTGTATGCTAATTAGATACTGTGTTGAAAACATAATACAATTAATTTGATACGATAGAAAAAAATCATGAAGATACTTTTAAAAACTTTCTTTATACATACAATCATTCTGATTTTTTGTCACATTATTCTACAAGCAACATACTAAAGCACTAGTGTTTTAATTTTTTAGTCCAAACAATAGATTTTTTGTAAATAGATAATTGCTTCATATTTTGCAATTAATTACCAGCGCTGTGTCATCGCGCTTGTCTTTCTTTTCTGTGCAGTCCGACAGTGACCGCGCTTTCGGTCATGTCACCCTAAGAAAAAGAATTAGAGTTCCTCGCAAAAAAAAAAAACTTAAACGGAGAAAAAAGATTCTTCGTTTTCAATGGAGAAGTGGTACCTACTGTAACTCTAAGGGCTGATTTTTCCAACGCCAGATAATTTTATCGGAGGAATAATTTTGAATTTTTGACAGTTCATCCATACAAAAACTGTCAGATGTCAAATTTATTCCACGAATTAAAATTATCTGTTGATTGAAAAATCAGCACTAAGCGACACATTATTGATGGCAGACATTCACGCGAACGAAGTCGCGGGCACAGCAAATAAGTAGGAACTTTTTACCCATAATATGATATCTACCTATAAAGAACACCGCAAATTTTCATTCCCCTCTATATTTAAAGAGTTAGAATGTTAGAGTAGGTTTAGACTAGAAGGCAAGTCTAAATCTACCCTAACATGCACATATAAGCCAGTAGGTACGTTCTATATGAAGTTGTACGGTCTACACGGCTGATATAATTAATAACCGTGTATCATGCAAATGCATAACTGTTAGCTACCACGTATTCATGTATAAGCCTCCCCAGTGGCTCTATAGGTTCTCCCTAGCCGCGCATCGATCAATCATTGCTTATAATTTTCCGATCATTTGGCAGTTGGTTTAATAATGGTATTAATTCAATGTTATGGTTTTACGTTTTTCGTAACTAATTCGTTGATACCTATGGTAAATAAGGTTAGGGTAGGGCCCGTGGCTAAATAATAACAGCTGCACAGGTCCATCGATCAGGTTAAGCTACGCTTGCCGCTGTTAGGCTGTGGATGGGTGACCATCTTTACATACCGAGATCCCTTCGTGCCTCGGAAAGCACGTTAAGCCTTTAAGCCTGAAAGTCTGACAACTAGACTTACCAAGGGGTATCGTATTACTTAACCCAGTAACTGGGTTTTTGAGGTCGTATAGGTATTCGCTCCATGTAAAGTACTTAGGTGCATCCGGTTAGACTGGAAGCTGACTACAACATAGTTGGGAAAAGGCTAGGCAGATGATGACCTATGAATAAGGTCGTGTTGAATTTTAGTAAGTATCAATTTGTATAGGGTCAGAAAGTTTGCTTCGGGACATAAAATCTGTAATCTCCAAGAAATGAAAGCCTGCGCTCTAGTTTATCACACTAATTATTATAAAGGCGAAAGTTTGTGAGTGTGTGTGTGTACACACATATGCACACCCCAACACACACGTGTTTATATGTTTGTTACTTCTTCACGCTCAAACAGCTGGACCAATTTTGATAAAGTTTTGTATGGAAGTAGCTGACACCCTGGATTAACATATAGGCTACTTTTTATCCCGATATTCCCACGGGATCGACACTTATGCGGGTGAAACCGCGGGGCACAGCTAGTTATTCATAAACGAATAACTCGTTTTCATAAACGAATAACTCGTTTTCATAAACCTACTAATAATAATAATAACTTGCAATTTACAATTTTATAAAATTATAACCCCGAAAATACTTTACGACAAGCCCATAAATCAAGCCAACAATAAAAACTTACAATTAATATTAATTAAAATTAATTAATAAATTCCTGCGTACAGCCGCAAAACGCTCCACTTTACAGCATCATAAAAAAACGGGGCAAGAGCGAGTCGGACTCGCGTACCGGGGGTTCCGTACTATCATATGTTTTTAAATTTTTATCGCTGAGGCCTATATACATCAGAGAATTTTAACACTGTGCACTGCGGTGTAGAATATTGCAGTTTTATGTCAGCGTCATCTCTTGACCGATAGTGGAACTAATGTAACTTTTGTTGATGATTTCTGAAAAAGTAGTATTTAGAGACTTCGTTTTATTTTTCCTGTAATCTTTACATCAATTTGTATCACATAGAATAATTTTAGATTTTTCTCTTTGCAAACTTCGGAGATAAGGGTTGGGAAAACGGTATATTTTCATCAAAAGTCAAAAACTATGCGGCCTAAAAAAAAGAAAAATGTTTGAGAATGTGCAAACTACGCTCTTTCATATGATACCCCACATGCCCTAGTAGCTCCACTTCGAATTTTTCAGACCCCTTTTCAGTCCCTGTTGCAAAAAATATACATATATTTTTACTTCTTTCTTATTTGCAAAATAGTTGTGCAAACGTCATCTAAAACTATTCCAAATTTGAAGTTGATAGCATTAGTAGTTCTTGAGATATTCAGCTGTGACAGACAGACAGACAGACTTAGTCTCACCATAACGGTTCCGTTTTTACCATTTTGGTACGGAACTCTAAAAACGCCCACAAAACCACCGAGATTCAAGCCTAAACTGTAAACAAGGTCTTTAATTTTGCACAACACTAACGTATAATTACACGCAAAGCTAAGCTACAACAAGAAGCGTACCCATTTTAATTCTAAATGAGATTTAGACTCCACCTAGTAAAGGCTAAAAGGCTGCAAAATTGTGTATTCATGCCTTGTTTCGTCAGTTAGCCTCATTGTCGAAATTAATAACAAACAAACAATGGTTGTATGGAAATGTATATTTTATACGATTTTGTCTGAAATTCTAGATACTTTTGCTCGGAGTCACGTCGGGCAATATCGCGTATGTTTCGAGTTTAAGGAGAGCAATATTGCATTAAGAATATGTTCGAGGTACATTGCCTACAGGCACGTGTAGGGGCTACACAAAGGTATTTGGTACTTCATGTTCTTTACCGTGACGTCATTTAAAACAAGGAAACTTTTAGGTATGTTTTGGCGTGTAAGGGGAAGTACAGTCCCAGCTTCAAAATAGATTTGACTTCTTCTCAGTAGTTATATAGACAACAAAGGCCAAGTCGAGATCCCGGATTCTAATACCTGCTAGAATATTAATCACTACCTTTGCCCACGACTTCGTTTGCGTGCATGTCGTAAAACAAATTGGATTTTATGGGTTTGAAGTTTTTTGCGCGGAACCCTAATTCTTTTTCTGAAATAAAAGTAACTTAAGTTATTCTTTTTACCGGCTATCTGCCAATGAAAGTCGTCGAAGTCGGTCCAGCCGATTCGGAGATTAGCCGGAACCAACAAACAGACAGACACAAAAATATTGAAAAAGGTTTTCTTTGTGCCTTTCGTATATACTTTCTTAAGCATTTAGTAAAAACTGTTATTTGGACATTACAATCCAAACATACACTTAAATTTTATATATATGTACATATGAGATTTGCAACACTTTTTACTTATCATTTTCCTCATATATCGAGTAACAAGTTGGTTTACGCATCTGTAAGCAGTCTTGGAATTTTCTTAGAGTGACGTGTGACAGAAAGTACCTAACCTCAGTTCTAATTAAGACGGAGAGACTGACTGCTTCAGTAACTGTTGGTGTGCTCATCAATTATGCCATTAAACCTAGACTGGGACTAAGTCGGACTAGATCTATATTGAGAAGTTGGATCTAGTAGAGTACTGTAGACTTGTAGAGTCTATGGAGTCCTGCCTTTAGCTTTAGATAAAGCAGGCTGGTTATAATTTATGGACATTCGAACGATCATGCGAGTATTCAAATATTTTAGGTGTTTTATTCTATAGAGTCAGTGCTAGAATTATCGTGAAGCTGTATTGTTCTCTTATTAATTTATTAGTTCCAAGTCTAACTTCTTTTAATTAAATTGTGGAGGTCCCGTCTGGACCTTCACAGTACCTAGGGCTTTATTGATTGACATTGCGTATTTTTTTTTCATAGATAGGGAAAGGTTTACATAGTGGAATTGTGCCGTGAAGATTGAGCTTTTGTCCATTTACGAGGGCAAGGTGAAAAGTTCTCGGCCCGGCAGTAAAAAACATTCATTTTTAGTTCAAATATACATTTATTTTTCTACGTAGTCCCCCCGTAGCTCAATACATTTTGTCCAGCGTCTCTCCAATAAAAGTGTCCCATCCGTGAAGTGTGATTCTGGAAGGTCTGCAATTTTGTTTTGGTCAGCGTTTAACAAATGCGGCACCCACCTTGCGCAAAGCTTTCTCAATGTAAGATGTTCCGTACCCTTTCTTCTGATATGCCTACGGTCTCAGCTCAGCTATCTCATACGGTTCCCTATCCATATGCATAAAATTTTAAGACCTAATATACCTTGGCATACTTCTGTTTCTCCTAATTATATTTTCGCATAACATTATTTACGCATAATAGCTTCCGCATAATTTTTTTAAGCATAATTTCTCTAATCATAATAATGATTAAGCATAACATTCTAAAGCATAAATTTAGCATGCAGCATGTTTTATTTCTAACGACGTCAGGTCGACGGAGCACGCTGCCACGGTGCCACGGTGCCACGCTGCGCGGGGCTCCTATTTCTGTATACAGGGTTTAAAGGAACCTAACCAAACTGAACCTCGGGGTGCCCTTCGCCCGCTCATGCATCCTACGTCACCTAGTAGAACAACATATTAAATTTTTACGACAATACTTTAATTTCAATTTTAAGTAGGTACTTTAGTAATGCGAATTCAATTTATGCCAAAACAAATTAGCCTTCAAGATTATTATACCAACATAAACTGTATTCCAAAAAAAATATGGCAAAGTATTATTATGGCAAAACAAATTATACCAAAATAGTGATGCCAAAGTATTTTAGGAAAAAGAACATTATGCGAAAAGAAGGAATCCCATCTCATACACTTTCAATCGCCGATCGTCCAATACCATACTGTGCCCCTTTTCGATGTTTTCGTCTGTCGTCGCAGTTTTTGATCGAACCTCACGAGGATCATCTACAAGGGATGTACGCCCACGTTTAAATTCAGCCGCCCATTTTTTTATGGTTGAAAACGAAGGCGCAGACTCTTTGTAAACATTTACCAACTTTGGATGAATTTCTGTTGACGATAACCCGTTCAAAACGAAGAACTTAATGACGGCACGATATTCTAATTGATTAATTTCAAGAAAACACAACGACACGTGTATCTTAAAATACGGATTTTTAAGATACACGTGTCGTTGTGTTTTCTAAGGAAAAGTATTTGACAGATCGAACAAAAAAGTTGACAATCGTTTTTCTGACAAGTGAAGCAATGTCATAAAAAATATTTATATATGGTTTCACTGTATTCGACTTTTTAGTGGTGCTGACATTGTAACAATAATCGAAGCATACCTATTAATAAATAAATTTTCAACACACTTGCTCGTAAAGTGGCTCTTATTGAACCGCTTTTAGGTCCATAATGCAGTGTATTAAAAACGCGTGCTTTTTCTTTACTTTAATCCACATGTGCTTTATTTCCACAGATAACTATTTACTAGTCGGAGATGCGCGCTTTTTTAATCTCATCAATTCACTTTTTTTTTAATAGTCTGTATTGTCCTTGGTCCCAAAATTAACTAATATTTATTTACCTTAAGGTGAATTCGCAGGGACCTCGGACAATTCCGAAAAAACCTAAGAATTTCGCGGTCTACCGCGAAATTCAAATTTTCTTAGGTTTTTTGCAATTTTCAGGTCAGTGTCAGGTTTGTATCTTGATCAAAATATGATTTGCGACTCTAACAGGTACCTACATCTTTACAGAATTATAATCATTCGAATCATTAATACATCTTTCTTATGGAAAAGTTCTTAGGGAAAAAATCTATCTAGAAAGATTCTATTCTAATGACTATAATTCTGTAAATACATATAGGTACAGAGCGTTAGGTTAAACGAGGGACATACTTTGAGGGGAGTTAGTAGGTTAAACGAGGGACATACTTTGAGGGGAGTTAGTACTCATGAAAATGAGCAACTTTTACTATGGGGCCGAAACTGAAATCGCAAAAAAAAAATCAGCTGTTCAGTACATTTTGACGAGCTATGCGAACATAAATGTAGGAAACGGCTGATTTTTTTCGCGATTTCAGGATTAATCCCATATTAAAAGTTGTTCATTTTCATGAGTACTAACTCCCCTCAAAGTATGTCCCTCGTTTAACCTAACGCTCTGTATATTATAGTCGCGAATCATATTTGATCAAGATGCAACCTGATACTGACCTGCAAATTACAAAAAACGTAAGAAAATTTTAATTATCCACCTAAAATTGTCCGTGGTCCCTACCCGAAACCAAACGGAAAAGACCCTGACTGGCGTTCTATCATTGCGGATTCTCACTGAACTAATGTAGGTATATTTCTCTATGCCAATAGTACTTTCTAATTCCATACTAACTAAACTACAATTGTTTTTTTTTTTACAATTGTTTTTACATGCTCTGTGGTCAGTGCTTTTATTTACACTTGCGCGCGCATTGCTAGTGCTGGCTATGTTTTCCATACAAGTTAATATTTAACAATACAAGTCTGTTTTTTTCCTCGCAAGTGTGTTGAAAAACGTCGTATGAAACGCGTGTGCATCGATCATTAGACTCTCGGCTTTCTTATCGCACTCGCCTGCGGCTCGCGCGAATAATACCGCCTCGAGCATAATGATCAACATAGCACACATGTCATAATGTACTATTTCAACACACTTGCTCGTAAAGTGGCTCTTATTGAACCGCTTTTAGGTCCATAATGCAGTGTATTAAAAACGCGTGCTTTTTTTTTACTTTAATCCACAAGTGCTTTATTTCCACAGATAACTACTTATTTACTAGTCGGAGATGCGCGCTTTTTTAATCTCATCAATTCACTTTTTTTTTAAATAGTCTGTATTGTCCTTGGTCCCAAAATTCACTAATATTTGTTTACCCGGACAATATAACCGTATAGTTTCCGTTAGAATGGACCCGAACACACGAACCTCCGCCGGCTCGGTACTGGGTCCCATTGGACCCAGGAATTACGACATACGACACCCTACATTGATTTTGTAAATATTTGTTATGCTACCCATCCAATCTTACGAATGTGCGTTAACTAAGAGAGTTGGATAAAAAAACTCTTAGTTAACGCCATTAAATATTTCATATTTAGCGCGCAAGCATATTAATTTACCTTTATTAAATTCAAGTCTTTAAATGCGATAATCGCCATTTTGTTGACAGTGGTAGTCGAGGCTAAAAAACATAAAAATTGGGGATTTCGAACATCCAAACTCCACCACAGGGGCAGTGAATAATACATAATTTAATTGTTTGACGAATTCATCCATTGTTCAAGTTAAATAAGTAGCGGTAATGAAGTTTTTTGATATTTAATGTCGAATTTCGCGCCAATCTGTTATACATTTAACTTTTCACAAATATCACGCACACACATGTAGGTAAGATTTAAAATGTGACAAAATATTATAGATAATATATTATAAACAACACGAAAATGCCCAAATGTTAACGTAATATTGAAGCACAGGTCCAATAACACGTCTTAATCATTACCGCTACTCAATTTGTGTTCAAAATCGCCGTCCATTATTGTTTTTTTTATAGTAATAATGTGCGAAAGCGATTATGCTAAACGATTTTTTTTTAAATTCTCTACTACTTTTAAATCGATACTCGGAAACTGAAATAAAATTATTTTAAGCATTAAATACGATAAGCATTGTTTATAATAATGATTTATGCTCTTGTAATGTTATTTTTAGTTTTTTGGACACTATATTGAAACTGAATCAATAGGTAACTGAGGACCTTTGACCATAGTCATTAATTATTGAATTTCGCGCCGAAGTGTTTCTATATTTGAATTTATCTTCGGAATGCGCTCGCCGTGCAAAATTATTTTTATTTATTGTACTTACTACATATTTATTTTTGATATTTTCTAATAGTTTGCTACAGAATGCCCGGTATATATTTTTTAGGTAGGCTTAGCAAAAGTGCGGGAATGATGGTCAGGTTTGTATCTTGATCAAAATATGATTTACGACTCTAACAGGTACCTACATCTTTACAGAATTATAATCATTCGAATCATTAATAGGTACATCTTTCTTATGGAAAAGTTCTTAGGGAAAAAATCTAACTAGAAAGATTCTATTCTAATGACTATAATTCTGTAAATACATAATATACAGAGCGTTAGGTTAAACGAGGGACATACTTTGAGGGGAGTTAGTACTCATGAAAATGAGCAACTTTTACTATGGGGCCGAACCTGAAATCGCAAAAAAAATCAGCTGTTCAGTACATTTCGACGAGCTATGCGAACATAAATGTAGGAAACGGCTGATTTTTTTTCGCGATTTCAGGGTTCCATCCCATATTAAAAGTTGTTAATTTTCATGAGTACTAACTCCCCTCAAAGTATGTCCCTCGTTTAACCTAACGCTCTGTATATTATAGTCGCGAATCATATTTGATCAAGATGCAACCTGATACTGACCTGCAAATTACAAAAAACGTAAGAAAATTTTAATTATCCACCTAAAATTGTCCGTGGTCCCTACCCGAAACCAAACGGAAAAGACCCTGACTGGCGTTCTATCATTGCGGATTCTCACTGAACGAATGTAGGTATATTTCTCTATGCCAATAGTACTTTCTAATTCCATACTAACTAAAGTACAATTGTTTTTTTTTTTTTTTACAATTGTTTTTACATGCTCTGTCTGTGGTCAGTGCTTTTATTTACACTTGCGCGCGCATTGCTAGTGCTGGCTATGCGGAAAGACAACCAGAGCGCCATTTTCCATACAAGTTAATATTTAACAATACAAGTCTGTTTTTTTCCTCGCAAGTGTGTTGAAAAACGTCGTATGAAACGCGTGTGCATCGATCATTAGACTCTCGGCTTTCTTATCGCACTCGCCTGCGGCTCGCGCGAATAATACCGCCTCGAGCATAATGATCAACATAGCACACATGTATCATAATGTACTATTACAGTCTTCTTACATAATTCAAATACAAATAAAACATTATTAATTCATTTCTAGTCAAAACTACTGTACTGTTATACATTATTATGTTTACTTATACGATTTACGCAAGACTGTATGAACTGTATGAAAACCAAGCGTGCCATTTTTTTACTACCTACTATGACGTCACAAGGTCGCGCTCTCGCTCACGCTTACCCAGACAGCAGTACACAGGACTGAGCGCGAAAGTGGCGGCTTACGATTTTTGAACGTAAGCTGGTGCGATTTTTGGCACGCGAAGTAGTTGCTCTTGCGTTATCTAGGTGTATCTGTGACGTGAAGAGATAAGTATGTAATATAAAGGGTCACAGCATAATGATATCCGCGTTGATAACCGTGCTGATCTCGACTAATGATCGTGTTCTACATTATAACAGTATTGACCCAATGACCTTATCTTTGCAATTCGATTTCTATCCAACTGAACGATTGCTCGCGTACTTCATCATCATTTGCCTATAACCTTATCCCAATCTATTTGGGCTCGGCGCGAATTTTACTTCCGTACCTACCTTCCGTACTCCTGTATTAGTCGACATCTCGTTAGTCACCCTCTTTCTAGCCATAAGAGAATAACAGTGAGATGTCTACGTCTGATTATTGGATTGGTGATAAGAGAATATTGGTATATGTAACTAAGTATAGAGAATAATCTAAATATATGTCGGAGTTGGCTTCAATTATTACAATAATTGTGGGTAGTCAACATAATCTGCTAAGGTTTGTTGTTATTATTATAAATTCAAGTGATTTTACTATCAATTATTGTCTAACAAATTGGAACATAATTTATTGAGTACTCGGTCGGAGCACTAATTGATTTTGGCATCTTATCTTGATTATAGTTACCAATGGTTTTGTTCAAAACAATTAAGTACTTTGATTTTAAAATGATTTACTATTACTTATAATGTAAGTCTTATTCGGTTTATCACATTTTAGTGTTTTGTATCAACTCAAGTAAACATGTTGACGTACTTCCGTGCGTCATCGGACAGAGTTGTTGAGGGGCGAAAGCGTGGTGGGGTCAAACCCCTTATAACTGAGCGCATTCGTTTGTGCTGGTGAGTCGGTCTTCGGACTCGACTCCTGACAGAGCACTAGCTCCCGACAAACCTGTCGGTTTACTAAAGTTCAGCTTTATACCTGTATTCTAAATACGCTATATTTGGGTGACTCTGTCACTATAAGAACAGTAATCGATCCTACGATTTGTTCGCAATTACTTTGTTACTGTACATAATTATTTTACTGTGTATCTAGTTGTGTCAAGTACCTACAGTGTGTGATCTGCTAGTGTGATTAATTGTTCATGAAATTATAATCTGATTTGAACTGCAAACCGTTTTTCTATTGCGCAATAACCAACACATACCACACTACGCCCACAGTAGTAATTAAAATATGCCTGCCTGATATCGAGACACACTAAACCTACCTGATTCGATATATATATATTTTTTTTTAATTAATGATTTAAAAGTCTTGCTTGTTCTTACAATATTAGCATAGAGCTAAAAGAATGCAAGAAAATATTTAATGAATACTGTAAAGACGCCAGACAATCAAGCTACTACAATCTGTCAAATTTCTTTAATAGATTTTCAACTTTACCGCTAAAGCATAAGGTTCAAGGTTGATTGGGAAAATTTGACAGTTTCGGGTAACTTGATGTGCTGGCGTCTGTACCATACATTCATGCTTAGCAACATGGTAGCCCGTATAATTCAAATTTTCGTAATTTTTTTGGAATTTGCAGGCCAGTGTCAGGTTGTTTGTTTAACAAAATGTGATTCGCGCCCGTAACAAGTACCTATGTATTTACAGAATTATAATAATTAAAATCATCAATACAATCCTCTTAGTATAGACGCCAGCACATCAATCTACCCGAAACTGTCAAACTTTCCCAATCAACCTTGAACTATTAAAGTTTGACAGATTGTAGTATATTGACGTGCTGGCGTCTGTACAGTCATGAGCATAAGTATGTATACACTTGGCTTTATTCCAAGGCGATTTTCTCCTACATTTTTTAATGAAATTGTATGTTATTACGAACATAGTATTTTCGAACCCATAGGTTTATGTAAAGTGTCTTAATTCAACTTTGCATATGTTATTTCGTGAAAAAATCGCAATTAAAAGTTGCCAAGTGTTGACATATTAGTGCTCGTGACTGTACATAAAACCCTACTAAATGACTATTTCATTAAATATCAGTCAATAGGATCAACCCTGGCGTTTCCCCCTTAAATAAAAATATTTAATTTTGCATGCTATTTTCTGTAGCGTTCACGATTTTATTACCGACCTTGACGCAGTCGACTGTGGGGTTGGAGTAAATTAAGAATACATTGCTTTCAAGGTCGTGTTGCATCATGTCAGGGGATTAACTTCGAATATAGTAGGGTAGGTCAGTACCTACCGGTTTTTTTTGCTACTATGATTAATGGATGACAAAGACATGCTGAGTAAACATATGCATCAGCCTATAATGTTATCACTGCTGGGACACAAGCCTCCTCTCTGTGAGAGGGAGTGGGCCGTAATCCACCACGCTGGCCCAGTGCGGGCTGGTAGATGTCACGTCTTCGAATTGTTGGTTCTAGGACTGCCGGTTCCCTCACGATGTTTTCCTTTACCGTTTTGAGAGCAGTGGTGATGAAATTAAATACACAAATTAAAGTGCCTGTCTGGAGTCGAACTCGCGACCTACAACTCGTAAGTCGGGACCGATTTCCCATACGCAAAAAAAAAAAAAAAAAATTCGGGACCGATACCACTGGGCCGCCACTGCTCACTGATTAGATCCAAACAAATATTAGGTACACATCATCATAACCAGCCTAAAATGTTCAATCAAATAATCATTTTTTGGTATTTACATAAATATAAGTGACATTTTACAAATTTGTAAGTGACATATATACTACTTAGTTGTCATTTAAATACATGACTTTGTGAAAAAAAAAAAACAATATAATATTTTAAATTAATTAAATACATAAACAGAATAAAATAAGAAAAACGTTCCCACTGCTGGAACACAGGTCTCCTCTCTGTGATAGGGAGTGGGCCGTAAGTGGATTACGGCCCACTCCACGCGGCCCCAATGCGGGTTGGTAGATAAATAAATATTACACAGACCATTATGTATAATTTTTTCTTCTTTCATCTACGAATCTTAGTGTAGAGCCAAGGGGCTTGCCTTACAACGTCAAAAACAAATCTGCCATAAGCAGCTTAGTACTAGCAGAACAAAAACTTAGGCACCAGTAAAGTTAATGCTAAACTTAGAAACTGTGCTTCCCCAAACTTGGAAGGCTAAGTTAGAAAGAAGGCCTATGAGATCTAAAACTATATGTAATACTATACCATTCGTCGTTTCAGCCGATAGACGTCCACTGCTGGACATAGGCCTCCCCCAATTTGGGGGGGGGGGGGGAGGGGGGTTTGCCATAATCGCCACGCTTGGCAGGCGGGTTGGCGATCGCAGTATGGTATGATGGTGGAATAAATAGAGAACGCTGCTGCCCATTCTCCGGTAAGACCCTTAGTCGCCTTTTACGACACCCACGGGAAGTAAGGGGTGGTGCAATTCTTTAAGTCCGGCACCACACAGACAACCATTCATAAGCGAATAAATTCTTGTCTTTAAGACAAAAAAAATTGTCTCGTATTTATTAAGCGTGTCCTACGTCTACTTATTTGGCGTAGGTAGGTACAGTCAACCGCACGTCAGTGGCAACACTTACACCCAAAATCCTCCTCATAGCTACGATATTGTGGCGGCATCTACATCGCCATATGCGAACTACGCATCACACTGACGTCACGCAAAATCCTGCATCGCGCAAGCAGAGTTTACTGCGCAACTATGAGTTTACAGGATATTTTTATAAGCAGTGCGCACATTTTTACAGGGTGTTTTACCCATGAATATGAACAACTTTCAGTATGGGACGAACTCTGAAACCACGAAATAAAATCAGCTGTTTTCGATATAATTATATGTAGTATCAAAAGATCAATACCTACTCGACCAAAATATATGAAACAGCTGATTTTTTTTTGTGATTTCGAGTTGATCCCATTTTGAAAGTTGTTCATGTTCATGAGTAAAATCTGCGCAATGCATAAGAAATTATCCTGTTATACAACGTCCCGACATCAATCATCGGGCAGTAGCTCACCAGACATAACACCAGTCTGGTCGTAGGATCCTTCCTTTTCTAAAAAAGATGAGTGAACCCCTTTCCCTCATACCTCATAACATACTTATAGGCGCTGTAAATGTTCAAATTATTACCACTTACATGCCTGTTGACGTTTGGTGCTCAAACGTGTCAAGAGGATTCCTTCAGATTTCTTCGCCATCTTCAATATTGTGTAACACCAAACGTTTTTTGGCTACAGGATTATAGATGAGTGTACTCGGTGTTATATCCCCGCTGAGAGGGCTTCATTTTCAAGAAACTGTTCAGACTTTCATTTGTTTAAGTGGGTTTTTGATGCATCAAAAAGGTAATGTCGTCTTTTCGCCTCTCTCATTTGAAACAATAATAATATTCGTGTGAAAACTTAAAACAAAATAATTTTCTGTTAAAACTTTAATACCCAACTGAGCAACTATGTACACAATAAAACATCTCTCACATGATTAAATTCGGCAAAGAGCAAAAAATATACGCAGTGCATTTTTTTCAATTAACACAACAACAAAAATAACAATAAAACGACACACAACCGCAGTTTCAGTATAACAAACATATTATACAATTTGTGTAAACGTCAATTTGAGCGACGTCCATTGAAAATTGAGCTGCAACGCTTCATTAGGCTTCCTCTCCCATTGTTCAGAGGGCTTGTCCGCTAGGGGTGAGGGAGGCCAAGTAATTCTGGTGATTTTAAGAGGAATTCCCGGTATGAAACCTCCCCCGTTCGGGGGCTTGCGGTGGCCATACGTCATGTCCGACACTCAGTAGCTATCCCACGGGGATAGAGCGGAAACATACAGTAATCCAACCGTTGAAATTATACGCCGCCGACCTTCGAACAGAAAGAAATATCTTACTGAAACCTATCACGAACTGTGTCGTACAGTCAACAGCAAAAGTAGATGATCAAAATCAGAAATTCAATACTAATGAACGGAGTTCGCGTCAGAACTCTGTGGCGTCGAAGTGATTCAAACCACTCAACGCCACATCAACGCCACACTGAAATCACTTGACGCCACAAAGTTCTGACGCGAACTCCGTTAATTAGTTTTGAATTTCTGATTTTGATCATCTACTTTTGCTGTTGACTGTACGTGTGTCTAGTCGTTGTTTTGGCATTAGCAGAGCGTGATGTCTCGTTAATTACATCAGGGGCTGACATATTTTAGAAACGAGATTAAGATGATCTAAGGCTCTGTCTGTAACCTTCCCTTGCTTTTTAGATCTCTATATATTTAACCTTCTTAATGTCCTCCTTTTCTTCCTCAAACCTTAATTCAAAAACAACAAAAGAGAGCATATTGCATGCACGTTTTCAGCTATCTCGAATCTTGATTGTATGACGCGTCACCTTGGAGTCGCTTCCAAAGGTTACATTATATAACGCCATTACCAAAGTTTTCAATGGCAATGAAACAAAATGCAACGAGTGCAAGCTTCTACTAGCAATTATAAGGTAGGTTAAGTTCGGTTCGAGCACCGAAGTTTTCCTCCGAGGGTTTTTACCGAAGCCAGGTCTTCGTATGAATAATGTGGCGTACGAGTGCCAGCGAATATTATTTGTTCGGAGAAAATTTTGAAAAGATATGGTTCCCCGTAGTGTTTCAGCTGAGCGTGGGATGAACGATTTCGCGGTATATCTCTCGTGCAGCCTCAAAATTCTACGGAAAACTGTGAGCGCTTTAGAATTCTCGGAATTGCTAAACGTTTTAGTGTTAGGAGATACGGTATTCTATGTAATGTAGCTATTGTTAGTTACCGCATCCTCGCGGGGTATTATGTCATTATATCACAATCACATTTCGGTTTTTCTTCTACGTTGACAAAAAAGGTAATTTATTACGGCGTCTTCTCGATTCGTAATCGATGGGTTTAATAGTGATTTTTATTCGTTAAAGTACGCAGACAGACAAAAACGTAACAGAATTAATCAAAGATATCTAGATTAATTCTCTTGGGTTGTCCTTTTTTACAAAACGTACTTAGCGAAGACATTGTTTATTGCCAAAAGATAATAAAGAAACCTTTAGTTGTAGAGCTAATTTTAATACACGTCCATGCAAAGAAAATCCCCAGATTGAGTCATCCACATGAATAAGTATTTATTGATCATGGCCCACAGCCTGAACTAGGTTGTGCGGGCCTTTCGGGCGATTGGCTTAAATCGAGATATGCACTGCACTGTATGCATGTCGCGTACGTGAAACCGACCGCCTCTGTGGCGTTGGAAATCGATTCACTTTATCCATTTGTAATCACTTTAACTGAATTGTTCTTTTTAAAAACGCTAAATCACTGAAGTTACGCCTCGATTAGTTTAGAGGAAAATGGTAATAACAGGTAAGATAAAACTATAGTTTTTTATTAAGTAAGATGAATGAATGTTTAAGATAAAAAGGACACCTATAAAAACTGAATTGAATAAAGAAAGAACATCATAAAGAAGATCACAAACTAAACTAAACACACTATATAAAAAAGTAACACAAGGAAAATGAAACAGAAAGTCTTATACGAGGCCAAAAGGCTCCTATCTCAGCATGATGCATAGCGTTGATGATGATAACGTTTCCCGTGATCTCTTGCACAATGAAAATATAACTTAAGTATAGGGACTTTTATTTTTGAGTCACCTAAGACATAAAGAACATAAAACCGCAATGATACTAATAAGCCACATAATTCTGAGGAAAAAAATATCAAAACAAACTTGTACACGTATACATTTGTTGCGTTTTGTGTCTACACATAATTAGTAACATAACGTTCCTTTGTTTTCGCTGAAATTGAAGGAGACATTGCGACGCTGCGTTGTCTATGCCGACGTACGGACGCGTTCGCTATGGTCAATATACTTATGGTTGACAATGACTGACTGAAAAATAAGCCGAAATGTTATGTTGGAAAATGGAAAAAAATATATGTATCTAGTCATGTTGTTGGGGGCTTATTTCTACTTATAGCTAGTTACTTTTTAAGGGGCTTACAGGACCAAAACACAAAAACCGCAAGTTTTAGAAACAATAAAAGTATATGATCGACTACTGTAAACAAAATCAGAAAAATATGATATTCTTCAGGATATATGCTAGGTAGGTAGTGCGTTGAAAACATAATACAACTAATTTGATACGACAGAAAAAAATCATGAATATTTAAAAACATTCTTTTTACAATAAAAACCATAATAATAAACATACAATCATTCTGATTTTTTGTCAGATTATTCTACAAGCAACATACTAAATTACTAGTGTTTTAATTTTTTAGTGCAAACAATAGATTATTTGTAAGTAAATAATTGCTTTATATTTTGCAATAAATTACCAGTTTGTGTCGTCGCGCTTTTCTTTCTTTTCTATGCAGTCCGGCAAAGACCGCGCTTTAGGTCATGTCATCCTGATGGCCATCAGCAGCGTCGGTCATGTTATCCTGATGGTGATGGCCATCTGCAACGTCAGCGTCTAAAACATTACGGATGATATTGATATATTATCGGCAACGTTTTAGACGCTATAATAATAATAATAAAATTTCCTAAGGGGCCTCTGCGAGTTGGCTTCGGCCCCTCGTACGCCTTCCAAAGGACCGGGACCCAATGGTTCCGAGAAAAAAGAAAAAATAATAATAATAATAATTTTATTATCAGGCAACTATAAGGCCCATTAATAAATTACACAAAATAATCTTATAAAATAATAAACTAATACATATTAAAAAACCTTAAAACTATTAACTATACACGTAACGTTGACGGCGGCGTCGTGTTTCGCTGCGTGGTGTCGCGTAACCGTCCTCGGAAACGTCGATATACGACACCTTTCGGCCAAAAGTCCGCTATATTACCCACACACCAGTAGGGAGCCGAGCAGCGAGTTAGTTCCGTAACACTTTAACAGTAGTAATGGCTTTCATTTTGACAGTTTAACAAAATTCCTTGCGTTGTTTGCGTTGTTGAGCAGACAATTTTTTTGAACATATTATGAAGCATTGGCTTATATCCTTCAAATTAATTCGGATTGTG
The DNA here is from genome assembly GCA_916614155.1 of Mesoligia furuncula. NCBI lineage: Eukaryota > Metazoa > Arthropoda > Insecta > Lepidoptera > Noctuidae > Mesoligia > Mesoligia furuncula. Next base: position 17,875,947 of record OU744809.1, on the reverse strand, counting down.
ATTGAAAGGGTGCTGGGCAACTAACTGCGTAAACACTGTCGATCACAATATCAATAATTTTGAATCAGGTGCAGATAAGTACTATTCTGATGCAGGTAATATTTTTTTAAACCGTATATTTCCCGGGGCGGAAACTATTTCTGAAAAGTTATACATATTATAGTATAGCGAATAATACCAGCTGCATAATTGCGTAACACACTATCAATCTCAATCTAAATCATTTTGAAGGATATTGCTAATCCATTGCTTCATATGTTCGAAAAATCTTTCTGCTCGACGACGTAAATAACGCAATGGATGTTGTTGAACTGTCAAAATGAAAACCATTGCTACTGACAGTGTGTTACGCAATTAACCCACAGGATACCCTACCTATGTAATTATTAATTAACCGGTACAAATAAATTAATTAATTTATGTCGAAAAAAAGTTGATTGAGGCAAGAAAATCTTAATTAAAACATAAAAATGTACCTCAAACTCCAAGAAAATATTTTCCAGGAAGGCAAAGACTTCATTCAACTGTGACCTATTGTTACGTAATGAAAAATTAATTGATCTCAATTAATTTTCCTTATTGAGCAACTGAGTAGGTTAGGTAGGTAATTAATTTATTTATTAAGATTAACCAACGCTTGTATACACTACAGAAATTACAGGTAGCAAATTAGAATAAAGAACTAGGAATGGTACTCTTCCTCGTTGCATAGTCAATGATCAATAGTCATAGATAATAAATTGATGGATTTTTAATTGACAAGGAAGGTTTGATAGATGGAGAGCTGGCTATTAAAGGAGGCAATCTTTTTTTTTTTTATTTTTTTTTTTTTATTTCTTCAGGATAACAAACAATTGCGCAATGCTTAATATTTAGGTACCGTAAAACGCTGCAACTTTGCCAACTAAGCCCAAGTTTGCCTATTTCGTTTCAATTACGATATTTCGCGTTAGCTTAGTTTTTTCGTATTTTCTACCATTTGGTAGTGATTTTACATTATTAGGGCAACAGATTTTTCATTTTTTGTAATGGTAGCTTCATTGTTACTCTGTCAGTTGTGCGACAAACACCGGTGCGCGGAGGTGAAAATTTTTAGTGTCGTGTAACTTTTGAAGTTTTAGCTAAAGAAAAGGTGTTTTCGTGCAGCTATAACATCCCAGGGTAAGAACATACTATCTACTTTCCATATTGCTTGATATTTTTATTAAAAGGACACGATTTCATTAAAATAACTTAGTAGGCAATGTTGTGCACTGTTTTGGAAACTTGAGTGACACAACTTTGCCTGGGTCTAGGGTTGTCACTAGGCGGATTTTAATATTGATATATTTTTACTATATAAATGTCATATTTGCATGAAATTTTCACAGCTTGGAACCCACTCAAGAGCTTGCATGCACTAAATTCCCTTCATTTTACGATATTTTAATTTTATTGCATACATTGTTAATGTTCCGAAATAGGGTGAGACACAGGTATCACCTAGGAGTTAGAGCTTCAATTGAAAATGTTACATTTTTTTATGTCAATAGAACATTCTTATTTTTATTTCGACAGTTATGTTTTCAATCGCCTGTAAGGGTGAGGCAGAGGTGTATCTCTGCCTGACCCATCAGTGATTACAGGCATAATTTTGTATTTAAGTAAGTCTTAACTTTGTTGCAGTTATATGCAAAAATGCCGAATAATACACAACGAAGCAGGAGAAAACCAGGAGCTCGTAGTTATGCCGATTACTCTGTAGAAATATCAGAAGTTGCTGCAGATCTCGTACGAAAAAAAATCATTTCGTCATACGAAGCGGAAAAGAAATTTGGGATCCAGCGTCAGACCATTTTTTCAAATTTCAAAAAACATGCATAGCAAACCATTTGGTCGACCTACAGAGTTGACAACTGAGGAAGAAGCCCACATCGTAAAAGCCAGCATTGCTAAAAAGCAATACATTTGTGATTTTTACTCATAAGTAGCAATTTGTTTTATTTTTTTACAAAGTGAATAAAAGTTTAAGAAAATAATCCGGATTTTTTTGGGACAACCCTAGAGTCAACGACATTTTTGTATGAAAAGTTACTGGTACCTGCTACTACATTGCCTATTAGCTGTAAAAAAATATATATTACCGTCATGGCAATAATCTAACTGCTGGGGACAAGCACGGTGTCTCATGTACACGGAAAAAAAATACTAAAAAGATCAACAATATATTTATTGAGATATCCTTCCAGGCAAAGTTGTGTCTTTTACCTACAACTTTGCCTACGACTTTGAGTGCTTGTAATTCTGAACGACGGCATGATTTAAATAGCTTTGGGTTCTACCTGGCAAGGCATAAGGTCTGTTTTCCATCTGCAAGTCTTTAGAAGCCGTAATAGTAAATAGGTTCAGAGATACGAACAAAAAACGTCAAAATCCAGGCAAAGTTACAGCATTTTACGGTACAGATATTTTATAAGACACTTAAGTAATAACGCAACCAGCATCGTTATCCACAAATTAACAAATCTTCAACCGTCTTAATTATTTCCAGTCAATGGCTAAACATTTTTTTTATTATATGAACATCCTCAAATATACCCCCTTCGTTTAGTTTGGGATATCGGCAAAGATGGAAGCTGTCTTCAGCAATATGGAACAATTACAATCTATCAGAAGAAGAAGACTATAGACCTTCTAAATTCTAATAGATTATTCTTTCTTGGAAAATTAGGAGAATAACAGTAACTATAACTAAATTGTTAAGTTTGCTAGTACATATTTAGATCAAGCGTTGTTTGTTTTTAAAATGTACCTACCTACTTAAATTAACTTCATCAAATCATTGACACATGCAAACACAGAAAAATTAAATTTAAGTAACTGGATCCTCTCAAGCCACAGAACGACAGATGAAAACAATTTAACTCACTTTTCATGCCCAATGTGCAGTATAAAAGAAACATATTTTCATTTTGATATGACACAAACGCATCGAATACGTGTCGTTAAACCTCGGGATATTTTTAAATCCCGCCCGAAATGCAGATGTTTAAACTGATTTATTTCTGTGGTTAACCCGTAACTGCCAAAATAAACATATTTCCGAACAGATACGAACTCAAATATTGCTACATTCAAATAACCATAATATGTAAGTGCCTATACTGACAAAAAATATACCTAGTTTATTGTAGACTCTATTCTATATCCTTTTTGCAAATACAGATTTTTTTTTCTTCTTGGCAATTGAGCCAGTTTGAACTATTCTGCCAACGTCACATTGTGTCCAGAAACATTAAATTGTCTAACTGAAACAATGTCAAAAATAACGAGAAATACCTATGGGTACTTAAATATAAAAAAAAATATCAGCTGCTTCTCAGTTTACAAAAACCTTTGCATTTTCTTTAAAAAAACAACAAAAAGCCCTCTTGCGGAGGTAACCTTATAAATAAATGAATGTAGTCATAATAAATTATTAGTTTCTATAACAATAGTCCATAAAACATAATGTATTTATTGCACCTTCATCGTCATAATTAATATTAGTCAATCTTTTACTAAGCGGTCGGAACTAATAAAGCCTATACCTAATGTTCGCACTGCTGGGACACCGATCTCTTATCTGTGAGAGGGAATGGGCAGTAATCCACCACGCAGGCCCAGTGCGGATTGGTAATGTGACATATGCATATCTTTATATAAGAGACTATTTTAATACTTGCTGAAGAATCCTGTAGATTCCGTATTTAAGTCGAATAATATGGGGTATTCCTCGAAACGCACCAAAAGTATTCCAAGAATACTAAAAAAAAACATATTAATAAATAAAACATTATAATTTTATTCCTCGAAATGCATCAACGATAAAACTTGGACAAGAGCATGAAGGATTCGTAATAAATGATACCGATAGACGTTTCATTTGATGCGTTTCAAAGTTGGTGCGTTTCGAGGAATACCCCAATATATCACTTCACTGGCTCACTACCACACAAGCGTTATGGTGCAGAACCTGCTTCACCTTGTCTGTTTCCCGCCATTCCTCGTGACTGACAGATGACATTAGTGACAGGAGCTACCTCCTCTTGTGAGAATGAGACAGTGTTTACATATTATTATAGGCCGACCGCTTAACTGAGACGTTACCTGAGGTAGCTGCGCGGTGCAGGAGGGGTGATAGTTGTCCCAAGTTGACGAATCACTGAGCTCTCGCATTTCGTCACCACACCCCTCCCGCACCGCTCTGCTACCTCAGGCAACGCCTCACTTAAGCGGTCGGCCTATAAATAGACTATACACTTCACTTGCAAAAAATCATGAAGAAAAATAAACAAAGTAAAATTCATAAAGTAAATAAGAACACATGAATAAGTATTTTCTTCCTTACAAATACTTACATTGTAAAAGGAAATATTAAAAGCTAAATCTAAGCCATAATAATCACAGTTTAGGAATCCATTGTTTAGAAATCTGAAATTAGCAATGAAACTAAAAATACATGGAACTGTAAACTACCTACACTACATAAGTAAAGATTAACGGGTTTATTTACAAACGATGATTAAAGTTAAGCGACGTGCCGTCTGCCTAGCCTTTTTCCAACAATGTTGGGGTCGGCTTCCAGTCTGACCGGATGCAGCTGAATACCAGTATTTTACAAGCCTGCCTATCTGACCTCCACAATCCAGTAACTGGGTAATACGATACCCCTTGATAAGACTGGTTGTCAGATTTTCGGGCTTCTGACGACCCGTAACGACTGTCAAAGATCCACGATTGGCAGTCTGCTTAACGTGCTTTCCAAGACACAGAGGGGTCTTGGAATGTAGGTCAAGATGGTCACCCATCCACGGACCAACCACGGCAAGTGTAGCTTAACCTGATCGATCGACCCGTGCAGCTGTTATTCCTTAGCCACAAGCCCACAATAAAAAGCGGCGTTTAAACGTCAAAAATGTATGGTAAGTCTCAGTCTAGTCACTTAACTTTAAGAAGAAATGCGGTCGGCGAAACTTTTGAAAAAGCCTAAGTAAAAAAAAAGTAATTTAAAAAATAAAAAAAACCCGACTGCGAAACTGAAAAGATACAAACAAGCCCATTTTAAATTAAATAAAGTTGGAAGCAGGCGGGACCCATTAGAATTAGAAAATATAATAAAAATGGTATGGGTCCCGCCTGCTTACAACTTTTATTTAATTTAAAATGGGCTTGTTTGTATCTTTTCAGTTTCGCAAAGCAAACTATAGTTTTGTATAATTTAGAAGCATTTTTTTAATTTTGTAAATGTAAGAACCATGTTTCCGTTTATTATGATTTTTTTTTGATGTTGACTTGAAAGAGCATGGCAGTTGAGAACTTGTCATGCTCACTTAAATCTCTCACCGATGGCGGCGCGTGTGTTGGATCATTCAGTTCCCTACAAACTGGTTGAGCTGGATGGTGCTGATCCACGCGTCATGTTCGTGAACGGGCGCCTTCGGTTGAGACTGGTCATCTCTTAACTGCCAATGCTTATTTTTAATCTTATATTTTGAATTATTTCTTCTTTGTGTCTTTTTTTTTTACATTGTTCTCACATATAGAAGCAACAAGAATAATGTACCCAGGATTTTGTAATATCTTGATTTAAAAGAGTGTCCATGGAGTTTCTTGCCCGTTCTTCTCCATAGAGATCTACGTTTTGGAATGGGCAACTAGCTTCAAATTGCGGACTAACTGACAGACTATTTAATTTTGACAATTCAAAAGTGCCTGTACAAGGTCTAATTGAAATAAATGCTTTGAATTTGAATTTGCAGTCGGGTTTTTTTATTTTTTAAATTACTTTTTATTTTCAGCTTTTTAGTTTACAAAATAATGTGAAAGATTTCGCAAACGATTTAGTTCTTGGTACGTGTTTTTTACAATTTGTCACTTCGAATTACTTTTGACCATATAAGTTAAATATATTTTTGTAATCACCTTTTAAAACCCTTTATTTTGATACCCCACTCGACAGGTTTCAAGAATAAAAATTTTTTTTGAAGACATTTTTTAATTTTTTTTTCATTTTTGATATATCCAGTGTCACTCTCACAATTAAGACGAACCTAACGGCACCTCTCAAGCTGAAATCTATCAAGCTGTTTAGGCTACAGAGCGTGCCAAAGAAATATACATACATACATACATACATACACTCGAAAAACATAACCCTCCTTCTGACGCAGTCGGGTAAGTCATAATTCGAGGTTTGGCTCTCGCCTATTTCCTCCTCCAATATTGGACCAATATAAAAGATATTTCATAAACTGAATAAGAAGGATAAATACTGTGTCCCTATGTTTTTGTTTTTTAGGGTTTTCATTGATAGTTGTCAAATGTTACACTAGGCCTCTGCCTTTGTTGACAGCGGTTTAAATCGGCATTTTTTGAGGGTTTAGTACTTATAAAAATTGTCTATCATCAAAAAGGAAAACATAGGCACATTACATGTAGTAAATATTAATATTCTGTAAAAAATAATTTTTTATCGTCGTTAACCAGAAAGAAAACAGGCGAGAAAAGACCACCCGCGTTTCCTCTTAAGCAAAGTTTATGAATAAAGGGCAACATCACGCATTTATTCCCCAAAGATGTAAGAGTGGTGTAAAGTGTCTCCACTTTCACTAGTTCCGTTTAAATTCCATAATTACTTGATTTAGGACTGATTTTTCCATCGCCAGATAACTTTTATTCGAGGATTTAAATTGACATTTGACAGTTATTGTATGAAATAACTGTCAAAATTACAAAATTATTCCCCGAATAAAGTTATCAGTTGATTGAAAAATCAGCCCTAAGTGCCATAAAATAGTGGTGTATCTATTTACTTATTAGCGTTTTTAACACAAAAAAAAAACATCAATTAACTTATTAACCCGTACCGTATCGAACGTGTAGAGCAATGGTGGCTCAGTGGTAATGGCCGCGACTTACGAGTTGTAGGTCGTAGGTTCGAACCCATACTGGCGCTTTACTTTGTGTAATTTTTTTTATCAGCACTGCTCTCAAAACGGTAAAGGAAAAGATCGTGAGGAAACCGGCATGTCCTACAACCAAAAAATTCGAAGACATGTGACATATACCAACCCGCCCTGGGCCCGCGTGGTGGATTACGGCCCACTCCCTCTCACACAGGGAATGCCTTTCTCCCAGCAGTGAGAACATTCTAGGCTGATTATGTATCGAACGTGGATCCACGCGAGACACAATAGCTTTTTTAAATTGTTTCTATAAAAATACGACGTACAACCTGTTAATTATTCTCCTTGCACCATTGATGGTGCAGGTCAATGGTGCATACGGTACAACGGGTCGCCGTGTGTAGACACGTTCATCATTGTTGTATGTATCACTATGGAAGCTTGTTGACAGAAACGGTTTTTCTACGGCGCGGTTTATATGCCTAATCCTATTATTTCATGAACTACAATATTATTATTAACGAACTAGCTTGTCCTACATGGAAAATTACCATAATTCTATTAACAAACACAAAAGCGAACACCTTTCCGGGATCACGTACGGAAGCCATTGGAAACTCATTGACGAAACTCTACCCGAAAGATTGTGTACCACTTTTACGACGCCGAAAGCCAAAAGCCTGTCAAAGCCTACATTATTTCTTTTGTTTCTTTGTTAGTAACAAAGTATTGAGTTTCAAGAGCCATTTTCGTGGGTACCTGAAACAATGAATGGTATAGGTACATACCCTACCTGTAACAATTATTAACGATACGAGTAATTTTTTGAGGGGCCCGTGGCTAAATAATAACAGCCGCACAGGTCGATCGATCAGGTTAAGCTACGATTGCCGCGGTTGGTCTGGGTGACCATCTTTACATACCGTGACCCCTCCGTGCCTCGGAAAGCACGTTAAGCCGTTGGTCCCGGCTGTCATTCGTGGATCTTTAACAGTCGTTTTGGGTAGTCACTAGTCAGAAGCTCGAAAGTCTGACAAAAAGTCTTATCGAGGGGTATCGTACTACCCAGTAATTGGGTTGTGGAGGTCAGATGGGCAGTCACTCCATGTAAAATACTGGTATTCAGCTGCATCCGGTTAGACTGGAAGCCGACCCCAACATAGTTGGGAAAAGGCTAGGCAGATGATGAGTAAGTAATAACTTTTTGTGCATTTTCTAATAGCGTTATTTTTATAATCTACTAGCTGCGCCTCGCGGTTTCACCCGCGTAAATGTCGATCCCGAGGGAATATCGGGATAAAAAGTAGCCTATATGTTAATCCAGGGTGTCAGCTACCTCCATACAAGAATAGAATAGAATAGAATAGAATAGAATAGAATACTCTTTATTATGTACACCATATTAATTACAGACATAAGGTATAGAAACTGTACAAAGGGTGACACAATGGGCGGTCTTATCGCTAAAAGCGATCTTTTAAAGACAACCTTTGGATGGATTAAAAAGGGGAAGGACAGACAAATACTGCAGGTAGTCTGTGGTGTACCATTTACATAATACAATAAATACATACGTAAAGTATATTATACTAATCTAAATAAATATATACATATAACAATAAACATGAAACAGGAGCAAAGAAAAATATAATGTTGATGTTTAAGGAGAGAGGAAGTGCTTTTTTATCATAATTTTAAAAGCGGACAAAGATTGAGCACGCCTTACCGACACGGGCAAGTCATTCCATAACCGTACTGCTTGAACAGTAAAAGATTTGTCATAGAAACTGGTGGAATGCATCGGCATCTCTAGTCTCAGGTTTTCCGATGACCTCAGATATCTATTATGTGTGTCATGAAGGAACTTGAAACGTTCTTTAAGATAAGTGGGGGTTTTAGGATTAAACAAAATACTGTAGAGCTGAAACAGGATATGAGAATTCCGGCGAAGACGTATGGGAAGCCACTTGAGCTTTGTACGAAATTCTGAAATGTGATCATATTTGCGCAGGCCAAATATAAATCTTATACAAAAGTTTTGAAGTCTCTCAAGTTTATCTAGTTGTGCCTCAGTAAGATCTGGATAACTGACATCAGCGTAGTCAAGGATGGGAAGTAAAAGGGATTGTGCAAGCGCAGTTTTAGTGGCAGTTGGAAGAAAGTTCCGCAATCGTCTCAGTGACTTACCAGATGCAAAAATTTTGCGACTTACCTCCTGTAGCTGAGGACCCCAAGAAAGATGTTTGTCGATCCAAACCCCAAGGTTCTTAACCTTTTCGCTGAAAGGAATTGCAGTTCAACACACAACACAACAACACAACAACAACAACATACAACAACAACAACAACAACACAACAACATTTTATCAACAACATACAACAACAACAACACAACATTTACAACATTTTATCAAAATTGGTTCAGCTGTTTGAGCGTGAAGAAGTAACAAACATATAAACACACACACTCACACACACACCCCCTCACACACACACACTCACCCTCACACGACCACACAAACTCTCGCCTTTATAATATTAGTGTGATGAGGAATATAGTTATAGAAGTACTTAGTTTATTATGGACGACCACGCGGGAGTGCGCGTAGTTGTCACATGTCTTCGAATTTTGATCCGAAGACATGTTTCTTGTATATGGATAATAAAATACCTAACAACCTGTCCGACGTTTTTCTATTTTTAACCGACTTCAAAAAAGGAGGAGGTTTCTCAATTCGACCGTATATTTTTTTTTTTTATGTGTGTTCGCGGATAACTTCGTCGTTTATGAACCGATTTTTTATACCTTCATTGGACCCGCCACAATGGTGATTGTGGAAATTCCATTCAATCAACGGTTTTACTAATATTAGAGCCAGAGGGATGAAGCCCCTGAAGTTTTCCATGCAAGCCATAGAAAAATGGCAATCAAAACGCGTCTCCTAAAGGCCTGCGCATACGACGGACTTTTGTCCGCGGACTTTTTGTCCGCTAAAATAGATCGCTTACAACTGTCGCGTACTTTTAATCCCTCGTTTACGGTACTCGATACAGTTGTAAGCGATCTATTTTTCCGCGGACAAAAGTCCGTCGTCTGCGCAGGCCTTGATAGATCTATGAACTTTAAAGCAGCTGGGCACGCACAGGCAGTGTACTCTGGATTCCTACCCAGCATCCCTAGTACGTAACAATCACAATCTGAATTATTTTAAAGGAATCTAAGTCATTACTTCATGTTCGACGATGCATGCATGCCGTGTGCCACAACAAATTCTGATTGGTGAATACCATACTGGTATGCCAGCTACTTGCATACTTTTGTGCAAGTTACAGGCATGTGCATGAGCCCTAAGTTTCAGAAGCTTTGACCAGTGGATTGCTAATAAATTGCTTCTGGATCAATGACGATATATCACTGTTGTGTACTAGTATTTAAAGCATGCTATTGGACTTAAATAAACCCATATACCTACCTACTTATTGTAAAATTTTGTATGTCAAATGTCTGACTATGTATTAGGAAACTTATTTAAATTTTAAGACCAACGCTGTACCAATACCTATTGCAAATAAAATGATTATGATTATATAAAACCGATCACAAAGGACGTATTTTTTGCTTAAAACCAAAACAGTGCAGAAATGTTGTATGAAATCTCATGGTTGCACTGTTTTTCATTAATGCACTGTTTTTAGGGTTCCGTACCCAAAGGGTAAAAACGGAACCCTATTACTAAGACTTCGCTGTCTGTCCGTCTGTCCGTCTGTCCGTCTGTCCGTCTGTCTGTCTGTCCGTCTGTCTGTCTGTCTGTCACCAGGCTGTATCTCAAGAACCGCGATAGCTAGACAGTTGAAATTTTCACACATGATGTATTTCTGTTGCCGCTATAACAACAAATACTAAAAACAAAATAAAATAAATATTTAAGGGGGGCTCCCATACAACAAACGCGATTTCTTTGCCCTTTTTTGGTCGATATCAAAAATGGCAACAGGTAGGCACTTGAAATATTCACAAAATACTCAGTTGTATTTTAACTTTAATAATAAATAATAAAATTAAAATATAATAAATATTTAAGGGGGGTCCCATACAACAAACATGTTTTTTTGGCGTTTTTGCCTTGTGGTACGGAACCCTTCGTGTGCGAGTCCGACTCGAACTTGGCCAGTTTTTTCATTTTTTTATTTGCAATGTGCGTTTTGTTTATGCAGAATAAACAGTTTTTCTTTCTTTTTTTCTTCAGAACATGTTTGAAAAATTTGTCTGCTCAACACGTAAATAACGCAATGAATGTTGTTGAACTGTCAAAATAAAAGCCGTTCTTACCAGTTACCCCGCTGGTCTCATATCCAGAAGATAACTGTCCAATGAATGTAAACAAGTCAATGACGACTGTATGGAAAACTGTCAATGCAAATGAATATTCACAAACCATTCGTATTCTACCGTATTCGGAATTTTGTATCCACTCAGAGACTCGCGTTATTTTCATATCAGGATTTACATGAAGATGACTTCATGTAAATCCTGATATGAAAATTTTCTCTTCTCTTTTGAAAATCTTCACACACTCGCTGTGTCGCAACTGTTTTTCGTTTTCGTTGTAGTAGATTGCCTTAAATTTTGATAGTCGTAATAATAAAATTCCTTAAAATTTGATAGTCGTAATAATAAAACGTAGTGTACAGCTTTGTCCTGCGGAGTAATTACCCCGCAGGACACGGTTCGTAAGTCACATAAAATGTTCATTTGCGTTGCGTTATTTACGTTTTTGAGCAGACGAATTTTTCAAACATATGAAGCAATGGAGTAGCAATATCCTTCAAAATGATTCATATTGTGACTGATAGAGTGTTACGCAACTAGGGTGATTTCCCCTTTTCCCGAAACCTATTGCTCTTTACACGAAAAAGTAAAACCATTATCAACCCAAAGATGACTAATTTTCGTAACAACCACAGAATATTACAGTTCAACACGTCGCTCTTTTTCTTACACTTTGCAAATCTTCTATCACACGGTCTGTATACAACCCAGTAGTGGCCACTCCACATAATATATTTTACAACACCAAAGGGAAAAATTCAGCTTCCTACGTATGCTAAATGGCAAAGCTGAACGAACTCAAGTCTAAAGAATTTTTAGTAACAAGATTCTGATGTGGGAAGTCGAATTAAGATATAATGTAAGAGTAGATAGATACTGTATGGTTATAAAATATCAGTAGAGAAAGAAGTTGACAAAAGCGCTTTATATAGAAGTAGATAGGAAAAACTGTTTGAAAAGACTCGTCCGTGAAACTAAACGTACGTCATTTTCCATTCCAATTTTCTATAAAGCACCATTGCTAAGTTTTGATTTTGTTCAGGCGCCAGCACATCAAGCTACCCGAAACTGTTAAATTTTCCCAATCAACATTGAACCGTATGCTTAAGCGATAAAGTTGAAAATCTGTTAAAGTAATTTGACAGATTGTAGTAGCTTGATGTGCTGGCGTCTGTACCTAATTCAGCACTATATATTGCTAATCCATTGCTTCATGTGTCAAAAATTTGTCTCTTCATCAACGTTGATAACGCAATGAATGTTGTTGAACTGACAAAATTAAAGATATTGCTACTATTAATGTGTTACGCAAGGAACATAAGAACATGAGACACTTCAGCTTCATCTGAAATAGTTGGCTAGCCATCGACAAACACTTGTTTAGTACAGATGTCTCTAATATATAGTCTACACTCATAAGGAAACAACAAATTAGCTTAATCGTAGATCGTTTACACGACTCTTGTGGTTGTATTGATTCGCTTTTAAACATAATGTCGTACAAGGTTACCAAGGCATTATGTACCATACCAGGGTGATGAGGAGCATCCTCCGATTTGCTAATAGCAACATAAAGCGTTCACTAAATTGCTTGACAAACTTAATGATTATGAGTTATGTAGCTGTCACGACATTGTATTGTGACAGTAAATTAGGGGCCCAGGTTCAGTTGTGAGGGCCTCACATACAAGACATATGACACGTGAGGCCACTTCAGAAATAAAATGCACGCAATGATCAAAGAAAGACGCAGATGTGGTTTTATATCCGACCCAAATTCCGGACAGTTTTAGAGACTCGGAGCTATTATTGCTAGATATTTGAAGAAAAGCATATGTTCAGCGATGAATGTGGATAATAATAATAAAAGTAAACACGATATGACTGGCGGCTACTTATGGAGTCGTGATAAAGCCTACTTTCAGTAGAGTGAAATGGTTTGTTAATGCATTTACACAGTTATTTGCAAACAGTGTCTAGTTGTATGATGTGTACCTATATTTACTGCAAAGCTGGTTGCAAAGTCAGCTCATTCATGATTTTTGTTGGCTCGAACAATAATGGGTACTCCGCGGGTCACTTGAAGTATTTGCTTTACGTTTTTCTCCTTGCTCACTCTGCTCCTCAATTTCCTGTTCAGCCCTCACACAGCTTTCAGATATGGTGTAAAGAAGACTTTAGGTCAAATATTTGAAATAGAGCTTAAACTATCATGGCTCGTTTACACCATGGTAACCTACTGTCATCCTCGGCAAGTTACTCCAACACTGTTACTACTGTACTGTACTCTTTGTTGGCTAGCGACGTCGACCTGGTGTGCAAGTCTTTTTGGCGGGGAACAACTCAAGTGCCTGAAACCACCTGACAGCTGACTGGTCCTTTTTTATCTTAATAGTTTTCTTATGTTCTTGTGTTTTTGTCTCCAGATGCGAGGATGGTGGAGGCGGCGCGGCGACAGGCACGGGCGGGCGAGCGGCGTCGCTGCGGCTCGCCAACGGGCGGGTTGCGGCGCAGTCGGCGGAGCAGCTGCCGCACTCGCCGGCCGACTGCGCGTCCGTGCGCATTTCCATGGACAACACCAACACCTGCTGCACCGACTCGCTCGTCACCGCCCTCGACGACGAGACATTGCTGCTAGGTAAGTAACATTATTTTTTTCGTTTTAAGGGGCTTACAGGACCTAAACGCAAAAAACGCAAGTTTTAGAAACAATAATGATAACGATGATGTTTGATCGACTACAGTAAACAAAATCAGAAAAATGTATGATATTCTTCAGAATACATGCTAGGTAGATCGTGTGTTGAAAACATAATACAACTAATTTGATACGATATAAATAAATCATGAAGATACCTCTAAAAACTTTCTTTTTACAATAAAAACCAGACTAATACATATACATACAATCATTCAGATTTTTGTCAGTTATTCTACAAGCAACATATTAAAATACTAGTGTTTCAACTTTTTAGTCCAAACAATAGATTTTTTGTAATTAAATAATTGCTTCATATTTTGCAATAAATTAACCAGTGTTGTGTCATCGCGCTTCTCTTTCTTTTCTATGCTGTCCGACAGTGACCGCGCTTTAGGTCATGTAAGCCTCATAATATGTAGAACTAAGGTTTGACCCCTACCATCAAAAAGTCTGGTAGTACCCACGAAAAAAATCTTCGTATGGAAGCGAGACTGGCTGTATAGTACATACGCCAGAGGCCACACCAACCAAAAACCTTTTGGGCTCCGCCACAGTCTGGTTTCAACTGCGTATGGTTTTTTGATTTCGCTGGTGACTGTACAATAAAACGTCAAGCGCTTTGTGGTCCCATTCGTTATACAACATTATTTTTAGTATATGTGAAACCCGAAACACGTGTCTAGTATTTTTATGTGAAGAATCTATGTACAAAATTTCAAAACTGTATCATGAAAAATCACAAAGTTATAACCTTGTTAAGTTACCTGTTTGTCCGTACAAAAACGTGCTCGCTCGCGCCGCGCCCGTCTTGCGCTCATTGATAATAGTAGATACCTCACCTTTTTTTTTTTTGTCGCTGAGAAATGACATTACCTATCTCCGCTCGTCGGGGGACGAGACGGAGTATGTGGGAATCCCTGCCAGAGTGGCAGCATACCCACTAAAACTCAGCGGTGTTCCCTCATCGCCTTGATGGGGGGGTCATGGGAATCCGGCTCAGCCTTTGCGTCCACAACCCCCCCGGCAATAGTACCTAACCTAACCTAACCGATTGGCGCGGAGATTAGATAACCTACTTAGTGTCGCTCGGTGTCCAACTTTTAAACTTTTTTAAATATTTTTGGGACAAAATATAAACTTGGGGTAAACATTATTGGTATCTATCGATTCAGTTACTTATTCTGAACAAACTATATTCAGGTTTTGCATATACTAAAAATAACGTTGATAGTCTTTGCATTCGACTGATTCAAAAACGCTATGGAACGAGTTGCACTGCGGTCCCAGTATGAGAGCGGTCCCAGTCACCTGAGTACTCGTAGGGAATCTACATGCAACAACTTTCTTGATTCCAATATGCATCTACTCAGTAGGCTATTCAGTCTTGTCAGTTCGTTTTGTTCTGTTATTTTTTTTTTTTCATGTTCTGGCAGTTTGAGTAATTTATGTGGCCTACCCAAATGTCCTTTCTTTGGTATTGTTCGTCGAATCGTTGAGCTCCTTAACTTTTGAGTTGAGCTGCACGATTTCTGACAAATGCGTGCACTGACTGGACAGGTCCTCTCAATCTGTGTGGTTCTTTCCTCAAAAGACCATCTCTGACATCGATCTACATGGTCTTCATGTAACCTGACCTAGATTATGGCTGGAGACTGTGACCTCTGAGTTTGTTTTCGGTGTGTTTGTTTGATTTAGGTACCTACTCCACCATCTTAATCAACATCGTTGCTTCTTGAATGACGTGTACCTACTTGTTACTGAAGCTACGGAACTGGTTGTTGGCTTGCCATTCCTCTTAAACTGCTAAAACTCGTGCTGTAACACAAACTAAGATAAAATTGCTTTACTTAGCCTGATAGAATTAATTAACTTCAGTTAAAACATCAGCGAGCGCCTTAATGAATAGGTGGAAAAAGTTTTCCCTTGGAAATCGAAAAAGTTCCATATTAAAAAAAATACAATTAGGAGTTTACTGCAGATATTCCAGGTGATCTGTAAGTTTTCAATTCGAAGACCACATACAATTCAAAGACGAACTCACTTTTTTTTAAAGTAGTTTATTTATCGGAGAGCACAGTTCGACCCAGTTCGAATTTCTGTTTGACTGCATAAAAACTCATAAGACTCATACAGATGCCTCGCTCCCTCTACTAAGCTCTGTCACTCGCTAATACAGTCGTGACGGTATTCACCCTCTTTATTGGCTAGAAGGGCAGGCAGATTTAAATCAAGTGCCAGCGCCTGCGACCTCCCGAAGTATGCAAAGGTCGAACACGTTGGCACTTGGCTCCTTGCACAATACTATATACTATTACTGACGTATGCAGTTCAACCCCGTACGTAATTGTCTTGACCCATTTAGTATTTTTAACCGACTTCTAAAAAAGAGGAGGTTCTCAATTCGGATGTTTATATATATATATATATTGTTTTTTATGTATGTTCGGGCATAACTCCCTCATATATTATAGACGGATTTGCAAAATTCTTTTTTTGTTCGAAAGAGGTTTATTCCGAAATGGTCCCATTTTCCACATCACACAGCATAACATCACGCTTGTACCTTTTAAAGGGGTAGGTAAATGTGTTCAATAACGTCCTGTCACTTATATTCACATAGCAAATCAAATCAAATCAATCTTTATTTGTGAACATAAGTACAAAAAGGTGTTATTTATACATTTTAGCTGATCTGTATGTTCGGCCAATAATCGGCATACAAATATAACATTAGTAAGCAGGTTATTTTTACTATCATAATTAGGATAAAAGAAATGAAGCAATTGAAAAATGTCATGAGCCGCATAAAATAAAGTAATTGAATTATATTATTAATTATTAAGAATGTCAAAGAAAATAAAATTTAGTCATAATTTGTCATTTAAAAAGCAAAAGCAAGTAGTGCTATATGAATTTGTGTGGTGTAGGTAGGTACAACTAAAAAGTGAAAAATACAAAACTTAAAAAAAAAGCAACCGACTTCCAAAAAAAAACACTACAAACTGAAAAATAACTTTAATTTCGAAAGTCGGTTTCAAAAAACGAAAATGCAGAACCAACGTCACCGACTTCCGGAATTAAAGTTATTTTTCACTTTGTAATGTTTTTTTTTCTTTCTCCTGTTCATGACGTCATGAGATGGCTTAGTATTGGTAATATTTAAATACCGCTGAAGACTAGGCGATATTCCTTAGGTCGCAGACTAGTAAAGACTGTCTTAAGTCAGTTACAGTCAGTTTAAAAAGTATCTGGTAGAAATGTCAACAAATGTAGGTATCAGAAAACATACCTCTGTGAGTGATTCCGTAAGAATTTAACCTGAATTGGGTTTATTTACATTTTCATCAGATACTTTATAAAAACAATGACATTGATTGTGCGCATACCGCAACACAAAAGTCAAAACAAATTTGTAACTGTTTTGGTATGACTAAAAAGTATAAGAAACAAAGTGTAATTAATTTAATTTTAACATTTCACTCATTAACCCAAATATCATAACAATATCGTTAACCATAACAATTAATTAAACGCAAAAAAACAAAGCTATCATGTTATCGTGCTTATTACTACAGACTACGAACCTTGTGGCCTTGATAGTTCAATATGTTCCCCATTGACGTACCCACAATCTACTAAGAACTAGTAACCTACCTACTATATAAAAAGACCCGAAACCACTTTACCTGACCTCGTATCAAAACCCTGACCTCAAGCCAAACAGCTATCCTTGCGGTCATTAAGGGGCTTACAGGACCTAAACGCAAAAAACCCAGGTTTTAGAAACAATAAATGTATATTTATTTATTTATTAAAATTTTATGCACAAGTAAAATAAATACTGTACAAAGGCGGACTTAATGCCTGAGGCATTTTCTACCAGTCAACCTTAGGGTGATGCAGAGACAAAACATGGCAGGTGCAACATATTATGACATGACTATAAAATACAAGAATACATACTAATACATATGATCGACTACAGTCAACAAAATCAGAAAAATATATGATATTCTTCAGGATATATGCTGGGTAGATAGTGTGTTGAAAGCAAAATACGAGTACAACTAATTTGATACGATGAAAAAAATCATGAAGAAACCTTTAAAATCTTTCTTTTTAGAACAAAAACCATATTAATATAATACAATCATTCTGATTTTTTGTCAGATTATTCTACAATTAACATACTAAAAGTCTAGTGTTATTAATTTTTTAATTTAGTTAGTTTAATTTTTTAATCCAAGCAATAGATTTTTGTTAATTAAGTAAATAATTGCTTCATATTTTGCAATAAATTTACCAGCGTTGTGTCATCGTACTTCTCTTTCTTTTTCTATTCAGTCCGACAAAGACCACGCTATAGGTCATGTATTCGCCTTAAAAAAATGAGGCAATTATGGTTCCATTCCTTCTCAAAATAAAATTAGGTTTTGGTTCATGTTCCTAAGGTGTTTCCGGATTCCCAGTAATTCATAAAAAAAGTTTCGAAAGTAACGTTTTCCGTTGTAGCTACTACTTTATTTCGGTAATCGAATCAATAGCAAAAACACATTGGAATTCTTAATTCGGAACTAAAACCGCTGACTCATTTATAAAACCATCTGCGTCAGGGTCATTGACAGAACGATTAGTGAGAATTTAGTGTGGAAACCTCAGATTTCTAGGAGAAGTCCTTAATAATAATAATTTACATTAATTCTTCGTAAAAGAAAAAAAACACCACACACACGCTACATTGACTTGGCTTGGGCCCGTTAATGTAGCTTAAACTAGCCAAAGAGCTATGAAACAAAATTCGTTTATCAATAAAAACTTTTTAAAAAAAAAAACAACTGACTTCCAAAAATAACACTACAAATTGAAAAATAACTTTAATTTCGGAAGTCGGTGTCTTTGGTTCCGCATTTTCGTTTATTGACACCGACTTCCGAAATTAAAGTTATTTTTCAATTTGTAGTGTTATTTTTGGAAGTCGGTTGATTTTTTTTTGTAAAAAGTTTTTATTTTTCACTTTTTAGTGGGTCCGTTTGTAATTTATCTAAGTTACAATAGCCTAATGTCAACTGCTCATCACTTGTTACAAAATGTTGCTTTTCCCGATGTTGGGTCGTTAATTGTTGAGGAGTTCTCCTGGTAAGAGCCAGGAGAACTCCTTAACAACCACTCACCATACGCATTGTGACGAGCATAAATTGCTTAGCAACCATTAAAGTAATCGAATCGCAACCCGTGAAATATTTGTCATTGAATAGTTCCAATGGCCATCTGTGGTCTTCTTCATCAGCTCCACTTTACCAAATGATGATTTCCGAGAGCAAATGCTCAAGTTATTTTAAAAAATACCCAAATCGTTATAGCTTTGCCTATAAAATTTGAGGGTTTCCCTCGATTTCGATGGGATCCTCTCATCAGATTCCAACTTGATGATAATGGGACCACCTCGAGAGTACACCCTTTCAAACAAAAAAAGAATTTTGAAAATCGGTCCACAATTGGCGGAGTAAACGCGTAACAAACACAAAAAAAAGAACATACTGTCGAATTGAGAACCTCCTCCTTTTTTGAAGTCGGTTAAAAATAATAATTTATTTAAGTCAGACACAGTGATCCATATTTATGTTAGTAATACCTACACTTAAAAAATATGTTAGTAATTAACCAAGGAATAAAATACATGTCATCGTCATCATCATCATTTCAGCCGAAAGACGTCCACTGCTGGACATAGGCCTCCCCCAAGCACCTCCACTTCGACCGGTTCTGCGCTTCCCGCATCCAACAGGTTCCTGCGGCCTTCACAAGGTCGTCGGACCACTTTGTGGGAGGCTTTCCAACGCTACATCTTCCGGTACACGGTCGCCACTCCAGAACCTTTCAGCCCCATCGGCCATCTGTTATGCGAGCAATGTGCCCTGCCCACTGCCATTTAAGTTTGGCAATTCTTCGGACTATGTCGGTTACCTTGGTTCTCCTGCGGATCTCATCATTCCTGATTCGATCACGCAGGAAAACTCCAAGCATAGCCCTCTCCATTGCCCTTTGTGTGACTTTTAGCCTTCTTATAAGGCCCATTGTGAACGACCACGTTTCAGTGCCATAATTATGTCATCACTGGCAACACGCACTGGTCAAAGACTTTCGTCTTGAGACACTGTGAAATACATGTCACGATAATATTATTGTAACTAAATTGAAAAATTTAAGTACCTGCATAAAAACAAATTGGAAAATAAAAGGTCTTAAGGTCGTGGACACACTACTAGGTGCATCGGTGCTATGCTAATGCTACGCTGTGTTCTAGCTCACATGCTTTTAGAGAATCATCGCATGGTTTTGCTATTGCAAATGCCCAGTAGCCACACTGACGCTTGATGCGAAGCTGCATGTCTAATCTGTCACTCATTCTAGCTTCGCTACTTTAGCTGGCTCCTAGCAGTGTTTTTGTATAGGTAATAAGTGATTGTTGTTAGTAATATCACGGCTAGAAAATTTAATTAATTATTCAGTTAAAAAAAATACATACACGTAACTTGCAGAAAATTATATCGGACAACATTAAATACACATATAAACTCACCCCTTTTTTCCAACAAGACAGACAACAACGTCAT
The DNA here is from genome assembly GCA_916614155.1 of Mesoligia furuncula. NCBI lineage: Eukaryota > Metazoa > Arthropoda > Insecta > Lepidoptera > Noctuidae > Mesoligia > Mesoligia furuncula. Next base: position 17,855,376 of record OU744809.1, on the reverse strand, counting down.
AATAAAAATACATACATAATATATTGAATATCAACATACTTCTATCAGTAGCAATGGGTTTAATTTTTGACAGTTCAACAACATTCATTGCGTTATTTGCGTTGTTGAGCAGACACATTTTTCGAACATATGAAGCAATGGATTAGCAATATCCTTCAAAATGATTGAGATTAAGATCGATAGTGTATTACGCAACTAGGGTGCAGTACGATTATATGATACGCTACTTTAACATATTGTGTGGCGTTGACCTTAGAGTTTAAACATAGGTTTGTCTAATGGACATAGGAAACCCACATAAGGGGCTTATAGGACCTAGACCTAAACGCAAAAAACGCAAGTTTTAGAAACAATAAAAGTGTATTATCGACTACAGTAAACAAAATCAGTAAAATACATATATGGCGTAATGTGTTGAAAACATAATCCAACTAATTTGATACGATAGAAAAAAATCATGAAGATACCTCTAAAAACTTTCTTTTTACAATAATAACCACACTAATATCATTACGATAAAAACCATACTAATATACATACAATCATTCTGATTTTTTGTCAGATTATTCTACAAGCAACATACTAAAAAGCTAGTGTTTTAATTTTTTTTGTCCAAACAATAGATTTTTGTGATTAAATAATTGCTTCATATTTTGCAATAAATTACCAGCGTTGTGTCATCGCGCTTCTCTTTGTTTTCTATGCAGTACGACAGTGACCCGACTTTAGGTCATATAAGCCCCTTAATATCAATAGGTTACTGCAGTTTCCAGTAGTAAGGTCGATATAAGACTGCGTATCCTGTGCAAGCAGATTCTATTTAGATCAAAACGAGTATGATCCTGATCGTTTCAGCTCTATTGCTCTACCGATCCGTTTGTCGGTAAATTACCTGGCCACTTTGTGCTCGGAGTTTCTCAGTGAAAGATGGATATGGTAGCCACTTGTCTATGGACTATGTAGGTGAGATGAAAGTGCTTGAAATCCTAACCACCATAATCGAAAACATGGAATGCAGTTGATGTGGCCGAAATTGGTTAGGTTATCATCCTTGCTATTATGAACAGACTAGATGAAATGAAAAAGGAAGAGGCTACGATAAAATTGATGATTGATGATGTCAAATATTTTGGAAAGACATCGACTTTCAAAACTGTTCCTTAACATAATATTATACTTTTTGAAGTCAGTATTTTACCTTCCCTAGTCACGTTTCCATAACAACCACAATTCGTCTTGATCTCTTTTTTTTATATTTCGTCGCTGGCCGCTAGGCACCACTCAATCAAGAGCCTACTGCCCTAAGTATTTGTTCTTTCCAAGACAAAATGAACGACGATCTTTCACACTTATGATGGCAGATACTGATTTTTTTGAAGCGAGTTACCATGACAATGATGATGAATAAGTATCGCTTGCGTCATTCTAGTTGTATTATTTAATTTATCTATAACGGACCAAGTAAAAATAATTCGTACCTATTCGTCATTATGGGAAGTACCTACCCATCAGTTACTCAGCAATTTCTTGAAAGAATTACCGGATTGACGTGCCAAAATACCCAACGCAACATAACAAAGGCGGCATGAATCGATGACATAAGAAAGGTTACTAAAATATTTGCTCAAACCGAGTGAAAGGTCACCGTTTAAACTTCCGTCTACAGTTGAGAGTTTTTGTCGGCGCGGGTGAATCACAGAAACGCCGGCGGAACATCATAACGCCCCGGAACTCGGTCGCCGATAACAATTTAATTTTTTCCAACTCACACATACACCGGAACCTCACTGAAAAAACAAGTGTAAAGCGAAGATTCGGCTCGCGATGGCTGCACGCGCGGATGTGAAGCACATTTCCTGAAACAATTAAGGCGCACCAACATTAATATTGCAAAGTTGACGCCGCTCTCCGTCCGGACGGTTAAACTTTCAGCGATACTGCTCCCTCCCTTTCTCTCCAAACGACGAAGAAGATACTGATAGGAATTTGGCCCAGCTAATAAACACAACCATGGGAAGCTCTAGGGAAAACCGCGAGAATCAGATGGGGCTCTACCAATCACTGTAACGCGAGCACATCACTGAGTGGGCATCAAGGAAAATATCCGTGCTTCACGTCATTACAATGTTCTATGTTTATTATCGACTAATTGAGTCCGCCTTAGAATTTTATCATTCTCGTAAGTTTTAAAAGCAGCCCAATTTAGATAGTAACAAGTGTGATCTTCCAATTAGCAATAGTTCAGCTTTAATTATCCGCACTTAACGTACGTTTAATTGGTGCAATTTGTTGCTCGGCATTGCATTGAAATTCGGTGGCGGATTGTTTGGGCAGCAGAATACCGTGGCCATCGCGGCTATCGGCTATCAAGCAGTTAGCATTGACCATGAATGTTGGGCTTGTGAGATGTGCGGGCACAGCGTTCAGGAGGCGAGGCGCGCATGGCGGCATGCTCGCTTCCGCGGTCGTGTGGCGACTCGCTCCGAGCAATGAGCAGTCCTCCGCCGCCCAGTCGAGCGCGCTGACATGCCGCGCTCAACCCCCCACGACTAAAGCTCCTTACAAACGCGAAACAAGCTCGCTGACAATACAATAAAAAAACAAACCGTGTATCGCGTGTGCAGTGATAAATATCAAAGGATTTGTTTCAACGTGAACGAAATTATTCAAGAAAAATGACGCGAAGGGGATTTTGTCACGTTCGTAGATAATTTGAATTTCAGTGTCAAAGCTTATAAATGTTGTACATGTTTAAATGTTCGGGTTTGTTTTGTCTCGTCAGCTGGGGTCTAACCAAGGGACTAACAATGAAATTGAATGTTAAAATTTATGAATTCATGGGGAACAATTAGGTAATATTGTTCAATTCTCTGATACAAATATTACAGTGTAAAAACTCGACAATTCAACCAAGTATTAAATATTATTAATCAAGATGATAAAACTTATTAATCTTAGCGTATTATCCTATTTTGTCCTCAATGACAAAAAAAATCCTGATAAAACTTTTTTCAGTGAAAAACAATTTGAGTTCAAAATAGGATGTGCTACTGCCTCAGCAAAATAAACAAATTAAACCAGTGTAATAAAAATAAGCTTCAAAGTAATTTTTGTAACGACGTTATCGCATGTCCTAACCTTGTGTAACAACGCTAAATGTCACATTTTTCAAAATTGAAAAAAAATATCATTCATCACTGAAACCATAGAGAAGGAGCATATCAGAAATAAATGTAAAAGTGGGTTAACACATAGTTCGTGCTTAGTGCCAAACGGATTGCCACACCATCGGCATCGCTGCATCGCGCTCCGATCGCTGCGATACTGAGAATAGAAGACATTCCCCCAAATATATCACTGATATTAATAAAGTACCATTAACTTTTCCAATGTGAACTACTAACCCAGATATTAAATTTTCAACCAAAGAAAATGTAAGAAAAAGTTTGCCGTGCAAGTTACAAGAAAACACTGAAACATAGACATAGGAAATAGGTACGAGTCTAAAAGAAACCGACACCTATTTGAATTCTTAAAACAATATTTAATATGTTACCTATAACAATATGCCAAACCACGGTGCGCGCAGAAGTAAAGAAAAACAAATTATAACAACCAACTACCATAAAGTGTACCAAGAAATCGCAACAAATCGAATCCACCACAGTACAAAGTTCTCGAATTCCAGAAATACCACAGATGTTAAATTAGCTGCGTGGAGAATCAAAATAACGTGCAATAACAACCACCAATATTTGTAAGCAAAGTGTAACGCGTGTGGAAGACGATCGCAATCCTATCGTGATTACCCTCAAGAGTGCCCCGGAGCAGCTGCCGCACTTGATATCTGCCTCACCCGATACCCCAGCTCAATTGATATAATCCACGATTCCGAACTACCAACACATATTGCTTACAGCCACTTGAGTCTTGACATTGCAACTATATTATTTACCATTCGGAGTCACGTGGTGAGAACGTCGCACGATGACGATTAATTCATGTTTATTAAACAAATTAACGATACTAGTGTGGCATTAGATACGCGACGACTAATTGCAGACGGAGAATACTGAAGTGACGATGAGAAAAAACCTCGTACACTATATTGCAAAAGGTTGAAACCATGAAACCGGAACGGTATCGATGCCGGAATTATTGTGACGTTGCGATGGTAAAAACGTATTGTCATTTAGGTTGGAATTGGGAATAGTTTATATTCAGCGACGCGGATCAATTGTAGTCTCCAACGTAACAGTACTACTGATAAAAACTTTAAGAAACTAGTTAAAATTATAAAATTTTCCGGTTTTTAAGATTCAATTGATTTCCTATGAAGTTTGTTAAGTGCTACTGTAATAACGCCTACACACACGTCTAATTTAACGCTTACACTAAAATGACGGAGTCCTTTTCTGAGATTGACGGCTATTAACATTCACAATTATTATTGACAAATTCTAAATCGTCAAACCAATTCAGTCCATTGATTTTTCTCACATATTACAGAGCATTTCATTCTAAGCGTTCGTTTCTGCCTCTACCATCTGAAGAAATATCGTTTTACTCGTATACACAACATATTTTTATTCAATTTCATCCAATGTAAGATACATTGAATGAAATTGAATAAAAATATGTAGGATAATTTATAAGATTTTTCCATTGAAACTAACCATGGTAATAAATACATCATAAATAAGATAATATATTCTAGTGGTGTGATGTTAAGTTGATTTGGCGTCAAACTGTTTTGCATGCCAATAAATGGTGAGTGAGCGGCAGTCAGGAACCGCATTTTGTAAATGACGTGGAGCGAGGCTCGACCGAATTCTGTAATGAGAATACGAAGCTTAGTGGTCCCAATAATTATGAAATGACAAACGTCCTTTTATCATATAGACATCACAAAACAGCTGTATACGAATAGTTTGTACTAGCGTCATTCGCTGCATCCAATAGAAATTGTGTCTGGATCAATTCATTTCAGCAATGGACGAGTGCTATGAAAGTACCTACGGGCTAGTAAACTCCGTGTGAAAACACAGAATTTTGGGTCATGTTGCATGGAATTTTCTCATGGCTTCGAAACGTTTTTGAATGGTTCAAGAGTTCATCTGTAGGATAGAAAATCCAATTCCAAAAGAAAAATCGGTCGCTTAATCTAATAAGATTCGTGATCATCACGACGTGTTCACGATCTAAATTAAAATGTAAATTTTAGTGTATGTGCAGAATGGGAAGCATAATAAATCTCACAAGCCGAACAGCAGTTGGAACCAGAAACCGATGCTATTTTCTATGATCCAGAATTACAGGAAAATTATCTTTCTATAATCGCATCAGTTTGCTTTGGTAAAACAAAAACCTTATCTGAAATAGTCATACCTACTTATATCGTTGAAGTTTGTATACATTATATTTGACTTCTTATAATCTAATAGTCCAAATAATGTCTGAAGCTCAATCAAATTCAGGGATTGGCCAGAAAAGTTAAAGCATTTTTTGCTAATAAAAGTCTTCGGCGACAATAAAATTTAATAGACAGAGCGACGCTAAGCGTTTTTATGCTAAATCCAATTAATTGAATGCACACATTAGGCATCTGATCTCTATTGATATCAGAATTGATATCTCAATACTCAATTCTTTATTGCATCTAATATTAGCTAGCTATGAATCATAGACATAGCGCCATTCAGCTTTGTTTTTATTGCAGCGTCGGATTTCATATTTTGACAGTTGACGACTTTATTTATTGTAATTTAATGGACGCGTGCAGTAACTGTCAAAACTACAATTTATTACTCAGCTGTTCTTTTTTTTGGTTGTTGCGTTTTACATAGGATTTTTATAACATTATTGGAATACTTTCAAAGGTGTTGATCCAACGTACCTTTTGTGCTACGACGATCTTTGTCTAAGGTTTAAATAGTAAATGTCACTTTAAGCCATTATTTGCTTAGCTGCGTCTCGCATACTTTAATGCATTATTCATTAATAAGTAAAGAATTCTGTTATTACACTCCTTAATTTACATAAGTAAACAATGAAACTCATCAAACAAAACGCAACGCAAACGCGTTTGAATTGGAACGCGAGTATTCGTTTAATTAATATTACGATAATGACTTGATTTTGCGTATAAAGATGCCGTGACGTCATTAATTGTCGACTAGTTATTTTAATTTGATTGGTCGTTATCAAGTTATGAGTAAGAATGATCGCGACCTGTCGAACCACGTGCAGCGAGTCCGCGACCGGTTTCCTGTAGTTTTAATATATTCGTTGTTTATAAAACAAACTAATAAAATTAAGTCAGTTCTGTTTATTTGTCAGTTTTATTTTAACCTGACAGCAAGTATGTTGTGTTTATGTGACGTCACATTTGTTCACGTAAACGTTTGGTGTTTTATATTATTTTCGCGTAAGAGTTGACAAATATGAACCTTTTGAAGCGGATTAGTTCGTCTCTTCGTGCAGCCATGAGGAACGCTGTTTATTTGCCGCGCCTTCACGGGACTGACGGCAAATATACTACAAGTAAGATCTATTTTCGGATGTTCGGATATTTAATCTAATTTCGATAAACTTTAGTCTCAAGTTATATGTGTAGGAAAACAACGTGTTTCGTACAAAATTATAATTTAATAGGATGATTTTCTGATATTGTTATAATTAGATACAGTTGCGGTACTAAAAATAATTGTTAGTGTTTGTTAGAATGATATCAGCTTGCAACTGGTGCGTTACAATTCGATATGTTACATAATTGCACTGCGCTCTTACATAATATAATATACTCATTACCGATTACCTACTCACAAATTATTTACCTTCTTCGATTGTAGTAAAATTGACGCGGACCCAAAGTTGTATTTTTACTTCATTTTTACTAGGTTACTGCAAGTGACTGTCAATCAGAAGCTAACACGGTTAACGCATTCTTAAATATACCTATGTCGCACATATATCTCTGTTCCAACTTTTGTTAAAGAATATTAGTCTAGAAAGAGAACATCCAAGAAAATTACATAATTATTCAGTTTTCTGAATGTAACGAGGCTATTGAATAATCATAAAACGTATCTACTACTGAAAAATAAGACCAAAACGGTGCGCACCGAACAGAATTTATCCGCCTCATACATGAACATCAACAAAAAATTACTGAGTAAATATACATAGGAAAAACGTGAAATAAACGCTGAAAAATTACATCAGCTCAATAAAATAAAAATACATAAACTTCAACCTTTTGGTTCATATTTCTCATTCAATTCGGCTCTTTTCTTTCCAAATTAAAATATTAATTCCATATTTGAGGAACGCGTGGAATAAGGAAGGCTGATAACACATTGTCATTATTAAATAATACAGTTAAAATGTCAATTTATATACATTGCTTCCGCATTTGACTTGTGTTTCAGTAATTTATTTATTTTATCTTATTTATTTTGTCCCTACCTATACTTAAATATGTTGTTCGAATTCGTTCAATGAACCGTGATGACGCAACAGACAGCTAAATGTGACAGTTTGGTTACGAATACAGAACTGCAAAAAAAAATTGCCGTCAGTTCCTTTTCTCCAAATTCTGTATATCCAGCCAGCAGCAAAAACCAAAACGACTAGAGAGCCACATGTGTTGCCTGACGCCAAAAAACTGGCATGTTTTCACACTAGATCTATCTGTTTTCATTCTCTCCACTAGAAAAACTACAGCTGGAGGCTGAATCGCTCTATTTCTCAAATGTTATTTTGACAAATAGCTCTGATGTGGAATTTTCTCAACCGAACATAACTAAGCTTTTCAATGTTATTCGATCGTTGCTATTGAAATATGTATTTACTTCAGATTTTATTAAACCTATCGAATCGTGAAATCGCGCCTGGGAATTCTATATATCTTTTTAAAAATAACCAACAATTCACCTACCAGACCGATAACACCCTAAATGTGGCCAATTACATCCAGATTTTCACTTTATTCCATAACTCCAACCTGGCCGTTTGGCTGCAAAAATAAACATTTGCTAGATAAAACAAATGTACAATTGTACAGCCAGATAAATTGCGGGAAATGGCAATAACATTTATTGTAGAAACAAGCAATTTCCGTGCCAATCGCCACACTGACCCACGTTCGAATTCACCAGCAATTAATCGATTCTTTGGACACTATAGGCTGAAAACTGTATAGGCGATGGCTCAGGCCTAGAAGTCGAGCGAAACAAAGGACTAGCTAGACCAACAAATAAACGTAGGCGGCCCATAGCTAACCATTGTGTACACAATGTTCACAGAATTGATTTCAAACGTCTTATCGCCGTCGACCTTTCAGCTCAAGTTGGGTCTTTCGTCACAGTTTGCTAATCCACAATCAATGACGGCGTTACTGAGACACGTGTGCCTTCATGCGAGTTAAATATTATACTTTGGCCTAGCGTTCCATCTTTAAATCGTAATCAAATCGGTTTCTTAATAAAAATTTCTCACATATTTCAACAATGATTTCTCACACTCCACAATATTATTAGAATTAGAAGTACTAGGTTCAATGCGATCACGCGTTTCCTACATTATTCGCAACCCAAACGATAGAAATTTGGCGGTCAAAGTTATATTTCGTTCTCCTAAATTATCGCTATCACACCATATGCGATCCTAATCCGTTCCTGCCACGCATTCATTCATTCTAATTTCATTCGCTACAGTAGTCACAGCATTTACTGTCGCTAAAGCGTTGATATTGTTGTGCAGTCTAAGCGATTTTAACATCTCATGTTCATGTCAACCGACACCCCAATTCCGTAACACACTATCAATCGGAATCTGAATAATTTTGAAGCAAATTGATAATTCATTGCTTCATAAGTTCGAAAAATTTGTCTGCTCAACACGTAAATAACGCAATGAATGATATTGTACTGTCAAAATGAAATCGATTCCGATTGATAATGTGTTACTCGATTGCCCCGCAGCTCTTATCCAATTGTGATCTACATCGTGCAGTTCTTTTGGAACTCGTTATTATTACCGCCGCCGGTCATTATAAGTGACATGGAAAGAGCTTGCTCGCCTTCACCGACTACAAGAATTACGATCAATTTTTATGTACATTTATTATTGAGATTATGCTCGAGAACTGTTTGGAAGCTTCTAAACTAATTTCATTCGTAGTAATATATCAGTAGGTAATTATCTATACATATAAAATTCAAAGTCCTGACTGACTGACTGATATATCAACGCACAGCCTAAACCGCTGGTTCTAGAGCCATGAAATTTGGATGGTGTGTTCTTTATGAAGATAGGTATCCACTAAGAAAGGGTTTTTCGAAATTCCACCCCTAAGAGGGTGAATGGGGAGGGTGAAATTTCACGCGGGCAGAAGCTAGTGTTGTATATTTGCATTAGAAGAAAGTGAAAGTGCTCTGTATCGATATTATGTTTAAATTACGAGCATGTCGGCGCTTGCCGTGTCTACAAAATTAATCTTAAATGCGGCAATGTGGAACTACTTTGAGTGACATTGAAAAGGACGATATCTTTCTACGCCCTTGACGGCATTCGTGCACGCTGTGTCTGGCTGAGGCTCTGACATAACTTCGTCGTTGTGGTTCAAGGAATCGGAACTATTAGAATGCATTGAATGATATCATTGTTCTGTTCTAGAAATTGGATGTTTAAGCTTTTCACGTACTGGTCGAGTAGTATTATAAAAGTAAAGTTTTGCACACGTACTTTCTTGTAGCACCACATCACATCGCTCATCAAATGTTTATTTTCTATGCTAGATGGTTTACCCAGGCTCCCAGGCCGTAATGAGCGTCAATTTCCGAACACTTACAGTGCAAAGTTTTTATCGTGTTGCAAATTGTCTGACAGTCGTGAAGAATTTGACTGATAGCTTTCGTTCCGTGTGACAGCGCTAACGCCACTACCATCCGCCAACATTGTCCGTACATCATACGCTATTACGCTCGGCAATGCTCGACAATACTCGGATATACATTGCCGAGCCTTGATCTTAGCACCGACAGACGTAATGTGATTGTACGATGTCTGTCAAGTTAGTGTTTGTCGTTTTGGAATGGTTCGGATTTTTTTGCTACTAGCTGCGCCACGCGGTTTCACCCGCATAAGTTTTGATCCCGTGGGAATATCGGGATAAAAATTAGCCTATTTGTTAATTCAGGGTGTCAGCTACCTCCATAATAAATTTTATCAAAATTGGTGTAGCCGTTTAGGCGTGAAGAAGTAACAAACATATAAACACACACACAAACTTTCGCTTTTAAAATATTAGTGTGATTGTGATTATTTTCCTAATCATTGCCGGATTTAATTTTTTTCATTCGTGTTTCTTCACCACTCAAAAGTCTAGAACTACCTATACCTACTGCAACTGTCACATTCTCTTTTGTTTTCGAATGAACAATTCAACTTGTTGAACAACAATCTAAAACTGTTTCAAACGCACAGTAGGTCCTACACAAGTTGCGAGTTACTTCAGGAAGAAAATATTAAATTTTCATAAACTTTAATTGACGTAATATCAGCCGGTGAATAAGCAGTATACATAATATAAATCACATCAGTAGTAGGTACACTATATTACATGACAGTGTAAACAGCTGTTTTATGCTCTGTCTGTTTTTCAAGGTCATCTCTGAAACGGTTGACCCTGTGAAGTTACTGAATCTGAAACAGCAGACGTTTTTACCGGAAAAATTATGAATGCACTCAGACAACGGAAGATAATAGCTAAATCGCACTAATCCTACTAATATTATAAACACGAAAGTTTGTGAGGATGGATGTTTGATACTCTTTCACGCAAAAACTACTGAACAGATTTTGATGAAACCTTACATTAATATAGCTTATACATTAGAATAATACATAGGATACTTTTTATCCCGATATTCCCACGGAATCGACACTTATGTGAGTGAACCCGCGGGGCGTAGCTACTTACAAATAAAATAAAACTAAACATCTGATGAGCATCATCTATTGTTTGGTCAATAGATAATTATTACATAACACAGCATCACGCCTATATACCCCTAAGAGTTAGGCACAAGCACGGATATCGATATCTATGGGCACAGGTGTACCTATAGAAGGTACACCAACAATTCGCCAACCAACAACCGCCAAACATTCGCATGTAATATTGCCATCAACCGGGCGCAAATCCGGGTTCCGGGCTGCGACTGAGAAATTCCACATGGAAAAACCCAATAACACTGTCCGACCTGGGAAACGAACCCAGGACCTGATGCTCAGCAGTGTCTTTGCGACCAACGAGGCAGTCTTATCAGCACCCTAAATGCGAATCACACTATCGATCTCATTCTGAATCATTTTGAAGAATATAACTGCTAATCCATTGCTTCAAATTTTTTTTTTTGGTAGCCTATGCTGTCCCACTGCTGGGCAAAGGCCTCCCCCAAACCCTTCCAGGAACTCTTTTCCCGCGTCACCTCGAACCAGCCCTCGCGGTACGCGTCCAGGTCATCTCGCCATCTCTTTCTGGGCCGGCCTCGGCGGCGGCGCCGTCCATCTTAGGCACCCATTGTCTGCAGATTTTTGCCCAGCGGTCATCGTGCATACGGCTGATGTGACCCGCCCAATCCCTTATGTTCAAAAAATATTCATATTTATGTTCAAAAAATGTGTCTGCTCAACAACGTAAAAAAACGCAATGAACGTTGTTGTTGAACTATCAAAATGAAACCAATTGCTACTGATAGCTTGTTACGCAATTACCCCGCAATAATTATTAAAGCTTAGGAATTATCAACGTGGTGTAAAACAACGAATCATAAATAGTAAAGTCATTAGTCATTGTATAATATATTTGATCATAGTAAAAGAATAAACCCAGTTCTATCATTTCTGTTGACAAAACTTGAGTCACAGAGTGGGACTTTGTGAAAGAGGAAAATGCATGTTAGGGTAAACTCTTAACAGTGAAATGAAATTGTTTATTCTGTTAAGGGGCTTACAGGAAAACGCAAGTTTTAGAAACAATAAAAGTATATGATCGACTACTACAGTAAACAAAATCAGAAAAATATATGATATTCTTCAGGATAAGTATATGCTGGGTAGACAGTGTGTTGAACACATAATACAACTAATTTGGTACGATAGAAAAAAATCATGAAGATACCACTAAAAACTTTCTTTTTACAATAAAAACCATACTAATATGCATACAATCATTATGATTTTTTGTCAGATTATTCTACAAGCAACATACTAAAGTACTAGTGTTTTAATTTTTTAGTTTAATAATAATTAGTTTAATATTTTGCAATAAATTACCAGCGTTGTGTCATCGCGCTTCTGTTTCTTTTCTATGCAATTCGACAAAGACCGCACTTTAGGTCATTCAGTCGCCTTAATTCTTATTATTGGAATCACTTTTTCAACTCATACAAAAAAAAAAAAAAAGCGCGCACGTCATAAAAAATAAACCTAGATGAGGTTGGCATTTCCTATCTGACTACTCTGAGAAGAAAGGCCGAAACAAACTCAGAGGTCACAATCTTTTAAAGTCAGACATAATCTTGGTCAGATAACTGTGAAGACCATGTCGATTGATGTCTGAAATGGTCTTTTGAACGAAGTCCCACAAAGATAGTGGACCAGTCCAATCAGTGCAAGCATTTCTCAGTAATCGTGTATAGCTTAACTTAGAAATTGAGGATAATAATTGTTTCCCTAACAATTTGTAGTAAGATCCGTTATTAGGGACAAGAACCAACATGTAAACATGTACCTAAGTGATAATGTCTGCACAGATGACCCCCACGTGTCACCCCTGTGACCCCCATTCACTACGGTCAGAGATAATAAATAGCTTGATAGTTATGATAAATAATCGCTAAATAAGACAATGTTAGTTCATATACATTGTAACGACAATGAACTAAGAAGTTGTGCGCTTGCAATATAATTTCCTCAGATTACAATACTAATAGAATTAAATGTTACAATCAAGGGTGTCGTGGCTAAATGATAACAGGGGCTGTTACGGGTCGGTCGAAGGGTAAGCTAAGCTTCCACGCTTGTTTCGTGGATGGGCGACCACCCATTACATAACCAGACCCCTCCGTGGCTCAGAAAGCACGTTGTTAGTCTCGGCTGTCATTCGTAGATCATTGACAGTCGTTACCGGTAGTCAAGAGCCCGAAAGTCTGACAACCAGTCTTACCAAGGGGTATCGTGTTACCCAGTAACTGGGTTGTAGAGTTCAGATAGGCAGTCGCTCCATGTAAAATACTGGTATTCAGCTGCATCCGATTAGACTGGAAGCCAACCCTAAGATAGTTGGGAAAAGGCTAGGCAGATTAATTGATAAATGTTACAAATCGATCAAGACAGAAAAAAACTACCAATTAGTAAGAAAATATAGTCTTTTGAGTTTGACTAAAGGTGAAGGGTATCCAAACTATTAGAATTAGGGGTCTTTTAAGGAGATAGGAAAACTTGATTGCTTATCGTATAGACGTCATAATCTTATAGCCAAGATTCACGACGCATGCGAGTGGACGTTTGGTTTTGGTTATTTTTTTTTTATATATAATGACGCAGTTTCATATCAAATATTAGAAAACAAAGCCAATGGGACAATCCCGATATGAACGTAAATAAACCTGTATACGATAGATAACATTTAGGTTTTCCTTGTAAAACTAGAATGTTGAAAAAAAAACATGTCAAAAATTGTAGACGTCACACGCCGCGCCGTCGTCATTCGGTTGAATCAGTGAAATCAAACTCAAACCCAAAGCATTTATTTCAATTAAACCATTTACAGGAACTTTTGAACCGTCAAGAAGTCGGTCAGTAAGAAAATATGAAGCTAGTTGCCCATTTCAAAGCGTAGGTACCTATGGAGAAGAACGAGCAAGAAACTCCATGGACACTCTTTTAAATTATACTTTTACTAAAATATTAGTTACATCATTAATGTTGAATTTATAATTATGAATATAGGGTGTAGGTACTTACTATAGGTGCAACTCTGCCTAACCCTGTGTTATGGGTGTAGGTCATTCATCATCATCACATCCATCATCATAATCATTCAACATCATCATCATTCGCCATTTTATCGTTATGCCAATGTTTAGCATTGGCATAACGACAAAATGACATAAACTATTATTACTTACTAATAAATAATTGATTGGTTCTCTGTCATTTCAATTGAAGGTTTTACGTAGATAGGTGCATCTATGCCTCGTGCTTTTGGAAATACTACATTTATACCTTTTGTACTACCTTGGCATATTGCCAGAGTCCAGTTTTAATAAATGGGATTGGTACATCCTCAATTCATTATAGCAGGTTTTAGACATTTTTGTGGAGCTGGCTACCTTGTGCAGTGGACGTTTGAGTAGGCTGAAAATGTATATATGATATTTCCCGAGCTTTTCGTTTCCTTTAGAATACTTTATAGATATGGTCAGGTCATGATGTTGACGTTAGGCCATGAACCTTATTTATTTCTTCACAAATAAACTAACTCCTCGTGAAAAATATACAGTTATATCGAAGAAAGAAATTCATAATAATATGGAGAAATCTAACGATACCAAAAACATTATGGTCCAACATGGACACACAAATCTACAAATACTCAACTAAGTAGATCCACAAATATTTAACCACGGACATTTATTTTAAGCGTATACTGCTGTCTCATCGTAAATATTTAGTATCAAATGAATCATATTTTTTGCATGCGGCAACACCTTTTCAAAGTGTGTAAAATTTGTTTTAACCCCCAACGGAAAGGTTTAGCACTCCATCATTTAAGTGATGACCTTTTGGGCACAGACCGTGTTACATTTCCTTCCTATGTATATATTTCGTAATATCGTTTTGGACGGTTTGGACCACACTGAAGTGGGAAAAGGTACTTTACCCCTGAATTCTAGATTCGAATCAATTCAAATTTGCTGTCAAACCTCATTTGTTTCTTTGATCGACCAATCAGGAACTGCTATCAAACCAACTTTAACCAGTACTTAATTAGATCATTGTCGTATGCTACAGAAGTCGTAAATCACTAGGTTCATTATCAAAGGTCAATGGCCGAAAAATTATATATTTAGATATAAAAAAAACTGCATAGGTATATACAAAGTTTTTGTGCACCTAAACAGTATATAATATAGGTTCTTTTTGAGACAAAAAAATAAGAAAAATACACATAAGTACCTAAGTGTTTACACATGTGCACCTTTTTTCTTGTAAGTTCTTGTTGTTTTAGGACACGACTACACGTGGTACTTTCCTTTCAAAGTGTCAATTACAAATGAGGGAATGAATGGATATTCATTAGTAAAGCCGCGTTTTTGTTGGAGTTTAAACTAAGAAGTAAGAACAATATGTCAGTTAACTTTTTTGTGATGAGTTCTCAGCTTAGTTTTTTGCCTTACTTGCCAGACTATGCACTTGTCTTTCAGAATGGCTACAAAAGTAAATATAAAAGTAACAAAAACATTACTTAAGTACCTACTATGTAGTTGCTACATACATAGTTCCTTACTTCTCTTTGAACTATATCAAAACAAAACAAAAAATTTACACTTCCACTAAAAATACTTTTCGTCGGAATATATTTTGAACGGAATTCACATAACGCTTTTTAATCCAGTGTTTCCTTTATAAAATACGGTAGATAAACAAAACTATATCGTAATACACAGCAACATAAAATTTTGGTAGCAGCGAGGAAGGTCGGAAGCAGGCCATAAGTTTGGCTACAAGAAAGTATCGATCTTGATTCTTGCTCGAGACCGAAGCACTGTCGCGAATTATAATACAAAAGCTTTTATTTTTCATGTACGAATGCGCTGCACTTTCCGTTTCCATGCATTTTAGTATTTCGAATTTTGAATTTCCTTTTTCTTCTTTTAAAGTTGTTCGTTTGAATCATAAGTGACGGAAAAACCTTTCGCAGTCCGTTTCGTATTTCAAGAATCAAAACCGCATTCAATTGTTTCGTGAGAAGTTCTCCATCGTCACTGATTTTGTTCTAAATATCTATCTATACATATAAAATTCAAAGTCCTGACTGACTGACAGATATATCAACGCACAGCCTAAACCACTGGTCCTAGAGACATGAAATTTGGAGTGTGTGTTCTTTGTGAAGAGTAGGTATCCACTGAGAAAGGGTTTTTCGAAATTCCACCCATAAGGGGGGAATGGGGGGAGGGTGAAATTTCACGCGGACGAAGTCGCGGACAGAAGCTAGTCTCATTATAAGAAAGAATATTAATTCGTGTTAAGGATAATTTAAAGCTTTGATGGTGATATATTCGATATTAAAAAAACATGACTGCAAAACTTTAATTTTCCTCAAATTAACGCATACTAAAAGCATCCATGATAAGTACCTACAAGTACACAGAGTCACTAATAGATCGTACGGCCCAGTTGCATCGTTTACCTATGTATTGTTCAGTGATTAAACTTATCAAGTGACCAGAGCGGCGTCTGTAATTCCCATCGAAGACGAGAACACGTCAAACAGGCTCGAAGGTCGCGTCGATTTAGGGCGCCCGCAGACGGCCGACTGCAGACATCAACCAATGGTTTAGCAGTTTTTGAATGTAAAACATACAGTGGCCTCCAAGAGTTAATTTACATTTTCCACTTCAGCTGTGAAAAAAAAACTAATCGTCATTATAAAACTTTTTCGTTGAACGTCCTTTTTCTCTCGTATCTGCACAAGCTATACGAGTCGATTCTGTAAAAATCTCACCGTGAAAACTTTGGTGAAGTGAGTTTGTTTTTGCTAGGAATTGACACTATTGACAGCTCACTCCACGCTCACTTCACCTAAGTTTTCAAGGTGAGATTTTTACAGAATAGCACCGCAGTGGTCTAAAGATTATCCACTGTGAATTGAAGCACTGACCATACAATTGCCATACCTACATTAAACGTCTTACCGACTAAACGATGGACTTGGTCAGAAAAAACTCTGGACACTCTGAGGTGGTGAGCAGTGGTGGCCTAGTGATCCCAGCCGCGACTTATGAGTTGTAGGTCGTAGGTTTGAGCCCCGACAGATACTTTTATCATCATCAACAACATCCACTGCTGGACATAGGCCTCCCCCAAGCACCTCAACTTCGACCGGTTCTGCGCTTCTTGCATTCAACGGGTTCCTGCGGCCTTCACAAGATACCACCTTGTGGGAGGCCTTCCAACGCTATGTCTTCCGGTACGCGGTCGCCACTCCAGAACCTTTCGGCCCCATCGGCCATCTGTTCTGCGAGCAATGCGCCCTGCCCACTGCCACTTAAGTTTAGCAATTCTTCGGGCTATGTCGGTTACCTTGGCTCTCCTGCGGATCTCCTCATTCCTGATTCCATCACGCAGGGAAACTCATGTGTTTTACTTTGTATAAATTATTTCCTCACCACTACTCTCAAAACGGTGACGGAAAACATCGTGAGGAAACCGGCATGTCCTAGAATCATAAATTCGAAGACATGTGACATCTACCAACCCGCAATAGGCACGTGGTGGATTACGGTCGCCCCATTCCCTATCACCGAGGTCTTAAACTAGGTAAATTAATATTATGTGCATTGCCATATTCTGATAATTTGTATGATGCAGAAAACAATTACATTTATAGTTTAAACAACTTAATGCATATTTTGACATGTCGTCATAGTGACCGTTTATTGTATTTTGATACAAACTATTTTGTTAGGGATTTTGTATTAGTTCAGGAACATAATATGTTTCTTCCCAAGAAAAGTCGGCATGTACTGGCTACTTTGTTAGCTTACAATATACACGCAGTTATTGATAATTTAACTGAGACTAGGTTAAGTGACGAAACAGTATTATCTAGTACTTCTAATAATACTGTAATTAATTCTTTAAACTTTTAGACTCGACAAAAGAGAAGCATAATAAGAATATTTTACTATATCACCAAAATATAAATCGCTTTTCTGGCAAAATCCTAGACGTGGAAATGTTAATAGATAAATATCATATGGATATCTTATGTTTTTGTGAAACCTGGTTAAAACCGGATAGAATGTTGTTTAATGTCAATAATTTTTCAGTTGCCAGTGTGCACAACAGGTCCTCAATAGGGGGTGGTACTTTGATATTATGTAATAGTTCTTTTAGGTATAAAGAAAGAAAGGATATCACTGCTTGCTCTGTTGATCGCTTATGTGAGGTAGCATGTGCAGAAGTTGAAGGCCATACTTTCTTATGTGTTTATAGACCACCAGCCTCAAATTTGTCATCATTTTTGATCATAATGGAAGAAATACTTAGTAAACTTTTTAAAGATAGTAAATTTGTTTTTGTTTGTGGTGACCTAAATATTGACCTATTAGTTAATTCACCAGAAAAATGTAAGCTAATATCATTGTTTAAATCATTTAATTTAAAATGTATATTTAATGAAGCGACTAGAATAACAGCAACTTCAGCTTCATGCATCGACAATGTATTTACTAACTGTAAAATAAAAGACTCGTCCTTAATTACTGGCGTCAGGTCTGACCATACTGGTCAACTTGTATCATTTGACTTAGGTAAAAGATTACACATAGATAAATCCATTCAATTAAGACCTCTAACTAAAAATAAATTGAAAATGTTTAATAATAATGTTCTTAGCAATCTTTCCACAGCTAGTTTTGATTCACAAGACCCCAACATAAACTATGGTACATTATTTTCTACAGTATGCCAAGAATTCAATAAAGCATGTCCTGTAAAAAAAGTTACTATAAATACTAAACCAAAATTTAGTGAATGGGCCACTGCTGGCATTAGAAAAAGCAGAGATATTTTATATAATCTGTATCACGAGAAATCATTAACTTCTGATCAAGCCCTTCATAATTATGTAAGGAACTATTCTAAAATATTCAAAAGAGTCTGCGCTGAGGCTAAATCTAAATTAATTAGTAACAAAATTAGTATGTCTAATAATAAAATAAAAGCTGTGTGGCAGGTAATAAACAAAGAAACTGGAAACACAAAACAGCGAGATCAGAATGAGTTGTCCCTAAAAATTGATAATGAAACCATTTCAGATAAGTTAAAAGTTGCTGAGACACTAGAAAATTTCTTTACCAATATCCCAATAGAGGTTACAAAGTCTCTCCCCTCATCACCTATATTAGCTGAAGCCCTTCTTAAGGAAAATTTTAATAGGGAAATTCCAAGTTTTGAATTCAAGCCCATTTCTGTTGACACAATTAAAAAAGCATTTAAAAGTCTTAACATGAAAAACACTGAAGACTTATGGGGGATTTCTGTTAAGGTTCTTGGAGATATTATTGACACAATTGCCCCTGCCCTAACAGGCATATTTAATCAATGTTTAGACAGCGGTACGTTTCCTGACTTAATGAAACATAGTAAAGTAGTACCGATATTCAAATCGGGTAGTAAGTTGGATCCCTCCAATTATAGACCTATATCTGTGCTACCAGCATTGAGCAAAATCTATGAAAAAATCATGCTGGACCAGATGTTATCACATTTTAATTCAAATGGGATTTTACATAGTCGCCAGTTTGGTTTCACGAAAGGTAGATCGACGACAGACGCGGGAGTAAAACTCATCAGTCACATTTTGGAATCCTGGGAGAAGTCTCAGGATGCAATTGGCATTTTCTGTGACCTCTCAAAAGCGTTTGACTGCGTTGACCATAATACACTGATCTGTAAATTATACCACTACGGAATTCGTGGACAAGCTGCTGATCTTGTTCTTTCCTATCTGTCAAAGCGCCAGCAAAAAGTAAACGTTAACGGGGCGACGTCTTCGGGGTCTCTAGTTAAGATGGGCGTGCCTCAAGGCTCAATTCTTGGCCCTTTCCTATTTCTAGTTTATATTAATGACCTTCCTTACATGATGGCTAACTTGTCGGATATCATTTTATTCGCTGATGACACTTCCCTTATTTTTAAAATAGATAGAAAAGATACGGATGTCTTACATGTTAACGATAGTCTGGCTGTTCTCTCGAAATGGTTTGCAGCTAATAATCTTTTACTTAATGCGAACAAAACTAAATGTCTTAAGTTTTCATTACCAAATGTACCTCAAGTGGGTCTGAATTTAGAACTTGATGGCAAAAGACTAGATGCTGTTACGGAAACTGTATTTCTAGGAATTACTTTAGATTCAAAATTACAATGGGGCGCACACATTAGAGCTCTCTCAAGTAGATTAAGTTCAGCTGCGTATGCAGTAAGAAAAATAAGGCAGTTGACAGATATAGCCACAGCTAGGTTAGTATACTTTGCTTATTTCCACAGTATTATGTCTTATGGTGTTCTGCTGTGGGGATCGGCAGCTGACGTAGATTCAATTTTCATTTTACAGAAGAGGGCAATCCGCGCAATCTATAAAATGGGTCCTCGCGAGTCTCTTAGAAACAAATTCAAAGAAATTGATATACTAACTCTGCCTTCTCTTTATATTTTAGAAAGTATTTTGTATGTTCGCAAAAACTTAGGACTCTTCAAAATAAGAAGCGATTTCCATAATATAAATACACGTAGTAAAAATGAAATTGTGTTACCTAAATTTAGATTAACTAAAACTAGCAAGTCATTTCTTGTAAACAGCATCCGTTTTTATAACAAGTTGCCAAAACCGGTTACAGAACTTAGCGATGGAAAGTTCAAAACCCTCATCAAACGTGTCCTTATCAAAAAAGCATATTATAAGATTAAAGACTACGTTGAAGACAAGCTAGTCTGGCAATAATTCCTTCTGCACATGTGGCTTCCCTGGCTTCTCATTAACGGCATAACTATGTAAATGTCTATTAACTGCTCTCAAATTACGATGTTTAATTTTATTTAATTATTATTAATTTTTTTTACATACTTTTTGACATAATTTCTTTATTATTTGACATTATATACTTTTTGACATAATTTCTTTATTAATTGACATTATATACAGACTCTTGAAAATGTTCACCTCTTTATTAGTGGTTTTAATGAGAATCATAACACTTGGTTTTAGTAGGTTTTTATTATTATTTTTCTTTTTTTATTATCTATCCTTTTGATAGATTATTATTTTGTAAATGTGAGGACTTTGTAGGCCTTATAGACTTTAGATCTGTAGACCATTTTCTATTTTATCAAGTACTTGGTACTTGTTGACAGGCCTGCGCTGTCCTCCCATACCTACTGTAATCTGGAAACATTGTAAAAGCCAATTATTTTTAAAAAGAGTAACCATGGAGTTTCTTGCCGGTTCTTCTCCATAGGAAACGACCAATTGGAACCGTGCACCTAGCTTCTGACGTTTCATAAGTGCCCATGTAGGTTTATGTGAAATAAAACATTTTGATTTTGATTTTTGATTTTGATCAGCAATGGGAACATTATAGGCTGTTTATGAACACCGCGGGACGCGCTGTGATTCGCTTTAGTTTGGCCACAGTTTAATGAAACTAAGTTAACAGTTTGGTTGGTTAACAATCGGCTAACTGCCGGAGCTAGTTTTGAATCTTAGTTGCAGTCCGGTTCTGATTTTGTCAACTTATTTTAATTTTTATCCCTTTAATGTGTTATATTTTTGAAATCGTCTCCTCGACCCCTTCGTTTTGATACCCCACATAGTAATAGTAGATACAACATTTTTTTTCAAGACCTTACTTTTTGTAGTCTAAAATCCGCCATTTTTATTGTATCAAAACAAAAACCTTCGAGCGAGCGACCCCAACGAGTCTTTAGTCACCTCATATGTTAAAATCCATCCGGCCGTGAGGATGCTTCGAGGGTATCTATAAGAAATTCCACATATCTACAAAGATAAGTACATAGTTAAGTACCTACGCATAAAAATGTAACCCTGTCCTGTCATGTAGTCGGGTAAATAGTACATGACACCACTACACTTATCTAGGTATTCACCGGTTATTTAACTGTTTTACAAACTACTAATTCGGTTATCGAATTGGTTTTAAATACCTCGCAGTAAGTGCGAAAAATAGAGCATTCTCCTCGGGGTTAATAAAGGTGTCTTCGTCTTAGGTGAGCTTGAATCCCTCACTGCACTCAGGATTCTAATCTTCCTAGAATCCTTCATTGCAGTCAGGCAGCAACAATAAGACACTGCTTTATCCCCTATTGAATAATCTATTAGTATTTAATCATATCTTTAGACATATTCGGCATAGATTCTATATCGGATTTAATTGAAAAATTGGATAATTCGTACGCAACGTGGCAAAACAATGTCGTACGAATTCGTGGTTTGCCAATTTCGTGTGCAATGTTTTACTCTCTCTCGTTGTGTGAAAAAAAACTCTGAATATTTTAATAATGTTGGGACGTTATATGGTATTTAAAAAATTGGTCTTGGAATTACATAATTATACTATTATAATAATAAAGCTGAAGAGTTTATTTGTTTGTTTGTTTGAACGCGCAAATCTCTGAAACTACCAGTTGGATTTGAAAAATTCTTTTGGATTTTGATAGCCAAATTCTTGAAGAAGGCTATTTAACATCACACTAGGACCTATTAGACCCGAGCAAAAAGAAAAAGACTTAGAAAGAACGCCAAGCCAAAACGAAGTAATAGCGCGGGGCCAGTGGCTAAATAATAACAGCCGCACAGGTCGATCGATCAGGTTAAGCTGCGCTTGCCGTGGTTAGTCTGTGGATGGGTGACCATCTTTACATACCGTGACCCCTCCGTGCCTCGAAAAGCACGTTAAGCCGTTGGTCCCGGTTGTCATTCGTGGATCTTTGACAGTCGTTACGGGTAGTCAGAAGCCCCAAAGCCTTACAACCAGTCTTACCAAGGGTATCGTATTACCCAGTAACTGGGTTGTGGAGGTCAGATAGGCAGTCGCTCCATATAAAATACTGATATTCAGCTGCATCCGGTTAGACTGGAAGCAGACCCCAACATAGTTGGGAAAAGGCTAGGCAGATGATGAGGCGATGCTATGTGACGGGGAGGGTCGTGGGAACAAGAAATTTCACGCAGACGAAGTCGCGGGCAGAAGCTAGTTTAAGTATATAGCAAGCAAGTATTGACCTACGCCTTATTCAAGCTCAGTTCAAGAAATAACTTCAACAATTTTCTTGTTCCAAATTTTATCCCGTAAATCTTCAGCATACATACGCTAGGTATAATCATAAAATTTGTTTCAAAGAAGAATTTGTAGAAAATATTCACTTGGAAAATTTTGTCCATTTTAAAAAGTTTGCAAAATTCGTGTTTAATTTTGCTACGTAAAGAAGTAGTCTGAAGTAGGATAAAGGAACATAAACACATGATACGTACTCAAAACGTAGATTACGTACTACTCGAATATACGTCATTTTATCTGAGTTCAAAACTTGTACCAAACAAACGCACATACATAACCGAATTTTCAATAGACGCGCTACCGCATAGACACCGAATTGAGTGTAGTGTATGAATTTCCATAAATTATTTACTGTAACTAATGGCTGTCGTCGACTCCTTTACCCTAAAACCGATCGTTAGGGCCTTATCACACGGGCAAGTGTGCTGCGAACTCGCCGCGGACGTGCAGCGAACTCGCCGGGAATAGCCGCGAAGCGAGCTCGCTGCGCAATCGCCCCGCTTTGGACTTGCTTGCAAATCGCCAGTCTGATAAGGCCCTAAATCATGACGTCACTGATAATCCGTAGCTTCGTAGCCCCGTAGTCCCGTAGCCCCGTAGCCACGTAGCCACGTACCTACACCTGACCCGATTCTGCATAACCATTCCCCACTTCTTTAATCCTTGAATAATTAAACTCTATTGTTCGCGCAGAGTAACGTCGAGATCTGTACCTCACGAATAAATAATAATATGCCTTACGTAGATATTTAAGTAAGGACGAAAAAGGCTGCCGTTTAAAAAATAAATGTAGGTTAGATGTTGGGCATACAAGAACAATGAGGTTTAATTGGGTCAAATTGAACCTTCATTAGAATGAGATATGGTTCGCTGCCATGTCTTTATGTTTTCGTTTTTAAATAAATGTCGACTTTAATTTGTGTTTTTAATTTCATCACCACTGTTCTCAAAATGTTGAATGAAAACATCGTGAGGAAACCGGCAAGTGATAGCAAACCAAAAAAAAAATCGAAGACTTGTGACATCCACCAACCCGCACTGGGCCCGCGTGGTGGATTATGGCCCACTCCCTCTCATCTCGCAGCGGGAACATTATAGGCTGATTATTTAATTTAATTATTTTTGTATAGCCGCAGGTTTACATTGAAATGATTAGACATCATTTATTTGGTGACTCAGTAAATACCTTGTACTTGAATTAAACTTGTTATGCCGAAAAACAATTGCACTATGCGTAGCGTGAGCTAGACTATAATCATCGTCCTCCAACGGCTCCAACCTAAGTCTAATTTTTGTTTCTGTTTTGTGACAAATTGAAAACTGCATCCCGAATCACTTCAGTCAATAATCGATGTTAAACATTGCACAATATTAATCAACTTTTAATTTTGTTGAACCATCTAAGGCCCTAAGGAGATTTTATTTTAAGAGCGTTTACGCCGTACTGCATTTCATACAAAATTTCAAGCCCTTGTTTTTCGAAATGAATGAACCGATTTTAATGAAACTTAATACGCATAAGCAAGATACAAAGGACTAAAAAGTTACTAGAGAACATTTTCGAAATGACTTATTTAAAAACAGGCCAAGTGCGTGTCGGGCCACGCACAGTGTAGGGTTCCGTAGTAGCCCGTTATCACAATGTAGTACGATTCTGTTGTTCTTTATTCTGAATAGGTAAAAAAAGAACATGTTTTGGTTTTCAATGCAAGTCTTTACCCATTATAAACAAGCAACTACTTCATCTTAGTCACTTTAAAGGATTAATGCTAAGGATTTTGTATTTGGTACAAAATTATCCAACACCCAAGTTCAACGACTATTACTGCTAAACTAATAAAGTTATCTCAACCGCTATACTTTTCCTTTAAAGTTCATGAAATGCACTTTCATCGAGAATTTTTCCAGATTTTTCAAGCTAGTAGATTAGCTTTTAGAGGGGGGGGGGACTGGAACTGGAACAAACTTTTGCATTTTAATCTTTAATATTTCGTAAATGGAGCATTAAATCGAAAAATAATTTTAGCAACCCCTAAGCCATTTTAGAAGACCTATTCAACGATACCCCACACGATGGGGTAGATGGTGAAAAAAATATTCATCCCCACTTCACATGTAGGGGAGCTACCCTAAAAAAAAATATTTTCCAAAATTTTATTTTACCACTTTGTTGGCGTAACTGATATACGTACTCCTACAAAATTTCAGCTTTCTAGTGCTAACGGTCACAGAGATTAAGCGAGGACGGACAGACAGACAGACGGACGGACAGACAGACATGACGAAACTATAAGGGTTCCTAGTTGACTACGGAACCCTAAAAAAGATAACTGGAAATCTCTGTTTCTATGGAAAATTTAAAATCGGTCTAATTTGGCTGTAACACTATTTTTCGAAAATGTTTTTAAGTAACTTTTTAAACCTTTGTATCCTGCTTATGTGTATGAAGTTTCATTAAAATCAGTTCATTCGTTTCGAAAAACAAAGGCCTAAAAGTTTGTATGAAATGCCGTACGTCGTAAACGCTCTTAAAACAATGAGGAAATCTCTCCATTTTCTGTTAAAACAATACTCTGAAGAATAACAAAGTCATGAAGATACCTAAACTGGAATGCAGACTATCGATTTCACTCCACCTTGTGCAGGTCGTAAACGTGAACTTTGCAAGACGATCTATACATCTCTGGCTCTGACTATACATCAACGGTTAATGCGTCATTGCAGGGTTTAACTTCTGAACATTGCTCTTCAAACATGATACACTACATAACGTGACATAATATCACGCATCTATTTCCCGGATGGGTTAGGCAGAGGTCACTATAGAACACCCACATTTCGCCGTCCTATTTACCCGAACAACTTTTACTATGGGACCAAACCTGAAATCGCGAAAAAAAAATCAGCTGTTCCCTACATTTTGACGAGTTGTACGAACATAAATGTAAATGTTCATAATGATGAGTACAATGACCTCTTAAGAGGTTGTTAATGTTTTACCAATAATCTTGTATAATAGGAGGCGAGTCTGTTGCCATCTACTCAGCCTATCACAGTCCACTGCTGGACAATAGGCCTCTCCGAGGCCACAACACCCTGTCCTCCACCTTC
This sequence comes from Mesoligia furuncula, assembly GCA_916614155.1. Classification (NCBI taxonomy): domain Eukaryota; kingdom Metazoa; phylum Arthropoda; class Insecta; order Lepidoptera; family Noctuidae; genus Mesoligia; species Mesoligia furuncula. The sequence continues at coordinate 17,829,106 of OU744809.1, read as the reverse complement.
CGCAGCCACCTTCTTTAAGGTCACAAATTCATCCAAAGTACAGTCAACAAAAGAGTTAAGTATGCAGGATTGTCGCATATAGTTGAAGTTTAGTAAGAAACCGATGGAGCGAAATTTAATTTGATAAATGAGCTGTTTGGTTTCTATTAATAAAGACGGTTTTCGCAGTTCAAATGTTACTACTGTTTGTAGTTGACCGTACGTTACGCCAAAAGATTGTACAAAATATGTTTCAGAAGGCGGTCATTCCCACGACTGCAGACATAAACTGCTAAAGGCCACGGCCACGCGTGCGCAAGGTTCCTTCCTTCCTGTTCTCGGTGCATGTTATCGAAATATACTTATGTAGATATGAGAGTATTTTAAGCGATTGTGCATGTAATTTAAAAGACGAACAAAACGTTTCATATGCTTAGGCTGTTATTAGTTTATTAGGTACTTAGCCACAAGCCCCTCCAAAGTAACCAAAATAACCACACGAAGTAGTTTACTGACGTTTTATCAGGTTTTCTATTAATGAATATCCATTAGTATATTATACAACATTATTTACAGCCTAGTATTTTTATGTAAAGAATCTATGTACAAAATTTCAAAACTGTAGGTATCATGAAAAATCACAAAGTTATAAGCTTGTTAAGTTACCTATTTGTCCGTACAAAAACTTGTTCACCCGCGCCGCTCGCGCCGCGCCGGGCGCCGTCTTGTGCTCATTGATAATAGTACCTTGGTACCTAACCGTTCGGTGCGGAGATTGGATAACCTACTTAGTGTCGCTCGGTGTCCAACTTTGAACCTTTTTTCAATATTTTTGGGACAAAATATAACATGGGGTAAAAATTATTGGAATCGATTCAGTTACTTACTTATTCTGAACAAACTATAATCAGGTTTCGCATATATACTAAAAATAACGTTGTATAAATAGGTACAATTAAAAACAGCCACTTATCATAATCACGTGATTTTAGTTTAGACACACGTGTAAATGGATACAGAATAAATAACGTAAGAAACAGACAAGTTACAATCTAAAATTTGATAACCCCTAGTCTTGAAACTTGTTCTTATGATATACTTATGTACTCGTACATAAATAGATAGCGTTTAAAAATAAAACAAGTTTTGCGTTCTCGTAACTTGTTAGGTATGTAGATCGGAAGTACTTCCGAATCTTGTTTATTATACAAGCGATTAGTTCTCACAGTAATTTCAATACATTACAAACCAGCAGCGCCCCGCGGTTTCATCCGCATAAATGTCAAATATGGGGATAAAAACTATTCTACGTCCTTCCCCGAGACTCAGGGAAGGACTCAAACTATCTCTATATAAAATTTCATCTAAATCGGTTCAGCGGTTTAAGCGTGAAAAGGTAACATACAGACAGACAGGCAAACAGACAGAGTTACTTTCGAATTTATAATATTGGTATTGATGATAGATACTTTATATTGGTACATGACACACCCATGACGATAACATTAATAATAAGTAATTATTAATAAAATAACTTCATGTTATTTTATTAATAATTACTTATTATTAATGTTGGCTGTTTGGAAGGTTTCACTGCAAAGCATGGAATATTTTTTTTAATAAAATTTTGAAAAAATACAGCTTAATACTTATAGAAGAAAATACTAATAGTACTTTACGAGGACCTACATCCCGATCTAAAAGGTCACAAGCGAAGCTGCAACCCAGCTAGTCATTCTACAAAACTTCCTACTCATAAATAACACATGATCATTTGATCATTTACATGTAACATGTAACTCGTGCGTTAAATAAACATTACACTAACGACAGTTCGGCTAAACGGTGGGACCTTTCGCCTCAGACGAATGACAAGTTTATATCGGATCCAGTTGAAAACCAGCGTCGCGTTTGGCGTTTTTGCTGAACTGGGCCTTTTTGGCGCAGCCGTGAGGCACACTTTCCTGCTAATTTCTTACATCGAACTTTACACTTTTTTATTAGATTTTTATCTGATGTAGGTATGTCTCTGGTGTACTGTGTCTTTTAGTCTGTACTAAATAAATGTATTTTTGTTCTTTCTATATCACCCTATTTACAAGACATTTTCCGATAACTATATTGTTTATATGACCTAAACTGATAGCTCTTACGTGTTCAGACTTAGGTTTATTTACGTCAACTTCATATCCTTCAGGTTCTTCGAATCCAAGTCTCATGCATATCCTGACATATGTTTGATGGAAACCAATGGATGAGGTCTATGAGGAAACCAGCATACCCAGAAGATGCTAGTCCACATTGCTTAACCCATTGAACCTGTCAGCCTTTAAAGCAAGAGTGCTTTAAAGGCTGACAGGTTCAATGGGTTAAATGTGGAAGGGAACACAGACGCTGGCAGAGAGTCCGGTAGTAAAAAGTTATTTAAAAAAATCAAAAAACCCGACTGCGGTAAAAAACTTAAGTTAAAAGAAACTGAAAAGCTAAAAACAAGCCCATTTTAAATAAAATAAAAGTTGGAAGCAGGCGGGACCCATTTGAATTTGAAAATACAATAAAAATGATGTGGGTCCCGCCTGCTTCCAACTTTTATTTTATTTAAAATGGGCTTGTTTTTAGCTTTTCAGTTTCTTTTAACTTAAGTTTTTTACCGCAGTCGGGTTTTTTGATTTTTTTAAATAACTTTTTTTATTTCCAGCTTTTTAGTTTACAAATTTGAAAGATTTCGCAGACGTTTTAGTTCTTGGTAGGTGTTTTTTGCGATTTGTCACTTCGAATTGCTTTTAAGTATATATGTTGAATATATTTTTGTAATCACCTTTTAAAACCCTTTATTTTGATACCCCACTCGACAGGTTTTGAAAAAAAAAATTAATAAAAATTATTTAATATGGCGTCCAGTAGTCGCCATATTGAATTTTCACTAACGTCATATCTTTAGTGACACTCGCCGGACTAAGAGGAATCGATTAACGTGTGAATCATAAAAATCGGCCCAGGCGTTTGGTCTGTATAGTGCTTCAAAGGAACATATAAACATACATACATACATACATACATACATACATACATACATACATAGGCTGATGAACACATTACCACTCCTTTGCGTCGCGCAGTCGGGTAAAAAGGCGATGGAGGGATCAGGACTTAGAGCTCCTGTACACACTGTCCGAAGTACAGTCTGTAGATAACAACAATAATACCAGCCTATTTTTGTCTTATTGTAAGATAGTCCCACTGCAAGGTAATGGTCTATAGAGCTATGAGGGACGGGGTGTAAAGTTCACTCATACTCCATAGAAAAGGGAGGATCCTCCGACCGTCTGGCGGGCAACTGCCCGATTGTTCATGTCGGGTCGTTGTATATATGCTAGTTGTGCGGTAATCTCTGCATGCGACATGCAGGATTTTGCTTAACGTCAGTATGACACGTAGTTCGCATGTGGCGTTGTAAATGCTTAAAGTAAACTGTCATTCCACCTGATGCTAGTGATTGACACTATAGGCAGCTCACTTTAAGCTCACTTCACCTAAGTTTTCACAGTGAGATTTTCACAGAATAGCACTACAGGTCTCTTTTCATACAAAGAAGGCACGAGCATTGATCACCACGCGTACTCAAGACGAGTTGGCGATGGCGGTGTCGTATTCATAGATATTTGCATGCAAGCTAACGACCGTAACGACCGCTTAAAGTCATAATGCAAATTAGGCGTTACTATACATATGACACTTGTGTGTTGCACACTTGCGGAAGAGTTTTAAGAACGAAGGATTCGTGCAGGAGGACATACAAACTGAAAATAATATATTGTGAACATTGTCTATTCATTTACATACTAAATTATACAATGTTATTTTTAGTATAATGAAAAGCCCCTGAAAAATAAAAGACTCCATGTATGAAAAGTGAAAGATAATATACCTATTTCCGAGCCACGTCATAGTTACGTTTAGTTGTACCGGCTGCAAATAAGTTTGATTTGACAATCTATACTAATATTATAAATTCGAAAGTAACTCTGTCTGTCTGTATGTTACCTTTTCACGCCTAAACCACTGAACGGATTTTGATAAAATTTGACAGAGAGAGAGATGCATCCCGGGGAAAGACATAGGATAGTTTTTATCGACATCTCTCGCGGGCGAAGCCGCGGGCGGAAGTAGTTTTTTCATAATTTGCAAACTAAGTAGGTACAGTACTGAAATTGGTCATTATATTATACTTACTGCACGCCGTGGTTTTTCCTGCATAAGTCTCAATCTCATGAGAATATCGGGATAAAAATATCTTTGTCCTAACCCAGGTCCTGATCTACCCACGAGCCAAATTTCATCCAAATCGGTTCAGCCGTTTCAGCGTGAAAGCGTAACAAACTAATAAATAAACAAGCTCACTTTCGCACTTCTTGTATAACATTAGTTAGGATTTAAGAGACTACTTGCAACTTTGCTTATATATTTATGATTTCAAATTATAATAAAAAGTAATCCTTCGACCTTGTAAATTATGAAGATTAAAAACAATATTTTGGCGTGACGGAGCAGACAATAATTCTGTTCGTGTCTGTTGCTTACTGAACACTTAGTTAAGTTCAACATAACTTAGTCGCACGTACACCTTGAAATTTGAAACGAGACGTCCTTTTAAAAACATGTACCTATTAGAGACGAAGACTGGCATTTGTCCTAGCTTTAATTCTCTATAGTTGCGTTAATCTTAGAGCTAAATTTATTTACTAATATTATAAATTCGAAAGTAACTCTGTCTGTCTCTCTGTTTGTTACCTTGTCACGCCTACACCACTGAACGGATTTCGGTAAAATTTGGCAGAGAGATAGATTGCGTCCCGGGGAAGATAATAGGATAGTTTTTATCGACATACCTCGCGGGCGAAGCCGCGCGCGGAAGCTAGTTTATATTATATACTTTATTGTACCCGACAAAAACAAAAACAAAAAATAAATTGAATACTACAAATCATACAACGGGCGGTCTTATCGGTTTTTGCGATCTCTTCCAGGCAACCTTAGAATAGAAAGTGAATTGCCTGGACATAAAATGGGGTTATCGTTACTAAATCTTTCAGTCAAGCGAGATTTTTTTTGTCTGTAAGTATTAGCTTTTGCCCGAGACCTACTCCCAGTAGATCTCGGAGAATATGCCACGGAATCGTATTACCGGGATTAAAACTACCCTATGTGTTAATCCAAGTTATAAACAAACTGTGTGCTAAATTTCATCCGAATCCGTTCAGCCATTTTTGCGCCAATCCGGAACATACATCGAGACAAACGGACAAAAATTCAAAAACATTATTATTTTCGGCATCAGACATCGTTCTTCACTTCGAAAAAATACTTCTTTACTATTTTAGATTTATCGCCATCTTTAAAAGTAAAATATTCATCATACGGTATGTTACGGGCAAAAGCCAGAAAACAAGATTTACCAGACTGCGTTTGTTTTGTTTGTCTCATTACTTAGGTACTTCAGAGAAAACATTAGTTATAACTTACAATACAAATTGCTTCTACACTTAAGTAATTAGCAAACTTAAAACAGTTATATCTTCATTTACTTAACTACAAACATGCAGCTGCTCATTTTAAATATTGCACTAAGAGAAATATTATTTCAAAACTACACTATGGAGTAAAATATTGTAGTGAAAATTTCGATCTCATGAGCACAAATGTCTTATTTCGTTTTTCCCCCGCATAATCTGGTTTTCAAAAGGACGAAATATTCCCCAAACTGTACCTAGTTTTTAAATTATTTTGTACAGTGAACGAATTAATAAAATAAAACCTGAATGAAACAGACATTCCAGATGGTACAAACAAGAGTGTCAATTTCTTCTATTCTCCAAAACTAAGGCAACGAATTATTAACACAAGAATAGAATAGAATAGAATACTCTTTATTATGTACACCATATAAATTACAGACATATAAATCTAGAAACTGTACAAAGGGTGACACAATGGGCGGTCTTATCGCTAAAAGCGATCTTTTAAAGACAACCTTTGGATGGATTAAAAAGGGAAAGGACAGACAAATACTGTAGGTAATCTGTCACAAGCTAAGCTGTAATGTAGAGTCAGAGAAATTTGGCTAGCCTATAATGTTCCCACTGCAACTGTTGGGACACAACCTCCTGACTGTGAGAGGGAGTGGGCCGTAATCCACCAGACGGGCTCAGTGCGGACTGGCAGATGTCACATGTCTTCGATTTTTTTGGTTCTATGACATGCGGATTTCCTCACGATGCTTTCCTGTACCGTTTTGAGAGACTACTGACTTAATAATTGTCCGTATATTCAAATCACAACTGTCAATCTTTGACATTTGTATGAAATAGCACACGATAAATTGTCGTAGGGTGTCATTTTGCTTGATAATTAATTTCCCTGACTGTACCTGTACTTTGTGACAAATAAAATTAAATATGCTTTGCTATTTAATAAGCTTACAACAGTTACAACACATGCCATAGACAAAGAAATTATACTTCGTACACAAGCGAAACTGGACGAATCATAGACCCCGACACTAGGGTTTTTGAACGCGTTCGTAAAAGAAGAATTACTTGCATACAAAGTTTTTTCAAAAAACGCTTCACTATTTGAATTAACATTGTACCTAACGACCTTAACAACAACGTGTAATCAGTTTCTATTTACAAATCTTCATAAAATCATTAACAGCGCGTAGGCGCCTCCCATTCATCAGTCTCAACAGAATTAGACTATTTGATAGTTTGTTGATGTGTTTATGTATGTATATATGTATTACCATCAGACAACGCTGGCCGGTAGTGGCCAGCCATGTACCAGTTTAAATCACATCGATGTATGGACAGGACACAATGCAGAAGGCCTGAATAGGCTCACAAGTAAATAGTTCAATGCTATGGATGGATCTAGACATCTGGTCTATTCTATCACAACATATAAAATAGTTGTCCATACCTATTAACAGTCGAGACATTTTTGTACCGATAAAAACGAAGAAAACAGTTTTGTTACATTTTGACAGAGTTTTTGGCGACACGTCTAGATATTCAGACCTAATTAGACTTTGTCTTTTCTTAAGGCAGTCTTCGACTAATCTAATCTAACAAGCCTGGTGGTCTACTCCCTTAGCACGAAGTCCGCAGTTTCATCCGAAGTTAGGGGCGTTTCTTACTCAGCATCACCTTAGGACATTAAATTAGTTCGGAGCCCGAACTAAGAATGAATGACAACACGATTTGACAGTTGTCCCTACTCGTGTATATTTTGCCCGTTTAAAAATCGAACGTGTCGTTTGTTTCAACTACGTTTGGTCGGGCCCGTATCTTCGTTGACGGATTTAAAGAGAAGACCCCCTGTATCGCCCCACTGCCGGGCAAAGGCCTCTGTCTCCCTTTTACGCACAATTCTGTTTTCTACTAGGTAATTGCAGGCTTAGTCAGTCTTAAGTCATACTAGCTTTTGCCCGCGACTTTATCCGCGTGAAATTTCGTTCCTTCCTCCCCCTATTCACCCTCTTAGGGGTGGAATTAAGAAAAACCCTTTCTTAGTTGATACACAAAGAACACACCCTCCAAATTACATGTCCCTAGGACCAGCGGTTTAGGCAGTGCGTTGATACGAGTATATCAGTCAGTCAGTCATGAAACAAGCAGTGATTTAATCCCACAAACTACTAAAACAAATCAATATTTAGTTGACGTTGGCAGATACGAGGGAAGGGAGTAGATGCTTAAAACATTAGAATACGAAGAAACATCATTTGAAGTGATTGTACACAGTAAGATCAGTTACGCACGTCATTAGCGTGTTTCGACAATTTCAAAAGACAGACAACTCTGTTTTCCACGCTTGATTTAATTTTATGTACATACACTACAGGCTATTAATGAGTTGTCAAAATTGTATACTCTTTTGTACACAATTGCTTTGGCCTAAGAATAATGGCGAGACCGAAAAACCTGTCGGTAACTCAGTGAAATTTACTTAAAAACTAATATCATTTCTGTTTATTTTAGTCAGCAATTTAGCTATTTCGATAATGGGGTTTTACTCTGTGTAAATAAATTATAAAATAAATAAAGATGCGTAATTTCTTATTATAGGATCATTGAACTAAGTTTTTTTAGAAACTAAAGTTCCGAAAATAATTTCATGCCATCTTTTATTCTTATCTTTCCCTTACCTATTCATGATAAGGCTTCCTTCTTCATCATTGAAGCCTCTTACGGTTAACAACGTCATTTATTTTGTTTAAAGATAAGTACTTAATACTTTTATTTTCTTTTAATGACCAATATTGCCTGACTGCTATTGAAACGGCTTTTCCTATAACGTTTCAAATCTTTCTATCTATGGCGTTAAGTACCGGTACCCCTGCAAATCAATGTAACCCTAAATGAATCAATCGATATTTTTTATGAACAGAGTTTGCACTTTCACAAACCTTTAGGACCTTAACAAGCCCTTGGGGAACCATGGTTTCGCAATATGATTGGTAGTATTATCACAAGTTCGACTAATATATATACTCTTGGGTAGTTTCACGGTAAAATGAAAGATGTTAGTTTTTTTTTTTTAAAGGCTTCTTTATATAAAACTCTCCGTATTTCGGTCACGACAGCCAATGTCAACAAAGACTAGCTTTCGGCGCGGGAGACATTATAGTGTAGTGCACAATTGAGTGCGCAGACACAGGCATTCTTTCTGCCCTTGCCTCATAGTCTGATGGGCCGGCAATCCGACAAGACCGGAGAGAGATCAGGCGCAGGACCAACAACTTAACGTGCTATCCGAGGGTGGCCGCACGGGGGTATCACACCACCAACTTCCAAACTCCGGGTTGTTACTAAGAAATACCTAATGGAAAAATCCAATAACACTTTGTCCGACCTGGGAATCGAACTCAGGACCCCATGCTTGGCAGTCGTGCTTTCGACCACGGAACCAATGGGGCGGTTCAAATAACATTGCTGACAATGACATTTCCATTGTAATTAAGCCATTCATTAATAAAAACAATGTAAACAATAATTAATCACTATTATTAGTCCTATCGATCGTTTAGTTAACAATAATTATTTCCACCTCACTTACAATAACGAAAGGCTATCAATTATCTTGTACCGTCAACAAAAACGGTAACTAATTGTTAAACATTGTACATCTTGAAACAGCAAGAAGATTAAAGGTACCTATTCATTAAAATTCAAAAGTCCCGGAAAACGAGATTATAACTGATCTTTGAGTATTAAACCAACTGGAGGCGCCATTGTCAGGCGATCCCCGCTGCCAAAGGTACGAGACTGCCGGTCATAGCGGTTATAATAATGTGTGCGTATAGTTTATGCTTGTATTTGTTTCTTGTTTTGTATGCGTACGTAACAACGCGATCGAATTGCATTAGTGTATTATTACTACTTGTGTGCGTTCCCTCGTCCCCCGCGATGAAAGTGACAGACTTATTTGTGTAGATATTAGTACTCGTGGCGTCTCCGGTTGGTTTAATACTCAAAGTAACTGATAGATTTAACCTTTTTTTGATTTGACATTTTTGTTTCCTTCAATAAATGTTACTTTACCCCATATATCGTAGCAATTAAAAAAATCTGTCATATTTGTTGACTTTTGATGCTGACCATACACAACAAAGATGTCGATTGTTTATCACCTTAATCAGTAATTTGGTCACTTTTCCGCGCTAAACAGGGAAGCAACAAAACTTGTGCTCAGACACAAACTTCCCGGTCACCGGGTAGTCTGGAATATACCGTGCCCGAGTACCCGGTGACCGGGAAGTTTGGTTAGGTAGGTATACCCGACTGTATAATGAGGGTAAAATCCCCAGTGTGCTATTACCATTTAAAAAGTACCTATTTCTGATAATTTTGTAGAATTAGTGACATAAGGAAAACAGAGTGTAACATCGTACAACAAATTAATGTATTTCTTTCAAATATCAAGTCTTTTTCCATTTATTTTTGTCACTGTATCCTACCACTCACAGTGGTTATGCTTTATTGAAAATCGATTCACAAATAAAAAATAATACTAATATCTTTCCCGACACTAATCAGAGGGGTAATCCAGCCAGCGGGGCCGCGGGATTGTCCGAAAGGGTTACCGCTGGCCCGCAACATAAAGGGCTAAGGAAGGAACACGGGTGGGTTTTAGTCAGTTAGTCTGACACTCCCCTTCCGCTCCACCCAGAGCGGGAGGAGTCATTTGATGATTTCCCATCCGCAAAAAAAAAAAAGGGGGCAATCCTCGTAATTATAAGAACGTTCACAGTCTCAATCTGTCAAAAATACCTCTAAAATCCATACATTTTTGACTTGGATTGTCGCTGAGATGAGACTGCGACTAGATTTTGAACAATTTTAATTAACCTTTTGAATGTCTTAAGTTACACAGTTCGACATAACCAATTGTTTTTCTATGAGTAAGTACAGTCGGTGACCAACAATGTCTGACCCACCCAACATTATTTAACCCACTACAAGTGGGTTAGATAATGTTGGCCAACGACTGTACGGAAATTGGCCTTCAGATGTTCTGGACAAAAGTCTACCTACATAATTATTTAAATTCGTCAATAAACGAAATTGAAACGGTGAACTTTATCAATACGCATCGATTCCAAAACTATAATTACAGCTCGAACCGCGTCTAATTATATACGTTCTTCATTCACAAGGTCACAACACTACTTGCCCGTGATTTGTTTACCATACTTTAGTCATTTCTTTCACAGAGCCATTAGCCAAGATGTTAACGAACTCTCGTAATGTGCATGCATTTTTTTAAGGATTTTCATTCAAATGATAATTCACTAAGCTTATTTTAAGTAATTTGGCAATATAGTACCTAAACAAATAAAATAATATGTGGAAATATCCCCTCCCCCATTCACCTTCTTAGGGGTGGAATTTCGAAAAACCTTTTCTTAGTGGATTCCTACTCTTCACAAAGAACACACCCTCCAAATTTCATCTCTTTAGGTAGCACCAGCGGTTTAGGCTGTGCGATGATATATAAGTCAGTCAGGACTTCGAATTTTATGTACGAGTATATAGATGATGTGTATTAGTTTGGACTAAGAACGAAGTAGTACGAATAAGCCACCTCTGAACCTGTTTATCCGACTTCAAAAAATGGAGGAGGTTCTCAATTTGGTTGTATTTTTTTATCTGTTTTGTTTTTTTTCTAATCCGTTTTATTATCATCAATTTAGTTTTCAATTAACTTTTTTTAAATTTAGCGGTCACCTTTTTTCTCAATTTCGGCAATTAAGGGTTGGGTCAGCAATCAGTCAACCAAACGAACCTTTTTCCAAATAATGTGGATAAGACAAAGAATAAAACAGAAGACGAACTAGCAGGGGATCGAGGTGGGGGGTTCAGGGGATCAGACCGGAATAAATCCAACTACACACATCAAAAGTGTCTAGGGATCAACATATATTTTTGCAATAACTTTTCTCCTGATTGATATTAATTAAAATTTTCTTTAAGGATTCATCAAATAAAGTGTTTTCGTTTGTCACAGTAACGATAAATCAAGTCACCTTTGCATTAATAAAGAAATTTGCCATTTTCCTAATAAAGGGATTTTTGACATTTGAACCACTAACACAAAAGTTCGAAAAAAAGACTGAAATAACAGTTTTCTTTAAAATTTTATTGGGTTACTTAAACAATTAATAATCCGTGTTTCTACCGCGAACACTAACAACACAAGAACATCGGTTTGGCATACTCAAAATGAGTTCATCCAAATCACGCTGTGGAATGGCCGCCCATGTTCGTTGCAACAACAAAAAAAGGTCTTCTTGCGACTGGATACCCTCCATATTCGGCAGAGCTCTTCTCTGTAGCATATCCCATGCATGCTCAATCGGGTTCAAGTCTGGCGACTGAGCAGGCCAGGGCAGGACATTGATGTTAGCTGCGGCGAGAGTCTGTCTTACAACTCTTGCGGTGTGCGGTCGTGCATTATCATGCATTAACTGAAATAAGGGACCGATTTGCACTTGTAGAGGAACGATGACGTCTGATACAATCGTCTCAGCATAAATTTGAACGTTGAGGTTGCCTCTGATCCAAATCAACTCAGTTCTTCCGCCGATCCAAATACCCGCCCATACCATGATGGTTCCACCACTATAAGGATGGACTTCCTGGCAGGATTTTAATCGCTGTTGGCGTCCAGGGGTTCTCCAGTGTCGTATACATCTTGTATCCGGTCTCATACCAAAACGAGACTCATCAGAAAAGCACACGAAACGCCATTGTTCTTCTGCCCAATTTCTGTGTTCAAGAGCCCATTGATATCGAATCCTACGATTGTGCATTGCTATAGGTGGTACCCGTAGCGGTCTTCGGGAATGAAGGTTCACTTCATGCAAGCGGTTTCTGACTGTTTGGTCGCTAATTAAGTTCCCTGAAGAGTGATGAAACCTCACGGCTAACATCATGGCGGTTATTGTTGGAGCTCTTCGAGTTAAGATTTGAATGTATCGGTCTTGTCTCCGTGTGGTGCAGCGATACCGTCCTCCATGGCGCTCAGCCACGGTACCAGTGCTTCGGTAACGTGTCCAAAGTCGACTGATAACACTCTGACTTGTATTCAGAGCTAAAGCCACAGTACGTTGCCGGGAACCAGCTTCTATCATTCCCACGGCTCTGAGCATTTCTTCCCTGCTTAAATGACGTCGCCGCTCCATAATAACGTTGGTTTTAATCAGTAGTAGGGAAACAGTAGCACTAATAATGTCTTCAATGCGTTGTATGTTTTTATAGGGAAAATATTGACAGCTGATTTTCATCTTTTACTCGAATTTGGTTCACAGTTCCTGATTCAAATTATGAAATGCACCAAAAAGGATCCATATAAATTTATAAAATCATAAATTTATTACAAAGCCACATCTCAATCTCAAGAAATCCGCATAAAAATGCTTGATCCCTAGACACTTTTGATGTGTGTATGTTGGGGTCGGCTTCGAGTCTAACCGGATGCAGCTGAATAACCAGTATTTTACATGGAGCGACTGCCTATCTGAACTCCATAACCCAGTTACTGGGTAACACGATATCCCTTGATGAGACTGGTTGTAAGACTTTTGGGTTTCTGACTATCCGTAACGACTGTCAAGGAACGAATGACAGGCTGGAGCAACGACTTAAGAGCAAACTAGTCGCGAGCTCGAACTCACTGGTGGTCATGGTCAAAAATCACGTTGTCTTATCTGGCTTCGTGCCCGACTGAGCTAGTATCAGCGATGAGCAGTTAGACGCTAGTCTACATGAAAAAAGTCTAGTTCTCACCCACAGAAATACCATTCCGAACTGATAGGCGCGGAAAAAAAAATTAAAAGTGCTTCGGAAAAAAGTGTTTTATGAAAAAAATAATGCGTAAATCAATTAAAAATAAAGTTTATTGAACTCTTCGATAACTGAGCTTTGTCGGTACGGACTTGGTTTTGAAGATTTTACAGTTCTTATATTACTTATTTACACCCAAAGTTACGTTAAAAATAGCAAGAAAAACGAATCTTTGTTGGCTCACAACTTTTTAATGGCTTTTTATTTTACTATTCTGTTTCCGTACAGACAACATTAATAATAAGACAAAACGATATCATGCTTAACTTTGGATGCACAATGTCAAACAGTGGAGTAATACACTCCCGAAATTTGTATGGAAAAAATATCGACTAGAGTCACCTTAAGGGGCTTACAGGACCTAAACGCAAAAAAAACAATTTTTAAAAACAATAAAAGTATCAGACCATGGAACCCTGGATTCGATTGCTGGGTCGAGCAAAGTGTTATTGGGTTTTTCTATCTGGAATTTCTCAGTAGTAGCCCGGAGTCTGGATTTGTACTCGGTTGTTGGTAATAGGCTCGCAGTAGGGTAGAATTGGGGGTTCTGGATCACTTCTTCCTCGCTCCGCTCGGAATGTGATCCAAAACCCCCAATTCTCCACACATATGATCCAGAACCCCCAATTTTCTACACATACACGAATCGGTCTACAATACAGTTGTAGATTGAATATTGTATTTCATTATACAGCGTCGAACTGATACAGTGAAACAATATCGCTTATAATCAGATTCCAAGCGAGGCAGAAGTGATCCAGAACCCCCAATTCTCCACACATACAAAATATGATCCAGAACCCCCAATGTTCTACACATAAACGAATCGGTCTACAATACAGTTGTAGATTGAATATTATATTTTATTCTAAAGCGTCGAACTGATACAGTGGAACAATATCGCTTAAGGCAAGTTTAACGATTGATCACTGCTGCCATCAGTTTCTAACTAATAAAAATCTGTGTACTGTTTCAGACACTTATTAATATAATCTCTCCCTCTCACAGCATTCAAATAAAAACATCGAGGAAAATATATTGCATGTTGCATCCAAGGATCATCGTAAGTCTCCCAATCTTCGATAACACCTCCACATGAAAAACATGCTGCCTTATCATTTATACTATTTCCACAATAGAAGAATCCGGCATCAGCCATTTCCGTTACCACGGCTTTCTTTGAATCAGCTGTCGCCCAATAATGGTTGAATGAAAATAAGCGCACTTTATATCTATGATATGTGTCATAACGAGGATTGTATTTATTTTGAGACATATTATATACGCTCGAGTTCTTGATATGGATGTTTATGAAAGTATAATGAAGTCACATAGGCGTTGCTAGCAACTTATAAACATGTAAATGTGGATGAGTTGGAGGGGTGGCTGGGGATGGGACGTTAAATTTAATAAATAAAATAGTATAATATTTAATGCAAAACTTTATTTTCAAAGCACCATTTATTTATACATAAAACATTTTTTAAAGCACATATTGAGTCATGATAAATACAACTATACATTTCATGAGAATGTTCATATTTTTTGTGCAAACTTAATAAACTAGGACAACCTTTATCTTCTAAATTATTTACATTATGATTATTTAGAATATCTTTTAACCATAACACTTTTTCAATACCTTTAGTGTAAACATATTTATCTCTTAAAATATCTGCAATCAAATTCCGATGATTTGAATAAGGCACAATTCCTTCACACCAGTATATATTTCTATTACGCTCAATCCAACTAACTTGGCGTCTTTCTGGTCTCGTCAAATTATAAAATGGAAATGGTGGTTTAATTAAAAACACTTGAATTTTTTTATTGTATAATACAGCAATTTCTTTTAAGATAAATTCATTTGCTTCTGTTTTAAAACCTTGAACATCTACAATGGCAGTCATGATAGCCTGCGCACTATGTTGCTCAAAGGTTTATATTCCAGAAGTCTATCGTTAATAATTAAGCAATATCCAGTCGTGTTATCTGGTATTGGTTCTAAGAATTCAATCTCAAGACGCACATCTACGGGACCTGTCTTTAAACTATCATTTTGTCTTGAACAGTCTATAATAAAGAGAGGCGCCTTCTCCTTGAAACTAGCTAAATCAAGTAAGGGGTCCGCAGGGCAGTTGTAATACGACTGACGAAATTTCACATACATTTCGTATAATATATTGTATTTGTTCTCGGCAAAATTTAAGCAAAGAGGCTCATACGGATAATACTGTGAATTCAAAAACAGCGTTATGTTTGTAACTCCACAGTGATCGAACAGAGAACTATCTTTGGTTTTATTATTTTTTCTATTAGTTTGTAAACAAAATATTAAATAGCGAGGTTTCTCTAATTGTGATGCAGTCTTAACTGACCAAGAATGTTTTGTGGTTTTAGGGAGTAACGGATACTCATATAAATCCCAATTTCTGAACGCCATTTGAATAGGTTTATCTCTTTCTAAATGTTTAAGGAGAGTCAACCGTTCGCGATCTGATACTTTTATATGCGGTACACGCCATTGCACTTTTTGTATATCTATTTGAAAATATGTAACGTCATCAGTTACTAAGATACTGTTTAAGTTAGAGTTACTCCTATTCAGTATAAGTTCATGTTTACAATTTATTACAATTTTGCTGTAATCTTCAGCAAATCCTAAAATCTTATTAAGGGGTACAATAGCACTAAAATATCCATCGTTTTTAAATCCGCCTATATTCCAACCCCACAAAGCAGCGACCTTATTATCTCCATCATTCATGGAAACGTATGATTTTATTGTCGATGTTATTCCAGAATTTTTAATACGATCTATTTCAATACCATTCATTTCGTATCTGATATCTTGAAACAAAAACATAATAGGGTTGTTACTGAACGTAATAGTTTTCTTAATTGCTTTTCCATCTTTGTCGAAAAACTTTGCTTGACCTTCGACATAAATTGAACTGCCTGACGGTAACACGTATATATCTTGCTGGTGTATGGGAATTCTGATTTCATCGTTTTCTCTAAAGCTGTTATTGTAGGGATTGTAAGAATGGACTTCGTAGCTTTCAATCGAAGTATCGAAGTGTGGTGATTCAGCAATTTGTAGCATATTCATAGTATAAAACCAAGAGCTTTAAGAAAATCTTTATTCGTTTTGGTCAATTTCTTAAGCTTTTTCTTACGTCTTTGCACCTTAGCGGTCGTATAAGAAATAGGACGCTTTATGTTGACGGTAGGGTTTTTATAAAACAAAATCATTGTGTTTTTCTTAAATGAAGTCGTAGTTGAATATTATGTTCTTCTCCAAAGTTAATACAGTAACCAAATTGATCAACAATCTTAACAAGTATAGATGGAATTATATTTTTGTTCACTGGAAAGTAAATAATGTTTTGTGGTATTTCTATGTACCGATGACCTGTATCAGTATTTGACACAAATTCGTGTATAATATGAGTTGGTAATCCGTTGGAATATGAACCATGCACTAGATCACATTCGATTCTGATCACAGGCGGAATGCTATCGTTAACGTACAGATTTGGTATAGAATTTAATACTGAAAAGTATAACAAACCACACTCATACTGATCGGATAAATGCAGAGGTGGTTGAAAGTATGAAACTAATTCTGATTTATTTCCAGAGATGGTGACCGTAATAGACATGCTTGTATACTGAACGTTCCTGGAACATCCTGCTTATTTTATTCCTTTACTACACCAAAAATTCTTTAAAGAATGTAAACATAGGTGTCCGCAATTGAAAGGGTGGTCGCGTTGTATATTGTCATAATTATAGTGTACTTTAGCACCTAAGTATTTTATAAATTCCTTTGGCGGTTTAAGATTTCCATAACTATCAAAATATTCAATATAATCATTGTATTTTGCATAGGCTACCCAATGAGAACCTGGATTTTTAGAACTATCTAAATTAACAACTCCACACTCTTTTTTAAAAGGTTGTTTAGGGAGCTCATCTCTCATAAATACACCTCGAAAATAAGGAATATTATTTCCATACTTCAAAATGTCAAAGTTAGTTAAGGCTCGTTTGGGTAGCCGATATCTTAGTTTTTTTTATTCGATACAAAAATTCCAAGCCCGTCTTTATGCGGTTTAAGGTGTAAGCCTTTTCCAATGCAAAGAGCTTCCATTTTTTCATTGTGTCTCTTCGATTCAGCCAACAGCTTTTTAGCTATCTTGAATTCATTTATGGTTTTGGCAATACCAGCTGCACCGCCTGCTAACGCTCCCGCCGCTGATAATCCAGCAAAAATAGGAATCAAAGGTAATACACCACCAGTTTTTGGTATAGGAATAACCCGAGGAAGTTTAATGGATGAATCATCAGCTAATTCTCTGGCTGCAGCCATAGCTAATTCTATTGCCACTTTTTTGCATTTTGGTTTTAATTTTTTCATGTGTCTTTTCGTTTTACTAATAACATTTTTGAATTTATTTTTTAACCCTTTTCCCGGTGTAACTTTCCGAGAGCACTTTATGCTGCTTTTTTTCAGGCCAGAGCCAGTTTTAATTTTTGTAGACATTGCCTTGCTTACTAATCGTGCCATGATTTTTTCACATACACTTGCGTCCGAGGCAACTGCTCGCTCTTTTGCCATTTTTAACAAAATTAAATCAGCTTTGTGTCGATCCTTTAAGTTTGATGATTTATGATAGGCAATATCGTGTTCTTTGCAATATTCGTCTAATTTATTAATACCTTTATCACCATGTGAAAGTCTTTTAATTAATTTTGTGCCAGGACCACAATAATTGTATCCTGGTAAGTGTAATTCAACTGGTAAATTGTTTATAAGCCAATTGAGAAGACTACTCTCTCCAATACACATCATAAGACTAATGAATCTGAACCGAGCGCTATAATAAATACTTAAAAGCTTCATCAATGACTTTGTTGTTGAGTTAATGTTATTTTTATTTAAAATAATATATTCGATTTATCAATCCAACTGTTTTCAGCAGAAGACAAACCTAACCATTTTACTAAAACCCTGTTTCCTTTTCTTCTAAGAACTTTCTCGACTAAATATACATTGTGATGTTTTGTCTTTTGAAGCTCTTGCACATAAAATGCTCCTAAAATAGGTTGACCTCTGATTGTATCTTCAATTAAGTAGGTGATAGGAGTTGTATTTTGTATTTTTCTAATTTTAAATATTTCCGATGACCAGTTGGGGGTATACCCTTTTTCAAATGTTCCTTTGTACTTACTGATACGTACATAATCACCTACTTTAAACTTGCTTCTTTTATTATAATTTTTTACCAACCGTACGTATCTTTCTAATATTCGTTTTTTATTAATGTTATCCACGTTAGAGGGGATTTCATCAAACGTCCGATGGTAAGTGTGATTGTATTTATAAATAACATCATCAAGGGTATTATCTACCCAATTATAGTTGCCTTTTAAACTAAATTCCTTATAAAGTTTAGATTTCAATGTTCTGATAAATCGTTCAACTATTGAAGCCTTTTTTGTTGAGAAGGTTGAATAGTGGTTAATTTGATTAGATTTCATAAGCTTTTGGAATTTATTATTATAAAATTCTGCTCCATTATCCGTTTGCACATTTTTAGGAACACGTCCTATAGTCAACAAAATTTTGAAAGAGTTACATACATCATCTTTGGTTTTACTTTTCAGAGGAAAGGCCCAAGCATATTTCGAAAATGTGTCAATAACAGCAAGAATAAATCTGTAATTTTTATTTTCTTTTGAAATTGATTGCATATCAATTAAATCTGCTTGCCACAGGTCGTCTATATCTTTCATAATAACATGTCTTCGCGGAAAGTTCACCCTCGCATTTTTATGAATTTCGTTTACCACGTCGGCTTTGCTCATGTTCAGAATTCAGTACATTTGTCTTGAATCTTTGTATAATACTGAATGTAAAGCATATTATTACGACTATTTATTCTTAATTATGTCAGCTTCTTTTAATTCTTCAATTATCGATAAAATTTCATTGTCATGGTTGGTATTGCCAGCATCTCTTGAAGCAACTAATAGTTTCAATCTGTCAACTAATTCATTAGGGTCATCCCAATATACAAAGTCAGTGTTGTTTTTATATTTTTTTAGTGTTGGCAAGTTTCCTCCAAGTTTAGTGTGAGCAAGTTTATCATCATAGGAAAACAGTGGTTTGATTATTTCACGATATTTTATTCCTTTATCGCCTCTTATTTGCCCATTAGGATTAAAATCTCTCTTATGAGCATTTGTAAAATGTAGCATATCCTTATAGACAAGTTTATCTTTACTCGAAATTAATTTTAAATCAGGTTTTCTTCGAAGCAAAAGTTCTTTCAGGCCAGGGGTTAAATTATAGGCTTTGTCATCGACTTTAACTAAAATGTTATTATCATCATTTAAACTATCAATTTTAGAAAATGATACTACTGAATTACCCAACAATAAAGTTTTGTTTACACTTCTTATTCCAAATGGTATATTTACACCATCATAAATATCATGGATATCACGACCCTCTAATGAAATTTCTAAATCAATTGGTGATTCAATTTTATTACACTTTGTAGGTGTTTTGGCAGAATTTAGTTTTGGATCGTAGCAGTCTTCAAACTTTGTAGATGAGCTAGTATTGATTTCGTTCAAGTCAATGTCTTCAGAATTAGTGAGGGTTGTATTTTCTAAATGTTTTATTTTTTCCATGGACATATTCGAATCAATTATGGTTTTAAGTGGATCTGTGACAGGTTTTAGCATTTTGTCGAGTGACAAGTTCATTGAGTGTTCCTGGTTCTTCATTTGTTTTATTTTATTCTTTATAGAGTCTACAGACTTCACTAATTCTAATTTAATATTTTTCTCCATGTTGTAACAACTGTGTTCAGTTGAAGAACAAACAATACTAATCTTGTCTTTGCGTGTTATTTCCTTATATTTATATACCTTCAGTCAAATTTAAAAAAAATATCAAAATTCTGTCTGTACCTTCCATTATTTAATGGTGACTCTTTGTTAATAAGAAGAAATTGGTGCGGATTACTCCAAACAGTTTTACAAATATCTTTGAACTGATTCCATGATAGATCGGAGTTGACATGTTCTCCATAGATATGCTTTAAGTTTACATCATCTTGTTTAAATATTATAAGAAAGTTGGCGTTATCACGTAACAGCTGTTTTGGTATTTTTGAGTAGGTTTGCGATAAGTAAAAGCAATCAATTTGTTTATGTCTACCCATAGAGAAATAATTACGAATATTTATTTGTTTCTCACATGCAACATCATCAAATATAAATATAGAATTTGGTAAAGCTTCACTGGGAGATATGACTTCTTTATCGTCATTGAACTCGTTGAAGTTAATCTGAGGCACTCTTCTTAATACTTCACTTAAGAAACGATATTTTGGTTGGAAAGTAGTTTTCGAGTAAAGATAAAGATTTTGAAATTTAAGACCATTTTCATGCAACAATAAACTGATCATAACGTTTGTTTTGCCACAGTTGGAGGGTCCGCATATTATGCAGCGAATCGTATTAGGCAATAAAGCACTGTGTCTAATCTGCCGAACAGAGTCATTGAAATTGATATTATTTACGTTTAGGGATATGGGTTGTTTGATCAACTTCATCTTGCCTATTATTTATTTTCATTACTTACTATCCTTTATATATGAATATGCGAGCGCAGTATTCAAAGAGCAGGTTTGGACCTGTCCTTATTATGATTATCTGCATAAATGTATTTGTGACTAATAACTGAAAGGAGTACATATTGTCGGTAGGTCAAAGTAATTAAACATCACACTTCATTGCAGTAGCTGATCGAAGTAGGACCTTACGCCGTTGGTCGCGATTTAAATAATATTTTCAGTCTAAAGGTAAGTGTATGAATAATAACCAATCAAATAATAATAATAAATTAAATATTCGTTTAATGTTTAGGTCAGTAGGTCATCTTAAGAGCGTTTTTTATTTTTTTTTAAATTACTTGGTTTTGTTTTTTTCAGAATCATGTCTCGAGCACCGTCACCATCCTACAGCCCCAGCATTTTGGACAGTGAAAATGTGGTTTCTGTAGAACAGGAACAATCCAGATTACGTGAGGTAATCTTTCTTTTTATATTTTATACGGGTAGATTTTTTTTCTCATGCTGTTATTATTTTTTACATGCAAATTTTGTTTTTTTCAGTGGAGCTCTGAGGTCCTCAATGGCAATCCTGTAATGAGCTCATTTTTCTACTCCCAGGGCAACTATGAACCATATTTCGGAGGTTTAAATCAGAATGCTAATATTGAAAAGCTGCTCAATGAAAACGATCAAGCTCCAACCACTAAACATTCTTCAAAAAAGAGAAAATGTACAATAAAATCATCATCAACATCATACATTGCTCGCCGAGGGGAAAGCAGTAACGGAGGTCATCTAATTAAATTAGAAGTGCATAAAATTAAAAACTCTAAGAATGAAAATGATTATAGAGATAGTGACAGTGCATGTGTAAGTGTACAATATGTGGTGCGTGAAACTTATGACGAAGTGATGGAAGCAGCAGAGACACTTATTAAAAAAATTGGGAAGAAGTTGAGTGAGCCGGAGCAGTTTTAGGTAATTTTTGTATACTTAGTTAATAATAAATAGTCGTAGTTTGTACTGTCAAAAATGTATAGGTTCTAGATTTAATAAGTCAATAATAATAATTATATTTTATTACTTATTGTTTTAAAACTGTTTCAAGATTTGATTTTATTATTTTATACGTATATATGTATGGTCGACTGTAAAAATATTCTAAAAATAATTATGATGTAAAACAATCACAAGATTACGTTTCTGTAAATAAATATTATGACTATCAACTATTCTGGAGTTTTTTTTACTATTTAGTTTAAATACGAAGTAGGTATAGAATATCACATTTAAACACATTTATTTGATTACAAATGATTCATTTTATATAATACTAGCTGCGCCCCGCACGGTTTCACCCGCATAAGTTTTGATCCCGTGGGAATATCGGAATAAAAAGTAGCCTACATGTTAATTCAGAGTGTCAGCTACCTCCGTACCAAATTTTATCAAAATAATTATTAAACAAGTTACAAACATATAAACACACACACACACACACACACGCCCCGTCACACACTCACAAACTTTCGCCTTTAGAATATTAGTGTGATTTCAATACATTTTACTTTATTCATTTTTGCTTAAATAGACACCTTAAATTAATGCATTGTAATCTTTTTAAGGCAACACTTAATTCAGATACTGTACTAGTTTATCGGTCCTCTGAAAATATTATCACATTATGATGATTGGTCTATTAACACTACTTCATAAAATAATAACTTTACTAAGGATTTCAGAGGAAAATTTGGAAATTTAATTGGGCTGAGAATTGAACTCAGACTCGGGTTATAGGTACTTCTTTAGACAAATGAGTAGGTACCTATATTTATTACAGAGGGACATAAAGTAAAAAATGAAACAAGATTGTCGTATCGTGAGATTTTATTGTTCAAGCAATAATATTTTATATTATAAACATAAAAGAAAGTAAAATATAAATATTAAAAATGAACAATATAATTAATAATAACATTTCTCAAATTAATAATATAATTAATAATAAAATTAGGTAGGTACATAGTCAAAATAACAGCTTAAAACATAGTACGATGATGACCCCAAGGCGCAGTACAATTATTATTTTTTTTAATTTGACGTTTGTCATCATTTCCATTAAGTACTAATTTATTAATTTTCTGTGTATACAACTTATGATTTTTGGATCGAATGACATACATAGTATCTCTGAGATTTATGTCATTATTCAAAGTATTTTTATATTTTTCAATTGTGAGTTTATTAGAAACAGACTTTTTAACTCCTTTAGCTTTTTTAATTGTATTGCTTAAACTATTTATACAGTATAATTTAGCCCTCAAACCAATAAACTCAGTAATGACATCTCCACTCATCTCATCCTTAAAATAGCCAGGTATTTGTTTATTCGCTTTCGGAATACCATAAATATTATTTTCTTCAAAGTTGCTAGTATCAAAATATTTTATATTTTGTTTCATGTCTTTATAAAAATCATCAGTATGTATTAAATACAAGAGACTATCAGTATCAGTATAACAAAGGTTTATGCCATCTTTATATATTTTCTTCATAACAGAATAGTGAAATTGATATAAATGACACTTTGCTAATTCCAGAATTGTAAAACCAATGTATATTGGTCGATCTAAAACAACTTTAGCAGGCTTTAATTGAATAGCAACAAGGTTCTCTGAAATAATAGCCATATTTTTAAAATTAGGGGCGCTCACATATTTTTCTGCCCCTTTTATTTTATTGGTCTTATTAAAGCAATCTTTCCACACATTAACTAATTTAACATCCACTTGTTTCCTTTTGTTTTCAATCGTTTTACCAAATATTGAATTATTTTGCTTTTTGAAAAAATCTCTTTCGAAATCTGAGTTAGCTTTTTGTCTGAGTACTGTATTAAGATTTATGTATGGTTCTAAGATATTTTTTTGGGTAAATGCTAGAATTTTGTGGATATTCAATAATATAAGACCATTCTTTAAACATTCTTGTAAGTGAACAAAGTGGATGACATATCTATATTTATCATACAGATTAGCAATTAGTTTTGTGTTTTTGCTATCACATGGAATAGGAACGGATAATTTTTCTGGCGCAAATGGCAAATCAGAATGTCCGTCATGTATATCAGGAGGATAATGAATATCAACTTCAAGTATGTACCCTTCGTCACTATCAGCGGAAACGGATGCAATTTCAAATAAAGCCATTTCAGACTTTGTTAAAAATCTAAAATTTCCAGTGGGAAGTCTTTGTGTCATAGCATGACCATATAAATTTACACAATCTAAGTAAACTAAAAATGTGCTGGGTTCTTTTTCGTTGTAGTCTGACATATATTTATTATTAGCCTTTGCATATCGCAGCGAACATTGAGCAAGACCTCCTCTGATACCTTTTTCTAGCATTTGATATATTTCTATATCAGATATTAAATCTAATTCTACTTTAGTTAACAAGAGCATAGCGTCCCAGCTTAATGACGGTGATGAAACATAATGACAAGGGTCAAGTTCATAATGACATAAACTCATAGATCTGAATTTCTCAAATATGTCACACAATAGTAAGACATCACATTTCAAATATAAATCAGTATATTCGCCTAAATTCTTAATACCAAATTTAGCCCACACATTGAGAGCGTGATTGTAATCGTCAGTAGAAGCTGTAGCGGATGTGAGTTTATTATAAAAATTTGAACGATCTGGTAACCGAGTTTCCGCATATCGTTCCCAGGAGTCTATATAATCATAGCAATACACACCTTTCCTAAGGCATAGTCGAAATAAATTTTCATCAGTGAAAAATGATTGTAAATGCTTTAAATCATTGGAGTCCAACGTCTTTACTAAGTTGTCTAAGCTCGAACTTAAGAAATTAAAAGAATCTATAAATTTTAATTGGGCTACTTTCTGTGAATTAAATGGGAAAAATTTTGTAAAAGAAATATATTTTTCCTTGGTTCTTGGAATTAAATTGATTCGACCGCAAACACTTGAAAGTTCTTTTATAAATAAATGACAGTCATATCCTGAAAGATTATGAAATATTATGGGAATAAATTTTACAGACTTATTATTTAAGTTGCATGAATTATGAGCTGGACCGCGATATTTACCTGTGAAATGATCGTGGTCATAAACGATTCGGTCATTATTAGAAAATTTTTCTTTACAAATATGACATACTGTAGCAGTCTTAAATGAAAGTAACTCTTCATCATTCAACGGGGACATGTCTCTAGGCAAAGATAAAATGTCATATAAACTTTCTAAATCTTTAGCAATAGATTCTACAAATTTTTTCGAACAATTTGGGCCTCGATAAGATACTAAATTATTAAGTTCTGGATTAGTCTCGCAGCATATATAATAGGCGAAACAAGTTGCTTCATGAATTTGAATATTTTCGACATATTGACTTTTATTTTTATCTGAATATTCTCGAAGTAAGCTTTCAAAGTCTCCATAAATAACAATAGGAATTCTTTGAGTCCTTATATAATTAGAAAACCGCAGTTTGCTATTCTCTTCTGGGAGCACTGTTTGCATTCGTGCGCAATTATGATTATCTAATTTTGCCTCTGAATCAAAGTATATAAAACATTCATCACATAAGTGAATTTTAGATTTGTGTTTTGTTAGTTGATCATGAACTAGTCGCGCAAAATTTTTTATTAAACAGAAATGATTTTTGTCTCCTCTTTCAATCAATAATAAATTAACGTGGGTCAGTTTCCGTTGTAAAGTTTTGTATAATGGTCCAGTAACAGTGTTTTTTTTTTCTAAACCATAAACATTTACACTTATATGCGGATTTTCTTTTTCGAATTGTTTTATGTCATCAAATGTTGGTGGGAAAGATATACCATTTATATTTAATAATTGAGAGTAATGTGGATATGATGAAACTCTATTACTGTTATACCGTGCTGGATACATATGTGCTACAATACACCAGAGAAAGCAATGTCTATCTTTGTTGCAAATGTTAAGACATGACTTTGTTTTAAGAATTTTTATTGGTAAAGATATGTAACTGCCAGCTTTTAAGGGATTATACTTAACTATATTCATTTCCAAATGATTAATCGACTCTATAGCCCAACCAGACTCTGATAATTCAAATTCTGTGCACTTATACAGCATTATTTGGATGCATTCTTCAAAAAATAATTTTATATTAGTATTCTGAACTATCACATAATACTTTGTATTGAAAGATTTCAAAGACAATTCTTCATTTTTAGGTAACTTGTACAATACAAAAAGCTCAAATTGAATCTTAATCGCTCGATGTTTTAGTCGCAATGTCTCAATAATCTTGTAAATCGTGCTAGAAATATTTGATAAAAATATCTCTGGTGATATGTTATCTGAACTTATTGGATCAACAAATCTGTAGCTAGCAATTCTATTTTTGAAAGCAGTAGCTATTATTTGCACATTATCAAATTCAGTATTCAACAAACAGTTTGATTTATGTATATTACTTTTCTTATGTGATGAATATTTTTGGACATAAACCTTACAATCTGGGCAAAATTTCATGTTTGGTTATATTGAATACAACAAAGTTAGCAATAATCCATAAATGTAAAAAATAGATTCACCGAAACAAATCTTTTATATATTTATTTTGTCATAAAGTTGTTTTAAGTTTTGACTTAAGTACTTCAAGGTCAAAATTACTGGTCTAGAATTTTTAACTATGTACTTCAAGATTAAGGTTCAAGGTCAGAATTACTGATCTGGATTTTTTAAGTATTTACTTAAAGGATAAGATTCAAGGCCATAATTACTGGTCTTTGATTTTAAGCTTTGAGATTCATTAATTCGAGTTTATTGGCTTTTGGTTTTTAGTTTTTTGGTTTTTGGTTTACTGAAAGAAATCACACAAATTATGATTAAAAAAATATAAATAAGTAAGTACTTATGCAAGATTATATTTCATTACAATTATCTTAGGGAACAAAAATTAAAAAGAAAGATCAATTATTGTAGACTTCATGCATTATGTACTTACTCAAATTCAAAAAATATAGATTAGACTGATAAAGTGATCGTTAAAAATGTTTGTCTATAAAAAATGTAACAAACAAAATATTATAATAATCAAAAGAGCATTAAAAAAAAAAAGGAAAACATTAACAAATATAGTTACCTATGCCATTATATTATAGGTTAAAGGTATAATAATCAAAAAGAGCAAAAAATATTAAGGGTCCTTTACAGTAGGACGCTTACCTAATTTTAAAATACGTTAGACTGATAGAGTATCGGTCGTATCTTCCGATACTCTTCTTTAGCAGCGGTCACAACTTTTGTGACTGCTTTCCATACCGGGCTGTTGTCATCAACAGCCGATTTGAAGGTAAATAGTGCCCGTTTCCAGCGGTCGGTGCTGAGCGCCTCCGCTTCCCGAGCGTTGTAAACACGCAGTTCCACGTAGTAGTTGCCCTGCCGGGTCGGATCCCGCTGGAGTGTGTAACCGGAACCGCTACGTCTTGACAAGAAGCTCCGCAGCGCAGCCGCTTGGATGGGTTCACCGTCAAGTTCTTGGTCGTTCTGAAATTAAAATCATTATCATTAGAAAATTAAAAAGAAAAAGCATGAAACAGCCTTCAAAAAAAAGAATTTTGCAAATCAGCTTATAAATAACGGAGTTCTTAGGTAACACACATAAAAAAAAATATTCAACCGAATTGATAACCTCCCCTTTTTTGAAGTCCGTTAAAAATATACTGACCCATAAGTTTTAAGTGACACATGAATCGTAAGTATTTAGAATATCTTAGTCAGTAGGTATGGGAACTAAGTAATATGTAAAAAAAAGGAAAAATAAAAAAAAATACAACCGAATTGATAACCTACTCCTTTTTCGAAGTAGTTTAAAAATGAAATTCGTTGTGAATTAAATAGGAAGAGTTCAAAAAGGACCTATGTTTATAAATAAAAAAACTTCAGCGTACCTCTGAATCCGATAGTTTCCTTTTTTTGGCCGATCTTGATGGCGTCGGCAAATCAACGTCCGACTCCGTGTCGGACCCAAAAAAGCTAGATTTTACCACCCGAGCACTGGCAATTTTCTTTAATGCAGGTTTATTTGTTTTGCCAGCAGTCTTTTTCCTCGCCTTCTTTTTCTCTACCGACGGTCCTGGCTGAGATGCTGGTATTTCACAATCAGAATCGAAGGGATTAGTTGACCTAAAATATTAAGAACATCATTATTAATAATTTTCACTCATAAGTTTAATTAACTATTATTCGATATAAAATCTAATAATTGTAGAGTTATACGTACATACTTGTTGTTTTATTGTTTGCAATAATATTGAAAAAGAAAGAAAAGTCACAAGTACCCGGGATGGGCGCTAATTAAAATGAAATTATTGAATGCAGTCATATTTATAGATTACATTTTTAAAGCGGTGGTTACAGTAACTAATCGCGAGCAAAGTGAGAAAGCGATTTTGATATGTTTGCTGTAAATTATATTTACAGCACTGCTTAAATAAGGTCTATAATCATTTGTTCTTTATTAGACACTATGCACACAGTCTCCAAATTCCGTTTTCGGGCGGGTGGCGACGCGACGCCGCGGGTGGCCGCGGTAATTCGATGCCTTGCAGCTGTCGCTGCAATTTGTGACGAAATTTTTATAAGGTAAACGTATGTACCTACTCGCTAGTAAATTAAATATTAATGTAAGACGTAATTTAACTTAAAATTGAATTTATTAATATAATCCATTATACATAGATCTTTAATTAACATCATAAAATCCTAATAAACAAACTAATCTGCATTCGCGATTTATTTGCCAAAAATGTGAACAAATATGAGTTTATGGAAAAATAACTTTAAATCCTACACAATAAAGTTCAGTTTAGACCCATCTTCAAATATTTAACTTTTATAACTTTTTCATTAGTGCTAGTCACTCTGAAATCAACTTAATTGTCATTATATTAAAGTTGATATTTGTGTAACTTGTATTAGGTAATATTAATTTGAATCATAACAAAAGTTTGAATAGACTTTATATAAAAACTTGTTTAAAAAACATACTTACACCCAAAGATCAAGCGATATTGTTCCACTGTACCAGTTCGACATCGTAGAATGAAATACAATATTCACCCCCTTACTAATAAAGGTTGTATAGCGTCTGTATAGTTACACAGGGCTTTGTCTTCTTTTTTCGAAAGTCTAATTACTGACGACTGAAAGAGAGAAATCGGTGTGATTCGTGGTTAAACTTGCCTTAAGCGATATTGTTCCACTGTATCGGTTTGACGCTGTAGAATAAAATACAATATTCAATCTACAACTGTATTGTAGACCGATTCGTGTATGTGCAGAAAATTGGGGGTTCTGGATCATATTTTGTGTGTGGAGAATTGGGGGTTCTGGATCATTTCTGCCTCGCTTGGAATCTGATTATAAGCGATATTGTTTCACTGTATCAGTTCGACGCTGTAGAATGAAATACAATATTCAATCTACAACTGTATTGTAGACCGATTCGTGTATGTGTAGAAAATTGGGGGTCTGGATCATATGTGTGGAGAATTGGGGGTTCTGGATCACATTCCGAGCGGAGCGAGGAAGAAGTGATCCAGAACCCCCAATTCTACCCTACTGCTCGCCACCTATTAAATTGGATTTAAACCGGACCTAAACGCAAAAAACGGGTTTTATAATGCCTAAAAGTATGTGATCGACTACAGAAAACAAAATCAGAAAAATATATGATATTCTTCTGGATATATACTAGGTAGATAGTGTGTTGAAAACGTAATACAACTAATTTGATACGACAGAAAAAAATAATGAAGGTACCTCTAAAAACTTTCTTTTTGCAATAAAAACCATACCGATGATGTTTTGCCACATTATTTTACAAGCAACATACTAAAGCACTAGTGTTTTAATTTTTTAGTCCAAACAATAGATTTTTGTATACAGACAATTGGTTAATATTTTGCAATAAATTACCAGTGTTGTGTCATCGCGCTCCTCTTTCTGTTCTATGCAGTCCAACAGTGACCGCGCACAAGCTAATACATCGTCTAGCGTCGCATACTGCTCAAATCGCTAATACATTATTATCTACTAGACAGACACTGCATCACGTCCTCACACAATGAACCGTGGGAATTTCCCAACTACGAAATAAAACGAAATCAACTTCATTACTGCTTACTCCATTATTAATAATTATTATGACTTGAGACATCGCAAAATCACCCACTCGCGTGAATTTAGCTATACAAAGATTACCTTGAAACTTCAGTATAATCTTGCAAGATTTAAAAAATTACTAGATGAGTGAATGTTTGTATTTAGCCAGTACTTAGAGGTTTTTGCACTCATTAAATCGATTATTTTCGATATTAGAAAAGTAATACAATCAATCTGGTTAGCCTTTCTTCCCAGCTTAGCTGGGTGTCGGCTTTCAGTAACACCGAATACAGCTGAATACCAGTATTTTACATGGAGCAACTACTTAACTGACCTCCACAACCCAGTTACTGGGTAACGTAACACGATATTGGTAAGACTTGTTGTCAGACTTTTCAGCTTTTGATGAGTAAAGACTGAAAAGTGTCAGAAGAATATTATGTTGATATACATGTTCCTCGTGCACAATATTATTTATTGCCTTATTATTATGTATAATAACATCATCTGCCCATATCGCACATTGTCCACAGGAAAGTCCCGTTTATCACGTGTCTTTAAACGAATAAATCAGCTTTAAAGAAAGGAAAATCAATCAAAATAAGAACTTACCAGCAGTGCTCTGCTGGATCGAACGAACGAATGAACGATAGTCACTCCTCCCTAGAACGCAATATGTATTCTCAATTAGAAACAAATTAATTACAATACTTTATACTCCTCAAGACAATGGTAATAAAACAAACGTATATAAACAATTTAAGTTATAGTTTAAGGCTCTCGCAGACAGACTCTGGTGGAACAATCAAATGTTGAAAACATCATGGTGATGGTTCTACTGGAGTGGCGACGCACCTGTCTGCGGAAGTCTAAGAAAATAAACTGTACGGTTCGCACTAGCGGTCTCAAATTGTGTAAGTGTTCTCTGAATGTTATTATGACTTTATGTTTTTATTGCACACCGTAGCTACCTACGGTGACTGTACGTGATTGTTCTTCTTATTAACAATGGATGCAGAAACTATATTCACGCTTGGTATCCTTATAGGACTAGCTGAATGTTTACACAGGGTATTTTCTCAGGATGCAGCTGTTTCGATATACAGCCGCATCTGGTTGAATAGGAATCGACCTCTAATTGTAGGTAGACTGAATGTAATTTGCAAACGAAAGAAAAAACTATTTTCTAATAGATTTTATGCGTTTCATTTTGACAGTGCAGCCACATTCATTGCGTTATTTACATTATTGAACCGATGAATTTTTCAAACCTATGAAGTAATGGATACCAAAATGAGGTATTGCGATCGAATGCCATTCTGTTACACAATTATCCCGCTGGAGTTTCTCAAAGAGATTTAGAGACCAAAATTAATAAACTTTAAACGTATCTACTGCGGTTTCAGCTTAGCAAGTATTTTTCAGTGTAATGCAGTTTCGTACAACCAGCTTAAAAAGATTGAAGTTGGTTGCCAAGGGATAGCAATAATCCATTTTCCTCAGTCCACTTACAGCATGAATCAAGAAATATGCGACCCAGAAATTCTAGAATAGTTTGTAAACTAAGCACGTCGTTTAGGGTGTTTAAAGTTTTCCAAAGTCTATAGAACTCCTTTTACAATTAGAAGGAAACGAAATCGCTAAAACTCCAATAAAATGCACCAAGTCATGGTGAAAGATTATCGGAATAATTTAATACACTCACCACCAAATTAGTTTAACTACTTAACATCCGTTACCTATAGAGACCCATCCATGCCTCGGAAAGCACGTAAAGCTGTTAATCCCGGTTGTCATTTGTAGATATTTGACAGTTGTAACGGGTAGCCAGAAGCTCAAAAAGCCTCATAACCAAGGGGTATTGTGTTACCCAGTAACTGGGTTACGGAGGTCAGATAGGCAGTCTGTAATACAATATTCGGCTGCATTCGGTTAGACTGGAAGCCGACCTCAACATGGGCTAGGCAATTTTTTAGTTTGCCTACTTGGAGCAATCACTAAGCAAGGATTAGGTTTTTCAGTTTCTACTAATTCCTTTAACCAATTTTCCTCATATTACTTACTCATTTGTAAATCGTAAAAGCCCTACGAATACCTATTAAAACAGCTTAAATTATATTATTTAAAACAGTCCACGATTTTAAACAAGTCCACAGAAGGGTCGTTGCTTATATTTGCATACTAAATAAAGGTTTATTAGACGTACTTTCTAATTTAGATTAACTAGAGAGCGAAAATACTTTCAGAATACCTAAGTATCTCAAAAGTGGACATAATTACTTATATTTTTTGCATGAAACTTACATAATCAGCCTATAACGTTCCCACTGCTGGGACTCAGGCCACCTCTCTTTTTTAAGAGGGAGCATGAAACTAAAATAGTTATAAATTATCATCACATCACACGTGCAGGTATATCCCCAAGGGGTCAGGCAGAGGTGTACTTATAGGGCGAAAAAAATATCAACTGTCCATTCAAAACTTCAATGTCCTACTCGACCCAAATGTATAGAGGACGGCTGATTATTTTTTCGCGTTTACGATGTTGGTCCCATGGAGAAATTTGTTCAGTTCAATGGTCTGTACCACACCATTAAAATATACGAAAATTATTACCTTCTTGGTACTCGCTTTATTATTACATCATCATAAGAACCCAAGAAACAATGCCCCAAGTATTCTAATTAACTTCGTTCAACTGATTAACATGAATTAATACCCTCAAAGTTCAAAAGCTAAAAAACAATTTTAACTTTACTTATCATCGGGCTGAGAATAACTTTTGACATTTCAAGCTAACATTAGTCTTTAGGAGATAATCTAGAAACAGTCGAGCCGTTTCGAAAGTCGTCGCACTTTCGCCAATTACTTAGTGTTCAGAATCAGTGTTTTTATGTAGGTAACGCTGCTAAGCGCTACAGCTGAGCATGAGGTCCTGCATACGATTAGGTACCTGCGCATAACAGTATCTAGCAAAGACTGTATCTACTGTATTGGTAAAACATTAACAAGCTCTTAAGAGGTCATTGTACTCATCATTATGAACAACTTTTACTATGGGACGAAACCTGATATCGCGAAAAAAAAATCAGCTGTTCCCTGTATTTTGACCTGGGGCAATATTACGAAGTATTAATGTCGTCATGATTCCAGTGCCAAAAAGGGATGGTGCTATCGGTCATGTATAGCTCCGTCTCTCTCTTACACTGAAATCATGATGGCTATAAACCGTCGTAATACGGCACCAGTTATACGAACATAAATGTAGGGAACAGCTGATTTTTTTTTCGCGATTTCAGCTTTGGTCCCATAGTAAAAGTTGTTCATAATGATGAGTACTATGACCTCTTAAGAGGTTGTTAATGTTTTATCAATAACCCTGTATAACCTCTTTGGTAGTTAGCGATGGCTTTCATTTTTACAGTTCAACGACATTCATAGCGTTATTTACGTTGTTGAGCAAACACATTTTCCGACCATAAATATATGAAGCAATGGATTAGCAACATCCTTCAAAATTATTCAGATTGTGATTACTGTGTTACGCAATCAGTTTGCTGGGGGGGCAAAGTGTTATTAGGTTTTTCTATCTGGAATCTCTCAGGTAGTCGCCCGAAGTCTGGATTTATGCTCGGTTCCTGGCAATAGGCTCGCCACCTATTACATAGGACTCAAACATAACTGGCGATATGGGGATGTACAGACACCAGCACATCAATCTACCCGAAACTGTCAAATTTTGCCAATCAACTTTGAACCTTATAGTTTAGTGATAAAATTGAAAGTCTATTAAAGAAATTTGACAGATTGTAGTAGTTTGATGTGCTGGCGTC
This sequence comes from Mesoligia furuncula, assembly GCA_916614155.1. NCBI lineage: Eukaryota > Metazoa > Arthropoda > Insecta > Lepidoptera > Noctuidae > Mesoligia > Mesoligia furuncula. The sequence continues at coordinate 17,795,069 of OU744809.1, read as the reverse complement.
TGTACTATAGGTAGATAGTTTACATGGGTTGGTACACCTCTACCCAAGCCTTTGAGGAAGCAAGGCGTGATGTTCTTTTTATAAAATATCAATAGTAACGTTCCATTATGCAAAAAAAAAACTACATTTTAAAAAACGATTAATGTTTAATGAGTCTCTTACAGTCACTCACGCGCAGAACAAAGATACCATTAATTATTTCCGAGTTTGTAGCAGAAGGGATAAAATGAGTCGTAAAGCCATCGGCCCATATACCTAACTATTGTAAACATTAGACCTATTAGCTGAGCAACACCACTGATCTGCTTCTGGTTTCGTCAGTCATTGGCATTAATTGGCCCCTGTATTGAAAAAAATATCAGTGCATGGTGGGTTGCGAGCTCGGGCGGGCGTTTGTTCGTCGGTTCGTTTACAATACATGGTATAAGCTCTAGAGTGTATATTTGGGGGGCGCCCGTGGCGTATCTCATCGAAAGCGAGCCCTGCCACTACCGGTCAATAGTATAGTGTTATGTGCGTCGATCAGTCGCGGTCGCCGCTCCGCACGCCGCCGCCGCCCGCGCCGCCCGCGCCGCTCGGTCATCAAAATGACATTCTCAATACATTGACGTTAAATTAAAAACATTAAACATGTGTTGTGCCAGGTTCGCCGACTACCTGCTCCGTAGTGTAGTGAAGTACACATGTGGACTAGCCAGCCGCGAAAGTAAGTAAAAACTGCGCCAAAACGTCCGGTACACACGAGCCGCTCAATCTGCAGTGTTCCCGACGCTAAAATTAAACCAGATAACGTTCTATACATTAAAATTACCTACATGTGACTACAAAATTCATTGTAACTTATCAACGGCGATAGAACATAAAGTTTACAACATTGTGTTGTGTTTATGTTAGTTTAATGCTTGTTTTTATTTATTGACGTCTCTCGTCAAATTACCAAACTAAGTATTAACATTTTTCTAGGTGCAATCGTTTTTGCGTCCTAGTGCGGTGCAGTGCAGACAGACAAGTTTAATGCTCAATCAACACACGTCCTCAAGGCAACTTTCTAGAATGTTTCTGAGAATTAACTTGTGTGTGTAAGCTGTGTTGAATGTGCACGAACACATTGTGTAAGCTGAAGCTTACTCATAACAAACCGTTGGTGTTTAGAGCTGGAACATGCATCGGTGACATTCGGAAGCCATGAGTGGGTGGGTGCAACGTAAAAATTAAACGAATAGGTATTAACGAAACTTATGCTTGAAGTCACGTGAAGTGGTTGACGCATCGAAGCATTGTAGACAATGCGCTCTGTTAAAATAAAACTGAGTAAATAACTTAATATTTACCTCCATTGATTTATAATAATATGCTGGAATCCGAACACGCATATTAGGCAACAATTAAACACATCAATAATGACTTCTAGGTAATATTATTATAAGATCTAAGTACAAACTGTACATTGCTTTATAATATAATATAATATGAATAAAATAAAAATCATACGCCAATGTCGCTCGCGATAATAGTTCAGGAGTCAAGGTCCAATATGTCATTTATTATTGCATGCCGCATTATAATGAAAGTTACTATACAATACCTAGCAATTTAAAGTACACTGAATAATTCCGTAGCAAAACGACAAATAATTTTACAATATTTTACGGTGATATTTAAGAATCCAATTTATTTGTTTTGTTACCTCGTTAAAATCGTAAACGAATTAACCATGTAATTGGAAGATGCAACTAACCTCTAACGGAGAGAAACTAAGTAGTCTTGGGCTGTATTGCCTCCACAATACAGCCCGTATTGTGGAGGCTGCGAAGAAAATCTTCGCCTTAAGAGGAAACTCGGTCACGTGGTTGTTGACATTCATACCATACTAACGTATTCATTTTCTCACTTGTTAATAATACCAAAAGGCCAATTTCCATAACTAAAAACTTTCAAAATCAAGTCGCAATCTCATTTCAGCGACAATTAATGTCAAAAATGTAGGTATTTTAGAGGTATTTTTGACAGATTGAGACTGAGATCTGGGGGGCTAAAAAGGCCACTTTGGCAGAATCATAAAAGGATAACAGAATGGACAGTTAACTGTTAAGTTAATCGTATCAAATCCCATTGGTGAAGCATTTTTCAGTTATTTTTTTGTCTGTGTGTCTACAATCAATCCAATCCAAATCCAATCCCAAACTCTTTGATTGTATCTACGTAGTGCAGCGAAAAAAAGAAAAACACGGACTGTCTTCGCCATTTTATAATTAATAATGTTATCCTTTTATGATTCTCCAAACTTGCCCTTTTAGGCCACCAGACTGTAACCGTTCTTAAAATTACGAGAATTGCACCTCAGTCCATTTTTTTTTAACGATATAGTGTACAGGCTTATTGGTAAAACATTAACAACCTCAAAGAGGTAATTGTACTCATCATTATGAACAACTTTTAATAAAGGACCAAAGCTGAAATCGCGAAAAAAAAATCAGCTGTTCCCTACATTTATGTTCGTATAACTCGTCAAAATGTAGGGAACGCTGATTTTCTTTTCGCGATTTCATGTTTGGTCCCATAGTAAAAGTTGTTCATTAATGATGAGTACAATGACCTCTTAAGAGGTTGTTGATGTTTTACCAATAACTCTGTATATCTACCAGTTCCTGTGTAGTTTGTTTTGTCTAAAATTCATATAATTACGCCGCGTTTCCTGTTAATGATGACCTATTCGGATCAAATGCACTCTCTTCAATAATCGGATCATATAATTGATCGCTATAGTCAATATCATGTCGACATTTACCTACTTCATTGGGGATATATACTTACTAATACTAGGTACCTGTTTATAGTGCAACTTGCTAATTACCGTCTCGTTGTCCGTAATTAGTAGTCCATAAGCAATCAGTTGTAATGTAGTAACTTGAAGTAACTTCGTTCATACTTAGGTATGAACGAAGGTACCTACATGTTTTATATAAATAAATTCAATGGGTATGTACCGTAACTAATAATAAGGAAAATAATCATATTTTATATTACACTTAGGTGCATTTTTTATTTCGGTATTATTAATAACTAAAGTGTAGTGGTCACTGGGTAAATTACCTAGGTATTATTACGTATAAATCAGTTATTATTTCTTTAAAGAACTTACATAACTTAAAAAAACATTAAGTAGGTATCTAGTCACTGCAGATTCAATTATATCTAAATGGCATTTTGTATAACTTATGTATTTAAAAAACAAATTTAAAATTTAATTAATAAATCTAGCTTGTCAAATTTTATTTCCAATTGAACGAATAAAGCGCGCTGACCTTGACCAGGCGGCCAAACATTATCCTTTTGTCTCAATTGGCCCGTAATTGCTGGGGACGTCTTCAGTTCTATTCTCAGATACAATTTGCACTTACTGTTCTGTCAAATTGCACCTTAACTGTTGCTCCGCGTTAAAACTTATTATGCTGCGACAAGAGAAATTGAATGAAAAAAAAAACTGGTCGCCGTCCAAGGACCAAACGGCTAAACGATCCACCACCTGTATCCACCACCATACGTGCTTCATAGCGTTGATATGTAGTAGATCTTGAATTAGTTCGGAAGCGATAACGTCAAACAACGTTTCACATAGTCAACAATTTATTTTTTATTTCAGCCAAAATATAAAGCCAAAACAAAATTAGTCAATTATACATAGTCATTGGGATTAAGTAAAGCTTAGTGAATGAATAGTGTAAATATAACTAATATAATATCAAGTGTCTCCGTGCTGATTGTGCTGTTTCCGATGTGTGTTATATGTGATGTGCTTGAGAACTGCATGGAGCGCCACGTGGATTATATTTATAACTAACCGCTAACCACAAATCGTCACGTTTACGGGAAACTAAAAACTCTAAAGATGCCTAAAGGTAAGTGTCACTACACAGCAACATTCACAAATATTGCAATATATTGCAGATCTGGTCCATTAATCATGACATCACTCCCTTCCATCGAAGCATTTTCCTCAAGACTCTCGTTATACCGAGAAGTTGAGACATTTGTATGTATTAATTGCCATTTTGAATCAGAATCAGAATCAGAAATATTTATTTGCCAACAATGTAGGTACAGGTTTGAAATAATGTTAATTGATGAAGGAAGTGCTACGATTTGATGTTTGTATTATTAATTAGGTGGCACAGATTTTACGGAAACATCTTGAGGAGTGAGCTCCCGCCAGCTATACTATATTTGTGGAATGTTTATAATTCCCTGGTGGCTGATGCTCACGTGTCCACATCTCGTGACATCACCGCTACTAAACAGTATCGTCAACTGCTGATTTCAAGGCTGACAATAATAATCAACAAATGCAACTAATCTAATAAAGTCAATAATAAAAGAGCTAATCAATCACATGTCTATACTGCCTCGCTTCATGCAATAAGCAATCAATTCACAAGTTCTATAATTGTTTCGAATGCTTCTACTGAAATTGTTGGTGCATCAATCCGCACCGGGCCACCTGCTTCTTAAGCCGTTTGGAATAAAACTTTACATTTAATTAAAGTCTCTGAGCTCTCAAACAAAATAAAGTAGCGCAGTAACAATATTTCCAGGAGGCATAAATCTGACTGCTGCTTATTGTTTCAGCCATAATGAATCACTATTGTTTAGTCTTATAGCAAGATCTGCTTCGTCTTCTCATCTCTCAGTTTGATACTTTGAGGTCAGGTCTATCAAGATTATTATGTTTTTATTCCACCTATGCTCGTCATAAATATTATGAATGAAGTAATCGTTTGTATGCAGGTAATGCATTTATTTAATACCCATTGCAATATGTGTAGTGTATTTCGGTGGACACACTACGAAAAATAAAAGATGCAAACGGAACGCTACATTTTCTAGAAGTCTTATTTTACCATCTGGAAAAGCTAGGTAAAATAGTGAGAGAAAATAATACAGTAGTGAATATATGAAAATAAAAATCTTGAGATATAAGATGAACATATTCTACCTCTGCCTCGATAAAACATGACAAACGCAGATAAATAACCAAGTTTACCTCATTACAGATAATTTGAAGAGGAACAGGATGGTTTCATGGACTAGGCTTGTTAGAGACGACAAAATATTTGATAAGTGAAACGATTTTGCTATTAGGGCAGTGTCTCACGCATCGCTTGATTGGCCGTCTCCCGTTTCACTGTTGACGCCACTTGAATCAATGAAGTGCCATTGGCTCATTGTTTAATCGTCTGTTTTATCAGCTGTAATGAACATAGCCGAGATGTCCGTGCAAGCGGCTCGTTAAGGCACCCAATCATGATACATCGACGTTCAGCGTGCCTGCGATGTATGTATACGTATTGTTTGTAGCTTTGCAAACGTGCGATTTTTTACGCCCATTTCTAAGAATTTGTTTGTTTTGTTATCAGAACTAACGCAACTGTTTGGAAAATTAAATTCCTGTGGGTTCGGTTTTAGATTTTCTGATTTCGTAATCATTTCTCCTTTTGAAATTGTTTTTCTTTTACCTATCTTACCTAACTCCGTAATATCATGTCTAATTCGTTCGAAATCATACATGTTATACCACCGGCTCGTATGTTACCTTTGAAAAACCCAATGTTGGTTTTATAAACATCCCTATGTAGTTCACAATAGGAATAGGTTTGTTCTTTGTTTTCTAAAATGCTGAAGTATCCCTCAAGCCTTCACCAAGCCATCATCATCTGCCTAGCCTTTTCCCAACTATGTTGGGGTCGGCTTCCAGTCTAACCGGTTGCAGTTGAATACCAGTATAAATTACATGGAGCGACTGCCTATCTAACCTCCACAACCCAGTTACTGAGAAAGCAAGCCAAGATTGATTAAATAATAAAGTTTCCTTCCATTCACATATCGTTCTTCAATTCATGTGAAATAGTTCATTGGAAGCGAATGCGTTAAAAGAACAATAACATTGGCTTGATTGGCGCGCCTCGGGCGTCGCTTCTGTGGCCCATGCTCCGTTCACATCTCTATTGATTTTGGAACAATTGTGCACAAACGTCACTGACCCTGGCGTATTGTTGAACCGTGTGAATAGTGAACTATTGCACCATTTCGGGGTTGCCGTTACGTTCAGCAGTGTCTCCCTTATATGTTGAATTTGAATAGAATTTGTTACTATGTGGGTGATCCTTTTTGCTTTATTGAGTACACGTGCCGAGTTTATCTTTTATTTTTATATACATATTTGATATTTGTTTAAATAGAAATATAGCAGTTAAATGTTTTTCTATAATGTGAATAATATTGTGAATAATAATGTGAGTCAACATTCGTTCGATAAGGCTGGTGTAATTACATTTCTTACTGCTATTGCAGATGTAAAATACGCTCTATTGTTGTCAAGTAGATACAAATGTCCATCCTGTAGACCGTGCATCAACACGGGATGCACATGTAAACGCTCCAACAACATCTGTTTCTGCGCCCGGAAAGCCGGAACCGATTCGCGTCGAACTTCTTCATCGTTTATTATTGTCACGTTTCTGGTACAGACAGGAAACTGCAAATGGGATTTATGTGCTTGAATTTAGTGGCAATTCTGTCAGGGTCTTTCGGAGAAGAAGGAAGTATGTTATGTGCATGTTATGTGTGTATTTTTAAAGAAAGAACAATGATGTTTCATACATATCTGGCGGCACTTACCCTCTCTTATCCAGGCATTCAGAAGTCAAATTCAGAAGTCTCTAACATTTTTTCATCAATTTCTAATGGAACCTTTTGTCCCCAGGCGACGCCGACATGTCGCTGAAGCAGGGCAGCGGCACCGGCAAAGTCCACTTCGGTGGTTTGGACGATGTGTCCTTGTACGGCACGCCTGTGGAACCAGCGCCCCCGGCCACGGACGCCAAGCAAGGCTTCCTGCGAAACCAGCTGCAGGCCCTCTTCCAGCCCACCGACAACAAACTAGCCATGAAACTGTTCGGGTCTAAGAAGGCGCTGATGAAGGAGCGCATCAGGCAGAAAGCTGCGGGCCACTGGGTCATACATCCGTGCAGTAGTTTCAGGTGAGTGACTTTTGTTTTTGGAATGTGACACGAACTTTGCCGAGGCGCAAAAATTAAATAGTAGTATTGTTTTTCTACTTAAACGTCTTGTTTCATAATATAGTGAAGGAGATAGTGAAACGGATGTGTTCATTTCACCTATTCATCTTGAGATGTCGTCTAGTCATTAAATGGGTTTTGAAATGTATGTGTTTTAGGCGAAATAAGTGATGTAGGTCAATTAAATTTTAAATGTCGACTTTAAAAGTAATTAATTATGACAATCGCCGTTATTAATTGTTATAAATTTACAATTAATCAATACGTAACGATACGCATACAGAGTTTCCGATAGACCGTAAGTACTTAAAATCCACATTATAAAAGCCACTTTTGTCACGTAATTAATACTGCATTAAAAAACCATTAATGAGATACTTACCTACTTCAATATCGTAATTAATATCGCTTCACGAGGAAAGCTCTTCATACTAGATTTATAAACCGCCGACTAACTAAATGACGCATTACAAATTGTTTACACTAGTTTAGCATTGGTAAGTTTAACTACGAGTACAGTTAAACGGTCTGGTATTTTTACTCCCGCCATCTTTGATGAGAGATCGTAACTTTTGACGTAAACTCAGGCATGTGCATTTTGTTCGTTCGTTTCGTTCAATGTCAAGTTTGATTCAAGGATACGTTTTGTTTGATAACGAAAAGAAATGATATTTTCAGTTTCATGCGTTTTGTTTTATGTTTCAATTTCTTTGTAGGTATACGTTTGTAAACACAGACGTTTCTGAATTTTTATATAATTGCGTAACACACTATCAATCTCAATCTGAATCATCTTGAAGGTTATTGCCAATCCATTGCTTCATTATGTTCGGAAAATCTGTCTGCTCACAACTTAAATAACGCAATTAATGTTGTTTAACTGTCAATATGAAACCAATTGCTCCTGATAGTGTTACGCCATTACCCCGCAGTTTCAAGGATGCGTCACGTCAGCGTCAGACAGAGAGAAGAAAGATATAACTCTCTGTCTCTGGCGCTAAGTATATCCTATTCTTTATTGTCTACTCTGTATATTATACAGTGCTGCCCGCACATTTTTTCGTTGTATTTCGGCCAACATTCAGTATGAACCTTCCCATTTATAAGAAAAAAAAAAAAAAAGTTACTAGGTAACCCAATGAATAAGAAGACAACAAACAAAATTATGTTAAAGAATATTGAATTAAGTTCTCATTTAAATTCAACTGAAGATGAGACTGTCCAATTTGAATATAAACTTCAATTAGAAATGCTAATCTGTTTTTGATATGAACTGTTATTTCCATAGATATAAATATTTATTTAGTTCACGCAGTGGACGTTAGTTTTTTTTCGAATATAAGTATTGTGTAAGAGCTGTGTTATAATTATAATGTACCGATGTACTAAATATTCTATTTATTTTTATTATGATTTATTCTATTTATTTTGCTTTGATTTTTTCATTCATATATTTGAATTAAATTTGAGATAATTTTGAAGTTATGGAACAACAAACTAAATGACGTACTTAACAAAGTTCAAATTCCATTGCAACCAAAAACTTGTTAGGACCTTTTTGTTATGGTCACACAAAAATCAACTTATAATAACTAAAAAATAGATAACTGACTAAGTGGCGATGGAATGTAAATTATCTGAGATTATGAAACTGCTATTCTACAATTAAATAAATAAATAAATGAATAAAATAAGTTTATTTCATACCATTTTGGCTTACATTGCATGACGAGGAGTCTCCATTTAGGCATAGAAAATGCCTGTAGTTGAAGGCTCCGCTCTTCAATTGATTAATAGTAAGAATAATTCTACAAGTTTAATTCAATGGGGAAGCTTGGGCAAAGCTAATTGTAAATGGCGTGATCATAGCTATGTCCTTACGGCCTACAATAAATTTGACATTTTGTTCATTCATGAGTTTGGTTTTATTGGACTATTTCGTTATTTTCGGTGAACACAATATTTTAAATCAAATATTTAACATGCAAAGTGCCAGAATTCTAAACCTTAAATATTTCCTCGTAATCACTTTCTTCAAAATGTTTCCGACATTACTTCGAACTTTGTTATTCCACAATCTGTTATATTCTATGTTATGGGTTTGGTTTCCGCAATTAGTCTTTCAAGTGGGCCGTTGTGCGCCTAAATCTACTAATTTTAGTCTTTCGGGAAATGGTGGACTCCAATTTCAGAGTATTTAGAACCACAAAAAGGCGTCATTCTCGCAAAACCTCACTCACACCTTGGATTATTAGCTTGCGTTGAGAAATAGCTACGACAGCGCCATTTTGACAGTTGCTGTCCCCATTAGAAAAACTTTTACCTAAAAATTAAATGTAATTTTTTACGAAAGAAAAATTCTTAAACGTCATTTTCATTAAAAAAAAAAAACTACCTCACGTCTTGTAATATTGTTGATCTTGTATTGGGTTGGTACTAGCTACAACAGCACCATTTTGACAGTTGCCTTCCTGCTTAGAAAAACTAACCTAAAAATTTAATCTAATTTTTTTTTAAATGTAATTAAACATCCGAGACTGTAATTTATATTTATATTATATTTATAATGTAATTTTACGCTGAAAGAAACCCCAGAAGGTAAAATTCTGTATTTTAATCTCGATTATAAATAAAACGTCTAGGTATTTATTATCAAATAGCATACCAACTTATTAAAATGTATTTTAGGTATATCCTATTTTTCACAATTAACACTCCACAAAATGGTCTATCACAAAGGCAGAGAGGTTATTTTAACGTTAAGGTAGCACTTAGTCAGCTGCCGATCAGTTTGCTCAGCGGACCGTTCAGCAGTAGTGTTGAATGAGTAATTATATAGAGCTGTTATCTCATTGTCTGTTGACATTTTCCGCTGACTGTACTGGGTATGGGCTGTTTTTAATTGTGAGGGACGGGATAAAAAAAATAACTCATGAAGCTTTGTCGTACACGCGACGATATATCAAGCTATACATTACCAGTACAAACTATCTTCTCATTACGAAAAGCAATGCGAGGTCAGTTCAAACTGGACCCGGACTGAAACTGGCCCGTATAGGGCCATGGACCGCACGAACCCCGCGTAAAGCCTCCGGCAGGAGGCGTTTGGCCCCCTCAGGTTGGGCAAGAGCCGCTTGAAGGCGGCCCTGGCCCGTTCCAGTTTGGGGGCCAAACGTCGGAAATGCTCGACGAAGTTCCACCGGCTGTCGAGGACGAGACCCAGGTATTAAGACCCATTACCCAGAAGGTGGTAACCGTAAGGCTTATCCGGGGCTACCGCACGATCTCGGGCGAGGTGGCAAGCCTCCTTGCCGGACTGCCGCCATGGGATCTGGAGGCGATAGTCCTCGCGCACCTGTATAAGTGGCGCGCGGAGGCACTACGCCGGGGGGAGGATCCGCTTCCGCGGCAAATCGCTGCGGAGCGGACGGATCTCCGGCGCGATCTCATGGCGGCATGGAAAGAGCGACTGTCGCAACCCAGCGCAGAGCACGCCGCGATATCGGCGATAAGACCCCTCTTTGAGGAGTGGCTAGAGAGGCGCCACGCCGCGACGCAGGTCCTCACCGGACACGGAAGTTTCGGGAGGTTCCTGCACATCATCAGGTGGGAGGAAACGCCCGGGTGTCACCATTGCCAGGATCGCCCAGAGGACACGGTGGAGCACACGGTGGAGGTGTGCCCCGCTTGGGCGGAGCACCGCCGTGTCCTCGTAGAGGCGATCGGCAGCGGCGGCGACCTCTCGCGTCCGGCCCAGGTGCAAGCCATGGTCCGGGGCGAGAGGGAGTGGGAGGCAGTCACCTCCTTCTGCGAAGCAGTCATGCTCAGTCATGCTAGCGAAGGAGGTGGCGGGACGGTTCAGGGAGAGAGCCTCCCGTCTCAGCAGCCGCGGGGGACGCCCCCGGCGTCGGGAGCCGCGTGACGACTCCCGGCCACCGTAGGCGCAGGCCTGCGGGCGGAGAGTAATGGGTAGCTCACCGTCCGATCAGGACCAGGCCCGTGCCGGACGGCGCGTACGTGTTCCACGCGAGCCTCAAAGAGATGTCAGCATCGAGGAGGGGCCCCTTAGGGCCGAAGCCTGCCGGGCCAGCGGGATTGTCCGAAAGGGTTACCGCTGGCCCGGAACATAAAGGGCTAAGGAAGGAACATGGGTGGGTTTTAGTCAGTAACAGTCTGACACTCCCTTCCGCTCCACCCAGAGCGGGAGGAGTCATTTGATGATTTCCCATCCGCAAAAAAAAAAAAGTTCAAACTGGAAATGTAGGTATAGCTTGATAGGTCGTCGTGTGAACGACAAAGTTTCATAAGTTAATAATTATTCTTCATTTTTTTAGCGTATCGAAAAGTTGAAAAATGTTTGTCCTAATATTTCTGTTATTTTTATATAAAACTAACTTTTGCTTGCGACTTCGCCCGCGTGGAGGTCGAAAGTTATTCACAGAAAATTCAGGAAAAATCCTTTCTTAGTGGATACCTACTCTTAACAAAGAACACATTACTCCAAACTTAATGTCTCTAAGACCAGCAGTTTAGGCTATGCGTTGATATATCAGTCAGTCAGGTCTTTGAATTTTATATATAGATCCATCATAGCTATATTATTGAATTGAGTCGGAAGCCAATTAATTTCATTTTCTTTTCAATATACTTAGTATAACGGACTTTTAATTTCCAGCAATTACTTAACTGTCAAAAACAGTGAGTAAACATGGTAGACCCATAATACTACACCTTTAATATAAAACAGAAATCAAAGTTCAATCGTTTCTACAGGTAGGTATATTTTTCAAGGAAGAATATAGTCTTTTTGTAAAATTAATTAACAAGGTAGGTTCAAAACAGCAATTAAAGTTCAACACTTTGCACCACATAACACTAAATGCGTTAACCGATAATAGTACCTATTTAAAACATCATTCTGTCGCTGCGATCTTCAAACGATTGATAGAGATAGAATAAGTATTATTTTATATTCGTTTAGCGTTAAATACATTTGATGAGAACAATTCTAATTTGATGTTAGGCACTGTTATCCTCCCTTTTTTAATGCATTACAGCTGTCTTAACATGTTAAATAGGTACTATTTTCTGTTATATTCGCACGAGTAGCATAATAGAAAGTGTTTAAGTAACCATAACAATAGAGTTAATAACAGAGCTCAGCATTCCTTTTGAAAGCTTAATACAATGTTATTTATTATCCTAAAATATTTTACCTAAGTATTTGGATGCAGTTATCTAATTTTTAAACATACACCCCTTTATTCTTAAAGTTGCTTAAAGTTAAGTAGTGATTAGCGACTGTTTAACCATACATCTTCGAGGTTTAAACGTCACTTAACTTTACTCATTGCTTATAAATAAACCCCTATAAGATTAAGATAATCTAGGAACATTCATCATTGGTTATCAATAGAATAAAATATTTAAAACTAACCTCATATATCTGTCAATGTTTTGACATATAGATTGGCCTTTGGCCATGGTCAAGTAAACTAATAAAGATCTTTTTGAAAAACCTCTTTAAATTAAACTTATTTTACCATGACTTATAGAAAAACAATTGATTGAGTGTCCGACTTGATAATATTGAATCCAATGTCATCGGAAAACTTTTCAGCGAAATGTCATTGTGATTCCATAGGTTGTTGCGCCGGTAACGCCTGGCTGACCTTCAATATGTATGACCATGGTTTAGCAATCCGTTACACTAAGGGCCGGTTTTTTGATCCGTAGTTAACACAACCAATTGTTAATTATAGTAACTAATAGTTAAATTTTGGCAAAATATGTTTTTTGATCAATTGTTTGTTTTTGAATTGTCAAATAAATATAAACTATTAGTTGACCCAGTAGACCATTAGTTACTATTTTTAACAATTGGTCGAGTTAACCACGGATCACAAAAACCGGCCCTAAACGGAGCTAATATTTTCATACCAACCACAATTTTTATGACTCACTCTGATCTGTTTTTTTTTAATGCCATTTACAGCTAATGTGAGTTGCCTAGTCAAAATACTTTTTAAAGTAGGTATTTAAATAATAATTTGAATATTTTTTAATGCTGTTTGTTGATCAAAACCTAGTCGCAACTTTATCTGAGCGACAATCAATGTCAAAAACTTGTCAAAAATGTAGGGAAATTAGAGGTAGGTATTTTGGACGGATTGAGATTGAGATTAGAATGCAAACGTAATTAAGAATACGGGGATTGCCCCTCTGGTTTATACGTTAGGTACGATATAAATATTCAACATAATTTTTATATATGCGAAACCGGAAACACGTGTCTAGTATTTTTATGTAAAGAATCTATGTACAAAATTTAAAAACTGTATCATGAAAAATCATAAAGTTGTCCGTACTAAAACATGCTTACCCGCGTCGCTCGCGCCGCACCGTCTTGCGCTCATTGATAATAGTACCTAGGTACCTAACCGTTCGGCGCGGAGATTTAATAACCTACTTAGTGTCGCTGGGTGTCTAACTTTTAACCTTTTTTAGGGTTCCGTAGTCAACTAGGAACCCTTATAGTTTCGCCATGTCTGTCTGTCCGTCCGTCTGTCTGTCTGTCCGTCCTCGCTTAATCTCTGTGACCGTTAGCACTAGAAAGCTGAAATTTGGTACCATGTATATCAATCACGCCGACAAAGTGGTCAAATAAAATTTTGGATAATATTTTTTTTTAGGGTAGCTCCTCTACATGTGAAGTGGGGATGAATATTTTTTTCGTAGTGTACCCCATCGTGTGGGATATCGTTGAATAGGTATTCTAAAATGACTTGGGGGTTGCTAAAATTATTTTTTGATTTAATGCTCCATTTACGAAATATTAAATTTTAAAGTGCAAATTTTTGTTCCAGTAGGGCGTCCCCCCCTCCCTCTAAAACCTAAACTGCTGGCTTGAAAAATCTGGAAAAATTCACGATGATAGTGCATTTCATGAACTTTAAAGGAAAAGTATAGCGGTTAAGATAACTTTATTAGTTTAGCGGTAATAGTCGTTGAACTTGGCTGTTAGATAATTTTGTACCAAATACAAAATCCCTAGCATTAATCCTTTAAAGTGACTAAGATGAAGTAGTTGCTTGTTTATAACGGGTAAAGACTTGCATTGAAAAACAAAATATGAAAAAAATTATTTTATTATTTTAATTTTTTTTATATTCAGACTATAGAATAACAGAATCGTACTACATTGTGATAACGGGCTACTACGGAACCCTACACTGTGCGTGGTCCGACACGCACTTGGCCGGTTTTTAAATATTTTGGGACAAAATGTAACATGGGGTAAAAATTATTAGTTCCTTATTCTGAACAAACTATAGGTATTTCGGTTTCGCATATACTAAAAATAACGTTGTATAAGCTTGTGGCATACCAAAAATTTAAACGTCCAAACAGTGTTTAAACGGTGCAACTCATTTGTTATCCACCAATCTGCACTGGGCCCGAGTGGTGGACTTTGGCCCTCTCCCTCTCACAGAGAGGTGGCCTATGTCCCAGCCAGTAGCGTAACTGTAGGGTGGCATTGGGGCAAAATGCCACGGGCCCCCAGCCAGAAGGGGCCCCCGGTCCGAGAGGGCACAGAAGGATCCTAACATAAGGACAGAAGCAGCCAGGTGTTAAATTTTGTAGGGTAAAATATGAAATTTACGCGGAAGAAGTGCTAAGTAAAAAAAAACTATAACGTTTGTTGACTTTGTTGAGCTTCTTTACATTTACATTGAGGGAGAGCCCCACCTCTTGCATTTGCCACGGGCCCCAAACAGTATAGTTACATCACTGGTCCCACCACCACAAGTCATTTGTTCATTTCAGCTGAAAGACGTCCACTGCTGGACATAGGCCTCCCCCAAAAGGGGGGGGGGGGTGGGGGGTTGGCCATAATCGCCACGCTTGGCAGGCGGGTTGGAGATCGCATTATGGTATGGTGGTGGAATGCATAGAGAACGCTGCTGCCCATTCTCCGGTACGCCCGTACGCCGGTGGCACATTCTTTAAGTCCGGCACCACACAGACCTAAAAAAGTCATTTGTTACCATTACCATTGGAAAATAATAGATATGGAATGTGTAGCACGTTGCGTTGTTGAGTTTCTGCTTATCCCCATGGAAACGCGTGAATTTATGTGTGTATTTATAGTATAAGGCTGAGGCCAAACGAGCGTAATTTTTTGAGCTGTGAATCGCGCATTTTGAGTATCGCAATTTACGTTCAACTGAAATTCGGTTAGACTGCCAGACGGACGGACGTCATTTCAGTCGCACTCTGTAACTTAACTGACGGTTCCCTCACTCCCCTCCCTCACCCCGAGCGCAATTCTGTTGAAATAACGCGCGTGAGTCAGCAGAAAACTCATTTTGCGTCGCCGTGTGAATGAAACAGGACTTTTGTATGAAACCGAATGCAGCAGAAATTACGCGACCGAAATTACGCAACTCACAACTCAAAAATTTACGCTCGTTTGGCTTCACCCTAATATGTCATTGGGTAAACACGTAAGTTACCTACTTTTTTCAGTAACTATTCATAGAACATTATTTAGTACCTAGATCAGTATCACTGCATTACTGAAATGCACATACAGATCCTACTGCACGATATGAATGTGAATACAAATAACTAACTAAAAACATCAATGGAAATGTAGCGTTAAAAGTCGTCTTTATTTTGTTCAGTTTGTGATGTATTACTGGCTCTAGTGAAGGTAGGTAAGCTTTATATAGGTACACACGGCGACTCAAAGAGCTACACATTTCCAGTTTTAGCTGACCTCGCATTTAGGTTTTTCATGATATCAAGTCAGTTTATACCTACTGGTTATGCATAGCTTGATGTGTAGCCGAGCGTACAACTACACAAAAATAAACACACACACACAATAAAACACTACCTACTACATTTACATATTAATTCAAAACAATAGAAAAACGCGACTGCAATAGCACCATTTACCTATACCTAAAGCTGGCGCTTTTTGTGCAACTGAAAAACCTAAATGTCATAAAAAAATACACATTCGTTCAGAAAGAAACACCCATTGCACCTGCCCCGATAATTGCGGCATACTTTTAAACACACGTAAAGTCAACAAAGGAGATAAGTATACAGGAGCGTCGGATATAGTTGAAGTTTACTAAGAAACCGATGGATGCTCTGGACTGAAATTTAATTTAATAAATGAGCTGTTTGTTTTCTATTTATAAAATTAAATTTTATTCGAGAACATCCATCGGCTTCTTAGTAAACTTCAACTATAACCGACGCTCCTATATACTTATCTCCTTTGTTGACTGTACATACGATGAGATATTAAGCTATAAATTTCCAGTTTTACCTGACCTCGCATTGTATAGGATTTTCGTACAATGAGAAGTCACCTTATACTGGAAATGTATAGCTTGTTCGTCGTCGTGCATACGTAAATGCAAAATATCCGAATTCCGAATCCGATCCGAACAATAAATTAGACACTGAATGCGCCTTGCTCATCTGTCATCCTGAATATGCAGTACCTATATTTCAATTTAGGTACATACAAGTGAACGCAGCACGAATTTAAAATTTAATGTAGCTAGAGCTGAACTCACAAAGGCCGTATTGTGGACCTAATTCGGACTAGTAATTAGGCCGCCATTGCAAATTGCTATAAAGGAGAAAAGCTTGTTAACTATGCTAGGGAAACTTCGCAATTAAATCCGTTAACGAGCTTCCGGCAAATAGAATTTAAATCCATCTACTAAGACAAGTGGGCAGTACTTGTTTGAGGACTGTTTTATACATTTTCTTTTGTAATTATGCTGTTAAAGCTAACGTAATAAGCTGAGATCGTTTATTATACCGTATGCGTAAAAATAAGTTTATCTTCAGTATTTTTAACGCTTGTATACTAAAAATAGAAAGAGTTGTTATTTATCTGACTGGTTAATTTTTTTTTTTCTTTCAAAGTTTATCATACAATTTCAGTACAACTGCAACGTATCGAAACTAGATTAAATATTCAAAACATTATCATGCATAAAAAATGACCTGTACGTACTGAAACACGTGATAAACATTAATCATTCATGCAATTAGCAATAATTTCAATATCTATGTCACTCTATTTATACTAGAAATATATTTTTATACTCTATGCTGCGTCACAGATAAAAAGAGAAGCTATGTTTTTTTGGTCGCAAGTGCACTGACAACTAATATAACGTGCGTCTAAAACCTAATTCTTAACTTAAATTAACATTTCAAGTCCGGTTAAGCAGAATACAACCACCTTGGTTGATCTGCGAGGCGCCATTTATAAAAAAAAAGACATTTGTAACGGTTAAGAGAAAGGTAACATGGTGGTAACATGTATAAACTTTCTAGCCATCGATTAGATGTAATATTGTTAGTTGTTAGTCTGTAAAGTGAAATCCAACGTTGGTCGTTTATCGGACGGTGATGTCCGTCCGACATCGGAAAACTTCCGGCTGAGTTGCTGTCTCGATTACTTAGATACCGTCAATCGATCGAGCGATTCGATACTCGATATCGAATTTATAGACACTAGGGATTGACGTCTTCGAGATTTTAAATTATTCTTTCTTTAATTTTTTTTTGCCTTTTAACTGCTTCGTTGGTCTAGTGGTCGCAACAGCAACTGCGGATGGTATGGATCTGAGTTTGATTCCAAGGTTGGACAAAAGAGATGTCAGCATCGAGGAGGGCCCTTAGGGCCGAAGCCTGCCGGGCCAGCGGGATTGTCCGAAAGGGTTACCGCTAGCCCGGAACATAAAGGGCTAAGGAAGGAACACGGGTGGGTTTTAGTCAGTAAGAGACTGACACTCCCTTCCGCTCCACCCAGATCGGGAGGAGTCATTTGATGATAATTATCCCAACCACAAAAAAAAAGTGTTTTGGAAAATCACAAAAGCAGTCTGGAATTTAGATTTGTATCCGGCGTCCTAATTGCGTAACACGCTATCAATTACAATCTCAATCATTTTGAAGTACCTATATTCCTAATCCATTGCTTCATAAGTGAGTAAAAATAGTCTGCTCAACAACGTAAAAAACGCAATGAAAGCTGTTGAACGGTCAAAGTAAAAGCCATTGCTACTCTCAATGTGTTAGGCAATCACCCCGCTGTTAAGGGCTATTTATGCTCATCCCATACATAAGTAACTTACTTCTAACTTAACATTAAGAGCGTTTACGCCGTACGGAATTTCATACAAACTTTCAAGCCCTTGTTTTATGAAATGAATAAACCGATTTTAATGAAACTTCATACGCGTAAGCAGGATATAAAGGTCTAAAAATTTAGTAGAGAACATTTTCGAAAACTAGTGTTACAGCCAAATTAGACCGATTTTAAACTTTCTATAAAAAAAGAAATTTCCAGTTATCTTCATTTAAATAAGACATTTCGAAAATGTTTTCTACTAACTATTTAGACCTTTGCATCGTGCATATGCGTATAAAGTTTCATTTAAATCGGTTCACTCGTTTCGGAAAGCAAGGGCTTGAAAGATTGTATGAAATGCCGAACAGCGTAAACGCTCTTATAGACGAAATGTTACTGTACTTTATACCTCTGCTTAGCCGCTTAAAGAATACAAGCGTGATATTATGTTCGTCTTCTTAAACTCAGTTCATTGGAGATCAGCCTCATCAATTCATTGAATGGGTACTTGTCAGCCAACCTTTGCTGACTGTTGAGATCAATCCGACGACCTTGGCATCCGTTATGTGTCCGTTCGCACCGAATAACCCACTTCTCTCTCGATAAAATTCGATGATACAGCTTCAGACTTATACGATTCTGCTGTGTTGTTTTCAATCTTTACATTTCATCACGCCTTTTTACCTAAAGGGGTGGCAGAGGCGTATTTCCCACGTTTTGCAAGTCCCATGTAACAAGACCTTGTGCTGTCAACTGGGAAAAATCAAAAATCCGGACTGCTACTGTGACATTCCTAATGAAAATCCTAATGACATTAAGAACCTATCCAAAACCAGGGAAACGGAAAGAGGAGCATGGTCAGCAGTGCTGGCTGGCGTCACCTAGACCAACGAAAAAGCCAATAAATGCGCAACAAGATTAAAAGAATCTTCAATACAAAATACTGGCTTCTGCCCGCAACTTCGTTCGTGTAAAATTTCTTGTTCCTCGACACACCCCGTTGCATCGCCTGCCCGCACTGTTACTTTTTTTTCGCTTAGCGTCCTATCATCATCATCGTCAGCCGAAAAACGTCCACTGCTGGACAAAGGCCTCCCTCAAGCACCTCCACTTTGATCAGTTCTGTGCTTCTCGCATCTAACTGGTTCCTGCGGCCTTCACAAGGTCGCCGGACCACCTTGTGGGAGGTCTTTCAACGCTACGTCTTCCGGTACTCGGTCGCCACTCCAGAACCTTTCGGCCCCATCAGCCATCTGTTCTGCGAGCAATGTAGCCCTGCCCACTGCCACTTAAGTTTGGCAATTCTTCGGGCTATGTCGGTTACCTTGGTTCTCCTGCGGATCTCCTCATTCCTGATTCGATCACGCAGGGAAACTCCAAGCATAGCCCTCTCCATTGCCCTTTGGGTGACTTAGCGTCCTAGCGTGATGTTAAATCCTCAAGAAGTAGGCTATCAAATGCAAAACGAATTTTCCAAAACCGTCTGGTAGTTGCAGAGATTAGCGCGTTCATATCATGCACAATCGATGTTATATTGAGCGTAGGTGCGTTTACTGCATCACCGTGTCGTTTCGCCGACATGCCAACAATAAAACAAAGGACGGTTCGGAGAAACAAATGCCGCATGAAAATGTAACAGACGATGTTATTGAGTCTCAGAAACATGAAGCGTTATTGATTTCTGAAATAAATTGTTTGCAAATAAAACGAAATTACAGAGAAAATAGCAAAGTTAATCAAAGTAAGATACGACAATAGCCCATAATTTAAAGGGTGGATTAACACGCAATAGGTCGTCAGTTCAGTCCTAACACAGTAACAGTAGTAAAGGATTTCCTTTTGACATTTCAGCAACATTCATTGCGTTATATAAGTTGTTGCGCAGACAAATTTTTCGAACATATGAAGCAATGGATTAGCAATATCCTTCAAATTCAGATTGTGATTGAAAGTAGAATAGAAGAGCATAATTATTATTCATAAGTTCCCATATAAATTACATAGAAGTTACATCATTACAAAGTTACATATTAACATTATGAAGAAAATATTAAACTATGCCTAAAATAAATCTGGTGTATAACGTATATTATATATTGGTTAAAGGCTTACTGAATTCAATTGTATCGCTTTTAGGTGCCGTTGCACTATTGACGAGAACTACTCTAAACACAAGCCATATAGCTGTATGTTGTATCTCTCTATGTCTGACTGTAGCCATATGTAAGATGGAGGGCTTTTCGGGAAAACTTGCAA
The DNA here is from genome assembly GCA_916614155.1 of Mesoligia furuncula. Lineage (NCBI taxonomy): Eukaryota > Metazoa > Arthropoda > Insecta > Lepidoptera > Noctuidae > Mesoligia > Mesoligia furuncula. The sequence goes on along the minus strand of OU744809.1, from coordinate 17,774,564 downwards.
TGTGCAACCCACATTGCAAAAAATCCCTTCAACAAAACATGAAACATTTAGGTATTCCTACCTCAACGATTAACTCTATCCGCATTAAAAAGACGTCAATAAATCTACAATCCATTCCAGTACAAATAAAACGCCAAAGAATACTGACTAGCTAGTACAATCATGAATCAGTTCAGCGCCATTAATGAAATCAACAAAGTAACAATGTTCATCAAAAGCTATTGGCAGAACAATGGCGGCGTGCGCTTCGCATAATGACCGGACAATACACGAGAATGACTGTTTCCATGTACACCACCCAGAGTACGGAAAAAACCAGAAGCCGCAAACGTGAGTAACACTGACGCACCAGCGGGTGTAATTGCGTAAAGCAATAAAAGTAGCAATGGCTGTCATTTTGACAGTTCAAAAACATTCACTGCGTTATCTACGTTGTTGAGCAGACATTTTTTTCGAACATGAAGCAATGGACTAGCAATATCCTTCAAAATAATTCAGATTGTGATTGATAGTGTGTTACGCAAACAGGGTGCTGAAACGTCAAACTACTCATACTCATATCACGTAACTCTTTTTCAAAAAAATTCGACCGTTTTAGTGTTCTATAAATGACAAATGATGAATGATTTATTTTTCTGTAAGTTGGTTTGTACACTTTTACACGTCAATTATATTTTTTTAAACTAGATGAGGTCGGCGTTTCCTATCTGACTATTCTGAGAAGAAAGGCCGAAACAAACTCAGAGGTCACAGTCTCGTTTAAAGTCCAGACAAAATCTTGGTCAGATCGTGTGAAGATATGTCGCCCTAAAGTGGACTTGTAGAACATGCCTAGCGTAAGGCATTAAATCCGCGTTTAAAAAGATTTTTTTATAACTGTGCACAAATAAATACATAATTTCCACGGGTGATAGAAAGGAGGAAAGTAGAAAACCCTTTTCTCTCAAAATGCTAAATTTGTTGTGAGGGTGGAAAGGAAGGCAGGCGCCCCGACGTTTGTTTTGTTTTTGGACACCGTATGCGGCATGAAGAACATATAATATGTAGGCAATTATGATCGTGTGCGCCTTCTGGTTAGTTTTGTATTCTGTCTGGGGCTGGTATGCTGCGCGGAAACGATCTCATTGAAAGAAGATACAACCGGTTAGGGTGAGCAAATCTCGGCTCCAATGTCAAGGGTTCATAAATTACAGGGCACGCGTGTAGGAGGCGTAGACTATAATTATGAAGGCTGTTTAAGGGAAAAAAATATAAGGAAATTAAACTGCCTTGTGGATTTAGGGGTCGCAAAACAAACTGCTGGGCAATCTGGGGTTCGGTTTCCTGGTTGGGCAAAGTATTATACGGTTTTTCCATTGGGAATTTTGCCATAGCAGCCTGGAGTCCAAGATTAACAGGCTCTGCGCTCAGACCTTATTACATGCGACATAGACATAATTCGTGAAATAATAAGGTTGTGGTTCACACCTTTGCCTATTGTTGTGGGATATAGGAAATTCAATAGGTGCGCCAAATTAAAACTTCTAATGTGTCGCGATTTGGCACCGTCGTCGCGCGCCCTTTTTAGGGTTCCGTTGCCAAATGGCAAAAAACGGAACCCTTATAGATTCGTCATGTCCGTCTGTCTGTCTGTCTGTCTGTCTGTCCGTCTGTCTGTCTGTCCGTCCGTATGTCACAGCCACTTTTCTCCGAAACTATAAGAACTATACTGTTGAAACTTGGTAAGTAGATGTATTCTGTGAACCGCATTAAGATTTTCACACAAAAATAGAAAAAAAACAATAAATTTTGGGGTTCCCCATACTTAGAACTGAAACCAAAAAATTTTTTTTTCGTCAAACCCATACGTGTGAGGTATTTATGGATAGGTCTTCAAAAATGATATTGAGGTTTCTTACATCATTTTTTTCTAAACTGAATAGTTTGCGCGAGAGACACTTCCAAAGTCGTAAAATGTGTGTCCCCCCCCCCCTGTAACTTCTAAAATAAGAGAATGATAAAACTAAAAAAATATATGATGTACAATACCATGTAAACTTCCACCGAAAATTGGTTTGAACGAGATTTAGTAAGTAGTTTTTTTTAATACGTCATAAATCGTAAACCGCAATTTACCTTTTATTCAACCAACTCAAATATAAAAAAATAAAAAGAAAACATTTAATTTCATAAACATAAACCTTATGCATAAGCCCGGATGTTACGGAACCCTCGGTGAGCGAGTCCGACTCGCTCTTGCCCGGTTTTTTTTTGTAGGAACGGTCAATATTAGGTAAATACCAACGAATTGATCGTTGTGGGATTTTCAAACGAATTGCAAACTTGCTTCATGTTGTGAACTCTGCGATGAATGGATTGCATATCGGGTGCGCGCTAAAAGTAATACTGTAATTTTCATAATTGATTTGAAAACTTAGAGAAAAAAAACTGAACGACTTTTTTTTCGTGTCTACTTGAAGGCAATAAAACTTACGTTTGCACTATCTAAGCCGATAATTATATGACTTTCAAGAATTTAGATTTGGGAAATGACGATTTATAATATTTCCGTGCCCCTACCGCTCGTGTCGTATTTCTGCATGATTTTTTCGTTCTATCCAACGTTTGCTCCTCCTTATTTATTATAGGTATTATTTTATCGATTTAGGTATTCTACTGCATCCGGTTTGACTGGAAGCCAACCCCAACATGGTTGGGAAAAAGCTAGGCAGATGACGATGATTATTTTATCGATTTGTAGCCGCGCGCTAGGGGCACGGCAATTGATATTTAGCCAAGTGCTTAAAAGGTTTAACCTTTTAGGCTTCAGCCCGCGACTTCGTTCGCGTAGAATTTAGCCATCCTGCCATTCACCTTCTTAGCGGTGGAATTTCGAAAAACCCTTTTTACGTGGATACTTACTCTTCACAAAGAACACACCCTCCAAATTCCATGTCTCTAGGACCAGCGGTTTAGGCTGTGCGTTGATATATCAGTTAATTGTTATTGTTAAACTCTACTCGAATGCAAAGCAGAGCCATTGCACTCACTTAAACTTGTAGGTACTCCAAGAATTTATTGGGTAGCAGCCACTTGAAACTGGAAAGAAACTCCCACGCTTGTACTTTAAGTACTTAAGTTAAAATATAACCTGTACTTTAAGATGTGTGAACTTGTAAAGCTTTCCAACAAGAGTGCATGCTTTAAGAGCGTTTACGCGGTACGGCATTTCATACAAACTTTCAAACCCTTATTTTTCGAAATGAATGAACCGATTTTAATGAAACTTCATACGCATAAGCAGGATACAAAGGTCTAAAAAGTTAGTAGAAAACATTTTCGAAATGTCTTATTTAAAAAAAGATAACTGGAAATCTCTGTTTCTATGAAAAATAAAAAATCGGTCTAATCTGGCTGTAACACAATTTTTCGAAAATGTTTTCTACTAACTTTTTAGACCTTTGTATCCTGCTTATGCGTATGAAGTTTCATTAAAATCGGTTTATTCATTTCGAAAATTAAGGGCTTGAAAGTTTGTATGAAATGCCGTTCGGCGTAAACGCTCTTAACGTGTAAAAGAAAAATTACAAAAATGTTTGAACTTTCTCTCCGACAGTTTCTTGAAACTTTTCTTCTTAGAATTGAAGCTATTGACATGCCTATTATGCTGAATATTCGTATAAAAAAAATAACAGGTTGCAGTTTCCATAGTTTTACTTGGCTACGTACTGACTTGACCAGGAAAAAATAAAAGGGGAGAATCTACCTGCGTTGGCACTACCAATCCAGGTAGATTCTCTCCTTTTATTCTGTACCCAAAATTATTCAAATCCATTCAACCGACGACGTTACATAATCAGCCTATATTGTTCCCACTGCTGGGACACAAGCCTCCTCTCGGTGACAGGGAGTGGGCTGTAATCCACCACACGGGTTGGTAGATGTCACATGTACTCGAATTTTTTGGTTTTAGGACATGCTGGTTTCCTTACGATGTTTTCCTTCGCCGTTTTGAGAGCAGTGGTGATGAAATAAATTACCTATACAAAGTAAAGCGCCTGTTTTGGTTCGAACCTAAGACCTACAACCACTGCTCACCGACAAATCAGCGGACAGCACCATATTGAATTTCAACATAAATGAAACCAAAGATCAACTCATCGGAATAACCGTACATTTAAAGCAGTATTATTGAACCAATTCTTCAAGTCCTCGAACGGCATGTTAACATGGCTTCCCATTACGTTGTTCCAATAGCCGTCAACCGTCAGAGGGATCGTTTAGCTACAAATTAGATCGCATCTGGAGCCTTATTCTCTATGACACAATGAACGTAACCGCCCAAAATGAACGCTGAATTGGCGGCATTTGCTAAGGAATTGACGTGGTTTCAGCAGTAAGGAATCGTAGTGATTTAGGGCCGTCGAGTCCGGCTAGAATTGAGGTAGGTCATTCACGATCGAAATAAAGGCATAAATAAGTTATTACAATGTATCTCATTGTAACAAAGTATAAATTACAATTATCTTTTGTCGTGAGTTTGATAAAACTCTCGGCATGCATTCTAATTTATACTTTACTTTACCGAGATAAGAGTTCCATTGCAATGACTTATTAGTAATGGTTTTACGTCATTCAATATTATTTATTTCAAGTAGGTCATCAAAAGGCACTTTTTAACGTCAAAATTTACGAGAAAACTGTAATTGATTCTAAACACTAAAAGAATTTAAAACAATTTAAAAGAGTAATTATGGAAGGGGAGCCTCCCTTCCATAATTACTCTTTTAAATTGTTTTACAATAATAAAATGTGAAGACGATGCACAGTGTGTTATTTTACCTGAGTTGCGGACACGTATGGTTTATGTGTCCATACGATAGGTCTAAGTTTGATCAATTTTTAACAAAAATACCGACAGTATAATAATCTATAATTATTGAGTTATATTTTTTTTTGTGAGAGTTGAATGACCTTTAGAAAAATTAAATTTAATTGTGATTCGAAAACTAGTAAACATATTAGTTTTATTTATTACAACAATAAAGTACCAGGTCATTATCTACCAGTATAAAAAAAAATAGCTTTGTAGCTTTAACATTTTAAGAAATAAGGGCATTTTTCCGGTTTTTACAAAACATTTTTTTTAAATTAAGTTGTACTGTTGTAGCATGTTATTTTTAAGAAATAACATGCACAATAATATTGTTGAGTATGTCCTAAAATATCATACACGACTATCGCCTTGTATACGAGATACAGCGTTTCTAAGTATTGGTGACTTTTCTATGGAAATAGGGTTGTCAAGACAACAAAAAATAAAAAGTAACCAAATCTTTTTTTCTTTTACTTTACGAGGTACAGTCAATAGACGTATAATTCTATTTGTTTAGTTATTTAAAAAAGATGTGAATTATCTTGTCTTCTATATGAATATGTTTAAAAAAAAATCGTTTCAGCCGTTCTCGAGTTTTAGCGAGACTAACGAACAGCATTTGATTTTAATATATATATAGTTTTTAAGTTCCTAAACAAATGGTCTATAGAGCATTCCCTACCAAAAGTTTTCTTTGTCATCGTCAGAACATATTAAAATTTCTTCAGATGATAGTATCAGGCTATCGGCTTCCGTTACAGTTTCAGTGCTAGCATCTGTCGAATCTGTTGTTAGTGGATTGGTAACGACATTTTCTATCGAGGGCTTTAACATTGCCAGAACCTTCGCGGGAAGAGCGGAACGTTTATTTTTTTTATGTGGACTGCCAATCGACATGGTGGATATAAATGGATCTGAAGATTCCAACGCTCGGTGAAATAAATCAAGGTTAACGAGACCACTTAGGCCCACAGTATCCAATGGAGCGTAGTTGCCCGCCTTATAGGGTGCACTGGTTCAAAGACTGGCCTTCCTGACGGACGGGTCCATAAGGGAAATCCAGCCCAAGGACACGCGGGAATATTAAATTTGTTTGTTTCGCTTTCACTCGCCAACTACTGAACCGGTTGCCGTCAAACATATGCGACCACGTAATTTTTTTTTAAGAAAAATGAATAACTCGAAATCAGTTGAAAAAAAGTTTTGAGGTCTGTGAAATCTTGATCAAACAATAACTTGTAGATTCATAGGTTATATAAATAGTAATAATAATAAAGGGTATATTACTTATAGGTTCTTTTGGTGAATACCTATCATAGTACAATACATTTAATAAAAATACAAGACGTTTTTGTTTTTTGTGAATTTATTTTAAATGCATGCATAAGAGTTTTATTTCATAAGAGTTTACTTTAATAAGGGTTTACTATGTAAAATGTATCTATTCGAAAAAAAAAATTTTGTAAACTTACAAACCTCTTACATGACAACCCTAAGCTGGAAATTTAAATATCAATATCTCAAGTACAAGACGTCTGACGCATCTGGATTTTTTAAAGAAGATACTTATTAGTACAACAAATATAAAGTAATTCATAACTTATGCTACAACGCAGTAATTTGGCAGAAAAAAAATAAAAACGAAATCACTGAAAACATTTTTCTGTGGTCTGTAAAAGCTTGATCACGCTAGTGTTTGTAGATTTATCGGTTATTTAACTGATTTCCTATCATACTACAAAATATTAAAACTAAAAAAAACACCAAGAAAGGAGATATAAAGTTTCTTTGGTTTCTATGGACTTTTCTCGATTTTCTAAATAACTCGTAAACTATGATAGGTAGAATCAAAAGAGTTTTAATAAGAGTTTTCTTTGAAATATATCTTTCCGAAAAGCATATAAAATGGGCATGTCCGCAATTCAGGTAAAATAACACACTGTGCGATGTACCTACAGTCCGGCCATCGAGAGAATACGTTACTGACGCTTGTCAGTTCCATACAAACCAAAACGTGTTTTGCGAATTTGATCCTTTTTAACTACCTACTAGAATTGTCGCACTGAAAAGTATCAGGAACGCATTCTCTAGACGTCCGGACTGTAGAATAAAATTACTAGACCTACTCAGTAGGTACAAAGTATTAAAAGTCGTCGATCGTGGATGTCCTACCTGAGCCACAAATTGGATCGCACCTGGTTAGCTCTGGCTACAACTAAACCGTACAATAGCGCTCCAGTTCCGCCTCTGGGTGCCATTTGCACATGATTGCTCAGGCACCTTCATACGACACCTGAGGCGATCATAGATACCTAAAGGCCATAAGGCCAGGCCAATTACCTACCAGCAATAACCCTTAGATATATTATAATACAAGGAACTGTAGCAGCACCCTAATTGCGTAACACGAGATCAATCACAATTTGAATGATTTTGAAGCTAATCCATTGCTTCATATGTTCGTAAAATTTGTCTGCTCAACAACGTAAATAACGCAATGAATGTTGTTGAACTGTCAAAATGAAAATCATTGGCTTTCATTCATTGCGTAGGTACTCCTACTAATAATGTGTTACGCAGTTACCCCAATGGTGTTAATTTGACTCGAGCTGTAGACAAAGACTGTCACACAGGTAGGTATATGGAGATAGGAAGCGCCCATGGAATTTCTTGCTCGTTTTTCTCATAGGAACCTTATGAATGAACCTTATGATAGGAACCTTCATCTTCCAGTTCAAAAGTGCCTGTAAATGGTTTAATTGCAACAAAGGATTTATTTTCGTTAATTACATAATTTAGTTTGTATGTATTTGTGTATATTTTATTTAGGATATGTATATATCTGTGTATCTATTTTAGTACATCCGTACTAATATTATAAATTCGAAAGTAACTCTGTCTGTCTGTCTGTATGTATGTTACGTTTTCACGCCTAAACCACTGAACGGATTTCGATAAAATTTGACAGAGAGATAGACTGCATACCGGGGAAGGACATAGGAACTATCCTATGTCCTTCCCCGGTATGCAGTCTATTTCTGTTTATGAAAACTATTTCATCGACATACCTCGCGGGTGAAGCCGCGGGCAGAAGCTAGTAGATGTTGTGTGTTGTTGTTGTTGGATATTGTTTGCACCAATGACAGATATTTTATGTCCAGGCAAATCTCTGTCCATTCCAAGGTTGCCTGGAAGAGATCGCAGAAAGAGCTAAGGCCCATTGTATATTTTGTAGTGTTTGTTAAATTTTTGTTAAGTATTTTTGCGGTGTACAATAAATAAAGTATATGTAAATAAATAAAAGTTACAGAATTTCTAATTGTTTTCAAAAGCTTCCATATTTACAGTCGGGAAGTGTACCTTACCTGCTTTACATAAGCTTTAAACATTTAAGTATGATAAGTATGATGGATTAGGTCTGTAATATACACATAATAATATTGTAGATTGGAAAGTAGTTCAAAGTAATTTCTTTGAGCAAATGGATCGTAAAATACGAACATAAACTTAGTACACTTGTGGCTAGTGACGTCACATTATAATTAACTCAATATCGTGTACTTTGTGATATTGTTCACTCAGGCACATGACCGCGGTACGAATGAGAATAGCGAAGAGCAATGAAGAAATTACACTGATACGTTATAACTTATGTCTCTATGAATGCATTAATTAGGAGTAGGTATATTTAAGTTCAAATGAAGAATACCTTTTTAAAAAGATCTTTTTTCTCTCTAAGTATATTTGAAATGTTTATTTCTGTAAGTAGATCTTCTAAGAAACTTTAACAAGTAAATTTTTTATCAAGATTTTAAAACTAGATGGCGCCCGCATTTCCTAAAGTGTTAAATCAAACTCAGAGGTCATGGTCTCTTTTAAAGTCCAACTATTATACATTAAGATGTGTGAGTCTAACAATGCAGCGCAATTTATTAGGAACAACAACCAACCATTTAGAGGTTATAACGTGTAGAGTTATTATATAAGTCAGAAGTTCTGCAAAAGCGCTTGTATATCGTATAAAAAAGGCTGTATGGTTATACAGCCTTTTAAATGGAGCAAAGTAAATCCCTATTGATTTTTCATCAGATTGTTTAACGAGTCTGAAAGCACGGACGATTCGTATAAAAACTGAAATTCATGTCTGTTTTAGACAAGAATATGGCGCCCGGCGCGAGATCCTCTGTTTGTTATTTTATTGCTGGCTGAATACACAGACTAAATTAGTTCGATAAAAAAATATGCGAGTAATTTAAACGTAACTTTATGAATTTTGTAATAATGCTCGTCATTTGGCCCTCCGGGGAAATAGCGTAGGTTGTACGTAAGTTGTAATAATGCACACAAAATCAAGGGAGGGTTTGTTTTATATTTGTTGCTTAATTCAAAGTTACGTGTACATACAGTCCATCCGCATAGTTTTACCTTTGATTTTGCACCACTGACAAAATCATAGTGATCTTTATTTTTGTTACAATAAGGTTGCTATTGGGTTGCTGCTCAGAGGTAAAATGGAATGGACAGTACTCGTCACAGGCCCGATTTCGCCCTTTGTTTTTAAGATATTGTCTTTTGTTTTCAAGCGTGTCCATGCAAGTAGGTAGGAATAAAACAACACACTATCGGGTTGCTACAGAACACAAATCAAGGGCAAACGCAATAACAAATGGCGCTACTAGGAAATGAAGAAATTGCTTATCGATATTATTGTTTCCTATACGGACCGTATCGCAGGTAATGTTTTATAAACATTAGCCGTATGAGAAGCACGGACAATGAGAACACACTAGCGGTACAAAGCTCTATGACTCGCCTGTAGCTACGTTACTACGAGTACAGACGTTTATTTTGTCTTGAAAACGAAAGAATACTGTACTGTACAATACATACAGTACATAATGCGTTTGTTCTCATTATACGGGAGCTTAAAATATTAAAGCACGGAGTCCGCTATACATGTTACGTAACCGAAACACAGGGAAATCTGCCAAATTATCATGCCTCAGCGTTTATGATGCCTTTTCACGGCTAGACGCAATCTCTCCAAGAAAGTGTGGGAGGAATCTCAAGAACTTGAAACTCAGACTGTGATATGTGTGTAGGTATGTTTGCAAGACAATTAGAATCAATCGTATAATCATGCGTGGTTAGTCATTGTTTGTAGAACTGGTGCAAACCGACGGAAATCATTCATTACGATTATGATCCCGTGCTCTTGCTAGTATCATTGACTAATCCTCAAATCAAAATAGAGATGATACATACTAAAAACAAGAAAGAAAACACGTTTATTTGTGGCAAACATGATGTTCGGGTTGTCGGCGGTGTTATTCGCTGGCATGAGAGACTGCTCACCAAGCCCGCTCGAACTCCCTTTTATGATAGTGGACTGTATATTGGTGACATTTCCAAGAGATCAGGGATGGGAAGAAACGGTATATACGGTACACGCACTGGTTACCTTAAATGCTTATTCAAAGACATCTTTATTTGCACTCCTCTAAAGGAAGTGACACAATACAGGTGACAGATGATCTGTCAAGATGACAGTAGTACAATGTTACAATGTGTAAATATTAATTAAAATGTTGCAACTTCCAACAATCACATCCATGCAAAACGGAAATCGCTCAACACAATGCTAACAGACAGAGCCCCAGCACTGGTTTTCAACGACAGCTGTCATGTGATCCACATTTTGATTGGGATTCTTCTGAGAAAGGTTCTGAAAGTCAAGAAAATCATGGAGTTCCTTCAATACTTATCTAAGCTGGAAGTCACAGGAGGACATAAAACGTTATCAAAGTTTATCGGAAACTTCACCGATTACTTCCTTGTTGTTATATTATGCCTTTATGGGTCACGTACCAAGGGATCAAGGAACTTTAACATAAGCCATGAATGAATACCTTACTTAAGTATACTCGTATTGTGAACTTATGTAACTAGTTACTAACCGTTCTTGCTCAATCAGTACTTGTTTATTATTAGCCGCTACCATAGCCAAGGGTAGTCGGGCCGCCGGGTACCAAGTGTTTTTTGTGCTTGTCATTCTTGGGGGGTTTGCCATAATCGCCACGTTTGGCAGGCGGGTTGGCGAACGCAGTATGGTATGGTGGTGGAATGCATAGAGAACGCTGCTGCCCATTCTCCGGTACGACCCTTAGCGCCTCTTGCGACACCCACGGGAAGTAAGGGGTGGTGCTATTATTTAATCTAGCTACGTTTTATTTTAAAGATATTAAATTGGGTCCAGTCTAATTTTCATCATCCCGATGGTGCGTGCGAGATTTATGTCCGTAAACTATCATCCCTAGCAATCCGTAGAACATTAATAGCTAAGGAAATCCTCAGTGCAGTCTACGTAATGAGTGCTTTTAAAATGTAGTATCCATAATCCGCCATCGATACATAAGTAACGACATCTGTATGTAAATAAACATGATATTTACTGGAAGTTTCCTCACATGACATACGGATAGATCACCGGGCTGCGTGATTGCTATAGAACTATTAATATCCGGAGTTCGATTCTACATCCTGCGCCACATTGATGAATATTTTATTAAAACGCCAAAGAGACAAACAGTGAAGGGTAAATATTGGATATTCATGTTTGAACGGTTATTATCTGTATCTAAGTGTGGTTGGCCGAAAGAGTATTAACTAATGTTAGAAGGAACTAACTAATATGGAAATGCTTTGAATCTACGAATGTAAGTTTTGAGTTAAAACAAAAGGCAATTCTATAATCTTCATCAAAGTCTGGCCAGGCTTCCTACTAAAACCATGGGCATTGGTAGTTAACAAACAAATGTCCAAGGCTTCAGTAGAAAGCTCTTCTATGCTTTAAAGGCTGTTTTTTAAGTGTTCATAGGCATGTATTAGGAGTATTAATCGATACAATGTTAGAGAAAAAACTTGGCCCACAATAACCACGTTCGGTAGACTAAATGGCGATAGCAGCTGACGACATCCCTATGCAAATTTCACGTGTGACAGGAAGGTGTTTCGTTTCCAGCACCCCAATTTGTGTAACACACTATCAATGTCAATCTGAATCATTTCTTAATCATTTTGAAGGATATTACTAATCCATTGCTTCATATATTCGAAAAATGTTTCTGCTCAACAACGTAAATAATGCAATGGATGTTGTTGACAACTTCCGTTGCAGAAAACCTCTTGGAACTCAATTATAATATATCATTTTACCACATTACATGCTGTACAGCTGCTTACAAAGAAGCCCTCTCGTCTGTTACATTTTCCTCCCCAAGGATTGCAGACTCCTGTAACAAGCGTAATACATAAAATCAGGAACTTCTCATGTACTCATGAATAAAAGAAATGGTCGCAGGCTCCTACCAAGCCAGCGACCAAACCAAGCTAATCCTTTTCAAGATCAGAGCAATGCTATTCTTTCTATCCTAGAAGAAAATTTCGTAATGGTTCTTTTCTTGCTGTTCCCCTTAGTGATGTTGTAAAGCTTATTTTAATTGTGGATAATTAGAAAGGACGACTTACCCTCTTACTAATAAACGTCTATTATATCAGATGAATAGTTACACACCGATGTCTCTCTTTCAGCCATCAGTAATTTGACTTTCGAAAGAAGTAGACAGCGTTGTGTAACTATACAGACGCTATACAACGTATAATAGTAAGGGGGTTAGGGTACATTTACACGGCACTAGCTGCTAGTTTAGTATTTAGTGGTGTCATCTACATCGCCACATTCGAACTACGCTTCACACTGACGTCACGCAATATTCTGCATCGCGCAAGAAGAGTTTACCCCGCAACTACATACATTATACACAACGTCCCGACAGTTCGTCGGGCAGTAGCCCACCAGACACAACGACCGTCTGGTCGTTTTACGTTTTTATTTACTCCCTGTTTCTCATACCTTTATAGGTATACAAAGTGAGTGTTGATTGAGATTCGTCTGCCTTGTTGAAGCTTGTATTCTTCTGCCATGTTTAATGTCATAGAAATCAAAGTGGCGATAACTAAACGCAGGTCATGCGCGCCCTGGACAATGATTCACTGTTACTACCTGCGTCGCGTCGGTGACTTGTTTACGTTTTTACTACAGCAGCTTTTTACACAGTGTGGCATCTCCATCGACGCCCAAATTTTAACCATTAATTCAGCACATTATTCTAAAACCCCCAGTGTTATTAATACAAACCAATTTTTCGTCGGTTAACAAAAAAAAAAAAATGGCTGTTCCATAGAAAAGTTCAATATCTACACGGTCAGTCAAAACTCAAAATGTATGGAACACCTAATTCTTTTTTTTTTTTTAATAATCGATGAAAAATTTCAGCGTAGTGGATTCAGAATCATTGTATTGAATCTATGGTTACGCGTCTATGTCCCTGCCACTCTTTATCTAAATATATAAAACTCAAAGGTGACTGACTGACTGTCATAGTGATCTATCAACGCACAGCCCAAACCACTGGAGGGATCGGGCTGAAATTTGGCATGCAGGTAGATGTTATGACGTAGGCATCCGCTAAGAAAAGATTTTGATAAATTCTACCCCCAAGGGGATAAAATAGGGGATGAAATTTGTATGAAACTTTATCAATTTTAAACCGATCGGAGCTGAGACTTCGCATGCATATAGCTACTATGACGTAGGCATCCCCTAAGAAAGTATTTTGATAAATTCAACCCCCATGGGGATAAAATAAGGGATGATGGAGGATGTAAATGTATTAGTTTTTTTTTAATAATACTTAACGCGAGCGAAGCCGCTGGCAAAAGCTAGTTATAGTATATGCACGTTCTGTTGTTAAGCTAGTTCATACCACCTTAAACTCCATGGAGAAATATAAGTATGTCAGTCTTTACGGTCTTACGCATATTTACGTTCTTGCTCAGCGACTCACAGTCACAGTGCACGTGGATTCAAGAGGTACCTACTGAGAAAATGAGCGTGAAGCTATGCATGCCTAATGCCTAGGTAAACATAGACATCGATCTTTATATTATGTTGCACGTGCGCGAACGCAGATTGATTAAAAGTATCGAATGCTGACGTCACAGTCATAGGGTACTACGCCATGCACATGATTTGATTGCTTGCTAATTAAGGGATATTTCATTTTATATAAAAATTATACTTTAAACTATATAAATGAACGTGACACTGGTTATTGTCACGTGTGTAAGTTCTTACCTGCTTTGCTTACTATTTATTACAAATTATATTCATCATCATCTGCCTAGCCTTTTCCCAACTATGTTGGGGTCGGCTTCCAGTCTAACCGGATTCAGCTGAATACCAGTATTTTACATGGAGCGACTGCCTATCTGACCTCATATTATTACAAATTATATTCTAGTTATTTATTCATAAGGCTTTACAATACATATAGGGGTAACTACAATATAATACAAATAAAGTTTACAAAACATATTATGTAGATCACAAAAACCTTTTACAAAATGTCTAGCGTCTTTCAATAGCAAATGTGCATTTTTGTCTCCTTCAATATTAATTAGTGACACTCAAAGAAGTGCTTATATCATCGACAAAAAATGTAAACAAAGATGAGTTATAAAAAAACTATGCAAGTTTTCGGAACTTGCAGTCAAAGTGACCTCTGCGCTAGCGCTGCCTGATGTGCTTCCACCGACGACGCCCTAGTAGTGACGAAGTTTTGGGCCAACAAGATCCGAGACAAGCGCAGCGACACGAAGAAGAAGATAAAAACTATTAAAACGCTAACATTCTCTTTACTCTAATCTGCAAGATACGATCTATATTCAAACACCAAGAAAACAAAAGAACCAAAAAACGAGAATAAAGAAAGTCATTTGTTTTGTACAAAAAAAAATTAGATGCCAGATTGTCACAACACTAAGCCTGGGTTGCATCATCTTACTTTAACTTTAACAAACGTCAAAAGTCTGTCAAACTGCATACAAAAATCACCGGTTATGGTTAAAGTTACGGTTAAAGTCAGATGATGCAACTCAGCCTAAGTATTTCAATGGCGGTTCGAGTTCGAACACTCAACCAATTATAGATTCTGGCTAATCATTGTTATTTGTCTGTGTGGTGCCGGATGTCTGTGTGGTGCCGGACTTAAAGAATTCCCGTGGGTGTCGTAAAAGGCGACTAAGGGTCGTACCGGAGAATGGGCAGCAGCGTTCTCTATGCATTCCACCACCATACTATACTGCGATCGCCAACCCGCCTGCCAAGCGTGGCGATTATGGCAAACCCCCCCAACTTGGGGGAGGCCTATGTCCAGCAGTGGACGTCTTTCGGCTGAAATGATGATGATGATTGTTATTTGAGTTTGTAACACGTTACTGTTGAGTAGCGCCGTGGACAAACAGCCTTATTTATGTTTCCAGTGGCAGAACAGCAAAATGAATAAGTACACATTTTCAGACCTTATCTTCATATACTGTAATATAAGGTACAAAAACCGTAGCCAGTTAGTTACTATCCAGCTAGCGAATACAGCCAGCAGGCAAATGTAGCCTACGTTATACAATCCTTGTGGATCAATATCGTGTGCACCGTACCTACTCGGTTCATGCATTACTCAGTGCTCGTGTGTGGCCCGGACCGCTGAACAACGCTGACTCAAACTAATTTAATTGAATTTGGAATTGCATCAAATTTTGTTAACGAGTATATTTTACATTAGTTTATGCTTCTATATGGCGATATGATGATATTCTGTGATGTGTAAATTGAAACAAGTCAATGAAGATTAGTCACAAGCAACTAATATGTATACACTTAGCAACTGTAAAAGTGATTTTCTCCTACTGTAACTGCGTTGTAATTTTATGGTGTGACAAACATAGTATCTATTTTTTAAACCCATACTGTTATGAAATAGGTCTTATCTCAAATTAGCGATCGTTATTTCTTTTAATTTTGCTAAGTTAGTGCTGATGGATGACTGTACGATTGTTAGTTTGCAAGCTTAAACGTAATCTTAAGTTACAATGTTATGAAAAAATTAGATGAATATTAGGAGCCTCAAATGTCTCTAGGTGTGCATTACATTTCTTCTGATTAATTAATTGTTATAACAGTATGCAGACTGTATAATTAAGCGTCATATCTAAGTATGATTCAACACAATACATACATATGATATCGATTTATGTACTAGGTATTTGCCCACCTAAGTTCAATCGGAAATTATAAATTATTCTACTCAAATTAAATGGAAAATAGCTGGCTGTAATCAATTTTCCATGGTCTAGGTACAGGCATGGTCACCTTTTATTATTTATGCAATCAATTTAGAAGTAACCCAAGCATGTGTACCAAGAATCGGTTTTAGGTAAACCACAAGTTAACCACATCATTGAGTGTTGTATTAAAGAAAGAAAAGAAAGAAAAAGTATTTATTGCGACTCGTACAGGAAGATCACAAACTAAACTAAACACAGTCAAATAAATATCCAAGTTATATAAAAAAAAAAGAAAAAGTAACAAAAGGAAAATAAAACAGAAAGTCCTATACGAGGCCAAAAGGCTCCTATCTCAACATGACGCTGCGACATTTAAAAAAAAAATGTCACAGCGCTGGTATTCTGATAGGGCCCGCTTATTAAAAAGTGTTACTTATGTCAAGATGCTTCCTACATCGGTATTTCCGTAAAAACAACAACATTTCCGAGAAAGTTATTATTTTAAGATACCCAAATAATTTAGTTTCTAGGAAGTCACAATACGCGATAGCCTCAACTCATCTTGTAAACCATAAACATATTGAGAATTAGGAATCTCATTTGGTAGACGAACATAAACCTGTTAATAATATACTTAGACAAAAAGTATAAAAAATATGGTCCTTTGACGCACGACTTGTTTTTGTTGACAAACTGTGCAGGAATTTCCTTTTCTAAGAATCTCGTCATGACTAAATTAGGTGGCATTCTATCAGCGATAACGATGATGGAGAAGTCAAAAATGAACGGGACTGACATAAGGCCTCCCGGCCACCGTAGGCGCAGGCCTGCGGGCGGAGAGTAATGGGTAGCTCACCGTCCGATCAGGACCAGGCCCGTGCCCGTGCCGGACGGCGCGTACGTGTTCCACGCGCGCCTCAAAGAGATGTCAGCATCGAGGGCTGCGGCCCTAAGGAACCCCCCCTTAGGAAGGATCCTTAGCCCTTTATGTTCCGGGCCAGCCTTTGTGTTCCTACACGGGTGGGTTTTAGTCAGTAAGAGTCTGACACTCCCTTCCGCTCCACCCAGAGCGGGAGGAGTCATTTGATGTATTCCCATCCAAAAAAAAAAAAACAAAAAAAGGCTATCGAAAAGCTTAATGTTAATCCTGTTGAAAGTCGTTGTAGAAATACGAAACGCTTTGAAAGCGATTGCCAATAAATTGTCTAATTGCGTAACACATTATCAATCTCAATCTGAATCATTTTGAAATAAGCTAAACCATTGCTACATAAGATCGAGAAATGTGTCTGCTCAACAACGTAAATAGCGCATTGTATGTTGTTGAACTGTCAAAATAAAACCCATTGCTACCGATAGTGTGTTACACGATTATCCGGCTTTTAAGGTGACTTCTATTCTGTGCTGCTACTCACAACGCTTCACAAAGCTTGTCTCAATTTTAACCTGCATTCTAATTTCCTTATACAGTAGTGTGTTAATCACAGAAATCATCAATAAATTTGAAGGATATTGTTAACCCTTTGCTTCTCAAGTTCGAAAAGGGGCATGCCAAGTGGCCATAGTAATTTAGGGCCAGTGTGCACACATATAAAAAAGTATTATAATAATAAGAGGCAATTCCAATAATTAATTAGTAAAAGAAATGATTTACAATAAACTTAGCATTTTGAAGTTATTTAAAATTCTTATATAAGTTAACGGAAAAGTGTGCAATCCGTCGTTCTATACAATTCCTAGGAAATGTGTACAATTCCTAAAATAGATAGGAAATCTACGATATATTTTTTATTATGCACTTTTCCTAGGAAATCTATACATTTCCTAAATAGCAATCGGAAATCTTAAAAAATCAATATATTGTGCTACTAGACGACGTGGATGCAAGAGCGAGCGAAGGGCACCCCGAGGTTTGGCTTGGTTAGGTTCCTTTAAACCCTGCAGACAGAAATAGGAACCCCGCGCAGCGGGGCTCCGTCGACCTGACGACGACGTCGTTAGAAATAAAACATGCAGCTTGCTAAATTTATGCTTTAGAATGTTATACTTAATCATTATTATGATTAGAGAAATTTACAAACGTGTTTTATTTCTTTTAGTCGCAGAAAGCATTACTTTTTATATATTTTGTAGTATCATCTTCATACATTTTCGGTAACATAATATGTTACCGGAAATGTATGAAACCTAGGAATTTTACACAATTCCTAGAAAATATATGCAATTCCGAGCCTACTTAGGGAACGTGTAAAATAATGTTTCAAAGATTCTTTAATACATTCATTTCCTGTGAAATGTATGTATATTTCCTAGGAATTGTATGCAATTCCAAGATGATACTAGGAAATATATAAAAAGTAATGCTTTCTGTGACTAAAAGAAATATAACACGTTTGTAAATTTCTCTAATCATAATAATGATTAAGCATTACATTCTAAAGCATAAATTTAGCATGCTGCATGTTTTATTTCTAACGACGTCGTCGTCGACGTCGACCTCAGGTCGACGGAGCCCGCAGCGCGGGGCCCCCTATTTTTGTCTGCAGGGTTTAAAGGAACCTAACCAAACCGAACCTCGGGGTGCCACTCGCTAGCTCTTGGATCCACGTCGTCTAGTAGCACAATATATTGATTTTTTAAGATTTCCGATTGCTATTTAGGAAATGCATAGATTTCCTAGGAAAAGTGCATATTAAAAAATATATCACAGATTTCCTATCTATTTTAGGAATTGTACACATTTCCTATGAATTGTATAGAATGACGGATTGCACACTTTTACGTTAATATATACATCGATACAGGTTATGTTATAATATAATGAAATATCACTTTAATACATTATTTTAATTTATTTAGGAGCATAATTACCTGGAAGTCAAAGAATACAAAATACATCGTAGTTCTATATATTTATTCATTTAGTTCATCATCATACACCACTAAAACATCATCCAAAAATTGTGCGATTGTCGAAGCGTCTAATATCAAATCTAAGTTGTCGCCAGTGTCGTCATGACTAGAGGGAGCAGAATCCATAATCAGGCCGTGGTCGTCAGGTATAGGAGAATCGTCAGAGTCAGTATTCATGGGTAAAAGTAGTCAATTTAAACCGCAATAAATATACACAAGTCGCCGCAATGGAGTTGCAAGACAAGCAATGGTTGTGACACTTTTGACATTTGACATTTACGTTTTCCGGCAACTGACAAACTAGACTTGGTGCTACCATAAAAAATGCAAAAAATCGATAGATTGATATTAGATTTTATTTTTATCACTAGAATCATCAAATATAGAAATAATTATTATTATTACAGGGGTTTTTTGTGATTTATAATATTATAATTAAATAGTTTTCTTGGAAGAAAATGCACGGTGTTCAATAATAAATTTACTATGATGACCGATTAATTACCTGTCAAATTTTTTTTGTGAGGGCAACATATTCAAATGAATTTTTATTCAAGTTCCATTAGTTTAGTAGTTTTAATATTTAATATTTTTGAATAAATTGTGCCCACTTGCACAGAATAATAAATACGTGGAAGACATGGGTAAAATATTAAAACATATTTTTTTGTAAAACAAATCCCTTGTGCGTCTCTGGGCCTAATATTGGCATGCCCCTTTGTCTACTCAAGAATGTAAATATCGCAATTAATGTTGTTGAACTATCAAAATGAAAACTATTGCGGCTGATACTGTGTTACGCAACTGCCCCGCAGAAGAACTCCTTTATAAGACGGTTGACAGTCTTCTCAATTATAGAAGAAGACAGTCGCATCGTCTACAATACGGACGTTGAATCACGGCCGGTCTGAACATAGGCTTTTAAGTAACTTTCGAGCATGTTCTCTCACTCACACTCGCCTCATATCACATTTGGTTCCTGTCCCACGAGCAACTTTTGTCTCCGCAACTAATTTGTCTCTCACACAAAGTTGGTTTGGTGCAACCTTGAGACGCACACCGCACTGTGTATGTTTATTAATTTTATTTGAAATATCGTCATAGTGTCACTTTTATTTCGATATGTATTTTTCATTTTGTTTTTATATCGGCACCTTGTTTTTTTTTTTTTTAAAATCATGTGGGTAATTTGGTTATCATCTAATATTGTACTTTTATGTGTTGTGCTGCCTTTTTGTGTGCGCCAAATAAATCGTTTATCTATCTATCTTTGTCTATCTATCTATCAAGTCTACGGGTTTGTGTGAAAGTGTGCATGTTGCGACACGCTGACAGCTGGGAGACTTTTTTGTACCCAGGTTTAGAACAGGCCTGCGATGCAACAGTCGCCCCGTCCATTGGTTGTGCAATGCAAGTGCGCGCACGGCGACAAAAAGTTGCCGGCCAGCCAGTTTATGAAATTTTTAAAATTTACGAAAAAGTAGCGTTGCTGTAGCTTCTTTGTGCGCATCGATGGTCCAAATCTCAGCGAGGAGACAGCGACAGAGTTAAAAAAGTTGCTGGGATACTAATAGTCGCTCGTGAGCGTCCTCCCTAAAAAATGTTTGTATTGCACAGCCTTCCGCGCAGAGTTTGGACCGGCCATGGTTCATCTGCCGTATTGTACTTCAGTTGCTCCGTAATGGCTCCATCAAAATGCCAATAAATAACTAATAGCAGCTTGTTCGTGTAAACAGGTTCATTAAGTAGGTTTATAATGATATAATTAAGAACTCTGTTTACTAACTCTTAAGCTGATTAAAATCCTATGACGTATTAATACGTGTAGGTATTATATTTAATAGGCGACATATTATTTTGTTTATTTAATTACGTTTACCACAAAGCAGCTGATTGGCTTCCATGCTATGATCACGGCATTTTAGATAACATTACCGTGCTATGATTGTTTGAACAAAAAACAAATGACAATCAAAACTTGAGAACTGAAGTCTGATTTGAAGGAGGCTTGCAGGATATGGTAAAGACAAACCATACCCTACCTATTCATACAATATTTCTGACACATACCCACCGCCTTACAAGTTATCTAAACAAGTACTTACATAACGGACAAATGTTATATACCAGTGCATATAGCACAACCCACAAGCATAACCGCAAAACAAATACACGTGTTTAACTTGTGGTTTATGCATTAAAACTTAAATAAAACACATTAAAATTCACTTTCTAGAGCCAGTCGCAAGGAAAAATCACTCAACATAATCTCACGTTATTGACAAATGAAAATACATTATTTTGTCTACCGCAAAGCACATAAAATGACAATGCGGTCTATGTAGCCTAACCGTCATTACAGAAAAAACATAAATATGTATCTCCAAAGATTTAAACCGTTAGATTCGCCCTACCACGTCAAAAGATGGTCGCTTTTCCGTTTCGTTTTAACACCTCTCACACAGACAGTCGCAGTCGCTACGGAAACGCCATAATATACGCAATGTGTGAGATCCCTCTTCTCTTTGTACACACTTTTTTCGCGACTTTAGGCAAATCTAACGAATCTTTGTATCTCTCAACGATAATTACAAATGAAAATCCATTAGCCTGGTATATACCCTACTCAACAATAATTACATCTCCCAGTTATAACATTTAACACCCAGCTGAATGAAAAAGAACAATTCATTAAATAACGAGCGTTTTAGAACAGCCATTTGTTTGAGGGCAAAGTGAACACAGAAAGCTTTTATTTTTTTTGCTAATTTAAAATGGATCTAATCTCTGAATACATTGTGGATTCTCCTTAGGGCGAATTTCACCAATGAAACTAAACGCGATCAGAACATCTAAACCGCGTTCAAAGTTGTCAGTGTCATCATTGTTATAGAATATTGATACTGACAGCTCTTGAATACAGTTGAATTGAGCTGATTATTCGGTTTCATTTGTGAAAATGAAATTGGCCCTTAATGACGGAATTTGGTTCAGTCTGGTAGACTTTTATTTGCGTAATATTGCTAACACTCGTCACCGTGTTGTAATAATGGCCAAAATTAAGTTGATCACATTCAGTTTGCTTGGTGAAATTCAACCTTAATGACGAAGCTTGGTTCAGCCTGGTTGCCTTTCATATTTTTTCTAATGAATGATGGTAACCCTAGTCAGCTGGTTGTAATAAGGGCCAATCAATGACTTAAATGGTTTAAAACTATATCCTTTAAGCACAATAATTAAGGGCTTTGAAAAATATCGTGTTCTGCTCTTTCACTTGTTTAAAATAAGCTTGGTGTCCCATAGACTACTGTTAAAGATGGGTTGAAGTTGCAGTCTCAATCTCGAAGGATTTATTTCTTTCTTTTGAATTGTCAAGGAGTCGGTCTGTCAGAAAGATGAAGCTAGTTGCCTTCCAAAGCATAGTAAGTTCATATTATGGAGAAGAACGGGCAAGAAATCCCACGGACTGTCTTTTAAATCAAAAAATTGTTCCAATATCGTTATTCTTTGGATAAGAGTTTTTTTTAACGTCCTTTAACCGCTTGTGTGCCGTAATTACAGACACAATTAAAAAGCCATTGTGTCTCGCGCAGATCTACGTTCAGGCAGACTAAGGGTTAATATTTCTCTAATGGGTTGTGTTCATCGTATTTAGTAGAATTATATTCCAGCAGAGTGTGCTGGAATAGAATTCTCGTAATGCCTGCCGGAATAGAACTCTACTAAATGCGATAATCACAACGCATTACAGAAATATTAAAGAACGTTAAAATGATTACTCTTATCCGAAGAATAGTGTCATCCTTACCAGAAGCATTATTCACAGAATGAAAGGGGATCGCCCACTCACGACGAGGCCTCAACAAAAACATTTATACAAACGACACAAATCGTTAACAGCATAATAACTTAAAAGATTCTAAGTGACATGTTTTCGTATCATTATGTGCATTTAAAAATACTGTTTACGATATTGTAGTATGAACGGCGTTTTACATGTTGACGTTAGGTAATTTAGTAATTTATTCATCATTGTGTACCTACCTACTTGCATCCGAGTAATGGTACAATTAAAATGACATTCTGCTACTGCGAGTGCAATAAAGTTTATGTAAAGATGTATTTAATTATCTTCTACAGTGCTAATAAAAGCTTCATGAAGACGATAATCGACAAAGTTGTTACTATATAAATATTTGTTATTTTATTGCCAACTTAGAAGAAAGCTTTGGTTACCGAAGAAAGCGGTGAACGGTCACACAATGACGGCTATCCAAATACACAGCGTTTTTTAACAACTTCATGTCAAATATTGGTGATAATGACAGATTTTTATGACGGTCGCTATAACATCATGACGGCCACCGCTCTTCTAGGAAACCATAGCTTTAGTTATGGTCTGTTTTTTTTTATATTATTCAGTTAGAGCCCCGTAGGTATTACCAGTATATTGGTTGTGCAACTTTAAATTTATTCTAAGCTCATCATCTCAAAAAATACAAACGGATACCATTCAGAGTACATAAAGTAAGTTGTTAATGGAAACGACAAAGTCTTATTAATTTAATTTGACGTCGTCTTCAGACAAAATTCAAAAGTCGTTCTCTAAAACAAATAGGATTGCCAGCAATTGAAAGTTGGTGCAGCGAACTAAATAAATTTCGAAGCAGATAAGTCTGTTACTGCCAAGGATGCACAAGTTTTGTTCAGGATTTCACCGCATTTTCCACCGCCAACGATTTCACTCGCTGTCACACGTAAATAGTGAACTTTGTTACAAAGTCACATATCGACGGCGAAGTGCCAATACCTCCTAACTGACATTCCTTGAGAATTTCACTTTGTTTATTGTTTTGAATTTAAAAGCATTATTCGCGTTTTATTGAAATCGCCTAAGTGTATTTTTAGTTGCAACAGCATTCAATTAAAATGTTGAAATACGTACCTCCCGACTAAACCAACGCAAAGTGTCTATTTTTGAACGTTTTTTTCAGTTTTTGTAAATTTTTGACTTTGTCGGTTAGGAGGTATTGGCACTTCGCCGTCGATATTCAAGTATTTTGATTTATTTCTTTCTTTTTGATGTGATTGAATGCTATGATTGATTGGGTAAACATACAAAAAATCTTAGCCATATCTTAAATTTTATATCATTATTTATAGGTAGGTACCATAGAGTGATGGACGCTACTGAAGGTGCGCATTCAGCGAGGTACCACATTGCGTAACACACTAATATCAGTAGCAATGGCTGTCACTTTGACAGCTTAACAACATTCATTGCGTTATTTACATTGTTGAGAAGATACATTTTTCGAACATATGAAGCAACTAGCTTTTGCCCGCGGCTTCGCTCGCGTTAAGTATTATTAAAAAAAAACTAATACATTTACATCCTCCATAATCCCTTATTTTATCCCCATGGGGGTTGAATTTATCAAAATCCTTTCTTAGAGGATGCCTACGTCATAGTAGCTATATGCATGCGAAGTCTCAGCCCGATCGGTTTAAAATTGACAAAGTTTCATACAAACTTTCATCCCCTATTTTATCCCCTTGGGGGTGGAATTTATCAAAATCCTTTCTTAGCGGATGCCTACGTCATAACATCTACCTGCATGCCAAATTTCAGCCCGATCCCTCCAGTGGTTTGGGCTGTGCGTTGATAGATCACTATGTCAGTCAGTCACCTCTGAGTTTTATATATTTAGATGGATTAGTTATATCCTTCAAAACGATTTAGATTATGATTGATAGTGTGTTACGCAATTAGAGTGCTGGGCTCACTATTTAGATTACCATCGACACGCTAAGAAGGAGATCTCTTATACCAAATTATTCCGGGTTAGATCAACATAAATCTTTCTCCATAGATCTCATTTAGATGGCCAAATGAGATCGTTTAGTTGCAGCGTAGTTGTTAGCGCAAATAACTAAGCTAGTTGTAGGTATTGATTAAAAGATGATATGGCTAGAGAGTGTATACAGATGCTACTGCAAAATAATCCAAAGACTAGAAACAAGGTTCAACGAACACATTGAACCATAGACGATTGCTAATAAATATGTACCATTGTACCTGAAATACATAAAGTCATAAAACAATAGTATCTAACAATGTACCAAACATCCCTATCGACTGCTCTGACAAAGTTTTAATTAAAGACGTAACACTACAGATATCTTCGCCTTTCCACTTTGTCTTATGGACTGGAACTTCGGAACACAATGGTACCAACGATCCTGACCTTTTAGAAATAGTAATTTTCAGACACGACCAGTTGTAAAACGTGTTTATGAGTGCTTTCAGCTTAGTGGGGGTATTGAAAAAGGTTCAATGGTCGGTCACCTTTGACCTAAAGTTCTTAACAATAGTATTAACTTTTTTTTTTTGTTGAATAACAAATATTTTTTTTTTAACTAACAAAAATACATTCCTTATCGGGCTCAGCTCGGGGATCAGGAAATTCCATCTCGACACAATTTTATCTGAAAACGAAATCGGGAACAACGAATAGTGTGACCACTCGTGGAGTATTTTTAGAATATCCACATTCCATTCATGCTTTAAGAAACTGTATCGTGACTTTATAAATAGGGGAAAGCTACAATTTACGTACTACGTGCAAGTTATTCTTAACAAGAATGCTACGGAAAATAAGTCAAGTTTGACCTAATAATGCAGAAACGACATTGCTCACCAATTAAAAACTTGAGAAATGTCAGAACTTTTCCTAACGACATTGTAATAATGGGCAGGTATATACCGGGTAGCCAAACGAGGAATAATGTTACACTATAAAATAATATAGGGGCCTAATATAACTGCCGCACAGGTCGATCGATCAGGTTAAGCTACGCTTGCCGCGGTTGGTCTGTGGATGGATGACCATCTTTACATACCGAGACCCTTCCGTGCCTCGGAAAGCACGTTAAGCCGTTGGTCCCGGCTGTCATTAGTGGATCTTTGTCAGTCGTTACGGGTAGTCAGAAGCCCGAAAGTCTGAAAACCAGTCTTACCAAGGGGTATCCTATTACCCAGTAACTGGGTTGTGGAGGTCAGATAGGCAGTCGCTCCATATAAAATACTGGTATTCAGCTGCATCCGGTTAGACTGGAAACAGACCCCAACACAGTTGGGAAAAGGCTAGGCAGATGACATAAAATAATATACTTACTAACTAACTGCATAGTTGGTCTAGCGGTCGCAAGGCGCTACTACTGAGCGGCGGGGCAATTGCGTAACACGTTATCAATCGGAATACGTTACATTTTGACAGTTCAACAACATTCATTGCGGTATTTACGTGTTGAGCAGACAAATTTTTCGAACATATGAAGCAATGAATTAGCACTTTGCTTTAAAATGATTTAGTTTCCGATTGATAGTGTGTTACGCAATAGTGTGCCGGTTCAATTCTAGAGTCGGGCAGTGTTTTTGAACGTTTCCATCTGGAATTTTTCAGTAGCAGCCCGGAGTCTGCATTTGTGCCTGGTTGATGACAAAATTGGCAATGGGCTCTCCCCTGTTAAATGGGACTTAAAGATAACAGGCGAAATGTGTTCGTGGTCGCACTGTAGATAGGTACACCTCTGCCTAACCCTTCGGGAAAGGCAGGCGTGGTGTTATGTTAGGCTATAAATATCATAACAAATAATATTATATTATCTTATGAAATATTATTTAATACTTATTATAAATAATTAAAAATAATTTAAATTATTATAAATGCGAAAGTGTGTCTGTCTGAATGTTACCTCATCACGCTTAAACCGCTGAACCGATTTAGATGAAATTTGGTATAGAGATAGTTTGAGTCCCGGGAAAGGACATACGATAGTTTTTATCCCGATATTCCCGCGGGATCGAAAATAATGCGGGTGAAACCGCGGAGCGCTGCTGGTAATATTATAAAATATTATAGGTAAGTACCTACTAGATAATTTTACGAAACTTCGTTAGACCTCTTCATTGTCCAATCCTAATCTTTTTCGCTGAAAACATTCTTACAAAAGTCTGAACAAAAAAGAAGTGTTTAAAACTGAAGAAGATTAAATGTTTTACAAACTTCCCCAAGTCGTTACGTGATTGTTTTAAATTAATTTAAACTTTCTGTGCAAAGTTAATTATGAAACACTGAATTGCGATTTGTAAAAAAAATACGAAGAAAGAGAATTTAATTCGGTATTTATAATAAAACATTGGGCATTTCCATCTGGAATTTCTTAAGGTGCGTCCACACTGTGTAACATAACACGTTATTAAACATAGTTATATAACATGTTTCTATAGAGAAGTAAACAATGTTAAATAATTTAGACGTGTTATTTAACATAAGTTTATGTGTTAATTATAACAGAATGTAACGAAAATAAAAATGGCAAAGTTGGCGGGGAAATTGGTGCATTTTTTTGTGAATTATTTAAATTAAAATAACCGCGCTAGCTCTCTATGTATTCCACCATCATACCATACTGCGATCGCCAACCCGCCTGCCAAGCGTGCATGGCTATTATGGCAAACCCTCCCAAAATTGGGGGAGGCCTATGTCCAGCAGTGGACGTCTATCGGCTGAAACGACAACCGCGCTAGCAATATGTCAAAGATTTGTCCTTCTTTATTGCTCTCAGTGGAAATCAGAGTTAATGAGCCACTTTTCATTTGTATACCTATACGTAGGTATAGGTATACAATAACGTAGGTATCTATCTATACAATTGAAAAGTGGCTCATTAAGAAGTATTGCTAGTTCTCCAACATAGTCCGTGGTTTGTGCCAATGTTTAGTACGCGGCCGTGCGGCACCCTCCCAGCCACTCGAAGCCAGTAAGTGCAAGCTAGCAACTTACTTTGGGTAAAGTTGACATCTAAGACCTTGGTGTTTAAAACTACGTCATGCTGAATGTGACGCACTTAAAGTAATACGCTTTTGTGACGAAAATAAGCGTCATGGAAATGGTTCAGCGTGCGAATTATACAGGGTTATTGGTAAAACATTAACAACCTCTGAGGTCGTTGTACTCATCATTATGAACAACTTTTATTATGGAACCAAACCTGAAATCGCGAAAAAAAAATCAACTGTTCCCTACATTTTGACGAGTTGTACGAACATAAATGTAGGAAACAGCTGACTTTTTTTCGCGATTCTGGACCTATAACCCTGTATAATAATAGCTTCTGCCCGCGACTTTGCCCTCGTGGTAGTCTATACATATAGTATCTATACTGTAAAATGTACGCAATGGCATTCGGCAATAACATAGCCTTCTAAGTTAAATATACCATAAAACATTTCCTATGGCATTTGACCTTAGGGTAGCTTTATATGAGTGAAAGAGTTTTTGTAACTGGATCAGTATTTCTGAAGAATACCTCTAACATTCAAACTTACAAACTTTACTTCTTAAGGCTCCCGCAGACAGGCGTGACGCGACTCCGGTTGAAGAATTTCCATGAAGATTTCATAGAAAATATTTTACCAGGGACGCATCGACCCTGTCTTCGGAAGCCTTTAACTTAGATTGCATTTTTTGCCCATAATATCTCAAAATTGCATACCTAATGTTATTCACATAAAGGTATTTTTATTATATTACATTGTTTATCTACATAAGTACCTATGATAAGAGTAACTATAATTACCAATATGATTTTCGCTATTTCAGACCATAAAAGAAAGAAAATGCATTGTCTATAAATGATAAAATAACAATACCAAACATCTGGAACAGGCTGAATAAGAATGTATTAGGTATTCGTTTTCTTTCGAATAGGTACTTTACCTACTCGTAACTTTAGACTTTTGTGGAAAGCTCAACCAAGCTATTTTATTAGGAGTAATAATACATTATGTAATGTACCTAATCACTAAAGGCTAATGCTGTAATGTAAGCTGCGTTAAAATAGAAAATATGTAATTTGTTTTCCGAGAAAATGCCATAACTTTGGGACCGATAAACAAACAGAGCATTTTGGATTTTATGAGCAAACAAGATAACACATAAATTGTCGAAAGATTTGGAACAATTTCAAAGTCATAGTGTTTCGGTAGTTTTTTCGAGAGCTTTGAATATGGCTGAACAATATAATTTATTATGTAGAGTCACGAGCATAAGTATGTATACACTTAGCTTTATTCAAATGCGATTTTCGCCTTTATTTTTGAATGAAATTTTATGTTATTACGAACATAGTATTTTCGAACCTTTAGGTTTATGTAAAATGTCGTATTTCAACTTTGCATTCGTTATTTCGTGAAAAAATCGCAATTGTAAGTTGCCAAGCATATTAGTGCTCGTGATTGTACATATTTCACAGATAAACGCTCCAATTTTTTTAAGGCCCCTGAACATGGCCAGAGCCTAATTCGCTATATGACCACTTAATGATTCCTTACTTCAAAGCCACGTCAAATCTTCAGCTAATCACGACATCTACGACTATTTATGTATGTAAATGGTACACCACAGACTACCTACAGTATTTGTCTGTCCTTTCCCTTTTTAATCCATCCAAAGGTTGTTTTTAAAAGATCGCTTTTAGCGATAAGACCGCCCATTGTGTCACCCTTTGTACAGTTTCTAGATTTATATGTCTGTAATTTATATGGTGTACTTAATAAAGAGTATTCTATTATATTCTATTCTACTAATAATGTATTCTCTATGACACAATGAACGAAATCGCGTGAAAAAACGCGAAGTTGGCGAAGTTTGAACTGGAAAAATACCACGCTTGACAACCGTACGTGGTTTGCACGTGGTAAGACTATGCGGGGAATAATAAATTGCCATGCACATAGCTCCCCGACCAAGGCCGCTTCCCGTAATCACAATCGTTCAAAATCTAGTCGCAATCACAGTGACAATGTTAGAAACTTGACAAAAATTTAGGGAAATTAAAGGTGTTATTGACAGATTGCAACTGAGATCAGGGGGCCTAAAAAGGCCACTTTGAAGAATCATAAAAGGATGACATTATGAATCGTAATATGGCGAAGACAGTCCGTGTTTTTTTTTTCGCTGCACTACTTAGGTATAATCAAAGAGATTGATTGGGATTGGATTTGAATCAGATTGATTGGTATGTATTTTAGCACAAAAACTGAAAAATGCTTCACCAATGGGATTTGATACGATTAACTTAACGGTTAACTGTCCATTATGTTATCCTTTTATGATTCTGCCAAGTGGCCTTTTTAGGCCCCTAGAATGTAAACGTTCAAACTGTTCTTTTAAACTCTTGGCATCATCTAATTCTGATTGTATTAATTGATTGATAAAGTAGTCACTATTTCTTTTCTCAAACCTGACATTAACATTGGAAATCACGAGCATAACCCTGTAACCGTGGGCGTTTTCAAAGCCAGATTGCAGCGTCAATATTTAACCTCCAGCCTGCCGACGTCGGCCACGGTCTCGGGTGAAGTTCTCGCGGGTACTAGTGACCTTTCCCTTCCCTCTTCATGTTTCATTCAGTGTTTTAACTCCCTTTAGATTGGTGCGCATCGATAAACATTACTTTTTAGGCAAATTACTTACATAACTCTGGCCAAAAGGTAGCAGGTGAGGTTAGCATTGAACACTTAGCCCTGAGGGCCTAATAAGGCCACTTTGGCAGAATCATAAAAGGATAACAAGCCAAGAGCGTTGAAAATCCAGTGCGCGATAAAAACTCGCCCGTGCGTACATATCATAATCAGCCTATAATGTTCCCACTGCTGGGACACAGGCCTCCTCTCGGGTGGGGTCTCCTCTCGTGCGTACATATGGCGATTTTTATTTATTTATTATTTATTTAACACTTCAAGCACATAAACGTACAGAGGCGGACTTAATGCCATAGGCATTTTCTACCAATCAACCTTTGGGTGATGCATTTTTAAACGTGGGTAGCCGATAGTGGGCAATCCTATCGCTATTTATCAGGCTATATAACATTACTAGATTTTCTCGAAGAAAACGAAATAACATTTGCTGTGAAAATGAACCACAGACCACAGCGAAAATTGTTCTATCTCAGTATTGTCTGGACCACGGGACATTTTTAACCGACTTCTAAAAAAGGAGGAGGTTCTCAATTCGGATGTTTGTATTTTTTATGTTTGTTCGCGCATAACTCCGTCGCTTGCCAACCGATTTGAAAAATTCTTTTTTTGTTGGAAATGGTCCCTTGAAAATTTTATCGAAATCGGACAAGCGGTTTTTGAAAAATCAACAAAAATCTCCTCAACAATTAACGTCCTTGCATCGGGTAAAGCAACATTTTGTAAAAAGGTGATGAGCAGTTGACATTAGGCTATTGTAACTTAGATAAATTACAAACTAACCCACTAAAACTGAAAAACAAAACTTGTTTACAAAAAAAAACAACCGACTTCCAAAAAACACTATAAAGTGATAAATAACTAATTTCGGAAGTCGGTGGCAAAAAACTAAAATACAAATCCAAAGACACCGACTTCCGAAATTAAAGTTATTTTTCACTTTATAGTGTTTTTTTTGTCGGTTGTTTTTTTTTTTTTGTAAAAAAGTTTTTACTGTAAAATAATTAAATTATGTTGGTATATCAGATTTTATAAATAACGTAACATAACATCTTGTCCCCCGAAGGGGTGGGCCAAGGTGAACTTAATATTACACCCACATTTCGCCAGTTATGTTTACGAGTAAGTCCCATGTAATAGGCAGTGCCAGATTAGCATATATACAAATTAAACAATTGGTTAGGGCATCACGTCTCACTTATTTGCAAGCACATCAATGGCAAGGCTGTTATTTATCAGCAAGATATTACAAGACACCCAAAAGTCACTCTAGAGATGTGCGCCAATCTTTACAAATCGCTCGTCGATGTTTTAGAAAAATACGAGGCGACTAGAGGTGTTTTAGAATGTGTATAGAATGTGTGAATTATATTAAAACATGAACGCACCCTGATTTTGACAGGACAAGCTAATTCGGAATGCAGCCTATGTAATCTGTGGTAACAGTAGATCTAATAAATGGTTGAAACGAACAGTTTGTTTTTATTAAGAACCTGCATGCATCAGGGGAATCCTAAAGAAATACAAGTGGATAGGAGGGCTTACAGGCGTGGATTGCTTAGGGCATCAAGTAGTTTTAATCCGGCACTGGTAATAGGTTGCGAGCCTATTGCTATCAACCGGAAATCAAATCCAGACTTCAGGCTGCTACTAAGGATGCACAAAAAAAATACCAATTTCCCCGCCAAATTTGCCATTTTTATTTTCGTTAAGGAGACTACATGAACTAAAGCGCGGTCACAGTCGGACTGCATAGAAAAAAAGAAAGAGAAGCGCGATGACACAACGCTGGTAATTTATTGCAAAATATGAAGCAATTATCTGTTTACAAAAAATCTATTGTTTGGACTAAAAAATTAAAACACTAGTGCTCTAGTATGTTGCTTGTAGAATAATCTGACAAAAAATCAGGGTATGTATATTAGTATGGTTTTTATTGTAAAAACAAAGTTTTTATAGGATACCTCTAAAAACTTCATGATTTTTTCTATCGTATCAAATTAGTTGTATTATGTTTTCAATACACTATCTACCTAGCATATTATAAATCCTGAAAAGTATCATATATTTTACTGATTTTGTTTACTGTAGTCGATCATATACTTTTATTGCTTCTAAAATTTGCTTTTTTGCGTTTAGGTCCTGTAATCCCCTTAAAACTTAATTCGGACTTTTACGAACATAATACAAAAAATAGCCAAATCGTCATCCTAATTTATTTAGTAACTAAGTAAATCGAATCGAATCGAATCTGCTAAAAAGGAAATTGCAACATTGCAAGACATGAAAACCGGGATAACTCAACATTTAATTTTTTATTTCAAAGATGCATTAAAAGAAATTTAATTTCAAAGCAATAAAACTGCAAAGTCTATTTAAGCTCGCTCATAAAGTTTATTTTTAATGTCGGCGAGAACAGTTTACTGCGAAGATTACGAACGTCCAGTTGAAATCACTCTTGGCTCAGTTTATGGTCACTGCGGACTTCTATGATAGACTACTATGTCTATGGAAAAATATGGGACAGGTCCGTTAGATTGTCTTTGGATGGGCTGAAAAATGGGAGCTTTAAAGCTTTGGAACTTTATGTAGATGAGGCTTTTGACTTTGAATGTAAATCCATGTTTTGTTCTTCTTCTTAGCGTGTCGATGCCAATCTAAATGGACTCGGCCCAGAATTCAATCACTTGTTTGGCGCCATCACCAGCGTCTATCAGTTCCTGTAACGTGCAGACGATAGGACACCATGTTGGATTAGTACAATAGCTTAAAACCCGTTACAGAAGCAAAAAAATACGGTCTCTTTTTTTTTAAGTCTCGTAGTTAAGCACAGAGCTCCTGAATTTTGCTTTAGCCCAACCTACAAAGCTTAACAACATTTTCCTGAAACGCAATTATGCTTTGAAGGGTAGGCAAAAAGCATACCATAACATGCAGCTTATTACAGCTATTTACTCATGAACGGTTCCTAAATACTACTTAGTACACAGAAGCGAATACCAAACTACATACTTGTTTAGATAAGATGCGCAAAGGTTCCCATGACAATGGCTTTACAGAATTATAACCAGCAATCTAATTCCTTATAATTGGCCTCAAATGTAATGTGTGTTTCATAAAATAGTCATTCAATAGGGTAATTTGAACAGAGATGTATTGGTGATTTTTATGATTATAATTCTGTAAATAAATATCTGTTACGGCCGCAAATCATATTTAGATCAACATACAGCCTGATACTGATCTGCAAATTGCAAACAACGTAATAAAATTCGCGGTCTCCCCAGACGCTTTCGCCTTAAATAGTTCAGTATACATACATGAACGGTTTCTAAATATCTACTAGTACACAAAAGCGAATACCGGAACAGTTACGGTTGTTTAGAGAAAGAAAAACCGCAGTGCTTTACAAAACGAACTTGTTTCTGCAGTTCCATGTAACATTACAGGATCTACACGAGCCATTGTTCGCTTTGTTCCAATTGTTACTTTGATAATGCATTTTTGTAACATTTCTCGTTAACCTTTGTTATCTAGCTTAAATGTGCAAAGTGCTTGGGGTAGGTTTTATTGAAGTAGCAGTCGACATGACTGAGGTTGGTGATAGTTGCAAGTTTGATCAATAGTTTGTTCAAATATTTGCTTAGGATATTGTGTTAAGCTGAAGTGAGAATCGGAACTTACGTTTGTGTTTTGGTATTATATTATCGCTGTTTAACACTTCTGTCAACAATTCCCGCTAGATTGAAGCTTCACTAAATAGAAACTATCTGTCACATAGTAAATAGACCTGTGGAACAATGGCTTTCATTTTGACATCTCAACAACATACATTGCGTTATTTACGTTGTTGAGCAGACACATTTTTCGAATTTATGAAGCAATGGTTTAGCAATTTCCTTCAAAATCATTCAGATTGCGGTCGATAGTGTGTTACGTAATAAGGGTGCAAGTTATGACGTGCAAGTGATATTCAACCTAGTGTGATGAAGCAGTTACGAAGTCGACTACTTATTCTAAAACTAGCTTCTACCCTCGACTTCGTCCGCGTGCAATTTCTTGATCCCCCGTCCCATTGATGAAGCAGTTACGAAGTCGACTACTTATTCTAAAACTAGCTTCTACCCGCGACTTCGTCCGCGTGAAATTTCTTGATCCCCCGTCCCATTGATGAAGCAGTTACGAAGTCGACTACTTATTCTAAAACTAGCTTCTACCCGCGACTTCGTCCGCGTGAAATATCTTGATCCCCCGTCCCATTGATGAAGCAGTTACGAAGTCGACTACTTATTCTAAAACTAGCTTCTACCCGCGACTTCGTCCGCGTGAAATTTCTTGATCCCCCATCCCATTGATGAAGCAGTTACGAAGTTGACTACTTATTCTAAAACTAGCTTCAGCCCGCGACTTCGTCCGCGTGAAATTTCTTGATCCCCCGTCCCATTGATGAAGCAGTTACGAAGTCGACTACTTATTCTAAAACTAGCTTCTACCCGCGACTTCGTCCGCGTGAAATTTCTTGATCCCCCGTCCCATTGATGAAGCAGTTACGAAGTTGACTACTTATTCTAAAACTAGCTTCTACCCGCGACTTCGTCCACGTGAAATTTCTTGATCCCCGTCCCATTCCGTCCCGCCGCATCGCCTGCCCGCGCCTTCGCTAAGTTTTCTTTCTCACTTTTTTGGTTTTTGCTCGGCTCCTAAGTGTCAAGCGTAATGTTAAGTAGCTTAAAGCCTTCCTTAAGACTTGTGCTATCAAATGTAAAAAGATTTTTTCAAATCCTACTGGTAGTTCCAGAGATTAACTTGTTCAAACAAACAAACTCTTCGGCTTTTTTATTAGCGACTGACTGGTTTCCCTACATTACAGAACTAAGCATCATTGTACTGTTTTAAACCGATTTAGTACTTAAACTCAGAAAAACCACAGCCTACTGTGAATGAGCAAAATGTTAGTGTTGTCGTGCAGTGCACCAATTTAGTTGACAGTTTACACACGAGGAACTTTTGTTAGTCTTTGTTCTCAGATAATACTGTTAAGTACGTTTCACATTAGTTTAACTTAGTTAAAGGATTTATAAAACACAATGTCATTCTGCCTAACCTTTTCCCAACTATGTTGGGGTCGGCTTTCAGTCTAACCGGATGCAGCTGAATACCAGTATTTTATATGGAGCGACTGCCTATCTGACCTGACCTCCACAACCCAGTTACTGGGTAATACGATACCCCTTGGTAAGACTGGTTGTCAGACGTTCGGGCTTCTGACTACCCGTAACGAGTGTCAAAGATCCACGAATAACAGCGGGGACCAACGGCTTAACGTGCTTTCCGAGGCACGGAGAGGTCACGATATGTAAAGATGGTCATCCATCCACAGACCAACCGCGGCAAGCATAGCTTAACCATCGATCGACCTGTGCAGCTGTTATTATTTAGCCACGGCCCAGCCCCTCAATATAGGTATGTACATACCCCACAACTTTCATACATTGTGTTTACAAAACACAATGTATGAAAGCTAAATGCTGGAATACATATTTTATGCCTGACTGCCTCCTTGGTCCAGTGGTCGCACGTGCTACTGCTGAACATGAGGTCCTGGACTCTATTCCCACGTCGGACAAAGTGTTATTAGGGTTTTCTTTTAGAAATTTCTCAGTAGTAGTCTGGAGTCTAGATTAATTCCCGGTTGATAGCAATAGATTTGACTTAAACATATTATAACTGGCGAAATGCGGGCTGTACTATAAGGTACACCCATGGATTTCTTTTATCTATGGGTACACCTCTGCTCTGGTAAATCGACGAATCCGACTCGGCTGGGCAGCGTTCGGGAAGCTACGCAATATCTTCTCGTCCCACATACCGCAGTGTCTCAAGACAAAAGTCTTTGACCAGTGTGTGTTGCCAGTGATGACTTATGGAACGGAAACGTGGTCGCTCACAATGGGCCTTATAAGAAGGCTAAAAGTCACCCAAAGGGCAATGGAGAGGGCTATGCTTGGAGTTTCCCTGCGTGATCGAATCAGGAATGAGGAGATCCGCAGGAGAACCAAGGTAACCGACATAGCCCAAAGAATTGCCAAACTTAAGTGGCAGTGGGCAGGGCACATTGCTCGCAGAACAGATGGCCGATGGGGCCGAAAGGTTCTGGAGTGGCGACCGCGTACCGGAAGACGTAGCGTTGGAAGGCCTCCCACAAGGTGGACCGATGACCTTGTGAAGGCCGCAGGAACCCGTTGGATGCGGGAAGCACAGGACCGGTCGAAGTGGAGGTGCTTGGGGGAGGCCTATGTCCAGCAGTGGACGTCTTTCGGCTGAAATGATGATGATGACACCTCTGCCAAACCCTTCAAGGATTACAGGCGTGATATTACATATGTAATATTTTTTATGAGATGAACTTCCTAAATGTATATTTGTTGAAGTTAATATGAACGTTATATTATATTCATAGTCAACATTCAATATTGACGTTACGTTATGAAGAGTTTATTTAATATGTACGTACATTTAGTTTAGACATCACAGCTGATTCCCAGTTACCTACTCAATAAATGCTACCGCACAACGGCGCGACGCGACAACGCGACGCGACTCTAGTAGAACAATTTCTTTGACAACTTCATGGAAAGAGTTCTACCAGAAACGCGTAGTACCTACCGCGGGAGCCTTAAATTCGATGTATTAAACAGTATCCGTAATATATTTTCTTCAATGTTTAACGTCGTTTTCCTCTGACAAGAATATCCGGTGTCATGTTTGGCTAATCGACTATCTATTATCATGTTTATTCTACAAATGGCTTAGGTATTTATTGTGTTAGACATTCTTACATAGGTCAGGCAAAGTAATTTGTATTCCATTATTAGATGTTACAATCCAACGTAATTAATCTGTGCATCTACATTCTTTTCGTACCCAGGATTCATTAGACAAGTGTATTCTGCGGCATTGACTAGTATATATTTGTCTACCATTGTATAATTACGATAATATGTAATAATTTTATTTATTTGTATACCTACTACTTACATACAAATAAATAGAATTCAAGTGTCTGTTTGTAATGTCAAATACCAGTTTTTAACAAAATATGTAAATACGATACTTAAACTAGTAACAACGTAGTAACAAATTTAAAAAATGTTTTCTCCTGTTTGTTCCGCCAAATCTCCGAAACGGCGGGACCGATCTTGATGTAATTTGGAATGGAGAACGTTGAACCATGGGGAAGGACATGGGGATACTTTGAACCCTGGGGTTTTTATCGACATACCGTGCGGGCGAAGCCGACAGCAGAAGCTAGAAGTAAGAAATGGCACATCTTTTTCTCAGTGCCTTTGTATGAGTACCACGTATATTTCTCACATTCGTAGAGTCTTTTAAACTATACCTACTCGTCGAATTAAGTTTTAAACCCTTTTGGTATTTTCGTTGTAGTTGTATTTATGTGGTTGTTGGTGCAATCTGTCGCTCTATACACAGTGAGCAGCATATGGGTTGAAATTCGAGGAACATGTCCATTTTGTGTGGAGCTCACTCAATTGATATAAACTGCACTAAGAGGATTACACGCACCGATGGGAAAGGATTGGGTTTGCACGCTGCGGATCTAAATAGGTAGGTAATTTAATTCGTGAATAAACTTTGTGTTTCGATGATATTGGAATAACTGACCACTTTATTATTAAATAAACACTTTAAATTTGTTTTGTGTTTTTGACTACCTATGTGCCTTCTGACTATCCGTACATTTTTACTTATTTTTATTTTATTTGGGAAACAAACAGATATGCAATAACAAACATTATGTATGCAAATATTTGAACACAATCTAGAAACAGTTTCCACAGATTACTATACAAGTAAGTTATATGTGCAGTAGGCTGCTACAATTGGGTACCCCAGTTGTATGAAAATTTAAATACAACTGGGGTACCCAATTGATGCAGCCCACCGTACCTAAGTGTAACAACAACCAGAAGTTCACACCGTTAAAGTTTACAGAATTTGCAATTTAATATTATATAACCTAAAACATTATTATTTAAATTTCGATGCCAAAATATTTCTTATTTAAAAGATAGATTTTGTGAAAAAATAATTTGGGATGTTTTTTTTTATCAATCCATCTTGCTCAATATTATTATACAAATCAGCAAAGTCCCTACGGAATAGTCTTTATATGGGTCATTGAAACAAATTCCTTTCGAATTTTAATAGGGGTTATGTTTAGGCAGCTTCAGAATAGTACCTACTGGCCACTAAGAAAATAAAAAAATATTTCAAAAGAAGGAATACCTAATAGGCGTTGCTCATAAAATGAATA
The DNA here is from genome assembly GCA_916614155.1 of Mesoligia furuncula. Lineage (NCBI taxonomy): Eukaryota > Metazoa > Arthropoda > Insecta > Lepidoptera > Noctuidae > Mesoligia > Mesoligia furuncula. The sequence continues at coordinate 17,735,729 of OU744809.1, read as the reverse complement.
ATTGTACATCAAATTTTAAAAGTGCTGCCCCTAAGAGCGTTTACGCCGTACGGCATTTCATACAAATTTTTAAGCCCTTATTTTTCGAAATGAATGAACCGATTTTAATGAAACTTCTTGTGCATAAGCAGGATACAAAGGTCTAAAAAGTTAGTAGAAAACATTTTCGAAAAATAGCGTTACAGCCAAATTAGACCGGTTTTAAATTTTCCATAGAAACAGAGTCCAGTTATCTTTTTTTAAATAAGACATTTCGAAAATGTTCTCTAATAACTTATTAGACCTTAGTATCCTGCTTATGAGTATGAAGTTTCATTAAAATCGGTTCCAAAATAAGGGCTTGAAAGTTTGTATGAAATGCCGTACGGCGTAAACGCTCTTAATGTTCCCACTGCTGGAACACAGGCCTCCTCTCTGTGAGAGGGAGTGAGCCGTAATCCATCACGCGTGCCCAGTGCGGGTTGATAGATTTCACACGTCTTCGAATTTTTGGTTCTAGGACATATTATTAAAATGTCCAGGTGCTCTCAGTTCCATGTTAAAGAACCAGTCACGAAAAACCGCTTGTATTTATGGTACCTAAGCCGAAAGTATCCTTTACAAATAACTTTTTTATGACTTTGTCTGAACTAAGAAGGCTTGTTTCATTTGTTTTTAGGGTTCCGTGCCTCAATAGGAAAAAACGGAACCCTTTAAGGATCACTTTGTTGTCCGTCCGCCCGTCTGTCTGTCAAGACCACAGATATAGATATACCTAGATAACGCAAGAGTAACTACTTCGCGTGCCAAAAATTGCACCAACTTATGATTACAAATCATAAGCCGCCCCTTTCGCGCTCAGTCCTTTGTACTGCTGGCTGGGTAAGTGTGAGCGAGAGCGCGAGCTTGTGACGTCATAGTAGGTAGTCAAAAAAATGGCACGCTTGGTTTTCATACAGTTCGTGATACTTGCGTTATCTAGGTATATCTATATCTGTGGTCAAGACCCTTATCTAGGGAACGCGTGGAGGAATCGAGTTGAAATTAAAGCCTTATGGTCTACAGTCACTTGAAGCTGTTAAAAAAATCGAACTTCTAAATTAACGTAAAAAAAAAATGAGGCTGATTATGCCACAAAAAACGCATATTTCGACACTGTCAAGGGAATAAAAATTTATAGGGTACTCCCCGTTGACGTAGAATCATAAAATTTGGCAAGAAGCAAGACCATGTAGCACAAGTAAAGGAAAAAAATACGAAAACCGTAAATTTGTAGGTACAGTCAACAAAAGAGATAAGTATACAGGAGCGTCGGATATAGTTGAAATTTACTAAGAAACCGATGGATGTTCTGGACTTAAATTTAATTTAATAGGTAAATGAGCTGTTTGTTTTCTATTAATAAATTAAATTTTATTCAAGAACATCCATCGGTTTCTTAGTAAACTTCAACTATATCCGACGCTCCTGTATATTTATCTCCTTTGTTGACTGTACATTAAAAAAAACCCGTGATAAACTATTTACATACCTGCATTAGGAACCCTCGGTGCGCGAGTCCGACTCGCACTTGACCGGTTTTTTTTGTTACTTTTCCAAGGCCCTTGGAGACGTAAACTTGAACAGTTTTCACACACAGAAAGGTAAAGATTTAAAGAAAATCTTTTTGTTCCTTTCTGTTACAATTTAACAAGAATGTTCTCAAAATCTACCTGCACGTTGAAATGAAACCAGTATAAAATGTAGGTTGGTGTCTTTCTTCTTTCTTTATCTGTATGCCTTTCTTCAACTGTGTCCAAGCCACACATTTATCTAAGTACATAATTTAAAACGGTCATAAAAACATAAAAAATTAAAGTACCATGTAAAACTAAACCTACTCTGGCAAAAAAGATACTGGCACTCTATCTCGCATTTTAAGAATCGACATAATCGATTATAACATACCAATCGGTGCCACCCTGTACATGTTAAGTCAAAACTATTCGTGCACTGAATTTAGATCAAAAGTTGCCGAAATACCTAATATCGAAACACCTGGCTAGTTCGTATAAAGAATGGCGACACGACACGTAAGCTTTCAAAGATGTTTTGAATTTAAAATATCTAAGTATTCGATTTGAAATCGAATCATAAAATCGAGTAATGACATTAAAATAAAATCTATTCTTGTCTATGATTACAATCGCGCAAATTTTAAATTTCGAACACATTTTATGAGTCACCCTGATAGTCCTCTATTTTGAATAATTTCAGTGTGTTGTGCATCTAAGCTCAAGGTAAACATGTAAGTCACGGGCTGAGCTCACTGAAGCAAAATAAGTTATTTTTTATTGGAAGAACTCGCAGACTACGGCACATTATGTATTCCTCGTGCTTTTTACGACCGACATTCAAAATGTTGCCGGAATAGGTAATACTTCACCAAATGTTATGTATCTAGACTAGTTTTGGTCTTTGATTTAGTTTCGATTTCATTTCACGCTGAAAATTAATGGAAATTATTCTCTCTCGTGGAATCTGAATCTCTCTGAAACCATGAAGGATTTTGCTACGGTATTGCACATAGATATCCGAGTATTGCAGCAGTTATCTATATCTATACCAATTATGAAGAGGTAAAGTTTGTTAGCCTGCCTATAAGTAAATGGTAATCTTCTAAATTAATCATCCGATTTCACAAATTCTTTTCTGATAGAAAGCTACGCTATTCCCGAGGGCCATATGATATGTTTTAGCCGCTAGTTAAAATATAAACAAAATCTAAAACTCAAATAAACATAAAATAAAAAAAAACAATAGTTAAATAAATAATTCTAAACACAATAAGTAACTCATTGGACGCGTACTTTTTATACCGCAGTCGTATAAGTATTATCCATTTCTCACACAACAGCGTGGTTCTACGTATCGCAATTATTTCACCATTAGTCTTACTTTATCCCCGTCCCACCTTCAAACTTGCTAGATTTATTGCTACAACGTACTACGTTGCTAAATAAAATACATGTCGCCGAGGAACTAGATATTCAAGATTGGTTTTCCTGTCTGCCTATGTTAGTTATATAGTCCAACTTCAGACTAACATGGAGTAACTATGATCGATTTGCATAGACATTGACTGGTTAAATCTCAATTAAATTCTACTTTATAGAATTTAATTGAGATCTTCAATAGTACCTAGCTATTGCAGGTGGGTTTCTGATGTACTTCAATCAACTTAGCCATATCTATGACTTAGCCTATCGCAGTCCACCACAGATATCTATGCAGTCCACAGTTGCTTCTAGGTCTCTCTCAAGTTGCGCCATAACACCCGGTGGTCCACCTTCGTCCTGTACCCAGTCTGTCGCAACAGCCAATCTAACGTGCTCGATCCATTCCATCCATTCCATCTTTGCGTGGAACTCAGGACTAACCTGAGTTCCTCAATCAATTAATTAAATGAATGATGTTGGCTGAAGTGGTAGTGGGCTGGCCATATTTGTCAAAGGACCGATGGTCGATGAAGCAAACGAGTCCTGGAGTGGAGACCGCATATCGGCAAGAGTTAGTGTGGGTCGTGCCCCAGCTAGATGGACCGACGTTCTCAAAAAGGTGGCTGGGACAGGGTGGATGCAGAAGGCGGAGACTCAGGGTATTGCGGCGCAGCATTTAAGATTAGTTTATTCATTAAATATAAGCATACAGTTTACACCAAATCGCTTATATCTATGCTAATTACTTTAATATTAAATTACACTACAAAAAACTTAGACTAACAAAAAATGAAGTAAAACCAAAAATGTGCAAACAGAAACAACCTTAAATCAACTTAGGAACTATACAATTACTTTGGAATTGGGAGAGGCCTGTGTCCAGCAGTGGACTGCAATAGGCTGATTTGACTCAATCAATATCTATTTACTACTTGGATATATATAAGCAGCTTAAGTATACATTATTTTTCTGAAAAAAGCTCGATGTGCTCTTTACAAATTATCGTATTAAGCAAATCCATTCATCTCCTTGACATATTTTGTGGTATCAACATAATATTTATAAGTGCCACATTAGCAGTTCATCTCTAAGTAAGGTATCACGATTCACGTGACAAATTCCGACCAAACTAAATACCAATGCATTTAGACGTTGGAATTGCAATTAGCACTGTATCGGAAACCCTGGATAATGTGTTTGTTCTGGCAAAATATTTGCATACCTACATTAAAATCTTGAAATTATGTCCGGTTGGCTAAATTTTTTTTTAACCATGTATGTACTTACTCACACACATACATGGTTAAAGACAACAAGAAAGGAACAGAATAATACATACGAAGGTGATGTCCATTTCTAAAGAAATCTCTTCTAGCATTCCTGCGATAGGAGAGTACATAAAAAAGTAGACATGTAGAGACAACGTGTAAGAGTAGAAGGAAAAACAAAATGCATATACATATAATCAAAAACAATTACGGTATCTAATTTAAATATAAACATAAATATGAGAATATACTTACTTCTTTGTTCATTATTGAATTAAAGTACCTTTAGGTACTCTAAAACCTGAAGTATTCATACCTACCTATACTAAACTAGGTCAACGGATATAAGGAGAAGTGTCTAACCTACAACTATACAAATAAATAAAATTGAATTGTCTGTTTGTAATATTATAATAACAGCTTTTTACTAAATGTATATGAAAGTATATATGCCACAAAAACAAAAAAATCTGTCTAATCGTTCCGTCTAATCTCCGAAATGGCTGGACCAATTTTGACGGGACTTTCACTTGGCAGATAGCTGATGTTAAGGAGTAACATATAGGCTTTTTTTTTGTCCCGGTAGCACGTTTCTGTGGGATAATATCCGTCATCACGCGAGCGAAACCACGGGCAGAAGCCATTAAAGGAAAATAAACTCTTCTTTATTTATTTATTTATTTATTTATAGGAGAACCAACAGCTATAACAAAAGCATAGCAATAGTAAAAGAGACATAAAGCCAATTACAGGTTCTCACGGGTAAAAACAGAAAATGTAGTAGAAATCTTAGGATCACTAACAAGCACTATAAAAAGGAATAAAAATATAAGGTATATAAACACTAAGCACTTTTAAAAAAGTCAGCGTTCAGCCGAGTGCGTGCAGAATAGGGTTTGATGGTAAATGGGTCAAATGAGAACTTTTTGCAAAGAATATTAAAGTCTTTACTCGCTCGCAACATGTATGAGTTTTGCCTGTAGTTAGAAGAGGAAAAAGGAATGGAAATCGGCGGATTAAATCTAACTGATCTCTGGGGTACATTGAAACGCAGTCTATGCAGGAGATCAGGACAGTCAATTTCGTTAGATAAAATTTTTAAAAGAAAAGTGCAATCTGCTAGTCGACGACGATTAATAAGTGGCTGCAGGTGAAATTTCTTGCAAAGATTTATGTAATCATCAGAATGGTATGGTTTATGTAGCCGAAAACATAGAAACCGAATAAATCGTTTTTGTATATTCTCAATACGATCAATGTATTTGCCATAGCACGGGTTCCAAATTTGTGACGCATATTCAAGATGGCTTCTCACAAAAGAGCAATAAAGAATCTTAAGGGTTTTGGCTTTTTTGAAACTCCCTGCGAGTCTCATAACAAAACCCAATGACTTTGAAGCTTTGGCCACTATTTGTTCTATGTGCACGTCAAATAAGAGTTTGGAGTCATGAAAAACGCCTAGGTCACGTACACCGTCACATCTCTGTAATAGCTGCCCCTTAAGTTTGTATGTAGTAGGGAGAGGGACGCGTTTCCTGCTAAAGGAGATTACAGAACATTTAGCAGGGTTTAAGTCCAGTTTGTTTTTTAAGCAATAGTCATCCAATCGCAAGAGGTCAGAAAGTATACTTAAATAATGTATGAATGTTTCAAGATTCCTCGAACAACTACCGACTGTTGGCGTTTCCAACTAACTCCCTATAAACAGTTTGACCCTCATATGAAACGAACCTGAACTGTCCCAAGTTTCAAAAACTTGCTTCTGCGATAAACAAGAAGGAACTTGAAAAGTCCACAGAAAAGCTAGCTCGACTAATATATACGTTAAATACTAAAAGTTGTCTTTTAATCAAAAATGTAACCGTTCACTTATATTCTGATTTGATTTTGTTTGTGGCACACGCACCAGTACAGTCACAAGCACTTATACAGGGTGTTTGGTTCATCGTTTGCCAAATGGAATTGGCCGAAAGGAGAGGTCATTTGCTATCTCTTAAGGCCCAGTTTGCTTTGATAGTGTAAAATTTATAATTAAGTACTTATTAAATAAAAAATAATTTTTTATTTCAAGTTCGAGGAAAGTTCGAACCCTAGAAAGAGATACTGAGAGACTGCGTAAGAGTGAGATAACACTATCCACCTACTTAAAGAATGTTATTTATGGGAAAACAAGTGTTCTTACCGTAATATCGAATATCAGCCTGATGTGTCTTGATTACACATTTAGCGAATTACTGAAGTTATTAAAAGTTTTTTTTGGTATATTGCACACCGTTGGAAAGGGGACAAACTAGATAACTTTTTAAAAGAATTCGAAGATCCCGATCGCTTTTAGTTTTTTTTTTTACAGCAATTTAAAGTTGAGTGTTAAGTGTATTTTTCCTTTTTTCAAAAACTTTATGAGTTATTAAAAAGGAACTAGATGTTATTAGCAAGTAATTTTGAATTTCATAGAACCATACAAGAGTAAACATAAGAATTAAAATGAAATTTAAAGGCTATACTCATAACTTTAAAAAAAAATTAAGCTTAAATGCAGAGTTCTTGTATTTTTCTAAATAAAATTTAAAAAGTCGTAATAAAAAAACCGGTGTAACAAGGAATGAGTTACTGGGCCTTAAGAGATAGCAAACACGACTCCTTTCGACCAATTCCATTTGGCAAACGATGCACCAAATACCCTGTATAATTATGTCAACACTTGGCAACTTTAAATTGCAATTTTTTCACGAAATAACGAATGCAACATACACTTATGGGTTCGAAAATACTATGTTCCTAATAATATAAAATTTCATCAAAAAAATAAAGGGGAAAATCGCCTTTGAATAAAGCCGTGTATACATTCTTATGCTCGTGACTGTAAAAGTACCCCAGTGGTAACGGCCGCGACTTACGAGTTGTAGATTATAGATTCGAATCCATACCACTGATCACAGTCACTGCTCTCAAAACGGTAAAGTAAAACATCGTGAGAAAACCGACAAGTCCTAGAACCAAAAATTCGAAAACATGTGACAACTACCAACCCGCACTAGACCCGCGTGGTGGGTTACGGCTCACTCCCTCTCACCGAGGAGGCGTGGGTCCCAACAGTGGGATCATTAGGCTGATTATGCTATGCTAACGTACTGGCTGATAAGCCATATGACAAAATGAAATCATTCGTGCTAACAACAGAGATCCGTCCCTCTCACCGAGGAGGCGTGGGTCCCAGCACTGGGAACATTATAGGCTGGCTAAGCTATGCTAACGTACTGGCTGATAAGCCATATGACAAATGAAATCATTCGTGCTAACAACAGAGATCCGTCCCTCTCACCGAGGAGGCGTGGGTCCCAGCAGTGGGAACATTAGGCTGATTATGCTATGCTAACGTACTGGCTGATAAGCCATATGACAAATTAAATCATTCGTGCTAACAACAGAGATAAAGAATAGAATGCGAAATACTCTGGTCGTGCCTAAACAATAGTGTAGAATTGGGTTGGCTGAGTAAAAAGGCGGTTGTGACACGTTCAGGTGGCCTCCTAGTACCCTCAAACAAGTGACTCTCGGCCACTTGGCCCTGTCGAGGCCACTTGAGGCTCTGCCGACGTTGACGTCAAAAATCTCCTTACTCTCGATACCTATTTCCGTTGTGAGATTGGATATTTCATATAATCAAACTTCGATATCTTGAGTAGGCTGATGAAATTATCCAGGTTTGATGGCTTTCATGTATATTGCAGTAAGTTGTAGGTACTGAGGTAGTTATACTTAAGTATGTATAGTGCGCCAGACAGGTGGTCCAGCGTGTATCTTCGTGACCTATTTCGCAGTGTTGTGCTGATTCATAATACGTACAGACGCCAGCACATCAAGCTACTACAATGTGTCAAATTTCTATAATAGATTTTCAACTTTATTGCTAAAGCATAAGGTTCAAAGTTGATTGGGAAAATTTGACAGTTTCGGGTATCTTGATGTGCTGGCGTCTGTACCTACTTGCAAATGATAGATAAGCTTCTGTTACACTTGCATTTTTGCAAGCCTCGTTGATTTCGTGGTCACAAGCGACTGCTGATCTGCGGGATAACTGCGTAACACACCAATGGGATGGCTTTTATTTTGGCATTTCAACAACATACAGTGCGTTATTTACGCTGTTGAGCAAACATTTCGAACATATATATGGAGCAATGGATTAGCAATATCCTTCAAAATGATTCAATTGTGTTTGATAGTGTGTTACGCAATTAGGGTGCTGCTGGTCGATTCTGTAAAAATCTCACCGTGAAAACTTAGGTGAAGTGAGTTTGTTTTTACTAGGAATTGACACTATTGACAGCTCACCCCACGCTCACTTTACCTAAATTTTCACGGTGAGATTTTTACAGAATAGCACCGCTGGGCACAGATTGGATTTCTCCACTTGGAAATTATCAGAAGCACGTTAGAGCCTGGGATTATTCTAGTCACCTCATAATGGCTGATACCTAAAAGATACGAACCGTTATTGGTTAAAATTAAGACTCTTGTATCTTTACTAATCATGAAGCAAAGACCTCATAGCTTTGCATAGTAGACCCTCCCATATGGAAGTAGCTATCACAGGTAAAATTAGCTTACGAATCTATTTATATGACCAGTTGGGCAATAAAATACCACTAGTTATACCATTGGTAAGGAAAATCGATTCGATTTTATCTATAGGAACCGATCATAAATGAGTGAGACATGGTATTAACCTTGCAAAATGTACAAGCGCTACCATTAGACATCTGTATACCGTTTAGGACATGACAGGCGTAATCTTTATATTACATTTTCTCTCAATCATGAAAAACACGTAGTAAAATACTTTAATAAATAATTCTGATTAGTGCGGAAACTACCTACTGAAAAGTTTTTCACTCATAAAATTGTGTAAGTCAAAGGTTACAGGCGAAGTACGGCTGACAGCCTTTTGATCATGCCAATGCGGAGCCAGCACTTTCACGGACACGAGATGAGGACACTCCACAACACGATAAAGATATCTCGACCGAGGGGCTCTCTGTTTCGGTAGGAAATGTACATTAAAATGTACGTAGAATGTATTTATTGTATTTATGAGAAGTTGAGATTTATGTGGTTTGAGAAATTGTGTTGAATAGAAGCAAACTGCATTTTAAATGTAGGGTCGTAAGATCTCATTTACAATATTCAGTTTTAATTTTTATTACACACATTTTCTTTTGAAAGATAGACAGTGGGGAATGTTTGAAATATACTTAATAATATAAGAACATAAGACAGATTCTGCATAACTTTTTTATTTGAGACAAAAATTTATGACATTTTACGAGGGATACCCCACAAATCGAGCTTTAAGTATTTTAAATACGTGCAATAATAAGGACAGACTGCCTACTTATCAAAACACAAGAATCAATTTGCAGTCAGATTTCACAAAATTATTATCATCGAGATTAAAATTCACACCAAAATTATTCCATAGTAATTTTTCTTATAGGTAATCCAAGGGCGTTGTGCTCGGGATAAAGTGTTGAATAAAACAGTAGGTACGTATTAAATAACCAAAGAGTATTGAGGCTACCTACCGAGGTAGGTAAGTAGGTAGTACGTACTCGAGTTACCTGTGAATCTGATCGTTTTATTTATTTATGTAACCAGAATCTGGTTCAATGCAATCACCGCTGAGTGATCGCCGGCGGACCCGATCTTTTTAAGATTTATTCCTGTATAGGGTGCTGAATGAGTAGAGTAACAGAGATACAGAAGGTCAAAATTTAGAGTAGGTAGTTACGATTCGGAGGGTCCACAGATTAACATAAAAATAATGATTTACCATAGAGAGAGAGTTTATTTTTTCTTTGTCTTTGCTGTCATGCTTGTGAAGCTTTGGCCTGTTTCGGCGCTTACGATTAGAAAACACTCAACTGGATTAAAAATTAAATGAGAATTATGTAAAACCGAGAGCAGTGGTGGCCCAGTGGTAACGCCCCGACTTACGTCTTGTAGGTCGTAGGTTCGAACCCAGACAAGCGACTTTGTGTGAATTATTTCATCACCTATGATCTCAAAACGGTGAAGGAAATCATCGTGAGGAAACCGACATGTCCTAGAACCAAAAATTCGAAGACATGTGCAGACATCTACCCAACCGCACGGGGCCGGCGTGGTAGATTACAGCCCACTCTCTCTCGAAGACAGGAGGCCTGCGTCCCAGCAGTGGGAACATTATTGGCTGATTATGTGAAGACAGTTTCTTTTTTGCTGTCATGCTTGTGAAGCTTTGGTCTGTTTCTGCGTTTACGATTAGAAAAGACTCAACCGGATTAAAATGAAATAAAGCTTATGATCGAAGTTACGTAAAGCCGAACCTAACGGTATCCCACAAAAATATAGGTACCTACCTAGTTACTTGACTTTGTTAGAAAAGTTAGGTAAGCTTTAATTCCAACAGCATCCGATTTCGTACTAACTTTAGAATAACAAAATAATTGTCCTCTAAAATCCGCAACCGTACATAGTAGTTTTACGTAACAATTTACAATACTAGCTTTTACTGCGGACAGTCACCGAAACGACACGCTAACTAAGTTTGGTTTCTCTCAAAATGAATTGACTCAGTGTAATCCGTTGTACAGGAGATGACAGTTAGGCATTATCCTATTATGCAAAAGCCTGGAAGCTCAGGCAGCTAAGGCTAGCGTGACACAATTGTCCGGAATGGTGTGTACACGGTATACAGATATCGCATCTTGCTTCCTCTACAGATAAAAGCTATATGAGCGAGAGGGACGAGACTAAATCCGTTACGGTCCAGTCGCTTACTGCAACCTTAACGAGGTGATGCAAATTTCAGCTATATCACACAAAGGAGGTATAAACTGCTGCTACTATTTCTTTAGACTATCAGTATGCTGTCACTAACACACGAAGAGAGATAAATTGTTGTAATTTAGCAGATTTACATTCAAATTAAAGCTTCGCAGCAGCGTCTAAGAAGAACAGAGAGTTCTCTCCGTTCGTCTTAGACGCCATTTTCCTTCGTTTGTACGGGTTTGAAGACGACTGTATAATTGAATTGTAATTTGTACTTGAGAATAAATGCCTAACAAAGCTTTCGACAAAAGTACAGATTAGTATTTAGTAGCTAAACATTCTACAGTGTGTTTGGAAGCTGAGTACAAAGTTTTAAGGGAGCGATAGTTGACTCCATTTACAGCATTTTGAACCATACATGTCTTAGACGAAGTATGTTTTTTATTTTTTCCCAGTTAAAGTTGGTAATGGTTGACTAAAAGTTTGCAGTAAAAAGAAAAAGACATACTTCGTCTAAGATAATGTATGGCTCAAAATGCTCTAAATGGTGTCAACTATCACCCCCTTAAGGCTTTGCATCCAGCTTCCAAACACCCTATACAGGGTTATTACTTCCAACCCTGAAATCGCGAAAAAAAATCAGCTGTTCCCTACATTTATGTACATAAATGTAGGGAACAGCTGATTTTTTTTTCGCGATTTCAGGTTTGGTCCCATAGTAAAAGTTGATCATAGTGATGAGTACAATGACCTCTTAAGAGGTTGTTAATGTTTTACCAATAACCCTGTATAATGGGATATTTGTGTGGTTAGATCTCCGACAGCTATATTTATAAAACATAATTGAGGACTTTAATTACTCATATCTCACGATGAACATGATGCAAAAATCACAAAGAAGCCGATAATATTGTTAGTGTTACAACTGCAGTTCCTTGACGCTCTTTACGATTTGGAAATCATTTATCACCGATAAAATGACCATAACCCAACCCTACGTCGTCAAATCAAAGCTGTCATAGCAAATATTTTTAGAGAAACAATTTATCAACATTTGCACATTTGCGAGGGTAATTTGGGCGTCGTTCCGCCCCTCTAGTCCCTTAGCCACATAAAGGTCAGCTTTGACATTTCCTTGACTTTCGCAAAACTGAAATGTGAGGGACAAATTGAAATATACTTTTTTTATGGAAATACTGGCTGAGAGTATGTGTTCTAAATTCAAAGACCATGCATAGAATATTAGGAAGATTGTAATACGAATTAGGTTCTGAGAATGCTATGAATGTGTAAGTGGCCTTATAATGTCAGATATTGATATGAAACCTAAGAAGGAAAAAAGAAAACGACTCATAAAACCTCCTGCGAAAGATCATTTCTAAGAATGAGAGGTTTTTCTTTTCAGTATTAAAAAAAAAATAGTTCCCAAGAATCCTGAAGATGGCGTTGAACTGACTACGTTACTAGATGCTAAAGTCAAAACGCTTGGAAAAAAAAACATTGCGTTACGTCATATACGCTCGTTGAGTTTTCTTTTGCTTTCGTTTTACGATCTCAAAATTACATCCAAGTGAATTAATAAAAAAATTATGTGACTTCCGTTCCTTGCAGTAACTTACCAAGTTCAGCGCCATCTATCCAGCGACTAGGGAAGCGTTAAAAAAAAAAAAAGAAAATCCCTCATTGAAATGCGCACAGAGAACATTTATAATTCGAGGTAACCACAATAATTTACATCATTATTCTCAATAAATAGTTTTATAAAATATCTACTTATTCCGTTTTATTTGCGCCCACAAACCAGAAACTACCGTTAAATTTATTCCACAATTTTCCTGTTTGAAACCATAATATTTAATAAGTTCTAAAGTACACAATCCAGTAACTCCGAAGCCTGACTATGTTACCTTGATCCAGTTGTTCTGAGATGTGGCATCCCTAGAGGATGCCACCAAGCTGTTACGCCACTACGCCAGACAGTCAGGTGACTTTGATTACGAAATCCCTTGACGACCGTGCAGTACACTATTTGATTTGAATTTGGAATTATTCAGAAGTTCTCACCATAATATGCCAGTCCGTATTTATATATAATTTATTATGAAGTAACATATTGTTTATAAAAAATCTACTGTTCCCTACAATTTATGTTCGTATAACTCGTCAAAATGTAGGGAACAGCTAATTTTTTTTTCGCGTTTTCTGGTTTGGTCCCATAGTAAAAGTTGTTCCTAATGACCAGTACAATGACCTATTAAGAGGTTGTTAATGTTTTACCAATAACCCTGTATAATACTAGCTGCGCCCCGCGGTTTTACCCGTGTGAGTGTCGATCCCGTGGGAATATCGGGATAAAATGTAGCCTATATGTTAATCCAGGGTGTCAGCTACCTCCAAACAAAATGTTATCAAAATTGGTCGAGCCGAATGAACGTGAAGAAGTAACAAACATATAAACACACACACACACATACACACACTCACAAACTCTCGCATGTATAATATTAGAGTGATTATTAATAATTAACTATAGCTCTAACTCTATGATGTCACCAGCGTGTATAACCTATAACATATGAACTTATTTAACTGACATTAATCATTTTCCTCGTAGAACCTTCAGTAGCTTCTACATACATTACTAATCTGAGCCTCATGTGAGCCGGATCTCGTTTATCTGAGACGTGGCATCCCTAGAGGATGCTACCGAGCTGCTCCGCCAGTTAGACAGCTAGGACTTTGATTAACAAATCCCATAACAACCACTGTATGGTGTACTGCTAGATATGATCACACTTATATTATAAAGGCGAAAGTTTGTGAGTGTGTGTGTTTATATGTTTGTTACTTCTTCACGCTCAAACGGCTGGACCAATTTTGATAAAATTTTGTGTGAAGGTAACTGACACCCGGGATTAACATATAGGCTACTTTTTATCCCCATATTCCCACCGGATCGACACTTACGCGGGTGAAACCGCGGGGCTAAGATGTATAAAGTAGTAATAAATTGCCTGCAGCATCTGCTCGGTTTTTGCCAATAGGCTCGCCCTGTAAGATATCAGTGGGTAGATTGTAGTAGCTTGATGTGCTGGTGTCTGTACTACAGACCTTCTGGCTTCCATGTTTGTGGAATAAATGCGTGATGTGGTTATTCCGAGGACAATGGTACCTAATGTAAGAAGGCAGCTCTGACTTTAAGAGTCAGAGCTGCCTTCTTACATTAGGTACCAGGAGATTCGGCTAAGAATATGCAATTTATGAACATTGTAGATTAATGGCTATAACGCGTTAACGTGTTAAGGCTACTTCAAACAGGCGAGACTCGCGATAAGATCACACAAAGGCTCCGCAAGTTGCGCTACGAGCGGTGCCTTTGTGTCGCGCGCGATTTTATCGCGTGTCGCGCCTGTTTATAGGAGCCCTTAGTAATGACTGCAAAATACTATTTAAAGTTGGCGAGATTATAATTAGTACCTACCTAGCAATTGAGTACCTACTATGATTCAACGTGTTCGTTTCTTTTGAAATCATTATTTATGATCTCATCTTTATAACCACATCAAAAGGCTTCTTACAAAGTCATCGTAAACCTTAAACCATATCTAAACGAAGGTTAAGGTTGTGGCGGCATCTACATCGCCACATGCGAACTACGCATAACACTGATGACGTCACGCGAAATCCTTCATCGCGCAAGCATAGTTTAACGCGCAACTAGCTCTTGTATACAACGACCCGACATCAATCGCCGGGCAGTAGCCCACCAGAAACGTCACCTATCTGGTCAGAGAACCGTTCCTTTTCTATGGAGGACGAGTGAACTTTACTACCTGTTCCTCATACCTACAGAGATATGAGGGTAAGAGGAGGAAGGGTAAGAGGAGGAAGGGTAAGAGGAGGAGAGGTAACAGGGTGTAAAGTTCAGTAGGTAAACTATTTATCTTATAAGCAAAGAGAAGTCAAACCCATAACAATATCGCGTTCCACAGTTGAGGGTTTCCAATGGGCTTCCTGTTTCTGAAGTAGGTACATTTGAAGTGGTCTAGGAACTTGGATAGTGGCCTATCACGCTATGTTAGCATTAGATACGAAGTAAACCTTGCTTGGTCGTAAGATATGGTGCAACCCGCCTTTCTACAGACGCCAGCGCATTAAGCTATCCGAAACTGCCAAATTTTCCCAATCAACTTTGAACCTTATGCTTTAGGGATAAAGTTGAAAATCTATTAAAGAAATTTGACAGATTGTAGTAGCTTGATGTGCTGTACTTTTTTTTGTACACAAAAGAACGTATTGTAATGCGATTTTTCTTTTCTTTAGCATAATGTAGCTACAGAAAGGCCTTTCAGAACGTCTTTTAAAGGTTAATTATCGTTTGAGAATGCGGGTATAGTAGTTATCTAACAGCGTCTCAAACGTGACCTTTCGCAACCATTCAAAATAGGTTTTAAAAACTACCCATTTATCAGTATTCTGTTGTATAGCTGTTCATTTAAACTAATTGTCGTGAATCTCTGTATCTTTGAGTATGCATGTGCGTAGGTGTGTGCGTTATTCCGGGACATATAACAAGTCCCGCCAGACCCGGATTCGACTCCCAGGTCTGGCAAGGTGTTATTGGGTTTATCCACCAGGATTTTCTCAATAGCAGCCCGTTGACGTCAACACGCTCGCTCCTATTACATAGGACTGAAATATAACTGGCGAAATGTCAGTGTTGTGTTCACCTCTGCCTAACCCTTCTAGAAAAACAGGCGTGTCGCTATGTTATTATGTTTAGGAGCAGTAGTGGCCTAATAGTAACGGCCTTGACTTGCAGATCGTAGGTTTAAACCCAGACAGGCGCTTTACTTTCTGTAAATAACTTCATCATCACTGCTCTCAAAACAGTGAAGGAAAACATTGTGAGGAAATCGGCATGTCCTAGAACCAAACATTCGAAAACATGTGACATCTACCAGCCCGCTCTGGGCCCGCGTGGTGGATTACGGCCCACTCCCTCTCACAGAGAGGAGGCCTGTGACCCAGCAGTGGGAACTATTATAAGTATACCTTCAAAGTGAGTGTTTATTGTAGGTATGCCTTCAATCTGCCCTTTGAAAGTAGGCAGTAACAAAGACCGTACTTGTCGCAAGCTCGAACAAATTAGCTTCCATTTCAAAGCAAGTGCCATTCTGTAGAAGTGTAGAGCATCATACATGTAAAATTATATGCCGTTGTTAAAATATGCGCCTCTTGAGATATACTGCGACGTTCTCGTGAACTGTAGACTACGTTCGCTGTTTGGGACACTGGGATTGAGTCATCATGGGGCGAACATTAAGTTGAATCTTGCAGGTTATGTCTTCGGTGTTCATTAAAACCTATTACCTATTTAAATGTGTAATTTTCTTCGTTGACAACTTAGTATAAATCTCTTAAAAGAGCTTAATTATTTTGATTTTCAAAGGTAAACATAATCAATTTTCTTTTATAAAGTTCATCTGCTGACCTCTAAATTACAGCAAAAATGAACAAAATAAATTATTACAGTGAGTTTTCCTGCCAAATCTATATTAAATAACTGCTTGTTAATGTTGTTACCCAAATAATTGGCGCAATTTTTTCTATCTACCCACACAATCTTTCAAAATATTGTACCAACTCCCTGCATTCTATTTATTTGACACATGATTATCTGTTCATTTCCATTGTCGTTGTTCATCATTAACTGACGCGACTATGAATAGTGACCATTAAGTTAACCGGCTGGACTATGAATACTGTTTACGGGTACATATCGTCATCAAGCTACACAAAACCAATATAAACTGACTGCTGATTGTACGAAAAACCTATGCAATGCAAGGTCACCTAAAACTGGAACCCTATAGCTTGATGTGCAACCGTGTGCACCCAACTGCGGTGAAACTGTTTATCTAGTTATTTTTAATAGTGACATAATGTTCTATTATTTTCCTATTTATTTACGCTTGTAGGTTTACAATGATTTATAGTTTGTTGTTATTGTTCCTGGAGTGAGCTAACTGAAGGTATAAAACTAGTATAAAATACAAAATGCATTAAGTATAACGTGTAGGTATTGAAAAAATTATAAAAATGTTTGAAGTTGTAGCATAAACTGAACTTTATTCTGTAGGATTTAAAGCAATTTTTCCATAAACTCATATTTGTTTACATTTTTAGCAAATAAATCGCGAATGCAGTTTACTTACCATAACTAATGGATAACTAATTTCCGTATCCCTATTCACTATCGTATTTATTCCGGAAACTAAAGAAATATTACAAATAAGAACTTTATTGATATCCGCTTATTAACGGACATTCTATTCCCGGAAGCTATCCATCGCTGCACACTTAAGGGTACTAATAGACATGTTGTGTAGACAGTGCGCAATGTTTGCTGTACGCAACATTGGTCGTCGAGCCGTCTGCAAATATGACTGGCCACATCCAACATAGACTACTGTACATTATGTAGGAAAATAGAAAGCTAATTCTGGTTATACATACGATTTATACACACAAACTTACATTTCATACATAAACTATACTTAAAATCGGAATCTGAGATTTGAATTTATCAATTGTGGAACAGCAAACTCAATGACATACACAACAGTCGGTCGATTCTGTTAGAAGCTCACCGTGACAAGTTAGGTGAAGTTAAGTTTCATTCCATCTAATGCTAGGGATTGACACTAATGGCAGCAATGCGATTCTATAACCATCTCACCGTGATAACTTAGGTGAAGTGAGCGTGGAGTGAGCTGTCAATAGTCTCAATTCCTAGCAAATACAAAGTCACATCACCTATGTTATCACGGTGAGATTTTTACAGAATCGACCGGCTGCTCACTATATGCTCACTTCACCCAAGTTATCACGGTAAGATTTTTACAGAATTTCTATTCTGTAAAAATCTCACCGTGATAAAAAAATATTGCAATAGAATTTGAATCCTGTATTCAAATTCTATTGCAATATTTTTTTTCTGCTTTTCTCTGTATCGTTTATCAGAGGAAATGAAATGTTAATTATCTGAAATTATGAATTCAAATAGGTACCTACCGAAACCAATTAAATGTAAATTCTGTAGTCTAAATTTATTCATATTTTTTTATTGATTCTGTCATTAACAGGCTTTGTATGTGTGTATAGACTTGGAAGAGGGAGGTCTTCTGTTACTGGTATCTTTAAACTTAAAAGAAGACCTCTACAATGTACTTCTTAAAACATGTTGATTATGAAATAAAAAATTAACTTAACTTAAATATTTAACTTAAATTAAACTTAAACGAGTAGGTTTGGATGTGGAAGAAGTGAAAGGGGAAAGTAAACATTATACCATAGTGATGTAGTTTCTACCTATCATTACCCTGGAAAGCAAGGCACAAAAGAGAGGAGGTCTACACTCAGCTGTGGATAGAACAAGATGATGATGACCTATCATTTTGGTGCCATGTATTCTGTTTTCTGGAAATTCTAGCTAAGAATGATTTCCACCAAACGGCTCGCACCGCATCGGATCGGAAAGGTTACGAACAAAAATATTATAAAGGAAAGATGCATATATCTTTCCTTTATACTGAGCGACGCGACTTTCTGTTATGTTGCGTTGTTATTACAAAGTACTTACTGCTATAGATAATACGGAACGTATGACACCGAAAGAGATAGCTATCTGTAGTGTATTGCTCGCTGCTATTAGTGGACTAAAGGAAACTACAACAATTGTCAGAATTTGTCTGCAACAATTTGCGCGCGCTAGTGCCATATCTACTTCTTTAATATATTATCATTGGTTACGAACGGATGCGGCGTCAGCCGATCGCGTCCGGCATGTTATCGAACATGTTATCGTAGTTCGCTGTTCACAAATCCAAAACCCGAAAATTTAGTCAGTTTAAATCAAATGCGACGATACCGCTATTCTTCCGACAGCTGTTTACTGTCAAATCAGGTTATCGAAATGTGTCATTTTCGATACGATAGCCTGTCGGATGGTTGTGAATAGCTATGCTGGTACCTAAGTATTTACAGAGAAAATAACTTGTGCATAATAATTATAATAGTTATTGCCATCCTGAAAATAATTATGACGCCGGATCTCTTCATAATGAGGATATAAACAAGATTGTTTAATGGCGTGTCTATCCACGTCAACAAGTTAATGCGCAAATCTCCTGGAAATCTTCTACATGACATATATTATTTTTTATACATACATACAAATAAACCAAATTGAAGTGTCTATTTGTAATGGCAAAATAACAGCTTTTTAGTAAATGCTTAAGATAGTATATTATTATATACGGTACTTCTAGCACTTTTTTAAATTTTTGTCTGTCTGTCTGTTTGTTCCGGCTAAACTCCGACATAACTGGATCGATTTTAAAGGGACATACACTGGCAGATTATACGGAGTAGGTAACTTACGCTTTTATTTTAGGACACGAATGAGTAAAGTGACACATTATTGTTTTCCGACATCCACGAGAACGAATTCGCGGGGACAAGTAGTAAAAAATAATTCGACAAAACACTCATAATTTCGTTTAAATACGTAATCGTTATTATCCTCAATACGTTCCTTCCAATTGAAAGATTTCATAACTTAGCAGTAAATATTAATTAGTTTCAATGTATTAGGATAGTTATTCTGTGGTATTAATATAAACCACGCCATAAATATTATTAATCTTTATGTTTATTTATGCGTCGTTATTTATTATGTTTCTTCGTACCTACCTTAGCTCCTAACATTTCAACTACCATTAGGTACTTAATTAACTTAGGTAACAACATCAAACAATTTGCCTTAAAATTCACTTCAGTTTTCAAAACAACGGTGCTATTCTGTAAAAATCTCACCATGAAAACTTTGGTGAAGTGAGCGTGGAGTGAGCTGTCAATAGTGTCAATTTCTAGCAAAAACAAACTCACTTCACCTAAGTTTTCACGGTGAGATTTTTGCAGAATCGACCGGCAGTAACTTAAAATCTTTCGTCCATCAAGCATAAATAAAGAAAGATTTCAATTTGACAACAAAATCATTAACACTGGACTTAAACATAACTGACGAAATGTGAATGTAGGTAAAGGTACACCTCTACTCTCTACCTAACCTAGGATTAAGGCGTTAATATCATAACTCGAACCATAACAGTACAACTAAAAATAGAACCGAAACTGTTACACGCAATTATGTTGTATATCTGGCAGCTGACATCAAACAACTAAGGTTAAATTAACGGACGCGTTAAGGCCGTTTTGCCAGATTAATCAGGCGGCCGGCACTGCCCGACAGACTTTAACTTGGTAAGCCACAGAGCGGGGCCGGCAGGCCGCAAACCTAGTCGAATTAACTTGCTTACGTCACAAGTTATGGCGACTTTTTGCCAAGTTGTTACTTGCTGATGAGTCGACGCTTGATTAGATGGTTTGTGTTACTGTGCCTCGTTGTGTTGTGTTGTATTATAGAGAGCATCACTATGTCATTAGCAAAGGCTTAATTGGGACTTTGTTAATAAAGATACATTTGTATCAATCAAGTTGAAATTCAGTGTAGGTTGGGCGGTCTTTAAAAGTTGGTAAGCCGTCGGCCCGCAAACCTAGACGAAATAACTTGCATACGTCACAAGTTACGGTGACTTTTTGCCAAGTTCATGCAAGTTATTAAGTGCTGATGAGTTGTGACTTGATTAGGTTATATAAAACTCGCTTTTTTGTCAAGCTGATGTTAAGTTAATCATGAGTTTCACATAGGTAGCCTTTATAGATAGCATCACTTCGTAATTAAACAGGCTTATAGTTAGAACTTTTGAAAATATAGACCCGAAAAGGCGTTTTGAACAGACTGGATGCGGAAAGTGGGGGACAGGGTGTTGTGCTATGTCCAGCAGTAGACTGCAATAAGCTGAGTTGATTGATTGATTGAAATACATACACGGACACATGTATCAATCAAGTTGAAATTCAGTTGTTGATATAATGTATTGATTGAAATAACACAAACGGCTGGAGTAGTTAAGTTTCGGGGATTGGCTCTTAAAAGATCCGTTTGGGATGGGTCTTGAGAAGGACCTATTCGAGCCATCGTGGAAGTGGCTAAGTTTTGGGCCAACAGTCTGAAATACAGTCGTGCCAGCTACACGAAGAAAAAGAAGATATAATATAGGTGTATATAGAGCAGTGTTTCAATTATCTATCTCTTATCCTAAAGTTCAAAGAAAGCTCAGAATATTTCTGTTTCTAAAAACTTATATAAAGCTTTTCTCATATGGTAGAGACCGTTAATGCTCACGAAATATTATTCTCTACATTCCACCTTTTAATGGAAAACGCAGAAAATTTAATATCGTTGAAACCTTTTTTGGCAAACAAGACTTCGGTGACCTTGGTAGAATATAAGTACGGTACAATAACAAACATCTATGGGCACAAAAGAAGAATGCTTAAAAATCTTAAAATGTATTCCAGTTAGCATTCGAACCATTTTCTTAAACAGCAATTTTATCATGATCTTCATACTTACATCGATGTCTTTGACATATCTCGGGACCCTGGTGCCCCGGACTTTTGGCATCGCCTTTCGAAGGTCCGGGACAAGAGGCCGTAGCTAACACGCAGAGGCCCGTTAGATAATATGGATTTCATTAGGCAATTTATATTTGACTAGCTTCCGCCCGCGGCTTCACCCGCAAGTTATGTCGATAAAAACTATCCTATGTCCTTCCCCGGGATGCAATCTATCTCTCTGCCAAATTTTATCGAAATCCGGTCAGTGGTTTAGGCGTGAAAAGGTAACATACAGACAGACAGACAGAGTTACTTTCGAATTTATAATATGAAGTATGGATGTAGGTAATTACATTCCTTAAACACAAAACTTACTATGTTCCTATGGGTATATCTAAAGGAGCAAATCAGCTTCAAGAAATTCTATTTTGAAGTCTAATAAAAAGCGCTAAGTATCTCTCTACAAAATCTTTTCTGTAGCAAATCAATAGCTGCTATATCAAAGGTATTGTGTCGTACCGTTTGCCGTATCTTTTCAATACCTACGTCTTTTCATCAGGTGCCATTAAAGGCAATGACATTTTCTACTCATTCAAATGTAAATAAGCCCATTCATTTACAAAATAAATCATTTATATTACACCAAAAGCGTTTCACTGCGAATAATTAATGATCAAACGTAACGTATATAATTTGAGATGTGTTTAATTTACCGCCAACGCATCATCATTAGCCACTCTACTAGTGACATGCAATGTTGATAGAGCTGTAGTCGATTAGTCAACAGTTACGGTTTATAATTCTATCATAAACTGTGCAACATCCATAAACAAGGGTCATAACACTCCCGAATGTATGTAACTGCAGAGCTCTTTGCCGCGGGCATATTACCCCAGTTCTAGCCAGATAGGCGAATTCTGCAACCGAATTACGACTCGACTAAATTGCTCGATATAAATCGATGTTACCTACTCGATATAAACACTAGAGTGTAATCTGATCAGCACAGTGAGCTCACATGAAGTACGTTATAATTAGCAATATTGCCAATTTGGTCGGGTCACCGCACACTCGTATCTCTGTACGCCTGTTTGAGTCTAATTTGACACGGAAATGTACTGAATTATCCGTTACCTGATTATGAATTACACCTCATTTGACAATTTCAACTGAGCGGTATGATAGGGGCTGTCGAACTGAGGTACAGGAAAATATTATTGAAGTTAAACATGCTTAAATTGATTTAATCTGCTATAAACTACAACAATTTTCTGCATGAGGTCTTGTGCTTCGGTTTATTTGCAAGGTCGACGATGCCATTCATCATAGTTGACCCTAAAACTCCAATAGCTATCAATTTACAATCCATTTAAGAATTCAACCGCTTTCCAAGTTTTGATGTACGTTTAGATTATTACCTCACTTAAATTCTTGGATTGATTTCACTTCAAGTCTAAAAAGTTAATTCTACTATTTTGATTCTTAAGACCATATAGACCAAATGATTTCATTAAAATACTAAGTGGACCTCCTTTCTGTGACGGGGTGGGCCGTAGTCCACCACGCGAGACCAGTGCGGGTTTGTAGATATCACATATCTTTGGTTTTTTGGTTCTAGGAAATGCCGGTTTCATCACAATGTTTTCCTTCACCGTTTTGAGAGCCATTTATGTACACACATAAACAGACAAGAAGAAAGGAACAGAAAACCTTGTCATACTGAAGAACTTTCCATATGACACCCGAATACACTTCGCGCAGATGACTAAATCAGCAGTAGGCACATCCTATATATTACATAGATAATATTAACTGTTTATTACTTACATAGAAAGAAAAGAAAGAAAGAAAAATAGCTTTATTTGTCACAGAAAAAATAATAAATTCTAATAATAAAGAAAATAAAAACAAAATATGTCTTAATCACGAGCACAAAGCAGAACGGACGGCTGCACGTCATGACCCCATGTCAGCATAATGCTGTGCTATTTAGGCTATATGCTGCACAGCGTTGATTTTCGGCTTACCCGAAAAGGATGTACGGAAACCAAGTCAGATCAAATGATTCGTAAGTACTATAGGTAGCAAAAAAAGCAGTTGTCTGTGTGGTGCCGGACTGTCTGTGTGGTGCCGGACTTAAAGAATAGCACCACCCCATACTTCCCGTGGGTGTCGTAAAAGGCGACTAAGGGGCGTACCGGAGAATGGGCAGCAGCGTTCTCTATGCATTCCACTACCATACCATACTGCGATCGCCAATCCGCCAAGCGTGGCGATTATGGCAAACCCTCCCCTTTTGGGGGAGGCCTATGTCCAGCAGTGGACGTCTTTCGGCTGAAATGATGATGATGATAGGTAGCAAAACAAAATAAAACAAATAGTAGGTTTTAATAATATAAAGCAACCACGTAAACAACGAATATGATATGAATCAATATTATTAAATAACATAAAATTAAATCTATCCGCAGGCATCGCCGTGCATTCATAAATAGAGAAGTACCCAAAGCACAAAGCATACATTGTACCTATGTTACATCATCCCCTATGTATTTGACCGACCTAAGCAGTAATGTAAGGAGCTAGTGCTGCAAAATAAGCCATCACGTGTTATGGTCGACAGTTATAGTCCATTCCGTTTAACGATCTCTTAAAATGGCTTCGAGTAGAGCCGAATAAGTGTTAAAAATTCCCCCTGCAATGATTTAATGTGTGTAATCAGTGCTTTAATGTTCTGATTACATTTCCGTATTACCGTATCGTGTCCGTGTGTAATAAGAAATTGGAGAAAAACATCCTTTTTGATGTGACACTTTGCGCTCTCTCTAAACAGCGGTGCTATTCTGTAAAAATCTCACCGTGAAAACTTAGGTAAAGTGAGCGTGGAGTGAGCTGTCAATAGTGTCAATTCCTAGCAAAACAAACCTATTTCAGATTTTTACAGAATCGACCGGCAGTGAACGAAACCGAACCGTCATGCTCGGGTCGGTGAGACTGAATCGGGTATACTCGGCCCCAGTCGATGGGTCACGCTGAATCGTGTATACCCGGTCCAGTCGTAATCAGCTGTCATTGGCCACGCAAGGAGTGCATCGTTTTAAGAATTACGTTTTATTATTTATATTTCTGTATATTTTAGAAATAGAAAATCATGTAATATCATTTCTATCGTGTGGTACGTGTAGCACACAACATCTTATAAGAAAACACTCTTCATAATTTTGCCACTATTTCGTCTAACTATCACTACTATTTTTTTTAATATTGATCTCAAATGAGTTACGCGATTTACATAAACTGGTATATTTACTTACACTCTAACCTATAGGTTTTATGAGCTTCCACGGAAAAAGATCCCAAAAGATAGGTGACTCTCAACCCTGCTAACTAATTCAACGAAGTGCTACACCCACGATTTACCAAAGGGTCGCGTCGAACTTGAAACTTTCTATGCTTACAACCACAGGGATGAATAGGGACACCTTTGAATAGGGATTAAGGTGCTACAGGTACGGGTACAGTCAGTGTCAAAATATCAGAGCGAACAGACTATTCAGAATGATTTGAACGAATGAGAAACTTAAACAGTCACGATAAAATTTGACGTGTATTCTTCATTTTGAAGGCTTATTAGTCAATTTGCAGGAACTTCTTCGGCCGAAACGGGTGAATCGACACTTTTAAATAAATATGTTTTACTTTCTGCACACGATTCGCACGAAGTTAATTTATTTGTAACCGAATCGACAACTCCAGAAATACAAGCAATTGACACGTTTTGAATGTACAAGAAATTAATAAATTATTCTATAAATTAAGGGCTAATTTTTCAATGCATATTTTTTATTCGTGGAATAAAATTGACGTCTGACAGTTTTTGTATGGAAGAACTGTTAAACATTCAAAATTATTCCTCCAATAAAGTTACCTGGCTTGGGAAAAATCAGCCCTTAGGGTAAGATAATTTAGTTGAAATTGTGAAAGTACCATGTCAAAGATTTTGTATAATTTTCTTGGTCGCTCAGTTCATTTTGAGAGGTCTGTTCGTCCCGATATTTTTGACGCTGACTGTACCTCAGTTAGGTATACTCACAGGTATATACGAGTACTGATTAGGGTCGTAGTCTCACGTGATGTGATCGTTAATCTTACCTTTGTTTAAGCTTTTATCGGCACAGTTTAGTAAGAGCTCTTTGCCGCCTTTATTAACCACAAGTGCGTACAATTTGACGCTTTGTATGGTTCTATACTTGCTGGTACGTACTCTGCACGTAATTGACTGTTATGTGAATTTTAATTTATTTAATAAAATTAAGTTATTTCACTAGTGTGAATTTAAATATCTCAGAGGGACCCCACTTCAGTAGCATCTCGTTTAAATGCAGTGTAAAGTTCTCGCCCCAGAAATTAAAAACACTAAAACAATATACAAAAATTAAATAAAACATCTTTATTTAAATATGCAAAACTCCCACTAAAACCAGGCCTCATACCGAATATTGTCTACTTTTCATGAATTTCTGAGTCGTTCAGATTTTTTCACAGAGTCAGTGCAACTTTTATTATTTGGTTCAGTATCCACTTTATTTTAGTGGACGACTTCGTACGCCATTAAACTTTATTCATTTAACGAAAAGTTTTAAGCTTTAAAAAGTGAGTTGGCTTTTAGATTGCACTCTCTCTACATTGTAATCACATTGAATCTGAATTGAAATCTGAACCATTAGTTCCTCATGCAATTGCGCTATTTGAATATACAACAATAGGTAAGTGCATCGAATTAAGGTTAATTAAACCAATGACTATTATTGTTCGCAATGAATACGATGGACACAACAAACTCAACTCTATCACGCACCTAATAGAGATTATACCGGACGAACTAATGTGGGTGCAATCACGTAAATTGATAGCGATACTCTAGATAAATGTACGCTTATTAGCTGTATAATGTTGCGATTTTTATGAGCACTTCATTCGTCCGTCCCGGCATTTTATCACGAGAAAAATAAGCGCCAGGTTTTTGAAGTTATAAAGCGTCGATATAACTATAATAAAATAAAAATTGACGTTCGACATCGGAATGTTATTTATAATTTCATATAAAATGTTACTATGAAACTCCTACGCCGTAATATCCTATAAACACTGATATTTTAACAGCCTTTTTCTATCGGCCGGCCGTATATCTTCCGCGCGTTTTACGACAGCGCGCAGCGCTCCGAGTTCCCGACCCGCGATTTTCCGCTACATATTAGATACCAAAAGAAAACATTTTTAACTTCGGTACACGGTATACCTTGTATTTTATTTTAATGGGATATTTCACAGCTAAGCTCACTCATCAACTCAAGCTTACCTGGAAAATATCCCATTTTGTATACATACATCCTGGTTCTATGTTAAAATCTGTACTCAAGTATTAAAACCTTGCCTCTCAAACTAGGTAAACCTGCCGGTCGATTCTGTAAAAATCTCACCGTGAAAACTTCGGTGATGTGAGTTTGTTTTTGCTAGGAATTGACACTATTGACAGCTCACTCCACGCTCACTTCACCTAAGTTTTCACGGTGAGATGGTTACAGAATCGCACTGCAGTATCTTAAGAGACAGACAGATTTAATTATTGAGAAAAGAGAGAATAATATCGTCGGCGTCAAGATACGAAGACTAACGAAGGTCTTCGATATCGGAAAGGCGTAGTGATCACAGATGGAGTAAGGCTGTGCCAAAGTGGCGTCCAAGAACTGGAAGACGAGATGTCGGTCGTCCGGCGGTGAGATGGGCAGACAACATTGTTGCCATCGCGGGCAAAACCTGGATGAAGCTGGCACAGCAACGTGGAGATTGGCACAAGGAAAGAGAGCCTATGTCCACGCAGTGTGTGAAATGGGGCTACGGCTCTCATCATCAGATGAGAGAATAAATGTGGTATAAACCACTGATGATGAGAGAATAAATATGATAAAGAATAGAGAGATTATTCTCTCTATTTTTTATCGTATTTATTCTCAATTTTTTTTTTTCCTTTATCCACTTATGACGGAACCAACATAAAACATTAACCGTGAAAGATACTTTGATGAGGGCAAAAGGCGGTTCTTCAAACGTCACCCTATAATAAAATTATCCTCCATCCCTACTCCAAATTCCCCTTTCCAATTACCTTAACATAAAATATTTACTGAACAATTTCAGTTTAACCATTATAATTAGGAATGTTTATTAAGATGACATTAGCGAAGCACAAAGGAGAGATGAAGCTATTTATACATCATATAGAAAGGCTAATTTTGGCAAGGATGCCCATTGTTTTGTGTCGGTATTAATCTTTTGTAAGTCCAACAAAAGACGAAGATTGGGTAATACCTTCAGTACGATGAGAGTGATGAGAACAGAAGTAGTGCTTTTAAGCTGAGTTACCTTATAAGATGTATTTATTGAAGTGAAAATATTAGACGCGTTGGGCATTTTTTGAAATGGAAAAAACTATTGAACTCGCGCCAGCGTTATCGTAACAGACACCGCTTCGTATGTGTTCGGCTGTCTTCGGGATGTACTAGGTTTTAATGTATATCCGATATGTCAGTAAGTAATGGCAAAGTATTATGTTTGGGTTTTGTTTTCACTTCTGTTGGCACTCGGAGTGTCACTGCTTTTTATTTTTATTTATTTATTAAAATCTCCCTTACAACTATCATTACAGGTGTATGTATGTACCCAATGCGACAGTGCGGACATTTTACAATTGTATAATAACTTATTATTTACAATTTAAATATAATACAAAGAACTAAAATTAATACCTAATCTAAAAAGTAATAGGAACTTTAACACAATACCTTTTATACATAATGCTGAACACAATAATATGCTATACCCACTTATATTATTATACCTACTATTTACTTACTTAAAATACTTTAATTAATAAAAATGTTGGAGAGTAACAATAATGTGGAAATCACACAACATGGGCCTTCGAATAATTGCTTTGTAATGAAAACAGTGAAGGAGGAAACCGGCATGTCCTAGAACCAAAAATTTGAAAACATATCTCATCATCAGCAGCAACCCGCACTGGGCCCGCGTGGTGGATTACAGCCCAATCCTTCCCACAGAGTCCTCTCTGTATGGACTTGGCTTCTGACTTGGCTTGTATGACCTGTATCACAGCAGTAAGGAAAATTATAGGATGATTATGCTATTAAGCTAATGAAAACATTGAATAATTCAATGTTGGTATAAGTCCAGTTAATTTGAGTGCAAACTAAATTACTAGTGCAGATAGCGCAGTGCCCTACCCAAAAACTAAAATACAGTTTACGGAATATAGAATACAGGTGCTTACACTTCTGTGCACC
The DNA here is from genome assembly GCA_916614155.1 of Mesoligia furuncula. Classification (NCBI taxonomy): domain Eukaryota; kingdom Metazoa; phylum Arthropoda; class Insecta; order Lepidoptera; family Noctuidae; genus Mesoligia; species Mesoligia furuncula. The sequence goes on along the minus strand of OU744809.1, from coordinate 17,706,799 downwards.
CCTTCGGGATACAGGCGTGATGTTATGTTGCTCACAGAGAAATTGTATCACAGTACGATTCACGGCAGTACATTTCCGGAGCTTAAACTGCCTAGCAATACGAGTCATGCTAAGCCTCCGGATTCCAGGATAGCAGAACGTCACAGCAATGAAATAGCGCAACGTTTCACGTTGGCTTCAAAGTAGTTAGGGAAACCATAACTGTACGTTGTGTTGCCAACATCGGTCATTGTAGGTAGATCTTGATCCATTATGGACCAGACTGAGACGTTTACTGCAGAAGTTAAGAGGCTATAAATATGGTACAGTTGTTTGCACAACATTAATACAGTAACACCGTCTCGTGGACTGCTAACGTTACTGACGAATGCATTCTTCTTTTTTCTCGTGTAGGCAGTCTTCTTCTGAGGGGCTCGTGGCTAACTAATACCAGGTGCACGGGTTGCCACGTGGTACGTGCCTCGGAAAGCATGTTAAGCCGTTGGTGCCAGCTGTCATTCGTGGATCTTTGACAGTCTTTACGGGTCATCAGATGCCCGAAAAAAAGACAACAAATCTTACCAAGGGGTATCATATTACCCAGTTACTGGGTTGACGAGATCATATGGGCAGTCACTCCATGTAAAATACTGGTATTCAGTTGCATCCGGTTAGACTGCAAGCCGACCCCGACATAGTTCGGAAAAGGCTAGGCAGATGATGATGAGGCAGTCTTCTTCTCTGCTAGATACTATTCTTATTCTCTGTAAGCTATATGAGAACAGCTTAGGACATTGTCAAACAATTAGCTTGTCAGCAAAGGGTGACAGAGTGTGCCATACGTGCCCAAATCATCAGTACTCCTTTATATAAATTATGCTTCACAAATTGATCGATCACCTACAAAGATGGAGTTGAACTCCATGTGCAAGATAGAATCTCTCAACGAAATTGGACATTGATGTCCAATTTCGTTGAGAGATTCTATCTTGTACCTAATGGTACGGGTTATTGGTGAACCTAAAGTTATAGGTTATGACAACTGACCTATTTACATCTTCAAAGCATGCACAACTAAGCTGTAGGAAAGCGGATTACATCAACACCGCTCCAGAAATTTATTGCTAGTTTTCACTGTAAATAACAACTCTATATAAATCTTCTAAGTGAACAGCTTTGTTGGTACAGCGGTGAATACACAATAGACTTGTTTGGAGATGTATAGGACTATTGTTCAGAGTATCAACAGACAGTGTGTACAGGGTAATGCATATTCGTAATTCCTCTAATGCTCGGTTGTCGTCCCTTATTACCTCGCCCCGTAACGTGCGACCTTCCTCTCAACATGCGTCAAGGCCGTAAAAGGTGTAAGAGGTGTACCCTGAATGACTGTGTCTGTTGGTAATCCGTTCACAAAGGAAAACAAGAAATTGCGGTTATGTTTTTGGGTAGGAAAGTTTTGTTTTTCTTGAGTTTCTTTATTTAACAGTGAAAAAGTCTAGTTTGAAATGCTGATCAGATTAATGGCCTCTAGATACTCATTTGAATTTTGCTTGCAAATGACAGTTTTCATTATTGTTTTTTAAACCTAAAACCTGTACCCTAATTGCTTAACACACTATCAATCATAATCTGAATAATTTTAAAGGTTATTGCTAATCCATTGCTTCATATTTTCGAAAAAAAAAATCAGCTCAACAACGATAATAACGCAATGGATGCTGTTGAACTTTCTAAATTAAAGCCATTCCTACTGATAGCGTGCTAAGCAATTACCCCGTTGGAAGCATAACACTTTAACAACTCCTAAATCAGAGACTATTGTGTAAATAATCAATATATATCAAAACAAAGTAATCATTCATTCAGTCGTAAGATAAAATCACAAGACACATAATAAATTAGGTTGCATTGTAACAAATTCTTCGAATTAGAGCAAGGCAAAGGTCGAAATACCTTTGAAAAGAATGTTGTTCAACTGCTTATTAGAACTTTGACAGCATTATGATTTGCAAGTCATATTTGAAAACAAAACTTTGACGAGGCTGTTAATCGGAAAGGAAACTTAAATAAATTGTAATTAACACAATATAATTACGATGTTACAAATTAAACCTACATTGGCAGCGGTTTAGTCAAGCAGCGTAGGATTTTTATTTTTTGAGAGTTTGGTATCAGCTTAAAGGTAAAATAAAGAGCTGAAGACTAACAATTTATTAACCTCAGCATTATCTGCAATAGTACTGTTCCCACTGCTGGGACACAGGCCTCCTCTCTTCAAGAGGGAGTGGGCTGTAATCTAGCACGAGGGCCCAGTGCAGATTGGTAAATGTCATATGTCTTCGAATTTTTGGTTCTAGGTCATGCCGGTTTCCTCACGATGTTTTCCTTCACCCTTTTTAAAGCAGTAGTAGTGAAATTATATACACAAAATAGAACCCACGACCTACACCTCGTAACTCGGAGCCGTAAGAGTAACCTTAGAGATAAAAGAATTGTTAAAAACCTTCAAATCCTTCTCTTTATAATCTGATTACGTCTTTAACCAAGATAAAACCGGGATAAAGAATAAAGCTGAGGAAGCTAAGGCTGTCATAAAGAACTTAAAATTAAATCACTCAAGATTTCCCGCTGGTTCATAATAAACGTAATTTTTCTTCTCTTTATGAATCAGTTTCACTTATACGCCCCATTAAAAGTTTCAAGTCGACTTTCCTAGCCTCGCAGATGTCTTGAAACCGGAGTTATAGTGGTGATTTTTCTAGCTTATAGTTGGAAATTGCCATCATTTACCTCTTTATATTTCTGCGAACTGCGGTCGACTACCGGCTGTTGGATTTAGCGTAATTTCAGTAAGCTGTTTGGAGAACTGCGGTGCTATTCTGTAAAAATCTCACCGTGAAAACTTAGGTGAAGTGAGCGTGGAGTGAGCTGTCAATAGTGTCAATTCCTAGCAAAAACAAACTCACTTCACCTAAGTTTTCACGGTGAGATTTTTACAGAATCGACCGGCTGCTCGGTTTTATTATAGTAGGCTTAAAGATCGTAATAAAATCAATAAATTTGTATTTTAAATAGTTTAAATTCAACACGAGTAATAAGTAGAGATATCAAAATTGTTTTAAAACACGAACCCGCTTAAAAAAATTAAAACTAAGCCCATTAGGATGCACATATTCAGCGGTGACCGCTAAGAAACTGAAAAGGAGTTCAGAGCGAAAGAGCTAAAAAAAATCTCTCACAATAAAATAATACGGGTCACTCCAGTATCGCAAATATACATAGATCGTTAGCGAGGGGCAGCGCAGGTGCAGCCAGATTATAAGCCAGATGAGATCATTCCACGGCCAATTGCTGGCTCAATCGCCTCTCAATTAGGTAATTGTAGTTATGAGCACGCAACGCGTCCTGCCCGCCTCCGACTGACAACAATGTAACTGCTTACTGCTCGATTACTCACCTGGTGGTACGAATTAACTAGTGTCATAGCTAAACAGCTGCGAAAGATGAAAAATGGGACGAAACTGTATAATTTTGAGATCTTTAGGATTGCATTGTGGACATGGGAAGGCTTGACGGGTAACAGATGTTTGGAGGAAACAACAAACACAAATAAATTGGAATAAGGGTAGAAAGAAGGATGAGTTGAAAGGTGGGGGGTTGGTTTGGGAGGTCTAAGGTTTATTTTATGATGTCATTCAGAATTCTAATAATCTCAGTTCCTGAATGACGGTGAAATTCGTTGCTAGGCAAAACAAAGGAGGCGTCTCTTATTTGTATTGGTCTCGCAGAAGTCGGACGAAAAGATTATGATACTCGTACCTACTAGAATTTGGAGTAGCATCCAATAAAATTCATAACTTTTACGAATTTGTTTTCAACATAGATTTTGTATATACTACTAGCGTATATATACTAAATCTATGGTTTTCTGAGCTGCTGGTTGTGATGAAAATAAATCGTTTGCACCATTCAATGTTACTGTATTAAAAGATCCATGTTCATAGTTTAATATGATGGCGACACCATATTTTCTTCCATGAGCAATTGAATATAAAAACTTTGCTTCTACATAGCTACCTTTGTAGACCAAAGGGACTATGAATAATAGGCCACTGTAACGTGAAAGTTGGCGTGTTCAGTCTCAAGTTTATTGGAGAACTTTGACGTATTTTATGGCAAATACTTTGAATTTCATGTGTCAGCATACGGTCCTTGGTTTAAGGTCTTAAATTAAGCTCTCTGACTCAAAATACAAAGAGAGTAAAAGGTATATAATTTTGTACGGTTTTTCGGAAACTTTATTGCGTTTATACTTTTATACAAAGTTAACTAATTAAAGCAAATAGTTCTTACGTGCAATAAACGCTTTATAGATAAGTTTCATCAATAATCCCTTTTATATCTCAAATATTAAGTGTCTTATATAAATTTTCAATAACTGTTGTATTTTCCTTACTTACAGATTCTACTGGGATCTATGTATGTTACTACTGCTCGTGGCCAACCTGATCATCCTGCCAGTCGCCATCTCCTTCTTCAACGATGACCTCAGCACGCGCTGGATCGCCTTTAATTGTCTTTCCGACACCATATTTCTTATAGATATCGTTGTTAATTTTAGAACAGGTATGTATTCATTAAATATTTACAAAATACGTCCAGAATGTTTAAAGTGCAAAAGATTTGATTATTTTATTTTCTTATCTTTCCAGGAATAATGCAACAAGATAATGCAGAACAAGTGATATTAGATCCCAAGTTAATAGCGAAGCACTATTTGAGGACATGGTTCTTCCTTGACCTCATCTCTAGTATACCACTAGATTATATATTTTTGATCTTCAATCAGGTAAACGTACGTTGCAATTTGGCCGTGTTGTTCTTATTACTATAGTTTTAAACTATCTTTTATGTTGTTGATATTCTGTTTCAGCTTGGGTGTTCATTTATTTTATAGACAATATGTTGTTATTGTTTCCGTTTTGTTTTTGTTTCTCATTGTGAACTTTTACCCAACCGCCACGTGAACCTGTGCGTCATCGTGTATTCAATTTAGTATTTGTATTATCAGGGTCTAAGAGAACATGCAAAGGTTTGATTAAAGCACACCACTTTCATTCTCATCGAAGTCTGTTCTATTTAATTTATTATAATTTCGACACACTCAGAAAATCACCTGCACGTCATCATCAGTAACCCATATGATTTCTCGATGTTGTTCTATTCTCCGCTGTGTAAGCGACCTACGTATCCGGTTATGTGATCGTATGGGATACTTAATCCTTTTCTAAAAACTTTTGAAGATTTTAATCAGCACTTTCCAACTTATTGCACGAGCTATTCTAAAATGCTTCCACTAAATTGCACTCTGTTGTTCCGAAGATGTTTATTGTGTATCTTTATAATTTGGTACTTAGGTATATACAGTTGTATTTCCTAATCTAAGCTCTACATTGGTTACATGCACGTTGTCTTCTTTGTACTTCCTAATATTTGGTTCCTACCTTCAGATTTGTGTACAGCATGGTCTCAAAGCTTCCTATTGTAACAATTACCACTTCTGAATAATTTTGATTTCCTATTTATCATATTTATAACATGTCTTTGGTTTTATAATTATACGTATATATTTTTGATTTTTCTTTTGGTTTTAATTTTATAACAGCTACAACACGACCAAATTGTAATATTAACAATCTACACTGACAAGTCTAAATGGCCCTCTATATAACTTATAAATTGCATCAGTACTGAAGCTTAATATGATAGATTCGCCACTGAAAAATATTTACAGCCTGTTCTTTACATACTATACAGCTTTCACTAATAAATCATAGACAGTATTCCCCACTTGAAACTCTACTAAAATTGTAAATTTACAAAACATAATTATAACATGTTATTATGCTTCAGCACTTTTCTTTGGCTGACAAAATCTTTCAAATACTGCAATTATGCATGTCTTCAACACTTCGTCTGTATAAACTGAATAGGATTAGCAGCTAGATGCGATGCTCGGAACTGAATGAATGTGTTTGAGAGCATCAATAGGCTAATCATCACCATTTAAATCGTGTGTTTTTGTGTTGACAGGACTTTAGTGAAAGCTTTCAAATTCTGCACGCGGGTCGTGCACTAAGGATACTTCGGTTAGCAAAACTACTATCTCTGGTGCGGTTGTTGCGGCTGTCCAGGCTCGTCCGATATGTATCACAATGGGAGGAAGTATATGTAAGCCATCATGCTCTTCTGACCCACATACCATGGGTTGCCCCTAACTACTTGCCACTAACACTGCTCTAATATACATTACGCTCACATTTACTAACACGACATGACTAAATACGCTACTAAAACTTACTATAATATTGGATTAATTATTTTTATTTGCAATAAGTAATGAATTTTTTTTAAAAATCGTCGATTATGATATCTTCTAATTGGCTACTACTGTACGTGATTTTGATGAAAATTGTTGTGATAATGATGAGTAATAATGTTAACTGTTTTAGCGTAGTGATCCTAATGACGTAATATGGAGTTTTGTTGTAATCCTGTATTATACCATTGATCCCGCCCCCACTGTATGTGAGCCCCACGTCCCGCTCTGCACTTCTCTACTGCTTCTCTGCAAGCTTCTTTCTGCCTGAGCACGCTCTCACTCGTGAAGTCTGATCTATCTCTTATTTCTGCGCCCGCGCCGCGATCCACGCCCGCGACGTGTCCGCCGACCCGAACCGTCCCACATTTGCCAACATGACATATTATTTGCCAAAATGTTAATATTATGTTGCCGCTTTTAAAGCTTCTAGTACTACTCGTGCACTGAAGCTGACGTTCTGCAAATACATAACGAAATTCAATAAATGTCATGAACATAGTTCCTCCATGAGTAATCTTACGCGATCAATGAAATCAAACGCCTTCCGATCCAAATACCTGCCTGTTCAGTGAAAGTGAGCACGTAGTTTCCGAATAATATGTAGACCTTTAGGGGAAAAAGCAACTCGCATTCTGAGAATTACACCTCGCCTCATAAGAAGCTAATGAAACAAATCATTACCAGCAACTGTTGCATAACATTAGAAAGTTAGAATTGGCAACAACAAGAGTAGGTAGTGGTTACGTCCGAACAACGTACAACCAACGGTAACGAAGCGGAGAGTCAGTGAGAAGTGGAGTACGGGGAGGGTGTGGCGACGACATCGGAGTGACGGTGTTGTGTGCAGATGAGCCCCGCGCCGCAGCCGCGCGACGAGCCGGGCGACGCGGACAGCGGCTCGCGCGACCTCGCCTCGCAGGTGCAGCATGCCCCGCCGCGCGCTAGCGCATCAGTAGGGGACTAGCCCGCGTCCGCTCGTCTCGGTGTTAGTGCATCCTGTGTGTGCCTGCACGCGCCCCAGCCCCGCCCCGCACACCTCGCGCGACCTTTGCCCGCCGACCCCTCCGCGCTTCGGGCGCGCCTGGCTCTCTTCCTACTATCTCGTGTTTCTCGCTTGTTTTCTAGATCTTGCAGAATCTTCAAAAAAAGCGCACGGAACGGAGGGGACGTCTCAGCTCCGACGTTGCCAACAAAAAGAAGGGTGGCACCAAAAGCAATCTAATCTTCAAGGTAACCAGGGTCGGCACGAGCCGGCGCGCATGTGCTCGTTCGCCCGCTTAGCATGTTGCCGGTGGCGCCACCCGGCGTCCCTTAGTCCGCTGCGTTCGCTTCGCTTTCTCTCTTTCTTTGGCGTTTCTGTTTCCACCCCTCGTCCCGCCGGCGGCCGCGCGGGCTGAGGCGCGCAGGGTGCGGTCGCGCGACCGCGCGGCGGCCGCGGCCGCGCGACCGACACCACGCCGCCACCACGCATGCTCGCTCGACAATTCGTCTCACGCGTTCATGTTTTATTTCTCACTTCTTTACGACTTCATCGGTAGAGAATCATCGCGATGCTTGTCCTCGAGCGTCCTTGTCGCGCGCAGTCCGCACGGCTTCCAATAGAGGCGACATCATCTCTGTTGCTGACCTCGTTAATTTATTTTCTTCTCTTTCCAGTTCCTCAACATGGCATCAGTTTTCATGCGGATATTCAACCTGATCTGCATGATGTTGTTGATCGGACACTGGTCCGGTTGTCTACAGTTCCTCGTTCCTATGCTGCAAGGATTCCCACCAAACTCCTGGGTTGCTATAAACGAACTGCAGGTCAGTATTCAAATGTTAATTTTAAATACTCAACTGTGCCCTGAATTGTTGGAACAAAGGAGAAAAAATAGAGGTTGGTTTCGCACTTTTTTATAAAGCGACCCTGCGAGATGAACAGGTGTTGCGAAAATGCTTGTATGTAGACACCGCTCTTGTTTGAACACGAAAGTATCAGAACAGTGTCTATAAACAAGAAACAACTGCGACCACTGTTGAAAAAAAAGTGGTTTAATTAAAATAATCACATAAAATAATGGACATTTTATGATGACTTTCCAGGAGGCCTTTTGGCTAGAACAGTACTCGTGGGCGCTGTTCAAGGCCATGTCGCACATGCTGTGCATCGGGTACGGCCGCTTCCCACCGCAGTCGCTCACGGACATGTGGCTTACCATGCTGTCCATGATCTCCGGAGCCACCTGCTACGCACTCTTCCTCGGTCACGCCACCAACCTCATCCAGAGTCTTGACTCCTCACGAAGACAGTACCGAGAAAAGGTATACCTGCAACTCTTTTATAGCATCCTTTGCATAAAACCAATCACCATTATTAGATTTTCCTCTTAACCTTTTTCTAATGTCGGAGATAAATCGTTATGAACACCTGCAGAGTCAACTTTATGGACATAAATCGGACGAAGTTTCGGTAAAAGAACTTCTGAATAAGTATTCCATGATAAGTCTCGAACTATACCATTACATCAGAATCGTACATGCATGTGTTTGACTAAATTTTCTATTTAATATCCCCATCTAATAAATCGATCACTAAAGCCTTCATTGCCTGTTTCAGAGATTAGACGTGAGTACAAAGAGAATGTTTGTTTAGTGTTTCACTGGTTGTTATTACAGATTCAATCATCTGCACCAATACTCATGTCTCCCATCAAAATAACAAAGTCATTATTTCGTACATTTCACAAATATTAACGGGTGTTCATAACTGTTTACTTCCATGGGTACTAACTGCTGGACTCTGTTCGTTAGGGTTATACTTAATCATGCGTGTATTGTTGATGAGTCGGTTTGCAGGTGTGTAGTTTGTCCTTCAATGTAAAGTGAAGTTGTCGCTAACAGTCCATGGTTTTTGAAGCTGCATGATTTTATATTTGCTGTAGGCGTGTGTGATTCGCGACATTCCATCGTTTCACGTTTTATAGCTTCTTGTGTACGTATTCTAGGTGAAACAAGTAGAGGAGTATATGGCGTATCGGAAGCTGCCTCGAGAGATGCGCCAGCGGATCACGGAGTACTTCGAGCACCGGTACCAGGGCAAGTTCTTCGACGAGGAGCTGATCCTGGGCGAGCTGAGCGAGAAGCTGCGGGAAGACGTCATCAACTACAACTGTCGCTCACTCGTTGCCTCCGTGCCCTTCTTCGCCAACGCTGACTCAAACTTCGTGTCCGACGTTGTGACCAAATTACGTTACGAAGTCTTCCAACCTGGTGAGTTTTTATGTTGACTGGACAAAACATTTACCTACCAGTTTATACAATTATAATTTTACCAGCGGCTTCGCCTGTGTGGAGGTAGTAAATTATCCCACCGGAATGTACTGCCGGGATGAACAGTATCCTATGTCCTAGCCAAGTCATGGTCCTGGTCTATTTTATCTAAATCCGTTTAGCCGTTAAGGCTTGAAAAGTTAATAGAAAGAGTTACTTTCGCATTTACAATTATTAATAAGGATGTATGGATTTTGATAGGTTTCGTTGATATGAAAACAAATTACTGATGTATCCAATCTTATGATTCCAGGTGATATCATCATCAAGGAAGGAACCATCGGGAGCAAAATGTATTTCATCCAAGAAGGCATCGTGGACATCGTCATGGCTAACGGAGAGGTGGCCACGAGTCTGTCAGACGGTTCCTACTTCGGTGAAATCTGTCTTCTAACGAACGCTCGTAGAGTGGCCTCCGTCCGCGCCGAGACTTACTGCAACCTGTTCTCCCTGTCCGTGGACCACTTCAACGCCGTGCTCGACCAGTACCCGCTCATGCGACGGACCATGGAGAGCGTTGCGGCCGAACGACTAAACAAGATAGGGAAGAACCCCAACCTGGTGGCGCACCGGGAGGACGACACCACGTCCGAGGGCAACACCATCAACGCCGTGGTGAACGCGCTGGCGGCCGAGGCCGAGCACGTGAGCCTGTCGGACGACAGCGTGGCGCGCTTGTCGGAGCGCTCGCTGGGCCTGGCGCTGCAGCCGCTGCAGGCCGCGTCGTGCCGCATGGCGGGCGTGGCGCTGCCGGGGCTGGGCGTGGCGGCGCAGCTGCCGCGGCCCAAGTCCGAGCACGACTTCAGCGCCGCCGCGCCGCTGTCGGCCGGCAGCGCCGCCTTCCACAAGTCCGACGCGGGCATCGCGCCCTGACGCCGCACGCTGTGCTAGTGCGCGACATAGCAATACTAGGCTTAGTGCGAGCGTCCCGCGGCACGCTCGCTAGTTGTAGCGTAGACACGAGTATTATAGCTGCGACTTCGCCGGGCGGACTCTGCGCCGCCCGTTGAATCTCATTTTGTGATCTTATACTTAATTCTCCTGTGTTATAATTTAGGTTAAATTTTATATCATTGACGCTGTGAGGAATCGACGAATACGTGACGTATTCCGATTGTATAGATATACCTGTTATATATTGAAGAATGATACTATTGAATCTTTATAGAGATACCTTGCCATTAAAAGAGGAAATAATTATATAGACTAGACTGAAATGTAAAGATATCACTATTTTATGCTTTGTTGGCGTATGAAATAGACCTCTATTGTTGATGCGGAATATTCGATCGCGAAGTTAAGTACGAAGTGTATTAAACGTTCCTGGTTATCACGATTCAGAGATTATTATATTGGAAGCTCTTTAATTATAAAGTTGGATCGTGGAGGGGGTACACGTGGAGTGAGGCGAGAGGGCACGGGTAGCCCGTGCCGCCTCACGCACCGAACACAGCGTCAACGAGCCGAGCAGGCGCGCGACCCTCGGCACTGTCTCCCCGAGCTGTAGTCGGTGCATTTTAGCATGGCAGTAGCGGTCATGGTCACCAACATTACTCACAGATTCTACGAAAACAAAAATAAAGTCCTTTTTCTACCTTTCTCTGTCCCACTCCTAGGTAAAGGCCTCATTCCACTCCTTCCATCCTTCGTGAGCTCTTGGTTCGTCCTTTCAATTTTGACGGAACCTATTCAGTTCATCCCGCTATCTCCTACGTAGCCCCGTCTCACTGTCACAGGGCACCAATTCCGTGCTATTTGAGCCCGCAGTTTGCCCGACATGCGGCAGACATATCCTACCCAGTCTTATTTGAGTTGGTCATCCTTAAAGTCCCTTTACATCCTGAATATAGCGTTTTCGTCAACATTCTTCACTAATGAAAACCGATACATAGTTTATTGTTAGGATCCCTACCAGATATTATGGAAATAGCAATGACCGCTATTCGCTACTGCCATGCTAAAACACACCTACAATAGTACCAACGTGTCGCTCGCGCGGGCCGAGGACCGCGCGTCGCCCGGCGGGCGGTGCGGCTGCGCCCGCGCCACCACTGCACAAGCGACGCACAACTGAACAGAGCCTCACGCGCGATTCCAATAGCACACGGTTGCTTTCTTCATTTAATTATAAGTAGTATCTACCGATAATCGGCATAATTAGCGCAAACAATTCTCTCAGTTTCTTAAGTAGAGGTGGATCAGTAGCGCTTCGAATCTTTTGAGAGTCGTTTCTGTATGTAAATATTGTAATATCGAGGATTTGCCTTAGCGCGGTTCGTTTGAGCGGAGTGTTAGCGGGCGCTCGTTCGAGCGGCCCAGTCAATTATCCGAGCGCTCGCATTGCGCGACGGACGTCTCGGCTCTCGATGCACTACTACACTTCATAACCTTGTTTTTAATTGTAGGTGAAAATAATTTATTGTCGATAGTGATCATTTCGTAGGAGTAAGTAGGCCGGAGCGATAACAAATTCGGACGAATTACATTATGTGATAGAGCAGCGGTTGGCTGCGCGTGCCCCGCGGCCGCCGGCTCGGCGACACAGTACTCAGTAGGTAGACCCAGTAGATAGCGCAGTTACCGCATGACACTGATTCTTTGACTTGAACTTATCTATCGTTTGATTCTTTCGATAGCCACTTTAGTTACTTCTGGCAATGATATTGGCTTACCGCAAACGCTTATACATTTTTGAATAACTTAGCCTAACTTAGGTACTATTTATTATAATGAGCGACATATCCTAGCGAGGCTCAGTCCAACATTAGTTCTGTCGCCGAGCCGACGGCCCCGCCGGCGTCGCAAACTTGGGCACGAATCATCGTTGACTAATTCTTATAGTGTCATGACAATTTGTAAAGATGGTTTTGCAAATGTTGACTTTTTAGCCAAAATATAGTTAATGAATGACGAACCAATACGCAGTAGCTTACTTGTAGATGAACGCAGCCTAGTTCTCAGTTTTGGCGACTAACACCAATAGATACTTTGTACTCGTAAGATATTTATACAATACATTGGTCTTAGCAGAGTGACTATCTGTCAATTTATCTACAAAGAGAAATATAATTGCGTTTCATTCCCAGAAGCATTTATTTGTTGTTGTTTTAACTACCTAACATTACCGCTTTTGTAAATTATATAAATTTTATAGAAGAGATCTATTTTTATTGTGAAGTTGATCTACTGGATAAGTAAAAACCTATATAAAATTTATTTCTTTTTAATCTGAACTGTTATTTGTTACATATTTTAATAATTTCTGGTAACTATTGTCACCAAAAGTGCTCATCGCTGTCAAGAAAATTAGAGAAAAAATGCATTAAAGAATGAAGAAAACCGCTCCGTTGTTTGAATTACTATCTATCATTTACCTTCCTTCCCATATTATGGCAATAGTATAGCCCCCTAATTGAATAACCATTGATAACTATCTATAACTCTAACATTTGTATGGTTTCGACCTAGGAACAGACATAGCTGGATTTCCAATTATCCCAGAATAGGAAGTACTGGAAAGGAAAGTCAATGTCAGGAAACACAATAATTATGTGTATAGCATCAGACAACTCAATGATGTAAATTCATAAACACAAATGCGTAAAGCAGTCCAAAATTGTCTGAAAATTATTAAAAGACTTTGATTATCTCAAAACCAATAGGTGTACCGCAAGGCGCACTTTAGGCCCACTTTTAACCAACTTCATTACTCTACTCTAAAAACCCTATACCTACTCAGGGCTGATTTTACCAAAGTCAGAAGTCAGATAACTTATATACGTAGAATAAAATTGACATCTTACAGTTCTAATATGGAAAAACTGTCAAAAATTCAAAATAAATTCTCAGGATAGGTACGACTTATTATATTTAAAAAAAAAGCTTGGTAAAATTCGCTCTTAGTCACATACCAATGAATAGGTAAAACCAGCGATATTGACCTTGTCCAATATCCCCTAAATGGTCAAATTCTATTATCAGTAACTATGTCCAGCACCCTAATGCGTAACACACTATCAATCTCATATCTGAATCATTATAAAGGATATTGCGAATCCATTGCTTCTTATGTTCGAAAAACGTAGATAACGCAATAAATGTTGTTGAACTGTCAAAATTAAAGCCATTGCTACTGATAGTGTGTTACGCAATCACCCCGCGGGATACAGATGTGCTAGTGTTCTGTGCACGTAAGGCCTCATTTACGGAGACGCGGGGCGTCTCGCGTCGCGTGTGGCGTGGCGTCTCGCGGCGCGTCGGACGTTTTTTCTGTTTACGGTGGGGCGGCGCGTGAAGCGGAACGCATCATCGCACGCGTAAACACAAACTTATAGCAATATACGACCATGTTCATAGAGAAGCGAGACGGGAAGCGTGGCGGTGCCCGCCGCGGCGCCCGCGGCGAATCCTCTAGCGTGTAGCGAAGCACGCGGCGGGCATCGCGGCGGCGCACGCTCGCCTCGATCAAATCGACTATATCTACTAGATGGGAGTCGATCATATCACACTCCATTGCGACGGTGACTACGTCTGTGTTGCGCGATTTCTAAATAAGACTAACAGAAGATTCCGCCTCGGACATAGCTTCATCGAGAATTGCCGCTGCGTGCGCCGCCGCGACAAACGCCGCGTGGGACGCGTCGGTGCCATCCGCGGGCTCGGCCGCAAAAAACGCCCTAATTCAAACAAACGCGTCTAAAATCGCTTCTCCGTAAACGCACTCATACAACATACAACGCCATATGTTTGAATTCAGTGCAGGCCGCGCCGCTCAACGCAACGCGCGACGCCCCGCGTCTCCGTAAATGAGGCCTAAGACACGCTCGGAAGGCAGTAACGACGACGTCTTGGCTATTTCTAATTCCAAACAATCCAAACAAGTCTATTGTACAGGAGCCAGCTCATCAAGCTACCCGAAACTGTCAAATTTTCCCAATCAACTTTGAACCTTAAACTTTAGCGATAAAGTTGAAAATCTATTAAGAAATTTGACAGATTGTAGTAGCGTGATGGCATTTGTACTAGGTATTGAGAATTCGAAACCTAAACTAAGGTTTGAAGATGCTCCTTATTATTTTCCGCTGAGTCGATTGAATTTATAACTAACTAGCTAATGCCCCGGCGCCTGTTTGCAATGCCCTTTCATTATTTTTCAAGGGACCTTCTCCGGCGCGCACACATCAACTTACCAAACTTTCATCATAATGGATCGAGCCTTTTCGAGTTTTTGCGAGACTGACGAACCGCAATAAAGTAATGTTTATAGGTATTTATGAACAAGAAGACAGAGGATATTAGCATCTTTCTGGACTAAACCGTGTCATAGATACTTTTAATGGGTAACAAAATTGTCTATAGTCCCGTAGTGTTGCTTTTATTATAAATTTTATACCGTATCAAGGAATAATAGTAAGATTTCTATTTATATCAAAACAATTCTTCTGTATTAGCCTGCTAAATAAAAATGTACTACGTAAATACTGTGGAACGACAGCAGCTTGCCCAGTCAAAAAAAAATAGCTAAAAATGTCTATTTATATCAAAACAATTCTTCTGTATTAGCCTGCTAAATAAAAATGTACTACGTAAATACTGTGGAACGAACGACAGCAGCTTGCCCAGTCGAAAAAAAATATCTAAAATTTATTTTCAAACAAGATATTTACATACTCCTATTAGCAATCGACGTATAATCAGAAAGCTGACGCGACGAGACCTTCAGCGCTCCAACACCCACGAGCTGGACTGGACTGGATAGGATATTAACATGAACGGCGAGTACATCTCACGCCTTCGCTTTACCGATGATAATATCGTCATAATTAAACTCATAAATGGCAGAGACGCTCGATCGAAATCTCAAAAGCTTTCCCGTCGTGGTAAGAAAGAACATTTATATTTGGCAGCATTGCTATTGTAAAGAATGTCAAGTCAAAATATTGATCGTGTATTCTGTCAAATGTCAATGTCAAAATCATAAAACTGTTGTTTTGATCGTGCATGGTGCTCAGTAATTCATTAAGGATTGGGAAATAAATGTTTGTAATCGCTTATTGCAGTGATAAATCTAAAGGCTCAAATATTACAAGTGCACTTTAAAAAATTGGTTACTATAGATGAGAGGAGATAGCAGTTTCTAGGCAATAGTTTGAGTGATTATTTTACTACCGCAATGTCGACTAGACGAGCAAGAATTAAAGCTGTTACCTCATTACCGCCCCGAAGAAAGAATAACAATGTCACAGACAACAACAAAGCTAAAATTCTTGAGAAAGAAACCACTGAAAAGCCGATTCGAAGTCCTAGAACGCCACGAGGTTCTATTAAAGCTCAAGATAACTTTGACAGACGTTCCCCGAAGCCTGGTTCTCCATTATTGTCACCGCGCCCTGTAAACAATGTTTTAAATCAATATCAAGCAGATAGAGTACCATCGCCTTTAGCCCAGCCTGAGGTCTTAAAAGAGGTTGCAGTCACTCCAAAAAGGTCTGAAAAGGTGTCGGTGATTACAAGTGTCAATATTGTGAAGCCTAATGTATTTGTGTCGCCGCGAAACTTCGGGAGTCCTCTCAGGAAGCGTTTGGAGTCACCTCTGGTGCACAGCTCTAAGGTAGAGGTAGATGTGCAAAGATTGACACCAGTCACACCAGAGAAGGTTACTGAGAAGCCAAAACAAAAGAGTATTGAGACACCAGTGGAGGTTGACGTTACTGATGGAAAATCTAAGGAAGCTACTAAGGATGTGGTCGGTACTGTTTCATCAGATGTTCCAGATGGTATGTATGATTTTTAATTATTATAATAATATTATACAGGCTGGCAGGGACATTGATGCGCAAACTCAAGCATAGAAATTTTTTGTCCGTTATGTAAAAACGAAATCTGCTGTTTCATAGAAAAGTGCAATACCTCAGGGTCAAGATGTATGGAACAGCTAGTTTTTATTTTTTTAAATAACCAATGATAAATTTCAACGCATGGCAGTTCAGAATCATGTACTGGATCCATGGTAACAGGTTGCGTGTCAATGTTCTTACCACCCACCACCATTTTATCACTTCATTAAATAATATTGACAGTTGGCTCATAATGATTTAGAAATGAAATTATTACACCGCAAAATCAGAATTTTTTAACCCACTAAAAATATATCAAGAGTATACAATCACTCCCTAACTACCCAACAATATAATTTTGTGTTTAATAGCAGCACCAAAAAAATACTGTCAATCAATTCAACCCAGTGTGGTTTATGTTGAACCGTAAACAAAGTAAATAATTTGCTTGTACACTTTATTAACAGACCTACTTATTATAAAAATTTTATGAGTATGTATTTAATTTTGCATAACTCACTCCATTTATTATTGAAATCTATACTAAGGCCATCCGCTGCATTAAGCGGGTGCACGGAGCGGGCGCCCGCGCGGCGTGCTGTTTTCTATTATCATCCTTAAAGGAGCGCTGCTTGAGGCGGGTCTCCCGTCGCACACGGATAATAGAAAACAGCAGACGCCCGTGCACCCGCTTAACGCAGCGGACGGCCATATAATAAAGATATAAAGTTTGTTTGAATGTGCTAATCTCTGAAAATATTAGTCAGATTTGAAATTTTTTTTGCACTTGATAGCCCAATTCTTGAGGACAATTATGTGCTACTTACCATCACACTGCGACCCTGAGGGACCGAACAAAAACAAACAAAAAGAACAGAAAGAATGCTAAGTAATAGCACAGACGGACAATGCAATGCTATAGAATGTATTTTCAAGCAGACAAAACTAGTTAATAATATGATACAAGTTCTGTTCAAATGCAAATTATAATACTTATTTTACAATAATATAAATAAAGAGAGAGATATAACATAAATAAAGTAAAATACAAAATAATAGAGATGCTAGATCCAATGAAACCTTATTGTTTATTGCCTTCTTGTACCAAAACAAACAGACATATCATAAAAATATGATATTTTTTACAGATTACAGTGTTCCAAGTGTACCTGAAAGCATTACTGAAGACACTGTTATGGATGGCATCGTGCCCCTCCAAGCGGTGTCCAGTGCTCCAAAACCCCTTGCCTTGTTGAAGAATGAGATTATATCAGAAAATGCTGAGGTCTTGTTTGATCCCATTGTGCCCCTGCCTTCACCGAGCAAAGTGAGGCCGAAACTACGTCCTGTGCCTAGACTTGCACCTTTGAGGAGAAATAGTGTGCAGGTGGGTGATTCACACTTTTAACTATTTTTAATCCATACTAATATTATAAATTCGAAAGTAACTCGGTCTGTCTGTCTGTATGTTACCTTTCCACGCCTAAACCACTGAACGGAGTTTGATAAAATTTGGCAGAGAGATAGATTGCATCCCGGGGAAGGACATAGGATAGTTTTTATCCTGATATTCCCACGGGATCGACACTTTTGCGAGTGAAACCGCGGGGCGCTGCTAGTAAGTCATATTTAAGCCTAGTGAGTCCCACTGCTTGGAAAAGGCCTCTCTTTCTTTTCTACCAACTGAGACCAGTCTTGCCTATTTGAACAAATACTTAAAATAATAGGTTAAAGGCTTGTTCATACAATGTAGATAGTTACTATCAATCAGATAAGTTAAAATGATCTTATCCAGGAGTGCTGAAATGGACAATCATAAATATTTTATGAAAGTACATTATTTTAACCCCAAGTTTGAGCTCCGTGTGCAATTCACGATATACATATACAGGGTGGTCAAAAAGTCGTGGATTTTAAAGTGAGAAATAATTTTTGGTAAAACTTCAAAATTTTTGAAAATAAATGAATTGCTTTTGAAGTTTGGTACCCAGAGCCGCAATAGAACTTTTGTAGTGCTGATACATTATCTAGTCACACATTATTTTTTAAATTAGTCTAATTGTAAAAGAACTCGGTATACAAAAATATTCATAACTTTTAGGGCAATTGAATTATGGCCATGCTGTAGAAAGATTTTTTGTTGGAAATGACCTCCTTCATCTCCCTATTTCGTTTGATCCACGACTTTTTAACCACCCTGTATCTTTCTCTTTCCAAGTAAAGCCAACATTAGGTCTGGTTGTTGGAAGAGCTGCAGGATATTCATATTATTGTTGTAAAACAAGTATTAAACTTCATTATACTGTATTGCCGCATCTCATGTTTGTTTTAGCCTAACAAATAATGTAATTTGAATAAACTGGCATAATATCAACATCTATATACACCTATGGTCAGATAGGCAGTCGCTCCATGTAAAATACTGGTATTTAGCTGCAACCGGTTTGACTGGAAGCCAACCCCAACATAGTTGGGAAGAGGTTGATGATGATGATGATGATGACCTACCCGTTTGGGAATATAGGCTTGTTGCTTTTGGCAGTACAGGAAAAACCTTCAAACCTTAACCCTAGCAATTTTTTCAGGAATGTCATTCTTACCACACACGTCAAGTTCATGCATTTTTTTTTTTACTCATTTTTTAATGAAATCTGTCCTGAGACATTCAGCTATTGCTGAATGTCTTTGAATGCAAATTTGAAAACCACCACCTACCTATTGGTAGGTGGTGGTTTTCAAATTTGCACGGTATGAAGCCTCTGCCCCATCCGATCGGTACTACAGCTCCTTCATGCTGGTTTTAAGCAGGTCTTGCATATTCTAAAACAGTAATGTTATTACATCTTCAGGGTAGCGCATCAGAGTCTGAGGATGAAAGTCGGCGTGCTTTGCTAAGCAGCGGTGGCGCCAACACACCGGCTCCAACGCGACAGAGACATGACTCCCACACATCAGTCAACATCATGCATTCGTTGCCTAACAGGTGAATATGCAAACTATGTTCTATCTTGTTTCTAATTGGTCTTATTTCCACTTAAGGGGGAAACGCTAAGAAACAGTAATACAACTTGTTAAGTTAGCATAATCCTTTAATCTAAAATCCCAAGATTTAATCAATCAATCAATCAAATCATTTATTTGCTATAAATATGGTACATGAGTTGTTATAGTAACAGTTATAGACCTTGACATATTTCACCTAAGTTACAGGTATGCAAATATTAAAGAAAATAATTTATAAAGAAATAATAAATAAAATAAATAAATATAATAGATTAAAATATTGATTAAACATAATTATAATTGAGGTTCACATTATTAATTATATTACAAGATCAAAATAGATTAAAATTGAACATGAAATAAAATTATGCATCCTTAAAAAAATTGTAGCAACATGAACTTTTCTTCAAAAAATCTTTTACAGAATAAAAGCTTTCCTCTATCAACCAGTCCAAAACACGACAGAACTTATTATATGGTAATTCAGAAATCTGTTTGGGTAGGGAGTTGTAGATAAGTGGTGCCATATACGCACAGTTACGTCTAAACCGTTCTAATTTAGGGACCGCCGCATTTTGAGGGGTAATCGCGTTAACAACCTTCATGAAATAGTCATTCAGTAGGATTACTTGGGAGTTGTTTTGATGACTTTAATGATTATAATTCTGTAAATACGTATTTGTTACGGACCCGATCATATTGTAATCAACATAGAACCTAAAACTGACCTTGAAATTGCAAAGGACGTAAGTAAATTTGATTTTGGCGGGCTATCTTAGCGCATCCCTCTTAAACGGAGTGCCCCTCAGGATGACAGGATCTGGTAAAATAAATAATCAAAAGTAATTTATTCAAACTAGGAAAGAAAGAAAGAAAATACGTTTATTAAACAACGTTTTTTTTTTTTTTTTTTCTAGGCTGAGAATCAGCACTTTTCGAACGTCAAAATTACAAAAGACAGTCCCCCAAAACGCCCGCCCTTCACCACTTCCAAGTGCTTTCGCTGGGGAGAAGAAGTGGCGCGGCGCAACAAACCGCCCAGCAGCACAGCTGTCTGTTCAGTTAGAAAATACTTTTTCACACCACCTGCTCGAAAATGTCAAATTATATGTCAAGCAACCTTAACCTAAAGTGAGTCATTAGTGGCCGGGGGCACAGCCGGTCAATAATGTTGTACTGGATTTCATTATGACCCGCTGGTCAATAATGTGATTTGAATTTGGAATCTCACATGCTCAGCTAAATTGGCAGTAGGTATAGTACTAATAAACACCCTTTGGTGCCAGAAAGAGGAAAGCTATTCTCGAAACCCTTACTACGCGTGGATGATATTCTCGATTTCCTACAAAATCATAACGACTGCTTCTTCATATCGTTGCCATGTTTTCGAAGACATAATATTGTAAGAATAATTAGATAACTACGAACCATTTTTTAAAAGGAATGGAATAACATTAAAACTGGCATTAATAATAACAAATACCGTACCGCGCCGTAATACCGTAATAGTAATTGGCTGTAACATTAGTTAATTTATGTTAAGTAAACTGCGCTAAGATTGCTGTGGATTTTGTGAATAAATAAATAAATAATAAAACCTATCTATACTACAGTCGATTTATCACATTTTATCAAAAATACTCTATTTTCACGAGCGTCTCCAATGACGTTCTAAATTCAAAATGCATACAGCCAATCATCCAAAACCATTCTACCAGCCCTGTATAAAGCTTAATTTACACAAACGCCACTTCCATGAGAGTGATATCAATAGACACACACGACAAAACCGTAGAAGAGACTTTTTTTTTGAAAATCGACTTGATCGTGTCTTGGCTACTTATTGGTAGACGCAATAAAGGCGCGAATTTTCGTACTATGGCTATTATTTTCTCACAGTAGGTGTAAAAAGTAGAGTATCCTCCTCTGGGCTAAAGGTGTCTTTGCCTTGGGCTAGCTTGAATCCCTCGCTGCATTCTGGATTCTTGTATTAACTCCCTCGCTTCGCTCGTGAGTTAAACTCTTAACTCCCTCGCTGCGCTCGGGAGTTAAGTCCCGAATCCTTCATTGCGCTCGAGATTCAATATGACGCCCGTGACACAAGACACAACTTTAACCCCTCGGTGCATAATCTACTATAATGTATACAATACAAGCTAAACAAAGTAATTAACATTACAGGACACAGCATATATGTTAGCTAGCCACGCGAATATACCAACAAATACAATAAAATCTATGAAATGTAATGTAAGACACATTTCATTTGTTTCAGGGAAGTGAACCGTATCAGGAATGACTCCGTGTGCTCAAGTGTTAGTCAGGCGACAACGCAGCCACCGGCCGCCTCGTCTCCCGTTAAGGAGAAACACTTATCAAAGTAAGTAGTTTAGTTCAATCAGAGGATAATAATGTAAAAATTGTTCAACAAACAATTCACTAATTAAAGAGGTTTAGCTCATTCCTTAGCCTTTTGAAGTCGCCTCACAGACATACAAATTACCTATTCTGTAGAATGGCAGCTAATGGCTCTTTGCTTTTTGTCTAGTCTATGACTAGTCTTTAGCTAAAATACTACTCGTTCTAAACGCTTTACAGTTACATATTGTTCCCTACCTTATCGCACTATTTATTGATTTAGGATGAATCACTCACAACCAACAAAATATGTACACATTACATGACACATAAATTATTTCCTTCGATTATAGGAGACCACAGCATGCACAACAAAGATAACAACTAAGTAAGCTAACAAAGCGTTAAGGCTCCGTGCACGAAAAAAACCCACTTTTGTCAATGTCTTATGTAATTGTTAGAAAGCTTGAAATAATTGTGTGTAAAGTTCGCTCATACTCTATAAAAACGGGGGGATCCCCTGACCACGGGTGTCGTGTCTGGCGGGCAAGTGCCCGATGATTCATGTTGGGCCGTTGTATGTGCTAGTTGCGCGGTAAACTCTGCTTGCGAGATGCAGGATTTTGCGTGACGTCAGTATGACCGTTGTTCGCATGTGCGTTGTCGATGCCGCTACAGAAACATTAATTCTGTATGATTATAAAAGTAGGTACAGATTTCGTGGCGCTAAACCATAGCGTGTCAGTCAGAACTCCATTTAATAGTTTCATCACTTTTGCGCTCTCGAAAATATAGTAGATTTGACCTTTGATTTACTTAATCAGTATATTGTATTATCATAAGATAGATAACATTTGATTTTATTTCAGAGATAGTAGAAAATGAGTTTGATTTTTATTTTATTTTAAATGGTTGGCTAAATAATAGGAAAAAATGTAATACCTACTGACTGGTTTTTTTAATAGGTTTTTATCAACATTATTTTTCTGCTATATTTTGTATCGATGTTGAAAAAAGTGGTCTAGCCATGTGCAAGTAGACCATATAGTAATGTTGATCATATTTTTTAATGTTTTAAAGTGGTTTCTTGTAAAAGATGATCAAACATCAGTCTTGCGTCATTTTTCGGAAAACTTGTTGCGAATATTAGTGATTTTCCATGAATACTTAACTTATTTGAAAAAATAAGTATTTTTTTAATTACTTTCCCTTTCACACAAACAATGAACAAAATTGATCAACATCAGTCAATTTCGTACACGGCCCCTTTGGCCTTATTACAAAACAAGGTTTATCTTTAGACCCAGGTTTAAACCATCGAGCCATTTTTAAATTTCGAACTATAATCCGACAAAGCTAAAGTTCTTATTACAAAAACCGATGATAAACCTGATTCTAAGTTGTCAATTATGCATTAAGAACTTTACGCTTCTCGGAATAAAGTTCAAAATACAGTAACCGTCTCGAAGGTTTAGGCTAGGTCTAAAGTTAGAGCTCGTTTTGTAATAAGACGGATAATGTCTATTACGGGGTGTTTTATCGGCGTCAAGTGGGAAATACTAGAAGCAACACTTGACTTTAATGTGTAAACCGCTTATAATACTACTGATAAGATGATAATGTTCACTTATATTGACCTATTTAAAGAACATAATTGTCCTCTTTATGTGACTGGGTATAATTTCTTATTCAATACTTTTATTCATTTGAATCTATTGGCTGCACACACACTTTCCCAAGCCATCTGTTCATCGTTCAAAAGGTAACATCAAGTCTTCGTCGCCTGGCATAGTGTTTTTGTTAGAGTTATCTCCAATGCTTAACTCATCTAAGTACTTACATAAAACATTTATTTTTGACGTGTAAAAGTGTTTTTTTTTTATTTAGGTTTGTTTTTCAATAGTCACATAACTTCTATCTGAAGAATAAATATGACGGTTTGACATATTTTCTATACAAAAGCTTTCAAATGGCAATGTTTACTCTTCAGTTAAGAGATATCTGACTTGAAAAATCAGCCATTACAGAAATAAATAGTATTTACGAAACATCGTCTTTTCTGGTATGTACAGACGCCAGCACATCAAGCCACTACAATCTGTCAATTTTTTTAAATAAGATTTTTAACTTTGTAAGCATAAGGTTCAAAGTTGATTGGGAAACTTTGACAGTTTCTGGTAGCTTGATGTGCTGGCGTCTGTACATGGTAGCAAGAAACCCTTAAACAATACGTCCAAACAACAACAGCAATCTGTCTAAAGGCACACGTATCAAACCGGAAAGGGATCGTACCGTATCAACTCGAGCCGTTCAGTATTCTTTGTATGAAACTCCCTACTGCAACGCACACTAGTCGGAATCGTAACGTAATCGCCTCGCCTCGGGACAAGCTCACGAACCGCGGTACGTTACGGCTCGTCGTCCCCGAGCTTACGACTCTTCGTCCACCCTTGCCCCTCTCACCCCTCCGGCCCGCCTGCTGCACCATCAACCAGCGGTCGGCGAGCCGTAAGCGCGGCGTCGCCTAGCCGTAGCCGAGTCGACTTATCGGAGCTTCTGATCCGCTTTGGTTATGTGCTTACGTTAGGTTGACGGCGAGGCGAAAGGCGATTCGGTGCCGATCCCTTACCGATTCGATACGTGTGCTATGGTACCTTTAACAGGATAATATTATGCTTAAAATATCTAATTTCAGATCTCGTCGCCAGGACATGTCTCGCCGCATGGCCGCGATGCGTCGCCGCCGTGAGACCGTCAAGAAGGACACGCTCACGATGTATGACCTCATTTTCTACAACCCGAGCGGCAACCCTATTATGTGAGTATATTGTCCTTTAACTCATTTTATTTTAAGATCTATTGCAATTCTATTCAATAGGCAATTTATCTATACTAATAATAGACCTGAAGATTTTGTTTGTTTGAACGCGCGCATCTTTGGATTTACCGGTCGGATTTGAAAAATATATAGTAAAAAAAAAGAGCTAGTGTAATCTTCGTAAACAGGGCTAAAATAGATCTTTAATCTCTAGGGACTAAAAGTGATTTGAATTTGTAATGTGGATATTGTTAAGAAGTAAAAGTTCCAATCACAAAAGAGATCAATCACGAACATTGTATGATCAAGTAACAGGCTGTATGATAAAGTAAAACGAGCGAGACAAATTAAAAAAAAAGGTTTGTGAAAAAAAAACGCGCGAAAAGCATTCTGCCTCCGTTTGTAATGGTTTACTCAAATTAGGATTTTACTTAGTTTTATAAAAAATGAGTGTCTTATTCAAGTAATTGTATGTAAATAAATAAACGTACTATTCTTACTCATACGTTGCACTTACTTATTTTTTTTCATAGAGGGTAATAAAAACTAGAGTGTTCACCTCGGGAGCAACACTATTTTAAGCTCGAGTGACGTACTTTGTATCCCTCTCGCCTTCAAAATAATTGTTTGCTCCCTTGGCAAACAATCTAATATTTTGCATTTGATAGCTAAATTCTTGAGCTTTTAGCTAGTAACATCACGCTAGGACTATTAGGAGCCAAGTAAAAAATACAGAAAGAACGCTAGCGAAAACGAAGTAATAGCGCGGGCAGACGATGCGATCCGACGGGGATTATCGGGGGAACGGAATAAAGATCCATAGTGTGTACAATCCAACAATGAACTTATTACTTGGACGTATTCTTAGCAATGGAAACGGTGCACGGTGTAATAAACACTAGGCCTAATTAATTAACGCAGGCATCGCTTTACTTCATGTGCAAAAGCATCTAAGGTTACTTTTCCCTACATTCTTAGTTTAGAATCAAAATATGGCAGATTCATTAGGATTCTCATCATCATCTGCCTAGCCTTTTCCCAACTATGTTGGGGACGGCTTCCAGTCTATCCGGATGCAGCTGAATACCAGTATTTTACATGGAGCGACTGCCTATTTGACCTCCACAACTGCGTAATACGATATTAGGTATAGATTCTAGATATAGATTAGTATAGAATCTATTAGGTATATATTCTATACTAATCTATATCTATACTTATGGACTATATACGACGGGGTGAGTTGGGGGAACAAGAAATTTCACACGGACGAAAGCGCGGGCAAAAGCTAGTGGATTTACAAGCTCGAACATTCATAATAATTAATTTCTTTCTGAAATCATCAACGTTGTTTTTCACTACCGTACTCCGCAGGGCTAGCATGGGCTGGGGATAAAACATTTCTCCACCGGTTATTTCCACTGACAAGGGATATAATAATTTTATCCACCCGCCAAAGCACGGCAACAGGGGGAAAGAGAATTATATCACTTTTTGACATTAGACGTGGATACTAAGCCCCCGTCTATAGCATGGCGACTAGTGGAAGAGAAAAATTACAGATATTTTGACATAACAAAGGGAGAAATTTGTCCTCGTCTTTAGACGGTGGGTTTAAGTATATCTCTTGGA
This sequence comes from Mesoligia furuncula, assembly GCA_916614155.1. NCBI lineage: Eukaryota > Metazoa > Arthropoda > Insecta > Lepidoptera > Noctuidae > Mesoligia > Mesoligia furuncula. The sequence goes on along the minus strand of OU744809.1, from coordinate 17,680,476 downwards.
GAAAATATAATTAATTGTACTATAAAAATGTCTCGTGCTGCCACCGTGAATACAAGTTTATCCACCCATGTCGCCATGCTCGGAGGGTGGACAAAATTGACAGAGGGGAATAGTATTTTCTCCTCTCCCCGTGGATAAAATGTCTCCGGCCATGCTAGCCCTGCTGGATCTTGTAGTATACACACACATAACAGCGACATTATAAGCATAAAACCCTTTAAAAACCTGCGTCATTTACTTCACAGTCCCGATAAAGACGAAGTTAAAGTGCAGCAAGCCAATGAGAAGGAGGAAGCAGCTCGCAAGGCTGCTACTAAGGAGGTTGAAGAGAAGGTGGATGATCCGCCCGAGACGGACACCGACGCCGCGCCCGTGCCGCAGATCAAACTAGGGCCCAATGGAGAGATCATGTTGGATGAACAGAGCTTGGTATGTACTTATTTATTTATTTATTAAGGTACACCAACAGCTTCTATGTATAATTTATCTTAAGTACCAGATCATAAAAGTCTCGGTCTTACACAGTCGCCAATTATAGGTTTACCAGCAATCTCAGAATAAGTGATCACACATAATAATAACAAAACTAAACTAAAGGCTAAAATTAATAGCAAAAATTAAAATAATTAATAAAAATAATATGTACTGAACAACATATTATTTCTTTTTTACAAGCACATCTATATACCTAGATAACGCAAGAGCAACTACTTCGCGTCCCAAAAATCGCACAAGCTTACGTACAAAAATCGTAAGCCGCCACTTTCGCGCTCAGTCCTGTGTACCTACAGCTGACCGGGTGAGTGTTAGCTGGCGCTAGGCCCCGGGGGTGGGGCAAGAGGGGTGCCGCATGCGGCGGCGTCTTTCAATCGATTTGTTTTTCCCATCAATAAATAGTGCTTGTGACGTCATAGTCAAAAAATGGCACGCTTGGTTTTCATACAGATCGTAATACTTGCGTAATCTAGGTCTACATCTAGACCAGGTAGGTGGGTCTCCCCTAGGTTTATATCTGTGTTAGCCTTGCGTCCGATTGGATATCCCATTGGCAGAAATTACGAATTCCATACAAACTTTTATCCCCTTTAGGGGATGAATTTTTAAAATCCCTTAGTGCTTTCTTCCTACCTTCGTTAAACAAGGTGGCACGGTCATCGACGCTGATTGATGGGTCAGCCAAGATCGGGGTTGTTCGGAAGAGATACCGTGGCCCCTGGCACAAGCAACTGAAGGAACACGGGTGGGTTTTAGTCAGTAAAAGTCTGACGCCCTCCCGCTCCGCAAAGAGCGGGAGAAGTTATTTGATAATTTCCCACCCAAAAAAAATAAAAACCGGGCAAGAGCGAGTCGGACTCGCGCACCGAGGGTTCCGTAACATCCGGGTTTATGCATAAGGTTTATGTTTATGAAATTAAATGTTTTTTTTTTTATTTTTGAGTTGATTGAATGAATGGTAAATTGTGGATTACGATTTATGACGTATTAAAAAAAAAAACTACTTACTAGATCTCGTTCAAACCAATTTTCGGTGGTAGTTTACATGGTAATGTACATCATATATTTTTTTTAGTTTTATCATTCTCTTATTTTAGAAGTTACGGGGGGGGGGACACATTTTACCACTTTGGAAGTGTCTCTCGCGCAAACTATTCAGTTTAGAAAAAAATTATATTAGAAACCTCAATATCATTTTTGAAGACCTACCCATAGATACCCCACACGTATGGGTTTGATGGAAAAAAAAATTTGAGTTTCGGTTCTAAGTATGGGGAACCCTAAAATGTATTGTTTTTTTTTCTATTTTTGTGTGAAAACCTTAATGCGGTTCACAGCATACATCTACTTACCAAGTTTCAACAGTATAGTTCTTATAGTTTCGGAGAAAAGTGGCTGTGACATACGGACGGACAGACAGACAGACAGACATGACGAATCTATAAGGGTTCCGTTTTTGCCATTTGGCTACGGAACCCTAAAAAAGGTCATCGACTGGCAACCTGTTACCATTTTGTGCAGCATTAGGAAATTTAATCGTTGTCAACCGAGAACGCACTTCATGTTATGAACGCATTCAATGTTGTTAAGCCCTGGCTGGAGACCTTAATTTATTGAGGCACCCACAGGCTATCCCGGTTAAGCAGCCGACAACCTCCTAAGTCGACCTGCGAGATGACAAGTGTAAAAAAAAAAACTATAACAACTGTGTTTTGAGTCGTTTCGGGCTCTCGCATTAATCACCATAATTATCTCGTTTTACTTTCTCTAGGTAATAAAACAATCGGACAAGCGCAAGGTATCGTCAAACGTCGTGCACGAAGGCGCTTGGGGGACCGGCAGTACTAGCGGTCGGTACCGACGCACTCCACGCACTGCTGACTGGAGTGACGCAGAAACAATACGGTTCTACCGCGCGCTAGCTACCTTGGGAACTGACTTCATGCTCATGGAAAGCTTGTTCCCCGGACGGACCAGGAGAGATCTGAAGCTTAAGGTAAGGTAAACCTGTGGTGGTACCCATTGCCGGATTAAGACAACTTGATGCCCTAAGCAATCCACGCCTGTAGGCGTATCCTCTAGTCGCCTCGTATTTTTCCAAAACATCGACGAGCGATTTGTAAAGATTGGCGCACATCTCTATCTAGTTTTTTTTTAAATACACAAGTATTTATCACCTATCTATCTAGTAAGTCTATGAATTTAAGTGTTGATAACTACTTAATATAAATTCCAAAAACAAAAACTAACACACGTTTTTACGTAATCACGAAACACCAAGTTTTTCGATTGCTTTTTTAGCTAACTGTTAGCAAATAACGATCTAAAAAAAAACTAAATACTAGGGATATAGTATATTAGTAAGGCTCCGCAGCTTGATACAAGAATCGCTAAATACCAGATTCGCAAATTACCAGACTCGCAAAATACCAGATTCACCATAAACCAGATATGCAAATTACCAGAAACGCAAAATAACAGATTTTGTACAGTTGAAAACAAATTTTAATTGAAAAAATATATATTAACTAAAGTAAAGACTAACAGAATCACTAATTTAACAAACTTATTTTATTGATCTTCTTTTAATTGATCCTACAGAAAGACAAGCATATACTTATATTAATAATAAATAAAAAAATAAGAAGATGAAGATTGGAAGTTTAATTAATATTAGTGATTCCTTATTAAAGATTACAATGTTTTATTAAATTTTTCATCTTTTTAATTTTTTTCTTTCAAAGCAAAAGTGGCCAGTGCAATTTATAATTAGGTCACGACCTTTTTTGTATAATGATCTTATTTTATCCATCGAAGAAATAGTTACTAATACAGGATCACTGACCTCTATATTACAATTATAGAGGTCAGTGTACAGGATAGTCTATAAACAGAACTCAATTGTTTAGGACTATACTTTTGGTATTTTGCGTTTCTGGTATTTTGCATATCTGGTTTATGGTGAATCTGGTATTTTGCGAATCTGGTATTTAGCAATTCTGGTATTAAGCTGCGGAACCATTAGTAAGTGTACGATTTTTTTTTTTTTAAGTTTAATGAATTAGTACTTGTAAAAAAATGTTGACTACGCTGAAAAAACCCAATAAAGTCATGCGCAAAACCGTCGTTTACGCGTAAGAATTTATTGAAAATAACAAAAAGTGTATTAACAAGTAGGGTATTAACGTGAAGGGCGAGTATATCTCACATCTTCGGTTTGCCGATGACATCGTCATAATAGCAGAGTCGCTGGAACAGCTAGACCAAATGTTGCATAGCCTAAATGGAGCCTCCCGGCGGGTTGGCCTCGGCATGAATTTGGACAAAAGTCATGTACAATTCGCACGTCTTGCCGAGTCCAATCCACATCGAAGGGTCGCTTCTCGAAGTTGTGAAGGATTACGTCTACTTAGGGCAAGTCATCCAGCTCTGTAGACACAACTTTGAGAAAGAGACCGACAGAAGGATCCAGTTGGGTTGGGTAGCATTTGGAAAACTCCGTCAAGTCTTCTCGTCGCCTATCCCGCAGTGTTTGAAGACTAACACCCATATTCCAAGACGTTTCCTCGAAACTTCCTCGACTCCACTCAACCTCATTCAAGGAAATCGGTATTCACAGTTGTAAAAAATCACCTCCACTTGGCGTCCCTCGACATTTATCCTCAGTCGAGGTGAGGAAACAACTGTCAAACTCAAGGTACATCGCGACGTACCTTAACACCCATATTCCAAGACGTTTCCTCGAAACTTCCTCGACTCCACTCAACCTCATTCAAAAAAATCGGTATTCACAGTTGTAAAAAATCACCTCCAGTTGGCGTCCCTCGACATTTTTCCTCAGTCGAGGTGAGGAAACAACTGTCAAACTCAAGGTACATCGCGACGTACCTTAAGGAACACTCAAGGATGATTTACGAAATTCTTTACGTTGTTTAATCTACTATTTGGCTCACAGTTTTCCAATAGTGTTTTCAATGGATTTCCAACCGTTTCTGGAATTATCTGTATGATAATCCATACGATTACCCTGCGCACCGTTATTTGCGGGATGCAGAAATATGCCCATAGAATTTTATGACAATGAAGAATTCCAAAGACGCTATTTTAGGAAAGAAACTGTTGAATAAGTTGTTACCGCTTGTGTTCAATAACAGAGCTATACCCAGTAACAGAGGACTACCCATTCTGCCGATAATTCAGTTGTTAATTGCGTTAAGATTTTATGCAAATGGAAATTTTCAAGTGACTTAGTAAAATCTTGCTGTTTGCCTTGTCTATAAACCATTTCTTTATGTTTTAATAATTATTATTTATGTAACATTTTTACTTTACAGCTTGTAGAGATTTGCACAAATTAAGTAAATCCGTAACATCTAAAATTATGGCTAAAACATATTAGGGTGCATAGATTGTACACACGTTCCTATCAAGATTCAAGAACCCCGATAGACGACACGGGGTAGTATTTCGAAATCGCAAAGCTTGGTTATTTACCATGTTTTTCACTTGGTTTGTATCCGAGAACATGATGTGCTTGCAACAGTGCCGAAATATCGGAGCCTCAAATCAAGTGAAAACATGGTAAATATCCCGTGAGTGCTTATAATAAAGTAGGTTTCATTAATTGATATACATACTATTTAAGTATACCTGCTAATTATAGTACTCAGCTAAAGTCATTCGACTAAACTTGAGTATAACATAAAATATCACGCACATAGCTACACAAACACACAAAATAATGCTTGTCTTTTATACATTAGGTAGCTAGTAGGTAGCTTTTGCCCGCGACTTCGCGTTGAAACAACGAAAAAAATGCAATCTAACAACTTTTGAGTGACCATAGACAAAAAAAAAGTAAAGAGTATACTGTAATCTATGATTCAATGACGTTTTACCTCGACTCAACCTCATTGGAGGATCCTCAAGATTACCTCGTGACAAGACCGAGTTTTAACTAAGAATACCGATTTCGAGGATTCCTTGAGGTAGTCCTTAAGGTAACCTCGAATGAGTGGAGGTGGAGGAACTTTCGAAGTTACTTCTTAGAATATGGGTGTAAGGTCTTCAACCAGTGCGTCCTGCCCGTCATGACATACGGTGCTGAAACGTGGACACTGACGGTCGGGCTGGTACACAAATTCAAGGTCGCTCAGCGCGCTATGGAGCGAGTTATGCTCGGAGTCTCTTTAAAGGATAAAATCAGGAATGAAATTATCCGGAAAAGAACCGGAGTTACCGACATAGCTTGCAGAGTAAGCAAACTGAAGTGGCAGTGGGCTGGCCATGTCTGTCGAAGGACCGATGGCCGGTGGAGCAGACGAGTCCTGGAGTGGAGACCGCGTATCGGCAAGCGTAGTGTGGGACGCCCCCCAGCTAGATGGACGGACGACCTAAAGAAGATGGCTGAGGTAGACTGAATGCGGAAGGCGGAAGACAGGGTGATGTGGCGCAGCCTGGGAGAGGCCTATGTCCAGCAGTGGACTGCAATAGGCTGAGTTGATTGATTGAACAAAAAGTGTTAAATGTTTTCAAATTTGAGGTGTTTATCTACCAAACTCAATTTTTATATTTTTATTTTGACTACTAATTTAATTGTAGTAAAAAATCTAAATAATGCCTTATAAACGAATTTTTTATTAAGTAGTTATCAAAACTTAAATTCGTAGACTTACTAGATAGATAGGTGATATACAATATGTTGATTTGCATCCTCGTCAAAGTTCAGGAGGTTGTCATAAAATACATAAATAATCAATTGAAGTACGTTATGGGGCAATAACTAGTAAGCGCTGCTTTTTTTTTGTTGTTGAAATTTAACAGTATTTCAGAATTACACCCTTAATTCAATACAAATAAAACAGAATCACCCGACTACGCACACAGCGACAATGCATGCAGCTGTTTTTCCCCGAAATGGTAGCGCCGTCGCGCCGCGTAGCAATGACCCGACCGGTAGCAATAATTTTACCTAATTTTATTTCGAAAATCACCTACATTATTGTCATAAATTTCGCTTGATAATTAACTCATTTTTGAGCATCATTGGAATACGGAAATCTTACTAATGACAGTAATACTAGTGCGCCAAAGAAAAGTTCACTGACCTGTTATCAGATGATTAATAATATCCTTCAACCTAAAGTTTTCGTAGTAATTTTGTTTTATTTGTGGATTAAATTGGTTGATTTGAAACTTTCCTTCCTACTTAACGGGCTTAGGGCCGGCAATAATACCTACCTTAGTTAGTGTACCGATCTACTAAGTCTAAAAATGATGTTTTCTACGTTTGATGAAATGGAAAGACGTGCTAGTTAAGTGTAAGTACGTGGTATACTTACTTTCAACTCTTAGGTAAACACTCGCCCATCCACAGGATGTTGGCGTCTTGGTGTTCCAGGAACCAGCGACCAAAATGTAACCCGCACGGCATTATCACCTGGGTGAATGTCTTGTGCCTTGCAATAGTGGAATGGGTGTTGCAGCTCACGCTTCAGTAGGCGCCACACTGTAGTGTGGTGCACTCCAAAGTGTTGACCAGCCTCCCGCGTGCTTGCCCGTGGGTCTCGCTGGAAGTATTCCAGGATGTCTTCCTGCAAGGCGACAGGCAGGCCTACGCTGCCGCGAGCTTGAGCATGCCGGGGAACGTCAAACTGCCGATGATCCCGCAGTCTCTGCGTAGCAGCCAGCATGACGCTCTGTGGCGGGTGTTCCCGATCGGGATACATTTCCACGAACATCCGGATGGCTCCACGTAGGCTGTCTCCACTGATGGCGACCATCTCCACCAACTCGGCATTTGAGTAATTGTCCGTCATCACACTTTGTAACTACGTCTCGATGTACGGAAATTCGCAAAGCGCACTCGCGAACACTTCGGCGAGTTCAATCACACTGTCGGCGCCGGCGCCGCGGCGCGCGGCGCCGGCGGGGAAAAGGGGCGTGGCTAGGAGCGGCGCGGAAGTGTGATTGGGGGATGGGATTGATTACCTACGAATTTATAGAATGAGAGTTTGCATGTATGGTTTGCATTTGTGTGTGTGTGAAGCGCGGTTATAGGGCTAGTAACAGACGGGCCGCGTTTAAATACGGCTGGTTCACACTTACGGATTTCCTTAAATAAGAAAACAAAATAAAAAAATACCTACTCATTTTATTGTTGATTTGGGTCGAGAATCATTAGCATAATTACGTCCTTGAATTTGACTAGGATGCAAATCAACACATTGTATACTTGTGTATTTTTAAAAAAACTAGATAACTTAAGGATATTGAGAAATTTGCGCTGAAAAAAAATTATTTTTCAGTTTTTAGCCCGCGAAACTGATAGGGACCCTTAATGTAATGCGTTTTTTAAATCGAATATTCTTAACATAATTTAAAAAATGAAAGATTCACCTACCTACTCAGGTTATATTTTGTAAATAAAAAAATATTAATCGAAACACAAAAACCAACGTGTATTTAAGTAAAAATCACCTTTTTTTAAATCTTACATACCGGAATAAATAAGCACAATATATTATATTGAAAATAGTTTCTCAAAACGCATAGAGTTCTAAATCGCGCGCGCTCTGTCTCAAAATCTTGAATTAGATTGTTTTCCCATGAGATTGAGGCAAGGCCCAAGGCTCGAGATCTCGATTGCATTCCGTAGGTATACAGCCTCGAGCATACAGTTCGGCAATAATATGTGATTTGTATACTGTCAATTGCCGTCATTTTGGCGTCGCTTGTCCCGTCAGATAGTTTTGGTGTTTGTTCGACGTCACATATTTGTGCCGCCTTCCACAGATGATCACGAACCTATCTGACACACACACACAGATATTAATGAATAAATCATGAAATCAGATATTTTTACCGATCTGTCCATAGTAATATATTTATGCTCGTGGCTGTACCTCATACAAGCCCAAAAGCCCGGCTTCTGCCCTGATAAAAAACTTCAACAGCACATATCAAGCAATGACTTTAATCTTTCATGACATGACATGAGGGGAAACACGGTTTGCTCACGGCCATTTTCCAGCTAGTCAACATTTTTAGTTTATTTTATTTTATGTATAACTAGCTGCGCCACGCGGTTTCACCCGCGTAAATGTCGATCGCGGGATAAAAAAGTAGCCTATATGTTAATCCAGGGAGCCAGGTACCTCCATACAAAATTTTATCAAAATTGGTTCTGCCGTTTGAGCGTGAAGAAGTAACAAACATAATACACACACACACAATCACAAACTTTCGCCTTTATAATATTAGTGTAATATTTTTGGTTCCAGTTCAAAAAGGAAGAGCGTGTAAACATGGCTCAAGTGGACAAGGCTCTTCGCTCGACATGCAAGTGGGACGCCACTCGGTTAGGGGAAGAGTTCCATGCCGAACGGGAGGAGGCAGACAAGGCCGCGCGCGCTGAGGCGCAAGAGCTACAGCAACGTGCCATAGACCAGCGGCGCAGGCAGAAGGAGGCGCGGGAACTACGCGTGCGCATGAGTGAGTACCTAGTGTGGTGTGGATTTTGAACCAGCGGCGAAGTATACGACTTACATTTGAATTCAGTCTTTATCAACTTTTAGAACAAAAAACTTAATGTCATGCATGCCATGAATCTTGATATACCTACAGTCCTTTCAGTTATTTTTCCTCTGAAAATGCATCACTGTCAAAATCAATATGATCTTTATTCTCGTTACTCTAAGGTTGTTCTTAGTTTGTTGCCACTGACTTGTCTGTTAACATCACAGTGATCTTTATTCACGTTACAATAAGGTTGTAGTTGGGTTGCTGCTGAAAGAGGTCAATGAACTATGAAAGGACTACTGTTGTTTTTTATTTATTTTACTAGGAAAACTTACAGCTAATAACAAAGAATAGTAGAGTTTTATTAAAATTAAGGCTAATTACAAGCAGAGTAAATGAAAAAAATGTAGTTAGCTTCTGGTCTATGTAGAAAAAATAATTTAAAAAAAAAGCTTTGTATTGAAGATCTCTGATGCTTACCATACAGGGGAAAATTGTTTTGTATAGAGATTGACTATGCATTTTTGACGATTGAATAAACTATAAGTGACAACCCTACGTGTTTAGGCTATTATCGCTCGCTCGGGGCTCGAGTTGGCTTTCTTATTTGTTTTTGCTATGTTATAAGTTTCCACTTCTTTTATTATAATATCTATGTCATTCTATTCAGTTTGTATTCTTCCTGTGCGAGTCTCAATAAATACTTTTTATTTCTTTTCTTTCGTGACAAAGATCAAATTCCATTGCAACCACCTAAGACCTTTTTACTACAATATGTGAGTGTACTTATTATATGTACATCTCTCCCCAATCTTTCGAGGTTACAGGCGTGATTGTATTTATGGCCACTCAAAAATCAACTTAAACTACATAACGCTAAAAGTATACAGGGTGAATTTTTCAAGTGTTCTTGGATGGCCAAATCCGAAACTGAAGAATAGCGAAAAGTACTCAAAGGAGTCGCGGGCTCGATTTTGATGAAAACTAAAACTGCATCATTGGATTTTTGAAAAATCAAAATTTCTAGCCAGGAATCGAACCCGTTGATTTTGTTTAAAAAAAAAACACACTTTATTATTACACCACTCGATAGTGTCCCTAATAACTAATAAGGATCAAATTCTTGGAAGTATTGAAATACGGCAAACTTAAGGAAAATGTTGGATTTTAATAAACTGCTTCTTATTTTAAAGTATTCATACCGACATTATCTATATCTTGTTCGAAATGATGCTCAATACACCGGCAGCACAGCCACATTCACAACATTATGTTCTAAATTCAAATTTTGAATGCAGTATAATCCTTGAGACGTCGAATCCGACTATGTATTGAATACAATGGTCATCATTTTGAACAATTAATCAGTTTAATAGGTAGGTAACATAAGAAAACTAAAAAAAGGGATTTTGTTAAAAATGCGTTCTTTTCTTTAGTTTCCCGTATGTCATTACTTCCCAGAATTTGATACTTATTAGGGACACTATCGAGTGGTGTAATAATACAGTGTGTTTTTTTTTGATCAAAATCAACGGGTTCGATTCCTGGCTAGAAATATGATTTTTCAAAAATCCAATGATGCAGTTTTAGTTTTCATCAAAATCGAGCCCGCGACTCCTTTGAGTACATTTCGCTATTCCTCATAGTTTCTGATTTGGCCATCCACGACCACTTGAAAAATTCACCCTGTATAGTCGTAGTTGAGGAAATGTATATTATGTACAATTCTGAATAACATCTCACGTGCTGACCTACTGCTTCACAGATTGTTAATGGTTTATTTAAAAGTTATTCAAATGCAGCTAAACTTGTTATAAACATTCTTGTACATTACAGGTCGAGGTTCAAAAGCCTTGGGAGCGTCTACCTTCCCCTCGTCAAACACCGGTCTCACGGCTGACGAACTGATACTTCGGCACCACGAGGCCAAGGCAAGCGGCGCGAAGGTCACACAGCCTAAAGCCACGAGGGGCCGACCGAAGTCCACAGCCTCATCAAAACTCGTGACCATCGCGCCAAAGCCCAAGAGAACCAATGACATGGCCACATTACGTAAAATACAAGCCAAACCTCATGGCGAAACGCCAGATAAGCAACCTCCAACCACTCCGGTAGTGTCTTTACCCCCCAATATAGAAAACGGGTCCCTCGTCGTACTTACGGTCAATGACCCCAACTCTCCTTCCAAAAAGATGTTGCAAACGTACATTTCTGGTGATGGAGGTCGGCTAACTCCTGTCGCGTTGCCGACTTCGTTCTTAAACACCGTTGTTACCTATATGAAGAACGGTGGTACGCCTAAAAGCAATATGTCTGCGGGGTCTTCGCCTCATCTGGCTTCCCCTAGCAGTGTTGCCAGCCAGGAGAGCCGGCCCAGTTCCACCCCAGGGGTTATTCAAATAAATAATAGTCCTAAAAGAAAGCGACATAGTTCGTATACTATCACCCATCTGTAAGTCTTGTGTACGGTACTTGCCAGTTAGCGAGTGGGCAGAATGAAAATGTTATGCAAAGGGATGAGTATTATATTGCAATCTGCGGCGAGGTCTATCGTTACCGTTTTTGAAAATGTTTACCTAGACAGACAAATTAACCTTTTTTGTACGCTGGCTAATCAGCCAAAGTGACTACGTGTCTGACCGCCGCAGCTTCAGACCGAATTTCGGCCATGGCAGCCAATCTCAGCGGAGGCTAGCCATCTCCGCAGGCGCACTTAATCTTCCACTCTTATAGTCTGATGTGACGGCAGGCAATCCGTCACTCGCTCTCGCTCCATCAGGCGCAGGCCACCGGGCGCGCGGTGCACGGGGGCATCACACCACCAACTTCCAAACTCGAAACCCAATAAAATTTTGCGCGTCTTGGGATTCGAACCCAAGACCCCACGCTCAGCAGTCGCGCTTGCGACCACGAGCTGAGGCCATTTTTCATGTTCGGGGTCATCAAAGGCATCATTGTTCAAGTGAGAAAAAGATGCTCTATACATCCTTACTTTATCCCTTTTTCGCTCTGGAACAATAACAACCACTACCCTACATTATGAACTCATCAAATGTCAGGGTTTCCTAACTGACTACTCTGAGAAGAAAGACCAAAACAAACCCAGAGGTCACAGTCTGTTATAAAGTCCAGACATAATCTTGGTCAGGCCAGATGAAGACCATGCAAGTTAATGCCTGAGATGGTCTTTTGAGGAAAGAACCATACAGATTTGAGTGGACGTCTCCAGTTCGTGCACGCATTTGTCAATAATCGTGTAGCTCAACTCAGAACTTCAGGAGCTCAACGACTCGATGACCAATACCAAAGAAGGACGTTTGGGTAGGTCGCGTAAAGAACTCAAACCTGCCGGATTACATTAAAACTAATTGAGAAAAAAAATGACCCACATAATCCCGACATTCACAATAATTAAAATAATATTAATAAGTATCATACTTCACAAAGAAATTTTCTTGTTATTGTGTATATCATAAATCATAATCATCAAATGTCTATTGTGTATAAGTATCATAAATCATAATCATCAAATGAATGTCAAAGTGTATATAAAAAAAAACAACATTCAGTATGTAAAAATTGGAGCAGCTCAATCCCAAGCCTTTTTTTTTTGTCCTCTGTATAAAAGTCCTTCGGGCACAACATGTCATTAATGATTTATCTAAAGAGCCGCCTATTTTCTTGAGTCTTGTTGTAAGTACAACAAATTTCGAGTTTTTTTCCTAGTATTTATAAATAAGGATATCAGTATCACTGTATTTTTAAACAATTTTATATTCTTATTATTTATAAAAGATTTCATAAATATGCTGAGGAAGGCACAGTCATTATATTAATCTCCTTAAATTTTTCTGAGAGTCTCCCGGAATTAATGTATAAACGCTTGACTATGAATGTTATTCGTGGATCTTTGACAGTCGTAACGGGTAGTCAGAAGCCCGAAAATCTGACAACCAGTCTTACGAAGAGTATCATGTTACCCAGTAACTGGGATGTAGAGGTCAGATACTCAGTCGGTCCTTGTAAAATATTGGTATTCAGCTGCATCCGGTTAGACTGAAAGCCGACCCCAACATAGTTGGGAAAAGGTTGGGCAGATGATGATGCTTGACTAAGAATATAAGGCTACACTGTCGGATACTGAAACTTATAATCAGCACATAATAATATGCATGGAAAGTGAATTGCTTACGCCTAAAGTAATAAAATCATGATCAACTTTTAATAAGCAGTGTTATCTCGATAATTATATCGCTGCGCAGCTTATGCTAGTACCCAGATGTTTTGATTATCCCTAGTTTTAATCCTAGTGTTAAAACTCAGATAAGTCATATTACACCCAGACGGTCGACGTTAATCGATGGCAACTATCAACGTCATTCTATACCAACCCGATATGCCGTGACGTGACTCGCACTTCTATCGAGTATCGATAATTGCCATTGTTGACCGTCGATTATAGAGCGCTCAACCGGCAACGTCGATCAATCGATTATCCTGAGCTTTGGTCGTGATTCGATTGATTGACACAAATATACGACTTTGGTTGATTGATTGATCGATACTATCGATGAACTTGCACAAGGTTGTTCAATATTTTTTCAACGTATTTTACAAGTCACAGTCATCGATCATGCTGGCGTATTTCCCATTCCGTGTTCAATTCTAATATCTGAAGATATATATCCAAGGGGTTTCATACATGGATGAAATAAAAATTGCATTATTTTTGACCTAAGACGTCTAATTTTTTAGATATTTGGAAAGAACTACGTCGTTTGATACAATTTTCATTTCATTCTCGTTACATTTGCAAAATGCAGTTGCAGAGAAAAGGTTAGTAGATTACTAAACACTAATTGGCGCAACCTGAACACGGTTTTGGTGGGTATGTACCGTGATACAAAAGCATGGTGGATTCACACAACCGTTGTCTCAATTTTCGAATTGACCTCGAAAAGGAAAATACGCATCATGCTGGACCACGAACGCGGCCGAAGTTGATCAATGCTTCGATGCGATATCAAACATTTGGGTGTCCTACCACCATTAGTGATAGTTTTATGCCAATTTGTTTTACGCTGAATTAGATACGTTTATTGTACGCTATATTTGTAAGTTTTAGACGTAAGGATTTTAATTTATTTTACTACATAATTGTATGTTATTGCATTTTAGTTCGTTTCACATTCGTCAAATTCACCTCGCTTTTAAAGATGGCACAATGATCATGGATGTATGGAACCGTACCATGCTGCATCAAAGTCAAACTTTGTTTTTTATAGATTACACTTATCATATTAACTCCTACAAAAATTATTTTTGTAAACAAAACCCGGGTTGCGGAGGTTTTCAAAAATCTAAATAACCTAAAAACTAGGTAATCTATTTTGTTTGACACGAACGGCCATTATTGCTCTAAAAAACAGCCTATTCTATTCTAGTTATTTTTAATTAATATAGAATCTACAAAGTATATTTTTTTACGTTTTTATGTAAGGCATCATATCATAGCACTTTCAAAATTCAAGGTCATATCATATCATTTGAAACGGAACACAATATCAACACTTTTTTAATTTAAATTAAATTCCCTGTTCAAAAATCAAATCCCCGACGCGTCATGTCGTAAAAAATTATGAAAATAATTACTACAATATTTTGCTCTTGATGCATGACTTTTTGGTACTTACGACTTTTTGTCATTCTCTATTTTCAACAAGAACTAACAATTTAAAATTTAAAGAAGGCACAGTCTTGTGTTTTAAGCGATATTAGGGATCAGCTGTATCCCTAATATGCCTTAAAAATAGGTTTAACACTATGATGAAGTTCAAAAGAAGTAAGTAGGTATAGTATATTTTAACATTCTTTCTATAAGTACTATTAGAGTCGAATGTTAGATTCGAGCTACTTATGTGATATTGAACATTTAATCAAATCTTGTGTGATCTCAGATTAATTTTATATTCACAAATAAAAAGCTTTTTAATAATTTTTTGTCCGCAAGTTGTATACAAAATATAATATTCATAGAGAACTTACTGCATATCAGATGTTTTAGGACTAGTTCTAATCTGCAAAGCTATTCACAACCACTCGACAGGGTTCCGAGTCGAAAATGACGCATTTTTGATTACCTGATTTACCTAGACCCCGGACCACAAATAGTCGTCGAAAAAATAGCGGCCTTCGATAAAATAGAATATATGAATTTGCTTCAAAACATGGGACTTTAAGGTCTTATAAATAGAATTATGATCTTTCATGTTTCGCCAAAGACTGGCATACAGATATTATATAAACAGATGATATATAAACACGTTACATGAGGATACATTAGTTTGTTAAAATTATTATTCTACTACAAAAAGTAGTAAAAAAACCGGGCAAGAGCGAGTCGGACTCGCGCACCGAGGGTTCCGTAACATCCGGGTTTATGCATAAGGTTTATGTTTATGAAATTAAATGTTTTTTTTATTTTTGAGTTGATTGAATGAATGGTAAATTGTGGTTTACGATTTATGACGTATTAAAAAAAACTACTTACTAGATCTCGTTCAAACCAATTTTCGGTGGTAGTTTACATGGTAATGTATATCATATATTTTTTTTAGTTTTATCATTCTCTTATTTTAGAAGTTACAGGGGGGGGGGACACACATTTTACCACTTTGGAAGTGTCTCTCGCGCAAACTATTCAGTTTAGAAAAAAATTATATTAGAAACCTCAATATCATTTTTGAAGACCTACCCATAGATACCCCACACGTATGGGTTTGATGAAAAAAAAAATTTTGAGTTTCGGTTCTAAGTATGGGGAACCCTAAAATTTATTGTTTTTTTTCTATTTTTGTGTGAAAATCTTAATGCGGTTCACAGAATACATCTACTTACCAAGTTTCAACAGTATAGTTCTTATAGTTTCGGAGAAAAGTGGCTGTGACATACGGACGGACAGACAGACAGACAGACAGACAGACAGACGGACAGACAGACAGACAGACAGACAGACATGACGAATCTATAAGGGTTCCGTTTTTGCCATTTGGCTACGGAACCCTAAAAACATGTTACAATAATAATTTAGTAGTAGGCATTGATCGATAACATTGATTGATGTTCGATTCGGCACGGAAGCGTATCTAATGGTTGTGAATACCTATGCTGATAAGCAAAATACATTAAACATTATTATAAACTACAGTAATCATTTTACTCATTAACTTACTTTTTAAAACAATCGACTATGTAATAAAATATTGCTCCGAATAATAAAAGAGTTCTTTTAGATACTTAGTTTTATTTATTTGTCTTTGGGCTGATTTTTCCAACGCCAAGATAACTTTATCCGACGAATAATTTTGATTTTTTGACAGTTCCATACAAAAGCTGTCAGACGCCAATTTTATTCCACGAATAAAAAATATCTGTTGATTGAAAAATCAGCCCTTAGTCTTTTATGGTCTTACCTCAGCAATAGTAAGCGGCAAAAGTAATAAGAACGTATACAATTCGAAATTATCTGAAATACTAAATTATAAATTACACAATGGGTTTCTCGAAAAGAATCGGTACACGACAACCGCTAATCTGAAAAGACTATTTTTTATCAAATTCATATACTTAAAGTTTAATTTTCTTAGTTCAGATAATTTTTAACAGTCGGTTCGTTCCCATAATTCTGCCGCAGATTGCACAAAATAAAAATCTCAAACATAAATGCAAAATCATTTATTTACAATGAAGAGTACTAACTTAACTGTTATTAACACCTATGATCACTATCAGCACTCCACAACTTCGTGGGGGAACCACTGCGAGTCTTCAAGACTGTCCCACAGTGAGAACTCTGGGTCCAGGAATTCTTGGTTCAGTAGGTCAACGTCGAGAACTTTCTTGTGTTCTGCAAAACAAACAGTACAGATGTCATAAAAAATATAATTTACTGATGGCCAAAACATGCCAGCAGAAATGAGACGAGAAGTTCAATGTAGTATAGTCCAAGAGCTAGATCGAAGAGTTTTTTCGTGAACTCTTCGATCTAGCTCTTGGACCTATACCTTACTAATTGAACTCATTTATATTTCCTAAACTAAGACCCGATTAAATCTGTGACTTGGCGACTGATTCCGACTAATTGGCGACAAAATATGGGAGAAAACAGGTCTTCGCTAGGTGCCCTAGTTTTTGAGATATAAATGTGACCCTGCTGGGGAGACTCTCCACATCGGCCACCTATAAACCCTTATATCTTTTGAACCAGTGACCGACAAATTCTGATATTTGGCGACAAATTTCGACTAATTAGCGACAATTTTTTGTGGTATCAAAATTAAAGTCCCTGATGGTGGCCCCATACCAGAATCAGTGACACAAGGCAATGCTATCAAGGGCTGATTTTACCATAGTCAGAGGGGCAATTCTCGTAATTTTAAGAACGAAGTATAAGTACGTATAAGTAGTAAGTAAGTAGAAATTCCCTTTATAAGTCTGATCTCAGTCTCAATTTGTCAAAAATGCCTTTAAAATCCCTACATTTTTGACAAGTTTTTGACATTGACTATCGCTGAAATGAGATTGCAACTAGATTTTGAACGTTTTAATTACAGGAATTGGCCTTCTAATAATCATAAAGATTATTAGAAGGCCGTGGAATAAAACTGACGACTGACCGTTCTAGTCTGGAAAAAGTGTAAAAAATTGAAAATTTATTCTCAGGATAAGAATTATCTTATAAAATTCAAAGTCCTGACTGACTGAGTGATATATCAACGCACAGCCTTAACCGCTGGTCCTAAAGATATGAAATTTGGAGGGTGTGTTCTTTGTGAAGAGTAGGTATCCACTAAGAAAGGGTTTTTCGAAATTCCATCCCTAAGAGGGTGAATGGGGGAGGGTGAAATTTCACGCGGACGAACTCGCGGGCAGAATCTAGTTCTAGGTATAAAATTCGCCCCTATTCGCATGTGAGTCAGAATTTAATAGAAAACTTTAGCCCCTTAGCAAGGGACAGGTCCCTTGCTGCCCGCCCCGGTGTGACGCCGTAAGCCGAGGTCCGTACCCAAGGGGGTGCCCGTAGCGAGTAATCGCCTAGTTTTTAAGTTGCTGCCCTGGCTGAAGCCTTAATTTCTTAAGGCATCCACGGGGTAGCCCGGTTTAGCAGCCATAAACCTCGTAGGTTGACCAGCGGGGTGGCACTTAGAAAAAAACCCTTTTCACAGGCTCCAGGTGCAGGTAATGTCGCCGGAGCGTTTGAAAAAGGAGTTCCAATGATCGATCATATTCCATCACGGTTTATCAGAGTACTTACATATTAGTCTAGTCCTAATCATAACCATTTTGTGAGTAAAAATAAAAGGTACGTCATCATGAGCAGTAAGCAGTATCATTTTGCATTGGTGGTTTACTAGGTATACATTCGTATCTAAAGGTGAGTATACATTAGAGCATTTTCTCGACCATTTTCACGTAATGTAACGTTCTTGCGAATATTCGACACCGTTTTTCGAAGTAACGCTCACGGCGCGTGGCAAGGCGAGCGAGTATTTACCTGCAAGATTCTATTTTCTATATCTCCGCGCACCTCACTCCGCGTATCACGTTTTGCCTCGCTCGTGTCTGCTCGATGATATGTTACACAAATTCGCTCGTTTGTTTGCAAAATCGAGTTGTAATTGTAACAAAGCGTCGATTGTCGTTCTCTTTGTTCGGTTCGTGAAAGGGTGACACATTACCGCAGCGCAGCTCGATGTTTTGTTACAAATAAATGCTCTAGTCCTATACTCACCCTAAGTATTTGTAAATCAGTCACACTAAGCGAATCTTTAAGCATTCTAGCAGTGAGAATTGAGATAGCCACATTTTCTCATAATGTATATGCGAAAAAAACGAGTACTTTTTATGAGAATTGGCGAAAAAACGTGGTTAAAGTTGTGAACTGAAGATTTCGGAATTACATTTTTGTCAATAGACAATACGCATACAGATATGAATACCTTTTTGATAGATAAAGGCAAGACTTATTTGTAGGAGTACCTAAGATGTAGGTAAGTACATAAATCAAATTTGTAGTCTTGTCTATCAGCTTTATCTACAGCTCTGTGGTGGCCCAGTAACTGCCGACATACCGAGTCCAAGGTCATAAGTACGAAGACGATCCTATGCACGTGTGCACTGTATACCGTGCTTATTTATTTCATGACCACTGAACACGCTGAAGATAAACTTTTTGTGCAATCTGGAATTTTCTAAAATATGACGTGACCACCCGGACAGCTGACAGCTGACACTGGAACCCGGATTCCTGGCCCACAATCAATGAGAGGGGGACCTGTATGTCAGCGGTGAAAAACATTAAACTCATAAGATGATTATTATATACAAAAGTCCAAGCCTTCATCCATACACGTGCGAGTGTGTGTCGACTTACCAACTAGCGCGAGCTCATCGGTCTGCACCTTGGCCGGCGGAGCCTGCGCGGGGTCAACAACCGGCGCGGTCTGCGCCGGCGCCGCGCCCGGCTCCCCCTGCCCGTAGTAGCCAGACCACGCAGAGTAGTTCTGCCAGTATGCAGACGGATCATAGTATTGATTGTACTCCTATAAAGTAAAATGTTACTTCATATGTACAACATTCTGACAGTCTATCCGTCAAGCCATTATCCAGGGTCCGCTTTTTCTTTAGTTTCATTGCGATGAAGTTTTTAAAGATGCAAGCTTGTTCTGAAGCAGAATTCTTCTTGATTTTGTTTTGCTAAGCAATAAGCGGTGGCCTACAGATATTGTCAGTGTCGAAAATTGAAAGCATTGGCATATTATATACTTGATTGATTCAACTACTTGTTACTGTCTTGTTATTATTGTAATTTATTTTCAATAAAATTTACATTTTGTAAATTTTTTTTATATTATGAGACCATTGAAGCTATGCCAATAATTTCAATTTAATTCTGCATCTTTTTCATCTTGCTCTAATGCTTATCGTCCAAGCCATCTGCATGGCCATTTGTAGTGCTGAAAAGCAAGCTATATAATGAAAGATGTTATATACTGAAGGTGAGATTCCTGCCATTTTGCGACAGCACATTTGTTACGTAGCATCCATTTGGAAAGAACACAAGCAAATTCTTTTCTTTTTAACAACTAAAAACTACTTACCGTTCCACCGCTAAATGTAGAATTAGGTGTTGAGGGTGCTGATGGGTTCTGTGAGGAGTTGTTGCACTTAGGCTTGGGCACTGCAGTGCAAATTTTCAATGGTTTAGACCCAAGTCCATTGTAGCCATTCATTGCATACAAAGCATTCCTTTGCTCCTCCTCATTGCCAAACCTCACAAAACCATAGCCTTTTGTATATCCTGAGCTGTCCAAGATAACTGTAATGATAACAATTTTAACTTTAATAACCATTTCAAAGGGAACCTATGGATTGGTCATTCCACACATTTGGTGGTATTAATATAATAACGAATGTTAAAAAGGTATACCTTTTGCGGTTTTTATTGAAGAATACTTGGATGCAAAGATTCTGTAGAGCGAGTAGTCATCAACATCGGGGCTCAGGTCTCCAACCCAAACGGAGAATTCTCTTTCTGTTTGCATGTTAGCACGAGCTTCTCGTGATGCAGTGTTTAGGCGGAACCTTACCACTGGAAATGTCCCTGGGATTGGTTTTCCATTCAGTTTGTGCATGGCATCTATTGCTTCGTCATCTGTCTGTAATTTAAATATTTTTATGATATATAAAAGATGTAATAGTTTCAAAACTATTTTTTTCAATTTAAGACTGCTGAATCCTGTAGGGTTTAGTATAGTACCTGGAAATGTACAAAGGCATATCCAGCTGGTTCTCCAGTGAATTTGTTTCTCATGACTTTAACAGCCAGTGGACGCTGCCCCATTCGATTGAACGCAGCCATGATGAAACTCTCGGTCATATTGGGCTCCAACTAAAAGAAATAATCATAATTTTAGGTGGGAAAATTCCTCAAATATTAAATATCAGCCTGTAACTGTCCCCACTTTAGGGCAAGGTTCTTTCTCATACAGAGAACACGCTTGCTGAAATCGGACTGGCACTTACAGACTTTATTATCAACTAGCTGGTCCGGCAAACTTCGTACCGCCTCATAAAGGAGAAACCCGTTTCTGGGCCTAACCGTTACACGAATAAGATATGTACCAAAAAAATCGTCTATTTTGCTAAATTAACCCATTTAAATCTTAGCCTCATTTACAATGGCCAAGTGTAGAAAATAATTAGATTTCTATTTTTTTGGGCTAAGTTTTGGTATCTCTGCCAACGAGTTGAGGGTCCATATTTTTTTCACATATAGATCTTATTATTAGAAGCCTCCACGCAAAGTTTTAACTTGCGGAGATAAATGGTTTACGAGAAAAAAATTATCAAAAACGTAGAAATTAAGGAATGTTTTGTTACTTTTGACATTTGGTCTCACCATTGAACGTTTCGTTTTATGTAAGGTCAACTCACTAAAATGTTTAACTTCATAATAATGATGAAATAAATATGTATAATTAGTGAGTTATGAGTTTTTATGCATATTTCATTATGTTATTTATATTTCGTTGATTTAAATCAGTGTTATTAAATTATAAACACTTATAATAATTTACCGACTATTGCCGATATGTGAAACGAAACGTAAAACGACGCCATTTTGTGCTGTCACTGAATTCTTCTAGGGCAGACCTGACACGGTCAGGTTAGACAACTTGATGCAAGAGCGAGCGAAGCGAGCTCGGGACTTGGGGCACCCCGACTCGGACAGGTTAGGTTAGAAGGGGATGGCGGGGTCTGAAAGACCCCGCCATCCCCTTCGTGGTTGTTTTTTTTAAACCACCCAGAAGTAGGAGCCCCGCGAAGCGGGGCTCCGTCGACTACGCCCAGAGCGAACGAAGAAAAATAACACAGTTGCATTGACAACATAGGATGCAAGAGCGAGCGAAGCGAGCTCGGGACTTGGGGCACCCCGACTAGGACAGGTAAGGTTAGAAGGGGATGGCGGGGTCTGAAAGACCCCGCCATCCCCTTCGTGGTTGTTTTTTTTTAAACCACCCAGAAGTAGGAGCCCCACGTAGCGGGGCTCCGTCGACTAAGCCTAAGCACATAGGTACATTTTTGTAAATATCGAAAATGAAAAAAAAGGGGGGGGTGGAGGGGGCTGGTACTTCCTTCTTCATTTTATTTGTCATCCTCCAACTTTTCTGACCTTTAAATAGATGTCAATACATGAAAATTCGAAAGTGAGGTTAGAATATTAAAAAAGTCATATCTCAAAAAGGGGGGGGTTCCGCAACTTTTCCTTCACAGGGGGGGGAATACCCCCCTCCCCCCCCCTCCACCCCCCCTCACCCCTTAAATCGTTGTCAGAGATACCAAAGTCGTACCTTTTTTTGTTTTAAACCACCTTTGTAAACCGTTACAACACTTGTTATACGTCACTAACTTCATATATACTGGTATTCTATCAATAGAGCGTACCCTAAGAATATGATCGATTTAGTGGAAATCGATGCTGATACAAATAATTAAATAACACTCCGTTGTTTTAGTATAAATGACTTTTTAGGTATTAAAATCAATGTAAAACAATTAAATCTGGAAACTAATTGATATTTAACGTAATCGCCATTAAAAAACATTAAAAGAAATAAATAATCGATAAAATCGACTGTACCATGGATTGCACTAGTAAACGGCAAATGTCAATGTCAACGTCTGTCAATTGTCATGGTTGTATTTTTGCGCAAGTCAATGTGTTGTTTTTCTGTATTTCTGGGGATTTATTTTTTCATAAGACCTCTAATCGAATACTGGCCTCCGAAATTGATTGCATTCTGACTGACCCTCGCTTGAACAATGGACACCGTTACATAACCTGCCACCTGTGCTGACTTTTGCTGGAAAACCTGATTATTGCTCTTTTTGACGACTGACACGACATCATGAACCTGTGCATTAATTGCGGAATAGCAACGGCCCACTGCCATACAATCGGAAGGCGAAGATTGGAAGATGAAAATGATTCTCTCAATTGTACAGGAATGGGTCGCGCGCGCCTCAAACAGTTAGTAAGTATCCGATATTTCTATACTGTAATATTTTTGTACAATGTATGTAATAATTTAATGTAGTCGAACTAAATAGTGTTATCGCATTTGTTCAGTTGTTTGTTGATAGTTGTACTTTATATAATGATACCAGAATGTGCAGATGTGATGCTTCATATTCGAAGACATGACTGTGACATCACCAATCCGGACTGAACCTGCATGGTTATTGGTTAATTATATTCCCTCTCAGAGAGGAGACCTGAGTCCCTGCAATGGGAATATAATAAAAACGCTTATGTTTACCCAAATGTGCCACTCAGATGTTTATTGCTAAATGCTAATGCTGGACCTAATAGTCAAATGATAAATGTTTGCTTCAGGTAAATGAAAATGACTTTAATCTGCCAAGCTTGCTGGAATCATGCCAATGCTGTATCTCTTGATGGAAATATACTAGAAGGGAGTGATCAGACACCTACAGGACTCCAACGAGTGTGTATTGACTGTGGACGTTATCTTCTGAAAAGAGTTATAAGAATACACGAAGTTATAAGAGGATGGATCCTACCACGCACGGTTAATATAATAGTTTTTTTCATGCTTTTTTAATAACATTTTTTTAGTTTAGTTTTGATAACAAGGGCATTCAAAAGCTTTATTTGGTATGCTTAAACATTTAAGTGAATAAGAACAGTGTGATAATGGTTAAGCTAACTCAGGCTTACTAACCTACATCAGGATTTCTTTAGATTATTCTTTTTCAAAGTGGGCAATAACACACCACTCATCTCTGGTTTAAAGGCACTCTTTAATGTAGGTATATTATTTTCAGGTGGATGCTTCAAGTGTTGTGTAATAGGATGTATTTCGTTTATACATTAGTCGACAGCTCTCTAAGTGCAAGGGATGCTATAACCGAACCTGTATCCTTATCAAAAGAACGGTTGGATGCTGTACCCACACCATGAGCATAATATGGTATCTTGGTTAGGCACGGCACCAGGGTAGTCAATTGCCTCCTGCACAATTTCTGGATACCTACTGTGTTATTATATTATGATAATCCTAATGAAGAAAGTAATTAATAAAACCATCACAATTTCCTGTGTTTTTTTTATATTTTAATATATTATTGCAATCTCAGATTACTTACTGTAATCTGAGATTGCATCAAATGCCTAGGTACAATATTAACAAATGCAAGCTAGTAGTGATGTAAGTGGGCCTTGTATAATAAACATAGTTTTTTGCTGAGGTTTTCAGTACTGCTACAAGAACAATCAGATAAATCGGAAGTCATCCCCTAAGCGCTTTTTATTTATGTACCTAAAACCTCATCGTGATAGGCGGCAGGTGCTGCAGCACAGCACATGTGCATTCCAGATTTACGTAGGAAACGAAAGTCTCAAAAATATCATTGTTTAACTAGGTACTAAAAATAACCTAAAAAGTGAACATTGTTGTCTGATTTTACCAATTTGGCCATTGCTGGCAGACGTGAAAATTGGGCTCGTGAAATCTTCCTAAATGCTCCAATTTATGGCCAAATTCCAGCCCTGTAACGCCAGGCCCAAGTTTCTATGGAGTTTGGGTTTCTCCTTTACGGTATAAATCCCAGAAAAATGCACGACGCCCCGCGGTAAGGTTCACGCGGCTTTACACATATATAAGAATTTATTGTTTGATTGTTTTTTCGGAATATACACCTGGATATTGAAGATTCGGTCTGCCCAAGACGATATCTTTTATGATGATACTATCAGCGCCCCGCGGTTTCACCCGCATAAGTTTCGATCCCGTGGGAATATCGGGATAAAAACTATCTTATGTCCTTTCCCGAGACTCAAACTATCTATATACCAAATTTCATCTAAATCGGTTCAGCGGTTTAAGCGTGAAGATGTAACCGAGAGTTAGACAGACACACTCGCATTTATAATATTAGTATGGATTGTTTGAAAAGTATCTAATACTTACGCTGCCCATCCATAGTTGACACTGCATAGACATGATATAAACTAAAACTTTAACTATATGGGAAACAAAATAATGATTTATTTAAAAATATCGATTTCCACAACAACAGAATGCGTCCTTTGCGAATACCATGCGAAACTGTCACTTTGTGCTGTCATTTTAGCTAGAACAGATAATGTAAATGCTACTGACCGAATCATTCAAACAGTTTCACTTACTGATTAATCGACTAAAAAAAGAAAAAGAAACTGAAATAATGTAATAAAGATAGTGATCCAAGAATCTTTTACGGAGAGCTTTTAAAATACATACGATGTAGCAGAAATAGAATATTTATCAACGGAAACCCAATATTGATTTTGATATTCACATGGGCAGTGACATTTTATTATTCTGTGGCCAGTTTTAGTATGTTGCGGATTTGCAATCTATGGCCGACAACACTTTGGCCGACAATGACGTGTGAGGGTGAGAAGAACGCACAGAGTACTTTTTGATAGACTGGAAGAACGAGAACATGTCATCATCGAACCAAAGCAAGGCGAACGAGACAAGTGGATTATAAGATAACAAAAGCATTTCTTCAAATGTGTAAAGTGAATGTGTTACTCACAAAATAATGTGATGTCTATATTATCAATATATTTATAGTAAGAACATCTCCAAAAAGTTTAAGGTAAATATTCTTAACATTCACTTGCCATTCTTACATTATCAGGTCAATAATATCACAGTAATGTCACGACTTGATAACATTGACGCATTGGAAAAGCAATTAGCCGAATTGCAAATGGCTAAGGATTTAAATAACTCTGGCAAAGTTAAAAAGATACCACCAGCCGTACCGCCAAAAAAGAAGGCTCAACCTCAAGTTCCACACAGTGCTGTTGTAAGCACTATTTGTGAGCCGTCGTATTCGGCAATGATCATGCCGACTACAAATAATAATACAACGTATAGTAACACACTTCCAGGTAATATACGCCCTCATATTCATAAAGATTACGCAAATGTAAACCAATTGAATCTGGCGACTTTTAACCATTCCTATAGACAGAACCTACCCATGCCGCCTAAGAGTTACAATGCAACATACAGCAATATTCCTCCGTACAGAAGCAATGATACTCTGCCTCCAGTACCGCCGCCACCGCCGCCGCCACCTCCACCACCATCAATTTCTATTGCTTCGTCAAAACCATACAACGTTAGCCAAAATAATGAAGAATATTTGCCACCACCATCCCCTGTAAGCTCTAACTACAGTGAGTTAGTCAGAGCTACTGCAAACTTGAACTATAATCAAGAAAGGCCATCTTATCCACCTATATATCAAAACGAGTTTCCTGAATATGGGGTCTCACAAACTTCAACTTATGAGTCACTTTATGAGCCTATTAACCCACGTCCACACAGCAATATGTCATCGCAATCTAATTCCTTACACAATTATCGCAATAACTTGTCTAACACAAGCAAGTCACCACTGCATAAAGAAGAAGAGGTGGATGCACTTACTAATCTTCTTGTGAAGTCTATAACAGACAGTCAGGATTTAGACGTGTTTGGAACGTGTGTCAAATGCGATGGTAAAGTGATAGGTGAGAGTTCTGGATGCACAGCAATGGGAAACATGTACCACGTGACGTGCTTCTGTTGTCACCGTTGTAATGTAAACTTGCAAGGGAAACCATTTTATGCTGTGGAAGGACAGCCATACTGTGAAACTGATTACTATGAAACCTTAGAGAAATGTTCTGTATGTGACATGCCAATCCTAGATAGGATTTTGCGAGCTACTGGGAAACCTTACCACCCCAACTGTTTCACTTGCGTTGTATGTGGAAAAAGTCTGGATGGAATACCATTCACTGTTGATGCCATGAATCAAATTCATTGTATTGAGGATTTCCATAAGAAATTTGCTCCACGCTGTTGTGTTTGTGAATTGCCTATTATGCCAGAAGAAGGCGAAGAAGAAACGGTCAGAGTGGTGGCATTGGATCGTAGTTTCCACGTAAGATGTTACCGATGTGAAGACTGTGGGCTCTTACTGTCTTCAGAGTCAGAAGGTCGAGGATGTTACCCGCTTGATGATCATATTCTTTGTAGAAACTGCAATGCTCATCGCATCCGCCTTCTCACAAATGTTATGACGACTGATCTTTGAACGTTTTGCTCATGATAAACATAAAGCAATATTTTCATACTCTGAATAATCCCATTATAATGTTGTTTTACTCAATCGTAATTCTTATCATAAAAAATATAACTCATCTTAACATTATTGTATAAACCTATATAATATATTTCTTGGTAGATTTTTGTAAAAATAGACAGCTATATTTTAATGATTTTAGCTGGTAATATGTTCTAGTGATATGTCCTAAGTAGTACTGTAGTTATTACTATTTATATGCATATTTTGAGCCATTGTATTCTATAAGAAGACTGTTATCAGAGTAATATTTGTCAATTTTATTGTAATGTTAGTGGTTAATGGAAAATAATTTAATTGGTTTTTATTATAACTGCATAAATGTGATAATCGAGACAATATTGTTGTGTATCTTCTATTTATGAAGCATTCTAAATGCTGTAAAATCGTTTACTTATATGATTAAATTAGTGTAGTTATATATATTTTGTAATCAATTTTTGTGGCAGCATATTATTTTTATAATATTGTAATAAAAAATATTATATTTTACTTTGTCGTGGATTATTTTAAGAAATAAGCATAATATTAGTATATTAA